>CAMTDV010000016.1:104027584-108827584 GCA_947069175.1 Scalesia atractyloides | reverse complement strand
TGGTTCTCAAAGTATGTCGAGGGCGGTTGTTTCCTGAACGGGATGATGTAGTTTGAGTTGATCTAAGTTGGAAGGTTCGGGAAACTACAAGTATTATGTTAGTTATAAATTATTGGGTAAACTCTAGAATAACCACTTGTGTTTTGATTAATTTGGAAAAAAATTATTAAGATAAATTTATATTTAAGACTTTTGAAAAGTTTTGTTTTTTTTAAATCTAATCTTTTTATATAAAAAAATATTTGTGACTACTGAAAATCAAAGGTTAGGTTTGGGAAAATGACCCTTTTCTACTGCAAATAGTTATTTGTTGGTAGTATACGAAAATTATTTTGTGGTTGAGACATGGAGGAGGCTTACATATATTGAAGAAGTGGGTGGAAAAAAATAGTAATAAAAAAATAATAATAGAAAAGTGTTCAAATCTTGGGTATTGAAATTTTTCTTTCTAAAGGCATTTAAAAAAAAAAGGTTAGGTAATCGTTATTTATATGGTAACTATAGGATGATATATGGCAAATTGTTAAGTGCAGAGAGTAGGTTTGGGTCATATAGGTTTGTGTTGAGATCACTATGGTATTTCATCGTGTGTCTAATGGTGCGACCAGATTGGAAACGGTGGTAGGGTAACTTAGTAATATGAGTTGTGAAACATATAAGGGATTAGTGGTGAAAGTTGAAGTCAGAGCACAAGCGATCATAAGGGATGAGATATTGGTTAAATAATATAAAAACTGAGATACAAAAAAGTAACACAAGGATCATAATCACTTATTTACTAAATAAAATAAATAAATGAAAACGTTAATTAGCCAAAATGACGAAAATTTAAAAAGAATTTTAGGGTCAAGGCTTAGGAATTATTTTCGTGAAAACCTGATTTATAGATGAGATTTGAGAAAGTCTAAATCTAAAGCTAGGAGGGGGATAGAGATAAAGGTGGTGTTTAGGAAAACATAACACATAAAGGCAATCCTAGGGTTATAGACTAGGTTTGATATCTAATAACCTAATTCCCTATAACCATGGTTCTGATACCAATCTGTAACACCTCAACCGATGACGACGGAAACGTCAGGGCATCGTGTAAATAGATTGCTCAATAGTTCATGATCGACTAAAAGTTTAAATATTTCATTAACCAATTTAAAGATCATCCATACAAGAAAAACAAATTGCTCATACAAAATAACTCAATCAAGTTAAAATTATTCTAGGTCCCAAAGCATCCTAGATGTGATATCCTTGTAATCATCATGCATTGTTTCCTAAAACATGTGGAAAATAAAAGGTCAACTTCGAAAAGCTGGCGAGCATACATAGGTTTGTAAAAATAAATAAGTAGCATGTCAAGTTTTATCTAGAACCATCTTGTGAAAACAACACTTAGGAACAAATGGGGTGCACAATTAAACTTTGTGACTAAAGGAACTCCGAAAAGTTAACCTTTGTGTATGTTGCTGTTTCGATCATCCCTAGATCCATACGGGGATGGGTTTGTCAGACCTATAGCCCTATAATCTACTACAGTTGGCTTGTACGGTGTTAATGATTGTACTAAGTTATAAGCTCCTAAAGTTATGTTTATGATAAGAAGTATAGAGATAAAAAGTTAACATAAGTAACTGAAAAGTTCAAGTAACATGTCACCCAAAAGTTGAAAGAAAAGGGCTATGTAAACGTACCTGTATTAGCAAGCAAAGCACACAAAAGCTTGTTTTAGTGAAGATGTGGGAAAAACCAAAAGTGTTACCCTATCATGATTGAGTTAATTGATAAAGGCTACTATCTAAGGCGTACTAAAATTACAGGAAATTAGGGATCTCGAAATAAATTTTGAAAAATACTTAAGAGTTTTGATGGAATACCATGTGGAATATAGGTAACAATTATTTGGTAGGATATTCGAGTTGAAACGTTATCAATTATTAGAAGTGATTAATAATATATAGTATGTTTAAAATTATTGTTTTAAAGACACAACGAATTATAAGAAAACTATGTAACGCTAATGATTAGATGAACATTTAAAAAAAATAATTAGCTAGTTTACAAGTTAAAATTATTAAGATATGAGAACTTATAAAAATATATAGATATGAATTATAAAGTATCCATCTATTAAAGGGATATGATCTATTTGATCCCAACTTGTTAAACACTTGGTGTTTGAGTTTACAAATTTGTCCATAAAAATTAACTTCTATTGCAAATGCTTAGTTTTTATAACTTTCAAAAATATTTAAAAAAATGACTGTCTTCGTTATCTCTCATAACTACATATTAGGTGTGTACTACATATATAATATAAAATAAATTGCTTGATTCAAACGATTATTTGGAACTTTATGTAACCCCCACTTTTTAGAAAGAAAAGGAAGCTTAGGTTGCAAAATTTATGACATTAGTTATTTGTTCAAATATATATACATCCAACATTGTTAAGCTTTAGTTTATACTTTGGTATCTGTAGGAATGAGTTGCCAGTTTATTAGTCAACAAAATAAATAAATGAAACAATTAGCTATTTAAACTAGAAACGTTTATATTAATGAAACCTATATAATGTCATTATAAAAGAGAATTGGAAGAGTGCTTATAGTATTTGAGTAAAAACAAACAGAATTATGAAGTAAAACTAACCTGAAAGATCAACCGGAAAGATTTGACCGGAGTAAACAAAATTCGGCGAGTACGAGATCACAAATAGGAACGATTGAGAGTGAGGTGTGAAGAAAATAAAAATTATAGAATGGTTGTATTTATAGTTAGAATTTAGGGTTTAAAATGTGATTTAGATAGAGGTAAAATCTCAAAGATAATAATAAAAAATGTATAAAAAGTCTTTATGATAATCTTATGATTTAAAAAAAACTTATCAGGGTCTAAAATCTGTTGAGAATAAATTAAAAGATCTTGAAAATAGATACAAGAAAAATTGTAAAGAATCACATGATCCGTAAATTAGTAAGTTAGGATTTTAAATGATTTATTGATAGTTATCAAAACATTAAAATATTTCGTATTTTGAAAATTCAAATAAATATATAATATATGAGGAGATGAATATTCTACAAGATTAAAACGTGGATATACATGTCTTTTCTTATATTTAACATGCATATGATATAATGGATCATTGGTTGATCCATCATTTGAACGATTTGATAAGATTATATTTTTTTTTCTTTCTATAGATATATTATTAAATCTTAAAGCTTTTTTTTTATAAAATAACTGGAATTTACGATATATATATATATAGGGAAAGGTTCATTTGAGAAGAAAAAAACAAAAAGGTACAATTGTAAAACAATAAATAGTTTTTTCCCATCTTATTTATTATTATGTTTGACTAATTAATTAGTCATAAAGACTATCATCCTCCACACTAAAATTTTTTGCCTACACACATAAAAAGTTCTGCTACACATCTCAAAATTTATCTTACACATATTGAAATTTATCCTACACGACTCGTAATTTCTCATACACATCTCGTATTTATCCTACACTATAAATGAATTTTTATTTTATTTTTTGAGAAAATATATATCTTAAAAATAGGTTACAAATTTAATATAATTAGTTATTAAAGATGAAACTACCAATTAATGATGTATATAAGTTTACCAATATACTCTTATAGTTACATTAAGTACAAATATTAAATGATGTGTAAAGAAGCATTCCTATTAGTTGAGATTTCTTTTTTTATCTTCTTTCAAAGAATTTATTCTCATTTGAACCCTCCACTATATATATATATATATATAGAGAGATATATATATATATATATATATATAGATATACTAGTTTTTTTTTTCTAAAAAAATAATTTATTATAGAAAATAAAATAGACATGATAAAATAAAAAAAAACTCGAAACGTTATATGGTATAAGTACAATGAAAAATACAAGATGTTACATAAACCTATTGAATGTGTCAGTCTTGTGAGTTTGGGTATGACATTGGACCATGGCTTAGATTTGGTAAGGGAATTGTGAAGCGTATTTGTTAGTGATGGTTGGATGGTCACAAGAGAGCTTTGCTTGGGGCAAGCAAAGGGTAAGTATGGGGATGTGATGTGAGGGTGTTTAACCATGTTTTAAAGTGTTTAATTATGAGGTTTTACATGATTATGTGTATGAAAACGGTTTAGTTTGAGTTGATTTTGATTTGTAGGTACCCGGTGCATAACGTATGGCTTTTGGAGCTTGACGGAAGGTGTTCGGGAAGCATTATGGAGTATTGGAAGCATACATATAAGTGGGAAGGTCAAAATGTGAAAAACAGGAAGTTTGGTAGCAATTGGCGCCCACTAGTCGCTGATTTCAGCGCACCGTAGAAGGAAAGTTCATTTTGGCGCACTAGGTGCTGTTTTTGGCGCACTGGGCGCTGAATCCCAGATCTGACTCGCGAGTTTCTTGTTTTTCCACCATTTTCCACTTCATCAATCATGCAATTCCTCATCAAGATTGAAGATCAAATCAAGAACATGAGAGCTAAATCACCTGTGATCATCTCTGGGACTAGGGTTTGTGTTAGGAAGCGGGTTAACTTGTATTTACGTACTTTTGGATTGAGATTGTCTAATCATGCGGTTGTTTATCTTTATGTTTACTTGTTTTTTATTAAACGGTTGTTGGATTATCGTATACACACTTGTTCATCAGTTATTTGGTTTTGTCATCAACAATTGGGATTAAATTCTAAGTTGTCATTGTTCATTAACCTTTAACCATTGAATTTGATTGTGTTTATGAAAATAGGATTGGTAATTAACTAGGTTACTATTCAGTTGCATCAATCTTTCGATTTCGATCATGGATCATTGCAACCAAATATATTATCTGTTAGTCATTTATCAAAACAAGTAGGTTACCAAATCATGTCTATGTGATTTCCACTTGGTAGTAATTAGGTTTCCCGACTTTCTTCACAACCCGAAAACCTGGAGATTGGTCTGTTTTCTCATAATTGTTTACAACTACAATAATGAAACTCATTTGCGCAACAACTCTCTCAATTAGCAAAAAGAAAATAATTTTAGCATTAGATAACCACAAATAGCAATAAACTTTAACACTTTTCACTAATTCCCCGTGGATTCGACACCCTACTTGCTCTTTACTAATAAAGGTGATTGGGACACTTTTAAAACAAATTTTTGACCGACCTTACGACATTGATCATATTCTCCCTTTCACACATAGAACCAATAGATACTTATAGACAAAATAAAAACACATTGGAATTAGAAAATTATGAAGTTAACAGTTTTCTCGAAGAAAGGCGTATCCGCCTCTACCCATGTGATGATAATAAGCTTACTTGGAATGTGCATCTTTTCTTTATTTCAAATCATCCTTCCAGCACAAGTTTTCAATAGTTCAATACAATTTAAAAGATTACTATTAAATGTAAAATGATGATGAGCAATAGAATAAAGGATAAAAACCTTGAACTTGTCTGATTGTGTATATTTTATTAAGTCGTATCAATCTGTTTGCTCCATCATTAAACGCTACCGCTTAGGAATTTTTGCAAGTTTGTTTGGTTTACTTAGGTTGGGTACATTGTATCCTGCGTACACTTTTCTTCAAAAACTCCAAAGAAGATTACCAACACAATTTATTACAAAACGCCTACGACATTTATTAATGTAATAAAAACGTTGCAATATATAATACAAGCTATAGCTAGGTTATGGAAAATCAACAATCACATGGAATAAACTTTTAAATTTGTAAAATGCAACTAGACTTAATAAAGCACTATATGTTAACCGTTATTTCTTCCTACAGTTTATCCTTGACTTCTATTGGCACCACCTTCCATGCTAGAAACATAAATCTAATATGTTCCCTTACCAGGTCTCCCAAAATCTTGGAAATTCAGATCTGTATACCCAAGAAAACCTACCTAGTTCATCAAATGTAACTTTGGTAACCTTGTCAACCCCTACTTATGTAGTTTCATTTTAGGTAAACTGGGATCCAGATCCATGTCATCACTTTCACTTTCGTCCCTGGAAAAGTTATTATCTTCTTCGTCGAAATTATAATGCCTATCCATCAATCGAAGTTCATCTTTGTTGACTGTTGTGAATGTAATTTCCAAAAAAATGAGCTTCTAGTAAATGAATATTTATTTTAGAAAACGAAACAATTTTTCTGAAGTTGAAATCGGAGAAACAAAAGCTTGGTGATTGGATTTAAAAACGAATTTGAAATCGGATTCTAATCGGAGTGGTTAGGATTTTGGGGAACTTCTCTCGATGAATGTAGTGGTGATGTGTAGTTTTGGGGAACTTTACAAGATTTTTACGAGAAATCTCAAATATTACCATTTTTTTCTGAATCTCGCAAATGTAATTTGGGGGGGGGGGGGGGCACTTTATAAACCAAAGTAAAAATAATTTATGGTTTTTAACTTTCTATTCTACAATATATTTATAAAAACAAAAATTGATTAACTTAACTTTAGTTTTTATAAAAATTTATTATTAAAGTACATAGGTTAAGAAAATAATGCATAAACCACATAATTAACCCAAGTAAAACAAAAGAAAAAAAATAAAGCATTGCATAAACCATCTAAAAGGCTTATAGGTTATTGGATGTGAATTAAGGGTGACAAGGATTACGACATTACAAGGCTTACGGGTTTCATCAAAATTGCCATCATTATAATCATCATCATCTTCATATGGGCTATCATTAACATCATCATCATCTATGTCATATATATGGGTTATCATGATCTTCAATCTAATCATCATCATCCCCATATTATATTGGTTACCAACATTATCATTTTCGTTATATATCTTCATGATTATCATCACCATCACACAATCATATGGTTTATCATGATGACCATCATCGTTATCATCATCTTAGATATCTTGATCATCATGATCATACGAGTACGATCATCTATCAGTATATAAGATGATATATATATATATATATATATTTGAATGGCATATAACATGATATATCATCATCAACATCATGATCATGTGGGTTATGATCCTCATAAAATGGGTTACCGTCGTCGACATCATCATCATCATCATATATCTTCATGATTATCACCACCCTCACACGATCATATGATTTATGATGAAGACCATCATGATCATCATGATCATTTGGGTTATGATCGTCATTATATAGCTTACCATCATCATCATATATCTTCATGATTATCACCACCATCACACAATCATATGCGTTATGATGCATCATCATCTTACTTATGATCATAATCATCTATCAATATATATCATGATATTTGATCATCATGCGTTTTCATTATCATATATTATCACCGTCATCGTCATATGGGTTATGTTCATCATTATATAGGTTACCATCATTATCGTCATCATATATCTTCATGATTATCATCACCATCACACGATCGTATGGTTTATGAGGATGACCATCATCATCATCATCTTAGTTATCTTAATCATCATGATCAAATGGATTACGATGATAATTATATGCTTACCATCATTATCATCATCGCGATTATATATCTGCATGAATATCATCACTATCACACTATAATATGGTTTATGATGATGACCATCATGATATCATCATCTTAGTTATCTTGATCATCATGATCATATGGGTTATGATCATCATTATATGGCCTACCATCATTATCATCTGATCATATATGTACTCATGATTATCATTATCATCATCATCTTAGTTATCTTGATCATTAGCATGATATGGATTACCATCAACATCAACCTCAACTGCTTCTTCTTAGTTATCATTATCATACCGGTATCATCATCATCATATGCGTTGACCCATATTAAAAACAAGTCGGGTTTAGGTCGACCCATATAAAAAAAGGTTGACCCGTTATTTTTGTTTTACATGGTTAATTAATCAATAATGTTAGTTTTAGCATAGACACAAACACAGTATATATATATATATATATATATATATATATATATATATATATATAGAGTGGGATTATATGTAGAAATCTGAAAACCAAATGAGTGGATACAATGATGCCACATGGAATTTGTTACAGAGGCTTGTGAGGGTATTTTCGTAACTTTCTGGTTGACATACTTTTTGTTGTTAGAACTTTACCCTGACAAAACTGTTTTACCTTTTTTATTTAGATATTACTTTTTGTACTATATATTACATAAACACTTTTTTAAGAACAATACCATACTCTCAACAAAATCACATTTCTTCTTATTCCTTTCTCCTCTCAACCAAAACACTCACCACCACCATATATTTGTTCTAAAGTAGAAAGAACAACTATACTATTACAACGGTTGTTATGAGATCCGGTGTGTCTGAACCATGATCCAGCAATGGTTAACAGGTTCGATGGTGATGGTCAATGTTATGAAGAAATTGAAACATATATCATTTCAGATTTGAGAAAATCGGAATAAATCTGTGTTGATGCATATGTATGTTTCCTACGTCATCGTATAACGTCGAGTCTGTGTTTCGGAACGAAACATTAAGTTTATGAGTGATATGAGACAAGTTCGCCCGAACTTGTAGAGCTCATGATCAAGTTCGCCTGAACTTGTCTTGTGAAGGACAAGTTCGCCCGAACTTGGCCATGGCTCATTTCAGGGGAACTTGTTCTACTATATATATGATAGTTGTGTTCTCATTTGTAAGATTCAGAGATTTTGTCACAACAGAGGCGAAGCTTTGTTCAAGTGTTTCTAGGATCTGTAACGTCTACACATTAATGAAACAGTGATTAAATAGTAATAAACTTGTCTACAATGTCGCCTATGCAAACGGATTCCGCACGTTTACCTTAGGTTTGCCAAATTAGGACCCGAACGATCCATACAACGGACCCTCAATTGGTATCAGAGCAGGATTGGCCTAATTTGAAGATATTGGACATAGAATATCTCATCTTCTACTCATTTCATTCATTTTTAAACTTTTCTTGGACATTACACAGACAAAAAGGACTAATTTTCAAGTATAAGAAGTAAAATCCATAATAGTAAAACCCTTAAAAGGATCAGAGCTTAAAACAAACGAATTCATGTCGAAAAGTTGAAAAAAAACATGTTTGAAAACATGATTTTGAACGAACTTATGATCAAGTTCGCTCGAACTTGACTGAAATTATCACATTTTGTGAGATTTTTCATCAAGTTCGCCCGAACTTGACTGGTTTTTTGTTGAAATTAAGCACAAGTTCGCCCTAACTTGTGATACTGTTTGTGTCTATGCTAAAACTAACAATCTACTGAGAAAGGTGAATGCTCAACGCAAAAACCTTCTAAGCAGAATGGAGAACGAAAACAAAAGGAAAAACAAAGTTCTAAAAATTTTCAAAAGAAAAATAAAAGCACATCGGTACGATCATCTAATCATTATAAAAATTCACAAAAATTTGAAAATAAGTGGTGTAGGTCGGACTGCAGTACTTCAACATCAAATCAGAGTTATAAAAGAAGCAGGAAAGTTGGCTACCACACTTCAAGTCAGTGTTATGATCTGAGTGTATGGTATGACAAAAAGGATCAATATGATAATAGGTTGTGTCATAAATGTGGAGCAAATGGACACATTGCTAGAAACTGTTTTCACAATTAATCCTAAACCTGTTCATATTGATTAGAAAAATTTTTAAGATGTGAAAGTACCAACTCAGGTTTGGAAACAATGTACAGAAACTACAAACAAGGTGAAACCAGTTATTACTAAGTTTTCAAATTTTGAAACTGGTGAATCCTCGAATAGTAATGAACAAAAAGTTTCTACATTATATTTCAAGAAAGCTTTAACAAAAAGTCAATCATGGTTGGTCAAAGAAAAAGAATTTACACAATCAGTGAAAGAAATTAAAGTTTAGAGGACTTTCTAAACTTGAGAAAGTCCAAAATAAACCTGATTGTATAAAGAAAATCAAAATTAAGGTTGAAGAAAAAACGCCTAAGACTGCAAAGCTTGGGTGTCACTATTCAACTAATTGTTTGAATTTTTGTGCAGAAACTTCTGAGATGAACGCAAATTACTGAGAATGGAGTTTCGTGGCACACTTTGAAGATAGGCCGGGTTATCAAGTTCTACAGAAAGACCTAATTACCTTCTAATAATGTGTATTTTAAAATTTTTGAAAATATTTTAGAGAAAATTTTTCGAAAACATGTTCTAATAACGTTTACTTGAAAATTTTTACAATTTTTTTGAAGTAAAATTTGAAAATTTTCAGAGAACTCTCACTGTTGAACACGACAAAACTCATGTTCAGTAAATTGTTATAAACACAAAAGTGTCAAGGTTTTTATCATCATGAAAGGGAGTGTGCTTAAAAGATAATTGTGACGCAGTAATGGATGGAGAATTGAAGTGATTCTCTTCAGTTGGTCAAAGTTTTTTTCTATAAATCAAAATTCCAAAAATATGTTTTTGAATTTTAGAGGGAGAAAAAATTTTCAGAAATTCCAAAAACGTATTAAAAGCAAAAAGTACAAAAACATTAAAAAGCCAAAAGAGTTTTATGTTAAAAAGGAAATGATAGTACATCAGTGTACTATCACAGTATGCTAAGGATTTGTAAAGTTTAAAAAGCGATAAACAAGTCTTACTGTGGATATGTCGATAGACTTTACACGTTCAGTAAATTATTTTTTCGAGATAGAAACTAAATTTTACAACTGCTTAAACTTGTGGATTAACATCTCTCGGATATATGGACTTAGTACTTCGAAATTTCGTTTGAGAGATTGCCTGATTCTGAGATACGAGGTCTTTATAGATGATTGATATCTGGGATATTATATAAGTTCTTCTGATTTTACGAAATCAATAGCCTAGAACTTCTATAATGCTTTTGCAAAAATCCCCTAAAACTGCATTCAATTGAAAATATTGAAAGATACTACAATTGCAGTTCAAAAGATTCCAAAATTGGAACACTACTTGAAAGACGAGCCTTCATCTCTATGTCGGTACGGTGGTACTAATCTGAGCTCTCAAGGTCTCGCATAACCCAGATACAGATATCAATTACACAATATTCACCTGTAAGATGAATCTAGGGAATCTTGATGCGGGAGTATATTCTGAGATGGAAACCAAAGTTAAGTCAAGTTTATTAATTCTACCTGACATATCTTGGAACAATTGAGAAATGTGTTGAAGTTTAAGAGGACAAATATATCAACAACCTAGGTAAATTTGTTTAAAACTTAGTGTCATGAAGAGGTCAATGGTACTTGTGATATGTCTCCTGATATGATACTTTAACACAAACTCAACAAAAATATGTCTGTAAATATATTTGTACATAGTTAGAGCATGATATTCATTACATAAAAACAAAAATATTATATTATCTTTTAGCTTCGACCACTGATGATGAAAAGCTGATTTTCAAAGTCTAGAGTTGCTGAACAAAATCTAAAAAATTTTGAAAATTGATCTGAAAAGTTTAAAAGTTCATTAAGTTGGAACTTAAATTTGAATAAATGTGTCAGTTTAGTGTCAAAATGTTTAATCAAAATCATTAAGTTGAACTTGATATTTGAATCAGATATTCAAGGTCATTAATTTGGACTTGAATAACTGAGAGGGTTTAAACTGATAAAGATGATTAAAATTGAAATGTTTTTTGTTAGAAATTTCAAAGTTTGAATCTGAAATGTTTATTTGAATATTTGAGGAACTTTGAAACAAGAAGATGATTTTAAGGGGGGAGCTGGATAAAACACGTTGATTGAAAAGCACAGAAAGCTCAAAGCAAGGGGGAGCATGGTGATTAAAGTTTTATCAAGACAAGCTCGAGAAGAAAAGAGAAAAGGATTGTAGATGCTATGAAGATCAAGGAAATTAAAGTTATTCAAGAAATAAAGATCAAGAGAACTTTAAAGACTCAGGAACTTAATTGAAGAATGATGACTACGGCAACATCCAAGGGGGAGTCTATTGATGTATATGTATGTTGCCTACGTCATCGTATTACGTCGAGTCTGTGTTTTGGAGCGAAACGTTAAGTTTATGAGTGATATGAGACAAGTTCGCCCGAACTTGTAGAGCTCATGATCAAATTCGCCCGAACTTGACCATGGCTCATTTCAGGCGAACTTGTTCTACTATATATATGATAGTTGTGTTCTCATTTGTAAGATTCAGAGATTTTGTCACGACAGAGGCGAAGCTCTGTCCAAGTGTTTCCAGGATCTGTAAAGTCTACACATTAATGAAACAGTGATTAAACAGTAATAAACTTGTCTACAGTGTCGCCTATGCAAACGGATTCCACACGTTTACCTTAGGTTTGCCAAATTAGGACCCGAACGATCTATACAACGGACCATCAATCTGAACATCATGGTTTTAGTTCTGAACAAACCGGAACACATCCATATGGTTTCTTGTATGGGTTTCATCGTTACGGGAGGAGTTTGTGGTGGTGTTTGCTGTCGGAATGAGTGGTCCGGCCACCATGTTGATGCAAGTTCATATGGATGCATGTTGTTCTTTATTGAAATAAAATAAAATGGATTTTTTTTTCTCTTTGCTTTATTGTTAGATTATTTTGATTTATTTTTATTGAGAAAAAAGTGAACCTTTTTTTAACAACCAATGTTTTATCTTTTTGTTTTGTAGATATGGATTTTTTTAGTGACTGGGTCTTGGCCAGAAGTCCAGCTAGAGAGTGTGATAAACAGATCTGGTAGTTTTTTGAAGGACTAAAGTGACCAAATTCAAAAGATGATCCAGATCCGAAAGATGCTCAAGATCCGATGCGCATAGGTCATTCGACTGTTACTGATGTGTGTTGTTACATTTTTTAGTTACAAAAATAAGTTAGTAACAAAGTGTGTTGTTACATTTTTGTGTTACAGAAATAAAGTATGTTTATTAGTGAGTGTGTTGTTACATTTATGTGTTACAAAAATAAAGTAACATTTTCACTAAGCAACAAAAATGTATGTTGTTACTGATGTAAAAGTAAAAGTTACAAAACATAACATGTTGCTAACTACTTATGTAAACAATGACCATTACAAATATAACATTTTAAAGTGAGAATGAAGTTCAGAAATAAATATAAACATGAGAAAAATGAGTAATTAAAGAGAAAAAATTGCAGCTTAAGGAGAGAGAAAATGTGTCAAATCAAGGACAAGGAAAAAGAAAAAATATGTCACATCAAGGACAAGGAGAAAGAAAATGCCATTTTTTGTACCTAAAATGCTCTTAATACATTTATTAACAAATTTCTATTAAAGCAAAAACATAAAATCTCATAATTAATTTCAACCATAGATTAAAGTAAATGGATGGTTTGGATAAGGTTTTCCTAGTTTTCTCAATTGAGAAGTGTTTTCGATTTATTCTTGCCCTATATATATATATATACACACACACACACATATACTATTTACTTGTCATGATCATACTCACCATTTACAACATATTTACTTGTCACACTTGCTCATTCCCAAGGTCAAGATCCCAATGTCATCGCCGAAATCGGCCAGTAGTAGAAGCAATCGATCTCCTAGTAGATTAGCCAATAATGTTAGTTTTGGCATACACGCATTATATACAAATATATATATATATATATATATATATATATATTGTCTTCAACAAGCAATTTTTTAGAACATCGTAGACTAGAAAAATCTAGGTCAGAGGTTCTACACTTGTGCATCTCAGGGAAGTGAAATCAAAATTGAAGTTGGAATTCCTACCCTCTCTTCATGAGCTAATATATACTCTCTATATACTTAAAATATGGACCATCAGAATGTCGCTTTTTCATGTGGTTAGATTCTTTTTGAGACTGATGTAATAACATCATTGCTGGCTTGTTGATGGAATAAAACGAATTGGAGAATCAACTTGCAAGGAGAGAAGCTTCAAGGATTGACACATATATTCAAACTAAAAGAAAATTAAAAAATTGAAGTCTAGACTCTTTATGTGTTTGTTAGTGTTTTTAATTTTAGGGCTTGTAATATATAGTTGCTAAGTTGTAAAAATAAATGAATAATGTTTTTAGGGCTTATAAATAAAAAAGTTGTTTAATTTCTACCAATGTTTATTCTGATGTTTCCAGACAATGGCAACATTGTTGTTTGCAAGTGGGTTTACATGATTACGCCTAATCCTAATGGTGCTATTAGTCGATATTTAGACCACTTGTTGCTAAAGGCTTGAATTAAACAAGGGGTTAATTAAATTCAGAAGTATAACCATGTGCTTAAACCTCCTCATATTCAGATTGTTCTCTTTGTTGCTCTGTCTTAGGAATGTGATATACACCAGGTGGATGTTAAGGATGCATATTTTATGGGACTTATCTGAGATTGTTTATATGTTCCAGCCTCCTGGATTTGATTACTCCCAACATCATGTTTGTTTACTATGTATGTTTACTATAGAAGGCTCTTTATAGCCTTAAGTAAGCACCTCGAGCTTGGTTTTCCAAATGTCTTCTACACAAACCGTCTTTGCATCTTCTCGTTGTGTATCCAACACCACTCTATTTGTCTACAATATTATTAATGGGAGTTCCCATCACTTTTGTTATGAATTTGAATGAGCGCTTTTATTCACAAGTTGCACTCAAGGACTTGGGGCATATTATCTTATTTTCTGTGAGTATAACCTACATTATCTCTTATGCTACATTACATTTATCTCAAGGATGCTACTAATGTGATCTGTTTCATCGGATTGGACATCTGACCACCAACTCCGGTTTTCTCCGAGCAACAACTTTCTTGGTATTCTTGTATTCTTATAGAGGATCCATTGGTATATTGGAGTATAGTCAAAGCCTTATTATATCTTGTTTTGACTCACTCTGAGATTGCATACGTGACTAGCAAGGTTTCTCGGTTCCTAGTGAAACTTACTGATCACCACTAGGGTGCAGTTCGACATATTTTTAAGTACATTAAGGGTACCATCTCCCATGGCTTGGTAATTCGATACAGTGGCGAATGTATGACCAAGGGGGGGGGGCATAGGCCCACCGTCCAGCCCACACATAGGGTAATATCTGCATTTATACATAAGATAAGTGTGCCTACCCATCATATTATTGGACCGTCCATTTACTTCCAATGTAGCATAACATTATTTAATATTTGTTTAAGGCCCACCCAATTCAATGTAGTTATTTGATTTCCCTAGACCCAACATCAATTGCATTTGCATTGCCACAACATCATAAACAAAAAACCACACACGCTTACACGCCCATCGATAGTACTACAGGATTCTCCAACCATTATTCTCATTCAACGAGAGTTTTTTATATAAAAATTTAACGTTCGAAGTTTGTGATTCAAGGTTTGCTCTCATCTCCACCGTATGATTTTATATTTATGTGGATATTTGTGTTTACCTTTGCTTTTTAGGGTTTTTTAAATTTTAATTTATGTTGACTAAAAATAAATTTATGTTTTCTAGGGTTTTAAATTCGTAAGTGAGAGTTGTTAAACCTAATTTGACGATTGAAGTTGCTTGACCTAATTTGATGATGTCTTCACATAACCTTAAACAAGGTACTTATTTTTATCCTCTTCTTATCTTAGATACACAAGACTTAGGGTTATTTGAAGATGTAATCGCGCGTTTCCAAAAGATGAAAACACGTAGAGGACAATTGCAATTTGATCCTTGTTTTTTAGGAACTATGTTTTTTTAATTATTGGTGAACTATGTTATTTTATCATTAGTTTTTTGATGAACTTTGTTATATTTTATTATTTGAAGAACTATGTTATTTTATCATTTTTTTGTGATCTATTTTTAACCGACCCGAATTTTGCGACCTGAATTGTGCCCACCGTACGAAAAATTTCTGTATCCGCCACTGTTTCGATAATCTGTTGTTCTTAAGTTATATGCTTATTCTAATGCTAACTAGGTTGGGTGCCCTGATTGTTATTCTACTACAAGTTACTCCATCTTTTTTGGACCCAACCTTAATAGTTGGAGTTCCAAGATTCAACACACTGTTCCACGTTCCAGCTAGAAGCCGAGTATCGGGCATTGGCACACACTATTGCAAAGATCTGTTGGATTATTTTTGTTATGCATGAGCTTCAGATTACAATATCGTGTCGTTTACTCTTTGGTATGACAATACTGGTGCTATAAAAATTCAGTATTTCATTAGCGCCCGAAACACTTTGAGGGTATTATGCACTGTATTCAAGATATTCTTTTGGCACGAACTGTCAAATATGTTTCCGTTGCCTCTCAGTTTGTAGATATTCAGACAAAAAGGTTGTGTTTCACTTGGTTGACACTCCTAGGTCCAAGCTTTACGTTATTGCGCTTGTTCTGTTTGAGACGTCATGATAGATAGACTATCGTGTATGTATGCGTATATGTATGTTGGGGATGGTTTTGTCTTTTAATCTTTTGTTTGTTAAGAGCGTTTGTTAGGTGTGTATATACCATCATCTTTGTATCTATTTTTATCTTTCACGAACTATACATACAGAGGGCTTGCATTGAACAACATCGATTTATATATGAGATTAATCCTTCATATATAACATCATAGTCCGTTTTCCATAAGTACATATCTGCATGTGCAAAAACAAACATATGTAGGAACTACATATTACAACAAGGTTTTGGCTCCTTAACATATCACATTAATTTCGTTACAAGTTAATAATATCATTTTGAAAATACCGCACATGATATTACATATAGGAAGGAAGATTTACAAGTCTCTAGTGGAACTTAAGGCTGGTCAAGACATTGTTGTTGACTGGATCAGCCAAATGATCCAGAAGGTTCTGGAAAGGTCCAACACCAGTCACCAAACCCTGAATGAAGTAACCCAAAATGGCCAACATAGCCAATCTACCATTCTTGATCTCTTTAAGCTTCAATTCCTTCATTGACTTCTCATCTTTTCCAAACCCTAATGGGTTGAAAAACGGCCCACCTGGGTATGCTGGGTCACCCGACCCAGCAAAACCTTTCTCCAAGCCCAAAAAGTATTGTTTACCCATTGAACCAGGGTTGTACCAGTCTTGTAGTCTTCTGTGTTCTGCAAAACCCATAAGTGCCATTTCAAATACAAACAGGGTGAAAGGGTCTGCCCAGTATTCGTATGTGCCCGCTGGGGGGATGACACCGGTCTTGAACCACGGGAGGGCAGTTTCGGCTGGGATGAGCCCAAGCTTGCCAAATATCTCAGGTGCAATGGCTCCAGCTGCACCCAACATGGCGAACCGACCATTGATAACCTCTCCATAAGCTAGCCATTTGGGTTCAATGAATCCACCAGTCCCTTCTGGGTCAGAAAGACCAAGTGGGTCAAATCCATAGTCACCTGGGAGACTGTAAACATCAAAGTTTTAGGTGAAGAAAAACCAAGTACAAAGGCTTTAATAGTTAAACTTTAAACTTAGAGTTTTATCTTTCTTTGGTAATAGAAGATCTTTATCTTCACAACTGATAGCTAATTATTATTTACAATAAGTGTTGCATAGTTCTGACTTCAAAAGTGAGTCTATATCCTTCTTTAAATTGAGTTTTTTCGAAACTACTTTTAAATTTTATGTGAATTTTTAAGTTGGAAAGCACTTAGCTATGACTTTAATAGGTTTATCTTTCTTTGGTTATAGAAGATCTTTATCGTGACAACTGATAGCTTTTTTTTTACGGTGTGCGTTAAGATGTGGGAAATTTTATGTGAATTTTCTCTATACATTCACTTACAACCACTCAAAACCATTCACAACCATTTTTTATAACATAACTAAATCACTCACATAAAATTTAAGAAATCCATTGTGAATGCTAGCTATGACTTTAATAGTTAAACATTATCTTTCTTTGGTTACAGAAGATCTTTATCTTCACAAATAATAGCTAGTTAATATAATTACAATAAGTATCACATAGTTCTGACTTCAAAAGTCAATCTATATCTTTCTTCTTATAGAATTGAAGCAAATAGTCAAGTTTTTTTAGCAAAAAATTACCTTCCATCCAGGTAAGAAAGAGATTGCTTGGATGCAAACCAAAGTTGTCTGTTTGCTCCTTGCTGACACACATAAAATGAACTATCAACTATTGATCTAACTCACACATAACATACACAGATATACATAAATCTAACAGTTTACCTTGACAGGAGGGGTGGATGCAGCTTTGACAAGAAAAGAGACCTTTCTTGAAGATGTGTGAAGTGGCCTAGCTCCAAGGATTTGCCTAGCAGACTCCACTGAGGAGGTGAGTGATGATGATGAAGCCAACGCTTGTGTTGCCATTTCCTTGAAACAATTAGAAGAAGGTTGTTTGTGCCACCGTTGGTGAATGATAGGTGGGAAACATAAGGGAGAGGGTGGAGGGTGAGGTTGTGGTTGTGGCTGTGGTTGAGCCAGCCTAAATTTGCAGATTAGGTTTGGGATCTTTTGTTCCAATGAGGTTATCACAGGTGGCAGATCACTTGCTTGGATAAGAGATTTTGATTATCTTCCTTGGTGGTGGACTGGTGGCCTTGGGATATTGCATTTTTTATATATATTTTGTTAGAATATTACTCGAGAGAAGTTAGTTATTGCATTTTTTATATATATTTTATTTGAATATTACTCGAGAGAAGTTAGTTATTCAGTGTTATAAATTTATCCTATATTTTGTTTAACAAAATTTTCAAAATCAATTCCAACTTATTTAATAGATAAACTGTGTATTACACGAATTGAATAAATGTAATTATATAGTATATACTGGGCAGGATTTAGAGAAAATGTTGAAAAGTACGAAAACGGTGAGAACGTCCATCAGCCATTGGATCAAAACAATCAGTGGATTAGATTGGCGAAGTGACGTTTCCGTAAATAACGTAAACTTTATTACTTGAACGTGCCTCATTAAGGGTAAAAGGGTTTTTCTACAGCTTTAAAACAAAACGCCACAAAAATTTTAAAACGCCTCATTAAGGGTAAATATTGTTTTCTCTAATTTATGCTTTGTTTGATATAAAACGCCAAAACGCCACAAAATGAAAAAAAAAACATAACGCCAAATATGGAAGATTGGATGTTTTGCAGCCATCAACAGATAAAAGGGCTAACCAACACAGTAATTGAAGAGATGTATATTTTATTACTACCATCTTATAAAAATAAAATCGCGCATAAACTACGCGCCAAAAACTATTATATAAACAAACATCTCAGTATCCATTTAGTCACAACCAAAAACACAAAAAAAAAACAATTATATCTCAGCAAACTATTCACAATTCACGCCCATGTTCTCTTGTCAAACTCCTCACTTAAAACGTCATGCTCTCTTGCAAAAACATTCACTTAAAACCCCGGGTTCTCTTTGTCACACCCAAAAACTTTTGCTGAATGAGATGGAAAAATCCTCTAGAAAACGGCTCTAGTGAGGATGATCTCACTTTGTAGCCTTGTACCCAAGGAACGTTTGGATGAGAAGAAGAGACCTATGCCAGTGTAAATGCTATTTTGGACAACTGTCACACCCTCAATTTCCACTTGCGGAGTTTTACCGCAAGGCGTGTGAACAAACCAGAATCTGAAACACTAGTACGTCGAACGACTCTACATGATTTGATAATACGTTTTCCAAAATCGTTCATTTTAGATTTTATATCAATTACCAATATTTAGCAGAGCATTAGTTTTTAGTTGAGCGGAAGCATGAATAAGTAGTGATGCGGGCGCCAACGCAAACGCCAAAACAAATGAAAAATCCCAAAACAATATTGATAAATATGACTCGATAATGATGTCTTGTTCAATGCATGTGCGTGCACCTAGAGCTCCTAGCGTCCTGAGAAACATGTAAAGAAACAAGTGTCAACATTAAAGATGAGTGAGTTCACAGGTTTTCATAAATTCGTTTGTTCGGTTATAGTTTGTTACTCCGTTATCCCCAACCCGGGATAACGTATCAGTTCCACTATTCCAATCCCGGAATAATAAGTTGTTGCTTCCAATATTCCCATCCCGGAATATTAAGTTGTTTCCAATATTCCAATCCCGGAATATTAAGTTGATCCGTAATTAAGTTCAATGTTAACATATATAGGTAGCTAGCCTAAACATGTCACGTAAGAGTTCGCGATCGAAGCTGATAGTTGTGCCTCCGTTTTGCCAGGCCTATCACATGACCATGGCGATGTTAGGCCAATTATTCACCCGTTGACCATACCAGGTCGGCTAGCGCGACTAGCTCGGATGGGGCTCGTCAGACCCAGTAGTACTACTTATAATTCCCCCGCTATTTAACCCAAATACTAACGATCCGAGGAGATTGTCGAGGACTTAAGTGATAAAGCTGCTTAGTGACCATAACATTACATTAACATTAACTTAGTTACCGTATAGTTATGTGACGTTAAATTCGTATAACGTAAAGAGATAGAGTTTGAGAGTGTATACATGTTTCTCCCCCTGTTGTTTAAAAACCGGATAAAGTTAGGGGCCGTGAACTCACCTTTATTTGCTCGGTTAGTGTAGCAAAGATGTTATAAGAGATGGGACCGCTAGTTGCGTCCTAACAAACCAATTAATTCCACGTCAGTGTGTGAACACACCAATACAAATTCTACACGTAACTTACTCACAAATTGATACACACAAACAATCATCTCTAACACTCAAACATGCATGCAAGTATCCTCATGTGATCATGGTAATCAAAACACCTTATCATAACCATAAACCAATTCATGCCACAATTTGGTGCACACAATCACAAATTATCAGATTTCAGCCTAACACTCATTATTCAGCTGTTTTCTAGGATTTTTATAAAATAGTTCTAACATTCCAAAAATTCCAATATTTTTACAGTAGGTGACATCTATACCATAGAAATTTATATAATTTTCCCAAGCCCTAAATCTTTACCAATTAACCATAAATATTAATTCACTAAGCTGCAGTCGGATTTACCGCTTTCTGACTGCAGTCCACGGAAGAATTTATTTAAAATTCACTGATCGTCCGATTAACAAAATTCCAGTTGGAGTTGCCCGGAAATTTCTATACCTAGTTGTTGTACAAAAATCATGACTCAACTCCCTACTGATTTTAAAATCCAACTTGATAAACAACCAACAAAATTTCAGAATTTTCACAGCTTTAGCTACTGAACTTGTTTAGCCCTTTAAAAATATCAAACGACTTCAGAAAATTATGAATCCAATGCCATTAGATTCCTTATTCAAATCTCTACGTCCTAGACATCAGAAAATCCGTTTTTCGACAACTATCGACCGAGTTACAGCCAGATGAAGTCGGATGTAACTATTACTCAGCCACTGATTCAGCATCTCTTTATCATAAGCTCATGTAATCCCGTTCATGCGATTAATCTAGGCGATCTAAAACCGATTTCTAATCCTAGATTAATACCAATATCTCATCCATGCAACCCTAGTTCTTACTTCTAGTTATTATAACAAAACACACTTGCAACCTTATGAGATCCGCAAACAAGTATACATGCATATCAACAATGATCAATTCAGCCGATTACATATAATACATCTAATATCCGAAAACAATCATGCGTATACACACAGTCAATTCAGCAGACTACTTGTAAGCACATATAGTCCGAAAACAAGCTGATCAATTCGTTCAAGCAGATATATATACATCCGAAACAATACAATCATCCATCTCATTCAATCATGCAAATCCGAGAACAACAAAATCAGTACACATATACCCGACTACGATCTAGAAACATATGATAAATTCTAGACTTTTAATGATAAGGTAATCGAACCGTGAGTATGTTAAGGAACCGGTGATCCTGGATAGTTGCGACCGAGACTGAAGATGGCGATGGTTGCTGCTGGGACCGGAAGAAAAGAACAGGAAAGCTGTTGCGACCGAGGTTGAAAGGGACCAGCTGTTAGCGACCGGGAAATTGAACAAGCTGATCAGATCGAGATGCTGAAGGAGAGAAGATGTTCGCGATCAAGAGGGATGAGAGTAAGGCTGCCGACGGCAGTTTATGTTTAGGGTTTTGTGTATGTGAATGAAACATGCATGGGGTTTGTTTATATAGGTGCAAAAGGGGATAAAGGTTACGGTTTGATCCTGGATTCGCGGCCGAGGGACTAGGGTGGGTTAGTTTGGGTTTGATCATGTGGCCGATTTGTTTGAGTTGGTTTGGTTTGGTTTTGAACAAAATAAGTTTGCGGTCTTGGGCTTGATATCGACCGAGAATGATTTGAGTTGTTCACAAAGGGTTTGCGGCTTGATCTTGCAGCCGAGATAGGTTTGGGTTTAAGGTTTGATCTCGGATTGTGCTTGCGGTTTCGGTTCCGTTCGTATACATATCTACTGTAATTACTTTATCACTAAAACAATCATACAAATACTTATCACGTATTCATTTAATTCGTACACGTTCATACACATAGCATATACTTTATTCGACAAGTGTCACGTGTAAGTTATCCGAAAAAACCCGGGATATCACAACAACATTCTTAAATGGTGTAGAGTGTGATTAGCTTGAAGATGATAGCATGTATCAACGCTATTTTGGACATCAAGCGAGAAAGCCCACACACAAATCACCCCAATAATAGCATTGACAGTATACGGCATCCGTCTATTTTTCCAACATCCAAAAGAACCACCCGAACAAAACAACAATATGTAAAACACAAAAACCAAAACGCTATATTTTACTGATTGATCGGCTTCATCTAGAGCGTGTCATTTCAACTGTGTAGGACAAAAAAAAGATTAAGGAATACAAAGGATACAAAGGTTCAGGGGACAAAAAAGTTCATGAAGAAGAGATTTGATAACAGTGAAAATTAAATTAGCATTTTTAATTATTTTTTTATTGGTTGTCATTTTATGTGTTTTGTTGTCTACTTTTAAGCTAATAAAAACTTCTATATTAATAGAAAAAAAAACGCCAAACAACATAACGCCAAACAAAAAAGGGTTCCATATAAAAGGCCATTAATAAAAAAACTTAAAAATATGAGAAGTTTCACAGCCTTAGCAGTCTGAAAAAACAGTAACTTAAAGCGACGAATACTTGATTACTACCATTACAGGCAAATTGGAAAATAATAATCCCAAGTCACAAATTAGCCGCCAATAATCCGACCTCGTCCAATTTGTTTGTAAAATAGTCCACAGTTAAATCTAAGCTAACGGCGTTATTAAAAATGGTGACGTGGCTGCCACATCTTAACATGACTCAAATGACATGGAATATTTTAAATGACATGGATTATTTAAATCTTTTATTGGCACATGACTGCCACATTTAGGCATTGGATTCTGCTTATCTTTCCACCCATTCAAAGCAGATTTAGTAGCAACATAACCAATACACAAACACAATCCAAACAAACACAAACCAACACCTTATCCACTCATAAACCCCTTCAATTCTGGGTGTATGGTTCCTAAACGGATCCACTGTACTCGACCCGGGAACTTCAAATAGCACCTCCGATAATGGATTTTACAGATCTGGTGAGTTTATTCAGTAGCAAACTTGATGATGGCAGATTTGTGTGTTAGATGATGTTTTAATCATGGAACCGACGGAATCTCTAGCCGGCGCTGATGCCTCCGACACCCCAAACACCACCTCCGATAATCCTACCAACACCTCCGGCGATTATTACCGGTGCAGGTCCAAGCGTTAGAGCCGTCAGTGATGGAAAGGTTGAAGTGAGAAGGAAACCTGATTAAAGAGTGTCGATTTGCAGATTTGCAGCTTTGTTCTTCAGATGGATTTTAGGCTTTTCAAGAGATGGTGTTTTCAAAAGATGGATTTTAGGGTTTTCAAGAGATGGTGTTATAATCAGTCAACAATATAAAAGATTTAAAAGAATCCATGTCATTTGAGTCATTTAACATGTGGCAGCCACGTCACTATTTTTCATAACGTCGTTAGTTTGATTTAACGGTGGAGTATTTTACAAAAATAAATGGACGAGGTCGGATTATTGACGGCTAATTCGTGACTTGGGATTATTATTAGCCAATTTCAGAAAGATGGGATTATTATTTTCCAATTTGCCTTGATTACATTAAAAACCACACAATGGCGCACAAACCAAAATTTTTATATTTTCTAAACGCCATAATCACCTGTTACTATAGGTCTGCATCCTACATCAAACGAAAAAAAATACATCATAAAAAAATATAAAAACGCCAAACTTGAAAATATGGGGGGAGGGTGTTTTTCAGTATTGTTTTCAATGAAGTTTCGGTGAATGTATTCTTAGGTGAGGAGAATGACTCAAAAAGCTTTTTCTGAATGAGATGGACAAATCTTCAAGAAAAAGAGACTGATGACAGCGATATGTCATTTTGTGTGCTTTTTTCTTGATGAATATTAGCATGTGGAGAAGGAGACCGATACCAGTGCAAATGCTATTTTGACTCCATGATGATAAAGAAGATTGAGACCAAATAGCATCCACCCACACCACGTCGATCTATATCTCCAAAACAACCACAACAAGCCACTTCAAAAACGACCATGAAAATCACGCGAAGCAAAACGCCAATGATTTGGAACAAATATTAGATCCAGATTTTTAGAATGTAAAACGCCAAGTTTGAGTAAATATTTTCTCTGTAGTTTGTTATCTGATTCTTTTATGTGGAATGTAAAATGCCAAGTCTATGATTTAATAAAAACACCAAGTTGGCAAGAACGCCAGCCTACATAAAATACTAAGATCTAAATAATGAAAACACCTAATATTGATTCAAAGTTGAACTAAATTAAAACGCCATCTATTTAAGTGGGAGCGCATCGTGACAATCGTGCCCCCGTATATCATTTAGCCTCCCCTGCCACGTGTTAGGCCAGGATCCGTTCTCACCGTTCTCACACTTCAAAACGTTTTCTCCGGATCCCGTTTTTTATATACTAAATAGAAAAAGAACATATACATGAGTTGAATAAATGTAATTTTATATATTAAATAATAAAAAAGTTATATCTTCAAGAATTCTGTGTATTGTATGGGTTGAATAACTATAATTTATATGCTAAATAATAAAAAAAGTTAAATCTTTAAAAACCATGTGTATTACACGGGTTGAATAAATATAATTTGTATACTAAATGATAATAAATTTATATTTAAAAAAAACTCGTGTGTTGCACGGATTGAATATATAAAATTTTATATACCATATAATAATAATAGTTGTATTTTTTTAAAACTTTGTGTACTACACTGGTAAAAAAAGTATTTTTGTACGGTATATAATAAAAAGAAGTTATAACTTTAAAAAACAATGTGTATTACATAGGTTAAATGTGGTACCCGAGGAAAATATACAATCATCTTAACTCGTCTTTCACTCTCCTGTGTCTAGTTATCAAATTTCGGGACGAAATTTCTTTCAACTTGGGGATGATGTGACAACCGGTAACTTCAAGGTTTAAACCGTTTATTTTGTTTTTATTAATCGAATCATACGCCCGTACTATTTGAGGAATTAATTATATTCTCACCATATTAATATTTTATTTATATCGCGTTGAACCGATTCGAACTGTTTGAACCAACATGTCTCGTTTGTCGATCCAACTCGCTCGCGTAACTAGACGCTTCTTGAGGTCCAAACACCTCCTCTTACGTCCTTAAATTAATGTCACCCAATGTGCATTATGAATCCTTCCACCAAATATTAATTCTCTGGTCCAACAAAGGCTCCTGATCTACTAATTCGGTTCAGCCAATTTGGTATTTATTAATTTTCCATATTATGTGTACCATGTGAAATATGAGTTTAATTGTTTAAATGCACCATACTAAAATTTCCGTTACTGCATATCCTTTATATCTCTTTTTAGTGCATGACAATTATAAAGATTACAACTTTCCACCCAAGCCCACACCCCACATATTTGCGTTAATTATAAGCAGCCCAACCCCACCAGCCATCCAAACCGCCACCAACCCATATATCTTTATAGATCACTTTTATTCGCAGCCAACTCCTTTACTATATAACCCTAACCTGCGACACACCTCTGCTCAAGGATTTTTTCTTCTCCTTTCCTCTGTGATCAACGAACGAGTCTAAGAAACCCAAGTATCGACTTCTAGGCAGCTTGAATCAAGCCACTCAATCGTTGGGTAACTAATCTTTGCACCTATGTTAGGATATAAGTGTTCATACATACTTTTAGATGATTCAATCAGGAGTAATATGGCTGCATTTATTGGTTATGCTTAGCTCTAGTGATTATATATGTGTTTTCGGTTGTAAACACCTTGTAACTTGGCTGCGTTCTGAATGCTCTAAATTGTTCATGCATGATTTCCTTTTTACGGCTGCGTAATTTTGTAGTTATGGATGATTCTTGATGTTTGAGCATGTTAAAACGGAGATAAATGACTAATAACCTGCTGGGATTAATGCTTAGGGGTCGTGGGTTCGCTAGATAGTCGTTTGCGGGATCGGTAACAAAAACGGTAATCTGTCCAACAGTTACAGCCGACTTTAATCGGCTGTAACCGGGTCAAATTTTATCAAAAATTGTTGTTTCTTTTGTCCATGATTAACTACCAGGAAATACCTTTTAAACCCAACTGGAATCGCATTTTTTTTGACGTCGTTTGATATTTTTAAAGGGCCAAATAAGTTCAGTAACTAAAGTTGTGAAAATCCTGAAATTTTGTTAGTCCTTTATCGAGTTGGATTTTAAAATCAGTAGGGAGTTGAGTCATGAATTTTGTACAGCAACTAGGTATGGAAATTTCCGGGCAACTCCAACTGGAATTTTGTTAATTGGACAATCGGTGATTTTTAAATAAATTCTTCCGTGGACTGCAGTCAGAAGGTGACAAATCTGACTGCAGCCTAGTATATTTATATTTATGGTTAATTGGTAAAGATTTAGGACTTGGAAAATTTATATAAATTTCTATAGTATAAATGTCACCTACTGTAAAAATATTGGAATTTTTGGAATGTTGGAACTATTTTATAAAAATCCTAGAAAACAGCTGAATTATGAGTGTTAAGCTGAAATTTGATAACTTGTGATTGTGTGCACCAAATTGTGGCATGGATTGGTTTATGTTCATGATAAGTTGTTTTGATCACTAGGTTCACATGAGGATACTTGCATGTATGTTTGAGTGTTAGATATGTTGTTTGTGTGTATCACTTTGTGAGTAAATTACGTGTAGAATTTGTATTGGTGTGTTCACACACTGACTTGAAATCAATTGGTTTGTTAGGACGCAATTAGCGGTCCCATCCTTTACAACTTCTTTGCTACACTAACCGAGCAACAAAAGGTGAGTTCACGGCCCCTAACTTTATCCGGTTTTTAAACAATAGGGGGAGAAACATGTATACACTCTTCAAACTCAATCTCTTTACGTTATACGAATTTAACGTCACATAACTATTCGGTAACTAAGTTAATGTTAATGTAATGTTATGGTCACTAAGCAGCTTTATCACTTAAGTCCTCGTCAATCTCTCGGATCGTTAGTATTGGGTTTAATAGCGGGGGAGTTATAAGTAGTACTACTGGGCCCGACAAGCCCCATCCGAGCTAGTCGCGCTAGCCGACCGGGTATGGTCAACGGGTGAATAATTCGGCCTAACTTCGCCATGGTCAGTGATAGGCCTGGCAACACGGAGGCACAACAGTCAGCTTCGATCGCGAACACTTACGTGACATAACTTTAGGCTAGCTACCTATATATGTTAACATTGAACTTAATTACGAATCAACTGTATTATACCGGGTTGAGGATAATGGAAACAACAACTTATTATTCTGGGTTTGGAATAATGGAAGCAACAACTTATTATTCCGGGTTTGGAATAATGGAAGCAACAACTTAATATTCCGGGTTTGGAATATTGGAACCAACATCATTATTATTCCGGGATGGGAATAATGGAGCTAAATCGTTATCCCGGGTTAGGGATAACGGAGAAAACAAACTATAACCGAACAAACGAATTTATGAAAACCTGTGAACTCACTCATCTTTAATGTTGACACTTGTTTCTTTACATGTTTCTTAGGACGCTAGGAGCTCTAGGTGCACGCACATGCATTGAACAAGACATCTTTTATCGAGTCTTATTTATAAATATTGTTTTGGGGTTTTTCATTTGTTTTGGCGTTTGTGTTGGCGCCCGCTTCACTATTTATTTTATGCTTCCCCTCAACTTTAAAAACTAATGCTCTACTAAATATTGGTAATTAATTTAGACAATATAAAATCTACAACAAATGATTTTGGAAAACGTATTATCAAATCATATAGAGTCGTTCGACGTACTAGTGTTTCAGATTCTGGTTTGTTCACACGCCTCGCGGTAAAACTCCGCAAGTGGAAATTGAGGGTGTGACAGATTGGTATCAGAGCCACTAGCTATAGAGAACCAGGTTTGCATTAGAAGTAGACCTAAACTATAGCTGAATTCACGACACTAGACTTAGTTTGGCACCGAACTGTTATATCTTGTTATGTTATGTACCACAACTATGTTATGTGAAATATGACTGCATAATTGAAATGAATGCAACTCGTAACTAACTACACAACCTAAAGGCAATGTCATCATCCTCATCCTCATCATCATCCGACAAACTTACGCAACCAAGGGCGCCAGGAAAGGCACCTATGGTGGAACCCTTACCATCCTATGGCGTGGAAACGCGCTCAGCTGCGAGGAAAAGGCTCGCTCTGGGGGAGGAGTCGTCATCACGCCCAACCATCGCTGTGACGGTCGAACCGGTTAACTCGTTAGAAGTAGGGAACGACCTACTTAGAGATATGATAAGAACGCAACAAGAACAACTAGAAAGAATGCATGAAACCACCCTAGCACATGGATGGATGATCCGACAACTTACAGGTAAGACCGACTCGCTCGAGGAAGAGCATCGTACGAGTAAGATAGCTCGTAACACCATAGCCAGAGATCTGCGTGCTGAGCAGATAAGAGCCGACTGGCTTGAGGACAGAGTCCTGGAAAATAGTTGGAACATTCAGGAACTGCAAAATCAAGCACTTGCACCAGCACCGGCCCCTCCAGTGCCGGTAGAGGAGGATCCGGAAGAGGATCCAGAGGAGGATCCGGAGGAGGACCCAGCTGTGGAAGCTGGAAACGCCGCGGAGGATGACGGCAACGATAGTAATTTGGGGGATGGAGACGTAGAAGACTGACGCGTCTCGCTTATTTTATTTACTTTCCTTCGGTCTATTTATTTTCTACTTAGATCTAAAATGGCAACTGGAAGACGTGGAAATCTTAACTTAACGCCCGAAGAGCTAGCTGCCATGATTCAAGAGCACGTGAACGCAGCTTTAGCGGGTGTTCAGAACCAACCGGCAGGTCACCATTATTAAATTTTCGTGTGAAACTCTAATAGTGAGGCTAGTAAAAATTCCTTGCTGACTTCCTGTTCTCTGTCAGCAGGAGGGGGCTTTAACCCCTATAAGATGTTCCTCGACGCGAAACCAAGCAAATTCTCGGGGGCGGAAGGACCCATTGGACTGGTCCGCTGGATCGAAAAATCTGAATCCGTTTTTGAAATGTGCAACTGTCTAGAGGCCAACAAGGTCAAATACGCAGCCTCAGCACTGGAAGATGGGGCACTGACATGGTGGAATGCACAAGTCCATACGCGTGGACTTATTGCTGCCAATGCAATGGCCTGGGCCGAGTTCAAGGCCCTAATCAAATAGGAGTACTGTCCACGAGACAGAGTGCAACAATTGGAGCAAGCCTTATGGAACCACAAGATGGTGGGATCGGAAATTGAAGCTTACACCGCAAAACATCATGACTTGGTATTCCTGTGTCCCGATTTGGCCAACACGGTGGATAAAAGACTCGAGTACTATCTTGGGGGTCTGGTTCCGGAAATTCAGGGTATGGTAATGGCTAGTAACCCTGTAACTGAACATCAAGCAATCCGATTGGCTCACAAACTCACCGATAAGGCGGTGGAACAGAAGAAGCTGCCAGCACGGGGTACAACTGAAGTTGCCCCGGATAACAAAAGAAAGTTTGAAGACTCAACTATTCGACAGTCTTCGTCATCTCATCCGCAGCAAGGGAACCAGAAGCGGTTCAATCATTTCAACAGCCACCGGGGTCACCAAAATCAGCCTGCCAACAACAGCAACAACCAGAACGCAAGCGGCTATGCAGGTCGAAAGCCGCAGTGCAACCGCTGTAATCTCCATCATAACGGCCCTTGTGCCGGAAATCGCTACCAATGATGTGGCAAGATGGGACATACGGCAAAGGATTGTCGTGGGGAAATCATGTCCCGACAGAATCAAAATCAACCCCAGGGTCAGCAGCAGGGTATTAACCGGGATGCTATCAGTGTGGTAGTACTGCTCATTTCAGAAGAGACTGCCCACAGCTGCGTAATAACAACAATAATGGTGGAAACAACCACAACCACAATAACCACAGCAACAATAATGGGAACGGTGGCACAGGAGGTGCCAAAGGTCGTGCATTTACACTGGGCCGCGGAGAGGCCAGAAACGACTCGAACGTGGTCAGCGGTAAGTTTCCCCTTAATGAACATTTTGCTACTGTGCTTTTGATACGGGTGCGGATAGGAGCTTTATATCTGAGTCTTTTAGGAATAACCTAAATCTCACGCCTAAACCATTAGAGACCCCTTATGTTATAGAATTAGCCGATGGTAATTCTGTAGATGTGACCCATATAGTATCCGGCTGTCAACTCAAACTCGCGGGTCACACTTTTACCATTGATCTGATGATAACTACCCTGGGTAGTTTTGACGTGGTAGTCGGAATGGACTGGCTATCCGACATCCGGGCTGAAGTTCTCTGCTTCGAAAAATCTATCCGTATTCCGCTCTCTAACGACGAAATCCTGACGTTACAAGGCGATAAGGCAAGCGCCGTCACCAACATCATCTCATACATGCAAGCGCAGAAGTATCTTCGGAGAAAGAACTCCTTCGCTTTACTCGTACTGATTACCGAACAGCCTAAGGACGAGAAACGCATAGAAGACATCCCTGTCGTCCGTGAATTTTCCGATGTATTCCCAGAAGAACTACCTGGTCTTCCACCCCATCGACAATTGGAGTTTGAAATCGAATTGGCGAACAATGCGACTCCTATCGCCAAGGCTCCATACCGCCTAGCTCCAGCCGAGCTGCAGGAGCTGTCTACTCAACTTCAGGAGCTATTAGAAAAGGGATTTATCCGACCAAGCGTTTCGCCATGGGGAGCTCCAGTCCTTTTTGTCAAGAAGAGGGACGGGACTTTCCGCATGTGCATCGACTACAGGGAACTCAACAAGGTTACAGTCAAGAACCGATACCCGTTACCTCGCATCGACGATCTCTTCGACCAACTTCAAGGGTCAAGTTACTACTCTAAGATTGATTTACGTCCGGTTACCACCAGCTACGCGTCAGGGAGGAGGATATCGCTAAGACGGCATTTCGTACTCGGTATGGCCATTATGAGTTCTTGGTCATGCCCTTCGGTCTCACCAACGCACCTGCGGTGTTCATGGACCTCATGAACCGCGTGTGTAAACCATACCTCGACAAGTTTGTCATTGTGTTCATCGATGACATACTCATCTACTCCAAGAGCGAAGAAGAACATGCTGAACATCTACGATTACTGTTAGGATTACTCCAACAGGAAAAACTATATGCCAAGCTTTCGAAGTGTGATTTCTGGATTCGGGAAGTTCAGTTTCTCGGGCACGTCGTGAATGAAAAGGGTATCCACGTAGACCCTGCCAAGATTGAAGCCATAAAAAACTGGGAAGCACCTAAGACACCGACGGAGATCCGCCAATTTTTGGGATTGGCTGGTTACTACAGACGTTTCATCGAGGGGTTTTCAAAGATCGCACAACCGCTTACTACCCTCACCCAGAAAGGTATCAAGTATACTTGGGGTGACAAGCAAGAAGCAGCATTTCAATTGCTGAAACAGAAACTTTGCAGTGCACCCATTCTGTCCTTGCCGGAGGGGACAGATGACTTTGTAGTATATTGTGATGCTTCCATTCAGGGATTGGGATGCGTACTCATGCAACGCGATAAGGTCATCGCGTATGCGTCGCGACAACTGAAGGTTCACGAGAAAAACTACACGACGCATGACCTGGAATTGGGAGCAGTAGTTTTTGCACTTAAGATTTGGAGACACTACCTCTATGGAACGAAGTGCACAATCTTTACAGACCACAAGAGCCTCCAACACATCTTTGATCAGAAGGAGTTGAACATGCGACAGCGTCGCTGGGTCGAACTCTTGAACGATTATGAGTGTGCCATTCGATATCACCCGGGTAAAGCTAACGTGGTAGCTGATGCCCTCAGTAGGAAGGAACACATGAAACCTCGTCGTGTACGAGCATTACAACTCACTATTCATTCGGGGCTACCCGAACAAATACGCGACGCCCAGTTAGAAGCAGTTAAGGAGGAAAACATCAAAGCCGAATCGGTGGGAAAAATGGAACGCGATTGGGAAGTAAAACCCAATGGAGCCCGGTATTTCATGAATCGCATATGGGTACCTCTCTACGGAAACCTTAGAGAGCTAGTCATGGACGAAGCTCACAAATCCCGATACTCTGTCCATCCGGGTTCGGATAAGATGTATCAAGACCTTAAAGCTGCGTATTGGTGGCCCAACATGAAAGCCGATATAGCCACCTACGTGAGTAAATGTTTGACTTGTGCAAAAGTCAAGGTGGAGTATCAAAAGCCATCGGGCTACTCCAACAACCTGAGATCCCAGTATGGAAATGGGATCAGATCTTAATGGATTTCATCACTAAACTCCCGCGAACCTTAGGTGGTTGCGATACCATCTGGGTGATTGTGGATCGTTTAACTAAGTCCGCACACTTCCTAGCTATTAAAGAAACAGATAAGATGTTGAAGTTGACTCGCATCTACATTAAGGAAGTAGTTTCTCGGCACGGAGTGCCAACGTCCATCATCTCAGACAGAGATGCTCGCTTCACGTCAAACTTCTGGCAGTCACTCCAGAAAGCGTTGGGAACACGCTTAGATATGAGCACAGCCTATCACCCTCAGACTGATGGTCAAAGTGAAAGGACCATACAAACCTTGGAAGACATGCTTAGGGCATGCGTCATAGACTTCGGAAATAGTTGGGAAATTCACCTACCTCTAGTAGAATTCTCATATAACAACAGCTATCATACGAGTATTTCGGCAGCACCGTTCGAGGCATTATACGGTCGTAAATGTAGATCACCGGTCTGCTGGGCAGAAGTCGGTGACAGTCAACTCACAGGCCCTGAGTTAATACTTGAGGCTACCGAAAAGATTGTACAAATCAGAAACCGCATGGCGGCGGCACGAGATCGACAGAAAAGCTACGCTGATCAACGACGCAAACCGCTTGAATTTCAAGTAGGCGACCGCGTCCTACTAAAGGTGTCACCCTGGAAGGGTGTAATCCGTTTTGGAAAACGGGGCAAACTTAACCCACGGTACGTAGGCCCGTTTGTAATCTTGAAACGTATCGGACCCGTAGCTTATCAATTAGACCTTCCTGCCGAACTCAGTGGAGTTCACAACATTTTTCACGTGTCAAATCTGAAGAAGTGTCTATCAGATGAAACCCTAGTCATTCCATCGGATGAGATCCAAGTGGATGAACAACTACACTTCGTAGAAAAGCCTATCGAGATCATGGATCGTGAGATCAAGACTCGAAGGCACAGCAAGATTCCGATCGTTAAGGTTCGTTGGGACTCTAAGCGTGGACCGGAGTTCACGTGGGAAAGAGAGGACCAAATGAAAAGCAAATACCCACACCTCTTCGCAACTGAGCAGCAAACTAACGATACCAGTAACTAAATTTTCGGGACGAAAATTCTTTCAACATGGGGATGATGTGACAACCTGGAAATTTCTCATACATTCGGGTACCACTGTTAACTAAATTCTTGTGCATGACATTTGGAAATCTTTGTGCATGGCACTTGGGAACTTCTTGTAACGTTGCGTACCATCATTAACGAACTAACTCTTTGTGAGTGGCACTCTAAACATGTACGCTACATTCTAAACCGCGTTTACTCAAATTTCGGGACGAAATTCCCATTTAACTTGGGGATGATGTGGTACCCGAGGAAAATATACAATCATCTTAACTCGTCTTTCACTCTCCTGTGTCTAGTTATCAAATTTCGGGACGAAATTTCTTTCAACTTGGGGATGATGTGACAACCGTAACTTCAAGGTTTAAACCGTTTATTTTGTTTTTATTAATCGAATCATACGCCCGTACTATTTGAGGAATTAATTGTATTCTCACCATATTAATATTTTATTTATATCGCGTTGAACCGATTCGAACTGTTTGAACCAACATGTCTCGTTTGTCGATCCAACTCGCTCGCGTAACTAGACGCTTCTTGAGGTCCAAACAACTCCTCTTACGTCCTTAAATTAATGTCACCCAATGTGAATTATGAATCCTTCCACCAAATATTAATTCTCTGGTCCAACAAAGGCTCCTGATCTACTAATTCGGTTCAGCCAATTTGGTATTTATTAATTTTCCATATTATGTGTACCATGTGAAATATGAGTTTAATTGTTTAAATGCACCATACTAAAATTTCCGTTACTGCATATCCTTTATATCTCTTTTTAGTGCATGACAATTATAAAGATTACAACTTTCCACCCAAGCCCACACCCCACATATTTGCGTTAATTATAAGCAGCCCAACCCCACCAGCCATCCAAACCGCCACCAACCCATATATCTTTATAGATCACTTTTATTCGCAGCCAACTCCTTTACTATATAACCCTAACCTGCAACACACCTCTGCTCCAGGATTTTTTCTTCTCCTTTCCTCTGTGATCAACGAACGAGTCTAAGAAACCCAAGTATCGACTTCTAGGCAGCTTGAATCAAGCCACTCAATCGCTGGGTAACTAATCTTTGCACCTATGTTAGGATATAAGTATTCATACAAACTTTTAGATGATTCAATCAGGAGTAATATGGCTGCATTTATTGGTTATGCTTAGCTCTAGTGATTATATATGTGTTTTCGGTTGTAAACACCTTGTAACTTGGCTGCGTTCTGAATGCTCTAAATTGTTCATGCATGATTTCCTTTTTACGGCTGCGTAATTTTGTAGTTATGGATGATTCTTGATGTTTGAGCATGTTAAAACGGAGATAAATGACTAATAACCTGCTGGGATTAATGCTTAGGGGTCGTGGGTTCGCTAGATAGTCGTTTGCGGGATCGGTAACAAAAACGGTAATCTGTCCAACAGTTACAGCCGACTTTAATAGGCTGTAACCGGGTCAAATTTTATCAAAAATTGTTGTTTCTTTTGTCCATGATTAACTACCAGGAAATACCTTTTAAACCCAACTGGAATCGCATTTTTTTTGACGTCGTTTGATATTTTTAAAGGGCCAAATAAGTTCAGTAACTAAAGTTGTGAAAATCCTGAAATTTTGTTAGTCCTTTATCGAGTTGGATTTTAAAATCAGTAGGGAGTTGAGTCATGAATTTTGTACAGCAACTAGGTATGGAAATTTCCGGGCAACTCCAACTGGAATTTTGTTAATTGGACAATCGGTGATTTTTAATAAAATTCTTCCGTGGACTGCAGTCAGAAGGTGACAAATCTGACTGCAGCCTAGTATATTTATATTTATGGTTAATTGGTAAAGATTTAGGACTTGGAAAATTTATATAAATTTCTATAGTATAAATGTCACCTACTGTAAAAATATTGGAATTTTTGGAATGTTGGAACTATTTTATAAAAATCCTAGAAAACAGCTGAATTATGAGTGTTAAGCTGAAATTTGATAACTTGTGATTGTGTGCACCAAATTGTGGCATGGATTGGTTTATGTTCATGATAAGTTGTTTTGATCACTAGGTTCACATGAGGATACTTGCATGTATGTTTGAGTGTTAGATATGTTGTTTGTGTGTATCACTTTGTGAGTAAATTACGTGTAGAATTTGTATTGGTGTGTTCACACACTGACTTGAAATCAATTGGTTTGTTAGGACGCAATTAGCGGTCCCATCCTTTACAACTTCTTTGCTACACTAACCGAGCAACAAAAGGTGAGTTCACGGCCCCTAACTTTATCCGGTTTTTAAACAATAGGGGGAGAAACATGTATACACTCTTCAAACTCAATCTCTTTACGTTATACGAATTTAACGTCACATAACTATTCGGTAACTAAGTTAATGTTAATGTAATGTTATGGTCACTAAGCAGCTTTATCACTTAAGTCCTCGTCAATCTCTCGGATCGTTAGTATTGGGTTTAATAGCGGGGGAGTTATAAGTAGTACTACTGGGCCCGACAAGCCCCATCCGAGCTAGTCGCGCTAGCCGACCGGGTATGGTCAACGGGTGAATAATTCGGCCTAACTTCGCCATGGTCAGTGATAGGCCTGGCAACACGGAGGCACAACAGTCAGCTTCGATCGCGAACACTTACGTGACATAACTTTAGGCTAGCTACCTATATATGTTAACATTGAACTTAATTACGAATCAACTGTATTATACCGGGTTGAGGATAATGGAAACAACAACTTATTATTCTGGGTTTGGAATAATGGAAGCAACAACTTATTATTCCGGGTTTGGAATAATGGAAGCAACAACTTAATATTCCGGGTTTGGAATATTGGAACCAACATCATTATTATTCCGGGATGGGAATAATGGAGCTAAATCGTTATCCCGGGTTAGGGATAACGGAGAAAACAAACTATAACCGAACAAACGAATTTATGAAAACCTGTGAACTCACTCATCTTTAATGTTGACACTTGTTTCTTTACATGTTTCTTAGGACGCTAGGAGCTCTAGGTGCACGCACATGCATTGAACAAGACATCTTTTATCGAGTCTTATTTATAAATATTGTTTTGGGGTTTTTCATTTGTTTTGGCGTTTGTGTTGGCGCCCGCTTCACTATTTATTTTATGCTTCCCCTCAACTTTAAAAACTAATGCTCTACTAAATATTGGTAATTAATTTAGACAATATAAAATCTACAACAAATGATTTTGGAAAACGTATTATCAAATCATATAGAGTCGTTCGACGTACTAGTGTTTCAGATTCTGGTTTGTTCACACGCCTCGCGGTAAAACTTCGCAAGTGGAAATTGAGGGTGTGAAATTAAATAAATGTAATTTTGTATAGTAAATAAAAAAACAAATATATTTATATAATTCGAATTTGAATATTGTGACAACTGTGGCAAAAGCAAGTAAACCTTAACTCGTACAGACGACTTATACGTATAACGAAACGATACTGGTATGACTTGGATGATTCCGAGGATACCTTATGAGAAACATACATACAATATTACTTAACAGTGAGATGTGGATGCCTCAGGGTGCTAGAAACAAGTTAAACAGAAGCTTTCCGTTTAACAGTTCGCAAACCGTACAATAACGATTTAAATGCAAACGAAAAGGCCGTAGACTATTCTAAGGGCACGAAAGACTTGAACTGGATATTTAGACCATAAATTAAGATTTGAGGCCCTATTGGTTAGTTGGCACGCTAAACAAAACAGCTTCCGGTTAGCGGAACGCCTTTGAGTTTAACATAACCGGAAACGACCAAACATGCAACGAACAGCCAGTCAAGCCTAAAAACACTTATTTCACATAAATATAAGATGTTCTAATTAAAAATATCAGTGTTCGGGCTTCGTTGTCGGTGGGTGCGGTTTTCTAAATCGCGCGAAAAAACACACGAAAAAGAGCCCGTTTGGCGCACCCGGGATGCGTTTGCGACCCGAAAACGAACCTAAACGTGAAAAACATCAAAACCTATCAAGTGGGCCCCCTAGAACCGCCTTTGACCAGTCAAAGGGGCCTAGAAGGCCCTAGTTGGTCCCGTATGGCCATTTATGGCTTGAAAAAGGTCATTTTTTTTCTTTTTATCTCAAAACAACACCTCAAAGACACTAGAACACACCTACTTAGCAAAACCTGCTGAATTCTCTCAAGAACAAGGAGAAGTCCAAAGGTATAACCGGAGAAAAGGCTGGAGTTGGAATCGGGACTCTCCTGCGAGCCGTCTGCCTAAAACGAGCAACTGGTGGGGAGGGTGGTGAACCAAGATGGATTGGAGTGCGCGGGGTGGGAAATCGTGGAATAGTAACTGGTGTAAGACTCCGCCTAGCCATAGCGGGATGGTAATATGGGTTTTATGTGGGGTCGTATTCAGCCGCAACGGGCTGTCGGTGAGATGTGGAGTGGTAAGAACTAGTAGCCTTAATCCCTCATCTAACGGGGGATCGAGATGGGAAGCTGTCGCAACGGTAACCTGATAAGTCGGGTTCGTTGCTAGGAAGCTCAAATCCTATCGCCTCCTCTTCCTCCTCCTCCTCGGCCCCTGACTCCATCTCCTCAGGATCCTCTTCCGTCTCCATTGATGGATCCTCTTCAGAACTCTGACTGCGTCGGCTTGACATCGTACCTGCATAGTTTAAATAGGTTATAATAAAATAATAATACATTCTACTATTGTGAAGAGTGGATACTGGACATACAGAGATTATACACATAAGCACACGTTGCATTGAAGTTTAATTATATATATATATATATATATATATATATATATATATATATATATATTGTGAAGAGTGGATACTGAACATACAGAGATTATACACATAAGCACATGTTGCATTGAAGTTCAATTGTATATTTATATATATATATATATATATATATATATATATATTTGTGTTAGTACTCGGGTTCGCTTCCAGTCCTCTCTCAACGGTGTTCTCAGAATGCCCAAGTACAAGCAATTAAGTTATTATGTTCCGGACCACAATAACTTATTTGCCCGACCAGGCCATCCTGGTAATAACCATGCTTTTGGTTACTATAGGTTCTTGCTGTGGAGAGTCACACTTATGATTATAGTCTAGGCTCTCTAAGAATACCTAAATCGCTATAACCGATGGCTCTGATACCATCTTCTGTCACACCCGACTCGCAGCGAAAGCGCACGTGAGGTGCAACAGACACATGGTACGAACACGTTATTTGAAAAGATATTGTATTACACCACACAAGCACCGGTTACAACGTTTGATTACACACTAAGTTTTAATGTACAGGCACTAGCGTCCCAAAAGCTGTTTGTCTTTGCTAAGCATGCTTCTATGTACATTAATATCCGATCAACAAAACTTGAAATCCATACCACTTCACTTTATTCTTCTTTAGTTTTACCTACAAAACATGTTAAGTTTGAATGGTCAACTACATATAGCTGGTAAGTTTCACGGTTTTAGTTTGCTTCACAATTCAGTTTGAACCAATTGATTTGCACATTTGACATGAAATATATACTAAGCCCATAAGTGAAACCTTGACTGTTCTCAAGTGTCGTGTCCCGCAACCGACACCTCAGCACTTTACCACCCCAGGTAGCTATGTTTAACACCACATAGCGTGTTCACAGAATTGCATGGACATGTGCAACTGCAGTAGAACCCCTGATCATTCGTGTTTGTGGGGACTTTTCGTGTGTTAGTATAACTCAGTAACACAGTTTGAAAGCGGGGTTGTGAAACTTACCCAGTATATAGCACCACTATCACAAGGTGGGTAAGTATCAATGCCCTATCTCTTCAATCCTGATATCAGTCCATATTTGGTTAATTACCGAATACAATATTTAATTCGGTAATTGCAATAACTAGGCTCAGATGAGGATAATCATCTGGGACTCGACCTATAGCATAACGGTAGAGTTGTGGGTATTATCTTAGTGTCAGATTTCAGTTTGGCTTCCAGACACCGTTTTGCGTGCCGGTCAAAGTCGTTTGTTTTAGATGTTCGGAAAATCGTATGATCATATAGACCGTACCAATGAGTTGTCTATTAAAAATGATTAACTTTATATTAAGGGAGTTCGGTCATTTGGGATCCCAGGTTGCCCGATTTTAAGTTTCCTTTTTCACTGTCGGGGAATCTCCCGAACTGGAATGTAATGTACCCTAAGTACCCCTTTTGCCCCGGAATAGTCCAGAATGACTCTGATGTTCCACTTATTGCCAATTCATTTATTAATCAGTTCACGGATCTGGCAGGTTCGTTATACGTTTACCACTGTCGGTTTTGTATAAAATAATAAGATGTTTAATTCAAAAGAAATCATTACTCAATGGATATAATTTATAAAATTCTGAAAATTTTTGTATAAATTGGTAGAAATATATAGAATTCTGGAAAAATATTTTCAAAATTTATAAAATGAATTTATTAATTTTAATAAATTTTCGAAAAACTGCATTTTAACCGAAAAATTTGCTACCAAAATGATATGACTTCAAAAATTATCACAACATCATAGAATTGTCCCAATATATGGAAGAACCTCCTGGAAAAATTTTAGATATTTACGAATTCTTTACACCATGTTTCCGGCTACCGAAACTTTGCGAAAACGCGATTTTTGAAACCCATATCAAAATCAGCCAATGATCCCCACAATTTTCCAGAAACTTTTCCATACTTAACCCAACATCCTTGAATTTTTTGATGATTTATTAAGCTCGTTTAGTATTTTATCCGAATTTATTCCTTTCAAACAGTTAAAAAATCACCAAATCACAAAAATTCAGAAAAATCTAAAATTTGAATCGAGTCTTAGTTTTACCATGTGTAAACAGCTTGAAAAAGTTCAAGTCCAAACAATACCCACGGACAAAGTTATGCTATATGTAAATCTCTATGCTCACTACTTCGATTTTCGGTCATCATACCTAACGAAACTTGTGTTTTTACGCAATCCTTGTGTGTCCAGAAGTGAGCTAAGTTTATATTCAGTACCTATACACCATAAACAACACAAATATGCAAACACCCATGTCAATCAAGCTTCGAATTCGTTCTTTTTCGATTAGTGTTTGTTATGTCCGTTTCTTGTCGAATAGTTTGTGATTTTGTATCATAATCCGAATTTTCCCACCATGAATCAACATGTATCAGTAGGTTACATGTTATTTAGTATATAATCAGATTAGGGTGTCAAGAACCCTAAGAATTCATGGTTAAATAGGATTCTTTTTCTTGAAATCCTAGTGGATGATTCTTGGCTCCAAGAAGGTGTTTCAAACTCACAAAACTCGTAACTCTCAAGAATAGGTCAAAACTCAAGTTTTAACCCGTCCCCAAAAGCCAAATTCACAAAATTCACGAAGCAAGAATCAACGAGCCGTCGCCGAGGGGTCATCAGGCCGTCGGCGACGGGCTGTGCTTTTTGATAATTTTCCCGACGGATTATCTTGCTGTCTACGACGATACTTGGGCGATGGGTGAGGGTACACCGGGCGTCGCCGACGGGACATCAGACCGTCGGCGACGGCACCCCTAAACTCCAATTTCTGAATTTTTCGTTTCTTGATTCCGATTGATCCCGTTCGCGTCCTGGTGCTCCGTTTGGCTCCCAATTAGCTCCTTAAACTCCGTAAGACCTGTAAAACACAAACCTTATTAAAAGTAAGCTATCCGGAATTAAAAGTCACGTAAAAACGTTAACTTAAACCATAACAAACACCGGTTTACCCCCACACATCAGCTTCCTAGAATCCGTGAGAGAGTGTTGAAGTGATGCACATAGGAGTCACCCTACAAGAGGTAAACAGAAGTGTGTGAATATACGGTATTGGGCAAAGGATTCAGATTCGGAGTTGGGAAATACGAAATGACAACGTAAAACGCTCCACTTTGTGCGAAGTGGGCTGATCACTTCTTGCGAAGTGACCTGCACCTCGTACGAAGTGACTGTCCACTTCGTGCGTAGTGACAGTTCTGGTATGCTTTTGCTCGTTTAACGCCCAGTTTTTTCTATAAATGAGGAGTTTTAGGAACGAAGCAGTACAGTCTTGGACCAAAATACTTAATCATGAAATGATTAATATTCTGTTTAGACTAGTTTATTAGGAAAATACGAAAGTTATGTATAGTTTAGGTATATTTTAGTCAAGATTATCAAGGAAGACAAGCATGGAGATATTAAATCTCGTTATATAATTCATCAAAGCACAAGGTTGCAATAACCCGGTTGGTCATGAATGTACAAAAGTAGAGTGCAAAATATTCAAGTGAGGTGTAAAACTTAATTTGGGTAGCCAAAGCTTCCAAAGTTCTCACTAGCTAGAACACTAATCCAACCCTATGAGGATGATGAACTAGGTCAGCTTGCAACACTTGTTACAAAAGAAAAAGAAGTAAAACAAAGAGGAAAAAGTTGTAAAATTGCAAGATGTTAGTCAGTTAAACTCACTTGGTACAATCTGAGCTAAGTTTGCCAAAAATCCAAAAATTCAAGAGTGAGAGCGAGAGTGTAAGGAAAGTGTGAACCGGTGAAGTGCGTCTGTATTTATAGGAGGAAGTTGCTGCCAGCTCCGCTTCATGTGACGTGTATCCACTTCGTGCGAGGCGTACTCCACTTCGTACGAGGCGTGAACACGTCGTGCGAAGCGGGTTCAACTCGCACAAAGGTGTTAGGGTGAGGTTGGTTTCACGCGTTTCAGCGGGTTTTGAATATATTACGCTTAAGGGAAATATGTATAAGTACAATGCACATAAGAGTCGAATGTTTGAGTATTCAAGTATATGTTTCTTGCATATAATCACGTTTTAAGTTTGCCAAGTATGAATCAAGTGTATTAGGGAGTATAAGTATAGAATAAGTTTCCATTATAATCAAAACCTCAGATTACAAAGGTTGAAATGAAAGATACAAAGTACGATACAAGTTTCCAAATATAGAATTATGATTACACTATCTAAATAAGGAAAATGTAGAAAATGCAGAGCGTTACAGTTTGATTGAGAAAATTTTTGTTTTCATTTAGGCACCAAAATTTCCCACTTCTCTTTCAAAATTCCCACCCAGAGGACACGTCATCCCTACAGGGCAAATTTATATATCCTTAAATAGCAGATGTGAATGGTAAAATATACAGATTTGATTCGATATCAAGCGTTAAACGAGTCTAAAATCAAGTATAGATGCTTAACCGAATATAAGGAAAACAAGATCTCATTGTTTTGTTGCAGATTATGTCGACTTAAGAAAGGATTTAGGTGGGATCGTGATGCCGCTTGGGCGGCAAGTTTAAATTTTGTAACTGAACATAACTCGTTTTCATTTAAAGGATAAACGTGTTTGGTTACTACAACAAATGAAGTTGTGGTGGAGTGGTATATCGTTTGTGAAAAACTCGGAAACTGGTGTGACCCGGGTTCGAGTCTTGCAGTCCACCGGTTTAACCTTTATTTTATGGTTTTCAAAAATCACAATGAGGCCCCTCATCTTGCATTAATCACTCAAGTAATATATTACTTAGTTAACTTAATTATTTGCTTTTTAACTAACCTAGTTAATAATTTGCTTTAGAATATTTAATACAAACTAACTAGGTTTTATCAATTATTAGTATAATAATTATGTTTACACATTTTCCCAATATAATTTAACAACTTTACTCTAAGACACGTAGTTGCTATTTAATTTTACATCTTTTGATTGGTCTAACACATCTCTCTCTCCCCTTTCTGTCTAGCTTTCTCTTTCTCTCACTCCCTTTCTTTCGCACCACAACCTTCATTCTTTCACTTTAACTCCTCTGTCACAACACCACCACCGCCAGGACCTCCTCCTTAGTTTTTCACCAAACTGGCGTGCACCACATCGACGATTCCAAATCTCAGGTCACGACAGTGGCATGGTGGTGTGGCGGGGCTTAGTGGTTTGGATGGCGGAGAAGTCGGGAACGAAAGGCATGCCAATTTTTCATGGTGCAGATGATTTCAGCAGTTGTGGCATGACGGTGTAGCGGTGGTGCCTGTTCTATGTAGGTTGAGGTGGCGGTAATTCTTTTGTGGGTTTGTGTGGCGGGGCTTAGTCCGTGCGTAGTGGCACGCAATGGAGCCCTGATGGCTGACATGGTTCCGTATAGCACCGGGGATCACCTCCCAGGCACTATGCAGTTGCAGATTTGATTCTCGCGATGGTGATAACGGGGTTATGCGGTGAGGTGAGAGGCGAAAGTGTGTTGGTGAATGTATTTTGTGGGGTTATGTGGTGTTACTACTACATCCAAATGTTATCAAATTTGCACATTCCATGTTATGTAGTGTTACCATTAAGCACAAGTGTCACATAATCTCACTTTCTTCATGTTATGTGATGTTACCATTATAGATGGCTTATGTGTCTAGAAGATGAGAGATGATTGAAAAGTTTTATGGAAAATGAAATCGTTGGAAGTGCGAGAGTACTTTGAAAATTTATTTATTATTTTCTTAAATAATTTTATTTTAATTATAATTTAAATTTTAAGCTTTGCGAACATTTCTATTGAATTTTCATATTTTTTTATTTTAATTTTACGTTTATTATATAGTTGTAATTTTATATTTACATTTACAGTTAAAAAGTTATATTTACGTTTACCACTTTTTAATATATGTTTTTGTTTTTAAACAAGATAAGATGAAGCATTTACATCAATTTTTGTAGATAAAAATATTATCATCATAATGTTTACTTTCAATATAAAAGTTTTACCCATTATATTTTATAAAATATTATAAACTGGATCATATAATTCATTTCGAATATTATAAACAGACTGATAGTAACATTATAAAGTTAAGTATGTTATCAACGCTCCCTAAATCTAACTATAAGATACAAATGAATCTTTGTTGTGTGTGTTTAACTTAGATGAAAACTAGATGTGCACCCCGCCACGTTGCGGTGGGGGCTTAGAAGTGTCGATAAACCATCAAAGTGTTTCAGCATAAGAAAACATGCAGCTAGTCAAGTCTTTTAGATGGTAAATTGAAATATAGGATAAAGCTAAACAATTTTATTCGGTATATAAAACATGATTTAAATTAGCAACCATAACAATAGTAATTTTTTTTAAGTTTGTAGTGTCCAAACAAAAAGGACATGATAATATCATTTTTTTTCCTTGAAAGGCATATAATACAGAATATCAATATTGATTTGTGTTTGAATACTACAATACTTGTTCTTTTAACACTGGATAACAAATTTCCAAACCTATACCTTCGTCTTGCCTACACAGTACTATCTTGCCAACATGTTAATCTTCTTTATTGCTACTCTGCCGACAAACCCCACGTTTTTCAAATTTAATGTCGAAAGAAAAAGTGCCAAGTCAATATCTAAGAATTTGCAATAATCAAAAGTAACTAAACAGAGTAATCAAATAAATTGTAATTAAAGTAAAAAAAAACATCAAAACGGACAAATTAAATCAATAATTCTGGTGGTGTGTCTACACAACAGCAAATTGATCAGAAAAATCAGACAAACAAATGAAACTGACGTATCCCTAAAATTTGCAATAAAAAATTAATTGTGTAAGTCTCAGAATGATGTCATCATAGACTATAAAATAGGGATACAAAGCAAGCAAAAAAACCCTTTCATATGGCCGAGAAGGAAACCGACAGCAAACCGTCCTGTATGAACAAAGGTATTGGACCACTGTACAGACCCAAAACGATAGCGCCTATAACGTCGGCGGAGGCGGCCAGATTTACGGCATCTCTGATGATACCATCATCCTCGACACCGTCCAAACCTACCGCCATCCAATCGACGACCAGAGCGTCTGAAAATAGAAACTCTCTATGCTTTTCTCTATAGAAACCCCCATCTGTTCTCTCTTTACAAGAAGAGAGTTACAGTAACTCCCACTCCTCAATGATGAATGTATCGAACCCGTCGCCATAGACGGTCGGAACCGCTAGCAATGAAGACGAAAACCCTAAAGGAACCCATCGGTTGCCTCTCTTCTCGAAAAATAACACATGGTCGCCGGCCATCGACGACAGAACGACAAACCTTTTAGTGCGAGAAGGAGGCAACGGTTTTTAGAAAGAGAGAGAGAGAGAGAGAGAATGGGACATTCAACATAGAGAGAGAGAGAGACAGGAAAAGAGAATATGTTTGTAAACTTTCTCAGAAACCAACCCACATATTTTACAAACCTCTCAAAAACCACCGTACAACAATGTTATGCAAAAGATGCAACTACCATTGCAAAAAAGGGTTGCTGTTGTACAAAACTTTAAGCAATGAGTACAACTACTATTGCAGCCCAATGTTACAAATGTCTCTCTCTATTGCTCTCATCTCTCTCTCTCAATTAGGGATGAGCTCGGTACTGAACCGGTAACAGTACCAAAAAATCTACAAAAGTGGGTATCGGTACTAAATATACCCGGTTCGGTACGGTACCGATATTTGAGGGTAAAACCCGGTAAATACTAGTACCAAACTAGCACCGAAAATATCAAAAGTCGATACCGAATCGGTATCGAAAATGTATCCGGTTTGGTAAATTCGGTACCGGTACTGGTACCGGATACCATTTGGTCATCCCTACTCCCGATATGTTGGACAAAGTAGAAAAGAAACGTACAACTTCCAAAGCTAAGGTTTCAAGTAATGAAAGCATAAAAATCACTTTTAGCAACATGTACAACCTCCATTGCATAGAATTGATGCAAATTATACTATTATATACTATAGCACAGTGGTTGTTCCTATCTCGGTGAAGGCTTGGCCTAGGGTTTTACCCAGGTTCGAGTCCAAGGGGGCCCAGTTTTACCTAATCCACGGGGTTTCTGCGCATCAGGGGTGTGCTACGCTTTCCAGCGGTGGTCGAGTAGTCGGCCTTTGGACATAGCTCCGAAAGGGTGGGTTTACACGTGGAAAACAGTTAGCCGTTCAAAAAAAAAATAATATATAATTAAATATATTTAAAGTATATGTATCAAAACAACCGTAACGGTATTTATTTTTGTGATTCTTGATCGATGTAAATCCTTTTGGGTATTTTACCTAATGAAACAATGTTATAGTTTCGACTTAATTACTCTTTTCTACGATAAAGTTTTACATAACGGTCCGCAACGTGCATGCATGGTTCAACGTCTCTTTTCTACGATAGAGTTTTACGTAACGATCCGCAATGACATGCGTGGTTGGGTTTAACGTCCAGCCGCAACGCGCGGGTCTTAAAAACTCGTTAAATTTAAATATGACAAATAAATAAAGAAAAAAATCAATTTGGTTATTATTTAATACGCAATAATTCCCGGGTCAGGAACCATTGGATTTTTCTAGTATTCGTTTTGGCGTATGTTACACTTCTCTCATGCGTCTTTCAAGCCAAGTGTCCATTTTTATTGGTTTTCAGTGACGTCGCTCTAAAGACGCAACAGGCCGGTTAAAAGCTCGAATGAGCTGAGCTTTAATGAGCCCGAGCCGAGCTCGAACCTGATGTAGAGCTCGTTTAGTAATCGAGCTCGAGCCGAGCTTTGCCTCGTTTAAGCGATATTGAAGCGAGCTCGAGTCAATGTTTTGCCTCGTTTAAGATAGCTCGAGTCGCGTCGAGCCGAGTTGGAGCTTTGGGTTTTACTCACGAGCTGAGCTGGAGCTTTGGGTTTTACTTGCGAGCCGAGCTCGAGCTCAAATAAGCAGGCTCGAATGAGCCGATATCGAGCCCAATCGAGCTCAAGCCCAGTTAAACTCGGGCTCGGACCAACTTGTTTACCCCCTTATTCAATGGTTAATTTTATAATTTTCACACCTTAGCATACCTTTATCTCCTATAGCTAATTATTGATTTTTAATAACATCATACAAAAATATTTATATGGTTTTGCATTCATCTTTTCATTTACTATATTTTTAACTATTTACTATAGCTGCATTTAAAAAAAAGGTAAAAGGGTGCGTGCGTGATGCACAAGAAACACAAACTTGTTACAGTATATATGGTCCGGTTATTATTCTCAACCGAAGTTATTAGTTAGTCTATTTTATTAACTAATTGTTTTTTGGTTAACCAATGATTGGTTTATTCGGTTAGATTGATGGTTTTTAATTCGTTTCGTTTAATTTCGGTTAACCAACAAAACCAAACTTGAACTAAAACTTTTTTGCTTAGAAAAAATGAAATGGATGTATAACTATATAAAATGAGGGTATAAAATATGAAATAAATGAACTGCCGCTATAAAAGCTAGAATATACAGAAATATAAATGATTTGGTTCAGTTAATTTTGGTTAAAAGGGGTATATAAAAAAAGCAATAACCGTTTTTGGTTTATTTGGTTTTTCATTAATTCAGTTTTTGATTGATTTCGGTTTGCTTTCGTCGTGTTTTGTTCGATTCGGTTTCGGTTAACGATTCAGTTATTGTAGAGGCGTAGACATTCTTAATAATGTAACATATCAAATATTTTAATTAAAAAAACTGTAACAATAATATACTCAAATTAAAAAGAATATTATATTTTTTGAAAATTTATAATAACATATGAAAAATTATAGCCTTTAAAATATTAGGTTAGTTAGAGTTTTATAGTGATAAAATGTAATTTCTAATTAATTAACTAAAATTTACTTAATAATAAAGGATTGAAAATTTAACTAAGCTAAAAGGATTAAAGGGTAATTAATTTTAAAAGATTAGTTTACCCTAATTTTAGCATTGTAGCTAATACATTAAATTTTTAAAAACTCTTATCTCAATAGGAATTTATATCTATACTATATAATAAAAGAAATCAATATGTGACACGTGTTATTTATTGAAGGTCTTTAATTTTTTATTTTCCCGTCTTTTTTAGGTACTTATCTTATATTAATTTAATAAATAATATTAAATATTATCTTACTTTTAGTATCAGATAGAATTCTTCTATTTTTATAATATAACATTATTTTCAAGTTTGCGTAGTTATCTTATATGAATTAAATAAATAATAACGTAATATGGTTTATGAATATATAAATCAGAAAACTTGTCAAGTTACATCAAAACAGAAGGAAGACGGGCAACAAGCTGCGCCGCCAACCCTTTCTGAATTGCAAACCCTAACCTTCCAAACACAAACCCCTGCCCCTAGGGGTCGAACAATTGCTGTGGACGACCCGTTGAACCCTCGTCAAGAAGTGGATAGCTTCTGGTGCTAGGGAACCAAAAGTATCAAAGGCAAAAGGGACAAAGACATGCTGGTTCTCTGCGCAAGCGTTAGCGTGCTTATCCACTTTCTTCAATTCTGCCTTTTTTGCTGCATGTCCAGCTACAAACCCGTTTTACCTTAAACCAACCAAAGGGGAAACCCCCGTGAGGTCTACACAAGCATGTTTCCCCCCAACCTAGCCAAAGACGAGCAGATCCGCTGGTCGCAGAGTAGATCTCCCTTCCATAGGGTCCGTGAGGTAATTCACAGGGGCCTCTTTCTTAGCAGAAATCTCAGCTCTTCTTAAGATGTCCCACAAAACATCCCGCACCCAGTCGTGCCGATATTTGAACCCAGGGAGCTCTTTACAATGAACTGCGTGCTCCCCGTATTTATCCATACAAGCTTTACGACATATCTGGCAGGTTTCATCTTCCGGGTACATAGGGATCATCAATCGGTATTTGAGAAGAGTTATGTATTCTACTGCAGACATCCACGTAATATTAAATATTATTTTACTTTTAATATCAGATAGAATCCTTCTATTTTTCTAATAAAATATTATTTTCTAATTTACACAAAAAATTAAATTAAAGTTACAAACAAAATACAAAAAAATAACAAACACTAATCAGGAAGAAAAGCGAATAATTTAATTTTGTTTTGATATTTCAAATTTGGGTTGTAATCAATTCGAATTAAACTGAAACCTATGATTCTTTAACTGAATCCAATAACATATTTGTCACACCCCGACTCGCAGCGAAAGCGCACGTGAGGTGCAACAGACACATGGTACGAACACGTTATTTGAAAAGATATTGTATTACACCACACAAGCATCGGTTACAACGTTTGATTACACACTAAGTTTTAATGTACAGGCACTAGCGTCCCAAAAGCTGTTTGTCTTTGCTAAGCATGTTCTATGTACATTAATATCCGATCAACAAAACTTGAAATCCATACGCACTTCACTTTATTCTTCTTTAGTTTTACTTGAAAAGCATGTTAAGTTTGAACGCTCAACTACATATAGCTAGGAAGTTTCACGGTTTTAGTTTGTTTCACAATTTAGTTTGAACCAATTGATTTGCACATTTGACATGAAATTATACTAAGCCCACAAGTGAAACCTTGATTGTTCTCAAGTGTCGTGTCCTGCAACCGACCTCAGCACTTTACCACCCCAGGTATCTATGTCTAACACCACATAGCGTGTTCACAGAATTGCATGGACATGTGCAACTGCAGTAGAACCCCTGGCATTCGTGCCAACTCAATTGGGTTTGTCAGACCAATAGTACTATTCACACATCCACCGGCATTTGTTGATCACTCGTGTTTGTGGGGACTTTTCGTGTGTTAGTATAACTCAGATAATTCACATCACAACATGTATGTACGTGCAATTGTATATGTATGCAACATGCATTTCACCCCAAGTAAAACAGTAACACAGTTTGAAAGCAGGGTTGTGAAACTTACCCAGTATATAGCACGACTATCACAAGGTGGGTAAGTATCAATGCCCTATCTCTTCGATCCTGATATCAGTCCATATTTGGTTAATTACCGAATACAATATTTAATTCGGTAATTGCAATAACTAGGGATCAGATGAGGATAATCATCTGGGACTCGACCTATAGCATAACTGTAGAGCTGTGGGTTTTATCTTAGTGTCAGATTTCAGTTTGGCTTCCGAGCACCGTTTTGCGTGCCGGTCAAAGTCGTTTGTTTTAGATGTTCGGAAAATCGTATGATCATATAGACCGTACCAATGAGTTGTCTATTTAAAATGATTAACTTTATATTAAGGGAGTTCGGTCGTTTGGGGATCCCAAGTTGTCCGATTTTAAGTTTCCGTTTTCACGGTTGGGGAATCTCCCGAACTGGCGTGTAATGTACCCCAAGTACCCCTTTTGCCCCGGAACAGTCTAGAATGACTCTGGTGTTTCACTTAGTGCCAATTCATTTATTAATCAGTTCACGGATCTGGCAGGTTCGTTATACGTTTACCAATGTCGGTTTTGTATAAAATAATAAGATGTTTAATTCAAAAGAAATCATTACTCAATGGCTATAATTTATAAAATTCTGAAAATTTTGTATAAATTGGTAGAAATATATAGAATTCTGGAAAAATATTTTCAAAATTTATAAAATGAATTTATTAATTTTAATAAATTTTCGAAAAACTGCATTTAAACCGAACAATTTGCGCCCAAAATGATATGACTTCCAAAAATTCTCAAAAAATCATAGAATTGTCCCAATATATTGAAGAACCTCCTGGAAAAATTTTAGATATTTCCGAATTCGTTACACCATGTTTCCGGCTACCGAAACTTTGCGAAAACGCGATTTTTGAAACCCATATCAAAATCAGCCAATGATCCTCAAACTTTTCCAGAAACGTTTCCATACTTAACTCAACATCCCTGAATTTTTGATGATTTATTAGCTCGTTTAGTATTTTTATCCGAATTTATTCCTTTAAAACAGTTAAAAAATACCAAAAATCAAAAAAATTCAGAAAAATCTAAAGTTTGAATCGAGTCTTTGTTTTACCATGCTATATGTAAATCTCTATGCTCTACTTTCGATTTTCGGACATATACCTAACGAAACTTGCGTTTTTACACAATCCTTGTGTGTCTAGAAATGAGCTAAGATTATATTCAGTACCTATACACCATAAAAAACACAAATATGTAAACACCCATGTCAATCAAGCCTCGAATCCGTTCTTTTTCGATTAGTGTTTGTTATGTTCGTTTCTTGTCGAATAGTTTGTGATTTTGTATCATAATCCGAATTTTCCCACCATGAATCAACATGTATCAGTAGGTTACATGTAATTTAGTATATAATCAGATTAGGGTGTCAAGAACCCTAAGAATTCATGGTTAAATAGGATTCTTTTTCTTGAAATCCTAGTTTTAATGTCTTTTTCCTCATAAAAACATGATCAAAATGGGTTATACCTTTGGACTTCTCCCTGTTCTTAAGAGATTCTGCAGGTTTTGCTAAGTAGGTGTGTTCTATGGTGTCTTTGAGGTGTGGTTTTGAGATAAAAAGAAAAAAAATGACCTTTTTCAAGCCATAATTGGCCATACCTGACCAACTAGGGCCTTCTAGGCCCCTTTGACTGGTCAAAGGCGGTTCTAGGGGCCCACTTGATAGGTTTTGATGTTTTTCACATTTAGGTTCGTGTTCGGGTCGCAAACGCATCTTGGGTGCTCCAAACGGGCTCTTTTTCGCGTTTTTGGAAACCGCACCCACCGACAATGAAGCCCGAACACTTTGATATTTTTAATTAGAACAACTTGTATTTATGTGAAATAAGTGTTTTTAGGCTTGACTGGCTGTTCATTGCATGTTTGGTCGTTTCCGATTATGTTAAACTTAAAGGCGTTCCGCTAACCGGAAGCTGTTTTGTTTAGCGTGCCAACTAACTAATAGGGCCTCAAATCTTAATTTATGGTCTAAATATCCAATTCAAGTCTTCCGTGCCCTTAGAATAGTCTACAGCCCTTTCGTTTGCATTTAAATCGTTATTGTACGGTTTGCGAACTGTTAAACAGAAAGCTTCTGTTTAACTTGTTTCTAGCACACTGAGGCATCCACATCGCACTGTTAAGTAATATTGTATGTATGCTTCTCATAACGTACCCTCGGAATCATCCAAGTCATACCAGTATTGTTTCGTTATACGTATAAGTCGTATGTACGAGTTAAGGTTTACCTGCTTTTGCCACAGTTGTCACATCCTCCCCCGGTTAAGAAATTTTGTCCTCGAAATTCAATGCATCTAGTTGGGGAAGAGGTGCGGGTATTTCCTACGGAATTCATCCTTCTGCTCCCAAGTGTATTCAGGCCCTCTGTGTGAGTTCCATCGGACTTTTACCAGCGAGATTTTGTTATGACGTAGTTGTTTGGTCTTCCCGTCTACGATTTCTACCGGTTCCTCCATGAAGTGGAGAGTGCACATCTTTCAATGGTACAATAGATGCTTCATCTGTGAGACATTTCTTCAAGTTTGATACATGGAAGACATCGTGAATGGTACTCAGTTCAACTGGTAACTTTAGTCGATACGCTACAGGTCCAACCTTGGCAATAATTTTGAACGGTCCAATGTATCTCGGATCCAACTTTCCTACCTTGCCAAACCTTATCACTCCTTTCCACGGTGACACTTTCAATAGTACCTTGTCGCCTACTTCAAACGACAACGGTTCCTACGAACATCGGCGTAACTTTTCTGTCGGTGTCGCACTGCTTTCAGTCTGGTTTGGATCTTATGCACCTTGTCCGTCGTTTCTTGAATCAGTTCAGATCCTGTGAGTTGAATATCGCCCACTTCCACCCAACAAAGTGGCGATCTACACTTCCGGCCATATAGTGCCTCGTATGGGTGCCGCTTGTATGCTATTATGATAGCTGTTATTGTAAGAAAATTCGATTAGGGGAAGGTGCTTGTCCCAACTTCTTCCAAAGTCTAAGACACAAGCACGAAGCAGATCTTCCAGTGTCTGGATAGTTCGTTCCGACTGGCCATTGGTTTGGGGATGGTAAGCAGTACTCAAGTCTATTCTAGACCCCAAAGCTTCTTGTAATTGTTGCCAGTAGTGTGAAGTGAAATGACTATTGCGGTCTGAAATGATTGCAACCGGTACACCGTGCCTAGCCACAATTTCATTAGTGTAGATTTCAGCCAATTTCTTTGTTTTGTAGGTAGTACGAATCGGGATAAAGTGTGCAGATTTGGTTAGTCTATCCACTACTACCCAAATCGCATCGTAACCCCGGGGTGTCTTTGGAAGGTGGGTCACGAAATCCATCGTGCTTTGCTCCCACTTCCATTGAGGTATCTCGGGTTGCTGTAGCATTCCCGAGGGTTTTTGGTATTCAGCCTTGACTCGGGCACAAGTTAAGCATTACTCACATACTCCGCCACGTCTTTCGTCATGCCCGGCCACCAATAAAATCCCTTAAGGTTGTGGTACATCTTGTCTGTACCAGGGTGAATAGAGTACTTTTATTTGTGAGCCTCATCCATAACCAGTTGACGTAGGTCATGGAGAGTAGGAATCCATACCCTATTTTTGAAATACATAACTTCATCCGTTTTCTTCTCAAAGTTCTTCTTGTTCCCGTGCAATTCTTCCTTTTCTATTTGACCTTCCGGTAAGGCTTCCATTTGTGCAGCACGAATTTGTTCCTTGAGACTTGTCTGGACAAGCATTCCTAGGGCTCGTACTCTAAGTGGTTTCACCCTATCCTTTCTGCTCAAGGCATCAGCTACTACATTTGCCTTGCCAGGGTGATACTTAATTTCACAATCATAATCATTTAACAATTCCACCCATCGTCGTTGCCTCATGTTCAGCTCTTTCTGGTCAAATATGTGCTTGAGGCTCTTATGGTCCGTGTAGACCGTGCACTTAGTACCATATAAGTAGTGTCGCCAGATCTTAAGTGCAAAAATCACCGCTCCAAGCTCTAAGTCATGTGTTGTATGGTTCTTTTCATGTACCTTTAGCTGTCGTGAAGCGTATGCTATTACCTTGTTTCGTTGCATCAGTACGCATCCTAGACCTCGTCGCGAAGCGTCACAATATACGACGAAGTCTTCGTTTCCCTCTGGAAGTGTTAGAATTGGAGCTTCACATAGTTTTGTTTCAGCAACTGGAAAGCCGTTTCTTGTTCTTCACCCCAGTCGTATTTCCGATCTTTTTGAGTGAGCGTGGTCTAGGGTTGTGCGATGCAAGAAAAGTTTTCAATAAACCGACGGTAATATCCCTCCAAGCCCAAGAATTGGCGAATTTCTTTAGGGGACTTAGGTGCTTGCCAACTCTTAATGGCTTCAATCTTACTAGGGTCAACATGAATTCCTTGTGATCCACCACGTGCCCTAAGAATTGCACCGCTTGTAACCAAAAATCACACTTGGATAGCTTGGCATACAACTTTTCCTGTCGCAATACATCCAAAATTGCACGTAAATGGCTCTCATGCTCCTCCTTTCTTTTTGAGTATGTTAGGATTTCGTCAATAAAGACTATGATGAATTTATCCAAGTGTGGTTTACAAACTCGGTTCATGAGGTCCATAAATACCGCAGGTGCGTTGGTTAGCCCAAAAGGCATAACGAGGAATTCATAATGTCCATACCGAGTTCGAAAGGCTGTTTTCTGGATATCTTCTTCCTAAACCTTTACTTGGTGATACCCTGATCTCAGATCAATCTTTGAAAAGTAACAGGCTCCTTGTAACTGATCAAACAAATCATCAATCCGCGGAAGAGGATACCGATTCTTGATCGTGACTTTGTTCAGCTCCCTGTAGTCTATACACATCCTAAAGCTCCTGTCCTTCTTTTTAACAAACAATACCGTCGCTCCCCAAGGGGAGTAGCTGGGACGAATAAAGCCTTTGTCCAATAGCTCCTGCAGTTGGGTGGATAACTCTTGCATCCCAGAAGGCGCAAAGCGATAAGGCACCTTGGCTATTGGGGCTGCTCCCGGAATTAAGTCGATACGGAATTCGACTTGTCGGTCAGGTGGTAATCCGGGTATTTCTTCAGGAAAAACGTCGGGGTAATCACGTACAACTGGAATGTCTTGAATGCGTCTTTCATCTGGTTCCATTGCTGCCACATTTGCCATGTACACCGCGCATCCCTGTCGTAGGCACTTCAAGACTTTGAGGTGAGATATAATAGGTACATAGCGCCAGATTTTTCTCCTTGTACCATCATCACTTCATCGTTAGGAAAAGGAATCCTAATTATCTTCTTTTCACAAACAATTTCCGCCTTGTACTTGGATAACCAGTCCATTCCCACTACTATATCAAAACTTTCAAGTTCTACAGGTAGAAGGTCAATGTGGAATTCGTGGTCGTTAAGGGTTATGGGACAGTCATGGATAATTTGGTAACTAGTTATAGGTTTACCGTTAGCGAGTTCTATAGAATAGGGACGGGGTAGCTCACTAGCCGACACATTTAATAATGGTAGGAAGTTAATAGAAACAAAGCTCTTATCTGCACCAGTATCAAATAACACGAAAGCATACTGGTTAGAGACAAGAAAGGTACCTGTCACTACATTAGCATCTTGTCATGCATCACCGGATCCTATAACAAACGCGTGTCCTCGAGCTTGATTGGAAGTTGAGGCTTGCCCTTGATTTGCCTTCCCTGTGGGTCCTTGGTTCAGTTTCGGGCAATTTCGTTTAAAATGCTCCGTACTGCCACACTCGTAGCAAGTACGGGGCTAGGTTAGTTGTGGGTTTTGTGGAGGTGGTCGTTGTTGACTTGTTTAGGGTCGGGTGGTTTGGGAACGAGTAGGTTGATTCAAACGGTTGGTTGGTTCAACAGGTGTTCTACAATTACGGGCATAATGCCCCACTTTCCGACACTTGTTGCAGGTCACGGTTCGGCACTCGCCTAGGTGATGGTAACCACATTTGTTACATTTTGGCCATGGTCCTCTATAATTATCGGGTCTCGAATCTGAGGTAGTTATTGCATAATTTTGATTGTTTGACCGAATACGCTTATGCAGTTGAGATCCTTGTGGTTTATAGTCATAGTCGGTTCTTTTGGTACCAAATGACTCTGCGGGCATCTTCAATATATTTCTTCAAACCATATCAAAAGTAATTGTGCCAGACGTCGACACAACGCTTTCCATTGTCAAGTGCTCTACTGAGTTTACAATGCTTCGCACTTCTGGGGCCAATCCCCATATATAACGTTCAATTCATCTGGTAGTAAACGAGCAAGAGTGTTAAAACGATTAGTATATCCCACGTGATCTGCCTCTTGCATTTGTAGGTTCCAAAATTCATGTTCCAATTTTTGTATTTCATTTTTCGGACAAAAGTGGGTCATCAAAAGGGTTTTAAGTTCATCCCACGTCATATGGGCAATGACTTCCTGTCCGCGAGTCTGGACTATAGTATTCCACCAATTCAGAGCATAGCCCATAAATGTAGACGTCACATATTTTACAATACACTCCTCTGGACAATTCGTGATGTTAATAACTACTTGTGTCTTCTCGATCCATCGAACAATCCCTGTTGGCCCTTCCGTACCATTGAACTCTATGGGTTTCCTTCCATAAATTGTTTTATAAGTGCATCTTGGCACTACATTATTTTGATCAATGGGAACCAGATTCGGGTTAGGCTGAGGGTTTTGTGCATTTGCGTTAATGGCTGCTGTAACTTGGGCTACTACGGTTGGAATAACAGTGTGTAGTTGTTGGGTTATTAGTTGTGCGATGTCTGCCTCTGTCAGGTTATTTGCTCGTTTTGGTGCCATTCTATAACAAAAAAAATGCGTATATATTGGTACACGTATCACATATCCGATTGCATTACATCCAAACTATTAACAATCTCATAAACACATGAACACATATAAACAACAGTCACTATTATATATATAAGCGCCGCTGTACAATAATCAAAATTGGCACGCAGGCCGAATCCACTAAGGATTTATGTTTGTAACGTACAAGTCAAAATTTGTCAGTAACAACATTTAGTACAAAGAACAAACACCATAACACATCACCATCTCGACATAGGCCTACAGCTGCCTAGTGCTTAATGTGATGTCAAAAGATATATGTTCGTATGTATCACTACTATCTACAAGTACGCCCACAATCTATCGTCCGCGTATCTCGTACACTAGCTAAACAAAACCCATCATCAACAACACCAACCCTCCTACACATAGATATAGTAGAGTCTCTGTACGTCCCTGACGATAACCTACATATGCCATGGCCTGAAAAGAAAGTGGGGGTTCCCTCTGCTATGCAGGTAGACCCCAGACATGTGGGGTAGGCTCATCAGCCTGGCGGGATGGCTCTCCCCGCTCGCGAGTATGGTATGGGGGAGGAGGCTTTGGTGAGGGTGTCGGGTTTAGGAATCGGGCGGTCACACGGTATTCCTTTAGTGTAGTACAACTGGAGAGGAAGTTATCATCACCAATCCATCGAATCGATCATCATCATCCGAATCCATCATCCTAACCCTAGCCTATTATCATCCCTTCCTCCATTCATCCATACACATCATCCACCTCAACCCTAATCATCATTTTCATCACCTTCAAGGCTTCAAGATGTCAAAGTTCGAGCTTTCATCATCCGTTGGTCGTGTTCCATTCACCATGAGCGGCTAATTCCCGGAGGTTTCACTCCGGTGTAGACTTTTTGTAAGGTTCTAGGGTTTACTTTTGTCAAACATTTGGTTTGTGACTAATTGAATTGCATTTGATCATTAGATAATTGTCCTACGTTTGTATTGTATTTGCGAATTGACGAATGAGTTATGAAATTTGTCTCTGTGAAATGAATATGCGTATTTATGCTTTATCTTTCGATAGATTTCACTTGTCCAAGATAAAAAAGTGCATTGTGCTCCGTTGTCTATGACGTTGATAGCAATTGGCACCTAAGCCTTGTGATTCTAAATCGTTAATGAACTAATTTTGATTAAACCAAATTAAAACACTTAGTAACCCTAAGCTTTGCAATTGTTGAACCGATTGTGAACCTTGTTTCCTTACTATTGTTTGACAATCTTATTTACTTTTGTTGAAATCATTCTCACTTTTTAGTCATTACTTAATTCAATCAAAACTTGTCGGTCCATTCCGATATCACTTTCAAACAAACAAAATTAACCATTCCTTTAGCAAGCTTCATAAAGTGACAATTTTATTTAAAATCAATCACATCCGATCGCAAACCACAGACTCTTCGTGGTTCGACCCCGTACTACTACTAGCTCATAGTTAAGGGTAAATCGGGTTATAAATATTATCTTTGACCGAGGCACGACACCTCGATCAAATTTTGGCGCCGTTGCCGGGGAGTTTGTGCGCTTTGCGTTTGGATTTATTGGTTTTTATGATTAACTGTTTAAGCGGTTGTTTTCGTATTAGCATATCTGCTATTGTGTTACGCGGGTGTGTTACTTGTGCAGGCTACAGGTAGTGCATGCATACATGGAACTCCCGAAGAACTTCACCGTTAGTATTCGAACCAGAGATTGAGCGGGTTGTTCGACGAAATCTAGCCAACCAATTAGAGGCAACCGTTGTCTCTAATCCACCAGAGCCCAACGCACCAAGCACCTCATCCGTTGGAACTGTTCCAATGGATAACCAAAATGCTAACCAACATCAATACCAATACCCAAATCACCCACCTCAAAACCCTAACAACCAACCGGTTGGTAACAACTCTAGACCACCTACACCACCATTTCCAAATCGCGGTCCTAACCAAAACCTCAACCAGCGAGCCCATACACCTCCACCTCAAAACCAAAACCGACAAAACCCATTACCACCAAATGTCAACAACCGCAACATTAACGCCAACCGTGGTGTTAATGTGAATTGTGGCAATCCCGCGAATGAAGATCAATTCGTCAATCTTGATGAATTGAGGAATAATATACCGGATGACGCACCATATAGTATACCTGGTTATCAATCACCAGAACATGTGAGTGTTCACACATAATACTCGGACGATGGGGGATACTATGATGATCGAGTTGAAGACGATGGATGGGGAAATGACAGAGAAGGGTCTTTCCACAACGGTGGGAATTTTGGTTATAACGAAGAGGGGTATTAATATGCGAATGTTGTGGGAGATCATGATGGATATGGTTATGACCAAGGTAGAGATGACGGTTATAGGAACAACCGTCAACCACGTAACAACAATAGGAACCGAAACGATGGTAACAACAATTACAACAACCAAAATGTCAATCGTAATCGGATGTCACAATATGTGGGTGGCGGGAACCAAGGGGGTTATCAAGATGGTGATAGAAGAGGGGATCGAAGAAGGGGGGACCAAGAGGTGAATGGTCCACCAAGGGATAATCGATACAATCACAACAACAATCAACGCCCACCACCGCAAGGAGTTGACGGTAGGTTCCGACCAATGATTTGGAAAATGATTCTCCAATTGTACCACCGCCAAGAGGAAGAGTTGCGTTCGATTGTAAACCCAACTACATCACATACTTCCTCATTTTAACGGACGGTCGAATGATGAACCATATACGCATTTGCAAGAGTTCTCGGCCATATGTAGCACTATTGGGGGTGGTCATTTCACTCAAGACGAGGTTTGCTTACGCCTTTTCCAATTCTCACTAAATGACAAGGCTTAGCAATGGTTTTTAACATTGCCCACCAATAGCATTCACACTTGGGCGGAGATGCAACAAGCCTTCCTTGATGAATATTACTCGATGGCAAAGACCGATGATGCGCGCGATGAGATTCGAGCATTTAAGCAACTTTCGAGTGAACCTTTACATGAGGCTTTCATGAGGTATAAAGAATTGATCCGAAAATGTCCTCATTATCAAATCGAAAAGTGGGAATTGGTGAAGTGCTTTGTGAGAGGCTTAGATGGAGAGACATGGAATCATTTGGAGTCGACGAGTAACGGAACATTGTTGAGTAATCATGAAGATTATGATTGGGAGTTTCTCGATAGAATGGCCAAAAGATCAAAAGATAAAGAGTCGGCCGACCGAGCTAAGAAGCACCCTATATCCCGGTCACTACCTAACCTTGACTCTAGTTCAAGGGATCGCATTTCTACATTGGAACGGGAATTGGCCCATATGAAGAAAAAGGAAGTCAACGCGGTGCAATTTGCGGGTTGCGATGGGTGTCGGGGACTTGATCATAGAACCATGGATTGTCAAATGGGAAAAGCCGAAGACACCGAGGAAGTGAATCAAGTGTTTGGTGATCGGAAACATAATGATATGAACTCGAACACTTACCATCCCGGATTGAGGAATCACCTTAATTTCCGTTATGGGAACGCCGACAATCAAATGAACCCGAACTTTAATGCGGGTAACCAAGGAGGATCGTCATACCAAAACCGCCAAGGCGGAAATCACGGGGGCTATCAAAGAAACTACAATCAAGGTAGTAATCAATCGTATCAAAACCGTGAAGGAAACTATCAAAGAGGTTACAACCAAGGTGGTAACGCGGGAGGTAATTCGAACTCTCAAGGTGGTGGTGACGATTTGAATGCCAAGATTGATGCACTCTTGAATGTTGTGAAATAATCGAGCAGTGACATCAAGGAAATGAAAAAGGCGAATGAGATGAGGGATAAATCACATGAGGTGTTGGCAAAGCAAGTGGGGCAACTTGCTGAAGAGGTAGCTCAAATGCGAGGAAGTGGAGGAAGATTTCCAAGTGATACCACTGTAAACCCTAAGCATCAGGGTCCAACTCGAAGAACACACGTGAGGTACCAATTAATAAAATTTCTTTACGTAGTGGTCGAGTCATAGATAGTGGTGTCGAAGCACCACCACCTCAGTTTTTGAAGGGGTGGTGGAAGATGTCAGTGATGAGGAGAGTGCTGGCGGTCAAATGAGTGCAAATAAAATTGTTTCTGAAAAAAGTAAAAATACCCATGTTGTGACCGTCCCAGTCCCAAAGGCTAAGGAAAAGGTGTGGAGGTTAATACCGCCCCTTATCCCGAAGCTTTATTGGGACCATCTAAGAAGGTGGTTACAAAACGTGGCCCACAACAAGAGGAGATGTGGGAAATTTTTAAACAAGTAAAAATTAACCTACCTCTCTTAGATGCGATCAAACAAGTGCCTTCTTATGCGAAGTACTTAAAGGAATTGTGCACCCAGAAACGAACTAACAAGTTTCCCAAGAAACTTGATTTGACCGAAAATGTTAGTTCGATACTTTCGGGTGCACTTCCACCAAAGCTACAAGATCCGGGGGCGCCCATTATTTCTAGTCAAGTTGGTGAATTTAAAATGACGCGTACACTTTTGGATCTTGGGGCGAGTGTGAGTATCTTACCAGGTAGTTTGTATGACCAATATGACTTTGGTCCACTTCAGTCATCTAACACCACTGTGGTGTTGGCGGATTTGACTCCTAAACTACCCCGTGGGATAGTCACCGATGTGATAGTATAGGTCGATGATTTTTACTATCCGGTGGACTTTCTTGTACTTGATTATGTTTCCTTGGACCGAACCAAACAACCAACGGTTATACTCGATTGACCATTATTGGCAACATCAAATGCCCAAATCAATTGTAAAATGGGTACGGTCGACATGACTTTCGGTAACCGTTGGTTGCGGTTGAACGTTTTTTCAGGATTGACGAATCCTCTAGTTGGTGATGAATGCTATATGGCGGACGTCATTGACGAGTGTATACCTCTATGTGACATTAGTGTCGAAGAGGAAAATACAATAGAGGAATGTTTCATGTTTGGCAGGTTGCAAGTGGAAACAAATCGAAGCATGGATGAGGAGGTGAAAAGAATGGAGGTGATGGCGGCAAAGGAAGGAAGACCCACTTGGACACATCAAGTGGAAAGTCTTCCGGAAAAGATTGATATGAAATTGAAGCCGTCACTAGTGGAGCCTCCGGTGGTTGAATTGAAGGTGTTGCCCAAGCATTTGGAATATGCTTATGTGGGTGAGGGCAACACACTTCCGGTGATCATTGCGGCTAATTTAACCGGAGAGCAAGAGGAAAAGCTTATGGAGGTCTTGGTCACCCATAGAGCCGCTATTGGGTGGACCATTGCCGATCTGAAGGGAATCAGTCCCTCAGTGGTGATGCACAAAATCATCACCGAAGATGGTATCACTCCTTCTCGTGACGCACAAAGGCGATTAAACCCAAACATGCGAGAGGTCGTCAAGAAGGAGGTGTTGAAGTGGCTAGATGCGGGTATTATTTACCCCATCTCTGATAGCCAGTGGGTGAGCCCAACACAAACGGTCCTGAAAAAGGCAGGCATCCAAGTCGTCACGAATGACGCAGGTGAAGAGGTTGCCACCCGGCCGGTAACCGGGTAGCGAATTTGTATTAATTATAGGAAGTTAAATTCTGCAACTTCCAAAGACCATTTCCCTTTACCGTTTATTGACCAAATTGTTGAGAAGTTAGCGGGTCAAAAATTTTATTGCTTTCTAGATGGGTATTCGGGTTACAACCAAATAGCCATCCATCCGGAGGATCAAGCTAAGACCACATTTATTTGCCCCTACGATACTTTTGCATTTAGGCGAATGCCGTTTGGGCTATGTAATGCCCCCGCCACCTTTCAAAGGTGTATGATGAGTATATTCTCAGACATGGTGGGGGAGTCCTTAGAGATCTTTATGGATGACTTCTCAATTTTTGGGTCATCATATGAGGCATGCCTTGACCAACTCGAAAAAGTTTTAAAAAGATGTGTTGAGAAAAATTTAGTTTTGAGTTGGGAGAAGAGCCATTTTATGGTTCAGGAAGGGATTGTGTTAGGGCATGTAGTGTCGAGTCGTGGGATAGAGGTCGACCGTGCAAAGGTGCAAGTCATCTCTACTATACCTTATCCCACGAGTGTTAAAGGGGTTAGATCATTTTTAGGTCATGCGGGGTTTTATAGAAGGTTTATTAAGGGGTTCAGTGACATTACGAAACCTTTATGTAAATTGTTGCTTAAGGACCATCCGTTTGATCTTAACAAAGAATGTCAAACCGCTTTTGACATTTTGAAGGAGGAATTGGTGGAGCCCCAATATTGCAATCGCCGAATTGGTCTTTACTATTCGAAATCATGTGCGATGCAAGCGATTTATGCGGTTGGGGCCGTGTTGGGTCAAAGGGTAGAAAAGAAACCTGTTGCTATTTACTACGCAAGTAAGACTCTTTCGGATGCACAGTTGAATTATACAACTACCGAAAAGAGCTACTTGCGGTGGTATTTGCGTTGGAAAATTTTCAGGCTTACATATAGGGTAACAAAGTTGTTATATATTCTGATCACACTGCTGTCAGGTACCTCATGGAGAAAAAGGATGCAAAGCCGAGATTGATCCGTTGGGTTCTTCTATTGCAAGAGTTTGACCTAGAGATACGGAACAAGAAGGGTAGTGAAAACGTGGTGGCGGACCACTTGTCCCGATTGATGGTGGAAGAGGGTTCTTCACGTGTAGAGATTGATGATGCAATCGCAGATGAGCATATTTTGAAAGTTACTACTTTACCTTGGTATGCTAACATTGTGAATTATTTGGTTACAGGTGACTTACCGGCTCATTGGGATCGGAGGAGAAGGTTGCACTTCATGTCGCAAATCAAATACTACACGTTGGAGGAACCGAACTTGTTCAAAATATGTCCGGATCAAGTTGTTCGAAGATGCATTCCGGACGAGGAGATCCCGAGTGTTTTGATGCACTTACATTCATTTGCTTGTGGGGGCGATTTTAGTGGTCACAAAACTGGGCACAAAGTGCTCAATAGTGGGCTTTATTGGCCAACTATCTTCAAAGACGCGTTTACTTTTGCTAAAAATTGCGTTGAGTGTCAAAAATTGGGGGGATCTCTAAACGGGATGAGATGCCCATGCAACCGATCCTTATTTTAGATATTTTTTTATGTGTGGGGGATCGATTTCATGGGCCTCTTTCCTAATTCGCATGGCAACGTGTATATCTTGGTGGCGGTCGACTATGTGTCGAAATGGGTTGAAGCGATTGCTACCAAGACAAATGACCATACCGTGGTTTGCAATTTTGTTCAAACGAACATAATTTCTAGATTTGGGATTCCCCGAGTAATCATTAGTGATGGAGGGTCTCACTTCAAAACTTTTAACTTTGGCAAACTATTGAAACGGTATGGTGTTGACCATCAAATTGCTACCCCCTATCACCCGCAAACAAGTGGTCAGGTAGAGGTATCCAATAGGCAAATCAAGAGATTTTGCAAAAGACTGTTCGACCAGACCGTAAGGACTGGTCGACAAAGTTGAACGATGCTTTATGGGCCTATCGAACGGAACATAAAACACCGATTGGTACCACACCTTACCGTTTGGTTTATGGTAAAAATTGTCACTTGCCGGTTGAGCTTGTGCATCGTGCTTTTTGGGCTATTAAAGAGGTTAACATGAAATATGATGATGCAGGTAAGGAGCGAAAGTTAAAGCTATGCGAGTTGGAAGAGCTTCGGGAGGAGGCGTATGAGTGTGCTTCGAAATACAAGGATGGAATGAAGCGAGCACATGACGCAACGTTGAAGCCAAAGGAGTTTGTGGTAGGGCAAAAAGTTTGGCTTTACAACTCAAGGCTTAAATTCTTTCCCGGGAAGCTCAAGAGTAAGTGGATGGGCCCATATGTGATCACACGGGTCGGAAAATTGGGTGATGTCACCATTGAGGACCCGAAGGATGGGTCAAGGCAAACGGTTAATGGTCATCGTCTAAAACCAGTTCTTGATGGTAATGATGATAAAGGTGAGAAGAAGATCACGGAAGCGGTAAGCTTCGTAGTGGGCGTACCACATTACGAGATCATTTGAGAACCGGTAACACGTTTTGTAGAGTTATGTACTATTTTTAATTGTTTGGATGCATTGTTTTAGATTAGTTACACTTATTGTTTTGATCTAATAATCTCTTGAGATGTGTGTAGTTTCGGATGCTATAAGCGAGTCTCCATAACATAAGGTATGTGTTCGAACTCTTTATATGTGTATTGGGGACCATACACGACTTTTTGGGGGGTGGTAGGATCGTTAACGATAGGTTGTTAGTGAATATTAAAACCGGAAATGTCACACAAAAAGATTTTTTATAAATTTTTAGGAATTAAATTAAGCTAGGCTCCTTTTGTAAGAAGTTCATGTTTTTGTCCATAGTTTCAAAAAAGAGGGGGGGGGGGGTTAGGAGTGTCGTCGGCGACGGGGGACCAGGCCGTCGCTGACGGGTTGCAAAAAGTTGGCCATCGGGTGAAGTTTGCGCGTAGACAGCGGGTTAAGGCGTCAGATCAAAATTTAGAGAATTGCATTTTTGGAAGGCCGTCGGCGACGGGCCGTGGTTTGTCAGCCGACGGTGATGTTGGTTTGACGTAAAAATTCAGGTTTTTATCTTATTTTGCTTAACCAAACTCGACCCGAGAGTTTTTTAAACCATAAATCCGACCCGGTAGACCCCATATCTGATTCCTAACCCTATCCTACCACAAAATCTCTGCATTCATAAACACCACATCTCATTCCATCTTCCATCTTCTTCATCTTCTTCATAAGAACCCTAACTATCCATCCTTCATAACTTCTTCAAATCTTCATCAAATCCAGTGATTCTTGAGCCTATTTTGTGTATTTTTCTGAGAGGAACAAAACCCCCAACTTTGTTTTCAGTAATTCTTGCTAGTTTGCAAGATTTCTGGGCGTGAAATTTCGGGCTTTTGAAGAAGTTCATCAAGCTTCAAGATTTTCTTCTTTCTTTAGTTCTTCTTGCCTAAGTTACATAAAAGGTATGATTTTTCTCCGATTTAAGCATGGTTATTATATGGTTAGTCAAATTCTTTCGAAATTTTTAAACTCTTTGGTTTATAGTAGGTTGTTTATTGCAATGTATGATGATTATAGTTTATATTTGAGCATGAATAGATGATTTGGGTGGGATTTGAACCTACAACAACTTTAGTGATGTGATTACACATATTGTTTGTATGCTTGAACATGAACATGGTGTTGAATTTTGTTGAACCTCCATAGATTTTGGAATAAACATGATGAATATTAAGTTTTAGATTATAAAGTTGCCACTTTTAAGTTTAAACAAGCTAATTTATATCTAAAGCAAAAGTTCAATCAACATCATTGTTTATGTTCAAAAGTTGGATTGTTTGAAGTTTTGGTTATACTAATTGGTTCCTTGTATTTGATTGTAGCCATGTTTTCAAGAAAAAGAAGTAAGACATCCGGTGAAGGGTCATCTTCACAAGCCGGTTCGGGCCCAGGATATGTCCAAAAGAAATGGGAACAATTAAGTAAGGTTGAAGAGGATGATGGTCAGCTGGAACGTCAGGATTGGGATTGGGATGAATTCAGAAACAGCCGCACAGCTTCATTGTGGAACGACAACAAGAAGAAGCCGTTGTCGAGGTATAACAATAAAGACTGGAAGCAAAAATGTGGAGATGGAAGATGGTTTCCGGGAACGTCACCACTTCGGTCCCGGAACGATCTGTTAACGTGGAGGAGTTCAAGGCTATAGGGATCGTCCAAATGTTTGAAAGGCTTGGCTGGGAGAGAGTTCTGGATTGGTGTGAAGACATCACACCGAGGGTTTATTTGGCAGCAGTTTGTGAGTGGCTGTCAACATTACGGTTTTTGAACAGGGATGGACCACCGGTCACGTGGTAATTGGTTGGTGACATTGGGAAGAATCAGATGGTCATGTCATTCGAGCACATGAATTGTATTGCTCGTTTTGACTCATTGGGTGCGGATGCTTATTACTACTAGACCATGGACCAATTTCTGGATAACAAGGTGAATCCTGCTGATCCCGCTGGTATGTTAGCCACTGTGTTACCGAGGGCTGGGGGGTTAGGTGAATCGAGAAACGATCTGTCGTTGGAGGGACGGGTCCTCCAAGGTATATCTCTGGAGAATGTCATGGTGCGGTTTGGAGACCGCGGGAAGGTAAAGGCGCCCGACTGTAGGGTGCTACATTCATTGTTGGTTGGTGCGCCAAAGTTGTCATGGCACCAAATTGTGATGATAAACAAGTGGGACACGCGTGAATCATGCACCAGAAAAATGATACCGTATGTGAGGTTGATAAGCGCAATGATCCTACAGCAAAACGCTTTACCCGCCGATTCGTTATGGGTAACCAAGCCAACTGATCAAGTTTGTTTCGCTTCAATTAGGCGGCATTGGAAGATTAGCGTCGAGGTGATCACCAACATACGGTGAAAGATGATCAGGGTCGCCAATTCACATTTACGGATCCCACCTCAGCCCAATGGGCTATACAAGAAGAGGAAATGCATGATGTGGAAGAAGAAGAAGAACAGGCCGGTCCGAGGGGGCTGAGACAGAGATATGGCCGACATCATCTGGAAATTTCAAATGAGGTTGCTCACATCGTTGTCTCCTGGCGTAGGCTGGATTACACCAATTATAATCGGGGGCAACATGGGGGTGTACGACAATGTATCCGCGGGTATTGGGGAGAACCGCAGATACCACCAGGAAAGGCGCCAATGGGAGCAAGGCTTCCAAACACAGTATCAGAATCATTGGAATGAGGAAGCGGCCCATAGAACCAAAGTTGAACAATATTGGGAGGAGCAGCAATGGTTACAAGCTCAACAGATATCCCGGTTGGAACAGTTGGAGCAACATCGGGTTCAAGAAAATGCTCAGCGAAGAGCATGGGAGGAGGAACAAGATCGCCTCCGTATTGAGCGAGAGGCCTATGAGGATAGGCGTTGGATGACGACCGCCACGGATCAACAAATGGCCATTAATAACGCTAACATCCTGCATGATCGGGAGAGGCATCATAGGAATTTGATGGCCGAGTTGCCATTTCAGCAACACACACCATGGTTCAACTATGAGGATCTCCCCGTACCTCAAGGACCCTCCAACCCATCTCCACATTGGCCCGAGATGCCGGGCTCAAGTTTTGTCCCGATACAGCCACCACCACCAGCTGAAGGGGAATCGGGACCGTTTGATGATTGGAAGGAAATGATGTCATCCCTAACAGGGTACCCGTATAATCCATACCCGCCTAAAGACCCAAACGAACAGTACCAAAGGTAGGCGAGGTATGTTTTATGTTATTGTTGTAATTTTTGTTTTAGTTTTTGTTCTAGTTAGATTTTATTGTTCTAGTTAGATTTTATTGCTTTCCTAGTTAAATGAACTTTTTAGGTGTGTTTCCTAAATAACTCTCACGAGACATACTCGTCCTTCGAAGCTATCGGAAGGTTTAAAAGGGCTTATTACATAAGCTAAATGCAACCGTGATTCCTACGAAAGTGAGTTAGGATTGTTATTGTTGTACATTATTTTCCACATAAGTCAAAGTAAATTAACATATGGAGCGGTGATATTTTCATAAAAGTGGTAGAACTAGGTTACTAACAAATTTTGATGTTTGTGAGAAGCATGCTTCTACACAAGGGTTGAGATTTGTAGGTACATTATGTTCATGAGACGACCACTTTGTTGAAAGATGTGGAGCAAGTGAAAAGAATGAGCTTGGAAATCAGGTGCATACGTTTCTTTTTACTTTGATTTTTAGTTAGATAATAAGTGGAGTGTAAATTGTATTTTAGTCTCCGGGGTGAAAGTTTTGGGAAGTTAGCCGTGTCACATCTCTTGTGCATTATAAAGAGCCCTAATTCCAAAACATTGAGGACAATGTTAACCCAAGTGTCGGGATGGGGTAGTAAAAGTTTTTCGAATTTGATCCGTTCATTTAAACACTACACATTGAGGACAATGTTAACCTCAAGTGTGGGGATGGGGGAAAATTTTCAAAAATTTTTCAAAAATGTCTTTGTTTGAAGCAATCTAAAAAGCACAAGTAACTAAGTTAGCGAGGGATGGCACGAACCATTTGGTCTTTTGTCATGGTCGAGTACAAGTTAAAGGCATGAAAAGTATTTAATGGGTGGTTATTTGGGAATAATTCGCCTAAGAAACTTGTAATTGTACATATCACATTTCATATCCTTAATATGTGAGTTTTTGAGCCACTTGTATACATTATGCATATACATGTTTCTTTGTTTGAGTGGTCCGTTAGTCATGTATTGTGGAACTTGCATCTTTTGATACGTTTGAGACCATAGACCGAATACAAGCACGAGAATGATTAAGGCAATAGGTAAACATTTTTGTTTTACACCATTTATCTAGCCTCACCCAAACATATCCCCTAGTAGCCAACGTTGAGCCTAATCCTTTCGTTTGATCACCCAAATTAGCCTTTAACCTTAAACCTTTCTAACACGTGTGATGGAAATTCGATCATAGTTTTAGTTGTGTATATAGTTTGTGAAAAAAAAATTCAGGAAATACTATGAAAAATAGTGAAGAATGATTAAACGAAAACACAAAAAGATGTACGGTTGTTGTAAATAAAAGGCGAACGTTTTAGCCTATTAGTTTGTCGACTTGGGTTTAGTCGGTTTAGTGTAATCGTAATAAAGATCAAATTTTCATCACCTTAACCACTTTAAATATCCTATTCCATACCCTTAGCCTAGCCCCATTACAACCCTCTAAAGACCTTTTGACTTGTGCTTAGTATTCCTGTTCGGTGGTGGAGAATGATTGAGTTGCAAGCATATGCGGGTATATGTTCTATTCGGTTTTGAGTGATCAATTTTAAAGGCGCTAATACCCTATAAATTAGCCAAATTGTAAACCGAGTGGAGTGAACATTGTGAGGGATATGCATATGTTGTGAATTTTAAGGGCGGGTTAATCTTGAATAACCATTTTCATATGAATCCATTGAGTGTTAAATAACTTGAAATTGTAAAACATCTTGGTATGACATGAGACCTTAACTTACATCTCAAGAATGGGGAGTATATTTCTCGTTTGACCCACGTGAAAGTGAATAACAGATTTGCTTGAGGGCAAGCAAAAGACAAGTGTGGGGATGTGATGCGTGGGTGTAAACCGGTGTTTGTTATGGTTTAAGTTAACGTTTTTATGTGACTTTTAATTCCGGATAGCCTACTTTTAATAAGGTTTGTGTTTTACAGGTCTTACGGAGTTTAAGGAGCTAATTGGGAGCCAAACGGAGCACTTGGACGCGAACGGGATCAATCGGAATCAAGAAACGGAAAATTCAGAAATTGGAGTTTAGGGGTGCCGTCGCCGACGGCCTGATGGCCCGTCGGCGACGCCCAGTGTAACCTTACCCATCGCCCAAGTATCGTCATAGACAGCAAGATAATCCGTCGGGAAAATTATCAAAAAGCACAGCCCGTCGCCGACGGTCTGATGACCCGTCGGCGACGGCTGGCTTTTGGGGACGGGTTAAAACTTGATTTTTGACCTATTCTTGGGAGTTACGAGTTTTGTGAGTTTGAAACACCTTCTTGGAGCCAAGAATCATCCAACCTTCATCACTTATCATCACCAATCCATCAAATCGATCATCATCATCCGAATCCATCATCCTAACCCTAGCCTATTATCATCCCTTCCTCCATTCATCCATACACATCATCCACCTCAACCCTAATCATCATTTTCATCACCTTCAAGGCTTCAAGATGTCAAAGTTCGAGCTTTCATCATCCGTTGATCGTGTTCCGTTCACCATGAGCGGCTAATTCCCGGAGGTTTCACCCCGGTGTAGACTTTTGTAAGGTTCTAGGGTTTACTTTTGTCAAACATTTGGTTTGTGACTAATTGAATTGCATTTGATCATTAGATAATTGTCCTACGTTTGTATTGTATTTGCAAATTGACGAATGAGTTATGAAATTTGTCTCTGTGAAATGAATATGCGTATTTATGCTTTATCTTTCGATAGATTTCACTTGTCCAAGGTAAAAAAGTGCATTGTGCTCCGTTGTCTATGACGTTGATAGCAATTGGCACCTAAGCCTTGTGATTCTAAATCGTTAATGAACTAATTTGATTAAACCAAATTAAAACACTTAGTAACCCTAAGCTTTGCAATTGTTGAACCGGGTGTGAACCTTGTTTCCTTACTATTGTTTGACAATCTTATTTACTTTTGTTGAAATCATTCTCACTTTTTAGTCATTACTTAATTCAATCAAAACTTGTCGGTCCATTACGATATCACTTTCAAACAAACAAAATTAATCATTCCTTTAGCAAGCTTCATAAAGTGACAATTTTATTTAAAATCAATCACATCCGATCGCAAACCACAGACTCTTCGTGGTTCGACCCCGTACTACCACTAGCTCATAGTTAAGGGTAAATCGGGTTATAAATATTATCTTTGACCGAGGTGCGACACCTCGATCAGAAGCTTGCAAAACTGTGAGCATACTCGACTCCCCTCTTTAGCTTTACACTTTTGGGTGCAACATATATGCCTTATAAAAAATCACCGAATCACTATACTTTATGCCAAATATACAAAACAAACATCCAAACATACATGCTTAAATACAAATACTTGATACTTATTCATGCTAAAATCGTATGCTTTATACTATGTCATTAACTGTGTACAAGCCTCCCTTAACATGTATAGAGCTATAGGATTAACGCACCGCCCGTATTCGTGAGGCCATGTTAAGTAAACAAAACAGTCTTTTCATTGCTATGATTAGAATACGCTAACGGTAAACTTTGGGTTGACGTGTGTATTAGCATTGCTAGTAATGTATGTAAGTTGTGAGTAAACGTTTTATGCCATGTTGAATATTAGACATTCATTATACTTAGTATTCAAACTTGTATGCTCGCTAATGCCTTGTGTGTTGAACTATACTTTATGTAACATTTGTAAAAAACTGGTCTCCAAAACCCGCTCCGTTTTGTAATCAAATACCAAGTTATGAAATTTCATTAATTATTTATGATTATTTTGGGTTTAAACGTTACATAATTAATAAATAAACTAAACTATAAAAATTAAATTGGATAAAAAGTTAAAATAAAATAAATAAAAATAAATTGTAGCTGACCGGACTCGAACCCGGGTCAGCTGTCTCCAATGACTTATCTTCCCGTCCCCAAACCACTCCGCCACCAAGTGTTTTCTGATAACCGTAGGAAAACAATTGAGTCTTATACGCAGACTCGAATTAACAGTTATGATAGCTGAATAACGGAAATCGGTAAACCGAATCGCCAAATCAGTTCAAGTTCGTTTAGCTAACTTATAACCGATGAATATCGGTTTCTAATTAAGTTCAAATTGAATGAACTTAAAGTTCCGGTTTTTGAAACCGAAAAGTATTCAAACTCCAAATAATTCAGGTTCCAATCATTTATGCGATTCAGAACCGTCTCAAATACACTCCATTTCCTTTTCGTCGCGTTTTCAAGTCTTTTGAGCACCAAAAAACTGTTCGCCGGAATCCTCTGCAAAACTCGCCGGAAAACCGTGTTCAACACAAAACCGGTAAGATTTTCCTCCTTTGCGGTTTCAATCTATTGTTAGGACTCCACTAACATTAATCCATTACTCTAAATCAGTCACAGAAATTTTTGCTGGATTTCTGGGTTCGCCGGAGAAATTCTGGAATTTGCCGGAAACTCGCTAGCTAACGGTAAACACATTAAATCGTGCTAATAATCCATGTACTCTGGTTCAATTTCAAAACTAATTCCTTAATTCTGTTGATAGACTCTCTCAACCGGAGGTCCAAAAACAGAGCTACCTGATTTCGCCGGACTCCTTAAAGAAGACGACCTGTCCGGTATTTCCTTCCCCCAAACTGTTCGGTTTTGTTCATTCAAGCTAGTAGTCATGTTATTTAAATAGTTAAATCAAGAACCAGTCGTTTGAGTGAAGTCGGTAATTGTAGCGAAGAAGACGAACTTAAAAAAACGGAATAAGAGTAATTAAAATGCGGATAATAATCGGGTTAGACACACAGTCCAGCGGTGGACTGTGTGCAAAGTTTATATACAAGTCCCGAGTTCGATCCTTACTACACACACGCTTCACGTAATAACATTTCTTTTTATTCATGAATTAACCGGGTTAGAGCGAGTAGTTGTTAAGTATAATATAAATCAAGAATATAACCGGGTTAGACACACAGTCCAGCGGTGGACTGTGTGCAAAATAAACTTCACGTCGCGCGATCGAGTCCCGTCACAAGCACCGGTCCATGAGATTAAAACGTTTTGCAAAATAAAGGAATTTTCGGTAAATTCGAATAAGTATATAAATATAATTAAACCTGGGTTTCTAACGGGTTAGTCACGTAGCTCAGTTGGTAGAGCTACGTGCGCGTGAACGGAAGGTCACCGGTTCGAATCCCGCTTGGCGCAAGTATTTACCGCTGACCGAACCGGTCAACGGTCAACAGTCAACGGTCAAACAGTAAAAAAATAATATTTTTTTTAAATATTTATTTGTTTATTTTAATTTAAAAATCAATTAAAAATACTTAAAAATAACATTTTTACAGATAGAAAATAGCCATAAACTCACAAAAATATATCTAAAAATCCCATTAAAATCCTTAATAAAATCTATCCATTTAATATATCTTTCCATTATTATTTAGGTTAGTATTCCTCATCGACTCGCTCGTCTAAATCGTGCGCATCTCACCATCTCCAATCCAACGCACCCAATGTGAGTGAACCCTTCAAATTCCCCGTTTTAATCACGTTTTTGGGGTGTATCATGTGTCTTGTTCATTTACATATTATAACCAAGTTATTGTGCATATATCATATCATGACATGTGTATTAGTTTGTTGCTGTTAAGTAGTTATTATTGTTTGCAAATTATTATTTCAGTACATGCAATTGCCGAGGCCGTAGCTCCCCATCCATCGAGGTTGAGTTTGATCCCCATTTTATTATGCGGTTGATCAGGGCGTGCCCGCACGATTGGCTCCGTTTGATTGAGCCTTGATCGGTCATTTCATTTTACATTTCAATACATGCAATACGCTCGGCTCCGTTTGATTGAGCCTTGAGTGCACAGTTCAATTTACATTTCCAGTTCATGCAATACGTTCGGCTCCGTTTGATTGAGCCTTGAGCGCACAATCCAATTTACATTTCCAGTTCATGCAATACGATCGGCTCCGTCTGATTGAGCCTTGATCGCACAGTTCAATTATGTTAATTGTTATATGCTGTTGGTATGTTCATGTATGCTATCGATTGTTAATTGATGCTTGCCAATGTTTGATTCCATACATGTGCTCTTTTATGATTATGCACAATATTTTATTGATAAACTAACCAGACAATTATTATCAAATGTTTATCTATAAGGTTCACTCGCCAACTTATGTTGACTCAAAAAAACCTCCTATTTTACACATGATACAGGTGAACCAACAGCAGCTAGGAACACGTAGGACCTGGATTAGAAGAAATAAAACGATTTAGTATTTGGATTATTATGTTTGGTTATTTTCCCTTGTAATGAATGAACATGTTTGGATGCTTGAGAAATGTAACTTTGACTTCATTTAATTATGAAACATAATAGTAAATGTCATGTGCTTTGGTGATAACCCAATTATGCCCCGACTCTTATTTCCGCTACGGGTCGGGGTGTGACACTTTATATATGTTGCAGGTTAACGACGACTATAAGTAAATGCATGGAATCTAGTAGGACAGACTAAACACCCACATTTAACTTATGTGTTGTAGGATCGTGTTTCTTGATTTAGGCATTGTACTAGTTTTTTTTACGTGGTTGTTGTACTTGTTTCCAAGCCATGTAGCCGAATATTGAAATGAAATGAAATTATGTTATTTAAATACTTGTCACAAAAAATAGAAGTTATGATGTCTCGAGCAATTTAATTACGTCCACCCCGATGATTCCATCATCTGTTGGGGTGTGACACAAACCTTTTGGATACCACATGTCGTTCCTATAGGTTGAGAATTTATTATTTTAAATTCTTTTTCTTTGTTATTATAGGTTTAGAATTTATTATAGGGATGAACTATCGTCCCTATAGGATAACCTCTTATAAATTCTAGACAAATCCTATAGAGACGAAATATTGTCCATGTAGGTTGATAGAGTGGTTGGAATTTTTTTGGAAGAGGAGTGGGAAAGTTTGACGCCTAAATGATAAAAAAAAATTTAACCAGTTAAATTTTTTGAAACCACATGTCGTCCCTATAGGCTGAGATTTTTTTTTATTTTGATATTCATCAGTAAGAAATTAATTTTTAAAAATATTTTTAAAGTTGTAGAGACGACTTTATATCTCTAAAAATTGAAACATATTTTTTAGGTTTTCTTATTATGACATTAGAATTAAATAAAACAAAATCAATTTATCCACAACCTATAGGGCATGAAATGTCATACCTATAGGATAACCTTTTTTAAATTGTAAGAAAACCCTATATGGCCGACATGTCCTCCCTACAGGTTGTTTAATTGGGACAACTTTTGTGGTCCCCTGAGGTTTTGTTCCTATAACTATTTTTTCTTGTAGTATTAACCCGTACTCGACCCAAAGCATCAAGATTATCCAGCATTCTAAAAATTAATATATTTTGGCGTAGAACAAGAAATCCACATTTAGATGAAGAGATTAAACCTGAAAATTGTGAAATTACTACACGTAAATCATTATGAAAAGAAGTTCCTGTCCTTCTGGCTATGTAAAATCAAACGAAAAGAACGCTCCTTATTTTTATTTATGTTGTGTTGTGGTTCCAACCGATAATCGATTGGCCAAAGCAAATAGGGAATAAAACCAGAAAGAATTTAAGATAGGAATAGATCAAACTTTTCTGCATATCCAATACGAAGACTAACAAAACATTCAAATAATACAATGAAAAACTAAAATTAACCACTACCTCCTAACCATAAGGAAACATGGAATCATGGGTTATCCCATATCATCCTTAATTTAGCCCACATGACAAATAATAAAACAAACCAAAATTAAATAACTAAACAATTAATAAATAGAGTTTGAGTAATCCTATGCATGACACACACATCTGGCTCGACCCATAACATAAGAGGATCCAATATGGTGGCTTGGGTCATACGTGTGGCACACATCAGTTTGAGCAACCGAACAAAACAACACCCAACTGTGATTAATGTAAATACAGCCTTTTGATGTTCTCGGTTTCCTAAACAAACAACAAATATACTCCAAGGTGTTTCTGATTTTGATTTCAAAATGGTTCTCCCCACGCCTTTGATTCGTGATTAGGACTAGAATGAAAAAACTCTGCCACCCTCTTGCGATCGGCCACCAAAGAAGGAATCAGATTCGTATGCGATGATGAACGAAATTGAAGTTAAATCTTGAATCAAAAAGAGCCTTAGACCCTGATACCAATTGTTGCCAGGATTTACAACACACAATTGTTAAACAATAATACATACGATTGAACATTTGCAAGGATTCTAACCCTTGGTTAGTTTTCATCGATGCATACATATACAAGGATGAAACGACCGACTTTCTGTATCCACCGTCGCAACCCTTCAACCTATGGTTATACACTTCGAATTTCTACAAAAAAGTAAATACATAAGACACATGGGTTCGGTTGAATTAAGAACCACCACGAGTTGTGAGAATCATTAGAACTTCTATTTCCCACGCTTGTTGGACCACATTTTTTTTGTACAAACGTAGATAAAAATATTATAAACAAATCTGTAAAAAATAATAAAAAAAAATTGTCGAGTAAGTAGTTTTGCCTGATGTAAGTTTTGTTTACGTACTGATTTAAATTTTGTTACGGCGGTAAATTTTTTTTTACAGTTCATGTAAATTTATGCATGCGGCATTTAAAAAAATTTTTTTTTGCTGAAACAAGTGATGTTTTAAGATTTTTGAGAATTTTTTTTTTTTAAAACTTTTCAAAGGCCTAGTTTTCATGGTTCTCACAAATCAAGGTGCATTCTCATTTTATCCTAACCCTATTTACAGATATTTGAACTATTAACTACAAGGTAGTAGGTACTACCCTTTAGACTGAAACTATCCTATTTCTATTTGAAAAAAAAATCGATATCTTATTCCTATTTGAAAAAAATCGATAATAGGATAGACACATAACCCTCCGTTTTGCAAAAGTATTTGCATGCACAAACACCACATGTGTTCGTGAACGATAGAAAAGTCGGCAACATAGAGAACAGGCTGATAATCGTTGGGCAGCGGGAGGCTAACCTAACGTGATAAAGAAGACGATTTTCGAATTTTTAAGGACGAATTGAAGGAACCGGTTCGTCAGACCAAGATTGACGGGAGAAGGTTTCCCTCTACTTTCGGATGAAGAAAAAATTAAGCTGGTGGAACCGTTCTCGAATGAAGAAATACGGAAAGCAGTTTCGGATTGTGGCGTGGACAATCCCCGAGACCAGACGGGTTTTCTTTTCTTTACGTTAAAAATTTTTGGCAGAAATTAGAGGGGTACTTCCGAAAAATTATAGATGATTTCTATGTTCATGGGACGATTAGCAAGGGTTGCAACTCCTCTTTTGTTTCTTTAATCCCCACGGTGGTGGATCCGATGGTCACATCAGATTTAGACCAATCTCTCTAATTGGAGTTATTAGCAAGGTGGTTTCGAAGGTTGTTGCGAACAGACTCATTTTGGTCTTGGAGGGAGTGATATCTCCTAAGCAATCTACCTTCGTCAAAGGTAGAAACATTATAAACGGTGCTTTAATTGTTAACGAGGCCTTGAACCGGGCAAAAATGAAGAAGAAACAAATATTGCTTTTCAAAGTTGACCTCGAAAAGGTGTACGATAGTGTCTCGTGGGGTTTTCTTATTAATTGTGTTCAACATATAGAGTTTCCGGCGAAATGGAAAAAAATGGATAATGGGGCTCTATTCACGAGGAGGGCGTCTGTCTTGTTTAATGGGTCACCGACGCAAGAATTTCAGCTTCAATGAGGGTTGAGACAAGGATACCCCTTATTGCCATTCCTTTTCACGATTGTCATGGAAGCTTTCCAAGTTATGATGTCTAAAACTTTGGTGCAGGCACGTTTAAAGAGGTGCAGTTACCAAATGGTGGACCTAATATCTCACATTTATGCTATGCGGACGATGCCTTATTTTTTGGGGGAATGGTCAAGAGAGAACTTAGGGAACCTCAACCGAATCCTTGGTGCTTTCACTTAGAGTCGGGTCTTAAGGTGAATTTACAATAAGAGTAGGGTATTTGGAGTGGGAGTGGGAGAGGAAGAAGTGGCGGACTTCGCTAGAATTTTAAATTGCCAAAAAAGCGAACTCCCGTTTGTGTATATCGACCTTCCCGTTGGGGCGAGTATGAATAGGATTGATAAATTGATACGAACACAATTGGTAATCAAGCACAAGATCGATAAAAAGAAGAAGAACACTAGAGAAGAAGATGGGAATAAACCCTAATTCAATTCATCGATGCTCATCCCATTCGTCAACCATTGTTTAAGTACAATTCAACAATAAAACAAAAGACCCTATACTATTCAACAAGTATACTTTAGCCCTTACACACTATTATTACCGTAACAATACTTCCCCCATAAAGACTTCTTGACCTCAAGAACTGCGGTGAAAGGATTACTGGGACAGTGTTAACACATAAGTATAACAATAGGCTATTTTCATGAGAGTAAAGAGCTATAATAGTTTGGTTAAAAAATAGCAGCCACACGCAAGAATGATAATCCTTGTTTGTCAGTATAATTTGCGTCCACCTCCTCACCTAAAGACTTCTTGATGGCTGTGTGAAATCTACACAAAATGTTCCAACAATGGCAGCATCTTTGAACCCCAAAGCAAAGGTTGAGAGACCATCTTTTCCTTCACCAGGGCTACTTAAACAAGCAAAGGTAATCCCTTTTATCTCCCTGTTTGCCAGTTTCATAACAAGAAAAAGACTGACATTTAACTGTAGTCTGTAATTGCCTTTAGCTCGCATCACAAGTCTACCCTTTCCACTCCTAGTTGGTGAAACACGGACTTTTAATTCACCTTGACCACATTCTTCCACCCACTGACAAGAAATTCAAACAACATAGAATCTACTGTGAAAACCGCCTTTTCCTCCTCTTCACGTGTCTCCACTCCAACTTTGTTTATTGATGGTATTTTTCTTCCTTCACAATTTTCATAAACAGGCCCAAGTGGTGACAAGTTTCTGTCGGTACCAAAACTAAAAGAAGGGAAACCCGGCTGGTCAACTTTCATGGTTGTCATTGTCTCGATTGAAAAGGTTGAACCTGAAAATCCTGTCCAGACAATTATTGTAAAAACATTCTGGCTACATGAAAGCAGTTGGAATGAGGTAAACGTTGCAACGGTTTCAGTGTTCCTTTTTTCATCATTCACAGTTTCATTGCTTTCACTTCTAGCCTCTTCTTTTGTTAACTCTGCATCAGCTGATTTGTGTTTTATCGCCATGCTAGCAACTTTGGATTTTTCCACCTCATGAACTTTTTTATCATGATCTTGATTACAACCCTTCCCTTCCTTTTTCACATTATCTTGAGATTCTTGAACATTGGTAATTGTTACAGGAGCAGAAGTAGATTTTGTCGTAGGTACCAATGGGAATGATGCAAAATGATTAAATGAAGGCACTGATGGGATTGATGATGTTTCATGTCGACGAACTTTTACGATTCTTCTATTTTCCAACACCTCCTCTCTAGCTTTTCTGAATGTAGCTGCTTCTTGGTCACAAACATCTTCTTCATCATCAAGATCAGGGTTATCTTGAGATAATTCACTTTGAGCGGGCCTCTTTAAGAGAATTGGAACTATGTTCTCTGCATCTCCCGTGGCAGAAAAGTGAAGAAAACTAAAATTTGCTCACAAAATGAAGCAAACAAATTTAATTCACGAACATGGTGGAACATAGAGCTTATTGTTTGTGTTTTATTGTTGCTACGAATGGGACTGGGTACTAAAACTTGCATACTAGCAGCAACATTATCGTTTTTTGCATTTGTATGGATGAAATCATCAAAATTGTTGTCATGGATACTATTGCTCTTCCATTTCCATTTAACTAGCCATTCCTTCACAGTCTCGTTTTTATACTTGAATGCCAAAATCCCCAGCCAATTAGTAGCACCATTTTCACGAACTCCAATTGAGTAGCATGGAATGTGGTCTGTAGTTCTAAAAATGTTATTAAAAGTTCACTTGATGTATGTTGGTGTATGGTACAAAAATGTGCTATGTAATCTTCTTCCACTATTTCGCCTTTTTGTTGTTTTGTCACATTCCATCTTGTGGTCTCCTCTCTAGCTATAGGAATATCCATCTTGAGCCCTTTAACATCTTCGTTTAAAGCATTATTTTCATGTGTCTCAACAGTATATAAAAAAGAAGGCACATTATATTTTCGAATTATGTGCCCAACCTGATCAAGTAACATTTCATCCAACATAAGTTTCCCAACACATGTTGATCTTCCATCTTCAAGAGTTGAAGCAACAGGAACAAAAGGAGACAACTCCCTACTCCAACATTGTGTTTTAAACTGAATCTTAACACCCAACATTCCCAGTAACCGTTTAGATTTCACATGGAACCTGGTCTCAACATTCCAAGATCGAGGAAGCTCCCATACACTACTATCAAATTGTTTAAACTCTAATAGAAGTCTAGCATCAGCACCATATACATCCAAGGATTGGTTCTTGTTATATCCAAACTGCATTTCAAGATTTTCAAACTGCTTCAGAGTCTTTGTTGTTTCCTGATTCTTCTTATCCCACTTTTTCTTTCTTACTTTCTTCCAACAAAACACTTTCTATGTAAGAAGATCATATACATTAACCCATCCAATGCAATCGATGACAAAATCCCTTGGCATCAAGATTTGATTGCTCAAAAAGTTATTATTTGCATCATCATCTGAAGCATCATTCTTTTTCCTATATTTGAACATGAGTTGATATAGCCCATGCATATCACACCTTCCCACATAATTGTCGAAATCTTTAATATCAGTGTTGCGCATAACAAGTGAATTACTGTAACAAATTATGTGACTGTTCTGATACAATTTTTTGCTCACATTATCCTTCAACCTATTCATTTGATCATCCATATAGGTGAAATTCAATACTAATGGTTTCACATTTTTTTTGCAAATGTGGTACAATCACCCATTCATCTTTCACCATCTCATTTTTAACCCATTCTAATTCAGCACTCAAGTCTTGATTTATAGAACCAATTTCGTTTTCGAACCTCTTATCATCATTTTCTTTTTTTCTTGAAAATTCACCCAAATTTTCAATTATTTCCCCACTCAATTTCTCAGGCATTTCATCAAACACCTTTGGTACATACAAAATAGAATTACTTACTTCAGTTATGTCATGAAGATCACTAATTTCATCTCTTATGTTCAGAGCAGCATCTTGTATTCTGGCCAAGGAAAACGCCTCCTTCAAAGTTAAACTGCTTCCGATATTGTGATAACACTTAAGAACTTCACCGACTTCTGGTTTGAGACCAGAAATAAAGAGATATACTGCATACAGTTCGCAGATGTTGACGGTATTTAACCGGGTCTCAAATGCATCGCAGTAATCTTGGATTCTTCCTTCTTGTGTCAGAGATTAGTTTGAACTGTTGACGCACAACTGTTCTTGATCGATATTTTAATTTGTCACTGTTGTAGTAGAAACATTTGTTGCCCTAACCCACGGTCGAGAGGATAGATTGCTCTGATACCATTGATACGAACACAATTGGTAATCAAGCACAAGATCGATAAAAAGAAGAAGAACACTAGAGAAGAAGATGGGAATAAACCCTAATTCAATTCATCGATGCCTATTCCATTTGTCAACCATTGTTTAAGTACAATTCAACAATAAAACAAAAGACCCTATACTATTCAACAAGTACACTTTAGCCCTTACACACTATTATTACCGTAACATAAATGGAAGCCAATGTTGGATAAGTTTAGCGATAAGTCGGTATTAGGATCTCTACCCTTGGCTGGAAGGGTCACCCTTCTCAAGTCGGTATTAGGATCTCTAGCCATCTATTACTTGTCGGTTTCTAGGCCCCGAGTGGGGTAGTAAAGACCCTGGAAGTTATCCGGACGGAGTTCCTTTCGGTAGAGGCGCTTGTCTGGCCCGGAAAATCCATTGGGTTGCTTGGGAGAATTTAATAAAGTCAAAGAAAGTGGGAGGGTTAGGAGTGGGCGGGATAAAAGAGTTAAACATGGCCCTTATAGCTAAATGGTGGTGGAGACTTATAGAAAATGGTAGTCTGTTATGGGCAAGAGTGGTTGCCTCTATCCACAAAGGAGGAAGGGGGAGTGACATTGTCCTGGTAAAGAAAGGGTTGCGTGGCATGTGGAATCACATCGTTGCTATCAATAAGGATTATAACAACTTAAATATGAACCTTAATGATGGCTTTGTTTGTAAGGTTGGGAAAGTGGATAAAGCAAAATTTTGGCAAGACAATTGGATTTTGGGCGGGAAACTGAAGGACCATTTTCCAGGTTTATATGCAAAGTCAAACTTGAAAACGGCGCTGGTGAGTGGGTGCTATGAAGGAAGACAGGATCATATTATATGGGGGCTGGGCTGGAGGGGGTCCATTATGTTAACATAAGGGGTAATGGAATGGGAGTAACTTCAACAAGCCCTGGAGCAGCAGGGGTTGTCGGAAAGATCAGATTTGTGGAAATGGAAATCGCAAGATGACATGGAATAGTTTTCGGTTAATTAGTCTAATTAGAAAAGAAACCACTGAAAGGTTATACTTGAATGGGCAATCTAGTGAGTTCTCTTGGTAAAAAATTGCGACGCCGAAGGTAAATTGTTTGGTGTGGCGTGCGATCGCCGGGAGAATTCCAATGGCGATGGCTTTAGCGGCAAGAGGTGTTGCCTTTGGGGATGGTACGTGTGCAGTTTGTGGTGCCGAAATGGAAACTGCAGACCATGTTCTCGTAAACTGTAACGTCGCTAAAACTGTATGGTTTAAGGTTTGCGAAAGGCTGAAAATTCTAACCCTGGTGCAATTATCCTCGGTATCCCAAATCATCTCGCAAAGTCTAAGCATGAATACATGAGTAAAGAAGAAGAAAGCAATTTATGCGGTTGTTCTTATGACCATGTGGCAACTGTGGTTGAATAGGAACGAGAGAAAATTCGTTCACATGTTCACGTCAACCGCCGCATTGGTGGATAAAATCAAGGGGGAAACATATTGGTGGATGGTTAAGAGAAGTAAGATGGCTGGCCTAAGCGTGGAAACATGAAGCAGATTCGAGGACATCGTGATTTTGGATTGTCTGTTTCTTTTGTTTTTGGGTGTAGTTTGTTTGTATGAGGTTCTGTTTGGGGTCTGTATACTCTCTTAGCTGCTGGCTAAGGGATTGCACAGTGTTTTTTACTGAATAATGTTTGCTTGGCTGGCCAAAAAAAAGTATGCACGCACAAACAACACCATGTAGGAACTACATATTACAACAAGGTTTTGGCTCCTTAACATATCACATTAATTTCGTTATAAATTAATGATATCATTTCGAAAATACTGCACATGATATTACATATAGGAAGGAAGATATAAAAGTCTCTAGTGGAACTTAAGGCTGGTCAAGACATTGTTGTTGACTGGATCAGCCAAATGATCCAGAAGGTTCTGGAAAGGTCCAACACCAGTCACCAAACCCTGAATGAAGTAACCCAAAATAGCCAACATAGCCAATCTACCATTCTTGATCTCTTTAAGCTTCAATTCCTTCATTGACTTCTCATCTTTTCCAAACCCTAATGGGTTAAAAAACGGCCCACCTGGGTATGCTGGGTCACCCGACCCGGCAAAACCTTTCTCCAAGCCCAAAAAGTATTGTTTTCCCATTGAACCAGGGTTGTACCAGTCTTGTAGTCTTCTGTGTTCTGCAAAACCCATAAGTGCCATTTCAAATACAAACAGGGTGAAAGGGTCAGCCCAATACTCGTATGTGCCAGCCGGGGGGATAACACCAGTCTTGAACCATGGAAGGGCGGTTTCGGCTGGGATGAGCCCAAGCTTGCCAAATATCTCAGGTGCAATGGCTCCGGCGGCGCCCAACATGGCGAACCGTCCGTTGATAACCTCTCCATACGCTAGCCACTTGGGTTCAATGAATCCGCCAGTACCTTCTGGGTCAGAAAGACCAAGTGGGTCAAATCCATAGTCACCTGGGAGACTGTAGACTTCAAAGTTTCAGTAGAAGAAAAACCAAGTACAAAGGATTTTGACTTTAATACTGAAACTTTAAAATTGAGTTTTGAAAAAAACTACTTTTAAATTTTAAGTCAATTTTTAAGATGGAAAGCGAGCATTCACAATTAATTCTTTATCCTCATTCTGTATAATTATATTAAAAACATTACTTTTTATCTCTCTTTTTTAATTAAACAATATTTTTATAGCTTTATCATTACAGGTTCTATCTCCTCGACTCACAATCACTTTTAAAAATATTAAAAAAATTATAAGGGGTGAACAGTGTTTCCGTATATTAACATATGAACAGTATCATTTTCTCTATACATTCACTTACAACCACTCAAAACCATTCACAAACATTTTTTATAACATAATTAAATCACTCACATAAAATTTAAGAAATCCATTGTGAATGCTAGCTGTGACTTTAATAGTTAAACTTTATCTTTCTTTGGTTACAGAAGATCTTTATCTTCACAAATAATAGCTAGTTAATATAATTACAATAAGTATCACATAGTTCTGACTTCAAAAGTCAATCTATATCTTTCTTCTTATAGAATTGAAGCAAATAGTCAAGTTTTTTTAGCAAAAAATTACCTTCCATCCAGGTAAGAAAGAGATTGCTTGGATGCAAACCATAGTTGTCTGTTTGCTCCTTGCTGAAACACATAAAATGAACTATCAACTATTGATCTAACTCACACATAACATACAGATATACATAAATCTAACAGTTTACCTTGACAGGAGGGGTGGATGCAGCTTTGACAAGAAAAGAGACCTTTCTTGAAGATGTGTGAAGTGGCCTAGCTCCAAGGATTTGCCTAGCAGACTCCACTGAGGAGGTGAGTGATGATGATGAAGCCAACGCTTGTGTTGCCATTTCCTTGAAACAATTAGAAGAAGGTTGTTTGTGCCACCGTTAGTGAATGATAGGTGGGAAACATAAGGGAGAGGGTGGAGGGTGGTGGGCCTAGTGAGGTTGTGGTTGTGGTTGGTGTTGAGCCAGCCTGAATTTGCAGATTAGGTTTGGGCTCTTTTGTTCCAATAAGGTTATTACATGTAGCAGATCATTTGCTAGGATAAGAGATTTTTATTATCTCCCTTGTGGTGGCCTTGAGATCTTTATTTTTTTTATATATATTTTGTTGCAATATTACTCGAAAGAAGCTGAAAGCTATTCAAAATTATATTTTTACCCTATATTTTGTTTATCAAAATTTTCAAAATCAGTACAAAATTATTAAACATATTTTTATTTTTTATAAACATTATATACACATATGGGGTCTAGGATATCATTTTTTTCCTAATTGTATGATCTTACAACACATAATCAATTAATGAACCTTTTTTCCACAAATATCAGTACTTAAGTTCATTAAGTTCATTTGAATTTGAAACAAATCACCTAGTTTTTAAATATATCTATAGTAAATATTAAAGGATGAGGGTATTGGTACATTCCCCAAATTAGGTGAACATCCCCCGGCAGCAGCGTATAGAGCTATGAGTGGAGTTTAAGGGTTCAACGCATTAAATTTGCAAGAAAAAATGAATCTATTCGCTTCTTATTTCCCTATGAGCGACGTATAAGATGGTGGGTAGTTGAAGCATTAAACCCAATATGCCTCTCGTTGCCCTATGAGCGACATACAGGTATGATGTGCGACAATGCAGCGAGTTCAGACTGAAAAGTCTGAAAGAGGTGACCTTGTACGAGCTCATCGACCTATACGCGCCATCTCGTTCCACAAAATGTTATTAATCCAAGCATACGGGAACCATTTCATTCAAATGTTGAAAATTCACAAAATAATGATTAAATGATGAAAATCACAAATATTACTGTTCGATCAAACCGTTCGTATCAAGATGTCGTCTTGGGACATTGGTTATGTTTTTGGCGAATATTCGAACTAGTCATACGTCTCCGAAAGAGTTTGGTTACCCGGTGTTGATCAAGGTGAGGAGAAGGTTGTGTCCGTGCTTCCTTGTGATGATGGGAGTGCGCGGCCCGTGTTGCCTGATTTGAACCAAGCAAAAAATCTATATAAGATGTGATGCTGTATCGGTTATCAAAGTCTCACCATTAAGGTGTTTCAAGTGTTCTTAGAAGCGGCGGAACCATCTTACATGGCTCAAAGTTATCCGCAACACGCATACGGGACTTACCATTTGTATACAGAAAAACAACACAACAAAGCATACGATGAAGGTGCTAAGGCTTCGAGGAAACTGATAACAAAGTCGAAGAAGGCGTTACGCACTTCGAGGAATGTGATCACGGCGAGGACGAAGGCGGTGACGGCGACAAAGGTGCTAACGAAGATGTTCTAATGATAAGAAAAAAAAACATAAAATGTATGACATAACCGTCACTTACATGTTATTCGTTATATATAATGTTTATATGAATTTAGAGAAACAAAACTGATTTTGTATACGTGTTATTCGTTATATATAATATTTATTAGGTATGACATTATAATACATCAACGACAAGTTTAATACATCACCACAAACAACCAGGTGCAGCCTAGAAGTATTTTCATCACCCTGTTCTGTCGAGCCAATGTTCTTGCTTGCTGATCCCTTAAACTGATCTTGTATGCCATCTCTCTTGCATTTTCTTCACGCCTTCTTATTGTGTCCAACAATGTAGGTATCATCACAGAAGGGTTTTCGTTCATTGGAGGTTCAGCCCAACTCACAAAACCACAGGTGCGTCTCTACAATTCGTACAACATGAATAATTGAAGATTTGATTTTGCAACTAAACCCTAATAATAACACATATACATACCGCTCTATTGCTGCAATGGAATCGAAGACCAAGGTTTTGCGAGGTCCATGACGTTTTTAGGATGGTCTGAGCACCGCAACTACATACAACCATGTCTGGATTCATGAAGAACGAGATGAAGAAGAAAGGGGGAAGATTTAGTTACCCCCTTATCATTAACAAATTTTAAAAATACCCCATCTGACGGTATAAAGTGACTTGGTAAGGCATTTGGATGAAAATGGCAAAAATTTACAAACATGGGGGGCAAAATGGTACAAAAGTGTCATTTTGGACGAAAATAGCAAACATGCCCAAACCTCAGGGACGAAAATGGCAATTTACTCTATATATTATAAGAAGAGAAATTATAAGTTTAAACTAATAAGTATTTTCTATTTAAGATTTGTAAAAAATGTAATTGTGAGGGCATAAAGGGATTAATTTATAATATTTCTCACCACTTAACTAATTAAATTAAATTTGTAACTTATTTTCAAAAGAATTTTTTTTTTTCAAAACAAACCTAATTTAGGATAAAGATATCAATTTTTTTTCAAAACAAGTGTAGGATGAAGTTCAATAGCTGTGGGATATATGCAAGATACAATTTGTTATGTATAAAGTAAATTTTAATACATTCTGACTAATTAATTACAAAGAGAAATATTATTTAGTTTTTATCATTATGATATTTGTTTTCTTTTTCTCATATTAAATATTCTTCTCAATACACACATAAAATGGGAATACAATTGTTTTGTATTAGAATTGTTAGAGATAACAACTAAATGATTTAATGTTTACGTGATTAATATATCACATATATCCTAAATATATATATGGTTACTGAATGTACGTTGCGAACGAGATGAAAAATAACATGCGAATTTAGGTTACAACATGTGGCTTTTGTTCATACATGATGAGTATAACATGCGGATTGGGTGATTTGTATGCCGGTTGTACATGTGGGTTTTCATTTTTAATGATTATAACATGCGGAATTCACATCGTGTAACCCTCCAGGTGATTATATACAATTGATTCACTTAAAGCGGAAGAAAACTAAACTTTCATTAAAACTTATAATATAGTCTGAGTACAACATTTTATTTATTACAACACTTTATTTATTACAAACTTTCAGCAACTAAAACTCCTTGATCTTCTAAACTCTCCGACTGTCAAGTAGTTCCTATGGCTTTCCTCACGGCTCACCTGAGATAAGTATACTCAAAACGACGTCAGATATACTGGTGAGCTCATACTATACAATTTTATAAAGACAGACCACAGTTTACATTATATGCATACACAATATGGGCCTGTGACCACATTATAGTCAGGTTGGGCCTCATTGGCCACATTTGACTTGTCACAAACCACCGTACAAGGGACATACTGGTCCTCCAGCTGTGCCCCCTGTCACACCCCGACCCGCAGTGGAATAAGAGTCGGGGCATAATTATGTTATCACCAAAGCTCATGACATTTACTATTATGTTTCATATTTAATAAAGTCAAAGTTACATTTCCAAAATCCAAACATGTTCATTCAATACAAGGAAAATAAGCCAAGCATAACAATCCCAACACTAAATCGTTTTATTCTTCTAGTCCAAGTCCTATGTGTTCCTAGCTGCTGCTGCTTCACCTGTATCATGTGTAAAATGGGGGTTTTTTTGGGTCAACATAAGTTGGCGAGTGAACCTTATTAGATAAACATTTATTAATAAATTAATTATTAGTTTATCAATGAAAATTTGTGCATAATCATAGATGAGCAAATGTAAATAACCAAACAATGGCAAATAGCAGTCACAACTATAGCATACAATAACACATGACAGCATACATGAACATACCAACATCATACTGTAAATAACATAAATGAAACTGTGCGATCAAGGCTCAATCAAACGGAGCCGATCGTATTGCATGTACTGAAAATGAAAATGTTTGTGCGATCAAGGCTCAATCAAACGGAGCCGATCGTATTGCATGTACTGAAAATGAAAATGTCTGTGCGATCAAGGCTCAATCAAACGGAGCCGATCGTTGTGGGCACGCCAGGTTCAACCGCATAATAAAATGGGGAACATGCTCAACGCTCATAATGTAATGGGGAGCGGCGGCCTATGAAATTGCATGTACTGAATAATAAATTTGCATCCAATAATAACTACTTAACAGCAACAAACTGAATACACATGTTCATGATATGATGTATGCACAATGGTTTAGTTATAATATATATATACAAAGACACATGATACACCCCAAAACGTGATTAAAACGGGAATTTGTAAGATTCACTCACATTGGGTGCGTTGGATTGGAGATGGTGAGATGCGCACGAATTAGATGGGCGGACAACGAGAAATACTAACCTAAATAATAACGGAAAAATATATTAAACGAGTGGATTTTATTAAGGGTTTTAATGAAATTTTTAGATATATTTTTGTGAGTTCAAGGCCATTTTCTATCTTTAAAAATGTTATTTTTAAGTATTTTTAATTGATTTTTAAATTAAATTAAATAAATTAAAATATAAAAAAAATTGTTTATTTAGCGTTGACCGTTGACCGTTGACCGGTTCGGTCAGCGAATTAATCTGCGCCGGGTGAGGCTCGAACCCGTGACCTCCCGTTCGCGTGCACGCAGCTCTACCAACTGAGCTACGTGTCTAACCCGATATAATCTTGTTTTTATTTATACTTATACACTTATTCAGTTCACCCGGAATTTTCTTTAATTTCAAAAACATTTTAATTCATCGGACCGGTGTAAGTGACGGATTTCGAACGCGCGACGTATGGTTCATGTTGCACACAGTCCACCGCTGGACTGTGTGTCTAACCCGGTTATTATCTCGGTTTTTATTATACTTAACAACTATCTGAGTTAACCCGGTTTAGTTTTTGATCAAAAAGGCATTTTATTACACAAGGTGTGCGTGGAGCAGGGATCGAACTCGGGACGTGTATGGTTTTTTGTTTGCACACAGTCCACCGCTGGACTGTGTGTCTAACCCGTTTATAATTCCGTTTTTAATTAACCTTATATCATCACTGAACTCGTCTTCTTCATTACAAATGCAGACATCAATCAAACAACCGATACGCGATTAATTTAGTTAATGAACATGATGTCCAGTTAGAATGCATTGAACCGAAAAGTTTGGGGAAAGAAGATACCGAACAGATCGTCTTCTTCAGAGAATCCGGCGAAACTTGTCGGCTCTGTTTTTGGAACCTTCGGCTGTGAGAATCAATTAACAGGTTTAAGGGACTAGATGTGAAATTGAACTAATGAGTATTGATTATCAGTACGTTGGAATGAGCATACCGGTAATCAACGAGTTTTCGACAATTCCAGAAGTTTTCCGGCGAAAACAGAAAGTCCAGCAATGTCGTCTGTGGTTGATTATGAGCGATGGGTTAATGTTAGTAAGGTTCTAACAATGGATTGAAACCGTAAAGTAGAAGTATTTTACCGGTTTGAGTTTAATACGGTTTTCCGGCGACTTTTGCAGAAAATTCCGGCGAGCTGTTTTAGGTGTTCTGGTGGTCCGAAAATGCGACGAAAATGAAATGGAGTATTGGTATGATATCTCTGAGTCGCGAGAGTGGTCTGAAGCTTGTGTTATTCTGAACTTGATGATTTTCCGGTTTTAAAAACCGACAATGATGAGTCTTTAAGTTTAATCAATTCCAATTTGATTAGAAACCGTCGTGCATCGGTTATAAACTGAATGTGTGAAATAAACAACGAATTGACGATTGGTTTGCCGATTACCGTTTCTCAGATAGCGCAATCGGTTTTAACTGGGTTTGTGTATAAATTTCATTTGTGTTCCTAGAGTTAGCAGAAAACACAATGTGGCGGAGTGGTCATGGGAGTGAGTGTTAAGTTGTTGAAGGGTGTCTTGGCTGACCCGGGTTCGAGTCCCGGCAGCGTTATAATTTTTTTATTTATTTTATTTTAACTTTTCATCAAATATAATTTTTATAGTTTAGTTTATTTATTAATTATGTATTGTTTTAAATCAAAATAATCATAAATATTCGACATAACTTTTATAACTTGATATTCGATTACAAAACGGAGCGGGTTTTGAAAACCCGATTTTTACAAATGTTACAGTGCCCCCCCTACGGCCGTCACATAGGTATGAGTGTGTGTCGCTGGACCTTATAAGCACGAAGTGCCTGTGGATACAACACATTATTACCCTTCCAAGAGTGACACACCTCATTAAGCATAATAGGATCCCATATACCCCCACTGACACATGCATACTGCAGAATTCTCATTATTACCAGTTATGGACGAGTATACTATCACAGTTTAAAAGACAAGTATGATGACTCACCTAATTAGCAATAGCTTAACCGCCGCTAGTACAACCAGGTACTATCTCAAAATCCTGGCACAATTACATAATCCTAGGTTAGGCAATGAAATACCTGACTAGTCATTATCATGGTTGGATATTGGTTAGCACTACCTTGTTTAAGCATGGTTGATCAGTCCATGCCTAACTAAGGCTAGGTTACCCAATACCTGCCCCTGACAATAACCCTAGTACCTAAAACTAATACTACTACTAATAAGAATACTAATATTAACTTCTAAAATAATAAATAACTAAAACATAAACTAAAACGAGAGCATACCTTAAACCTATCTACGACAATTTGATGTAGAGTCTCCCTACTCCTGCTACTACTCGTGCTCCAAAAACGACTACTAACAACACCCAACGGGGTATCGTATGCTCGGGATTCTCTTTATACTAGAGCTTTCCCGTTAAAAACTGGTACCTAAACAACTTACTAGGAACCTCTATATAAAGCAAACAAGCAAGCACGTCAAAACATTTCTGCTTTGATGTGGGATTCAATTGACATGCCTACCTGCCAGCTTGCCTGCTTATATATATTAATTCAGCTGCTTCACTCGTTTTTCTTGTATAACTTTCAAACAGTAACCTTTTATATAATGATGAATATGTCATTAGAACGAGCTTATTTTTATCTACGTTTTAACCTAAGTTTCGTAAAAACGGAGCAAGATCAAAAATAATATATTTTATTATTAATATTAAACGGTCTCCTATAATAGCCAAGGCTCGTCAAGATATTGCACATTTCACACAACCATCGTACTCGCTCAACTATATATGAAACATAAATTACATATTTCATAGGTTTATAACCAGTACATTAAGGTTCGAGGTATTACATCCTTCCCTCCTTATAAAAATCTCGTCATCGAAATTTGTCATCACTTAAAAAGATGAGGGTACTTTTCTTTCATTCTGTTTTCTAATTCCCAAGTAAAGTTGGGTCCGTGACGTGCATTCCACTTGACTTTGACTAACGGGATTTCCTTCTTACGTAACTTTTTAATCTTCCTGTCTTCGATCTTTAGTGGTTCTTCAATGAAGTTGAGTTTTTCGTCAACGTGTACATCTTCCAAGGGTATTTGTTGGGCTTCATCTACTAGGCACTTCCTCAAATTGATACATGAAAAGTATTATGTATTCCGCCAACTGTTCGGGAAGTTTCAGCCGATAAGCTACTGGTCCTACTTTGCTTGTTACTTCAAACGGCCGAATAAATCGGGGTTTCAACTTTCCTTTCTTTCCAAACCGAATCACTCCTTTCAGAGTTGATACCTTAAGCATTACTTTATCCCCTATTTGGAACTCTAGGGGTTTAAGCCTCTAATCTGCATAACTCTTTTGCCAATCTTGAGCGCTTTTCATCCTTTCTTTAATCTGTTGAATCTTTTATGTGGCTCCACAATGATTTCTAGCCCTAATAGTTGACTTTCCCCTACTTCCATCCAACATATAGGAGTTCGGCACTTTCTTCCGTATAAAGCTTCATAAGGTGCAGCCCTAATGCTGGCGTGATAGCTATTGTTGTAAGCGAATTCGATGAGTGGTAGATGATTATCCCAACTTCCACCAAAATCAATTACACATGCCCGAAGCATATCTTCTAACGTCTGGATTGTCCGTTCACTCTGCCCATCTGTCTGAGGGTGATAGGCGGTGCTTAGGTTAAGCCTTGTTCCAAGTTCCTATTAGAAACTTTGCCAAAATCTAGATGTGAAACGACTATCTCTGTCTGATATGATCGATACAGGCACCCCATGTCATGAGACTATTTCTTTGATGTAAATTTGAGCAAGCTTGTTCATCTTATAGGCCTCACGAATTGGCAAGAAGTGTGCAGACTTGGTCAGTCTGTCCACTATTACCCAGATAGTATCATAACCATGACTTGACCTTGGGAGCTTCGTGATAAAATCCATGGTTATTTTCTCCAATTTCCATTCTGGAATCGCTGGTTGTTGCAAGTATCCAGAGGGCTTTTGATGTTCTGCCTTCACCTTAAGGCATGTGAGACACTTTTCCACATAACGGGCAATAGCTCGCTTCATTCCTGGCCACCAATAATCACTACTTAAATCCTTATACATCTTGTCACTGCCAGGGTGAATGGAATACTTAGACTTATGGGCTTCCTCTAAGATTATATCATGGAGTCCTCCAAAATTAGGAACCCATATCCTATTTTTGAACCTAAGGATATTATCATTTCCCACTGTCAGTAGCTTCAGTCTCCCAATCATTCTTTCTTTTACAATTTAATTCTCTTTTAAGGTTTCTCGTTGTATATTCTTAATTTGATCTAAGAGACTATTTTTAATCTCTATTCTGGTTGCGCGAATTCTTATTGGTTGAGGTTTCTCTTTTCTACTTAGAGCATCTGCTACTATGTTTGCCTTACCTGGATGGTCTTGGATCTCACAGTCATAATCACTTAATAGCTCCATCCAGCGTCTCTGGCGCATATTGAGCTCCTTCTGCTCGAATATGTGTTTTAAACTTTTATGGTTAGTATAGATAGTGCATTTTGTACCGTAAAGATAGTGTCTCCAGATTTTCAGTGCGAACACTACAGCACCCAATTCCAAATCATGGGTTGTGTAGTTCCGTTCGTGAATCTTTAACTGTCGAGAGGCGTAGCAATTACTTTGCCTCTTTGCATGAGTACACATCCCATACCATAATGAGATGCATCACAGTAGACGGAAAAGTCTTCAGTTCCTTCGGGAAGTGATAGTATTGGGGCGCTACATAACTTTTGCTTTAACGTGTTAAAGGCTTCTTCTTGTTTATGTCCCCAATTAAACTTAGAGGCCTTCTGGGTTAGCGTTGTTAATGGTGAAGCAATCTTTGAGAAGTCTTGAATAAACCTTCTATAGTATCCTGCTAGCCCTAGAAATCTTCTTATTTTAGTGGGATTCTTCAGTATTTCTCAGTTCTTGATGGCCTCAATTTTTGCAGGGTCGACTTGCATTCCATGTTCATTAATTACGTGGCCTAGAAATTGCACCTTATGTATCCAAAATTCACACTTATAGAATTTTGCATAAAGTTTTTCTTACTTGAGCAATTCAAGGACTGCTCTCAGGTGTTGTTCGTGATCTACCTTACTCTTAGAGTAGATCAGGATATCATCTATGAAAACAATCACAAACTTATCAATGTAAGGTTTACAAACTCTGTTCATGAGGTCCATTAACACTACTGGTGCGTTGGTTAACCCAAATGGTATTACTAAAAATTCGTATGACCATACCTAGTCCAGAAGGCAGTCTTAGGTATGTCTTCCAATGTAACTTTCACTTGGTGGTATCCGCACCTCAAGTCTATTTTAGAGAAATAACTTGCCCCTTGTAATTGATTGAACAAGTCATCAATCCTAGGTAAAGGGTATTTATTCTTTACAGTGACTTTATTCAAGTCTCTGTAATCGATGTACATACGCATCGTCCCCTCTTTCTTCTTGAAAAACAAGATGGGTGCTCCCCACGTGACGAACTCGGTTGAATAAGCCCTTTGTCAAGCAACTCTTGTAGTTGTTTCTTGAGTTCTTGCATTTCAGTCGGGGCTAGTCTGTACGGCGACTTAGCAATCGGTGATGTACCGGGAACTAGGTCAATGCGAAACTCAACCTGTCTCCGGTGGTAGTCCCGGGAGCTCATCGGGAAACACTTCAGGGTACTCTCGTACTACTGGCACGTCCTCGACCTTCTGCTTTCCTATAGTGTTTACGACATAGGCTAAAAAGGCAACATACCCTTTCCTTAGGCATTTATGTGTTTGTGTTATCGTGATTAGGTTCTTAGTCTTGTCAGTGCGGTCTCCCGATACGGTTAGCCGTTTGCCATTGGTTAATCGGAGTCGAACTGTCACACCCTCAATTTCCACTTGCGGAGTTTTACCGCGAGGCGTGTGAACAAACCATAATCTGAGACACTAGTAACTTCGAACGACTCTATATGATTCGTTTATACGTTTTCCAACAACATTTGTTTAACCATTCATAGTTATTTTCAAATTGTCTTAGTTTGGTTTCAAAGTTTAGCGGAAGCATTAGTTTCAAAGTTGAGCGGAAGCATTAAAGTAAAGTAAAGTAACGGGCGCCAACATAAACACCAAAACTTAAAGAAAAACCCAAACAATATTCGTAAATGAGACTCGATAAAAAAAATGTCTTGATCAATGCAAGTGAGTGCACCTAGAGCTCCTAGCGTCCTTAGAAACATGTAAAGAAACAAGTGTCAACATTAAAGAAGAGTGAGTTCACAGGTTTTTATAAGTTCATTAGTTCGGTTAAAAGTTTGTTTCCCCCGTTATCCCTAACCCGGGATAACGATTTAGTTCCATTATTCCTAACCCGGAATAATAATGATGGTTCCATTATTCCTAACCCGGAATAATAATGATGTCGGTTCGTAATTAAGTTTAATGTTAACATGTAGGTAGCGAGCCTAAAGTTACGTCACATAAGTGTTCGCGATCGAAGCTGACTGTTGTGCCTCCGTGTTGCCAGGCCTAATACTGACCATGGCGAAAGTTAGGCTAAATTATTCACCCGTTGACCATACCCGGTCGGCTAGCGCGACTAGCTCGGGTGGGGCTTGTCGGGCCCAGTAGTACTACTTATAATTTCCCCGCTATCTAACCCAATACTAACGATCCGAGATTTTGTCGAGGACTTCCGTGATATAGCTGCTTAGTGACCATAACGTACATTAACATTAACTTAGTTACCGAGTAGTTTAACGACGTTAATTTCGCATAACGTAAAAAGATAGAGTTATAGAGTGCATACATGTTTCTCCCCCTGTTGTTTAAAACCGGATAAAATAGGGCCGTGAACTCACCTTTAATTGCTCGGTTAGTGTAACACAAAAGTAGCAATTGATGGGACCGCTAATTGCATTCTAACATGTCAACCGATTTAAAGTTAGTGTGTGAACACACGGATACAAAATTCTACGCATAATTTACACACAGTGCGGCATGCATAATAACTATTCGAAAATACAATCATGCATGCAAAGTATCATCATACCAAAATAGTGATCAAACCAACTTGTCATAAACACATATCAATTCATACAACACTTTGGTACACACAAACGCAAATTATCATGTTTCAGCTTGTATGCTCATAACTGGGCTGTTTTCGAGGATTTTTATAAAATAGTTCCAACGTTCCAAAAATTCTAATTTCTTTACAGGAGGTGTCAACTAAACTGTAGAATTTTATGTAAATTTTTCAAGTCCTAACACTTTACCAATTATTCATAAACATTTATATACTAGGCTGCAGTCAGATTCGTCGCTTTCTGACTGCAGTCCACGGGAGAAATAACAAAATTCCAGTGAGAGTTTCCCGGAAATTCCCGTCTCCAGTTACTGTACAAATTTCGTGACCCAACCCTCTACAGATTATGAGATCCGACTCGATAAAACAAACACATGCATGCCTCATTTATATAAAACAAAGGAAAAAAAAAAGAAGGGGGTGGGGGTGGGCTTGCGGCCGCAAAGGGGGGGTGGTTTGGGTTATTAACTTGGGCCTCAATTTTAAGTTAGTTCCTTGGGCCGCAAGGAAGTGAGGTCGACACGTTTCGCGGCTCGGTTCGGTTCGGCTATTTATTTAATATATATATTTTTTTTATAAACTAATAATCGCGAAATCAAAACATGATATAATAATTCACAAAACTTATAAACTTCTAATAACACATAGCACGTAATTCACTCGATGAGTTCAGAATGTTAGCGTAGTTATTGCGAGCGTGTATTTTAAATTCTCCGAATCAAATTAGCGCAGGAATGAATAACCGTGAAGTAGCGCGTTTAAGATACCTGAAAAGCCGGGATGTCACATTATCCCCATGTTGAAAGAATTTTCGTCCCGAAAATTGAGTAAACGCGGTTTAGAATGCAACGCACAAAGATTCAGTTTGGTAGCAATGGTGCAAGAAATGCAACGCACAAAGATTCAGTTTGGTAGCAATGGTACAAGAAATTCCCAGGCTGTCACATCATCCCCATGTTGAAAGAATTTTCGTCCCGAAAATTTAGTTGGTGGTAACGTTAGCTTGCTGCTCAGCTGCAAAAAGGTGTGGGTATTTGCTTTTCATTTGTTCCTCTCTTTCCCACGTGAACTCCGGTCCACGCTTAGAATCCCAACGAACCTTGACGATCGGTATCTTGTTGTGCCTTCGAGTCTTGATCTCACGATCCATGATCTCGATAGGTTGTTCCAAAAAGTGCAGTTGTTCATCCACTTGAATCTCATCCAATGGAATGACTAGGGTCTCATCTGATAGACACTTCTTCAGATTTGACACGTGAAAAACGTTGTGAACTCCACTGAGTTCGGCAGGAAGGTCTAGTTGATAAGCTACGGGTTCGATACGCTTCAAGATCACAAATGGGCCTACGTACCATGGGTTTAGTTTGCCTCGTTTCCCAAAACGGATTACACCCTTCCAGGGTGACACCTTCAGTAGGACGCGGTCGCCTACTTGAAATTCGAGCGGTTTGCGTCGTTGATCAGCGTAGCTTTTTTGTCGATCTCGTGCCGCTGCCATGCGGTTTCTGATTTGCACAATCTTTTCAGTAGCCTCAAGTATCAACTCAGGACCTGTGAGTTGACTATCACCGACTTCTGCCCAACAGACCGGTGATCTACATTTGCGACCGTATAATGCTTCAAATGGTGCCGCTTGAATACTCGTATGGTAACTGTTGTTATACGAGAATTCCACTAAAGGCAGATGGATTTTCCAACTGTTCCCGAAGTCTACCACACATGCCCTAAGCATGTCTTCCAAGGTCTGAATGGTCCTTTCACTTTGACCATCTGTCTGAGGGTGATAAGCTGTGCTCATATCTAAGCGTGTGCCCAACACTTTCTGAAGTGACTGCCAAAAGTTGGACGTGAAACGAGCATCTCTGTCTGAGATGATGGACGTTGGCACTCCGTGCCGAGAAATTACTTCCTTAATGTATATGCGAGTCAACCTATCCATCTTATCTGTTTCTTTGATCGCTAGGAAGTGTGCGGACTTAGTTAAAGGATCCACGATTACCCAGATGGTATCGCAACCACCCGGAGTTCGCGAGAGTTTAGTGATAAAGTCCATTGAGATCTGATCCCATTTCCACACTGGGATCTCAGGTTGTTGAAGTAGCCCTGATGGCTTTTGGTATTCCACCTTGACTTTTGCACAAGTCAAACACTTGCTCACGTAGGTGGCTATATCCGCTTTCATGTTGGGCCACCATTACGCGGCTTTAAGGTCTTGATACATCTTATCTAAACCAGGATGGACAGAGTATCGGGATTTGTGAGCTTCGTCCATAACTAGCTTTCTGAGGTCTCCGTAGAGAGGTACCCATATACGATTCATGAAATACCGGGCACCACTGGGTTTTACTTTCCAATCGCGTTCCACCTTTCCCACAAATTCGGCCTTAATGTTTTCTTCCTTAACTGCTTCTAGCTGCGCATCGCGTATCTGTTCGGGTAACCCCGAATGAATGGTGAATTGTAATGCTCGTACCCGACGAGGTTTCATGTGCTCCTTCCTACTGAGGGCATCAGCTACCACGTTAGCCTTACCCGGGTGGTACCGAATGGCACATTCATAATCGTTCAGGAGTTCGACCCAGTGACGCTGTCGCATGTTCAACTCCTTCTGGTCAAAGATATGTTGGAGGCTCTTGTGATCTGTATAGATTGTGCACTTTGTTCCATATAGGTAGTGTCTCCAAATCTTAAGCGCAAACACCACTGCTCCCAATTCCAGGTCATGTGTTGTGTAGTTTTTCTCGTGAACCTTTAATTGTCGGGACGCATACGCGATAACCTTATCACGTTGCATGAGTACGCATCCCAATCCCTGAATGGAAGCGTCACAATATACCACAAAATCATCAGTCCCTTCCGGCAAGGACAGAATGGGTGCACTGCAAAGTTTCTGCTTCAGCAATTGAAATGCCGCTTCCTGCTTGTCACCCCAAGCATACTTAGTGCCTTTCTGGGTGAGAGTGGTAAGCTTGCGCGATCTTTGAAAATCCCTTGATGAAACGTCTGTAGTAACCAGCCAAACCCAAAAATTGGCGGATCTCTGTCGGTGTCCTGGGTGCTTCCCAGTTCTTGATAGCATCGATCTTGGCGGAATCAACGTGGATACCCTTTTCATTCACGATATGCCCGAGGAACTGAACTTCCCGAATCAAGAAATCACACTTTCAAAGCTTGGCATATAGTTTCTCCTGTTGAAGTAATTCCAGCAATAATCGTAGATGTGCAGCATGTTCTTCTTCACCTTTAGAGTAGATGAGTATGTCATCGATGAACACAATGACAAACTTGTCGAGATACGGCTTACACACGCGGTTCATGAGGTCCATGAACACCGCGGGTGCGTTGGTGAGACTGAAGGGCATAACCAAGAACTCATAATGGCCATACCGAGTACGAAGTCTTAGAGATATCCTCCTCCCTGACGCGTAACTGGTGATAACCGGACCGTAGATCAATCTTGGAGTAGTAGCTTGACCCTTGAAGTTGGTCGAAGAGATCGTTGATGCGAGGTAATGGGTATCGGTTCTTGACGGTAACCTTATTGAGTTCCCTGTAGTCGATGCACATGCGGAAGGTCCCGTCCTTCTTCTTGACAAAAAGGACCGGAGCTCCCCATGGCGAAGTACTAGTCGATGCACATCCTGAAGTTGGGTAGACAGCTCTTGCAGCTCTGCTGGAGCCAGGCGGTACGGGGCCTTGGCGATAGGAGTTGCATGGTTTGCCAATTCGATTTCAAACTCCACTTGTCGATGTGGTGGAAGACCAGGTAACTCCTCTGGAAATACACCAGAAAAATCACAGACGACGGGGATATCTTCTATACGCTTCTCGTCCTTAGGCTGCTCGGTGACCAGTGCGAGCAAAGCGAAGGAGTTCTTCCTTCGAAGATACTTCTGAGCTTGCATGTAAGAGATGATGTTTGTGACGGCGCCTGCCTTCTCGCCTTGCACCATCAAGACTTCATCGTTAGAGAGCGGAATACGGATAGATTTCTCGAAGCAGAGAACTTTAGCTCGGACGTCGGATAGCCAGTCCATTCCGGCTACCACGTCAAAACTACCCAGGGTAGTTGTCATCAGATCAATGGTAAAGGTGTGACCCGCGAGTTTAAGTTGACAGCCGGTTACTAAATGGGTCACATCTACAGATTTACCATCGGCTAGTTCTATGACGTAAGGGGTCTCTAGGGGTTTAGGCGTGAGATTTAGGTTCTTCCTAAAAGACTCAGATATAAAACTCCTATCCACACCCGTATCAAAAAATACAGTAGCAAAATGTTCGTTAAGGGGAAACTTACCGGTGACCACGTTCGAGTCATTTCTGGCCTCTCCACGGCCTAACGTGAATGCACGACCTTTGGCACCTCCTGTGCCACCATTTCCATTGTTGTTGTTGTTGTTGTTGTTGTTGTTGTGGTTGTTGTTGTTGTTGTTCCCACCATTGTTGTTGTTGTTGCGAAGTTGCGGGCAGTCTCGCTTGAAATGGTAGTGCTACCGCACTGATAGCACCCCCGGTTAATACCTTGCTGTTGAATCTGGTGCTGATTTTGATTTTGTCGAGACACGATTTCCCCGTGACAATCCCTTGCCGCATGTCCCGTTTTGCCACATCGTTGGCAGCGATATCCGGCACAAGGGCCGTGATGATGGAGGTTACAACGATTACATTGCGACTTTCAACCCACATAGCCGCTGGTGTTCTGGGTGTTGTTGGCGGACTAATTATTATGACCCCGATTGTTGTTGAAATTGTGGAACCGTTTCTGGTTTCCTTATTGTGGCTGGGCTGACGAAGACTGTCGAGCAGGCGAGTCTTCAAATTTTCTTTTATTATCAGGGACAACTTCAGTTGCACCCCGAGATGGCAACTTCATTTGTTCCACCACCTTATCGGTGAGTTTGTGCGCCAACCTGATCGCTTGATGTTCCGTCGCAGGGTTACTAGACATTACCATGCCCTGGATCTCAGGGACCAGACCCCCGAGATAAAACTCGAGTCGTTTTTCAACGGTGTTAGCCAGATCGGGACATAGGAACACCAGATCATGATGTTTCCCTGTGCATGCTTCAATTTCAGATCCCACCATCTTGTGGTTCCATAACGCTTGCTCCAACTGCTGAACTCTGTCCCGCGGACAGTACTCCTCTTTGATTAGGGCCTTAAACTCGGCCCAGCCCATTGCGTTTGCAGCAATAAGTCCACGCGTTTGGACTTGCGCGTTCCACCAGGTTAATGCCCCATCTTCCAGCGTTGAGGCAGCATACTTGACCTTATTGGCCTCAAGGAAATTGCACATCTCGAACACCGATTCGGACTTTTCAACGGACCAGTCCTATGGGTCCTTCTGCACCCGTGAATTTACTCGGTTTCGCATCGAGGAACATCTTGTAGGGGTTAAGACCCCCTCCTGCTGACAGAGGATAGGTAGTCAGCGAGAAAGTCTACTAGCCCAACTATTAGATTTTCCCATGAAAAATTAATAATGGTTACCTGCTGGTGGGTTTTGAACACCTGCCAGAGCAGCATTCACGTGTTCTTGGATCATTGCGGCCAATTCTTCGGGTGTCATGTTGAGGTTTCCGCGACGTCCAGTTGCCATTTTAGATCTTCGCAAGACAACATAAACACACACCGATAAGTATATATATCCAATATAGTTATCATATTCCACACTTACATCATCCCTCAAGTTATGTCAACCCAATAAATTAAACAATCAAAAGGAACATTCGATTAAATAAATTGCAACGTCTCACAAAAATGCCAACCAAACATATCAGTTTATTTATAAAATTTCAAGATCAAACATAAGTAGAAAATAAATAGACTAAAGGAAACAAGGGGGGATTGACGAGACGAGTCAGTCTTCTACGTCTCCATCTCCCAAGTCGCTATCGTTGCCGTCATCCTCCGCGGCGTTTCCAGCTTCTACAGCCGGTTCTTCCTCCGGATCCTCCTCTGGATCCTCCTCTTCTTCCTCTACCGGCGCTGGAGGGGCCGGTGCTGGTGCGGGTACTGGTACAGGTGCCTGATTCTGCTCTAGTTCTTGAATCCTCCAGCTAGACTCAAGAACTCTGTCTTCGCCAGTCAGCCCTCAGCTGCTCATCACGAAGATCTTTAGCTAAAATGTTGCGAGCTATCTTATTCTCATATTGCTCTTCCTCGAGCTCTCCAGTCTTACCCGTTAGTTGACGTATCATCCATCCCTGTGCTTTGATAGTTTCCTGCATTCTCTCTAGTTGTTCCTGTTGTTTTCTTATCATATCCCTAAGTAGGTCGTCCCCTACCTCTAACGAATTGACCAGTTCGACCGGCATAACGGTGGTCGGACGGGAGGACGACTCCTCTCCTAGAGCGAGTCTTTTCCTAGCAGCTGAGCGTGTCTCCACGCCATGAGGTGGTGAGGGTTCGACCATAGGTGCCTTCCCCGGCGCCCTTGGTTGTAAAGGTTTGTCGGATGATGATGATGACATTGTCTGTTGGGTTGTGTAGTTAGTTACGAGTTGCGTTCATCACAATATACATTTATATCTTACATAACACAGTTGTAGTACAACACATAACAAGATATCACAGTTCGATGCCAACTAAGTCTAGTGTCGTGTAATCAGCTATAGTTTAGGTCTACTTTTAATGCAAACCTGGTTCTCTATAGCTAGAGACTCTGATACCAATCTGTCACACCCTCAATTTCCACTTGCGGAGTTTTACCGCGAGGCGTGTGAACAAACCAGAATCTGAGACACTAGTAACTTCGAACGACTCTATATGATTCGTTTATACGTTTTCCAAAAACATTTGTTTAACCATTCATAGTTATTTTCAAATTGTCTTGGTTTGGTTTCAAAGTTTAGCGGAAGCATTAGTTTCAAAGTTGAGCGGAAGCATTAAAGTAAAGTAAAGTAACGGGCGCCAACATAAACGCCAACACTTAAAGAAAAACCCAAACAATATTCGTAAATGAGACTCGATAAAAAAAATGTCTTGATCAATGCAAGTGAGTGCACCTAGAGCTCCTAGCGTCCTGAGAAACATGTAAAGAAACAAGTGTCAACATTAAAGAAGAGTGAGTTCACAGGTTTTTATAAGTTCATTAGTTCGGTTAAAAGTTTGTTTCCCCCGTTATCCCTAACCCGGGATAACGATTTAGTTCCATTATTCCTAACCCGGAATAATAATGATGGTTCCATTATTCCTAACCCGGAATAATAATGATGTCGGTTCGTAATTAAGTTTAATGTTAACATGTAGGTAGCGAGCCTAAAGTTACGTCACATAAGTGTTCGCGATCGAAGCTGACTGTTGTGCCTCCGTGTTGCCAGGCCTATCACTGACCATGGCGAAAGTTAGGCTAAATTATTCACCCGTTGACCATACCCGGTCGGCTAGCGCGACTAGCTCGGGTGGGGCTTGTCGGGCCCAGTAGTACTACTTATAATTTCCCCGCTATCTAACCCAATACTAACGATCGAGAGTTTGTCGAGGACTTCCGTGATATAGCTGCTTAGTGACCATAACGTACATTAACATTAACTTAGTTACCGAGTAGTTTAACGACGTTAATTTCGCCTAACGTAAAAAGATAGAGTTATAGAGTGTATACATGTTTCTCCCCCTGTTGTTTAAAACCGGATAAAATAGGGGCCGTGAACTCACCTTTAATTGCACGGTTAGTGTAACACAAAAGTAACAATTGATGGGACCGCTAATTGCGTCCTAACATGTCAACCGATTTAAAGTTAGTGTGTGAACACACGGATGCAAAACCCTACGCATAATTTACACACAGTGCGGCATGCATAATAACAATTCGAAAACACAATCAGGCATGCAAAGTATCATCATACCAAAATAGTGATCAAACCAACTTGTCATAAACACATATCAATTCATACAACACTTTGGTACACACAAACGCAAATTATCATGTTTCAGCTTGTACGCTCATAACTGGGCTGTTTTCGAGGATTTTTATAAAATAGTTCCAACGTTCCAAAAATTCCAAGTTTTTTACAGGAGGTGTCAACTAAACTGTAGAATTTTATGTAAATTTTTCAAGTCCTAAAACTTTACAAATTATTCATAAACATTTATATACTAGGCTACAGTCAGATTCGTCGCTTTCTGACTGCAGTCCACGGGAGAAATTATTTAAAAATCATCGTCATCCAATTAACAAAATTCCAGTGGGAGTTTCCCGGAAATTCCCGTCTCCAGTTTCTGTACAAATTTCGTGACCCAACCCTCTACAGATTATGAGATCCGACTCGATAAACAACTAACAAATTTTCAGAATTTACACAGCTTCAGTTACTGCACTTAAATGACCACTTAAAAATATCAAACGACCTCAGAAAAATATGAATCCAGCGCCATTAGAAGCGTTTTTCAAAAATACACGTTTTAGGCTTCAGAAAATCCACTTTTCTATAAATAATGACTAGGTTACAGCCAATTGAAGTTGGCTGTAAATACCATTCAGCAACCTGTTTTCGACTTTCATCGCAATAGAACACGCTTAAACAATCGAGACGCTAAAGAATAATGATCAAGAACAGGTTTATTAGTCACATATCATCATGTACATCAATACTCATGCAAACCCTAATCATATAATATGATTTTTATCACAAAACGCAGCCTATGATTCTTGTATTCATCCAAACATCACAATCGCAAAAACTCGCACAATTAACCGAACTAAACATAAATCATAACACTTTTCATAACAATGATTCAAACAATACACACAATCATGATCAAGATTTCATAAACCCTAATGTGCTTTGCAAAACAATTAAAATCCTAACCTTGATACGATGAAGATTAGCGAACCGGGAACGAGATTGGAATCAATCCGGGTTGAAGGCTTATGCGATCGAGAGAGGGGGGGGCTGCCGTCGGTTTCCTTGAGCTAGGGTTTGTGTTTGTTGTTTTTTTTTTTTTGAAACATAACACATGCATGCCTCATTTATATAAAACAAAGGAAAGAAAAAGAAAGGGGGTGGGGGTGGGCTTGCGGCCGCAAAGGGGGGGTGGTTTGGGTCATTAACTTGGGCCTCAAGTTTAAGTTAGTTCCTTGGGCCGCAAGGAAGTGAGGTCGACACGTTTCGCGGCTCGGTTCGGTTCGGCTATTTATTTAATATATATTTTTTTTATAAACTAATAATCGCGAAATCAAAACATGATATAATAATTCACAAAACTTATAAACGTCTAATAACACATAGCACGTAATTCACTCGATGAGTTCACAAAGTTAGCGTAGTTATTGCGAGCGTGTATTTTAAATTCTCCGAACCAAATTAGCGCAGGAATGAATAACCGTGAAGTAGCGCGTTTAAGATACCTGAAAAGCCGGGATGTCACACGAACAATCCTTTTGTCACATATAACTTCCGCATGATATGGTGCCAATCAGTCCATTCCTATGACTATGTCGAATTCTCCAAGTTCCATAGGCATTAGGTCTATAGGGATAACATGGTTGTTTAGGCTTATTTTTAACAATGTCAACTATCTCTCTTTGACTTCCATCAGCCATTTCTACTGTAAAGGTATGATCACGCCTGGTTCAAGTAAGGTCTAAAGGTAGTCGACACTAGACTTCTGTTTGCACCAGTATCAAATAAAACACGTGCATATACACCATTTACGAGATACGTACCCGTGATAACGTCTGGAGTGGTCTTGGCTTCTCCGTGGTAAGTACAAATGCACGCCCTTTTGGCTGATTTGGTTGTCTTATCATTCCTTTTGAGTTTGGGGCATTCATATCTCATGTGGTTAGGGTCTCCATATTCGAAACACATCTTCTTTTCCTTAAATTCTTGAAGAGCATGACCCGTCTTTTTACAATTTGGACAAGGAAAACGACATTCCCCCGTATGAAAGCGTTTGCAAATTTGACATTGAGGAAATGTTTTAGGTCTTTTAAAGTTGTTATTCCGGGTGTCCCCTTTTCTTTCTTCCCATTTCCTTTTTGGTGCGCAAGATTCAGCCTGTCGCAGAATCATCTCGGCAGCCATGATGGCGCCAGCCTCAACAGTTTCTGCAAATGTCTTGGGCGACTTAGATTTGATAAAAACCCTTATTTCGGAGGGTAGACCCCAAATAAACCTATTGATCATTTGTTCCTCAGTCAGGGATAAATAAGAAACCAATCGAGATATGTCATTGAAACGAGAAACATACTCTCGGTATGTTTTATTTCCCATTTTTAACCGAAAGAATTCTACTTCCAGTTGCTCAGTTTCACTGGGAGGACAAAATTTAGCACGAAACTTATGAACAAACTCCTCCCATTTCATTTCCTTAACTTTTTCTTTGCCCTCTGTTCGAACCACAATGTTCCATCAGTGAAGGGCTTCAGTTTCAAACATATGTACGGCGAATCGTACCTTGTCGCGATCATCACACGTACATATATCGAATACTGACTCCATTCGATTAAGCCAGTCTTGGGCTTCTATTGCTCCCTTTCTTTCGTCAAAGGACTGAGGTTTACAGGACATGAAGTGCTTATAACTACATTCCTTCGATTTGGAATATTCACCTTCTTCTTCTAGTGGCATGGTTGCAATAGGGTTTTTCTTTTCGCCCATTCTTTCCCTTTGTCCTGGTGTGGAGGCAGTCAAGCTTTCTTAAGGTCGTTCTCCAGACTGGTTAACATTACCAGTTGGTGCCTTGGTTATTATCTTAGCCACTTCCGCAGCTATATTGTGATATCTTCGCTATTTAAACGCATGCTCATAATAGATTGGGATCTGACACTGTGAGAGGGAGTTCGACTCATATGAGAACCTTCCTTCTTCTGCTGTTGTTTTGTTCATGTCTAGATCCTTGTTCATCTCTATGTTCAGACATTGTCTCTTTCCTATAGGAATATGATTATACTGAGTTACTGGTATGTATGATACATCGTTATAATATCTGTTGTATATAGCACATAAAAAACACAACATACTTTACTTCTTCTAGTGTCACTCAATTGACTATGCATGTACTTTTCCTAAGAACATGTTATTTGGCCTAGTCTGAGTGTGTTATTAACCTTTAGAGCACTACTGGTTAAAGCTTAGGCATTCTTGTAATACCTACTTTGCTAAAACCTGAGGCTCTGATACCAACTGTAACACCCCACCCGTAATCCGGGTGATTATGTACAATTGATACACTTAAAGCGTAAGCAAACTAAACTTTCATTAAAACTTATAATATAGGCTGAGTACAACACTTTATTTATTACAAACTTTCAGCAACTAAAACTCCTTGATCTTCTAAACTCTCCAACTGTCAAGTAGTTCCTATGGCTTTCCTCACGGCTCACCTGAGATAAGTATACTCAAAACGATGTCAGATATACTGGTGAGCTCATACTATACAATTTTATAAAGACAGACCACAGTTTACATTATATGCATACACAATATGGGCTTGTGACCACATTATAGTCAGGTTGGGCCTCATTGAACCTTATAGGCCACATTTGACTTGTCACAAACCACAGTACAAGGGACATACTGGTCCTCCAGCTGTGCCCCCCCCTACGGCCATCACATGGGTATGAGTGTGTGTCGTTGGACCTTATAAGCACGAAGTGCCTGTGGGTACAACACATTATTACCCTTCCAAGAGTGACACACCTCATTAAGCATAATAGGATCCCATATACCCCACTGACACATGCATACTACAGCATTCTCATTATTACCAGTTATGGACGAGTATACTATCACAGTTTAAATCCTGACACAATTACATAATCCTAGGTTAGGCAATGAAATACATGACTAGTCATTATCATGGTTGGATATTGATTAGCACTGCCTTATTTAAGCATGGTTGATCATTCCGTGCCTAACTAAGGCTAGGTTACCCAATACCCGCCCCTGACAATAACCCTAGTACCTAAAACTAATACTACTACTAATAATATATTATTACTAATTACTAATAAGAATACTAATATTAACTTCTAAAATAATAAATAACTAAAACATAAACTTAAACGAGAGCATACCTTAAAACTATCTACGGCAATTTGATGTAGAGTCTCCCTACTCGTGCTCCTACTCGTGCTCCAAAAACGACTACAAACAACACCCAATGGGATATCGTATGCTCGGGATTCTCTTTATACTAGAGCGTTCCCGTTAAAAACTGGTACCTAAACAACTTACTAGGAACCTCTATATAAAGCAAACAAGCAAGCACGTCAAAACATTTATGCTTCGATGTGGATTCAATTGACATCTCTACCTGTCAGCTTTATATATATTAATTAAGCTGATTCACTTGTTTTTCTTGTATAACTTTCAAACAGTAATTTTTTATATAATGATGAATATGTCATTAGAACGAGCTTATTTTTATCTACGTTTTAATCTAAGTTTCGTTAAAAATGAAGCAAGATGAAAAATAATATATTTTATTTAATATTAAACGGTCTCCTATAATAGCCAAGGCTCATCAAGATATTGCACATTTCACACAACCATCGTACTCGCTCAACAATATATGAAATATAAATTACATATTTCATACGTTTATAACCAGTACATTAAGGTTCGGGGCATTACACATCGCGTGCGATCGTACGTTAAGAACAATTGTACAACACACACCACACACACACACACACACACATATATATATATATATATATATATATATATATATGCTAATTTATAATAAATGAAATTGAGTTTTATAAGAGTTTTTAAATTAAATATAATAGTAAATACAGTGAATTCAATGATAAAACTTAAGTGATAAAGATTTTCTCTTGATTGTAAAGATATGAACTATATGATGATTTTAAATGCTAAAGGTAACAAAGGAAAATATAATTAATAACCTTGATAATTGTAAAGATATGAATTTATAATAAATGAAATTGAGTTTTATAAGAGTTTTTAAATTAAATATAATAGTAAGTACAGTGAATTCAATGATAGAACTTAAGTGATAAAGATTTTCTCTTGATTGTAAAGATATGAACTATATGATGATTTTAAATGCTAAAGGTAACAAAGGAAAATATAATTAATAACCTTGATAATTGTAAAGATATGAACTATATGATGATTTGAAATGCAAAAGGTAAAAGAAAGAAAATATAATTAACATTCGATTTTTAATTTCAAGATAAAGTTTGAATTGACTTGTCAAATGTCAAATTAAAATTTCCTACCGTTACAATGCATTATACATCATCAAAGTAATTGGTGCCATAGTAGTATATAGTAATATTTTTAATTTTATAATTTTATTTAGAAAAAGCCATGACATCATAATCAATCAAAAAGTTCAAAAATATATAGAAAGGTTTTAAAAGGGTCTAGAAAATGTATATTAGAATAATTTCAAACATAATATATTTTTTACAAGCAAATTCAAACATAAATTGTTCATAGAATAAACATCTTTAAATGTAATAATTAGTTCCAGTAAGGCTATAGGATGCAGTCATGACCCTTCACATAGGCGTTATGTCACTCACCTGTAATCCACCATCCAAAACCACTACTCTAAGGGTGGGGTCATGACCCAAACCGCTATCCCCTTTATTTTTTAATTTATTTTGTCTCAAATTCATCAAATGAGAGAGTTGTGGTAAACATGGTTCACTCCACGCGAACCACCATCAATCAAGGAGGGGGGTGGTGTACCATTTAATTAATGGTTCTATATAATGTGTCGCACCCCAACCCGCAACAAAATAGGTGACCGGGTATGATCTGATTGTTCATAGCTTATGACTAAATATTAAAGGTTGAATACACAAAAATATGTGTTTTATTCTCTAAGGCATCATTTCTAAGTGTCATCTTCAGCATGTCATCTGTATCATGTGGAGAAATGGTTTTTGGGTCAACAAACGTTGGTGAGAAAATCAAAACGTTTTAAGTAAAATGGTTTTTGTTTATTTGTTTATAAAGAAAGAATTAATGACATGCAAAATCAATGGTAATTAAGTGAATAAATGCACACAAGAAATAACCAGATGAACCACACAAATAACCAACCATGAATATGTAAACTGTTATAATGTACTGAACGTTGTATAGGAGACTCAAGCCCACATACGAGCGGATCTAAATGTGGTGGCGATACTAGACTGCAACCCATAGTCATGTGGAATTTAGTAAGCCGATGGATCCATCTGAAATGATATCTCTGGGACACTAACTTGTAACAAGTGTCTTATGACAATGACATATGGTAAATGATGCATGTTAATGGACAAATAGACAAACACAACATAATTACACCTTGAACTTTATATATATTTGAATAATGAACTTGAAATAATGAAAATGCACATAATACATCTTAAAATGGTTAATTGATAAAAACGGGAATTAGAATGATTTACTCACAAGTTGTGTTTAGTAATTCCTTGAAAACAAGCACGAGGAATGAGAAAACTTCAAACGATAAGAATTATCCTAAAACCAATTAAATACAAAGACCTAAAAATAGGTAACATAACATGGAGACCTGGCCTTAGAGAGTTATAGACAAAGTGGATTGAATAAAAAACTGAATTAGAAACTAATAACAAAGGGAGTCGGGGTCGAATCTGTGATCTCCCCCGTCTTATGTGACTTATCTAAACCAGGTAACCACCAATCCAACGGACCTTTTGTGTGATTATTTAGATTCAAATACTTATCAAATAAAAGCAGAACAATCATTTTCTTCATTATAAACCCAACCCGAAAGCCCTAACTCCTCTGAATCTCCAATTCAAACAACAGAGGAGCGAAATGGTGAAATTGACATAGGGTTTTCATTCCTGGATCTGTAACAAACAAAACAACATAAAGTAAAGTATATCGGCTGCGATGATTGGATGAGAACGGATGACGTCGGGGTTCCGGTATTATTCCAGCGAATGGCAACAGTTGCAGACGTAGAAGCGAGGTATGTTCAAGTGAATTTGATGGTCTTAAACCTTCATAGGTTTGAATTATGTTCTCTATGTATAAGAAGTTTAATAATTAATAAGGTTTCCATGGAGTTTTTTTTAATTTGGTTTTTAACAAATTCCAAAATAACAAATTTGGTTCTAAAATACATAGATTCTGATGGATTGGATGCAAGAATTTGCTTTGATTATTCTCCAAAATCATAACACATCGACAAGGAAACTCGAATCTCAGTGTTTTCGTACAGATTCTAACAAATCAGTTGGTTTTGAGAAGTAACTTCCGCGCCAAAGTAAATTCTCGCATCCAATATATGTATCTGATGTTAACAATTACTCATGCTACACGGTGGGATTGACTGATTTAAAAAAAAAATCGAAACAATAGGCTCAATGTTAAAAATAACATTGTTGGTTTACTACAACACTAGTACGGTATAGCAATCGAAAGAAAAAAACCATTTAAAAAAAATATAAGTACTGGTTTTCATAGTAGCAATACAAGTACCGATGTTTGGTCGGAATCGACGTCGTATCTATATTGTTATAATAATAAATCAAAAAACGAAAAATTCAACCGACATTTTTAACGATTTGTAAAATAAATTTGAGGGGCTTAATTTCATCAATAGAAACTTGAAGAATCATTATTATCAATAGACTAATCTTAAGAAGATAGAACTAGAAAAAGAACCATCATATGTTGAATGACAGGTTTTTTTACGAGTTTTTGGGCGTTGCGACGGACCGTAAACCTGTATTATAACATACAGTTGTATAATTGGTACATATATTTCATTCACGTCATATGTAGTCATGTAAAGTTTCTCACTTTCGAGTAAAGTCTTAATCTATTTGAAGAATACGGTTCAAGAAAACATATAAAAACAAAGTACATAAAAATTAGAAAAGACAAATCTTTTCTGCAGAATCTATTACATGAAAACATGCGCATATGCATATCATAGCTTCATAATATTTGACATACAAACTAATAACCTACTTACTTCATATATATATATATATATATATATATATATATATATATATATATAGAATTATAAGAAAAACTAAAAAACTTTATATTACATATATATGTAGGTCGTTAAGTACATATATCTACCTCGTATCAGGGATATATTAATGAGGTACTAATTCTAAATATATGTTTTTAGTTTTTCTTTATTTTTTTACAATATTAACCTTTTCATAAAATTGTTGAAAAAATATTAGAAAAATGCTTGTTTGATAGTGGTTCTCAGTTCTTAATTAATTTTGTGGTTCTCTTTATATATATATATATATATATATATATATATATATATATATATATATATATATATATATATATATATATGTGTGTGTGTGTGTATATATATATATGTGTATATGTATATATACACACATATGGGTGGGATGCAATACAAATTATTTTAACATACAAAGCATGTAAATTGGGAAAATAGAAAATAAATGTTACAATGGCAAACTTGTATTATTATTGACAAATCAAGCGTAGAGTAGCTTTATATATAACTAAATTATTATTATTTGTAGTGTAATTACTTGATATCCTATATATACCTAGAGGAACCAGTGCTTGAAATGTAATTTATTGATTAGTAGAGTAATTTAATGTATAACTAGAGTAATTAGTGTTTGTAATACAATTATGATTATTAGTGTAGTCTTATGTGTAACTAGTGTAATTATTGCTTGTAGAGTAACTACATGATTAATAGAGTAAATTTCATGTGTAACTATATTGATTATTGTTTGTAATGTAATTACTTAATCAGGTAATTTTAGGTATAACCAGAGTAATTAGCAATTACTCTTTAGTCATTGATAGCATAGGTTGTTAAACTTATAGCACGACATGCAATGCAAATCAGTGTTTTATCTCTTTAGCCATTAATAATATACTAAAATGAAATTAAAATGCTGTGTTAGTACATAATGTCTATGTCTTAATCTTGGATCGAGTCTGTTTGTTTTGGGCTAGATTATGTCAGAAATAGGCGTATTTATGTAAATAGTTATACAAGTTCGCCCGGATTCATAATGTAGGAACAAGTTCGGCCAAACTTGTTCAAGACAAGTTCGCCCGAACTTGTCTCATTCCCAACGAACTTGTACATCTATAAATAGGTGCCTTGATGTTTTCATTTGTAACTTCTGCAATTTTGGCACACAGACGGCGAAGCTCTGTCGGATCTGGAACTTGAATGTACTGAACATTTTATGATCAATAAACAATGATTAAACAGGAAATCTTGCATATCCGGTTAACTTGTCATATAATTTCCGCTTATATGGACAATAGACACAATTTAGGTTCACGAGCTTAACGTGGAGCGATCTAACATGCTGAACAATAATGTGATTAAATACTTAAGAGTCAAACATGTAGTTTAATTCTAGTTTATCTAACACTAGTATTGTATAAGTATACTAGTATCTATCACTAATATTGTATGTTAACTTTTAAATTACATAAACCAAAGAAATATACTTTGGCCCTTGAAAGTGAATTGTATTGTTCTCATTGTTCTTGTGTGCTCATTCAATCCATTGTTTATTTACATAAACTTGTTATTCTTAGGTTTTTCTGATCTAGACCCAACAATACGTTATGCATATAAACTTCTTTTAAACAAACTATAAGCTAAAATGACCATATGTTTTGGATTTATAAGATTCTTCAATGTGTATAAAAATGTGTCTTTGATGTGTAGCATATTAGTTTTTGAGCTCATGTATTAGAAACGTATCCTAGTTTCAACTTAAAGTATTTGATTCTCACAAATGAATAAGAATTACCTTCTCATGTATGTTAGCAAAAGAAGTTAGGTGGTTGGTTAGTGTTTGGATTAAAAATCCTAGTCATAATGTCAGGCTCATCAGACAAGGAGGAGATACTAACTGTAAGAGGATATCTGCAGTTCCTGAAGAAAGGGAAAAGGAGGCTGGTTTAGTGCGTAGTCAAGTTGTTCCTATGGAAGATTGGATGGAGTGAAAAAGGTGTTTAGAGTAAGAGCACTCCATATTTTACAAACTTAAAGTTGTTGATGAGATAAAAGAATTGACCCTCATGTGCTTAAGAGGCAATTGTGTATGATGTATTATTGTATATTGGCCTCTTTTAGTAGCTTCCTAGCGTAAGCCCTATTTCTGTTATAATAAAATAAAATTGGGTCCTTGAGTCGTTAAAAAATCATTGTTCTAACCGAAAACATTAATTATATTGGATGAGAACTTGATTTCCAATGTGATCAATTACTTTCACCTACTTGAGAGTTTGACGCCATTATATAGAATGAATATTGATATTTTTTTCTAAGAACTTCATGCCCGCTGGTGGATGGGGAAGATTTGTATATATTTAAAAGGAAAAGAATCTATATATGTTGACTAATTGATATATGCACATGTTTTTTTTTCTCAAATCTTAGATAGACATATAATAGATGATGAGTTATATGTTGTAAAAATTCAAAGCTAATAATTACTGATGCTCTAATAACTTCAACTAACATTCTAATCGGTACATAAACTATATATCCATATAGCTACTATATATTATATGCAAATTTACTTGTAAAATATGAAGTTTTAGATATGAAACTTTTTAGTGTGATGTTTAATCACAATTTTCATGTAGTTTTTCCACCACCATTAATGAACAACAAAAACTGAGCAAGTCAAAATGTAATAAAAAATATTGAAGATTTCCTAAACACGCATCTATGAAAGTAGCATGTCATGTAAGATGCCAGAAATTACAACCCATAGCCACTAGCACCGACGATGGGTATCCTCGTACTGTCGAAAGTTCCATCACCGTGTTACATTCCCTTACACCCATATGGACAATCAAACCAATTGCCATTAGTAGAGTCAGTAACCCCCTTACATAAGGTAATATTTCTTTGGCCCCCTTGTGATTTAAAGGGCTTAATAAGCTCTAGTTCTCCAAAAACAATCAACAAATCATCATGTGGTTTCGTGCAAATTATGAATATTGTTTGTGTTTTATAACATACAAATATAGTCCCTATGTACCTTTTCTCTTTATTAATGGTTCAAACACTTGGTTATTTTATCGGTTAGTTTAGTTTAGGGTCATATTAGTAGTTTCATACGTAACAAGTTAGTAATAAGGACAAAGATACTCTACATCCATCTCCAACAAAAACAAGAACTTATACGAGACGATGAAGAAAAGAGAACCGGGATACTTCACTTCCACTAAAAAATATTCTACTTCTATTTTAGTGGAAATTAATAAATTTATTAAAGGATCAATCTACCATCTATCACACTCCAAAAACGTCGCAGCGGAAATACAAACATGACGGTGACGAAGGTTGGTACCCATAAATATCTTAGTGGACGATGCAACATAATTTTTGGACATACAACTTAATTAAAACATAAGTTTAAAGTTTAGAGTTTAAGTTTAAACACAAACCACAACCACGTCATAGTTGTTTGATCCTTATGGATCTTAATACAGACTTGGTTCAAATAGTTTTAAAGGTTGTCCAAAACATTATTTATTAAAACTTGCATCAACTACCACAAGATACGCCAATATCTCGAAGTCGACCTCATGTACCAGAAGAACGCGATAAAATCAAGTTTCAACACAAAGGACGGTGAGTTCACATATTCAGATTTTAATTAATTTGATTTAAGGAAAACTTTCTTATTATGTGTTTTATAATAAAACATCCACATATATTTAAGAAAGTCAATTTTACTTGCTTTACAAAAATCCGAGGGTCAGTTATCGTAAGCATTTTCCTAAAACCTTTGATACACAACATCTTCCCAAGGTTTACATATTAAATTGATAGCATCAAATGTTCAGATTCGTAAGCTTGCAAGACATACGAGCTATATATTAACAATAAGGGTATAATCAATGCTAGACAATACATAATATAAATTTGTCGCTTGACTTGACACGGAGCTACCGATCACGACCGGGTGGTCAACCCGATAGATCTATCAACAATCCCACGCTTAATAATATTAATGAATAAACAGAAAATTTGCGCAAGTACCCACAATGCGTCACTTATAGTGCTCGCCTCATGAAAAATATATATATCCTACTAAAATTGATAAATTTAATATCATGTGTTATACAAATTCCCCGAAGTCCCCACCGAGACGTAAGCCTATACTGATGCTTACTCTCTTGAGATCAAGCAAATTTGTCACAACTTTAGATTTAAGCATTTTTAAATCTAGGGACGGTCGTTAAACCCCAAACACCGTAATAATTCTCGTTTCTCCCCAAAACATATATATAATCAATCAATACTGTATCTCCCTGAAACTTACATATAATCAAACAAACTCGTTTCTCCCCCAAAACATATTTATATCATTCAAAACTAGTTTCTCCTCGAAACGTATATTTATATCATCAAAACCATGTTTTCCTTAAAAACATATCACATAATTTTCAAACCATATTTTCCATGAAAATATATCAATATTTTGTTTAAAGGCATGTTTTATACAAAAACGTATAATTATCCTTTTAATGCGTGTTTTTCCCCCAAAACGTTATATAAAACAGTAAAACGAGGGGTTAGTGACACTCACATTTGGGTGCGTTAATATTTGCGCAATCCCATAATTTGGTCTACACGTCCTAATTTAAGTAGGAATGATTTGATAACCAATATTCCACAATAATACGTAAGTTTCTCAAATACTTGGAATTTTCACATAACTTTGAAATTTTCTCAAAAAGTTTTTATTTTTTATTATGTTGCCGTATTAATATATATGTGTTCATATATATATTTCAAGATCTTCGTGACTTGAGATTTTATTGGTGTCACTCATTATGTTATATCCATTATCACACGCGTTTATAAGCAATATTTCTACGATTTGCGTTTCGTTATATATTTACATAAACGTGAATATATTATCATGTATCGTGTATATCGTCAACTTATATATTTTATTATTTTTAAAGCATATACACACGAAATAACTCATCAAGTTAACCTATGTATTATTTTCATGCTTGATAAATAAGTTATATATTTTAACATGATATTTACCGATATTACCGTTTTAACCGTACAAGCGTACATGCATATATGTCAAAACTTAACATATCACATTACACATACTCATAATCACATATCATGTTATATCATACAAAGTTCATTCTTGAACTACCCATTTTCGTGTACGTTGAAATATGCGTATTTTAACATTATCGGTAACGTTTACGGGCGTCGGAAAGCACATATAACTAGCCAAGAAACAAAGATAATTAATGTAAGTTAAAATACATATATTTATCATAATAATATCAGTTTATAACCTGATCTAAAATAGTTTCACAAAAATCGCTTTAAAAGCCGGTTTTTACCGTTTTAAACGCATAGTCTTCTACTGAACTTTACTATAATCATCCCAAATCGTCACGACTTGATATTTTAACATAACACATGTTATTACTGAATAAAATGGTACTTATACTCATGTTAGTGAATATTTCATGTAAGTCACATAAATCATGCAATTTCATCCATTTTACTACTTTTTAAGCTACATGTATAAATGTGCAAAGCTACCAAACTTATGACATAACTTCATATCATCATAACACCTCATATAACATCATTTTAGCATGCTTATATTCTGATTTAATTCACCTTTATCATACCAAAATAAATTCACCATCCTATGATCATTTAACTATCATGCATACTTATGTACATGCACCTAATGCATGATTATCATATTAACATATCATCATCATCATCATCCAAGAACTTAGATGCATAAAACATACATTTATTTCATTTTCATATAATCTAAAACGGAATCTTCATCTAATCATCATCATATCATTACATGCATTATTCTTTCACATTTATGATCATCCAAACAAAAACCCACATGTACATGTAGACATATATATATATATATATATATATATATATATATATATATATATACACACACGACACACACATGTACACATACATACTTCCTAATTTCACTTTTCATATATTCATCTTCAATCATATGAGCCCTTTTATAAAACCTTTTTGATCATACATGCAACAATCTTCCAAGGATCACATCAATCAAAACACAATCTCTAACCCACAAATACACACGTTTTTGGTCGTACATACATATGTATATACTTCTATTTTGTTTTGATTAAAACCATTTTCTTGTTTAGATTTCAAGTTTGTGAAGAATAAAGCTTTTGTGAAACCTTCCATCATCATCATCATCATCATCAAGAATCAAGAACATAAATTTTTAAAGTAAGTTTACACCATACAAGAAATTAGTGGATTTTGATGAGAATTTTGATGATATGGAGTTTGCACATCCTTGGAATCACCTTGGAAACTCCTTTGGATCTTTACACCAACTTGGAAATCACTTGTAAGAGGCTTGGTTCTTCATGAAATGTTCAAGAATTCAAAAATGGTGGTGATGGTGGGTGTATATGGTTTTGAGAGAGAGAAACTAAGAAACTGAATGGGTTTTTGATCTTGGAAATGAAAAATGTTGTATGTATTTAGAAGATTTAATGATTAAGACCTTCCATAGCTTCAACACTTATCAAGAGAGAGAAAGGGGCGGGCACCTCATGGCCACCACCTACACCCCTCACACACGCATTCCATACATGCATGCATACATACATATATATTAGATAATACAGGTATTAAACTAGCTACCAGGTATTTTATCTTGCGTTTTAAGGCGTTTTAAATTATTATTACCATTCTATAAAAATAAACTCGTCATAATATTGATGAACAATATTTTATTTGCCTAGACTGGTTGCGTTGTCTGTATTTTGTAAGATACGCGCGGTATCGCGTAGTACGCGCTTAAACTCGCAAAAAGAGTTTTTAAGCGTTTTAATTAATTTTTCCTCATGGATATGATTAAAAATAGCATTTTAATCATAACGGAATATTTTTAGAATTTTAACATTAATCGGGCGGTCACCTACGTTCGTTTCGCATTTTGTTTGTTACGCGAAAACGTTTATCTCATTATTACCAACATAATTTCTATCAAACTTTGAATCTATCAACATATCAAATAGCATCAATTAACACCAAATTCAATAAAATATTGCCTTTATTTATTCATAACACATGTCACACTAATACGATGACTCAAAATAGCTGGGTGTCACACGATGGATAATGTAAATGGTTGTCAGATGTTTTATTTCCATGTTAAAAAAAACTCACAGATATGCGATTTCATCAGTTTAAGGACTAGCCCATGAAGGTAAAATGATGATTTGGGTGAAGTGGAATCTTTGAAAAACTACGTAAAATTTATTGCATTGAAGTGATCTTGTTAGCGGCAACAGATTATCAATCTTACCCACTCTCTAATATGATCATTCAATATTGATAAAGAGCAATCTCAACAAGAATTTGATTATAAAAGGAATGTAAGCACACAATCGAATGGATAACTGAATCAAATATTAGATTGTAATTATCTTGGTGATTATTACTGATACATAATGATCGATATATTTACACATGATAAAAATAGTGAATGGTGGTTGTTGGTAGTTAGTTGTGGCGCCATTAACAATAGTTTGAAAGGATATGAGTTTGCTGGCCCTAATCACCGGATTACATCCTTAATCCATCAATAAGAATAATTAATTACATTGTATAATTTTTGAATATAATCTGATTAATCTAAAGCATAATAAAGTTTAGTATCTTCAACACACTCCCTAAACTTGATTATCTAGGTTGGTTCTTTAAGACCCTTTGATTTGCTTCGTCCGTGGCTTTTACGGCTTATTTGAAATTGAACTTGCGCCTCTTTGTCAACTTTTTTGCAGCATTCCAATTGATTCCCAAATATAATGCATAATCCTTTGTATATTTCTTTTAATTTCTATGTGAACTTCCTTTGCTTTGGCTCTTAGACAATTATCCCTTTGCACTACTAGTCTGATGTTCTTCGTTTGCCATCAAGGTTGCCCTCTCTTTGATAATGCCATCCCTATAATTGTATTCTAATAAGTCCAGAGACAATGAGCATACATCACCCCTCACTAAAAAAAACCTTCCTCATAACCCAAATTCATATTCTTTGCAGTGAAGGCCCATGCATTCTCATTTGTAACCAACTTTTGGCCCTTCATTCATCACAACAAGATAAAGATCAAGTAGTTAGATCTTTGCATTGTTATCAGAGTAGGTATCGGTCTAATTGAATTAATTCCTAGATAGTAATATAGAAACCAAGATATCATATCTTCAAACATAGTCATTAATAGTTCTTTATACTTAAACACATAGGCGGAATAATCTAATAGTTTTAACATAATCACACAATTGTCAACGTCTTAGACTCTAAGGCTTGAATAAACACTATATTTTCAATGACTTGATCTTGGGATGTAGGTAAACTTTCAGAAGATTCAAAGTAAGATTTTAAGTGTTTAGATCTATAATCCTCGTATATTTTAAGTGTTTAGATTTATAATCCTCATATAATTTTACATTAGAAACTATCATATCCTTTTCTTTATCTCCTGATTCTTTCTCTCTAAACACCCTTCATCCTCTAAATTTGAAGTAGAATCTGGATCTTTAAACACTAAAACAATTATGCATGTGTGGCCTTCAATCTTAACAACAAACCCTTGAAGTGCTAATTGATTCAAACTTGATACATTTGTATTCAATTCAGGAGTGTAAAACACGCTTGCTATATATAGAGTTTCATTCCCCATTTTGTAGTTCTCTGATTCCTAAACCTCTGATAAAGAGGAAGTCACGTTCCTTAATTCTTGTTCCGATTCCAAATGAGTTTTTGATTCGTTTGAACACGGAAAGGTTTTCGGTGTAGTAATGTTTAAAAGCAGTACTTACATGCCAAACATTCAACCAAAGGCCGTTGTCGGTGCCTGAGACAAGAACTTCTTCGAAAAATCATACCTAGTTGTTTGTTTTTTGATCCCCGTGTTTATAGCTTGTGTGATAGCTGTTGCCTTGTCATCTTGTTTTAAGTTGCATGAGGCAATCATATGACAAGGTTCATTGCAATAGTAACAAAGTTTTTTATTGTAACATTCCATCCTTTGTTTCTGTCTTATCTTTTCATCTGATCAATGTTGGCGAGGCATCATTTGTTATTTTGATCTTTAATGTGATTGTACGTCTTCTCTGTGTTGTGTGATGTTTTTCGGTGCTCCCAAATTGTCTGGTATTCGCTCTAATACCTCAAACAACATTAACAATGATCTAAGTGTCTAGTGATATATTGCTTGCCCTTAATAAAAGTGATATGGGTCAATCAAATGCAAGTGCGGTTATGTGGTGCTTAGATTAAAAACTTTGTTCAATTTTCTTTAAACAGACAAACACATGCACATCGTTGACCGAATTAAAACTTGTATCCTTAGATTTTTTTATAAATAAAATTATCTATATTCAACCCTTTAGTATTTATTTATCGAACCCGGATTTGCCGAGTTGGAGATGCACGCATTTTCAGTCTTCAATGACTAAATTTGTGGATACAGAAATCTTCAATGACTCATATAGGTTGTGTTATATACATATTGATTTCCACATAGCCAAACTCCACACTTTCATTATTGGTTTCTTATTAAGCTCACAAGGGAAACATTCTTCTCCCAAGACAGTTTAACTAATGTTTTTTAGTAACTCAGTCTAACCATCCATGAATGCTTATAAAGAACACAAATAGATTTGCCTATCCCTGGAGACTTTGGATGGATAACACCACGTCTTATCAAAGCTTATTGGAAACCAAAATCCGGTCTCTTAAGTGTCAAGAGTCCCTCTTACCATCAACAATTAACATCTAGATTTTAAACATGACTAAAAGCCAATTATTATTTTAACTTTCTCTTCTTAAGTCACTAGATCTGTAGAAAGACTTTCTTTTCTGCATTAATCATTCTTTAGCGTAATTTATCATTGGGTTCTTGTTAGAGTATCCACATTTATCTTAAAGAAATTCTTGCAAAAATGGTGTCTTTGCTGCCTTTTTTTCCAAGTTATGTTTGCTATTCAAAACAACAAATATAAAAGTTTTAAATGAAAAAAAAAATCAAAATTGTGCATATAATAATTTTTTATTCTTTTAAAGTTTTGTGTTGACAAGTAATTTAGTTTTTCTCTAATATTATGTAAATTTTCATATTTAAAAAATCTCAATAAACTTTTTTTTAATTATTTTTCTGATTTATATAAATTTTATTAATAATTGAGTTTTATCTGAATATAATGTTGTTTGGTGTGTAATTTCTCAAATACGTCATTTAAAATATATCTCAGCTTTTAAAAAATGTATATTAAATGTAAATATATATAAATTAAACAAAACTTTGTTTTCTAATTGTTTGTATTTTTCTACATTGTTACCAAAAAACGAAATTAATTATATTTTGGAAGAAAATTAAAAAAAAAACTAGTAATTAGTTCAACTTTCTTTTCTCATCTGACTGAACTGAATTCACTATTTTATGAATGAAATATTTAATAATTTACGACAGAATCTTAAAATTATTTCCTAACTACAAAACCACTTAAGTTTTAATATCGTTTTATTTTTCTCTGATTTTCTTTTGTAAATATAAAGGTTAAAGAGTTGAAAAAATCAAGTGACTTAAGCTAAAAAAAACTTAGTTACTATCTAATGATATTTTTTTCAAGTTAACCCGAAATAGGAGTTTGTCAATTCAAAAAAATGCTACTAAATAATAATCATGTTTTATTTTCTATTCCATTTTAGGTCATTAAACTAAAAAAATTACATTACAAAAATTAAAAAAAAAATCAAAGAATATGAACAGTGATGAAACTGAAACTTGGTTATTATTCATGATTTTCTCCCTTTAATTAGCGAAGGCCCAAACATAGTTTAAAAAAGAGATAAGATGTGCAGAACCATTTTTGGAACCCTGCTTAAAGACGAAAATAATCATTGATTATACATACGTCTCCATGATTTGGATGAGCATCCTTGCAATTTACGTAATATTTTCAAACAAAAGATTTTGTAGAGTACTATCGTACTTTTCTTTTCTGATAGCGTTGCATGTAGAAGTTGCCAACGCCATTGACACAGTTCGATAAACTCAAGGAAAAAAAATCAAAATGCAAACAAATTAGAAACTTCACACATATGACGATTCTCTTGATCATTTTGTTAGTCTTGAAAAGATATAAACCTCCAGCGAACTTGTATGAGGTTTTGAAGAATCGTTAAAAAAAATAATTTCTAAAATGTTATTATAAGATACGGTTGTTATTGTAGCGATATTTATTTAATTTAATACTTGTCATGTCTTTTTGAGTCGTTGTAATATTTTTTTTTCTCGGCCATAATTGCATTCAATCTAAGTAGAACAATTAATGCGTTCAAAAAAAGTAGAACAATTAATGTGTAACTAATATCAATATTATTAATATAAATGAGTATGTGAAGTACCAAACAAATTTGTAAATTAATTTTACACTATGCAGCTGGTCTATAGTGTGGATCTCACATTTGCGAATAAGAGTATATATCTATTCCAAGCGATGTTGAAATCGATAAAACTTTAATTAAATCCCTTCTCTAAAATACTTTCTTATTTCTTCTCACATATATCATAAAAGCTAGAAATTTATAATAATAACTGCAAAAATTGATTTATTTGACCACAAAAATATTTTTCTTAAAATATGGTAAATTAAAATCAAATGATAGCAATACATCTCTTTCTTTTAACATTTAGCAAAAACAAAACTGAAACCAAGAACAGACAAATTATCTAACTCAACTTTAGATCCACAACTTTGAAACAAGAAAAAAGGGAAAATGAAACTTAAAAATATGAAAGAGATGTGAAATTAAACAAGGTACATCAATCTTTCATAACTTCATAAACATGAGATCTTGGAGTTTCTTAGCCAAGCTAGCTTTCTTCTTCGCGGTCTCATCCTTCCTAGAGTGACCCCTCATGTGGCCGGCATAATGTTGCGAGGTTTCAAAGATAGTACCGCACCTCACACAAGGTCCATAGTAATTACGTTTTTTAGGTTTTGCTCCGCCAGAGCGAGCAAAACCTTTGGTCTTAGTGGGATGGACTTGGATACGGGTTAGTGGCTTTTCCGTTATAGAAAGACCACCTCTCCTTCCAGTGTCCTGTCCCTGATTTTTCAGACCCAAAGTCAAGTTAAGATATTCAGGAACCTCAAGGGAAGGATTTGTTTTGGAGACTCTTCTTGCTCCCCTTATCTTTGAGACACTGGTACCCGGTTGACTTAGTCGAAGTTTAAGGTCGATCTTGGTAACTATGGTCAAGGGTTTTGGCTTACTCATAATGGTCGGGTAAACGGGTTGTGGCATTTGCGGGATAAAGATATCCGGAGGGAGAGAACACCCATTTGTGAGAGAGGTAAAAGAACTATTGATAGCATGTGTCGTGCTAATCCTAGCCCTGGCATGACCGCGTTTATTAGAGATGGTAAACATGTTCCAAAGAACAAGAAACAAGAAATTTTTGGGGTGAGTTTTTGTGGGTGTCTTCGGGTGTTTTTATAATACTCATGCACGGTGATAGCATTTAAGTTCAGGGTATTATTAATTAAATTTTTGTTCGCAATGTTCAACAAGAGATGTATAATCCGCAAATAACTTTTAATGCATACGTTATAATTGCTTATTGTGTTGGATAAATTTATAAATGCGTATTTGTATACTTTTCATATTTGGTACTTTTCATATTTGGTTTTCTGGTCAGGAAAAGTTAACAACATTAGCTTGAATTTGAGTTTCAATATAGAGAATCAGTGTTTGACACTGAAAATTTACGCATACATATACACACATATATAGAGAGAGGGAGAGAGCGTCGAGTTAGTGTACAAAGTCATTTTCACCAACAAATCATACGTAGCGCCACGTGACCTTGTGCAAAAGTTAACTTTACCCACCATATTTATGCATAGGTATTATTACATAATTACGCAACTTATATGATAATTACGCAATCTATGCTTATAAATTACGCACATACTTAATTAGGCAACTTATAAAAATCATTACGCATCCCATATCAAAACTACGCAACTTATTTCATAATTAAGCATATGCATAATTATGCACGTCATATGTGTAACACGTCGACTTTCTAAAAAAATGTTTTTTTTAAGTACATCAAGACTATACTCAAAATTAAAAGAGAATAAAATGTTTGATTTAATTTAGTGGTGCAATTTACAAAAATAATAATATTTTAAAAAAAGTTATGGATTTAAAAAAAACATTGGTAATTTAAAAAAAGTCTAACAGAATATACTAGTTTTAACCCTACAACCTTTTTTAGTTTTTGAAAAGTTGAATATGTAACACCCTATACGATCTCAACTGTTTAACTTAACGAGCAAAAACACCCTGCGTTATGTGACGGGAATTCATTTGGTTAACCCTTGTCTCTCGCTAAGTAGCAAGCAAACATCGATCAAAATAGGTAAAAAATCTTTATGCAAAGATGCTAATTTGTGCCGCTACCTGACAAAAAAGTGCAGTGAAAGATACGCACAAACTCGAATTTTATACCGACATGATTGATTATACAAGTGGATCGTAGATATAGTTTTAAAAGTGATAAATACCACTTATTTAATGAGCTAATATGATCTTTTAAAAAAACTTGTATGATTTCTCCGCGCTTCGCGGCGTAAATTCAATCAGTATCTGTTCGGTTTCTTATAGTATCGCTCTCGCTATAGTAATAAAAAAAACCTTACATAGATCGAAAACAAAAAAAATGAATATCGATACCGCTACAGATGTTATTTCATTGGTTTGCGTTCTATGCTTATTTTTTCAACATTACCATGTAAACTTTATTGAAAACGACTATCGTATCTAACCGAAACCAACTAAGTTGTTCGGTACCGATATTTATTTTTTTTGCTTTCGATAAGCTAAAATCATATCGCTACAATACAGTACTGAATCGAACAACATCGGTACCGATATGTATTATTTTTATGGATTTTTGTTTGATAACATATATTGTCACGACCACAGTGAATCGAACAAAAACTAAACGCTCATTGGTTCGGTTTATTTTTACTTTTACTGACATCGCATTGCTAGCGTACCGTACCAAACATCTGTACTAACACCTATATTCATTTTTTAGTTTTAAGTTTTTTTTTCATTTATACAACTCTGTCTGTGACGATAAATGAATATCGGTACCAATACCGTGATAATTTGAACTGATCGATACTATTCGAATATCAGAGTCAGTATCGGTGTTTGTTTTTATTGTTTTCAGTCGATGTAAAACATGTGTTGATTTCTATACCAAGTGCATGAATCGCACCGGTATTGTAATGAATCAAACCGATACCGATCCAATGCCCACGGTAACATACCATCACAATACGTGAGCAAATAAATTCGAATCTTAAAAAAAGTAAATAAACATAGAAGTAGATTTTTTTTCGAACACAAACAAAATCAAATGATTAATAAATAAAATATTAAAAAATAGAAAAACAAAAACTTAAAAGTTACAATTACTTTGTATTCATATATTTTTTTTTAATTTTCCAAACACAAAAAAGTCAAATGATTAATAAATAAATATTAAATTAAAAAAAACATAAACCTAAAAGATAAAATTACTATTCATCACACATTTGTATAACTTATATAGTTTTTAAAATTTTCAAACACAAAAAAATCAAATGATTAATAAATAAAATATTAAAAAAAAACAAAAACTTAAAAATTACAATACTATTCATCACACCTTTATATAATTTATAATTTATAATTTATAATTTATAATTATAATTATAATGTATAACTTGTATTGCGGCGGGGTAAAACCATGTCAAATAGCACAAATGCCACATCACCAACATTCACCAATACTGAAGTTGTGACGTGTTAAAGTAAAGAAATTACACCGAAGCACAACCACACACGCACGTTACGATGTATTAACATAGAAAATAATAACTAAGTCGATATAGGACCCCGCACATTAAAACGAACTTGTCAAACAGGAAAAATAGATGACATAAGAACGTTGAACCACACACGCACGCTGCGCTGTATTAACTCGGAAAATTCAAAAAAAAGTGTAAAACGAAAATTTTGCGAAAGATGAAAAGTATATGTGATCAAGCTTGAAGGTAAAAAAGTTGTGAGTTTAAATTACAAAATATGAAAAGTTTTGGGTTAAATGTAAAAATATTAAATAGTTTTGGGTTGAAAGTAAATTATCAATTACTTGTTGATTAAAAGTAAAAAAGTCAATTTTTTTAAAACCCCCTTAGCTATAAGTACAACACTAACATGCATATAAGTGTTGATAATTTATAATGTTTAAACGTATAAGTATAATGTATAATATGCAAGGACTCAAGTTTCTTCCTACACAAAACCTTTGAAAACCTCTGTATTTTACTTGTTAATATGTTAATTTTTAAGACTCTAAAGTATTTTACTTTTTAATACGTTAGTTTTTAAAACTCTAAAAACGAAACTTTTATTCAGTTTAAGTTTATTTTGACTATGGTATTCTCTTTAATTTATTTCTTTAATAGTATGGTATTGTTGTATGACAACTATATTATATATTTACATTTAAAAGAAATGAAATTGAAGTTTATAAGAGCTTTTAATATGATAATAAATATAGTGAATTCAATGATGGTACTTAATTTACAAAGATATTCTCTTAATAAACTTGATAAATCAAAGATTTTCTTTTAATAAACTTGATAAATCCCACTGGAAGATAAGAAACCATATCATATTTATTAAATACCATGTTTAATGGAAACCGTCGCTTCAATAATTTTGAAGACGAGGTTAAAATTCACTTATCAAAATAAATTTATTGTTGCCAATGAGTAGTAGTGGAGTGGTTGGAGAAAAATTTGGTGTTATTTGTGACTCAGGTTCGACTCCTATTTTTTCTATTATTTTCTGCGGCATTCAGATGAAGGGAAAATACGGGTGGCGTCGGTTTGTCTTGGATGAGAGGCGAGGTTTTACCGATTATTCCACTGTCCTGCATTCGAGCGGGTGGAGGTCGGATTTCCGTGTATCTGAGAGAGCCCAAGGGCTGGAGGCGATCAAGTAGTCGACCTTGACCACAGCGACCGATGTTATGATGATTGACATATTGTTAGTTGCCTATCAAAAAATTGTCGTTACACACTATAATACATCATCAAAATAATTGGGGCGATAGTACCATTTTAATTTTATAAATTAATTGCAACATCCATTGTTTTGAAATGGTATTGACATCAATCTTAAATTCTAAGTAATATAAAATTTTATTGAACTATCTGGAATATAATAAATTCAAACATGATATGGATATGGATGTATTAGCTATAGTAGTTTTCTTTTCTTTTTTACTTTTAGATATATTTATAGGATATTGAATTTAAATAACTATAACTTTCACTAATCAGAGGATAACACTCTCAACTTTTGATTTACACATCAGCACTCCCAATTTTCAACTTATTAGACGATAATACTCCCCAACTGACTGAAACTTAACTCAGTTAGCTAATGTCAGCTGTCACGTCATCAAAAATGCCACGTCAGCCGCCACATCATCTGCCACGTCATCAAAATGCCACATCAGAAGCAACATCAACAAAAACTAATTGAGTTAGGGTTCAGTCAGTTAGGGAGTATTATCGGCCAATAAATTGAAAGTTGAGAGTGCTAGTGTGCAAATCGAAAGTTGGGAGTGTTATCGGCCAATTGGTAAAAGTTGATGTTATTTAAATACAATATCCCTTTATTTATTTATTTTTTTGTCTCTTAGTGTTTATACACTTACATCCCTTGCATTTTAATTATTTTACACTTGCACTCGACACAATTTAATTAATTTACATTTCTACCTATGAACTTTAATATAGTTATCATATGTTGCCTCTACATAACTTTTTGTCTTTAACTAATATATGTTTATAGCGTTCAAAATGATAACCTTAAAAATATGTTAGTGAGTTTAGTTATGCTATAAGGAATGATTGTTAGTAGTTTTGAGTGTTTGTGAGTAGAGGAGAGAAAAAACATATGAAAATATTACTATTCATCTGTAAATATATAATATATGGAAAAAAATATCTAAAGAGAAAAAAAACCTTATAAAGGTTTTAATATTTTAGAAATTGTTGTGAGTAGGGGTGGGGGAGAAAAAGGGTAATGATAAATGCATAAAAAATATTATGTAATTGAAAAGAATGGAGAAAAAGTAATTTGTTTTAGTATAAATATATGGATATGGATAAGTAATTCATTGTGAATGCTCTTATATCCCTAAACCTTGTTGGAGTTACAGTACGGCCCTTGAAGTTTAATTACATTTTTTTCTTTTTAACCAATATATTTTCTTTTATCCTTTATATATATATATATATATATATATATATATACACTCAATTTTATATGTTTAGTTCTTTTTTATATAACTTATTATAATTAAAGGTATCTTTCCACTTTAGAAGTGTTTACTTATTTGTGTGGCTTGCATATTATTACCGTTGTTTCAACGTTAATTTTTTAAATACTAATCTACAGGTTATCAAATCTGACCCTTACGTATTTTTCACCGGATCTACACCCTCGGTGCAACACATTACTCAATTCATTATTATGGTTTTCAGACAACTTAAATCACATGTTCAAATCCTTTTGGGTGACTTTATTTTTTGAGTTTTACAATTTTTTTTATTTTTTCCGCCTCCCCCTTTTAACTTTTAGCATGTACACAGACACTCTCTTAACTTTCTAAACACTTTAATCCCCTCGAGTTTCTAAAGTTTCAAATTTACGATTTTTTAACTTAAAAAACACTATTTTGTTATGTAGTTATTTACGTGTCGGTATAAATTTCAGTTGGTTTATGTTTAAACGTAATTTTTTTAAATGAGTCCGGTCAAATATTCTACGTTTCCATGCCTGTATTTTATGTTTTTGGTTGGTCTCTGCTTTGATTTTAATTTTGTTGGAAATTGTCAGATTGGCGGTATAAATTTCAAGTTAATATACGTTTCGATGCCGTCATAACGTATGTGACAAGTAAAATTACTAGTTCATATATAAACAACTTAAAGTTTCTATAGTGAACTTTTGTAATCATACAACAAGTTCACAAATCAAACCGAGAAAACTAAAAACCAAATTATTCAACCGATTCAACCATCGATGGTAGCATGCATACAAAACTGAGGTATAGAGTTAACAACTCTATTCGTCTAGTTATTAATTTTTTTTATTAGTTTACATTTGTGTGTAACTAACTTCGTTATCATTTGATAAGATAATTCTACCTTTATAATCTTCATATCGCTAAAAAATGCTTTTCGTGCCCTTAGTCGATCGACCATGATATGCATGTCGAGAAAGTAAAATATTACATTATAAAACATTGCAAATTCAAGCATTTTATAATGAGTGCAAATGCAATAAATATATAAGACGATAATAATAATAAGGATACTCATCCGATCTTCTATTTCTTTGGATCATAGTTAGTACTTGGCTAGTTATTAAGTTTTCTAGTAATTGGCTCTCATGAGTTCCAAAGGTAAGGCTTCGGTCAGTATTGTCTAGTAACACCTTACTATTACTAGTCTACTTGTATATTTCCACATTATGGATGGTCTCCCTTTTGGTCACCTTCATTAGCATGGGAAACTATAATTTTGAGTCTTTTTTATCAACTAGCACCTCACTGGGCTACCAAGATCCTAAGTGACTATTCTCACTACATTACCAAAGTAGGCTACTAATATCCGTTAATGCATACAGTGACCATTTATATGGAAACGCCACTTGATCAACGAACACAAAAGGTAGTAACTTGTTGCCCTAGCCTCGAGAGAGGCCTTCTTCGGAAAAACACATTTAGGATATTCATCTAATTACAAACAATTATCTATTAACCACAAATGTCTATTACATAATCACTTTTTTCATAGATTAATTATACACCACGATCACATAAGTTAACTAGCATGCACTAAAAGAAATAAAACCAATTTATGTAAACGCCATATATTGTGGAATATCATCACACAATCTAAACAATGCATGATCAAATGGTACGACATAAGATGCCAAACATACTATAGAGTTCTTATCATGGTATCATATACATTTACCAACCTGTCCTCGTGAAACTGCTTTTGCAATACCACAAGAAAGGAAACACATAATGCTTATTAAGCAAGCAACAAATAACCAATGTATTAAATCTAGCCATGCTACATAACTTTACAAACATATGTGAGTAAATTTTTTTCCTCAAAATTGATGTTCATATTGTACCGAAACATATCACATCAATTTAGAGGCAATGTTTGTAAATTTGTAAACTTTAGTCTATAAATTTTCGTCTTTCACATGCAGAGCTACTAATACCCCTCAGTTTAAAGATCCGTCCTAAGATTTGGTATGCAGATTAACCTTAAAACTCTTATAAATATATTTTATTATGTTAGGAAAATGGTCACTTGCAATATTACATGATCTAGCAAGTATCACTACTAAGAAAACCCTTATTTCTTACAACGTTGCTATAGGGTCGTTTGCAATTGGAGATTTCAATTTCAAATATATTTGTCGCTAATGAGCTCTTTGACCATTTTTTTGTCATTCGTGTTGAATTTTAAAGACAAAATTTGCCACCAAAAGGTCTTATGCTGGTTTTTGTGCCCGAATATTTGTGATAAAATTTAGTGTGAATGATTTTGCCACCCGGAACTCTTCAGTTACCAATTCTTGGCGGTTGCACTTTAGATATGCTGCATGCATACCATCATGTCGTCCAATCTCATACGCGGTAGTTGCTAGATCAACCAGCAAGCCGCTGAAATGAGGAGATCTCCTTAGGAATTAAAAGCAGGATATCACGCCCTGGGAGCCCCACCACCTTTTTTCATCTTTAGTGAGCCAATTTGGGTATTGAGCTCGCTTATCTTAGCCAAGGATTGATTAGTGGCACTGTCAGCCTCATCACGGCGGAACCTCTAGCCGTCAAGATCATGCTGCAGACGAGTTCCCTGGACCATGAGATCATCACACTTCTGGTGGGCCTGCTCATACCATGCTTGGGTATCCTCCATTTCAGCTATCAAGGAAGTATGATGTTCTTGCACCTGCGACGCAAACTCACACAAACTCAGTATCAATACGAAGACCCTCTATTTGGGAAGTCAGATCACAAACATTTGTGCTTCCGCTACCACTTTCCTCTCTAGCTCTTTTTGTACTTTCAACGACTGAGATATCATTAGTTCCTTTTCCTAAAAATCACGAGCCCATATTACACGCTCCTCGGCAAGATTTGAAGTTACCCATTTTAGGTCTTCTTCAGCTTTGTGTTCTCCGCTGTTAGACAAGATTACCTGATGCGAGCGGTGTCCAATAAACTATAACGCCGATGAATTTCATCCATCATTTGTTGCAACACCTGGAGAGTCTGGTAAAGTTCACGGTGTCCTGCGTCCATCGACGTTTTATCTCTGCGAGCCCCCTAACCCCGGAGACAACATTAGTTAGAGTAAGATCCAACAATTAACCACAATCCCGGCTCTCTACATATGCAACTTCAGCGGGGGGGGGGGGGGGGGGGAGGTGTGATCGACCCAATGGTTCCACACGGTAGGATGTATCAAGCGGGTAAACTCAACAATTTTCCACTGTGGCTTGTACGATTTGTTAGACATCTGGGGTCCCAGGCTATAGTGGGCAAATACAACCCTTCCATGGCATGACCCTCATCATGCAGCCCGCTGCTTGACCCCGTTGTTTCACTTAAGTTCGCGTCTCTATCACTAGATAGCTACAGCGGCCAGGCACCAGTAGATGGGATCACTGTCACATGTGTCCCCTTGGTGCATGTTACCGAAGCTACAGTGGGCGGCAAACTAAGAACCACAATAGCAGTAGCAATGGGAGTAATTGTAGTGGTCACAGTAGTAATTTCGGTATACAAGGGAGTGCCGTGGAGTCTCGGAACTAATTAGCACACTAGCAACCCTACTCCCACTAGTCTCCATAACAGATGTACCAACTGAAACAATCACATCCCATCCAGTGTCGGATGGCCTAGTGGCAGCGGGGGTAACCACATCGCTTGACACGACTCCCGGATTGGGACCTGCAAGAGCGACATAAGATCAAGGCACAAAGGGAATCAAATACATGGATCGGAAAATCTAAATGGCTCACCCAAGCCCGCCAGCACATCCTACCTTGTGGCAACAAATTGGGTTAGCAGGGGAGTTATTTTGGTTCTTTTATAGGGCGGCACTTCTGTACCAATCGCGGGGACAGAGATTGGCATTTCGGTCATGTCACAGCCCCCGACCCCACCCTGGGAGAGGGAGCCGTGAACCAGTCAAGTGGTACCGGTGGTTATTTTGAAAATATTGCAGCGGAATTTCATGAGGACCGTAGTTAGGAAAAATATCAGAGTTTAGAAACACCGGATTTTGTTGATTAAACAGATGGGGATAAAACCCATGTTTTATAGAGGTAGCTTTTATTAAAGGATAAACTCAAATTCATAAAACAATGTTTCTTAATGTGATTGATAAAATAAGCCATTTCTTTAAGCCTTCTGGTGTCGTCCCACAACTCTTACTCAGATCTACTCTAATTACCTGAAACATGTTTAAAAATATTTTTGTCAGCAGGAAATACTGGTGAGTTCATTCTATTTATACAAAATGACACTTTCTTATATTCACAGCATTAAGAGTTTTTATATTTGTTCATCTTACCAAACTACTATTGGCTAACTCATCGTCCAACAGTAAAGAAACTATTTAAATAGTATTTGTCACTCGGTGGCAGTTCCTGTGATTATGGTCATATCACTCATTGGCTAACCCATTGTCCAATAGTGAAGATTATCAAGTATTGTATACAAAACCCCACATACTGATAGTAGTTTCCCAGTAAGAATACAAAGACTTAATCACTGTAATATAACTGGAAACATTTAGGGTTTTACAAAAGTATTTGAGAAAAAGAGAATGACTCACATTGCAAACTTAGGTATTTCTACGGGATTTCTGGTGACAATTCCTGATTATTTCCTTGAGTTTCTATTAAAACATACAATGCACGCGTGTTAGTAAAATAACCTAAGTCACTTTAGCAATACAACCCAAGACAGAACTCCAACGAACTTAGTCAGGCAGAGCCTAGACATGCGTTGGCGATTCTAGATCGATCGGGTAGCGTGTCCATACAACACGAGATAGGATTCCAATGAACTTAGTCGGGCAGAGCCTTGACATGCATTGGTCCTAAATCGGGTAGGATAGTGAATTAGTGATCGGGCGTTAAGATACTTATAGCGGGCAGCGTTTCGCAGGTTTAGGGGTTTAGGGGGTGTTATGCAGAGAAACAGAGATATGAGAGACAGTGTTCGTCGAAATTCGATCGAACTGGTGCCCAGACTTCAGTCCCACACTGCTGGTTATATAGCCCAACTGGGCATCTCCCGCCCCTCGCGCGGGATGACATGGTTTCTAGCGCATGGCGCGGGAGCGGTCGACCAGGCATAAGTCTGCCACGTGTCCACGTAGGTCTGACACGTGGCGCATGGGCGTGACACGTGTCCCTGGCCGCCTTTTCCGTCCAATCGCGTGTTTTTCTCGATTTTCGTGTCGGTTCTTGTTGTGTATGCTCGGGTCTTGATCCCACTTGGTTCGGTTTTTAATTGTGAGTCTTATAAGTATACTTTTGTGTGGGTTGGTTCGTCAACTGCCAAGTTTTCTTAATCGCTAAGTTTCTTGATCGAGTATACAAGTTTCATCGCGCGTATTTCTGGTTTCGATTACGGGTTGTCGCTGAGAATATTTTTGAGGGTTGTTACAGGTCACCCCAATAGTCACTGGTGGTGACTCAATGGTGGTTGTAGGCTCTCGGGCAGGCTAGGAAGTCTATGTTTTGGCACCACTTTCCACCTCCAGTTTTTTGGAGGCGGATAGTTCTCCTATGAACAGTGATCATTGTTTCACTACCACCCGTCGCCTCAGCATCGGGAAAACCCTGGATAACCGCGTTGAGATGAGGATCGGAGGCCACAAAGTTCCCTATGTGTACAGAAAGTCCACCAACGAGTAGGCGGCTGCAAAATAATATGAAAATGTAAGTTAATATAAAGTAAACAAAACTTTGTTTTCTAATTTTTTTAGTGTTATATATTATTACGGAAAAACTAAATTAATTATATGTTGGAGAATATTTTAAAAAAATAGTAATTAGTTCAACTTTTTTTTTCATCTATGTAACTGAATTCACTAATTTAAAAATGAAATATTTAATAATTTACTACAGAAACTTGAAATTATTTCCTAACTACAAAACCACTTACGTTTTTTCTCTGATTTTCTTTTGTAAATTTAAAGGTTTGCAATTCAGAAAGGGTTGGCTGCGCAGCTTGTTGTCCGTCTAACTTCTGTTTAATGTAACTTGGTAATTACAATTTATTACAAACTAAGGCCATTTTTACCCCAAAAAAAATATTCTTTTTTCTACGTAACCCGAAATAGGAGGTAGTCCATAACAAAAAGCTACTAAATAATAACCACATTCTATTTTTTTATTCCATTTTTGGGTCATTATTAAGTTAAACTAATTACATTGACAGAGGAGTATTTTGTTGCCAGGTTGAAATTATATGATGAGTTCAATCTTGTTAATCGGAAGACACAGTTCGATACACAAAAACTCAAATATGCATTATCTGAAACTCAAGGCAAAAATTCAAAATGGAAAAAAAAAATTAGAAACTTCACACATATGGCGATTCTCTTGGTCATCTTGTTAGTCTTGAAAAAGATATAAATCTCCAGCTAACTTGTATGAGGTTTTGAGAATTGTTAAAAATAAGATTTAATTTTCAAAATATTATAAAAGACGGTTGTTATTGTAGTGATATTTATTTAATTTAATACTCGTCATGTCTTTTTAAGTCGTAATATTTTTTTTTCTCGGCCATAATTGCATTCAATTTAAGTAGAACAATTTAGTCCGTTCAAAAAAGAAAAAAAGTAGAACAATTAATGTGTAACTAATATCAATAGTATTTATTAATATAATGAGTATGTGGATTGCCAAACAAAGTATTTTGTATTTTTTTTTGTCTTTTATTTTTGCACTATGCAGATGGTCAATAGCGTGGATCTGTTATTTGCGATTAATAGTATATCTATTACAAGCGATGTTGGAATCGATCAAACTTTAATTAAATTCATTCTCTGAAATACTTTCTTATTTCTTCTCACATATATCATAAGCTTAGCAGTTTATAATAACTGAAAAAAATGATTTATTTGACCGTAAAATATATTTTCTTAAATTGTATGGTAAATTAAAATCAGGCGATACATCTTTTTCTTTTAAACATCTAGCAAGAACACAATTGAAATCAAGAAGAGACAGATTATTATTTAACACATAAATTATATGAAAGGTAAATGTCGGTTACATTTACCAAATAAGTCCCTGCTTTTACATTTTAATTTTATTTTAATCCTTCATTTTTTTTATATATGGTTTTACATTGTACCAAGGTGATCTTTGAATATTCTTTTAAGATGTATTTAGCTTCTTTTGCAACATTGTATTGTGTTGTATTGTTATTAATTTTTAAATTGTAATGTTTTAACTTTTCTTAATGGCAATTTAGTTTTATAAACAGTTCCAGCCCGCTTTTCCTAATCATTTGCACTCTATTAAGCGATAACTCATCCGTTTGATATTTGCAAGAATTTGAAAGTTGATAAGCTATCCGTTTGATATTTACAAGAATCCAAATGCCGGAGTTATGAACTCACAATGGTTTACGCTTTACCTAGAATATTCCATTTGAATTTTGCTAATTCATGCCGCAATGGGTGCAAGCAGAATTAAAATACGAGTATACAGTATAAGTTAATTTGATTACTTTATATTTTGATCAAACCGCAATGTTATTGAGTTAAACCAGATGCGGCAAAACACGCATTTTCATACGATTAATGCATCACATATAACGTTTTGACATGTCCGATGTTAAAATGTACCCGCGCAGCAACGCGCGTGGATCTAATTACTAGTTTAACATTAAAATCAACTTTAGATCCACTGAAAGAGATGTGAAATTAAACATGGTACATCGATCTTTCGTAACTATTCATAAACATGATATTTTTGGCTCTCTTTGCCAAGCTAGCTTTCTTCTCCTCGGTCTCATCCTTCCTATAGTGAGCCCTCATGTGGGCGGCATATCATTGAGAAGTTTCAAAGATAGTACCGCAACTTACACAAGGTCCATAGTAATCACTTTTTTAGGTTTTTTAGGTTTTACTCCACTAGAGCGAGCAAAACCTTTGGTCTTAGTGGACTGGACCTGGATATAAGTTGGTGGCCCTTCCGTTATAGAAAGACCATCTCTCCTTCCAGAGTCCTGTCCCTGATTTTTATGACTCAAAGTCAATTTAAGATCTTCAGGAACCTCAAGGGATGGATTAGTTTTGGAGACTCTTCTTGTTCCCCTAATCTCATTGACACTGATACCTGGTTGACCTAGTCGAAGTTTAAGGTCAATGTTGGTGACGGTGGTCAATGGATTTGGCTCACTATTAATGGTCGGGTAAACCGGTTGTGGCATTTGTGGGATAAAGATTTCCTGGGGGATAGAACACCCATTTGTAGGTGAGGTAAAAGAACTATTGATAGCATATGCAGTGCTAATCCTAGCCCTGGCATGACCGCGTTTGTTAGAGTTAATAAACATGGCTGAAAGAACAAGAAACAAGAAATTATTGGGGTGAGTTTTTGTGGGTATCTTTAGGTGTTTTTATACTACTCATGCACGGTGGTAGCATTTAAGTTCAAGGTATTTTATTATTAGGAATATTGACTTTTAATAATTCTAACTATTCGTCGTTGCAGTCAACGGTATCAACTTAAAAAATAACCACTAGCAGTTCCAAGTATTAATATATTGCCCTCCACTGGACCTTGACTAACAGAACTCTAACGCTGTTAGTCTTCGATCGCCGGAAAAAACGTTTTTGGCCTAAAAAAAAGGTTACTGAAGGTCCAATCTAAGGTAACAAAGAGGTTTGTAACAAAAATGTCGAGTTTTCCGGCCAAAAAGTAGAGCTTTTCAGGTAAAAAGAAGTTTTCTGGCGACTTCAATAAATGGGCTTTCACTAGAAAAAAGGTTCCTAAAGATCCATAATAAGGTTACAAAGAGGTTTGAGACAAAAATGTTGAGTTTTCCAGCCAAAACATCTTTCCGGCGACCGGAGACTAAAGGCGTTAGGGTTCTATTAGTTAGGGTCCGTTCGAGGCCAATTGCTAATAGTTGGGACTGCCAATGGTTATTTTTTAAGTTGAGATTGTTTGCGGCCAACGTCGAATAATGGGGATTATTAAAATTCAATATTCCTTATTATTATTATTATTATTGTTATTATTATTATTATTATTAACGACAATTTTTTTTTAAATCCGACGTCTGTGTGACTTAAACCAAAGATCTCCCCCTCTCAAACTCAGATGTTTATAGGCTTTGTCTTTACCAATAGACCACCACCTTACCTTATTGATTTATTCCAAGATATTATCAGGGGCGGATCTATAGCCAATAAGAGGGTTCCCAGGAACCCGTTCGATTCATAATTTATAGTGTAAAAGCATATATAAATACTGAAGGAACCCTTTAATATTTTGTTGGGACACCCATAAACAAATGTGTGTATTGGTCTACTGGTAAACCGCGTGGCTAGTAAGGTTAAGGATTAAGGTTCCGAGTTCTCGATTCCTGTTAGCGCCTTTTATTTTCCTTTTTTTTAAGGAGAAGTGGAAAACCAAATGTTTGAAAGGGGGTTCTTGCATGTCTGGTGATAGAATATTGACCAACATTAAAACAGGGGCATCATGGTAAATAATCCTCCAGCAAAAATCTCAGTATTTAAACATTGATATAGTTATAGTTTAAGTCACTATCCAGTATCCTCTATTTTGTGATTCATTATTCATAAGGGCTAAATGCTGCATTACTTGCAATAACAAAATAACAAAATAAAAGAAGTGTTTAAGGCAATTAATTTGAATGGCCTAATAGTAGTCTAAAAGAAATATTGAAAACCTCAAAGGACTAGAGCACATAAATATTTAACATCAATACATTGAGTTGGGAAAAAAATCAATTAATACACATTCATTCTGCCCCACATTAGACATGATTCCATTGCTAAACACAATGGTAAAAAAGATATTTTTTCAAATTCAATTAAACGAAAACATTAAGGTTTGAACATGTTCTATACTTCTACAAAACTTGAACTTAGTGAACCTGAAGTTTCGGTCACTCTTTAAAACGAAGATGTTTTAAGTTCAACATAAGACAGAATTATGTATTAGGATGGGTGATGAATATGAACGATTCTTGCATTTGCTATGTTGAAAGGGAATTCTTACAACAAGTTACGATCGAAAATATAATGCAACGTGTTCAAAAGATGAAAAATCGTAGAGAACAACTGTAGGTATATTTTTAAGACCTCTTATTTATATTATGTGTTTTTAAATTTATCATGACAATATTTTTTCATTATTGTATCATATGTCTATTATGTGATAAACCTTACCCGACTCGAATTTCTTCGAACCGACCCGAATTTTTTTATGCTAGGATATATGAATTTGGAACATTTAAAAAAGTGAACCCGTTGGAAAAAATTTCTTAATCCGCCACTTAATATTATCAATGAAATTTTTGTTCGCAATGTTCAACAAGAAATATATCATCCGCAAATAACTTTTAATGCATACGTTATTTATTTCTTGTGGACATTTAATTTATGTTTGATAAATTCACAAATGTCTATTTGTATACTTTTCATTTTTGGTTTTCTTTTTATTTAACGGCTAACTGCTTTCCACGTGTAAACCCATCCTTTTGGAGCTATGTCAAAAAGCCGACTACTCGACCACCGCTAGAAAGCGTAGCACACTCCTGATGCGCAGAAACCCCATGGAATAGGTAAAACTGCGCCCCCCCTTGGACTCGAACCTGGGTAAAACACCAGACCAAGCCTTCACTGAGATGGGAACAACCACTATGCTACAGTGAAGGACCCTCATTTTTGGTTTTCTATTCAGGTAAAGTTAACAAGATTAGCTTGAATTCAAATCTCATTATAGAGTGAGAAATGGTAGATACTTTTTTGTAAATTGGTGTTTGACCTTGAAAATTTACACGTATAAAGAGAGAATCGAGTTAGTGTACAAAGGCATCTTAACCTACAAAGGATATGAAGCCATTAAGTTACATTACGTGATCTTGGGCGAAGGTTAACTTTGCCCGCCATAATTATACATAGGTATTATATAATTATGCAACTTATATGATAATTACGTAACATATGATTATAAATTACACACATACATGATTAGGAAACTTATAAGAATAATTATACAGCCCATATCAAAATTACGCAACCTATTTCGTAATTATGCAAGTCATACGTACAACATGTCGACTTTTCTAAAAAAAGATCTTTTTTTTTCTGAAGTATAGCAAGACTATACTTAAATTTAAAGGATAATAAGATGTTTGATTTAATTTAATGATGCAATTTAAAAAAATAAATCTTATAAAAAGTTTGGACTTTTTGAAAAACATGCAATTTAAAAAAAATATCGTATACAAAGTTTGGATTTTTGAAAAACACAGGGAATTTGAAAGAAAAAAAAAGTCAACAGTTGTAGGACTTGCTAGTTTTACCCCTAACCTTTTTTTTTGTTTAAAGAGTTGATGAAGTAACACCTTGTTATGATCTCAACCTTGATTTAAATATCCAAGGGCTCATATTTCTTGTTGCACTTTGTAGAATAAAAACACTTTGTATTTTAATCTTAGGTTATATGTGTGAATGTTTGTCTTACATTTATTTATATATAATATATATATATATATATATATATATAATATATATATATATTGTAGAATTATAATTTGAAAACTCATTTTCAATGAGAAAATCATTGAAAACTCAGTGTAACAATTATTTTTAGAAACATATGTAATATATGTTATTATAATTACTGAAAAAATGTAAAAGAAAAATTTGTAGGTACTTAATACAATTGTGTTTTTTTATTTTATTTTCTGTAACATTTAAAAAATGAAATTTTGTTAAACATGTTTAAAATTTGTTTATTCATTTTATTTGGTATTTCACGTGGTTTCTCATTGAAAGTGGCAAAAGGGTAATTTTATATATAATTTTAACAATTTAAGTAATACAACTTTTAAAACATATGATACAATCATTTAAAATAATTATTAACTTTTAAACTGCATCCTTACACGATTTATAAACCGACATTACTTTTTAATTTGTTGATTTTTAAAACCTTAAAAATGAAAATTTTATTCTGCTTAATTTAAGTTTAATTTAAGTATGATAGTCTCTTTAATTTTAGTATAGTATTATTGTATGACAATTATCCAAATTATATATTTAAATTAAAAAATGAAATTAAAGTTTATAAGAGTTTTTAAATATGATATAAATATAATTAATTCAATGACAGAGGAAAGATTTATTAAAAAGTAGGTTTTGTCTAGGTAGGCTAAGAAAAATTATAGAGAATTATTCTAATTATATATTTAAATTAAAAAATGAAATTGAAGTTTATAAGAGTTTTTAAATATGATAATAAATGTAATGAGTTCAATGACAGAGGAGACACGTGACACACTTTATAAGTAGGATGAAAGGATGTTTGGTCTTAAAACACAACACACCTCACCCTTTTGTTTTCCAAGCATACAACACAAAAAAAACTCGTACAAAAAATATAGTACAAAAATATTATACAACATAAAAATACGACACAACTTTTTAGATTGTTTTGGTTATCATATTTTATATGACAATAGGTTACTCAAATTAATGATAAAAAGATGCTCGATTTTATGTGCAATTTGAAAAAAAAATGTTGGATAAAAAGTTATGGACGTTTAATATACATGTGTATTACATGTGAAGAAAGAAAGTCAACAAACAAGTTTTTCCAAAAATGCTCTTGCACTTTTTTTTCCTATATGTTCATCTTAGTCATTGATTTGAAAAAAATAAAAGATTAAAATCCCGTCTAATTCAATTTAGGTAAAACTAACTTTTTATTTGATCTAACCCCCCTCAATGATAGTACTTGATTTACAAAGATATTCTCTTATTAAACTTGATAAATCACACACTAGAAGATAAGAACTATATAATGTTTATTAGGGGAAGGTTAACATGTAATATTTCTTAACATGTGATGATACGATATGAAATTACACACGTTATAAAATTTGAAGCTTTAATTACGCATGTTGGAAAACCATAAATCACGCATGTTAAAAAAAATAAAATCACACATGATTATGATTTTTAAACATGCGTGATTAGGATTTTGAGTTTTATAACATCCGTAATTCCATATTGTACATATCATACGTTAAATAATATTGTATTTTACACTTTTACATATTTATTTAATACCATGTTTAAAAGGAAACTATCAATTGTCGCTTCAATATATTTCAAGACAAGGTTTGAATTCACATATCAAAATTAATTTATCGTGACACTACATAATAAACCATCAAAATAACTAGTGCCATAGTACGATTTTAATTTTATAAATTAATTCCAACATCCATAGTTTTGAAAAGGTCATGACATCATTCTTCAATTCAAATAGTTTTGAAAATAGTTAATTATACTCTTAGTCCCTGTGGTTTATAGGAAGTAACAAGATTATGTATTGATAGTTTAAAATCATATTTTAGGGTATCAACTTTCAATTTTGTAACGAATTGAGATACTAAGACTAACAAATGTTAGTTTTCCTGTTAGATTTCTAGGAAATGACCAAAAAACACCTTTTATAACTTCAAGGACCATTTATGTAAAATACGCATTTATTTAAAATAATTTTAAACAAATAAAATCAGATTTTAAAAATATAAACCCGGATCTCTCTCTATGTCAGTTGTCTCCCTCTCTCCCTTCAACCACCACCGCAACCGGCAGTAACCACCACCAGCAAGTATTTCATCCATCCCCTTTCTCTAACGATACCAAGAACCCATCTCCTCCACCACCACCAATCGCCTCCAAACACCATATCCGGCGAGTTGCTCAACCCTCAAAACCAACCTGCTTCAATTGGTTTTTGTTTCATTAGATTCCAGTTATTAGGGCTTGAATGTGGTGAGTGTAGGAGCATTCACAATCTGATCGATGAAGGATTACTGATAAAATCCCAATGGAGGGCTTGAATATGGCGATTGGCTTTTGTTTCATTAGATTCTGCTTGAAAACCGCTTAATTTCACTCACATTTCGTGATTTCGGACTCGCCAAAACGATTCCCTCAAGAGTTACCTAGGTAATTGTTCGTATTTGAATTTGATTGTTCGGTCTGGAAATAAGGTCCGATAGGATTCCGGTTCAGTTTTGGTGGTTTAAGTAAGAAAAGTTTGATAGTTATTGGTGCCGCTGGAATGTTTGGGACTGTGGGATCATTAGTGTGTTAGTAAGAAGAACAGGAAGAGGATAAATGATGTTGATAGAGATGATGATAGTAGTAGTTGGGCTAATAATAAGATAATAGTGAAACTAAGGAATTAGATAATAGTGGTGGTGGTGATTTGCAGAGAGAGAGAGAGAGGTGGTGGTAATCTGTAGACAATATAGTTACATAGTTAGTCATTTATATGTAGAATGACTTAAATGCCCCTGAACCTAACAATAAAACTAACATAAGTTAGTCTTGGTATCCTAGTTTGTTACAAAATTGAAAGTTGGTACCCCAGAATGTGATTTTAAACTATTAGTACTTGATCTTGAAACTTCTTATAAACCATTCTTATAAACCACAAGGACTAACTATGTAATTAACTCTTTTGAAAAGGTCATGACATCATTCTTCAATTCAAAGTATATAAAAAATTTCAAATAACTATCTTAAATAGAACAAATTCAAACCTTAGTGTTTATACACTTACCCGTTACATTTTAATTATTTTACACTTGCACCCCATATATTTTTATCATTTTTGTTCTTTAATCAATTTACCTTTTTAGCCTCTTTTTTACCATTTTTGTTCTTTAAGCAATTTAAGTTTCTGATACAATTATCATATGTTCCTTGAACTTTAATAACTTTTTGTCTTTAACCCATATATATTTACATCCTTGAACTTTATTATATTTATGATACGATCTTTAAAGTTTATCAACATCATTTTCTTTTTCTTTTTTTAACCAATAATTTTTCTTTTATCTTTTATACGCTTAATCCTTTTTTATATCACATATTATCATTGAAACTAACTTTTGACTTTAAAAGTGTTTATTTAATTGTGTGACTTATATTTTATTACCGTTGTTTCAACGTTAATTTTTTAAAGACTAACGTATAAGTTATCGAAACCAACCCTTACGTACTTTCGACCGGATCTACAACCTTGGCGTAAGACGAGACTGTATCCGTTATTATGGTTTTCAGACGACTTAAAATGGATATCCAAATACTTTTGGGTGACTTCATCTTTTGGGTTTTACTTTTTTTATTTTCCGCCGTCACCCCGTCAACTTTCAACATTTTCACTTACACTCTCTCAATTTTCTAAGAACTTTATAAAATGTCATTTTGATCCCTCAAGTTTCTAAAATTTCAAGTTTACGATTCTGTAACTTAAAAAACACTATTTTGGTATGTATTATTATGTATGTGTCCGTATATATTCAAGTGGTTTTATGTTTCGACGTAAATTTTTTTTTTAAATTGAGTCAAGTCAAGTATTCTACGTTTACGTGCGTGTTTTTTATTTATGTTTTCGGTTGGTCTATGCTTTGATGTTAATTTTTTCAGAAAAAAAAGTCGGGTCAAATATAATATGTTTCATTAAACGGTACAAATTTCGGGTAATATACGTTTTGACACCACCACGTGTGGCGGGTAAAATTACAAGTTCATGAATAAACAACTTAAGTTTCTATAATTAACTTTTGTAATCATAAAACAAGTTCACAAATCAAACCGGAAAACTAAAAAACAAATGATTCAACAGTCGATGGTTGCATGCATACAGAACTAAACTATAGAGTTAACTACTCTAGTAGTCTAGTTTATAAGTTTTTTGTTAGTTTACAAGGGTGCAACTAAATTGGTTATCATTTGATAAGATAATTCTACCAGAATGATAGAAAGATGTAATCTTCATATTGCTTACAAAACGCTTTTTGTGCCCTTAGTCGATTGACCATGACATGCATGTCGAGAAAGTATTACATTATAAACCATAGTGAATTCAAGCATTTTATAATGAGTGCAAATGAAATAAATATGTAAGAAGATGATAATGATAATGATAATAATGTTTATAATAATACGGGATATTGGATTTAAATAACTCTAATTTTCACCAATTGGCTGATAACACTCTCAACTTTTGATTTGTACACCAGCACTCCCAACTTTAAACTTATTGGCCGATAACACTCCCTAACTAACTGAACCCTAACCCAATTAGTTTTTGCTGATGTGGCCCCTTTTGCTGACATGGCATATGATGTGGCAGATGTGGCATTTTTTGATGACGTGGCATAAGATGTGGCATCTGATGTGCCCCTTTTGATGACGTGGCATATAATGTGGTAGCTGATGTGGCATTTTTTGATGACGTGGCATAAGATGTGGCAGCTGACATGGCATTTTTCGATGACGTGGCAACTGATGTGGCGGCTGACATGACATTTTTGATGATGTGGCGGCTGACATAAGCTAACTGGGTTAGGGTTCAGTCAGTTAGAGAGTATTATCGGCCAATAAGTAGAAAGTTGGGAGTGTTGGTGTACAAATCGAAAGTTGAGAGTGTTATCGGCTAATAGGTGAAAGTTGTGATTATTTAAATCCAATATGATGATGATGATGATCTGATCTTCTATTTCTTCACTCTAGATAATAATATTCAACTTGCTTTATTCTAACATACTTGACCACTTATTAACTTTTTCAATAATCGGCTCTCATGGATTCCAAAAAAGGTAAGGCTCCGATCAATATTGTCTAGTAACACCTTACTAGTCTACGTGTATATTTCTACATTATTAATGTTCTCATCTTTAGTCGACTTCATTAACTTATGAAACTGTAACATTGAGTATTTTTACTAAGTGTTTTTACCAACTAGCGTCTCAGTAGATTACCAAGATCCCTAGTGACTACTCACACTAAATTAACAAAAAGAGTTATCACCTGAATTTTCAAAGCTGGCTACTAATATCCCTTAAGGCATATAGTGACTACTTATATGGAGATGTCAATTAACGAACATACAAGGTAGGAACTAGTTGCCCTAACATAGAGAGAGCCCTCCTGCAAAAATTCATTTTGGATATTCAACTAGCTACAAACAACTATCTATTAACCACAAATGTCTATTACAAAATCACTACTTTCATAGATTTTATTATACATAACAATCATATAATTTAACTAGCATGCATTAAAAGATATAAAAGCAATGTAGGTAAACATCATATTTTGTGGAATATCATCACACAATCTAAACAATACATGACCAAATGGTACAACATAAGATGTCAAACATACTATAGAGTTCCTATAATGGTATCATATACATTTACTAATCGGTCCTCATGAAACTATCTTTGCAATACGACAAGATAGGAAACACATAATGGTTATGAAGCAAGCAACAAATAACCAATGTTCTTAATTCTAGCCATGGTACATAACTTTACAACACTTGTTAGTAAATTCTTTTGCCCTAAATCGATGTTCATATTGTACCAATGCATATCACATCAATTTAGAGACCATGTTTGTAAATTAGTAGATCTTAGTCTATAAATTTTAGTCTTTCACATGCAGAGCTACAAATTTCGCTCATAGTTTATAGATGACCTAAGATTTGGTATGCAGATTAACCCTAAACCTCTTATAAGAATCCTCCATTATGTTTGGAAAGTGGTCCAACAATATTACATTTTCTAGCAAGTATCACTACTAAAAAACCCTTATATCTTACGGTGTTGCTATAAGGTCGTGTGATTGGATATTTCAGTTTCAAATATATGTGTCGTTAATGAGCTCTTTGACTATTTTTTTGCATCTGCGTCGAATTTTAAAGACAAAATTTGTGACCAAAACGTTCTATGCTGGATTTATGCCTGAATATTTGTGATAGAATTTCGTGCGAAGGATTATTTGTTAAAATTTCCTTCTGAAATCCCTTGCTAAAATTTGTACGCATTATATATCTATATGCATACACACACAAACAAGTGTGTGTTCTTTCCTGCACATTTTTTCTATTTATAACATATCCAAAATCACATCAATGTATCCATGCATACATAAGTCAAACCAAACTTACTATATATTCACAATACTATATACATTATCCAAATACAAAATTAGGTCAAGAAACATGTAATTGTGTAACACATAAACCACCAAGACCCAATATAACCTTGAAAGAAAGATGGCATACTAAACTACAATAGAAGCATTAAAATTTTGAGGCAATCGTACTCCTTTAAGCTTAACTCGGTCATATAGTAACACAAGAACTCTAACTTAATATTAGGCATGTGGAATTTGCAAAGAGAGAATGTAAAGATAGAAAAATAATATTTAAAGTTTAAACATGGACACTGCAAAATAAATCATGAAAGCAAACACATAAAAAGGAGATGCATCTTACTTAGTAATCCACTTAAGCAACAGTGGTCATTCATGTGTGAATCAACAAGTCAAAAAGGTCACACCTGTAATTACTTAATGACATTTTACATTTCAGAGCTTTAAGAACAATCCATTTTCATCATTCTTGCTTCACGTGTATATATTTTCTGTGCCTTGATAAAGATCTTTAGTACGTGGGGGTTTAAAATCTTCATATTTTTTGTTTTGCCAAAAATGCAAACAGTTCGTATTGAAGAACTAAACCTACTTCAAATATATTAAAATTAGAATAACAAAAAGGTTAGTTTTTCAATCATTATTAATATTTGCATTTTAGAGTAAACAAACAATTAGGCAACAAAAATAAGGATGGTAACTGTTAATGGAAATCGGTAACTACCTTCTTAACCTTTTTCTATCTATAGTTCCAGTTTCATTAAGTGTTACTCTTTTCATCAAGTCTCTCAAAGACGACATCTTATTATGAACGAGCTCTCCCAATTATTTATAAAACATTACGATTAATAAGTTTTCTAACTTCTGAGTAAGATTTAAGATGTATGTATTTAAAAATATATTTTCATGGATAATCGTTTTTCATGTTGTAACTTGAGTTTTCTCCATGCCTTCATTTATTTATTTGCCTTAAGTTTTCATTTTTGTAATTTACTACAATGTCATCTAGCATATGTCCATTAGTGAACGCTTTTAAGAACCCTAATAGATTTTACTTGAAACACCCCTAAGACGGGTCTCAACTATTGAATTTACTTATCAATCATAAACCATAATTCATTACGAATGAGTGGGAACTTTAGACATAACATCCAATTGTTATATAGAAGTCATAAAACAATATCTCTATCAAAACATAAATATAAATGGGATTATAGTCTTTCATTGGGAACTTTTGCTCATGTTATAACCAAGAGACTACCTAGCTAACCAACTCTAATTTGATGTGCAGCGAAAAATTCTACAATAACTGAGTTCTATTTAATAAGGAAATTTTAAACTTTAACAAGCATTAAACCAAAAACTTAACATACAAATAATGCACATTATTACATAACTCGGCATAACTTATCATAACAAAGCATAACACCTTAAAATAAACTTTAACAAGCATAACTATTACGATACATAGTTGTCAACCACCAGCAAGCCATTACCTCTTTATCCGGTTAATGGCGTTAACTTTAGACGCATGCATTAACTTTAGACACATTTATTGCCACAACATTAACTTCAGACGATGTTTGAGACTTCGATGCTAACTTTAGACACCATTGATAACTTTAGACGTAATCAATCTCCTTTGACCATTAACAATGCAACATGCATATTTACATTGTATTAATTTCCAAGTTTTCTTTGCATAATGGTGTTGTATCAGATGCTTAGTGTGTTTTTGAAAAAAAATGTTTTTTTTTTATTTTAACTCAAGACTTTTCATCATTTTTAGTTTAACCTCACAAAATGTGATTTTTTTTACTTTTAACTCACAACTTTTCATCTCTTGCAAACTTCTTTCAGACATTTTATTATCCATAACAATCACATAAATTAACTAGCATGCATTAAAAAAGTAAAAGAAATGTAGGTAAACATCATATTTTGTGGAACATCATCACACAATCTAAGCAATGCATAATCAAATGGTACAACATAAGATGTCAAACATACTATTGAGTTCTTGTAATGGTATCATATACATTTACCAACCGGACCTCCTGAAACTACGTTTGCAATACCACAAGATAGGAAACCACAAGATAGGAAACACATGATGCTTATGAGCAAGCAACAAATAACCAATGTTCTTAATTCTAGCCATGCCACATAACTTTACAAACACTTGTTAGTAAATTCTTTTGCCCCAAGTTGATGTTCATATTGTACCACTGCATAGCACATCAATTTAGAGGCCATGTTTGTAAATTTGTAGATCTTAGTCTATAAATTTTAGTCTTTCACATACAGAGCTACAAATTTAACTCCTTAGTTTATAGATAACCTAAGATTTGGTATGCAGATTAACCTTAAACCTCTTATAAGAATCCTGCATTATGTTTGGAAAGCGGTCCAACAATGTTACATTTCTAGCAAGTATCACTACTACAAAAACCCTTATATCTTACAATGTTGCTATAAAGTTGTACGATTGAAGATTTTAGTTTTAAATATATGTGTCGTTAATGAACTCTTTAACCATTTTTTGCCATTTGCGTCGAATTTTAAAGACTAAATTTACAATCAAAAGGTATTAAGCTGGATTTGTGCCCGAATACTTGTGATAGAATTTTGTGCGAAGGATTTTGTGTCAAAATTTCCTTCTCAAATCCCTTGCTAAAATTTATATGAACACGCACACGCAAACATGTGTGTGTTCTTTCCTGCGCATTTTTTCTATTTATAAACATATCCAAAATCACATAAATGTATCTAAGCATACATAAATCCAACTAAAATTACTATATATTCACAATACTATATAAGTTATCCAAATACAAAATTAGGTAAAGAAACATGTAATTGGTTTAACACATAACCCACCAAGACCCAATATAACCTTGAAAGAAAGATGGCATATTAAACTACAATGCAAGCATTAAAATTTGAGGCAATCATACTCCTTTAAGCTTAAATCAGCCATATAGTAACCCCAGAACTCTAACGTAATATTGGGCATGTGTAATTTGCAAAGAGAGAATGTAAAGATAGAATATTAACATTTAAAGTTTTAAACGTGGACACTACAAAATAAATCATGTTAGCAAACACGTAAAAGGAATTGCATCTTACTTAGTAATCCACTTAAGAATCAGTGGTCAATCTTGTGTGAATCAAGTTAAAAAGGTCACATCGATAATTAGTTAATGACATTTTACATTTGAGAGCTTTAAGAACATTCCATTTTCATAATTCTTACTTCACATCTATCTATTTTTATTTTTTTGTCTTGATAAAGATCTTTAGTATGTGAGGGTTTAATATCTTCATATTTTTTGTTTTTCCAGGAATGCATATAGTTCGTATTGAAGAACTAAACCCATTTCAAATATATTATAATTAGCACAACAGTAGGCTGTTACGAACAAGCCTAATGAGATCTGAGAAAACAAGACTAAGACCATTAAGATCGAGACTACTAGCAGACAATTTTTGAGGAAACCAAATGAAAGGACAAAAAAACGCATTACCAGTGATTGATTGACTGATGACTCTTGCTAAGAGCAAGAGAGACTCGTTGATATAGCCACAAACCCTAGATAAAGACAACAAACATGTTTGAAGAAGCAAACGTCTTGGCAGATACCCTTTTAAATTTGTTGTATATGAACGACCATACCCCAAGAAGTCAGGGCAAAAAAGACTTCAATCAACCAAAACTACTATTGACAAGTACAACCCCTTGACTTCAAAAAGCCTTCTAATTGCTCCTTGTAGAGGTCTACGATGAATATCTACAAAAATAACCCCCAATGCCCAAAATTATTGCTGAAATAATAAAAATTTGAACACACTGAAGAAACACTAATAAGTTAAAATCTCTATGTGTTAGTCTTCTATTTGCCTCCCTCTAAACTCACACATATAGGAATACGGAATTCAATACTTTTCCAGGTACTTTGATAAATTAAAGGCTATATGCGGTTAATATGAGTGAATTATGATTAAACTAGGAGTCGTTCTAAAAAATTATCTTCTAAAGTTGAATTACAAACTAGTTAGTGAAGAGTCATCCATATCCATACATCGGAACCCTCCAGTATTTAGTTATTATAACTATAGCAAATTAGGTAAAATTGGGGATCGTACCAAATCATGGGAGGAAGTTGAATCTATTTATGATGAACAATCAAAGGATGAAAATTTTCATCGAAAATAATCACATTTAATTTCAGAAGAAGACTCATCTTTATCTTCATCATTTTCTACACAAGACAACACACTCAGACTAATATGGTCGGAACCGAATTGGCCACACAAGATTCAAATTTAAAGGCACTACTAGACAAGATAGCCAATTTTCCTACTAGAAATCCTGATATATTTCCTATGAACAAAATTTCCGACCTGTTTCCAACTAATTTCTCACTAGAATAGAAAAAAGACGAATTTACTACAAACTACCACACAAATGGTAAATATACTTCCAACAATTTGTCAAGAGTATAATTTTCTGAGATTAATGGAATCTACTACTTCATATATTTTCTTCATTTTTTTTACTTTTTCTTAATTATGTGTTTTTTTTTTTACCTTTTTCGAATCAGATTAATAAGGCATTATATTTTTTGTTTTTCATTTATCACCTCACACCAATGAGCCCACCACATAACTTTAATCCAACAAAAAAACCGACCACCAATGCCACCACCTTTCCACACGTTCGGGTGGGGATTTTATTGGTGAGACTGGTGAGTTCAATCTTGTTAGACTAAGATGTAATTCGATATACAAAAACTCAAATATGCAGTATCATAAACTTAAGAAAAAAAACTCACAAATTTATTTTTATTTTTATTTTTTGGAAAATTCACACGTATGCCATTTCGTTAATTGGTCTACAGATATCCATTCCGTTCAATTTGATCTGATGAATTGTACATCCACAAAGAACAATTAGGATCTTGATGAATTGATAAAAATAAAAACAATAATAATTTGTCAAAATATTATAAATCATGATTGTTATTTTAGTGATATTTATTTAATGTACCCTTTTACGTCTTTCTAAGCCAAACCCATTTTTTCCTCTGCCATTATTCCAATATTCAAATTAAGTAAAACATTATAACAAAATATGTTTGGTGAGTATGTGGATTACAAAACAAAGTATTTATTGTAATAATGACACTATGCTGATGGTCAACAGTGTGGATCTTTTATTTAATTTACGATTAACAGTAACAAACTTTAATTTTTTTTATTTCGTCAATAACAGTAGTTATAAACTTTAACACTTTATATTAGTAACTGAAATGGTATATTTAATTAACTCGAATGATAGCAATAGATATCTTTATTTCAAACATCAAGCAAAGAACAAGAAAACGGAAAAAGATACTGAAAAACAATAAAAGAGAGGTGATACGCATCGATACTTCCTAAGTTTTCACGACACAAAGTTAATTTTCTTAGCCATTTTCTCTACCCTCTCCAGAGTCGCGTCCTTCTTAGCGTGAGACGCCATATGGCTAGCATAATGCTGGCATGTTACAAAGACCTTGCCACATCTCACACAAGGTCCATAATAATCACGTTTTTTAGGTTTTGGTTTTGCTGGTTTTGCTCTGCTAGAGCCAGCAAAACCTTGGGTCTTAGTGGGCTGGAATTTGATTCGAGTTGGTGGCACTTCGGTTATAGGACTGCCACCTCTCCTGTTGGAGTCCAGCTCCCAAGCTTTGTTACCCAAAGTCAAAGTTAGATCATCCGGAACCTCATTGATGACACGGGTACCAGGTAGATCTAGTCGAAGTTTAAGGTCCACGTCCGTTGAGGGATTCGGCCCATTCAGAATGTTGGACGTAACCAATTGAGGAATTTGGGGGATATGGATTTTCATAGAGACTGGGCACTCATTTATGGGTGACCTAAAAGAACGATGTATAGCATATGCAGTACTGTTTCTAGCACTGCCATTACAGCGTTTGTTAGACATGGTAAACATGGCTGAAAGAACACTGGCAAATTTTTACAAGACACAAGAGATTAATTATTGGGGTGAAATGTATGGGTGTCTTGGGGGGTTTTTATACTACTCATGCAAGGTGGTAGCATTTAAGTTCTATGAATAATTTAATATTTTTTTTCTGAAGTATAGTTAATAATGAGACTTTTGTACCGAGTGTTCAATGAGAATATATATAATTCACAGAATAAGATTTGATATATACGATACAGATTACCTGTGTACATGCATTTAATTTATGTTTGGTAAATATATGAATATTTATTTGTATACTTTTCACATTAATATACTTAATTTTCAATTTAGGGTAAGTTGACCTTGATTTTAGTTTGAAAATCTCTCTCCCTCTCTCTCTCTATTTATATATACATATATATCGGGTAATAATAAGAAAAAATCTCATATTGTTTAAGAATACTAAGAAACATAAATAAATGGAACTCATTTTGGTATATCTTACATCTTTTCTGCAGACGTGTTACGTGTAACAACCAGAAGGTACCACGTGTTGTGTAACAACTTTTACTTTTTTTAGAAAAGGTTGAAAGTCTGCAAAAGTTGTTACACGTAACACAGTCTGCAAAAATGTGTAACACGTGGTTAAAGGAGGTTTTTTCTTTCTATCCCTCTCATAGATGAGGATATAGAGAAAACTCCTTTGAGTAGTGTAACACGTTTGTCTGTTATACTAATTTTTTTCTATGAAACATGCAACATATTTTTTACAAGCACTATACAATGAAAGCTAAGTTAAAAAATGTCATACTTCGTAAAACCTACTAAAATCTGCTGTTGTAAACCAATAAAAAATAGTGTAACGTATACTCTTTCTCTCACCTGAAAAAAACTGTTACGTGTCAGAACTCCGAAAAAGGTAAAAAAACCTAAAATTTATATCATTTTCAAAACTTTTGCATATAAATACATGTAGAAGTCGTTTTAATAAACAAAATAAAAAAAAAGATAATAAAAGTTCGAAAGGCCGTTTTAAAAAAAGTTACAAAAATGGGTTTTCTACTCCATGTTATAAGAAAAACTCCGAAAAACATTATATAAAAATGAAAATTTTACATGTAAATATAGGTTTTTACATATAAAACTAATGACTGCCCGTGTTCTCACATTTTATATGGTTCTCCAATAAGCCTCCTGATATAGGCACTACATCTTCATGAAAGACTTCGAGAACTTTTTGATCCAAAACTTTTTTTTTTGAAAAAAAATTGACGAAATTTTTATTTTTTATGTCACTTTTACAAAAATAAATAAAAAATTATGTCACTAATACATACATACACACACACACATACATACATACATACATACATAGAGAGAGAGAAAGTGTAAAATACAATAGCATTTATCATGAGTTGGGTATGCGAGCAGGAGATCATAACGTGTGTCATTCTTTTTTTTTACACCCAAGAGCAAATCAGACAATTCGCTTGAACACCAAATTACGAGTTTGTTATACCACAATCCTTTTATTTATGATTCGAATCAGTTTCAAATATTTTAATATTTTTAGAACTCCTAGTGTGGTTAAATCTCGGTGAATTAGGGTTTCACTTATTTGCGATTACAATGGATCCACAGAGTTGTGTCAGAAGAAATGAAGAATATGTTGAAATGGAAGACGAACATGAGGCAATTGAAGAAATTTAAAATCTAAACATGAACAATGTCGTATAGTAACATTTTAATTAAGAGATTTAGAATTATTCATATTGTAATCAATCAATTCATCTTGTTTTGAGACATCCTCGTTTATTATGTCGTAGATTCATCATAATCCTATTAAATGATTATCGTATTTTTTTTAATGAGACGAGGTTGTATATATGTGTATAATATGCACAATTAGTAATATAATATGTTTGCTGTATCCAGTAGAGTTATCTTTGTGGCCCTTTTTCAAAATTATGTTTCTTGTTCAATACAACAATTTCAAATGTTTGAAAATGAAACAACGTTGGAATATTTGTAATTTTTTTACATTTTTATTAAAATCTATACTTTATCTTTTTCTCTAATATTATGTATAATAACAAATCTATATATTATATAAAAGAAATCATTAGGGACATATGTGACCCCCTCGTTTCACCTCAGATGGTTTTTTCCCGCCTAAATTAAACCATACCCTAATCCTCATTAATTAAGATTACAAAACACGCTTTTGACCCACGCTCTATTATCCCCAAACCCTAATTCCAAAATCAGTCGCACACTCCAATCTCTCATCTCTTCTCTGGCACAAGTTGCATACAAATCAAATACACATTCATACGGATCTTCAATCATTCATAAGAATCGCAAAACCTTTAACCGTGCTTTCATCAGGTCTGTGCGTCTTTATTGTTAAATTTGTTAGATTACGTATCACTTTCGTAGGATTTAGGGTTTCAAGTTCATATGTTGTGATTATAAAATCTGATGGTTTTGTGTATGTTGTTTTTCATGATAATGATTATATGAGGTATTGGAATTTGATTCTTCAATGTCGATTATTAATTTATATTGATACTCAACTACAGTTTATAGGGGGTCTGAGTTGAAGGAGAAACACCCCCATTGAAGACGTAATTGAAAGGAGGCGATTTATAGGGTTCCCTCATTGCTAATCAGTTGTGAGTCCAAATGGAAACCCTTTCAGCTTTCTTCAATCGAAACGCATAAGATTTCTTTAAATTAGAAAACCCATCGACAGGCTTTCATAAGTTGATTCATCTTTATGTATCATATATGATTTGAATTGAAGATTATCAAATTCGTTCGTTTCAAGATTACTTGATGATTTAAGTTTTGAATAACTTTTACTTCTACTAGGTTTTAGGTATTGAAATAATAACGTTCTTTCGTTTTTATATACTCTGGTGCTAATCTTGGGTGTTGATACTTGGTGTTTATAATTCTGAAATATGTTTTTTTATATAAGTTAGGTCGCTTGATTATAAATATGTTGTATTTTTATTTTCAGATAGCCAAGAGTAAGGTACGGCTTGTATGTTTATGTTTGTTAGTCTTGGTTCTTGAAGTCTAATTGAGCATAGCATTTTGCAGTCTAACTAGAAATATGATTTATCTTTGTTTATAATTGGAGACAAGAACTTAGTTTCATAAGGAAACCAAACATAAAATAGTTAATATATTTTGTTTCATGTTTGTGTATTTAGTTTGATTTATTGTGGATTTGAGGTGAAAATTTCAAATATCAAGAGGTGTTGTCAGTTTGTCCCATTGTGGTTAGTTTACAAGCTAAGAGGGACAATGTGAGGTTAGTTATTATACCATACTATCGGAATTCTTTTAATCTTCCTTTCCCTTGGGCTGATTTTCTTATAGTGATTAATGTATAGTGTTTGATGAATAATATTTCAGGAACATGTGAGATTGTAAACGGGTTAGATTTGGCCAACAAGTCAGATTTTAGGCAAGTCACCTTCATAAACAGGTCAGCTTTATTAAACGGAATAATGAGATTGTTAATAAGTTAACCTATTACTTGCATTGTCGATGAAATTGCTAACGGATTGTAGCTGGATGATTATACATATGTGTACGTATATGTGTAACCATGAAAAGTCTTTTAAAAGAACTTTACAATTCACTTTGTTATTTGACATAATGTTATTCGGAATTATAATACGGGTCCCGCCTTTTTTTCCTCAAAAATGTGATTAAGATCACATGTTGATAACCTAAAAGTGTACTTTATGTGTATTGTATCTCTAAAGAGAACCCTAACAAATCATGAGAAATGTATACTTTTTTGGTAGGTTTTTTTATGGCTATAATGATGTATCTATGTTTCGATCTAAGCATAGGGTTACTTGGCATATTTATTTAGAAATTATGCCTTCGTTTTTTTGTGTGCAGCGAACATGCATCACCGATTATATTTATGGAGAAAATCAAGAGTATTAGCTCTGCTGAATGGCATTTGGAAGCAAGAAAATGATTGTGAAGTATAAAAAAACTTTGTTGGAGCCTCTTAATCAACAACAAAGATTTGAAGCGTCAAACAAGATCAAGTTACCTTTTGCACATGGTGAAATATATAGATATTTTTAAAAGGTATTATACTTATGCGTCATGTCTCTTTATGGCTATATTACAGTTGTCACAAGAATGTGTTCAATAAAAATAACATGCTCGCTTATCTATGTTTAGTCGTTTTTTAAGTCGAGGTTTGATATCTTGAAATTTCGTTCACAAAAAATGTACCATTTGTGTGGCATTGATCTGGAAAAAATGTTGAGAAAATGTATGGCGCTTTACGTGCAGAACTTAAGGTTAGTTATTGGCTTGATGTATGTGCTTAGATGTTATATTCAGTTCTCTTTATATGAACTAATTTAAACATTTTTCCAGAATTTTTTGTGTAACACAATATTATATACTAGGTTGGTGAACTAAATGGAGGAAGCCAAAGAGGAGATACAGAGAATTATAAGGTAATCATAGAAACTAGAAAGCTATGAGAAGCGAACATTACCTCTCTAATTCTATATTTAAATGGATGCTTAATACTAGAGATTTCATATTCGACCCATGAAGTTATGGATAAAAGAGCAACTATTTAAACGGGTTGGAAATTGCTCAAAATTTATTATCAATGCTGCTTCTGTTTTTATACATGATTATACTTTTTATTTAAATGTTTATATCGTTTTTTAACCTCTGTTTTTCGGATTGGCATCAAGTCGGTTGCGGAGGTATTACAATGATGATGATACGGACACTGAAAGTGCCCTATAGGGTTCCTGGTAAAGGAACCTGGCAGTGGGTTGATTCGAGGAATGAACTTGTGAGTACACCTTATTTTTGTTTTTGGCATCCCCATAAGCTAGATGATATTTACTTGTATATGTGTAATATGTTTTGGTGCATTATCACAAACACGTTATCTTTGTTGTGCAAAACATGGATGAAGAATTCAGTAATCAAATATTGGCAACAATGTTATATCTTGATAGCGTTGATAAATTCCAATTTATGGCCCTGTTGGAGATGGGAACTCTTTCTCACCATAGTGTCTTCGAAAAGTATATTCTATTTTTAAAAAAAATATATATGTTAATTATGTAGCCGGCTCCAAGCATGGCCATTTATGACAATATAAGAAGCTAATAGTCATGATTCCTCGGCCACTTCATAGGTTCATATCTTAGTTAATTTCATCCAAGTGTATTCAAATGCATAAAAACTTCCTATTGCTTTATTATATCAACTTAGACTGTCCTCATAATAATGTAGTTGTAATTAAAACATTTAATTAATAGAAATGTGTAAATCATAGAATGAAGAATCATGTGTTAAAAGTGTTGCCACCTGCTTTGAGGAATTTATTTGTTTATATATGAAACTTTATAGTGAAAATGAAAAAGATTACATAACCATACTTGAATACCCATTTGATTCTAGAACAGGAAAGTACGAAAGGGTATGTAAAAAAAAAGTAGTAAAAAGTCAACATATTGAGAACTTTGACTTTTACGAATAGCACTATCCTTTTGTTACGTATAGTGATATTTCAACATAAATAATTTGTTTTCTTTTTTGAAACTACGTTTAACGCGGGCATTAGCCTAGTATGTTATGTTAGTATGTGTATTATCTTATATATGAGTATTAGTGTTTTTGTAATAATGACACTATGCGGTTGATGAATATTATGGATATGTTATTTGTGATTATAGTTTTTTTTATTTTTTATGGACCTAGGATTTTATTATAAAAACACTAGCTAGTAGCTAGAAAATAAAAGTACATGATGATTATGAATATAGTATATTAGAAAAACCAAACGATACACCAATTAACCACTCACTAGAACAAGGTTCAGCAAATTATTTAACCGCATATAGCATGTCGCCTTGAATTCTTTAATCCTATGGACCGAGATTGCCAATTGTTAAATGTACCGCCATTCCAAGCTCGTAGCATACACCAAATACTAACAAAATAGTCTGGGCGATTAACCACTTGTGTATGTAATGAATAACTCCGTAATTGGAAAGAAAGCTATTGTTGGGAACTAACAACTCTTGCAAAATCACAAGAGATTCCAAGATGGCTTTACTGATTCTTACACTTCCCACAGATTCTACAAATGCTAGAGTTTGTATTAATATCCCGTTTTGCAAGAGCCTCCAAGGTTAGCAGCCTATTCAACATTGTTGTCCATCCAAAGAAATTAACTATTAGTAGAACCCATTAATTCGACCAGATGAATGAACTACCCAGCCAGATCCATATATCTTCTCTTTGCGATTAATTGTATAAATCTATTCCAAGCGATGTTGAAATATATCCTCAAGATGGTAACAAACTTTAGTTAAATCCTTCTCTGAAATATTTTTCTATTTCGTCAATAACATTAAGTAACAATAATTGAAACCTGATTTATTTGACAACAAAACAACTTTTTTGAAATGCTATAATTAATTAATTCAAATGATGACAATTAGGCAATACATATGTTTCTTTTAACATCAGCAAGAACAAGAAAAACAGAAAAAAGATACTTAAAAATACTAAAAGAGATGTGATACAACGTACATCAGTCTTTCCAAACTTTTCAGAAACTTTAGATTTTGTAAAGATATTGAAGAGTGATGTGGTTCCAACCGAGATTGGCCAAAGAAAATAGAAAGAAACTAGATGAAATTTAAAGAGGATATTTAGACTAATTTTTCTGCATACTCATTTCATAAACGAAAATCCTATATATAAGGTTACAAGGCAATTCACCACTACTATCATGGGAAGATGAAACCCCACTTTCTTCCTGAATTGAAGGAACTAACTAAAAACATGTAAAAGAAAAAAGGAAATATAGAAAAACTTATAAATGTAAATTGGAAATAATCAAAATATGCAAGCATCATCTCAGCCCATGTGAACGTGAGTAGAGCACACATCATTCCACCCCCCCCCCCCCTTAAATCATCCTTGTCCTCAAGGATGAAGTCGAGACATACTTCGGCGACCCCCCACGATGGACGCCACTCGGTTCTTCCCATTACATTTGGAGCGAGCGGTTGTAACGGAACACCACAGTGGGAGCCATTTAGGTTTTCCAGTAACATCCTCATTGGCTTGCTATTTGCTTGCAAGACCCCAACAAATGGATGTGCTAGTGAAGTTTCTACGTACGTGTTCCACACTCATGGGTGTGGTACCTTGATTACTTGGACACCACCTTTGAATTAAGTTTAAGTGGGATTTTGTTTTGAAGATATGTTGTACGTTTGAATTGGTGGTGGTATGATAAGAGGTTTAGTTTTGGTAGGGTTAGAATTGGTTGTGGACGATACAATTGAGGGCAGTCGTTTTAGGGACGACAACCCGACTGAAGGGGCTTTTTTGGGTGGTAGTGAGGCAGGTGATGGTATTACAGTAGAAGCGGGTGACAGGACAAGTGGTGCGGTGACGGAAGCTTGTTTCGGTGTCATGGTGGAAACAAATGTTGGTGGAGGTGATGATACAGGAACGGAAGTTGGTGGTGGTGAGGCGGCAATAGTTGCCAAGGTTAGCAGTGCGATGACGGAAACGGGTGGTGGTGCAAAAAAAAAATGGGTGAGGTTGCCCATCTTTGGGACTCCTTTTTTAGAAGATTGATTATCTCAGAACTCAATCCGATCAGTTGAAGCCTTCCATTCACGTGCGTCCATATGAGTAGATCAAGACTGCTCAGCTACCACTGATGTGGTTCCAACCGATAAACGATTGGCCAAAGAAAATAGAAAGAAACTAGATGAAATTTAGAGAGGATATTTAGATTAATTTTTCTGTATACGCATTTCATAAACAAAAATCCCGTATATAGGGTTACAAGGCAATTCACCACTACTAATTATGGAGATCATGGGAAGATGAAACCCCACTTTCTTCCTAAATTGAAGGAACTAACTAAAACATGTAAAACATAAAAAAGAAATATAGAAACACTAATAAATGTAAATTGGAAATAATTTAATATTTTAAAACTCCTAGTGTTGTTAAATCTCGGCGAATTAGGGTTTCAATTATTTGCGATTACAATAGATCCACATAGTAGTGCCAGAAGAAACAAAGAATATGTTGTAATGGAAGACGAACATGAGGCAATTGAAGAAATTTGAAATCTAAACATGAACAATGTCGAAACGGGGGAACCATTGTGTAGTAACATTTTAATTAAGAGATTCACAATTAATTGTATTGTAATCGATCAGTTCATATTGTTTTCAAACATCCTCGGTTACTATGTCGTAGATTCATCGTAATCCTATTAAATGATTATCGTATTGAGGTTGTATATATGTGTACAATATGCGTAAGTAATATAAAATGTTTGCTATTCAATGGAGTTGTTTTTGTTGCCCTTTTTCAGAATTATGTTTGGTGTTCAGTACATCAATTTCAAATGTTTATAATAACAAATATGTTATGTTAGTATGTGTATCATGTTATATATGTGTATTATCAGTCAAAGTGTTTTTATAATAATGACACTATGCGGTTGATCAATAGTGTGGATATGTTATATGTGATTATAGTTTTTATTTTTAATGGCCCTAGGATTTTATTATAAAAACACTAGCAAGTCGGTAGAAAGTAAACGTACATGATGATTATGAATATAGTATATTAGAAAAATTGAACGTTACACCAATTAACCACTCACTTGAACGAGGTTCGCCCAATTCTTTAACCGCATAAAGAATGTTGCCTTGATTTCTTCAATCCTATGGACCGAGATTGCCAATTGTTAAATGTACTGTCATTCTAAGCTCGTAGCATTCACCAAATACTAACAAAATAGTGTGGACGATTAACCACTTGTGCCCGTTGTATGTAATGAATAACTCCGTAATTGGAAAGTAAGATATTGTTGGGAATTTGCACTAGGACCAAATGTGAGAACTAATAACTTGCAAAATCACAAGAGATTCAAATGCTAGAGTTTGTATTAATACCTCGTTTTGCTAGAGCCTCCAAGGTTAGCAGCCTATTCAGCATTGTTGTCCATCCAAAAGAACCCTTGCCCAGTCAGTTTCCCTTCTGAATGAACTGACTTCGAATTCCTCGAGTCACCACCCAACCAGATCCATATATATTCTCTTTGCGATTCATTGTATATCTATTCCTAGCGATGATGGGATCAATACTCAAGATGGTAACAAACTTTAATTAAATTCCTTCTCCGAATGTTTTTTTTTTTTATTTTGTCAATCATTTGGTAATAATTACTAAAACCTGATTTATTTAACAACAAAATATCTTTTATTTAAATGCTATAATTAATTAAATCAAATGATGGCAACTAGGCAATACATATGTTTCTTTTAAACATCAGCAAGAACAAGAAAAACAGAAAAAGATACTTCAAAATACTAAAAGAAATACAATACATGGTACATCAATCTTTCCAAACTTTTCACAAACTTTAGATTTTGTAAAAGTTATTAAAGAGTTCTAAGAGTTTTAACCAATCTCTCTCTTCTCTCCTCAGCCTCATCCTTCTTAGAGTGAGCCGCCATATGGCCAGCATAAAGCTGAGATATATCAAAGACCATCCCACACCTCACACAAGGTCCATAAACTTTTTTAGGTTTTGCTCCGCTAGAGCCAGCAAAACCTTGGGTCTTAGTGGGTTGGACTTGGACTCGAGTTGGTGGCTCTTCGGTTGTAGGAAGACCACCATTGCTTATGGAGTCTTGTCCCCAATTCTTGTAATCCAATGTCAAAGTTAAATCATCAGAAGAAGCCACCACCTGGGGGATTTGATTTGTGGGTCCGCAAACCATTCTTGGTCCTGGTACCTCATTGACACTAGAACTAGGTTGGCCTAGTCGAAGTTTGAGGTCGACCTTGGGGTCTATTGTGGTCGAGGAATCTGGCCCGTTAAGCATGTTGGGCATAATGAATTGTCTAGCACATGTAGTGCTAATCCTAGCCCTGGCATGACCGCGCTTATTAGAGATGGTAAACATGGCCGAAAGAACAATTACAAATTTTTACAAGAAACAAGAAATTATTGGGGTGAATTGTATGGGTGTCTGGGCTGTTTTTATACACGGTGGTAGCATTTTATGTTCCGTGAATAATAAATGATTTTTTCTAAAGTATATATAAATAAAGTCATTTTTTACACAATCTTCAACGAGAATATATACAATCACAAAATAGGATTTGATATATACGTAATTTATATAATATATATTAACTGTGGACATTTAGTTCATGTTTGATAAATTAATAAATAACTATTTATTTATTTATTTATTTATTTATTTGTATACATTTCATAATTTATATACAGTGATAAATTAATAAATATTTATATGTATACATTTCATAATATATACAAAATGGATCAACATCAAGGGAAAATCCTTCCGAGTTGTGAGAACTTAGAGAACTCGGCCTTCCCGTGCGACTTTTGCCACCATTTTTTTCACACCCCTAGATTAAAATGTTAGAAAAGACTGCTGTAATAAATATTTAAAAAAATTGAAGTGGTGTTTTTCAGCTCCTTACAGCAGTTGTAAAAATTTGATGAGATAAGCATGATATCATCACTTTTACAGCATTTACAGTTGTCGTAAACGAAAAAAATTCTTTTTTTTTACTTTTAATTTTTTTTTTTGAAAAAGTTGATTTTTTTTGGAATTTTGGTAAAAAAAGTTGAAAAAACTTTTCGTAAGGTCGAGTTCTTAAATTCTCACAATTCGTATAAGTTTTTATTTTAGCCTAACCTATACAAAATAATGGCTAATGATAAGTTATATAGCAATGCTTAATTATTTATATTTATGTTCCTTCATCCCCAATGGGAGGTTTATTTGAGAAGAATCTTCTTAAAAGAAGAAAAATGAATTAATCTATACCATATATTTTTTATCAATGGTTGTAAATAAAGATATCGTTTTTGTCTACTTTTAATTAATGTTTTAATTACTAAGGGTAGTATAGACAATTTGATGTAGAATATAAATAAATATTTTAAAAAGTTACTCAAGCCTTATTAATGCAACAATAATTTCTTTCTTCACCACCATTGATGTATTGGCTCCTACACCAATTTTAGTAGAAGTGACAAAATTATTTAAAGATATTATGTCCTACACATATTTTATTATGAATCGCAAAGTTATTTAAAAGTGCTTTGAGTCCTACACATTCAATATCCGACACCAAAATATTGCTTTAATGGTGTAGGAAACGTTGAATATGTAAGATCATGTGCATGATTGTTTTTATTGTGTAATGTGGACAACTATTTTATAAGATAGGCTCATTAAATGATTAGAATTCATTAATTTAATAACAAAAATAAATAATAGACTCATTAAATGATTTATTTAAATTACATTTGTATCGTTTATTCTTTTTATTCTTAATTTGTAATTTCCTCTCATTTGAACTCTCCACCACCTCAATGATACATGACATGCTAGTAACCTCGTATCCTTTGTACCTTAACTCACCTACATAAACCGGAATATATATATATATATATATATAGATGATTCGTTTCAATTAAGAACCACCACGAGTTGTGAGACCCATGGAAACTCCTACTTCTCGCAAGTTGGGTCAACGTTTTTTACACAAACGTAGATAAAAATGTTATAAACACGACTGTAAAAACAAAAAACCAAAAAAAAAATAGTTGGTAATTACGCCCAATGCAAATTTTATTTACGTCTGATGTAAATTTTCTTTAAGCGATGAAAACAAATTTACATCCGATGTTAATTTTTGCGTGCGGTAAATTTTTTATTTTTTTTTTGCTGGAACAAGTGATTTTTTAAAGATTTGTTAGAAGAAAAAATCTGAACAAAAAACTTTTGAAATGCCTAATTCTTATGGTTCTCACAACTCAAGATGATTCTCATTTTATGCTCTCCATATATATATATATATATAGGAGATGGTTTAAATGAGAACGCTAAATATCGCGAGAACCGTGAGAACGAATGAAAAAACCACGACAACTTGGTAAAAAAACAATTCAAATTCAAAATTTCTTTTTATACTTATCGTTATTATTCGAATACACTGTTGGAAATTTAATTTACACGTTTAAATTTACGTGAATTCGTAAATAATTTTTTATACATGTGTAAGTTTGTCATTTACACATGTGTAAAAAATCTAATAAGAGTGATTTTGATGGGAGAAATGAATTATTTGATCTTGTAAATTCTTATTTTGATGTTTTATTTTAATTACAATGAGGTTTGTATTAAAAAATTGATTTTGATTGGTTTTTTCATTTGTTCTCACGGTTCTCGCAATATTTAGCGTTCTCAAGATTACCATCCTCTCTCTCTCTCTCTCTCTCTCTCTCTCTCTCTCTATATATATATATATATATATATATATATATATATATATATATATATATATATATAATATATATATATATATATAGGGGAAGGTTCATTGAGAAGAAATTTAATATGAGAAGCAAAAGAAGAAAGGGCATAATGGTAAAACATTAAATAGTTTATAACTCTTCTCGTTAAATATGTTCTCTCATTTTAAAAAGCAAAAGCATTTTATCCTACACATTTCAAAATTTATCCTACATGTGTTTTACATTTTACGGAATTTACCCTACACACATGTAAATTTACCCTACACATTTCAAAATTTATTCTACACATAATAAAATTTATCATACACATGTCAAAAATTGTCCTTCACCATATATTATTTTATCTTGGAAGAGTATATTAAAAAATGAGTTACAAGTTTAATTAATTAGCTAATTAATGACAATTATAGATTTACCTATATGTCCTTAATTTTTCATAACATTAAATACACACATAAATGAAGTAAATAGAGAATTTCTATTTGTTTAAAAGTTATTCTTTTTATTCTTACAATTTTTTTCTTCTCATTTGAAACCTCCAATATATATATATATATATATAAGTTAAAATTGATATAATGCTTTTACCTAAGATAATGACAATATATTGATTGGTTTTAATGTTTACATAATAATTTAATATGTATTTAACATTTATGTTGGTGTTTAAACTCTTTTCTTCATGATACTTCTCCTAATTTGACCCCTAGCTAAATATATATTTAACTTTTAAAGAAATGAACTTGTTGTTTGTAAGAGTTTTAAAACATAACAATCAATGCACGGAACTATATTATATCACTTAATTATACATAAATACTTAATTATTCATAAGAAGTGTACAAAGACACAATTGATCACACAAGATGACACAATGTTGAGCAAAATATAAAACAATGCCAAAAAAAATATAACACATTGTCAGGAAAAAATACACAATGAATCGTAAAAAGATACAATGACGCAAATATAAAAAACACAATGATAAATAAAAGACACAGTGATAATAAACAAAAATTCTAAAATCTACAACCTATAAATCCAAAGTAAAACCTAAAATCTCACATCGTATAGTTCGATGAGATGGTTTCAATGCCGTTTGAATGAGGTCAATCGGAGTCCGTTTGACACCCTTTGTACGACTTCTTATTTTTATGAGCCTTTGTATTTTATCCTAAACCTATCATATTTTCAACATTTATGTTGGTGTTTAAACTCTTTTTAAAATATAAAATATCCTATTTTTAACATTTATGTTGGTGTTTAAACTCTTTTGTACATATCACACTTATCCTAATCTGAGACTCCTTTAAAGAAATGAAATTGTAGTTTATAAGAGTTTTAAAAGATAACAATAAACATAGAGAATTACATTAGAGCACTTAAGTTATAAATAAATTCTCTCTATTTTTTAAAGGTGACTTTCAATATGTACATGGACCATTGGTCACTGGGTTCTCATCAAGGATGTTACCCGTCAGCCCAGGATTCGCAGACGTGATGTTCTATCGGGCCCCGGCTACCGCTCTGACTGACCTTCGCCCAGAAACCATACTGCCCCCACACAAGAGCCTCGCTAGAGTAACAGCTGGGTAAAACCAGGTTGCCCTCCAAATCAAACCAAGCCTCGGTAGGAAACGATTCATCGTTGGGACGTTCCGCACCTTTTGACAAAGCCGGGAGTCGAACCGGAGTCTCCAAGGAGAAACCGGCCCAACTTACCCAACTGGGCTAGGGTGGGGGATAAATAAATTCTCTTAATAACCATGTTATATTATGTTCAAAGATTTGGGCTATTATGATAATTAAATACTAGGTTTAGAGGGAAAGTATTAAATTCTTAGTTTAACACCTCTCAAATTAAAATTACCATTACAATTCTAATTATATATATATATATATATATATAAACAATTTAGAATTCATAAATACTAACTTGTGTTCCTTAACTTCTTTAAAGAAACAAATAGTGCACAAATATGTTTAATTTTATTAACCACACTGATATAGGCCTAAAAATATTGGTATATTACCAGTATTCAATCTTATAACTTTTATACAAATCGGTGGGGACGACGTAACTTTGTAACACGCAACTTTATGTTTGTAAACTTTATTTAATTAGATCTCACAATACCTATTGTAAACAGTAGTATACTAGTATTATATATTTTGTGCATACACCAAATTTTTGACGCACCGTACTGGGAATTCAACTAGTTCATTCTACATTAACAAATTAAGTGGTGTTATAGTAGTGTGTTTAATTTTATAAAAAATCAACGTATAGATAAAAATTTCAGAAAAATAAAAATAAATTCAAACATTAAAAGTTTATTAATAAAAATGTTCAATACTAGTTATTAGTTCTCGGAATTATAAACCAGTCTACAAACCAGATCGAGAAAACCAGAACCCAAATGATTTAACCGCCAAATGTAGTATGCGGGCAAAACATAAATATGTACTTAACTACTTAATTAGTCTAGTTTATAAGTTATATAAGATAACATTTATGAGTTGTGAGTTATGATAAGATAATTATATTCAAACGTCCAAGATATAATATCAAGAAAATAAAGTATTACATTAAAAATCAATGCCGCTTCAAGCATTTTATAATGATTGTAAAAGTAATAACGATGTAAGATGATAATAATAAGAATACTCATTCAATTTTCTATTTACATATAACCTTCACTCAAGATAATCGGTTGTGTTATGGCTCAAATCTACATTCTGGGATCCTAAGTGTCTAACGATCATGAGTTAGTCTGGGATCCTGAGCCAGTTCAGGATCCCTGAGGTTAATACTGACTTAGTTCACCAATTATTGTTCTTTTCTCTTTCATTTGTTCTCACATGTAAATCATAACAGCTAACGACTTAGTCTATGCTAATTAACGGGAAATGCAATGAAGAATACGCTAAATGAGTCATATAAATGTGTTGACTGTATCATTCCTGAAGAATCGGTCAAGAAGTTATAGAATATGTGAAAAAAGTGGTTTATAACGGTCACAAGTGAAGACTGACTAAATCTCTAGGATTCTCGGAGATCTTTGATTAAGGATCCCGGATAGGTTCAGTATCCTAAACTTGTGTGCTATATCATACTAATATTTTTCCTGTATATTTTATTTTATACTCATAAGAACAACCATATAACTTAGCCTCACCCAAAGACTTGGAGTCACACTTACTTAATATGCACGTGGAAAACAAGCTAAACCAGTCCACAATGTTCAAAAAAAGATATTCTATATATCCCCCGATTAGTGGAAAGTTTGTTAAGTTTCTTTTCTAATATAAAGAGCTAATAGGTCGACTAGATAACACACTATACACTCTCTCAACTATTGTAACACTTGGCTCTTGATCTACTCCAGCTCACTTTGTAATTCTTTTTAGTATTAATAAGAAGAACAACAGTAGCACGACGTTTAGTTGGGGCCCTAGGTTTTATGTCGGAGATCCTTAATGATCAAGGGCTTTCCTCGTAAAAATCCCGAGCCATGTACTGCATTTTTTACATATACGCATCGCATCATCTAAAAGAGCACACTACCTCATAACAAAGTTTGATCATTGAATTGCTTCGTAATTTTTTACCAAAACAATTTGGCGCCCACCGTGAGGCAAGTTGTACATTTTATCATCAAATTCTTGTTAAAATTCGTGTTCAATCATATTCTTTCAAAACTCTTTCAAAAATGGCATCTCAATCCAAACCTACCTCTTCTTTGGTCCTATCTTTGACATCTGGAGTTAGCAACCCTCTTCCCCCTCTTCTAAACTTCTAGAAAAATAGCGATAATCAGACTAGAAAAACTACCTGTGTTGGTTTCCGTCTTCTGGATTAGGGATATCAGTTGGAGGACCTGTTTTGATCTCCAATGATGAAATCTGTAGCATGCTCACTTAGATGAAGCAACAGATGGATCAACAACAAAGGAATAACAAAATTTTGATGGAGGTGATTAAAAAGATGAAGTCAGGTTCGAAGAGACCAATTGAAGATATTTTCACCCCTTGCAGCCCAGGATCCTAAACTTTGATTCTACAGGATCCCCGGGTTATCATTAGAGAGACTTTATTCCGATGCACTGAAAGAAAGATCTCGAGTTTACCTAGTGTGGTACAACCCATACCAGAGGTATCCTCAGCGTGTCACAGGATTTCAAGATCCCTCCCCTCATTTGTTATGAGGAAATCCTAAAGCGTTTCCAGACTACAAAATATGAAATTGTATGATGGGTCTATGGATCCCGATGAACATGTTACTCAACACAAGGAGAGAATGGAGATTAACACCATTCATTCGGATCTAAAAAAACTAGCCTATGCAAAGGCTTTGGATCAACATTAACAGGATCAACCCTCAAATAGCTATTAAACGATCCTCTTTACTCAATTACTTCATTTGCACATTTACTTAATTTATTTAATAATCAGTTTTCTTGCAGTAGAACCTTTGAAACACTGACCAGTGATTTGTATAGGGTTACACAAAATGCTGACAAGTCCCTTAGGGATTATGCGAGCAAATTTAGCCATGAATCCCTGGATATCCCAAATCTTGACATGGGCACAATAGTTTAGGCATTCAAGATGGGATTACAAAAGGATTCGCCATTTTATGAAGACCTTGTAATGAATCCTTGGAGGAACCTAGATGAAGACAGGAATGAGCATTAAGATTTATTAGTTTCGAGGATGACAAGAAGATCTAACAAAGGATTGGTCCACCTAATAACTATGATCATCCTAATAGGAAGTCAGGATCATCATAATATAAACCTTACAAATATAAACCCTACACAAAATCTAATAATCAGAGGATTAACGTTGTAGAGGATGATGAAGAAGAGGAAAATTATCCTATGATAACTAACTATTGTTTTTTTGTTGATATTTCAGGATTAATGTATGCAATGCAGGATCTTGGTGACAAGGCCAGATGGCCTAGAAAGAGCGATAAAGGTTTAGGCTAGAAAGACAAGTCAAAATGGTGTGCATATCGTGAAGACTTTGGCCATGTCACAGACAAACTACATAGCACTTAGGAAGGAAACAAGTTACCTCCTGAGCAAAGGCCATCTTAAAAAACTCTTGGGAAGATACAAGGACAATAGTTAGGATCCCGAAGAGGGCAACATCACCTCCCCTAGATGCCAAGGTAATTAATTTTATTTCTGGTGGGACTGACATTCATGACACATCTTACTCTGCAGTTAAAAGGCACGCTGGGGAAGTTAAGCTGAGAAAAGAGATACGCTAACCAAAACCACAACCTTGACGGACAGGACGATGATATCCTTTGATGAAGAAGACAAGGATAATGTACAAGATCCCCATCATGATGGTTTGGTGATTATGCTATATATTGCTAACCACTTTGTCTGTAGGATCCTGATAGATGGTGGTATTTCCGTGAATATCATTCAGATAAAAGCATTAAAAAGAATGAATATCCTGAGACCAAAATTGTTTCAAAATCCTTGGTTAGTGGAATCGAGAGGAGAAGCAAAATTTACTATTGGAGAAATAAATTTGCATGTCTAGATTTAGGGGTAAATTATATCCAACGTTTTTGTGTTATTGATTCATTGTCTTGTTATAACATTATAATAGGGAGACCATGGATACATGACATGAAGGTTGTACACTTAATAAATCATCAGTGTGTCAAGCTACCAGCTCCTTAGGGAGTGGTAAAAATTGACAATGACTAGCATGAGGCCAAAGATTGTTACACTTGGTCTATGAAGGCCTTTGCTCAAAGAAGGCATCCATAGATGTCATGGAAGCCAGGGAGCAGGATGTCAAAGAGGTATCCTTAGAAACTCAGGATCTTGACATCAAAGTGCTTGTAGGAACCAATATCCCCATGGTTATTGAACATAATTTTTCGAAGTTTCTAAAGGACATCATATTGATGTTTACTTGGAAACACAAGGATATGAAAGGTATTTCCAAGGATATTATAACACATAAGCTTGGAATTGACAAAAGTTTTAGGCCTATACACCAAAAAAGAAGGAAGCTTGCACCAGAAAGAGACGTGGTCATCCAGGAAGAGGTCGAAAGATTATTGAAGTCTGGGATGATAAAGGAAGTAAAAGAAAAACAAGATGATAAGATAGCTAATGTGGTGGTGGTCCAAAAAAAAGGGGAAATGGAAAGTATATGTTGATTTCACTAATCTCAAAAAGGCTTGTCCTAAGGATCCTTTCCCTTTGCCGCATATTTACTCGATGGTAGATGCAACAACAGGTCATGAAATGTTAACTCTCATGGATGCCTCTTCGGATTTCCAACAGATTGAGATGGAAATTTCGAACCAAGAAGATACAACCTTCAAGAATCCCACAAGTCTCAAGTGGTTATATTGTTATGCCATTTAGTTTAAAAAATGCAAGTGCTACATACTCGAGGCTAGTAAACATGATGTACAAAGACAAACTGGGGGACACCATGGAGATTTATATCAATGATATGGTGGTCAAATCAAAAAGGGTTCTCAGGGATCTCAAGGAAGCTTTCAATATCTTAGACTAGTACAACATAAATCTCAATCGTTCGAAATATCACTTTTGGTGGGGGCAGGAAAATTCTTAGGATACATGGTCACAAAGAGAGGAATAGAAGCCAACCCAGAGCAAATAAATGCAATTCTGGATCACAAAACCCCAAACAAGAACTAAGGATATCCAAAGGTTTACTGGAAGGGTGGTAGCACTCAACCTATTTATATCAAGATCCTCATAAAGATGCAAGGAATTTTATGACATCCTGAAGAAAAATAAAAAATTCGAATAGGGAGAGAAGCATGATAAGGAACCTCAGGCATTAAAGAAGTACTTGTGATCAACAACCCTGCTTGTGACAACTGTGCCTCCAGTTGTCATTATCATATCTCGAACAATTTCATAAGAAATAAAACCTTGTGTTTTATTCATTGAATTATGGAACTTATCCATAACAATTGCACATATTCGATTATTACACGATAGCAAACTCTCGAACAGCTTCTGGAAGTGAAATCGCAAACCGTTACGCAAACGTAATCAGTTTAACACAACATACACTCCGGAACAATGACACAAGCTTAAAATACCTTAAATAACCTTTCTATAACTTAGAATTAAGTTTTGAAGGGTTTGGTATGTCAAAAACAAGCCTATTCGATCACAGGGACTATTTACGACAAACTACGAAAGTCTGCCAACTCTCGTAGCAAAGCACACTCCTGAACAAGGTCATAAGCTAAACATACCCTAAATACCCTTAACATAGCTTAGAAATAAGTTTTGAGGGCTTTGGTATGGCAAAAACATGCTTTTGCAACTTCAGGGGCTATTTTGCAAATTTTGCGAAACTATGCCAATTCGCGTATTTCTTGATCCGGAACATGTACGCACATCCAAAAATTTTTGTAATCATTAAAATCTCGTACTTTAATGATTGGAATGCAAAAATATCATTCGTTACACATGTACGGCCATTTGCGCGTTCGTTACGCTTTTCGTCGTAATTAACCGAAAACCGCAACCGTACGACCAAACGAACCGACATCCGGAATATTTTTTAGCACATTTCAAGTTACCTATGCTTTATTGTCCTTATAATTGAAAATGGGGTTAACGGGTGTTAAAAGTGCCAAAACGCGCCAAAATCAATTTCAAGGGCCATTTCTGCCAAATTTGAAACTTCAGCCCCTGCAAGGACCTTACGGACCGTAAGGCAAAACCCCATACGGTCCGTAAGGGGTCTCCAGCTTATCAGACTTGTTGCAAACAGGTGGCAGCTTCTTGTTTACTCCTTGGACACCAAGCAAATCAATTTTACCACCAATTCACATGCATTTGACACTTGTTAGGGCTTCCATAAGATCATGCCAACACACGAGACACTTGGAATGATCTTGTTGATCCACGAACACTATAAATACCCATCAAAGTTCACCTCATTCCTTGCTCAATTCTTTTCTTTCTTTCAAACACTCTAAGTGGAGGCTACTACATTGTTGGATGCCTTCTACCTGAGTTGTTCTTTTCTTCTTGGAGCTCTTGGGTGTTCTACAACACAAGTAAGTGCTATATCCTTGTCTTGTTTCATTTGTTTAGCTATTTCAAGCTAAAAGTCAAACAGAGTTTGACTTTCAGCTTTGACCATTAATTGGTAAAGTCAAAGTCCAATTGGACTTTGCAACGTGATCCTAATCACGATGGTTATGATCCATAGCGATCATACCTATTGATTACCACATTTGATAGTTGTAGTGACGAGTCAAAGTTTCGTCAATAATGCGCACTTTTGCGCATTATACGACGGAACTATTTTGGGTATCAAAACACTTTGTTTTGATACCAAATCAGTTTTATAAACTAGGTTAGGCATGCTTAACATGTCTAACTCGTCACTTTTAGTTTAGTGCTTGCTTAGGGTCGTAAGTCGAGCGTTCTCGACCACCGCTTCGACTTTCGAATCCGACCTGTTTGGTCGATCTTAGGATCCATCCAAACTCATATTAGGGACCATAGTTGTATAGGGAATAACCCTCTGAGGTTATACCTAATGGTAACGTCGTTTGGTTAGCATTATGTTAAGTCGCCTAGTATGCCTTTATAAATGACCAAAGTGCCCTTTTTGTGCATAAATTGATTCTAAGCTTATGTAACCAATGTTTTGCCATATAGACTGATGTTACAACTACATTAAACTTGTTTTGGCATATAAGACTTATCATAGGGCATATCTAACCATCCGATCACGCGTTTACGCAAATGATACGTTAAAGTAGCGTAAACTGTCTTAACCGGCCATTATGGGTCAAAAAGCACTTAGGATCCTTTCCAAACCAGAATGTAAACTTTATTAAACCATTTCATATGAGTTCCAATACTCGTTTGGTTTATAAGGCTTCATTCTATCCAGATCCTCCAATTAAAGTCTCGATATTAACTTAGTTGTCCGATATTAGGACATACATAATTTCTCGGACTCTTGAGCTTTGGTTTATCTTCTTGAACAAGGACTTTCTTGCAATCCCAAGTGAGTACATAGTCCCCTATTTTATATTTTCAAATGTTTTGGGGTGAAACATATGTGCTTATATCTACTTTCCTGTTTTCATGACACAATACATGCTTTGATTACATAGTACATATAGAACATGATTTCAATTGCATTTGCTTCATATGTTGTCTTAGCATATTTAGCACCTTGATTTTTAAAGACATTTCTTGCTATGTATGTTGACTGACCATACTAGTACATAGTTTCAAAAAAAATTCATACATGTTTACATTGTTATTGACATATTGGTGCGTTGAACTCGACAATGATACATTCATTAACATTTATGACCGACCGGTAGTATGTAATGGTACCATAGGTTTGACACCTCATTCCCGCTTCCTAGTTTTGGAAGTATCCATTGGGGAATGACAGAATCCGATGAACATTGGTAAACTTTTGTCTTTATAAGTTTATCCGACAATTAACAAAGTTTGAATGTATTCGCCAACAAACCATAAGATATGTTTTAACAATAAAAAGCAATGGCTTATAAAACATAACTTTGATTTGAACAAACTTTTGCTTATTCAAAGATATTGTTTCATACAAGACATTTTGACTATACGAGACATTGGTTACTTGATAATGATTTACATGACTTTGGTTTACTCGACATTGGTTACTTGACATTGATTTACATGACAATGGTTTACTCGACATTGGTTACTTGACATTGAGTTACTTGACATTTGATTTATACTTGACGATTTGGTTTTCCAAAAAAACAATGGCTTATTCATGACACTTTTTGGTTATTAAGATAACCCTACATTACTTCTTTTATATCATTGATTTTCATATGATTTATAAAAGAAAAACATTTTATATGGATTCATGGCTATTTTGAAACCATTTAAACATTTCTTTAAATACTCAAAGCTATGAATCTAAACAACAAAACCTATGTTACTCACAGGCATTTTTAGCTGACGTACCTATTTTCACATATGTTTCAGGTTTATCTATGTGATGATTGTTGCTGCGTGCTACACATAGGATGGACTCTGGCCTTAGTGACTTTAAAATTTGAAAGACAATTTGATTGTATTTCGTTTTTGTTATTCCAAGACAATGTAATTCGTTATTCAATAAAACAAATCTTGAAATATCAGGTGTTGTGAAACAATTTGTAACGTGACTCCCCAAGTGTTTCCGCCGTGTGTTGTTGTTATACGCGATTTGGGGTATTACACTGCTTATGTAACATGAAGATGTGAGCCGTTATCCCAATACTTAGCAGTATCTGCGAATGCTATGAGCGTAGTCTTGGTGAAGGATCATGAAGGCCAACAATATCCCATATATTATGTAAGTAAGAGCCTACTTGATGCATAAACCAGGTACTCTCACCTTGAAAATAAATATTAGCATTTGAAATGGCCTTTACAAAACTTAGACACTACTTTGTGACACATAGTATTCATATTAAAACTAATTGTTTTATTGAAAATGTGTTAAGAAAACCTAAAATGCCGAGTAGAATCACCAAATGGTTAGTAAAACTAAGTGCCTATGATTTAGTATATGAACCTAGGACAGTAATAAAATATGAGGCTCTAACAGACTTTATGGCTTATTTTAGTAAGGATATCCAACATGAAGCAGATTTAGAAGCACAACAACTAGAAGAAAATAAAGATAAACGGACATTTTATATACTGATGGTGCATCTAATGTAAAAGGAACAGGATTAGGGATCATACTAAAATCGCCACAGGGACATAATACCCCAAGCTTTTAGTTGTAAATTTTAGGCAACCAATAAAAGGTAGAATAAGAAGCCATAATAAAGGATTACAATTAGCTAGAGACAGGAGGATCAGGTATCTTCAAGTCTTTGTTGATTCCTTGTTATTAGTTATACGTGTTAATGGATCTTATGCTGCTAAAGGTGAGAAATTAGCTCAATATCTCCATATTGCTAAAAATCCGGCAAAAGAGTTTAAATTTTTACTATTGAACAGTTACCCAAAGAGGAAAATGTTGAGGCTGATGCCTTGGCAAAACTTGGATCGACTATCAGGATACCTACAGGTGTCAAGGTCTCGATCATACATATCCTAAATCCAGCGATAGATACACCGGAACACAAGGATAAAGAAGTCTTAGCAACAGAAGATCTTGAGATCCGAGATCCTGATCCTGCCTATCAAAAAGTATTCGCAAGATGGAGAAATACCAAAGGACGAAAAGAATCCTAGAGCGTTTCGGATGAAGGTGTCTCGTTTCATTATCTTATATGATACTTTTTATAGAAAACCATTGCAGGTCCATATTTAAGGTGTCTGGAAGATCCTAAGGCCCTGGAAGTGTTGAAAGATATTCATGAAGACAATTGCGGGAATCATACTGGGGCAGAACATTGTTCTCAAAGATCCTGAAAACGGGATACTATTGGCCTGCTATGAGGAACAATGCTATGAATTATGCTCAAAGATGTGATGCTTGCCAGAGACACAACAATATTCCTCATTAACCAGCTGAACAAATATATCCAATTACTTCCCCTTGGGCCTTCATGAAATGAGGAATAGATATAGTTAGTAAATTACTCAAAGCTCAATGAGGGAAAGTGTTCATGTTAGCAATGATGGATTACATCTCCAAGTGGATTGAAGTAGAGGCATTAGTCTAGGTTAGGGATAAGGAGGTGGTATCATTCATTAAGCGCAATATCTTAATGAGGGTTGGGATCCCAGCAAATATAGTGTGCGACAATGAATCCCGACATATATGTTTCTTTTTGTATATAAAGAGCTGATAGAATGAATAGAAAACACACTAAACATTCTCGTAACTACTGTACCACTTAGCTTTCCATCTACATTAGCTCACTTTCTAATTCTTTTCAAATATCAATAAAAAAGAACAGCGGCAGCACGACGTTTAGTCGGCACCCGAGGTTTTAAGTCGGAGATCCTTAACGATCAAGGGTTTTCCTCATAAAAATCACAAGCAAACTACTACATCTTTTTACATATACACATCGCATATCTCAAAAGCACACTACCTCACAACATAGTTTGATCACTAAATCACTTCGTTAGCTTTTGACCAAAACAGGTTTCATCTCGAAATGTTTAAATCTATCTAACTATTTATCATTGTGTTTTACTTAGTGGGTTATTATTGGTGTTTACTGTGTTTTCCGGTAACAATCTCTCAAGGTTAACAAAAAAGGTAAGGCAATACTCTATATTGTCAAATATCATCTTAAAAAATACCAACATAGTTTGACGATTATGGATGTTCTCCTTTGTGTCCTTCATTGGATATAATAACTCATCTTATTAAATTACCAAAATGAGCTACGAGTTGAATTAGTGGAGCGAGATAGTAATATCCCTTGATGCATATAGTGATTAGTTATAAGAACATACTCTTAGATATGAGATGTCCAATGATCAATTAATTAATGTTGCTAACGATATTATCCAAAGAGTTAAACTTTGGATGACAAACAGATAAATAATATTAATAGTTAAGTATTATGTTAACGATTTGTAGTTTAGCGAAATGTGGCATTAAATATTTAGTGAAATATATAATGGAAATAATTATTTATGAAATGATTATTTTATTGATTAATTATTACTTATTTGAAATTAATTAGTAGATAATGGTGGAATATTGCCCATAACCTATTGGTCTAGTGGTATATGGCTTCTCCCTTACAAATTTGCGGTTGTGGGTTCAAATACTTGTAAATGAAGGGTAAAGGTGAAATTAAGGTGTTAAAAAATTTGTTGTTAAAATGTTGGAGTATTATCTAATAGTTAAATAATATTATTATATTTATAAGATACATATTAAGGAGTTGGTATATGTATTAAAGTACTAGTGGGGATGCCCGCGCGTTGCTGCGGGTATTTATGCTTGAAAGTAAAAATTGGTCTTGTTTGTTACAAGAATGGAACGAGAATGGAACGAACTTTTGGTTAAAATCCCATATCAAGAATCCGATTTGCTTCATCAAGCACCTGGAAAAAATCTAAGAACCGTGTTATCCTATGGAATATATATAGCATTGTTAGTCATTTACACACATTTAAGTCTGATTCGTAGAGTAAATAACACAATATGATTCTTAATAAATGAGGTTGAAAGTTCTTAATAGAAGGTGTTGTTTGTTTTTTGGTTAGAAGCACTTCTGGGCACTTATGTCTGCGTCGCGCAGACGCGCGCAGACCTTTAGGTCCTGCCACTTGGTTGTTTTTCTCGCGGACCTTTCATTAAAAAAGGTCTGCGAGACCTCTTCTTGATGCAGACATCAACCCATGTCTTCCAATGTCTTCTCCTCTTCTCCCTCCAGCCGACACCACCCAGATCGGATCTCCCCGCCGGCTCCCTTCTTCCTCTCTGATTCTCTCCCTCTTTCCCGTTCTCTCTTCCCTCGATCTCTATCTCTCTCTCTCTTCAGCTTCTTTCTCTGAGTCTCTCTCTCCGACGTCTCCCTCTCTATGTTTCTCTCTCCTGCGTCTCTCTCTCTCATGTGTCTCTCTCTCCGACGTCTCCCTCTCTCTGTCGATCTCTCTCTCTACCGGCAACCGATTCTTTGTTTTTTTTTGGGACTTTGTTGGTGGTGGCTAGTGGCGGTTGGTGGTGGGTTAGGGTTCAGAGACGACGGGGTGGCTGTGGTGTAGTGGTGACGGTGGTGGCGGTGGTGTAGTGGTGACGGTAGTGGTAGATGAAGGCAGAGAGAGAGAGATGAGTGTTCTGTGTTGTGTTGTGTTGTGAGAAGAGGTTTTTGTAGAAAAAAAAACAAACCCTCTTCTCCTTGCAGACTCCAGACCTTTGGTCCACCTCTTCTCCTGCAGATGCCTGCAAATGTGGTCCGTAGACTGCAGACATTTTACCTCTTCAAAAACAAACACCACCCTAGTATATAGGCGGAGCATTTGATGCTACAAATGATTAAAGTTCAGTGGCTCTTCGTGACCTTAGACCAGCTCCAGAACGCTTCGCCGCCGCTAACCTAGGCACCAGCCACCGGTCCTTTGCCGGTATCCGCTATACATAGCTACAAAATGAAATACGAAACCCAGCAAATAAAAAAATATAGATAAATTATCGTAAAATATCATTTTTGTTATTATAACCACTATGACAAAAAAAAATCAATTGTGACTACTCCTGGCCGCATCCTCAACATTTATAGACGCACAGAAGCAGCCCAAGCTACACAATGACTATTCCTCACTTGCACTTTAACCTACAAATGTTGAGTTATTCAAAGAATAAAAAGCTTCGAAATCATCAAAAAGAAAAGACGTCCATACCATCTTGATAGCAACTTCTTCACCATGGCTACATTTATATCCAAATGAGAGTCAGTAAGAATGCTCATATATCTAACAAAAACTTTCACTCTAGAAAGTAATTCTGATAGAAATACAAAAATTAATATGTATAAAAACCGTATGGTGTTAAAAAATCAATCTCACCTCCCATAAAAAGAATCAAAAAACCTAAGATGAGGGAAATGAAAAAGGAACGAATATCCAATCATCAAATTATACTAATCAATCGACCATGTTAGTAAACCAAGTATTGATTAAATTTATCACATCGATCATACCTTAATGGTCGATGAAGACCAGCGGCAACAAAGCTGACACCAAAGAAAGATGAGAATGGTACCTGCTCACAATTAATTGACGAATCCAAAATCATGAAGATGAATCGTATCATGTCAAAATCAATATATTATCTTATCATGAAGAAAGATGAAAGGGTTTCTGTCATCAGTTATGATTTGAAAAAGGAATACGGGAAGGATGAGAAGAAATCTGATTTTACAGATGGCTTTAGGCTGAGACCCTTCATATGCTATCTTAATTTTAATGTACAATTAACAAATGATGCACACAAAGAACTATGCAAGTAAGTATTTCTTACCAGAATTACGAACTATGTGATGATGTTCTTGACCCCTGTGTCGTGAAGTAGAATAACAAATAAAGAGTCGGTTCAAAGAATTGATTAGGGGTATCAACTGATTAATCTTGACAGAGTTAGCTTCTTACCCCTTCTGTTCTTGAATGGGAAAAATGGTGATCCTGAGAATGCTTCTTACGATCCAGGCTTATGTTCTTATAGAGTTTTATAGAAGATGAAGGGAGCATTGGGTATTTACCGAGGAGAGCCATTGACCTAAATCTCAAATCTCAAACCCTAACAAACAACAAAATCCACACATACATAAGGAGTTCAGATCGAAGTTGATGAGAAAACAAACAATAAATTAACGCGTATCTGTAAACAAATCAAACAAATCGATTTGAAACTCACACTCAATTGGGGATTTCTAAGGGTCATGTGAATTGAATGGAGATTGAATTTGTTTAGAACATGAAGACCGATTGGTATGCCTGGAGGGTAACTATGGAATAGGTTTTCTCCATTTAACTAAAGGAGTAATATAAATTGTCCATCTTGCCCTTCCATCGTCTTAAAATTTGCACCAAGTTACAATGTTACCCCTCTACAACAAGCTGAAATCCATTGTAGTTATTGCTTCAAACGTTGTACGCGTGTTAAAATTACATTCAGTCCATCACATTTGCTTTATATAGTATTATAGATAATTAATTAATGGGTTTGTATAAATGATGTATACATGAGGTTGCACCATTACGAGGCAAAACAACCCACACAACCACCACCCATCACTGTTGGCCTCCTCCCCCACCGGATGTCACTACCTCGCTGACCACGGTCAACACCATGACCACTAGCCACCACCGCCGCACCCTCCGCTCCCCAGCCAACCCCCACCCAGCACCGCGGCACCTTCGCCACTGGCCGAGCACCTTCCGACCGTCGTTGTTACGTTTTCTAGCAAAACTGGAAAATAGTTATCCGATTTGTTTTGCATAACCAACATTAAGAGGTTAGATCGAGATGTGGGTCCAGGAGTTTGGTTCAAGTGTTGATTCAGGTACTACGAGTTTTGTGAACGCATCAACTAGCATGACATTTGTCTGTTCATCGTGTGTGCTCTTTAGTTTCCGTTAAAGGTACAACTTACTAAGACACCATACGACTGTGATAATTTTCAAACGAATGGAAATTGGATCGTAGATAGAATAATTGACTTAAACTTTTCTACTCGCTTCCATCGCGCAATTAATTTTGGATATTAATTAAATAACAAAATAAGATTTTATTAAAATTATACTTGTACACGGTATTTCCAACACATACATGGTAGTAAATAGTTGTCTTAATCTCAAGAGAGCACGGAGTTGCCAAAACTCAGTTTCTATATTAACAAACCACGAAGAAAATTTGTTTGTTGAATAGAATTTTGATTAAATAATCCCTTCTTTCAAATATTTAATTATACAAAACCATTATAAAATTTAACTAGAGTTCATTTAAGGCGATCAAGCAACGCATGTAGATATCAAATTCTGTGATCATCACACAATCTAACAGATCCATGATTAAAAAATACGACATAAGACACATAAGACGGTATACTAGATTGCACTATTGATTTCTTGTTGTGGTATCGTAGACACTTACCAATCGCCCCTCATGAAACTACGTTGAGAATACCAATAGTAAGGACTAACAAACAATCCTTACAAAGCGAACAACTAACAACGAATGAGTCTTACAACAAGCTACCTTCCATAACGTTATAGTCTCATAGAAACACACTAGTAATTTATATTAACCCCAAACTTATGTTCATAGTGCTAGGACAATCATATCAATTATTTTCCATGTCTTTAAATTTATTGATTTTTGTACATTTACTAGTTATGATAAAAGAATTGTATTCTACCTATCTCAAATTCATAATCTTCATATCACTTCTATAGATGCTTTATGTGCCCTCACTCAGACTACCAAGATATACATATCAAGAAGATAAAGTATTAGGTTAAAAACCGGAGCAAGTTCAAGCATTTATAATAATTGCATAAGTAATGAAGATTTGAGAAGATAATGATAAGAACACTCATCCAATATTCTATTTATCATATCATTAGTGCTAACCTCCACTCAAAATATAATGTTTCATCTCCAAATGTTTTAAACACATCTGGCCATTCATCGTTGTCTATTACTTAATTTGTAGGGTATTGTTGGTGTTTATTGAGTTTTCCGGTAAAGAGTTCACAAGGTTAATAAAAAAAGGTAACACATCCATCTATATTTATTAATGACACATCTCATTAAATTACAAAAACAAGGTACCAACGGAATTACTGAAGCAGGCGACTAATATCCCTTAATGCATATAGTGACTATTTATAAACACATCAATTAATGAACATACATGGTAGTAAATAGTTGTCTTAATGTGGAGAGAGCACTCGGTTGCCAAAACTTAGTTTCGATATTAACTAACCACAAACACCTATGTGTTAGATATAGTTTTGATCAAATAATTCCTTCATTCAAATATTTTATTATACAAGATTATTATATAGTTTAACTAGAATGCATTTAAAGACGATCAAGCCATGCATTTAAATATCATGCTTTATCATCGTCACATAATCTATAATGTATCAATGATCAAAAGATAAAAGATACGACATAGGAGGATATACTATATTGTAGTACTGATTTCTTGTTACGGTCTCGTAGACACTCACCAATCGATCCTCGAAACTACGTTTGAAATACCTTTAGAAAGGACTAAAAACAACACTTAAGAAGCGAGCAACTAACAACTAATGATTATCAAAACTAGCAATCGCATGTAACTTTTTAGAAACACATTTGTAAAGTATTTTTGCCTAAATTGATGTTCATACTGCCAGGACAATCATATCAATTATTTTCCATGTTTGTAAATTTACAGATTTTTGTTCAACCATCAACGGGAGCAAGTGGACAAAACTGTAATATGTAGGTAATTACTTTATTAGTATAGTTTATAAGTTTCTGTAAGATTACATTTGCTAGATACATTATGATAATGGTATTAAATAATATATATATATGTAAAATATATATATAACACACACTAGGTTATCACCTGCGAACTTCGCGGGTCGGATAATTTAATCTACAAAGTCACAACGTGTATAAATAATGTAAATACAAAAGTATCATATTAAATAAATTACTTACTGACAAAGTGAAAATATTGTTAAAATGCATTGAAGTATAGTTTAAGATCTACTTCTTATTATAGTTTAAGAGTTAAGTACTCATCATTACAACTTCAAACAATAGAGGTACATCCATAAATTATCTCCTATAACTCATTTATTACACGTCATGGTCTGATTCTAATTCTTCAATATCACTTCGAAAATGCATAACAAATTTAGTCATTAAGAAACAACCTTCACTGCAACATTTAGATCAGGTTCACGGTTTCATAAAAGGATTGGCACATCAAATTCCTGCTCCAATGTTGGACAATTTGAGTTTTTTCCAGCTTTAAGTAGTCTGGCACAGGTTACCTTTTCTGCTACCCAACACTTTGTTAATTATGGGTTTCAAAATATCATTTTACCACCGTCATTGCCGACACAACCACCCTTTGCCATTTGATTTTTTGCACCTCTCTGAACTCCCACCATTTCTTTGCTAAACTTAGTGAAAAGAAAACAAAAGGACCAAAGTTAATGTTGTAGAATTGTAAAGGAACGGTGGCGATGGAAATCATAATTCACTAAAAATAAGATGTTAATTCAATCTCATATGGTAATATAAATGCTCACTAAAATTCATTAGATCCCTGATTGAGTATACAATTTATCGTCAAAGTATTTATGATATACAATTGCATAAGATCTTAAACAAAGCCCAACAGGACTAACTAATGAACGTTAAGGGTAACTCACCTGAATTTAACAAATACTATCGGCTCATAACAAATGTAGAGTTGAGAAAGGAAACAAACCTCACTCTGATAATATATATAGGTTTAAATACATCTTCGTTGGTGATTTGAAATCAATCTACACCCGAATCTGAGATAAGATACAGACCATAAGTGGCTGAAGGCGTCACGACAGGCTTTCTCTCATTATGTCTGGATGAGCTGCCAAAGATAAACCAAGTCTAAATTAATATAAGTCATAGGCCAAACATATTTAAATGAAATAAATCATAAAATTAAAAGAGACTTATGAAAAATGCATGCTTACCATCCCATTGATGGAGGCAAATATGTGGAGAGAAATTCATCATAAATGCCACCTTGACAAAACATGGCCTTTTGGCACAACCTGAATGACAAATTAAAATGTTTCGAGATTAAAGATTGAATCTTAAAAAAATGAGCATTTACGTTCAAATCGAGCTATAATCTCTGAAATTTAGAAAAAATTAGTTTTAGTTGATATGAAACTGTTTTGAAATATAAAAAAGACAAAAAATTGAGCTCTATTCTTATTTGTTGTTATAATAAAGTCACAAGCTACTAAAAGAAAGAGTATCTAAGATGCATATAAATAATGGTGGCAAGCTATCTAGTCTTCTTCGCACACCACATCTGGCTTGATAGCAATGAAAGTACGGCTCCATCTGCACAAGTAATATAAGAGATCCATCAAGCATCAAAGATATATCAAAAGAAGACTGTCCTGCTTAACGATTTTCAATCATAAAAACTATAAAAGAATGTAACACCTGTGATACATGTGCCTTTTGGTCTTGAAGCAAGTATGCTATTAAGAAACTAAAAGCTTTCAAAAATAGTATTAGTAGTTAAATCTTTATGCACCGGGTAGTTTGGTCATATTATAAAAGATTTAAAAAAGGTGAAAACCTGTAGCTGGGAGAGCAAATGCACCAGCAATCCATATACTATATGAGTTTCTAGAATGATCACGCCCAAAATAAGATAGCGGGCAAGACTCCTTTGACCGAAACAACTGTAGTAGCATCAGCAACAAATCGTCCTATTACAAATGAAAGAACAACAATATGTAAATTATACATGCTATCAAGATTTTGACAATTGTTGGCTTGGACTCAAGTGTTCAGATTATGGAATGCCATACCATTGAAATGCACCTTCCAACAAATGAAGTAAAATATAGATTTTCAAGAGTGTTTGGGTCCAAAAACAAAAGTTTGAAAAAACTGTTGTATGTATGAAGCCCAAATCATTGTTGGAAGTTCCGTGAAAACCATTGGAATCGACACTTGAAACTGTTTAAAAACCTGAACCGTGTATGTACTATAAGGTTCAGTTCCAGTTCTTGAAATACACCCCAATCGGTTCTTGGTTTCGGATTGGTTTGATCCAGTTCCAGCGGGTCCGACCCGTTTGCTCACCCCTAGAAGCAGCCACCTACAATAAATTCTTAAGCAAAGTGAAGATAACGAAGCATATACTCACAAGTTGTAAAGCAAGACCAACAACAGTCAACATACTACCCAACCCACTTGGCCTATTTAGACATTTACTAAAAAACGATGTGTTTACATCAATACTAATAACTTACTCGTGTCAAGCCAAACCCATTTCACAAGTTAATTGTCAGAATGACCTTTACATCTTGCAACATCTACCTCCAAGACACCAACAACTCTATGTAAATCACATTATAGATTTTACCTACCCATCAACTGTAAGCAAATTATGAGACTTTTATCCCCATTTCACAAAAAAAAAATACAACTTTTCTTATTACAAAAACAGCGTGTTTGTTCCATTCATATATCCATTCCTTAGATAACATACTCAAATTACGATAATTGAATTTTAAAGTTTTAAGCATTAAAGACCATCCTAACCCATATCTTCCATGGTTATTTACGATTCTGATTATTTAGCAACAGTCATTTTGAGAAGCATCAACAAAACACCACATTAAACATATGTATACCTTCAATCGCCAAATTTGCAACTTCCACAACATGAATTCGCACATCAGAGTAATGATAAAATCTTTTGAAGTCCAACTGTCACAGAACAAAACTATCACAAAATTAATTTCAGTGTATCATTTGCCACACCAAACTCGTACCTTTGTATGCCGGATATGATATCTTTGGTGGTTTCCATATCCCATCCTCATGTTCATCCCAGATATCAGGCTTCCCAAATCCATGTAAACGGGAGAATGAGCAAGCCGTTAGGAACTCCAGAAAAATTTCCAGACGCATGGTCAGAATCGTCAACCGTCAAACCAGGTACATAGCAAAAGGATTTGTATCATAACATGGTGGTCTGACGAGACGTTTGGCAGCACGTTCGAGACACCCCATGAAAGGAGATGTTGGAAGATGAAGCCGTATTCAAAATATGTGACTGAACAGAAAATATGTAGACTAAGAAGTATATAGATAGTTGAGTAAAAACAAAATAATGAGTGGTTTTAAGAACACACCTAAATAGGGTAATCGAAACTTAGCTTTTCAACGCTTCTCCAGGTTCGTTTTACCCTAAACCTTTGTGAACCGCCTTCACCGCCACCTCTAATGCTGCTTGTTGCTTTGGTTATATTGAACATGAACCACCACCACTATTTTCCCAGCCCACTTATCATTCCTTAACAGCCCCAAACAATACGATTCGTAAAGATGTTGGTCGCCACTTTTTCTTTCTCTAGTGAACTATTTCTCTCCTTGGTTTATCGACCATCACAAGCTCACAAGCCACGCTGGCGAACACAGCATATCATCTTGAAATCCTTGATAGAATACCCAGCTTTACTTACGGACCCATGATTCATACACCTACTATCAGCCCCAAAACATATTAATCGTTAGTAAAACAACTGTGATCAGAATATGATTGTATGAATAATGACTCACACAACAAAACTAAAAATACCTTTTATACATAGATTCAGCAAAAGCTCACATGATAGTTAGATAGCTTATACGAGGATAGTACCAACAAACCTAAAAAATTCTAATATAAAATGCAGGGAAAATAATACTCTAACAAACTAATTCAGATCTGAAACTTCAAATCAACAACAAAGAATCAATATTCAAAAAATAAATCAACAAAAACTACACAAAAGGTAAGGTAATTTCGCCGCCATCAAAAGCTTAACGGTTTTTCTACTAACCTCTCCACCGTTTAAACACACATCCACAAACCACGACGTTTCACCAGAGCGGCCAATGTTCATCGCTAATTTCTACTCGCTTGATTATCTCTCCTTAAAGCTCCATCAACATATTTTAGACCAACAACCTCCTCCATTCTCACCTTTAACAAAATAGTTAACACATAAATATGTTGAACCTCTAACACGATTAGTAGGTATGACGAAAAACCCAACTAAAGACCTAAACATGAAACAAAACAAACCTCATGACCTAAGTTTTACTTCTTACCAACTCTTTTAACTTCTGAAGACCCACTGCTTTCCAAAGCTTGTGCTTTCCTTATCTGCGCATCTATATATATGATTGTTTCATGTGCAAATCTGATTGAAATGAAGGAAATTGATCCTGTATGCAGAGTTCATAGAATTAGTTCATATGTGGAAAGTATTGTTAAACCTTACTCGTATATTTTTTCAGTTCCATATTTGAGCAATAATGCATACACTTTCTAAATGAACAAAGAAAATCAACTAATAGTTTTACTAAAAGTATATACTTTCTTAGGTGATTGATTTCGAATATAATCGACCCAAAATTATATAAAACAAAATTTCAACAATAAAAAGGATGGGAGGGTCCATCATCCTTCGATAGCTATAACAAAATATAAAATTAATGACATAAACATTAAAACATTATAAACACTCAATAATAGGTTAAAAATCAATACCTAAAGAACACTTCAAAACATATCAGTTATCCAGAAGCTCTAGCTCTCAATGATATGTGAAAGAAAAACATCTTTACTAACATAGAACTAAATACAGAAGACAACGTAGGTGAGAAATACAAAAGCATAAAATTAAATCTCTTATACAATTAGCAAAATGTACCTCTTTGTTTAACACACATACCCTTCTAATTAACACATACCCCTTTGATTAACACACATACGCCTTTGATTATTTATAGTTTACTTTATGTATGAAAAAAAACCCTTTCTAAATACAAAATGGTTGAATGGCAGTTATTTCTTTTACACCCACTCAGACTCTCCGGTGTGTATACATCCAATGAAACGACACAAACATTCAAGTACCGGCGTGAACAAAACGATGCATCTCCTCCCACAACCCTGTTGTTTGTCACCATTCAAAGGGAGGCGTCTCCTCCCACGGCCACCACCCCTGTCAATTGCCACCTCTTCACCCCTATATATAACCATCACCACCACCACAGAATCCTTTTCATGTGGAAACTCTAATGCTTTTTTATTTCTCTTTCACCCCCTCAATAAGTTGCAGATTGCTAATGAAGAAGAAACGGCCATCATTGGGAAGGCGTTTGGAATTGGGGACCGTAGATCTAATTGTAGTAGCATGTTCATCCTTATTTCTCTTTTTTTTTCTTATCTACGGATTCAGATTAATGTTGTGTTAAGGTTTATAAACATTTAGTGTTTGCATTGTGTTGAATCGATTCAAGAATAGATTTGTCTCTCGCTCAAATCGAAGGAAAGCCAGATTCAATTTTTACAGTTCTTATCCAACTTTGAATCAACATCGAAACCGAATCGAATAATAAGCGATCTATCAAAAAAAAGTCTTAAGGGAAAGTCAAACATGAGTATAATTTGGTTAGAAATTTTGCTCTGTTTTTTACTTTGTATACTCTGTTATGGGAAAGAACAAAAAAGAGTCCAGGAAAACCAAAATTGTTATCTTTTTAAAATAGTTTATACAAATCTCTAAAACTATTTTAGATCAATTTGTTTATATCTTTTACTATTTTAATTATCTTAATTTCTCCAAACTTTGTTACTATTTCAACTATGAACATTTCATTTTAGGATTTGCAATTAATTTCTTCTATGGTTGACACCATAGACACATAACCACTATTTCTTCTAAGGATTTTATGTTAGAGTTGTTGCATGAACACTCTCACTTACGTTCAAAACACATGTTTCTTTACGTTGAAAATATCAACCATATTACTTATTTTTTCGGGATGTGACTGATAATGATTTACCTTGCATTATTTTTAAAACATTAATAATAGGAAGTTACTAAATTGATGAATGTTTAAGATGTCTTTGTAGTTATGTATAATATCTGGAGAATTTATGATATTATAAATAAATACAGTTGTGAGTAATATGTTGTTTACGGTTTATTTTTTCATTATAAATAAATACAATTGTGAGTAATACGTTGTTTGCGGTTTATTTTTTCTAAGTTTTTTTCTTGCGTAGCATTGCTATAAATATATTATTTGTATGATAATGAGACACTTATAGCTTCTCTTAAATAAAGAAAAATGACGTTGTATACATAATTATATAAATTAGAAAATTTAATAAAAAGTTACGAATTCCCATTTGTCATTGTGGAGGGAAAGAATTATTTGCCTTAGTTTTTTAATCTTGAAAAAATATAATTTGTTGATGAAAAGTGACATCTTAAATAACTTATTAATTCAACCTAAAGAAACATTTCTATATACAAATGATTGAGTTTGATGGTGTAGGTCTGGAGTATATCAAATTGAAAACAATTATTTTACTAAAGATTTATCGCATCTCATAGTTTTATTAAAGATTTTTACAATCAGCATCCCGCCGCAACGCGCGGGAAGCGTTAACTCGTATATATAACAAAACAGAAAAAAAAACGTACCTGTGAAAATATGACTCGAATCATAAAACAAAGAATCGCCACTTCAATCAAATTGTACGTAGACATCGAGTATTTAGGGTTTTTGGATTAAAAAATAGGATTAATAAGATTCGAATCAGATAATAAAAGAATCAATGATCAAGAAGGAAGAACATGCATGTGATTAAGACTGATGAATCCCCTTCATCTCCGACAACGGCTCTCGTTGTCGTTTCTCCCACCCTAAACACCACCATCATAGTCTTCTTTACATTGATCCAAAAGAATCAGAATCTGCGATGTGAGAGGCTAAGGTATAAGATTGAAAAGAAGAGAGAAACAGATGAAGAGCTTCGTGAAAATATGGAATTGTGTGAAGGAAGAAAGCGTTAAAAGAATTATTAGATCCGAATCCAGCTTCCGACCCGAATTAAAAACGGATCCCTCATGGATTCTTTTGTAGTGGCTAAAATTGCTTCCCTCCCAAAATCAGCCTCTAGCTCCACCTCAATTATTAGTATATATAGATATCCCAAAGTCATAATCTTCGTATCACTTCCGTGGATATTTTATGTGCCCTCACTTTAGCGACCACCATATATATATATCAAGAAAATAAAGTATTAGGCTAAAAGCTGACCGAGGTTAGGCATTTTTTACTTAGTGCAAAAGTACGAAAGTTGTGAGATGATAATAAATAGAATACTCATCCAATCTTCTGTTTCTTTAGATCATCACTAGTACTAACCTCCACTGAAGATATTCGCTCCATTTCCAAATGTTTTAATCCATCTGGCCATTTATAGTAGTGGTTTACTTAGTTTGTAGGGTATTGTCATCATTTATTAATTTTCCATCTATCAAGGTTAAAAAACGGTAGGGCATCATCCCCTATTTATACACAAACATTATATAACTTAACTAGAATGCATTAAAAGACGATCACGCCATGCATTTAAATATCAATTTTTGTGATCGTCACACAATCTAATCTATCAATGATTAGAATACATATATACATATATATATATATATATATATATATATATATATATGACATAGGACGGTATACAATAACTTATTATTGATTTCTTATTACATTCTCATAGACACTCACCAATCGACACTCATGAAACTACGTTTGAAATACAAATTGAAAGGACTAATAAACAACACATATGAAGCGAGCAACTATCAAGGAATGATTATTAAAACTAGCTATCATCTATAGCTTTATAGAAACACATTTGCAAAGTATTTTTGCCCGAAATTGACGTTCGTACTGCCATGAGAGTAATATCAGTTATTTTCCGTGTTTCTAAATTTTTGTGTTTTTGTTCAATCGTGACAGTCGCATGCGGACAGAACGGAAATACTTAGTTAATTACTTTATTAGTATAGTTTATAAGTTTTTGCAAGAGTACATTTACAAGTTACATTAAGATGATTGTACTCTATATATCGCAAAGTCAAAATCTTCATATAACTCTCATATGTGCCCTCACTTTAAAGGCATAATATTCTTGTTAAGAAAATAAAGTATTGGGTTAAAACGCGGAGCGAATACAAGCATTTTGTAATTAGCGCAGATGTAAAAAGTTGTGAGATGATAATAAGTAGAAAACTTATCCAATCTAGTGTTTCATCATATCATCATTCGTACTAACCTCCACTCAAGATAATATGTTTCATCTCCCAATGTTTTAATCCATTTTGACATCCATCTTTGTGTTTTACTTAGTTAGTAGGGTACTGTTGGCATTTATTGAGTTTTTCCGTAACGAGCACTCAAGGTTAAGAAAAAAAGTTAACGCATAGCTCTATATTTATTAATGACACATCTCATTAAATTACCAAAACAAGCTACTAACAAAATTACCGAAGCAGTCTACTATCATACCTGAATGCATATAGTAACTATTTATAAGAATGCATAAACTAACGAACATACATGGTAGTAAATAATTGTCTTAATCTCAAGAGAGCACTCAGTTTCCAAAACTCAGTTCCGATTAACTAACCAAAAACAACTTTGTTTTAGATACACTTTTGATCAAATAATCCCTTCGATCAAATATTTTATTATACACAGACATTATATAACTTAACTAGAATGCATTTTAAGATGATCAAGCCATGCATTTAAATAACATATTTTGTGCTCGTCACACAATCTAATCTATCAATGACCAAAAGATATGACATAGGACGGTATACAATATCGCATTATTGATTTTTTGTTACATTGTCATAGACATTCACCAATCGATCCTCATGAAACTACGTTTGAAATACCACTAGAAAGGACTAAAAAAACAACGCTTATGAAGCGAGAAACTAACAACAAATGATTCTTAAAACTAGAAAACACATTTGCAAATTATGTTCACCCCAAATTGATCTTCATAGTCTAAGTTCAATCATATCAGTTACTTTCCATGTTTGTAAATTTACGGATTTTTGATCAACCGCCGATGATAGCAAGCGGACAAAACTGAAATATGTACTACTTTATTATTCTAATTTATAAATTTTTGTAAGATTACATTAATGAGTTACGATAAGGTGATTGTATTCTATATAACCCAAAGTTATAATCTTCATATCACTTCCGTAGATGCTTTATGTGCCCTCACTTTAACGGACATGATATGCGTGTCAAGAAAATAAAGTATAAGGTTTAGAAGCGGAGCAAACTCACACATTTCATAATTAGAGCAAATGTAAGAATGTTGTGAGATGATAACTAAAATACTTGTTCAATCTTCCGTTTCGTCGGATCTTTTGTAATTGGGTGTCCAATTATTGATTACTTAGAGTTACTAATAAGGTAAGATCCAAAGAGTTAAGAAGACAAGTAAAGAATGATGTTTAATCGTTACACATCATGTATCCCAAAAGCGGATTAATTACGGAGAATGAGCATGTATGAAATACTACGAAATATAAATTGTTTAAGAAACAATTAATTTGCGAAAAGCATTGGTGACGTTTAAGGGGTTAAACGAGTGTAAATTATTATCTAAATGGATATTTTATTAGGAATAAAATATAGTGAAAGCGTATGACTAGTGGTTTTTTTAGCGGTCAAATAAATAAGGGTTATTTGAGATAGGCAAAAGTTAATTATTATTAGATAATAATTATGGAGAGTTATTTTATTATTTGATAATAAAATAAAAGTCAAAGGGTTGGCTTGTTAAAGTAATTAGTCAAGGAGTAATTACTTGGAGAGAAGGGTAAAAGTGTGTGGATTAAAGTGTAATTATAGCTAAGACACTGTTCTACAAATAGGAGGTTAGATCTAAACCCAAATTACAGCTTAGACGGTGTTCTATAAATAGGAGGTTAGAACTCCAACGTTGCCAGCCACCACTGTCATCGACAGCACCGCCACTACCGGCCAATGACCACAACCACTGCCGGCCAACGGTCACCACCACCACCTTCGCTACCGTATCCGGCAACCACCACCGCAGCCCCACGTCGTCCCTCGTCCTTGCCGCACGCCGCCTTGTCTCGTATCTCACGTTTTGGTTAAATGAATTTGATTCGTTTTAGCGCGTAGATCTTGTGGTGTCTCGGGACTTGTGATCGGGCTTACTAGCGGAGCCATTTATCGCACCCATCATTTGGGTTCTTGGTATTCGTTAAAAGGTATATCTCTAAACCCACTATGGTTGTTTTATATAATTGTCTGAATAACTCGTAATTGGATCATTGGCGGGAATATTGTTTACCCGTTTATGTGGTTGTACACGCTTCCGCATTTGGCTAATAATAAGCGTTGTTATTGTTATTTATAAAATGGGATTTTATAAAAGACTTTAAATTAAAACGGATATTCGGATTTTCATCAGTGCCATCAGAGCCACTTTTACAATTATTTAGATGTTATTGTTTGATTCATCTGTAGTTTTATTTGTCAAAACTTTTGTTTAATAAAAGGATCAATCCTTTTTTGTTTGGTTGTAATTGTGATTGTGATTGTCATGAATCGATCCCTAGAGACTTATGGTTGTGTTATGGTCTGTTTGTTGTTCTTGGTTACTTTTAGTGTATGTACTTATTCCGGTTATATGGAACCCTTGTAATAGTTAAGTTTTTTATTTTATATAAAAGTTGTTTTATTATAAAATTATGGAATATGGTGTGACAAGACATTGAAGATCAAAGATGTAAACAAACAAGACCTAGAAATGGAGATCTTGGACTAAGTGGGAGCAAGACCAAGACTTGTGATTGTTTGTCCCTTTTAGACTCATTCGGTAACGAAAATGAACAAATTACCACGACTGAACAAATTACCACTAGCGGCCTGATTCTATATTTATTGTTTTGTGTGGTTGTGATTGTTTAGAGTAGATAATCTTTACCAACAAAATTATTTTTTGCAATCATGAAACAACAAGATAAATTAAAAGGAATTTAAATTTAACTTGGAAAGGTAAATAATAAAAAGGAGTTTTTATTTTAAGATAAAACTTTGGTTTTAAAATTAAAGCGCTAATTTGGCAAAACCATAAATTAAATTAATTTAAATTAAGTTCGTGACTAACGACCAATGTATGTTTAAATTGGGTATTTAAAATTTGATCGTGTCGAGAGTTGAAACTGTTAATCACGAACGTAAAATATGATTTTACTAAAAGGTAAATGACTTACATCAGTCACGAGTCATTTTTTACCCTACTTGGTAATTAAATATAAAAGCTAAATACCAAACTAAATCGATTTTGCTATGCCATCCTAAAGCGGGGATACTCGAAGCAGTCGATTTGAACCCCCTTTGTTAGTGACTACCCTGTAATGGGCCTACAGTTTTGGTGAGAGACTAAATCATGATTCCTATGTCACATGGGTCGGTTCCATACATTTCCATTAGCGGACCAATACCACTTGAAGTTTCTCGAGTGGGCATATTTGGGGTTAAACGTACCATGTCTTGACACATCATGTCATGCGACCTCAAACCTGAGAATTGTGTGTGACACAATTGGTAATCGTTACCTACCCACGTAGTGGATATCCAGTAGACAGTGCTTAGCTATTCACTTGGTATTTGTGAAAGGGGATCTCACATCCTAATAAAATTTTGTTATTGGGTCTTAGACGAAACACCACATATTGTATTTCAACCCATTAACAATCCCGTTTGTTATCAAACAATCCTAAACCTTCTAATTGGCTAGAAGATATCCGTTGGAAACGTTAGTTTTCCAAACTTGTTTTGGTTTCACAAATTTTATAATTATTAATTGAAGAACTTGTTTTACTATTATCAAAATACTTTTTGTAAAGTAAAACTATTCTTTAGAAACTGTATCAAATGTAGTATCAGAAGACAATATCTTGTCCAAATAATCTTTCGCCTTCTTTTTCTTCTTTCTCAATCTATTATTTTGTCCTTTACACTTGACTCATTTATCTTTTGATTTTTCTTCTTTATTCACTCTTTTCTTCGATTCGATAGATGATTCTATCTTTACTTTGATCGGACAATCTCTCATGACATGACCTTTGTTTGACACTTAAAGCAAACTCGCATTTCAACAAACTTTTTCTGAACTTTCCTTGGATACACACACTAAAAAACAGTATGTCCAATTGTCTCATAATTGAAACCAATTCTCTTATCACACCATTCTCATCTTCTACTATATCCACTCTCATACCCATCACTCTCATACCCATCACTCAGTTTCTTCTGTCATTGAAACCTTCATAATAGTTTGACTTGTATGCGTGTGAAGGATTTTATACCTATAATCAAACCTGCACCACTTACTATGAAAATTTTATGAGTAGTAATGATTGGATGATCTTGATGTCGATGATGATTTATTGTTATAATATTTTTATTTTCAAGATTTTTAGAATTTCTAACATTTTGTTTTTATTTTCGATCATCATTTTGTTGACAATGATTTTTTTAGAAAATTCACCTTTATCAAAATCAACATATGATGGTTTTTGAGAAATTTCTTTATTTTGAGTTAGTTGAAGTTATTTATCATTATTCAAAATATTGTCATCGTCACAAAATTATTATGTACTGGAAAAGGACACTTGTTATAACCAACATCCTTTTTATCATACCTCGTTCTTTATCTAAAGGAACAATGTGATCAAGAATGTAATATTAATTCAAATAACTCTCTCACTTTCTGTTCACACATTCAGCATCATTTTTCTAAAGGAACAATGTGATCAAGAATGTAATATGAATTCAAATAACTCTCTCACTTTCTGTTCACACACTCGGCATCATTTTTAACAACAAACATTTCTTTTTGATGTTTTTCAATTTCATCAAGATAAACGTTTATTGTTTCTTGTTTATTCCAAATAATTTTCTTCAAATAAGAATTTTCAACTTCTAAAGTTTTAATTTTGTTTTTGAAATCATTTTCATTATCTTTTAAGATTTTATTTTCTTTACTTAACTTTTCTAAGTCTAATAACAACTTAGAATTATCATCCATATACCCTTTTACCTTTTCAGCACATTCGGAACATACAGATTCAGAACACGAAGCCTCGATGTAGATGTCTCAGATTTTTGATCTTCTTTATTTTGCATCTTTATTTCTTTCTCAAAATACTTTCCATCTATACAAATGTACTGAAGATTAACATTGCGAAACATACCAATCTTTTGTGCTATGAATGCTTGCATATCTGCCATCTTGAAAGACCAAACACTTAACCAAATCATGAACTTCACGGATGTCACAATTGTTCACGCATGTCAATCACCACATGTGTCACAAAAACACACTCCTTCTCACGTATGTCTCAACGGCGGATGTGTAAAAAAATAAACTTTCCAACAGATGTCACACACACTATGGATGTATCTTGCGTTGTGGATGTCACATGTGTTGTGGATGTCTCATGCCAAGTTTGGTGTCGCATGTGTTATCAATGTCTCATGCGTTGATCAACAACTAGCGTATGTCTCATACGCTACGTATGAGACATGCGTGAAAATGTTGTTTGAAAAATTGAGCATTTTGATTTTGTAGTATGGCTAGTTTTTACATGTAATTTTGATCAGTTTTTGTAGTAAGTGAATTTTAGAAGATTATGACACTTAGAACTATCCAAAATAATCAGTTTATCACGTCCAATAGTCCGAAAAACATGAATACAGTCTGAAATTACTCAACTAGTCCAAATTTGTCCACACACTCGTCCAATTGTTATGCACAATCCCTAGTAGAATGAGCCACAGCTCTAATACTACTTGAAAGTCCGTGAAATGTATCTTGTTCTAAGTTATGAGACTTTTAAGAACACGAAATTCTACTTTTAGTTACAACAATGTGCGAAATCCATTATCGTAACTTGTGATCATGCAAAGATCATGTAAATGAACGTTTTGATCTTATTCAATCTCTAATCGATAGTGACAACACGGGATTTTACAAAATAGCTTTGAGGTAAAGAATGCACTACTAAAATTATCACTCATGTCTCCCCATATTTATAGGGTATGAGACATGCGTTGACCACTGCTTGCGCATGACACTCCTACACATGACTATCCATCCACGCATGAGTCACCGCTACGTATGACTCATACGTTATTCATGTCAAGCATGACTCATGCGCGACTAACCAAACACACATAAAAACCAACTCTACACTAGTACTGTGTCCTAACTTACAAGACACAATATTGTATCATCTATACAAGATTCCCTAGCAATTGACATACATAAAATGCACCAACATATTGACGCTAAAATGTGTTTTTCACATTTATGATTTGCAGGAAGAGGATTACATTTGTAAAAATGCACCAATATTGTATCTTGTATAAATGTGTATTTTCATTAATCGTTTGTTTTTATAAACATCATTTTTAAAATCATTTGTTTAACCTTTTTTAAAGTGGCTATCGTTTTTAAAATTGTTCCTTTTTAAACCTTTTGTTTTTTAAAATCGTTTTTTTTAAATCGTTTCTTTAACTTTTTTAAAGAATTCTTTTTTAAGTCGTTCATTTTTAAAAGCATCCCTATTAGAACCGATTTTAAAATCGTTTGAAACTTTCTACTCGGTTGACTTATAGCCAATAGCTAAAAAGAACTTCAAAAAAAATGATTCCAAAATTCGAAGGAAATTCAAAACGATCAATTTTAAACGGACAACTGGTTTAAAAATCGACGTTTCTAGAAAACAAAATCGAACAAAAAATAAGTTAACAAGTGTAAGGTTTTAAAAAATGCACGAATTTAATAAATGAAAAGTTAAAAAATAATGAATTTTGAACAACAAATGCTCCAAAGAAATGAAGATTTGCAAAAAGATAAACTATTCTAAAAAAAAGTTTAAAAATTGAACGATCTTTTGCAACCTTTTTATTAGAACGGTTCGTTTTTTTTTTCAAATCATCCATTTATTTTGTTTTTTATACATGTCATTTTTAAAAAAAAATTAAAATGAACGATTTAAAAAAATCGATTTGTTTAAAAAGTTTAAAAAAACGATTTTAAAAGAACGGTATACAATGAATAGTTTAAAAAACCTTAAAAGACAAATGAATTTAAAAAACAAACGGATAAAAATGGAACAATTTTAAAGACGATAGATAGTTTTAAAAAGGGGTTAAAAACAGATGATTAAAAACGATGTTTATAAAAAAGCAAACTTTGTGTATTTAAAACGTATTTTGTTAAATACTAATCGTGAAAATAACGAAATAATATAAATAAACTTGAGTAATTGCAATTAATAATCTATGAAATATTAAAAGAGCTTTGTTATTATCAAAAACAGCCCCTAAGGTATATAATGACCTAATTATCATCATACTTAACTGCAAAAGTAACAAAGTTAGTATCAGGGGCCCAAATCATTATAAAATACAACCTCGAGGTCTGATATGGCAAAAGATTCCTTTTTGGACTGAAAGGGTTAAATTGGCTAAACCACAAAGGCTAAAACTGTAATTTACTCTTTTAAATAAAAAGCCCCCAAAATGCCTTATTTTTTTATTTCGAAAATTAAAGTCTAAATTATGTAAAATTAATTTCTACAGCATTTTTTATAAAGTCATTTCTAAGGATAATCAGAGAAGCGTGTAGTCACTCTCAGCTTGACCCCAGCCAGGGGCTCTGCCTCTTGGACCCCGCTACAGGCTGCAGCCCTTCAACCCTACTCCCATGGGCGCTGCCCCAGACCTCCGCCAAGGGGGCGTCCCCCCCCCCCCTCTCACACCCCAACCCGCAGCGGAATAAAAGTCGGGGCATGATTGGGTTATCACCAAAGCTCATGATATTTACTAAGAAGTTTCATATTTATTAAATTCAAATTACAAACTTAAATATCCAATAAACAAAATTCATACAAATATAAAGGAAACCAAATCTCAATGTTTATTCCAACGCAATAACTTGTTTATTCTTCTAGACCATCCTAAGTGTTTCTTTCCTCAACTAGATCACCAGTATCATGTGTAAAACAGGGGGGATTTTGGGTCAACAAAAGTTGGCGAGTGAACCTTGATAAAACATTTTTCATAATTGCATGTTTTATTTATTAAGGAAAATTCGTGCATAAATCACATGTGAGCAAATATATATAAATGTAAACAGTCACAAATCACATTGAATGAATATATGACATGAATGATGATGTATTTGAGATCAAGGCTCAATCAAACGGAGCCGATCTAATGAGGCAACTGATGCTCAACCCATATCCCACGGGGAACTGATGGGCCTAATGAAATGCGTGCACTGAAATGATAAATTTAATCCACATATAAATCACACAACAACCAATACACATTTGATCACAAAATGATATAAGCACAAGTGTTTAGATAAAATAAAGGAATAGTACGACACATGATACACCCCAAAACGTGATTAAAACGGGGAATTTGTAGAGATTCACTCACCTTGGGTGCGTATTCTTGAGTGGTAAAGAGAGCGCACGATTTAGAATTTAACCGACGAAGGAAACTAACTTAAAATAAAACGTAATAATTCGATAAATAATAAATTTTTAATTGAAATTAACATTTTCAATTAGTTTTTAATATTAAATTTTTAGATCTATTTTTGTGAAATTAATACCAATTTTTAGGCTTTAAAAACCTTATTTTTAAGTATTTTAATTAATTTTTAGTGAAAATAATAAAGGATTTGAATATAAAAAAATTACCCTTTTTAGGGGTTTGACCGGTTCGACCGGTTTGACCGCGGGAGTTATTGGCAGCGTGTGAGGTTCGAACTTGTGACCTCTCGGTTGCGTGCACGCAGCTCTTCCAACTGAGCTACGTGTCTAACCCGTTAGATCTTTGATATTTATTATATTTATATACTGTTTACCTTAATTCAGAAATAATTAAAAAGGTTTTAAAATCAATTAAACCGGTGTGCGTACTGAGGCTCGAACCCGCGTCTGCAAGTTGTTTTGCACCCAGCCCAACCAGTTGGGCTGGGTGTCTAACCTGCTCAGAATAGAATTTTTATTATACTTAACCACTTACCGCAGGTTAATTTGTTTATTTGCAAAAACAGTTGATTAAGTTCAGAAAGTCGGCTATGTGATAGGATTCGAACCCGGTATAGATAGTATGAAATGCACACAGTCCACCACTGGACTGTGTGTCTAACCCGTTTTAAAAGACCAAGTTTGATTATTTATAATCTGAATAACTTCATCTTTTTCATCCTACATTAAACCCAGTACTGAACTCGATTATGTCAGATTAAAATGATGTTATTGTTGTGCTGGTTATACATTAATCATGTTAACAACAAATTGGCAGGAATGCTGAAAGATTTACCGATGATTGAAATGTTCCGGCGAGCAGAGCTTATCTTTCCGGCGAATAGAACTTAGCTTCCGGCGAACAGAACAAAGGTTTTGAGCAGAGTGATTTTGTGAACGATTGGAAGTGTGAGCTTGGAATGATTGGTAGATAGTATTTATAGGCAGAGGCGGTCTTCATCTTGGTTTGAATTCTCTATGATTATGAATGAAAAAGCTTTAAGGTTTCGGTTATAACTGATGTTTGTCATTAGTTGTATCCGTTTTTCAATCGCAAAGAAGACGTTAACCCTTAAATTTCGCGATTTGATCTTGACAACAATTTTAGAACTGAAGCTTGCTATTTGCAGTTTTTGTTCTTAGTTCTGCTATATAGGTTGTTTCTTTCTGATTCAAATCACCAAAGTGTGTGTGGAGTAGTGGTGTTTGTTGTGTATGCATACGCGGGAGACCCGGGTTCGAAACCCGGACACTCCTTTATTTTATTTTCATTTACTAAATTTTATTATTATTTATTAATTATGATTTTTCAATTCTACAATATTTATTATTTATGAAATATTTAAATCAACCGGCTCTAATAAAACACGCAACGAACTTTTAACTGAACATTTGATTAATAAACGAAGCGGGTTTTGAACCCGTTTTTCATAAATGTTACACCCCCCCTTCCCGCGGAATCGGCATTTGGAACTGCGTCCGAACATTCGAAATTATAACCACTCGAACAAGTGTGCATTCTCGCACCTCCTAACTTGTTCGGTGTATATTATAATTCCCTTGAGTTAACAAGTTAATTTCGATTACACTAAAAGATCTAACATAGTACTAACTCCATTCAAAATAATTCATTTCATTTCCCAATGTTTTAATCCATCTGCCATTTATAATTGTGTTTTACCTAATTAAGGGTATTTTAGTGTTTATTGAGTTTCTGGTAACGAGCTATTTATAAAAAAAAAGTAAGGCAGTTTATTGTCTATTAGCATCATACTAGTTTACCAATATATTTTGACGATTATAGATGTTCTCTAAGGGTGTGTATGGGTCGGTTTTGACCTAAAATCATAACCATAAGCGCGATGTCTGTTAATGGATAACAATAAACATAACCGATCGGTTATAGTGGTTATGGTTATTCGGTTTTGATGGTTATAGCGGGTCGGTTATGGGTGATTAACCGTGTATTTAGCTTAGCTAAAAGTAGTTTTTTTTTAATATGGAATAAATTGTTATTGCATATTTGTATATATTAGTATATTACATAGTATTAAAAAATACATATAATCTATAATATTAATACCAATTATTATCAAATATTCAAGAAAAGTGACATGATACATTCCATAAATTCAAATAAACATTCAACCAAAACCAAAAAACGATATGAAAAACCCATAAATACTAAAAATCTCCGGTAAAAAACATCAAATATAAAAAATATGGTGAAAAATCCTAAATCCTACAAAGATTTATTACATGTCGGTTCGGTTCGATTATAGTGGGTATGGAAAAACTAATAACCATAACTGACCCGCAACTTTCGGTTTTCAAAAAACTATTAACCGACCCACCAGTTTTTTATTTGGTTCGTTTTTTTGGGTTCGATTTTGTCGGTTAATTCGGTTATGATTCGGTTAATTCGGTTTTTTGCACACCCTAATCTTCTCCCTCTTTGTCACCTTCATTCGGATATAATGACACATCTCATTAAGTCTGTTCGTCGGCCAAAAAAATTTTGTTTACCTATTTATAATAAAATAAACTACATATTATATATTTTGTTATACATAGAACTATAACAAAAAAAAAAGCGGTTAAAAACATAATATATATTTTTTATTCATAGAACTATTAGTATTATAAATAAAATGTATATATATAATAACAATGTGTGTTACGTGTTATCTATTAGATGCATCTATTTTTTTATTTCCTTACTTGTCTTTTTCTACTTATCTTATATTAGTTAAATAAATAATAACTTAATATTAAATTTTATCCTACTTTAAATTTTTTAATAGATGCCTTCTGTTTTATTCTCAAATTTAAATTGTTAATTCAAATATTTTTAAATAAAACAAATTATTTATCACTAAAAACCAAAATTTGTATTAATATATTACTTGTTATTATTTTCATTTTTAAAATTTATTATATCAATTTCATTACATAATTTAGAAATTAAATTGTCAGAATTTGTATCAACATTTTATCACTCAAATGGTGAATTTTGAAAAGAATCCTTCTATTTTATCATCAATTTTAAATTGTTAATTTAAGATATTTTTAAATAAAATAAATTATTTATCACAAAACCTAACTTTGTATTAAAATATTATTTATTTTTAATATCATTATTATAAAAAAAAATTATATCGTTTTTATTACATAATTTATAAATCAAATTATCGGATTGGTACCAAATTATATCACTCAAATAATTGTTGATTTGGTTTTTGAATAATGTATCTTCTTTTCAAAAAACCATCTCCGTAATCACCCTAATCATCACGTATCGAGTATATCTGTTAGTTCTTCTAAAGATATAACTTTTTTATTATTTGGTATATAAAATTAGATTTATTCAACCGTGTAATACACTGGTTTTAAAGCTATAATTTTTTATTATTTGTTATACAAAATTACATTTATTTAACCCGTGTAATACACGAAATTTTAAATATACATTTTTTATGTATATAGATTTATTTAACTCGTGCAATAGACGGGGTTTTTTAAAAGATATATTTTTTATTATTTAGTATTCTAAATTACATTTATTCAAACTGTGTAATATACATGGTTTTTAAAGATATAACTATTTTATTATTTGGTATATAAATTACTTTTAATCAACATCTACAGTACATGAGATTCTTAAAGATATATATTTTTTATTATTTAATATATACAATTACATTTATTCAACTTGTATAATAAATGAGGTTTTTAAAGATATATTGGTTTATTATTTAGCCTATATAATTACATTTATTCAACCCGTGTAACACACTTGGTTCTAACCTAGTAATTAATAATTTAAAATAGTAAATACGTCGGTTTCCAATCGGGCTTATGCTTGCAAAAGGTTATTAGCGATTTAAGTTTGAGCATAGACATAAAGCTCAAAACGAGACAAATCGAGCCGAGCCGAGATCTATTCATCTCCATTCATTATCTATGCTGAAGGTTGGCGGCTTGGCGCCTCCCAAAGTTTTTTTTTTTTTGAACGGCCAAGGTAATCCTCCAAATGGGCTAATGGCGAAATTCACCACATCGGGGTACCCTCGCCTCCGAACCGGGGAAAACCCTCACCTAAGGCCGAAGCCCGTGAACACTCGCCCGAAGGCACGACAGTGCGATGAGGTAAAACCCGCTCAGTTCAAGGATCGAACTAGCGATCTCCACCTATTCACCTAATCTCCTCTCATCACCAGGTGCCGCAAAAAATAATGGGGATGACAGGAATCGAACTTGGGTCCCTTAGAACACTAAGTCTCTCCCTTACCACTCCACCACCACCTCATTGGCACCTCCCAAAGTACTATTTATGGTTTTTTTTTTTTATTGTTATTTTATTATTATAATTAATTTAAAGCATTTTTATTATGACTATTAAGATACGTTGTTTTATAAAATGTTAAGCATGTCGTTGCGATTTACTCATTTTTATCTACATCTAGATATAAATTTTACTAATCGAGTTGTCAAAAGTACTGCACAGTGACCGAAACACAAATGTAAATGACAAAATTGTCTTAGAGTTTACTTTTTTATATAAATTGACACCATTTATCATTTTCGTTATTTTATTAATAAAAAATAACGTTTAATAAAACTTCAAATATGCCATTATGACGTCTTAGTTTATCAACAATTCCATAGAAGTTTTATCCGAACAGGTCATATATAGTTGATTTTTTTTCTTCACTACAAAGGCAAATCGAACAGATCCGGCCAAACATCGATGTGGGTACAGGTATTCATCCTTATGGTTTACGGGTGATGTAAAACACGTATTGAGAACGAAAACATGCATCAATGTACTCCTGAACATGGTTGTAAAAATCCTGACAAATCTCCGATTAATCGCTAGTCGGAAGTTCACCGAGTAGCTTTTATCTAATCAATCAATTAATCAGTAGGCGGTCAACAGTAGTCGAAGCTAGTCCTAATCAGCCAAAAATCGGTAGCAGTCTAGCGATTCCAGCCATATTTTAATCAAAACCTGTAATTTTGCCAATTAATGATATCTAATTAAAAATATGGGTCGAAGAAGGTGTTAAAACACGTCTACTAAAAGAATACATATAAAAGTGTGTGTATAATACAAAATTGAAAATTATATATAAAATCTTAAATAGATTAATCGTTGGTCGGTATCTCACTGATCAACTAGCGCCTAGCAATCCTTACAACCTTGCTCCCAAATATGTACGGATATTATTATGTTAACAAATCAACGAATCGAACCGATACCGATCGAATACCAAACTAGTAGTCTAGTACTCAAACCAACGAAAAGCCACAATTCCATACAACAAAACAGATCGAACGACACGAAAAGCTTTCCAGAAATGATGCTTCGAGTTATAAACAAAACGTCTTTCACCGGCGTCATCAGCCGGCGACGGATGACCACCACCGTAATGAGTTTTGGCGACGGCAGCCACGGTGCACTCGGCTTACCCACCGTCGCCGGAATCGGATCCCACGCATACGAACCAACTCCAATCACAACCCTCCCTCCCGACGTTTCCACTATCGCCGCCGGTCACTACCACTCTCTCGCCGTTACTTCTAACGGCCACCTCTGGTCATGGGGCCGTAACGTTGAACACCAATTGGGTCGTAACATTGATTCCCCAAGGTATGCTTATTCAATTCTAATTTTTATAACATTGTTATTTTTTACTAGTTACAAGATAGGAGTGTTCTTTCTTTTTTTCTGGGTTTTGGGTTTTTCAGGTCAGTTTGTTCGGGTTTTTCGCTGGGAAAAAATGGCCCGATAACCGACCCATACGAGGTTCGGGTTTTTTGGGAATTCTCTAATTCGAATTCGGGTAGCTCTAGATTCTGATCCGGTTTCGGATAAAAATTAACAGTCCTATGTATCAATGATATATCGGTTATCGGTCCCCCACCAAGATGTCAGTTGCGAAATATCGGTCAGAATATCGGTACCGAAAATATCGACGATATTGACCGATTTTTCCGATATCAGTACCCTTCTTCATAGTTCTACCATTCGTCTTTCTTCTTATTGCTGCTATTAGTGTTTTAAGTTTTAATTCTTAGTTACTGTTAAACGTTAGTGTTTAAGTCTTAGTTCCTGCTTGCTACTGTTTTGCAAGTTGCAAAAGGTTAATCTGTTAACGGAGAGTATACTTAATTGTTAGTGTTAAATTGCTATATATAAGAAATTTAACATGGTAGTAAACCTACTGTTATCCCACCGTGATAACCGATATCTCAAATATTGGTCGTTGACCAATATCCGATATTTTACCGCATTAACTACTTAGCTGTTAAGTTTCCAAATATATTATAGTGCTGTAACTGTTTGCATTTTTAGAATAAACCCAAACCCGTGAATTTTGCGATATATTTGTGTCATGTTAGAAAGTTAGACCTCTACCTAGCGGAATATGTGGTAGATATGTTCTAAATTTTTAAATGTCTTGATGATTTATATACATAACCATCAGCTTTGAGGAAGTTGTAAGATGACGTACGCATACAGTTTTTGTTATTTCTACTAATTAGCAATCAGACTACATGTAACCATACATACTTGTAACAAATGTATTCTATAAGGCCAATTAATGTGAATTTGTGACAGAGAAACATGGGTTGAACCGGAAAGAGTAAATGGGCTGAGTGGTGTTCGATCGGCTTTTGCGTCGGGTGTGGTGTCTGCGGCTGTTAGTGGTGACGGGTCGTTGTGGATCTGGGGGAAGTCGAAGCGTGGGCAGTTAGGGCTTGGCGTTGGGATTACAGAGGCTGTTGTTCCCTCCAGGGTTAAAGTTCTTGATAAAGAAGAGATAATTAAGGTGGTCTTATTACCATTGTTAAGGTAGAATTAATGATTCTTGATGTTTTTAACCATAGAGGGTGTTTGGCATTGCATTTTGAATGCAACCTGTTACCGGAAAACTCACAATATACCACCTAGATGAAGGTTGTGATTGTTTTGTTTTTAATTGGGGAGTAAAATGCCATTTTCGTCCCTAAGGTTTGGCCAGTTTTGCGACTTACATTCAAAGGTTTGTTATTTCGCATCTGGATCCAAAAGTTTTGAAATATTGCCATTTTCATCTGGCTCGTTAACTCCATCCATTTTTCTCTGTTAAGTCGGGGGGTTTTCCGTCTTTTTTGTTAACTTAAAGGGCAATTCGGTCTTTTTTTTCTATATGCACAAGCATTTAGCATAATGTAGATAAAATGAAAAAGACCGAATTGCATATTAAGTTAACAAAAAAGACGAAAATACCCCTGAATTAACGTGGAAAAATGGATGCAGTTAACGAGCTGGATGAAAATGGCAAGATCTCAAACCTTTTAGATCCAGATGCGGGAAAAACAAACCTTTGGACGAAAGTTTCAAAACTGGCCAAACCTTAGGGATGAAAATGGCACTTCACTCTTTTAATTGCTTAAAAGCATATGATATATTGTAATGAACAGGTGTCATTTGGATGGGGGCATGCTCTTGCACTTACTAAAGATGGGAAGTTGTTTGGTTGGGGATATTCAGCAGATGGTAGATTAGGAAAGAGAACAATTATGGGCGTTTCACCGCTTGATTCAAAGGCTAATCTGTCATCAAGTTTGAAGCTCGAAGATGCTGAGAAAATTGTCTTGGAAGCTATGGACAAGGAGAACGATATGCCCATAATCTGGGAGCCTTGTTTAATCGATGAACTTAAAGGTGCCGAAGTTGCTGATGTGTCATGTGGGCTTGATCACACCTTGGTTCTTCTACGTAAGTCATGTTAGACCATGCCATGATGTTTGGTTTGCGGTTAAGAATTCTGACTAAAGCTGGGAACTTTTTTTTCTTATTTGTTAAAGAGTAAAATGCCATTTTCGTCCTTGCGGTCTGAACACTTTTGCGACTTTCATCCAAAGGTTTGTTTTTCGACATTTGGATTCAAAAGGTTTGAAATCTTGCCATTTTCATCCAACTCGTTAACTCCATCCATGTTTCCCCGTTAAATGAGGGGCATTTCCGTCTTTTTAGACATTTTTTATTGAAATAAAAACACTATAAGAAATAAAGATTCACCAGTGTTGATCTTCTCCCCACCCAAACCCTTTAATCATCACAAAAATGTCTAAAAAGATGAAAATACCCCTGACTTAACGTTAAAAAATGGATGAAGTTAACGAGATGGATTAAAATAGCAAGATTTCAAACCTTTTGGATCCATATGCGGAAAAACAAATCTTTGGACGAAATTCGCAAAAGTAGCCAAACCTCAGAACGAAATTGGCATTTTACTCTTTGTTAAATCTTGGGATCTTGTTTCAGGTGATGGAACCTTACTCGGTGGTGGAAGCAATGCATATGGTCAACTGGGTAGGTCAACACAAGATACGGAGTTTCTTCCCATCGACATAAGCGTCTACCCTGTCTCCATTGCTTCCGGGCTGGGCCATTCTTTAGCAATATGCCGAATCCCGTCAGCAGATGGAGGCAATGGCATTTCAGGCATCTATTCATGGGGTTGGGGTCAGAATTCTCAGCTCGGGCGGGAGGGTCCCACAAACATCCCATTGCCCGTGGACGGACTTTTAGGGGAAATACCGTTGTCAGTGTCAGGCGGACGTGTGCACTCTGTTGCTGTCATGACTAACGGAGAGCTTTTTTCATGGGGGTGTGGTCGAAACGGACGGCTCGGGTTGGGTAGTTCTGCAGATGAGCCTGAACCCATGTTGGTTGAGTTTTCAGAAGGTGCTAAAGTTTTGCAAGCTGTCGCAGGGTTTGATCATACTCTAGTCCTAACCGGCAACTAAACAGCTATATTGATTACTTGTCTATTGTTCAAATACAAATTACCAAGATGAGATATTGAATTCGACATGTGTTATAACTTATAACAGTATCTTAATTGATAGTTACAGATTTGATTAATGCTTACAACAATGTGGCATGTGGTGTTATGATACTTGATTGTTAAATATCAAAAGTTTTCAGGGCTGTCATCCAGTTGCTTCTCATCTTCAATATCCACCTCTAGTATCTCCTGTAAAACTAGCATTGTTCACCATTAGATAAACCACTGGTGATCAAGGTTGCTAACAGTTATGAAACTAAGATCACAAATTCGCATTCAAATGCGCTTACAGGGATCCTTTCCTTCAAATAGTTCCCGAGCCGGGCTAATACCAGGGACCGTTCGTGCCAGAATCGGCCCTTGAGTCTAATCTTCACAAAGGTCCATTGACTTCAGTTAATTCTGCAACTCCTGTTTCATAATTCATATTTATGGGAGTTAATAAGTCGAGCAGAAACCGAGCTTGTTTAACTTATGAGAATGAGAGCTCAAGATCGAGCTAAGCTCATGAGTAGTTTTTCAACTTTGAACTTGGCTCGTTTATTATTAATTTATATACATTTTTAACTGTTTTTATATTTATTTAAATTAATGATTATATACAACATAATATATATTATTTAGCTTAGGGGTGGTACTTTCACGGTGGGCCAGGCTACTTTGAAAGCTGCTTCAGGCAAAGTGACCAAACACGAGAAAGCGGACCTTGACAACCAACACGTGTTTATTCCCTTCGCTTTTGATACTTTTGGTTTCCTTGCGCCAGAGGTTGTTGACCTACTTAGCCGAGTTCAAAGGGTCATGCACGGTAATGTTAAGACCCCGATATCTATGGATGTAGTTTTTAAAAGACTTAGTTTTGCTATTCAAAAAGGGGTAGCGGCGCAGCTTGTTGCCCGTTTACCTTCTATCTCAATGTAATTTTTTATTGTGTTGATTTTAGATATTTTATGCATCATCATCATCATACTCAGTGAATCCCACCTATATGAATAGAGAGGTTGCTTCCAGTGAGACCCTCGGCTTGATTGTAGTTTTGTATCAAGCCTTGGTCCTAAGGCACATATCACTCAAACAATCAGGACAGAGAGCCGATTGGTGCATGTACCCCCGTGTCTTTCAGCTATCAACGCCATCACATGATGCATGATTAACCTTCCGCCGCTTTTAACGTTATTTTCACGAAATTAGTAAAATAACGTTAAAGTTACTACCATTTCACTTTTGCCCCCGAGCGCCCACACATATATACATTATATGTGCACATCGCAAGCAGGGCATATAGATATTTTATGCATATAAATATATAATTTTCTTTTTTTAACACAAGTAGATCTTTATAAATAACACGGACTCGTCTAGACTCACGAGCAAGCTCGAGCTCAATAAGTGAAGCTCGGCTCTGACTTCTTTATCAAACAAGCTTGGTTTTAGAAACAAATTCAGGCTCGAGCTCGTTTTAGCTCCACACAATCTAGAGCAGCTTATGAGCGGATTGGCTCGTTTACACCTCTATCCATAATCCTTAGGGGTTTCAGTAAGGCTACGAATTCAATCGAAGAAACCGGAAACCGAAATTGAAAGGGAGATGATTACCTGTCATTCCAACTGACGTATCAAATATGTGTGAAAACTGCATACATCAGACCGAAATTAGAGTTTTCAACCTAACTGACATGAAATTCTGATTTACTAATTGAGACTAGAAACTTGCCTTTGATCTAGCATCATCCAAAACCTGCTTCACATTGTCTTCGGTTAGATCAAGCGATGCAGAAATTCTAGTGAATCTACGCACAATTAACGATCTCGGAGCCCTAATTTGCCTTTGCAGCGTAATCGAATGCTTCAGATACGAAGTTACAGTGTTCACGTTCACGAAGGTCCGTTCATGGTGGTGACTGAAACATTGCCGCCGTGAAATCTGGTGGCAGTGGTAGTTATTGACGCCGTGAACGATGTTTGTAGCCATTTTTTTCTCGCATACGATTTGGTGGTGAAATTTGTGTTTGTTTTGTTATCCACTCCGTGATGTGGGACCTCTTTATCCGGAACACACCATGAGTTACCGCTGGGGGCGTCAACCATGTCTTTTTTTTTTTTTTATTTACGGCAAATTTCGATCTTGCCGAGTATTATCGTGTTATCAGTGTAACCATTCAAATATATCTATCTTCACTAGATAATAATGTTTATACACAAATTTAAGAGGAAATCTAAGAAACCAGAAAAAAAAGTTCTTGTGGAAATCGAATCCGAAACCTAATGGTTTTAAATCTTATCTCATCTAAGATGCCACTAGAACATAATACCATAGGCGTCAACCATGTCTTTCTGAGTGGATTAATAGTCGTTAAAAGAAGAGCGAATTGATTTGATAGACAACCAATCAAAACCCTTCAATTGCGTCAAAGGGAGAGGGGATGTGAAATCACACCGTCCAGCTTGAGGGCTAAAAGGATTAATTTATGATTATTATTTAAGAATACGTTTTTTTTATTCAAACGTGTCTATTCATCCTTGTTCTTCAAAACTTTTTTCACTTGTTAACATCTATACCCTTCATCCTAAAACTTTTCCCTAGCAATCTATCAATCAATCATTCATTCATACTCGCGTTTTCTAAATTGTTATCTATTTACGTTTATTTTTTATAGGTAATTATTTATTATAACAAACTATTTAATATTATACACAGGCCCGGCCCATAGAATGTGCATGATGTGCCACCGAACAAGGCCTAAAGTTTTTAGGGGCCTAAAAGAATTTATGTTTTATATATTAATTATATAAAAATCAAATTAGTGCATGTTTGGTGATACAGATGGTTGAGCGCTCCTATCAATTCACTCAAGATGCAAGTTCGAATTCTGGAACTCCATATGTTTTTTTAAATTTCGTCTACCATGTATTAAATACATTTCCTTCTAAATCTCTCTAATTTGAAAAGATTAAAAATGAAGGAAAAAGAGATAAGTTTTCCTTCTATTTCTCTCCATTTCATTCGTTAAATGAAACTCGTAAACACAACATTAATTAATTAAAGGTTTTACTTGCTCTTTTATTGTAATATAAAATTTACGTGTGTGGATTTATGATTTACTTGGGCTATGTTTTTTTCAATGGCAAAGGTTACATTAATCCTACCCCTAAACTACACCAATAAATACTAAAAAAAATTATATGTTTTAAAAAAAAAGTCAAAGAGCCTGGATTTAAGAACCAAAAACGTTTTTTGGCCTTTTAAGAATTTTGGATTTATGATTTTGTAACCACTTTACCAATTAGCCTGGATTTGGATATATGGAGATATGCGAAAAAAAACCAAATTTTTTTATCTCGCACAGGACCAATTTTTTTTGTGATTTTCGGAGACGACACTTATTGTGTATCGCATAAATGAGTATAATAAGTTACATTTAAATATTAAATGATTATATAATTGGGAGAAATTTTAATTAACTATAATCATCACATAACAATCAACTTGATAAAACATAATTAAACATTACTTAAGTTAAAGTTTGCAAAACATAAATGTAAGAGTAACATACATTTTTTATCGTTTAAGTGTATAGCAAGTTAAAACTTTCGTCATTAATTTCAATTAGTTACATGAATCATCAATTACGTCTAATATTTGTCACTGATATCGTCATTTACACGAGTTAATTTTATGTTTATAAAGATCGTCTTTTAACAATAAAGGTAAAATGTTCACTTCATAATAATTTATCAGAAATTTTAACATTGATTAGTGGAAATAAAGAAATGAGTGATAACCGCTAAATATAATAAGAATGATGAGTGTAATTAATAAAAAGAAAGGACGAAAAATACCATTAGTTTACTCTCGATAATTAATAAGCTATTCGTATCGTCATTTACGTATAGCATTATGTTCATGAAGTTATTCTTATGCCTTTGGGTATACTTTAACATATCTTAACTCTATCTAAGTGTCACATCAATCGTTCTCCTTAGTTCACTTTGTCTCACTCAAAGAAAATAGTTTAATCTCATTAACTTCATCCAACCCTATTTTTAGGGGTTTTTGGTTTAAAAAAGAAAAGAATCATTAATCCAATCTTTTAATATTGGCTTAACATGTTAACACATAACTTATTTAATGCCCTTTAACACAAAAAGGAAGTGGTTTGTAATGTCTGCTACCATGCTATGTACTGTTAACACTTTAAATGTTAAAGTACACCCACGGCCTTACTCTCATTTACGAATTACGAATAGCATTAATGTTCATGAAAGCAAAATATAAACTACTTGAGAAGTCATATCATAACTAATAAATAATTACTTTTGTGTTTATGTTCAGTTCCAACTTTGGTTTTAAATTTTTTGATTAAGATTTTAACTGTAATGGCATATGAGCTCCGTAGACTCAAATACTTAACACATCACAAACTAAACCGTAGATATTGAAATAAAACAAACTAATAAGAAGCGTTGGTAAAAAATCGAGATAGTTCTTTGGCTCGCGACGAGAGGAGCGGAAGATGAAGAAGAAAATGGTTGTCGTATCAAACGATGTGTGGCGGTGTCGATTCACGTTGCGTCTGGTTGTCCAATGATCGGCAATGGTAGTCTCAGATGGTGGCGTCGTAGCAAGTATCGTTGAATCACTAAAATTTATCGAGAAAGCGTTGGTGAATGTTGATCGGGTTTTGAGAGGGTTGGAGAGAAAAATTTTGAGAATTTGAGAATTTTAGGAAATATCTTGGGAACTTATATTTATTTATGATATTTATAAAACCAATAATGATAAAAATAATTTAGATATTGTTTTAAATGTTCTTTTTTTGTGTTTATAAAATTGATAATAATACATATAATCAAAATATTATTTAGTTTTAATTGTTAGGGTTTTTTTAATAATACACATAATTAGTGTATTTGTATGTGTGTTGTGGTGGTACGTTGTCATAGCCATTTGATGGGTATCAATTCGATTTGGAACGGTATTGATCGGTTTAAATCGTCATAGGTCTATGATGTAAGAACTCCATGGAGGTTTAATGAATCTGTGATGGTGAAGAAATTTTTTTTCATTCATATCTTCTTGATTATCTTCTTAGATCTATGATTGATCTTCATTCATTATCACTATACACCCATCTTCTATACTCAATGGCCCTTATTGGCCTATCAATCATCCTAATGGACCATTGATCATCCTAAACGCCCTTCATTGATAATACTAGACTAGGGATGAGCAAATGGTACTGGGTACCGAATCGAACTGATACCGAATTTACCAAACCGGGTACTTTTCGGTACCGACTTTTGACATTTTCGGTACTGGTTCGGTACCAATTTACCAGTTTTTACCCACAAATACCTGTACCGAACCGTACCATACCGGGTATATTCGGTACCGGTACCCGCTTTTGGGGATTTTCGATACCAGTATTGAAATTACCGGTTCGGTATCGGTTGGTACTGAGCACATCCTTATACTAGACCATTGATCATCCTTAACACCATTCATTAACAAAAATGTAGCCTAAACAACCCTAGTTGACTATTATTGCCCTAGTGGCGGAGCTTGACCAAAAGTTCCACATAGGCGGAAAAGTCATGGGACCCAAAAAAAAATTCCGATCACTATGTTGCGGGTTATATGTTCGGGTCGGCTATTCGATTCGGGTTGGGTCGGGTCAAACAATAACAACTCCACATAAAACTAAATAATCCTCATTCATTCAAATAACTCATTTTTCACATAAAAAACATAAATTTGAACACTTAAGTTTCATTTATATAAAAACTAGTTTCAGGCTATATTTAAACTCACTTCAAGTTTAAAAACAACTATGAAAAGATTATTAATAGCTTCATTCTTCACGTTTTTTTTAACTCAATACGAAAATATGTATACATTTTTTGGATAACAAACTTGATAAGGGCAGGGAATCTTTTGGCAAAACAATCGGCGGGAGCAGACCTATATAATTTTAAAATTTTCGGACAAAAAATCGGAAAAATTACACTAGCAACCGAAACATTGGCGGGGGCGGGTGAACCTCCTTGCCCCTTAAACGCTTCGCCCCTGACTGGACCTAATTGGTCCATCAATTACTCTAATAGACCATTGATCATCCTTAACTCCCTCCGTTGGCAAAAAAAAATGAAGCATGAATACCCTAGTTGACCATTACTAGCCCTAATTGGCCCATTAACCATTCTAATGGACCAATGATCATCCTAAACTCCCTTCGTTGACAATAATGAAACATGAACAACCCTAGTTAATCACCATTGGCCTTAATTGACCTATCAATCATCCTAATGGACCACTAATCACTATAAATGTCCTTCATTAACAAAAATGTAGCATGAACAACCCTAATTGACCACCAATGTCCCTAATTGATTTATCAATCATCGTAATGGACCATTAATCATCCTAAGCAACCTTCATTGACACTAATGTATCATGAACAACCCTAGTTGATCAATACTGCCCAAATTGATCCATCAATGGTCCTAATGGACCATTGATCTTCCTTAACGCCCTTTATTGACAAAAGTGTAGCATGAACAACCTTACTTGACCATCAATAGCCATAATTAGCCCATCTATCATCCTAACAAACCATTCATCATCTTATGCGCCATTCGTTGACAATAATGGAATATGAACAACCCTAGTTAATCACCACTGGCCTTAGTTATCATATCAATCATTTTAATAGACCACTAGTTATCCTAAACGTCCTTTATTAACAAAAATGAAGCATGGACAATCCTAGCTGACCTCCACTATTCTAATTGATCTATCAATCATTCTAATGGACCATTAATCATTCTAAACAACCTTCATTGATACTAATTTAGCATGAACAACCCTAGTTGACCATTATCAGCCCTAATTGGTCTATCAATCATCCTAATAGATCATTAATCACTCTTGACGCCATTCATTGACAAAACAAGGACATGAACAGCCCTAGTCAATCACCATTGTCCCTAGTTGACCTATCAGTCATCCTAATGGACCATTAATCATCCTAAATGATCATCATTAACAAAAATGTAGCATCAACAACCTTAGTTTTCCATCATCGCTATATGTTTAAACAACATGATCATGATCGTCGCTATATATTTAAACCTTTTTTTATTAACCATTAAACAATACATCGTACGTACACATATACATACATTAGCACATATACGTACTTAATACATATAAATAAATAAGTACCTACCTGTATACAAATAAATCAATAAATAAAAAGTAATTATTTGAAAAAATAATATGTTTATCATAAGAAGTTATTCATTTACTATTGTTAATACTATATACGAAAACCTTTATTTATATTTTGTTATCTTTTTTTGTTAATAAAAAAACATCAGTCAACATATACAATTAGTATTTACTTATTTTTTTATTATTAGTTTCTATTTATTACTGTTATATCAAGAGATGCGGTTCTAGAACCGCATCTTTTAGCTCTTGATTTTTTTCAAAACACTCATAAGATCTGGTTACATAAGAACTACATCTTTTGGTTCATGTTTTTTTTCAAATAAACATAAGATGCGTGTTAGAAAGGGGACCGTATTTTAGAAAGACCTATAGCACTTTTGATCAATCATCTGGTAAGTTGAAATAAGAAGATTAATCATCCCACACACTTGAAATATGATGTGATTTGAGTTGTAATTAAGAGGATGGCATTAAATATTTACACACAAAAAAGCCCTCAAGAATTCACTTTCTTTCTTTATGTGGATCTTCTCTCTCAGATTTAGTCTATAGAACTTCAATATCAAACGAAGACCATGTTCAAAGACTTAATTAGTATCCAGAATTAAACTTTGGTTAATTAACACAAAGTACATTTTCTAAATTATTTAATTGAGTACACACCAAACTTTATCGAGTTTAGTCATTTTTAACTTAGAATTTTGTTGACTTTCTAGTCGTTTAACAAATTAAAACATACAAACTCATCAATAATAATAATAAACAGGAAATTCATTCTCTATACAAAATAACCGAATACAATAATACAAAGAATTTGAGATGTCACAAATATTATTTCATTGTTAAATAATTCTTCGTAACCAGGCAACATAAAAGACATAATTATAGCCTTTGTGAAACTCAGTTAGGGGCTGTTTGTTTATCTCTTAATGAGGCTTTTAATGGTTCAGACCTCTTACTGGTTCAGCACTTAATGGTTCAGACTGTTTGTTTCATGAGCAAAAGTCTGAATGGTTCAGAGCCTCTGAATGATTAAGTATTATACAGAGTCTAAATGGTTAAAACCTCTAATCTAAATTGGTCAGACATTTGCCTTTAAACGGTTAAGCATTGTACTGGCTCTTAATGATTCAGACCTCTTACTGATTCAGCTCTTAATGATTCAGATCTCTTACTGGTTCAGCACTTAACCAATTAGAAGTTGCCAAACAACCCCTTACTTATTTCAAATTGTGTAAACTGGAAAAATGGTCCCTGAGGTTTGCTCACTTTTGTCACTTTAGTTCAAAACTCAAACCTTTTAAATCTGTGTTCTTGTGGTTTCAATTTTGTTGTCATTTTCATCTAAAATCAAAATATGGTCAGTTTTTTCAGTAAAGATCCAACTTTTTTGTCTTTTCCTCCTTTTGAATGAAGGGCAAAATGGTCAGATTTTTTTAATTTGTTATAATAAAACGTTAAAATACCATTTTGCTCTTCATTAAAAATGAGAAAAAAGACAAAAAAAAAACTTGATGTTAACTGAAAAATCTAACCAGATTTTAATTTTAGATGAAAATGATAAAATTTGAAACCACAAAGACCCAAATTAACAAAAGTAATCAAATCTCATAGACCATTTTAGCAGTTTAGTCTTTCAATTTATTCTAAAGTTTCCCTAAACAAATATTAAATGGTAACAAAATTCATGAATGCCACATACTTCAATTTGTTTTGTTATAAAAGTTTTATAACAATAGATTTATATATCACCAAAAAATTATCTCAAATAACTCAATTCAATAACGTCAAAATAAACCAATCTTTAAAAGTAACAGTAGCCACACAATTGATGGCCCGAATTAATTCTAGAACACCATGCCACTTGAGAAATTAAATGCATGTTTGCATCATTTTGTGATGATATATTGTTACGCGCATTATACTACATAAGGAACTAAATGCAAGTTGAAGCCATTCATTATTACTATTTCGTGGATAACAAAACAAAAGACAAACATAAAACATACACGTACCTATAACTACAAAATCAATGTGACTTCTCCATTAGTCTAGGTGTATTATGATTTTATCGTCAGTTCAAAATTATGAATTTGTCCTCGTTCAAAGTTATGATTTTGTCCTTGGTTAAAAGTTACAGCATTACTATCGCTTTAGCTTTTGGCAAATTACGATTGTACCCAACCCAAAATAATAATTTTGTTCTCAGTTAAAAACTACAGTATTGACACCGTTTTAGTTTTTTTAAAGTGTGTGTGGGGAGTAGTGTTAGGCTGCTGCCAGCCATGGCATTTCTCCATTGGCCCGGGTATGTTACGATTTTACCCCCATTTCAAAATTACGAATTTGCCCTCTTTCAAAATTACGATTTTGCCTATGGTTCAAAATTACAGTATTGTCATCGCTTTAGCTTTTGGCAAATTACGATTTTACCCCAGTCAAAAATTACAATTTTGTTATCAATTCAAAATTACAGTATTGCCGACGTTTTAGTTCTTTTAGCAAAACTATAGAAATGTTTTGTTTTAATTGGTTGACTCGATTTATTTTTTTTCATGTCAAGGAATCGTCTAACACTCATTCATTAGTCCTGACAATTTACAATTTTGCCCAAGCTCAACATTACGGTATCCTATCGTTTTAGGTTTTTTTCTAGCAAAACTATGATAGTTTTTTTTTTAAATTGGTTGAGAAATATTCGTACTACCGTGTACCACAAATCATCAACTAGTAGTATATGATATGTGTTTTAGCTTTTTGAAATCATTGCCTCGAATCTTTAGCCATCATTGACCAATGTTACATAAGCATTTTTTTCTTTTCAAATTCGGGGACATGAAATTTTCACCACCATTGACCAGTGTTACATAAGCGTGGAATTGAAGTGTCCGTATATCTCTTAATTATCCTACCGGTGAAATTTCTAATAATAGGACATGTAAAGATTACCTTTTTTTTTAGTTTTTACTTTTTATAGTTTGAATGATCATGTAAACGGACCGTTAATACAATAAACGTTATAAAGTTATTCATTTATATTTATATATTTATTTATTATAGTTTGAATGATCATGTAAACGAACCGTTAATACAATAAACGTTTTAAAGTTATTCATTTATATTTATATATTTATTTAATAAGTAGACGAAAATGAACAACTAAACTTGTTCATATGGATAAACGAACATAAACATATCACATATGGCCCTGTTTGTCAAGTTACGTTTGTTAATGTTCGTTTCTGTCAATTCATTTACATTAGATCACTAATGTTCATTGATTTGAGTTCGCTTATGTTTTGTCATTTAGTTTCGTACATTTATTCATTATGTGTCATGTATGTTTACATGTTCTTTTGAATTTATATATTAGTTAGTAGTAACTAATAATACTAATTGACCTTCATGCATCAACTCATCATCCCTACCATATTTTAGAACAAAGTCTTGGGTAATAAACTAATGCATGAACATAAAACATCCATTTTATTCATTTATGGTTGTTTATTTATATCTGTTTATGTTCGTTCATTTTCTTAACGAACACAAACATGTTCATTTTCTTCACAAACGAACATTGACAAGAAAATCTGTTTAATTAAGTGTTCATTTTCGTTCATTTATTCAACTTAAACGAACGAACTCGAACATGCCTCGTTCATGCTTGTTGAATTTGTTTGCAAACCTAAGTTTGATCTCCAAATCATCATCTATATTTGAGATATTGTCCTATGTTATCATGAAAACAAAGTAACATATTTTTAGTTTTAATTGTAATTTATAAACTTTTGTCGGCTAACTTATACATGATAACTTAATTTTGTGTAAAAAGTGATCGACTTACAAACATGAGGGGGGAGTTATTTTGAGATACTTTTGAACATCCTAATTCGGATCAAAGAGGTTTCTTGTGGACAAAGCTTTGTTAGGATTATATATATAGAAGGACATTATGTAACCTACATTATCAGTTGAATCACAAGAATGAGTTTTGGTTTATTCTTTTTTGCATTCACGTTCTGATATCAATTGTCTAATAATTGGATTGAAGATCCTTTCTTATATAAATGGTAGACCCATTGACCCAAACAAAATGGACCTAATTCTTTTCTTTCTCTCTCTAGATCTTGCTTCTTGCTTGACTATTCTTCACTAAAAATAACAAGCAACAATTGAGCATAAACATTCTGGGTTGAAGATCTTTCAATCCAGAATTCAAAACAAAAATAACAACTCGATCCTACTCCACGTATTGCAAATGTGGGGGGACCCCACAACCTGTGTTAAGCTAATTGAAACCCTTGAACCTTTTTACCTCAGAGATCACGTCACTATCCTTGGTCTTATAGTTGTTGTAGCAACAGGTGTCAAGTGGGTTTACAAAGTTAATAAGGATGCCAAGGGTGTGGTAACAAAGTATAAGGCTCGACTCATTGCCAAAGGATACGTTCAAAGGCAAGGAATTGACTACGAGGAAGTATTCGCACCGGTTTCCAGAATCGAGACAGTAAGATTACTGCTTGCTTTAGCTGCAAAACGTGGTTGGGAGGTTCATCACTTGGACGTTAAACCAACATTCATTCAAAGAGAATCAACTAAAGAAGTGTTTGTTACTCAACAAGAAGGTTTTGTAAAAAAGGGACATGAATGACAAGTGTATAAGTTATTTAAAGCCTTATATGGTTTGCGCCAAGCACCACAGGCGTGGAACACGAAACTCGACTCAGCTTTAAAGGAGTTTGGTTTTTTCGAGATGTGAACGAGAGCAGTCAGTTTACCGAAGAGAAACGAACCAACAAATACTATTTGTCGGAACCTATGTGGATGATTTAATTGTTACCAGTGAAACCAAATAGGATATAACATTCTTTAAAGATCAAATGGCGGCTCAATTTGAGATGAGTGATCTTGGTATGTTGTATTATTAACTTGGAATTGAAGTAGTTCAAAATAATAAAGGGACCGTACTCAAACAAACCGATATGCGACGAAAGTCTTGAAACAATCTGGTATGTAGGATTTTAACTCAACTCAATACCCAATGGACCCTGGATTATAGCTGTCAAAAAAGGTCGAAGGACCAAAGGCTGATCACACCGAGTTAGGAATATAGCGGGTTGTTTATGGTACTTGGCCCACACTCGGCTCGAATTAAGCTACTCGGTAGGGTATATAAGTCGGTTAATGCAAACACCAAGTAAGACACATGAGCAAGCTGTAAAACATGTGTTACGATATTTGAAAGGGAGTCTTGATTGTCACACCCCAACCGATGGCGGAAGCATCGGGGCGCGGCACTAGGCGAACCAGATTGTATCAAAAGAAATTCCATAACAACTAACATGACAATATCACAAAGTTAACATGCCATACTATTAACAAATACCACACGTCAATTATTACAGAACTTAATATCTTTTAATCAATCCAATCCGACAACCTAGATTTTTATTACAAGAAATCCTACGATAAAGCACTAAGTCCCAAGTAGCCTAGCATATCCTCAACTTGCAACATACGTCAAAATAAAGTCAATACATAAAATGTAAAGGTAAGCATACATGTTTCGTGTAATAGCATAGTAGTTTAAAGCGTTCGCGTAATATCGCATACGTAAACATGATTCGTGTTGCATACTACAACCAAGATAATATCACGCATTCAATTTCGTGAGAAGGCTGCCACGTCCATCCTAGCTAGACCCCGTCGGGTGTTAGCCACACTATAGTACCATACTAGCTAAGGAGAAATCAACAGGATATATCTAGCACGTATGTCAAGCAATCATGTGTAGTCACGTGTAACGGATATTCGCGTGTTGATAAATAGTTTAGTTGTGTTGGGTGTTTTGATAGAGACGTATGTTACACCCAAAATGTGCGTTTAAGCGTAAAAGGGGTTCAGTATACTTACTGTGGGTGCGTTTTAGGAGAAGTACGGGATCTGAGTTGAGTCGGGAAGAGCGCCGGATCAGCCTGTAAGCGAACAGAAGTGCATCAGTCTTCCGAATTGCTGAAACGGTTAACGGTTGAGATACCAGCAGACAAGTTCGAGCGAACTTGTACTTGAAAGTACAAGTTCGGGCGAACTTGTATGTCTCCATACAAGTTCGGGCGAACTTGTGAAGACTTGTTGAGATGTGAGACAAGTTTGGGCGCACTTGTCTAATTTCCAAGGAAATTATACAAGTTCGGGCGAACTTGTAGGTTTGCTAACTGAGGGAGACAAGTTCGAGCGAACTTATCTAATTTTCTTGAAAATTTGGACAGAGTTCGGGCGTACTTGTGCCATTTTTGAGGTTTTGGTCAAGTTCGGGCGAACTTGATGTACCTTGAGCGAATTTGATCGTTTTGGCATCCAAATCGTGCGTTTTTTGCGTCGTTTGCTGAGGAAATCGAGTGTTCATCCCTCCAACCTTAAGCCACTGAGTAAAACTTAGGCTAGAAAGGTCTTGTGGAGCGAGTTTAGCCATTTTACAGAAGCTTGGGCTAATCCGGGCGAACTTGTGGTTCGTACGGGTTAGTCCAGTTTATGTAAAGTGATGATATCGTCCCTGTGCTTCCGGATCTGAGATTCTGCTTGACAAACGCCCCGTTCCACTTCATAGTGAACGAAACATACGTCATTTAGTCCGAAATTGTGTAAAAATCGATGTTTTAAAGGTTTTACTCATATCTAAACATAGATCTGAGTGAAAAAGAGAAGTTTTATAAAAAAGATGAAAATTTTCGTAAACAGAAGAGATTTGATGAAAACGAAGGCAAAGCCTTGGGCAAAATCGTTATAAACCTTTGTAAAACGTTGTTGAACATCATTGTAGTTGAAAACGGGTTGAATCTTACTTAGAAAACAAGGGTTTCGGGTTTGGAGAGCCTCGAGCGAACTTGGCAGCAAGTTCAAATGAGAAGGAGGAGCTGAGTATTTATAGGTGAGGTGAGATTAGGTGAGCATACATCAAGTTCGGCCGAACTTGTATCAAGTTCGGGCGAACTCGTTACAAGTTCGAGGCGAACTAGTTGTTTCTTCTTGGTTTTTAACACAAGTCCGGCGGACTTGTGGATATTGATGAGTTATGAGGCTCAGAAAAGTTCGGGCGAACTTGTGGTATACAAGTTCGGCCGAACTTGGCCTGATGGCCAATTTTTGTTGATTATTTCGCGTTAAGTGTTCGTTTGGCGATTCGGTTCGTATTAGATAGTTATATTAAGCGTTTTAGCGAAGTGTTAAGCGTTATAATTGATGAGATTGTGCGATTAAGCAATTCGAATAAGCGAGAGCAATGCGATAGTGATTGTAATCATAAACATAAACACACATAACACATAAATAACATAAAAACCACATAATTAACTGCGTTTTGCGATGCGATGAGATAAGCGATGCGATGGCACAAGTGGTTATTATACAACAACACACTCGGCTAGTAAAGTAACATAGTTACTTGTGTTTGCGTTTTGAATTAGCGATGCGTTTAATAAGCGATTTGATGCGATATAATTGTAAACAAACATAATTTAATTAACATAAACTTTTCATAATGGAACCTCGGAATTACAAATGGAAGTACAATGGGAAATAACTTGAAATGAAATAACCACGAAACTTGGAGTTGTTACAGTCTCCCCTACTTTAGGAAATTTCGTCCCGAAATTTAAGTAGTGGTCGTAACAAAGAGATGCGGATACTTAGCCTTTATGTCACTTTCTAATTCCCAAGTGAACTCGGCGCCGCGTTTGCCTTCTCATTGGACCTTCACGATAGGGATTCGAGAGCGTCGAAATTTCTTGGTCTCTCGGTCCATGATTTCTACTGGCTTTTCCACAAAATGGAGAGTCTCGTTGATTTGTAGATCTTCAAGGGGTACATGGAGATTCTCTTCAGCTAAGCATTTCTTGAGGTTCGAGACATGGAAAGTCGGGTGTACGTTGTTGAGTTCCTCCGGTAATTCGAGTCGGTAGGCCACTTTGCCAATTCTTTCCAGAACCTTAAAGGGACCAACGTATCGTGGCGCTAGCTTTCCTTTCTTGCCAAAGCGGACCACTCCCTTCCAAGGTGCAAGCTTTAGGAGAACGTGATCTCCCACTTCGAACTACAGGGGCTTGCGGCGTTTATCGGCGTAACTCTTTTGGCGACTCCAAGCTTTCAAGAGATTGTCTCGGATTTGGAGGATCTTGTCAGCCGTTTCTTGAATTAACTCGGGACCGGTGATTTGTGCTTCTCCGATCTCGTGCCATGCAATAGGCGATCGACATTTTCTTCCGTACAATGCCTCAAAAGGAGCCATTTGAATACTAGTATGATAGCTATTATTGTATGAGAATTCGATTAAACGTAAATGCGTATCCCAATTACCACCGAAATCTATAATGCACGGACGAAGCATGTCTTCGAGGGTGCGGATCGTGCGCTCAGCCTGACCGTCGGTTTGAGGGTGAAAAGCGGTACTGAGATTAAGCGTAGTACCGAGAGCGGATTGAAAATTTCTCCAGAGACGCGAGGTAAAGCGACCGTCGCGGTCAGAGATGATGTCACGAGGCGTCTCGTGTCGACAAATGACTTCGTCAGTATAGATTCGTGGTAATCGTTATACCTTAAAGTCTTCTCGTATAGCAATGAAGTGCGCGGATTTAGTAAGATGATCAACGATAACCCAAATACTATCGTGACCAGAGGAGGTGCGAGGGAGTTTCGTCACGAAGTCCATGGCTATACTCTCCCACTTCCACATCGGGATTTCGGGTTGTTCGAGTAAGCCAGAGGGCCTTTGATGTTCGGCTTTAACTTTCGAACAGGTTAAGCACTTTGAGACGTAAACAGCGATATCCTTTTTCATGCCCGAACACCAATACTTAGCACGAAGGTCCTGGTACATCTTGTTGGCTCCGGGATGAATGGAGTATCGAGATTTATGAGCTTCGGTCATTAGCAACTCTCGGAGGTTATCACGGTTAGGAATCCAAATACGGTCGAGATAGTAATAGACACCGTTAGGCTTAGCGACGAGTTGGGTTTCGGGTCCACATTTCCTTTCTTCTTGCAGGGTATTCTCGTTAAAACAAGCAAACTGGGCTGCACGAATCAAAATTTCAAAATCATTCAAAACTTGAGAGTCACGAACACTATACACATAGCTTCGTCGACTTAGAGCATCGGCATCGACGTTTGCTTTGCCGGGATCGTAGCGTATCTCATAATCATAATCGATGAGAAGTTCAACCCATCGGCGTTAGCGCATGTTCAATTCTTTCTGGTTAAAGATATGCTGTAAGCTCTTATGGTCGGTGAAGACCGTACACTTGGTACTGTAAAGGTAGTGTCGCCATATCTTTAATGCAAAAACAACTGCACCGAGTTCGAGATCGTGGGTTGCGTAGTTTTTCTCGTGGATCTTGAGTTGTCGAGACGCATACGCGATAACCTTGTATTGTTGCATAAGCACACAGTCAAGACCAAGATTTGAGGCATCGCAGTAAACAACGAAATCATCGTTTCCGTCGGGTAGAGCGAGTACAGGAGCATTGCATAGCATACGCTTGAGGGTTTGAAAGGCTTCCTCTTGTTTGGAATCCCAAACGAAAGGTTTGTCTTTATGAGTTAAAGCGGTAAGCGGAACGTCGGTTTGAGAAAACTCGGTGATGAATCGATGGTAGTAACCCGCCAATCCAAGAAATGAACGGATTTCAGAAGCATTCTTTGGCGTAATCCAACTCTTGACGGCTTCGATCTTCGCAGGGTCGACGTGAATTCCTTGACTATTAACGATGTGGCCGAGAAATTGGACTTCTTCGAGGCAGAATTCACACTTGGAGAATTTAGCATAAAGGTGATTACCCTGAAGAAGTTCTAGAACTAAACGGAGATGACGCGTATGTTCGGCTCTCGACTTCGAGTAGATAAGAATGTCATCGATAAGCACAATGACGAAATGATCCAAGAAGGCTTTACACACACGGTTCATCAAATTCATGAAAACCGCGGGTGCATTTGTGAGACCGAAAGGCATGACCACGAACTCAAAATGGCCATAACGGGTACGAAAGGCGGTTTTCGGAATGTCTTCTTCCAACACGCGTAACTAATAATAGCTGGAACGTAAGTCGATCTTAGAGAAACAAGTAACACCTTGAAACTGATCAAATAAGTCGTCGATTCGGGGAAGAGGATAACGGTTCTTTATCGTGAGTTTGTTAAGTTCATGATAATCGATGCACATTCGAAACGTCCCATCTTTCTTTTTCACGAAAAGCATGGGTGCGCCCCATGGCGAAGTGCTCGTGCGTATGAAGCCTTTATCAAGAAGCTCTTGAAGTTGGCTCGATAGCTCGCGCATTTCGGATGGTGAGAGATGGTAAGGGGATTTAGCAACGGGAGTAGCTCCGGGAATCAAATCGATACGGAATTCGACATCACGAGTAGGGGGTAAACCGGGTAAGTCGTCGGGAAAGACGTTAGGAAATTCACAAACAACGGGAACATCTTTAAAGGTTTTCTTCTATGTCTCCGGGTTCACAATGTGGGCGAGGAAAGCAACACATCGTTTTTGCAAACATTTGTGTGCTCGAGTACATGACAAAAGCATCAACTTCTTTGAGGGAGTTTCACCGTAAATATGAAGTTGATCACCGTTTGGAAGAGGGAAACGAATCATTTTATCAAAGCAAACAACTTCAGCATGATTCTCACGAAGAAAATCCATGCCTACTATGATATCAAAGCTATCTAACGCATAGGTATAAGATTGATCGAGAAGATGTGGTTGTTGAGATCGAGGGTACAACCACGCAAGACGGAATTAACGGTAACAGTTCTTCCGGTGGCGACATCGACATCGAAAGTCTTTGGGAGTTTAGCGCGTTTACATTTTAAAACCTTTTCGAATTCTAACGATACAAAACAGTTATCGACACCAGTATCAAATAAACATGAAGCATAAATACCATTAACAAGGAACATACCGTTGACAACATTGTTGTCATTCTGGGCCTGGCGATGATTGAGATTGAAGGCTCTTCCACGCGCAGCCTGGTTGCTGTTGCTGCTGCGGTGGTGGCTGTGGCTGCTGCTGCTGCTCTTGCTTCACTGGCTTGTTTGGGCAGACATTGCTTAAATGATTTGGGCTCTGCACGTGTAACAAGCACGTGCCTTCGGCGCTTGCTGCTGATTGGCCTGAGGAGGAGCTGGTAAAGCTAGTGCTGCTGGAGCCTGAGGAGCTGGCTGACGAGGACCACTACGGCAGCTGATAGTAAAGTGGTCGTAGATGTTGCAGTTGGTACAGAATCGGCAATTGCTGCCAACTACATGATGATAGGTGCACTTCGAGCACAAAGGATGAGGACCAGTATACATACGTTTAGCTGGAGGTGCGTTTGGTGCTGCAGACCGGAGTGGCTGAGGGTTTGTTGGAGCAGTAAGTGCATAGTTCTTGCTCGGGTTCTCTCGCTTGCGACCTCCGCGATTGTTCTTTGACTCTCGAGACTGATCGGATGGAGCTGCAGATTCGGTAACGGCCTGGTTTGCGACCATGCTGTAGGCCTGAACACGCTTGTCGTTGATTTCGGCTGCTAACTGATAGGTCTCCTCGATAGTAGTAGGGTGTGCTGCTTGAACAAATTCAGCGACGCAATCGGGAAAAGCTCGCAGATATTTCTTGATCGCTTTCTCGGTAGTGTCCACCTGACCGGGACAAATGATGCTCAACTGTTTGAAGCGAGCGGTGAGACCAGCATTGTCGGGACTATCATGCTTGATATTCCACCTCATTCTCCAACTTTTGAACCTCATGAGGGGGACAAAACTATTTCACCATGATTTCTTTTAGTTCCTCCCAAGTGAGTCCGTAGGCTTCGTCGTTTACGCGCCTGTTGCGCTCGACTGTCCACCAATCGAGAGCCCTCGATTGAAACACGTTGGTGGCGTTGATAGTGCGCAGAGCCTCGGGACATCCGCTTTAGCGGAAGGTAACCTCGATAGAGTCAAAACAATGGAACATGGCACTCGGTCCTTTGGTGCCTGAGAAAGTGAGAGGTCCACATGCTTTAAACTGTTTGAAACTGAAGGAGGTCTTTGGCGCATCATTCTTTGAATCGACGGATGAGTTGCTGCTAACAGCGTGGATCTCACTGACGATCTGAGGGATGACTTTAGCCATTTGCTTGGCTACCAACGAGCGATGCGCTTATCAGCGTTGTTGCGCTGGATGTTTCTCCTCGTGTGTGATCCAATTGAAGACATCTACACGAAGGATTTAGATTAGATGAGATTCGATTATAATAGAGTTATGTTTAAAATATTTATTATTATTATTCATACAAGGCACAAAACACATAAGCACGTATCCACGTAAGCACATAAACACGTAGACACATAAACATGTAAGAACATAATCACACAAGCACATAAGCACATATTTTGCACGTATTCACCTTTATCCAAAATTATGCGTAGCGCGTATGAGATGCGAGTAGTATAAGCGATATATAAGTGATACATAAACGAGATAGGCGAGTAATACCACGCATGAGACACACATGTCCTCATAGGCGTAAGCGAGTTAAGCGTTTTAGTTTGGTTGGTGATTATTTAGCGTTTTAGATTACGAGAGCTGTGCGAGTTGTGCATATATTCGATGGAGCGTAAATGCGATTAATCGAGAAATCGAATAAGGAGAAAATTCACAAAATTTAAACACATAAGTAATAATAAACTCGATGATGCGTAAATCGGCGATATTGGCTTAAATCAGTTTTGGAATGTCCTGGGTTTTGAGACATTGACTACCAAAAGTGGTTCGAGAATCCCATGAGTTCGGACACACTTAGCCTAATAGACAAATGCTCTCGCCGTACCACGATTAACGGCATTTGTCCTTCCAGTTACGTCGTGTTCTGAGTCATCGAATTACTCGAGACTTTGGTGAGATTGAAAATCGAGGAATGGAACTAGTTATTAAGATTCGGGTTTCACCTCTAACTTAACAACTTCATTCCTTGTTGTGGTTACGCTCACCAATTGCATCGGGCGTTCCACTAGATAGAAAGGGAGATTTTCGTCGAGGTTTGATATCACTCCTGTAACATCCGTCAAAAAACGAATTTACCAAACCCGCTCCGTTTATTAACCGAACAATCAGTTAAAAATTTTGTTGCGAATTAAATGCCCAAAATAATTTTAAACGATACATAATCAATTATTATATTAGAATATATAAGTTGTTTTTGAAAAACTGTTGAAAATCGCAAAATAAAAATAAAATGTCCCTGCCGGGTTTCGAACCCGGGTCAGTCGCCGAGTCAGCTGGTTCAACAACTTAACTCACAACACTTGAACCACTGCGCCACTTGTATTATCTGATAACTATTAAGATCATTTAATTCATAAAGTGTCTTTCCGAATTCAAAACCGGCGCCCAAAAGTTCAGTCGTCGGAAATCCCGGTAATCTCGCGAAACTTAACGTTTCTTTCAGTTATAACGTAAAACATAAATGCTACATCGGTTATAACCGACGTCTGAGTCCGCGACCAAAGTTATAACCGCCGGAGTTTTTATAACCGACGAACCAAGTCGGAAATCGGACCAAATACATCGACGACTTGCCCTATAAATACCCCTCGAACCTCTGCAAACCTTTTCGCTCAAAACCGCACCTTTTCTCGGCGAAAACTCACTCGCCGGAAATATTCTGTTCATCGCCGGAAAACCGGGTTCTTCATTTCTGAGCCTTACTAAACCCTCTGAACTTATACCGAAGTCACCCACATCCTTTGTAAGCTTTCTGGAGACTCGCTGCTGCAAGACACCCGACGCCGGAGCCTGTTGCTGTCGCCGGAGTTCTGCCGGAAAACAGAGGAAGCTAGTCGGTATACCTCACGCCTAATTTCTTCATTCTTTTTACTTAATCTCGTCTGTAATTAACTAAAAAACGTTTAAGAATCCTGATTAAAACTTCGAACCAGATCGTCATCGTTCCTGGTTAAAATCTAACGAAGAAGACGATGTTGCGGTAACTCATAAGTATAATTTAAATCAAGAAATAACTCGGGTTAGACACACAGTCCAGCGGTGGACTGTGTGCACATTAAACACAAAGGTCTCGAGTTCGAATCCTGTTCCACACACGCTGCCTTAATAAAAAAACGCTTTTTTTGTTAACCGAACCGGATGTCACTCTGTTATATGTTAAGTATATTAATAACCGGAAAAAAACAACCAAGTTAGACACACAGTCCAGTGGTGGACTGTGTGTATGTTTAAATCACAGGTCACGAGTTCGAGTCCGGGCTACTGCACCGACTCGGACAATTATCTAGTTTTTTTAAAATAAGACAGAAAAGGAAATGATCAGTTTGTGTTTAAGTATAATAAAAATCAGTTAAGTTAACAAGTTGGACACACAGTCCAGCGGTGGACTGTGTGTTAGTATAAGCCACAGGTCCCGGGTTCGAGACCTGTGGAGCGCACCGTCCGATTCAATTAAATCATTTTTAAAATAAAAGGATTTTCTGTTTAAATTAATTAATATATAAATATAATTAAAAACAGATATATGACGGGTTAGACACGTAGCTCAGTTAGTAGAGCTGCGTGCACGCGTACGGGAGGTCTCGGGTTCGAGCCTCACCCAGCGCACTTATATTCGCATTCGAACCGGTCAACGGTCAAGTCAACGGTCAAAGTCAAAGTCAACTGTAGCAAAAAAATCAAAATTTTTTATTATTTTTATTTATTTATTTTAATTAAAAATCAATTAAAAATACTTAAAAATAACATTTTTAAGGTTAGAAAATAGCCTTAAACTCGCAAAAATACACCCAACAATCCTACTAAAATAGATTAATAAAATCCGTTTACTTACCGAACCATAATGATATTTATCTAGGTTAATTTCACTCGTGGTTAAAACCACTTCGCGTGCATTCAACATCATCAACCGAACGCACCCACTGTGAGTGACTCTTACAACTTCCCCTTTTAAATTACACGTTTTGGGGTGTGTCATGTGTCTCAAATAATTAACTCGTTTATTTAAAATTGTGCCATACCATATCGTGATCTAAACTTAGATTGTTTATATTGTTGTGATTACTTATTTCATTTTGTCAAATTATATGAAATTCATTCATTAAGCCCATCAGTTCCTCGCGGGAGACGAGTTGACCAACGCGTGCCTCAAAACCAATTCATTATTGTTCATGTGTGTATCATTGAGTTTATATTGTTTGTAGTTGTGTCATTCATATTATCATGTTTATGCAATTCATTCATTAGGCCCATCAGTTCCTCGTGAGAGACGAGATGAGCAACGCGTGCCTCTAAATGTTCCATTATTGTTCATGTGTGCTTTATTTAATATCTTATGATTGTTGAATAAGTTTACATCTATTTTTACTCATGAGTGGTTGTGCACATATTTCATAATCAATTTAATAAACTTGTTCAAATGTTTTTCCATAGGATTCACTCGCCAACTTTATGTTAATCCAAAACCTTTTTACACATGATACAGGTGAACAGGTTGAAGCAAAGAAAACATAGGAAATGCCTTAGAAGAGAATAAAGAAGCTTAGATTGATAGTTAGAACATGTTGTAATATTTATTGTAAGTTTCCATTAAATTGTATTAAATGAATATGAAACGCATAATAAATGTCATGAGCTTTGATGATAACCCAATCATGCCCCGATCACCTTTTCCGCTGCGGGTCGGGGTGTGACAGATTGGTATCAGAGCCATGACTATAGGGATATAGGATAGGTTATTAGACCCTTAGAGCCTATACTATAGTCTGCCTAAATTTTAATTGATTAGGTGGTTACATACAAACTTGTGATATTTATTTGTTTCATATTTGTTTACATATACAGTCAAACATACATGCTTATATACATATTCATTATACATATATCGATGTTCATGTATTCAATTTATTTTCATACTCTCATTATCCAAAGATTTTGTTGCAATTTTCAAATCTCATCAAAGTAAGTTCTGCGACGGGCATGTAGTAACTGGAAGGGTACAAGTACCGGTAGTCGGAACGTCCTGTCTAGGTTGGCATTCGTATAAATCCAATATAACGGACCAGTTTGCCTACCTGGAGACCAACGATGAGAGTACGAAGGACCTATTAGGCCAAATCATGCCACACCAAACGTCGTTCGAACTAACCCACTTTGAGGTGTCACCGTGTCTACACCTGGACACATTCCGAATATCGCACGTTGTATATATATTTCTCGATTTTCTCCGGGTTTTTGTGTACGCAACCTGGCAAACCCGTGCGAACCATATGAAAAACCGTTATTCATGGGGGCCCACATGATTACACAGGTAAAGTATGGCGGCATGTAGGGCCTAATGGCGAGCAAAGCCCAAGACATCCTATGGATGTAGTAGATTTATTTTTCTATAATTATTTTATGAATGTTCATTCCTAATGCGACCCATGAACCCAAATCGCTCAACAAATGGCTGCCGTAATACCCAACATTGTATCCAAGTTCAACAAGCACTCACCGCTAATCCTGTCAATCAAGAAAACCAAAACATTATTAACTCTCCCTCAAATACCGCTAAATGCACCTACAAGCATTTCAAATCATGCGACCCTCCAAAATACAAAGGGACTGAAGGCGTCACCGCTCTCCTCCATTGGTTTGAAGAGATGGAGAACACTTTTCTAAATTGCGATTGCCCTGACGATCGCAAAGTGCGTTATGCTACCGGTCGATTATATGGAATAGCACTTACTTGGTGGAATACAGAGAAGGCCAAACGAGGTGTGGAAGATGCTATAACCTTAACTTGGAACGAATTAAAAGAAATCATGACCAGACGATTTTGCCCAAGGAGTGAAATCAAGAAATTAGAAGATGAATTTTATTCGTTGAAGCAAAAGGAAGGAGACCACACCACCTACAATAAAAGATTCCTCGAGTTACATCAAATGGTTCCCAACATGTTCCCCTCTACCGTTTGATCGAGCACTACATTCGTGGTCTTCCGTCAAAGATTCAAGACCCTGTAATAAGTACCTCGCCTGCAACTTTGGAAGTGGCAATGGAGTTAGCAACAGAGCTTACCGAGAACCGAATCCGAAACAAAGACTTCAAGGAGGAGAAGAAGAAGGACAAAGAATCGACTGAAACCTCCGACTCCACCCAAACCGAATCCCCTTCTCAACCCAATCCTAAGAGAAAAAGAGACGGGCAACTATTTGCTGCTATCCAACGTAACCAACCTATTTCACACGCCATACCCATCCAAGCTATCCCAATCACTCGAGTGGCACCCAACTCAACCTACCCAAATAAGAAACCATATCTTGGACCTCACCCTCGATGCAACAAGTGTTTTTATCACCATCCCCATACCTTACCATGTCGTCTATGTGCAACTTGTGGACGCTATGGTCATTTGAGCAAGGTTTGTCGCACCTTACAAAACCAAACCTCTTCCCCTACTCAAACCATGAACCAAACCTATCATCAACCCCAATACCCCATGTTCCCATATGCTCGAGCTTGTTTCAATTGTGGCGACCCTACCCACTTTAGAAACACATGCCCTCAATTGGTTAACATCATCAACACTCAAGCCCAATCAAACCCAGTTAACCAAGTAAACCAAGAAAACCCAACCGCTAGGCCATCAGCAAGAGGAAGAGTCTTCAACATCAACGTCAATCCTGTCGAAGATAATGACGGCCCAAACGAAGATACCCAACTAGTCCTCTTCACCGAAGATCCAGATTCAACTCCTATCATTTAGTTTTTTTTGTTTTCTTTATCACATAGAACCAAACATAACTTAAGGATAAAGCCAATGAAACTTTGACGAGAATACGGTGGATACGCCGCTGGTACTTCCTATATATAAGTATTCTTGTCAAAGGATCAGAAGCATTATCTGGCGGTTATGAGAGGTTCCATGTGTAGACTATTAGAGTAATTATTGTTTATTGTTTTCAGTATATGCATTTGCCGAGGCCGCAGCTCCCCCTTTATGAGGTTTTGAGCTTGTTCCCCATTTTATTATGCGGTTGAACTTGGCGTGCCCGCAATGATCGGCTCCGTTTGATTGAGCCTTGATCGATCAGTTCATTTTACATTTTCATTACATGCAATACGTTCGGCTCCGTTTGATTGAGCCTTGAGCGCACAGACAATTTCATTTTCAGTACATGCAATACGTTCGGCTCCGTTTGATTGAGCCTTGAGCGCACAGACATTTTCATTATCAGTATCTTGTGGTTGTGGTGTTTGTAGTAGAGTCGCATAGAACTAACCATAACTTGCGGATAAAGTCAATGAAAATTTGACAAGAATATGGTGGATACGCCGCTGGTACTTCCTATATATAAGTATTCTTGTCAAATGATCGGAGGTATTATCAGGCGGTTATGAGAGGTTCCATGCATAGGCTGTTTGTGTGATTGTTGTTTAGATTAAGTTATTCATTTTCAGTACATGCAATACGTTCGGCTCCGTTTGATTGAGCCTTGAGCGCACAGACAATTTCATTTTCAGTACATGCAATACGTTCGGCTCCGTTTGATTGAGCCTTGAGCGCACATACAATTTCATTATCAGTATCTTATGGTTGTTGTGTTTGTTGTAGAGTCGCATAGAACTAATCATAACTTGCGGATAAAGTCAATGAGAATTTGACAAGAATATGGTGGATACGCCGCTGGTACTTCCTATATATAAGTATTCTTGTCAAATGATCGGAGGCATTATCAGGCGGTTATGAGAGGTTCCATGCATAGGCTGTTTGTGTGAGTGATGTTTAGATTAAGTTATTCATTTTCAGTACATGCAATACGCTCGGCTCCGTTTGATTGAGCCTTGAGCACACAGACAATTTCATTTTCAGTACATGCAATACGATCGGCTTCGTTTGATTGAGCCTTGATCGCACAGATATTTTTCATTTCAATATTTTATGTTTGTTGTATTGGTTGTAGAGTTATATAGGACAAATCATAATTCACTGATAAAACCAATGAAAATTTGGCAAGAATATGGTGAATACGCCGCTGGTACTTCCTATATATAAGTATTCTTGTTAAAGGATCAGAGGCATTGTCGGAAGGTTATGAGAAGTTCTATGTAGGATTTAGTAGTTCCTTGGTAACTAATCATAACTTGTGGATAAAACCAATGAAAATTTGGCAAGAATATGGTGGATACGCCGCTGGTACTTCCTGTATATAAGTATTCTTGCCAAAGGATCAGAGGCATTATCAGGCGGTTATGAGAAGTTCCATATAGGATTTAGTATTGCCTTGGTTGAATTTTGTGTTACATTTATATCATCTTGCTATTTAAGGAGATTTGATTGTGTTCCATTTCTACATAAACTAACCTCTCCATCATAACAAACGAGAGAGGAACTTCCACCATTCAAACATATATGCTATCAGAATGTGGATTCAAATATTAGCTGTTGTGATTATTTATGTTCAAATATTAGCTGTTGTGTTTATTTATGTTCAAATATTAGCTTTTGTGTTTATTTATGTTCCATGTAGGTTGTAGTATTGGAAGTTTTGCCTTAGGATATAACCAGACCCTTCCAAACATATTCAAACTTTTATGCATGATATCATAGTTAGCGAATAAATTCTGTTTATCAATACTTTTACAGTAGGCAACAAAAAGCGATTCCTGTAATAGGGTACTTAACCCTTACAAGGAACGTTACCGCCTCAAACAAAAACTTAAACCCTTACTTTTTCTAAGCATATAACTGTCAAACTAAACACCATCGTTCTTTTAGTCAGATATATCACAATTTAAATTTCGGGACGAAATTCTAAAAAGCAGGGGATACTGTAACATCCGTAAAAAAACGGATTTACCAAACCCGCTCCGTTTATTAACCGAACAATCAGTTAAAAATTTTGTTGCGAATTAAATGCCCAAAATAATTTTAAACGATACATAATCAATTATTATATTGGAATATATAAGTTGTTTTTGAAAAACTGTTGAAAATCGCAAAATAAAAATAAAATGTCCCTGCCGGGTTTCGAACCTGGGTCAGTCGCCGAGTCAGCTGGTTCAACAACTTAACTCACAACACTTGAACCACTGCGCCACTTGTATTATCTGTTAACTATTAAGATCATTTAATTCATAAAGTGTCTTTCCGAATTCAAAACCGGCGCCCAAAAGTTCAGTCGTCGGAAATCCCGGTAATCTCGCGAAACTTAACGTTTCTTTCAGTTATAACGTAAAACATAAATGCTACATCGGTTATAACCGACGTCTGAGTCCGCGACCAAAGTTATAACCGCCGGAGTTTTTATAACCGACGAACCAAGTCGGAAATCGGACCAAATACATCGACGACTTGCCCTATAAATACCCCCTCGAACCTCTGCAAACCTTTTCGCTCAAAACCGCACCTTTTCTCGGCGAAAACTCACTCGCCGGAAATATTCTGTTCATCGCCGGAAAACCGGGTTCTTCATTTCTGAGCCTTACTAAACCCTCTGAACTTATACCGAAGTCACCCACATCCTTTGTAAGCTTTCTGGAGACTCGCTGCTGCAAGACACCCAACGCCGGAGCCTGTTGCTGTCGCCGAGTTCTGCCGGAAAACAGAGGAAGCTAGTCGGTATACCTCACGCCTAATTTCTTCATTCTTTTTACTTAATCTCGTCTGTAATTAACTAAAAAACGTTTAAGAATCCTGATTAAAACTTCGAACCAGATCGTCATCGTTCCTGGTTAAAATCTAACGAAGAAGACGATGTTGCGGTAACTCATAAGTATAATTTAAATCAAGAAATAACTCGGGTTAGACACACAGTCCAGCGGTGGACTGTGTGCACATTAAACACAAAGGTCTCGAGTTCGAATCCTGTTCCACACACGCTGCCTTAATAAAAAAACGCTTTTTTTGTTAACCGAACCGGATGTCACTCTGTTATATGTTAAGTATATTAATAACCGGAAAAAAACAACCAAGTTAGACACACAGTCCAGTGGTGGACTGTGTGTATGTTTAAATCACAGGTCACGAGTTCGAGTCCGGGCTACTGCACCGACTCGGACAATTATCTAGTTTTTTTAAAATAAGACAGAAAAGGAAATGATCAGTTTGTGTTTAAGTATAATAAAAATCAGTTAAGTTAACAAGTTGGACACACAGTCCAGCGGTGGACTGTGTGTTAGTATAAGCCACAGGTCCCGGGTTCGAGACCTGTGGAGCGCACCGTCCGATTCAATTAAATTGTTTTTAAAATAAAAGGATTTTCTGTTTAAATTAATTAATATATAAATATAATTAAAAACAGATATATGACGGGTTAGACACGTAGCTCAGTTGGTAGAGCTGCGTGCACGCGTACGGGAGGTCTCGGGTTCGAGCCTCACCCAGCGCACTTATATTCGCATTCGAACCGGTCAACGGTCAAGTCAACGGTCAAAGTCAAAGTCAACTGTAGCAAAAAAATCAAAATTTTTTATTATTTTTATTTATTTATTTTAATTAAAAATCAATTAAAAATACTTAAAAATAACATTTTTAAGGTTAGAAAATAGCCTTAAACTCGCAAAAATACACCCAACAATCCTACTAAAATAGATTAATAAAATCCGTTTACTTACCGAACCATAATGATATTTATCTAGGTTAATTTCATTCGTGGTTAAAACCACTTCGCGTGCATTCAACATCATCAACCGAACGCACCCACTGTGAGTGAATCTTACAACTTCCCCTTTTAAATTACACGTTTTGGGGTGTGTCATGTGTCTCAAATAATTAACTCGTTTATTTAAAATTGTGCCATACCATATCGTGATCTAAACTTAGATTGTTTATATTGTTGTGATTACTTATTTCATTTTGTCAAATTATATGAAATTCATTCATTAAGCCCATCAGTTCCTCGCGGGAGACGAGTTGAACAACGCGTGCCTCAAAACCAATTCATTATTGTTCATGTGTGTATCATTGAGTTTATATTGTTTGTAGTTGTGTCATTCATATTATCATGTTTATGCAATTCATTCATTAGGCCCATCAGTTCCTCGTGAGAGACGAGTTGAGCAACGCGTGCCTCTAAATGTTCCATTATTGTTCATGTGTGCTTTATTTAATATCTTATGATTGTTGAATAAGTTTACATCTATTTTTACTCATGAGTGGTTGTGCACATATATCATAATCAATTTAATAAACTTGTTCAAATGTTTTTCCATAGGATTCACTCGCCAACTTTATGTTGATCCAAAACCTTTTTACACATGATACAGGTGAACAGGTTGAAGCAAAGAAAACATAGGAAATGCCTTAGAAGAGAATAAAGAAGCTTAGATTGATAGTTAGAACATGTTGTAATATTTATTGTAAGTTTCCATTAAATTGTATTAAATGAATATGAAACGCATAATAAATGTCATGAGCTTTGATGATAACCCAATCATGCCCCGATCACCTTTTCCGCTGCGGGTCGGGGTGTAACAACTCCTAACTCAACGAAGGTATCTCGTGCGATAGAATATGCGCGGAGTGAATGATCTCATCGAGAGTTCTTGGTTTTCACACCTAATCTCGACTTGATTACTCGTTTGCGTGATACGAACGTTTTTCAACGTGTATTGTGGTTGCTTTAGGAAAAGCATAGTTTAAAGTTCAATCCTTAGGGTTTTGGTCAAGTTCGGGCGAACTTGGTATCAGTCTGATGTCAAGTTCGAGCGAAATTGATCAATCCAGTTGAACTTGTTTGATGTTGAGAGGGGAACTGACAAGTCCAGGCGAACTTAGGTCAAGTTCGGGCGAACTTGATCAAGTTCGGGCGAACTTGATCAACTCGAGCGAACTTACCCTCAAGTTCGGGCGAACTTGTCTGTTCGCGTTAGTTTTGAGTGTCAATCGATGCGTAACGGTCTAATTTGGTATCCTAACTATAGACTAGATCAAACAAGGCAGTTCTACCTAAATTTCTCTATAGTTATGGCTCTGATACCAATCTGTCACACCCCAACCGATGGCGGAAACATCGGGGCACGACGCTAGACGAACCAGATTGTATCAAAAGAATTTCCATAACAACTAACATGACAATATCACAAAGTTAACATGCCATACTATTAACAAATACCACACGTCAATTATTACAGAACTTAATATCTTTTAATCAATCCAATCCGACAACCTAGATTTTTATTACAAGAAATCCTACGATAAAGCACTAAGTCCCAAGTAGCCTAGCATATCCTCAACCTGCAACATACGTCAAAATAAAGTCAATACATAAAATGTAAAGGTAAGCATACATGTTTCGTGTAATAGCATAGTAGTTTAAAGCGTTCGCGTAATATCGCATACATAAACATGATTCGTGCTGCATGCTACAACCAAGATAATATCACGCATTCAATTTCGTGAGAAGGCTGTCGCGTCCATCCTAGCTAGACCCCGTCGGGTGTTAGCCACACTATAGTACCATACTAGCTAAGGAGAAATCAACAGGATACATCTAGAACGTATGTCAAGCAATCATGTGTAGTCACGTGTAACGGATATTCGCGTTTTGATAAATAGTTTAGTTGTGTTGTGTGTTTTGATAGAGACGTATGTTACACCCAAAATGTGCGTTTAAGCGTAAAAGGGGTTCAAGTATACTTACTGGTGGATGCGTTTTAGGAGAAGTACGGGATCTGAGTTGAGTCGGGAAGAGCACCGGATCAGCCTGTAAGCGAACAGAAGTGTATCAGTCTTCCGAATTGCTGAAACGGTTAACGGTTGAGAGACCAGCAGACAAGTTCGGGCGAACTTCTACTTGAAAGTACAAGTTCGGGCGAACTTGTACGCCTGACTTATTGTGGGTACAAGTTTGGGCGAACTTGTATGTTTCCATACAAGTTCGGGCGAACTTGTGAAGACTTGTTGAGATGTGAGACAAGTTCGGGCGAACTTGTAGGCTTGCTAACTGAGGGAGACAAGGTCGAGCGAACTTTTCTAATTTTCTTGAAAATTTGGATAGAGTTCGGGCGTACTTGTGCCATTTTTGAGGTTTTGGTCAAGTTCGGGCGAACTTGGTCACCATTCTGGTGACAAGTCCGGCCGAACTTGATGTAATCCGAGCGAACTTGATCGTTTTGGCATCCATATTGTGCGTTTTTGCGTCGTTTGCTGAGGAAATCGAGTGTTCATCCCTCCAACCTTAAGCCACTGAGTAAAACTTAGGCTCGAGAGGTCTTTTGGAGCAAGTTTAGCCATTTTACAGAAGCTTGGCTAATCCGGGCGAACTTGTGGTTCGTACGGTTTAGTCCAGCTTGTGTAAAGTGACGATTTCGTCTCTATGCTTCCGGGTCTGAGATTCTGCTTGACAAACGCCCCGTTCCACTTCATAGTGAACGAAATATACGTCATTTAGTCCGAAATTGGGTAAAAATCGATGTTTTAAAGGTTTTACTCAGATCTAAACATAGATCTGAGTGAAAAAGAGAAGTTTTATAGAAAAAGATGAAGATTTTCGTAAACAGAAGAGATTTGATGAAAACGAAGGCAAAGCCTTGTGCAAAATCGTTATAAACCTTTGTAGAACATTGTTGAACATCATTGTAGTTGAAAACGGGTTGAATCTTACTTAGAAAACAAGGGTTTCGGGTTTGGAGAGCCTCGAGCGAACTTGGCAGCAAGTTCAAATGAGAAGGAGGAGCTGAGTATTTATAGGTGAGGTGAGATTAGGTGAGCAGACATCAAGTTCGGGCGAACTTGTTACAAGTTCGAGCGAACTTGTTGTTTCTTCTTGGTTTTCAACACAAGTCCGAGCGGTCTTGTGGATATTGATGAGTTATCAGGCTCAAACAAGTTCGGGCGAACTTGTGGTATATAAGTTCAGTCGAACTTGGCCTGATGGCCAAGTTTAGTTGATTATTTCGCGTTAAGTGTTCGTTTGGCGATTTGGTTCGTATTAGATAGTTATATTAAGCGTTTTAGCGAAGTGTTAAGCGTTATAATTGATGAGATTGTGCGATTAAGCGATTCGAATAAGCGAGAGCGATGCGATAGCCATTGTAATCATAAACATAAACACACATAACACATAAATAACACAAAAACCACATAATTAACTGCGTTTTGCGATGCGATGGCACAAGTGGTTATTATACAACAACACACTCTGCTAGTAAAGTAACATAGTTACTTGTGTTTGCGTTTTGAATTAGCGATGCGTTTAATAAGCGATTTGATGCGATATAATTGTAACAATGAAATTTGGAGTTGTTACATTGATCTTGGGATTATGTATCTAAAAGGATGGAATCACAATTATTTGGGTTCAGTGATAGCAACCACTCGGTGGACATTGATGATGGACGAAGTACAAGCGGGATAATATTTTACTATGATGCTGCACCGATTACTTGGAGTTCACAAAAGCATGTACGGTGGCCTTATCATCATGTGAAGCTGAGTTTAGGGTGGTTGCTTCAGCGGCATGCCAAGCATTGTGGTTGAGGAGTTTACTATCAAAGATGACCGGTGAAAAAGGAAGAAGTTGTTTCACTTAAAGTTGACAACATGTCGGCCATGGCTCTGATAAAGAATCCAATTTCTAACTGAATGAGCAAGCATATTCATACACGTTATCACTGTATAAGAGAATGCATCTTACAGGAGCAAATTAGAGTGGAACATGTAAGTGAGGATTTACAAAGGGTTGATATCCTTACGAAAGCGTTGCCAAGACTAAAGCTCATCGAGATGAAAGGACTCGTTGGAGTCACAAGATAAGGGCGTGAATGGTAACACGTGAGGGGTGTTATTTTGAGTTAGTTTTGAACATCTTAATTTAGATCAAAGAGGTCTCTTGTGGACAAAGGTTTGTTAGGGTTATATATAGGACATTATGTAATCCTAATTATCAATTTAATCACAAGAACGAGTTTTGTTTATTCTCTTTTGCATTCATGTTTTGATATCAATTGTCTAATAATACACCCTCTAAATCTACTCCTAAATCTATATGCATTTGTCCATTATGTGATTTGAACCCTCAAAGCGAGGGACACCTTTTCCATACACATTGGTAGCCTACATGCCCTTTGGTTTGAATAGTATTTGAACGAGGTATTTATAACTTAAAACAATTGCATAAAAGAATAACGTGTTGAAATAGTATATTCAGAATTCGTAGGGTAGCATGTGTATCCGACTGATTTGGAACTCATGCCAGTCAACGTTTGTTCACTTTCAGGAACAACTTCTTCTCGGGCTGGGTTTGAGCGTCCAATACAGAAGTTGTCTTTGATACTGCCAATTTTTATGTACGGAATTTAGGAATGAGATGATTAGAGATAATGAGAAATGAGGTTAGAATATACATGAGATAATTTAGACTCAATTCATTCTTAATTCACTTGAAGGACAAACGAAGCTATATATATAGCCTTACATAATAACCGACTCTCTAACTCACTACTAATGACCAAATAACTACCCATTAATCAACTAAACAGATAAGAACATTGCATGAACAAAAGAAGGAAATGGCTACGCGAGCTTAAAGTTGTAAGGCATATATTAGATTGATGAGGAGGATCTCGAGATATTGGCTAAGATTTATCGATTATCGGTGTTTTGTGCAGGTATTTATTTGTCAATTTGAAACCTAAAGCATAAGATCAATCTCTTGAGATTGATTCTGTTGGCCGTTCAAAAAAAATCTAAAATCTAATTTTGATAAGATATTACCAACACAGCTCCTTGTATACAAAAATAACAAACTCTAGTTTTATATAAGTAAAAAATGGAACAATTGAATTAAAATAAAAAAAGATCTATCACTAGAAGTATGTTGTGTTTCTAGAGAACATTCGTGAGTTATAATGGTGCCCCAATTTCATTTATTTGATTATTGTGATGGGTTTTCTTAACAATATCCACTAATTATGCTCATCTTTATACCAATTATCTAGATAATATCGAAACCATGTTTTGAAATGTAAATTAATTAGAATTTAGGTTTTTTTTAACGGTGAACTTCATGTATAATGTTATCACATTCTACAAATCGAAGAGCCACGTATTGGTGTATAGAAAATACAAGTGGATCTTGGCAAGTTATTCAACGACATGATAGCATGGAATTAAAATGCAGAACATTTACAAGAGTATTATTTTAGAAAATCAACACTTCTCAACTCTAAGGGTACTAAATCCATATTCTACATAATGTGGTAATTCCTTACACATATTTGAGTAATTCTTCAACAACCTTTACACATGTGTTACCTTTGAAAATGGTAGTAATTGCATGAAAACGACCATAGACTCTCCATTTATCACAAATATAATAAAAATAAGTATTTTTTTTTCCAAGAAAAGACAAAGTTTAGAACTCGTTTTATCCCCACAAAAACATTGATAAGCTGACTTTGACTTGTCAGTTGTCATAGTTTAAAGCTATGGATTTGTTCACGTTTTTGTAATGAGGAAGATAAGACTTCATTGAAATATAATAAATAAAATCGTTTAATTTACAAAACATTATTTTTTTAATAACTTGTTTCATGTAATCTAACTCGAACAATGTCATAAGATATAAAATTAAAAAAAAAACAAAAAAAAAAACATAACAAAACAAAAATAGCCATCTAGGGTCATCTACATATGAATGATGATATGACCTACATTAAAAACAACACCCTTGTTTTAATGAAAATATTAAATGTACCATACACCTAACTTGTCTAAAATTTATTTCCACCATTTATTACCTATAAAAAAATTGAACGGTAAACAAATCAATTTCGAGCACTCTCAGTGTATCTACTGAACAAACGGAGTACTCTGAGAGTAACCCGAGTCGTCCACCACCACTTCCAGGGAAAACCTGATAACTCACCCGTCTATAGACACGATAGTAAAATTACCGGTAAAACTCGTTTGGCTCAACAATCAAAATAATATAAGCCTCAGGCAAAATAAAAAACTGGGCTCAAAATTTTGGTAACAGGAAATGAGTTAAAAAAAGAGTAAACTGCCATTTTGGTCCTTGAGGTTTGGGCAGTTTTGCCAATTTAGTCCAAATCTCAAACTTTTTGCAATTGTGCCCCTGTGGTTTCATTTTGTTGTCATTTTAGTCCAAAAGCAAAGTCAACTCAGATTTATAAAAAATAATGGTTTTTTGTACTTTTCTGAAGGGCATTTTGGGCATTTTTGTCCTTTTTTATTTATTTATTTCCATGGGTAATGCTTAAAATGACCAAAATGCCCTTCAGAAAATGACAGAAAATATGTTTTTTAAAGAAATCTGAGCTGACTTTACTTTTGGACCAAAATGGCAACAAAATTGAAAACACAGGGACCCAGATGTAAAAAGTTTGAGATTTGAACTAAAGTGGCAAAACTGCCCAAACCTCAAGGACCAAAATGGCAGTTTACTCTAAAAAAAATAAGAACTTGGTGGTAAAGCCAAGCCTTGAACTTGAGACCACCAACACTTTTATGTATAATAAATAGTTTTATGTATAATAAATGAATGCGTTTATTAAAGATATATAATTTACTATATATAAAAAAACTTATAAAAACCTTTCGGGGCCTTAGAAATTTTGGGCCTCGAGCGACGGCACGCTTAGCCGACCCCGCTTCTGTCATTATCCACCGATGCCTCGCTCCTTTTTGCAGCAAATGGGAATTTATTACCTATAAAATGATATCCAAATGCAAGCCACCTCTCACAATCTCTTCTTCATCTCTTCTCTTTCTACTCAAACCCATACAAAAAACCTGCAATCTTTGTGGTTAACAATGGCCGAAAAGACTAGCAATTTGGCTACTGGACCCCCTGGACCATGCCAAGAAGAAGATGGTAACTCCGGCGGCATCCGGACGGTGGAGATGCTGCTGAGACTATTTCCGGTGGGGCTGTGTGTGGCTGCACTAGTTGTCATGATGAAGGATTCTGAGACTAATGATTATGGCTCTTTATCCTACTCAAACATCACTGCTTTCAGGTACTTAATAATTTTGGTTTCATTTGCTACCCGAATACAAAAACACGTCAAAAGATTATATGTTTACAAAGTGGCGGATCTAGAAAAAATATTTACAGGGGCAACGTTTAAAAAAATAATTCTACAGGACAGCAAAATTGAAAAAACGTCAATTTTTTTTAAAAAATAGTTTCATTTGCTACCCGAATACAAAAACGCGTCAAAAGATTATATGTTTACACAGTAGCAGATCCAGAAAATATTTATAGGGGCAACGTTTCAAAAAAAAATTCTATAAAGACAGCAAAATCGAAAAAAAGTCAAATTTAAAAAAAAAAATAGTTTCATTTGCTACCCGAAGACAAAATCACGTCAAAAGATTATATATTTACACAGTGGCGAATCTCGAAAAATATTTATAGGGGTAACGTTTCAAAAAAAATTATAGGGGCAGTAAAATCGAAAAAACGTCAAATTTAAAAAAAAAACGTTAAGGGGTCGTGGAGGCTACCCCTTCTTCTAAGGTATATCCGCCACTATGGCCATTACTGACATGAAACAAAATATGAACCGGAAAAATTGATGTTTATGCTTTGATAGAAAATGTTTGATAAATAGATTGTGTTCGGGTTTATCTGTCTTACTGATTTGTTATGAAACAACATGTACAAACCTGTTTAACGCGTTTACAACTTATAATTATGGGTTGTGATGAAATTGATCATGCAGGTTTTTGGTGCATGCCAATGGGATATTGGCTGGTTATTCGCTAGTATCAGCTGCTTTCGCGGCAGTACCTCGCCCAATGACCATGCCTCGAGCCTGGACCTTCTTTCTCCTTGACCAGGTTTACACCACTTGATCACTTTTGTTTATTAAAAAACTACTAATTACTAGTAATTAGTAGTTTTTTTTTTTGGAAGTTTGCATTTCAAAAAAAAAAAAAAACTACTAGTTACTAAAACAAAGGGGTTTATTATCTTCAGGGTGGCTCAAATGAATGATAAACTTGAGCTATCATATTTAAAGGCCCCTTAATTTTTTTATTTTTTTTGGAGTTTAACTTATTTCAATTCATTTTCGATTCCCACTCTCCACACGTAACACCCTTAGCTCTCAATCTCTCGAATTTTATGTTAGAATTGTGTGATTTTTTATTTTTTTGGCCTTTTCTAAATATTATATAAATAACATGTCATTGTATTCCCACGCACGAGTGAGGATCATTTAAAAAAATTACGCAGAAAAATCACAATTTTAGAATCCGTTTTAGTCCCTGACCCAACAAGGTTAAGGTGGCCCTCCTTATCTTACTAATAACTAATAGTTAGCAACCATTTTATTGTACTTCAAACATAACCACTTCAAGATGGTTTGAAGATAAGTGAACATGATACAATTAATGATGTATCTAGGAGTGTGAATTTTTGAAATGGCATGAAGCACAAAAGAAAGCTAGCACGATATTCTTAGGTTTAGGCTTAGTGTAAACAGGTTTGGGTTGGGTTCAAGTTGACATGTGAATATGTTTAATTATGCGGATCGTGTTCAAATTGACCTGAGGGGTTCACGGGTTAACTCGTTTAATTATTATATTGTATAGTGTTTTATGTCATAACATAATCTTAATAGGTATTTTATACCAATAAATTAAAGATAAACAACCAACAAGTTTTCTAGTTTAATCTAATTGGTTTCTATATATTTTTGTTTTGGTTATAAATTTAATAATATGTTAAAATAATAAATAAAATTTTGGGTTAAATTAAACAAGTCTTTTTCGTGCCAACTAGTGAAAACTCAAGTGGAGTATGGATTCATGTGACTCATAGTACGTTTACTACATATATAGGTTTCAACATACTTAATATTGGCTGCGGGTGCGGTGGCGACAGAGGTGGCGTTTTTGGCATACAAAGGTGACGTCGCTGTGACGTGGAGTGAAGCCTGTGGGACCTATGGCCACTTTTGTAAACAAGCAACAACGTCAATCGTCATCACTTTCTTAGGGGTGATTTGCTACGTTTTACTATCGTTAATCTCCTCGTATAGGCTCTTCAGCAAGTATGAAGCACCTGTTGGGTACCGTAACAAGGGAATCGAAATCGTTGACTTTGGGTATTAAGATAGTTGACTTGTGAAAACTTGTGTGCTAATTTGTTTGGTTCCCATGAAAAACAAGACTTGTAAGATTGGTAAGATAGATAATGTATGTTTATGAATGTTCTTATTGCTTTCTTTCTTGTTTGTAACTTAATTTATTGAACTTAAGACTTATGATTCTGTACCTTTAAATAATTTTTATTTTTAGGGATATATGGTCCGGTCGAAATCAAACAACTCCGATAGCTGAAGCAGTTTGGTCAGTTTCTCTTTTAAAATTTGACCGGCCTGTTGTGCTATATTCAAAGTTTTAAATTATTATGTATGCTTTCATTTGCAATTTCAAGGTTTTAATATAGGAAAAGGTTTAAATACATACCTTTTTAAAATAGTGAGTTGTAGGAAAATGTTTAAATACATAGTCTTTCAAAATAATAACTATTATGTAAGTTAGTATAACAAGAGACTTAATTTTTTTGAACTCTAAAGACAACATTAGCCTGATTATTTTAAACCACTCTTTTGCTCGGGTTTGAACATGAAACCACCACTTTAAAAGGCCCGTTTCCCTTTCAAATGGGCTAGCCCAACATTGACAACAAAAGACGATTTTAACACATACCTAAAAATACTAATTTAACACACTTTAAAAAACAAACAAACAAACAAAAAGAGACATATTAACTGGTGTGACCTCGGGACGAGCAAATCGTTCCCAGTACTGATACTGAATTTACCGAACCAGGTACTTTTTCTGTACTGGTATTTACCGATTTTTACCCTCAAATACCGGTACCGAACCGAGTATATTTGGTACCAGTACCGGTACCCACTTTTAGAGAATTTCGATACCGGTACCGGTTCAGTGCCGGACGATACCGAGCTCATCCCTAGTGTGACCCACCCTGATCTCAAGTTTCCTCACTTCATTCAACTCGTTGGATTAAGTACAACCTACCAACCAACTTCCAAACAAGTTAGTTATTCACCCCCTTAACATCTGTCAGTAACTAGGCCTGTCAATGGATGGATATGGCTTGGATCATGATCTGATTCATGATCCAACATAATGGATGGTGGCCTGTCAATGAATAGATATGGATTGAATCATGATCTGATTCATGATCAAACATAATGGATGGTGATCCGATCCATATCCAGATAATTTTAAATGGATGGATTACTATCCGGATCGATCCATGTTAATATATATATATATGGTGAGGTAAAATGAAAACTCACACGAGTTGTGAGAATTTAGAGAACTCGACCTTACGAAAGGTTTTTTTCAAAAAACAAATTTACCAAAAATCCTAAAAAAAATTCAACTTTTCCAAAAAAAAAAAAGAAAGAAACCTTGTTTTTTTCATTTACGGCTACCGTAAATGCTGTAAAAGGTGATGTCATGCTTATGTTAGTGTTTTTCAAACATTTTAATCTAGGGTGTGAAAAAAATGGGGTCGAAACTCGCGCGGGAAGGTCGAGTTCTCTAAGTTCTCACAACTTGGGGTGGTTTTTCCTTGATCCTAATCCTATATATATATATATATATATATGGGAGAGTTTAAATGAGAACGTTAAATATCACGAGAACCGTGAGAACAAATGAAAAAACCGCGAGAACTTGGTCAAAAACAGTTCAAATTCAAAATTTTCTTTCACTTATCATTATTATTCGAATACAATGTTAGAAATTTGATTTACACATTTAAATTTATGTGAATTCGTAAATAAATAAAATTTACACATGTGTTGCCATTTACACACATGTGTAAAAAATATAATAAGAGTGATTTTGAGAGGAGAAATGTATTATTTGATGTTGTAAATTCTTTAGTTGATGTTGTATTTTAATTAGATTGAGGTTTGTATTAAGAAAATTTGGTTTTAATTGGGTTTCTCATTCGTTCTCACGGTTCTCGCAATATTTAGTGTTCTCAAGATAACCCTCCTCTCTCTCTCTCTCTCTCTCTCTATATATATATATATATATATATATAGTGGAGGGTTCAAATGCGAAGAAATTCTTTGTAAGAAAAAAAAAAGAAATTTCAACAATAGGAATGATTCATTAGACTTCATTTAATATTTGTATTTAATGTAACTATAAGGGTATATTGGCAAACATACATACATCATTAATTGGTAGTTTCATCTTTAATAACTAACTATATTAAATTTGTAACTTATTATAAGATATCTATTTTCTTAAAAAATAAAAATTCATTTATAGTGTACAAGGTGTGTAGGATAAATTACGAGTTGTGTAGGATAAATTTCAATATGTGTAAGATAAATTTCGAAATATGTAGGATAACTTTTGATATGTGTAGGAAAAAATTTAGTGTGGAGGATAATAGTCTTTATGACTAATTAATAAGTCAAACATAATAATAAATGAGATGAGAAAAAAACTATTTAATGTTTGACAATTGTACTCTTTTGTTCTTTTTCTTTTCAATAAAATTTTTTCTCAAATGAATATTCCCATATATATATATATATATATATATATATATAATAAAAAACTCTAAAAATCACAAAAAAAAAATAAAAAAGATTCTAAAAAAAAAAAATCAATTAAACATCAGAAGAAGGAAAACGCAATAGAAAATCAGAAGCAAGTTCCCACGTAGCACCCATAGTCATGCAACGTAAGTATGTCTCCAGACATTGATTTATAACTTCAATTTGACCATCCGTTTGTGGGTGGTAAGCTGAAGATATAGCTTACTATGTTTTTGCATTGGAATGAGAAGATGAGAAAATTGTTGCAAAACTAGTCTTGTTCTTTATCTTTGTTCTTGGAGCTTGGCCCCCTCTAAGGTTATCTATCTTTGGAGCTTGATCCACTCAACGGATCCCTATCAAATGGACAGAGTGAAAATTGTTGATCCCTGAATACAAGATAAAGCATCTGCAGGATTGTTGCAATGGTGTAGGTATCGTTTGATCCATGAGATGTTTAAGATAGGGCTGTAAACGAGCCGAGCCAAACCGAACCAGGGTGGGCTCAGGCTCGGCTCGTTTAAAAATCGAATCGAGCCGAGCCGGCTCATTTAAAACCGAGCTCACTTCAAGCTGAGCTTTTTTCGAACTTTTTTCGATCGAGCCTCGAGCCACGAACTTTTTAAACAGAATAGTAATTTTGGGCGAACTATAAAACGAACAAGAAACGATTTATTGTTACTTACCTTAATCTATATCTTTTAAATCAATATTAATAATTAAAACTATAGCTTAACAACTTCTTTCTTTCGATAAAAAAGTAACCATATTACTATAATTAACAACAATGCTTAGATGCATTAGTATATATATATATATATATATATATATACACACACTCACACACATAATTTGGGGTTTAACTTAAGCGTGCCAAACGAGCGAGCCAACGAGCCACGAACCGAACCTACCTTGGCTCGGGCTCAGCTCATTTACAAACCGAGTCGAGCCGAGCCAGCTCGTTTAAAAACCGAGCTGACTTAGAGTCGAACTTTTTTCGAGCCACAGGCTTTTTAAACAGCCCTAGTTTAAGACTTTTCTGATCGGTTTTAGTATTAAAATGGTTCATGATCAAATAGTTGTCTTTGAGATGAAGGTTTGCTAAAATAGGCCAATGGGTGACGATCTTGCATCAACACAACTAGACCCTTTGAGGAAGCATCGGTTTCCACAACAAAGGTCTTTGAAAAATCTGGTATAGCGAGCACCAGGGCTGAGCTTAAAGCTTGCTTAAGCTGATCAAACGCATCTTTAGACCATACAAATGCATCTTTCCGTAACAAATCAATCAATGGCTTCGCAAGGGTACCAAAGGAACGTCTAAAACGACGATAATAACCTGCAGGACCAATAAACCCACGTACTTGTTTCACTGTGGTAGCCAGAACGCAGATCTAATTTGGAAAAAATAGTGGCTCCCCCTAACTCATCAAGTAACTCTTCAATGAGTGGAATCGAGTAGCGATTTTTCAACGTGGCCTCGTTTAGTTTTCTATAATCGATATACATACGCCAAGAACCGTCTTTTTTATTAACTAATACAACAGGTGATGCAAAGGGACTCACTTTGTCGGTGTTCTACCGAACCGTTGATTGTCAAGATTTCCCAATTGATTCACCTCGTTCGATGGACCTACACCCCGTACATTCTGATTCACCATCATACTGAAACTTCGAATGATATCTAGAATCGTGGTGTTCATGACCGCCAATGATTTCACCGTCGAAATTCGACCTTCTTCAGCCGCTTTCCGGCTATCGATTGAAGTTGTTGCAAGATTCGATCATGATCGTCTTCTCCATTTCTTGATTCCGAGTTATTGTCGTCGTTCTTGAAATTCCGATGTCAGGTTGTAGTAATCACGGTAAGGAGCGTTAGAGAGATAGACGAAGAGAATTCTAGAGAGAGAAGAGGAATCTGTTTATCTCAAGCTTCCTAATTTCATTCAACTCGTTGGCTTAAGACAACCTACCGACTAACTTCCAAACGAGTTCGCTATTCAATTACATGCGTCTTAATCTGCAGGAAACTACATACTGAAAGTCCATATGAAACTTGAACACCAAGTTACCAGTCACCAACTGATCAAAGAAACCTCAAAATACACCGTAAACAAGTCAAATACACAAACAATGAATCATTTCAATTCTATTCTTGCTACATCATCATCCTATTAGCCGAAACCGAGTCCACTTTATACTTCTATAAATCACAAAAATCTCTTCACATCATAATAGATTCTAACGGATCATCAAAAGAAGAAACAAAGGTGAAGAATTCAAATAGCAATATTAATTATACCACTAAAGACATTCATAATTCTGATAGTTTAGATAAATACTTGAACTAAAATGGTTAACTCTGTCAAACGCGCCTTGAAAAGAGTTGTCGAGTTTTCCTTGTAACTACGGCTGCACAAGACTGCAAACAAAAAAAGCAAATACGTTATATCTCTAACGGGTCAAATGGGTTAAATGATCAAAAGTCTCACAAGGTGTATTACTACGCATAAACTCTGCAAATTATTATTTTATGTAAATAAAAGAGTGAATTTCAAGGATTGTCTTTTATCTTTATACCCATTTTCAGGCGATGTCCTTTATGTTCAAAATTGATGAGTTTTGTACTTTATGTTTTAAAATCCTGCACGTTATGTCCTTTAGGCATAACTCAGTTAATTTTTTCTGTTAAACTATGTTATGTGCAGATTACATGAGGGTATAATTGTCTTTTCATCCTATTATTTAAAAGAAAAAAAATTAACAATTTATATATTACCTTCCTGTCTTTCTCTCTCTAAAAAAACCCTCATTCTCTCTCTATAACACCATCTCTCTTTAAACTCTTTACCCCTCCCCTCTCTCTACCGGTTCATCCAACCACCGGCGCACACAATCCCTCCCTACCTCTTCAATCTTCACCATCATTCACCACTATCATCCACCACAAAAGCCCCATACCTTCACCATCATTCACCACAGTTGACTGATTTTCACTGAATCACTCCAACCGCCATCTGGGTTCTGGACACCATGATAACTTCCAACCATCATCACTGTCACCGGAGCACCTTCCACCTTGCCGGAAAGTTTGTAACTTTTAAACGGTGGTGGAGAGTCACATATCTGACTAAGGAACGGACTCAGTTCAGACACTCGTGGATCACAGATCTGTTGCCGGACTCAATGTCAAGGGTTTCAATGGAGGTGGAGTTGCGATGATCGGAGCACCCCTACGGCAGTCACTGCTAATGAAGGAGAAAGAGAATGAAATAAAAAAAACCCGATTGACATCATCACTTGCTCTATGAAAAACATTAGTTCAGTGGATTAGATAATGGGGGATTGTGATTAGATAAATATCGATTAACACTTATAATTAACCATCGAGTCAAAATTAGTGGATTAGATATTGGGATTGGGCTTAGATATTGAGTTAAAATTAAAACCCATCTTCCTCGAGTTGTTCTTTGTTAAAATAAAATCCCTTTTGGCATTCATACATTTTGATTAGAATATGTATTTGTATGTTAATGTTTTTTAGTTCCCCTGTTTTTCAACTTCTCTGGGAGTTACTACATATATGTTATTTTGTTTTTATGTATTTATTTAGGGCTCAAAAGGATTCTGTATGTTTTTAATCAGCCCCTTTGGTATGTATACATTTTAATCAAAAAATATACGGTGGGTCGCAACGATGGTGGGTGGATGGTGATGGTGGTGGAAGTCGAAAGAGACAGAATGTTTGTTTAGAGAGAGGTGGAATAGGTTGATGGATTTGCAATGGAGATGGAAAAATATAGCAGGTTGTTGGTTATTGGATTTGCGAATTCTCGTAGCGGTTTTTTCAGGCAGTAGTGTTTGTTTTTTCTTGGCCGCATTCAGTTGTGGTGGTGGAAGGAGGTGGTAGGAGGTATGAGAGAGAATGAGGGGTTTTTTAGAGAGAGAAAGACTTGAAGGTAATATATAAATTGTTTATATTTTTCTTTTAAATAATAGGATGAAAAGACAATTATACCCTCATGTGATCTGCACATGACCTAATTTAACAGAAAAAATTAACGGAGTTAGGCCTGAAGGACATAATGTGCAGGATTTTAAAACATAAAGTACAAAACTTATCAATTTTGAACATAAAGAACAACGCCTGAAAATAGGTATAAAGATAAAGGAATCCTTGAAATTCACTCTAAATAAAACTATAAAATCCTATAAATTTGTAATCAAATTTGACACAGTAATTATCTATATTCTATAAAGAGAGAAAAATGATTCATATGCCTAATAAGGCATTCTTTTAAGCACATTAGGCATGTATATCATTACTCACAAAATAAAATGGAAAAAAGTTAAGTCAACTGAACCCGTTTTGACCCAAACCAAAAAATTACCCATTTTAAACAAGCAAATTGCAGAGAAAGTTGACGAAAATTTACCAGTGGATATTTATTTTTAACTTTTGCCACGGTTTCTGTTGAAGGAATGGCGTGCCATGAGTTTTTTACCAGAACCTTGATGATCATCCTGCAAGCGTTAATGTAATCAATTTACAAGCATAAAATTATTTTTTTTCCTTTACAGGAGTGCACTATGAATTTCATAATGTTATTTTCTTGTAAAACTCCAGTCCTAAATACAAAAACATCTATTAAAATAATTACAAAGTTTTTGGTAAAATTATGAGATAAATAAAGGGTTGATATACCTTGTACAGAGACGCAGCTGATTCTGATTCAACCGTTTGATTTTGTTCAGTCCCTTGAAAGCCATCTAAAGCATCTAAAGTTAACTGCCAACCACAAAGGGCTAAAGCACTAGAACTTGAACTAGCACCGTTATTACTGTTGATAACACCAGCTGCAGCAACGTTACCGTTAACCCAAGGGCAGAAAAAATTATGATGCTTGATTGGATCAAACTCAACAGGTTCTTCAAACTTGCTTTCTCCATTCGGCGGCCCTAAATAAAATTAAAATAAAACAGACAGACATAATTCAGCAGCATGGAACATGATAGAATCCTGCTAAAGAAAATCGAATGATGAAAATGCCCAGTTGATGATGTGTGACCATGTTATAGGTTTAAAATTCTTGTTTTTTTTAAAAAAAAGGGATATTAGTCATCTGGCTGTCAGAATTGGCATAAAAGAAACCAGATGCATACTCGGGGATAGGCTGCAAACGAACCGAACGTTCAGCGAACTGTTCGTGAACCGTTCGGCAGGAAGTTCGTTTGTGTTCGTTAGTTTAATAAATAAACGAACACGAACAAAAAATCTCGTTCGGTAAGTGTTCATGAACAATTCGTGAACATGTATATTTCCTTAACAAACAAACACAAACAAGGCCTTGTTCGTGTTCGTTCAGTTCGTTTGCAGCCCAATGAATACTTGGGTGACATTCATATATATTATCCTTTTTTTTAAATAATCATTATTTGAAAAACATGATAAACAGCAGGTTATCTAACTTTTTTAATAAACAGGATTTTTCACATACCTAACCCATTTGCTGGTGGATAACTTGGGTACCCATATTCTTCATTAGGAGACGACTTACGGGCCTGCATCACTTCATCTTTCGATACTTCAAGGCCCGAATATACAACCGCGTTGCAAGAAAGAGAAGGGTGTGAGTTTTGTTCATGTGGTAACAGATTCAAATCACTAGTCTTCTCACCACTCTCAACCGATTCACCTTTAACTGAACCAACAACCTTCGAACCACTATCCCCCCTTCCGGAATATTCTTGTTGCATTTCTTCCAGAACAAACTCACCGGTTTGACCTTGATTCTCGGTCACACCAGTAACCGGTTCCATGTCACCAACAACACTTTCGGTTCTATGAATCAAACCGTGAATCTCCGCTTCATGGCTCGCAGCCATTCCAACACTACCGCCACTAACCGCCAAGCTAGGACCGTCCCGGTCCCGCATGTAGCCCCTGGCGGTATCGATATTCAGTACTTCGTCATCGTTAGTGCTGCTAACACCTATTTCACTGTTGACCCAAACCGTAGGCGGGCACGTGCTTTGTTGAGCCTGGATGCTTTGGTTCATGTCGGAAGTTTCGTTCGGGTCAGGGTTGATCGCTGACGTGGACGGGTAGTTGACCTCATCGATAAAAGCCGGATGGTTTTCGACGCTTTCCATAGAATCATTATCTTCACTATGACAAATCGTATCCATTGCGATAACAGAATAAGCGCGTGCTGCGTGTTCATGGCCTTGGCTTGACGGACCGGCCTGACCGATATCGAAATACAAGGTCTGACTGGGACCCGCACCGGATGACGACTCGCAGGCTCGTTTAGACGGGCCTGTGGACGTCTTGCTGTCGTTGATTTCGTCACCATCACGGTCAATGACGACACCCTCGACACTATCCGCCTGGCGAATCAACCCTTGTGGTCTATCAACAGTGGACCCACCTTCGTCGGCGTTCCGTTTGAAAGTAGTGGGACCTCGGGATTCGTATGATGCTGCACGGTCACCAACCTCGCTGCCAGCTGGCTGCCCGATGACTAGATCCCGACCTATATTCACATCTTGATATAATTCAGATATCGGTCGTTTATGCCCATGACCAGTCGAAAATCCGCTCCCCATTGTAAGATTTAAATCCATCCTGACGTTCGAATTTGCCGCTTCATCAACGTCCTCCGTCTGCTCTTCTTCCGCCCCGTCAGCAGCCACCCACCCGCTAATGGCACTAGCGGCACTTACTCCACGCGTTATCGCCATCTTTTTACTCGTTTCGGGAACATCGGTATTGTTTGGAGCAAGACAAGCGGGAAGATTGACACGAACAAAGTCCAAGATCCTCACTGTCACGCCACATAAGCTACAATCCAGCAGCAATGATCCGGATTCGAACTTTGACCTGACTCGAGAGCCTTTTTTAGTTGAGTTAGAGAAACGTTTCTTGTTTGGGCCTCGATCTTGTAACGGGTCGTAATCTTTAATCGGACTGAACGAACCACCGTTTCTAGCTGATTGAGCCGAATGCTCTTCGCAATCTTGAACGTTTGGAAGCCACCTCGGCTCCCATCCACATAGACTTATCAACTTCTGAGCCTGATGATAGAAGATATTTTCAATTTTAGTAGAAAATTTTCCCAAACTAAAAGAACAAAATAGTCAGGGCTGCAAACGTTCAGCGAACGGTTCGTGAACCGTTCGGCGGGAAATGGACGAAATTCCAGTTGTTTAGTTAAATGAACGAACATGAACAAAGGTTGTGTTCGTTCATTTATGTTCGGTAACATGTTCGTTTATGTCCATTTGCGTCCAATAGTTCATCTGTGTTTTTATTTTTTATTTAAATACGTCAAAATTCTGACAAATAAAATATTTAATAAATATTAGTGTATATATTTTGTTCAAGAACGCTTGTTTGTGTTAGTTTGTTTTCATTTGTGTCCATGAACATTAGTTTGTGTTCGTTTGTGTTCATTACCTAAAATTAATAAACAAACACAAACGAACACATTCATTTTCTTAACAAACGTACACGTCATTCGGTAAGTGTTCATGAACAGTTCGAGAACACATACATTTCTTAACAGACGAACACAAACAAGGACTTGTTCAGTTCGTTTGCAGCCCTAAAAATAGTGATACAGTATTATCTTACACGCAAATATATGCTTATTTCCGAATCAGACATAATGTCTGCCGGATAACCAGACGACTGGGCTAGAAAGCGGTCAATTTCTAGACCTCTAGAAAGCTTCATCTGGTCAAGAGCCGAATTAGCCACAACGGGTAAATACGGAAACTGAATCAGTCCGTCACAACGGTCCTTGTAACCACCGATCAGAGCGGATGGTGGGGTCGGAGGGAACTGAACCAAGCTTGCGACACAGCTGTTTCCTCTCCAAGGACAGGTGGCGTTATGTCCTTCGTCCAGCAGGTTAGCAAACTCTTCATCGTTTTCACCTGTTTAAATAGAGCATAAAAACTTAAATATACGCCAGTGTGCACGGTTCGGTTCGGATTTTTGGTAAAATTGAAACCGTAACCGAAATGTTCGGTTTTTCAGTTATTGAAAACCGTTCAGTTTTGGTTTTTTGGTTTTCCGGTTTTAGCATTGGTTCGGTTCGGCTTTTCGGTTTTTGGAACAAAATTACGTAAGATTCAAAAAATAAAAGTATAATCCAAGATGCAAGAATATTTCTTAGATGTTTACATTTAGGTTATTATAATTAACCTTTTTAATTAATATTGTTCACATAAACCTAACCTTCTAATCTATTTTTATGTTTTTCCAAAGTTTTTATTATAACATTTTCTTATATAATACTTTTAAATTATATGTTAAATTTGGTTATTTATTGTAGGCAATGCATTTCAAAGATAGATAATCATGCTAATGTTTTTATTATAAATACTTAACATTCATGAATAAAACTAATGATTTCTAAATCAATATATATCAAACATTAAAAAGATGATTTTTTAGGTTATTCGGTTCCGTTTTTTTTTTCGGTTTTCAAAAGATGTAAAACCATAACCGAACCGTAAATTTCGGTTCAGTTTTTGGTGCGGTTCGGGTTTTTTCGGTTTTCTGCTCACCCCTACGCCAGCCAGGCAAATAAAGTTAATTATATCAACATTCACCTTCTGTACGACCCCATGAATCTTGTGCATCATATTTCAGATTTTCCCCACAAGCCTCACACTGAATCGTATCAACGTCTACATTCACCCAACCTCGTCTAGCACAAGAAAGTGAACTAGCAGCCTGCATGAAAAAAACAGTTAAATTTATCGTAAGTTTTGACAAGAACGAATAATTCAAACGTTAAATAAACTGATTTTCAAACCTTAGGTTTTCCAAACCAATTAGCGGGACTGAAAGTAGACAACCGTCGTAAAAGATCACCCCGTTCCCACGGTCTGCATGACGGCTTCGACGAACCAAGGGCCGAACCACCAGCACTCGTACTCAACGAGATCCAAATGGGCTGTGAGCTAACTCGCGACAGTGAACCAGCTTTCGACCCCTGACCATGACCCAACCAGTCTGCACTACCAGCATTGGTGGCAACAGCTGGTGATGATGCTCCAGCAGAGCTAAAAAAACATATATAAATTAACTAGATGATTCGTTGATAGGGGTGTAAACAAGCCCAGAGGCTCGAGAGATACTCGTTATCGGCTCGGTTAAAAGCTCGAACGAGCCGAGCTTTAACAAGCTCGAGCCCGAGCTCGAGCCTGAAATAAAGCTCGTTTAGTTATCAAGCCCGAGCTCGAGCCTGAAATACAAAGCTCGTTTAGGCTCGCGAGCCTAATCGAGCCCAAACAAAAATTTATTTATTTTATGTATAATATAATAATAACGATGATAACATTGTCGAGCCGAGCTCGAGCAGAGCTTTGGCTCGTTTAAGCAACATTGAAGCGAGCTCGAGCTGAGTTTTTAGCTCGTCTGAGATTGTTCTTAAAATAGCTTGAGCCGGGTCGAGTCGAGCTCGAGCTTTGGGTCGAGCTTTGGGTTTTACTCGTGAACCGAGCTCGAGCTCAAATTATTAGGCTCGAACCGAGCCGAGCTCGAGCTTCATAAAAACATGACGAGCCGAGCTCGAGCCCAGTCAAGCTCGAGCTCGGCTCGTTTACACGTTGATTACAACACACGTACATTCGCTATATGCGCTAAACGAAAACCTCATCATTAATTCATTCTGCTAAAATATTAAACCTACTCAATGTTAGCTCATAGGCCCAAAAACATAAAATAATTTCTAATATCTATGTCAAATACTGAACAACAAATGTACAAATTCAACTATATAGAAACAAAATCTAGTTAGGTCAATGAAATTAACATCAATTGAATACCTTTAAATCCAAAAAACATAATTAAAAAATTCCCAAATTAACCTACATACCTAATTTAACCAAAACGCATAAAATATCGAAAATCCCTAAATTAAAACAACAATTGATGACCGTGATACCAATCAATTGAACAGTAGCACATTGTAACATGAGGAAGAAAGTGGCAATTGAAGCAGTGATTGAATGAAATTGAAAGAAAAGGGGGGAAATTAGGGTTAGGGTTTAGACCTGGCAGCAGCGGTAGGAGGAGGAGAATTGGGGAAAAGTAAGGGGTCACCGGAGGAGCTGATTCCTTCTTCCCTCATTGAAATTGATTTGCTTACAGAGAGAGAGAGAGTTTGTTGAATGAATATATATATATATGATGATGAGCACTGAAATTGATGCTGCTGCTACTACTGTTATTGTACGTTTATATGGATCGTAGCCGACTACGGGATTTTGTACCTCCTCTCTTGGCACGTGAGTCGTGCGTGATCGTGTAGACTTATGACGCGTTGTTGTTGTAATTTTAGTGTTTCTTTATATCATGGAATGAATGTTTGTACCCCATCATATATACTAGTGGTAAGACTTGTGCGAACACACAGGTTGGTTTAATAACAAATAAAATAAATGATAAATAAGGATGAAGATAAGATATTGAAAGGTTTTTTTATTTTGTCATCTGTACTATTGTATTTCTGTTTCGATTTTTTAATATGACTAACAATATACAGACACAAACGGTTAACAGTACCAACATAGTTGAAAATCAACAAAATAGCATTTTAATCAATACCCTTTTTTTATATACCGTACCACACCACACATTTTATATAAAGGTTCAAGAAATCCAAAACCATGAAACCAAACCAGAATCAAACCGTTATTAAGGATTGGTTGGGTTTTTATTTTCACCGGTTCGCTTTCGGTTTCAATAATTTTCAACCGTATTTTGTATGAATTGTTTGGTGAGATACGATCCGATATTTCTTTATCTATTTCCTCTAATTTCCACGCACATATGTATGTGTAGTTTACTATTTGTGATTTTTTGTATCTTTGACACTGATACAGTATGAAATCAGTGTTCTTAATATTGATAGAGATCTAGATATAGATTTTTAGAGTAGAACTCGATTGGTGATTTGATTATTAGATTTTGACGGATTATGTTTGTTTGACTACTATTTGGTTATCTCAAGCAGACTCTTGATAGTTTGTATACCCGACTTTTTTTTATTATTGATGTTTTTAGGTATTCGTATTAATATTGTTAAAGTTGATAGATATTCTGGTATGTATTTTTAGACATGACTTGAGATCGATTGGTTAATAGATTTTTAAACCCTAAAACGATTTAGTTCTAAATTTTAGTGAGTCGTGCGTGATCGTGTAGACTTATGCCGCGTTGTTGTAATTTTAGTGTTTTTTATATCATGTAATAAATGTTTGTACCCCATCATAGATATTAATGGGTTTGGTTGGTATTATTTTCGACTATCATTTCTATTCTTATCGCTCTTAATTCAACATTTTGTTTGTTATGTCACTCTGGAGTTAACCAGACACTAACTCAGTTAATTCTTTTTGCTGACGTGGCCAGTTTTTGATGAAGTGGCTTGTCCTTAATTAGTGGCGGAGGCAGAAATTTTTTTCCTATGGTGTCGTTTTTTTTTTCTCGATATCCAGGTTTGTAATAACTCGGAGTCCAAATTTTAGGATCGGGTCGGGTCAAACTACGTAATAAAAATCAATATCATAAAAAAGTGTCATGTCATTGAAATAACAAAGAATACAAAATACTAAGTCATTTATAGTTGCTCACTTGCTCCCTACGTGTTTTCATGTTTTGAAAACGATTAATAACGTCTTCAATCACAAGTTTCGTAAAGAACTCTTTTTCAATATAACAATGCAAGCATCAGTCAAATACTGGTAATTTGATTGCTATTCAAGAGGCAACGTGACTTTTGGTATTCTGGTAATTTGATTGAGATTCAACAAGAGGGAGGGAGATCAATCCCGCGGCTTTTTTTTTTTTGTTTAAGTTAGGTTTAACGATTGAATTCACTAATTGGATATGGCCTATAATATGGTTATAAAAGTTACACAAATATGGGCCTTTTGATGATTTAAAGCTTACTATATAAAAAATACCTAATTGGGCTTAACTTTTAAATTATAAATATGTTTATTATGTAAAACATTTAGAAAAAAATAAAAGTGTCTCGAGAAAAAAAAACAATGGTGTCGCTTGTAAAAAACAATGGTGTCACTCGTATTTTTTCTATTAAACGATACATATAAAGCACAAATTTGAATGGTGTCGGCCGATACCGTTGCCGAGTATGTGGCTCCGCCACTGCCCTTAATAAGTTATAATTTTTTAAAGAAATCTATATTTTAATTATAAGTAATATCATATATATAATAATATTTGTATGTATATGTACAGATCCCCTCTCTCTTTCTACATCTCTCACTCCCCCACCCTCTCTCCACCAACAACAACAACTGCCACCATCCATCACAACCATCACCATTTGCACCAGCCGCCATTTACTATCATCAGATCTACAACTAATTAAGCATTGTTCTTAGAAACCTTGATCAACAAACTTCTCAAAACCGTGGTTCTAAGTTCTAACAGGTGAGAGATGCTTCGATGCATTTAGGTTGGCCAAGTTCATTAACCGCTACTAATAGGTGAAAGATGCTCGAAGTGGACTCATGGCTTGATGAAACCCTAACTTTACTCAGGAACAATATTGAAGCAAAGACGGAACAACCTTTGTAGTTGAAACTGAACTTGAAGTTGTTGATTTCTAGGACTAATTTAGTGCAAACTGTTGGTTATCTACTTGCTAGTGAGATTAGAACCGTGCGAAATTAGGTTTTGTGAAAGTGAATTTGCGGATTGATTGTAGTGGTTTGAACAACAGGGAGCCTAACCAATGCTTGATTTACGTGATCATGCAAGCAGGTCTCCACCCAATCTGCAACTAGGGCGTTTTGAAAAGGGAAAACGCCTTTTCTGGTGGTAGGAAGGTTGTGGTGGTGGGAGGCAGGAAGTCGTGGTGGTAGAATTTTAGGGGGGGAGATAAGGGGTGGGGCTTGGGGTTTTATAAATTGTAACACCCCAACCGATGGCGGAAACATCGGGATGAGACGAAAACGAGATTGCTCATTGCTCACAACATTATTAAGTGACAATAATTAATTAAACCATATTTCATTTCATAAGAATTGTCAAATACATCAATGTAACAAAACAAAGAACAATCTAACATTTGCAAAGTTATAACAAAATTGATACGTGGACATTAAACCTAACGTCTAATTTGTGTGTATCTAGTCATTGCTATATTGTTTTCCTAGCGTCATCTCCTTCAACCTGTAACATGTTTTAAAATAAAGTCAATGCAAAAGCAAAGGCGAGTACACAAGTTTAAGCGTAGCATACGTATACGAATAAAGTTTTAACAATCCTCATGGCAACTAAATCTATACAAGAGCAATATCAAGGCATGCAATGCTAATAATCAAACCCGTAACGCAATCACGATGTTTTAACATGACCTCACGTGTAAAGCGATGGAGGTGGATGCGTGAATTCCTATAGCGCTAAGCATGTCAAACAAGGCTAAAAATAGTTAATGACTAAAGCATAGCACAACGTTTATCCCTAGACAAGCAACAAGTATACGATTCAAGTAGTCATGTGTATAGGATTGTTTGTACGTTTCATAAAGTTTAAGTGTTTGTGATTTTTGTATATGGAAACATGTTACACCCAAAAGTGATATAAACAAATGTGGGTCGAGTGTACTCACAAAATTGCTAAGTCTTCTTTGGAAATTCCACGACGAGTTGATGAGTGGGAGAAAGGGACACCAATGCCACCTTAAATGACAACGAACATGGATGAATAATCGAATCGGAGTTGAAGGTACGTGTACGTTTAGCACGGAATTTGTGTAACGACTCTAAAGTTAAATTCGTCAAAAAGTGTTATCAAAATAATACAATAAATATACACATTTTTGGCGAAAAGTAAAGGTATATAGATATTCGCAGTTGGATAAATATATTCCTTCGTTAAGTTATTATGTTTTGTCGACGAGAATAATAGATGTGTACTTATATATTTTGGCGAAAAAGTATAATCGTTGAGCATATTTGGTCGAAAAGTTTAGTAAATAAATATATACTTTGTCGAAAGGTTTAATAAATAAATATACACTTGTCGAAAGATTTAATAAATATTGGTACGTTTTGACGAAAAAACGGGCAGAGTTTCCCCTTGTTTTTGGACGATCCCGACAATCTAGTTGTCGATTAAATGCTTTCAAAACACAACGTTGAATGATACTATATGAACGATATACGAATGCTTTTGATAAGCGGCGAAGTTTTGAACAAAATGTAAATTATATACAAACAATAAAACTAATAATAAACATTTGCGGCGTTAATAGTATACCGTGTCGTGTTTTGATTGAGTTGACTAAAGCATTGACTGAACTTGGCCCCGAACACCGAACCGAACATCGAATCTGACTGGTTTGACTGGCGTTGACTGTTTGACCAGGTTTGACTTTCGTTGACCAGGTTTGACTTTCGTTGACCAAGTTGACCAGGTTTGACCGAACACCAAACGAGACCCGAAATCGAACTAAGACCCGAAACGAACATGGTCTGAACCGAAACCCGAACAGGAACTGTTGTTTACTGATGTTGTCTCGAACCCGCGACTGTTTGACCACAGTTGACCAGGTTTGACCGGGTTTTGACCGAACCAGAACTGACCTGAACTGAACATGAGCCGAAACTGAAACAAACCAACCTGAAATTGAGAGTTAGAGCATGATCACCTGACGCGAATCCGAACCAAAACTGAAACGAATGAACCTAACCTGAACCGAGACTGGGAGAACCGAACCGAGACTGACTGAAACCGGAACTCCTGCCGCCGCCGCTGCTGTCGCTTGAAGCCGGAAAGCGGATTCTGTCACTGCTGCCGCTGTTGTTTGCTCCGGCGCCGCCACCCCCAAGCGGGTGTTGCGGCAGCCGCTGATTAGAGGGAAAGGAAAGAGTGAGGGAGAGGGGAAGAGGAGTGTGGTGAAGGTTGGAGAGGCGATGGGTGTCCGCTGCAGGGACTGCTACTGCTGCGGCTTCGTTGCTGGTGCGCCGCCACCGTTGCGGTGGCCGGCGGCTCTGTTGCAAGGAGGTAGGTGGTTTGCGACCGGAGAGACGGCTTGAGCCGTTGTCGGAGGAGAACCGAGGGAGAGAGACGAGAGGTGAGTGCAGGCGGTTGAGGGCGACTGTGAGTGACATAGGCGGTGTTGTGGTGTCGGCTGCCGGAAAACCGGGAGAAAGAGAGGGGGTGGTTGAGCGGATGTTGTCTGCCGGAGAAAGGGGGTTGCCGGAGTCTCGCCGGAAAATGTGAAGGTAGGAGAAGGGGGGGTGAGGCTTTTATAGTGTTAGGGTTTCAAGGGTGTTGGGCCTAAAGCCCCATAGCGGCCCGACTGCGTTTCTGAAGCCCATTTCAGCGCCCGAACGTTACAAAATAGCGTATAATTTTACTTAAGTTTTAAACACGGGAATTAAATGCAAGACCTCAAAAAAAGGTCGCGTTCGGTTGTCGTTTCGTTAAAAACACGTAAAAATGCGTTGTTTCCGTTTTTACAGTTTTTTGATCCGATTGTAGTTGCGACTCAGGAAATAGAAAACGAGCGTGAATTTTTATAAAAATAGTAAATCTTGGAAATACGAGGCGTTACAGTCTCTCCTCCTTTAGGAAATTTCGTCCCGAAATTTATTCAAGAGGAAGACTTTAGAAAGATTGGGCTAGAGAAAGATCGTCCAAAACTGAGACTTGGACGATTGACACATGAAGGAAAGCATGAAGTTTAGAGCAACGAAGAGTTAGGTTTGCAAGAAGAAGTTGCTTGACTAGAAAGATTAAAGCCATCAAGCGTAAGTAAAGCGTGTAAGTATGCGTATAGGAGAGTGGTTTAAACGATCTTTGAATAACTCAAATGATATGCCGTCTAAGCAGAAAAGCTCTCGTGAGAAGTGGTATGCAGTTTAATGGTGAGTGTGGTCGAACTGTAGGTTGTTAGAAAGTTCTATCGACCTTGAAGAGTGTTAATAAATCTCGATTTTGTAGAGAGTTGTTTAATGATGGAAAACGAGAAGGTTAGGTATTTTAAAATAAGCTAAATCTCGATTTTGTAGAGAGTTGTTTAATGATGGAAAACGAGAAGGTTGGGTATTTTAAAATAAGCTAGTTATCGAGGTAGCGGCTAATCAAGCGTGTTGCTATCTACGAGAATGGGAGATAACTTTAGAGTAAGAAGGCATTTAGGGTTTGAATGCTTACACGATTGATGGTAAACGAGGTTGCATAAAAAGACAAGGTTAACGGGGCTAACGGAGGCATAAGAGCGGACGATTGATTCGATCAACGAATACTCGTGTAAGGATAGCATATGTATATGGACAAATGAAAACGTTACGTTAGGGATTAAGACTCGTCATGGATAATCGGGTAGCGCGCACTTAGCAATGCAGTTGTGAGTTGTTTAAAGCTGGCGTGTTAGGTCGTATTATGGTCTGTAAATCACCGAATTTCTCATGGCACGTATTACGAAAGTTTGGCAGCATGGTGAAAACACTTATGTATAGGGATTACCAGTGGCGTATCCACCATGTTTTGACCACGTTGCGACCGTTTCGTTACTCGATGCAATGTTACGTTCCGTGTGTTACCATACGCGATAGTACACTCTATGGTTCTCATGCGCTTATCGCTATAATCCCGTGTGCACCCGCGATTATACCGATCATCGCATGATCCGCATAGCTTGTACTAGCAGCGCATGAATAAAGGTGTACATAAATTCTGAAAATAAGTTTGCGTACGTGTAAGAATGTAGTGCGTAGGCATGTTTGCGTGCAAATAGCTCGTGGCCCACGTAAGCGAATCCCTCGGGTTTCGCTCGCGCATAGGCACGAATATGAATACGAGTACAAGTATAGGTATGTGTATGAGTACAAGCATAAGTATGGAAATAAGTATAAGCATGGATATAAGACGTATATGCATGAATGTGATGATAAGTATAAGTGTAATACCCCTGTAACACCCCTGCCCCTCGTTATCACCAATATTGTCCGCTTTGCCCTTGATGGGTGGCCCATCCAGGAACTCACGACTTTGTTTTTTGTTGCCCTGGTGGAGACTTCCCAGGAGGTCACCCATCCTAGTACTACTCCCACTTGAGCACGCTTAACTGTGGAGTTCTCCTCTCATCCACTAGCATTAAGCCCAAAACGCGTTGGTGATTTTAGAGGTAGGGCATTACTTACGAGCCAGGAATCTCTCCTGTCCACGGACGATGTTGGGAGATATGCCACTAGGTGTTATAATAAGCATGAAAAACGACACGTTATTTCATGAACATGAATATGTGTATAATTATGAACGTCAACAAGTGTAACATACGATAATGGTGCGTATGATATGAATTGAATGCTACGAATTTATTTACATAAAATAGTCGAGAAATCAGGGTGTGTGAAGCGAATGATATGATTAAAAGTTATGCAACAGTTGACTAAACCATGTACGAGGATACGCATGTATTGTTGTTTGAGCAACACTTTGAGGTTATCGCTTCTAAAATAGGCTTAAGTTTAACTTGGAATATAGGACCTAGTGTGTGAACATAAAGGAATATAAGGTACTTATTGATTATGCGTTACGTATTTTGTAATGGACGGGAGTGCTACCATTTGTTTTAAAAGAATTTAAGTAGGTCGAAAATGGTTGGTCTTCATAAAGTTTTCTTGCCCACGTGTTTTGAAACTCATGTGACATTTCGGGAGGTGTATGATAAGGTATTAAAATAGTAAGTTCGCATTGTTTTCAAAGGATATAAGAGATTTGAAATTTAGTGGTGCTTGTGAAACGTTGACCCTTGAGAGGAAATCCGTGTTAATTGATTTAATGACCGTTGAAAAACGTTTAGCAAAATGTTTTCTTAACCGCGATGAGAGATTTAGAGGGTGTTTGGGGTTGAGTTTTGAAAATAGATTATGTGTTCTGAATAATCAAAATCAGATAATTAGTTGTAACAAAACATACTGTAGGAAGATAGTGTTCGGATTTGATTATGTTATTTGATATCACAATAATCAGGTAATCAACTATTTGAGTGTTTGAAAAATATATATATACATGTACATATAAAGTTATAAATAGACGAGCTTTGATCTCTAAAATACGTAAAACAAATCAGTTTTTTTTTTATATATTATTATTATATATATATATATTTATTTATTTATTTTTTTCAAACACTAAAATAGATTTTTATTTATTTATTTATTTAATATTTGCGCCTCCAAACACAAAACAAAATATTAGGTTGCAAAAACAATCCCAAACACACCTTTAGTACAACGATCCCATAATGCCTATAAGATATTGGTTTGATTTTTTTTTTTTTTTTTTTTACAAACGAAAATTTTTAACATAAAGTTATTGCGGGAGCGTGTTTTAGTGATTAAGTTAAACATAAGACTTGTGGGCAAGGTATTCGTTAGACCGATTAAGTTGGTAGGTAGCATTCTGTCGAGCTTTGAAAATCGTAAAACAAAACGTTTCATGTGGTGACCAAGTATATGCGTGTGGGATTTATATGAAATAGATTATCGGATGGGAAATACGTTTGATAAAATAGTACGTTTTGAAATTCGTCTAAGTAAGAATTTTGACAACATGGTAAAAGATTTAGGTATACAATTTAAACATGTGGTTTGTGTAATAAAGTCTCCAAGAAGGAGGGTTGGTAACGATCACCGAGGTATGGGAATCACCCCTAATCCGTTGGTGAGGTCGTTTTAAGGAAGGAAGGAAACGAGGTTTGATCGTCTAGGTAAGGAATTCACTCCTATCTCGACGACGGTCTCCATTTCAGACTTTTCGAGAAATATAAGTCTAGTTGATAACGTTTTGAAATCATGTATGCAAATAATGTATAAGTGGACGGAAAGGTTTAATATGAGTTGTGTAAAAACCTTAAAATAAATTAGAAACTCGAAAGGAATGGTAACAAGTATATAAAAGTCATGTATAAATTGAAATGGTATAAAAGAGAGTCTCAGAAAACAATAGACTGTTTCGGGTAGAGAAACGTCGACTATTCCAAAGTGAATCGAAGATCCTTTCAACTTAGAGAAACGTGCTTTGGCCTATAGGTAAAACGCTCTCGTCGAGAAGCGATTAACGGCATTTTACCCTTCCAGTTATTACACGTCTCTAATCGATTGGAAAATCGAAACTTTGGCGAGATTGAAAATCGAGGAATGGGACTTAATCGACAAGGTGCGGGTTTCCCCCCTAACTTGACGATTTCGTACCCTAAGTGTGGTTGGCACTCCTCGGGTCAAAATTAATTTCGACACTTTGACGAGAGTCCACTAGAGTTTGAATGGGAAGTTTTCCATCAAGGTGTGGATATCACGCCTATTTTGGTGAAGTCGTCTCACTTGTGTAATACGAGTGTTTTCGAGTGTAGTATAATCGAGTAAAATGCATTAGGGAAGGCGTATGATTGAAATAATGTAACGAGTATGAACACGTAAAGCATTTCATAAATTTAACATATAAGAGACGTTTTAAGAAATTAGCATGTGAATCACGTATGGTCAAGTATGGTACTTAACTATAGACTAGGTCAAAAGCGTAGCAATCTACCTAATTCCCTATAGTTATGGCTCTGATACCAATCTGTAACACCCCAACCGATGGCGGAAACATCGGGATGAGACGAAAACGAGATTGCTCATTGCTCACAACATTATTAAGTGACAATAATTAATTAAACCATATTTCATTTCATAAGAATTGTCAAATACATCAATGTAACAAAACAAAGAACAATCTAACATTTGCAAAGTTATAACAAAATTGATACGTCGACATTAAACCTAACGTCTAATTTGTGTGTACCTAGTCCTTGCTATATTGTTTTCCTAGCGTCATCTCCTTCAACCTGTAACATGTTTTAAAATAAAGTCAATGCAAAAGCAAAGGCGAGTACACAAGTTTAAGCGTAGCATACGTATACGAATAAAGTTTTAACAATCCTCATGGCAACTAAATCTATACAAGAGCAATATCAAGGCATGCAATGCTAATAATCAAACCCGTAACGCAATCACGATGTTTTAACATGACCTCACGTGTAAAGCGATGGAGGTGGATGCGTGAATTCCTATAGCGCTAAGCATGTCAAACAAGGCTAAAAATAGTTAATGACTAAAGCATAGCACAACGTTTATCCCTAGACAAGCAACAAGTATACGATTCAAGTAGTCATGTGTATAGGATTGTTTGTACGTTTCATAAAGTTTAAGTGTTTGTGATTTTTGTATATGGAAACATGTTACACCCAAAAGTGATATAAACAAATGTGGGTCGAGTGTACTCACAAATTGCTAAGTCTTCTTTGGAAATTCCACGACGAGTTGATGAGTGGGAGAAAGGGACACCAATGCCACCTTAAATGACAACGAACATGGATGAATAATCGAATCGGAGTTGAAGGTACGTGTACGTTTAGCACGGAATTTGTGTAACGACTCTAAAGTTAAATTCGTCAAAAAGTGTTATCAAAATAATACAAAAATATACACATTTTTGGCGAAAAGTATAAAAGGTATATAGATATTCGCAGTTGGATAAATATATTCCTTCGTTAAGTTATTATGTTTTGTCGACGAGAATAATAGATGTGTACTTATATATTTTGGCGAAAAAGTATAATCGTTGAGCATATTTGGTCGAAAAGTTTAGTAAATAAATATATACTTTGTCGAAAGGTTTAATAAATAAATATACACTTGTCGAAAGATTTAATAAATATTGGTACGTTTTGACGAAAAAACGGGCAGAGTTTCCCCTTGTTTTTGGACGATCCCGACAATCTAGTTGTCGATTAAATGCTTTCAAAACACAACGTTGAATGATACTATATGAACGATATACGAATGCTTTTGATAAGCGGCGAAGTTTTGAACAAAATGTAAATTATATACAAACAATAAAACTAATAATAAACATTTGCGGCGTTAATAGTATACCGTGTCGTGTTTTGATTGAGTTGACTAAAGCATTGACTGAACTTGGCCCCGAACACCGAACCGAACATCGAATCTGACTGGTTTGACTGGCGTTGACTGTTTGACCAGGTTTGACTTTCGTTGACCAGGTTTGACTTTCGTTGACCAGGTTTGACTTTCGTTGACCGAACAACAAACGAGACCCGAAATCGAACTAAGACCCGAAACGAACATGGTCTGAACCGAAACCCGAACAGGAACTGTTGTTTACTGATGTTGTCTCGAACCCGCGACTGTTTGACCACAGTTGACCAGGTTTGACCGGGTTTGACCGAACCAGAACTGACCCGAACTGAACATGAGCCGAAACTGAAACAAACCAACCTGAAATTGAGAGTTAGAGCATGATCACCTGACGCGAATCCGAACCAAAACTGAAACGAATGAACCTAACCTGAACCGAGACTGGGAGAACCGAACCGAGACTGACTGAAACCGGAACTCCTGCCGCCGCCGCTGCTGTCGCTTGAAGCCGGAAAGCGGATTCTGTCGCTGCTGCCGCTGTTGTTTGCTCCGGCGCCGCCACCCCCAAGCGGGTGTTGCGGCAGCCGCTGATTAGAGGGAAAGGAAAGAGTGAGGGAGAGGGGGAGAGGAGTGTGGGGAAGGTTGGAGAGGCGATGGGTGTCCGCTGCAGGGACTGCTACTGCTGCGGCTTCGTTGCTGGTGCGCCGCCACCGTTGCGGTGGCCGGCGGCTCTGTTGCAAGGAGGTAGGTGGTTTGCGACCGGAGAGACGGCTTGAGCCGTTGTCGGAGGAGAACCGAGGGAGAGAGACGAGAGGTGAGTGCAGGCGGTTGAGGGCGACTGTGAGTGACATAGGCGGTGTTGTGGTGTCGGCTGCCGGAAAACCGGGAGAAAGAGAGGGGGTGGTTGAGCGGATGTTGTCTGCCGGAGAAAGGGGGTTGCCGGAGTCTCGCCGGAAAATGTGAAGGTAGGAGAAGGGGGGGTGAGGCTTTTATAGTGTTAGGGTTTCAAGGGTGTTGGGCCTAAAGCCCCATAGCGGCCCGACTGCGTTTCTGAAGCCCATTTCAGCGCCCGAACGTTACAAAATAGCGTATAATTTTACTTAAGTTTTAAACACGGGAATTAAATGCAAGACCTCAAAAAAAGGTCGCGTTCGGTTGTCGTTTCGTTAAAAATACGTAAAAATGCGTTGTTTCCGTTTTTACACCGTTTTTTGATCCGATTGTAGTTGCGACTCAGGAAATAGAAAACGAGCGTGAATTTTTATAAAAATAGTAAATCTTGGAAATACGAGGCGTTACATAAATAATTGTTTCTTTTTTTTTTTAATCAGATTTAAAAAAAACATAGTTTTTTAAACATAATTAATAGTTAACATAGGTTATAAATAATCAAAATTCTCATTTTACTTTTAATAAAAATCATTAAAATTTTCATGTACTAAAAGACAAATTTCATTTTATTGTAGCTTAGCATTTGCTTTTTCTCATTTTCCTTTTAAAAAATTATTATAATTTTCATGTACTAAAAAACAAATTTCATTATATTGTAGTTAAGCATTTGCTCTATTATATATATAATAATATTTTACACGTCATGATGCCACATCAGCAAAAGAACTAACTGAGTTAGTGTCTGGTTAACGACGGGATGACAGAACAAACAAAGTGTTAAGTTGGAAGTGATAGGCGTCAAAGTGATAGCTGGAGTGGCAGCGACTAATAGCGAATAGTTGGGGGTGATAAAATCCAATAACCCCGGTATCTATAGTATCTATTGTAACAACTCTAAATTTCGTTGTTATTTCATTTTCGGTTTATTTCCGTTGTATTTCCATTTGTATTCCGATATTCGAATTATAAGAAAGTTATGTTAAATTAAGTATGTTTATTTACGATTATATCGCATCTAATCGCTTATTAAACGCATCGCTAATTCAAACGCAATCACAAGCAACTATGTTACTTTAATAGCCGGGTGTGTTATTGTTTAATAAACACATGTGTCATCGCATCGCTTATCTCATCGCATCACAAATCGCAGTTATGTGTGCTACATTATGTTATTTACGTCTTATGTGTGTTTTATGGTTTATGATTACATTCGCTATCGCATCGCTCTTGCTTATTCGAATCGCTTAACCACATAATCTCATCAAGTATAACGCTTAACGCTTCGCTAAAACGCTTAATATAACTATCTAATACGAACCGAATCGCCAAACGAACATTTAACGCGAAATTAACGAACGAAACTTGGCCCATAGGTCAAGTTCGGCCGAACTTATGTATCACAAGTTTGCCCGAACTTGTATAAGCCATAATAACACTTCAAGTTCAACAAGTCCGCCCGGACTTGTCTCTAAAACCCAGAAAACAAACAAGTTCGCCCGAACTTGATGTTCCAGCCCACTTTTTCACCTCACCTATAAATACTCAGCTCCTCCTTCTCATTTGAACTTGCTGCAAGTTCGCTCGGAGCTCCCCAAATCCGAAACCCTTTGTTTTCTAAGTAAGATTCAACCCGTTTTCAACCACAACAGTGTTCAACAAGGTTTTACAACGTTTTACAACGATTTTGGCACAAGGCTTTGCCTTCGTTTTCATCAAACCTTTTCTGTTTACGAAAATCTTCATCTTTTTCTACAAAACTTCTGTTTTTCACCCAGATATGTGTTTAGATCTGAGTAAAACCTTTAAAACATCAATTTTTACATAAATTCCGGACTAAATGACGTGTGTTTCGTTCACTGTAAAGTGGGATGAGGCGTAAGCAAAACCTCAGATCTGGAAGCATAAGGACGAAATCATCACTTTACACAAGCTGGACTAACCCGTACGTACGAACCATCAAGTTCACCCGGATTAGCCCGAGTTTCTGTAAAATGACTAAACTCGCTCCAAAAGACCTCTCCAGCCTAAGTTTTACTCAGTGGCTTAAGGTTGGAGGGATGAACACTCGATTTCCTCAGCAAACGACGCAAAAACGCACGATTTGGATGCCAAAACAGTCAAGTTCGCTCGGAATCCATCAAGTTCGCTCGAACTTGTCACCAGATTGGTGACTAAGTTCGCCCGAACTTGTCACCAGATTGGTGACTAAGTTCGCCCGAACTTGGCCTACCTTGTCAAAACTTCACAAGAAAGTACACAAGTTCGCCCGAACTTGTATCATCCCTCAGCAATTAGGACAAGTTCGCCCGAACTTGTCTTTCTCAGGAAACAAGACAAGTTCGCCCAAACTGTACTATCAGTAAGTTTGGACATACAAGTTCGCCCGAACTTGTCTACTGTTCCTTCACCCGTTAACCGTTTCAGCATATCGGAAGACTGATGCACTTCTGTTCGCTTACAGGCTGATCCGGCGCTCTCCCGACTCATTTCAGATCACGTACTTCTCCCAAAACGCACCCACAGTGAGTATACTTGAACCCTTTTACGCTTAAACGCACTTTTGGGTGTCACATATGTTCGTATATCAAAACACATCACACAACTCTCAAAACGCTTATTTACAACCCGATGTTTGTATGACTATACGTGAAATCTGCTGAATTGTATGTATTGCTTGATTGCTTGTACGCCACCCTTAACGTAATAGTATACTAAGAGGTTGACCCGCCACCCGGAGGCCCGGGGTCGTTAAGGCTCGCATTTTACATTTCTCATTTGTTTTTCTCTTTTAGGATGTGGACACTTGTTCGCATGCCTCGATCAATCGCGGTTTGTTGGTTTGCATGAATCTAAGTAGTTACATAGTTCACAACTCTTACGTATGTCATGCGGTGTATGCTAAATGCTTTTATATCTACTATGTACGCAAAACCTGTATGCTCACCTTTACTTAATTGTATTGACGTTTTATTTTAACATATGTGGCAGGTTGAGGATTATGCTTTGGATGCTTAGTTTTAGGTTTTGCTTTTGAAAAATCATGTAATAAATCTAGGGAAGATCGGATTGGATTTTATGTTTAAGAGATTATTTTGAAATGTAATGATTGTTTGAAGATTGTATGAGTTTGATAGTATGGGATATTAATGTTGATTATTATCTTTAAAATGATCGTTATGGAATCTCTTGATCCATCCGATTCGCCTAGTGCCACTAACCCGATGTTTCCGCCATCGGTTGGGGTATGACATCTATACTAGATTAGGTCAAATACAAAGTGTAAAATAAATAAGAATGACAATAAACCTGTAAATGAGCCGAACGAACACGAACACAGGCATGTTCATGTTTGTTCATTTAACTTTAACCATACACGAATACGAGCATATAATTGAACACATTTTTTGTACATGTTCATTTATTAAGAAAATAAGTATGTTCGTGTTCGTTTAAAACCTAAACAAACAGTTTACGTACTTAAACAGACATAAACAAGCAAACTTAAACGAAAATAATTTAACAAACAATAAACACCCCAGATGAACATAATTGAACAAATATAAATGAACACAAATGGACATAATTGACTAATCATAAACGAACATTAAGTAGTTTTTTATATAAATCAGTGATTAATTATGAAAAATTCCATTGGAAACCCCAGGGGCAGACTTAGATGGTAGCGAGGAGTTGCCCGGGATACCCCTCAACTTTCTTGGCGAAGTGTAGTTTTCTTTTTAATATCCGTTTTATTTACCCGGAATATCTCTAAATAAATGTTAGGATATCCATGAGTGTAGTGAAGATAAAATAAAATAAAATGAAATTTTATGCTCAATGGAAATGAAATTATAGTCGACAGAACTTGCAGGCTGCAATGACACCTTGTTTAAAAGAAAAAAGAAGATGAAGAACGTATACTATATTAATATAATAATACGAGCATTGGTATAATAAATAGAATAATGAATGAAAAGGTAGTGGTAGCCCTCAAAAGTAAAAATAGATTTCACGTGTTTTAGTCAAACTTTAATAATATTCAACCATATTGTTTTTTAATTTGTTTAAACTTGATAGTTTTTTTTTTAATAAAAAAAGGTTAATAGTGAATGTAATACAAGAAAAAACATTAAAATAGTTCTTTATAAATATATGATTTAATAAATTGTCTTTTTCTTTTATAACATTAAACAGTATTATATAAATATGAATGTTTTATTGATTTATGATTATAATATACGAAAAAAAAAATTTTAATTTCAATCATATGAAATAACATATAAACAATCTTAGATATGATTCATTCTAAAGCCTAATATTTTTAGTATTAAAAATCATATAAGATTATATGCTTAAATAAAGATATTGAAAGACTTTTAGTTTTTTGTTTTTTTTTTTGTTAAAGATATTTCTATTACACACTAAATATTATTTATAAAACTTCTAAATAACATTTAAGACTTGATAAAAGAAAATATTTGATCATGTTCTCATGCATATAGTACACTCATTAATTAGAGTTAACTGCCATTTCGTCCATGTGGTTTGTTCACTTTTGTCATTTCAGTCCAATTTTAAAAAATGCGCCATTTTCCTCCCCGACTTTCTGAAAACGTGCCATTTCAGTCTAAAAATCAAACCCCTGCGAAGTCAAACATAAGTCAACCAGGCTTAATGAAGGGCAATTTCGTCCTTTTATATTTATTTTATTTTCAGTTTATTTTAATTAACTAACAATCTCAACCCCTATATAATCCCATTTCCCTCCAATTACCAACAACACTCCCAACCCTAATTCCCAATTTCCCCTGTCGATTAACACCCCATTTCCCTCATAAATTATGTGATCAAAATAATGGATCATGAAGATGATAACGACCAAAACTGGAGGGTGCGAGCTCTTGATTCAAATTTCAACCCTCAAATCGCATACGGTAGTAGGTTTACACTCCTCAAATTTAGGTTTTTTACTTGTTTTTGTTCATCAAGTATAAATTATCACTAATGTGGTTGTATAATCGTTTCAGTACACGAAGCTGATATGTTTACCATGGAGCTGAACTCACTATGTTCCCAGATGTAACATACCAGGGGGGACAATCTCATATGTCGATAAGGTGAATGCAGACTATTTCTCGCGAGTAATCATCAATGACATGATGATTGAACTTGGTTATACAGAAGAGGATCTAGATCTTTTAAAATACTATTTTAGGATTTCAGGTGAGGATATGGATTTTGGGTTAAGGCCAATAGGTACTGATGCTGATATTCTTAGGTTGATTAAACATGCAATAATGACTAAGGTTATAGAGTTATATGTTGAGAAAGTTATAAAAGTGGATTTAGGTGACTTGACACAAGAACCATTAAGTGTAATTTTGCCTGAACAACATCAACAGCCTCAACATGATCCTGATTTAGGAGATTTGACACAGGAACCAGGTTGTGGTGATGATAGCCCAGTAGGTTGTGCTGATAGCCCAGGAGCTGGTGATGATAGCCCAGGAGGTGGTGATGATAGTGAAGGCAGTGGTGATGATATTGAAGGTAATGGTGATGATACTGAAGGAAGTGGTGATGAGGATTTGATGGTAGCAGTCATGAGGTCCAGTTTGAGGGTAGTGAAGATTCTGAGGACCCTGAGTTTAATGCTGATGATAAGCTTAGTGAAGAGGATAGTGAGGGTTCTATTAATGAAAAGGCTACCAAAAAGAAAGGTTACAAAAAGAGGCAAACAAAGGAAGATGGTGAGGGCAGTATGAATGCAAATGCCACCAAAAGGAGGCAAACAGAAGAGGATGTTGATGATCCTGAGTTCATTGTTGATAACGATCACTTAGTCATAGACTATGATGCGGACATGGATGAATTTAGGATTGCTTTTGACTTTACAAGAAGACAATTTAAACGAAGAAGAATTAGTAGATGTTCAATTAGATTTAGATGACTTTGATAGTCTTAGTGATCCTGATGATGAATCTAAACTGCAAAGGGCAGTGAGGAAGATTAGGAGAAGCAGGAGGAAAAAGAAACCAACAGATGGTTGTCCCTTTTATGTAGGTCAAAAGTTTTATGATAGACAGTCAATAAAAGATCTTGTGAAATGGTATGCAGTGGAATCTAAACGACAGTTGTTTATAATCAGGAATGATAAAAGGAGGTTCATGGTTGTGTGTAGGAGAAAAAAATCCAAAGTTAAGCAGTAAAGAAGGTGGTTGTGATGCTGGGTAGTTCTGGAATTTCACATGGTGCAGGTTTGAATGCAAATCCAGATGTGGTTGAGGACCTAAATGCAAACAGTGGTGGGGCCCAGCAGTCTTGTTCTTCAAAAGGGACTGATAAAAAGCAAAAGACTCCAAGGAAAAAGATTCCTCCTCCCACATGCCCTCGGGTTCTGCATATATCAAACCATTTCAAGAACAGGGACACTTGGGTGGTGAAAACTCTTAACAATGCGCATGACTGCTTGAACACTAGGGATGTTGGTTTATGCAACATCTCTTTTCTGACTAAAGAAGTGGAACCAATTATTTTGGTTAACCCTACTATCCCACTGGCTGCTCTTCAAGATCAACTCCAGAAAAAACTTCAGGTATCAGTTACAATTAATCAACTTTCTAGAGCTAGGATGTTTGCAATAGATAAGGTACTAGAGATTACAAAACTCAGTTTGGGTTACTTAGGGATTATGCTGAACAGTTAATCAAATCGAATCCTGGAACAACTGTTACCATAGATGTTGAACCGTCTTCTTGTTATGGGGCATTTACATTTGTTATGGGGCATTTAAAAAGGGTTTTAAGATAATTGGTAGAGACATCTTAGGGTTGGATGGATGCTTTATGTAACACCTCGTAAAAACCCATCCCGTAAAATTTCGACACGTGTCCCGCTGATCCTCGAATGCCACGTGCTTAACGAGAGGGGCTAAACTTGTCAACATGTTTAATTATGACCTCTGAGTGGCAAGCTTTAAAGTTAAGGGACCAAAAGTGAAAGAAAACAATTTTTCATATTCTAGGAGGCGGTTACGGACCGCAAGACCTTTTGGTTACGGTCCGTAACCACCTTAAATATGTGCGCGCCAGAAGGGTCTTACAGACCGAAGGCAAATGCCTTACGGTCCGCAAGGGGTTGCCAGCGATAAGAAACATGGCAGAACCTGCCTCTGCCATGTTTCACACAAATTGCCACCAATCCTTTACTCTTGACACGTCCCAAAACTCTTTTTGACACCTCTCAATCTCTGCTAACACCTGGCCACCTCTCCTTACTTCACCTACACTAGAAACACCAAGCTTGTGCTTGGTTCCCTTTACCAATTTACAACTTTCTTCATCAAACTCACTCTCTGGAGCTTCCTGGTCTTCAAGGAACTTCCTATTCAGTTATACTTCGTGCTTTGGACATCTAGTAAGTGTCCTAACCTTCCTTATTCAGTTTCATTAGGATTAAAGCTTAAGTCAAAGCTTTGTCGTAAAAACGCTTTGACTCTAGCATAAAACCACATTGGCTTAGTCTATTGTTGCAACGAATGTGGTTACGTGACCGTAAGTATGTAGGTGTTAATCGCTCAAAAGGGTGTCTACTGATTACCACGTTTACTTGGTCAATTGTCGAGTCAAAGGAAAAGTCAACAAAAAGTCAACGGGTCAGATTATGAACAAATGCATAATTGGCAATGTAAAGGTTATAAAATATATTTTAACACAACAACAACTTAATAAATGTTATTAAAACATGTCTAAACAAGTTTGGCCCGACAATTCCATGTTTTGAGTCGGTTCGCCACCGAAAGTCGTGATATTTGACTCACACATTGACTTTCGATTCTGACCCGAATTAGCAACCTATGAAACTGAAATTTGGCTCCAATGTGACCATGATTAGTTATAGGAAAGCCCTCTGGAGTGGTAGGATATGGTCACATAGGAATAGAAGTGTTTATGCAAGTTTCCATACTTTATGCCAATTTTGCTAAAAAGTCCTCATGAGCTTAAAAACAAGATTTAAATGCAAATACCCATAATTATGAATTATAAACTGATGTATTAAGTTGATAAACTTATGTTAAGGTCAATTTCTGAATTCAAGTTTAAAGGATGATTAGTTTACGTAAATTACGTATTTAACGACTAATTGGTCTTTTTACATAAAAATCATTTTAAAACATAACTTTGACAAAAACCATGTACCTACTGATGTGTTATTATTATTAGGACTATTTGGGATATAAATTTAGATTTTAAACTAAGTTTATACATGAGTTCGGGTATGAAGCTCCTAAATGACGAAATCGCCCTTTTTGACACTTAAAATGAAATGTAAAGCATTTTAATGAATCAAATCTTTTAAACACTGATATGTTATGTCAAGTAACATATATTTGTCATACAAAACAGGTTCAAATCTCAGTTTCATATAAACATCGATTAAACCGTCATTTAGCATCTTAATCGCCATTTCGGCGCATAGTATGGTTCAAAACCATATTTGTGACCCGAGGCACGTTACCTACTGTTTCCTAAACTTATTTTACATAAAAACTCAGTAGGTATACAACCTAAACTCAGATTCCCAAATGGCTTAACAAAACCATGTGTGAAATGACCAAAATGCCCTTTCGGGACATAATTTGGTCTTAAACTTAAAACCACACCTAGACTTGATATCCTACTGATATAACATCTAACTTAAACCATTTTTACAACAAGAATAAGACCTTAACATCAGTTTGCTCATAAGCTCGTTTATTAAGTCATAAAGTGACCAAATTGCCCATTTAAAGGCATAATTGATTATAAAAATCATATTGGGACAACATATTAAGAACATGCTGATTTTATAACTTTTTTAAAATATATTGGCATATGGAACTTGTATAGGACTCATCCGGTTACCCGGTTTCGCTTATATGCGTACGGTTCGGCCTACGTAACTAGTTTACGTAATTTAACCGAAACGGGTTTAACCTTATCATTTTACCTTAAAATCCAGAATGTAACATGTTTGCCCATATCAAACAAGTCTTCGTACTTGCCGGGTTTAAACTACATTCTATTCCGGTCATCGCCCAATCTAGCGTCTAGTACCGTTATTTTCTTTAAGCTACCCGGTTCGAGTCTACGATGTAGATAGGACCCGTTAGCATTCTAATTGGTTATAAATACCATCTTTTCCAGACTAATAGCCTCCCGGTAGATTGCCATATAAGCTTACTTTTGAATATTCGGTTGAGTTAATTATCTTATTGGAAGAACTGCTCAGGTAAATACTTCTAACTTATTTTCCCTATACGGGCTTGGGATACGGTATAATATACCGCTTGGTCGGGTATGGGATCATGTTATCGGATTGTGATTTACTAAATCCTTATAACCCATTTTATTCTGTATTGTTTGATAACTTAAACATTGGGGGTTAATTCGACCGTGTCTGGGATATCCTTGGCTCATTTAAGTTACTAATGGCCACGACCTTAAGCGCGGGGTGTAGGCATACACCCGACAAACGCTAATGCTAATAATAACATTAAATCCCGCTGGTGGATTATTTAAGTGGCGTGTCGGTTAATCAGGTTATTCGGTTTCTGCACCGGACCCCATATGTATTGACAAGCATGTAAAACTGTAATCAAGGTCATTTTGAACTTTCCCAAGTTATTTATAAAATGTGCCAAGTGCACCCAAAATCATTTTAACAAATGTTTACAAAATGAGTCGGTTATTAGTATTTACCAGTGAAAACTGACGTATTTTCAAAAGACCAAGTTACAGGTGGCAACACGCAAGAGAATGGGAGCTGCGTAGTAGCTAAATAAGGATCTTGTAAGTCCATAAGCTGCCAAAGTTTGTAGAACGATTTCCTTTGTACATATTTATTCGATCCGCCCGTGGATTCGGTATTACAAGCCTGTAATTATTATTTTCGAACTTTTGGACATTTGGTTTGTAATAGTAATTTAAACTCCAAGACTTCTGCTGTGCTGTGTGTTGTTGGTTATGATGATATCAACTTACGTCACGATATTCCCCAACCGGGCCCACCAGGTTACACATGGAAATCGGGGTGTGACACTTTATGAAAGGGCCCTATGCTAGCCAGATTTTAACAGCAGTGGGTGTGGTTGGAAACAATGGGATTTATCCTGTTGCTTTTGTTGTGGTTGAGTCTGAAACAACTAAGACCTGGACCTGGTTTTTAGAACAACTTGATGTAGATCTGGAGCTGCCAACAAATGCTAACTTCACCTTCATAAGCGATAGACAAAAGGTGTTATTCTATCTATATAACTTGTTTAACTTTATGCTTTTACTTATCAACAAATGTTAACTATCTATCTAAAACTGTCCTTCATTTTATACAGGGTATAATCCCTGCTGTTCTCAAAGTGTTTCCTATGGCAGAGCATAGATTTTGCATTAGGCATATACATGAAAATATGAAGTCTAATGCTAACTGGAGGGATGATAAGATAAAGGGCCTATTCTGGAATGCTGCATTTGCAACAACAACACCTTGGTTTGATCATGCTATGCTAGAAATCAAGATGGTTGATAAGAAGCTTCATGATTGGTTAAGATAGATCCCACTTAAGCACTGGACCAGGTCTCATTTTAGTGGTAAGGCTTGTGATTAATACAGTTTCAGTTTAGTGATAAAGGGTCTAATAACTAACATGTTTCCTTTAAACAGGTAGGCCAAAGTGTGACATTTTACTAAACAACATTTGTGAAGTCTTCAATAGGCAGCTGATACATGCTAGGGATAAACCAATCATTACCAGCCTAGAGTGCATTAAGGAATACCTGATGAAGAGGAATGTTGTGGTGCATAAGTTGATTGCAAAGACCAAAGGTCCTCTTACCCCTTATGCAACAGAAGCCCTAGACAAGATCAAACAAGAAGTAGCAGAGTACACTGTTATCTTTAATTGTATCACCAAATATCAGGTTAATGGCCCAAGAGACAACAAAGTGGTCAACTTGGAGCAGAAAAGTTGCACCTGCAGAAGACGGGACTTGACTGGCATCCCTTGCAAGCATGCAGTTGCTTGTATTTGGAACTTGGCTCTGCATGGCAAAGATGATGGTGTTTTGGAAAAGTGGGTCAATAAGTCATACTGGTTGCAGACTTGGAAGGATGTGTATTCTCATGTAATTGATCCAGTAGATGGTCAAGACCTATGGACACCTTCCACATGCCCTACTAAGCTGCTACCACCAAAGCACCACAAGCAAATCGGCAGGCCAAAAAAGAAAAGGAAGAAATCTGCTGTGGAAATCAGTGAGTTGACTGGAAAGATGGAATCCAGTGGTAAGATGTCAAGGAAAGGTGATACTGTGGAGTGCACCAAGTGTAAGAGGAGGGGCCATAACAGGAGGAGTTGCAAGGGGGATGATGTTGAATAGGTGGTACATTGAACATGTCTTTTGGTAGTAACATGTCTTGGATAGGTAATTTGAACATGTCTTTTGCTTCATTATGTATTCAGTCCAGGAACATGTCTTATTTAATTGTTATGGTGATTATGTAAACTATTATGTTATGGTCTTTCTTTTGATCATTTGGTTATTACATACATTACTATAACTGTTATAGTCATTAGTTATTAGGTACAATTGCATTGGACAGTTTTGATACCATCGCATCGGACAGTTTTTCGGCAAGTTCATAAACCATACCATCGCTTCATTATGTATTCAATCCAGGAACATGTCTTGTGTAACTGTTATGCTGATTAGTTATTAGGTACAATTGCATTAGACGGTTTTGATACCATCGCATCGGACAGTTTTTCGGCAAGTTCATAAACCATACCATCGCTTCATTATGTATTCAATCCAGGAACATGTCTTGTGTAACTGTTATGGTGATTAGTTATTAGGTACAATTGCATCAGACAGTTTTGTTACCATCACATCGGACAGTTTTCGGCAAGTGCATGAACCATACTGTCAGACCCCGACCCGCAGCGGAAAAGGTGATCGGGGCATGATTGGGTTATCATCAAAGCTCATGACATTTATTATGCGTTTCATATTCATTAAATACAATTTAATGGAAATTTACAATAATTGTTACAACATATTCTAACTATCAATCTAAGCTTCTTTGTTCTCTTCTAGGGCATTTCCTAGGTTTTCTTTGCTTCGACCTGTTCACCTGTATCATGTGTAAAAAGGTTTTGGATCAACATAAAGTTGGCGAGTGAATCCTATGGAAAACATTTGAACAAGTTTATTTAAATTGATTATGAAATATGTGCACAACCAAACATGAGTAAAAATAGATGTAAACTTATTCAACAATCATAAGATATTAAATAAAACACACATGAACAATAATGGAACATTTAGTAGCACGCGATGCTCAACTCGTCTCTCACGAGGAACTGAGGGGCCTACTGAATGATTTGCATAAACATGATAATATGAATGACACAACTACAAACAATATAAACTCAATGATACACACATGAACAATAATGAATTTGATTTGAGGCACGCGTTGTTCAACTCGTCTCCCACGAGGAACTGATGGGCTTAATGAATGAGTTTCATATAATTTGACAAAAGGAAATAAGTAATCACAACAATATAACAATCTAAGTTTAGATCATGATGTGGTATGGCACAAGTTTAAATAAACAAGTTAATTATTTTTATAACACATGACACACCCCAAAACGTGTAATTTAAAAGGGGGAGTTGTAAGATTCACTCACAGTGGGTGCGTTCGGTTGATGATGTTGAATGCACGCGAAGTGGTTTTAACCACGAGTGAGATTAACCTAGATAAATCGCATTATGGTTTGGTAAGTAAACGGATTTTATTAATCTATTTTAGTAGGATTGTTGGGTGTATTTTTGTGAGTTTAAGGCTATTTTCTAACCTTAAAAATGTTATTTTTAAGTATTTTAATTGATTTTTAATTAAAATAATTAAATAAAATAATAAAATTTTTTTGACTTTTTCTGACCGTTGACCGTTGACCTGACCGTTGACCGGTTCGAGTGCGTATTGTTGTGCGCTGAGTGAGGCTCGAACCCGAGACCTCCCGTACACGTGCACGCAGCTCTACCAACTGAGCTACGTGTCTAACCCGTTATATATCCGATTTTAATTATATATATATATTAATTATGTTAAACAGAAATCCTTTATTTTTTTAAAAACGATTTAAATCAATGAAACGGTGCGCTCCACAGGTCTCGAACCCGGGACCTGTGGCTTAAACTAACACACAGTCCACCGCTGGACTGTGTGTGCAACTTGTTAACTTTACTGATTTTTATTATACTTAAACACAAATTAGTTATTTCCTTTTCTGTCTTCATTAAAAAAAATAGATAATTGTCCGAGTCGGTGCAGTAGCCCGGACTCGAACTCGTGACCTGTGATATAAACATACACACAGTCCACCACTGGACTGTGTGTCTAACTTGGTTATCTTTCCGGTTATTAATATACTTAACATATATCAGTAAGACTCCGGTTCAGTTTAATAAAAAAATGATTTTTATTGAAGCAGCGTGTGTGAAACATGATTCGAACTCGAGACGTTAGTGTTTAATATGCACACAGTCCACCGCTGGACTGTGTGTCTAACCCGAGTAATTTCTGGATTTAAATTAAACTTATAAGATTACCGAACTTCATCTTCTTCGTTGAGCGTTAACCAAAATCGATAACTGACTGGTTCAAGTTTTTAATCGGTTTCTTAACGTGTTTCAGTTCATTACGGTGAGACATAAGTGAAAAGAAAAAGAAATTAGGCGGAGAGGTATACCGACTATCTTCCTCTGTTTTCCGGCGGAACTCCGGCGACAGCAATACCTTCCGGCGACGAGTGTCTTGCGGCAGCGAGTCTCTAGGAAGCTTACAAAGGGTGTGGGTATCTCCGGTAAAAGCTCGGGGGGTTCAGTAAGGCTCAGGAATGGGGAAAACGGTTTTCCGGCGACGAACAGAAAAATTCCGGCGAGAGAGTTTTCGCCGAGAAAGGGTGTGGTTTTGAGCGAAAGTGTTTGCAGAGGTTCGAGGTGGTTTTTATAGGGAGAAACCGAGATGTATTTGGCCCGATTTCCAACTGGATTCATTGGTTTGAATTTCTCTGGCGGTTATAGAAGGTGTCGCGGACTCAAACGTCGGTTATAACCGATATATGTTTAAAGTTTACGTTATAACGGAAGGATTCGTTAAATACTCGCGAGATTGCCAGGATTCCGACGACTGAACTTTTGGGCGCCGGTTTTGAATTCGTAACGTCATGATATCAATTAAATGATTTCAATATTTAACAAACAAAACAAGTGGCGCAGTGGTTTATGTGTGTGTGTTAAGTTTGTTTGCTGGATCGGTACTGACCCGGGTTCGAAACCCGGCAGGAACAATTTATTTTTATTTTGCGATTTTTAACAGTTTTTCAAAAACTAATTATATATTCCCGTATAATAATTGATTATGTATCGTTTAAATTATTTTGGGCATTTAATTCGCAACGAAAATTTTAACTGACTGTTCGGTTGATAAACGGAGCGGGTTTGGTAAATCCGTTTTTGACGGATGTTACAGTATCCCCTGCTTTTTAGAAATTTCGTCCCGAAATTTTAAATTGTGATATATTTGACTAAAAGAATGATGGGGTTTTAGTTTGGCAGTTATATGCTTAAAAAAATAAAGGTTTAAGTTTTTTTTTTTGTTCGAGGCGGTAACGTTCCTTGTAAGGGTTAAATACCCTATTACAGGAATCGCTTTTTGTTGACTACTGTATAAGTATTGATAAGCAGGAATGATTCGCCTAAAATGATATCATGCACAAGAGTTTAGATACGTTTGGAAAAGTATGGTTATATCCTAAGGCAAAACTTCTAACACTACAACCTACATGGAAACATAAATAAAACACAACAGCTTATATTTGAACATAATTAAACACAACAGCTAATATTTGAATATAAATAAGCACAACAGCTAATATTTGAACATAAATAAGCACAACAGCTAATATTTGAATCCACATTCTGATTGCGTATATGTTTGAATGGTGGAAGTTCCTCTCTCGTTTGTTATGATGGAGAGATTAGTTTATGTAGAAATGGAACACAATTCCAATTTCTCTAAATAGTAAGATGATATAAATGTAACATAATTTCCAACCAAGGCAATACTAAATCCTACATTGAACTTCTCATAACCGCTTGATAATGCCTCTGATCCTTTGGCAAGAATACTTATATATAGGAAGTACCAGCGGCGTATCCACCATATTCTTGCCAAATTTTCATTAGTTTTATCCACAAGTTATGATTAGTTACCAAGAAACTAATAAATCCTACATAGAACTTCTCATAACCGTCCGACAATGCCTCTGATCCTTTGACAAGAATACTTATATATAGGAAGTACCAGCGGCGTATCCACCATATTCTTGTCAAATTTTCGTTGGTTTTATCAGTGAATTATGATTAGTCCTATATAACTCTACAACCAATACAACAAACATAAAATACTGAAATGAAATATCTGTGCGATCAAGGCTCAATCAAACGGAGCCGATCGTATTGTATGTACTGAAAATGAAATTGTCTGTGTGCTCAAGGCTCAATCAAACGGAGCCGAGCGTATTGCATGTACTGAAAATGAATAACTTAATCACACCAACAGCCTATGCATGGAACCTCTCATAACCGCCTGATAATGCCTCCGATCATTTGACAAGAATACTTATATATAGGAAGTACCAGCGGCGTATCCACCATATCCTTGTCAAATTCACATTGACTTTATCCGCAAGTTATGATTAGTTCTATGCGACTCTACAATAAACACAACAACCACAAGATACTGATAATGAAATTGTTTGTGCGCTCAAGGCTCAATCAAACGGAGTCGAACGTATTGCATGTACTGAAAATGAAATTGTATGTGCGCTCAAGGCTCAATCAAACGGAGCCGAACGTATTGCATGTACTGAAAATGAACAACTTAATCTAAACAACAATCACACAAACAGCCTATGCATGGAACCTCTCATAACCGCCTGATAATGCCTCCGATCATTTGACAAGAATACTTATATATAGGAAGTACCAGCGGCGTATCCACCATATTCTTGTCAAATTCTCATTGACTTTATCTGCAAGTTATGATTAGTTCTATACGACTCTACTACAAACACCACAACCACAAGATACTGATAATGAAATTGTCTGTGCGCTCAAGGCTCAATCAAACGGAGCCGAACGTATTGCATGAACTGGAAATGTAAATTGAACTGTGCGATCAAGGCTCAATCAAACGGAGCCGATCGTATTGCATGTATTGAAATGTAAAATGAAATGATCGATCAAGGCTCAATCAAACGGAGCCGATCGTGCGGGCACGCCACTGATCAACCGCATAATAAAATGGGGATCAAGCTCAACCTCATAAATGGGGGGGCTGCGGCCTCGGCAAATGCATATACTGAAAATAATAAACAATAATTATTTTAACAGTCTACACATGGAACCTCTCATAACCGCCAGATAATGCTTCTGATCCTTTGACAAGAATACTTATATATAGGAAGTACCAGCGGCGTATCCACCGTACTCTTGTCAGAGTTTCATTGGCTTTATCCTTAAGTTATGATTGGTTCGATGTGATAAAGAAAAACATAAAACTAAACGATAGAAGTTGAATCTGGATCTTCGGCGAAGAGGACTAGTTGGGTATCTTCGTTTGGGCCGTCATTATCTTCGACAGGATTGGCGTTGATATTGAAGACTCTTCCTCTTGTTGGTGGCATAGTGGTTGGGTTTTCTTGGTTTACTTGGTTAACTGGGTTTGATTGGACTTGAGTGTTGATAACGTTAACCAATTGAGGGCATGTGTTTCTAAAGTGGGTAGGGTCGCCACAATTGAAACAAGCTCGAGCATATGGGAACACGGGGTATTGGGGTTGATGATAAGTTTGGGCCATGTTTTGAGTAGGGGAAGAGGTTTGGTTTTGAAAGGTGCGACAAACCTTTCTCAAATGACCATAGCGTCCACAAGTTGTACATAGTCGACAAGGTAAGGTAAGGGGATAGTGATAAAAACAGTTGTTGCATCGAGGGTGAGGTCCAAGATATGGCTTCTTATTTGGGTAAGTTGAGTTGGGTGCCACTTGGGTGATTGGGATAGCTTGGATGGGTATGGCGTGTAAAACTGGTGGATTTCGTTGGGTAGCAGCGAAAAGTTGCCCGTCTCTTCTTCTCTTAGGATTGGGTTGAGGAGGGGATTCGGTTTGGGTGGAGTCGGAGGTTTCAGTCGATTCTTTATCCTTCTTCTTCTCCTCCTTGAAGTCTTTGTTTCGGATTCGGTTCTCGGTGAGCTCTGTTGCTAGCTCCATTGCTGCTTCCAAAGTTGCAGGCTTGGTACTTATTACAGGGTCTTGAATCTTTGACGGAAGACCACGAATGTAGTGCTCGATCAAACGGTAGAGGGGAGTGAACATGTTGGGAACCATTTGATGTAATTCGAGGAACCTTTTATTGTAGGTGGTGTGGTCTCCTTCCTTTTGCTTCAACAAATAAAATTCATCTTCTAATTTCTTGATTTCACTCCTTGGGCAAAATCGTCTGGTCATGATTTCCTTCAATTCGTTCCAAGTTAAGGTCATAGCATCGTCGACGCCTCGTTTGGCCTTCTCTGTATTCCACCAAGTAAGTGCTATTCCATATAATCGACCGGTAGCATAACGCACTTTGCGATCATCAGGGCAATCGCAATTTAGAAAAGTGTTCTCCATTTCTTCAAACCAATGGAGGAGAGCGGTGACACCTTCAGTCCCTTTGTATTTCGGAGGATCGCATGATTTGAAATGCTTGTAGGTGCATTTAGTGGTATTTGGGGGAGAGTTGATAATGTTTTGGTTTGCTTGATTGACAGGATTAGCGGTAAGTGCTTGTTGAACTTGGATTACAATGTTGGGTATTACGGCAGCCATTTGTTGAGCGATTAAGGCAGCCATGCGTTCGCGGGCTTTTCTTGCTCTCGTCTTCCTACGGGCGAGGTTAGAAGACATCTACAAGGAATACATGACAAGAGTATGAGTTGGATGCTTTTGGGATCATGGGTCGCATTCAGGAATGAACATTCATAAAATAATTATAGAAAAATAAATCTACTACATCCATAGGATGTCTTGGGTTTTGCTCGCTGTTAGGCCCTACATGCCGCCATACTTTACCTGTGTAATCATGTGGGCCCCCATGAATACCGGTTTTTCATATGGTTCGCACGGGTTTGCCAGGTTGCGTACACAAAAACCCGGAGAAAATCGAGAAATATGTATACAACGTGTGATATTCGGAATGTGTCCAGGTGTAGACACGGTGACACCTCAAAGTGGGTTAGTTCGAACGACGTTTGGTGTGGCATGCTTTGGCCTAATAGGTCCTTCGTACTCTCATCGTTGGTCCCCAGGTAGGCAAACTGGTCCGTTATATTGGATTTATACGAATGCCAACCTAGACAGGACGTTCCGACTACCGGTACTTGTACCCTTCCAGTTACTACATGCCCGTCGCAGAACTTACTTTGATGAGATTTGAAAATCGCAACAAAATCTTTGGATAATGAGAGTATGAAAATAAATTGAATACATGAACATCGATATATGTATAATGAATATGTATATATGTATAATGAATATGTATATAAGCATGTATGTTTGACTGTAAATGTAAACAAATATGAAACAAATAAATATCACAAGTTTGTATGTAACCACCTAATCAATTAAAATTTAGGCAGACTATAGTATAGGCTCTAAGGGTCTAATAACCTATCCTATATCCCTATAATCATGGCTCTGATACCAATCTGTCACACCCCGACCCGCAGCGGAAAAGGTGATCGGGGCATATCATCAAAGCTCATGACATTTATTATGCGTTTCATATTCATTAAATACAATTTAATGGAAATTTACAATAATTGTTACAACATATTCTAACTATCAATCTAAGCTTCTTTGTTCTCTTCTAGGGCATTTCCTAGGTTTTCTTTGCTTCGACCTGTTCACCTGTATCATGTGTAAAAAGGTTTTGGATCAACATAAAGTTGGCGAGTGAATCCTATGGAAAACATTTGAACAAGTTTATTTAAATTGATTATGAAATATGTGCACAACCAAACATGAGTAAAAATAGATGTAAACTTATTCAACAATAAGAAGATATTAAATAAAACACACATGAACAATAATGGAACATTTAGTGGCACGCGATGCTCAACTCGTCTCTCACGAGAAACTGAGGGGCCTAATGAATGATTTGCATAAACATGATAATATGAATGACACAACTACAAACAATATAAACTCAATGATACACACATGAACAATAATGAATTTGATTTGAGGCACGCGTTGTTCAACTCGTCTCCCACGAGGAACTGATGGGCTTAATGAATGAGTTCCATATAATTTGACAAAAGGAAATAAGTAATCACAACAATATAACAATCTAAGTTTAGATCATGATGTGGTATGGCACAAGTTTAAATAAACAAGTTAATTATTTTTATAACACATGACACACCCCAAAACGTGTAATTTAAAAGGGGGAGTTGTAAGATTCACTCACAGTGGGTGCGTTCGGTTGATGATGTTGAATGCACGCGAAGTGGTTTTAACCACGAGTGAGATTAACCTAGATAAATCGCATTATGGTTTGGTAAGTAAACAGATTTTATTAATCTATTTTAGTAGGATTGTTGGGTGTATTTTTGTGAGTTTAAGGCTATTTTCTAACCTTAAAAATGTTATTTTTAAGTATTTTTAATTGATTTTTAATTAAAATAATTAAATAAAATAATAATTTTTTTTTGACTTTTTCTGACGTTGACTTGACCGTTGACCTGACCGTTGACCGGTTCGAGTGCGTATTGTTGTGCGCTGAGTGAGGCTCGAACCCGAGACCTCCCGTACGCGTGCACGCAGCTCTACCAACTGAGCTACGTGTCTAACCCGTCATATATCCGATTTTAATTATATATATATATTAATTATGTTAAACAGAAATCCTTTATTTTTTTAAAAACGATTTAAATCAACGAAACGGTGCGCTCCACAGGTCTCGAACCCGGGACCTGTGGCTTAAACTAACACACAGTCCACCGCTGGACTGTGTGTGCAACTTGTTAACTTTACTGATTTTTATTATACTTAAACACAAATTGGTTATTTCCTTTTCTGTCTTCATTAAAAAAAATAGATAATTGTCCGAGTCGGTGCAGTAGCCCGGACTCGAACTCGTGACCTGTGATATAAACATACACACAGTCCACCACTGGACTGTGTGTCTAACTTGGTTATCTTTCCGGTTATTAATATACTTAACATATATCAGTAAGACTCCAGTTCAGTTTAATTAAAAAAATGATTTTTATTGAAGCAGCGTGTGTGAAACAGGATTCGAACTCGAGACGTTAGTGTTTAATATGCACACAGTCCACCGCTGGACTGTGTGTCTAACCCGAATAATTTCTGGATTTAAATTAAACTTATAAGATTACCGAACTTCATCTTCTTCGTTGAGCGTTAACCAAAATCGATAACTGACTGGTTCAAGTTTTTAATCGGTTTCTTAACGTGTTTCAGTTCATTGCGGTGAGACATAAGTGAAAAGAAAAAGAAATTAGGCGGAGAGGTATACCGACTATCTTCCTCTGTTTTCCGGCGGAACTCCGGCGACAGCAATACCTTCCAGCGACGAGTTTCTTGCGGCAGCGAGTCTCCAGGAAGCTTACAAAGGGTGTGGGTATCTCCGGTAAAAGCTCGGGGGGTTCAGTAAGGCTCAGGAATGGGGAAAACGGTTTTCCGGCGAGAGAGTTTTCGCCGAGAAAGGGTGTGGTTTTGAGCGAAAGTGTTTGCAGATTCGAGGTGGTTTTTATAGGGAGAAACCGAGATGTATTTGGCCCGATTTCCAACTGGATTCATTGGTTTGAATTTCTCCGGCGGTTATAGAAGGTGTCGCGGACTCAAACGTCGGTTATAACCGATATATGTTTAAAGTTTACGTTATAACGGAAGGATTCGTTAAATACTCGCGAGATTGCCGGGATTCCGACGACTGAACTTTTGGGCGCCGGTTTTGAATTCGTAACGTTATGATATCAATTAAATGATTTCAATATTTAACAAACAAAACAAGTGGCGCAGTGGTTTATGTGTGTGTGTTAAGTTTGTTTGCTGGATCGGTACTGACCCGGGTTCGAAACCCGCAGGAACAATTTATTTTTATTTTGCGATTTTTAACAGTTTTTCAAAAACTAATTATATATTCCCGTATAATAATTGATTATGTATCGTTTAAAATTATTTTGGGCATTTAATTCGCAACGAAAATTTTAACTGACTGTTCGGTTGATAAACGGAGCGGGTTTGGTAAATCCGTTTTTGACGGATGTTACACATACCATCGCATTGGACAAATTTTTAGGCAAGTGCATAAATCATACGATTTCATTAACATCAAAAAACGTACATTATAAACCACATTACATCCCTATTACATATCTAAAACATTCCCAAAACACAAATCTATACCACTGCCTATTCAACATTACATCCCTGTTACATATCCAAAACATCCCTGTTCACATACATATCCAATATTTCAGTGATACGCAACATATAAGATGAAAAAAACCCAGCTAAACAATAACATCATCTTCATTCTTGTATACTTAATTGCCATCCCTGAAGCTTGTTCTTGATGGTGCCTAAGTTCAGATTCCATTATTAAAGCTTCTTTTTCATGGTCCTTTTTTTGATAAGCCAACGCCGCAAAATGTCGAAAGACTGCAACTGCCCTTTCACACGATGGACCCTCTGCCCAATCCACAAACCCACATCCCCTTCGTCGAGTTATGTAGCAGAAGAACTTCCGTCCAGGGTTTGCATAGGTCCATAAGGTCTTGATAATTGTTGGAGAACCACAATTCCTACATACGAACATGAAGAAGAAGACGAGGAGCTACTCAATTTTTAATTTTGGGGTGCTTGAATTATGCTGATCGATTGAATTAGGGTTAGGGTTCATCAAATGAGTTGCAGGTGAATGGGGTTATATAGGGGTTGGGATTATTAGTTAATTAAAATAAACTGAAAATAAAATAAATATAAAAGGACGAAATTACCCTTCATTAAACCTAGTTGACTTATGTTTGACTTAGCAGGGGTTTGATTTTTGGACTGAAATGGCACATTTTAAGAAAGTCGGGGAGGAAAATGGCGCATTTTTGAAAATCGGACTGAAATGGCAAAAGTGAACAAACCACATGGACGAAAATGGCAGTTAACTCCATTAATTAAGATAGTGATAATCAACATATCCTTTAGAATGTAAAAATAAAATTATATATGAACCCTATAATTAAACGGTCTTCATTCTCTCACTTTATTAGAGAGTAAAACTATATTATAAAGTATGAATTAAGAAATGTTGATTAACAATTTTGCTCTTTAAAAATAGTTTCACAACACACGTATCTATACCTAATTAATACATAATTTTCAATTATATCTTATTACTAACTGTTTAACTTTCTTATTCAACCCGTGTAACACACGGACGGGACTATAATCTAGTAATTATATATACTAGTTGCTCAAGGTTCCTAAGGGCTCTCGAATTCTTAGGGACGACCTTAGGTAAAAGAACTTTTTAAAGGCCCATTTTTACTAGCCGCACGGGGTTGCTTAGCGGCCTTCGAATTCTCATAGATGGGTCGAGATTAAAAAAAATTAGGATACCCCTGAATTTTTCTTCTAGTTTCGCCATTGGAAAACCCTATTTTTATAACTAGAAAGCCATATTACCCATTAATTATATTATGTTTATTATATTATTATTATTATTATTATTATTATTATTATTATTATTATTATTATTTATTATTATTATTATTATTATTATTACCAATTAGAAAGTTTCTATTATGTTTAATATTTATATAAATATAACTACTTATGAATTTAAATTGAAATGAACAAACATAAACAAATGTATATAAACGAACGTTCACGAACATAAATGAATGAACAAAATGTGTGTTCATGTTCGTTCGTTTATTAAATAAACAAAGATAAACGAACTTTCCACCGAACAATTCATGAACGTTCCGTTCTTTATAGGCCTTAATGGTAAGAAGGATTTTAGTTTATTCATCTTAAATTTGGAGAATTGAGATTAGATTTAGGGAAAAGAAAATAATGAAAGACATACAAACAATACTACATTTAATGACTTTTTATCTCCACATGCAAGGTACATGTCAATTCCTCCAATCAATTTAAAATGACCATAACTTTTTCATACGATATTATAAAAAAAATCATCGTAATAACGAGATTTTTTTAATCTTTAATATGAGTATGATATTGCTATATAAAAAAATCATTTTTACTAGGTTTTCTTTGCATTGTATTAAAGGTTCTAGTCATTACGTTTTTACTAGGGTTTCTATATATTATGTTACTATCAAAACTTATAACACAATGTTAATTTAGGTTCGGTGCATTGAATTTTTTATGAGAATTTATAACACAATGTATGACACAATGAAGATGGTGTTATATTTGGGTTTTCTATACATTATGTTAGTGGTTCTGATATTGTGTTTTCAACTGTGTGAGTTTTCTATACATTGTGTTATAGCTTCTTGTCATTGTGTTTAGTCTATCCATTGTGTTTTACTCTATTGTCCATTGTGTTTTTATTTTGTTGTCCACTGTGTTTCAGTATGTTGTTAACTGTGTTTTAGTATGTTGTTAACTGTGTTTTTAATCTTGTTGTTCATTGTGTTTTAGTCTGTTATTCATTTTGTTTTTAGTCTGTTGTCCATTGTGTTTTAGTTTATTGTCCATTGTGTCTTTATCGGCTGTCACCAATTGTGTCTTTTTTCATTGGACACTTGTCATTCTCTAGTGACTTCCCACCCTTTTTATTTAATTTATCCTTTGTATAACAACTTAACCTATTTATACTGTTTTATTATGAATTAAGGAAGAGCATTTTAATACATCCAAGAGTTAAAGATTTTTTTTCCATTATTGCATAAGGTACAATTCTAAATTGAGTGTAAATTATACACTAATTACATTTTAATCCTCTGATCTTATTACACTTAAATCTCTTAATTATAATAAAATTATGTACAATGATGTAGTAGTTACACTTTTTCCCCTTTCACTAACAAATGTATAATTTTTTTATGTATTCTTGTCATGTCTTATTACCTAACGTTCACAAACTCTGTTCATATTCATTTGTTTAACTTATCAAATGAAATTTATTGTTCGTGTTTGTTTATTTATTAAACGAATGGACATAAACGAACTTCTCATCGAACGGTTCACGAACTATTTTCCAAACATTAGGTTCGTTTAAAGCCCTAAAGATAGATAATATTTAAACGATAAAAAAAATCCAACAACTGTTAATTGCCCTACTTTTAATTAAGCCCCTTTCACCGCCAATTCTCAGTTCCAGTGAAATAAACCGAGCAAGTTCGTACGCAGAGATGATGAGCGAATCTTCTTGTAGGTGAAATCTAAGAATTATTTTGATAGATGTAATGGAGATTTGTAGCTTCATCATTACGTAAGAGTTATTCGGATAAAAATTTTGGTTTTCATATGAATATATATTGATCATTAGGCTGTATAAAGCCGAATTTTTGAATTTGCGGACTCTAGTTTCTCGCATCATGTTCATGAACTTCATCTTTATTCATCGATCTGATCATTTTGCAGGTTTTTGCGTGCTTGATCACATGTAATAATTGATTTCATCTTCGATTCAGGTCCTTTTTCCTCTTTTTACTTGGTTTAGTTATTAGTTTTTGTTTGTGTGTAATAATTTATCGTATCACGAATAGCTTAGGTTTTAGCATAGCTGAATCAGAAGATGACTATAGTGGAGAGAAATGAATTATTGTTAAATATAATGTTTATATGGTATCCTTCGACAAGGAGTCACAGTAATGTTTGTTATTGCTTCAGTAATTAGTATATAGAGTAAATTGCACAAAACATCCTTTATGTTTCCTCAAACTTGCAGGTTCCAGCCTTAATGTTTAAAAGTTGCTAAAAACAACCTTTAAGTTTATTTTTGTTGTGGGTTCAATCATTTACAGCTAACCACGTTATTTTCTTCAGTTAAGTTTCCTCACATGATCAACCAAAATGACGAATATACCCTCACATGTTATGCATGTGAGGGAACTTAACTGAAGAAAATAACGTGGTTAGCTGTAAAGGATTGAACCCGCAACAAAAATAAACTTAAAGGCTGTTTTTAGCAACTTTTAAACATTAAGGCCGGAACCTGCAAGTTTGAGGAAACATAAAGGATGTTTTGTGCAATTTACTCTAGTATATATCGTATATATTATTGTTTAGGTTTATGTGTGCATAAAACTTATACATCTGTTGCTATTTCTGAAACTAATGTTTAGTCTTATGATACTTTCCGCTAAGAGATAATGATTGAATATGCCGACGTTATTGCCTAACTAAATATATTGCTAATACTTGTAGAAAATTCCAAAAAGTAAACACAAAGTTTTGCCAAAATTGTTTAGAAGATCGAAAACGGTTCACCTTTGTTACCTGCCATCTTGATGTTCACAACTTCACATGTTTAGACTCTTAACCATGTATTTTCCTCTATAAGGATCAGTTGGCGTTTTTAATTACATCAAGATGATGTTATCTGGCGTTTTTAATTATGACAAGATGATATTATCATCCTGTTACATTTCTTGCCTTTTCTAAATAAGTTTTTACTAACATCATCCACTGTTGATTAATTGTACTTGTGTAGTCATTTTGTTGTCACTTATGTCTTAATCGTATATATTTTCTTTGACACATACCTAGTAATGAAGAGTTCTTATAAATGCATCATGTTCTACATTGGTAAAAAAAGAACTAGAAATGCAATACAAAATGAACAGAATAGTAGCACAGTGCAGGCAAAAATGCGATGCAACGCAAGAGAATTTCATAGAAAATATGGAGCATGTGCATACAACATATCAGAAAATGGCCAAAAGATGCCAAATTTTAGGACAAGAAAACGAGAATTTGTTGAAAGATAAGCAGGACCTCCAAGAAAATCCACGTCAGCAATTTGTAATCTACAGTCTTGATTGTCTTCTGAATCTACAATTGTGATATTTGAAGCTTCCTTATATATTGCAGGCGAAGGAGAAAATTGGATGAGATGTATGACCAGTTGAGAAGTGAGTATGAATCGGTTAGACAATCAGCCATTCCACCTGCAAACAATTTCTTTTCAAGGACTGATCATGACATGTTTCCCGGTTTAGCTAACATGATGAATAACAGAGATCCTATGAGAAAAGGTAATCTCATTTTGTTTTATTAAAAACTAATTTAATTAAATAAGCCTAACAAAACAAACGGGTCGAGTCGGGTAACAAGTTAAAATGGGTTCGACTCAAAATAGGTTGTGAACAAAAAAGGGTTCAGTCCACTAGTATGGTTTTTTATGACTTTTATAATCCAATAGTTTGGTTTTCATATCAATTTAGGTCCAGTCCACTAACTTCATCCATTTTTTTTTAATTTCTCATGAAAAGACCAAAATACCTTTAGCCTAATTTTCAATTAATATTATATCTTGCAATACCAATAAATGAAAATATTTGTTTGATAGAGAAAAGTGCCCGGATAGTCCATGTGGTTTGCCCAAATTTCACCTTTAGTCCCTACATTTTTAATTACCTAAGTCTCCAACTTGCAATTCGTTCTCGATAGTCCTAGCCTACACATATTCTCTTAGTGAGTTGAATGTCTAACCTAGTATAAATATACTATAATAAAAAGATTAAAAATTACATGTGGGACTAACTTCAACGCCTATCCACCTACCACCGCCTAACTCATTCAGTCTCTCATTAAGTGATGTGAATACTAACATCATAAAATTCTAAATATAATAACAAGATTAAAAATACATTACAAACATCAAACGCCTATCACCTACCAACACTCACCCTCTCTTCACGCCTATATCACATCCTCCACACGCTCCACACACTCCCCACAAGCATACTACATAAACCCACCCCGTCGCACCATACCATTTGACAGATCACCTCTAAAAACGGCGAAAGAAAAGAAACCACAACAACGAACCGGTCGTTCCTATGGAGCGCGCCAGAAATCACGGCTCGTCGGAGTTCGATCCATGCCCTAGACGCCATAAATCTCCCATTGTTGTTACTATAAACCACCGCCTGCCATACATTGTTATTCGATCCAACCCAACATCGAGTCGCCCCAAACGCAGCCGTCGCCGCCGTCGATACTCATAACCCAGCGCCGCCTGAACACCCTCAATGCGGCAACGCCGCTGCTGCCTCCCCTCTGCGCCACCGTTCACTCCGGACCGGGGATATCTGATTTGGTGGAGGCGGAAGACTCCATGGAGATCTAAATCGACTAAACATGTGCCCTAACTTGTTTGTCATGTTGTATGCAGAAGCCGATAAACGACGACGGTTTAGTGGTGGTGACAGTTAGATAGTTTTGTTGTAGTTAGTGGTGGCGGGTGGCCTTTTGGTGGTGATACGGTGGTGATTCTGGCTACAGAAAGAGCAAAAAGGAGAGTAGGGTGGGGTGGGTTAGAGGTGGGCCCCATTTTCTTTTAATATATAATAATTATTATTTTTTATAATATTTTTTAAGTAAGGGTATTTTTATAATTTCACCAGTTAACATCAAAAACTAACTCTCATCTACGCTAAGGACTATCCGAGAACAAATTTTCTAAAGTTGAGGAGTATAGCTGTAATTTTGAAAATGTAGTGTGTGTATATATATATAATAATAATAATAATTTATTAAATCTAATATTGATTATCACACTAACATACATAACACTAAAAAATATCAGTTATGGTAATAAATAAATATATCGATACAATAAAAAATACGAAAAAGAAAGATTAGAGGTCACATAATTGTTATATGTTATAGTATATACAAGTTATATTGGATAGGAGAAGTAAATTACAATTTTTTAAAGCACTTAATAATAAGTCTACAAAGCACCATATTAAAACCTATTAAAACTTTCTGTTTACATTTTTTAAACTTTTTTTTAGAATTTGTGTATCTCAGTTTACTGTGTTTACTCTTGCTAATTCTTATTCTTTTTACATGCTGGATCGATCTTATAAAGTGGTCAAATGAGTCATACAAAAAATTCTTATAGTCTGAAACTTAAAAGATTTGGAATAAAAAGTTAGAATGGTTTAGACGTCAAAACAAAAATTTTAGTGGTCTCATTGGTTGAAACGTGTTACAAAAAGGTTATATATATAATAACGTCTATAAAAAGTATTAAATTATTATTTAAAAGTGAGGAGGCACCAAAGAATCACACTTCTAAAAAAAAGAAACTTCATTTATTACTATATAAAAAAATATATAGTATTAGTTTAGAAATGGGCTAAGGGTATTTTAGTCTTTTCATAAAAAATTAACATAAAATTTGGATTTAGTGGACTAGACCTAAAATGATATGGAAACCAAGGTATTGAATTAAAAAAGTCAGGAAAAATCTTTTTGACTGAAATAGATATTTTGAGAAAACCACATGGACTAAAATAGTATTTAATTCAAGAAAGTATTGGGGGTCGTTTTGTATCTTAATGATTCCATTAAGAAATTACCTCTGACAGTTAGCATTGAATGTGTTTGGTTCACCGAGAGGATACATCTGAATCAGTCAGCAAGCCTCTTACCCATTAAGTTTCAAAATAGTTTTAAATGAAAATTTTACCCCATTATCCATTCAAATGCGTTCATAACCCTGAGCCGTCCACTCACGCACCACTTCCTCGACCCACCACCACCAACCAATCAGGCCGAGCCAAGTCAGTCCTCCTACTAGTTCAGAGTCTCTTACCCAATCAGACACTCTTAATGGCTCCGAGGTTACCAAATAGCACCTTAATTTGGTTCATGTATAAAATGAGTCGCTTAGTTTTTTTTTTAATGAAAATGAGTTCATTCGCCATGGGTCATGAATGCCACCCGTAAATTATTTTGTCATTGGTTTTAACTTTTAAGATATGCTAAGCTTTCTTTACTTATGATATTGGTATTGCCCAAAAAATGCTAGTTAATTATATGGTGCAGATTGGCCGGTTTCCACCCCCGACACTCCAGAACCACGAGAAGATATATAGCCAACAAGACAAAACAGTTCAAACTCTGGACCATTTGACATCCCTGCCAGCCCATCTGTTAAACGTTAAACAATTCCAGGCTATAATTAAGGAGCAACCAACAGTAGTCAACGGGTTCCACTATAGTCTATGATGATATGTGTAGATAGTAGGGCTGTTTACGAGTCGAGCCGAACCGAGCGGACCTTTGCTCGTGCTTGGCTTGTTGTAAACCGGACGACATCCGAACGAGCATATTCGAGCGCATAATTTTTCGAGCGAGCGGCAAGCGAGAAGCGAGCGATGAATAACTTGGACAACCATAGATTTAGCATGTTTCCTTCGATGTCTTCACTATCGGGTCACGACTAAGGTTCAACTGTCTGAGGATGACACTAAGATTGAGGTCGGATCGTACGAGGATGAGGCTCTGGTTAAGGCAGGTGAAGCGATGAATGTACAACAAAGAACAATTTTCGCATTGTGGCATATGGTGAGAGCGGGAGACGATTGACGACTGACGATTGATGAGACAAAGATGTCAAATATTGTCGCTTCACGGCTTAGAGTTTTAGTTTTAAATTTGGTATTAGATTTTGGTTTGACTAGGCTAGTATGAATAAATATAATTGTATATTTGAGTATAGTAGTCCAAATCTAATAGAGCGATATGTATACACGTAATTTGTCTGTGCATATATAGTTATATATGTAATAAATTAATAAAAATTAATTCGAGCCGAACCGAGCGGACCTTTGCTCATGCTTGGCTCGTTTGCAAACCGAACCAAACCGAGCTAGCATATTCCGAGCCTTTTCTGAGCGATCGGCGAGCGAGCGATTAGCGACAAATAATTTTAACTGCCCTAGCAGATAGACAACAAACTAGTTCTTGTTACAAATATTGGTTTTCAACTATTACGTTGTGTCAATAAAATAAAATGTTATAATAGTAGATAAGTGTTAAACATTGTCGCCAGGGCCGGTCTGGACGGATGTAGGCATTGAGGAGTGAGGACAAGCGTCACGTGGCATCAGTAAATCTGTGTGTTACACATGTGTCTGATATTAACGTGAAATAGTATGTTTTAAGACAATGACATGGTAAGCTCAAAAGAAAGAAATAAGGGGGCTTTACAAGTTGTTTTAGGCTTATTGTTTGTGTGGTTATCATTGTGTATTTACTAATCACAAAGTATGTATTGTTATTGGAATTTTGGTGAAGTCATAAAAAAATCTTTTTGACATACGAACACTAAAACATGAAAAAGCTAATAAAAACTTCTGGATTCCTCAATGATTGTGGTCCATGACAACAAACATGTATTAACGAATTATTTATTTCTGGAGCTACTTGTTAGTAATGGCCGCCAAGAATGCCTTATGAGAATCAGAAAATTTTCCGTAACAAACGAAATTAGCAAGGGGACATACCGTTGAGGATTGTTGATCGGAGACAGGATGTGCATGGTCTATGGATTGGGTGAGTTGTACATTGCAACCGTTTAGACGAGCTGGTCATGATCTATTTCGCTTTTCTCTAGTAGGCCCAATGTTACCATTTTCACTTTGCAATGTTTCTGGTCCATCGCTGAGCCCATTGTGCGAATTGCCCAAGTCATTAGTTTCATTATCTTGTTTGCTAAAATCCATTTCATTTACCTACGTTTTTTCAAGGTTGCCAAGTAATTTATAGGATCATTAGGGCCCACTTCTTCATTTCCTGTGGCCTCCTTGTTAGTTTCGATGGGCCTGTTAGGCTCATCTTTGAAAAGATAGCCTTCTCTTCTCTTCTGGTGAATGGATATTTAAATATATCCTCATCTTCATGTTCCTTTTCTTTTAGTTTTGTGGCAAACAAAAACAACCTCTTGGCCAATTATTCATTTTATATTCACTTTGATATTAACAAATTAATAAGCCGATTTTTTGATCTGATTATTCCGATATTTTAGGACTTATTTGTTTGTCGTACAAAAAAACTTTTTGAACTCCCGGTAGAAAGAGATTTCCCTAATGACAAAGCTTTTAACGTCGCCCCATATCCTTTCCTTTTCCAAATATTTTTACGAATACGCTTTTTTGATATCGAAGTACGTTTTTTTGGAACTGTCATTTAAAAGTTACTCATTGTTATAGTTGGATGTGAAAGACATCTATTGTTCAAAATGAATTCTTATTTCTTATTCATTATATTTTTTTTATGGCTTCATAGAAATGTTTTTCCATGAAGCTAGATCGTAATAATATAGTTTAATTTGAAGCCAATAACGTTGGTGATTTTTTTATTTTTTATTTATAAATTTAGACATTAAACTATGTTAAACAAAACAACTTTTAGTATTTTATTTATAAGTATAGACCATATGTAGTGGGAAGCGATCTTCAAGCCCTTCCATTGGACATGAAGTGACACATGACATCAAGATCGAAAAAGCAAACATCAATCCCCTCCCGGCGTTTTTTACAATCATGCCAAGAGCAAAAAACCAAAGATCATGCCCACGAGGGCGGTGTTCTAGCGTTTTAGGGCGTGAAGTGACAAAGATTACGTCACTTAACATTGCCACTACACATAGTCTTAGATCTACATGCAACTTGTATTTTTTCATTTACGGCAGCCGTAAATGCTGTAAAAAGTGACGTCATGCTTATGTCATCACCTTTTTACAGCTGATGTAAGGGGCTGAAAAACACCACTTCGAATTTTTTTTACGGCAGTCTTTCTAAACATTTTCATCAAAAAAATTAGGGGCAAAAGTCGTACGGGAAGGCTGAGTTCTCTAGGTTTCTACAACTCAGGGTGGTTTTCCCTTAATCTTGATCTCATATATATATATAACCACGACTTTTCACATCGTTACGAGTTGAAAGGGTGTCCACCTCAGTCTCTGCCTAAGGTGACTGACCAATAGATCCATACCCCCTATCTCTTTTCATAGCCAAAGTGTCACTGACCAATATTATAGATCCATACCCCCTATCTCTATTCATGGCCAAAGTGTCACTGACCAATAGATCACATCTTTCTCTCACAAAACTTCCAAGGATTTATCCTTAAAGCAATGATCATCTCTCCTCGCTCTCACCTCCACCTCAAAGAATCTCTTTAGTCTCTCTATCAATGGAGATAGTCTAAGACATGTGTAGTGGTTTTATCAATAATGACCCACCCTTGAGTATTTTCTGTCATGTAGCAGTCCAGTCAGCAAGGGAACATTATTCATAAAGGGGCGTAGTGGTGATAACGTCCAATAATGCCCCGTCAATCATCACACAATCATTAATTTATTTTAATTAAAGTAAATAAATATCATTAAATTAAAAGCATTACATTCTAAAAAATAAAAAAATAAAAAACCAAAAGAGAAAAAAATCAAAACAAATGAAAAAAACCGAAACAAAGCTAGAGATTGTATTTTTGACAGGTTTGTTCCCGACGCATTTGTGCTAGGAGCAACGCGTCGCCTGTGAGATTGTCGATGGGTTTAGCCAAAAATTCGATATCCTTTTCCATTTGCCTCGATTCTTGTATTGCGACAAACTTTTTGTTTTCGGCGTTTCTTTCGTCGGTACTTTGTAAACGCCTATGACCGAGATCCCGAATGTCTTGAAGACGTCTGTTCATCTCCTCGAATTCACCCTTCAACTCGAGATTATCGGATTACGACTCTAACGGCTTTTCCTTTTTTTTTCCCTTTTCTTCTACCTCCTGGTCGCTCCAACTCTTCTACTTCCTCCTCGACATCCTCCAAATTAATATTTAAGTCAGCGGTGCGCGCATCAGAAGTGGGTGTTTCCGGAGCGACCGAGGATGACGCTTCGAATGTTTAGCTTTACGTCTAGTATTAGCCGTCATGGCCGGTACGTTAGCCCACTTTGGACTTTTTTTAGAAGCTCCCAACATTTAAGGTACGTGAAAACGCCCCTAGTTTTTTCGTACTCTTCCATAGCCCTCGTTAAAACACTGACGTTGCCTCCACCACTAGTCCTATTATCGATCGCTCGTTGATAAAGTTCTTGGAATTTGTGACATTTGTTGTTGATATCTATTCATTTGCTAGATATCGAATCCTGGTCACGATACTCACATTTTCCCATCGCATTGAAAAAAGTTCACGAATTCTATTCTAGAATTTTGGACCCGTTTGAAAGTTTGCTACAAAAAAATATAAAAAAGAAGTGTTACTTTAAAAAATAAAAAAAAGCCAACGCGTAGTTTTATAACACTTACTCACGTCGGGGTCTTCCGAAACATTTAGCCATGCCCTAGCCAAAGCGTATTCCTCGTCCTTCGTCCAAATAACGTAACTATGCTTACGACAAGGAGCTTTCGGGTCCTTTTTCATGTGACCTTCTTCCACGTTTGGACGTCTCGCGATGGGGTTCGGGTTGCGTCTCTGGCACCGCCTCCACCTCGGGTTCAACTTGTTCTTGGGATGGTTGCGAAGCGCCCGGTGGGGCAAAGCCATAAGTGTTTGGAATGAAGGGATTAAGGCCGCTCAAGTAAGCCCCGTACGCAAACACATTCGGGTCCATGTCATGAAAGTTAAAGTTTTGTTGCGATTGGGTGGTATTTTGGTTCCCGGGTCTTGACGGAACACCAAACAGGGGTCGGAATGGATTCATCGTAAGATAGAAAGTGGGAATTTGGAGATAAAGATAGATAGAAAGTGGGAATTTTTTATAAAAAGATGGATGAAAAGTGGGGTATATAGGTAGAAAGTGGGATGTTTTTATAAAAAATTGGGTAATAAAATGGGGTATATATGGATGAGAATGGGAATTAAAAAAATAAAAATAAAAAAATTAATGTTTCTTACCGTTGTCAAACGGTCAAATTTCAAATACCGTGCCATTTTCAGCGTGATTCAAACCACACGAATCAATTTTTTTTTGCAAAACACGCCGGAACACGCCGGCGGGGGTGGGGGGTTGTGCGTGTTTGAGCGTTTCTGGGAATAGTAAACGCCCATTACGGATGGTCTAAAGGTGTGTTTTTGAGTTTAATAACAAATTGTCATATGAAAGATGCTTTTTAAAAAGCATTCTCAAACTAGTTTTTACTTTTTAGAAAATAAAAAACAAAACCCTGAATATATCTCATTTAAATTCAAATTTTTAGAAAGTAAAAACCCCCTGAATCATCACATTTAAATTCAAGACTTGTGTATCTTAAAATTCAATCACAAACCTACCATATTACTTTCAACATTATGGGATTCATGTTAGAACTAGCTTTCACTTTTTTCCATCTTTGGAGTCTCTCTATCTGATGTAAGTTGTATTTGGCTCGTCTTACTGGTTAAGAGGCTATTCATGATATCTCTTAAGTTTGTTGTATTTGACTTGGTCTTACAGGTTAGGGGGAAGGGTGCCCAACCCACATGCCATAAGTATAGCCAATCCCTTTGCGCCATATCACTTGGTCCATTTACTACCCTAAACTACTCGATTTAGTGGCGCCACTACCCTAAAACATAGACCTCACCATATTACCCCACTCTCTTTATACACACAACTCTCGCTGTCTCTCTCCTCTTATCACACTTAAACCATCGGGGTAGTGCATAACCCAGACCCTACCCTACCATCAGGGTACCAACCCGCAGGACCGACGACAGCGTGCAGCCTACGGGTAAAGAGTACCCGAAAGCAGGAGATTGAGCATCCGGGTCTTGTTAGCAGAGTATTGAGGGTAAGTTATATTATTTATTTAATAGAATATCTTAAAAACTATCATAATATGTAAAACAAACTATTAAATCATAGATGTATCTATTTTAAACGACAACTACTAGTATCTAACATTCCCCAAGTAATACGAAATTTTGTATTTATGGAAACAAATTTGTAATTTGGTCGGACGACAACAAAAGAAAATCTTGAACCTTATCAAACACATGGATTACCATCATTTGATAAGAGGCACAGATTCAGCCACACACACAGACGCCAACACTCTTGGTTTCATCTCATTCTTCATTCCTCTACAACCACACGGTTTGCATACTCACACCCTCTCCTTCACCCTACACACACACACACACTATATCCAATCCAATCCAATCCACCCACAAGAACACAAACCCCCCAATTTTCACAGGTAAAAATCTCATCTTTTCTTGTGGGGTTTCAATTTTTTCACAAAAGTATCATCAAAACCTTGTTGTTTGGGTTTTAATTCACCCATTTGTGTAATTTGGGGCTCAAATTGGAGTCAATTTAGTGAATTTAGTGTTGTTGGATTATTGCACACCAGGTGTTTGATGAATTGCCTCTGTGGATGAAATTGTAAGTATGGCTTCCTTTGCTTCCTTAGTGGGGTTGGGAAGTACCTGCACTTGTTCTTCTGGTCAATTAGAAGGAACCCGGTTATCGATTAGGCGAGTTTATTTTCCCAGTAGGTCTTGTGGTTATCATAGCTTGTTGGTTGGGAAAAGGTGGAGGTATGTTTCGATATGTAAATATTCGGTTACTACTAATTTTATAGCTGATCAAGGGACTTCAGGGTCAGTTAATGCCAATGGTAAAAGTAGCAATGAGGATGGTTCTGATCTCTTACTTAAGCCGGCTCCAAGGCCGGTTTTGAAACCGCCTGAAACTCAAGTTTCGGGCTCGAGTAGTTCAAAGCTAGGTGAACAAGAAGAGAGGAATAAGGTGATTGAGTCATTGGGTGAGGTTTTAGAGAAAGCTGAGAAGTTAGAAACAAACAAGAACACGGAAATCCCAAATAGAAAATCGCCATCATCATCATCATCGTCGTCAAATGTTAACAATGGCAACCGGGCTAATTCAGCACCTGCTGGTAAGGCTAAAACGCTTAAAAGCGTGTGGCGAAAAGGGAATCCGATTACGACCGTAGAAAAGGTTGTGAAAGACGCTACAAAGACCGAGGAAATCCCGAACGAGACGCCTAAATCGGAGGTCACCGAGAGTGTCGAAAGTCAACCGGTTGCTCCGCTAAGACCACCGCAATCACCTCAAAGAGTTCAACCACAGTTACAATCAAAACCGTCTGCTACCCCACCAGTAAAACGATCACCCATATTGAAAGATTTAGGAGCTGCCCCAAAGCCCGCTGTTACCGACGAAGACGATTCCAGTACAAAAACGAAAGAGAGAAGCGGGCCGATTTTGATCGATAAATTCGCATCTAAAAGGCCAGCGGTTGACCCGTTGATCGCTCAAGCGGTTTTAGCACCACCTAAACCCGGAAAGGCCCCGGCTCCTGGAAAATTTAAAGATGATTTCCGAAAGAAAAGTGGTGCAGCGGCACGTAGGCCGAAAGCTAAAGACGACGACGATGACGAGGCGTCCGAGCTTAACGTTGTGATCCCGGGTGCCAAAAAGGGTAGAAAATGGAGTAAAGCTAGTAGGAAAGCGGTTAGAATGCGGTTAGCGCGCGAGGCTGAACCGGTTAAGGTTGAACTCATGGAAGTTGATGAAGATGGTATGTTAATCGATGAATTAGCGTATAATTTGGCGGTTAGTGAAGGTGAAATTCTCGGCCATCTTTATTCGAAGGGTATTAAGCCTGACGGGGTGCAAAAATTGGATAAAGAAATGGTGAAGATGATTTGTAGAGAGTATGATGTGGAAGTTATTGATGTGGGTCCGGTGAAAATAGAAGAAATGGCGAAAAAGAAAGAGATTTTGGATGAAGACGATCTTGATAATTTACAAGATCGACCACCTGTTCTTACTATTATGGGTCATGTTGATCACGGAAAAGTACGTATTTTTACCGAATGTTAGTGCTTTAAGCTTGTTTAAAGATTAATTTGTGCTAATATTAATGTTTTTTGGTATTTGTACTTTGCAGACGACACTTTTGGATTATATTAGGAAAAGCAAGGTTGGTATTGATGCTTCATTCATTCACCATTAATTGATTTCTTTATGATAATAAGTTATTTCCTGATGCAGCTATAAGTTAGTTTTTTTTAACCAAAGAATGAAAAAAAAACATGACAGTTAATCAATGTAGTAAGAATCGCTAGGCGCTAATCGGCTGGTGGAGTACCGACTAGCGATTAATCGGGATTAATAGGATTGGGATTTTATATGTAATCTTCAGTTTTATATGCATATACACACATTTTTATATGTATATTTTTAAGTAGACATGTTTTAACACCCTCTTCGACCCATATTTTCAAGCAGATAGGATTAATTGCCGGAATAGCTAGACTGCCATCGATTTTCGGCCAATTAGGACTGGATTTGACCACTGTTGACCGTCTACTAATTAATTGGTTGATTAGATAAAAATTACTTGGTGAACGTCCGACTAGCGATTAATCGAAGGCTAGTCGGGATTTTTACAACCATGCATTTAATGTTTATTGTTAATTGTATTTAGGTGGCAGCTTCTGAAGCTGGCGGGATCACACAAGGAATCGGGGCGTATAAGGTTCAAGTGCCTATTGACGGTACAATGCGACCATGTGTTTTCCTCGACACTCCCGGACATGAGGTAACTCCATTCGATCCTTATGGATTTGGGTACAGTTCAAAAGATGCATTTTTTTATAATACGGGTCACATGGGCCCAACCCGTGGACATTTTGGCGTCCAGTTTTTAAATTGGTAGGATAATAAAAACTAAAAAAAACATATTTTTTTGCAGGCTTTTGGTGCAATGAGAGCTCGTGGAGCAAGGGTCACAGATATCGCGATTATTGTAGTGGCTGCAGATGACGGGATACGTCCTCAAACAACCGAGGCCATAGCCCATGCCAGATCAGCCGGTGTGGCCGATAATAGTTGCTATTAATAAGGTATGATAACTGATAAGTGTAACTAAATTGTCCCACTTACGATGTTGGTTTTACATATTTTGCTAACTTTTACATTTATTTATTTGATATTTGTAGATAGACAAGGAGGGAGCTTCAGATCGAGTAATGCAAGTTATGCAGGAGCTTTCATCGAATGGTTGTCAACCGGAAGATTGGGGTGGTGATGTACCTATGGTGCAGGTGCAGCACAAATTCCCTTACTTTTTTTATTATAATATTAATATTCGTTACATGATTCAATCGTTAATAAAAATAAAATTCCTGTTTACAGATCAGTGCTCTTACCGGCCAGAATGTTGATGATTTGTTAGAAACCACCATGCTTGTTGCAGAGGTAAACTTATATGCTGCACATACCATTTTTTTTAATTTTTTATTTATATAATTTTTTTGGGGGTAGGGTGGATTACTCTTTGTCTATACTTTCTATTTTTTTTTTTTATTTTGTAAATATTATTGTCACGCATGATTACAAACAGTGTTGTAAGAATCGCTAGGCACTAGTCGGCCAGTGGGGTACGGACTATCAATTAATCAGATTGGGATTTTTATATGTAATCTTCAGTTTTATATATGCGCACACACATTTTTATGTGTAATTTTTTTAGCAAGACAAGTTTTAACCCCTCATCGGCTCATTTTTTTCTGTAGACAAGATTAATCACCGAATTTTACAAGGTTGACCTGAAAATGGTCGGAATTTGGCCGATTAGGACTGCCTAGAGCCGTCTAGCGATTAATTGGCCGATTAGAGGAAGATTACTCGGTGACTAGCGATTAATTGAATGCCAGTCGGGACTTTTACAAGCATGATTACATTATTTCAATAGTAATCTAATTTTTTGAATAAAATGATTTAGAAGGTTTTATTTTATGCTTGACTTTCAACCCATGAGATACTAGTCAATGAAGCATTATACTCTAGATCTAGTAGTTGTTGCTCCACTAAAGGGATTATATAATTTCATTTGTGTATATCGATTTAATTAGGATTCTAATTGTGTGTTCTTTGTTCTATATTATTAGCTGCAAGAATTGAAGGCTAATCCTGATAGAAATGCGAAGGGCACCGTAATTGAAGCAGGTCTTGACAAAGCAAAAGGACCTGTAGCTACTTTTATCGTGCAAAATGGTACGCTTAAAAAGGGAGATGTGGTTGTCTGCGGTGAAGCCTTTGGAAAGGTTTGTAAAGATTTATAAGAATCTTGATTGTTGAACACTTTGATTACATTCATCTTATTTGACGGCTCAAAACATCCCTTTATTCAACATTTTCAGGTCCGGGCTTTATTTGATGATGCTGGAAAGCGAGTTGATGATGCTGGGCCATCAATACCAGTACAGGTAAAATTTATTCGGTTCTTGTTCATAACGCTCTGTATTAAAGAAAACACATTATATTATACTTACTTAAAAGGGTATGTCGATGGGCCAATCCGACATAGCCATGTGTTCCCTTATCGGTGGTCACAAGAATTTTACGTATTTAACCCTTAATTTTGCTAATTTATGTGTTAACTTTCTTAATATACATGTATAGTCCCTTTACTTCTCATTAGTTAACTTTGCTCATATACATGTTACCCTTCTACATTAACTTTGCTAATATACATGCTTAGTCTTTCTACTTTTTTTTGGTTTAGTGTTTCACCTTTTTAGTGTTTTTTTCTCGCTAACGTGACGAACCAAACTCACTCCAACCAAAAAAATTGTTACCGGTATCAGTATTATGAGAACCAATATTTTTTTTTTGCTTTTAGTATTTCGTCTTTTAGTGTTTTTTTCTGATACTTACGTTGCCGTTTCGATATTCTTTTCCCCATGGTTCTACATTATCTCTTTCGGTGGCTATACCAAGTGCCAGTACTGTGCTGATAAGCAAACTCCTGCTGCAACGCGCGGGGTAAAATTACTAGTTCAACTCAAATCCGTTTGACCCTCTTCAACGGTTCAACCCGAACCCGTTTGACCTGTCAGAAAATGACCTGTTCTGACCCGAACCCGTTCGTCCTGTTTAAAAGACATGTTATAACTTGAATTCTTTTTGACTGGAACCCATTTGACCCGTTTCAATACAAACCCGTTTGACATGTTCAAAAAATTACCCATTTCAACCCGAACCCATTTGACCCGTTCAGAATTCAGAAAATGATGTGTTTCAAGTTTCAACGTGAATCTTTTTTACCAGTAAAAATGACCCTAATGACCCTTTTAACCCCAACACCTCTGACCTGTGTAGAAATGCATATTTCGCAGGTGATCGGATTAAACAATGTCCCATTTGCGGGTGATGAATTTGAGGTGGTTGACTCACTTGATATCGCACGAGAGCGGGCAGAGGAACGCGCGATATCATTACGGGATGAACGTATATTGGCCAAAGCTGGAGACGGTAGAATTACGCTTTCGTCCTTCGCTTCTGCTGTTACAATGGGCAAGAATTCCGGATTAGATTTACACCAACTTAACATTATTATGAAGGTCGACCTTCAGGTACATGCACAAGGTTTTGTCTTTTGTATGGAGTAAAATGCCATTTTTTCGTCCATGAGGTTTGGCCATTTTTGCGACTTTCGTCCAAAGGTTTGTTTTTTCGCATCTGGATCCAAAAGGTTTGAAATCTTGTCATTTTCATCCGGCTCGTTAACTCCATCCATTTTCCTCCGTTAAGTCAGGGGTATTTTCGTCTTTTTTGTCAATTTAAAGGGCAATTTGGTTTTTTCCTTTTATGTACATTATGCTAAATGCTTGTACATAAAGTGAAAAAGACCAACTTGCCCTTTAAGTTAACAAAAAAGACGGAAATACCCTTGACTTAACGGAGAAAAATGGATGGAGTTAACGAGCTAAGTGAAAATGGCAAGATTTCAAACCTTTTGGATCCAGATGCAGAAAAACAAACCTATGGACGAAAGTCGCAAAACTGGCCGAACCTCATGGACGAAAAAATGGCATTTTACTCTTTGTATGTGATAATGCTTCAAAGAACGCGTGTAAAACTATGTTAATCATGATTAGGGATCAATTGAAGCTGTGAAACAAGCCTTACAGAAGCTACCACAAGATAATGTCACTTTGAAATTTATTTTACAAGCAACTGGTGATGTGAGTACTAGTGATGTTGACCTGGCGGTTGCGAGTAAAGCTATTATTTTTGGGTTTAATGTTAAAGCACCGGGTTCTGTTAAAAGCTATGCTGACAATAAGGGCGTTGAAATACGGATCTATAAAGTTATATATGATCTTCTAGATGATGTGAGGACCGCAATGGAGGGATTACTTGACCCTGTTGAGGTTTGTTCTTTTTCTTTCTTTTCTTGAATTTTACAATATACATATAGGGTAGGGATGTAACAAAAACCCATCTTGGTTAAAAAAAACCTAGAAAACCTCATCTCCACCATCCAATCTAATCTATGGTGGAGATTAAGCCACATTTACTTTTTAAATAAAAAATAGTTACCAGGTACAAAAAGGTCTGACACAGTAGTGTACTTTTACCCTTTCTCTCTCCTCTCTCATCTGACACAAAGTGTAACAGATTCTCTAGTTGTTACACAAATCATCTTCCTATAAAAAAATGTAACATATTTTTACGTGCACTGCATATTAAAAATTTTGTAAATTCTGAATTCTAAAATCCATACACTTCATATATTCTAAAAAACTAAAATCAAAACCCACAAAAAAGTGTAACAGGTGAAAATGTAACACGTTCTCTCTCCTCTGACACAAAAGGGTAATAGTTCTGTCAGACAAAAGGAGTAACAGTCACAGACCATGTTTAGTTACGAATATACCCATGACAGACTTTGTAACATGTTACATGTGGCATGTTGGTGTCCACCCATTGGGTTTTCTGAGTTTTTTAAACTCGTATGGCATTTCTCCCTATAATTGCCCTATATAGTGCTATATATATCTATATATATAATCAAAACCCACAAAAAAGTGTAACATGTGAAAATGTAACACGTTCTCTCTCCTCTGACACAAAAGTGTAATAGTTCTGTCACACAAAAAGAGTAACAGCCACAGACCATGTTTATTTACGAAAATAATCATTTGTAGTTTGAAGTAATTAAGTGAAATTTTTTTGGTATCTTGCAGGATCAAGTGCCAATAGGTTCTGCAGATGTCCGGGCGGTGTTTAGCAGCGGAAGTGGGCGGATTGCTGGATGCATGGTGACTGAGGGAAAAGTAACAAAGGATTGCGGAGTTAGGGTTCTAAGGAAAGGAAAGACGGTTTTCGTTGGCGTTCTTGATTCTTTGAGACGGATCAAGGAAGATGTGAAAGAGGTATACTAAGTTCAACTTTATCTTACATCCACGGATCGGGTCCCACGGGTTTGGCCAGGGTGGGCCGACCCGCAAACACTTTATACTTATTTTTTAGTTTTATAAGTAACTAGAATTTTGACCCGTGCCGCGCGCCGCGGGAGCAACGTCGCGTCCGTGACTTCGTTACACTCGTAACGATGATGACGTTAACATGTAGTGCGCGCACGTGGCATCACGCGTTTTTTACTTTGTTACACACGTTATATTCGTGACATTAACGTCATTAGACAATAGACATAGATAAAAAAAACTCGGACGTTGCAGTATAAAGTCGTAAAAGTAATTTAGACAGTGGTGTAAAGTCGTAAAAGTAATTTACACATTAAGGTAGTTCAGCGTAGATAAAAAAAAGTATAATAATGTCGCACGTTGCGGTCTAAAGTCGTAAAGTAATTTAAACAAAAGGAGATGTCAAGTTATTAAGTAGAAAAGGTTGGAGTGTCAAAGTTGTCAATTACCAAAAGTTAGAAGTGAATGTGTAACTTACTTAAAGATGAGGGTTAATAGTGCGTTATGTCAAAAGTGTGTTAAATGAAAAACTTGAAAGTGTAGGGGTGTTTTTGGTCGGTATTATAAATTTGTGAGGTTTATAAATAATGAATATCTTTCTTTTCTTGAACAGGTGAATGCGGGACTAGAGTGTGGAATCGGGGTTGATGACTTCAACGAATGGGAAGAAGGTGATATAATCGAATCGTTTAACACTATTCAAAAAAGACGAACGCTTGAAGAAGCATCAAGTACAATGACAGCCGCGTTTAAAGAAGCTGGAATCGAGATATAATACCAATAAAACATAAAACATTAATCCACTGTTCATCCTATGATTATTTGTTATATGACAGAAGTCCAATACAAGATTCTCAACAACCAAACATTTTAGCATGAGTCATACGATCAACTTCTCAGCGTTTTCAGGCAGAAATTATGGGCTTTCGTAAAAGGTTCGTTTAGTTTGTCTTCTAAGTTCTATCATACTTGTATGCTACTACATTGTACATAGAAATAGAATATGAGCTTGTAAAGAGGGACAAAATCGACATTTCGTATAGTCTAAAAGCTCGAGTTTGAAAGTTGTAACGGAAAATGCAACGGGAGAGGTTGTAGGGGAAAAGATTTCTATGATGTTCATGTTTGTGGATCAAATGTTTTGATCTTGTTGTATTGCTCTTTGTTGTCACATGGATGAATGTTGAAACCTTATTCTTTGCTGGTGAATACATTTGTGGTTATCATATATTTAATAGTAAATTACACATTGTTATTGTGATAAGGTGTGTTGGTGGTTTTGATTCTTTCTTTGAAAATTACATCTAGAGCCCTTGGCTGAATATGTTTACTCAATTGTTTGATTCTTTGGGGCAATAGTGAAAGTGCACTAATATTAACGTTATTTTACTAATTTCGTGAAAATAACGTTAAAAGAGGTGGATGGTTAATCATGCATCATGTGGTGGCGTTGATAGCCGAAAGACAAAGGAGTACGTGCACTAATCGGGGTAGAGGTAAGACTGTCTACATCTTATGTGTCTTATGTCCAAGGCTTGATGTAAAACTACTATCGAGCCGGGGTCTCATTGGAAGCAGCCTTTCTATTTCTATGAGGTAGAGGTAAGACTGTCTACATCTTACCCTTTTCAGATCCTACCTTAGCTTTGCTATTTGTGGGATTCACTAAGTATGCTGATGACGACGACGACTTGTTTGGTCCTTGGAGCTCTTCTTGAATATTCTCTTTTGACATTAAACCAAAGACTACACTCTGGTTTGTAAGTCTTAAGTCATAACCATGTAGGTTCAACCATTTTTTTTATATTTTTTGTTACAAGTTAATCCGACACCCTGTACAAGTGGGAGCCTTGTGTACTAGTTTTGTCCTTTTCATGTTTTGCTACATCGAGAAAATATACAATTACGATAACCGTCTTTGCTTTTGCGCTTTTACGTAACCAACAAATGGCCCACTTGACCGAATTAATTCAATTGCTTCAAGAAATGGCTATACTTATATTTTCATGTACAACGATACTCGGTAAATCTTATAAATAATAAAAATTTCATGAGGACTTGGGATAGACTTATATTTCCATGTAAACTCTTAATTTTTTACTTGTTATTTTTCAAACAACAACAACAACAACAACAACAATAATAATAATAATAATAATAATAATAATAATAATAATAATAATTTGATACATATATTTCCATGTAAACTCTTATTTTTTGCTGATTCACCAAATAGTCAACATCTTCTCCATTTATATCAGATAACAATTCTGTATCAAAATCATGCAAATTCAATTATCAGCACATTACTTTGATTAGCAACCACATTGTCTTGATTAACAACTTGTGTTTGTTCTTGATGTCCATTACTAGGAATAACAATCTCTTCTTTATTAGCATCACCACCAATATTTGATTGTGCAACATTAGATTGTCAACCACATACCTTTCTAAAACAGCTTTGAACAACTCTTGTCAACTGAAACTCACTTGAAATTAGAGGTGTACAAACCGGGTATTTTTAATAACCGGTTTCGGTTTCTTGTTTTAAGGTTGGAACCAGGTATTGCTATAACCGGTTTGGTTCTGGTTTCGGTTATTTGACCAAAAAACCATACCCTATGTACTCGGTTCAAGGTAGGGTTCGGATTTTGTTTCTTAAGAAAACCGGTATTAAAATACCCTATTTACAGGTTTGTCTATACCCGGGTATTCTATACCCTTTTTTCAAAAAAAAAATTAGTACTCTATTACGTTTTTATTACCCTATTTTCTCGTCTTTATGTTTATTACTATTAAATATGCATTGAAATGTAAAAAAATAAAAATAAATACACTAACATAAATTTAAAAGATAGATATTAGAATCATGTATCGGGTATAGCCGGGTATAATCGGGTCCAGCCGGTTCCGAGTTTTTTTTACCGAGTGCGGTTCCCCTTACAGTTTTTTTTGTGCACCTCTACTTGAAATATTTTTGTTAAAAATAGTCATCCACTTTAAGGACCAAACGTGTTACAAATGACTGAATAGTGAAGACTGTGATGTAATTCCTGAAAAGAAAAGACTCCACAAGCATATATTACCACATGGACTATTCTTATATATTACCCTATACTTTAATATATATAATCAACAAGTTGTTGATGTTTTAATCTATGCTTGTTTTTTCTTCAAAAAAGTGATTTTTAGGGATTAATGGGTTGATTTGTGTTGTGTTTTATCTCAAAGACGGAAACATGAAAAATATCACATTTGTTTCCCAAGTGTAATACACTTGCGTAGTATGACAAAACGACTTCACGAACATAACAATAAGACATGCGTGTCTACTTTTACTTACGTACCAGACTTCTCTACGATCAATATTCATGTGTATTATTATCATTCCAAAGCACACAGATGTTGTAGATGATACAATATCACAAATAAATTTCATTGATTTTCTTTTTGTACATTTAACTACCATAAGCAAAAAGTTAGGAAGGTGCGAACGAGAGTTTTAACTTTTAACCAAATTTCAAGGGGTGCGATCGGAATTTTTGTCTATAAAATACACTAAAAATTTTTGTTCAAAGGGTGCGGCATCCTACCCACCCACCACAACACCTAAGTCCGCCCCTGGTTAGGAAATGGTAACACAAGATTTAGAATATACCATGTGAATGTGGAGGGTGTACGTTATGTTCCAAAAATCGTCTTTTTCCACATGAATGATGCATGAATCAAATTCGTGTATCACTAAAAATACACGAGTAAAGGTGATACTCGGACTTGTGGTCGCATATCTCATGACTATAGCAATTATTCATTCATGATTTTCTACTTCTTTTAATCATGATCAACACACCAATTATTGTTAAGAAAATCTCAACCCATTTCAACCTACATATAACGACTTGTTTTGACCCGTACCATTTGCCTGACCCGCAATCTTGTCAGCCCTTATGAATTGTAAGAATAAGCATCAAAATTTAACATGAAAATAATCCACGTGTCACAAGCAAGGGTGCAGAAAATTGCTTACAAACACCATAAAAAATAATCCAAATCACATGTTACTCTGGTTAGTTCGGTTTTGACAGCTTCTTCCACCTGAAAACAACAGCTCAGATTAAATACTTTCTATTAGTTAGAGCCAAAAACAGGTGAAGCATGAGCAGCAAAGTGTACCAATGGGCTATTGATGATATTATTTTAGCCAGCGGGTTTATCGCAATCTGATCTCTCATTTTAGTAACATATATAAGAGATTCCGATAGCCGATTTAGTAGATTAATTAGAGCAATCACTTCGTTTCTTTGTAACTGCAGCTGTAATAACACAAACAAACAAATAATAAATTACTAAACAGATGTTTTGATCCGACCCATTTGAATGCGTCAATTAAGGTTATGTTTTTACAGGTCAAAACATAATTTAAATAAAAATAGCTTAAAAGGTAAACGGTCCACTAATAGATTGAAGCTTAAAATCTCCTAGATCAGTTTATTCAAAAAATTAGATTATTTTGTTAAAAAAGATCAGATTATTATTGGAATAATATTATGTTAGAATCAAATTTCACAATTAATAAGTAAAATAAACATGTTAATTCTTTTTGACAAGCGGACCGTACCAAATTTGCCCATTTTGACCCATTATCCAACCCACCCAATTTTGCCATTATCTTTGTCTATATGATTAAAGAATTGTGATGAACAGTAACATAAATTTTATATGTTATTGTACATTTTTTAAGTTCGTAATATACGTTTTTAACTCATTTAGTTTTTATTTTACTTGATTTTCCTCGATAACTCGCGTTCAATATCTTTGTTTTAAAAGCTAAATACGTGACTATGTGTAATATTTTATCCTCGTCGTTCCTGCATAAACTTTGTTGAAAATAGAGTTTTATTCAAAATGGTACCGTGACGAACCGAACCGATATCGATATACTTATTATCGGAATCGGTACGGGTATTTGTTTTTATGGTTTTTTATCGACATCGATAACGGTATTGTTATTATCGGAACCAGTACAGGTATCCGGTTTTATGGTTCTCAAGGTTTGAACCGAGTGCCAATACCATACCGGTACCGTCACGAACCAAATCGATACCGGCCGAATTCACGCGGGGAAATCCTGCTAGTTTCTAGTAAAAACAAGGAATAATGGATTTTAATAATTTCAGCTATTACTGTTGCCGGCCAACGGCTAATAGTTGGGATTATTAAAATCCATTATTCCTAAAAACAAAAGGAGGTACAGGTAGAAAGTTGTAAAGAACATATAATACTAACGTGTGGGTCCGGGTTTCCCTGATCATCAACAGAGAAGAGAATTTGTAATGAAGTTCCAAGCCCGAGAACTTGGAGTTTTCCCCAAAGACGACATTTCTCACACCCTACACAGTCCATTAGTGCACTGCCACATACAAAAGTTTTAGTTACAAACATTATCATAACATCAACCATAAACTTTCGAACATCGTGCTATATGTGGAAAATGTCTAGGTAACATATCAAAACTGATGTTTTTTAGTACGGGTCAAAACGGGTTGGTATCTTTTATGAAAACTTATAAACAATTAATAAATACTACATTATTACAATAACAGACATTTTCGTCCCTGAGGTTTGGCTACTTTCGTCCAAAGGTTTGTTTTTCCGCATCTGGATCCAAATGGTTTGATATCTTGCCACTTTCATTTGCCTCACTCGTTAACTCCATCCATTTTTAACGTTAAGTCATGGGTATTTTCGTCTTTTTAGACATTTTTTGTGATGATTAAAGGGTTTGGATGGGGAGAAAGTCAAGAGAGGTGGATCTTTATTTCTTATAGAGTTATAGTGTTTTTTATTTTAATAAAATGTTTAAAAAGACAGAAACGCCCCTCATACGAGTTGGATGAAAATGACAAGATTTCAAGCCTTTTGAATCCAGATGCCAAAAAACAAAACTCTGAACGGCCAAACCTTAGGGATGAAAATGGCATTTTACTCTTTTAAGAACATGTTTTGTGCGACTTTCAACCCGTTTCGACCCAAATTCTTTTTAGCTAACTTGGTTATTATATCTCGTTTGATCTGTTAGGGATAAAACACAAACCAAATCGACCCATTAATAAGTGAATGGACAGATATTACCACCTCATTTCATTACTTTGTTTCTCCATTGGACATAAGCATGTTTGATGTCATCGACGTATAAAGAACACAAGTATAACAAACTCAGAATTCAAAAAAGAAAAACCTGATGTTTCGAAATTGATTTTGAATCTGCTGCCTGAGTATGGGCCCACCTTGGCCTTGCCACAGTTCAGCCTCATCAAACGGAAGGGCACACGCATCTTGCAATTTCGAATCGTGAACCAGTTGCCGAATCAACAACTGAGCTCTCAAATCCTCCATATGGTTACCCGAGTCATACTCGGCTTGATCCAAATACGCAGCCGCCTGTAACACGTGACACATACTTCAAAAAAAAGGTAACTTTAAGTAACATGAAAAAGAAAGTGTCGAAAAGCACTCACTTTCGTCACAGCTCTAAGAACAAACAGGAAAGTGAAGTACAGATTTTCCACGCGATCACGATGTTTCAAGACACGATCTCGCATCAGTTTAAGATTTGGTCCCCACTGTAATTGTAGTCAATAAATGGTTAGTTATTATTATTTTTTCCTAAATAAAAGTTTCTTGATATAGCATAATGAGTAAAATACCATTTTGAGGTTTGGCAAGTTTTGCGACTTTCGTCCAAAGGTTTGTTTTTCCGCATCTGGATCCAAAAGGTTTGAAATCTTGCATTTTTATCTGGATCGTTAACTCCATCCATTTTTCTCTGTTAATTCAGGGGTATTTCTGTCTTATTTTGTTAACTTAAAGAGCAATTCGGTTTTTTTCACTTTATGTAAAAAGACCGAATACCCTTGAAAATGACTAAATTGCCTTTTAAAACAAAAAAAGACGGAAATACCCTGACTTAACGGAGAAAAATGGATGGAGTTAACAAATTGAATGAAAATGGCAAGATTTCAAACCTTTGGACGAAAGTCGCAAAACTGACTAAACCTCAGGGACAAAATGACATTTTACTCTAGTATAATACTTTTCATAATTAGGAACACATAAGATGAACCTTATTGTTAGTCTCATCAAGGAGATAATCAGCAGCTATATGGCTTGAAATTGAAGTGTGTAGACCGGATATTAGTTTGAATAGTACTTTCTTCTCAGGGCATGTCTCTCCATATGCATCTGCACAGAACAGATGATTCGACAAGTTCATTATATCGTGCAAAACACTTCTTTACAGTTTTAGAAACCAACTTTAAAGTAAGCGCAATTAGAAACCAACCCATGTGGCATTGGTTGATTCCATATGAGCAATCGCACCAGCTGCCACATATGCAAAAGCTGCTTACGTTTAAAAAAACATGAATTTATTTTAAAGGTTTGTCCCTGAGGATTGGTCAGTTTTGCGACTTTCGTCCAAAGGTTTGTTTTTTCGCATCTGGATTCAAAAGGTTTGAAATCTTGCCATTTTCACCAAGCTCGTTAACTCCATCCATTTTTTTCCATTAAGTCAGGGGTATTTTCGTACATAGAGTGAAAAAGACTGAATTGCCAATTAAGTTAACAAAAAAGACGGAAATGCCCTTGACTTAACGGAGAAAAATGGATGGAGTTAACGAGTGGGATGAAAAATTGATATGGAAAAACAAACCTTTGGACGAAAGTCACAAAACTGACCAAACCTCAGGGATGAAAATGGCATTTTACTCTTTAAAAATGATCTTTTTCTTTATTTTAATAATAATAATAATTACTGAATGTCAAATCGGATGCCGTGCGGCATATACAAGAAAACAAGATACCTTACCTATTTTTGTAACATGGGTACAAAACGAAACGTGGTTGATAAAATTGGTAAAAAAAAAAAACAAAGTGCAAGTTTGTTTCTATTTTGCGCCTAATTTAAATCGGTTTCCAAATCAAGAAAAATGTAATTATCAAAATAACTTCATACAGTTTGCACTTCAAAATCATATATGTGTGTGTGCACGCATGTGTGTGCTTACATTTCGGACAATTTTCTGAGTATATAACATCCCATATTCTTCTTGCTGATGGCCCTGTATAACCCGTATGACGTTCAGCGTTCAGTTGCAGATTAACATATGTCATTTCACCTGCACATTTTCATATCATCAATTAACACTGTCAATATAATATGCATAACATATTCAAATGATTATCGTGTATTACCATTATCAGTTTCATCATCATGAGTCCAGGGATTATCAACTTCTACCCAGCCTCTAAACGACCTAGCATCTAGTGTACGGTCAACAGTAGCCTCAGGTTTTCCCTCTTGACAAACAGGGTCATCGTTTGGAAGAGTATTCAGTGATGGTTTTTTAAAGGACTCCGGGAATTCATTTTCTGGACACTCGCATACGCTGCAATCGCGCATGCGGCACATCCCATCGTCGGCCAGAACAGGCAATCACACCATAACTTAACCTGTCACGTGTACAATTAAATGCTTTTTTGTAGTTTAAATTACTTGAAAAATGATGTTCAACAACTGTTTAGGTTAAACAAGACCTTGTAATATCTAAAGAATGGAGTCTTAACAAGCTCTTGTAGCAATGGATGTAGAACTGCTCCGTTAATATCGTTAATGCTCTCATAGTCGCAACAGCATTCCTCAACTATGCCTTTATTGCCACAAGTATCCTATTCGTGAAATAAATTAACAAAACAAGCCAAGTTAGTAAAGTTAACTGGATTATATTCTTCCTAGCCCTTTAAACGAACCAAATGTTCAGTAAACCATTCATTTACTTAAAAGACAAGCGGACATGAACAGATATTATCATTCATTCAGTTAAACAAACGAACATGAACGCATATCTCATTCGTTCATTCATTTAGGTTCGTTTCTTTTGTCTACATTCATTTATATCATCATCATCATCATCATACTCAATAATCCCACCAATAGCAAAGCTAAGGTAGGGTCTGAGAAGGGTAAGATGTAGACAGCCTTACCTCTACCCCGTAGGAATAGAGAGGCTGCTTCCAGTGAGAGCCCCGGCTCGATAGTAGTTTTGCATCAAGCCTTGGACATAAGGCACATATCACTCAGCAATTAAAACAAAGGCCGATTAGTGCATGTACTCCCATGTCTTTCGGCTTTCAACGGCACCACATGATGCATGATTAACCATCCCCTCTTTTAATGTCATTTTCACGAAATTAGTAAAATAACGTTAATTTAGTGCACTTTCACTTTTGCCCCTGAGCGCCCACACATATATACTAATATACATTATATGCACATACCGCAAGCGAGGCGTATCTACATTCATGTATATATTCATTTAAATTCTTTAGGCCCATTATTTGAAATTAAAATATCACTCACTACAACTAGATTCATTATTTTTTTCAGGAACAACAGATTGATGTTCACGTTTACTTTTAATTAGTGTTCGCTTCGTTATGTTCGTTCATTTACGTTTGTGAACCATTTGTTTATCCTATTAACAAACAAGCACGAACAAGAAACCGCATTCGCTTAATTGTTCATGTTAGATCAATCAGTTATGTTTTACAAGCCTCATTCTTCTAACCTGTCATGTAAACCCTAACTACAAGTAAATTACAATGTGTTCTCAATTCTTCTACGATCGCAATTGCAGAAAATCACAAAAATAAAACAAAAAACTGAAGTTCTAAACCGATCTAATCGATTTGTACCTTAGAACAAATATAAGTTTCATGTAGGATTGAATAACTGAGAGAATGCCAACATTGATGAAGATATGCGGCAACTATACCTACGATCACAGCTGCAATTAATCGCAATCGCTTCCGTTTATTCTTGTTCTTCGTGTTTTGATCAGCAACATTACGGTTCTTGATCGATTTTCTATCCACATTCTGCATGAGCGATTACTTGAATCTATAAAGCTACAAAAAACCTAATTTCTGGAGAACAATTAGCGTATGTATGTGAAGAAATCATGCAAATTGATCCAAATTGTGTGTCTGTGTGCACTGAATTACAGGTTTGTGGAGTTTGAACGTTGATTGAGTTGTAACCCTAACTGTGTGACATTTTGATATTCGAACAAGAAACGCGTTGGTTACGGAAGTGAGCATGCAAGGGTGCAATACTGAAACCTGAAAAAAATCCGGATGGGTATACCGGAACCCGATGGATATGGATCATGTGATTAATTTTAACATTTTCATCTTGTTGTATGCAGTGGCGAAGCTTGAGATTTCCGATCGAGGGTCGAAAACAGACACCCAAAAATTTCTATTAAAACCGGGGTCGAAAACGTATATACCCAAAAAAATTTATACGAAAACTACATACTCTTCACTACTGAGCGAAAAATTCGGAGGGTTGGCCGCCCCTATTAAGCTACGCCCATGGTTGTATGAATAAAAATCAAACAATAACATACCCAAACTTAGCAAACACAACGCTTAGATATCACCAGAGCTAGTGCGTAAGCTCTCATCCGAACATACAAAGTAATGAGAGCTAATATAAGTACAAATAGTACAGATGATAGGAGTTGCAGCCAACGAGCGTGTGTCTGGCTCTGTCCACACACCTCCCACGATGATCAATCGCGAAGGGACAAGAAGTACAAAAGGACAATGATGTGTGACCAATCAGCGCGCGCCATTCACTGCTCCATGATCTCCACTCACAGCTGCTAACAGCCTCGACAACAAGGACAATCAACATGCCACGTGGCTGTAGTCACCGTGTGCCAACGTCTCAATTAACTGCAAGCACTAACGCTCATGTCAAAGGAGACAAATCAAATATTCCTTGTCGGTGACGTCCGGCCCAAGGTCCACGAGGCCATCTCCTTCTCCACACCATTCGGTTATAAATAGCAGCCTTCAGCCATAGGTTTAAGCATCGGCTCTCTTACTCTCTCACTCTTAACGCACACTCGTTTATTCTTCTTAAACGTTACTTATTCTCACGTCGGAGGGTGGTTATAAAGAGATCCCCCAACCTCTCCTTCTTGTAACGAACTTCACGGTGTTTTCTTTTGCAGATTTACTCTCACTGTCATCTCAGCAGTTGATCGAGGAAAAGATTAAGGGTTAACCTTCTTAACGAGACCACCCCCACATGGATAAACCCATTGTTTAGACTTGGTATTTCTTCATAAACGTTAGACAGCTAGTGTTTACGTTAATATGACGTCAAATTTACAACTTAAAAACATACAAAGTAATATATTATGTTTCATAATAACATTGATTGCAACTTAAGCACAAAATTTACAAAATTGTTGTTATACATTAATACGATAGCAAATTTACAACAAAAAACAAACAAACTTATACATATTATGTTTAATAATAAAAACATTAATTGCATGTTATATACAAAATTTACAAGCAATTTTATATATGCGCTACGAAGTTATGTTAAAGCTAGGCGCTAACATTCGTTTTGCCTTCAGAGCGCGCATTAAGCACGTCAATGGAGACTTGTAGCTCTGTTTGTTTCTGTTGTATGCTGGCAACCCTCGTGGTTAACTCGTGCAATGTAACACCTCATAAAAACCCGTCCCGTAAAATTTCGACACGTTTCCCGCTGATCCTCGAATGCCGTATGCTAAAACGGGAGGGACTAAAGTCGTTAAAATGTTAAATGATAATTTTTGGGATGGTGGCTAAGAAAGTCAAGGGACCAAACTTGGACAAGTGCCAAAATATGACTTCTGGAAGGCGGTTACGGACTGCAACCATAACTGGTTACGGTCCGTAACCAGTTCAAAAGCTGTGGGCACGCCAGGTCCGTAAGGGTGTCGCTGACAGTATGTGCAGCTGGCACACTAGCCTGCTACTTGGGACACCTTGCTCGCGAACTTTCACTTATCCCCTGCTCCTTCCACCTCATTTGACACTAATCAACACCAGGAAAGCCTTGTGAACACTTGGCATGATCTTGATCACCATGCTCAAGTATAAATAACAAGCATTCCTTCTTCATACCTTACTCATCCTCATTCTCTTCTTTCTATTACTCTCTTGGAAGGCTCCTGATCATCAAGGAGCAATCCCCTAAGTTTGTTAGTCATCCTTGGTTCACTAGTAAGTGTTCCAACTCAGTTCTTTCATTTTTATTAGGCTTTAAGCCAAAGTCAAAGCGTTGACGTAAAAACGCTTTGACTTTCGGCTAAGACCATTACTGTCCAGCCAATGTTCGTAACGAACATGGCTACGTGATCGTAATTCAGTAGGTGTTAATCCCTAAAGAGGGCACCTCCTGATTACCACGTTTACTTGGTCAATTGACGGGTCAAAGTTATATTAATGAAAAGTCAAACGGGTCAGTTTTGGAATAAATTCACATCTAGCAATGTAGGTGCTATAAAATCAGTTTTAACACTTTAACAACTTGGTAATAAGTATTAGAACATGTATAAACATATTCGGTCCGTCAAGTCCAGGTCTAAGGTCGGTTCGTAACCGAAAGTCGCAAAAGTTGACTTCTGCTTTGACTTTCGGTTCTGACCCGATTTAGCAACCTTAGCTACTGAAATTAAGTTGCATTGTGACCATGATATATTGTACTATAAGCCTCTGGAGTTATATGACATGGTTACATAGTAATCCGAGCTTTTATGCAATTATCCGTTAATTATGCCAAACTTTGCTAACATGCCCTTTTTAAGCGTAACTTGATTTTAAAACCATAACGGGCAAACATGTTGATATCCTACTGATATTACAACATATTTTAAAATAATGGCATATGGAACTTGTATACGACTCACCCTGTTACCCGGTTTCGCTTATATGCGTAAGGTTCGGCCTACGTAACTAGTTTACGTAATATAACCGAAACGAGTTTAACCTTATCATTTTATTCTCAAAATCCAGAATGTAACATGTTTACCCATATTAAACAAGTCTCCATACTTGTCGGGTTTACACTACATTCTATTCCGGTCATCGCTTAATCTAGCGTTTAGTACCGTTATTATCTTTAAGCTATCCGGTTCGAGTCTGCGAAGTAGATAGGACCCATTAGCATTCTAATTGGTTATAAACACCATAATTTCCAGACTAAGAGCCTCCCGGTAGATTGTCAACTAAGCTTACTTTTGATTGTTCGGCTGAGTTAGTAATTTATTGAAGAATTAGCTCAGGTAAATACTTTTAACTTATTTTCCTTATACGGGCTTGGGATACGGTATAATAATACCGCTTGGTCGGGTATGGGATCATGTTATCGGATTGTGATTTACTAAATCCTTATAACCCGTTTTATTTTGTATTGTTTGATAACTTAAACATTGGGGGTTAATTCGACCATGTCTGGGATATCCTTGGCTCATTTAAGTTACTAATGGCCACGACCTTAAGCATGGGGTGTAGGCATACACCTGACAGATGCTAATGCTAATAAAAATGGCGTAGCGACTCCAATTTTCTCGTTGTTATCTTTATCCTTGTATTTTCATTTATTCCGATATTTGAATTATAAGAAAAGTTTATGTTAATTAAATTAAGTTTATGTATGTTGTATCGCATTTAAACGATTATTAATATTGCATCGCTTACCTCATCGCATCGCAAATCGCAGCTAATTATGTGGTTTTTATGTTATTTACATGTTATGTGTGTTGTGATTATGATTACGCTCGCTATCGCATCGCTCTCGCACTCTCGAATCGCTAAATCACACTATTATATCAAGTATAACGCTTAACGCTTTACTAAAATGCTTAATATAACTAATTAATATTAACCGAATCGCCAAACAAACACTTAACGCGAAATAAACAAAGAAAACCCAACTTCTGCGTCAAGTTCGCTTGAACTTGGTGTTACCAAGTTCGGCCGAACTTGACTGGCCAATTAAGCTCCTCAGAAACCTCAAGTTCGCTCGAACTTAACATCAGGGAGGTCAAGTTCGGTCGAACTTGGCTCTCTTTCTCTCAGAATCCCACAAGTTCACGTGAACTTGCATGAAAACATGCAAGTTCGGCCGAACTTGACTCCCATCAGCTCTCAACTTGCCTTCACCTATAAATACTCAGCTCATTCCTCTCATTTGAACTTGCTGCAACTTCGCCCAGAGCTCTCAAAACCCGAAACCTTCGTGCTCTAAGTAAGAATCAACCCGATTTCAACTACAACAACGTTTATTAACATTTTTCAAAGGTTTACAACGATTTGGGCACAGGCATTGCCTTCGTTTTCAACAAATCTTCTCTGTTTACGAAAATCTTCATATTTTTACATAAAACTTCTGTTTTCACTCAGATCTATGCTTAGATCTGAGCAAAACCTTTTGAACATTGATTTTTACATAAAATTACGGACTTTTGATGATGTTTTGTTCATTTTCTGATATGAAACGAAGCATTTATCATTCAAGATCCCAGATCTGGAAGCACAAGGACGTTTATGTTGGTATCCACAAGCCGGACTAACCCGAACGATCCACGAGTTCGCCCGGATTAGCCCACACTTTTGTAAAACGGCTAAAACTGCTCTAAAAGACCTCTCCGACCTAAGTTTGCTCAGTAGCACAGAGTTGGAGGGATGAACACTCGATTTACTCAGCAAACGACGCGAAAACGCAAGATTTTGGACCCGAAAACATCAAGTTCGCTCAAGAATCACCAGCTCACCAGGTCAAGTTCGACCGAACTTGTACCCATATTGGGTCAAGTTCGACCGAACTTGGGCTATGTCCACCAAATTCTCCACAAGTTCAACCGAACTTGTCTAGTTTCTTAGGAAACTATACAAGTTCGGCCGAACTTGTCATTTCAGTAAGATATTCTTACAAGTTCGCCCGAACTTGACAAGCTTCCTAAGAAACTTACCCAGTTCGACCGAACTTGGCTCTAAACACATCAAAACCTTACAAGTTCGCTCGAACTTGTATGGTTACATACAAGTTCGCCCGAACTTTCCTACTGCTCAACTCAAACTTCACTGTTTCGGCTTTTCGGAAGACTGATGCACTTCTGTTCGTTTACAGGCTGATCCAGCGCACTCCGCACCTCTCCTCAGAATCTTAAGTCTTACCAAAACGCGCCCGCAGTGAGTATATTTGACCCATTTTCGCTTTAATGCACATTTTGGGTGTTACATACGTTCCTATATCAAAATCACTTTACAATTCAAAACTGTTTATCACACGCGAATAATCTGATTGTATATGCTCGATACGTGATACTAGAAACATGTGACTAGGAGTTATTTTCGTTAACTTGCCTCCTTAGCTAGTATGGTACTATAGTTTGGCTAACACCCGGCGGGGTCTAGTTAGGATGGTCGCGCAAGCCTTTTCACGGTAGTTAGCATGAGAAATGAGCTTATGTTATGTTAAGTGTTTTGGTGTATCATGATATGTAATTAGATTGTTTCGCAAACGCTTTCTCGACTATGCTAGTATTATTCAAACTCGTATGCTCACCTTTACTTAATTGTATTGACTTGTATTTAACGTATGTAACAGGTTGAGGATTTAGCTTGGATTGCTTTGGAGTAGTTTTATCTAGCATTTTACTTATCTTGTTTAGAACGGTTGTAATAAAAATCTAGGGGATATCGAACCATGTTGTTTTTATGAGAAAATCAGAATTTCTGTAATGGTTGTTTGAAATGTTATGTTTAATAGTATGGGATGTTAAACATTAAGTAATGTTGTTGGATAATTGTTACGGAATTTCTCGTGAGACAATCTAGTCGCCTAGTGCCACTAACCCCGATGTTTCCGCCATCTGTTGGGGTGTGACAGCCGGACCCCATATGTATTGACAAACATGTAAAACTGTAAACAAGGTCATTTTGAACTATCCCAAGTTATTTATAAAATGTGCCAAGTCCACCTAAAACCATTTTCGGAAATATTTTCAAAATGAGCCGGTTATTAGTATTTACCAGTGAAAACTGACGTATTTTTAAAAGATCAAGTTACAGGTGGCAACACGCAATAGATCGGGAGCTGCGCTATAGTGACAATAGAGGATTTTGCAAGTCCCTAGGTTGCTTAAAGTCTGTTGAACAAATACTTTGTATATATTTATTTCGATCCGCCTGTGGATCTTCTTTACAAGCCTTGTAATTTGTATTCGAACTTTGAACACTCGGTTTGTAATAGTAATTTTAAATCCAAGACTTCCACTGTGCTGTGTTTTGTTTGGTTATGATGTTATCAACTACGTCACGATATTCCCCAACCGGGCCTACCGGGTTACACGTGGAAATAGGGGTGTGACATGCAACTTCTCACTTATGCGTCAATTTGATTTGACAACATCTTCCAACAGTTTCTCAAATTGGTGGAAAACTTTAGGGTCAAAATTGGAAGAAGACATTCTGCAACAAACATATGTGGAGCAAATAATTATAAATTGTTCCAACTGACTTAAACTAACGTAAGTAACAAAAAGTTAAATAATTAAGAGGCTTAGACATATGGCTGCAATATGTAGCCTAATTACAGGCCCTCACATGCCATGACAAAAATAAAGCGCCATTCGTTATGGCCAATAAATACGCTAAACCCAATAAGCGTACGATAAAGCAAGAAAGCCAAAGTTACAACTATCAATACCCCATAGCCCCTACAAATCTAAACGGTACAAACCAAACAACAAATGAGCAACACACCTAAAGCAAGGAAAACCAAGAAAGCCAAAAGTACAACCCACAATGCACTAGACTCTTACTAATTAACATTGTATAAAATAGATTTAGAGGCTCAGGTCACCGGCTACAACTGGTACCTTCATTAACACCTTGGCTGCCACGCCTAGATAAAATCATCTTCATAACCATAAGAAAACAAGCCACAGTTTGACAATCATTATTTGTGCAAAAAAAACATCTACAATAAAAGCCATAAATACGTTATTATAAAACAATAAACGGACCATCAAAGCATGTCATGCAAACATAAAAACAATCAGCATTATGGCATAACCCGGGCGATTTGTTATACGCAACAGTTGGGTGATAACGGCAATCACCTAATCCCAGCCATGGTTGTAAAAGTCCCATCTAGGCTCCGAATACTCGCTACAAGGTAGGCTGCGAGGCCCGAGTACGGTTCGCCTAGGCCAATTACTCCCCGAGTAATCTCCGCCTAGACCGAGTACTTTCGAATCCGACTAGGGAACGCCTAACAACTTTTGCAACCATGATCCTAACTCTTCTAAGTTTTATCTAATAACCAAAGTCCGTTGCAAGTGTTCAGTTGTAGTTTAGTTGCTAGCCCAATCCAATTTTTTAATGGGCCTAAAATATGAGGTTGAAGATATTTTCAAAAGAAAAGTAATATTAGGAAGAAAATATAGACTTTTAAGTTTGAATAGAATACTTAGACTAGTGGGTATGGGGAGGGTCATTCCCATAGGGATGAGCCGCCACGTAGGATGCCACATCTCCATCCTCCAAAGGATGACCCTCCTAGCAAAATGAACGGGGTGAAGGATGGGCGTACCCCACTCCAAATATTAAATAATTTTTAACTTTTTATTACTTTAGTTTTATAATAACACTAAAAAATTAAAAAAAAATAAGACATAAAACAAGAAAATTAAATCCATTACATAAAATTAATAAAAATTACCAATCCTAAAAAAAATTATGAATCCTAAAAAAAATTGCGAATCCTAAAAAAAAGTTACGAATCCTAAAAATTAATTAACCTACGAGGTCAATTTTCTCTTAACTTCCTCTTTCATCCTCCGGTAGACTTCGCGTTCATTCTCCGGAACCGAGTCGAGATCCAACCTCACAATCCTAAAATCCTCCTTATGAATCCTAAAAAAAATTGCGAATCCTAAAAAAGATTATGGATCCTAAAAAAAAGTTACGAATCCTAAAAATTAATTAACCTACGAGGTCAATTTTCTCTTAACTTCCTCTTTCATCCTCCGGTAGACTTAGCGTTCATTCTCCGGAACCGAGTCGAGATCCAACCTCATAATCCTAAAATCCTCCGCTCGAGCATGGTCGGCCGACAAGTTTTTCTTATAACCATTTTTTCCGTCATGAGCTCTTTGAACGAATGGAATTCGGATATCAAACTCGTCCATTTTCGAACCGCCCCTGGAAGTCGATTCTTTTTTTTCGGACGCCGCTTTTTTTGATTTGTCCCTTCCAGGGGGACGTTGCAACTCCTCAACTACAAACTCCTCCTTAGCTAATTCCGGCTCGTCATTTATGTCTATGTGACAACGAGCGGTTGAGCCTCCTGTACTATAACTTCCGGACTCAGAAGTTTTAGTCCGTTTGGCGGATGCGACTGTCACACCCCAACCGATGGCGGAATCATCGGGGCGCGACACTAGGCGAACCAGATTGTCTCATGAGAAATTCCATAACACTATTTAAGCGACAATATTTAAACGTCAATATCCCATACTATTAACATATAATCCTCAAATAACATTACAAAATATCAAGATTCTCATAACACAAATTCTAGTTCTTCTAAAGCAAACCTAATCTAAGCGTCCAAAGCAATATCCTCAATCTGCCACATATGTTAAAATAAAAACGTCAATACAATTAAGTAAAGGTGAGCATACAGGTTTGCGTACATAATAGTTATAAAAGCGTTTAGCATACACCGCATGACATACGTAATAGTTGTGAACTATGTAACTACTAGATTCAAGTAAACCAACAAATCGTGATTGATCGAGGCATGTGAACAAGCGTTCACATCCTAAACAAGAAAATAAATGAGAAATGAGAAATGTAAAATGCAATCCTTAACAACCCCGAGCCTCCGGGTGGCGGGTCAACCTCTAGTATACTATCATGTTAAGGGTGGCGTACAAGCAATCAAGCAATACATACAATTCAGCAGATTTCATGTATAGTCATGTAATTCAGCGGGTTGCGAATAAGCGTTTGAGAGTTTTGTGATGTGATTTAATATACGAACGTACGTGACACCCAAAAGTGCGTTTAAGCGTAAAAGGGTTCAAGTATACTCACAGTTGGTGCGTTTTGAGATGAGACGGGATCTGCGAGGTGTTGCAGAGAGTGTCGGATCAGCCTGTAAGCGAACAGAAGTGCACCAGTCTTCTGAATTACTGAAACGGTTAACGGTTAAGTGAACATCAGACAAGTTCAGGCGAACTTGTACCCTGGAGTACAAGTTCGGGCGAGCTTGTGCCATTACTCTTGAAGGGAGCACAAGTTCGGGCGAACTTGTCCTGATTCCTTGGAATCAGTACAAGTTCCGGCGAACTTGCGTGCTTGTTAAGGAGGAAGTACAAGTTCGGGCGAACTTGTATGTTTGTTGTCACTTTTGATCAAGTTGGGGCGAATTTGATCACCAATTTGGTGACAAGTTCGAGCGAACTTGATGTCTTCCGAGCAAACTTGACTGTTTTGGCATCCAAATCGTGCGTTTTCGCATCGTTTGAGTAAATCGAGTGTCCATCCCTCCAATTAAGCCACTGAGTAAAACTCAGGCTAGAGAGGTCTTTTGGAGCGAGTTTAGCCATTTTACAGAAACACGGGCTAATCCGGGCGAAATTGAAGGTTCGTACGGGTTAATCCAGCTTATGTAAAGTGACGATTTCGTACTTGTGCTTCCGGATCTGAGATCTTGCTTGACAACGCCTCGTTCCACTTCAAAGTGAACGAAACATACGTCATTAGTCTGAATATTGTGTGAAAATCGATGTTTAAAAGGGTTTTACTCAGATCTAAGAGTATATCTGAGTGAAAAACAGAAGTTTTATGGAAAAAGATGAAGATTTTCGTAAACAGAAGAGATTTGATGAAACGAAGGCAATGCCTTGTGCCAAAATCGTTGTAAAACGTTGTTGAACGTTGTTGTAATTGAAAACGGGTTGAATCTTACTTAGAAAACAAAGAGTTTCGGTTTTGAGGAGCTCCGGGCGAACTTGCAGCAAGTTCAAATCAGGAATGGAGCTGGGTATTTATAGGTGAGGTGAGAAATGAGTGATCAGACAGCAAGTTCGGGCGAACTTGTTACAAGTTCGAGCGAACTTGTAGTTTTTCTTGTGTTTTAGTGACAAGTCCGGGCGGACTTGTTGGTTTTGGTGAGTTATGTGGTTTAGACAAGTTCGGGCGAACTTGTGTTATACAAGTTCGGCCGAACTTGACCTATTAGCCAAGTTTTGTTTGATTATTTCGCGTTACGAATTCGTTCGACGATTTGGTTCGTATTAGATAGATATATTAAGCGTTGTAATTGATGTAATAGTGCGATTTAGCGATTTGTGCGGGTGAGAGCGTTGCGATAGCGATTATAACCATAACATAAACAAATATAACACACATAAAACTTAATTCCACATAATTAACTGCGACTTGCGATGCGATGTGATGGCACAAGTGTTTATTAAACAATAACTCACTCGGCTCGTATAGTAGCATAACTACTTGTGATTGCGATTAAATTAGCGATGCGTTTAATAAGAGATTAGATGCGATAATCATTGTAAATCAACATAGTTTAATCAACATAACTTTCTTATAAATGAATCTCGGAGTACAATGACGGAAACAAACGGAATAACTGAAATAAAATTAACAACGAAAATTGGAGTTGTTACAGCGACCTCGTTTGGAACAGGCCTCCATTTGTTTTCTTTCTTTAAAACTTTCCATGCTCGAAGATGTTGGAAAGGAGTCTTCTCCTTTGCGTCCCATTTAGCCAAAGCAAATTCGACTATGTTTTCCTCGTTAGTCCCACTAGGAGGATTTGTGTAATAGCGGTTAAAAAATTCGCTAAAGCGGTTGATCTTATAGCACATTTTCCGCCACTTGGAAGAGACGGACTCGTGATCACGCGGCGGGGCTTGCTCCATAATCTTGTTAAATCTTTCCGTTACTCCCTTCCAAAAGCTATTACTTGTTTGGTTATTCCCTAAATTAAAAAAAAAGTTACATTAGTAAAATAGAAAATTAAAATGTAAAGGTCTTGACTTTGGCTTCTTTATTTGGTTCATACCGATAACCGGGTTAGTAGAGGACTTAACCCACACCATTGCTAGCGCTTTCTCCTCCATTTTAGTCCAAGGTCTTGACTTTGGCTTCGAACTGGTATCGCCTTGAGTCGCCTTCTCCTTGTTTTTTTTTGCGTCCTATAGTTTGCGGTGGGGATTCGAGGACGATTTCGTCGTCAATGTCAATTCAAACCGGCGATGATCGAGGTTGGGATTCGAACGGTGGTTGAGATTCTAACGCGTTGCCTAGCATCATTTGTTGGAGTGCTTGAAATTGATGCATTTGTTGGACTTGAGACATGGAATGGAACGCGTTCGACGATTGTTGGAGTCCCGAAAAGGTAAATTGCGGAGTCGCCCATGAAGGGTAACCGGAGTGTAACCGGGCGTCGAAAAAATGTTAGGAACTGGGTTCGGGTTCGGGTTCGCGTTGTTCGGGTTGTTCGGGTTGAAGGGGTTCGGGTTGTTTGGGTTGAATGGATTCATGTTTTTTTTTTAAAATGAAGGATTTAAAAATTTGATGAGAAGCGTGGGTAGATTTTGGTTGAATGTGGTATAAAATTAGAGGATTGATATGTATTTAAAGTAAATAAAATAGCCTTTTAAAAAAAAGCTAGCCGTTGCAAACGGCATTATTTTTGAAAAAAGATGAAAAGTGGGCACGGCACGGGCGGCAACAATCCGCCGGGTTTGACGAAGCCGAGTCGAGAAGGACGGTGTGGGGGTGTGGCGCCTGGCCATGTCGGGCCTATGCCAGCCCCATACCGGATAGCCTTATAATAACTACTAACAAACTACTGTTTTAGAGAAAAAAAAAGCTAGTCTATTGTTCAAGATAGAAAACTAACTTAACTAAATAGTTTTGTTTTTATGTTTGAACTATCCTTGTAATTGTCTTTTGGTATATTTCTTTTTTTGGTGTTTGTACTATGGTATCTAGCTCCTTGCTAGGTCATGTTTTGATTGATATACGGAATTTTCTTCGTTGCTTAAAGGTGGTTTTTTTCATAATATATACATAGTAAAGTTGTATCGTGCAATCTATTACCCCATCAAATTATATCATAGTTCACGCTAAAGGGTCATTGACTTAGTTGTATCATGATGTGTAAAACAGTGTTGTTTTTTATGAGATCAAGGGTTCACATCTCATGGTGGACGCTAATATAAACCCTAGAAGTATATTAAGTTGCTTCAAAAATAGAAAAAAGATCACCACCTTGTTGAGCCAAATAGTTGCTATTGGCATCAACTACCACCTATTATCTCTTTTTCTTTAATTTATATTGTAAACTTCTAATTTTGACATGGTCTTTACGTTCATTATTTCATTGCATTGAAAACGACCTGTCTGTAGTGAAGCTTTAACTCATAACTGTTATCTGGTTTGGTCAACGTCGTGATCATTACTCGTCATAAATATTTGAATATCAAAACAAGCTTGTATATAATTATGGTCGACTTGAACCATATATTTAAATATCATATGATTTGCTATATACTAGATAAATACGTTGCACTTGAAAAAAGGCAAATAATTGTTGGCTCCCCATGTCTAATTATACACACATTCATCAATTTGATTAGACATATACAAATCAAACTTATAATCACAAACAAATACTATATGAAATCTTCTTGGGCCAAATTAGATTTCAAGAATGAACACTAGTTGAGCATGAAACACTTCCACCTTCCGATCAAAACATATTTTGCATAATATATTATGTAAGGATTACCAATAACAATGTAAAGGAAATTTTTTTAGCACATAGCTACACATATGTTATTTAGTGAGTTTCACACCCCTATTTTCCACGTGTAACCGGTGGGTCTGATTGAGGATTATCATGACGTAGTTGATAACATCATAACCAAACAAACACAGCACCTCGGAAGTCTTGTATTTAAATTACTATTACAAACCGAATGTCCAAAGTTCAAAAATAAATTACATGGCTTGTAATGAAAAGATCCAAAGGCGGATCGAGTAAATATATACAAAGTATTGTTCGACAGACTTTAAGCAACCTAGAGACTTGCAAATTCCTCTATTGTCACTATAGCGCAGCTCCCGATCTATTGCGTGTTGCCACCTGTAACTTGGCCTTTTGAAAATACGTCAGTTTTCACTGGCAAATACTAATAACCGACTCATTTGAAAATATTTCCGAAAATGGTTTTAGGTGCACTTGGCACATTTTATAAATAACTTGGGATAGTTCAAAATGACCTTGTTTACAGTTTTACATGTTTGTCAATACATATGGGGTTCGACGCAGAAACCGAATAACCTGATTAACCGACACGCCACCAGCGGGATTTAATATTTTTATTAGCATTAGCGTCTGTCAGGTGTATGCCTACACCTCGCGCTTAAGGTCGTGGCCATTAGTAACTTAGATGAGCCAAGGATATCCCAGACATGGTCGTGTTAACCCCCAATGTTTAAGTTATCAAATAATACAAACGGGTTATGAAGATTTAGTAGATCACAATCCGATAACATGATCCCATACCCGACCAAGCGGTATTATTATACCGTATCTCAAGTCCTTATAGGAAAAATAAGTTAAAAGTATTTACCTGAGCTAATTCTTCAATAAATAATACTCAGCCGAAATTTCAAGAAGACAAGTAAGGTAACAATCTACCGGGAGGCTCTTAGTCTGGAAATGATGGTGTTTATAACCAATTAGAATGCTAACGGGTCCTATCTACTTTGTAGACTCGAACCGGTAGCTTAAGAATAATAACGGTACTAAACGCTAGATTAAGCGATGACCGGAATAGAATGTTGTTTAGACCCGACAAGCACGGAGACTTGTTTAGTATGGGTAAACATGTTACATTCTGGATTTTGGAAATAAAATGACAAGGTTTAACCCGTTTCGGTTAAATTACGTAAACTAGTTACGTAGGCCGAACCGTACGCATATAAGCGAAACCGGATAACCGGGTGAGTCTTATACAAGTTCCATATGCCATTATACTTTAAACATGTTATAATATCAGTAAGTTGTCAACAAGTTGGTCCGTTACGGTTTTAAAATCCATTTATGCCTTAAAAGGGTATTTTGGTCATTTTACGGCTTATAAAAAGAACTTATGAGCAAACTGATGTAATGGTCATAAACTTACTGTAAAAATAGTTTATTTATGATGTTATATCAGTAGGATATCGAGTATGTGTGTGGTTTAGAGTTTAAGACCAAACTATGCCCCGTAAGGGCATTTTGGTCATTTCACACATAGCTTGATAATTTACTTGGGAATCTGAGTTTAGTTAATGTACTTACTATAATTATATATAAAATAAGTTTTGAAATCAATAGGTATCAAGTCTTGGTGTTTAGATACGGTCTTAAACCATACTATGCGCCTAAATGGCGATAAATTCGCTAAATGACGATTTAATCGATGTTTAAGGAAAACTGATGTTACGATCAGGTTTATATGACCAAAATAAGTTATTTAGTATATTATAATAGTAGGTAAAAGATTTGGTTATGAAAAATATCTTTACAATCATTTTATGCATCATAAGGGTAATATCGTCATTTATCGACATTATACAAAGATTTGTGTATAACTCAGTTTACAATCTGGTTTAACATTTCAAGTAATCCTAATTATGATATTACATCAGTAGGTAATGAGTTTTGTTGAAGAATTGTGTTAAAAACCATTTTATATGCCGAAAGGGTATTTTGGTCCTTTAAAAGCATGATTTGCGATAATTAAACAAACTAAGGTTATGACCAGATTATTCACATCAAAGTAAGTTAGTCATGTTTATACATCAGTGCATAATTCATTTGTATGCTCATTTGTATTTAAAAACCTTGTTTTTAAACAAAAGGGTATTTTAGTCGAAGTTTGGCATAATTAACGGATACTTGCATAAAAACTCGGATCACTATGTGACCATGTAGTATAATTCCAGATGGTCATACCACAACCTAACATGGTCACAATGCAACTTAGAATCAGTAACTAAAGTTGCTAATTCGGGTCAGAACCGAAAGTCAAAGTAAAAGTCAACTTTGTGACTTTCGGTTGCGAACCGACCTTAGACCTGGGCTTGACGGGCCGAACATGTTTATATATGTTCTAATACTTATTATCAAGTTATTAAAGTGTCAAAATGTATTTTATAACACCTACATTATCATATATGAATTTATTTTAAAAACTGACCCAGTTTGACTTTTTATCAATAGCTTTGACCCGTCAATTAATCAAGCAAACGTGGTAATCAGGAGGTGCCATCTTGAGGGTTAACACCTACCTAATTACGATCACGTAGCCACGCTCGTAGTGAACAATGGCTGGACCATAATGGTCTTGGCCGAAAGTCAATGCGTTATTACGATAACGCTTGACTTTTGGCTTTAAAGCCTAAGAAACTGAAATGAAAGGATTGGAACACTTACAAGTGAACCAAGAATGACTAAGAAACTCAGGGGATTGCTCCTTGAAGATCAGGAGCCTTCCAAGTGAGTGATAGAGAGAAGAGATTTTGAGAGGTGCAAAGAATGAAGGGTGATGAACACCTCTATTTATACTTGGAGATCATGAACAAGATCAATACAAGTGTTTAGAGAGTCCTAGACACCACTCTAAGTGTAGTATGAGGTGTCCAATACCATACATGAGGCCATGGTTTCGAAATTCAGGAGCTGGAGTGGGTTAGGAGGTGACAAAAACTGCAGACTGCAGCTGGCATGCAGAATTCTGCGAACAGGCTCCTCCCGTGCGTCGCGCGGGGACACCAGGTCCCTGGCGTGTGGCGCCACAGGTGTCAATTTACAAAATTTCCATTTTGGCCCCTGGACTTCTCCAAACTCCCATATTTCGACATAAAAGCATGTTTTATTCAATATGGCTCCTGTTTACAACTCTCGGGAGTATAATCGAACATCATTAAGCCCCGGGTTCGTTAAAAGGTCACTCAGAGGCATAGTTTAACATGTTGACACATTTAACACCTCAAATTTAATATTCACCACTCAGAGGTTATAAAATAACATGTTGGCGATATTAGTCCCCCTTGTCCAGCATACTGCATACGGAGATCATCGGGACACGTGTCGAATTTTTATAGGACGTAAAACACAGGGTGTTACATCCTCACCCCCTTGAAAGAAATCTCGACCTCGAGATTTATTCAAAAAGGTAGGGGTACTTTTGTCGCATCAAGGACTCGACCTCCCAGGTATACTCAGGGCCTCGACGGGCATCTCACTTGACCTTTACAATAGGCATGTGCTTTCTACGAAGCTTCTTTACCTGACGATCTCTATCGGTTTCTCAATGAAATGCAGGTTTTCGTCAATTTGCACATCCTCGTGCGGCATTGCTAGCGACTCATCGGCTAGACATTTCTTTAAGTTTGAAATGTGGAACACATCATGAATTCCACTTAGCTTTTTGGGTAACTTGAGCTTGTAAGCTACGGACCCGACTCGTTCGATAATCTTGAACGGTCCTATATATCTTGGGCTTAACTTCGCATATTAGATTAACGACCAAATATTTGATACACGATTTGTATAGCGACATGACAAATTGTTACAACACATGAAAAAAGATAACGGTCTAAACTTTTTGATACTAAATTAACACAATTGATGTAACAGTTAAGCATTTAGGTCAAATTAAATACCGAGATTATCAAAACATATATGAGACTGAACAGTATGAACGAACTTGTTGGAATCTTTTTATTATAAATCAAATCATACGAATTACAATAATTCTAACCATCTATTTATACTACCATTAACCAAACATCTAAAAAAATAGAAAATGTAAACTATTCAAATAGGAAACTACATGAAGACTCTATATCTTAACCTAAAATAAACTCTATAAATGTTGATATTGCTTGGTGTGTTTGAAATCGTAAGGTTGAGTTCAACTAGTTAGGTTTTTCTAGTGTATGTTTCATGTTTGATCAGGTTTTTCTAGGGGTGGCGATGTGGTGGATTGTGGTGTTCGATCTTTGTATTATTGGTTCGACACATGCTCAACCAGGTTGTTTGTGTATGGATATTGTGTTTGCACGTATTGTCAATCCTAAATTTTAAATAGCGTTTAATAAATTGTCAATCTTTTATAAAATAAATGCTTTAACTTTTAATGTTACATTGTTGATCAACTATAGTGTTTTGATACTTTTTAAAGGTCCTGGACGCATATTCGGTTCAAGGCATGCATGATTTTAGTTTCAGTTGAAAAAGAATCAAAGAGATGAATTCGTTATATACAAAACAAACTTTACGTAGAAAATTATGGAAAAGCATAAACCTTTGTATATATTGTTTAAATACGATGTGATATATAAGTAGATTATTTAACCGCATGGCTATCTTAGATTCTCTCTCTCAGTATATGTGTAATGAACCGATTACTATTAGTGTTTTTAGTGTCATCACGTCATTTAGTTGATTGAGATTTATTTAAACCAAAGGAAAATATGAATAAACAACATCACGAGTTTAAAGGTGCGACGTGAACGCTCATTCGAGACTGTTCTATTTACAGAATTCGACCAATCCAACGGAGTCGAAATTAATATGGTGAGGCGCATCTCGATGGTAAAAACATCAGTGTTGAAAGCATTGCGTTGCATCAAAATATTGTGTTAGGCTGTTGGGTCATAATTTTAAAACTCTTAAGTGTGGTCTAATTCTAGGATTGCTTTTCATAACTGAAAAAAATACATTGGCTTTAGATTATTTTTTATTATGTGACTAACATTTTGATATTACAATCAAAAACCTTAATAAAAAAAATGTTTATGTGATTTAGAGAGATTATGTAAATATGTTTATACGGTACTCAACTACTATAATAACTACACCTTGGGTGTTTCTTATGTGATGGTTTTTATACTAGTCGTCAAAACAAAGGGCATTCATCAGTTGACAAGATTTGAAAATTGAATAAGAGTTGTTTATGTACAAATAGTAATTTACAAGAACTAATCAGGTTAGTTGCGAATTAACTTAGTACTTAACAACTTTATCAACATAAGTCATAACAAAGTGCAATGTATATATCTTTGGAATATTCATAACTTTCATTTCTTGTGTTATGATCCTGTAACCATTGTGCAGGCCGGCTCAAATTATTGTAGGTCCGAAGCGGATAACAAATTTGAGGCCCTATTCGTAAAAAAATAAAAGAAAATAATTTTCTTTGATCTTATGATTCATATATCATCTCTATGTATACATATTTATATATCATAAACCTCAACGTCAACAATTTTAAAGCCAAAATCACCTACATATAATATGTTTTCTTAAGAATTTGGGGCCATAGGAAAGTGGAGGCCTAAAACGCTTGCTTTATTTCACTCCCCCTTTAGCCGGCCCTGCCGCTGTGACGCACAACTCAACCATGAGCAAAACTAAAGTATACGCGTAAGTGAAGAGGATATAGAGTGTGTTCTCTTAGGTGCTGTTTGTTTTTTCTGAGGTAAAACGTCTGCAGTCTGCGGACCACATCTGCAGACGTCTGTAGCAGAAGTGCTGGACCAAATGTCTGCAAGAAAAAGACTGTTTGTTTTTTTACTTCTGCAAACTGCTGAAATTAACAAAATAAACAACAATTAATAAATTAACAAAATAAACAACAATTAACCTAACACTTTATGAACTAACATTGATAAATTAACAAAATTGACTGCCTCCATTATGTTGTTGCTAGCAAATACCACTATTTTTGGTTTTGGCTCTTCCAAATCATTCCCGCAGGAGATCCTAAACAAAATTAACCTAACACTTTACATAAATTAAACATACATGTGTCTCAGCAGATGGTGGAGGTGTGGAGGTGGTGGCGGCTGAGGAGGAGGTCTAGGGGCTGAGATGGAGGTCGACGACCTATGTGGGGGTGCGGCTGTAGAGAGGAGGCCGACGAGGTGGGGGCGGCGGAGGAGGTGGAGCAGGGCGGCAGATGGTGGAGGTGGTGGTGGTGCGGCTGAGGAGTAGGTCGAGGGGCTGAGATGGAGGTTGACGAGGTGGGTGGGGGTGTGGCAGAAGTTGGGGACGGCGGTAGAGTGGAGGTCGACGAGGTGGGGACGGCGGAGGAGGAGGAGCAGGGCGGCAGCAGGTGGTGGAGCGGCTGAGAGAGATTAGGGTTGTTGTTATGTTTTGATGGTGGAGAGGTGTTTTGAAGAGGCAAGAAGAGCTAGGTCAAGCCTGCATCACAAAGAGGTGGAGAAGAGCTTTTTAAATGAAAAGTCTTTAAAAAATAAACAAGCTGCAGACCCTTATGTCTGCGCGGCGCAGACATAAGAGGTCAGGAAGTACTTCTTGCAAAAAACAAACAGCACCTTAGACAACCTCTTTACATATTCAATTACGTATACTTGAATTTTAAGAGACGAGGGTATTTAGCACTAGCGGTGCACAATCAAATCGGTTTGGGAACCAAAACTGCTACTCGAACCTAAAGTAGTTAGAAACTGGCTTAGAACAACCTTTATTTTAACCTTATACTGGGCAATCCAAACCTAACTATAAGAGTTTAAACCCGATTTGTGCACCTCTATATTTAGCACCTGCATCATCCAGGAGTTGGAAAAGTGTTGCAAAGGACCAATAATGAGTGTCATGTGACAGAATAACTTCTAGATGAGTATAAACATGAAAGTGTGAGTTCATGTGGTTCAATCATATTGAAATATTAAACACTGTATAAATTATACAAAACGTTCTCTAAAATATTAGTAATAAGTACTTTTTTAATTAATTTAAACTAACACGATATATAGCCTCATTAAATGCGAAATAGGATGGTCGGTTCCATTTTGGCTAAATTGAAGGCCACTTAAGGTATCTTCACCAATAATAACACTTAAACACACAAACACTAATTTAATAATAATATAAATTCAATAGATAAATTCAATAGATAAGCACAAGTGAAACCGCAAGTTCCAACGTAACTACGCGGTTACCACATCTCTCACAAAGTCAACGAAACCACCTTCTGCATCTACAGTTACAATCAACGATTCAGACACGACACACCTCCTAATATATATATATATATATATATATAAACCAAACCCTAACCAAATCTCCACCATCACAAAGATGATAACGGAAGATGATTACTCGCACTCACTCATTCATCACGATTCCGATATGGACATCAGCTTCACCAGCTCAACCTCCATCACCACCACCACCACCACCACCAGTGCTCGCTCCAGTCTTACTAGCCTCAGCTTCACCGACTCCACTCGCATCTCCTCCGTCTCCACCACCACCTCCTCCACCGAAATCTCCAACCTCCACCGCCGCCCTCACCGGAGCTCCGACACCAACTGGTCCGCCATACGCACCGCCACTAACCTCTCCTCCGACGGTGCACTCCATCTCCACCACCTCAAACTCATCCGCCACGTCGGATCTGGAAACCTCGGGAGAGTATTCTTATGCCGTGTACGTGACAACGATCACGCAACTTTTGCTTTAAAAGTTGTTGATAACAACCTGCTGACGTGTAAAAAGTTGTTACAAGTGCAAACAGAAGCTCGGATCCTCTCCGTGCTAGACCACCCATTCGTTCCTACACTCTACGCGCATCTAGAAGCTTCTCACTACACTTGCTTCTTAATCGATTATTGCTCAAACGGAGACCTACATTCCGTGCTCCGAAAGCAACCTAGCTACCGGTTTCCGATCAACGCCGTTAGGTTTTACGTTTCAGAAGTTCTCGTAGCGTTAGAGTATCTCCACTCGATCGGAATTGTTTACCGTGATTTGAAGCCGGAAAACATACTTATCCGTAACGACGGACACATTATGCTGTCGGATTTTGATCTATGCTTCAACGCTGACGTCATTCCGGTGCTGGATCGCCGGAATGATGACGTCAGCAGAAGTAGAAATCAGCGGAGTTGTTTCGGATTTTCCGGTGATGAAGAGGAAACGGTGCCGGAGTTTGTGGCGGAGCCGAAGACGGCGTTTTCGAAGTCCTGTGTAGGTACGCATGAATATCTAGCGCCGGAGTTGATCTCCGGTGACGGTCATGGTAACGGTGTAGACTGGTGGGCGTTTGGAGTGTTGGTTTATGAGTTGTTGTACGGAACGACGCCGTTTAGGGGAGGGAGTAAGGAATGTACGCTGCGTAATATAGCAACAAAGACGGTTAGGTTTAATGAGATGGATATTAAGGGAATGGCGCAGGCTAAGGATTTGATAGAGAAATTGTTGGTGAAAGATCCGCGGGAGAGGCTAGGATGCGCCAGGGGTGCGGCGGAGATCAAACGGCACCCGTTTTTTGATGGTGTTAAGTGGCCGTTGATCCGGATGTATCGGCCGCCGGAAGTGAGGGGGGTGACGGTTAAGAAGGGCGGCAAGGCGCATGTTAGTCACGTGGGCGTACAGAAGAAAAGGCGGTCGTTATGGAAGGGGCTTAGGTGTATAGTGTTGAAAGATAAGGGGGCTAAACGTTAAATTGGAATTTAAACAATATTACTTGTTTAGATACTCACAATAGCATTAAAAGTACGGTTAGGAAATAGGGACGAAATGTAGAAAGATAGATATTTATTCAAGTTTACACGACTTGAGATTTCTAAAGATGAGAGTAAAGTGGATATAGCAAAATTGTTGAGGGTGTTAGATTTTTTGTTGTTGTAAATAACAGGGTTTAAAATGTAATTTTTAATAATAGTATTACCTCTAATGAATCTACGTAGCAAGCTTGTGTTTCTATATATTCGTTGGCGTCCACCGCTCGTACTACTACTTCTCATCTGCCTTAAAGTCATATTTATTTGAGCATCGTGATTCTTCTTCCTATCCATCCTACGGTAACGTGATACACGACATGCAATTGTGTATCGTTCATTCGTGTATCATCATAACTTGTCCCATCCTAATTGTGTATCATCATAACTTGTCCCATCCTAATTGTGTATCATCCACACAAGTCCATTCGATAATAGGTTGGTTGTTCACATTGATTCAATATATACAAGAGTTCAAGTTGTGTATCACCCATTTGCTTCTTCGTGTATCATAGATGAGAAAATGACAAAAAAAATATACTTCAGTTATTTATTTAAGGTCACTAAATTTTGACAATGTGTATCACGAAAACATATTATTGAAACATATAAACAGAGATCGTTTACACTCATTCTTTGCTCGTGGTTGGTTCTAACATTTGCACCCACTACTCATTTGAGTGGTGGTATGCAATGTTTTTAGCTTATCATAAGACTAGAACGATAGGTGCATTACAATAGCTGCATAAATTTATGAGATTTGGCATAAAAGAATGGGGCCTACACCAAATGAAGTATTTGTGTATTACCAGGATTGCATCATCTTCGTAGTACATCGATCATTTATGTATTACCAAACGACGAAAACAAAAGTGGTGGTGCTGGTAACGTTCTCGTCGTATTGAACTTTGTTATCATGTTGTTCGTCGCACGCATTATTATCTCATGGTAACAATAGAATGCAACACTGTTGGCCTACAATCTTGTTTGTAATGCATTTGTTTTCCTAATAGAGAAAAGAATATAAATTAACCACGATAATTGAATTTTATACGTTAAAAAATTAGGTTGGCACAAATGCATATTAAAAGATTAGTTTGGGTTGTTTTTTTTTATAGAATATATCTTTTGTCACACCTTCAAGGTTTTTTTTTTACCACGAAGCGTGTGACAAACCAGAATCTTAGTCATTAGTCATATTGAACGGCCACTATATTAGTTTAAAAATACCACTGTTTGCTCATTCTCATGAGAAAATATTGTTTAAACATTTGAGTTGCAAAAGCGTAAATAAATGAAAAACTAAAGACAACCAATGCGAAAGACCAGACGCCTAAACCAAAGTAACTAATGTAGTTAAAGCAAAGTTTAAATGTTTGAAGAAGCCAATGCGACTCCATGATGCATCCTAGTCCCGATGTGTACCTTAACAACATGAGAAAACATGCTTAAAGTGTCAACACAAGGTTGGTGAATTCATAAGTTTGCAAGTAAGTAAATTGTTTAAATGTTTGTATGATCCAAATACATAAGTCACACCTATTGCTAGCAAGCAATTTACAACTTACTCTAAGTGTTCGCAACTGAAGCTGATTGTTTGTGTTTGTTTGCCTTCCATCATTGCTAACACCAACAATGACAAATGTTAGGACAATTCACACCCGTTCGACTCCCAGTCGTGCTAGCGCGACTAGTTCGGGTGGGGTTTATCAAACCCAGTAGTACTACTCAAATTTCCTCTCCATACCCCGTATAATAATGGTCCGAGAGTGTAAGTTATGTTGCACTTAAGTAAACAAGTGGTATTGACATATTATGTGATCTGTGTTCGTTTGTGTGCATGTTTCTCCCCCAACAAGAAAGCAAGTAAAACGGGTTGTGAAACTCACTTGAGAGGGCATGCTAAATCTGCAAGTAAAGAACCAGTGACCCACTAACGGCTACCTATTACACATAAGTCTATAAGTGCATGTCTATGTAGGTTCATAAGACCTTTGAATCAAAACAATCTCATTGTTTAAGTTTAAGAAGGGATTCACATGTTTGACTCAAGTTTGACCCGACGACCCGTTGGTGACCCATTAAGTGTATTAATGTTGTTTATGATCACACAACCATAATAAGCCAATAAAGTACATCACATTGCACGATATTAATTATAGTTTTACATCTTATAGACACATTGCCAAGTTAATTAGATGTAAGCTTAAATGTTAACAAAATGTTCCAGCAGTCTTAGTTCAAATCTAGTTTTTAGGTCATTTTGTGTATTTAATTTAAAATACTAAACGATCAAGATAAATTCTGAAAATTTTACGAGATTGACAAATTAGTCTAGTTGAGTTTATGTATTTTTCTTGTCCGCTATTTTTTTATATGAAATCCGTGAAAATCCCACATCACATAAAGGGCAAGAAGGTCATTTTCTGATGACAGTTTACCGTTAAATTTATTAAAAAAAATCTACGTTCCTCCAATTGACACAAGACCAACGAAGTGTGTTGAAATCTCTTAAAGGTCAAGTTATAATCCCTGTAATGGACCATACCTTCTGTAAAAAATACCATATCTTTTTTTCCTAAAATTTGTCAAGTTATAGTCCCTGTAATAGACCCTATTTTCTTATTTAAAAACTCAAATTGACATACTATCATTCAAAAATTACAAAAAAGAGGGTTCATGAAAAATTATGAAAATATTTGTGGATCATCTACACATCCATTAGATTATTCTAGACTCAAGAATGGCCTTATTTGATATTCGTATAGTTATGATTAAAACAAAATCGGAAAATTCTACAATAATATTATGATGTTGATTAGTGTTCTAAACGAGTTTCTAGTGTTGGATCTTGTGTATTCACCACATCTAATGACCAAAAGTCATTAGATCCATGTTATATCATGTCAAAAATCATTACAAACATTAAAGTTTAAGCATTTGATTGATTAGAACATTGTTTGGATCAACTATGGTTTTCATATGAACATGAAGTATATGGTAAAGAGAAACACATAAAAGTCCTTACTAGTTGCTTTCAAATCTTCGATTCTAGGAATGTTTGATGATGTTTGAGGGATCCAATCTTCACCTTCGTGTTTGAAACCTCCTAGATCCTCAAGAGATGGCTTAAATGAAAACGAAACTCGTGTGTGATCCAATAATTCAGTAATTCTCCCAACTACCGCTACATGAATGTTTGTGTAATAACTGACACACATAATTAACCATAATCAAGTGTAATGCATGAATGAATGTTTAAGATAACAGAGTTTGCGCTAACGGTGTTAACATGAAAATACCGAGTGTCATTATTTTGTTAAAATCATTCACTAGGTTATAAAGGTTATAATACCGTGAAGATGTTTTAACTTAACCATATAATTTAATAAACTTTAGTCTAAACACAAAACTATCAAAAAGGGTTATACTTTACAGAAAGAATACATGTATATATTATATGTATCCAATACCGTTACTAATGAACTCTGTGCTACACCAGCCTGCCTCACTTCCCTCATCAACCACTATCCAAACAATCACAAAAACCTTCCATACAAAAACTAAAAACAAACAAAATTAACCGTCTTTGTGTTTCCACGTCTATATGCCTCGTTAAAACACATAGATGTTGACGTGGCGTCCTGTATCTACCTCCCCACACCTTTGGAGTCTGCAAAACAGTTTAAAAGACTCCTTTACTTGCACAGAGATTAAAAATTTAGGTTATTATTGTAATGATATTGTTTTTATATAAAATTAGCTCGATGAAATTTATAAAAATATAAAGTGGAAAAACTGAAAGGAGTAGTAGTACCATGCAGCCCTTATCTCATTGAGCGATATGAGATCTGATGCGTTTGATGAGTTCAGTTTTCAACGAATCCGGAATTTGAGGAATAAGTGCATTCTTGGCATCAGCAATCATTTTCCTCCTGCATATTGCGTTAACGTGAGTTCTGATAGATAAGACGTGTCCAACATGACCCATTTTTTAACAAGGAATTACGGAACGCTTGTAATAAAACTATAATTATGTTTTTACTGATTTCAAGAAATGTATGTTTCACACCAAAATCATACCAACTAAAAGCCCAAGGTAGGAACACAAGTACATTAAGCTGACATAAAGACTTGTGTTATACTCCGTGGTCGTGAGGGAGAACGACTCCACGTTAAAAAGAAGCGAATCTATAAATAAATATATATATATAAAAAACATTTTTTTATAAACTATAAATATTTAAAGTTAAATATTTATTACTTTACGTTTAAAATTTAAAAATAAACAAATTATTATTTATACTATAATTTATTTTCTTTTATTTTTCAAATTTCCAAAGTTATTCGGATTTTTTTAATTTCAAATTTAACTTTTACTTTTTTAATTTTCAAATAAATTTTAATATTGTTATTTAAAGTAAAAAATGGTAATTAAAACTAAATGTAATAGGTGGTGATGACGTGGCAATGTTTCTGGGTTTTCTATTGGATGATTTGTTTTTGTGTTTTTGAGTATGAGTGTTATGACTTGGCTGTTGACGAGGCATGTTTTTGGTGTTTTTGGAGTTGCTTATTGTGAATGGTCTAAGAGTATAAAACGTAAGACATGAGATATATTCATTTAAATAATAACAAACATAAACACAAAGTCGACAGCTTTTCGAGATGTAGTGTCTCCTGTAGCATTATACTTTTAAAAGGTAAATTGCTCTCCAAGTATGCAAACTGATTTTTTGTATTTTCTTAATCAGACGAAAACTGAAAAGCAATTGGAGAAGTAAAACTCAGCTTGTGTTGCTAGGCAGCTGGCCTTCAAACATTAACCCTTATCTTTGTCTAAAAATACTAATAATACATTACTACTTATTCATAAAATTAATAACATAATTTAACTTAACATACATATATCTTAATTTTAACTTCAAATCTTGATACTTCAATTTCACACACTATGTTTTAAACAGTCAATAATCATGTAAAAAAGACAGCTTTTTGATAGTTAACCACCAATTTTTAAACTCGTCTGCATGGCAGATATGAACCTAACATTATACGAAAAAAACTAATCACTTATGGCAATGAGAACCTAACATCATACGATAATAAAAACTAACATGCACAATTAATTTGTACGTAAAATATATTGCACGGAAATGAGGGACTTACTTGAGTTCATTCCTCTGTAAAGCATTACGGCATTCATCTCGTGTGCTCAGCATCTTGGCTCGCATAAAAGTTGTAACCTCGTCTGAATAACCACATTTTCGCAGGAAAGAAGAAGCTTCTTTCACAAGACTGCCCAAAAAAAATATATCCATAATAATTATCAGAATCCAAATATAATAAGGGAGACATGGACTTTAAGAAAACAAAGAAGTGTTTTCCTCAACTCTCTATATATATAGTGAAAGAAGCTTATTCTTTATAGTTCTACCACAACAATTTAGGGTGAAAATTAAACGATGATCCCCGGTGCTAAGGGGAAATCAAATTCGATATAGTTTTATACAGTATTGATATAATGAATTACAAACGTAGAGTTTCATACTAAAACAACTACTAAAAAACGCAACATAAAATCCCTTCAAGTAAAACTTAATTCAACAATTAGTTGCTCCCTTACGGGTTTGCATATTCATGTTTGCTATCCTGTTGCAGTGTTGTACCTTCCTATTTTTGCTATGGTAAAAATATTATTTTAAACGTTTTAGATTATTACTAATTACTGTAGGTTAACATAATCAAACCCTAGACCTGGATTTACCATTTAACGGATTAACCCTTTAGTTCCTATTTTCTAACTATCTAACTGCAATTATATCAACACCAACTGTAATCTGTATCCAAACATCACACATAAGTGAAGCATTAACTAGAGGTGAGAAGTAACATACGTTTCCGTCAGTTCTTCATGCTTTGCTAGTGACGAATGATCTTCAGCCAGCAAAACAGCCGATTTCTGCTCTTCATGTTTCATCCGAGAGTCTGATTCATCAGACGGGTTTATAGCTATACCATTATGCAATTTACCCGTTTCTGTTCCATTTCTTGTAAAACCGTTCTTACACCCATTTGTAACAGCTTCATCTCCATTCCTACAAATCGCCACATTTCCATTTCCATTCGCAACCTCTTTGTTTTGGCTGAATCCATATTTGTCCTCTAACAATGGAATCTTTTTATCACTCGTCTTCTTAGCGTTTGAGGCTTCTGCATCACCGTTATCATCATTGTTTTCTTTATTATGAATAGCTGAAAGAGCCTTTTTAGGACCGGAAATTCCGAAGCTGACTGGCTTCTTTTGCGGAACGTAAAGATATTTGCCAACTTTAGATGATGTTGTTGCAGGATCAACCTTCGGTTGTTGTAAGTCTGTTGACTTTTGTTGACTAGACTTCGAAATTTTTGAGGTATCGTTTCCATTGCAATCATGAGCTTTTGTTCCATTAGTAGATGAACTTTTGTTAGGTAAATTGGGCCTCTGTTTGTTACGAGAGAAGAAAAGGATATAGACTTTTTCAGAGAAAACTTCTTCTAAGCTTGAAACTGAAACATAAGAATCGTTGCAGCAATACCAACGGCCAAACGCATCCTGTATACATGTTTGAAAACAACATAAAAGTGGCAACATGGGTGCGTCAAGTAACAGATAAAAAAACGAGCCGTTTTTGTACAGCTTGATCTAGAACACTTATTGTCCAAACAGCTTGATCTGGATCACTTTTTGTCCAAACAGCTTGATCTGGAACACTTTTTGTCCAAACTTAATAATGCTTATCAAATAGCTAGTATTTTGACCCACCACGCGTTGCGGCGGGGGCGATAATTAAAGTAACTCAAACTTATACCGTCAAATATTTGACCCGACTCGTTTTCAAACAAAATTTATATCAAAACGTAGACCAACTGAAAACGCACATGAAAATAAGCACAAAAACGTATTATTTTTTACCTGACTCATTACCGACAGAATTTACTTCGAAAGTGAACCAACTTAGATCTATAACAAAACTTACTTAAAAATAAGCACGTACAAAATAGTGTTTATTTACGTTAAAGAATGGTACCATGCGTTGCGGCGGAGTCGAAACGTAAAGTAACTCGAATTTATACCGCCTAGTGAAAACATATTATATTTGATCCGACTCGTTTCCAAACAAAACTTAGACCAACGAAAAGCGTACATAAAAATACGTATGTAAAACTCAAGGGAGGTCAAAATGACATTTTACAAAGTTCTTAGAAAGCTGAGAGGGTGTAAGTGACAATGCTAAACGTTGAAGGGTTGAATACATAAAAAGAAAGAAAAAAAATCAATGGTGGATGGCATTGTTGTAAAATTAACAAAGAAAATTAATAAAAATAGAGGTTGTGTCTTAGGCACTATTCCTAACTTAGACACCCTCTTTTGTTATATTAATAATCTATAATAATTAGTATCATATGTAGTTAGCTGGTTAAAACACTTTTTGAACCACTTTCAACTCGTTTGACATATTAGATATGGAAATATAACCCGAAACGATGCATTTATAATTAAGTGGGTCGATCTTGATACCCTAATAGGCTAATACCAAATGTTGAATATGAAAAACTATAGCAAAGCATAAACAAACCTTAATGTAAGCATAATAGTGTCCTGAATCAGGTGAGCAGCCAGAATGTACAACAGTCGCAAAAAGCTTATACTCTGGATGAGGATCCTGCAGAGTAATTAATATCTAGATAAGTAAATAGTAACAAGAGGTGAAATGCTTAGATAACAAAACATTCAGGATTATTTCAAACAAAAATGAAACTACAAAGTTCTAATATTGCCAACTTTTTGCGAACAGAAAATATAAATACATAACCATAACAAATTGTTATGCAAGTAACCATCAGAGTAACTACTAAGAATATACACCTAACTAAGAAACCAAGTTGGGGAAAATCAAAATCTACAGGAAAAACAAGTTGAACGTAATATACTTGATGCATAGGCTATCCGTTACATTGTGCACATATAATGTTCCTTAAGTTACATATTTGACAACACCTTTCTCTAGCGAAGCATGTTTATCTTATACAGTCCACATGATAGGAGCAAATGGTAAAATAAAGATAGACCTACGACTCATTAGTCATTTGGATACAGATTCATCACCAAACCGAAGATACAGATTCACCCAACGTGCCATAGTTGAGCTAGCATAGACACAATAATTTAACGCATATAATGAAATAAACTATCACAAAAGTTTTCATCTCTGCCATTTCTTTCAATACTCAAATCTTTTACATAGAGAAAATACATGGCCATGATCATAACTGTTCCTAAACTCTAGGGAAACAATTACATACCTAAATTATTAATTAAATTACGTGGGATTAAAAGAACTAAGTCTGACTATATACAAAACCAACGCATAACTTGTTGAACTACTTGGGAACATGCATCACACATGGACTTGCAAACATGTGGTGTTATCACAACCCATTATTACCAATTTACCCCTATGTGAATTTTGTAAACGGAACATCATAGATCAAACGAACCGTTGTGAACAGATCTACAACACCAATCCTACCACTCTTGGTCATAAAGTTGCCATTATTGGATCGAGCACAAACAAACACAGCCAGGATTTTGTTCCTCAACTTGGGTTACGACTCTTTTGTATTTTATTGAGATCAAAGCCACACAAATTACAAAGTCCCTAACCATCTATTAATACTAGAACAAACTTGCCCCCTAAGCTTCCTGACAAAATATAAAAATCCTTTCCTAATAAACTTAATAACCATCCATCTTTCTAGGTTCGACAATTCAGATCCTGAACAATCAAGATTAATTTCAAACGGTCATCATTCATTTTTTTTTCCAAATAGTTGATGAGAACACTGTTTGAATTTAGAGTTTAAACCATTAATAAGATTCGCACGACGTACCTGGCTTGTTTTGCACATGAAGCTTGAAAGAACCAGCACTTCCTCAAAAGCAATTTCTTTGTCTATCTTCCTACCATATATTCCCTCAAACCTCTATCGACCAAAAAAACTTGATTAGTTATCACTTATCATGATGCTATAAAATTTAATAACACACCGACTAATGGAGTAATAGAACCCACCTTTAATTGAATTACAAGAATGTTAGGTGCCTGAAGGATAGACATTTGCTTTCTTGCTGGTACCAACATTTTACAACTACAAAAAAACAAGGTTATATCTCAGGATATATAAACATACAATTGTAGCAAGTAGGAATTGATTAAGACTTCAAACACTAACATTTAAGACTTTAAACGCCAACATTTAACATCAACATTTAACACTAACAATTAATAATCTAATAGCAACAATAAGAAGAAAGACGAATGGTAGAACTAAGAAGAAAGGTACTGATATCAGGAAAATCGGTGATATATCGGTCAGTATTGCCGATAATATCGGTACCGATATTCTGACTGATATCTCACCAGGAGACCGATAACCAATACATCGGTGATATATCGCGATATTAACTACATAGAAACATACATATGTGAGCAACACGGTAAGAATGGTATGCTTACCTTTCACACTTGTATTTGTTATTCCCATCTAGTCTCTCGGGTTGAAAAAACTTCTGAAAAGCTTCCTTAACAGAACTACTATTCACTACGTCGATACTGATATCCATGATCTCATCAACCTTATTGGATTCATTGCCACAAGCAAGACACTTCACCTGGCTTTGTAAAGCTCCTCCAAATATTTCCTTAACTACGGTACTGCCACTGACACTATCACCTCCACCATTACTAACTAACTTGCGTTTTTGCTGCTGCAACTTCTTCAACCGAAGAGATGTGGTGTGACAGGCGTCAATGACGTACCGAAGAAACTCGTGTGCATCCTCTTGTCTACCCACACGAAAATGCTCTGCAAAAATTTTCAAGCCGCCAATGAACTTGCCAGGTGTATCTAGGAGTAAGTCGACGCTAAGAGAACGAGCGATTCTTGTCTCTAGTAGACAAAACGGACAATTATTCTTCTTGTCCTGCTGTGGTAGTGAGTCACCTGCAAGCATGTAGCAACGATATAAACAAACTGGATCTTACAAAGCCTTCATGCAAACATAGATTCACTCACATTAGACAAAATATATGTTACCAGTGTGAACTTTGAAATTTACTGAATTCATATTCAATATGTGTGATGACAAATACACGTAGATGTGTGTGTGTGTGTGAATTTTTGATGTCTACACTCAAACTAGATACACAAACAGAGATTCATACACTCAAATTAGGGAAAATCTATGTTATCAGCAAGGGGTCTCACCGGAAGCAGCCTCTCTATACCTACGGGGTAGAGGTAAGGCTGTCTACATCTTACCCCCCTCAGACCCTACTTTAACTTTGCTACTGGTGGGATTTACTGAGTATGATGAGCCTGAATTTTGAAAATTACACTCAAATTTTTATGTGTGTGAATTTTTAAATTTAGGTTAAACTGATGAACACCGAGATACATCTGTGTGTATGTGTGTGAATTTAAAATTTTTCACTCAACAAAGGTTCATACACTCAATTTAGGGGAAAAACATGTTATCAGTGTGAATTCTGAAATTCACACTTGAATTCATCCAATAAGCGTGATAATGAAAAATTAGGTTAAACTGTTGAACACGTAGATACATGTGTGTGTGCGTGAATTTCAAAATTCACACCCAAATTCATATTCATACACTCAAATTAATGAATCAACATGTAATCAGCGTGAATTTTGAAATTCACACTCGAATTCGCATTCAACAAGCATGATGAACAAAATTAGGTCAAACTGATAAACACCTAAATACGTATACATGCGTACATATAACAACAACGAGTAAGTAGAATAGAAGAATACATACAGGATGCGGAGTGTTGACGGCGGAGACAGAAATTAGCGAGCGGAGGAGTGTAGGTTAAGCACTGAAGAACAGCGTTAAGATAGCACGTATTACCGAGATTCCTGAACCCCAACGGAGGAGCGTTCTTCCGTTTCTTCAATAACAAAGCGGTCTGCCAACTCATCTGCAATTGCAATTCCATTAACAGCGAGAATCTCCTCTCGCTCCGGCCGCATTGAATCGAAATCCGCACCGCCACCGCGACGTACAGGATCGCATACCTAAATTGATCTGATTGTAACTATTGAATTGATGTAACGGCGGTGACGGTGGCGGCGGTGGTGGTGGTGGACGACGGCGTAGGGATAGGGTTATTGGCAGTGGAGGATCGAGTGTGTATTGAAGGAGTCCGTTGGCATGCCGGGTGCCTTCCCCCGTTTTTCCTCTGCCTTCGGGTGCCTCCCCTGTTTAATAGTTTGTTGCATCAAGAAACCTAACTTTCTAAACTTTTAAATATTGCCTCTTTACTTTTTTGTTTTTACATAATATCCAATTTTTTTACTTGAAAAAAAATAAATCTTTATTGTTTGATATTGGCGATTAGGTTAGCAAAAATTAAATATTTATTGTTTGATATTGGCGATTAGGTTAGCTATATACTATATGCAAGTTTTATAAAGTCATTATATTGTATTGGAATAAGCTTTTAAACTAAGCTGGAATTAGTTTGTTCTTTTAATGTGGTCGATTGATTTGTTCCTTAAATGATACTCTTAAACATAGGTGATTTTGTATAGAAGTTAAACTCAGATAAACTCTTTTTGTATTTTATGTAAATATATTGTCATTTCAAGAGATTTTAAATAGTTTTAGGTGTGATCATAAGTTTGTTGTAAGAGAAACATGAGCTTTAAAGCTGATAAAAGCGCTAAGATACCCTACATCATATAGTGCTTAAATACCCTACGCAATCACGAATATGACTTGCAGTCTAGCCATTTTAGACATTCAGATTAATATATTTAAAGGGTTGAGTTGATAAACGTCGGAGCTTTATCGCGTTTTTTGCTCTCGAGCAAATTGAAAGTGCCAATTGCCAACACTGGAGACCAAACCATGTATATGTCGGTAGATTGGTATTGCAAATGAAAGGATAGACATATCATAGAGGAACGCCACACATGGTGGGTATATAATCTACGTTACATTCATATACCCAGTGCGAGAACCACTATGTAATGCTTTAAAGATATAATGGTAGAGAGAGGGTCGGTTATGTGGTTACAAATACAAGTGTTTATGCGGTTCTCACGATTCTCTACTTAAAAATGGTTATGTATTGCAACAACACATATATATTGGTTGTTTTATTTCCTTTGAAGTTTAATGGTAGAGAGAGGGTCGGTTATGTGGTTACACATACAAATGTTTATACGATTCTCTATTTAAAAATGGTTGTATATTGCGACAACACATATATGTTGGTTGTTTTATTTCCTTTGAAGTATGTGGAATAACTAGTGGGTCATAGGTTATTAGTAGCGGGTCAGTAGTTTATAGTTTATGTAAGGTTTTTTTTGTAAGGCGTATATAGCCACTCCGTCTTCTACTAAAAGGATATTACATTTAAGGTATTTCCTGTTTCTATATATAGCGATTCCGTCTTCTATTAACAGGATATTATGTTTAAGGTATTTCCTGTTTCTACTTGTGGAACATGTTGTGGGTTTTTTATCCCCGAGGGCATGCATAATCGCACCGCCACCAATGTTAGCGAACCCAATGCACGGACCATGAACGTTATTCTCGTTGCAACTTTCTTCTTCGTTAGCTCCCCAACACATCACATTTTTCTCATTTTGTTCCAATGACAAACAAGGTCGCAATGTGACGGCGAAAACTAAAGGTTTCATCATTTTTATCCTCTTTATGCACTTCAGTGGTTTTTTTTGGACATAGATTTGTGTATATGTGCCGAATGCACATTTTCATAGTGATGGTTTTTTATACAAAGTTGTGTACAAAATATATCTTAAGACATACACTTGTGGATACTGAGAAAATGACGGTTGTGTTTGTAAAAATATACTATTTTTACATTTATAAGCATATAAGATTACTTTAACCATATAGAGTGTATACATATAGATCTATTCTAGACATTTGACGTCTAAAATTCGACAAAAATGTTACGACGTCTACAATTACCAAAAAAAAATTGCAGAAGCAAAAGCTCTGTGACATTAATTTCAGAAATAGAACTTCAAGATGTCTGCCATTACAGCATGAGCATCCATCAATTGTAATTGGCAATTCTTGGGTGCTCAAAAGAATTCAATTACAAGTTCATGCTATACCAAGATTCAGACCTACAGAATACAGATGCTTTGACTATTCTCTACTCCATCTGCAGATGTATTTCCTGTGTGATTTTTAAAAGAAGTTTATATAAAAGGATACAACTAACCAATGGAGTGGATCCACGTGTCGTTTAACTAGACGCTTTTGTGGAAGAAGAAGAAGCTGTTGGTATAGGAGAGGAACTGGAACTATTATCAGAACTGGCAGCTCGAGTGGCTTCTTTTTTCAACTTGAAGTTATTATATGCTGCAACACCACCGATGGCTGCATAAACAATAACAGTGTCCATAATTATATCCTTCCAAACACCCTCTTAGGCCTTAGCTCGTTAAATATTCATAAGTTTGAATCTTGGACGACAGAATTCTTTTTGGTCAACCTCAACCGTTTCAACCCGTATAAAAAAGTTATCCATTTTGACCCGTTACCCAACCAGTACAACCTGCCAATTTTCCACCTCTGGTAAAAACTAATGTTTTCATAAGTTCTAAATCTTGGGGGGAAATGTATTTGGGTCAACATGTAAAAAGAATTGCGAATTTGACCCATTAACCAACTTGCCCAACCCGCCAATTTTCCGCCTCCAGTAAAACTAATATTTTCATAAATTTTAAATATTTGGGCAAAAGATTTGCTTTGGGTCCTGACTAAACCGATATAAAAAGTTACCCATTTTGACCCGTTACCCAACCCACCAATTTTCCACCGCTTGTGAAAACTACGGGTGCAAACAAGCCGAGCTATGGGCGAGCTACACAAGCTCGACTCGGAAAAAAGTTTGAAACGAGCCGAGCTTAAACGAGCCTGAGCCTAAAAACAAGCTCCTTTAGTAAACGAGCCTGAGCCCACACTTTGCTTATCGAGCTCGAGCCGGATCGCGAGCCTAAACGAGCCCCCTATATATATAAGTTTTAATTAATATATGAAATATATATTTAAATAATAACAATTACTATTTACAAAATTATGAAAAAAAAATTACTAAATTATATATAAAAAAATAATTATAATTAATATAAATTAATCAATAAATAGTTAACGAGGAGGGCCCTAGCCGAGCTCGAGCTTGAAAAACTACCTACGAGCCGAGCTCAAGCTTTAAGAACAAAACTCGCATCGATCTGAGCTCAAGCTTTCATAAGTTAAACGAGCTCGGGCACGGCACGTTTGCACCCCTAGTGAAAACTAATGTTTGCAAAAAGAAAATTATGATGAATTTGAACACCAAGTATTGCATAGTTCTTTTTTTTCATACTCTTTACTCCTGTGCATTGCCAAGTTAACTGCAAAGAACAAAAAGGAAAAGAAAAAAGCACTAAAAGGTGGAAAATGTTACCTATAGCATAACCGAAGATATTTATCAAGGTGAGCTTTGTATCAGCAAAAAGAATTGCGGACAATAAGACCACCACCCAGTCTTTGACAACACCAGCTACACGGATTGTGAGAGCGCTTGTGTGTTGAATCACAAGGAAAACCGAAAGATTTAGAGCGAAAGTACAAATAGAATTGAGTGTTAACACGAGTGGTTGAAAGTTCCAAGTCCCCTGCGCATCCATCTTTGGTTTCTCCAAAAAGATCCATGGAACTAACAGACAAAGAGCGCTGCACAGCGAATCAAGATTCTGTTCACATGGACAGAAATGTAAAGAGTAAAACGGTGGCAGGAAAGAGAAATAAATAATACTTTTTCTAGAAGTAGCATGATGAGTGGGTCCCGTAGATTGGGTTAAAGGATCAAAATGGGCCGTGCCGGGTTGATACGCAAACACTTTTTGTCCGCTTTTTAATGTTTTTGATACAAATGAGAAAAATGCTAAACACATCCCTTAAGTTGACAGCTAGCCACATTATGGTGTTCTTTTTATTATTATTGTTAATACTCATGAATAAATATAGTTAAGTAGTTAACCATAGCATAAGTTGCTTGACAAAAACTTATTGTTAGAAAAATAAGAACCATAAAGTAGTTGTTCATCGTAGACCTACAGGCTGTGTTTGGCAAACCCTAATTCAATCTTATTCTAATCATAACAATAGGAGTAAAGCACACAGATAGCCCCTGTGGTTTACCAAATTTTGGATTTGGTCCCTCACTTTCTAAAAGTACATGGATGGTCCCTGTGATTTGCACTTTGTAACATATTTGGTCCCTAACCAACAAATCTAAAGGTTTCGGCATGTCCAAGTTAGGGACTAAATGTGTTACAAAGTGCAAACCACAGGGACCATGCATGTGACTTTTGGCAAAGTTGGGGATTATATGTGTTACAAAGTACAAACCACCGGGACCATCCGTGTACTTTTGAAAAGCTAGGGACCAAATCCACATTTATGGTAAACCACAGGGACCATCCATGTACTTTACTAAAAACTTTATGTTGGAAAGAAAACAAAAGAATCATAAAGTCGTTAATCGTAGACCTACGGGCTATGTTTAGCAAACCCTAAAACAGTCTTATTCTAATCATAATAACAGCAACAATAATCCTAAAAGCAACTTATGAGGTTGTGAACATTATAAATAAACTTTGGGTGACTTCCAACTTGTCACAACTCACGTGTTTGACCCATTTGACTAGTTACCCACGTAGCTGATTATACATATTTGACCCATGAACCCATCTATGATAAACCAAACCCAAATCGATCCATTCATAAGTAAATACAGGTATAGATGGGGGAAAAGGGACTTGCCTGCAAGGACTCACGTAATACATCATGGAAATGGGGTTCAATTTCAGACCCTTTTTCCTAACAAAGATCTCCATAAATATAAGCCTCAAAGCTTCCCCAACAACACCACCCATTTGGTAAACAACACCAATCCAATTAATATTAATTTCACCATAAGATGCTACTAATACTCCAAAACTTATCACAGACATTATCAAAAGCATCCTCATGCTCATTACTTCAAGTCCGGCTGCCACCCCAAGTATGAAAACAGCTACAGGCACTGCAAATCACTCGAAAGATAAATGTTATTACTAAGGTAAAACGAATAGGCCAACTTGTTTATAAGTAAATGGGTCGAAAATGCCACCTCTATATGTGGCTAATGAGACACCGATTTATTATAGGATAGAGATTGATTTAAAAATTGAATGAACTTACTGACTGCTTTCAACATCTGAGCAAAGGCGACAGATATATAGAGGTATGCAGTGTTTCCAAGCCAAAGAGTCATAGCAAACATTGCACCAATTGGAATGACTGATGTTGTGTATCTGTAAGTGGTGATTAACATACAAAAAGTGAGTATATAAAAAAATATATATCATTTGACTTCATATATCAAATAGAAGAAAACAAACTTAGTGCTTACATTTCGAGTGTCATTCCTTCTTCAACTTTCAAAATCTGCAAGTAAATGGGAATTTTTGTTACATATTATATAAGGCGGCTATTTACAATTTACAAATACCCAGATGTTAAAGCTATACACATGATGTGAGCGTTTTATTACCTTGAGAACTTTAGTGAGTACAAAACAAAGCACGGATGAGAAAATCATATGAAGTAGTGTCAACCCAAGTGGATATGGAAAGTTTATCTCCTTTGATGACAAAACCCACTGCATCGCCACGAACGAAAAATCAAGTAAAACTTCATCCAGCCAATACTTTCTCGAAAACTCAGAAAATTAAGATAAATCATACATATGGTCCACTAAATTAAGTATGCATTTTCCATTATTTTTTTAATAAAACTACTCTTATTTCATCTCCATCATGGGATAGCACGGAAATTTATCCTATGAGTTGTGTACTTGTGTTCTCATTTATTTCACCAAATTTCTACAAACCTATCTCATATAACAAAAGTATCATCCCTGACTACTCCTTCACCCCCTACAAACGCCACGAAAAACGTACCCCAAGATACTACATTGCCCAAAGTGCCCTAAGACCATGCCGTATGGTTCCACATTCCACTTGAGTGGAAACTGCCACATCAGCGCCACACGCATGAAGTTCTTCACGCCACAACCACCACGCCCCTCTCATAGCGCTACACCCCTGGCCTAAATACAAACATTCTCCCTCCTACCAGCTTGAAATAGGGCAAATTGTTTATGCAATGTGCAACCTACTGCTATTGCGTTTACCTAACTTGAATTCAATAACATTATGCTCATAAACCTCATGTGGTTCTAGCCAGATATTCAGTGCAAACAACGAACGATTTTTACAACTTTTCATTATAAACATCGAATGCGAAAACCTAACAGGTCATGTTAACTTGTAATGAACGAAACATACGGTTATCGGAGAAAGTAAGTTATTAAATAAAACTCTCTTACTTCACCTCCTTCCCTAGATAGCACTGAAACGTATCCTATGACTAGTATACTCATTAATTTTACCAATTTTCTACAAACCTACCTCAAATAACAAAAGCAACATCCCTGACTACAATATTCCAATATACTACACTGACCATAGTGCCCTAAACGCAACACATTCTCCCCCTATCAGCTTCAATTAGGGCAAATTCATGGTTGTAAAAATCCCGACTAGTCTCCGATTAATCGCTGATTAATCACTAATCGGAGGTTCACCGATTTATGCCCGATTAATCGCTAGGCGGTCAATGGCAGTCCTATTTTGGCCAAATTTTGGCCAGATGCCGGCCGCATTTCGACCAAACCTTATAAATTCCTTCCAATTACTTAAAAAAATGGGTCAATGAGGGGTTAAAACATGCATACTTTAAAAAAAATACATATAAATATGTGTGTGTATATATGTAACTAAAATCTACATATAAAACTCTCAATCCGATTAATTCCTATTAATCACTATTAATCCCGATTAATCGCTAGTCGGTACCCCACCACCCGACTAGCGCCTAGCGAGTCTTACAACATTGGGCAAATTGTTTTGCAATTGTACAACCTACTATTTTTGCATTTACCTAACTTGATGTCAACAACATCAACAATATAATCAAAAAATCAACTGAGAAGATCATAAATCATGCTCATGAAACTCAAATTGTTCTAGCTTGGTTTACAGTGCAATCAACGAACAGTTTTGCAACATTTCAACATATCGCAATAATATCCTCAACTAATCAACGTTTCCTGATAAAATTCATAAACATCGAATGCGAAAACCTACTGCTATTGCATTTATCCAAAAATCAACTATAAACATCACAAATTATGCTCACGGACCTCATATTATTATATCTAGGTATATAGTGCAATCAACAAACACTTTGCAGCATTTCATCATATCGTAACAATATTCTCAACTAATCAACGTTTCTGATGAAATTCATCAACATCGAATACGAAAACCTACTGCTATTGCATTTACCTACCTTGACTTCAACAATATCATCCAAAAATCAACTGTAACAATCACAAATTATGCTCATGAACCTCATATTATTCTAGGTAGGTATACAGTACAAACAACAACCAGTTTATACAACATTTCATCATATCGTAACAATATTCTAACCTAATCAACACATCCTGATGAAATTCATAAACATCGAATGCGAAAACCTAACAGATCTCGTAAATTTGTAACAAATGAAACGTAAAATTATCGGAAAACGACCTTATTGAAGAAGATCTGACCGCTGGAGAGAGCTATGTAAAGAAGGAGGTAACAATAGGTCAGCATTCCGTCTCTCACAGGCGACACTGAATGATTTTGATCCGCCATTTTCGATCAGCGAAGGTTTCGTATGGAAATGAGTCCAATTGATAATGATGTGAAAGCCATGAGTTACGGGAGGGTTTAGTTTAGTCGGTGGGATCATGTGAAAAAACTTAAAAAGAGGTTACATATGCTTACCCTATGAGCATTGGCATCCGACCCTCTAAAAATATACATACATTTCATTAAAAAAACAACTCTTATATTAATATATTTTCACTAAAAACAAATATATTTTTTCTCTCATTTTTAATTAAATAATATTGTTATACCTTTATCATTACATTTTCTCTCTCTTTCACTCGCAACCACTTTCAATATATATTAAAAAATATAGAGGGTGAACAGTGTCCCCCCAAATATACAGATGAACAGTAACATTTTTTCTCTCCTTCACTCACAACCACTTTTTATACTCTTTATATTATAAAAAGCTCACTCACTTATTTTGGTGGAAGGGATGTGAATGCTCTAACACTCTGTTCCTGAGTCTCATTTAACAGGGGGAGAGGAAAGAAAAGAGAACAAAATATGAAAAAACCATGTTCCTTAGGGGCTGTTTGTTTACCTCTTAATAAGGCTCTTAATGGTTCAGACCTCTTACTGGTTGAGTACTTAATGGTTCAGACTGTTTGTTTCGTGAGCAAAAGTCTGAACGGTTCAGACATTTGCCTCTTAATGGTTAAGTATTATACAGAGTCTGAATGGTTAAGACCTCTAATCTGAATTGGTCAGACATTTTCCTCTGAACGGTTAAGCATTATACTAGCTCTTAATGGTTCAGACATCTTACTGGTTCAGCTCTTAATGGTTCAGATCTCTTATTGGTTCTTAATCATTCAAAAGTTGCTAAACAGCCCCTTAGTTTTTTTAAGGATATGAGGGGAGGAAAAAGAAGTAAAAAGGGAAGAAAATTTGTCCATATAGTCATCCTCCTAAATTGGAGAGATTAGGAGAGAAAATTTTCCCTCCCCTCCCCCTGTTAAATGAGACTCGGGAACATAGTGTAAAAGTCACATTAGTGATTAGTAATGTTGACATGGACACATGTTACACCCGAGTCACTTTTTGGGTAGGGGCCTTTGGTTCGCTCGGGTTGCGCGGCTACATTGCCGCAAGGCGTGTGGGTAGGGTTCACGGGTATATGTTACTGAATCGGGTAGTGTGTTGAACGTTGGTTAATTAGTGTGCAGGTAGGGCTCAGGGCTTGGGTTGTTGCTTCTACCTGTTTCGGTTTGGGTTGGATTTGGTTAAAAATGAGGTGGTCGTCCCTTATTGGTTGATGTCATTTGGGTACTTAGGGTTGTGCTTTTAATACCCTTGGAAAACCAGGATGATTCACTGTGTAACATTTGTCAAAAACGGGTTTCCAAAACCCGCTCCGTTTTGTAATCGAATATCAAGTTATAAAAATCACGTTGAATATTTATGATTATTTTGATTTTAAACGATACATAATTAATAAATAAACTAAACTATAAAAATTATATTTGATAAAAAGTTAAAATAAAATAAATAAAAAAATTATGATGCTGCCGGGACTCGAACCCTGGTCAGCCAAGACACACTTCAGCGATTTAACACACACTCACAAGACCACTCCGCCACATTGTGTTTTCTGCTAACTCTAGGAAAACAAATGAAATTTATACACAAACCCAGTTGAAACCAGTTGCGCCATCTGAGAAACGGTAATCGGCAAACCAATCGTCAATTCGTTGTTTATTTACAAATTCAGTTTATAACCGATGCACCGACGGTTTCTAATCAAATCGGAATTGATTAAACTTAAAACCTCATCATTATCGGTTTTTAAAACCGAAAAATCACCAAGTCCAAAATTCTTCAACTTCAGACCACTCTCGCGACTCAGAGATATCATACCAATACTCCATTTCATTTTCGTCGCATTTTCAGACCATCAGAACGCCTGAATCAGCTCGCCGGAATTTTCTGCAAAAGTCGCCGGAAAACCGTATTCAACTCAAATCGGTAGAATACCTCTACTTTACTGTTTCAATCAATTGTTAGAACCTTACTAACATTAACCCATCGCTCATAATCAACCACAGACGACATTACTGGACTTTCTGTTTTCGCCGGAAAACTTCTGAAATGGTCGGAAACTCGTTGATTACCGGTATGCTCATTCCAACGTGCTGATAATCAATACTCATTAGTTTAATTTCACATCTAATCCCTTAAACCTGTTAATTGATTCTCACAGCCGAAGGTTCCAAAACAGAGCCGACGAACCTCGCCGGATCCTCTGAAGAAGACGATCTGTTCGGTATCTTCTTTCCCCAAACTTTTCGGTTCAATGCATTCAAATTGGTCATCATGTTCATTAACTAAATTAATCGCGTATCAGTTGTTTTGATTGATGTCTGTGTTTGTAATGAAAAAGACGAGTTCAAAGATGACATAAGATTAATTAAAATCGGAATTATAAACGGGTTAGACACACAGTCCAGCGGTGGACTGTGTGCAAAATACAAACGCACGTCCCGAGTTCGATTCCTGCTATACGCACTCCTTGTATAATAAAAGGCCTTTTTGTTTAAACTAAATCGGGATAACCCAGTTAGTTGTTAAGTATAATAAAAAAAGAGATAATAACCAGGTTAGACACACAGTCCAGCGGTGGACTGTGTGCAATACTGAATCGCACGTCACGAGTTCGAAACCCGTCACTGGCACCGGTCCGATGAATTAAAATGTTTTTGCAATTAAAAGGAATTCGGTTAAACTGAATAAGTGTATAAATATAATTATAAACAAGATTATTTCGGGTTAGACACGTAGCTCAGTTGGTAGAGCTGCGTGCACGCGTATGGGAGGTCTCGGGTTCGAGCCTCACCCAGCGCAAACCATGTCATTGACCGAACCGGTCAACAAGTCAACGGTCAACGGTCAACGCAAAATAAATAATTTTTTTTATTTTTATTTTTTATTTTTATTTATTTAATTTAATTTAAAAATCAATTAAAATACTTAAAAATAACATTTTTAAAGATAGAAAATAGCCTTAAACTCACAAAAATATATCTAAGAATTTCATTAAAATCCTTAATAAAATCCACTCATTTAATATATTTTTCCGTTATTATTTAGGTTAGTATACCTCGTTGATCCGCTCATCTAATTCGTGCGCATCTCACCATCTCCAATCCAACGCACCCAATGTAAGTGAATCTTTACAAATTCCCCGTTTTAATCACATTTTGGGGTGTATCATGTGTCTTGATATATATATTATACTTAAACCATTGTGCATACATCATATTATGAACTAGTGTATTCAGTTTGTTTCTGTTATGTAGTTATTGTTGGATGCAAGTTTATTATTTTCAGTACATGCAATTTCATAGGCCGCCGCTCCCCATTACATTATGAGCGTTGAGCATGTTCCCCATTTCATTATGAGGTTGAACCTGGCGTGCCCACATACGATCGGCTCCGTTTGATTGAGCCTTGATCGCACAGACATTTTACATTTTCAGTACATGCAATACGATCGGCTCCGTTTTATTGAGCCTTGATCGCACAGACAATTTACATTTTCAGTACATGCAATACGATCGGCTCCGTTTGATTGAGCCTTGATCGCACAGTTCATTTATGTTATTTATCGTATGTTGTTGATATGTTAATGTATGCTATCATATGTTGTTGTATGTTATAGTTGTGTTTGCTAATTGCCACTGCTTGATTATTTACATTTGCTCATTTATGATTATGCACAATTTTTCATTGATAAACTAACAAGTAATTCATTAATAAATGTTTAACTAATAAGGTTCACTCGCCAACTTATGTTGACCCAAAAACCCCCATTTTTACACACGATACAGGTGAACCAGCAGCAGCTAGGAACACATAGGATTGGACTAGAAGAATAAAATGATTTAGAGTTGGGATTGTTATGTTTTGTTTATTTTTCCTTGTAATGTATGAACATGTTTGAATATATGGAAATGTAACTTTGACTTTATTAAATATGAAACATATTAGTAAATGTCATGAGCTTTGGTGATAACCCAATTATGCCCCGACTCTTATTCCGCTGCGGGTCGGGGTGTGACAGATTGGTAATCAGAGCCATGACTATAGGGATATAGGATAGGTTATTAGACCTTTAGAGCCTATACTATAGTCGATTAGAAACTTATAAGATTTTTGTGTGTTACATGCCAAGTTTCATGATGTTTATATGTTTTATGTTAAATGTTACATTTAATATTTTGCAAGCATGTTCATAAGTATGTATTATCATATAATGCCTATCATGAATTGTATACTCATAACATATCACATCCATGAAAGCACACACCACATCATGATTGCTTTTACAATGATTTCGTGTTTTCAAATCTCATCAAAGTGAGTTCTCATGACGGGCATGTAGTAACTGGAAGGGTACCAGTACCGGTAGTCGGAACGTCCTGTCTAGGCTGGCATTCGTATAAATCCAAAATAAAGGACCAGTTTGCCTACCTGGGGACTAACGATGAGAGTACGAAGTACCTATTAGGCCAAAGCATGCTATACCAAACGTCGTGTGAGCTAACCCCACTTTGAGTTGTCATTGTGTCTACACCTGGACACGTTCCGACCAAACATCTCATGAACATATTTTGTGGTTTGCATTCGGGGGATGCGAGTGTTAAATTGCCAATACTAATGTGAATCCTACCAAGCCAATAGCCATGGGGGCCCACATGACTATGTAGGTGAAGGTATGGGGGACATTTGAGGCCCAACATGAGCAAACCCAAGACATCCTATGGATGTAGTTGCATTATTGATATTTATGTTATTTTCATTTTCTTAAAGACACATGACACCTAAAAAGACTCCATAAACTCACAGTCTTCTTATGTACGTTCCTGTAGATGTCGTCTAGACAACAACGAAGGGGTAAAAGATCAGGAAGGTCTCAGGAACGCTTGGCCACCCAAATCGCGAAACAAATGGCCACGATACTGCCTGACATTGTGGTCCAAGTGCAACAAGCCCTCGCTACAAATCCTACTAACTCTCCCCAACAACATGACCAGAACATCGACAACCCTCCTATGTGCTCATACAAACATTTCAAGTCTTGTGATCCTCCTAAATTCGAAGGGACCGAGGGTGTCACTGCTCTCCTACATTGGTTTGAGGAAATGGAGAACACTTTCCTCAACTGCGATTGTCCTGATGATCGCAAGGTTCGATACGCCACCGGGAGACTATTTGGGGTAGCTCTCACTTGGTGGAATACTGAAAAGGGGAAGAGGGGAATTGACGATGCCATGGCCTTAACTTGGGAGGAGTTAAGGGAAATCATGACTAGGCGTTTCTGTCCTAGGAGTGAGATTAAAAAGTTGGAGGACGAATTTCATTCTTTGAAGCAGAAGGAGGGAGATCATACCTTCTACAACAAGAGGTTCTTAGAGTTGAACCAAATGGTCCCTAACCTGTTCACCCCAACTTATCGTTTGGTCGAGCATTATATTCGAGGTCTTCCCTCGAAAATTCAAGATTCAGTTCTCAGCACTTCACCAGCAACACTTGAAGCTGCTATGGAACTAGCCACTGAACTGACCGAAAATCGCATTCGAAACGGTAAATTCAAAGAGGAGAAGAAGAAAGCCCCCATTGAGGCTCAAACTTCAAACCATTCTGGTTCCTCCTCGAAGTTTACTGGTAAAAGGAATCGAAGCACAAGAAACTTCGCCGTCACACAAACCAATTACCCTATTCCTGTTGTACCCATTACCCAAGTCGCCCCTTCACCTGCACCATACAAAAGACCATACTCTGGCCCATTACCAAAATGCAACCGTTGCCAATACCACCATTTTCCTGATCATCCCTACCAATATTGCACCGGCTGTGGTCGCGCAGGTCATACTGTTCAAACCTGTCGCATACCTCAGCGAACGAACCGTCACCAGCCTTCAACACAAACCCACCAACAAATAATGGGTCAAGCCCAACAACCCCTACTACTATCACCTACCCAACATTTAGCCCAAACATACTATCAACCCAACTATCCCATGATACAATCTATGCGGGCTTGCTACAATTGTGGATATCCAAGCCATTTTAGAAACACTTGTCCATGTTTGGTGAACATCATTCATGCCCAAGCTCAAGCTAATCCGGTGAATCAAGCTAACCAAGCTCCACCCCCTGCAAGAGGAAGAGCTTATAACATCAACACCAATACTGTTGAAAATAATAACGGCCCAAACGAACCACCCAACTAATTTCTCCTCGCCAAGAATCAAGACTCAACTCTAATCGTCTAGTTTTAATGTTTTTCTTTATGTTATCTCCATCTTTCCGTATTCCAGTTGTAAAATTTGGAAATTATGTATCCAAGAATTTTAATACGATTTGATATTACAGTTTTATTCTATACTCATTGATTTAACATTTATATCATCATACATCTCGGCGTATCTCAATCTCATCATTTAAAGAAGTTGGGTTGTGTCACACTTTTACATAGACTGACCCCTTCATCAAAACCAAAGAGAGAGGTACTGTCAACAATTAGTCACGTATCATTTCAGAATTGAGACTCAAGTTTTGTTTGTTGTGTTGTTTATGTTTTAGAGTCACATAGAACTGATCATGATTTACTGATAAAGCCAATGAAAATTTGACAAGGATATGGTGGATACGCCGCTGGTACTTCATATATATAAGTATTATTGGCAAAGAATCAAAAGCATTACCAGGAGGTTATGAAAAGTTCCGTGTAGGTTTAAATATCGTCATGGTTGAAGTTTTTGTTTATGATCATTACAAATGCATCGGTTCCCTCAAAACTGTTATAAATAAAATCGTAAGCGACATCAAAGATCAAATTCGAGAAGCCCAACACGTTTCCATAACGGAAGAAGATGTGCGAAAGGAGATGTCTTGTGGAGTTGAACTTAAAATTTAAACTAAATCCGACGGTATTCTATACTGACTAGATCGCATATAGATTCCTGACCACAATAATCTTCGTGATATTTTTCTTGTGAATGAGACGCACCAAAACACGATATTCTATACACCCAGGAGCCGACAAAATGTATCAGGACCTTTGATACACCCACCGGTGGCCTGGAATGAAAAAGGATATTGCTGATTTTGTTTCTAAGTGTTTTTCATGTTCCAAAATAAAAGCTGAACACCAAAGACCCTCGGGACTTCTGGTCCAACCTGAAATACTTATATGGAGGTGGGAAAATATAACCATGGATTTCATTACCAGGTTACCTCTCATTTCTGGTGGGTATGACATTATATGGATAGTAACTGATCGACTTACAAAATCAGCTCACTCTATTCCTATCCGCGAAATCGTAAGCCGACACGGAGTACCGTTAAGCATTATTTCTGATCGTGATGGCCGTTTCACTTCACGAACATGGCAAGCAGTACAAGCCGCCATGGGCACACGATTAGATCTCAGTACCGCCTATCACCCTCAAACTGATGGTCAATCTGAACGCACCATACAAACTCTTGAAGATATGTTTCGAGCATGTGTCATAGATTTCAAGGGAAATTGGGACGCTCATCTCCCATTAGTTGAATTTTCGTGCAACAACAGCTATCGTTCAAGCATTAGCATGGCACCTTTTGAAGCCTTATATGGTCGTAAGTGCCGATCTCCTGTATGTAGGCACGAAATTGAGGAAGCTCAAATCACTGGTCCAGAATTGATCCAAGAAACCGCAGACAAGATCCATCAAATCCGAGACAATCTTTTAGCGACCTAAAGTTGTCAAAAGAGTTATGCAGACAAACGACGGAAGCCTTTAAGAGTTTAACATTGGTGATCATGTACTTCTAAAAGTATCACCGAGGAAGGGAGTAGTTCGTTTTGGTCAAAAAGAGCAAGCTAGCACCACGCTACGTAGGGCCTTTCAAGATATTCGAAAGAGTAGGACCTATAGCTTACAAGCTTGATCTACCAGAAGAACTCAACAGGATGCATCCCACATTCCACGTATCAAACTCGAAGAAGTGTCACGAAAACCTCCACATCCCTCTGGAAGATATTCAGATTGATGAATCTATGCATATTATTGAAAGACCTGTAGAGAATCATGTAATTCGGGAAAAAACGACTGCGATAAAGTCGCATTCCAATTGTTAGGGTACGCTGGGAGTCGAAACGGAGACCTGAGTTTACTTGGGGACGTGAAGACTCAATGAGCGAACAATACCCGCACCTTTTTCCTACTACTATTACTTAAATTTCGGGACGAAATTTCTAAAAGTAGGGGATACTGTAACATTTGTCAAAAACGGGTTTCCAAAACCCGCTCCATTTTGTAATCGAATATCAAGTTATAAAAATCACGTTGAATATTTATGATTATTTTGATTTAAAACGATACATAATTAATAAATAAACTAAACTATAAAAATTATATTTGATAAAAAGTTAAAATAAAATAAATAAAAAAATTATGATGCTGCCGGGACTCGAACCCGGGTCAGCCAAGACACACTTCAGCGATTTAACACACACTCACAAGACCACTCCGCCACATTGTGTTTTCTGCTAACTCTAGGAAAACAAATGAAATTTATACACAAACCCAGTTGAAACCAGTTGCGCCATCTGAGAAACGGTAATCGGCAAACCAATCGTCAATTCGTTGTTTATTTACACATTCAGTTTATAACCGATGCACCGACGGTTTCTAATCAAATCGGAATTGATTAAACTTAAAACCTCATCATTATCGGTTTTTAAAACCGAAAAATCACCAAGTCCAAAATTCTTCAACTTCAGACCACTCTCGTGACTCAGAGATATCATACCAATACTCCATTTCATTTTCGTCGCATTTTCAGACCATCAGAACGCCTGAATCAGCTCGCCGGAATTTTCTGCAAAAGTCGCCGGAAAACCGTATTCAACTCAAATCGGTAAAATACCTCTACTTTACTATTTCAATCAATTGTTAGAACCTTAATAACATTAACCCATCGCTCATAATCAACCACAGACGACATTACTGGACTTTCTGTTTTCGCCGGAAAACTTCTGAAATGGTCGGAAACTCGTTGATTACCGGTATGCTCATTCCAACGTGCTGATAATCAATACTCATTAGTTTAATTTCACATCTAATCCCTTAAACCTGTTAATTGATTCTCACAGCCGAAGGTTCCAAAACAGAGCCAACGAACCACGCCGGATCCTCTGAAGAAGACGATCTGTTCGGTATCTTCTTTCCCCAAACTTTTCGGTTCAATGCATTCAAATTGGTCATCATGTTCATTAACTAAATTAATCGCGTATCAGTTGTTTTGATTGATGTCTGTGTTTGTAATGAAGAAGACGAGTTCAAAGATGACATAAGATTAATTAAAATCGGAATTATAAACGGGTTAGACACACAGTCCAGCGGTGGACTGTGTGCAAAATACAAACGCACGTCCCGAGTTTGATTCCTGCTATACGCACTCCTTGTATAATAAAAGGCCTTTTTGTTTAAACTAAATCGGGATAACCCAGTTAGTTGTTAAGTATAATAAAAAAAGAGATAATAACCAGGTTAGACACACAGTCCAGCGGTGGACTGTGTGCAACACTGAATCGCACGTCACGAGTTCGAAACCCGTCACTGGCACCGGTCCGATGAATTAAAATGTTTTTGCAATTAAAAGGAATTCGGTTAAACTGAATAAGTGTATAAATATAATTATAAACAAGATTATTTCGGGTTAGACACGTAGCTCAGTTGGTAGAGCTGCGTGCACGCGTATGGGAGGTCTCGGGTTCGAGCCTCACCCAGCGCAAACCATGTCATTGACCGAACCGGTAAACAAGTCAACGGTCAACGCAAAATAAATTTTTTTTTTCATTTTTATTTTTTATTTTTATTTATTTAATTTAATTTAAAAATCAATTAAAAATACTTAAAAATAACATTTTTAAAGATAGAAAATAGCCTTAAACTCACAAAAATATATCTAAGAATTTCATTAAAATCCTTAATAAAATCCACTCATTTAATATATTTTTCCGTTATTATTTAGGTTAGTATACCTCGTTGATCCGCTCATCTAATTCGTGCGCATCTCACCATCTCCAATCCAACGCACCCAATGTGAGTGAATCTTTACAAATTCCCCGTTTTAATCACATTTTGGGGTGTATCATGTGTCTTAATATATATATTATACTTAAACCATTGTACATACATCATATTATGAACTAGTGTATTCAGTTTGTTTCTGTTATGTAGTTATTGTTGGATGCAAGTTTATTATTTTCAGTACATGCAATTTCATAGGCCGCCGCTCCCCATTACATTATGAGCGTTGAGCATGTTCCCCATTTCATTATGAGGTTGAACCTGGCGTGCCCACATACGATCGGCTCCGTTTGATTGAGCCTTGATCGCACAGACATTTTACATTTTCAGTACATGCAATACGATCGGCTCCGTTTGATTGAGCCTTGATCGCACAGACAATTTACATTTTCAGTACATGCAATACGATCGGCTCCGTTTGATTGAGCCTTGATCGCACAGTTCATTTATGTTATTTATCGTATGTTGTTGATATGTTAATGTATGCTATCATATGTTGTTGTATGTTATAGTTGTGTTTGCTAATTGCCACTGCTTGATTATTTACATTTGCTCATTTATGATTATGCACAATTTTTCATTGATAAACTAACAAGTAATTCATTAATAAATGTTTAACTAATAAGGTTCACTCGCCAACTTATGTTGACCCAAAAACCCCATTTTTACACATGATACAGGTGAACCAGCAGCAGCTAGGAACACATAGGATTGGACTAGAAGAATAAAATGATTTAGAGTTGGGATTGTTATGTTTGGTTTATTTTTCCTTGTAATGTATGAACATGTTTGAATATATGAAAATGTAACTTTGACTTTATTAAATATGAAACATATTAGTAAATGTCATGAGCTTTGGTGATAACCCAATTATGCCCCGACTCTTATTCCGCTGCGGGTCGGGGTGTGACACACTGGTTCAGGTAAGTGATTTTGTTTTTGAAATTTATTGGTTGGTGAAGGGATGAGGCAAGCTCTCTGATTTTTCATGGTTCGCTATAAATTTGTCGATTTATTTCTTTTGTTCTGCTTCGGATTTTTTGATATCTTATACTATATGTCTTGTCATTTTTCTTAATAATATGATTGTGATTATGATACTTGGTATCATTTGAATGGCTTGGAAGAAAAACGTGTTTAAGATATAAATGACAAATGATTTTGTTTTTTAACATGTATTCATGCACACACCCATTGTTAAGGGTGTGTGTCGGGATGAAACCTGACATAAACTAAACCCAAAAATTATAGAAACAAAATCCAAAGATTGGACTAGTATAGGGATATTCCAAGGTTTATCCGAATGAATCCAATTTCAACCCCCAAATTAAGAAAGAGAACCAAACTGAATATACTTAATTTGTTTGATCCCGATCCAAGCTGAATCCTGCTCAACCCTATCATTTTTTATAAACATGTCATTTTCTTAAACTAACCCACTGTTTTTTGACTGGTATATTGAGACATGCGTTACCAGATAGCACCAAAATCCAATCTTTTTAAATACATTTTTGTAGGAATAGTTCCCTCAAATCACAAGTGTTCTAATCTATACATCCTAATAAAGAACATACATAGGGTGACACATGTGACTTTTCTAACCACCATTTTACACATGACATTTTTATGCTACATTTGACACATGTCAGTTTTCTTGGCTTTTTTTTTTTCATAAGGACCCATTTTACATGTTCGGTTTTTTTTTTGTTCTAGGTATTTAAACATTTTAACCCGTTTACAAACACAAAACCATCGCACGCTAGGGTTTCCAAGTCTCTGATTCTCTCCATCGAAGAAGAAGGGTTTCTACATCTCTCTCATCCGCTCCAAACTCCACCGCTCTCCGTTCACTCGATTAGGTTACTTTGGATCCGGTAGAGGTGAAGTAAATCTAATCTTCTCTTTTAGATCGTACTTAAATTTTTTTATCTGTATTCATGATTCTTCATGTTTGATTACTAATTTTGTGTTTTGATTTGTGAATCTCATCCCTCATTCGCATTCCCTCTGGAGAAACCCTAGCCGCCTCCCTCAGTTATTGATTCTCATCTTCCTCTTCAAGGTATGATTCGATCTAATAATCCAATATCTTTTTTTATTTTGTTAGATTTAATAACGAAATTTTGTTGTTGATTCATATATCTCCTCTACATTCAGGTAATGTTAGGTTTTGTTTCTAGATCGAATCTAAATCTACATTTTACAATGTTTATTGATGAATCCTGATTTTAATTTTATTTATTATGTTTTTTTTTCATTTCGTCGATCTTATTATAATTCGATCTGTATCGGAATTTACTCGAAGCATAAATGGTTCAGATCTAAAAAATGGGATGGTCTTAGAAGATGATGGTAAAAGGCTTCATCTGGATTTTTGAAGTATAAATGGTTCAGATGTAAGAAACGGGATGGCCTGAAAAGACGACAGTAAAAAGGTTCACCTGGATTTGATTTTGTATAATTCTGAGGTTAGTTATCTTCTATTTATGTGCTTCTATTTTCTTTCAAATCTTCATCAACTTTCGTAATATGAGAATTATAAACATCAAGTAATATAAGAATGTAAACGTCAAACTAGGTCAAAACCAGTGTCTATTTTGTGTTTTAAATTATTGGAAATCTTGGTTTTTGGATTAATATGGATCAAGATTAGGTATTTTTTCTTTGCTGATTGTGTTCTTGAGTGCTTAAAGAATTCATTTTTAATCTGTTTTTTTGTTCATTTTGTAAAACCATTTGTGCTTTAAATTATGGTAAATCTTGGCTTTCAATATATTAACTCGAAAATTAGGGTCAAATTTGTGTTCGAATATATTTGTATTGTTAGAGGCTAGAAGAAAAGGGAGTTAAAGGTATGATTTATAAGTTAATTTGTTGAATTTTATTACCCATTGTTCGAATTATTCACCTGGTATTGTGAATCTAGCTAATTTGGGTTGTTGAGTTAATGAGGAAAGTTTTATAATTCGGTTAAGTTGTAGCATAATAATGCAATGAGTATAGAGGTATGAAGATTAGGGTTGATAAAACTTCCTCTTCGTTGTTGCCTCATCTTTCGCTCCGATTTTTATTAGTAAAATCTTAATTAGGTTTGGTTCATCAATTTATGGTTTGGTTCATGAATCACGTTTTCTTTGATTTCATATGAAAACCAAAATTCAGTGACAAATCCATGTTCATTGTTGACCAGTAGAATGATTTTACGAATTTACTCTTCTGATTTGTCATATCCGCTTAATCAATATGTTTCTATTTATTTAAGGGGTTTAACGAATCAAGTTAACTGACAATGTTTTCCATGAAGCTACCAGTTAGAAATAGGCTGTTGTCATACATTTTGCAGCAACTGGGTGGTCCAAGTGACGATTGTTGTGATTAAACGAAATGAATATGTGAAATTAATATTAAGAACGCAGGTCGCGATTCCTTTTTTTAACTTTAAAAGATTGTTGTTTTTTATTTGGTTATGAATGTAACTTTATGTTGTTCGCGATTCCTTTTTTTAACTTTTAAAAGATCTTTGTTTTTATTTGGTTATGAATGTAACTTTTTGCTGTATGAATGTGTGTATACAGTTTTTAAGAGAAAGGGAGTTTAAACAAAGGAAACCTCATGTGAAAATAGAGATTGCGTTTTGGAGATCAGATAATTTTTTTGCAGCCTTGCAGGCTAAAGATGGTCACTGGCCAGCTGAGAATGTTGGGCCTTCCTATTTGATGCAACCATTGGTAAGCTTTTATTGTTAGAGATAGAAAAATGAACTGGTCCAGCAGGTTAGGTAAAAGGTCAAGCGGGTCAAAAAGGTAATTTTTAGAAACGACTTGGATGGGCCCGGATAAAATACGAATTGGTGTGCGGTAAGTTTACGTCTCTATTTGTTTCTCTACCATGGTATATTAGGTTAAAAAACAAAATTGAAAATTTCATTTGAGTGTAGTAGCTATGTGAAAGGGTATGGTCTGCGCTAAGCAAGGGAACCATACCCGCTCTTAACTGTCAGGGAAACTTCACGCAGATATGTGTACCAAAGAAAGAACTTAGCAAACGCTGCGCTAAATAATAAAGAAGGGAAAAGATCATTTAGCTACCTTGTGCCGTTCCGGGCAAGGAAGATAGTTAATCTTGAGAATTCCCTAAGTCACTCTTGGTTCCTAGATATCTTGCGCAACCCACAACACAACAGAGGAAGTTTACAATTCTCTACGCCAGGCATCTAGAAGGGAAAATGATCATTTAACTACCTTGCGCCGCCTGCGCAAAGAAACAGTTAATCTTGAAAGACTTTTCCTTAGCTAAGAACTTCTGTTCACAAGATATGGTGCAGAGGCAAAAGGAATCTTTTCTGTTGTAACAGAATGCACACGTGGCAGCGGGTCATAGCAGTGAAACTTCTGGAAGCATTTAATGTTCAATCGTGCAAAGGCACCTTTCGATTACAACCGAATGCCACGTGGCAGCATCTTAGATAATCAAGAAGGTCACGGTGATGGCATGGTCACCTCGAGAAAGCTCAATGATCTCACGATGACACGTGACATCTCCCTAGCCGTAATAAGCCAATTCGTGTGCACTAACGGTAATAACAACACTTAACGGAATGGCAAAGATTCCGTTAAGTTTTCATCTCTCATTTTGGCTCCCAAATCTGGCTATAAATAAGTAACTTCGGCTTCAAGGAAAGGTATTCACTCTTACTTACTCTCTCTCTTACTTCACTTAAACTATTCTTCCAAGTACCGATACTTATTCTCACGCCGAGGGTGGTCACGGAGAGAACATGATAAATGAGTACCTTTTGCTGCGACATTCTTTGGCGATGATGATGAATTTGAGCCTCAACTGTGAACAACAAAATGAAACGGCCCAGGTTTACATTGCTACTTATGTAGTATGAATTTGCGAGCATATGATGAAGATAATGAGAATTTTTGGTTGAAGCTCACACGCAGGCTTGACAGGTACCAAACTTAATTGTTTTTAATATCATGGTTTGATTTAGATTTGGATGATTGGTTGATTAAGGGATTTGCTTTGAAATGTTTATATAGTTGAAATTGATTTGAAATCTTTATGGAGTTCGGATTTAGTTGCAAACAAGTGAAGTCATATTTGAGCATGTGATAGTGGAGGTTGATGTTAATACAGTAAGCAGAGCTTTACCAAGTTTTATAAACATCCATATTGATTTTAGGTAACAAAAACACACCAACTTCAATAGGGGGATGTTTCATTTTGTTGAAATTTATGAGATTTAGCTTCCCTAAATTGTGTTCATGTTTATGTCTTACATGGGCAATTGGTAGCGGCTGAGTATTTTTAGGGATTTCACATGATCTGGCTTTAGGTCGGTTATGGTTTCTGATAAGCTTATAAGGTTGTGATGAGTTGAATAATATGAGTAGAATACCTGATGAAGATGTCGCTTTGGTGTGGCGACGTTGGAGGACAGTGGGTGTTGACCTGCAACCTCCCTTGCAGCTATGGTGGCTCATCGTTTCACTAACTTTGAACCTCTGTGAAACTTATGATTTATGTTTATTCAAAAAAGAAACTTACTGAGTGTGAACCTTTGGTCAAGAAAAACAGAGAAGCCCCTACCATTTTCTTTGATGAAGATATAGATGTGGGAGATTCTTAATAGCTTATAAGTTTAGGCCCCAATACCGAATTTGAAAAGAAAATGGAGAGTAAACTGTCATTTTGGTCCTTGAGGTTTGGGCACTTTTGCCACTTTAGTCCAAATTTCAAACTTTTTGCATCTGGGTCCATGTAGTTTCATTTTTTTTGTCATTTTGGTCCAAAAGTGAAATTTGATCAGATTCTCCAAAATAAATGGTGATGTTTTGTCCTTTTGTATAAGGGTAAATTAGTCTTTATGTATTTATTATAACTCATTTCTAATTAAAATAATAATACAAATTAATTAGAAGTTTGACCCTATATAAAAGCACCATATGTCTTCATCTTCCCCAAATCTAGAAGACCAAATACCCTATTCAAACAGAAAAATCTTCTCCACAAACTCTTTGAAATTTTATATCTATTCAAAAGCTTATTGCAACATGCTAGATTTTTGACCATCCATTGTTTATATTTAATGTTGTTTCTTCCACAATTCCATTCCCTTGCTACGCTAGAGAGATAGCATTAGGTAAAGAAATATATTATATATACTTCGAGAGAGAGAAAGAGAAAGACGAATGTCGACCGTTTCGGCGCCTGCAGATGGAGAGAGAAACGGGAGAAAGAGAGCAGTGGTCAGATCCAAGAGTTATCCTGGAAGTTTGGGTATACACTAAACTCAGATTGCATACACACGTGGGGCCACCTTCAAAGTTGTCAAGAACAACAAAGTTGCAGAATTGGTTTACCTTCCTCAAGCCCTCTTCAGCCGTCCTAACATACGAGTTATACGAATTCGACCCGTTTGGCGACTCTAACGCAGAATCGGAACCCAAATACCCCGAAGATTCAATCTCCATGCTCCGATTACGAGCCGAATCGATATCTTCATTAGCATCATCAAGCAGTGCTGCTTCAAGCCCTTGAAGGAGATGGCTTTTAATTTAGTTAGGGTAGATTTGGGTTTGAGTTGGGTAGATTTGGGGAATGAGATGGCTTTTATAAGGTGAGGTAATAATATTTAAGTTCTATTAATTTTAATTGATATTGATAATCAGTTTATAATAGAACATAAATGACCAAATTACCCCTGTGGATAAGAACAAAAATTGAGGGATTAATTAGGAGAATCTGACAAGATTTCACTTTTGCAACAAAATGACAATAAAAATGAAACCACAGAGCAACTTGCTCGACTTTTAGAAGTTAACAAGGTGTGGATTTTTTAATTAAGTATTTATTATTGGTTTATTTGGTCTTCAGCTAATTGCATAAAACAAGATTCTCACTTAAAAAAAAAGTACAAGCTTTTAAAATTTAGTTTCTTGGGGTAAGAAATCATAATATTATCACTTTTTGTTGAAGTAGCACAATAAGTGGTTATGAGGGTGACACAATTCGATCGCAATCAAGTTGACCAAGTAGAGCTATAGCTATTCATAACCAGTCTGAGTGGGTAATTTGTTTAAAAGTTTATTAATTATATCATATGAAGCTACGTCTCATGTTCATAACTTTTGCATTGCTAATTTTTATAACGAAGAAAGCAACACATGGAAAAGGTTACTTAAAACGCTCAACTCCCAAAAGGATCTTTTGATTAGCTTATTACTTCATCTTTTGGGTTAAACATGTAATCTTTTGGACACGGTTAAACTTTAAGATATGTTACTAAGTTTAGTGCGCCGCAACACGTGCGGGGTATAAGTTTATAAAAATAATAAAAAAATTAGAACTTTTGAATCATCTATTGGGATCTGTGGCATTACTTTACGGACAAAGAGAAATGTTTAACCGGAAGATGAAAGCTCTAGAGAAGCTGGTGATTAATGCCAATAAAGTCCGATTGTGTCATTAGGCTAATAAAGTCCGTTCGTTATTTTTTCCACCCCGCAAAACGTAATTTCATCATTTATTTATCTTTTCGTTTTATTTATATCAATAGTACGTTGGTTGTTTTATTTACTTTACGAATCTTAGAGTTCCATAATAATTTCCTTCGGAGAATTTCATTATGATCATCATAAACGTATAATGCTCTTTGTCAATACCTCGAAAACATACTATTTTTTCCAACCCCGAAGTTCTCGGGTATTAGCACTAGTCATATAATATAACTGAATTAAAAGGATTTGAAAGCTCTTTTTGACAATTTGGTTACGAGAATCCCCTTGTGCAAAGTACATGTTAAAAACATTGATACGCCAAAAAAAAGGTCCATAGAGGTTTTAAGGAAGGAAGGTTTGTCTGTAACTTTGTTTGACATAAATTCTTTCTAATTTCATAAATGTCTAAATAAACCAAGTCAATGCGTTAGAACTCAATATTATGATATTAAATGGAAGACTCAAGGCTATACATTGTGTTTACATTTATCATGTAATTTTCAATATTTTAACTTTGATTGTCTAGTTTCGCTAATGAAACTGTGTTTATATTTATCATGTAATCTTCTCCAGCAGCGTCTTTCATGAGCGAAACTAGACAATCAAAGTTAAAACATTGAAAATCTTCAACTAAATATTTGATAGCCAAGATAAGTGAACGAGAAATTTTTTTGCAAGATGATACGATAAATCTAATTATAATAAAAGAGTCTTTTTAATGCCACATGTCATCTAATTATCATAAATAAGTTCATTTAATGTCACATGGCATTTTCTCCATCAATTTAGTAATAATATTAATAAATTAATAATAAACTAATATTTCTAAACATATAATAACAAATAAATATAAATATCCAATTCTAATAAAAGACTTTAAATAATACTACATGTCCTTTAATTCATTAATAATATTATTAATTCATTAGATATAATACCTAATTCAAATTTATGATTAAATAATATATAAATTATCTATGGTTTTATTATTTCTTAAAATGGATAAGCATATGATTTGATTTACTTTATCTGTTTTGTGTAAATCAAATATAAATATAATTAAATGATATGTTCACCTTTGAAAAAAAATAATTGTTATTATCTAAGAAACATGGTGTTACGTTATTAAAAATATTTTTTTAATTATATGCATTAATATTTCATATCAACACCATAAAAATATTTAAAATAGTAACACTCAGATCTGAGTTTATATATTGAAAATAGTGAAATGAAGTGATTATTTCAACTAAATGGATAAGTTTATCTATTAAATTTATTAACTCAAACAAAATTTAATTAATAGATAATAATATTATTAATGAATTGAAAGAGAGTATTATATGACATTAACTGAAATTTTTTATTATAATTAGATATACCCACCATAATCTATTTCCATCGTCACCAACTCCATCTCAATTAAGATTTAAGAGTCTTCTCATAATCATCCCAAAATTATAAAAAACGTTTATGCGTTCATCAGTTTTTTTCTACTTCGTCTCATTTCCCAAGATAAGGATGATATTTAAGAATTTAATTCACATTCTTTACGTATAGTATCAAACATAATATATAAATTTAATTATTATATAAAATATATATATTTTATGTGTATTTAAATATTATTACTAAAGTAACAAATAAATATAATGTAATAATATATATATATATATATGTATTTAATTATTATTACTAAAATAACAAATAAATATAATGTATTTGCTTAAATGCGTCATTTATAGCAAGTAATATCAAAACTTATATTTAACATGTGCAATATCAACAATAATTCAAAATTTCTTATTATTATGTTCATCGAATACAATAATCTTATCATTTAACCCGTGTAACACACGTGACTATAAACTAATATTATTATTAACATATGAGATGGTTGCACAAAACATTAAGAGCATCTTGAAAGCAAATGTTAATAATTTGTTCAATCAACTAACGAATTTACTCTCTAGTTTATCACTCTTCGCAAAAAAAATCCTTACAATTCCATATCAACAATGCACTCATCCTTCAAAAACATTTAATTTCTCTTCAATCTATTATCCTTCATAAACATCCATACATTTTTTCATATGGTTACCATTTTTTACATTTACTTCTTATAACCACAATATATATTATAACAAACTATTTATTTTTTAATTTTGAAATTTGAAATATAGTTATTTGATGCTTGAAGCAGCCTTTTTATTCCTATGTGGTAGAGGTAAGACTGTCTACATCTTACCCTCCTCAGACCCTACCTTCGCTTTGCTATTGGTGGGATTAACTGAGTATGATGATGATGATGAGTTATTTGATGCTTGAAATTCATTAAAGTTTATATATTCATATTTTTGCAAATTCTAATAACAGTTTATAATTAAAAAAACTAAAATAAAAAAATATATATAAACTTATTAAATATAACCTAGTAAGTATCACAAATATATAAATGTTTACAAATTAAATCTTTTAAAAGTTTGTATATACGAAGTAGTTAATGCGGTAAAATATCGGATATCGGTCAAAGACAGATTTTTGAGATATCGGTTATCGCAGTGGGAGATCGGTAATTTTAATATCATGCTAAATTTATATATATGAATTTAATACTAACAATTCAATATACTCTCCTACCATAAACAAATTAACCTGAGGCTTTTTTTAATGACACAATTTAACTCAACCTTCCTTAAACACCAATTATATTTGGGGGTAATTATTATTATGTGAAAATTTACTGATTACATACTTAAGTATTTAAATAAGATAACACTTAATTTAAGTATTTAGTAATAATGTATATAGCAAATGTAGCTCTTTTGATAAGCGTAACTTAACAGACATGCCTTAAAAACTGATTTAATTGGGTATATCATTATTGTTGTTCTTGTCATTTTTATTACTATATAATATTTAGTAAATATATACTTAAGTAGTTAAATAAGATAATACTTAATTTAAATAGTATTTAGTTAGAAAATTATAAATAGTAAATGTGCATTTAAATGTTAATAAATTCTACAGATATAGTTATTATTATTTACTTTAATTTATAACATATAAATTAAAATATTTATTAATTAAATATTTTAATTTTGAATTTCTCTTATTCAATTTTCTTTCAATAATGTGTTTGTTGTTTAATAATATGTATTGGTCGGGTCAGATCGGCAACATGTGGCGTCATAACATGTTACATAAAAATGGTTATTTTGGTTCGAGTCAAAACGGGTTCGGGTCAAAACAATGTTTAATACATCTCGGGTTAGATGGCGCTCTCCAAAATAACTACATTTACTATTTATATTTTTATAACTAAATACTATTTAATTTATATCTTTAAGGTAACTTGTAATTTAACTAAAATTTGAAAACACTAAGAAAATCTATAATGCATTTACAAGTCTTTATGTATAAAAAACCTGCAATTTATTATTTTACCCCTCTTCTGATATTATTGAAGTATTCAGTGAACATAAAGATAACCCGGCCTACCTTAATTGTTATTATTATTATTATTATTATTATTATTATTATTATTATTATTATTATTATTATTATAGTTGGCATTATTGTTGTTGTTATTTTGAAAATATTTAGTAACTATATACTTAACTATATTAGTAATATAATATTTCTTTTAAATAATATTTAATAATAAAAATATAAATAATTAGTGTATATTTAAATATTAATTTACAGTATTATAAATAAGTTTAGTATTATAGACATGTAAATATTTAGTAATTATATACTTAATATTTAATTTAAATATTATTAAATTAAAAAAAATTAAATAGTAAATTTAAATTTAAATATTATTAAATTAAAAAAAATTAAATAGTAAATTTAAATATTAATATAAGGTATTATAAATAAGATAATAGTTATTGTAGTGAATTAAGTAATTTAATGTTTATTAAATAATGTATTAGTTAAAAGATGTTTATAAATAGAGTCAAATTAGTAACTATTAATAGGAGAGAGGTTCATATGAGAGCGCGATGGTCATAATAGAAAACACTATTTGTATCTTTTTATTAAATATAGAGTTAACTAGATGTACTCATATTGGTAAATATTTTTTAAATGTGCCCATATAGATAACTATATTTTTGTAGTTACACCATTTCAGGGGAAAAACTAATATATGCTTTACGACAATCAAGGGTTATTACTCATCATTAGCGCTCGATAACTTCCTCGTTGTTTGCTATACTTTTACTTTTTGTTTTTTGTTATTATTTTTTTTGTCACCTTACTATTTTTTGGCTAGACCTTAAGTATATAAAATGCACATAGAAAGAACTGGTCCACAATACCGAAACACTTTTTTTTATTATCTTTTATATTAGGCCCACACACACAATAATTCTTCTCACACATAGCAACACAACCAAGATGAGAGCAGTCCCTGAATGTTTTACAAGGTACATTATTACTACCATCATCATTCTTAGATTGAATTTGATCGGCCACTAATGATTTTTCTTGAGCAAGCACATATGATATTTGGAAGCCTGTAACATATATTTTATCATCAATAAACTAGAACATGCTTAAATATAAGATGAATATATATATATATATATATATATATATATATATATATATATAAACAACGTACAATAGACCGAGAACAATAACGCAACCAAGAATGCCATCTTCAACGAAGTTGAGGTCATGTTTGAATAGATCAAAACACAATAAGGTGAGAAGTAAGCAATTAGTATATATTTGAATGTAAAGAACTATTTATGGGTGCACATATATATATAGTGCTTTAAAATAATAATTTAACCAAAGAGGCTCAAAAATCATCTTGAATCATCATTAATGTTCATATAAAGACTTGTGAATTTCGTTGTGTTAATTTATGCTATATAAAATGAAATAACATGGTATGATATCATATTTTTTAAGACTTTAAAGTATATGTGTAATTTTATTGTATTGTATATTGCTATGTCGTATATTGTATTGTATCGTATCGTATCGTATTGTATATATGGTCTCATGTCGTAGCATATCATATTATATCTTATTATTGATATTTATCTATACTAATATAGTAAAGCTTATCAATCCTATGAGTCATCCATACAATAACTCTTCCTTTTTCTTAACCTGTGGCAATTCAAACTAACCATTTTAACTCCTTTTGTACACATGGCAATCAAATAGTGAGAACCCAACAATTTTTTATTTGGGTCCGTGTAACCCGTTAAACAAACAATTTGCATCCCATATAAAGTTTTTTTTTTCATTTGTCAAACCCTATTCTCAGAACTACAACCTTTGTGTAACAACCCAACTTTTCGGTTGTTATCTGTTTTACCGTTTAATTCATTGTAACCGCCTTGTACTCTGGGATTCAATAACGTAAAAGGGTAAACTATTTTAAAAGGCATTTTATCCTGCTTATTTATCGTATTTAAACGTTGGATACACAAAACGCTCAAACGCAATGCAAACTCAATCGCTGTCATTTATGTTATTTTATGTGTTTGGGTGTTACATATGTTGTATGGCTTATACCCGCTCAAACGCTCTCACGCTCACTCGCTTAACTCGATTTATCGCACATGATGCAACGCATTGCTTAACGCCTCACTAAAACACTGAACGCACCTAGACTAACTAATACGAACGAAAACACAAAAAAAAACGGCTAACACGCGGAGCAGGTACCCTGCACAAGGGCCACTCGCACGAGGCACACAAGCCTTACACGAGGACCCACTGGGTCGCACAAAGGCCAGCTGCACAAGGCCCACTCGCACGAGGCTTGGCTCGCGCGTAGGCCCACACGTGCGAGGGCTCACTCGCACCACACCCTTCCTACTCTCCTCCTTCTCCTATAAATACCACACTTAGCACACACACTCCCACTTGCTGTCACTCGCACAAGGAACCATCTACCCGCATTTCTCTGCTTTCCAAGTACGAGACGACGCTTTCCACGCGAATCACAACGATTTCGAGAACGATTTTACATGAGATTATCTCCGATTTCATCTAAACTTCTATGTTTACGAAAATCTTTATCTTTTTCATAAAACCTTGTGATTTAAACTTGGATTCACACTTAAATGAGTACATTGGGCTTAGCTTTGGCTTCCCAAGCTAGAAATCTTGTTATTTCAAACTCACTAAGTGTTAAATCCTAAGAAAACTGATTTAAACTCGATTTCTACACAAAAACGAACTATACCCGACATATGTTCCGTTCACTAGATAAATAATTAGTGTATATTCAAATATTAATTTAAGGTATAAGTTTATTATTAATATTATTATAACCATGTAAATATTTAGTAATTATATACTTAATATTTAATCTAAATTTAAATATTATTTAATTATAAAAATATTAATAGTAAATTTAAATTTAAATCTTAATATAAAGTATTATAAATAAGACAATAGATATTGTAGTGAATTAAATAATTTCACGTGTATTAAGTAATGTATTAGTTAAAAAATGTTTATAAATAGAGGCAAATTAGAAACTATCAATAGGAGAGAGGTTGTTGTGAGAGCGCGATGGTCATGAATAGAAAACACCATTTGTATCTTTTATTAAATAATAGAGTTAACTAGATGTACTCATATTGGTAAATATTTTTTAAATGTACCCATATAGATAACTATTTTTTGTAGCTACACCATTTCAGGGGAAAGAAACTCATATATGCTTTACCACAATCAAGGGCTATTACTCATCATTAGCGCTCGATAACTTCCTCGTTGTTTGCTATACTTTTACTTTTTGTTTTTTTTATTATTTTTTGTCACGTTACTATTTTTTGGCTAGACCTTAAGTATATATATGCACATAGAAAGAACTGGTCAACGATACCAAAACAATTCTATTATTATCTTTTATATTAAGCCCACACACACACAATAATTCTTTTCACACATAGCAACACAACCAAGATGAGAGCAGTCCATGAAAGTTTTACAAGGTACGTTATCACTACGGTCATCATTCTTAGATTGAATTTGATCGGCCACTAATGATTTTTCTTGAGCAAACACATATGATATTTGGAAGCCTGCAACATATATTTTATCATCAATAAACTGGGAACATGCTTAAATATAAGATGACTATCTATATATATATATATATATATATATATATATATATATATATAAACAACATACCATAGACCGAGAACAATAACGTGACCAAGAATGCCATCTTCAATGAAGTTGAGGTCATGTTTGAATAGATCAAAATGTAATAAGGTGAGAAGTAAGAAATTAGTATATATTTGAATGTACAAACCTATTTATGCATGCACCGGTATATATAGTGATTTAAAATAATAATTTAACGAAATAGGATAAAAAATTATCTTCGACTTATCATTAATGTTCATATAAAGGCTTATAAATTTCGTTGTGTTAATTTATGCTATATAAAATGAAATAACATGGTATGATATCATATTTTATTAAGACTTTAAAGTATATGTGTAATTTTATTGTATTGTATATTGCTATGTTGTATATTGTATTGTATTGTATCGTATCGTGTCGTGTTGTATTGTATATATGGTCTCATGTCGTAGCATATCATATTATATCTTATATTTGATATCTATCTGTACTAATATAGTAAAGCTTATCAATCCTATGTGTCATCCATACAATAACTCTTCATTTTTCTTGACCTATGGCAATTCAAGCCAACCATTTTTAACTCCTTTTGTACACATGGCAATCAAATAGTGAGAACCCGATAATTTTTTATTCGGATCCGTCTATCCCGTTAAACAAACAATTTGGATCCCATATAAAGTTTCTTTTTTTCATTTGTCAAACATTATTCTCGGAACTACAACCTTTGTCTCCAACCCTCCTCTTTCTATGACGACTGAATTAATTCACTAAGGTATCTTCTTTCCTAACCATTTAACTTCGTTCATTACATCATGTGTGTTCGTATATTCTATTCACTACTATTTTTTCCGTTGATTTTTCTGGATCTCTGTTCATATATTTAGTATTAGATCTGTGTATATATTAAGAAGAATCGGTTTTCAATTAGGTTAATAGTACATGAATTCAAATCTGAGTTCTTCATACATCGACAACCATCTTTTCATGCTCATCTCACCTTCTCTGCAAAACCCTAATTTCAATCACCGTTTTTCATAATTTAGAATATGAAAATGTGTGTTTTATTCTTTATCATCTCCTTCTAATACTAATATCGATTATTATGGTTAAAATATCAAGGGGGAGAGTTTCCGCTTGATGTTTAAGTAGATGGTGGTGTGTCGATGGTAGAATGAATATAAGGCTAAATGAGAAATGAAAGCTTTGAATGTTGGTATGTTGTTCGTATAAATAACATTCAATTTTAGGATTATAGTTTTTGATGTTGTTTTTTTTGTTATTGTATAGTGTACATTACATGTTTAACATTTATTAGACAAAATGATAAAAGAGACAAAATTCTGCATTTTTTTGCTATCAGTTTGTCGATTAGGATTATGGTTTTTATGTTGAGCCAAAAATCTGCACCTTTTGTTATCTGTGTTTTCATTAGGAATATAGTTTTTGAGGTTGTCTTTGTTGAATGTTTAGTGTATATTACATCTTTTGAGGTTATATTGAATATATTATGGTGTTCGACAAAATGTTTTTGTTGGATTTGTGCATTGATGTTTTAGGAAACTATTAACATGAATTGGTTCTTTGTTTTGTGTGTAACATGGTATAGTTTAATTTGTTAATATCTTAGTTTAGGTTATTCAAATATGTTTTTAATATTATATTACACATGTAGAAATTGTAAGTATTTGATTATGTAGGTTCTTATGATCGGCTGTGTGATGTTACAGTTTAGATCCTTATGATCAGATGTGTCGTGTTACAATTATAAATATTTATATTTTTGTAGATACTCTTTAGTTCATTGTTTATTAGCGGGGACTATAATCCCACATGGTGAAATCTTAATTACATATGGTGTATACGGACCATATAAGGTTATACGGCCCATATAGAATAAAATGAACAGACAAGCAGCCTATGTCGGTTCATTTTATTCTTTACGGGTCGTATACCTTATACGTCCCGTATACACCATGTGTAATTAGGATTTCAGTGTGGTCATATATAGTGTATACGACGACTTTATACGGGCCGTATAATGTTATACGACACGTATACTTTGAGTTTTGGTTATTTTTTTTGTTTTTTTAGTATTTGACGCGATGTATGATTCCTCGATACGTGTGCGACTAGACGTAAGATTCTTCAATTCGATGTTATATTTCTCGATTGTCATGCTAGTTATGTGATTAGACGTTAGATTCCTCGATATTTGTGAGGGTTATTTGATTCGACGTTGGATTCCTCGATTCACGTGTTAATCATTTGAAATGATGTAATATTACGTAAAAACCGCTATATAAACGTAACTAAACTTATTCATTTTCATTCAAATTCTATTCATTTCTTCTATATTTCTCTGTATTCAAATTATTTTACGCTATGAATGTCGTTTTGGGGTGACTTTTTGGGTAGTAACTCGACTAACGAGTCGAATCAGAGGAGTTATGATAACAATCAAAATTACAATTTGGGTTTGTTTGATCTAAATGTTCCATTCGATATCAATCTTGCGTCTGATGCAAGTCAGGATCCTTGGGGGCCTTTGCTGATAATTATGTTGGTTATTATCCACCGTCGGCCGTTAGTCTTGACTCCTCTCCTGGTATTGATGGACCGCCGACCGGTAGTTTTCAATCTCCTCCTGGTAGTGGTGGACCGCAGGGCGGTAGTTTTGAATCTCCTCCCAGTAGTGGTGGACTGTCCGAGGGTCCAAAGGGTGACCAGGAACCTAGTGAGTTTCAAACCGATCAGGTATAACATTTAATTATACGTTTATTTGTCGTAGGCTTAATATTTTACTGTTTATACGATTGATGCCGTCTTCATTATAATCTTAGTTCGTCCAAAAAACTATACATAACATCCTATTCATTAGCGTTAATCATTAATTCACACATAGAAGTGTTTCATTAGAAATTCGCTAGCATGGATAAGTTGGTCGAGTGGTGTCGTGACGTTGGACGCTTAAATGGGTACGCTATCGTCACCAAACGCACAATCTACGAGAAACCCCCAAGCGGGCAGCCGTTAAAAATTTGGCTTACGTGCGATTGTGCCGGCCAGCATAACTCAACAGCCATGGTCAGACGTAGCAGGACCAGGAAAACCGGTTGCGAGTTCCAACTGATCGGGCCATATAGAAAGAGGTTACGTTATTAGGTGCTAAGGGTTGACAAAGCTAAACATAACCACGAACCCTTTCTTTATCCAGAGGGTCATTCGTTCCTAATAAGGCTGACTCCAGCGGAATGAAGGACGGTGGAGCAACTTACACATCAGAACATAAAGCCACGAGACATTCTTACCGCCATTAAAGAACAGAACCCCGGGAATGTCTCAACAAGAAATACCATATACGATGCTCGGGCCAAATTGGGTCGAATGGAGCATGTCGGCGAGACTCCAATGCAGGTACTTTTCCATCGGTTGAACTAGGTTGGGTTTGTTTTCTTCCACAGAACATCTGAAAAAGGCGAAAGGGTCGAGGATGTTTTCTTTATCCACCCGGTGTCGAACAGCCTGTGGTGCGCCTTCCCGCATGTGTTGGTTATAGACTCCACCTACAAGACGAACCGGTATAAAATGCCGTTAGTTAAGATTATCGGTATTACATCCACGTTGATGTCATTTTGCATAGCTCATGTATTCATAACCAACGAGAAAGAGGAAAACTTAATGTGGGTTCTACAGAGGTTGAAAGACTCGTTTGACAGTGTTATGGAACCCCGTGTAATAGTAACAGATAGAGATCTCGCCCTAATGAACGCATGTGCAACCGTGTTTATTTACAACCGAAGCAGCCTAGGAAAACTTATTAACGTATAAAATATAAAAAAAATTACTATTGCCAGTGAACACTTTTTAAGATTTCTTCCACTCTCTCCTTGAATCCAATTTCATTAGATCTTGTGTTTTGCATATCGCGCAGCATATCGTAAATCTTCTATTCTTGCATCAATTGTTCTGTGATGAATTCTTCTTCCTTATCCCTGAATTTTGTAGGAGCAGTATCTAGAACTTCATCAAGCAACACAATATTACTCTGCGTTTGGTTTTTATATTTTTCGTTTAGGATAACAACTTTTGTATTGATTTCTATGTTGTTTCTCTGTTCTTCAAGTGAGCATCTTGAAAAAGTTCCTTTCACTTCGTTAGTATCACCCCAATGGTAATAAATTTTGTTTGCCATTAAGATTGTTGCCGGTGTTTTTTGAGTGTTTGTTTCTTTTGATGGAAGATTTTTGTAAATGTAGTAACCATGTAACGATATATCAATTGACTGTAAGGTTATTAGGGGCAAATCTGTAATATTCTTTTATTAGTGACTTTAGGTCATGGGCTATTAATAGGGAGATAAGCTTGTATTTGTAAGATTTTCTAGACACTTTCTAGGGTCTCACAGTCACATTCTAAAGAGAAAAAGTGGGGGTTTGGCATGTAAACAATATTCAACATAATACAAGCCTGATTTTATTTAGATTCGTGTTTGATATTGATTGTGTGATTCATTTCAATTGGTATCAGAGCTTGGTGCTCGAATTTTGGGGTTTCATAACTTTCGAGTTCATCATATTTGTTCGATTCGTGGTGCTATACTCAAATTCAGATCTGATTTGATGTTTATATTGCTAAATTTCACGGATTGAGTAAAAAGTTGGTGAAAAACTTTGGGTTTTTTACAAAAATATACTCAAGATCAGTAGGTGATTTGACTACAGAATTGTCAAAATAGATGATTTAAAGATTCAATATACTCTATATTTTCATTTTACAATCAAATTTCATATCTGAAATAAACATATTACATAAATTTTATCACATCAGATCCATTTGTTTCTTATTCAACTTCAAATTCAAGATATACGAATCAGAAACTTCATCTTCAAGTTCTTTGATTAGTTGTTCTTCAGATGTGCAAGAGAGAGAAAGCTTCCTAGAGAGAGAAAGCTTCAAGAACAAACATAGTTTTAGAGAAAGTCGCAAAGACAGAGAAGCAAACCTGAAAAAAAACGTTTTCCCAACGAAAAATTCTGGTAACTGCTCATTCCGGGAAAACTAAGGTTGTCATTTTTGTCCGAAATACCTTAGTGTGTGTATCATGCTTTGGTTCTCAGTCCGGGAAACCTTGTCTGTCCGGAATACTTTTTGTCTTGAAAACCTTGATTTTTTGGAAAATCCTTTTGTTCGTAAATCGTATTCCTGAGTATACTCTCTATCCGGGATACTTGCACAATCCAAGAAAACAAAGTTCTGGGAAACAATAGGCTATTGTCCGAAATATTTCTCTTGTGTTGACTATTGCGTTGACCGTTGTGGTCTGGAAAAATTCTTTAAATTGGACACTCGATTAGGTGTTCAGATATGTGGTTGATCGACACATTCAGATCTTGTTAGTTGAGTTGCAAGTTTCAGATCTAAAGTGTGATTGGAGACTACGAGATCCGTAGGTCGAATCTCAATATCTGATTGTTGTTAGTCTTACAACAAATAAAGAAGAAAGCATATGAGTTAATGGATGTGATAGTGAAATTATGATTGTTTGTGTTGTTGATGCATTTTGTGTTCGTCACTTGTCGAATAGGCTAGATTGAGCGTGTTGAATATTGTATAGGTTATAATTGAACACACGACCAAAATACGGAGCGTATAGTGAAATTGGGAACAAGTTCGCCCGAACTTGTTATGGGATGGACAAGTTCGTCTGAACTTGTCATGGGATGGACAAGTTCGTCCGAACTTGTCATGGGATGGACAAGTGCGCCCGAACTTGACCATCCACTGGACAAGTTCACCCGAACTTGACCATCCACTTCCGGGTGAACTTGTGTGCCTATATATAGGTGTGTGTTCATTTGTTGTTTAAGTTTTTTCAATCCCTACGGGGAGGTGCTGCCGGATTCTCTCCAGGAACTCCGGCAGTTGGACTTAAAGATGTAAACTCTTTCGGTATGAAAGAAGACTTCCGCTGCATTCTATTTCTACTCCATTCTTAATAACATTCTACCGAAACTGCTATATACGTTTACGCACTCACTTCCGTCTAGAACCGCCTGATCACGGACCTTCAATTGGTATCAGAGCTACGGTTATCACCTACGCTCATGAATTTGGACATTTATGGACATTAAAAGGGGTTTTGGACGTAAATCATCAAATAAACATACAATCCACGGACAAAAAGTAAAATTGAACGGATAGGATTGTTAGAAAACCATTTTCGACAAGTTCTATGGTGGAATCATCTCGAAATTCTAAGAAATAAGGATTCTGGATCGAAAAATGTGAAAAAGAGCTGGATTTTAAAGATCAAGTTCGCCTGAACTTGGTGTTGGCCAACTAAGTTCGCCCGAACTTGTCTAGGGAGCCAAAAAAAAGCCATGGAAAAATTTTGTTGATCGTATTGATGGGATGAGTGTCCAGAAAAAATTTGGCGATAGAAATTTTTTCGAGTTTTATATGACCGAACCGGGATGTTCGGGGACACCGTCTGGAGCTTCAGAGTACATATTTGATGATACGATTGCAAAATAGTGAAGATATTGGGATAGTCACTAATACCGATGCAGAATCTTGATCATTTGGGTGTTGTGACTAGTAATGGGCCTAAACGTTAAATCCGCATTTGTTAATTACTGAAAATTCCAGATTTGAGGGGGAATTTCTGTCACACCCCAACATCCACGTGTCTACCGATGGGCCCGGTGGGGAATACCGTGACGTAAAGTTGATATCATCATAACCAATTATAAGATAACACAGCGGAAGGCATTGGATTCATAAACTATTACAAACCGATAAGTGTCCAAAGTTTAAAATAAATATACACAGACTAGGCTTGTAATAGGATCCACTGACGGATCGCAAAAACATACAAATGACGACAGACTATAAACAGGCAAGTCCTAAGGGCACAACTCCTCGGTATTTGCCCCGCAGCTCCCGGCCTATTACATACTTGCACCTGTAACTTAAACTTTTGAAAATACGTCAGTTTACACTGGTAAATACGCTCGACCGACTCATTTTGAAAACCTTTTCGAAAATGGTTTTAGGCGCACATGGCGCAATTTAGTAAATAACTTGGGATAGTGCAAATGACCTTATATACAGATTTACATGTTGGCTTTTACATATAGGCCCCGGTACAGAAACCGAGACATGATCGACTGATACACCACTCTGAACTTTCACAAAGAAAGCAGGATAGCAATTTCCCAGTGTATGCCTACACGCCATGCTATATTGTCGTGACCACTAGCAATTTAGTGAGCCAAGGATATCCCAGACACAGTCAAGCCCACCCCCAATGTTTTAGTTTCAAACAAGACAGATCAAAACGGGTTATGTAAGAATCTAGTTAATTACCACAATTGGATAAAACATGTTCCCATACCCGACCAAGCGGTAGTAATCTACCGTATCCCAAGCCCGTATAGGGAAAATAGGTTAAGAGTATTTACATGAGTTGTTTATGTGTAGAAGCTCCAAACTCAGTCGTAGTTCCAAAGCAAGTACAAGGCAATTTACCGGGAGGCGTTCAGTCTGGAGTGATGGTAATTATTAACCAATATTAGAATGCTAACGGGTCCTTAATTTAGTCTTAGACTGAACCGGTTAGTCTTACGCTAAAATATGATACGGTGTGATACGCTAGATTAAGCGGTGACCGGAACAGAATGTTAGTTGGACCCGACAAGTATATAACTTATATAATATGGGCTACCGAATAACATTCTGGATTTTGATAAGGAATGGACAAGGTTGAACCCTTTTTGATTAAAATACGTAAACTAGCTACGTATGCTTAACCGAACGCACATAGGCGAAACTGGGTAACCGAGAGAGTCATATACAAGATCCATATAGATATATGTTTAAAATAGGTTATAGAATCAGTAGCTTTGCAAAAGATAGGCCCGAGGTGTATTTAAAACCGAATTATGCCTTACAAGGGCATTTTGGTCATTTTAAGGTTTATAAAAGATGTAAATTAGGAATCTGATGTTAAGACCTTTAATATCCAGTAGAAATACTTGTTATATGACGCTATAATAGTAGGATATCAATATATGTGTGCTTGATGATTTTGAAATAATCTATGTCCCGTAAGGGCATTTTGGTAAATTCACACATAGCTTTGAAGTCAACATTGGGATTCTGAGTTCGGGACTTGTACTTACTGTTAAGATGTTTGAAAATAAGTTTATAAATCAGTAGGTAACAAGTCTTGGCTAATAGTTATGGTTTTAAACCATACTATGCGCCAAAAAGGCGTAAAAAATCGCTAAATGCCATTATATTCGATTATTTAAGATAAACTGAGATTAGGACCTGTTTTATATAACCAAAATAAGTTATTTATTTTGTTTAATCAGTAGGTAAAAGATTTGGTTATAAAAAGTTTGGTTAAAGTTATGTTACGCGAAAAAGGGTAGTTTAGTCATTTATCGGCAATTAACGAATCTTAAGCCCTCATTCAGGTTATAAAATGAATGAACATCCCAAATGGTCCTACTTATCATATTACATCAGTGAATATATCATCTTGATGACTAAACCATATTTATGATTTCTAATGTGCCGAAAAGGGCGTTTTAGCCATTTAAATGCCAGGAATACGTCCTTTGCGAAAACTAATATTATGATCAGATTCTTTGACACCAACATAATCAAATAATGTTTATGAATCAGTTTATAGCTTATTTTTACATGCATGTGTGTTTAAAATCATGATTCGCACAAAAAGGACCTTTTTGAAAAAGTTTAAAGAATTTTATGGAACTTTGTAATAAACTCAGATTTCTAAGGAATCGAGTGACGAAACTTTAGATGGTCATTCTTAAAATAATCATGTCTCAAAATGGTCAAAAGTCAATAGCAAAGGTGGCTTGAAACGGGTCAGAATCGAAAGTCAACAAAAGTCAACTGTTGCGACTTTTGGCTACAAACCGAGCCTAGACCAAAACTTGACGAGCCGAATCCGTTGACATAAGTTCAAATACTTTTTTAGGTTGTTAGTGTATCGAAACATATTTTATAACATTTAGATCATTAGTTATGATTTTTATAAAAACTGGACAGTTTGACTTTTCGGTTGACTCGTCAATTGGTCATGAATCCGTGAAAATCTGGAGATGCCCTTTTGAGGGATTAACACCTCCGTTATTATGAACGTACAGGAACTTTCGTTACTCACAATGACGGAGTATTCACGGATTTAGAACAAGGTCAAGGCGTAATTACGACGAGACTTTGTTCTATGCTAAAAGCTATAAGAAATGACTTAGTATGAGATTGGAACACTTACACAAGGTCCAGAGATTATTAAGATCAATGAGGAATGCTTGAAAGATGCATGGAACCCTCTGATTAGTCTTGGTGAGCTTTAATGGTGATGAAGAACAAATTGCAACACCAAGAATGCTTTTATAAATGGTTGTCGAAGTGTTTGGGAGTGATACCAGATGTTAATTGACGAGTATTAAGGTTCCAAGACGTGGCAAGCATGCAAGGAAAGAGCTAAAACTCAACAAAGGTGGCAGAACAGGTTGCTGCCACATTTCTGTTTGCTGGCAGGTTCTTACGGACCGTATGGGTCAAGCCTTGCGGTCCGTAAGCACCTTAGGCGGCCATAGATTCAGGTAGGCTTGCGGACCGTATGGCAAGAGCCTTGCGGTCAGCAAGGGGTCTTTAGATTTTGAAATTTTCAAATTTTCGTTTAAGTCCCCAAACTTCTTTTCATAAAATAATATGCGAATATTATTATGGTTTCAATGACTTTGGTCCCTCCTATGGTACACGAGGATTACCGGGACACGTGTCGGAAAAATGTTGGACGTAAAAACACGAGGTGTTACTTCCTCACCCCCTTAAAATAAATCTCGACCCGGGATTTCAATAGAACAAGTATGGGTATTTCTGCCGCATAACGGACTCAACTTCCCACGTATATTCAGGACCTCGACGAGCGTCCCACTTCACTTTCACGATCGGCACATGCTTTCTACAAAGCTTCTTGACTTGTCTATCTTCAATCGCGACCGGTTTCTCAATAAACCGCAAGTTATTATCGATTTGTACATCGTCATGTGGCATAGCCAACGATTCGTCGACCAAGCATTTCTTCAGATTGGAAATGTGGAATACATCATGGATCCCACTAAGTTTCTCCAACAATTTTAACTTATACGCCACCGATCCGACACATCGATGATCTCGAACGGTCCGATGTATCTTGGGCTCAACTTGCCCTTCTTTCCAAAACGCATAACGCCTTTCCAAGGCGACACTTTCAACACCTTGTCCCTTACCTTGAACTCGAGAGGTTTACGCTTTCGGTCTGCGTAACTCTTCTGCCTATCTTTAGCAGCCTTGAGACGATCCCGAATTTGCAAGATTTTATCTGTCGTCTCCTGGACTATCTCTGGTCCTGTCAGTTGAGCTTCCTCAACTTTTGCCCAACAAACGGGCGTCCTACACTTTCTCCCGTATAAAGCTTCAAACAGGGCAGCTTGAATACTTGCATGGTAGCTGTTGTTGTAGGAGAATTCGACAAGTGTCAAGTGGCTATCCCAACTTCCACCTAGATCAATCACACAAGCGCGAAGCATATCTTCCAAAGTCTGTATAGTGCGCTCACTTTGCCCATCCGTCTGAGGATGATAGGCTGTGCTAAAATTTAATCGAGTGCCCAAAGCTTGCTGAAAACTTTCCAGAAGTGTGAGGTATATCTTGTGTCTCTATCCGACACAATGGACACTGGCACGCCCTGCAAAGAAACAATCTCGTCCACACATAACTTTGCTAGCTTATCTGAGCTATAAGTCTCATTAATGGGTAAGAAGTGTGCTGACTTAGTCAGCCTGTCTACAATCACCCATATTGCATCATTTCCGCGTTTAGTCCTTGGTAACTTAGTGATGAAATCCATAGTCACGCATTCCCATTTCCACATGGGGATCTCTAATGGCTGCAGTAATCCTGACGGCTTTTGATGCTCTGCTTTAACTTGTGAGCATGTCAAACATTTTGATACATACTCAGCTATAAATTTCTTTAATCCAAACCACCAATAATCTGATCTTAAATCTTTATACATTTTATCACCACCTGGGTGAATTGAATATCTGGAACTATGTGCTTCTTGAAGAATCAGATCTCTAAGTCCACCGAAGACTGGAATCCAAATTCGTCCACAAAACCGAAGGATTCCATCATTTCCCGGGGTTAATTGCTCCTTTTCCCCAATTCTTCTTTAGGAAGATTTGCTTCTATCAAGGCTTGCTTCTGTGCTTCCAGAATTTTGTCTTTAAAATTATTCTTTACCTCGATACTCTTTGCATTAATCCGTATGGGTTTAACCCTTTCCTTACGGCTCAAGGCATCAGCAACCACGTTCGCCTTGCCTGGGTGGTAACGGATCTCACAATCATAGTCTTTCAACGTCTCCATCCACCATCGTTGTCGCATATTTAAGTCATTCTGATTAAACAAATGTTGGAGACTTTTATGATCAGTGTATATAATACACTTAGTTCCGTATAAATAATGTCTCCATAGCTTAAGCGCAAACACCACAGCACCTAGTTCCATGTCATGTGTGGTGTAATTTCTTTCGTGTACCTTCAATTGCCTTGAAGCGTAGGCGATCACTTTTCCGCGTTGCATAAGTACACACCCCATGCCGGTGTGTGAAGCGTCACAATAGACCACAAAATCTTCAATACCTTCGGGTAAGGTTAATACAGGTGCATTACTTAGTTTCTGCTTTAAAACTTCAAAAGCTTCCTGCTGTTTCGGACCCCAAACAAATTTCACATCTTTACGGGTCAATGTAGTTAATGGGGTAGCTATTCTGGAGAAATTTTCAATAAATCTTCTATAATAACCAGCTAAACCCAGAAAGCTACGAATCTCTGATGGTGTCTTGGGGGCTTGCTAGTTCATTACTGCTTCAACCTTAGCAGGGTCGACTTGAATTCCACGTTCACTGACTACGTGGCCTAAGAATTGCACTTCCCGCAACCAAAACTCGCACTTTGAAAACTTTGCGTAGAGCTTTTCTTGTCTTAACAACTCTAGAATACACCTCAAGGGTTTCTCGTGGTCTTCCTGACTGCGAGAGTATATAAGGATATCGTCTATGAAGACGATAACAAACTTATCCAAGTATGGTTTGCAGACTCTATTCATCAAATCCATAAATGTTGCTGGTGCATTAGTGAGCCCGAATGGCATCACTAGAAACTCATAGTGCCCATAACGAGTTCTAAATGCCGTCTTTGGTACATCCTCAGTACGAACCTTGAGTTGATGGTATCCAGACCTTAAATCTATCTTGGAGAAATAGCTTGCTCCTTAAAGCTGATCAAACAGATCGTCAATCCTTGGTAATGGGTAACGGTTCTTTATAGTCAACTTGTTTAACTCACGGTAATCAATGCACATCCGCATTGATCCGTCCTTTTTGACAAATAGTATTGGAGCTCCCCAAGGTGAAGAGCTTGGCTGGATGAATCCTTTTTCCAACAATTCCTCAAGTTGTGTCTTCAAATTCTTTATTTCTGTAGGTGCAAGTCTATACGGGGCTCTGGCAACTAGAGCTGCACCAGGTATGATGTCAATTCTAAATTCTACTTGCCTGTCTGGGGGTAGACCAGGCAAGTCTTCAGGAAATACATCGACGAATTCTGAGATAACGGGTAGATCTTCAATCTTTGGCTTAGCTTCATCAATGGTCACTTGTGCCATATAAATGACACAACCTCTCCTTAAACACTTCGATGCTTTGAGTAACGATGCTCTTTCTGACAATCCATAATACCGATCTCCTTGTATAACGAGTGTTTCTCCCTTTGGGGTTTTGATTTTGATGAGTTTCTTGTTACAGGCTATATGAGCTTGGTTATTGGACAACTAATCCATACCAAGAACTACATCAAAACCGGCCAATTTCACTGGCAAGAGTGAAACAGGAATGGAATGATTTTTAATGGATATGAAGTACCCATCAAGAATCGTAGAAGCGGTTTCTATCGTTCCGTCAGCGAGTTCTATATCGTATGTTATGTCTAGAGTTCTTATGGGCAAGTTTAACAAGGTACTAAACTTATGATCTATAAAAGATTTATCAGCCCCTGAGTCAAAGAGAACTCTAGCATAAACATTATTAATGAGGAATGTACCGGTTATCACATTGTTATCCTTTACGGCCTCCTCCGCCTTCATTTGAAAATCACGAGCTTTTCCTTTCCTTGCTTCACTAAGCTTCTCTGCATCTTCCTTTTTATATTTGGGACAGTTGGGCTTGATATGTCCCTTCTCGCCACAGTTGTAACAGGTAGCTTCCTTCAAATCTTGGCATTCCAATGCCTTGTGTCCAAATCCCTACAAATACCACATGGTTTCGCCCGTGACTCTTGACGACATGCACCAGAATGTCGTCTATTACATTTCTTGCATCTTGGTCTATTATCAAACCTTTGGTGACCTTTGCTTGACGCGAATCTTTTGTTCTTGCTGAAATGGTGAAACCTGCCATCTTCTCTCTTCCTTTTCTCTCCAACTTCTGCCTTAAGAGACCTCTGTTTCTTCAAATCTTGCGTTAATACCATAGATAGGCCCACATCAGACCTAAATGTTACGGGCCGAGATGCCCTAACATTTCCCTCAATCTCCGACTCTAACCCGCCAATGAAACGTGAAATGCGTTTGGATTCGGGAGTGATCAAATATGGCACCAATCTCGACATAGAGTTAAACTCTGATACATACTTCCCACAGTCGAGGTTTTTCATGGTTAACCCAATAAATTCTGTCTCAATCCTCTCTATCTCGGAGGACAGTAGGCATTCTTAACCAATTCAACAAACTCATCCCAACTTAGATTGTACAAATGAACCTTCCCAGAAGATTGAATCATCGACTTCCACCATGAGAGGGCGTCGCCCTTGAAAGATTGCGCAATAAACTGAACTATATCTTTCTCAGCACATCCATTGATTTCCACAATAGTCTCAATCTCATCCAACCAACGGAGCGTTTCCACAACTCTCTTCTCCCCAGTAAAGTCTCGCGGTTTGCAAGACAAAATATTTATACGAGCATCCTTCTTTCGTGAACTGGGTTTTCTTTCGGTACTCCTTTCTTTTTCTCCTTATGTTAGATGAGTGTTCGGACTTTTCATTCTCATTTGACGGATGATCCGATTTCTTCTGTGATGAGTGCTTTGAGTGATGTGTCAATGAATACTTTGACGTGCGCTTTGATTGCGATGCACTGGATTCTTTATTCTTCTCATCACGTTCCTTCATTGCTTTATCAACCTCTGTAGCAACAAAGGCTTGTAACTCGTATCTTGTCATTATAACTTTTTCATTATCATTGCTATCCTTACGTCGGCTGCTAACTTCGTTTGAGTTTACCATTTCTTTGCTTGATGCTGAAGCAACGTAGAGTTTTAATTAGTCACTTGTTTGATTGATTGAAAACGGCATAAAAGCCTTAATTTAGGGGATGATTAATGGTGGCACAAAAGGCCCGTCACACAGGACATTTAGGGAGATAGCACAAATGGCTTGTCGTAACGACTTAATTTTACATGAGTTAAGATCACTTTAGGATCATAGAACTTCGAAGCTCGGACGTAGTCATACTGCTTCGTGACAGGAAGTCGTGGAATCTAATTGTCATAGTCACTAATGGACATAACATAGTCGTAGGCAATATCTCTAATGGATATTTGACTAATGAGTACATCGCACTGATGATTTTTGAATTGATCATAATGATTACATAGGTTTGGACGTAGTCCATTTACCTAGATGACTCGTGTGATTCCTCAAGTCACACTAGTAGATGGTCAATACCTTGAATATATTAACCTTTAGAATAGTAACTCTTAAAATGATTAAAAATAACCAGTCCAGATCGGGAAGACTAGTGAGGTTTAGAACGTAGTTCACCACCCGTGGATAGAAGGGAAATCTCAACCTTAACTATCAAGGTAGAAAACCATATAACTACCGTTTTGCCAATTAATGTGACCTAATCACTTGGCGGGCGTAAATCATTAAGAGGATCTTTTGGAAATGTTACGCAGATCATAAATTTCGAATTAAAATCAAGACGATCGATTGAACAACTAGATGAAAGGAATAGATAATTTAAATTTCCAAAATTTCTTTAATAATAGTAGTACGATACAATAGAGTCCATAATAGGACTTAAATAAAGGAAAATGGTCCTCGCAATACTTGAAATAATTAAAATGTCCACGCAGGGACTAAACTAGACTCGTCCACGCAAGGACTTATTTGTAAATAATTAAAATACGACAGAATTTGAATTTAATCCTTCTTCCCTCTTAGCTTCTTTACTAGTCTTTTCAACAGCTTGTTATTTTTCTTGTTGTCTTTTGCGGTTTGTTCCTGAAGTTCTTTGACCTTTTCTAATGCTTCAGTAAGAACTTCAATTGTTGGCGGTGGTTGCTGTGGTTGCGTTTGAGGTTGAGGTTGAGATGGCGCAACCGGATGCTGATAACTATAATAGGGATATCCGCCTGGTTGATAGGGATAAGGGTTAGGATAATGAGCATTCATGGCCATTTCTTGATACGGGTCTTGAAGAGGTACATTATGACCGTGGCTATGCTCCGGCCAAGTAGAGGGTTCAAAGGGGTTATATGCAGGTAGGTTTAAATAAGAAGGGATAGGGTTATCAAAACCCGACGGTGGTAGTGATGATGGCTCACCTGCAGAAAATGGTGGTTGAGGCTCAGGCTCAACAGTTGGTTGTGGTTGATGCTCCACAAAAGGCGAAGTATGTGAGGGTCTACCCATTTGTGGGTCCTCGGGAATAGTGGGGTAACGGTTAGGCGAGAGTGATCCTACTCTCGGTCCTAAGCGCATTGACATGCGCGCTCCACGTCTTCTTGGTGGTGGAGGTGGTAGTGGGTGCTCCACTGGTAGTTCTTGTGGCGGAGTGTGGTATGAAGGTGTGTCGTGTTGGGATGGGGTATTATGGACAGAAGGGGTATTATAAAATACATATTGTCCCCATCTCTCTTCGTAGCTGTCAGTGTAGTGGTGAGGGGTTCCATTGTATGAGTTTGAACCGCTTAATATATCAATAGGGTGACCCATTGATCCTGTTGCTGGCAATTCTGGTTCTGAGTCTTCCTCCATAGGTTCAGGAGAATCCTCGGGCGGTGTTACCGACTGTGAACGTAGTTGGATATCAACGTTGTAGTTTCCGTGAGAAGAGTGGGAATGGGAGTGGTAGGAATGGTAGCTATGGTGCGAATCCGAAGGTTGTTGAACAAAATGCGGCTCAGATGGTGGTGAATACTCATGGGGCAGGTTTGGGTAAGGCTCCCATGGTGATGATGAGTCGTCTGACCCTTCATATGGGTTATAAACAGGTGCTTTTGAAGGTCCTTGTTTTGAGGATCCACTCCTCATCAGTCCTTTTCCTTTCGCTCCTCGTGTGAATTTTGGCGGCATAATTCCTGCTTCAAAAATAATTCAAAATACAAGACAAGCAGAATAATAATAATAAAATAGAAAAAGAATAATCCTAGGTCAAAGCCTAGACTCGAGAGTCTAAGGAATGTGTTACTGTGTCGTTTGAGATCAAACACTAAAGACAAGTGTCGAATTCCCTCAAACGTTGGCTCTGATACCAACCTGTCACACCCCGACATCAACGTGTCTACTGATGGGCCCGGTGGGGAATACTGTGACGTAAAGTTGATATCATCATAACCAATTATAAGATAACACAGCGGAAGGCATTGGACTCATAAACTATTACAAACTGATAAGTGTCCAAAGTTCAAAATAAATATACACAGACTAGGCTTGTAATAGGATCCACAGGCGGATCGCAAAAACATACAAATGATAACAGACTATAAACAGGCAAGTCCTAAGGGCGCAACTCCTCGTATTCGCCCCGCAGCTCCCGACCTATTACGTACTTGCACCTGTAACTTAAACTTTTGAAAATACGTCAGTTTACATTGGTAAATACGCTTGACCGACTCATTTTGAAAACCTTTTCGAAAATGGTTTTAGTCGCACATGGCGCAATTTAGTAAATAACTTGGGATAATGCAAATGACCTTGTATACAGATTTACATGTTGGCTTTTACATATAGGGCCCGGTACAGAAATCGAGACATGATCGACTGACACACCACTCTGAACTTTCACAAAGAAAGCAGGATAGCAATTTCCCAGTGTATGCCTACACGTCATGCTATATTGTCGTGGCCACTAGCAATTTAGTGAGCCAAGGATATCCCAGACACGGTCAAGCCCACCCCCAATGTTTTAGTTTCAAACAAGACAGATCAAAACGGGTTATGTAAGAATCTAGTTAAGTACCACAATTGGATAAAACAAGTTCCCATACCCGACCAAGCGGTAGTAATCTACCGTATCCCAAGCCCGTATAGGGAAAATAGGTTAAGAGTATTTACCTGAGTTGTTTATGTGTAGAAGCTCCAAACTCAGTCGTAGTTCCAAAGCAAGTACAAGGCAATTTATCGGGAGGCGTTCAGTCTGGAGTGATGGTAATTATTAACCAATATTAGAATGCTAACGGGTCCTTAATTTAGTCTTAGACTTGAACCGGTTAGTCTTACGCTAAAATATGATACGGTGTGATACGCTAGATTAAGCGGTGACCGGAACAGAATGTTAGTTGGACCCGACAAGTATATAACTTATATAATATGGGCTACCCAATAACATTATGGATTTTGATAAGGAATGGACAAGGTTGAACCCTTTTTGGTTAAAATACGTAAACTAGCTACGTATGCTTAACCGAACGCACATAGGCGAAACTGGGTAACCGAGAGAGTCATATACAAGATCCATATAGATATATGTTTAAAATAGGTTATAGAATCAGTAGCTTTGCAAAAGATAGGCCCGAGGTGTATTTAAAACCGAATTATGCCTTACAAGGGCATTTTGGTCATTTTAAGGTTTATAAAAGATGTAAATTAGGAATCTGATGTTAAGACCTTTAATATCCAGTAGAAATACTTGTTATATGACGTTATAATAGTAGGATGTCAATATATGTGTGCTTGATGATTTTGAAATAATCTATGTCCCGTAAGGGCATTTTGGTAAATTCACATATAGCTTTGAAGTCAACATTGGGATTCTGAGTTCGGGACTTGTACTTACTGTTAAGATGTTTGAAAATAAGTTTATAAATCAGTAGGTAACAAGTCTTGGCTAATAGTTATGGTTTTAAACCATACTATGCGCCAAAAAGGCGTAAAAATCGCTAAATGCCATTATATTCGATTATTTAAGATAAACTGAGATTAGGACCTGTTTTATATAACCAAAATAAGTTATTTATTTTGTTTAATCAGTAGGTAAAAGATTTGGTTATAAATAGTTTGGTTAAAGTCATGTTACGCGAAAAAGGGTAGTTTAGTCATTTATCGGCAATTAACGAATCTTAAGCCCTCATTTAGGTTATAATCTGAATGAACATCCCAAATGGTCCTACTTATCATATTACATCAGTTAATATATCATCTTGATGACTAAACCATGTTTATGATTTCTAATATGCCGAAAAGGGCGTTTTAGCCATTTAAATGCCAGGAATACGTCCTTTGCGAAAACTTATATTATGTGATCAGATTCTTTGACACCAACATAATCAAATAATGTTTATGAATTAGTTTATAGCTTATTTTTACATGCATGTGTGTTTAAAATCATGATTCGCACAAAAAGGACCTTTTTGCAAAAGTTTAAAGAATTTTATGGAACTTTGTAATACACTCAGATTTCTAAGGAATCGAGTGACGAAACTTTAGATGGTCATTCTTAATATAATCATGTCTCAAAATGGTCAAAAGTCAGATTTCTAAGGAATCGAGTGACGAAACTTTAGATGGTCATTCTTAATATAATCATGTCTCAAAATGGTCAAAAGTCAGATTTCTAAGGAATCGAGTGACGAAACTTTAGATGGTCATTCTTAATATAATCATGTCTCAAAATGGTCAAAAGTCAGTAGCAAAGGTGGCTTGAAGCGGGTCAGAATCGAAAGTCAACAAAAGTCAACCGTTGCGACTTTTGGCTACAAACCGAGCCTAGACCAAAACTTGACGAGCCGAATCCGTTGACATATGTTCAAATACTTATTTTTAGGTTGTTAGTGTATCGAAACATATTTTATAACATTTAGATCATTAGTTATGATTTTTATAAAAACTGGACAGTTTGACTTTTCGGTTGACTCGTCAATTGGTCATGAATCCGTGAAAATCTGGAGATGCCCTTTTGAGGGATTAACACCTCCATTATTATGAACGTACAGGAACTTTCGTTACTCACAATGACGGAGGATTCACGGATTTAGAACAAGGTTAAGGCGTAATTACGACGAGACTTTGTTCTAGGCTAAAAGCTATAAGAAATGACTTAGTATGAGATTGGAACACTTACACAAGGTCCAGAGATTATTAAGATCAATGAGGAATGCTTGAAAGATGCATGGAACCCTCTGACTAGTCTTGGTGAGCCTTAATGATGATGAAGAACAAGTTGCAACACCAAGAATGCTTTTATAAATGGTTGTGGAAGTGTTTGGTAGTGATACCAGATGTTAATTGACGAGTATTAAGGTTCCAATACGTGGCAAACATGCAGAGAAAGAGCTAAAACTCGACAAAGGTGGCAGAACAGGCTGCTGCCACATTTCTGTTCGCTGGCAGGTTCTTACGGACCGTATGGGTCAAGCCTTGCGGTCCGTAAGCACCTTAGGCGCCCATAGATTCAGGTAGGCTTGCGGACCGTATGGCAAGAGCCTTGCGGTCCGCAAGGGGTCTTTAGATATTGAAATTTTCAAATTTTCGTTTAAGTCCCCCAACTTCTTTTCATAAAATAATATGCGAATATTATTATGGTTTCAATGACTTTGGTCCCTCCTATGGTACACGAGGCTTACCGGGACACGTGTCGGAAAAATGTTGGACGTAAAAACACGAAGTGGGGTTACATCCTCACCCCCTTAAAGGGGTTGTTGCACAAAAAGGTACCATATAGGTTGGTCTGATTTCCGTTTAAGGTAACCATGTTATATTTCACTCATAAAAAAAGTAACCAACAACCTGCCCTGGCACCAGAAAAAGTCAGCATGGTCAAACTTACCAACATGCCATCATTTTGACTCGGTAACGCATCTGGACTACATTCTTGGTTTTAAAATGCGCGCATTATGCGTGATACGCCCGATGCGCTGATGAGAGCACATCGCCACAGCTAATGCGTTGCGTTTACGTGATACAAGAATATTGCGTCGATTTCGCATAATGGGTTCCGATGCACGCAACATTGTTTGTTATGTTGCTTTCCATATTTTATGAAATAGGTTGGATTTTTTAAGTAATTAATATCTTAGTATGCTTGATTTGGACCATTATGGTTCCTAAACACTTACTGTGGTTCTAGAAACATTTTATTATGCTTGATTTGATCCAAAAAGCAGAACTATTATCTTCTTATTACGTCAGTTGTTTTAGTTTAAGTATGGTTTATAAGTTATGCATAAATATTTCTTTTATAAAGAGCGCATCGCATACGTGATACGCTTGCAACGTGCATCACACATCAGATTTTTGGACCAAACACATCGGAGCGTATCACGCAATTTAAAACCAAGACTACATTACGTCAAAACCTTGGAAAGTTATACGGCTTTTATTTACGAATGAATCTTTTTAAGGGTTTTGTTTGTGAAAATAAACATGGTTACAGAACACATATCTCAGATCAAACTATATGACATTTTATGAAATAACTCCGGTAAATAACACTAGCATTTGAAAGAAATTACCGTAGCTGATGCAATCTGGAGGACTGTTTGACCGGAACATATCCTTCTTTATTCTACAAAACAACTGCAATCAACATTCAGTATGTTGTTTCTAAGACCATTAAATTGTTATACTGTTTTCAACTGATGTTTATTTTACCTTATGCTTTTCTTCGAGCAGAGCCGGCCGGAAAAACTCACGAGGTTGATCATATAACACTGTGGCTCTATGTATTAAAAAAAGAAAAGAAAAAAGAGGGGAATGTGATAACTGTTATACGGTTATACCACTGACCACAAAACATGATCAATCAGAAATAATAACTTCGTACCATGATAATTGCAGTGTTTGTCTTACCATATTATGATACGATTCGATTTGGGTTTTTAATATATCCTAAACGGGCTACTTAGTTAAAAGGGGGCAGGTCAAATGGGCCAAACAAGTCAAAGTAGCCCTAAGTCTACTTTTAAGGCATACAACTTCTTAAACTGTTTTTATTCAAAAATTTACGCTAGTATGGTAACTAAATTGTTTTTGTAATCATAACTAACACAATAATCAGTTTTTTTTAAAGGGCAATAAAAAGTGCTTGTGGGTGAACCTATCCAGGTCCGACCCGTTTTGACCCATTACCCAATATAGTTTTATGGTAGGTTTTAGCTACTAAAACACATTTTACTTGCTATTTTCATGGGACAGACCGACAGAACCAGTATATGAAAAATATAAAACTTTAAGCTAACCGTCTCACTTGATACCCCAAACTTGTTCTAACTCATGCTGCATTGCCTTTGTGACACACAACGAACCGTTTGCCATCTTCCCAAAATGTAATTCAACCCTAAAAAAAGTTCAAACCATGGTTTCCAACTGTCCATTATCATGTCACACACAATACCTTAAATTCTTGATCATTATAACATATATAGTTTATTTTTACCAATGATATATTGCTACAAAACGACTGCTTCTGCCAAGAGATAACGCAAGCAGAGTATATCCAAAGTTATGCCAATCAATAATGAACGAGGATTGCCTCAACCAGCTGGCCCATTTCACCACAACCAAAGTTGGAACCGAAGGTGGATTCTACAGTATAATATGATTCAGAAATATTGAAATGAAGTGATGTATATTTATAGTGGAAACTTAAGCTTACCTGTACTATAAATACATCAGGGGCCTTTATTTTAAAACAAAGAAACCAAAGCAGCATGATGAATTGAACCAATGGCTTTAGCAAAAGCATAACTGGACGAAATATTTTCGGTAAAAGTCCATCTTTTGACGGCCATTGCCTCTGCAGAATACAAATTAAGATGCATTTGATATGACAAGTTGAGTTTGTAGGATATTTTTTGGATTATACAAAGTTATTTCGGTAACAGAAACAATACCATGGTGTGGATATGTATGGATGAATGCTCTAATAGAGCGGAATGTGGGTCAGAACCTGCACGAAAGAACGTAATAAGAAAACAGAAGTAACTTAAAGTACATTGTGGCTTAGTGTAAATGCATGTTTTAGACAAATCACTGCTTGATCAAGTTAAATGTAGCAAAGGGAAATCAGAGCAAACAATCATACAAAAGTATAATAATTTAAGTAAGTTAATGCCGTAAAATATCGGATATCGGTCAAGGACCGATATTTGAGATATTGGTTATCACGGCAGGATATCGGTAACTTAACACTAACAATTCAGTATACTCTCCTACCATTAACAAATTAACCTTTTGCAACTTTCCAAAACACTAACAATTGTAGCAAGTTGGAACTGACTAAGACTTAAAACATTAACATTTAACACTAACAACTAAAAATTAAGACTTAAAACACTAATAGCAACAATAAGAAGAAAGACGAATGGTAGAACTAAGAAGAAAGGTACTGATATCGAGAAAATCGGTGATATATGGGTCAACATCGCCGATATTATCAGTACCGATATTCTGACCGATATTTTGCACTAATATCTCGGCAGGGGACGATAACCGATATATCACTGATATATCGGGATATTAACTACATAGCTAATAATGATAGTTGTAAACTATTAACTATCGCTAACATACAGTGATGGGTAAACTATAGCAGCTACTAAGTTATGTTATGAGTCATGAGTGACATCCTTAATAAAAGATAATTGTACAAAGTGATATAAAGCATATACCTCCATATGCAACAATATCGACCTCAAGATTTGCCTGCGAAATAAAAAAATAACATCAACAAACCATTGGATTATATAATATGAAAATCAGAACTACAAAATATTAAGATACATGAAGGTTTTACAATTTATTTTTATATCTAAAATCCTACAATGAAATAGTCATAAAAAGTAAAGATACATCACATCTAGTGTCAACAAAAACATTATATTAGCAGAAAGCATACATTCATATGTTCATTAGACAAGCAACTAATCGCCGACTAGTCGCTGATTAATCGCTAGTCGGCCCTCTACTGAGTAATTTTTCGTTAATCAGTCCATGAATCGCTAGTTGGTCCTAGTCGGCCGGCCCAAAATCGGGAAAATCGGGAAGAATCGGCAAAAATGGAAAAAAATTAAGAAAAAAAAACCACATATTCCGGCCAAAACCTGCCATATTCCAGTTGAAACTTGTCTACTTAAAAAAGTTATATGTATAAAAATATGTGCATATATGTATAAAACTTACAATTATACATAAAAAGTCCGATCCGACTAATCGTTACTCCCTACCCCACCGGCGGATTAGCGCCTACCGAGTTCTACAACCATAATATTTCAACTCAGACACCCAATTTGAAGTACATTAAACCCTTTTTGATTGTAATCTTCATGATTCGATTTCAAAATCGAATAGAGGGCAGGAAAAGTTATGAATTGTGGAGAATCATACAAATTAAAGCAATATATAAAAGCCTAATAATATGGTTTTTGAGAGGATAAACCTGACGAGCAAGAGAAAGGGCATGATATTGCATACGAGGGCTGCGACCAATATCGCCGAGCACTACAACTGCTGCTCGCCCTCTCTTACCCAATTCCATTCCTTCCGAGCCTGATTCACAGTTGAATTTTGACTGATCTTTAGTTGAGAACTAGAATTTGATCTGATTAAAATTGGGGAAAAAAAGGAATTAGGGTGTTGGGTAGATGAGTGTTTGCTTAGAGAAGATTGGATTGATTGTTGTAACTTGCAACTCAAGGTTCCGCAGTTAAAATAAACTCCTATGATTTATGATTCTTGTTTGTTATTCTGAAGAAAATGACCAATTTGCGAAAATGAACATATTACATTAGTATGGGTTTCCGCGATACGTGTATATTTAGACGCTACACCTTCAAATCAAAGTGCGTCTAAATTGGGAATAACTTTTTCATACGTTAGCATGATAAAATTCTCTTAAAATTGGTGTAAATTAAAAAAAAAATCGTATGAAAAAATTTTGTTTGTTTAAATATTGTGGTGGAAAAGAAAAAAAAGAAGCGTCAACGCATCACGAAAACCCATGATATTGTAGCGTCTAACCTAAATGCATCAAATGCTCATCTTTACGAATTGGCTTGGTCAATGGTCATTTTTGTGATATTCCCTAAAATATTTGCATTTAATTAGTAGGATAATGTTTCTTGTTTATGTCTTCTTAATTGATACGTATCTGGACAATAGTATAACCAAAGTGTTATTATTAGGCCATGTGTAATAGGGCATTATAAGGGCATGAAAATGTTTGATAATGCCTTTAATGCCATCCTCTTGGGCATTATAGGGGCATAAAGAGGGTGGGGCATTTCTATAATAATGCCTAAAGAAAAGAAAAATAATGGAAAGTAATAAATGAAATGGGCATTAACCATTACATCTTTTTTTAAAGGGGCATTATGATGATGATGTTGTGAAAAATGTCACTTAGTGTGCATTAACCATTACCTATGGTCTTAAGGGAAAATTACAAAAATGGCAACTGACCAAAATCACTTTCAGATTTTGCCACCTTATGCGTCCTTGGAGGGACATATCATGTACAAGACGCGTCTGGAAGTGCATAGGACGCGTCTTGGCCCACCTGTAACATTTGAATGCTACGTGTCCACGGGTATTTAAATTCCACCTATGGTGAGCCCGGGTGAGTTTTCTCCTCCAGGTCTCAGATTCGAGTCTGGGTGATACGAGTTTCTCATTGAGGGGTTTAAATTGGGGATCTATTGTGCGAGGGGCTGTTGGATATTTATGTCCGGTTCGATAAGTCAACGCTGCCGACCGGGTCTTGACCCGTAAGCGTTACACCGTGGGCAACGAACTTAAATCCACTTAACTAGTTTAACTGGTAATTACGAGAAATATGCGAAACGCATCATAATTATATTTATGATCATAAGCGAGATTATTTCATTGTTGCGGGTATTAACTGAGGCGGGTACATTGACTGGGCGAGACGGGTATACTTGCTACGCCACTTACCGCACATGCAAGGGACCTCCAACACTTGGCACACATGCATTAAGTCCACCAATTGGAATGCATGCATTATGTCCACCAATAAGAATCCATGCAAAGGATCTCCATGTGCTATAAAAGGGGTGTTGGGTCTTGCTTTGAGATGTAGGAAGAACTTGCAATAATCTCACAACACCCACAACCACAAAACGGCCAGAACCGTCACCACCGCCGTCGTCCCCGCCGGCCAGAACTGTCGTTGCCGCCGGGTGCTGCCGCCGCTAGGACCGCCGGCCACCACCTCCGCTACCCGACCCGAACCCGTGTTTCGCTAGTTCGTATAACTAGCACTTGTTCGTTGAACCTTGGTGTCTCAACCGGTTTATTACTAACCGAAGGTATATCTAAACCCTATGGTTTGCGTTTATATTTCGTGTTTGCATGTCGGTGACCTTGTTCCATTACGGATGTTCCTTGGTATAAAATGTTCATGTCATTTTGTTACATACGCTTACGTTGTTTAAATATGTACATATACATATTGTTCACTAGTTAAAATTTATTTTTAGCTAACATAAATATATATATATACATGCTTGTTAAAAGTGTTTTGACTAATCCTTGTAACAAAATAAATATGCGCTTATATGAACCAGGTTCATAAAATAAAAGTAAAATTATACCACTGGATATCCAACAGGGGCTCTCTAACGTGGACCCGGTTAATACAACGTATCTAAATCTCATGACATTCGCGAGTAATCCACACCTTTCGAAAAAATAAATGATGTTCAACAACTATTTTCATAATTTTCTCCTTCCCTGTTATTAATATGCACTCTTGCTTTAGTGAAACTGGTCGAAACGGAGTATGGTGGCACAACCAGGTACTTATTTGGAAATCCGTGCATTTTTAATTATTTTTTTCTAAATCTTTGGTTGCAAATAATATAAAGCAGTGAAATTACTTGATTATCGAAATATTTATTTTGGTCAAATTTAAGCTATTTCACTTCATGCATGTAATGAGCCTCTTCAAAATATTAACAATGCAAATTTCATGCAGGTACAAACATGAAGTGACAAAGGATCAGAAAGATGACATTACTTATCTTGTGAAAAAATAGACACAAAATGGTATTGTGAAGAAGCAGGATTAAGTTGTTTAAAAGCTGATTATAATGCTATAATTATAGTTAACATTAAGGTATTGTTACATGACGCAGGTCACACCTAAAATTTTAAGAGAGCTGACTAATAGCCGTGTTCGTGGTGAGAAAGAGGATGATCTCATGTCTATATATATTCTTTTGCGTAATTTAGAACGGGTCGGGTCAGGTTTGGTAACAGGTCAAAACGGGTAGGTTTGGATCGACCTGTCAACACCTTTTTCTAATTTTTGTATTTGTAAATCTTTAATGTAATAAATAAGGTTACCGAAACCAAATTATTAAAATAATAATCTTTTAACTTTTGTTAATCGAGAAATTTAGGAGGTTTAAGCGTTTAAAATCACTTAGCTTTCTGACATGTTTCATTTATACACGCTTTAGAATTTTATCTTTTTGACTCGTTATTAGGAAAATGGGTCGATATTGCCGGTATGCAACACCGCTATTTTTCTTTCCTTAAATCTGCATCACCTTCCCATAAATCTGTGATCAACAAAACTATAGATTAAGACAGATTTGATACTTATTCTTAAACTCCTAGTATAAGACCCACACACGTTACAGCGGTAAATGGGCGAGTTTCAATGCACAAAATATAGGAAAGGAAAAGAAAACCCCCAAAATAACAATCGTAATATCCTTAAACGTGACTGATTCATTATTTTTTATTGAATTTTAGTTATTAAAAGGAAAAAGAACAATATAGAAATTTGTTAAAAAAATATGTTAAACGTGGTGGAGCGAATCAATTTTAATAAAATTTAAACAGAAACATAAACACAATGTTACAAAATCTTTAACAAAAAAAGAAATTTAAACTGAAATACTTAAAAAGGTATATATATATATATATATATATAGGGTTAGGATCATGTGAGAAGCACTAGGCTAGTTGAGAAACTTGAGAAGCATTCTGGACCACTTTCCCCAAAGCTTTTCGTAATATACCTTACGTATAGTTTAAAATTGACTATATACATATGTGTATAATTAAATATACATATATGTATATAGTCAATTTTAAACTATATGTATTTGTATATTACGAAAAGCTTAGAGAAATGTATGGTCCATAATTTTCTCAAGTTTCTCAATTAGGGTGAACTTCTCTTAGGATCCCTACCCTATATATATATATATATATATTATCAGGCATTTTTTTTAAACAAACTAAGTTATATGATACAAATAGATATCTAACCACCTTAAATAAATATATATTGCAGTGTTTATAAGTTTTTTTAATTTATATATCTGATGAAACAAATATAAAGAGATAAACAAAACAAAGAAAAGGAAAGAAAACTTGTAAAAATAGATGGATCCACTTTAGGTTGGAAAGAAAAGAAAAAGGAAAAAAAAAAATCTTTTTATGACGTTTTTACCCATGTTCACATATATATTTATCTATATTGTAATAAAATTTAAAAAGAATGGCACTTTGTGTATTGTAGCCAAGATGTTCTTTAATATATATATATATATATATATATATATGTATGTATGTATGTATGTATGTACGTATATATAAAATTGCGCACCCCCTCTCACCGGGTGTGTACGGTTAGGAAGAAAAAACAGCTAACGTGAAACTAACGAGTTAATTTATCTTGTGCTTTCTGATCTAGAGATGGAAGTTTTATGTTTTGGAGCTTGTTTAAGTTACAATTATGTGTTAATGAACTTCAACTATTGCGCGGACTTGATCGTTCCCGGGATATTAACAATTTTGATGAAAATTTCTCAAGTTGGATGATTTATACCGTTTTTGTATATATATATATATATATATATATATATATATATATATATATGTATGTATATATAAAATTGCGCACCCCCTCTCACCGGGTGTGTACGGTTAGGAACAGCTAATGTGAAACTAACGAGTTAATTTATCTTGTGCTTTCTGATCTAGAGATGGAAGTTTTATGTTTTGGAGCTTGTTTAAGTTACAATTATGTGTTGATGAACTTCAACTATTGCGCGGACTTGATCGTTCCCGGGATATTAACAATTTTGATGAAAATTTCTCAAGTTGGATGATTTATACCGTTTTTGATAGCGTGATTGAAAAAAAATGTATTTTATAGTAGATTCTTGATTCATGTTTGAATTTTTTTCATAAAGTTCATTTTCCAATATACATAAAGGATCTCATCTGGAGTTATAGAATCATCATCATATTATGGTCTAGACTTTGCAAGTTTGAGGTTGATGTTTTTGGGCCAAAAATTACAACCCTTTGGGCTTAAACACTGCAGGTTTGTAGGTAAGTAACTACGGCTGTTTTGGGCTGGAAAAAGTTACTATTTGGGCCCCAAGTCCAAAATTGGGTAACCGGCCCACATATAAGCAGAAAACCCAACCCAACTATCTGAACTCATTGTCGTCAATAGCCATGTTTTTTTTTTCCTGAGCAGCAATATGTAGCTGTGTAGGTGATGATGCACATGCTAGAGGTATTTATCGAATCGAATATCGAATTTTAAATTGCTCGAATTGAATTTTTTGAATAATTTTTTTCTTGAATTCGTATTCGATTAAGAATCAGCCAATTCGAATTCGTATTCGAATTAAAATCCCAATTCGTATTCTATTAAAAATTTGAATAGATTCGTTTTGATTCAAATTCAGTTAGAATATGTAATAAATTCTTTTAAGTTATGGGTTTTGTAATGGATTTGGAACGGACTATTTTTATGTTTAGAATAAATTTAGAGATTAATTTATGCTATATCCCAATAAAAATTATATTTGTACTTATAAAATTAATAAATAAATATGTACAATTTTAATTCGAATTTCAAATCAAATTGAATTTAAAATTATAATTTCGTATTCAATTTACTGGACTTGAATTGAAACGAATTCTTGATAATCAAACCGGATTAAAACGAATTCGAAACGAATTCTGAACACCCCTAGCACACTCTGATGTTTGCAGGATCCAATATATTTTTATATTAACCCGGCTTGCTTTTTAATAAAAAATTGTACCGAGAGTTTAAATAGAAGTAAACATATTGTGACGATATTAGAATCTATATTACCGAGAATTTAAATAGAAATAAACATGCTGTAAAAGTATTAGAATCTATATTACCGAGAATTTAAATTTAAATAGAAACAAACTGTTGTAACAGTATTAGAATCTATACAAACAACAAATATAAAAGATATAAAATAAAATCTTGTGTTACATACAAACTTGAAAAATAAAAAAAATTACACAGTTACATAAAAAGTGCACTTGTGCAAATGATAAATTTAAAGGTGTCAAATTGTTAATAGACTTAGTGACAGATCTAGAAAAAAATTTAGGGATATTCAAAAAGTAAAATTTGGACATAAGGGTATCGTAATATTTGCTCAGGGGTATCCTATATATAAAAACGAAGAATTTTTTTCACTTTTTTTACGAAGAATTTTCTTTTCACTTTTTTTACTAACTTTGCACTTTGCCAAAAAAAATTGAGAAGTGGCCTATGCACCCCCACACCCCCTCTTAAATCCGCCCCTGACCCTGAATTGAGTAACCAACAGGCAACGTAAGTGAACTCGTCGTAAACGTTTTTATAATTTGTAACTTCTTATATTTACGTTTATGAGACTTTTGACAATTTTGATCACACTTTATTAAAAAAATTGATCATATTTTTTTATAATATACATTTTGGTCTGTAGATATTTATTTATATAAAGAAATAAAAAACTATAGATATTTATATAACGAAATTAAAAGAATAAAAGTCTTTTTTTTTTAACGGCAAACACACTTTATATATATATATATCAAGAGCCAGCAAGAAGCTGAGAAGACAACAAACGGAAGCAAACAGAGAACAAAACAAAACAGAACAGATTACATCAAATCGATTAAGTCGAAATTCTTCCATTTTCCCCAATCCGGCTTCCTGAGATTTGAAGGACTCCAAACCCAAAGGATAAAAGTCTTAGTTATTAAGTAAACTATTATGTGGAGTGATAGTAAGCGACAAGAACAATATTGAGGTGACAAACCGAAGAAGAATTAAATTATGTAACTTACTTCGTTTTTTAGTGACACGTGTCATGTAGATTCATCGTATGTTTCTAGTTCCAAGACCATGACGTTTGAATGTTTGATGATATTGGTGGCATATCTAGAATAAAAGTTTAGGAGTATATAAAAATTTTTCTTTTGGAAACGGGGTAAAATATTTGCTCAGTGAAATCCGATACATAAAACAGAGAAGTAGAAAAAAAATGTTCGTACACCAACTGTGTTTTTTTTTCCTTATGCGTTCACCTTTTTTGGTGATCTAATTTCTCACAAGCAATCCTAAAAAAAATTGGGTCGGGTCAGGTCCAACCGTAGCATAAACAAAGAAGTAAAGAATACTCATTCTGTAAACCTTAGCCCTAATAAAAATCCCTATCAAAACTCCTAGCCTCATGTAATACAACTATACAAGCACTACTGTATGCATACAATTTGAGCTATAGTTAGCCATGGATCCCATGCCTTTAAAGTCTAAACGATAGAACATGACTACATAATCACTCAAAATACTCTGACCCCACCCAAATTTTACAAACAATTAAAAATAACTGATACCTAAACTATTTCTCACAAAAAAAAAAAAAGAAGTGATCGACTCTTAATTGGTGAGGTCTGCCCCTCTGTGTTTTGTGCGCCTAAAAGACAAAAAAGTGATCCTAATGAGAGTCGAACCAGGGACATCTTGAATATGATACAATGTCTTATCCGCTGGATCAATCTTCAATTTGTTTATGAGCTCACCTCATATTTTACTAATTGGCTGACTTCTGATTTTTTATATGGTTTTTATCAAAATTTTTGAAACTAAATGGTTCACAATAAAGTTGAGGGGTAGCCTGGGCTACGCCTGATTCTATGCTAGTTCTGCCTCTGGATAATGTTATAACATTGTTGTTGTAAGAGCCCGAGCCCGACTGGACCGGTCGATTGGGTGGGAAACAGATTATGTAAATGGTTTGTTTAAATTCATTTGAACCTAGTGTGTGTTAGAATTCAAGTGACGTAGCGGAACAAAAAAAATGCACATTTTAAACACATAGAACGATCAGAACATCACAATATTATGTGGTTCGGATTCAATGTGAATCCTACGTCCATAGGTTGCAACTAAATATTTTATTATGTACGGTACAAAGATTAGACCAAGAAATCAAAACCAGACCTTCCTCCTCAACTTAATGGGCCGCCACCATTTGGCTTCTAAATGTCGACCAAAACCAAGCCCTGAAGGACTCACAAACCTAACAAGGTGCATCGACTTTTCTAGGCCTAATACATACAATTAATGCTTTCTAGTTGTCTGGGAAGCCCATGTTTGGTTGAACATCAATCAATAAATTATATTCAGTATAATCTCACCCATAATAAAGCTATTAGTAGGGACTGCGGATGATCGGTTGTGAAATGTAGGCAAGCCTTACCTTTATCTCAATAGATAAAGAGACTGGTTCCAGTGAGACCACCTCCTCCCAGCTCCAAAGACACTTCCAACCATAAGAGTCAAATGAAACATAAAAAGGCAAATAGCTACACTAAACACAACAAGATAATATGGGCACCAAAAAAATTCTTTCTAAAACTAACAAACAAGAAATAGGTGAAAACGCATAAAAGAACGAATTACACAACAAATAGGCACCCCAATAAGCTATAACATGCCTAGGCCACCAAAAACAAACTTAGGCTCATAAGACAAGACCCCAATACCCTATCATACCGCTCTCCTAAAAGTCCTTGACACTAATCCTACATCTCCACAGACACCTATCCTAGACCATATCCTCAGAGAGGTGCAAGTCTATCAAATCCTTTCTAATTTGCTCCTCCCAAGTCAGTTCAGTCAGCCTCTATTCCTCTTTCTTTCCATAATAAAAGTTTCCACAATTCTAACTGTGGTCGTCGCCTATCTCCTCCTGATATGCCAAAGGTATAACTTTCTTAGATATTGTTACTAAACGTTGGATGTCACTAAGGTTTATGTTTCTTAGATATTGTTAAAAAAAACTTCAATGATACATCTACAAAGCCTTCGTAGACATTCGATAACAATACTTTTACCAATTTGTTTAAATTCATCATAATGTTCACTTGATGTGTCATATGCCAACTAACGTATAGCACTTATACATTTTATTAGAGGCAAAGAACTTTTTAACACACCCATATTTTATTTGTTAAAGCATACACAATTGTTGGACATACCTTAAAAATCAATTGAAAAGTTGTTTGCTCATTCAGAACAATAACAATAAAAACTCAAGAACCCGGCCCCACCTCATCCCCATCGATACCTATCCTTTAGACCACCCGTAGTGAGGTTTTTTAACGTTTTTCCCTCATAAAAAACGCCTAACCACGCCCACTTACCGCCCGGGGCGTTTTTTGCCAAAAAAATGCACAGGGCTCTGTTTTTTTCCGTGCCCCAACTTCGAAAATGTGATCAATGACCGTTGAGCAACGGTCTAAAACAACGGCTCTATTTTTTCTTTTTTTTAGTTTTTATTTTTATTTTTAGTAATTTAATTTTTTAGTTTTATTTAAATTATAAAAAAATAATTGGGTAATGATTGATTGGGGCTTTATGGTGTTTTATTCCACTACACCTCTTTTAGAATAAAGCCAAACAAAGCACCATTGCTGACTGGACTGCCACATGACGTAAAACGCCCAAGGGTTAGGGCTTTGTATTGGTTACCACTACACATGGTCTTACAAAGGACTCGGTCACGAACACATCGATCCATGTACTCGTCCATCATGGATGGACGGCAACGTAGTCCTCGAGGGCGGCAAAATGTCCTCGTCGAGTACCTTTAAAGATGCTCTTATATCTTCACTAGCACGGAATCATATGTTTGATCCTCAAACTCAATGATTAGATGCGGGTTTACATGATTAACTGCTTTTTAATATAATCTTCTTCCCATAAGTGATATATCTTATTACCTTATAATTGTTTAGTATATTTAGGTATTTCATATATATGTTACTGGCTGCCAACAAGCCACCAAGGCAAACCTACCTGACTACATTAAGGCAACTCATGTTAACCATGTTTGTTGGTCGTGGGAATTCTTAAATAGATAAAAGAAAAACCATAACTAACGCATGCATGATTCTTGGCCTTTTGTCATTATGACAAGCAAATCTTCATTTTAAAATTCACTTCCAGATTACATATTTTATGAACTAATACATATGTGGTCTTAAAAGATGCCACATTTAAATACATCTGTCTTTTTTTAATTCGTTATTTGACCTGTCACACTTGTACACAAGTACGGCGGAACTAAGAGGGGCAAAGAAATGTTGATCCCGGTCACTAAAATTTGTTAACTTTTGTTATAAGATCTATCTTTAAGAATAACAAGAATTTGACCCGCTCACACATATTATAGAGAGTATAACATGAATATGCAGGAGCAGAACCAAGAGAGGTACGTCGAAGGGGTCTGTTAACCCGGTCACTGGAATCTGTTTCATTTTTGTTATAAAATATACTTTTTTTAAGAAAAAAAACATGAGTGTGGGATGGGTTTACATATATAAAATACAATATCGTAAAGTATACACCTTAATAAATAAATAATATAGATCCAACATTACCTAACAAATTTCAATATAGATTCCATCAACTAACAAGTTTCAAACAACATCATATAACCTAAAACTAAAACTAAAATTAAAGTTTTAAACTTTCAACAATCTCAATTTCAAGGAAAACTTGACTTAGTCAAGCAAATTAGCAATCATACAATAAAAACATTTAAACATTCAAATTAAAATTCCATTTTTTTAAATTATAACGAAATACATACCAAAACATCACAAGTCGCCAAGTCGGCAGCAGGAAGAAGCATAATTCCAACCGCCGAACATGTGACTTATAGAAGCAAAAGCAAAACCGCAGGAGATCATGATTCATGAGTGATCGTTAGAATTTTGGTCGATGAATAGCGTGGAATTAAGGTAGAACCATAGGTTTATACTTTTCACACATCAGATTTTTTTGAGAAGGGTAAATGGGCTTTTAATTAGTAAAACATTTTTTGGGATTGGTTTTTAGACAATGGGTGTTTGATGGGTTACAATCTATAAGAAAATGTTTGGGGTGTGAGTCGTAATTTTTATTTCGTGGAGGCTAGGTTCAAACATACGGGGGACAATGTTCAAAAGTTTGTGAGGTCAGTCGAAAGACAGTAATATACGTAACATAAATAATATAAGCCCGTGTTATTGTTTGACCACACACTTTGTGTCTGTATCTGAGGGTGTACTTTGATCAATTAAACAATAATAATTCATATTTATTAAAATTATTTGCAATGAAATAATACTCATTCATAAATAGAATTAAATAACAAAGAAGTTATCACATATTCTCATACCATTGAATCAAATGTTTACAGAATCATGCTCTCCCTCAATTGATTATCGCACAATTGTACTCTCAAATCTAGAAGAGCCGATTCAATATAGAATGACTATGTCATGATATCTATATATATATAGAAAGTAACAACTGATGACATCAGCTGACATCACCTAGACAGGACCTTTAACAATCAGAAAAAAACTGAATGATTCCCACAGTTGTGTTAAAAAAGATTGTTCCATAAGATTACAACAACTGTCTTATAAAACCACTGTTGTCTATGACAAACAGTTATTTCTTCAACAACAGTTCTTCTAAACAACACTTGCCTTTAATTAACTTCAACAATTATTCTGGTTCAGCAGTTCTTCAGCCTTCATTAGTCGTTTCATGGGACGAGCTGTTCTTTCACCACTTGATTCAAATCTTTATTGTTAGTGAAGAACAATATTTGTGCAGAATTAGAGGGTTCAACACTTTATACACTAGGTCCGCCTCTAATAGTCGTTAGAAAATAGAACTTATGATGACCCGACAAATGTTTTGGTTTCGCCATTGTACAAGGTATACAGACCGAGCATGACAAGTTTCACTATATATATATATATATATATATATATATATATATATATAACAGAGTTCAAGTTTGACTCTTACGTGTAAAATTCAAGTCCTAATCGTGAAAATTTTAGAGCCTCTTGCTTTACAAACTCAAGTTTGTTATATAATATTTTGTATTATATAATATTAGAGCCTCTTGCTTTACAAACTCAAGTCCTAACTGTCTTTATGATTTAATTAGCCAAACACCCAAGTTTATAATACAATAAATTAACACAAAACTTGAATTTACGATCTCTAATACCCAAAGCTATAGCATTTGTAACCTAACCTATCACATTAGAGTTAAACTAGGATTGCCGATTAATATAAATATTCTAGGACATGGAAACTACAGCTAATCATTAAATCATAAAGACATCACTTATATCATCCGCTCCTTAATTGCCTCTTTGCCTTGCACGCCAAGTCGACCTCATTCCCAACATGAAAATGTTTGGCAATGTTAGCTACTTCAAAATGGAACACACACATATAATTTTATAGTGATTCATTAAAGACAAGACCATGTAACCTAAAACTACTTTAATATTTATAAAATCTTCAATTTTTTGTTTGGTTTCATACATTATTTATTAATTATTGATGGAATACGTAGAGTGATATTCTACCTTAAACATTTGTGAGTATTTTGGTCGGAGACACAAACGGATTCATGGAACTTTTATCCTTTGATTTCTCACCATGTGGGCGGTGAGGTGCACACTAATGTTTGCTTTTCTGATGACAAGGAATCCAATGACCAACAAGACATGTACATACATGCATAGAACCCAATGTAGTACCCAATAACACATGTTTAAAAAACAATTCACATGTCTAGCAAGTTAAACTAATGATGACTTTTATGAAGGAAATACATAAGTATATGCATTTATAAGGGTGGTGGGAGTGGGTGGCAAAGGGTGTCGGCAAACCCTTTTGCCGAGCAGTAACACCAACCCCATCCCTAGATTGCCGATCGACAAAATGAATGTTCAGTAAAGGTTTGCCGCTCGAGAAAATGGACAATTTGGCATGCTTTTGAATTCAACGGCTATAAAGCCGTTACAAAATTAAAAAAAATATTCTTTTAACTTTTTACACTATAAATTCAAACCAAACCCAATTTATTTCATTTTACACCATACTCTCATCTCCAAATCAACCAAGAATACCAATTACTAGCCCGACTCCTACAAAAAACATGGAGGATGAAATCCCGTTGTTTTTTTCACCCGATAGTAGCGACGAATCGTCCAATAGCAAAGTCTACTAGAAGAAAAACATCACCTTCCTGGTATGTTCGGTAGCCTTGATTGCACCCATTTCGTATGGCGAATGTGTCCCACCGAGCTTCGAGGTCAGTATATGAGAGGAGATCACCGATACCCGACTGTTATGCTCGAAGCGGTGGCATCTCAAGATTTGTGGATTTGGTATGCTTTTTGCGGTCCACCGGGTTCACAAAACGATATCAATGTGCTACAACAATCGCCGTTATTCTTAAGGGAACGAAATGGAACCGCGCCTAAATGTCCATTTTACGTTAACAACCATTATTACAAACGAGGTTATTTGCTCGTGGATGGAATCTACCCTGCATGGTCCGTGTTTGTGAAAACGGTCCCATACCCTCACGAAGTAGACGAAAAGATGTTCAAGAGACAACACGAGGCCGCAAGAAAAGACGTCGAAAGGGCTTTTGGCGTTTTGAAGTCGAAACGGGGTATCTTGTATCGGCCGGTGCGAGCAATGGGCGTTAAAAAAATAAGGGTAGTCGTGTACACGTGTATTATTTTACACAACATGATTTTAAAAGACGACGGAAACGCTATTGCACCGGTACACATTCAGGATCACCGCTTGAGCCCGCGTTTGATGATACGGTGTTGAACGAGCTAATGGATGAAGATACGCATTGGAGACTTAAAAACGATCTCATGGTTCATATCGGAAGTCAAGATTTACCCCATGTGTTGGTCGATTCTGACGATGACTAGTTTATTTTAATTGTTTTAATTTAGTGTAATTTTATTTCTTTTTTATTTATTTTGTGTTTAATGTAATTTTATTTGTTTTTAATTTATTTTGTTTTAATTGTTTTTATTTAACACATAATTTAAAAAAAAAAATAATAATAAAATAAGTTTGCCACTTTCAAGTGTCAAAACCACTCCCACCACTTTTCATTAAAAGTTTAAACTTTTTTTACTAAATGACGTGGCACTCTCTCATTGGTTGGTTTAAAAGTTTGCCACTTTCACTTGACTAACCACTCCCACCACCCTAACCAATACACTATTTCACTTTGTGTGCCCAATAAATTTTTTTTGACAACAAGCTTCATTGCGCGCATTATTAGATATCGGACTACCAAGAAGCTAGAGGCTGAATTACACCAAGTTTACACCATATTTACATAACTTGACCAGGACGCTACACTTACATCACAATGGTCGTCTGACTAGATTAATTTCGCCCTGTTTTTTATCCAAAGAAAGAACAACCTTTAACGTCACAAACTGGTTTCGTCATGCACCATTAACCTCACTATCTGTTTTAGTTATCGTTACAAGCACCGATAAATTTGCTAATGTATCTTAATTTCATCTACATAAGTCTACACATGTGTATCTTTTTAACACTACTACATTACACTACATACACAAAGTGAAATAGGGTGTGTAAGCTCATTTACACAAAAAAAAAAAAAGATAGAGAGAGATGCAGGAGTTTGTGATTGATCCCCTCTCTGTCTATAATATACATAAAGGGTTTAAGTAGAGATGCAGACGAACCTAAAACCGAGGGACATACCCGAATTACGCTCTTAACATTCAAGACGGGTATTTGGATATGAGACCGGGTATGGGAATTTAAAAACTTTCGCGAGTATGGGATGTGTATGGTATTAAATGATACTCACCCCGTTTACCCAAAACATGCATACCGGTTTACTCGAATCACACATGTAAACATTTTCTTTTTCTTTCTAGAATCCTTTGTTCTAATTCATTAATTTTTGGTTTTTATATTTCTAACGAATTTATGCCGACGCGTGAAGTAAAATGTAAGCACAGACAAATGCAAACTTTTCGCAAGCTGGCGTAAAACATAACAAACTCACTACAAGACAAAAGAAATTAAAGACAAAAAACCATTACAAGATAAGAACCATAAAAAATTTTTAAAAAAGAGCACTACTCATAAGAGGCTTCATGTTTTGTTATATATATAAATATAAATTTCATTGGGTAATAAAATTATATAAAAATTAAATAGTAAGAAACATATTTGGAAATCCCAACAGGTAACTTTTAACATACTAACGGGCATACGTTGATGGTGAATAGAATCAGGAAAATCAACGTTAGGTGGTTGGGATGGTTACAAATTTAGCACGCTTCTTTTTGTGTAATGTTTGTGTTTTGCTAGATTATAGCTAGTCATTGTTTTGAAAGTTCATTAGTGTGAAAAATAAAATGACTTGCACTTGGTATTCAAGATTCATTATAATTGATGATGCTCCTCGTTCAAAAAGTGAATTTTGAATTGGTATCTAAACTTACTTTTTAAAATGGTTTGCTACTTTGGATGGACTCTTTAGATTTGGGATTGAAATACATAAAAGCGATTTTGATAGGCTTATAAAAGGGATATTCACTAAAATAGGCGTTGAGTTACTTAAAATTACCAAAATAAATATTCAAAGCGTCTACACATAGAGACTTCACATGGAGAATGGGTTTGTGTAGCCTTTTTTCTCTTTTATTTCCCTCCACGATTTTTTAACGGACATTATTTTTTTCATAAGATATCTTTTTTTTTAAATTACACCAAATTAAAGAGAATAAAATGGTTTTTAGTTTGGTGTGTGTGTATATATATATATTAAAAATAAGTATGAAAAAGTTATCCTCATTTAAAAATCAGGAGGAAAATAAAAGAGAAAAATGTTACACATAAAGGCTTTAGTTCTTCCCCTAATATAATTTGTAGAGTATAAATTCAGATGCATGGACAGATATAGAGTTTACGTAGACTCTTTAGACTCATGGCTCTTTTCTATCAAATCTCAAGGTGGGTCTATTATAATTTAGGAGTCTATTTTTTAAATGTTTGGGGACAAATGTTACATTCTGAAGTGAACGGATTTTTATATGTTTTCTAAATTTAGACATTTAAATGTTTATTTTGGTGAAATTTGTTTGGTCAATGTTTATTTTTGTCATTTTTTTATAAAATTGCTTTTGATAAGGTGACTCAAAGCTAGGGGTTAGATTGACTCAAAACTAGGGGTGCTAAAAGGATTTTGGTTTTAGTTTAATTAGGTGAATAACATAACCTATATATCTATTTATGTCATAATCATCAATTCTAACATGAAAATACTTAAAATTGTATTGTATTTTAGGTTGGCATGTTTAATCTTTATTTGCAAATATAAGTAACATTTTGTAAATTACCATTTACTAACAATTTAAATAACTAGTGACTCCAACTCATATGATTTTTGTGAATTTTATGTTCCTTATCTCTTATTCTCAGTTAACAAAGTCGGGTTTATATTCAGCTCAAGATTAATGAAAACAAATAAAGTTGAGAGTTGGAACTAGAATGAAATGTTGGTACAAAGTTTAAAAGCGAACTTATATATTTGTTGGTCTTAAAACACGGATAAATAATCTTGAAGGATAGTGATTTTAATCACATTCTTGATTTATTACATAGGTTCATATGTCAAGTTTAATTTAACGGAGGAGACCCAGCGAGACACCTAGGTTCGATCCTTGAGCTAAACAAGGTTTACTAGTAATTTCACCGTCATGTCAACGGCGGGTGGGTTACCGGGTTTTCCCTGGAATTGATGGTGGACTCGGGTTACTTTCTGAGTACTCCGTTTGGTCCAGTGGGTGCCCCAAGAGTGCTCGGGATTGATTCTGTTGGCCGTTCAAAAAAAATTTAACGGCCTGTCCATGTCATCATTGACGACACGTGTCCTATACGTGTCCTCTTATATGTACACATATTTGATTGTTTTAGAATGTATAGCTCATGTTTTTGTCTGAAACTGTGGGTATAAAACAGTTCCTTCTTGTTACGACATACCGAGACAACAACATGCAATTCATATTTGCATGCATACAGTCTCTTATACGTGTGATTTTCACGTGACAATATTATTTTATTAACGTTGTTGAGTATCGAACGCATGCCTTAGTACCATGCATACATGGGTCAATGCGTGAAGCTGGAGTTTTTTGCTGAAATGCTGCTAAACCAAAAAATTTGATCACAACTAATGCTTCATTTCAAAATATTTCACATATAATGCTCTCGCCATTACAAATGGCGAATTTTTCAAGCTATAGGCTTGTGTAAGGGAATTGTTCAGAACGTGTAAGAATCAATGATCGGAAAATGTACTTTTTCGCCATTTGCAATGGCGAAAATTTTGAAAATCAGAATGTGTAAGGCTCAATAATTGGGCACATGTACTTTTTCACCATTGCTAATGGCGAAATTTTATAAAAATTGAATTCGCCATTTGAACTGGCGAAAATCAGAATGTGACATGTACTTTTTCACCATTGCTAATGGCAAAATTTTATAAAAATTGAATTTTTTCGCCATTTCAAATGGTGAGGGTGCAGAGATGGCAGATTTCGCCATTGATAACGGCGAACCATGCTTATTTCGCCATTAACAATGGCAATGTACCGTTTGTTAATGATTGATCTCTTACAACATTTTTTACTAGATGACTCATTCACAATGGATTTGGTATATTTGTGTGAGTGTGTTAGTTATATTATGAGAAATGGTTTTGAGTGGTTGTGAGTGAGGAGAGAGAAAATGTTACTGTTCATCTGTAAATATACGGAACACTGTTCATCCTTTATAATTTTTTTAATATTTTTGAAAGTGGTTGTAAGTGTATGAGAGAGAAAATATAATGATAAAAGTATAAAAAATATTATTTAATTGAAAATGAGAGAAAAAAAGTAGTGTATTTTAATGTAATTATATGAATAAAGAAAAAAATCAATGTAAATGCTCTAACAAAGCTAAACCTACATTTTTTTGAAGCGGCATACTTTGGAAATAGCTAAAAAGATATGACAATATTAAGAAGCTTTTTGTCAAAAAATATATATATATTTTCTTAACTATCCCTTATAAATATCTAGACTGTAAATAAACCGCGAACGAACAGGAACGAGGCCTTGTTCGTCTCCATTCGTTAAGGATATAATGTGTTAACGAACGGTCTGTTCGTTTTCGTTCATTAAAGAAAGGAACGTGTTCATGAACACAAACAAAATCAATGAAGACGACAGTGGCTATACGTGGATGGTGAGAGGGGGCGACGCTAGACCTTGAAGCCTAATTGTTAAACGAGGGTCGATAGTATTTTTCGATGTGAATAATAAGAAGGAAAGTGGAACGGTGAATAAATAAGGTGGAGATATGTTTCTTATTTTATCTATTCGAGTAATTAGATAAATAAAAAATTAAAGAATATAAAAAGTTTAGATAAAATAAGTAAATGGTATAAAATCTTTAAAGAACAACATAAACAAACAAACATGAACAAATGCTCACGAACAAATTACCGAACGTTCACGAACGACACATTTGTTCGTGTTGTTCATTTAACTAACCGAACAGAATTTCTTATTCATGTTCGTTCATGAACTAACGTAAACGAACTTCCATCGAACGGTTCATGAACTGTTCACTGAACGCTCGGTTATTTTACAACCCTATTAAAATATCTCTTTTATTGTTATTTTGTTTTTAGTCCCTGTAAAATAATCCAATATATATAATGGTGGATTTTGTCTTTATTGTGGTATGTTTCAGTGTATCTGGTCTCATATATATTTCGTACGTGTATTCTCGTATAATAATATAAATAAAGAACCATGAATATATTTTTTGAGATGATTTGTACATAACAAAATTACTTCAACGAAATAACGTGCCTTGGAAAAATGAGTTTGATATGTATGATTAATTTGTATTGTCAGGAAACAACGTATGATACGTATCTTTAAAACATGAGTTTGTATAGTATGATTAGTCATATTGTCGCGGATTACCTATCCTATATTATAAATGTAAGTATACAACAAAATCATGTTATTTTGCTTATATATTTATACAATATATATAGAAATTGGGTATCATGACTTTCCGTTCTCCCGAAAACTTTTGGTCAAACTCCGCCACCAGCTGGAATGTATAATGTGTTGTTGTAAAGGGAACAACACATTATTGGTTTTGCATAGCGTCTAACAATGAGAAAAGATTGTAAATTTCAGAAAAAACGTTACACTATACTTGTTAGGGTTGGGTTCTTTGCAGAACTTTACTTTTGGTCAGAACTTACAAGACCATTTTAGACCACTAATTATTTCTTTGTTTTAAAAATACATAAGTAAATAAAAAGGGTATAATAGTAATATGCAAAGTATTTCTCTCTAGTTAACTATTTATTTATCTCCTCTACTTGTGTATCTCTAAAAGCTTGTATATAATTAAATTAGTTACATTAACTGGTCAAAGTAAGAATCAATCTTTTTAAATCATAAACATCTATTTACTTATATATGCAAATCTCGTATTAACTACCATTTGTCAAACGAATAATGTGTTTACATATATGTAAAACTTCATGATGATCATCTACATGCAAACTCGATATTTATTTACATGTATGTAATTTTTTTTACTAATCATTTGTTTGTCAAGGTGGTCGTCTTTTACATATGTGTAAATGTTCTACGTATGTGTAATTATATTTATTTACATATATGTAAATTAATTCTGCACATATATGTAAATGTTTGCATATAAGTAAAAGTGGCTATGAGTTCTTATAAAAATTTAAAATCATAAAAGTAAAACAATAAGAACAGAAACATGACTTTCAAATAAGAATAACAACAATATATTGTTTACTTCCCAAAAAAATAAATTAATTTATCACTATTTTAAAGTTTCTAGCACTATTTGATGGATAACAACGATGAAAGAAAGAAATTGTGTGCAGGGGTTAACTAAATGGTTCACACAAAATCTTGGGTAATAAATTTAGTTTAGTAAAATAAGTTAATATAAAAACCAAGTAAACAAAACTGAAAACGATTAAATAATATTTGGTTCAATTAAACTAAATAGTTAAGTAGTCAATTACAAGTATAAAAATCCCATGTAATAAATTTTAAAGAATGGCAATACGGAAAATTGATCGTTTCATCTTCTTCATAGAGCTCTGCATCGTCTTGGATTCTTATGGATTTTTGAGTTTTGTGTGAACATGAAAATGGATGTCTATTGACGAAGAGAGAGAGAGTTTGAAAGAAATATTAGGAAGGGAGGTTGTGGAAAAATTGAATTTACTTTAATGTCCTTGATTAATAAAATAATGAAAAAATCAGATAAAATGAAATGAGTGGCTATAATTGGTTCTACAACAATTGTGAATTCTGAAATGATTCTTACAAATACTTGTTATACTTCTATAATTATAAATGACACAGACATATATCTATGGTTATAATTAAAATTAAAAAAGACACAGACATATATCTATAATTATAAATGACACAGACATACATACATATATATATATATATATACGGGAGGATTTAAATGAGAACGCTAAATATCGTGAGAACAAATAATATTAGAAATCAAATTTACACGTTTAAATTTACATGTATACGTAAATAAAGAAAATTTACATATGTGTAAGTTTGTCATTTACACATGTGTAAAAACATTAATAGGAGTTAATTTGAAAGGAAAGATGAATTATTTAAAGGGAAATTTCTTTTTTTACTATTGTATTTTAATTATAATAAGGTTATTATTAAAATAATAATATAGAATTCGGTTCAAATGAGAACCACCACGAGTTACGAGAACCGCGAGAACTTTTTGATGCGTGCGAGTTGGGCCAATATATTTTTTTTGCACAAACATAGATGAAAACATTATAAAGACATCTGTAAAAAGTAAAAAAAATGTCGAGGCCGTAGTATTGACTGATGCAAGTTTTTTTTACACCCGGACGTAAATTTCAAAATTTAATTTTACGCCCAGACGTAAAAAAAAAACTTGCATCAGTCAAAACCACCACCTCGACAATTTTTTTTACAGATGTGTTTATAATATTTTCATCTACGTTTGTGCAAAAAATAATTTGGCCTAATTCGCCCCGATCAAAAAGTTCTTGCGGTTATTGGAACTCGTGGTGGTTCTTATTTTAACTCATCTCTGTATATATTGTCTTAAGTACGATTGATATAGTTGATTATTTAACTGAATAACTTTTTCCATCTTACCCTCATCAGGGGATTGACGACTACGTCAGACAAGGATAAATGGGCATGGGATCCCGGGAAAGATGGATGGTGTTTTCTTCGTTGCGTCATGCCGCAATCTTCTCTCGAGGTTCTCGGACCCTTCTGTCCGTTCGAATGGATAAAGTGGGTTCCAAAAAAATTAAACATTTTCGGTTGGCGTGGGCTTCAAGATAGGCTGCCACTCTTAAAGGGTTGCACAAACGAAACATCTTTCACGGTTCTACGTTGTGTAGATTCTGTGGGGAGGCCGAAGAGAATGCCGAACACCTTTTTATCTCTTGTTATGTGGCAACCGTACTATGGCATAAGGTTAGTGTGTGGTGTAATATTCCCCAAATCTATGCTTTTAATTTGAAAGACTTGTTTCAAACACAAAGAAACTTGGCGGTATCGAATCACAAGAAAGAGATGGTACGGAGGATTATACTGGTGGCCTGCTGGGTGATCTGGAAGACACGAAATGAGCTAGTATTTTCGGGGCGCCATCCGAACATTGACAAGGCCTTTGGAGAATTGCAAGCTATGTCTTTTCTGTGGCTAAAAAACGGGCGAAACAAATTAATTTGGAATGGAATAACTGGGTGAATTTTTTGGGCTTACATTAGTTGATGGTAATTGCTGGGCTTACATTTAGTGTTTAGAGTCTTGTAAACATTTGAATGTAATTTTTGGTGGTGAATGAAAAAGTCCTTTACTGTTCAAAAAAAACTTTTTCCATCTTACTATATCTAGCCATCATCACATCAACTTTATTATGCAGTTATCAACTTTGTACTAACATTAGTCATGTAATGAACACACCCATAAAGATATATTTCGTTCATTTATGTATATATGCATAAAAAAGAACAGATCTTTGTATATGTATATATGCATAAAAAATAAGAGATCTTTGTATTCTCGTTTTAGAGAGAGAAAATGTTATTGTTTATATATAATATGGTAAATATTGTTCACTTTTATAAAATTTTTATATTTTTATGTGATTGTGAATGGAGAAGAGATAAAAGATAATAATAAAAATAAAAGTATAAAAATATTATTTAATTAAAAATTAGAAAGAAAAAAAATAATTTTTAGTATAATTATAAAAAGGGAGATAAGAATTCAATATAAATGCCATTTTCATAATTTGAAATTAGATATAAATGCTATTATTATTATTATTACTATTATTATTATTATTATTATTATTATTATTATTATTATTAATAATAAACCAATGTTATGAACAGTTCTTTTATTTTTTTTCTTTTCTTTTTTTATTAATGTTATGAATGTTTTATTATTTTTTTCTTTTTCTTTTTTTATTTTATTTCTTTATTTTTTTTCCTATTTTTAAATTATTATTATTATTATTAATAAACCAATGTTATGAACAGTTCTTTTATTTTTTTTCTTTTCTTTTTTTATTAATGTTATGAATGTTTTATTATTTTTTTCTTTTTTTATTTTATTTCTTTATTTTTTTTCCTATTTTAAAATTGTAACAATAACATCACATATGGATGAGCAAATGGTATCTATATATTAATAAACCAATGTTATGAACAATTCTTTATTTTTTTCTTTTCTTTTTTTTATTAAATTTATGAAAGTTTTTTTATTTTTTAATTTTCCTTTTTTATTTTATTTCTTTATTTCTTTTTCTATTTCTTTTACTATTTTAAAATTGTAACAATAACATCACCTATGGATGAGCAAATGGTATCAGGTACCGGTACTGAACCGGTACCGACACCGAAATTACAAAACCGGGTACATATTTATTACCAATTCGGTACCAATTTTTTGTACCGATACAGTACCGGTTTTTACCCTAAAATACCGGTACCGTACTGGTACCGATCCGGTACCGTACCGGGTATATTCGGTATCGGTATGGTACCGGTATATATGGGTAAAACACCGGTAAGTACCGGTACCGGTTCGGTACCGAACGGGTACCGTTCTCATCCCTACCGTATTGTACCGAGCATTTTCGGTGCCGGTACCTAATTTCGATGATTTTCGGGATCGGTACTTTCGGTGCCGTTACCGGTACCGAGCTCATCCAGATTTTAACGTGTTAGTACCGTAACAACTAAACTGAAAACAACCGAATTTTCAACGTGTAGGACGTGTGGGTCCTATTATTATATATTAAATTATTTAAAATTGTTTTTTAGGACGGAGTGACTATTGTTACTACGTCATTCTTATCTATGTTTCGATATTCAGTATCTGTTTGCCATTGCCAACACACATTTTATAAACACCAGATCCCCGCTGTAACGCGCGGGTGAAAATCAAATGGTTATTATTATTATTATTATTATTATTATTATTATTATTATTCTTATTATTATTAATATAAATCTCTTTGGTATTTTGTCTGCATTATGATGCATAAGTTTCCAAATTCTGAGATACAAGTGACGCTCTGACTCACTATTTGTGTAAACATCGTTTATTTAAAATCGCCAATTATTCACGTGCTTACACGTGACCCGTGACCATCCACGTCAATTTAACGATGCAAAATACAAAACCAAACCCTTATAATATTTCAAACACTGACACCAAGATTGTCCATTATAATATAATAAATTAGAATTTTGCCTGTCACGTGTTGCAACGACGGTAAGTAAAATATAATGCATAGACTATAATCGATCAGACTACATTTACGTAGAAACGTATGATACTCAATTTTATACCGTCGAATCAAAACATATTAAATTTACGTCAAAACACAGTCCAACTCAAAACATACATGAAATAAAACATTTTATAATTGACCCGACTCATTTTCAAACAAAAACTATGTTAAACGTAGACGAAATCGAATTTAGACCGACACATCCATAAAAAACGGGACAAATGAGTATTAGGGTAAACTCAAAACTTTAGAAATGTGAGGTGGTGAAAGTGACATTTACAAAGTTAGAGAGTTAGCTTTGACATTGTAGCAAAGTTTGGGGGTAGAATGAGTTAAAAAGTTACATTAAAGGTTAGACGATTCGAAATATACCCGCAAGTCCATAAAAACAAAAACGTAAGAAATTAGTTTTAGGGTAAGTTTGAAACTTTAGAGACACGAGGGGGTGAAAGTGACATTTATAAAGTCAGAGGGTTACCTTCAACATAATAACAAAGGTTGGGGGTAGAATGAGTTATGTCTAAAGTGCCTGAGTGTTAAAGAAAAGTTAGAAAGTAGGAGGCCCTTTTTGTGAAGTTAGAAATTAGGGGGTAGAGTGGATTAATAGTTACGTTAAAATGTAGACGAACTCAAATTTATACCAACACGTTCATAAATATAGAAAATGTAAGAAATTAGTTTTAGGGTAAGCTCGAAACTTTAGAAACGTAAGAGGATGAAAGTGACACCACAAAGTTAGAAGATTAGCTATGACAAAATAACAAACTTTATGGATATAATGGGTTGCATGACAAAAATTTGATTGTTAAAGAAAAATTTAAAAAGTTGAGGTGGGGGGGGGGGGGGGGGGGGGGGGGTAGACATATAAGAAGAGTCATGGTCACCGACCATGCGCTTTTAACATTACCCTATATAAAGGCAAGCTTGTGAATAGTAAAATAGTATCTTCTCCATTCACAATTTGTCATGTGGAATTTTTTTTTTCCATCTTTTATTAAAATACCGGTACGGTTCTGTTCAGTCTCGGTACATGAAGGTAAAAATCGACACCAGTCTGGTACAGAAAACATCAAAAGTCGGTACCGAATTTAGTTCGGGAAATTCGGCACTCCTAACCAATACCATTTGCTCATCCCTGATCATGGGTACCGTACAAACACCAACGGTAAACTTTTTTTATTGATATTCTTCAATTTTTAATGTTTTCTTTTTTTTTTAGTTTCTGGGCTAGGGATGAGCTCGGTGCCAACCGATTGTCCGATACTAAATCGGTACTGGTACCGAAAATACCGGTTGCGATACAGGTATATGAAGGTAAAAACTGGTAGCAAACCGGTTGCAGGAACGCCAAAAGTTGGTACCGAATTGACTTAAAATCTTTCGGTTTGGGAAATTCGGTACCGGTATCCAAACCATTTGCTCATCTCTGACCATGGGTTTCATACGAACAACATCATTACCATAAAATTTTTTTGGTTGATTTTCTTTCGATTATCTTATACTGTTTTTTTTTCAACATTTTCTTTTTATTCTTGTCAGCGGTTCTGTGCGTAACTCGCTCATAGTGATTTCAAAACACATATGAACACAGACTAAATGACAAAAGAAGTTTGTCCCAACGCGGCTAAGGTGATAAACCTAGCGTATATAAATATGCATTTCAACCAATCTAATAAACTAGTGGAATTTCTCATGATACACAACAAAAGGTATGGGTTTAATTCAATATCGATATATGTTTTACATCTATAAAAAAGGATACTGGTACGTACCGAGACCGATGTTGTTCAGTTGGTATCAATTCGGTTAGTAACATTCGCTATAAGTTAAGGTACAAAATATTCCTCTATTGCGATACTCAAAAAACCATAAGAAAAAATAATGTACATTCTGTTATGAATATATCATTTATAGTCACTCTTCACATTCTTAACTTCTCATTGTATTTACTCTTATGTTAAATGTGGAGCCTATAAATAGAGGCTTTGTATTTCATACATACTATCAATAAGATTCATATTATCTCATTCCCTTGTTCTTCTCTTTATATTGCTATTAGGTTTAGTTGTTTTACAACACGTTATCAGCATGAGAGTGCTCGAATTATCATTGGTTTAATCGTTGATTAAAGTCACGGTTATCTATCCTATGTCATCGAAGATGTTCTGTTGATGTAAGTTTTGGTGGCCCGAGTTGTTTCCCACGAAGATTGGATTTTGTGGACATGGCGATTGACAACCGATTGAAAGACTATTTACTTTGGTTCTTTCAAGGTAAGATATTGCTGCTTGTTGAATATGCCTTATTTTTTAACTTCTTATATTACCTTGTTAAGAATGACCGTTGACTATTTGACCAACATGATATTTTTGGAAGTCCATTGAACATGGATCTTCAAATCCTAATAATTTTTGTTAACCTTTTCCTGAATAAAAATCATCACGGTGTTTAAAAAAAAAGAAAAATTAGTTTAACATATATCTGAACACATGATATCTATTTGCGGGGTATATTGCGGACTTATTCCTGGTTTAGAAATTGATTATTATAGTTTGATAAATTATTTTTATACATGTTCAATAGACAAACTTTACATGACTTTGAAAAGACTTTCTTTAGAAAATAGACACTTTTATGGCGTTATGATCGTAGCTCTTATTTACAGCTTAATATGATTGGTGATGATTAGCCAATTTTTTTTTTCCATATGATACTTATAACAATAATCTAAATTTTATAATCTAAATGGGAGGATAAATTGAAGAAGATGACTAGATAAATATAATACTTTAGTTTAACTACCAGCTTCCGGATAAATCAAGTTAATCTATTAATTTCGCATTTGATTTTACAGTTAATTATTAGTATTTCATTCTCGTTTTGCTTAAGAAATTTATAAATCATATTTTAAACTTTTGAAGTCACCGTGGTTCAGTATTTATAAATTATTATTATTATTATTTATTTTGACTTTACGAAACATTTATTTTGAGGACATGAAACATGTTCTTTCGTATACCATACATACATACATATATATATATAAAAGATATATATACTACATATTAAATGCACTTTATTAAGATTTAATAACTCTTTTGGTGGAACTTATGTGGCAATCAAATTGATAACACTTTATATATATATATATATATATATTAAGTATTATCAATTTGATTGCCACACATATATATAAAAGATATATATACTACATATTAAATGCACTTTATTAAGATTTAATAACTCTTTTGGTGGAACTTATGTGGCAATCAAATTGATAACACTTAAAACAAGATTATCTTATTTATTTGCATTTAATTGGTGAAAAATGTTATCTCACAAAGTTTCATAACATGTTTTATTTGACTGAGTGTTATAATGTTGTAAATTACATGATCTAACTTTATCTCACAAATGAAAAAGTTATCTCACAAAGTTTCATAACATGTATTATTATGATCCAAGATGTATGATTTCATAGTGCATTTCATTATATGTCATTTTTTTCAGTAATGTTTTGAAATTCACATACTTGATGTTGAAAAAATCGAGAATGATATCTAAAGATTTTGTTGGAAAATTCATCACATTAGTGATTGAAACTTTAAGTGGAAATCTCTCATATGGAACTATAGTGTTATCAAGATACCATTAATTATCATTGAGAAGGTTATCTTCTGCTTTTTTTTCATTCTTTAACTATGATGGTATTCATTAATTTTGATCACACCTTAGAACTATTTTCATGGATTAATCTTGCATAATTTTAATTAATTACATAACTTGTATTCAACGTATTATGTAGATAGTATTGAATTGAAAGACTAAATCAAAGTTGTGGTTTTGTCACTCCCATGAGAGAGTATATATATGATTAGATATGACGCATGAAGTGTCAGAGTCCTTGAATCGCATTATTAAGTTGTGAAAGGTCATAGATGTTAGACCATTAAATCTTATATGGCTCGAACATGCAATTATTTCTCAGTTTATGTGACAAGAAAAATGTTTATAAGAAAAAATTGGATGATTTCTTTTTCATTTGTCACACCTACAATATGTCCCTTAAGTAGCAATATCATTAAAAGTGTATGAAAGGTTTGAAGTAAATGTGACTATATACTGAACGTTGTGATTATGAACATAACTGAGCAAATGTAATGATTGTTATATTTATAATAAGTTCGACCATAAAAAAAATGTAATTATGGTCATAATGAGATAGACCACTAGAAGTGGCAAATTATGGAGTGATTATATGAGAACAAAATGTCAAAAAGGAGAAAAGTTATATAACATGATAGTTTGCAATGATAATGCGCTGTTCTCTCGCATAATGCAACTAATACACATACGATCGTAAACCAGAAGTTATATATATCATGGTTATTACTTAATTGGCATGATCGGTTAGACCACACCGAGTCAATGATGATGTGAAACATAATGAAGAACTAGAATATTCTTCAACATGATAATTACCATGTAATGTATGCTCTCAAGGGAAATTTTATATTTGCAAAATAAACGAGGGTGTGTATACCTAAATATTCTGGAAGCGATTAAAGGATATGCATATACCAACATGATACCATTTAGTGTTTTAAATTGATGCATCGTCTAAATGGTTATCAAATCCACAACCTGAAGCTTGTGTGATTGTGGCTTAGCTAATGTGATAGCAAACATATTAATCCAGAATAGTATATTTATTTGATGATAGTGAATTTGATTCCCAAGTTATTAACGATCATTGGAATAAGTGTTATTGTTGAGATGATCACTAAACGTCTACTATTGGTTACAAAGCAAATGATCATGAGAGGAGAAAAAAATTCATTTAGGTACATGTAATTTTATATATAGTACCATCAATTCACATCAAGCTAATAAGTTATAGTTCTCCCCATACAGTTGGTTTTTGGTCAGGAACCAAAGATGTCTCATCAAAGATTTTGGTTGTGCGACATATATTGAAACTCATCCACCACTACGCACAAAGATGGGAATTCTAAAAAGTTTGAGAATATGTTGGGTATAAATAATCATCTATGATTAAATACTTAAAGCCATTAGTGAGAAATTCGTTTATGGCTCATTGGTTTTCACTTTAATGAATGAATGTTCCCAACATTAGGGGGAGATAACAAGCAGTTGGAAAGTGAAAATTGGAATGAATTATCATGTCATGTTGATCCTCATACTATAAATGGTGAACCAAAAGTTCAAAGGATAATTTATTTACCAAAATTAAAGAACAAATTACCAGACAAGTTCACTAACCTAAAAAGAGTGACTAAGTAAGTCACATAATCAACTGCTTATGCTCCATTAATATTTATGTCCTAAGAGGACAACCACATGTTTTTGTAATGAGTCTATTGCACGCCTAAAGCGTGGTAGACTAGTCGATTCCAATAATAAAAGTCCTCGAAAATTGGAGCAAGTAATTAAGATGGTCAAGTCGAGGTTATAGTAATAAGATCTCCTGAAGAGACAATAGACATGATGGTTCAAGAAGAACCTCAGGTACCTGAAAATAAAGAGATCTCAATAAGTTGTATCATGTCTAAGATATGTATGGAATCGAAATAAAAATCGACGTCGTTATACTTTTGTATATAATGTAGCGCTTAAAATGATTAAATGATGATGATCAAGATTTCAGATCTGTCTATGAATGAATATTAAGAAATGATTGGCCAAAATAGAAAGACGCAAATAAGACAGAGTTTAGTTCTCTAATTAAATCGAAAGTTTATGGACCAACAGTCCATACAACTGAAGCTGTAAAATATGTTGGATACAAATGTGTCATTTACGCGAATCATGTGAAAATCAAATTAAGTGATATAAGTCAAAATTGGTGGCACAAGAATTTTTGCAAAGACCTATGATTGATTATGAGGAGACGTATTCTCCAGTGGTGGATGCATTTTGTTAGTCTGGTAATATAAAGAGAGAATTGATATTCGTCTTATGAATATTATGTATCACTTGGTACTGAAAGTTTACATGAAAGTCCCAAAGGATTAAATTATGTAGGTGATGTAAAGTAAGTTCTCGAGAACAATGTGATCATTTATACATATTCAGATTTGAATAGGTTATGATTATTTTACATGTTGGATATAATTGGAACTCCTGATGAGTTTCTAAAGCAATTGAGTGCTTAAAACGTTATGGAAACATCTTAACGATATAATGCTTGTGCACGAAGAGACATACATAGAAAACTTGTATCCGGTGATTGTGATATCTCAATAAATAGTGTACAAGCATGGTACAATATGGATTTTGAAGATAAAAGCAAGTGTTCATGACATTTTTACATATGATATAGATATCTATGTGCTACATGGGCAAATTTATATAGCAAAACTTCTAAAGAGTGAAAGCACATACATATTTGGATAATATGGAAAGAATTCCCTCATGGATTGATAATGCTAGAAACATTAATGATGTCAAAACCTCAAAAGCGTATTATAAGTTTGATTAAATAGTATATGAAGTTGTAAAACTCGAGGTATTCGGATAAAGAGGGATATAAGTTTGATTAAATTAGCCATATTCTTTCAACATTCTAATTTTAAAAGTTCACTATAATCGCAATTTACAGTAATGATGTCTAGGCATCATCGAGAGAATTTGTCGAGCTTTTAGAGGGAGAATTTTTTTAATGACCTTGGCACGGTCTAATTATTACTCAAACTGCAGTTCGAGTATATGTGTAATGATATTTTTATCAATCCATCAAAGTACATTCAGAAGTTGTTGTGACATTTTACTATCGAAAAATCTCATCCTTAAAGAACATTAAAGTTTGTTCATTACATAATATAGAAAAGAAACCTTATCATCTCCAAATAAATAAATTGAAAATTTTGGTCGAGAAGTACCATAGTTGAGTGCAATTGGTGCATTAATGTTTCTTGTTATCCATGCATGATTATAAATCTTTTAATTGAATTGATTGACGTAATCTCACATGTGTCAAGCGAAGAAACAGTTGAATCGGTTAAAACAACTACTTTGATACATTTAAGGTATGTAAAATTATTTTACTAACCGATCAAAACAAGTTTTGTTAGTTTTGTTGATGCAGGGAATGTAACACAAAATGGTCATTGATCTTGTGGTACGTATTTAAGATAAGGCATTAGAAGTTTGACATGAAGATCATACATCATTACTTAGTTTAAAGAATTGCATATCAAGAGATCAAGCAACAATTCATTGACTACAAAAGTTTTGAACAACTTTCATAGAAGATCAACATTGCCACTTAAAATACACATATTAAAATGAGGGGGAGTATCATTTTAACAAGGCAACAAATTTGATCCAAAAGTACAAGGTACTTACGCGCTGCACTCTTTTTCCCTTAGCTATGGTTTTATCCCACTGGGTTTTCCTAGCAAGGTTTTTAATGAGGCAGCATCACGAAGCGTATTACCAACATCATGTGGATAGCCAAGGAGGAGTGTTATGAATATATCATTTATAGTGACTCTCCACATTCTTAACTCCTCATTGTATTTACTCTTATGTTAAATGTTGAGCCTATAAATAGAGGCTTTGTATTTGATACATACTATCAATAAGCTTCATATTATCTCATTCCCTTGTTCTTCTCTTTATATTGCTATTAGGTTTAGTTGTTTTACAACACGTTCGGATTTTTATGAAATGTTATTTTACATTACATTATATTATATTGCTAAAATAATGAAGAAGATAGTAAAAGACGTCACTTTAATAAAATAAAAAAACTAAATGCAGAGGCAACTTTGAAGACATACATGCTTATGCTCTGATAACTTGTACGGTATTATTCACAAGTCGGTTTTAAGTAAATTTTATAGTAAATGACATTTAAAATTCGTGAAAATTTTATAAACCCGTCTCACAGATATATACAATTTTCACGTTTTATATGAAGTATTCAACCCAAAAGTTTTCAAGTATTAAATATAAACTAAGTATTGTCGTAAACTTGTGTTTGTTAATATTTCTTTACGCGATTAATGTTAGGAAATAATGATTGCTATTAAGTTTCAATTCAAACTAGGGGTTGTTGGCGCAACCCTGACCCCTACCCCGGGAGCGGGAGCCGCGAGACACGGAGCTGGTGGTAACGGTGTTTATTAATTTGGCAGCGGATTTACAACTTCAGGATCGTAGTTAAGAAATAATTGTTCAGAGTTTCAAAACACTAAACTTTTATATTACACAAAATAGGATAAAACCCAAGTTTCAATTACAATACATTTGTAGGGATAAACCCTGACTTATGGTAAACATAAACTCCGTTTATTTAGTTAACTTTTATAGCAACTATTCTAAGCCTTCAGTGCTCTCCAGCTGGCTTCTATTAGCTTCACATTAAGTTACCTGAAACGCGTTTTAAAAGATTTTATCAGCAAGAAATACTGGTGAATACATCCCAGTATAATCAAAACAAGTTTTATAGCTTTACAGTTATTGAGAGCATCCGCATTTACAATGTTTATATCTACAGCATTACCCAATCAGTACTGTCACTCCTGACTTGTGTGTCATGTTACCCATTGGCAAAAATCCATTTGTCCAACTGTAACGGATTCAAATTTCGTATATAAAACCCCAACATATCGGCAATAATTGTAGAATACATATAATCAATCACTGTTAAGCATAATTAAAATATTTTGACTCACAAAAAGGTTTACAAAAAGAGAATGTACTCACTTTGAAAACTTAGGTATTCCTACGGACTTCCTAGTGAAAATTATTGATTACTTCCTGGAAATTTCTATTTAAAACAGACAATGCACATGCGTAGTAAATTAACCCAGGTCACTTTTAGCCATACAACCGAGACAGAACCCCGACGTGCTTAGTCAGGCAGGGCCTTGACATGCGTCGGTGGGTCCTAAATCAATCGGGTAGGATAACCATACATCAAAAGATAGAACCACAACATACTTAGTCGGACAGAGCCTTGACATGCGTTGGCGGGTTCTAACTCGGGTAGGGTAACGAATTAGTGATCGGGGGTTAAGATACTTACAGCGGGCAGTGCTTCGCAGGTTTAGGGGTTTAGGGGGAGGGGCTTTTGACAGAAACGGAGAGTAGAGGGAGTATACGTTCGATTTTTCCGATCGAAACTGAGCAACGAACTTCGTCCCAGGCTGCTCTTTATATACCCGATTTTGACATCTCCCGCGTGTCGCAGGAGAGCTTAGGAAACCCCTCGCGTGGCGCAGGGGAAGCCTACATGGCCTGGATAGGCCACGTGCATGCATAGCCTAGCTAGACGTCGCGAAACGGAGACACGTCACCTGGACGTCTCCCGCGCGTCGCGGGAGATGCCAGGGTTTCTGGCGAGTGTCGCCTGAGACGTCCTGGTGGAATTTCTTCATTTTTCATGTCGGGTCTCGTGGTGCGTGTCCGGTTCGCCGGTTACGGCTCAGTTTAGGGTGTTTTGGAGAGTTGTTACATCCTCCCCACCTTGATTTAAATCTCGTCCTCGAGATTCACTTGAATATTTGTGGATATTTTCTTTGCATTTCTGACTCTAGCTCCCATGTATATTCTGGTCCTCTCTTTGAATCCCATTTAACTTTGACCAGAACTAATCTCTTGTGCTTGAGATTCTTGATCTTTCTATCTTCAATCTGAATGGGTTTCTCTACAAATTTAAGCTTCTCGTTAACCTCTCTATCTTGGAAAGGTATTACCAATGATTCATCTGCTAAACATTTCTCTTGATTACATACATGAAACACATCATGTATTCCTGCCATTTCCTCTGGCAATTGTAGCTGATAAGCTACGGGCCCTATTCGTTTGATAATTTTAAAAGGTCCAACATACCTTGGGCTTAGTTTTCCTTTTTACCGAATCTTACAACTCCTTTCCATGGTGAGACTTTTAATAGCACTTGATCTCCAACTTGAAATTCGAAAGGTTTGCGTCTGTTATCTGCATAACTCTTTTGACGATCTCGGGCTGTTTTCAGTCTTTCCTTGACTTGAATAATTTTGTCAGTTGTTTCTTGTACAATCTCAGGACCGGATAATTGTTTTTCTCCAATTTCTGCCCAACACACTGGTGTTCGACATTTCCGTCCGTAGAGTGCTTCAAAAGGTGCAGCATTGACGCTGGTATGATAACTGTTGTTGTAGGATAATTCTATCAAAGGTAAATGTTCATCCCAATTTTCCTCCGAAATCAATTACACAAGCTCTAAGCATATCTTCCATTGTTTGGATTGACCTTTCAGTTTCACCGTCTGTTTGAGGATGATATGCTGTACTTGAATTTATTCTGGTTCCATTGTTTTTTGGAAACTTGTCCAAAAATGCGAAGTAAACCGGCTGTCCCTGTCAGACACAATAGATAAAGGAATTCCATGCAATGAAACTATTTCATTTACATATAATTTAGCTAGCTGTTCCATACTGAAAGTTTCTTTCATCGGTAAGAAATGAGCCGATTTAGTTAACCAGTCTACAATCACCTAGATTGTATCATTGCCTTTTCGCGTCCTGGGTAGTTTTGTAACAAAGTCCATTGCTATTAATTTCCATTTCCAAATTGGCATTTCCAATTGTTGCAACATTCCTAAAGGTTTCTGATGTTCAGCTTTAACCTGTGAACATGTTAGACATTTAGCAACGTAGGTTGCTACATCCTTTTTCATGCCTATCCAACAGAAATTCTTTCTTAAATCTTTATACATATTATTACTTCCAGGATGCATTGTATACTTAGTCTTATGGACTTCCTCTAAAATTCGATTTCGCGGGTCTCCTTGAATAGGAATCCAAATTCTTTTCTAATGGAATCTCCAAACTCCATCGGTTCCTTTTTCCAATTCCTTAATCATTCCTTTTAATCCTTCAGCATCGTCCTTGATGGCGGTTTCCTGAACCTGTTTTATTTGCTCATTTAAATTTATCTGAAGATTTAGTCTAAGAGAGCGTACTCTTTTCGGATTCTCATTATACTTTTGACTTAAAGCGTCTGCTACTATGTTAGCTTTTCCTGCATGATACTGGATCTCACAATCATAATCACTAAGGATTTCCATCCATCGCCTTTGGCTCATATTTAATTCATTTTGTCCAAAGACATATCTTAAACTCTTATGATCTGTGAATATCACAAACTTACTACCGTAAAGATAGTGTCTCCAAATTTTAAGGGCAAAAATTATTGCTCCTAATTCCAAATTATGTGTAGTATAATTTTCTTCATGCTTCTAGAGTTGTCTAGAGGGATACGCAATTACTTTTTGACGTTGCATTAGCACACATCCATATCCTAGTTTAGATGCGTCACAATAAACTATGAAGTCTTCAGTTCTTTCTGGCAACACGAGTATTGGTGCGTTGGTTAACTTATGCTTTAAAATCCTAAGTGCTTCTTCCTGCTTTGGTCCCCATTCAAATTTAACTGATTTGCAAGTTAGCTTGGTTAATGGAATGGCTATTCTAGAAAAATCTTGAATAAAGCGTCTATAATATCCTGCTAATCCAAGAAAACTTCTTACTTCCGTATGCGACTTAGGGACTTCCCATTTGGTAATCGCATCGATCTTTGTGGGATCCACATGAATTCCTTCATGGTTAACCAAATGTCCAAGGAATTGTACTTCTTGTAACCAAAATTCACACTTCGAGAATTTAGCGTAAAGCTTTTCCTTCCTTAGCAATGACAGGAGTATATGCAAATGCTCTGCGTGATCTTCCTTACTCTTAGAGTGAATTAGAATATCATCTATAAAAACGATTATGAATTTGTCCAGGTATGGTTTACATATCCTGTTCATCATGTCCATAAACGCAGCTGGGGCATTGGTTAAACTAAATGGCATGACTGTAAATTCATAATGACCATATCTCGTTCTGAAAGCAGTTTTAGGAATGTCCTCTTCCTGTACTTTCAGCTGATGATATCTTGAGCCTAAGTCGATCTTAGAAAAGAATCGGGCTCCTTGGAGTTGATCAAAAAGATCATCGATTCTCGGTAATGGGTACCGATTTTTAATTGTAACTTTATTCAATTCTCGGTAGTCAATGCACATTCGCATTGATCCGTCATTCTTCTTAACAAATAACACCGGTGCTCCCCATGGTGATGAGCTAGGTTGTATGAAACCCTTCTCTAGTAATTCGTCCAGTTGTTTCTTCAGTTCCTGCATTTCCATCGGTGCTAGGCGATAGGGGACTTTGGCAATCGGTGTTGTTCCTGGTATTAGGTGAATTCTAAATTCAACCTCACGATCTGGCGGCAATCCAGGCAACTCTTCTGGAAAGAAATCAGAGAATTTTGATATTACAGGAATATCTTTTAATTCTTTTCCCTTATTGTTGATGATTATGGAAATCATATACACCATTCCTCCTTTTCGTGTATAACTTGCCGCTTTCATCACGGAGATGAACTTTGTTAACCTTGTCGACTTATCTCCCTTAATTGTGATCCTCTCACCAGATGGCGCAATCACTTCTACAGATTTTTGATCACACAATATTCGTGCCTGATTTGTTACCAACCAATCCATTCCTAACACGACATCGAATCTGGCTAGATCCATTGGAAAAAGGTTAGCAGAAAAATTTTGACTTAAAAGTTCTATCTTAGCTCCTTGCATGATTTTGCTTATTTTGATAGAGGATCCATCTGCCGTCTCCAGCAAACAGTCTTGGTGAAGTTTAGTTAATGGTTGATTAAGAAAATTGCAGAAGGAAGTATTTATGAAACTTTGGTTTTCACCAGAGTCAAATAATACTTTTGCATAAACATCATTAACTAAAAACATACCGGCAATCACATCCGCAATCATCTTGGCTTCTTCGGCAGTCAGCACAAACGCTCTGGCAGTCTTCTTGGGTCCTTCCGTCGTCCTTGCTTTGTTGTTTGCCGCTAGAGTTAGTTTCGGGCAGTTGGTTTTAATATGACCGGCTTCTCCACAGTTGTAGCATAGCCTATTATTAGGTTTCTTTCTGCAGTCTTCTTCCTTATGCCCTGGGAATTTGCAGAAATTGCAGTATGTAGAGCATTTCCGGAATGCTTCTTTTTGCAGTACTTACATATGGGTGACGAAGAACTTGCCCCTTTTCCGCGATAGGAATTACCATAACGTAGTTCCTAAGTAATATTTTGAGCTAGGTTTCTGTCACACCCCTAATTTCCACGTGTAACCTGGTGGGCCCGGTTGGGGAATATCGTGACGTAAGTTGATATCATCATTACCAAACAATACAATAATACACAGCGGAAGTCTGGATAGTTACTATTAGAAACGTTTGAATGTTCGAAGTTCAAAAATAACAAATACAACGCTTGTAACTAGATCCACAGGCGGATTGAAATGTGAATACAAAATGAAACTTGACAGACTAAGGCCTTCTAAACAGAGGGTTGCAAATCCTCTTAATAGGTGCACCCCTACTGGGTAATAATTATTTTAGCATCTGATGGGTGTATGCCTACACCCCGTGCTTAGGTCGTGGCCATTTGCAATTAAATGAGCCGTGGATATCCAGGACATGGACGTTTTAACCCCTAAATGTTTAATATTAAGCGATACGAATTAAAATGGATTATTTGAATTCCTGACTCATTGGTCTTTGATCCCATATCCAACCATGCGGTATTATTATACCGTATCCCAAGCCCGTATAAGGGAAAATAAGTTAAAGTATTTACCTGGTTTGCAAAATCTTCTAAATAATAAGAAAATAAGCAAAGCACAGCCGTAATCAAAATAAACTAGCTTAGCGACAATCTACCGGAAGTCTCTAGTCTGGAATAGATGGTATTATTAACCGATTAGTTGGTTAACGGGTCTTTATTTAGTCATTGACTTAGACCGGCTAACTAAAAATAAAAATAACAGTACGAAATGCTAGATTAAGCGGTGACCGGAAAAGAATGTATTTTGGACCCGACAAGTACTAGGACTTGTATAGTATGGGTTATCATTTTACATTCTGGAATTTGAGAATATTTTAATATGGTTAAACCCGTTTTCGGTTAAGTTGCGTAAACTAGTCACGTAGGCTTAACCGTACGCATATAAGCGAAACTGGGTAACCGGGTGAGTCCTATACAAGTTCCATATGCCACTAAGTTTAAAATATGTTATTATAACAGTAGGTTATTGATATGACGGCCCGCTATGGTTTTAAAAGTAAATTATGCCTTAAAGGGCATTTTGGTCATTTTGAAATGTAGTAAACGAGCTTATATGTAAACTGATGTTATCACTATAAACATTCTGTAAAAATACTTATTTTATGATGTTATATCAGTAGGACATCAATTATATGTGTGGTTTATGGCTTAAGACCAAACTATGTCCCGAAAGGGTAATTTGGTCATTTCACATATAATTGATAACTTATTTGGGAATCTGAGTTTGGGACATGTACCCTGTTTATAGTTTTAAAAATATGTTTCGAAATCAGTAGGTATTAAGTCTCAATGCTCCAATATGGTTTTAAACCACATTATGCGCCGAAATGGCGATTAAGTCGTTAAATGACGATTTAAACGGTATTTAAGTAAAACTGTTGTTTAGACCAGGTTTGTACAACCAAAATATGTTAATACATATATTATATCAGTAAGCATAAGGTTTTGGTTCATAAAAATGTTTAAAACTCGTTTTAAGTGCCGAACGGGCGGTATCGTCATTTAAGGGCGTAATGTGTAAACTAGAGATTAAACTCAGTTTGCAACCTGAATAAATATCCCAAATAACCTTAATAATGATATTACATCAGTAGGAACAGAATTTTGATGTCCAAATTATGTTTAAACCATTTTATGTGTTAAAAGAGCGTTTTAGGCATATTTAACGGATACTTGCATAATGACTCGGATTTCTACATGACCATGTCACATAACTCCAGAGGGTTATAGTACATTATAACATGGTCATAATGTAACTTAGGGACAGTAGGTAATGTGGCTAAATCAGGTCAGAATTGAAAGTCAACGCAGAAGTCAAACTTTGACCCGTCAATTGACTAAGCAAACTTGGTAATCAGGAGGTGCCCTCTTGAGGGATTAACACCTACCTTATTACGATCACGTAGCCATGTTCGTTACGAACATTGGCTGGACCATAATGGTGCACAAAGTCAAAGCGTTTTTACGTCAACGCTTTGACATTGGCTTAAAGCCTACTAAAAAGGAAAGAACTGAGTTGGAACACTTACTAGTGAACCAAAGAAGGACTTAGAACTCAGGGGAATGCTCCAAGATAAGCAGGAGCTTTCCAAGTGAGCAAGAGAGGTGAAAGAGATGAATGAGCAAGTTGGGAGCTCACTCAAGGTTGCTATTTATAGCAGAGGGGAAGGCATAGGATCAAGACAGGTGTTGGGGTATGATCCTAGATAAAGACAAGTGTTTTTGGTCATGGCATAACCAAGGAGAAGGGTGTCATGGCGAGCAAGGTGGCAGGACTGCAGGCTGCCATGCATTCTGTCGCTGGCAGTCCCTTACGGACTGTAAGGGTCATGCCTTGCGGTCCGTAAGGACCTCTGGCGCCCACATATTTTGAATAGTTACGGACCGTAACCATTGAGGCTTGCGGTCCGTAACCGCCTTACTGAAACAATGATCTGTTTAACCTTACGGTCCGTAACCTGGGATGGTTACGGTCCGTAAGGACCTTTAGAGATTGAAAGTTTGGCATTTTAATCACATTGGTCCCCTGACTTTTCTTGATGCACGTTCAGAGGTTAATAAAATAACGTGACAGCGCCTTTAGTTCTTCTCGGCTACCCGTGGCAAACCAGGAATTTCTGAGACACGTGTTGGAATTTTATCGGACGAAATTTTCGAGGTGTTACATCTTCACCCCCTTAATAAAAATCTCGACCTCGAGATTTATTCAAATAGATAAGGGTACTTTTGTCGCATATTGGACTCGACCTCCCAAGTATATTTGGGACCTCGACGGGCATCCCATTTGACCTTCACAATAGGTACATGCTTTCTGCAAAGCTTCTTAACTTGCCGATCCTTGATCGCAATTGGTTTCTCTATGAAATGCAAGTTTTCATCGATCTGTATATCTTCATGTGGCATTGCCAATGACTCACATGAGGCATTTCTTTAAATTGCTGACGTGGAAAACATCATGGATTCCACTGAGCTTTTCCGGTAGCTTGAGCCTATAAGCTACGGGTCCGACACATTCGATTATTTCGAATGGTCCAATGTTCCTCGGGCTTAACTTGCCCCTTTTCCAAAACGCATTACACCTTTCCAAGGTGACACTTTTAACATAACCTTGTCCCCAACTTGGAATTGTAAAGGTTTACGCCTTTTGTCAGCATAGCTTTTTTGTCTATCACGAGCTGCCTTAAGTTGATCACGGATTTGCACAATCTTTTCCGTGGTTTCAAGGACAATTTCGGGTCCAGATAGTTGGGCTTCTCCAACTTCGGCCCAACACACAGGCGTCCTACATTTTCTTCCAGGCTTCAAAAGGAGCGGCCTTAATACTTGTGTGGTAACTGTTGTTATAAGAGAACTCGATTAGGGGTAGGTGATCATCCCAACTTCCTCCTAAATTGATCACACAAGCTCGAAGCATATCTTCCAAGGTTTGAATAGTACGCTCACTTTGTCCGTCCGTCTGAGGGTGGTAAGCAGTACTGAAGTTTAGTCTCGTGCCCAGAGATTGTTGGAAGCTTTTCCAAAAGTGAGATGTGTATCTTGTATCTCTATCAGATACAATGGATATCGGCACACCGTGCAAGGACACAATTTCATCAACATAAAGCTTAGCCAGCTTGTCAGAGTCGTATGTTTCTTTAATTGGCAAGAAGTGAGCGGATTTGGTTAGTCTATCCACAATAACCCAAATCGTGTCATTGCCACGCTTGGTCTTGGGTAACTTAGATAAATTCCATAGTTACCATTTCCCATTTCCATACTCGGATTTCAAGTTATTGTAGAAGTCCTGACGGTTTCTAGTGTTCTGCCTTAATTTGAGAACACGTCAAGCATTTTGCTACATGATTGGCTATATCTTTCTTCATACCCATCCACCAATAGCTGGGTTTAAGATCTTGATACATCTTGTCACTACCCGGGTGAACCTAGTATTTAGAGTTATGTGCTTCCTGGATCGGGACCCAGATCCGATCACTCATCCTAAACATTTTGTCCTTTCTAGATGCTAACAGATTGATGGTTGCACCTAATCCTTCCTTGGCAATGTTGTCCTTAGACATGGCTTGTTTTTGTGCATTTAGCAACTTTTCATTCAAGCTGTTCTTCAGTTCAATGCTCTTGGCATTGATCCTTAAAGGTTTGAGTCTTTCCTTGCGACTAAGCGCATCATTGACTACATTTGCCTTTCCTGGATGATATCGAATCTCGCAATCATAGTCGTTGAGTGTTTCCATCCAATGACGTTGCCTCATGTTCAAATCCTTTTGATTGAACAAGTGTTGCAGACTTTTATGGCCAGTGTAGATGATACACTTTGTTCCATATAGATAATGTCTCCAAAGTTTAAGTGTGAATACTACCGCACCCAATTCTAAATTATGGGTGGTGTAGTTTCTCTCGTGCACTTTCAATTGTCGTGATGCATAGGCAATCACCTTGCCTCACTGCATAAGCACACATCCCATGCCTGTGTGTGATGCATCACAATAAACTACGAACTCCTCCACACCTTCTGGCAGGGTTAACACTGGGGCATTGCTCAACTTATGCTTTAACGTCTAAAAGGATTCTTGTTGTTTCGGCCCCAGTTAAATTTAGCATCCTTACAGGTTAGGATTGTTAAAGGAGCAACTATTTGAGAGAAGTTCTCGATGAACTTTCGATAATAACCAGCCAATCCAAAGAAACTACGTATCTCAGAAGGTGTCTTTGGGGCTTCTCAATTCATTATTGCTTCTATCTTTGCTGGGTCTACTTGAATACCGTGTTCAGTTACTATGTGTCCAAGGAACTGAACCTCACGTAGCCATAATTCACATTTGGAAAATTTTCATACAACTTTTCCTGGCGTAGAATTTCAAGAATGCACCGCAAGTGTTTCTCGTGATCCGATTGATTTCGAGAGTAGATGAGTATGTCGTCTATGAAGACAATGACAAACTTATCTAAGTATGGCTTGCAGACTCTATTCATGAGATCCATTTGTTGCGGGTGCATTAGTGAGTCCGAAAGGCATCACTAGAAACTCGTAATGTCCATATCTTGTCCTGAAAGCAGTTTTCGGAACATCTTCGTCCCTAACCTTAAGCTGGTGATATCCCGATCTTAAATCTATCTTCGAGAAATAACTTGCACCTTGTAATTGATCAAACAAGTCGTCGATCCTGGGCAAGGGATAACGATTCTTGATTGTTATCTTATTGAGCTCACGGTAATCAATGCACATCCGCATTGATCCGTCTTTCTTTTTGACAAAAAGGATAGGAGCTCCCCAAAGCGAAGAGCTAGGTTGAATAAAACCTTTCTCTAAGAGTTCATCCAGTTGGGTCCTTAATTCTTTCATCTCGGTTGCTGCTAATCGGTACGGAGCTTTAGCTATGGGAGCTGCTCCAGGTATGATGTCAATTCGAAACTCTACCCGCCTATCAGGAGGTAGGCCAGGTAATTCTTCTGGGAACACGCCTGGATATTCGGAAATGATAGGTATATCTTCAATCCTTGGTTTGGGTTCATCAACCGTGACTTGTGCCATGTAGATGACACATCCCTTCGTCCTACATCTAGATGCCTTAAACAAAACGGCCTTATCCGGCAGTCCAAAGCGTTTGTCTCCATGAATGGTGAGGACTTTACCAGATGGGGATTTGATTTCAATGAGTTTCTTATCGCAGGCAATGTGAGCTTGGTTTTGTGATAACCAGTCCATGCCCAAGACTACATCGAATCCCACTAGTTTCATGGGTTAAAAGAGAGACAGGGATAGAATGATTCTTGATGGATAGGAAGCATCCGTCAAGAATGGAAGAAGTGGTTTCCATGGTTCCATCAGCGAGCTCTACTTCATAGGTTATGTCTAGAGTTCTTACGGGCAAGTTTAATAGTTCACTAAATTTATGATCTACAAACGATTTATCGGCGCCCGAATCTAAAAGAACTCTAGAAAAAGCGTCGTTGATAAGGAACGTACCCGTTATGACATTTTTATCCTTTATTGCTTCCTTAGCATTCATTTGGAAGGCTCTAGCAGTGGCCTTCTTTGCCTCTGAAGTTTTGGGTTTACCCTCGGTATTTGCCTTTAGGCAACTTGTTTTGATGTGGCCCTTCTCACCACATCCAAAGCAAGTAGCATCCTTTATATTACGGCACTCATGAGGCAGATGCCCGGTTTTCTTGCAGATGTTGCACTGCTTCGGTTTTTGTTCTAGGCGACACTGCCCATAATGTTGCTTCCCACACGTTTTGCACGTGGGTTTGTCGCCCGATTGCTGACTGTCCTTGTTAAACCCATGTTTACCCTTCTTGTTAAACCTCTGGCAGTTATTATCCTCCTTTTTCCTCTTTCCATCAGTGTTAGTATTAGCTGACAATTGCCTCACATAATCCTGTGTGAGGGAGAGGGATAACTCCACAGCAGACTTGTAGGTGCAAGGCTGCACCGCCTTGACCATACTCCTGATTTCAAGAGCTAGCCCATTGATGAAACATGCGATACGTTTGGCTCTGGGGTAACCAAATAAGGCACTAGCCTTGAAAGAGAGTTGTAGTCGGTGACAAACTTCCGACAATCCATGTTTTTCATGGTCAGATTTAGAAAATCTGACTCGATTTTCTCCACCTCATGAGGTGGGGAGTAGGTATCCTTCACAAGATCTAAGAACTTGGACCAACTCAAGTTGTAGAGATGAACCTTGCCCGTGGACTGGACTAAGGCTTTCCACCAGATAAGGGCATCGCCCTTAAACGATTGTGATACATACTTAACCACATTTTTGTCACACCCCGACCTGCAACGGAAATGGTAGTCGGGGCATGATTGAGTTTTCATCAAAGTTCATGACATTTACTATAAAGTTTCATATTTATTATTTCTCTTTAAAGAAGAAGTTACAATAAACATACAAACACAACATGTTCAAATACATTTTCATTCAAATTACAAACTAGAGTACAATTACAAAGGGAAACAAAACTAAACGTTCATTCCACGGCATTAACTTGTTTATTCTTCTAGGCCATCCTATGTGTTTCTTTTCTCAACCGGATCACCTGTATCATGTGTAAAACAGGGTTTTGGGTCAACAAAAGTTGGCGAGTGAATCTTATTTAAATATTTGAAAGGATTAGTTATGTTGGTTATTTGAATAAAATTGTGCATAACCAAATATGAATAAACGTAAATTTAATCACAAAACACATAATATCAATTAATGCACAAGCACACACACCAAATGATGAACAATGAGATCAAGGCTCAATCAAACGGAGCCGATCTAATGAGGCACCTGATGCTCAACTCGTCTCCCACGAGGAACTGATGGGCCTAATGAATGATTTGCACACAACTTGACAAGAATGTAAACACGTATCACAACAAACAATATTTACATCATAAGTTTAAGTCATATAATGGTAATAGCACAAGTTTAAATAAACGAAATAATTAAAGCGACACATGATACACCCCAAAACATGAATAAAAAGAGGAATTTGTAAGGATTCACTCACAGTGGGTGCGTTCCTTGATGACGATGAATGCGCACGAATATTATGATTCAACCGACGAGGGAAAAATTAACCTAAATAATAACGAAATGATTCGGTAAATAAATAAATTTTATTGAGATTTAATACTTTTAATTCTTAATCTTAATGGGATTTCTAGATTTGTTTTTGTGAGTTTAAGGACATTTTCTAACTTTAAAAATATTATTTTTAAGTATTTTTAAATGATTTTCTGATTAAATAAATTAATAAAAAGAAATAAAAATGTTGACTTTTTGACCGTTGACCGTTGACCGGTCGGACTGTGTTTATTCTATGCGCTGAGTGAGGTTCGTACTCGTGACCTCTCGTATACGTGCACGCAGCTCTACTAACTGAGCTACGTGTCTAACCCGAAATATTTCTGATTTTAATTATATTTATATACTTACTGGTTTAAATCTGGAATTTAATTAATTAAAAAGGTTTATACTGGCTTGACCCGGACGCGTACCGCATGTCTCGAACCCGAGACCTTGGCTGTAACTTGCACCCAGCCCGACCAACTGGGCTGGGTGTCTAACCCGTATTATATAGTTCTTGTATTATATTTAACAACATACTGTGGGACAATCTGTTTTGATTTCAAATAATGGATTTTATTTCAGCAGAACGGATATGTTCAAGACTCGAATCCGGAACGTGTACGTTATGTTTGCACATAGTCCACCACTGGACTGTGTGTCTAACCCGGTTAGAAACCCGAGTTTAATTACATTTATACTTTAATAAAACTTCATCTTCTTCATATGAATAACACCCAGAAACATAACTCGACTGTTTGATTTAAAAACTCTTTGTTTTAAATTATGAATGGACGATTACAAGACATTTAAGAAAGGATTCAACAGGGTTATACCAGACAGTCGTGATCTTCACTTCTCCGGTGGAATTCCGGCGACAACACAAAATTCCGGCAAAGTATAACTTGCGACAGAGGCTCTATAGGGAGTTTGAGGTGAGTGTGGGTGACTTCTGTCGGAGCTCTAGAAGTCTTATTTTAGAGTAAGGCACTAATGAAATGATTTCTTCGGTTTTCCGGCGAACAGAAAATTTTTCCGTCAAGAACAGAGTGTTTGAGCAGAGTGATTTTGTGAACGATTTGGAATGATTGGAAGATAGTATTTACAGGCAGAGGTGATTTAAGGTTTCGGTTATGAAATCACAGATATGAATGAAATTGTCTTGAGTTTTCGGTTAGCATCAATTATGTCCGTTTTCTTGATGATTGAAACAGATTTCTGTTATGATTCGCATATTCAACATCAGTTACTTTCGATCAACCTCAATTCAAAACGTAAAATGAGATCCCTTATTTAGATTTTGGGCGGTTACAGTATTTTGTGTTTTGAATTTCTGACTCGGAGTCCGTTTGTGTATAAATTTTAATTGTTTCAGATTTGAAATAAGTTGTGTGTGTGGTGTAGTGGTATGTTGTGTATGTGTATATCCGGGAGACCCAGGTTCGAAACCCGGCTACCCCATTCTGTTTTTTTATTTAATTTTTCGTTAATTATTATTATTTATTAATTGTGGTCTTTAAATCTTTAAAATATTTATTAATTATGTATTATTTTAAATAACCGACACGTTAAATACGCAACGAACTTTTAACCGAATATTTGATTGATAACCGGTGCGGGTTTTAGAACCCGTTTTTCGACGAATGTTACAATTTTTATCAGCGCAACCGCTGATATCCACCACCGTTTCCATCTCATCCAACCATCTTAAACATTCCACTGCTCCTTTCTCCCCATTAAAGTCTTGGGGTCTACAAGATACAAAGTATTTGTAGGAGCATCCGTCGCCATCGACATTCGGTTTCTTGGGATGCGCATCGCTCTTTGCTATACTTTTCACATTCGAAGAGTGTGCCTCACTCTTTTTCGGTTCAGAGGGGTTAGGCTGAGACTTAGGTTTGGAAACAGGCTTGGAGCGAGAAGCACTCGACTCCGGTTGACGATCAGATCTGTCTCTTAAGGCCTTGCCAACTTCTGCGGAAATAAGTTCTCTTAAATCTTTCTTACTAATAAGGATGTTCTCATTGGCATCATCGTCATTGCACTTGCTGTTTACTTCATTTGAATCTACCATTGCTGTAGCTTACTTTGATAGATCAAGATGAATTCGGTTAGTCGCTATGGTGTACCCTTATTCATGACATGGTTCTAAGACCATATAGGATTTAAATATTAAATGTAGTATATTTATACATAACCTAGGCCTTGAAGGACCATCATAGGCATTTATAGATTGGACATACTCCAGAATTTATCAGTTAGTGCATCAAGTGACACTACTGTATTTTGCTCATTGGCTTTACACTACCTTTGAGTGTTTGAATACTTTTGCCAGGATCTAACTTGATCACTTAGGCAATAGGGTATGAACATTGTCATTTACGCAACTGATTAATGTGACAATAATTGTCACAGGGAATTAAAGGGTAACTCCTCATTGAGATTTAATATAGAGAAATGATAAATTTGGAAGTTGAACATTGTTCACCTTTGCTAGACAAAAGGTTACTTCCGAAATTTTCATTTTGCCAATTCCTAGTTGATCATAGTCATTGGCTAATAGATCTTGGGATAATATAGCGGATCAATAAAATTTGATTGAATCATGATGATTGAAAAACACAACATGGAGAAATTCCATTAAAGACATTACATAATTGCCTAATATATAGGACTTGAAATAACAAAATGGTTCACGCAGGAACCTAACAGAAATAATAATGTCCTCGTAGGGACTGAAAAGGAAACAACATTGTCCACGCAGGGACTTTTGGAATTTAAATTACATATATGAAAATACAATACTAGTCATCCTTCCTTCCTTTTACGGCTTTGTAAAGCTTCTTGATAAATCTCGTTGTTTTCTTCTCTGATTTCTTGACCTGTTGCCGCATTTCCCTCACTTGATCCAAGGCTTCGTTAATAGCCTCAAGTGGTGCTTGTTGTTGAGGCTGAGGTGGAGGTGGTTGTGGCTGAGGCGCAACTGGATACGGATACCCGTAAGGCGGATATCCGGTAGTGGCATAAGGAGGTGGGTAATTAGGGTAAGAAGAATGGTAGAGGTTATTATGAATAACTGCATCATAATAAGGATCCTGCTCCATTGCATGATGGATGTAATTATACAAGCCAGGAGGGTCAACAATGTGAAACCCTGATGGTCCTGTATATGCAGGTATTGGATTGGCAAAATCCTGCGGTGGTAGAGGTGGTTGAGGCAGAGGCTCAACAGCTGGTTGTGGTGGAGGTTCCACCACAGGTGATGTGTTTGAGGGTCCACCCATTTGTGGGTCCTCAGGGATGATGGGGTAAGAGGGTGGCAAAGGTGGTAGCGAATCCGACCTTTGACCAGCACGTACCGACATACGTGCCCCACGCTTTCGGCGTGGTTGTGATGATGATTCAAGTGGTGGCTGAGGTTGGTCCACCTGTTGCATTTTTACATCCTCGGCTTGAGGATGTGGTGATGGGGAATGGTGATGGGGAGTGCTGTGGTAAGAGGGCGTGTTTACAAACACTTATTGTGCCCATCGCTGCTTATAATCCTCAGGACCTCGGAACGGAGATCCTGCCAAGGAGTTTGAGCCATTAGACCACTCAATAGGGTGACCGTACGATCCGGTTTGTGGAAATTCCTCCGGGTCGGAATCTTCCTCATATGGGTCGGTGAGTCAACTGGAGGGATTTCAGGTGTGGGTTGGTTGACTGGGTTATCGAAATAGGAGTTGAAGTATTCTTGTTGGGAATGGGAGTGCGAATGGTGAGATTGATGGGAATGGTGTGAATGGTTGGAATGCTGAGAATGTGAATGAGGTGGGGGGGTATTCATGTGAGATCGAATGTTGGTAAGGTTCAAAGAGGGATGAAGAATCTCCGGATCCATCGTAAGGGTTGTATTCAGGTAAATTGGCTGCTCCAGCTAAAGAGGGTCTGTATGGTGGTCTAAAGAATGGTCCAGTTAAAGATGGTCCAGTCATTGAGGGTCCACCCCTCATGGGTCCTTTGCCTTTTCCTCCTCGTCTGAACTTAGGCGGCATGTTCCTGCTTCAAAAACAAGTTAAATATAGTACAAAGCTAAAACAATAAGATGGAAATGATTAAGCCTAGGTCAAAGTCTAGACTCGAAAGTCTAAGAGATATGTGTTATTATGTATTCCCGAGATTAAACAAAAAAGGCTAGTGTTTAATTCAGTCGAGACCTGGCTCTGATACCAACCTGTCACACCCCTAATTTCCACGTGTACCCGGTGGGCCCGGTTGGGGAATATCGTGACGTAAGTTGATATCATCATTACCAAACAATACAATAATACACAGCGGAAGTCTGGATAGTTACTATTACAAACGTTTGAATGTTCGAAGTTCAAAAATAACAAATACAACGCTTGTAACTAGATCCACAGGCGGAGCAAAATGTGAAAACAAAATGAAACTTGACAGACTAAGGCCTTCTAAGCAAAGGGTTACAATTCCTCTTAAGCTTCGCCGAGCACTTCCATCCTAATTACGTATACTTGTCACCTGCGCTTAGTCTTAAATACGTCAGTTTTCACTGGTAAATACATTTAACCGACTCATTTTGAAAACATTTTGAAAACGTTTAGTGTACACAATGGTACTTTGTTTTATAAATAACTTGGGATAAATAATTTCGTGTTATCAGTTTTACATGCTAATCATACATTTAGAGCCCGAAAACTATGTCGAGATCCTGATTAATCGACACGCCACTTTAACACCTTTAATAGGTGCACCCCTACTGGGTAATACTTTATTTTATCATCTGACGGGTGCATCCCTACACCCCGTGCTAGGTCGTGGCCATTTGCAATTAAATGAGCCGTGGATATCCAGGACACGGTCGTTTTAACCCCCAAATGTTTAATATTAAGCAATACGAATTAAAACGGATTATTTGAATTCCCGACTCATTAGTCTTTGATCCCATATCCAACCATGCGGTATTATTATACCGTATCCCAAGCCCGTATAAGGGAAAATAAGTTAAAGTATTTACATGGTTTGCAAAATCGTCAAAATAATAAGAAAATAAGCAAAGCACAGCCGTAATCAAAATAAACTAGCTTGGCGACAATCTACCAGAAGTCTTTAGTCTGGAATAGATGGTATTATTAATCGATTAGTTGGTTAGCGGGTCTTTATTTAGTCATTGACTTAGACCGGCTAACTAAAAATAAAAATAACGGTACGAAACGCTAGATTAAGCGGTGACCGGAAAAGAATGTATTTTGGACCCGACAAGTACTAGGACTTATATAGTATGGGTTATCATTTTACATTCTGGAATTTGAGAATATTTTGATATGGTTAAACCCGTTTTCGGTTAAGTTGCGTAAACTAGTCACGTAGGCTTAACCGTACGCATATAAGCGAAACTGGGTAACCGGGTGAGTCCTATACAAGTTCCATATGCCACTAAGTTTAAAATATGTTATTATAACAGTAGGTTATTGATATGACGGCCCATTATGGTTTTAAAAGTAAATTATGCCTTAAAGGGCATTTTGGTCATTTTGAAATGTAGTAAACGAGCTTATATGTAAACTGATGTTATCACTATAAACATTCTGTAAAAATACTTATTTTATGATGTTATATCAGTAGGACATCAATTATATGTGTGGTTTATGGCTTAAGACCAAACTATGTCCCGAAAGGGTAATTTGGTCATTTCACATATAATTGATAACTTATTTGGGAATCTGAGTTTGGGACATGTACCCTGTTTATAGTTTTAAAATATGTTTCGAAATCAGTAGGTATTAAGTCTCAATGCTCCAATATGGTTTTAAACCACATTATGCGCCGAAATGGCGATTAAGTCGTTAAATGACGATTTAAACGGTATTTAAGTAAAACTGTTGTTTAGACCAGGTTTGTACAACCAAAATATGTTAATACATATATTATATCAGTAAGCATAAGGTTTTGGTTCATAAAAATGTTTAAAACTGATTTTAAGTGCCGAATGGGCGGTATCGTCATTTAAGGGCATAATGTGTAAACTAGAGATTAAACTCAGTTTGCAACCTGAATAAATATCCCAAATAACCTTAATAATGATATTACATCAGTAGGAATAGAGTTTTGATGTCCAAATTATGTTTAAATCATTTTATGTGTTAAAAGGGCGTTTTAGGCATATTTAACGGATACTTGCATAATGACTCGGATTTCTACATGACCATGTCACATAACTCCAGAGGGTTATAGTACATTATAACATGGTCATAATGCAACTTAGGGACAGTAGGTAATGTGGCTAAATCGGGTCAGAACTGAAAGTCAACGTGGAAGTCAAACTTTGCGACTTTTGGTTGCGAACCGACCTTGGACCTGGAATTGATGAGCCGAACATGTTCCTACATCTCCTTATGATTATTACCAAGCTATTAGAGTGTCAAAATAGGGTTTATAACATCTACATTTCTAATTATGATTTTATTTCAAAACTAACCCGTTTGACTTTTTATTAACATAACTTTGACCCGTCAATTGACTAAGCAAACTTGGTAATCAGGAGGTGCCCTCTTGAGGGATTAACACCTACCTTATTATGATCACGTAGCCATGTTCGTTACGAACATTGGCTGGACCATAATGGTCTTAGCACAAAGTCAAAGCGTTTTTACGTCAACGCTTTGGCATTGGCTTAAAGCCTACTAAAAAGGAAAGAACTGAGTTGGAACACTTACTAGTGAACCAAAGAAGGAATTAGAACTCAGGGGAATGCTCCAAGATAAGCAAGAGCTTTCCAAGTGAGCAAGAGAGGTGAAAGAGATGAATGAGCAAGTTGGGGGCTCACTCAAGGTTGCTATTTATAGCAAAGGGGAAGGCATAGGATCAAGACAGGTGTTGGGGCATGATCCTAGATGAAGACAAGTGTTTTTGATCGTGGCATAATCAAGGAGAAGGGTGGCAAGGCGAGCAAGGTGGCAGGACAACAGGCTGCCATGCATTCTGTCGCTGGCAGTCCCTTACGGACGTAAGGGTCATGCCTTGCGGTCCGTAAGGACCTCTGGCGCCCACTGATTTCGAATAGTTACGGACCGAAACCATTGAGGCTTGCGATCCGTAACCGCCTTACTGAACAATGATCTGTTTAAACTTACGGTCCGTAACCTGGGATGGGTACGGTCCGTAAGGACCTTCAGTGATTGAAAGTTTGGCATTTTAATCACATTGGTCCCCCGACTTTTCTTGATGCAAGTTCAGAGGTTAATAAAATAATGTGACGGCGCCTTTAGTCCTTCTCGGCTACCCGTGGCAAACCAAGAATTTCCGGGACACGTGCCGGAATTTTATCGGACGAAAATTTTGAGGTGTTACAGTTTCTTTTCTGGTTTTCTTTTTGCGTACGTACCAATTCATCTGTCAAGGTGTTTGCTAGTTCTACTGCTTCTTCAATAGTTTGTGGTCTAGCTGCCTTAACCACATGTCTGATTTCACTGATTAATCTCCAAATGTAACGGGAGATTAATACTGGTTCTGGGGAGGCCAGGGTTGGTACAATCCTTGCATATTCAAAGAATGTGGTCGTATAATCTTTGCAATTTACCCCAATCATTCTAAGATTTAGGAACTTATTAGCAATCTGTTCCTTTTCATTTGGAGGACAAAATTTCCTTTCAACTATTTCTTTAAAGTTGTTCCGTTCCATACTATAAACCCTGTCACTTCCTCGGGACTGAAGAATGGTATTCCACCATTCTAAAGCTGCATCTTTAAAAAGATTAGAAGCATATATAACTTTATCCTCATTGGCACACTTACTTATTTTTAAAACTACTTTTGTCTTTTCTATCCAGCGCAAGGCTGAAATAGCTCCTTCACTGCCTGAGAATTCTATCGGTTTGCATGATAAGAATTCTTTATAAGAAAAACCATATGAGATGGTTCTTCTTCTTTTTGGAACAGGAGCTTGAATTAATAGTTCATGATTTCCGTTCATGCTATGATTTGGTTAAGAGGATACGCGTTTACTTCCGTTTCCGGACTTACCGTTTTCTGCCTTTTTAATAGTATCGATAATATAGGGCATAACATCTATGATTCCTTGGGATACTATGTGTTTGATAGCACTTTTATTCATTTGATTCTCGTTATTATCGTTATTCTAGATTTCCTGATTTACTTCGTCTGACATCTGAATCATAAACATTTATCAGGTATTAATATCACATAATAATAAATATCACACAACACAGTGAACCAAAATGTCGAGCATTGCGACTTTTACTCTTTTCATATATATATGCGTCTATTACAAACATAACTGAAATTCAAACATTAGTAACTATGCATCGATATATGTATATAGGTGGTATATAGTTTAAATCTATTTTAGTCTTTTATTTTTCTTCTTTTTCTAACTATGTAACAAAATACACACACATAAATATACATATACAGTAGGTGGCGGTTGCTTAAAACTTCATTTCCCGCTCTTTATACTTCCAAACGAGCTTCTCTCCGATTTAGCGAATTCGATTTCCTTCCTCCACCAGTTCATCTGCAAGCTGGCGGAGTTCTTCCACACGCTCCATGGGTAGCACTGGGGTTGGCACTAGTTAAGGGTAAGGTGGAACCGGTTCTTCGTAGGGGAATGGGTTTTCTAGTAATTGTTGTATTTCCCAGTTGTTGGCCCACCATAGGTTTAAATGATTTGGTTCTGGAATCATGGGTTCCTCGTTGGGGTCAAAGGCTGGGATTGGAAATGGGTTCCCCTGGTTCTGGTCTAGATTCATGGGTTGGTTGGGAAATAAGGAAGTATCTGTGGTTCTGGATTTGCTGCTTGGTTGAAATTAGGCTCTCCTCCTATATTTCCATACAAGTGGAAATTCGCTAATTGTCTATCCAACTCTTCTTCCCATAAGGGTCTAACTTCCGGGTTTTGGGTATTTCTAACTGTTATGGCTTGCTGTTGGGCTTGTCCAAATCTTTTCCTCCTCTCTCCTTTGCCTCGACTAAACCAACCTCTCTTTTTAGGGGGAAAAGGTTCTACAGCTTTGGCTTTGAAAACAAAGATTCCCTCTGAATCGGTGGTGGATCCTGCGGTTGACTGGGAGGTTCCTTCATCTGTGGGAGAATGAGGTAGGTGACGATAAGCGTCAGAAGTACCCTGATCACTCATACTGTAAACTAAGAAAATTTGTCAGATTAACACAAAATAATCATAGAAGTTATAGATATTTCCTAACACAATAGGATAAAATTTAGGTATGTAAAAGAACACCTAAATGGCTTAAATCAGTGGCATGGCTCAGATACCACCTTCTGTCGCAACCCCCGACCCCTACCCCGGGAGCGGGAGCCGCGAGACACGGAGCTAGTGGTAACAGTGTTTATTAATTTGGCAGCGGAATTACAACATCAAGATCGTAGTTAGGAACTAATTGTTCAGAGTTTCAAAACACCAAACTTTTATATTACACAAAATGGGATAAAACCCAAGTTTCAATTACAATACATTTGTAGGGATAAACCCTGAATTATGGTAAACATAAACTCCGTTTATTTAGGTAACTTTTATAGTCACTATTCTAAGCCTTCAGTGCTCTCCAGCTGGCTTCTATTAGCTTCACATTAAGTTACCTGAAACGCGTTTTAAAAAGATTTTATCAGCAAGAAATACTGGTGAATACATCCCAGTATAATCAAAACAAGTTTTATAGCTTTACAGTTATTGAGAGCATCCGCATTTACAATGTTTATATCTACAGCATTACCCAATCAGTACTGTCACTCCTGACTTGTGGGTCATGTTACCCATTGGCAAAAATCCATTTGTCCAACGGTAACAGATTCAAATTTCATATACAAAACCCCAACATACCGGCAGTAATTGTAGAATACATATACTCAATCACTGTTAAGCATAATTAAAATATTTTGACTCACAAAAAGGTTTACAAAAAGAGAATGTACTCACTATGAAAACCCTCGCGTGGCGCGGGGGAAGCCTACATGGCCTAGATAGGCTACGTGTATGCATAGCCTAGCCAGACGTCGCGAAACGGAGACACGTCACCTAGACGTCTCGCGGGAGATGCCAGGGTTTCTGGCGAGTGTCGCCTGAGACGTCCTGGCGGAATTTCTTCATTTTTCGTGTCGGGTCTCGTGGTGCGTGTCCAGTTCCCCGGTTACGGCTTGGTTTGGGGTGTTTTGGAGAGTTGTTACAGTTGTTTAGTGCCTTTGGTTTACAAGACATACAATTCTTCGTTATTCACGTGATGAAGGTTATTATTGTACCATTTACATGCGAGAGATGATTGTTAATGTCTATAACTAGGTTTTTATTTACAAATCCAAGAAATCAATGTGTTTTCAAGTAAATCCCCAAATCCGTTGTGTAAGATTAACCCTAATTGTTTATATATCCAAAACCTGGGTTTAATCCATTTTCCCATTATTGTTACTAAGCCATATAATCATTGTTTTCAAGTTACTAATTTTATCAAAGCTTTTGTTTGTGATTCTTGCAACTCAAAATGGGATCCTATCTTGATTCCGAACCAATTCAACCTTCAAGATAACTAGTAAACTTTATAATGGTTTTGTTCATTTGTTTCGTAAATAGTTTTGATAATCAAACAACTCATGTAATACAAACCACATGCTCTTCATGGACACAATAATCGACTTACCCTAGTGTTTTGGTCAAAAATCACAACAAGGATAATGTAACCAAACTTTGAATGTGAGGTTTAGTGCTTGGTTAATCGAACAATGATTTGTATGAGGAAAAAGCCCTTGATCAAGAGTTGATCTCCGGCATAAAAAAACCTCGGGTGATGGAAACTACCGATCACCAACTATATTGAACAAGAAAGATTACAACTTTGGAAATATTGAGCTTGTTACATTAAGAATTCTAATGAGTGTTCGAGAGAGTAGCAATAGTATGTAAGCGAGTGTGTGTTCGGTCAGATTGTGTGTCTATCAAGCTCAATATCCCACTAAATATCTAGCTAATCTCATTAACTAACTCTCCGAAATCCATGCAAGCTCCCCGCGTTCACAGATAAATGTCATGGCTTCACTTGCACGTGCTAGAAATGGCATATTCCTCCGACATTCCCTCGATGACTTAGTCCACGATTACCTGCATACGTAAACTAACACAAAGGAACAATTATCAGCTAACATAGATATAGGTAAGGATCCTTGATCCTTAGACTCCCCGCGATTTCCGTTAAGGATCCGTGATCCAGGTTTAGTCTCAGGATGGATGATCCTTGGCATAAAATCCATGCCCTAACACCTAGCTACCTAGGTTAATTGGATTTTTGCATGATCGAACGACATGGTTATAAAAATCTCGTCGTTTCCGTGGATCTGGTGCACTTATTAATTGCTTGTTTGATTTTGTTTATATTGGAGGCAACTGATTTCACCATGAATTGGTAGATGATGACCCATGTGATTGCTGTAGGAGTCGAGTCCATCTATTGCAAGAATGATCATTGTTCCTGTTAGGACTAGATTTTTATTGCTTAAGAATCAGTGATCCTCAGTGACTATTACGGTTTCTAACAATTGACTTCAATGTTTTATTTGATTGTAGTGCAGGTATCGATAGTGGACTTGGTCAAGCAAAATATTCATGGAATATTCAGAGGATTAAGCACATGCTGAAGGTTAAATGGACGTTATGCATGAATGTGGAGGATCCCGGATATTTCGGGTAGTTAGTTATAAGTTAAAACGCTAATATTTTAGGGGGTATTGAGCTCACTAGATAACGAATTCATTCGCAAACACTGATATCATAAGATCACTTGGAAACTCTTGAGAAACACACACATTACACTATAGATCGATTGTGAAAGCTCAATATCTTCTGAAGTTGTAATCTTACTTGTGAAATATACTTGGTGATCGGTAGTTTCCATCACCCGAGGTTTTTTATGCCGGAGATCATACATTGATCAAGGGCTTTTTCCTCGTATAAATCTCGGTGTCCATTGTTCACTACATTCACGATTGTTCACATCATTGTTCAACACATAAGCACTCAACCTCACATACAAAGTTTGGTCACATTATCCTTAGTGTGATTTTTGACCAAAACAGTTTGGCGCCATCGTGGGGCAATCAGTGCTTCAATTCTAAAAATTCCGTTCATTTCATTCATTTTCATCCATTCTTTTCAACTACATGGCTTCTCATGGAAAATCTGCTTTAAGTGCCATGCCGGCGGTTACCTCATCTCAGGCTTGTGCATCATTGCCTCCCATTCCCCGTGCACCGGCGAGGAGTGCTGATAATGCTCAGAAGAAGCAAACACCAGTTTTCTCGAAGGCTTCCACTGTTTCATCCTCTACACCTACTAACAATGATCTGTCTACTTTGATTTTGCAGATGAAAGGATACATGGAACAGCAGGACAAAACTAACCAGAGGATCCTTCATGAAATTGATGAAATCAAGAAACAGAAGAGATCAACGGAGGATCACTCTCCATTGATGCCCAGATTATTGGATTTCGCCACTCCAGCAACAACCATTCAGCATTCCAAGGCTTCTGGTATTCAGCATCAAGGATCCTCAGGATTGCAGCATGGATCATTGGCAATGACACAGCCGCAAGCATCTCATTACCTACCTTATGGATCCTCAAATCAACATCAAGGAGGCTATCTCAGCTCAGGTGGATATTTGGAGACAGTTGCACCAAAGGAATCCTATTTCCAGCATCAAGGATCCTTTTCTAAGGATCAAGGATCCTATGCTTGGGTTAAGGTTCAAGGATCCTCCTCTCAGGTTGAAGGATCCATGCAGTATCCTTCAAGACCTTCAGCACCCATGTATCCTGGACCCAATGTCTTTCAGGATCAAGGATCTCCAGGGAGTCAGATATTCAAGGATTCTGAAGTTCACAAAGGGGACTTCATCCCTATGCAGACTATTGCTTCATCTGGTCCAACTGTTACACCTGAAGTGTCCACCTTTGGATATACTTCTGGCATACCACTTCCAAACCAATCAGGAGGTAACAATGTCAATACATCTTTTAGCACTAATTGTGGTTTTATGCAGGATACAGGTATCAATCAGGCTATGGCACGGGAACTTCAGAAGCTTAAGGATATGATATCCAGCGTCCGGGGAGTGGTTAAGCCCATTCCTGAGATCCTAGATGGAAGTCACAGGGTGTCTCGCTTCGCACCTCCTATATGCAATGCTGAGATACCGAAACGCTTTCAAACCCCCCAACATGAAGCTGTACGATGGCACAGCTGATCCGGAGGAGCATGTGGCACAGTACTGGGAAAGAATGGAGATCAACCCCATAAGGGCTTCGGATCCACACTCACTGGATCAGCACTCAAATGGCTGCTAAGTCTTCCTCCTTACTCAATTACTTCGTTTTCTCACCTAGTTAATTTGCTCAATAACTAATTTTCATGTAGTATAACTTTTGAATGCTTAACTAGTGATCTATATAGGGTAACTCAGGGTCGTGATGAATCATTAAGAGATTACATCACTAAGTTTAGTAGAGAATCCTTAGAAATCCCTAATTTGGATATTGACACTGCTGTAGAAGCGTTCAAAATGGGCTTACTTAAGGATTCCTCATTCTATGATGACCTTGTTATGACCCCTTGTAGGAATTTAGATGAAGTGGGGAACAAGGCATTGAGATTTTTTCGTTTAGAGGATGACAAAAGGATCCATGAGAGACTCTCAGGATCATCAAAACAGGAAAAACAAGGATCATTCTTTAAGAATAATCGATCCAAGCCATATTCTAAACATGACAATCACAATGTTAACTCAGTTGAACAAGACGAAGACGATGAGGATTATCCTCCAATATCTGAGTATTGTTTTTTTGCTGATAATAATGAACTAATCCTTGCTATGCAGAATTTAGGTGACAAGGCTAGATGGCCAAGGAAAACTGATAAACCTGGAGCTACTAAGGATAAATCCAAATGGTGCGCTTATCATGAGGATTTTGGCCACCTTACTGATGAGTGTATAGCATTGAGGAAGGAAATTGACTATCTTCTTAGCAAAGGGTATTTGAAGGAACTGTTAGGAAGGAAACGTTCAAGGACTAGGATACTGAGAAAGTGCCTGAGAGAGCTCTTCCACCGCCAGCAGATGCTCAGATCATTAACTTTATTTTCGGTGGTTCTAATATCTGTGGAAATTCGTTTTCCGCGGCTAAAAGGCATGCTAAGGAGACGAAGATGGAAAATGGGGAGAGACCAGTTCGAACGTCTACCCTTACACAACAAAAAGTGACATCCTTTTATGAGGAGGATCGCGTAGACATTCAGGATCCTTATCATGATGGTCTTGTCATTACTTTGTTTATCTCTAATCATTTTGTTAGCAGGATTCTTATTGATGGAGGGAGTTCGGTGAACATAATCCAGTTGGATGTCCTCAAAAAGATGAACATCCATGAATCTGAGATCATACCAATATCGACGGTGCTCGTGGGATTCAGTGGGGAAACCAATAATACATTGGGGGACATCAAACTTCCAATTTACATAGAGGGAGTGAATTCTGTCAAAAATTTTGTGTAATAGATATCTTATCTTGCTGTAATGTTATCCTTGGCAGGCCATGGATACATGACATGAAGGCGGTCCCATCAACATACCACCAGTGTGTCAAGCTTCCAAGTCCGTGGGGAATAGTCAAGATAGAAAGTGATCAGCAGGAGGCGAAGATTTGCTACACTTCCTCGATGAAACCTGTTTCCAAGTCTAGGGAAGCATAGCAATTAAAGCATCCTCCAAAAGATGTCATGGAGGCAAGAGAACAGGACGTCAAGGATATACTTTTAGATCCTGAGGATCCTGAATCCAAGGTGTATTTAGGATCCAGGATCCAGAAGAGCATAGAGCAGGATCAAGTATCCTTCCTTAAACGAAGAAAATCTACCTTCGCCTGGAAGCACGAAGATATGACAGGTACATCTAAGCATGTTATTACTCATAAACTTGGCATTGACAGGTCCTTCAGGCCAATTCACCAAAAGAGAAGAAAGTTTGCTCCTGCAAGAAATGCAATCATCAAAGAGGAGGTAGATAAATTGCTAAGGGCAAGTATGATTAGAGAAGTCAAGTATCCAAGATGGTTAGCGGGCTTTGGTTGTTGTTCAAAAGAAAAATGGAAAGTGGAGGGTATGTGTTGATTTAACTGACTTAAACAAGGCATGTCCCAAGGATCCTTTCCCTTTACATTGACTCAATGGTGGATGCCACGGCGGGTCATGAGTTGTTAACTTTTATGGATTCTTTGTCTGGATTTCAGCAAATTCAGATGGAACCATCTGATCAGGAGGATACTGCATTCATGACACCCACCGGCATATATTGTTATATTGCTATGCCCTTTGGTTTAAAAAATACAGGTGCTACATACCAAAGATTGGTGAATATGATGTTCAAGGAGCAACTTGGACATACAATGGAAGTATACATAGATGATATGGTGGTCAAATCTAAAAGAGCCGAGGGTCACCTAAAGGATCTTGAAGTAGCATTCAATATCCTTGACCGATACAATATGAAACTAAATCCTTCCAAATGCCATTTTAGAGTTAAAGCTGGAAAGTTCTTAGGATATATGGTGACCAAGAGAGGGATCGAAGCAAGTCCGGAGCAGATAAAGGCCATAATCAACATAAATCTCCTACCAACGCTAAGGATGTGCAAAGATTGACAGGAAGAATCGCCACCCTGAACAGATTCATTTCAAAATCCTCAGAAAGATGCAAGGATTTCTATGATATTCTGAGGAAGAATAAGAAGTTCGAGTGGACGGAGAAGCATGAAGCTGCTCTACAGGCTCTCAAGGATTACCTATCCTCAGCACCAGCTTTAATGAAACTTGAAAATGGGGAACCATTACCTTATACCTAGCTGTTTCAGGTAAAGTAGTAAGTGACAGTCCTTGTTAAGGATCATGAAGGCCAACAACATCCGGTATACTATGTAAGTAAAAGTTTACTTGATGCTGAGGCTTGGTACTCTCATTTAGAAAAACTTATTCTTGCTCTAATCATGGCTTCTACTAAATTAAGACATTATTTTGAAACTCACACTATTGTTATTAAAACTAACTTTCCTTATAAGAATGTTCTCAGGAAACCAGAGATGTCGGGAAGAATGGCAACATAGGCTGTTAAACTTAGTGCATATGACATTAAGTATGAACCTAGAACTGCTATTAAATCCCAAGCTTTGGCTGACTTTGTGGCTGATTTCAGTAGTGATCTACAAAGAGAAGCAGAATTGGAGGTACAACAACTTGAGGAGACCAAGGATCCTTGGATACTCTTCACAGATGGAGCCTCGAATGTCAAAGGAACTGGACTAGGCCTACCACTAAAATCGCCACAGGGGGACCTTATACCCCAATCAATAGCATGTAAATTCCAAACCACTAATAACGAGGCAGAGTATGAGGCCTTAATAGCAGGTTTGCAATTAGCTAAGCACATGAGGATCAGGTATCTTCAAGTATTTGTAGATTCTTTATTAATCACTAATCATTATAACAGATCCTATGTTGTCAAATGTGAAAAGCTAATTAAGTATTTGGAGATAGTCAAGAAATTGGCGGATTCTTTTGCTTTTTTCAGTCTAACACAGGTACCCAGGGAAGAAAATGCAGAAGCAGATGCCTTGGCTAATCTAGGATCCTCATTGAAGATGCCTGATGATGTGAAGATACCCATTATCCATGTTCTAACTCCCGCAATCGAGAAGAGTGAGATAATGGAAATAGTGGATGATGCCGCAATCATACCTAGGGATGATGCACAATCAACTCCAGCATTATGGATCCTTCCAATCCTGAATTATATCCAAAATGGGGAAGTTCCCATTGGAGAAAATCCTAGAACCTTCAGGATAACGGAATCCTAATTCACTATCATTAATGACATGTTATATAAGAGATCTCTTGCAGGACCCTATCTACGATGTGTTGAGGATCCTGAGATCCAAGAAGTCTTGAAGGGTTTCATGAAGGAGATTGTGGAAATCATACTGGGGGCAGAGTACTATTTTCAAGGATCCTCAGAACAGGATATTATTGGCCTACAATGAAGAAGGATGCTGTGGAGTATGCAAGGAAATGTGATGCTTGCCAAAGACACAGTTATATCCATCTGCCCGCAGAACCTCTGCATCCTATATCCTCCTCTTGGCCATTTATGAGATGGGGAATGGATATAGTAGGCAAGCTTCCCAAGGCACTAGGAGGAAAAGTGTTCATGTTAGCTATGATTGATTATTTTTCCAAGTGGATAGAAGCTGAAGCCTTTGCTCAAGTGAGAGAAAAGGAAGTTATATCCTTTATTAAAAGAAAATCATTAGTAGATTTGGTATTCCTTCTGAGATTGTTTGTGATAACGGATCCCAGTTTATTGGGAACCGTACTACTAAATTTTATGACAGCTGGGGGATTAAGATGATAACATCAACACCAGTCCACCCACAAGCTAATGGCCAGGCAGAATCATCCAACAAGATCATCATCAACAATTTGAAGAAAAAGCTTGGATCAAAGAAAGGAAAGTGGGCTGAAGAACTACCATATGTCTTATGGGCAGATAGAACAACTCCCAAGAATGCTACGGGTCAAACTCCTTTTTCTTTAGTCTTTGGAACTGAGGCAGTCATTCCTACATAAATGGTAGTCCCTACAGCCAGAACAAGCATCCGTGATCCTGAAGCCAATGCTGAGACTCTGGCTCAAGACCTAGATACCGTGGAAGAATTAAGAAACTTGGCAAGGATAAGGCTGGCTAGTTATCAACAAAGGATGGCTGGCGCCTATAATAAGAATATCAGGATAAGAAGATTTCAAGTCGGTGACATGGTGCTGAGGAAAGCATTTCAGAATACCACGAATCCTACTGATGGCAAATTGGCACCAAAATGGGAAGGCCCCTATCTAATTGAAGCCGAGGCAGGAAAGGGGGCATATCGATTACTGACTATGGATGGTGACCTTCTTACAAGAGCTTGGAATGCTATCCACCTAAAAAAGTATTTTATGTAAAGGATCAGGGATCCTTAAGTATCCTAATGATCAATTCAGATTGAAGGATCCTCAAAGGATATGAGATTCTTGATTCGGTAACGTTTTACTAATGCTTTCATTCTTATTGTACTTCTTATTATTTATTTTAAAGTAAGGATATTGAAATTTCAACATTCAATCTTATCAAGTTTTAAGTTTTGCAGATATTACAAAGGATAAAGAGGTTGGCCACCTCTCCAAGACTTTGGGCATGTCCCTAGCTAAGGTATCTATTACCTCCTATGGGTCTTTACCATTCACACGAATTAGGTTCCGACACCATCGCCAGTTGCACACGTTATCCACGTATAGTTCGAGGCAATGGGACCAGTACCCGCTTTAGGGGCTGACAATTTCATTGTTGTTGGCTATATGGAGGATCCTAAGTATAATGATAGACGTACCATACATCCGTTCCTAAGGTTTCTAACGTTTTCACGTTAGCTAAGGTTTCGACATTTTCATGTCGCTTACGATTGGATAGATGCCAGTTTGGGCCATACTCCTGTTTACACCAGTTATTTGGGCTTGTCCCCAGTTATTTGGGCTTGTCCCCAGTTATTTGGGCTAGTCCCCAGTTATTTTGGCTTGTCCCCAGTTGTTTGGGCTTGTCCCCAGTTACTAATGATTCTTTCATTTGATATTTGGCTTAGTCCTAAGCTATATACTGTCACAGGTCTATGAAATTGACCAGCTAAGGATCCTGAATCCTAAGATTGAATCAATTGTTATACTTTGACTAACACGTGTAAGTGTTAAGGATATAGAATCCTAACTTGGATTCCCTGGTATGTCTTATTCTTATTATAATGATTCGACCCTTAACTATGGAATTAGAGATAAGTCGTTCAAGATTATATGGCGTTTATGCCTAGCAGTTGTTACGATTGCAGACTTAAAATCTTTTTATAAAGTCGAAATTTTAGGAATTTTACACAATATGATTTTGCCAAACATGAACATGTAAAGGTAGTAATTCAAAAGCAAAATTGTAACACCAAACATAGTCAAAAGTCTAATATTATTAGGCCCGTCAATATTTATCAAAAGTATCAAGCCTGGATTTTCACCAGCAAAACGTGGACCATCCATCCAGGCCGAATCGGGTTCATCTAACGGTTAATGTTTGTGCAGAAAATTAAAATGCAGGAAATTAAAAGCAAAGGGTGTCAAAGGCTTCATCCTCCACAAACCGAAGGATCCATCCACCTTTATCACCCCCCATTGTTCCAAGGATCCATGATCCTTAACCTACTGAAACTATTGTTCAAAATACAAACCACGAATTGTTCAAGTAAAACAACCAACCTAAGGACCTAAAAATGTGGGCTCCGGCCGCGTCTAGAAATATCCATCATCACCCACATAGGCAGCCTACACTGTGGCCGCCTCACCACCTTCACCTTCACCAGCTTTACCTCCAGCACCTTCAACCGCCATGTCCTCTGCTTCCGTCTGCATTCCACTAAGACCTGCTTCATCCGCCGCTGCCGATTGCTCCAGCTCATCGTCGTTCATGTTGCTCAATGCTACCTCCCAAGAGGCCAGGTCCCATGAAGATCTATCAAATCCAGGATCGTTAGCTACTTTGGCCATCTTGATCATGGACTGCAGAACCATCTTGGCAGCACAGACCTTAGCCGCTTCAGTAGCATTCATCGCAGCCTCATGAACCCCCACTTCAGCGTTCAGTAGCAGCTCCTCAAGGCTCTCCTTCTCCTTTTCTAGCACTTTGTTTTGCTTTTCAAGCCTCGAGAGATCCTTATCCTTGGCAGCAGCAATGGCCTGCATCCCAGCTACAGTCTCTTCGTGTTCAGCCAACTTCTTCTCATAAAAGATCCTCATGCGACTGAATTCCTAGTAATAAACAAGACAAAGAAATATCATGATCAAGGATCCTAACAAACGGGTAAAGTAAAACCTAAGGATCAAGGATCCTTACCTCGGTCAGAACATCATGGAGACGTTTCTCGATAGAGATAGGATCACTCTCAGGATCGGAAGGCTTCTTCCTTTTTGAAGCAGATTTGGCTCTGGTGGTAGTTGGGCGAGGCTCAACGGGAGGAAGCTTCTTCATTGGCTCCTTTTTCACAGCCTTGGAGATGATGATACTGTTCATGTCATTAAGAGCGAAGTCTGCAGACTTGGAAGTAGATTTTTGAACACCTACCAACAGACATCAAAAAGATAAGTTTCTAATTTAAATTAGAAATTTCTTTTAAAGATTTACTATATCATACAATTACTTACTTGACATATTGTAGGAGGAATGTCACACCCCGACCCGCACCGGAATAAGAGTCGGGGCATAATTGGGTTATCACCAAAGCTCATGACATTTACTAATATGTTTCATATTTAATAAAGTCAAAGTTACATTTCCAAATATCCAAACATGTTCATTCAATACAAAGAAAATAAACCAAACATAACAATCCCAACTCTAAATCGTTTTATTCTTCTAGTCCAAGTCCTATGTGTTCCTAGCTGCTGCTGGTTCACCTGTATCATGTGTAAAATGGGGGTTTTTGGGTCAACATACGTTGGCGAGTGAACCTTATTAGATAAACATTTATTAATGAATTACTTGTTAGTTTATCAATGAAAAATTGTGCATAATCATAGATGAGCAAATGTAAATAATCAAGCAGTGGCAAATAGCAGTCACAACTATAACATACAATAACATATGACAGCATACATGAACATACCTACATCATACGATAAATAACATAAATGAAACTGTGCGATCAAGGCTCAATCAAACGTAGCCGATCGTATTGCATGTACTGAAAATGAAAATGTCTGTGCGATCAAGGCTCAATCAAACGGAGCCGATCGTATGTGGACACGCCAGGTTCAACCTCATAATGAAATGGGGAAACATACTCAACGCTCATAATGTAATGGGGAGCGGCGGCCTATGAAATTGCATGTACTGAAAATAATAAACTTGCATTCAACAATAACTACACAACAGAAACAAACTGAATACACTAGTTCATGATATGATGTATGCACAATGGTTTAAGTATAATATATATATCAAGACAAATGATACACCCCAAAACGTGATTAAAACGGGGAATTTGTAAAGATTCACTCACATTGGGTGCGTTGGATTGGAGATGGTGAGATGCGCACGAATTAGATGAGCGGAACAACAAGAAATATTAACCTAAATAATAACGGAAAAATATATTAAATGAGTGGATTTTATTAAGGATTTTAATGAAATTTTTAGATATATTTTTGTGAGTTTAAGGCTATTTTCTATCTTTAAAAATGTTATTTTTAAGTATTTTTAATTGATTTTTAAATTAAATTAAATAAATAAAAAATATAAAAATTGTTTATTTTGCGTTGACCGTTTACTGTTGACCTGTTGACTTGTTGACCGGTTCGGTCAGGGACATGGTTTGCGCTGGGTGAGGCTCGAACCCGAGACCTCCCGTACGCGTGCATGCAGCTCTACCAACTGAGCTACGTGTCTAACCCGAAATAATCTTGTTTTTAGTTATATTTATACACTTATTCAGTTTAACCGAAATTCTTTTTAATTGCAAAAACATTTTAATTCAACGGACCGGTGCTAGTGACGGGTTTCGAACGCGCGACGTATGGCTTAATGTTGCACACAGTCCACCGCTGGACTGTGTGTCTAACCTGGTTATTATCTCGGTTTTTATTATACTTAACAACTAACTGAGTTAGCCCGGTTTAGTTTTTAAACAAAAAGGCATTTTATTATATAAGGAGTGCGTTTAGCAGGAATCGAACTCGGGACATGCGTATGTATTTTGTACACAGTCCACCGCTGGACTGTGTGCCTAACCCGTTCATTCTACTAGTTTTAAATATACTTATAACTTAATTAGCTTCGTCCTCTTCATTCAAATTACAGTCAACTGATTTACTAATCCGTTCCTTGTTTTTACGATTTACAAACATTATTAAAACTTAAATGAAATGGCAGAGACGGTAATTAGAGGTGAACATACCGATGAACGGTTTATTTCAGATTTCCGGCAATGTGTTGGTCCCTGTTTTTATGCTCTTCAACTGAACAAGATAATTAACTGTTTTGATTAGTCGATTGTGGAATTGAAGTGATAAACAAACGTTAACGATGTGTTTGAAGGTCCTTACCATTTCACAGACGGAAATAAAGACTTTCAGGGGAGTTCCGGCGAACTGGAATTAGTCGAATACAGCGCCTGAATTCGATTTCAATTGAGAGGTTTAAGTTAGAAATAGTCTAATAATTGTTGAACTACAACGAATATTGAAAGATTTACCGTTTGAGGATGAATACGGTTTTCCGGCGACTTTTGCAGAAAATTCCGGCGAGCTGTTTTAAGCGTTCTGATGGTCTGAAAATGTGATAAAAGTGAAATGGGATGCTGGTATGATATTTCTGAGTCGCGAGAGTGGTCTTGAGTTGAAGTATTCAGGATTTGATTACTTTTCGGTTATGAAAACCGATAATGATGAGACTTGATGCTCAATCAATTCTGAATTGATTAAAGACATCGGTTCATCGGTTATGAACGTGAATACGCGAGAAATCAAACGATTTGACGATTGATTTGCCGATTTCCGTTTCTCAGTTGGCGAAACCGGTTTAACCTAGTCTGTATATAAATCACATTTGTTTCTTAGAGATAACAGAAAACACAAAGTGGCGGAGTGGTGATGTGAGTGTATGTTAAGTCGTTGGAGTTGTTCTTGGCTGACCCGAGTTCGAGTCCCGGCAGCAACATATTTTTTTATTTATTTTGTTTTAACATTTTATCAAATATAATTTTTATAGTTTAGTTTATTTATTAATTATGTATCATTTTAAATCAAAATAATCATAAATATTCAACGTGACTTTTATAACTTGATATTCGATTACAAAACGGAGCGGGTTTTGAAAACCCGATTTTTACAAATGTTACAAGGAAGATGCATGTACTTCTTCGCTAGGATCCTGGATCCTCACTATGAATGTTCTGTCTATTGGGTCAAGGCTCAAGAAGGCTTTCACTCGATCAACAGTTCCCGGATCCTCCGCTAAAGTTGCAAAGTTCTTCACTGCAAGAAAACAGAAAGATCAAAAGACAGTTACAACAAGGATATAACACATATGAGACCTCTAAATCCTACCCTTGAGTATCCATTTATGAGGCAACGAATCCCCTTCTGGCAGAGAATCTCGTTTAACAAAGAAAACTGATTTTTCCAAACAGAATCATTTTGGGTTGTTTCGAAGACAGGAGCTGGTTGGTGGGCTTTTACTTTAAACAAAAATCGGTTAGAGCCATGGGTAGTCAAAGAGTACATGAATGCTAGGTCTGAAAGGTTTAGTTGGAGCCCTTTCTTTTCAATGATGAACAATGTTCCCCACAACATCGGCATGACCTGACTAAAGCTAATGCCGATTATCTTAAAAAAGCTTTGGGTTAGGATCGGAAAAGGATATGAGAACCCAAGGTGAAATGGTAAGGCAGGAAAGCAAATCCAGGTGTCGGATACCGCATCACTTCGAGCAGAAGGATCGAAAGGTCTGAAAATGGCCTACGATGGAAAACAGGACTTTAGGTTCTCGATTTGTGGATCTGTAAACTTACAGATCTCAGAGAAGGGGTCCTTTAGTATGTTTTGTGATTGAAGGAGATCGCCGGATTTTTTGGAGGCGGGATTCGGAGAAGATCGTGTATTCATGGTGCCGGAACTTAAGAATAATCGAGAAGGGAAGAGAGAAGAATACCTGGTTCACAATGCTTGGTGTGGATTTATGATGGATTTGTGCAGATTTTAAAGGGAGTTATCTCTTTCCCATAAATAGTGATGATGGTTGTGAAGGCTATGCGAGTCCCATCAGTCACCCTAATGGCTATATTTGAATTAAAGATAATATGACAGCAATAATCTACTATCGCAACCGTCATATTGTGGGCAATTGTTAGGACTAGATTTTTATTGCTTAAGAATCATTGATCCTTCAGTATATCAAGGAAATAGTATCCATGTACTGAGTACTGAATACTGGGAGGATCAAGGATCCTTAGTGACTATAACGGTTTCTAACAATTGACTTCAATATTTTATTTGATTGTAGTGCAGGTATCGATAGTGGACTTGGTCAAGCAAAATATTCATGGAATATTCAGAGGATTAAGCACGTGCTGAAGGTTAAATGGACGTTATGCATGAACGTGGAGGATTCCGGATATTTCGGATAGTTAGTTATAAGTTATAAACGCTAATATTTTAGGTGGTATTGAGCTCACTAGATAACGAATTCATTCGCAAACACTGATATCAGAAGATCACTTGGAAACTCTCGAGAAACACACACACATTACACTATAGATCGATTGTGAAAGCTCAATATCTTCCGAAGTTGTAATCTTACTTGTGAAATATACTTGGTGATCGGTAGTTTCCATCACCCGAGGTTTTTTATGCCGGAGATCATACATTGATCCAGGGCTTTTTCCTCGTATAAATCTCGGTGTCCATTGTTCACTACATTACACGATTGTTCACATCATTGTTCAACACATAAGCACTCAACCTCACATACAAAGTTTGGTCACATTATCCTTAATGTGATTTTTGACCAAAACAGTTCCATAAGAGAGTTCAAGCATATTAGTAACGCGAAGGTTACATTATGGAAGGAAAGGATATATGATGACGGATTGTGAAGATTTTTAAGATACATCGTCATCTGATCCTTACTACGAATAGTTTCAACCATTGAATTACAAGAATATTACGATACAAAGGTGGATTAGCACTATGAGGAAGATTGGGATAACTATAATTATGAATCTGAGATACCATAGTACCCAAGTTACCAGGAGGGGTATGATGACCACTATCATGAATAACCTCACCCGATATACAAGGAGCCTCAAGATTCAATAAATTTGAAGTTTGATGCTTTGATGAGCACGATGAAATAGTCCAAGCTTTGAATTGAGGAAAAAGTTTGAAGTGAGAGACAAAGCTCATGTATCTTTGGCAAAGCAAGTAGGGAAACTCACGAAGGATATGGCCCAACTTAAACGAGAGCAAAATGAGTTGGTTAGTGGTATTGTGCTTGATGCTGAAGTGGATAAAGGGGTTATAAGTCTTCCAAATTAAGAAAACGGATGTTTAAATTTAAATGAAGACGTAACACTTCTCAAAGAACCAGTGATTGAGGAAAAGACGGTGACATGGGAAGACTTAGGGCAAGCTATCATGAAGTGGCTCCGTAACAGTGTATCAATTCTCATGCCAATTATTGGGAAGCAACTGCGGATATGGATATGAACTACAGAGGGTATGCTGGAAATTCAGTAGGAAGATGTTCAGTTAGACCGTCGTGAGAGGCAAATCAGTTAAGGTCTGACTGAAAACCCATGAACTTAGCACTTCCGAGAGGCTACCCGTTGATCAGGTCCATATGCTCTTTTCTTTCATGTGTTATTTGCGTGGTCTTAAACATTTTACTTGTTGTTTGTGTTTGAAATCTTTTATTTTTGTGTGTTTTATCCTTGGTGGTGTCAAAACTTTGTTTGTGATTTTTTTTGTTAGTGTGTTAATGGTGGTTGGAACGAGTTCCTGGAAGGAAAATACTTTGCTCAAATGATTTTGACCCTAGTTCTCACACATGCTTTCAAAAGCACTCCACATTAGGGACAGTGTATCACAAGTGTGAGGATATAAGAAAATTTTGAAAATTTGAAAAAATAATGGCCTTCATACAAAAATCTAGACATTGAATACAATGTTTTCCTCAAAGTGTGGCGATGGGGAAATTGGAAAATTAAGTAACTCAATTAATCTTGAAAACTAACGAGCACCATTTATTGTGTACCTACCAGAGCATAGATATTGGTCTCTAGTAATGGTCATAAACTCTTTTAGTTCTTTGATAAAGCCTTTTTCAGTGGGAGTTTCTGAGAAAATCGTAGTTATTCAATGAGTGTGTCACACCCCAACCGATGGCGGAAACATCGGGATGAGAAGAAAACGAGATTGCAAGAGACTTCATAACACTAATTGTGACAAATATTTAATAATTGCTTTTTACGTTGCTTGAACTAGGAACACGACAGGTGTAAAATGAAGAAGGTATAATAAGTATTCAAATAAATAATTTAATTTCATTAAAATGATTTTTGTACAAGAACTGGAATCGAGATACAACAGGTTTGAAAATAAATTACAATACAACGAACATTAAAATTTAAATGCGTTTCTAGGCAATCCTACTAGATTCATCTGTCACAATCCTGCAACATGTAATAAAAGCATGGATCAGTACAAAAGCACTGGCAAGCATACAAGTTTGAATATAAATATACGTATAAAAGTTTGTCTCAAATCCACATGGCATTTTATATTCAAGATGAACGAGTATACATAAACAACTTACGCATAGCAAATAGTATATAATTAAAATCCTTAACTAGCATGCATAACAATCTAAGCATAACAATATCATTAGATTACAAGTTGAAACTAACAAGCATAAACAACCTAAGTATAACAATAAACGTATTTGATGGTTTGAGTATTTAATTATAATCAATTGTGTAAAGTGGATTTTGTATACATGTTGCACCAAAAAATACGTTAAAGCGTAAAAAGGGTCGAGTATGCTCACAATTTTACAAAGTTTCCTTTGGTGATTCCGTGAAGAGTTGGAGGTTGGAGCTTCAAAGCTTCCTTTAAAACACTTAGTGTTTTCTTTTAGAACTCTTAGAGTTCTCTTCCTTGCTTGGAAGATTTGAGATAAGTAGAGAGATTGAGAGAAGAATGGTTGGAACACTTAGTGTGTCCTTTTAGAATTCTTGATTTAGAGAGATTGAGAGAATTAGAGAGATGGAGAGAAGAATGGTGTGAAGAAAATGGTGGAAGGAGGTTGGTATTTATAGGTAGAGAATGTGGAAAAGAGTGAAATATGATTGGTTAAAAAGGTGGAAGAGGATTGAAAAGATGGTTGGTGGAGAAAGGAGGTGGAAAAGGGTGAAATACGATTGGTTAAAGAAGGTGGAAGAGGATTGAAAAGATGATTGGTGGAGAAAGAAGGTGAAAAATGGTGAAATATGATTGATTAAAGAAGGTGGAAGAGGATTGGTGAGGTGGAAAGATGATTGGTATATTTCTTGTTATTTCTTGAGTATATATTATGTAATTGGGTATATAAAAAGTATAAAAGTATAATTCAAGTATTGAGGATGTGCATATAAGTGTTTATACGTATAATTGTGTTGGTTTGCGTATAAATACGTATTTAAATGATCAGTTGTGTGAATAATATATATACATATATGTATAAAATATGAATTTTATTACGATTAACGCCTCGAAGTGTTAGATTGAAATTAAAATACGAATGTAAGATTTCTAAAATTAGAATACGAATACAAACATTTTTTAAATAGAAATACAAAGATACGAGGCGTTACAGAGTGTGTCAATTTAGTTTACCTTAATATAAAGATCATCCAGTTCTACCAAAAACCATCAACTCATAATCTCCACCATAAGAATTAGGCGATTGATTTACTCCAACGCAGGGTACCATAAGGATAGGATGCTAATGAGCAATCCTACCACCTGACGCGGAACAAAAATAATAAAAAGTTAGATACATTCTAGCTAACGTTTAGAGAAAATCTCAATAAGAGAAATTTTATTAACATATCAAAAGTGTTTCTACACATTATAAATAAACCTTTTATTTTTGAGCTAGTTTATTAGCCGACACATTAAACTGGTCAAAGTAATCGAAATAATAACTATAGACATAATTGAAATAAAAACCATATCAAAATATTAACTATGGTCAACATAACCAATATATAGGATTAAATAAAAAATAATAATACAAAGACTCTAAAATAAACTTAAATTATTGAAAAGGTCTTATAATTATCATCTAGAGTAAGTTACAAAAAATGTCCTTATGTTTATACACAATTTTAACGCATGTCCTTTGTCTTTAAAATTAATTAGTTTTGTACTTAATGTTTCAAAATATACACATTATGTCATTTGGTCGTAACCTGATTAATTTTAATCATTAAAACTAAGCATGTGCCTTGCACATGACAATAATTTTGTCAATCTATCCAACTTAATTAGTTTTTGTTAAAATAAAAATTAAAACTTCATTTAAACCAATCTCTTTCTCTCTCTACTCCATCCCTCTCTCTCTATCTATCTCTCGCTAACACCCCACCATGGTCACCACCACGACCATCATCACCTCCACCACCACATCATCACCACCACCACACCATTATCACCACAACCAATGCACCAAACCTCCACCACCACCCCACCATCATCACCACCACAAAAAAAACCTCAGCCGCTGGATGAAACCCTAACCCCATCGTTGTCACCACTAGTCGTCGGTCTCAAATCTTGACTTCGATTCTTTAAACCCATCGGCCTCAAGCATCTCCACCCAAAGACACCATTCTTTAAACCCCACCAGCCTCAGAATTGTTACTGGCGAGTGGGGACGATGGTGGCAGATTGGGGCGTCTGATATTGACTTCGCATTTCATGGACTCCACCACTGTCGCGTGGGGACGGTGGTGGAAGATTAGGGTGGTGGTGGCCAATGGGGGCGATGGTGGCTGGTGGGGGAGGTGGTTGTAGATGGGGGCGGAGGTTGCAGGTGGGGTGGTTGGTGAATATATGTGAAAACGAAGGTGGTGGTTGGTCTCCGATCACAGACGTGAAGGCGAAGGCGGAGGACAGTGGTGGTGGAGGTTTGAGGACAATGGTGGTGCAGTGGAGGGTGGTGGCTGGCGGTAGTTGGTGGTGGAAGGCGATTGTTGGTGGTGGCGGTGGAAAGAAGTAGAGAGAGAGAGGTAAGAGAAATGGGTTTTGACATTTTTATGAATGATCAAATTGGTGTAGCATAAAAAAGTACATCGAAACGCAATCAACACATTTTGCGGAATGAATTTAAACTTAACTTTTAAGGCCTTTTTCATATGTGTAAGAAGCAATGATAACCTGGTTTAGGCCTTTTCATATGTATGAAATAATAATGACTACGTTTAGTAGTTTTGACCATGTCGTCATCTAGCCCGTTATCTAACAAGGTGTGAAAGAAAATATAAAAGGAGAGTGAAAAAGCAGGTGTGAACACTAATAGTTAGGAACGACAATTTCTAACACAAACGAAACAAAACATGAAAATAATCTTGTTTTTGGACAACTACTATAACTTATTTTATTAAACAAGCCAATCCAAACATAACTTGATTAGTAGTTGGGTCACCCCAATAACACGACCTATTTAATATGTTAGCCGAAAAAGCTCATATTTACATTCTAGAAGAAGTTATTTAAAAAAGTGTTAAATATTTAAAGTGAGATTTTGATTTTTTGTTATTTCCTCTATCTATTAAATTTCAAAATAAAATAATTTTTTCTCTTCAGATTTTTACCACCTCTTATATTGAAAGCTTTATTTAGTAGTTCTAACCACCCATTTTCAATCTTTTTTATTCGCTTTCTCTAATTTGAAATCAAATTTATAAAACAATTAAAACTAAGCAGTTACAGCAAAGTTTTATTTGAGTCGTACTGCTTGATTGTTTAAATTATTAACAAATCACCAGGTATTATCATGGTTGCAAAAGTCGCTAGGCGTTTCCTAGTCGGTCGACCAGGAAGTAGAGAGTACTCGGCCTAGGCGGAGAATACTCGAGGAGTACTCGGGCATGTTAAATTATAAAGAAATTAGTTTTCGGAAATTAAATATATGTCAAATCATATAAATTTACTAATATTTATAACTAAATACATGAAATGATATTCATTCTTTAATATGATAGGCGTAGAATTGTGTTTTTTTTCTAAGTCAAACTCGGCCTGATTTGACCTACTAGATCCGATTCTAGCCGAGTTTGACCTCGTTTGGTGGATTCCCAGTAATTAGGCGGAGTTGAAGAAAGTCGTATCAGCAACCTACCTTGTAGTGACTACTCGTGGAGTACTTGACCTTATAAACCTTATTTTACAACCATAGGTGTTATTTGTATTTGCAAATAAACATAAAACGGATTCATGTAAAATACAACCCAAACACAACATGATTTATTTTGGGTCCAACATGAGACAGATATTTGGTTGATTGAATTGTTTAATTCGAATATGAAACCCCTACTTATCGTATGTAATAATATTTCAACTTTTGTGTTTAATCATTATTTGAAGGATACGGCTGACTTGTCATAATCTAATATGGGATTCACATGCCAAGCAGGCGGTCAACTCTGCATTCTTTATTGATTCAATAATTGCCAATCTAACTATGTACATTTTTTAATGCCTAACGAATTAAATTCTGATTATCTGGGTAATCTAATTGTAAAAGATGATCCTATACACCCGTGATCATAGATAGTGTTAGATAGTTCAAGCCTACCATCTCTAATTCTAGATGACACTCATTATCTGAAGACCCATTGCGATAAAACCCGACTAGGATCTGAGTCCTACTTAAGACAATAGCCTCTAGCCCGACTCTTTACTTCCCCTCAAATACCAGTTAAGAAATGAATCAAATGAAAATCAGTATTATTTGTATCTCTTAGACTGCAGGGAGTGGGGGGCTTTAGTTAAGGGCATGAGTTGCCATGTGGCAGCCACGTAGGCAGTGTGGGCTTCACAACTCAAGCCCAGAAAAAGGGAGGGAGTGGAGGGCGTGAGTTTGGGACATGAGTTGACACGTTGCGCTATTTTTGTTTTTATTTTCTTTTGTTTGTGTGTGTAGAGTATGTGTATATATAATATAAATTTTATTTTTTTAATCAATTGTCAAATAGCCAACGGCTATTTTTTTTAAATTGGCAACGGTCAAAAGAATAAGCCAATAAAACATTGCCACATTGTCAATCTTCTCCATCCCATGCGGTGACTTCCCCCACGCCAAACCCAAGCCCACCTCGGGCGGTGTTCCGGGCGGGAGTTCCCAACCCACGTCCACTCCCTCAGTCTTATAAGGAATTAAGAAACAATTAAAACACAAAGGTGTGACATGTTTTTGTGGTCATACATGACCTTCTATGTTAATCGATTCTCAGTGACAAACTTGACGATGATAACGATTGAAAAAAAATATTACATAAAGTACTCGAAATAAAGACAGACATCTAAAATCTCGTTGATCTTTGCTTCTCCAAAACTAGAAGTAAAACCAAACCAACGGATGTATTTCGAACTTATCATATGGTCCTGATTTATGTTGTCGTTCTCTATATTTCCAAACATTACTTTTAGAAGAAAAAAAATCTCGTTTTCAGGCTATAATTCATTCATCAACTAACCACAAGAGTTGGGGTGTAAAATATCTGGACCAATTATTGGGACCTATTTAGATGTGAAGTGTTGTGGGTTCAATGTTACATTATTGTGTGAATGGTGCATAACCAATCATCGGCACAAAACATTGACCTAAAATAAAGGGGTGTGAAATATGCACATGGAATATTAAATGGTTAGTCTATTGAAACATAAAAGTGAGTCCAAGATTGGTGAATTTTAGTGGTATAGATTTACATTTGTGTTTGTATTCTTGTTCGTTGTAAAGTATGGAATGGATTTTCTAGGGGCTCTATTGCATCATATTATTGACACACAGACGTCATGAAGGACAAAGGGCTATATAGTATCTTTTCAATAACACTCATGGTATAGGTTAAAGCCCCCAACAACGCTCCCCTTATTTTTTTATTTGGTTTTAAAGGTTTAAAATTGATGTGGGTCCCACTTATCATCCGCTATTGCTTTGGCTAGCATTGAATATCCCCCCAATAGCTAGCATGGTATGGTGTGGGGGCGCTACTGATCAAAAAGTTGCTGAGGTAGATGGGTGATGGCGCCCCATTCCCTCCAGCCTTAGGTTAACATTTTTAAAATCACATAATTGTTAACTTTTGATAGAAATACACCGTTATAAGGGGAGGAAGCAAAGAGGTTAAGAGCTCAGGGCGGTTCTTAGCTTGTGTTAGACGGGTCTCCGGCCCCTCTGTTTTCTTGCTTAGTATTTAAAAATCCGCTAATGTTCAGAGTATTCACATATCATTCTTTGTTCTTACCGATATAATTTAACTAAAAATCAAAATTTCTTAAAGTTATCTCTTATTTTTTTAAATCCTCCCACGTCCTATTCTTTATCAATAAACTTTTGTTTTAATATTTCTTAAATATACAAACTCACTTTAGTTTCATTAAACTATATGGGTAAAGTATAAGCACAAGAAACGAGATGGAAAGGTATTTTTCAATAAAAAGTTACAAATATGTTGTTATTTACGTAATTAACTGTAACTATCTGAAGAAAAAAAAATTAACATTTAATTTAACATTTATTATGGTGAAATTTAATTACCAATTAATTATATGAATTATCTACATGTAAAAAAACACAATAAAAAGTTTTGTGAACATGCGGGCCGGAAGCTATTACAAATAGTTATTTCAGTAACTTAAAAAAGTTATGAGCTACAATATTAGTAAGTATTAATTACTCGTCGTTAGTTAGATTATCTTGCTAGACATGTTGCATTTTAACAACTTAAAAAAGTTATGTGATAGTGGTGTTAGAAAAAGGATGGCCTACTAATCGAAAACTTACCAAATTTAAAATCGTCAAAACTGAGAACCGAGACGAAACAAATTCAAAAATTAGTTTGGCCATCGTGTTCATCAATTCGGTTTAACGATGAGCTAAATACACATAGAAAAATCTACAACCTGATATATTTGAATTTAGTTTCCTTCATAGTATTTCTTATAATAGAAAATCGAATAAGTTATTTGGGTCGGTTCAAAACTAAAATGAAAACTGAATATTTAATTAAATTTGATTTTAAATGGTTTTGGCTTGACATAGTTATCGGTTCAATTTTTTGTAACATAATATTGAAGACCGTTTTGTAACATAATATTAACCCCTAAATTTAGGATTGAAATTAAGTAATGACATGTAGAGCCCAAAAAAAAAAGATAATGTATGATCGTAGTTATTATGTTACATTTATGTTTCCTTGAAACAACACTAGTGATAAAATAATAACTTAGCCTAGAAAAGAAAACTGAAAATTAAAACGTTAGTAGCAATCACAACTTAAATAAAAATAAGAGTTAAATGCCATCTTAGTCCCTGTGGTTTGACTATTTTGTCAGTTTAGTCTAAAGTTTTAATTTTCGTCTATGGGTCTAAAAAGGTTTCACCATTGCTATTTTGATACACTAGGTTAACATTATCCATTTTTTCTGTTAACGAGAAGGGCAATTCAGTCATTTTATATGTAATTATGTTAACTAGAAGGGAAATTTGGCCATATAAAATGACCGAATTGCCCTTCTTGTTAACATAAATAATGGATGAAGTTAACCCCAGTTGACGAAAATGATACGTTGAAACTTTTTTGGACACACATGCCAAAAATAAAACATTTAGACTAAAGTGTTAAAATGACTCAAATCACATATACTAAAATGACATTTAACTTTAAAAGTAAATATTTTGGAACTATCTATCTCATCATTAATTGTAAAATATTACAAAGAAAAAAACAAAATATATATAGTATTTTTAAAATCAGATGTTACAATTTATGTTGCTTTTGGTGTTCATTCCTCAAATTATGCATTCAACTTCATGACCATCACCATTAAAAACCAATCAATGTCGTCGAGCTTTTCACACTTTAACCCCTTATCTTTTACAATAGTTCATTTTAGTCCCCTTATATTTTAATCCATAAAACCAACACTAAACTTTATTTGCTGCTTGATATGCTCCTACCTACCCGAACTCATGCCCCTTTTCATATTCAAAGACATTCACCTTCCAATAATAAGTCTCAATTCTATTCTTAATATAAATAATAATATATTCAATGCTCATAAAATTGTAATCCTATCAACAAAATACAAAAATGTACTAAAATCTTCGGACCATGTTAGACCTGATAAAAATATCAAAATAATCACTTGTCGTATACAAAAATATTATGTTTGTCTATGTATTTATATATTTATCGGCGAAACAAGAAAGATAAGTGACATGTCAGTATTATATCATGTTCGTCTATATATTTATTGGCAAAATAATATTTTCGATACTCATAAACTTGTAAACCAGTCAACAAAATACAAAAATGTACTAAAATCTTCGAACCATGTTAGACCTGATAAAAATATCAAAATAATCACTTGTCGTTTGCAAAAATATCATGTTTGTCTATGAATTTATATATTTATCGGCGAAAAAAGAAAGATAAGTGACATGTCAGTATTATATCATGTTTGTCTATATATTTATATTAGGGGCAAAAAAGAAAGATAAGTGACATGTCAGTATTCGTGGATTGATATGATAACATTAACACAAGTAAAAGTTGTGAGAAACTTTAAAATTTACATATTATATACCAATATTTACAATAGGACTAAGATGGAATGCATTAATCATTTGCACTCATGGCTTACTCGATTGTACTCAAACCGTAATAACTACCAACCAGCTGAGCTTCATTTTCTAACCTAAACACACAAAAGCTACGAACTGGTCCCCTAAAAAGTATGTAATTATAAAAAAAAACCCAAAAGAATTAAGAAAACTAAAAACAACCCATAAGGTTTTAGGAGACTCTCCGGGGACGTACTGCCTGGCCATCCCTCCGGTGAAATCTCGCCAGTAACACCTAACTTTCATGCTTGAGTTGCCAAATCTTTGGCACTTATAAATGTCCCATGAAACCCGTATGGAACCCGGGACGGAAGATGCACCGTCGCTTCAAGTTCCATCGTCATTGCGTTAACAATCTGAAGCTCTGACTTCCATGTTTTTTCATCATGGACGAAGGCCAGAATATGGCCTTCGTCCTCCGCGTTAGAACTGGCGTCACTGGGGAGAAACAGTGGCTCTCCCCCATACTTCTGGTCCCCATAAATAAACTTTTTGGTTTCGCCAGTTGACAAATCGACCTTGGCGAAACCAGACACCTTCGGCCACGGCTCTGTGATTGCAAGATACGCAAACCGCGATTTCCGACCAAGAAGGTTCTTGTTGACCATCCCGGCTTCCAAGTTGACGTCATTTTCCGGCGAGATAATTTGCCGGCGTGTTGACTTTCCGGTTTTTAAATTAAGCCGGATTTCTGATAAAACACTTTTTAACTCCTCATTACACTCGTTAAAAATTGAGTCAGCCGGAGTCATACACGACCCGATCACAACCACTCCATCGGATTCGGGTTCTTCCCAAGCATTCCAAAGATGAAAACAAAAACAGTCCGGAACCTCGACCCATTTAATACCCGACCCGTTTTCCGCATATTTATCCAAAACCCCAAACCGTGACACCTTTTCTTTGTCATAAACCACCGGCGACCCGCCGGTGATCATCTCCGACATCTTAAACACCACCTGGTGGTCCGGCACCACCACGAAATTCTCCGTGATAGCGAAATCATGAACCATAGTCGGTATCCCCAAATCGATAGCCACGTCTTTCGACTTCTCCCCATCCGGCGAAAACCGAAAGTACTTCAAATACGGCTTGTTGATCACATCGTAGCTCAACGCGAAAAGCTCACCCGAAACCGGGTCGATTTTCGGGTGAGCGATCATTGTAGACTCCAACTGCCCGCCAAAATCATACCGACCCGCGGTTTTCAAGTCGCCCGAAGGCGTGACCCGCACATGATACGGCAAATCATCTTCGGACATTGCTAATAACCGGTTGTTAAAATAGACCAAACCCGCGTTCGCCACACCGATCCCTTTCGTGTGGTCGATCAACCCGCACATCCCGCGGGCGTAAAACAACAAAAGCTTCGCGATCCCGGAATGCCCGTGAAGCTCCCCGATCGCTTTCGGGAAAACCGGTTTCCCGATAGCGCGTTCTTGAACAAGCCTTTGAGTTTCGGTAAACCGGCAGGCGTAACTAGCCGACCCGTTATCGAACTTAACCGCGTAAATCATCCCGTCACCGTCGAACAAATGGTGACCGGATGTCGGTTCGAATAACGGGTTAGCTCCATTTCGTAAATAAACTCCTTGGATATGCTCCGGGATTTCTCCGGTGACCGGTAACCGGTGGCGCACCGGTTGTTCCGGTACCGGAGAGAAGTTCCCGGCGATCTGTACCTTCGGGTCGACTGTTTTCGGTAAAGGGTGTGAATTGTCTGTCTTCGTTAACCCGTCTTCGATGGCGTCCAATGCCATTGATGCGAGTTTTTGTAACACGTTCCAGTTTGGTTGGGCAGGAACCGCAACTATTCCCGTTGCGGTTTTATCGGTTTTGACGGTTTTAGCGGTTTTAAGGGGAGTTTGTTTAGGGATTTGAAGAATCGAAGGCGTTTGGAGCGCGCAAAGGGTTGAATTCCTGGCGAGTTTCACGTTCGTTTTGCTACAAAACAAACGCGAAACTGAAGAGGGTAACAGTTTGTTACCCTGGTTACTCCAAATAGGAGTGTGAATAGAAGAAGAAGCCATTGGTAATACTTGAAGCTATTTTAGTGGACTTTGTTAAAGAACAAATAGATGTATATGTGTGAATGTATGTATGTGTGTGAGAGTGTGTGTGTGTGTTGAGTTTGAGTATGGGGGAAGAAAGTGGGGGGTATAAATAGTGAAAGACTCCACCTTAAACATGACCACGTGTTAGATAGTAAGCAAAAGACACAATGAACTATTAACGATTATTATTCTTTTGGAGGCAGGTAGGTCATGCTCATCACAACAATTTTGGTTTATCAAGTATATTCTTTTCTATACTTTTTTTAACGTGCTTAATAAAAAAAGACACACACAACTATGAAAAGTTTATAAACCTTGTCTTTTTATTATCTAAAGAAAACAAGGTAATTAGTATTTAATTTAAAAAGATTATGAGATAATGTAGTGTTTATGATGGACAAGTCCAATAAAAAGCCAATTTTAAATAAAAAAAAAACTATGAAATTTGTGTAAACTTTTTTGTATAATGCATTAAAGAGTCACATGTGTAAGTGTATAACTATGAAACTGATGCATATGAAAACTTATCATAAATTAAACATTTTAGAATTAGGTCAAGGGATATTAAATTATCTTATAAATCATATAACATCACCCACAAGGATGTCACTAATTGAACAATCTCTATAAGAAAACCAACACAAAACATTGAAAAAAATATTTACATCATAACATCACCCACAAGCATGCCACTAAGTTACCTTACAACACCGATCAATACACAAAAACTTCACCACGTATGCCACTCTTAACTCGTAGATGTTTGTTGTATTCTTCACTCATAAAAAAAGCTCGTTAATCTTCTACACCATATTGAACATAGAAGATACCCCTTGTTGAAAATTCTATCATTTCGACACTTCCATACGACCCACCGTGTAGTCATTAAGATGGCTTGCTCTGATTAACAGGTTGCTCGTGTTGATTCCTTTCTTTGCCAAAGCCTCCTTCGTTGGTAACTTGTTAATCGCAGCTTTCCAAGCAAAACAATTAATCTTCAGGAGCCCTTCTATACCAAAGAGCTCCGAATTATCAAATTTTAGACCTACTATTATCGTGTCTTCTCTCAACCCATTTTAGACCTACTATTGACGTGTCTTCTCACAACCCAATTTTAGACCTGCTATTGCCTTCTTTACCCAAGAACTTTGAATCGTCAAATAAGTAGTTAGAAGTAGTGTTATTAAATGCCACTATCATAACTTTTAGAATTTTAAGTAGAGTAAACTGCCAAAATGATCTCTAAGGTTTCATCACTTTTGTCAATTTAGTTCAAAACTCAAACTTTTTGAATTTGGGTCCATGTGGTTTCAATTTTGTTGTCATTTTCATCCAAAAGTAAAAAACTAGTTAGATTTTTCAGTTAACATCCATATTTTTTGTCCTTTTCCTCTCTTTTAATGAAAGGCAAAATGGTCTGATTTTTTAAGTTGTTATAATAAAACGTTAAAAAACCATTTACCGTTAGGGGAAAACGACAAAAAACTGGATGTCAACTTAAAAATCTGACTAGCTTTTGATTTTGGATGAAAATGACAACAAAATTGAAACCACGAGGACCCATATTCAGGGACCATTTTAGCAGTTTACTCTTTTAATTATTATAAGGGTTGATAGTTTTTTATGATGACACATGTTATTCTTTTAAAGATAAACTACTATATTACTCTAGTAGAATTTTTAGACATGAGAGTGAATTTTGTGTCACAGAAGTTATTAGTGATCCACCCCATTATTCAGTTTTATTTGAATCAAGTATAAAGGAATATAATGAAATAATTCGTTGATTTAAGCGGGATATGTTCAAGTGGAGGTAGAATGCATCCAAGGAGTCATTGTCGAGGGACTACTTGCACAATCTTGAATTAAACTTCAACGTCATATAGTTTGTACATTAATGTATGTATCTACTCTAACATCCGTCGAAAAACGGGTTTTCCAAAACCCGCTTCGTTTATTAATCGAATATCCAGTTATAATTTTTCGTTACATATTTATTGCTCAATGATACATAACTAATAAATATATTAGAATTTAAAAACCATAATTTATAAATAATATTAAATAGTGAGAAAAAAATAAAATGGGGACGTCGGGTTTCGAACCCGGGTCACCCACAAACTCAAACACACAACACACCGCTCCGCCACACGCCTTCTTATTGAAAATACTGAATCAGATAATACTTAAAATATAATCCGAATTCAAAACCGGAGATCACCGCGCTCAGAACTCGCAATCACCGGAAAATCCGGCAATCCGCGAGTTTAGCCGTTTTCCTTTTGACCAAAACACTATAACCGACTTCGACATCGGTTATAACCGATGTCTAACAGTCAATTGCGGTCATAATCGTTGGATAAACTTTGACCGTGAATCAAGACTCAAAATCGGACGAAATTCAATCAGATCTTCCCTATAAAATGCCCACTCAATCTTCCGGAAATCCTTTCGCTCAGAACCGCTCACTTTTTCAAAGCTAAAGCTCGTCGCCGGAGATTTCAAATTTCGCTGGAACTTCTCCGGAATCGATCGTCAGAAAACCGTATTCATTCCTCGACCGGTATATCTGTCTAAACTTCTCTGCTATCTCTTAATTCATACTTTAATCGTTCAAACGAAGGTTCTAAACTGTTAATCAATATATTCAGTCGAGAACTCACAAATCGCAGCCGACGAATTTCGCCGGGAAATCTAAAGAAGACACCCTGCGATTGGTACATCTCATTCCTTAATTCCTTTCTTTTACTTCAATTCAATCAATCATAAGCGTAGTTGGTTAATTAAACAAACAGTCAATTCACTGTTCGGTAATTCGATAACGAAGAAGATGAAGTTAAAACATGTGTATAAGTATATTAAAAACGGATATTCGAACGGGTTAGACACACGGTCCAGCGGTGGACTGTGTGCACAAACAATACACACGTCCCGGGTTCGAATCGCACACGTTACCGAATTTCAGAATTTAAAACCAACATTTTTACAACTGAATCAGAACAAGTCACAAGATGTTTATAAGAGTAATATAATTCATAAGTTTAACAGATTTGACGCACAGCCCAACTGGTTGGGCTGTGCGCACTCGAACCGAAGGACCCGAGTTCGACTCCGGGTCCCTGCAGCCGGTTCGGCCATATAAATCGTTTTAATAAAAACCAAAATAAGTTAAAAGTTAATTAGTATATAAATATAATTAAAACAGAGAATATTTCAGGTTAGACACGTAGCTCAGTTGGTAGAGCTGCGTGCACGCATACGAGAGGTCCCGAATTCGAACCTCACTCAGCGCATAATTAAACACAACAGTCCGACCGGTCAACGGTCAACATGGTCAAAATGTCAACATTTTTTTATTTCTTTTTTTTAATTTATTTAATCAGAAAATTATTTAAAAATACTTAAAAATAATATTTTTAAAGTTAGAAAATGTCTTTAAGCTCACAAAAATAAATCTAAAAATCCTATTAAGGTTATGAATTAAAATTATTAATCTCAAATAAAATCCATTTATTTACCGAACCATTTCGTTATTATTTTAGGTTAGTTTTTCCTCGTCGATCAAATCCTAAAATTCGTGCGCATCCAACGTCATCAAAGAACGCACCCAATGTGAGTGAATCTCTATCAATTCCCCGTTTTAATCATGTTTTGGGGTGTATCATGTGTCGTCTAATTCCTTATTATATTTAAACACTTGTGCATCCATCATATCCGTGATCAAATGTGTATCAAATGTGTATAAATTGTTGTGTGAATTATGTTTAGATTGAAGTTATCATTTTCAGTGCATGCATTTCATTAGGCCCATCAGCTGCCCATGGGATACGGGTTGAGTATCAGGTGCCTCATTCGATCGGCTCCGTTTGATTGAGCCTTGATCTCACATACATCATCATTCATGTCACTCGATCGGCTCCGTTTGATTGAGCCTTGATCTCATATACATCATCGTTCATGTCATTTACTCATCCAATGTGGTTTGTGTTTTGTTATATATATATATATGTTTGCTCACATGTGATTATTGCACAAATTTTCAATATTAAATAAAACAAGAAATTAATAACCATGTTTTATCAAAGTTCACTCGCCAACTTTTGTTGACCCAAAATATCCCCCGTTTTACACATGATACAGGTGATCCAGTTGAGGCAAGAAACACATAGGAAGGCCTAGAAGAATAAATCAATTTAAGCTTTGGATTGTTTACATAGTTTCATTTCCTTGTAATTGTATGGATATTGATTTGAATATTTAAGTTGTAATTTGAATTTAATAAATATGAAACATTTTAGTAAACATCATGAGCTTTGGTGATAACCCAATTATGCCCCGACTCTTATTCCGCTGCGGGTCGGGGTGTGACATCTACTCACATCAACACTTGTAGATTTAATCGGGTATCAATTTTTATTATGATAATAAAACAAAAATAAAGCCCATGGCTTTATAGCCCTAGTGGCATCTTAGAGATAGGATAAGGCTTTGAGACTAATAGGTCTTGGGTTCGATTCTCATAAGGGGGTTTTTCCCATATTAATTGAGTTTACTCCTAAATTGGTGTATAGGCATTATGCCTAGTGGAGATAGATATGATCGCATGGTTCCGCTGATGGCATGATGATACTCCAGTGATCCGTTAGTGATCCAAATTTGTTGTTAAAAAAAGATAAATAAAGTTTATGTATATCAATGATATTAAAAGCTATACGTGTAACGCTCTTGGACAAAAACATTCTAATAAAATTAACCCTTTTGATTACACGTTATGCGACAAATTATGATTTAATAAATTCAGCCTCGCATATATTATTAGACCACATGAAGTGGTGTGGAAGCCTCTCTACACCGGGCACATTGACCCGCGTATGACGTGGAGTGCGGCGTGGTGTGTGGTGGTGTAGAGGTATGGTATTGGACCCGACCCGACCGGTCGGACATTCCCATTACTTATTGCTTATTAATTATTTATTATTGTTGCTTACTAACCCAACTGCGAGGCCCAACGCGTTATAGTTTACACTACTTTGGGTCGGGGATTATAGAGATAACCCCTAACTGGGCCTGGCCCATTGAGGTTAGGGGAGGCCCACGTCTCCTATATAAAGAGGCGTTCACCTCATTATTAGGACACAAGATATGGAGCCGCCACACTTTTTGTAGCTGGAAATAGGGGATTCTTCCTCTACCGGCAATCTCTACAGTCCCACTTTCTCTCTTCTCCATTGCAGATCTAGGTGATTCTGTGTTTCTTCGGGGGGATTTTTCACCGGTTTGGAGGCTTAAGGAGGGGGTGATGCGTGGCATGTTGTGGTTGGTAGGCAATATAGCCGATGGAATCCAATGACATTTAAAAAAAGTATTAAAATTTAATAAATTAAATAACTCACCCTATTTAAAACCCAACTCATTCCACCATTTTTGTTACCAAATACGCTTTTATCCCAACAAAAAAAATTATAATATCTCTCAAGATTTACAAAAACAAAAAAACTCATACCAACAACCGTTCTTTTGATCCAAACAACCTGTAAGGTGTAGGCGAAATGCCGAATACTACTTCGCCTTAATCCAATCCCCCTCAAAAATTCCAGGTAACTTAGCTGACATATCAGCTTATTCGCATCGTCTTGCGAACTACCTGATGTTTTTTCCCGCCACAAATCCCAAACCCCCCTCAACAACATCTACTCGTTCCTTTATCCCAAATGCCCCTACACCCAAATTCGTACCCAAAACACAACCTCAAAATATCGTGAAATCCTCTACGCGAAACGAAACCATAAGAAGAAAACCGACGTGGAGAATGAAAAAGCCAAAGAGGACTGAATCGTTATTCCGTGGACAAAGGAGGAAGAATTGGTGTTAACAAAATCTTGGCTATCTATTTCAGAGAACTCCGTTTTAGGTATATTTTATTTAAATTTATTGTTATAAAAAATTGACATGTTTAAAAATTATGTATTTTTTTATCTTGATATTAATAGTTTATATATTTTTAAAATAGGTACTAATCAACATGGTGATGATTTTTGGAATCGAATAAACAACCTTTATCACACAACATTGGAACGAGAGTACTATAGGAAAAATAATAGTATCTCGTCCAAAGTGGCGTGAAATAAATACCGTCATTACCGCCTTCCACAACCACTACAACAACATAAAGAACAACCTAAAGTGCAACGAAACCGACGCCGATATGTTGATGTGTGAGATGAGTTTCTGTTCAAATGGAAAGAAAGGGGTGCCCTTAAATTTATTCATTGTTGGGATATTGCGAGGCACTCCTCAAAAGGAGCAAGAGTAACTCTAGGGGGACAATCGTCGTCTAAAATATGAAAACTAGTTCTTCAACTAATCACTTGGATGCTCGTGTCGAGTTTGGGATAAACTTAAGCGACGACAAGGTTGAATTGGAACGCCCACTTGGTAGAGATAAATAAAAAAAAGGGTGCAAAAATCACAATACTTCTGGTGGGGAATACATTGAAGGTTTAGCTGATCTAAATTCAAACTAGCACATTCAATAGCATCCAACAACAAAGGACCGCCCAAAAATAAGGTTATCAAACTTTTTGAACGAATATTACATCTGAAAAACGAGAAGGACTTGGCGAAAGAAAGGCGAGCGGATATGAAATATCTCGCTATGAAAACCGATCACATTACACCCAAAAAAAGAGAAATGTACGAGAAAACGAAACTAAAAATCATGACAAAAAATCGTACTTAGTTTCATTTTTTATTAGTATCCTTTTTTTAAAATTATGTAATGTTTTTATAGTTTATTTCAGTTTTTTATTACTTTCGCTTTTTTAACATATGTACTGCTTTTTTAATTATGTAATTTTTTTATTAATGTTATTTCCTTAATTAGTAGTAATGTTTTTATTTTTGTTTTTATTAGTTTTGTTTTAATTAATTTTTAAATACATAATAATAAAAAAAAATTATGTCACGTGTCACACCACGCCACCCTTCCACACCATATCTCACCCCGTCACTTTTCTAACATGTGATGACGTGATTGCCACATGTTGCTTAATGCCCTCTTTTCATACCCTCTCACTCCGTATAGTCTTACAATCCATATAATGTTCCCTAAAAAGGCGAAGTAAATACTTATAATCTAAATAAAAATCTACAAATAACTTAAGTTCATAATTTTTGATAGAAAAATCCAAATTAATAGTCTATTAAGATGAGATTACATAATTAAAAAAAGGTAAAGAAAAGTTGTAAGTTATAGTGGTAGTTAGAGGGATTGTGACAGAATGCAATATAACAGGGATTTGTGGTTGAAAAATTGATGTTGTTTGTTACACACGTCGAAAGCCTAAATTCCGCGTTTTAACCGCTAATCAACTTTTTCGAATAAAACCGAACCGGTCCGTGTCGGTTCATTTTATTCCACTTTAACAACACGAGGCACGTTTCTGTCTTTCATTTGCATTTTACTCGGTCTGTCACCAATCCCTTTTCCAGGAAATTTAAAAATATGAGCACCAATCATATCAAAGAAAAAGATCTTTTTATCCTTTCCTTTTATTGATAAGACTAATATTTTTTTTTGACCAAATTATGTAGCCCATACACTCCCTTTTTTTTCTAGTTGTTTTAAGTTTATAATTAAAGGAACCGTTGTAATATTTATATTTTCAAATTTGATCTCAACCGAGTTTTATCATGGTAAGTCTGTGGATGGTGGTTTTTCTCCAGAACTAGCGATGTGGGCTTGGGTAACCAAGCACTGTATATAGTCGCAAATGTATGAGTTTGTTTTTTGCAATTGGGTTACCCCGGATAATAAGGATGACTCTCACTTTTCCAACATCCTTAAATTTTATTCTCACATCATTTTTTCACTCCATCTCTCTCTATATATATAATCACATGTAATGGGAGAGAGAAAATGAGACAGTTGAAAATCTGTTTTATCTCTCGTGTTTGATAGAATAAATATAAGGCAGTGTTGGTATGCAGAAATGAGAGACGTGATAGAATGAAATATTGTAAGTGAATGAAAAAAATATTTTGTTATGTCAAGGTAAAAAATGTTTTGGTACGTCAAGGTAATGGAATCATCCATTTCCCCTCTCACCCTTCATCACCAACGCCCACCCTATCGCCACCCATTGTTGCCGCCGCCACCACCATTCGCCATCAACCACCGATGCCACCATCGATCACTGTCATCCACCATCGCCACCACCTTTTGCCATTGACCACAACCACCGTCGACCCTGACACCACCGCTACCCACCACCGTTGCCGCTACCACCACCCTTTGCCATTAATTACAGGCGCCACCACCACCACCGACTTCGCCACCCACCATTGGCGCCACCACCGACCACCGCAACCCACCATCAGCGCCACCACCGACCACCGCCACCCACCACCATCGACCACCGACCACCGCCACTGTCGACCACCGCCACCAACTGCTACCGCCACCATCGTTGATTTTATGCCTTCGTCTTTTCCTGTCTAGCAAACAACACAAGTTAATGATTTATTCTATTTTCACATGGTAAACAAACAAGACTATAGAATGGTAATGATATATTTCATTTATTCGTGAATTCTATTATCTCGTCTATTTCATTAAATCGTCCATTCTATTACCCATACCAATTAGATACTAAGTAATTATGCACTTTTCGCAATTCATTATTTGAATGGGCTTGGTACAAAAGTCCCTCAACTTAAATAATCATAACAAAATAACTCGTATTTTCATACTAACTCTTTTTTTTTGAACGGCAAATTTGGATCACTAACGGACCACTGGAGTATCATCGTGCCAACAGCAGAACCACCCGATCATATCCATCTCCACTTAGACATAATGTCTATACACCAATTCAGGAGGAAACCCAATAAATATGAGAAAAACCCTCTTGTGGGAATCGAACCTATGAGCTATTGGTCCCAAAGCCTTATCCCACCATCAAATGCCACTAGGCTATAAAGCCATGGGATTCATACTAACTCGTTGCATGAGAGATTAAAAAAAACAATATTTGGAACCCACATTTTGATTTTGTTCATGTGTTTAAAAAAAGATTCTTTTAAAAAGTGAAGTAAATAAGTTTCTAAGAAATGAAAAAAAAGAACTTTTTGTTTGATCATGATAGTTAAAGGTTTTTAAACGTTTTTTTTATTCTCTAACTAGAAACATCTGTTTTTTTTCTCTAAATAATTTTTAATATTTCCAAAACACAGATCATGATAGTTAAAGGTTTTTATAAAGTTTTTTTTTATTCTCTAATTAGAAACATCTATTTATTTTTTTTCTAGATAATTTTTAAAATTTCCAAAACACTATATTAAAACTTTAATAATTTACGAAAAATATGCATTAAGAAAAGTATTTAATAGAAAATGCACATGTATTTTTTAATGTTCTTTATAAAATATCATAATCAAACAAAATATTTTTTAATATTTATTTAATTTTTATAGAAAAGTTTTGTTTTCCTTTTCTGAAAACGTTTTTGTAATTAAAAAAAGAACATTTAAACTTTTTAATTTTTAAGTCTTTATTTAACTATGTTATTTCTATATATCGTTTTTAAAAATGCATTTTGAAATATGTATTTTTCATTTAAAAAGATTTTCTTATCAGACATTCTAAAATAATTTAGGGAAGTTTCTAAAAAGTATGATAAATGAGGTGGTAGTCCATCCTGACTAAATATTCAAATAATTGGTTCTCTTTTAAGTTTAAATACCCTTTTCTTTACGGACATCAAATTAACTGATATTATATTTAAATAACCTCAACTTTTATCAATAGATCGATAACATTCTTAACTTTTGATTTGTACATTAGTACTCCCAACTTTCAACTTATTGGCTGATAACACTCACTACCTGACTGAACCCTAATCCAGTTAGTTTTTGCTGATGTGGCATCTGATGTAACCCTTTTTGCTGACGTGGCAGCTATTGTGGCATTTTTGATGATGTGGCAGCTGACATCAGCTAACTGGTTAGGGTTCAGTCAGTTATGGAGTGTTATCGGTCAATAAGTTGAAAGTTAGGAGTGCTGGTGTACGAATCGAAAGTTGGGAATGTTACCGGACAATTAATGAAAGTTGGGTTATTTAAATCCAGTATCCCTTAAATTAAATTCTACTTCTAATAAACGATTCAAAAAATGTCGCATGTCAACACCATATACGTAATTACGTATCATCCTTAAAAAATCACTTTTAATCAAAGGTGATTTTATAAATCAAGTTAATATCATAGAATGGATACAACGCTTATTTTATAATTATACCTTAATCCCCGCCTTTTTAAAAATATATATATTTAGGTTGATCAATTGTTTTTTGTTAAATAAGATCCGCTAAACCTTCCCACAAAATACGCACTTACTTCAAATTATATCATTAGGCAGAGGGTGTGGTATGCTACCCTGGCCACATCGTCTTCGTTAGCGCACCACATCCACCCCCTGCCCGCCAAAGAGGGGGCGCCATTGAAGGCTCACCATCACACTAACTAGCGTTTTAGCACGTGGTTCGAGAATCTGGTCAAAGTGACCGTTGGCAACGGTCATATATTAAAAAAACTTTAAAATTTATAATATATATACAAATATATTCACAAACCAATCACAACTTCAGACACACACCAATCACTAAAACACACACATTCTTTCCAATCATTTTTAAAATGTTATCCCACTTTTTATCCAATTGCAGTGATGCAGGAGGCGATTAATTATTTGCGAGAAGAAGCCCAATCGTCTACAACGGATACCAAACAAGCGCCTCTTGAACGAGATCGGTTAGGTGCTCATGAACGTTTAATGCGCGATTATTTTTGTGAAAATCCGTTGTACGACGATGCACATTTTAGGCGTCGGTTTCGTATGAGCCGTCCTCTTTTCTTAAGAATTTCTAATGATCTTGCGGTTGAATTCCCTTTTTTCATACAAAGAGAAAGTGCTAGTCGCAAAATTGGGTTCTCTAGAATACAAAAGTGTACGGTCGCAATTCGACAACTTGCGTACGGGTCAGCGAGTGATGCGTGGGATGAATATTTAAGGATGTTGACCAGAAGTTGTCGTGACTGTCTTGAAAATTTATGTAAAGGTATTATTATTTATAGATAACCAACACTATTATATTAGGTGTTAACTTTCTTTATGGGAGACTATATTTGAGGATGCCAACCACTACCGACATTCCCCTTTTATACGAGGCCCATCAGCGGATACACGAGTTTCTTGGGATGTTGGGTAGTGTTGATTGCACGCACTGGGAGTGGAGGACATGTCCAACCACTTGGAAAGGGCAACACCATCGTGGTGGCAACGAGGGTCCTACCTTAATATTACAAGCGGTCGCGTCTTAAGACTTATGGATTTGGCATGCGTCATTGGGATGGCCGATGCGAACAATGACATCGCTGTTTTAGAATCTTCGGGTCTTTTCGACAACGTCATAGATGGTGTTGCACCAAATACTTCATTATGTGCAAACGACGTGGAGTATAAGTATGGGTCTTATCGATGGTATTTATCTAGAGTGGGCGACGCTGGTGAAAACTCTTTCATGTCCAGATGAAGAGAAAAGATTGTATTACAAGAAGAAACAAGATTTGGCAAGAAAAGATGTCGAGCAGGCTTTCGGTGTATTAAAAAAGAGACTGTCTATCATTACCCAGCCGTCGAGGATACTTGAAAAGAGTAAAATGAAAAACGCCATTTATACGTGCATCATCTTGCATAACATGATATTGGAGGACTCGGGCATAGCGTTTTGTGGAGAAAGTTATGATGAAGGTAACCAACCGACGAACCCACTACTCACATACGCTATAAAAGAAGTTTTCCGAGAGAAGATACGTGACAAGGACACACACCTTAACATTCAAGCTGATCTAACTAAGTACCTATGGTTTTATCATGAACAAGGAGGAGACGACAAGTGTAGTAACTGTGATATCCCGGGTTTTTCGGATAACTTAAGCGTAATACTTGTCAAACTAATTACGTGCTATGTGTACGAACGTGTACGAATTAAATGAATACGTGATGTGTGTTGTGTGATTGTTTTAGTTATAGAATAATTACAGTAGATATGTACACGAACTGAACCGAATCACGACATGAACCAACTTTGATTCATTGTAACTCTAGGAATTAATCAAGCTAGGACTCAAACATGTCTTGGCCGCGAGATCAAAACCTAAAACTAATTCGGCCAAGATCAAACCCAAACCCATAGCAAACCTAAAGCTATTCGGCCGATCAAACCCAAACCAAACCACTCTAATCCTTGGCCGCGATATCAAGCCCAAGACCGCAAATCTACTTTGTTCAAAACCAAACCAAAACAGCCCAAACATGTTTCGGCCATAAGATCAAACCAAACCAAGTTTCTCGGCCACAAGTTCAAACCCAAAACCGTAACCATGTTGTCACCGATCCCTTATATATACTAACACACATGCATGCCTTCCTTCGCAAACACACACAAAACCCTAACAAGAAAAACTGCCGTCGGCAGCCTTACTCTTGCACCTTCCGATTGCGAACAGCTTCCTCCTTTCATCATCTCGATCTGAATCAGCCTTGTTCACCTTCTCGGTCGTAACAGCTTTCCTTTTCTTTTCTTCCGGGCGCAGCAGCAACCATCGCCATCTTCAGTCTCGGTCGCAACTATCCAGAATCATCGGTTCCTCGTCTACTCACGGTTCACTAAGCTTGATAGTAAAGGTTAGGATTTATCTTTTGAATACAGGATCATGTACGGATATATGTGCTTGAATGAATTGATTGTATTGTCTTCGGATTATGTTTGAATGAAAAGTCATGATAGCCGATTAGCTAGTAATGTGTACAAGTGAGGTTTGTTCGAAATCTGAAAATCATAAGCTGTATTGGTTTATAAAAACAAGAGATGTTGACTAGGGTTTGCATGGATATGTTATATGTATTGATCTATGACTAGGAAACAGGTTCTTGATCGCCCAGGTTAATAATATGAACGGTTTATGAGATAGAATTGCTGAAACAGGTTGCTGAGTAATAGTTACAGCCGATTTCATCTGGCTGTAACTTGGTCGATAGTTGTCGAAAAACGGATTTTCTGATGTCTAGGACGTAGAGATTTGAATAAGGAATCTAATGGCACTGGATTCATAATTTTCTGAAATCGTTTGATATTTTTAAAGGGCCAAACAAGTTCAGCAGCTAAAGCTGTAAAAATTCTGAAATTTTGCTAGTTGTTTATCAAGTTAGATTTTAAAATCAGTAGGGAGTTGAGTCATGATTTTTGTACAGCAACTAGGTATGGAAATATCCGGGCAACTCCAATTGGAATTTTGTTAATCGGACGATCAGTGATTTTTAAATAAATTCTTCCGTGGACTGCAGTCAGAAAGCGGTAAATCTGACTGCAGCTTAGTGAATTAATATTTATGGTTAATTGGTAAAGATTTAGGACTTGGGAAAATTATATAAATTTCTATGGTATAAATGTCACCTACTGTAAAAATATGGGAATTTTTGGAATGCTAGAACTATTTTATAAAAATCCTAGAAAACAGCTGAATAATTGAGTGTTAAGCAGAAAGTTGATAACTTGTGATTTTATGCATTAAAGTGTTGCATGGATTTGGAATATGTTCATGATAAGTTGTTTGATTACTATGATCACATGAGAATACTTGCATGCATGTTTGAGTGTTAGATATGTTGTTTGTGTGTATCACTTTGTGAGTAAATTGCGTGTGGAATTTGTATTGGTGTGATTACACACTGACGTGGAATTAATTGGTTTGTTAGGACGCAACTAGCGGTCCCATATCTTATAACATCTTTGCTACACTAACCGAGCAAATAAAGGTGAGTTCACGGCCCCTAACTTTATCCGGTTTTAAACAACAGGGGGAGAAAAATGTATACACTCTCAAACTCAATCTCTTTACGTTATACGAATTTAACGTCACATAACTATACGGTAACTAAGTTAATGTTAATGTAATGTTATGGTTACTAAGCAGCTTTATCACTTAAGTCCTCGACAATCTCCTCGGATCGTTAGTATTTGGGTTAAATAGCGGGGGAATTATAAGTAGTACTACTGGGCCCGACAAGCCCCATCCGAGCTAGTCACGCTAGCCGACCTGGTATGGTCAACGGGTGAATAATTGGCCTAACACCGCCATGGTCATGTGATAGGCCTGGCAAAACGGAGGCACAACAGTCAGCTTCGATCGCGAACACTTAGTGACATGACTTTAGGCTAGCTACCTATATATATTAACTTTGAACTTAATTACGGAACAACTTAATATTCCGGGTTTGGAATATTGGAAACAACAACATAATATTCCTGGTTTGGAATATTGGAAACAACAACATAATATTCCTGGTATGGAATATTGGAAACAACAACTTAATATTCCGGGATGGGAATATTGGAAGCAACAACTTATTATTCCGGGATTGGAATAATGGAACTGATACGTTATCCCGGGTTGGGGATAACGGGAGAAAACAAACTATAACCGAACAAACGAATTTATGAAAACCTGTGAACTCACTCATCTTTAATGTTGACACTTGTTTCTTTACATGTTTCTCAGGACGCTAGGAGCTCTAGGTGCACGCACATGCATTGAACAAGACATCATTATCGAGTCTTATTTATTAATATTGTTTTGGGATTTTTCATTGTTTTGGCGTTTGTGTTGGCGCCCGCATCACTACTTATTTATGCTTCCGCTCAAACTTTAAAAACTGATACTCATGCTAAATATTGGTAATATAAAATCGACAACAAATGATTTTGGAAAACGTATTATCAAATCATATAGAGTCGTTCGACGTACTAGTGTTTTAGATTCTGGTTTGTTCACACGTCTCGCGGTAAAACTCCGCAAGTGGAAATTGAGGGTGTGACAGATTGGTATCAGAGCCACTAGCTATAGAGAACCAGGTTTGCATTAGAAGTAGACCCAAACTATAGCTGATATCACGACACTAGACTTAGTTGGCACTGAATTATTATATCTTGTTATGCGATGTACCACTACTATGCTATGTGAAATATGAATGCATAATTGAAGCGAATGCAACTCGTAACTAACTACACAACCTAAAGGCAATGTCATCATCATCCGACAAACTTACGCAACCAAGGGCGCCAGGAAAGGCACCTATGGTGGAACCCTTACCATCTTATGGCGTGGAAACGTGCTCAGCTGCGAGGAAAAGGCTCGCTCTGGGGGAGGAGTCGTCCTCACGCCCAACCATCGCTGTGACGGTCAAACCGGTTAACTCGTTAGAAGTAGGGAACGACCTACTTAGAGATATGTTAAGAACGCAACAAGAACAACTAGAAAGAATGCATGAAACCACCCTAGCACAGGGATGGATGATCCGCCAACTGACTGGTAAAACCGACTCGCTCGAGGAAGAGCATCATACGAGTAAGATAGCTCGTAACACCATAGACAGAGATCTGCGTGCTGAGCAGATAAGAGCTAACTGGCTTGAGGACAAAGTCCTGGAAAATAGTTGGAACATTCAGGAACTGCAAAACCAAGCACTTGCACCAGCACCTGCCCCTCCAGTACCGGTAGAGGAGGATCCAGAAGAGGATCCAGAGGAGGATCCGGAGAAAGACCCGGCTGTAGAAGCCGGAAACGCCGCGGAGGATGACAGCAACGATAGCAACTTGGGAGATGGAGACGTAGAAGACTAACTCGTCTCGCCGATCCCCGCTTTGTTTTCTTTAGTTTATTTAAAATGACAACTGGACGTCGCGGAAACTTCAACATGTCAACAAAGAATTGGCCGCAACGATCCAAGAAAACGTGAACGCTGCTCTGGCAGATGTTCAAAACCCACCAGCAGCAGGAGGGGCTTAAACCCCTACAAGATGTTCCTGGACGCAAAGCCAAGCAAATTCTCGGGGGCGGAAGGACCCATTGGACTGGTCCGCTGGATCGAAAAATCGGAATCTGTTTTTGAAATGTGCAACTGCCTAGAGGCCAACAAGGTCAAATACGCAGCCTCAACACTGGAAGATGGGGCACTGACATGGTAGAATGCCCAAGTCCAAACACGTGGGCTTATAGCTGCGAATGCAATGGCATGGGCTGAGTTCAAGGCCCTAATTAAAGAGGAGTACTGTCCACGAGACAGAGTGCAATAATTGGAGCAAGCTTCATGGAACCATAAGATGGTGGGATCGGAAATTGAAGCTTACACCGCAAAACACCATGACTTAGCATTTCTGTGCCCCGAATTGGCCAACACGGTGGAGAAAAGACTCGAGTTCTATCTCGGGGGTCTGGTTCCGGAAATTCAGGGTATGGTGATGTCTAGTAACCCTGTAACAGAACATCAAGCAATCCGATTGGCTCACAAACTCACCGATAAAGCGGTGGAACAGAAGAAACTGCCAGCACGGGGTACCACTGAAGTTGCCCCAGATAACAAAAGAAAGTTTGAAGACTCCACTACTCGACAGTCTTCGTCATCTCATCCACAGCAAGGGAACCAGAAACGGTTCAATCATTACCACAGCCACCGGGGTCATCAAAATCATCCCGCCAACAACTACAACAACAACAACAACCAGAATGCAGGCGGCTATGTAGGTCGAAAGCCGCAGTGCAATCGCTGCAATCTTCATCATCACGGCCCTTGTGCCGGAATTCGCTGCCAAAGATGTGGCAAGGTGGGACATGCGGCAAAGGATTGTCGCGGGGAAATCATGTCCCGACAAAATCAAAATCAGCCCCAGGGTCAGCAGCAGGGTATAAACCGGGGGTGCTATCAGTGTGGTAGCACTGCTCATTTCAGAAGAGACTGCCCACAGTTGCGCAACAACAACAATAATGGTGGAAACAACCACAACCACAATAACCACAACAACAATAATAACAACAACAATGGGAACGGTGGCACAGGAGGTGCCAAAGGTCGTGCATTTACATTGGGCCGCGGAGAGGCCAGAAACGACACGAACGTGGTCACCGGTAAGTTTTCCCTTAATGAACATTTTGCTACTGTGCTTTTGATACGGGAGCGGATAGGAGTTTTATATCTGAGTCTTTTAGGAAGAACCTAAATCTCACGCTTAAACCATTAGAGACCCCTTATGTGATAGAATTAGCCAATGGTAAATCGGTAGACGTGACCCAAATCATATCCGGCTGTCAACTCAAACTCGCGGGCCACACTTTTACCATTGATCTGATGACAACTACTCTGGGTAGTTTTGACGTGGTAGTCGAAATGGACTGGCTATCCGACGTCCGGGCTGAAGTTCTTTGCTTCGAAAAATCTATCCGTATTCCGTTCTCGAACGACGAAATCCTGACAGTACAAGGCGATAAGGCAAGCGCCGTCACCAACATCATCTCATACATGCAAGCGCAGAAGTATCTTCGGAAAAAGAATTCCTTCGCTTTGCTCGCACTAATTACCGAACAGCCTAAGGACGAGAAACGTATAGAAGACATCCCTGTCGTCCGTGATTTTTCTGATGTATTCCCAGAAGAACTACCTGGCCTTCCACCACATCGACAATTGGAGTTTGAAATCGAATTGGCAAGCAATGCAACTCCTATCGCCAAGGCTCCATACCGCCTAGCTCCAGCCGAGCTACAGGAGCTGTCTACCCAACTTCAAGAGCTGCTAGAAAAAGGATTTATCCGACCAAGCGTTTCGCCATGGGGAGCTCCAGTCCTGTTTGTCAAGAAGAAGGACGGGACTTTCCGCATGTGCATCGACCATAGGGAACTCAACAAGGTTACAGTCAAGAACCGATACCCTTTACCTCGCATCGACGATCTCTTCGACCAACTTCAAGGGTCAAGCTACTACTCCAAGATTGATTTACGGTCTGGTTACCACCAGCTACGCGTCAGGGAGGAGGATATCGCCAAGACGGCATTTCGCACTCGGTATGGCCATTACGAGTTCTTGGTCATGCCATTCGGTCTCACTAACGCACCTGCGGTATTCATGGACTTCATGAACCGCGTGTGTAAACCATACCTCGACAAGTTTGTCATTGTGTTCATCGATGACATACTCATCTATTCCAAAAGTGAAGAAGAACATGCGGAACACCTACGATTACTGCTAGGACTGCTTCAACAGGAAAAACTATATGCCAAGCTTTCGAAGTGTGATTTCTGGATTCGGGAAGTTCAGTTTCTCGGGCACGTCGTGAATGAAAAGGGTATCCACGTAGACCCTGCCAAGATTGAAGCCATCAAAAACTGGGAAGCACCTAAGGCACCGACGGAGATCCGCCAATTTTTGGGATTGGCTGGCTACTACAGACGCTTCATCGAGGGATTCTCAAAGATCGCACAACCGCTCACTACCCTCACCCAGAGAGGCATCAAGTATGCTTGGGGTGACAAGCAAGAAGCAGCATTTCAATTGCTGAAGTAGAAACTTTGCAGTGCACCCATTCTGTCCTTGCCGGAAGGGACAGATGACTTTGTAGTGTATTGTGATGCTTCCATTCAGGGATGGGGATGCATACTCATGCAACGCGATAAAGTCATCGCGTATGCGTCGCGACAACTGAAGGTTCACGAGAAAAACTACACGACGCATGACCTGGAATTGGGAGCAGTAGTGTTTGCACTTAAGATTTGGAGACACTACCTCTATGGAACGAAGTGCACAATCTTCACAGACCACAAAAGCCTCCAACACATCTTTGATCAGAAGGAGTTGAACATGCGACAGCGTCGCTGGGTCGAACTCTTGAACGATTATGAGTGTGCCATTAGGTATCACCCGGGTAAAGCTAACGTGGTAGCTGATGCCCTTAGTAGGAAGGAACACTTGAAACCTCGTCGTGTACGAGCACTACAACTCACTATTCATTCGGGACTACCCGATCAAATACGCGACGCCCAGTTAGAAGCAGTTAAGGAGGAAAACATCAAAGCCGAATCAGTGGGAAAAATGGAACGCGATTGGGAAGTAAAACCCAATGGAGCCCGGTATTTCATGAATCGCATATGGGTACCTCTCTATGGAAACCTCAGAGAGCTAGTCATGAATGAAGCTCACAAATCTCGATACTCTGTCCATCCGGGTTCGGATAAGATGTATCAAGACCTGAAAGTTGCGTATTGGTGGCCCAACATGAAAGCCGATATAGCCACCTACGTGAGTAAATGTTTGACTTGTGCAAAAGTCAGGGTGGAGTATCAAAAGCCATCGGGGCTACTCCAACAACCTGAGATCCCAGTGTGGAAATGGGATCAGATCTCCATGGACTTCATCACCAAACTCCCGCGAACTTTGGGTGGTTGCGATACCATCTGGGTGATCGTGGATCGTTTAACTAAGTCCGCACACTTTCTAGCTATTAAAGAAACGGATAAGATGGAGAAGTTGACTCGCATCTACATTAAGGAAGTAGTTTCTCGGCACGGAGTACCAACGTCCATCATCTCAGACAGAGATGCTCGCTTCACGTCAAACTTCTGGCAGTCACTCCAGAAAGCGTTGGGAACCCGCTTAGATATGAGCACAACTTATCACCCTCAGACTGATGGTCAAAGTGAAAGGACCATACAGACCTTGGAAGACATGCTTAGGGCATGCGTGGTGGACTTTGGAAATAATTGGGAAATTCACCTGCCTCTAGTAGAATTCTCATATAACAACAGCTATCATACGAGTATTTCGGCAGCACCGTTTGAGGCATTATACGGTCGTAAATGTAGATCACCGGTCTGCTGGGCAGAAGTCGGTGACAGTCAACTCACAGGCCCTGAGTTAATACTTGAGGCTACTGAAAAGATTGTACAAATCAGAAACCGCATGGCGGCGGCACGAGATCGACAGAAAAGCTACGCTGATCAACGACGCAAACCGCTCGAATTTCAAGTAGGCGACCGCGTCCTACTAAAGGTGTCACCCTGGAAGGGTGTAATCCGCTTTGGAAAACGGGGCAAACTTAACCCACGGTACGTAGGCCCGTTTGTAATCTTGAAACGAATCGGACCCGTAGCATATCAATTAGACCTTCCTGCCGAACTCAGTGGAGTTCACAACGTATTTCACGTTTCAAATCTGAAGAAGTGCCCATCAGATAAAACTTTAGTTATTCCATTGGATGAGATCCAAGTGGATGAACAACTATACTTCGTGGAAAAGCCTATTGAGATCATGGATCGTGAGATCAAGACTCGAAGGCACAGCAAGATTCCAATCGTTAAAGTTCGTTGGGACTCTAAGCGTGGACCGGAGTTCACGTGGGAAAAAGAGGACCAAATGAAAAGCAAATACCCACATCTCTTCGCAACTGAGCAGCAAACTAACGATACCAGTAACTAAATTTTCGGGACGAAAATTCTTTCAACATGGGGATGATGTGACAACCTGGAAACTTCTTATACTTTCGTGTATTATTGTTAAATAAATTCTTGTGCATGGCACTTGGAAATCTCTGTGTACGACACTTGGGAACTTCTTGTAACGTTGCGTACCATCATAAACGAACTAACTCTTTGTGCGTGGCACTCTGAACATGTATGCTACATGCTAAACCGCGCTTACTCAATTTTCGGGACGAAAATTCTTTCAACATGGGGATAATGTGATATCCCGGGTTTTTCGGATAACTTAAGCGTAATACTTGTCAAACTAATTACGTGCTATGTGTACGAACGTGTACGAATTAAATGAATACGTGATGTGTGTTGTGTGATTGTTTTAGTTATAGAATAATTACAGTAGATATGTACACGAACTGAACCGAATCACGACACGAACCAACTTTGATTCATTGTAACTCTAGGAATTAATCAAGCTAGGACTCAAACATGTCTTGGCCGCGAGATCAAAACCTAAAACTAATTCGGCCAAGATCAAACCCAAACCCATAGCAAACCTAAAGCTATTCGGCCGATCAAACCCAAACCAAACCACTCTAATCCTTGGCCGCGATATCAAGCCCAAGACCGCAAATCTACTTTGTTCAAAACCAAACCAAAACAGCCCAAACATGTTTCGGCCATAAGATCAAACCAAACCAAGTTTCTCGGCCACAAGTTCAAACCCAAAACCGTAACCATGTTGTCACCGATCCCTTATATATACTAACACACATGCATGCCTTCCTTCGCAAACACACACAAAACCCTAACAAGAAAAACTGCCGTCGGCAGCCTTACTCTTGCACCTTCCGATCGCGAACAGCTTCCTCCTTTCATCATCTCGATCTGAATCAGCCTTGTTCACCTTCTCGGTCGCAACAGCTTTCCTTTTCTTTTCTTCCGGGCGCAGCAGCAACCATCGCCATCTTCAGTCTCGGTCGCAACTATCCAGAATCATCGGTTCCTCGTCTACTCACGGTTCACTAAGCTTGATAGTAAAGGTTAGGATTTATCTTTTGAATACAGGATCATGTACGGATATATGTGCTTGAATGAATTGATTGTATTGTCTTCGGATTATGTTTGAATGAAAAGTCATGATAGCCGATTAGCTAGTAATGTGTACAAGTGAGGTTTGTTCGAAATCTGAAAATCATAAGCTGTATTGGTTTATAAAACAAGAGATGTTGACTAGGGTTTGCATGGATATGTTATATGTATTGATCTATGACTAGGAAACAGGTTCTTGATCGCCCAGGTTAATAATATGAACGGTTTATGAGATAGAATTGCTGAAACAGGTTGCTGAGTAATAGTTACAGCCGATTTCATCTGGCTGTAACTTGGTCGATAGTTGTCGAAAAACGGATTTTCTGATGTCTAGGACGTAGAGATTTGAATAAGGAATCTAATGGCACTGGATTCATAATTTTCTGAAATCGTTTGATATTTTTAAAGGGCCAAACAAATTCAGCAGCTAAAGCTGTAAAAATTCTGAAATTTTGCTAGTTGTTTATCAAGTTAGATTTTAAAATCAGTAGGGAGTTGAGTCATGATTTTTGTACAGCAACTAGGTATGGAAATTTCCGGGCAACTCCAATTGGAATTTTGTTAATCGGACGATCAGTGATTTTTAAATAAATTCTTCCGTGGACTGCAGTCAGAAAGCGGTAAATCTGACTGCAGCTTAGTGAATTAATATTTATGGTTAATTGGTAAAGATTTAGGACTTGGGAAAATTATATAAATTTCTATGGTATAAATGTCACCTACTGTAAAAATATGGGAATTTTTGGAATGCTAGAACTATTTTATAAAAATCCTAGAAAACAGCTGAATAATTGAGTGTTAAGCAGAAAGTTGATAACTTGTGATTTTATGCATTAAAGTGTTGCATGGATTTGGAATATGTTCATGATAAGTTGTTTGATTACTATGATCACATGAGAATACTTGCATGCATGTTTGAGTGTTAGATATGTTGTTTGTGTGTATCACTTTGTGAGTAAATTGCGTGTGGAATTTGTATTGGTGTGATTACACACTGACGTGGAATTAATTGGTTTGTTAGGACGCAACTAGCGGTCCCATATCTTATAACATCTTTGCTACACTAACCGAGCAAATAAAGGTGAGTTCACGGCCCCTAACTTTATCCGGTTTTAAACAACAGGGGGAGAAACATGTATACACTCTCAAACTCAATCTCTTTACGTTATACGAATTTAACGTCACATAACTATACGGTAACTAAGTTAATGTTAATGTAATGTTATGGTCACTAAGCAGCTTTATCACTTAAGTCCTCGACAATCTCCTCGGATCGTTAGTATTTGGGTTAAATAGCGGGGGAATTATAAGTAGTACTACTGGGCCCGACAAGCCCCATCCGAGCTAGTCGCGCTAGCCGACCTGGTATGGTCAACGGGTGAATAATTGGCCTAACACCGCCATGGTCATGTGATAGGCCTGGAAAAACGGAGGCACAACAGTCAGCTTCGATCGCGAACACTTAGTGACATGACTTTAGGCTAGCTACCTATATATATTAACATTGAACTTAATTACGGAACAACTTATATATTCCGGGTTTGGAATATTGGAAACAACAACATAATATTCCTGGTTTGGAATATTGGAAACAACAACATAATATTCCTGGTATGGAATATTGGAAACAACAACTTAATATTCCGGGATGGGAATATTGGAAGCAACAACTTATTATTCCGGGATTGGAATAATGGAACTGATACGTTATCCCGGGTTGGGGATAACGGGAGAAAACAAACTATAACCGAACAAACGAATTTATGAAAACCTGTGAACTCACTCATCTTTAATGTTGACACTTGTTTCTTTACATGTTTCTCAGGACGCTAGGAGCTCTAGGTGCACGCACATGCATTGAACAAGACATCATTATCGAGTCTTATTTATTAATATTGTTTTGGGATTTTTCATTGTTTTGGCGTTTGTGTTGGCGCCCGCATCACTACTTATTTATGCTTCCGCTCAAACTTTAAAAACTGATACTCATGCTAAATATTGGTAATATAAAATCGACAACAAATGATTTTGGAAAACGTATTATCAAATCATATAGAGTCGTTCGACGTACTAGTGTTTTAGATTCTGGTTTGTTCACACGTCTCGCGGTAAAACTCCGCAAGTGGAAATTGAGGGTGTGACAGTAACGTTGTTTTTTATTTAAATTATGCCATTGTTTTTTTATTTAAATTATGAGTTTTATATTTTTTTCTTGTTATTTAAATTTAAATTAATATATCAAAATTAAAGAATGTTTAAATTTAAATAAAAAATAATTAGATAATCATGATAGAGGCTTTAAACGATTGCATGTAAGTTAAAGAGAGATGCTTTAAATCCCCCATATAAGGTGACACCTAGATTTGATGTGACATAATAAATCCCTTAGTGGCTTTAAGCCACACCTAGCCTTATAGTAACATCTACAACAACAATAATAATAATAATAATAATAATAATAATAATTACTTTTGAATTAAACCTTACCTAAACAATAATAATAATAATAATAATAATAATAATAATAATTACTTTTGAATTAAACCTTACCTAAACAATTTTTTATGAATATTTTTCTATTAGATTTATTATGATAATGATATTTTTGCATATTTTTAATGAAAATAGGCAACAATTTCTCTTGATGTAATTTGATGAAAACTATTTTATTTATTTATTGGCTACCAATGTAGAAATAATTAATGAGTATGACGAGAGCTGTTAAGCACTTTAGAAGCGGATTAAGTATTTATCAATATGAACAAAGAATAATTTTTATTATTTAATCTGTATAATACACAAAACTATAACCTAATACAAAATAACTAGCCAGGAACTAGTAACAGTCCATAACAAAAATATGGAATTTACATGCAATTTATTGAACCTACATCAGTCGAATCAATCTAGATCTTGTAAATATGAATGAGTTTTAACCTAAAGGAATCCGATCTTCTATTTTTTTCAAGCAGGTTAGTATAAAGACGTTTGCGTGAGAATATGAGTTTTTTTAATGGGAAATTTGGATCACTGACGGACCATTGGAGTATCATCGTGCCACCAGTTGAACCACCCGATCATATCTATCTCCAATAGGTAATAATGTTTATACACCAATTCAAGAGGAAATTCAATAAATCCGGGAAAAACCCTATTGTGGGAATCGAACCTAGAACCTAATGGTCTTCAAGTCTTGTCCCACCATTAAAATGCCACTAGACTATAATGCCATGGACGGGAATATGAGTCTATTACGTGCTTCATAATCGCTTATATTAAAGTATTCAAGCACAAATATATTTATTTGGACATTCTCACCTAGCAAAAAGGGAAGATGAGTATGAACATATGATAAAGCGATTAGTTGGAAAATTCCAAATTTGTATACTCTATTGATTAGTTGGATAGATCCAAATTACGAATCCAAATTATCGTTAATTAAGAATTTGTCCAATCAGAGAAAAAGTGATCCCGATTTTAATATTATCATGTAAATAAATTTGTGTACGGATGTAATATTTGAAAAATAAAAATAACAGGAAGGCAGAAAATAAAAAAAAATAGTAATAATATTATAGTTTCATAGATGGCCATGCTATAAATCAATATTTCAACTTTGTTTTTATCATAATGATAATCCATCATACGTACCTTAGCATAACCAACTATATTTTTTTTGTATTTAAATGTAATATATTTTATTTTATTTTTATATTTATTTCATTAATCTTTTAATATTTTAAGGACAATAAATATCCGTATCAAACTAATGAAATTACATCGAGATAGAAGATAAACGGATAAAAAGCTTCACCGCTACCTGTTTTTGAAATCATCAGACAAAATAACAATAAATATATATTTTATATCACTGGATGATAAGCTTTTAGTGATTTCTAATTTAAGTTTTATCATACATATTCTGTTGTTCTGAGGAAAATGAATTATTATTTAATTTGATAATTATATATAAAAATAACTAATATTCCAACCCCTCAATAACGGAATTATGATATATTTATTGGTTGTTAATTAAAAATACAAAGAATTGTTGGCATGACTTGCTCATGTCATGCATGATGAATATATAGGAATGAAGAGGGAGCAGCATTATCCAGTATTATTTTATATTATTTCAAATAAAGTGGAGGATGATTTGTTAAAGATGGTCCTCTTTTATTATACCTATTTAATTTTTAATCTTGAAATATGTCACTAAACAAATTATTCTTTTGTCTTGAGATAATATGCATTATAAAGATCAAAATAATAAGATAAATTTAAAATAATATTTAAATTTCAGTTAACTTCAAATCAAGCTTTTTTATATTAGTTAGAGTTAATTACTGTTTTCGTCCCTGTGATTTGTCAAAAATCACTATTTCAGTCAATTAGTTCAAAAATTGCAAAGTCCCTGTGGTTTCACTTTCGTAACCATTTCAGTCCCTGTGGTTTCACTTTCGTAACCACTTCAATCCATTTATTCTGTAAGTACAGGGACTGAAATATTTGCGAGGTGGACTGAAATGGTTACGAAAGTGAAACCACATGGACTGAAATCGTAATTTTTAAACTAATGGACTGAAATAGTGATTTTTGACAAACCACAGGGACGAAAACAGTAATTAACTCTATTAGTTATTACTAGAAAATTTTATTTTGTATTGAGATAATAATATGTATTATAAGAACTAATAAATACTATTGGGATAATAATATGTATTATAAGAACTAAAAAATAATATAAATTTACCACAATATTTAAATTTCAGTTAAGTTCGAATCAAGCTTTTTTTTCGATTATTATTATAGAATGTTGGTTACACCTTACAATTGTGTTGTTTGGTAATACATTGTTCTAGATTTTAGTTTCTTGATTAGATATTTTACTAAGCAACATCTTAGACTAAACATGATATTTTTTAATGAAATAAAAACCATTTAAGTAGTACACGTGTTAGCTTTGAAAGTGATGTGCATTTACTCTATGCGTGCTCCTACTTTATAGTTATTATTATAATTATAATATGTATATTATATTATATAAAGAATAATAAACTGAATATTGTAGTTAGGTAGTTAATTGTTTATTTTATCCAAAGGTTTATTTTATTTCATTTGGAATAAATATTTTATGCGTAATAGAGGTGACGAGTAACCATTTAAATGAGCTACAAATAATCGTATCATCATAATAAGAGAAAAAGTGTGCCATCACCTACAACCGATGATTAATTACTCTGATATTATTTGTATATATCAAAGTAAAATGTTATTTGTCACTTTCTGGTTTGGTATACATTGTAATACGACATCCAATCTTTCAGTTTTTATGAAATGAAATGCTATATTTCATCACACCCTGCATACCATCGTTAGCCAACGGTTAGGTTGACTGTTAAAAAATAATAAAAGACTATTATGCCATTTTTTCCTATTACAATATGCGCCAATTGTGGTTTCATTTTTATTACAATCATCCACCACCCACCATCATCGTGATCCCCACCACCATCCGCTGTCGTTGTTCATCACCCAACACTACCCACAACTCCAAATTTCATAACCAAGACAACTTCTTTCAATTTTCGAAGTTACAAACACGAAAATATAGCCAATGTTAACCAGCTAAAGGAGGAGATTTCACATCTTCACCAATTTCGACATTTGCATTTTCTGTTACATTGTGTAATGTTGATTCATCGGTATCTTTTGAACTGGTGTATGCAATTGATATTTCTGAAACAAAAGGCAACAACTCATACGTTGTAGCTTTCTCTGATCGTGTTCCATAAACCTCATTCATGAAATCACTATACAAATAACTTGTTGGAGGTAATTTCATACCAGATTTCCAATTATCATCATAAAACAATTAATTTCTTATTCATCGTCAAATTTAATAATTAAACTGGGGATATATATATATATATATATATATATATATATATATATATATATATATATATATATATATATATGGGTTAAAATATGAACTACATAGAGTTGTGAGAACCGAGAATTAGACCATCCAAACAGTGTTTTCGATTTTTTTCTCAAAAGTCATAAAAATCACTTGTTTCAGCAAAAAAATAAAAATAAAAATAAAAACAAATGGCGCATACACACATTTTCATGAGCGGTAATAAAATATTTGTCTTCGTACAAAATTTACACCGGAGCGTAAAAAACTTGCATTAGTCAAAACTATCGACTCGACAATTTTTTTACTTTTTTTTATAGATGTGTTTATAATATTTTCATCTACGTTTGTGCAAAAATTTTCTGATCCAACTCGCGCGGGAAGAAGGAGTTCTCACAACTCATGATAGTTCTCTTTTGAACCGTATCTCTCTATCTCTCTCTCTCTCTCTCTCTCTCTCTCTCTCTCTCTATATATATATATATATATATATATATATATATATATATATATATATATATATATATATTAGGGTGAAATGAAAACTCATACGAGTTGTGAGAACATAGAGAACTCGGCCTCACGAAAGGTTTTTTTTTTCAATTTTTTTTACCAAAAATCCTTAAAAAATTCAACTTTTCCAAAAAAGGCAGCCGTAAATGATGTAAAAAGTGATTTAATGCTTATGTCATCCTCTTTTTACAGCTGCCGCAAGGGGCCGAAAAACACTACTTTGATTTTTTTAAATTTTTTACAGTATTCTTTTCTAACATTTTAATCTAGGGGTGTGAAAAAAATGAGGTCGAAACTCGCACGGGAAGGCCGAGTTCTTTAAGTTCTCACAACTTATAAGGGGTTTCCCTTGATCCTAATCCTATATATATATATATATATATATATATATATATATATATAGGGTGAGGTTCCTGTAAAAAGGACATTTTTCGTGAGAAGTGTGAGAAGGCATAGGAATTAACATGTATGGCATAATGTTTTGAACTTACCCATGATGCTTTGGGTGTTTTGGCAAGAAAAACATAACAATTTACAACACAATACAATGTATTATAGGCGTGCAATTTAAAAAAACATACTATCTAACACTTAAAACACACTACTTAACGTTCTTGGCATGGTGTTATGAGTTTTAAGCCTAGAATTCATTGCGTTGTGTCTTAAATTATTATGTTTGATGTTTTTCTTACCAAAATAACCCAAAACATCATGTCCAAGTCCAAAAAATGATCCCTACATGTCAATTCCTATGACTTCTCAAACTTTTCACGAAAAATGTTTTTTTTATAGGATCCTAAACCTATATATATATATACCTATATATATATATATATATATATATATATATATAGGAGATGGGTAAAATGAGAACTACCTTGAGTTGTGAGAACCGTAGAAACCGATATAAGCCATTGATCAAAAGTGTTTAATGGATGAAATAAAAAGACAATAAAGTAGTTGTAATCATTGTGCTTTAATTAATGAGTTTTTTTAGTAGGATAAGGATAAATTGGTATTTTTATTAAGCTCTTTAATGATTGTTAATTAAAATTGTAATCCTTGTGCTTTATTTAATGTTTATGATTTAATTAATGTGATTTAGTTAATGTTATATTTGAATCATGTAGTAAAAAAATTATTTTACGTAGGGGTTCAAACTTTTTTTGTGCGTAGGTTTTAAACATTTTTATGCGCGGATTCAGACTTTTTTTTACGCGCGGGTTCAAACTTTTTTACGCCCGGTTTTAAACATTTTTTACGCGCCGGTTTTAAACTTTTTTTACGCGCGGTTTTAAATTTTTTTTACGCACCGGTTTTAAACTTTTTTTACGCACCGGTTTTAAATCTCTTTTACGCGCGGTTTTAAACTTTTTTATGCGCCGGTTTAGAACTTTTGTTATGCGCTGGTTTAGAACTTTTCTTTGCGCGCCGGTTTAGAACATTTTTTACACGCGGTTTTGAACTTTTTTTACGCGCGGTTTTAAACTTTTCTTACGCGCGGTTTTAAACTTTTTTTACGCATCGGTTTTAAACTTTTTTTACGCGCCGGTTTTAAACTTTTTTTACGCGATGGTTTAAAACTTTTTTACGCGGTTTAGAACTTTTTTACGCGCCGGTTTAGAACTTTAGAACTTTTCTTTGCGCGCCGGTTTTAAACATTTTTTACACGCGGTTTTGAACTTTTTTTACGCACGGTTTTAAACTTTTCTTACGCATCGGTTTTAAACTTTTTTTACGCGCCGGTTTTAAACTTTTTTTACGCGATGGTTTAAAACTTTTTTACGCGCCGGTTTAGAACTTTTTTTACGCACCAGTTTTAAACTTTTTTTACGCGCGATTTTAAATTTTTTTACATGCCGGTATAAAAGATTTTTTACGCGCGGTTTTAAACATTTTTTACGCGCCGGTTTAAAACTTTTTTACGCGTGGTTTTAAAATTTACAAAAAACAAAAAAATATTTTACGACAAACAAAAATATTTATTTTTACAAAAAACTTTTTTAAAAAAACTTTTTTACAAATTTTTTACGCCAAACATCTTTTTACGCCCCCGACACCCCGATTTCAGGTTTACGAAATTTGAGGATTTTACCAAACGAACTCACCCAAATATCACGACTCAATAGTGTCCCATGTTGAATTTTAAATAGAAGAGAGAGAAAATATGTGAATGTTGAGTTTTAAATAGAAGAAAAGATGTGACATGATGTGACACGTTGACTTTTAAATAGAAAAGAGAGAAAATATGTGACATGGAAAGTAAAAGACTAAAATACCATTTTGATTTAATTTGGTTATGGATGATGTGTAAATATGCTTGGATGATAGGAGTTCTCATGGTTCTCGCAATTGGGATTGGTTCTCTCTTGAACCGAATCATATATATATATATATATAACTACCTGTTGAAGTAGGGCTCTCTGCTTAGCTAAAAGCATTTTGAATTTTTCAGTATCAGAACTCTTATCACCGATTGCTTTAACGTTCCATTTACAATGGCTGATACATTGATATGTAAATACACCAGAGAGCAGTAGCAAGTGAAGAAGATACTTGAATAATATTAATCAACTTGTTGGGTCTTGCCTCAATGGTGGCAAATTGAAAATTCAAAATCAAAATATATAGGGGATTTATAAAAATACTCATACTTTCTCTGTTTTCAAAGCTGGCAAATAATGAGAAATTTAAAGAAATGGGGTTGTGGATTGTGGATATGGTAAAGTGGGTGGGTTGAATTGAATAGTGAATGATGATTTTGGGTTGAATTTTATATAATGAGAGAAGAATTGGTTAGTGATAATGTCATGTGGATGGTGTAAATGAGGATTGGAGATGAACAACCATGGAAGTGAAGAATTTTGGTGTAGAGGTTAAGAAGACAACAATGAAATGTAGAAGAGGGTATTCTTCTGAAATTAAAAGATGATTCAAGGGGTATAATAGTCTTTTTCTTGTTTTTAATGGTTTAAACCGATGTTTGACTAACGGTAGGATGCAAGGTGTGATGGAATGTCCACCATAAGGTTTCATTTGGCAAAAACTGGAAGGCAGGGTGTCATATTACAATATGGACTAAACCACAGGGTGGCAAATTGCACTTACTCTATATATTATAACTTTAATTTTTCTAAATTACAAAGATACTACTAGTAATAAGCAATTTATAACTATAATAATCGGCACGTTAGATGGTTGTTAAATCTATAAAAATATGAGATTGCCCTTTAGTATTAAAAATAAAATCTAAAACATAAAACCAAAAATAATCTAGTTGAAAATATAACAAAAACCCCAAACCAACCCTTATCATCTTTCTTGTTCATCACCCACTCACCCCTGTTCGTCGGAGACCAAAAATAGCGGTGGAACTCGGCGTGAGTTGGAACTCTGATCTAACCCAAGTTGCCAATTCATGCTCTTTGTTTCTCACTCTTTTCCCCCAAACCACTAAAGACCTAGATTAGAACTCATATTAACCCTGGTTTAATATGCATCTCCTTGTCATCATTCTTGGTAGCCGCCAAAACCACAGAAAACCCAAATCAGAACTTAAAAGCCATAAGAACTCATACTAATGAGAGTGGTTGAGACTTGTGTCACGCCCCGCCAAAGCGGAATCACGCGAGTGAATCCAAAAAGGTTTTCGAAGTATACGATTAAGAAAACACTTGAATGTCATTGATACCGAGGATTTTACAAGTGTTTTACAATCGAAAATCACAGAAAAAAGCCTACACTAATAGAATAAGATGTAATTCTTCCAATATAATCGTTTTCGGAAGTTCACGCACCCTTTGTTCTTACCAGGTTAGTGCTATTAACAAAGGGAGGGGGCGTCAATAGTACTATTCGTGAGATTCCATGGCTAATTACATAACTAACGGTTACAGTTCGTTAACACGAGTGCTTTCCCCGAGTACTCTGATAATCGCTAAGTAAAACTCATGCACAAATAAAATGATTAACTAACATATACCCTCCCGCTATCGTGGAGGCTTTAGGTAAAATAAAGTTTACGTATAGCTATGCATGTTTCATAATAACATGTTTCTCTCCCAAAGTATAAAGCAAGTAAAAAGAGGTTGGGAAACTCACCTTGAAGTCCGTGCATAAAAGCTAGCGACACAAAGCCGAAAAGAAAGCCAATATGACCTATGCTGCCCTAACAAATATAGGACACCTTAAGCTCTATATGGTATATCTAACTTGAATCGACGACCCGTTGGTGATTGATACATATATATATGGTGGGGTTCAGCTACAAAGTCCAAATTTCTTAAAAAGTGTAAAAAGTCATAAAACACCATAATTTAACTATAAAATACACCTAAAACCTACAATAACAGAGTGAAGACTACTAAAACACCATATTTAAATCATAATAATCCATAAAAAGTTCAAACACACAATCATAGAACTATGACTATAAAACACAACATGTTAATCAACATAAAACACAAAATGTTTATGATTCGATAATCAGAGCTTTCTCATCCAAACCATAAAACACAACTCACATATATGATGTTTTAGTAATCTTCATTTTGTTATTTGTGTGTTTCGAGTGTGTTTTATGGTTGACATTTTGGCGTTTTATGACTTTTTACATTTTTAGGAAAATTGGATTCTGTATGGACTTGATCGATTATGAAGGTTTTGTCACGATTTATGAAGCTTGCAATTTTAAATTATTATTTGTTTGTTTGTTGAAAAAGGTACCAGAGTAAACCAACAAATTAATATTACTATGAAAACTGATTACGTTAACTATTGCAAAACTTGATCACTTGATTAAAAACATTAATTGGGAGCAAGGATCACACTCGGTTCGATAGTTGCAACACCTAGGGTTCCTACACGTTTTAACATGATTTAATTGGATTCGACTATTGATGTATTTAGTGTCACGTGGCTTAGGTTCCAAAAGCTATCAACGTTATGAGTACGGACCATGGTACACTTCTTTACCAAGAACAAGTAAATCCTATTCTATGATAAGGCATAATTACGTATATTCATTTCACAAAGTCAATTTTCATAACTCAATCGACAATTAGTAAATTCAATACAAACGTAGGCAATTATTATAAACTTCAAATATTCAAACACAAATCGTCACTAAATCAAATTAAAAACAAAATGTGGAAACCCTAGATATCTTACAAAAATCTACACCGGGTGATACCCGAGAGATTAACCGCTCATGGATGATGGATTGCGATCACTGGATGAGGAGCACATAAAGTTTGACATCATCTTGAACCTTGTAGAAATGATGGAGATTAGGGTTTTGGTGGATGGTGATGGTGGAAAGGTTATGGTTGGGTGGTGATTAGGATGATGGTGATGGTAAGGATGATTAGGGTTAGGATGTGATGATCAAGATGGATGATGGTGGTGATTATGCTAGGTTAGAGATTGAGAGAGTTCTCCGAAAAGGCTTCAAGAAAAAGGGTTAGAGATTGATTATGCTAGGTTTGAAACTCGTAACTCTCCATAAAATCCCCCCAAACCCGGTCAAAGTTCGATCAAAACACCCAAGAGGCGAAACTCAACGTCAGGAGGATCTAGCATGCATCATGTATCAGTGACGCGGTATGTAAACGTGGTTTGCTTCCGAAGTCATATTCTACTGTCTAAGGGTGATTCCGAACGACGCGATGCATCGCCAACGCGATGTGTAGCTTCATTTTCCCGTTTTGTTCATTTCTTGCATCCGGTTGATCCCGATCGCTTCCCGATACTCCATAAAGCTTCTGAATAGCTCCTTAAACTCCGTTAGACCTGCACAGCATGATTCTAATCAAAGTAGCCTTTCGAATCCAAAGTTCAAGTAGAAACACAATGTTCTCTCCACTCGGTTATTTAAGACTAGCAATAATGCACTTGCATTTTATAGTGAATGCTCAAACCGATCAGAACACATATACGCATAAGCTTGCAACTCAATCATTCTCCACTAATTAAGACAAAAACGAGGCAGAAGTCAAAAGGTCTTAACGGGTTGTAATGGGGCTAGGCAAAGGGTATGAAATAGGATATTTAAAAGTGGCTAAGGTGATGAAACCTCAATTTTTATTAATGAACAAACTAAACTAAATAAAATCAAACTACAAGGCATTACTTTCTCCTTTTATTCACGACGCACTACTAATTCTTTTTGGACTATTCATATCATTTTTCTTCTATGTTTCACTGCATTTTTAGAATTTTTTTTTTTCAAATTGTTAGAAACAAACCCTCCTAAAATCGAATTTTCATCATTCGGGTTAAAATAAAGAGGTTGAACGGGTCAAAGGCTAAATGGGTTGATAAAAAAAGGTTTAGGCTCAATTGGTGACTAGGAGATTAATTTCGGGTAAGGTATAATGTAAAATGGTGTAAAAATAAAAAGGTCGTCCTAGTGCCTTAATCATTCTTGTGCTCGTAATTGGTCTATGGTTTTAAACGTATCAAAAGTTGCAAGTTCTACAATATGTGTCTAATGGAAAACTCAAACAAAGAAACATATATGTAATGTGTAATAGCAGCTCAATATCTCACATGGAAACGGTATGATATATGATGTGCCTAATATGACTAATTTCTTAGGCGGATTATTCCCAAATAACCACCCACAATTTTCTATTAAAAACGTATATTGAATACCCATTGTGCTAATCTTTGGAACTTGGCTATGACAAAAGACCAAATGGGTCGTGCAATCCCTTGTTGACTTAGTTAATTGCGCTTTTTAGATTGCTCAAAAGAGGACATTTTTGATTTTTTTTGAAATTTACCCCCATCTCCATATTTGAGGTCGACATTGTACTCAATGTGTAGTGTTTAAATGAATGGTAAAATCTTAACTTTTTCTCCCCATCCCCATACTTAAGGTCAACATTGTCGCCAATGTGTAGCATTTTGGATGGGGGCTTTTCGTCTCTCACGAGGCACGCGTTGCTCAACTCGTCTCTCACGAGGAACTGATGGGCCTAATGAATGAATTGCATAAACATGATAATATGAAAGACATAACTACGAACAATATAAACTCAATAATACACACATGAACAATAATGGATTGGTTTTGAGGCACGCGTTGCTCAACTCGTCTACCACGAGAAACTGATGGGCTTAATAAATGAATTCATATAAGTTGACAAAATGAAATACATAATCACAACAATATAAACAATCTACGTTTACAAGTTTAAATAAACGAGTTAATTATTTTGTGACACATGACACACCCCAAAACGTGTAATTAAAAAGGGGGAGTTGTAAGATTCACTCACAGTGGGTGCGTTCGGTTGATGATGTTGAATGCACGCGAAGTGGTTTTAACCACGAGTGAAATTAACCTAGATAAATAGCATTATGGTTCGGTAAGTAAACGGATTTTATTAATCCATTTTAGTAGGATTGTTGGGTGTATTTTTGTGAGTTTAAGGCTACTTTCTAACCTTAAAAATGTTATTTTTAAGTACTTTTAATTGATTTTTAATTAAAATAAATAAATAAAAATAATTAAAAAAGTTGACTTTTTTGACCGTTGACCGTTGACCGTTGACCTTGACTGTTTGACCGGTTCGTATGCGTGTAAGTGTGCGCTAAGTGAGGCTCGAACCCGAGACCTCCCGTACGCGTGCACGCAGCTCTACCAACTGAGCTACGTGTCTAACCCGAAATATTTATGCTTTTAATTATATTTATATACTAATTAGTTTAAACAGAAAATCCTTTATTTCTTAAAAACGACTTTAATCCGTGACTCGGTGCGCTCCACAGGTCTCGAACCCGGGACCTGTGGTTTATGCTAACACACAGTCCACCGCTGGAATGTGTGTCCAACTTGTTAACTTAACTGATTTTTATTATACTTAAACACAAACTAAGTATTTTCATTTCTGACTTATTTAAAAAGTTTAATAATTATCCGGGCCGGTGCGGAAGACTGGACTCGAACTCGTGTCCTGTGATAAAACATACACACAGTCCACCACTGGACTGTGTGTCTAACTTGGTTATTATTCCGGTTATTAATAAACTTAACATGTAACAGTGTGACTCTGGTTCGTTTAACAAAAAAAGACATTTTTATTAAGGCAGCATGCGTGGGACAAGATTCGAACTCGAGACGTTAGTGTGTTTAATGTGCACACAGTCCACCGCTGGACTGTGTGTCTAACCCGAGTTATTTCTTGATTTAAATTAAACTTATACATTACAGAAAACTTCGTCTTCTTCGTTGATTTTAACCAGAATCGGAAATCCGACTGGTTCGATGTTTTAATCGTGTTCTTTAGTGTTTTGAGGTTAATTACAGATGAGATATGAATAAAATGAAAGAGAAATTAGGCGTAAGGTATACCGATTGGACTCCTCTGTTTTTCCGGCAGAACCTCCGGCGACAGCAACAGGTTCCGGCGTCGTGTGTCTTGCAGCAGCGAGTCTTCAGAAAGCTTGAAAAGAATGTGGGTGACTTTGGTATAAGCTCAGGGGGTTTAGTAAGGCTCAGAAATGGAGGGTTCGGTTTTCCGGCGATGAGCAGAAAATTTCCGGCGAGTGAGTTTTCGCCGAGAAAGGGTGCGGTTTTGAGCGAAAAAGTTTGCAGAGGTTCGAGAGGGTATTTATAAGGCAGGTTATCGATGAATTTGGTCCAATTTCCGACTTGATTCATCGGTTAGAAAATCTCCGGCGGTTATAACTTGTGTCGCGGACTCAGACGTCGGTTATAACCGATGTAGTGTTTAAGGTTTACGTTATAACTGAAGTAACCGACGATTCTTGGCGAGTTAGTCGGGATTTCCGACGACTGCAATTTTGGGCGCCGGTTTTGAATTCGGAAAAACATGTTATGAATTAAATGATTCTAATAATTAACAAAGAATACAAGTGGCGCAGTGGTTTAAGTATTGAGTGTTAAGTCTGTTGTTTGACCCGGCGACTGACCCGGGTTCGAAACCCGGCAGAAACAATTTATTTTTATTTTCTTATTTTTAACAGTTTTCAAAAACTAATTATATATTCCCATATAATAATTAATTATGTATCGTTTAAAATTATTTTGGGCATTAAATTCGCAACGAAATTTTTAACTGATTGTTCGGTTAATAAACGGAGCGGGTTTGGTAAAATCCGTTTTTGACGGATGTTACAGTATCCCCTGCTTTTTAGAAATTTCGTCCCAAAATTTAAATAGTGATATATTTGACTAAAAGAATGATGGTGTTTAGTTTGACAGTTACATGCTTAGAAGAAGTAAGGTTTTAAGTTTTTATTTGAGGCGGGTAACGTTCCTTGCAAGGGTTAAGTACCCTATTACAGGAATCGCTTTTTGTTGCCTACTGTAAAAGTATCGATAAGCAGAATTGATTCGCTAACTATGATATCATGCATAAGAGTTTGGATATGTTTGGAAGGGTATGGTTATATCCTAAGGCAAAACTTCTAATACTACAACCTACATGGAACATAAATAAACACAACAGCTAATATTTGAACATAAATAAACACAACAGCTAATATCAGTAAGTTATGATTGGTTCTATGACTATAGAACATAAATAAACACAACAGCTAATATTTGAATCCACATTCTGATAGCATATATGTTTGAATGGTGGCAGTTCCTCTCTCGTTTGTTATGATGGAGATGTTAGTTTATGTAGAAATGGAACACAATCCAATCTCTTTAAATAGCAAGATGATATAAATGTAACACAAATTTCAACCAAGGCAATACTAAATCCTACATGGAACTTCTCATAACCGCCTGATAATGCCTCTGATCCTTTGGCAAGAATACTTATATATAGGAAGTACCAGCGGCGTATCCACCATATTCTTGCCAAATTTTCATTGGTTTTATCCACAAGTTATGATTAGTTACAAGAAACTACTAAATCCTACATAGAACTTCTCATAACCGTCTGACAATGCCTCTGATCCTTTGACAAGAATACTTATATATAGGAAGTACCAGCGGCGTATCCACCATATTCTTGTCAAATTTTCATTGGTTTTATCAGTGAATTATGATTAGTCCTATGTGACTCTACAACCAATACAACAAACACAAAATACTGGAAATGAAAAAAAATGTCTGTGCGATCAAGGCTCAATCAAACGGAGCGATCGTATGTGGGCACGCCAGGTTCAACCTCATAATAAAATGGGGAACATGCTCAACGCTCATAATGTAATGGGGAGCGGCGGCCTATGAAATTGCATGTACTGAAATAATAAACAATAATTACTTAAACAGTCTACACATGGAACCTCTCATAACCGCCAGATAATGCTTCTGATCCTTTGACAAGAATACTTATATATAGGAAGTACCAGCGGCGTATCCACCATATTCTTGTCAAAGTTTCATTGGCTTTATCCTTAAGTTATGATTGGTTCTATGTGATTCTAAAATATAAAGAAAAACATAAACTAAACGATTGGAGTCGAATCTGGATCTTCGGTGAAGAGGACTAGTTGGGTATCTTCGTTTGGGCCGTCATTATCTTCGACAGGATTGGCGTTGATGTTGAAGACTCTTCCTCTTGCTGGTGGCCTAGCGGTTGGGTTTCCTTGGTTTACTTGATTAACTGGGTTTGATTGGGCTTGAGCGTTGATGACGTTAACCAGTTGAGGGCATGTGTTTCTAAAGTGGGTAGGGTCGCCACAATTGAAACAAGCTTGAACATATGGGAACATGGGGTATTGGGGTTGTTGATAGGTTTGGTTCATGGTTTGAGTAGGGGAAGAGATTTGGTTTTGAAAGGTGTGGCAAACCTTGCTCAAATGACCATAGCGTCCACAAGTTGCACATAGTCGACAAGGTAAAGTAAGGGGATGTTGGTAAAAACAGTTGTTGCATCGAGGGTGAGGTCCAAGATATGGTTTCTTATTTGGGTAAGTTGAGTTGGGTGCCACTTGAGTGATTGGGATAGCTTGGATGGGTATGGCGTGTGAAATTGGTTGATTTCGTTGGATAGCAGCGAAAAGTTGCCCGTCTCTTTTTCTCTTAGGATTGGGTTGAGAAGGGGATTCGGTTTGGGTGTAGTCGGAGGTTTCAGTCGATGCTTTATCCTTCTTCTTTTCCTCCTTGAAGTCTTTGTTCCGGATTCGGTTCTCGGTGAGCGCTGTTGCTAGCTCCATTGCTGCTTCCAAAGTTGCAGGCGAGGTACTTATTACAGAGTCTTGAATCTTTGACGGAAGACCACGAATGTAGTGCTCGATCAAACGGTAGAGGGGAGTGAACATGTTGGGAACCATTTGATGTAACTCGAGGAATCTTTTGTTGTATGTGGTGTGGTCTCCTTCCTTTTGCTTCAACGAATAAAATTTATCTTCTAGTTTCTTGATTTCGCTCCTTGGGCAAAATCATCTGGTCATGATTTCCTTCAATTCATTCCAAGTTAAAGTCATAACATCTTCAACACCTCGTTTGGCCTTCTCTGTATTCCACCAAGTAAGTGCTATTCCATATAAACGACCAGTAGCATAACGCACTTTGCGATCATCAGGGCAATCGCAATTTAGAAAGGTGTTCTCCATTTCTTCAAACCAATGGAGGAGAGCGGTGACGCCTTCAGTCCCTTTGTATTTCGGAGGGTCGCGTGATTTGAAATGCTTGTAAGTGCATTTAGTGGTATTTGGGGGAGAGTTGATAATGTTTTGGTTTTCCTGATTGACAGGATTAGCGGTAAGTGCTTGTTGGACTTGGATTACAATGTTGGGTATTACTGCAGCCATTTGTTGAGCGATTAGGGCAGCCATGCGTTCGATGGCTTTTCATGCTCACGTCTTCCTACGGGCGTGGTTAGAAGACATCTACAAGGAATACATGTCAAGAGTATGAGTTGGATGCTTTTGGGATCATGGGTCGCATTCAGGAATGAACATTCATAAAATAATTATAGAAAAATAAATCTACTACATCCATAGGATGTCTTGGGCTTTGCTCGCCATTAGGCCCTACATGCCGCCATACTTCACCTTTGTAATCATGTGGGCCCCATGAATACCGGTTTTTCATATGGTTCGCATGGGTTTGCCTGGTTGCGTACACTAAAACCCGGAGAAAATCGAGAAATATGTATACAACGTGTGATATTCGGAATGTGTCCAGGTGTAGACACGGTGACACCTCAAAGTGGGGTTAGTTCGAACGACGTTTGGTGCGGCATGATTTGGCCTAATAGGTCCTTCGTACTCTCATCGTTAGTCCCCAGGTAGGCAAACTGGTCCGTTATATTGGATTTATACGAATGCCAACCTAGACAGGACGTTCCGACTATCGGTACTTGTACCCTTCCAGTTACTACATGCCCGTCGTAGAACTTACTTTGATGAGATTTGAAAATTGCACAAAATCTTTGAATAATGAGAGTATGAAAATGAATTGAATATATGAGCATTGATATATGTATAATGAATATGTATATAAGTATGTATGTTTGACTGTAAGTATAAACAAATATGAAACAAATAAATATCACAAGTATGTATGTAACCACCTAATCAATTAAAATTTAGGCAGACTATAGTATAGGCTCTAAGGGTCTAATAACCTATCCTATATCCCTATAGTCATGGCTCTGATACCAATCTGTCACACCCCGACCCGCAGTGGAAAAGGTGATCGGGGCATGATTGGGTTATCATCAAAGCTCATGACATTTATTTTAACGTTTCATATTCATTAATACAATTTAATGGAAATTTACAATCATAATTACATCAATGACCTAAACATCAATCTAAGCTTCTTTGTTTTCTTCTAAGGCATTTCCTATGTTTTCCTTGCTTCATCCTGTTCACCTGTATCATGTGTAAAAAGGGTTTTTGGATCAACAAAAAGTTAGCGAGTGAATCCTATGGAAAACATTTGAACAAGTTTATTTAATTGATTATAAAATAAGTGCACAACCACACATGAGTAAAAATAGATGTAAACTTATTCATAAATCAATTTAATATTAAACAATACACACATGAACAATAATGGATCGTTTAGAGGCACGCGTTGCTCAACTCGTCTCTCACGAGGAACTGATGGGCCTAATGAATGAATTGCATAAACATGATAATATGAAAGACATAACTACGAACAATATAAACTCAATAATACACACATGAACAATAATGGATTGGTTTTGAGGCACGCGTTGCTCAACTCATCTACCACGAGGAACTGATGGGCTTAATAAATGAATTCATATAAGTTGACAAAATGAAATACATAATCACAACAATATAAACAATCTACGTTTAGATCACGATATGGTATGGCACAAGTTTAAATAAACGAGTTAACTATTTTGTGACACATGACACACCCCAAAACGTGTAATTAAAAAGGGGGAGTTGTAAGATTCACTCACAGTGGGTGCGTTCGGTTGATGATGTTGAATGCACGCGAAGTGGTTTTAACCACGAGTGAAATTAACCTAGATAAATAGCATTATGGTTCGGTAAGTAACGGATTTTATTAATCCATTTTAGTAGGATTGTTGGGTGTATTTTTGTGAGTTTAAGGCTATTTTCTAACCTTAAAAATGTTATTTTTAAGTATTTTTAATTGATTTTTAATTAAAATAAATAAATAAAAATAATTAAAAAAAGTTGACTTTTTTGACCGTTGACCGTTGACCGTTGACCTTGACTGTTTGACCGGTTCGTATGCGTGTAATTGTGCGCTGAGTGAGGCTCGAACCCGAGACCTCCCGTACGCGTGCACGCAGCTCTACCAACTGAGCTACGTGTCTAACCCGAAATATTTATGTTTTTAATTATATTTATATACTAATTAGTTTAAACAGAAAATCCTTTATTTCTTAAAAACGACTTTAATCCGTGACTCGGTGCGCTCCACAGGTCTCGAACCCGGGACCTGTGGTTTATGCTAACACACAGTCCACCGCTGCACTGTGTGTCCAACTTGTTAACTTAACTGATTTTTATTATACTTAAACACAAACTAAGTATTTTCATTTCTGACTTATTTAAAAAGTTTAATAATTATCCGGGCCGGTGCGGAAGACCGGACTCGAACTCGTGTCCTGTGATAAAACATACACACAGTCCACCACTGGACTGTGTGTCTAACTTGGTTATTATTCCGGTTATTAATAAACTTAACATGTAACAGTGTGACTCCGGTTCGTTTAACAAAAAAAGACATTTTTATTAAGGCAACATGCATGGGACAAGATTCGAACTTGAGACGTTAGTGTGTTTAATGTGCACACAGTCCACCGCTGGACTGTGTGTCTAACCCGAGTTATTTCTTGATTTAAATTAAACTTATACATTACAGAAAACTTCGTCTTCTTCGTTGATTTTAACCTGAATCGGAATCCGACTGGTTCGATGTTTTAATCCTGTTCTTTAGTGTTTTGAGGTTAATTACAGATGAGATATGAATAAAATGAAAGAGAAATTAGGCGTAAGGTATACCGACTGGACTCCTCTGTTTCTCCGGCAGAACTCCGGCGACAGCAACAGGTTCCGGCGTCATGTGTCTTGCAGCAGCGAGTCTTCAGAAAGCTTGAAAAGAATGTGGGTGACTTCGGTATAAGCTCAGGGGGTTTAGTAAGGCTCAGAAATGGAGGGTTCGGTTTTCCGGCGATGAGCAGAAAATTTCCGGCGAGTGAGTTTTTGCCGAGAAAGGGTGCGGTTTTGAGCGAAAAAGTTTGCAAAGGTTCGAGAGGGTATTTATAAGGCAGGTTATCGATGAATTTGGTCCAATTTCCGACTTGATTCATAGGTTAGAAAATCTCCGGCGGTTATAACTTGTGTCGCGGACTCAGACGTCGGTTATAACCGATGTAGTGTTTAAGGTTTACGTTATAACTGAAGTAACCGACGATTCTTGGCGAGTTAGTCGGGATTTCCAACGAGTGCAATTTTGGGCGCCGGTTTTGAATTCGGAAAAACATGTTATGAATTAAATGATTCTAGTAATTAACAAAGAATACAAGTGGCGCAGTGGTTTAAGTGTTGAGTGTTAAGTCTGTTGTTTGACCCGGCGACTGACCCGGGTTCGAAACCCGGCAGAAACAATTTATTTTTATTTTCTTATTTTTAACAGTTTTTCAAAAACTAATTATATATTCCCATATAATAATTAATTATGTATCGTTTAAAATTATTTTGGGCATTAAATTCGCAACGAAATTTTTAACTGATTGTTCGGTTAATAAACGGAGCGGGTTTGGTAAAATCCGTTTTTGAAGGATGTTACAATCATGATGGCATTTAGCGTATGGACGCAAGCCCTTTAAACCTCCCAATAGCTTGGGAGGACGAGTAGGTCTCGTGAGGGTTATATAGGGAACCCACCCACAACGTTCATTTATATAAGGAATTCAAAGTACATAAAGAAATATACAAAAAGGAAAACTAAACTAAAAAGAGGAAATAAAAAGTACTGAAAATATTATACAACAACAAATGATATACCACCTCATGGTCGAATGGAGTACTTGTCACCCACAAACTCTTCCTGTAACAACTCGAAATTCGTTGTTATCTTTTCATTTGTCTTTCCGATGTATCTATCTTTTGTAATCCCGAGATTCGGTTTATTATATAGTTTATGATAATTAATTTTGGTGTTGTATGTTATATCACTTCTAATCGCTTAATAAATCGTATCGCTAATCTCATCGCATCACAAATCGCAATTATTTATGTGGTTTTATATTATTATGTGTTATGTGTGTTTACGGTTACTATTACGCTCGCTATCGCATTGCTCTCGCACTCTCGAATCGCTAAATCGCACTATTATATCAAGTATAACGCTTAACGCTTTACTTAAACGCTTAATGTAACTAATTAATATTAACCGAATCGCCAAACGAACACTTAACACGAAATAAACGAAGAAAAACCCAACTTTTGGGTCAAGTTCGCTCGAACTTGGTGTTACCAAGTTCGGCCGAACTTTTAAACTCCTCAGAAACCTCAAGCTCGCTCGAACTTAACCTCAGGGAGGTCAAGTTCGGTCGAACTTAGCTTTCTTTCTCTCAGAACCCTACAAGTTCGCGCGAACTTGTACAAATTTGTACAAGTTCGGCCGAACTTGACTCCACCAGCCTCCATTTTTGTTTTCACCTATAAATACTCAGCTCATTCATCTCATTTGAACTTGCTGTATGTTCGCCTAGAGCTCTCAAAACCCGAACCATTCATGTTCTAAGTAAGGATCAACCTTATTTCAACTACAACAACGTTTATTAACGATTTACAAAGGTTTACAACGATTTTGGCACAAGGCATTGCCTTCGTTTTCATCAAATTTTCTCTGTTGACGAAAATCTCCATCTTTTTTCCATCAAAATTTCTGTTTTCACTCAGATCTATACTAGATCTGAGCAAAACCTTTTAAAACCTTGATTTTTACACCATTTTCAGACTAGTGACGTATGTTTCGTTCACTTTTGAGTGGAACGAGGCGTCGTCGAAGCTAGATCTTAGCTCCGGAAGCACAAGGACGAAATCGTCACTTTACACAAGCTGGACTAACCCGTACGAACCTTCAAGTTCGCCCGGATTAGCCTGATTTTCTGAAAAATGGCTAAGTTCGCTCCAAAAGACCTCTCCGGCCTAAGCTTTACTTAGTGGCTTAAGGTTGGAGGGATGGACACTCGATTTCCTCAGCAAACGACGCGAAAACGCAAGATTTTGGACCCGAAAACATCAAGTTCGCTCAAGAATCACCAGCTCACCAGGTCAAGTTCGACCGAACTTGTACCCATATTGGGACAAGTTCGACCGAACTTGGGCTATTTTCACCAAACTCTTTACAAGTTCGACCGAACTTATCTAGTTTCTTAGGAAACTATACAAGTTCACCCAAACTTGTCATTTCAGTAAGAAATTCTTACAAGTTCGCCCGAACTTGACAAGTTTCCTAAGAAACTTAACAAGTTCGACCGAACTTGGCTCTAAACACATCAAAACCTTACAAGTTCGCCCGAACTTGTATGTTTACATACAAGTTCGCCCGAACTTGGCTACTGCTCAACTCAAACTTCACCGTTTCAGCTTTTCGGAAGACTGATGCACTTCTGTTCGTTTACAGGCTGATCCGGCGCACTCCGCAACTCTCCTCAGAATCTTAAGTCTTACCAAAACGCACCCGCAGTGCGTATACTTGACCCATTTTCGCTTTAATGCACTTTTGGGTGTTACATACGTTCCTATATCAAAATCACTTCACAAATCAAAAGTGTTTATCGCACGCGAATAATCTGATTGTATATGCTCGATACGTGATACTAGAAACATGTGACTAGGACTTATTTTCGTTAACTTGCCTCCTTAGCTAGTATGGTACTATAGTTTGGCTAACACCCGACAGGGTCTAGTTAAGATGGTCGCGCAAGCCTTTTCACGGTAGTTAGCATGAGAAATAAGTCTATGTTATGTTAAGTGTTTTGGTGTATCATGATATGTAATTAGATTGTTTCGCAAACGCTTTCTCGACTATGCTACTATTATTCAAACTCGTATGCTCACCTTTACTTAATTGTATTGACTTATATTTTAACGTATGTAATAAGTTGAGGATTTAGCTTCGATTGCTTTGGAGTAGTTTTATTTAGTATTTTGTACATCTTGTTTAGAACGGTTGTAATAAAAATCTAGGGGATACCGAACCATGTTGTTTTTATGAGAAAATCAGAATTTTTGTAATGGTTGTTTGAAATGTTATGTTTAATAGTATGGGATGTTAAATGTTAAGTAATGTTTTTGGATAATTGTTACGGAATTTCTCACGAGACAATCTGGTCGTCTAGTGCCACTAACCCCGATGTTTCCGCCATCGGTTGGGGTGTGACACTTCCAAATCACCCACCGATGATTCATACCATTAGTTCCATATGGGCCAAACCTCCTTAATTCCTCCTCTTTCTTCTTCTCTTGAGGTGACTTCTTCACCTTCTTCTTCTTGACCAGTTTCTTCTTCGATCCACCAAACCTACCAACCATAGCACATATCTTTTTGTTTGGATTCATGTCCTTCTTAGGACACTCATCCTCACCAAGAGGGTTAGTAAACTTGGGAAATACCCATTAGACTCAATTTCCGAACCCCAAATTTCATGCTTACCATCCCCGTAGCATAGTTTATTATAGCATTAGCAGTTGCTAGAAATGGTCTACCAAGTATTATTATTGGTTGTGTGTCTTCAGCACAACCAACATAGTCTACTACCAAAAAGTCAATTGGGTAGTAGCAATCATCAACCTTTACAATCACATACACCACCATCCCTCGTGGATGCGTGGGAGTCTGATCATCCAACACCACTGGTGTGTCAAACTTCTTCAAAGGACCAAAGTTATATTGGTCATACAAACTATCAGGCAAGATGCTCACGCAAGCTCCAAGATTTAGGAGCGCACTCTCAATTTTAAACTTACCAATTTGGATTGGAATAAGAGGGTTTACGGATCTTGAGCTTTTTAGGGGAGGACACCTGATAAATGACACTAAAATGAGATATCAAATTAACTGGTTCAGGTAATTTGTTTTGCTGTTTTTCAGTGCTTAACTCCTTAAAATATTCAACATGAGCAGGAACCTTTATTATGGCATCAAGGAATGGTAAATTGATTTTTTGCTTGTTTAAAATTTTCCCAGTTCTTGTAACATTCGTCGAAAAACGGGTTTCCAAACCCACTTCATTTATTAATCAAATACTCAGTTATAAATTTTGTTGAGCATTTATTGCTCGGATAAATTTTAAACAATACATAAATAATATATATATATATATATATATATATATATATGAATTTTAAACCAAAATTATTAAATAACAAAAAAATCGTGGATTAAAAAAAATATTGGAGACGCCGGGTTTCGAACCCGGGTCACCCACAAACCCAAACACACAACACACCGCTCCGCCACACACTTCACTTGTGATAAAAAAGGAAACAAATAATACTTAAGGTAAAACCAGAAAATCAAAACCGGACATCAGCGCGCCAGAACTCGCAATCACCGGAAAATCCGGCAATCCGCGATTTTGGCCAAATCCTTTTTGATTGAAACGCACAATTTAATCCCGACGTCGGTTATAACCGTTGCCGGCAGTCAATTTCCGTCATAACCGACGGAAATCTTCAATCGCGAACCTTGACTCAATTTAAACCCAATTCATCCTGTTTCCACTATAAATACCCACTTGAACACTCTGGAAATCCTTTCGCTCCGAACCACGATCGTTTTCTTAGCTTTATTCATCCCAAAACACGTCGCCGGGGATATTTTACATTCACCGGACTTTCACCGGAAAACCGAGGCTTACTTCAAATCGGTAAAATTCTCGACTCTTTTGTTTGTAACCCATTATTCGGCATGTTTTAACTTTAATCATTCAACCAGAATCTGTCTCAGACTACGCCGCCGGAAAAACCGACACTCACCGGAATATCACTGAAAATCCGAACTCTCACTGTCGATTGGTATAATCAACTAAACCCTCTTGATATCTCTTGCTCAGTAACTTAATTTCATAACACAAGGATCTAAACTGTTAAACAATTCACTCAGCCGAGAGTCACAAATCAGAGCCGACGACTCTTGCCGGAAATTTGAAGTAAACGCTCTGTTTTGGTACATTCTATTCCTTAATTTCGTTATCTATTTCATTCCAACCAATTATAAGTTTTGATGATCGATTTAAACAGAACAGTCGGATTTCACTGTTCTGTGTTCTTATAAACGAAGAAGATGAAGTCGCAAATAAGTATTAGTATAATTAAAATCAGAAAACTAAACGGGTTAGACACACAGTCCAGCGGTGGACTGTGTGCAATTATAACGTTCAAGTCCCGAGTTCAATTCGTGTACGTATCCGGTTCCCGCAATAACAAAACATTTTTTTTCTTTTAAGTTTAACAGAACACCCCTCAGATAGTACTTAAGTTTAATATAAATCTTAATTTAAATGGGTTAGACACCCAGCCCAGTTGGTTGGGCTGGGTGCCAATCAAAGCAATGGTCACGGGTTCGACGCGGGTTATACGCACCGGTTCTGCAGATTTTAAAACCTTTTTAAAATAACTAATTTCTGAAATATTCTAGTTAGTATATAAATATAATTAAATCTGAGTTTATTTCGGGTTATACACGTAGCTCAGTTGGTAGAGCTGCGTGCACGCATACGAGAGGTCCCGAGTTCGAACCTCACTCAGCGCATATAAAAACACAGTCCGACCGGTCAACGGTTAACGGTCAACTTTTTTTTATTTTCTTTTTTTATTTATTTAATTGAAAAATCATTTAAAAATACTTAAAAATAAGATTTTAAAGTTAGAAAATTTCCTTAAACTCACAAAAATAAATCTAAAAATCCCATTAAGAGTACTAATTAAAAATATTAATCTCAAATAAAATCCATTTATTTACCGAATCATTTCGTTATTATTTTAGGTTAGTTTTTCCCTCGTCGATCAAATCCTAAAATTCGTGCGCATCCAACGTCATCAAAGAACGCAACCAATGTGAGTGAATCTCTATCAATTCCCCGTTTTAATCATGTTTCGGGGTGTATCATGTGTCGTTTAATCCTTTATTATATTTAAACACTTGTGCATACATCATATCCGTGATCAAATGTGTATCAATTGTTGTGTGGATTATATGTAGTTTGGATTTATCATTTTCAGTGCACGCATTTCATTAGGCCCATCAGTTCCCCGTGGGAGACGGGTTGAGCATCAGGTGCCTCATAAGATCGGCTCCGTTTGATTGAGCCTTGATCTCACATTCATCATCATTCATATCATATACTCATCCAAAGTGGTTTGTGTTTGTTTACTTATATATGTTTGCTCACATGTGATTATTGCACAAATTTTCCATATTAAATAAAACAAGAAATTAATAACAATGTTTTATCAAGGTTCACTCTCCAACTTTTGTTGACCCAAAATATCCCCCGTTTTACACATGATACAGGTGATCCAGCTGAGGCAAGAAACACATAGGAAGGCCTAGAAGAATAAACCAGTTTAAGCTTTGAATTATTTACATAGTTTCATTTCCTTGTAATTGTATGAATTTTGATTTGGAAATTTAAGTTGTAATTTGAATTTAATAAATATGAAACATTTTAGTAAACATCATGAGCTTTGGTGATAACCCAATTATGCCCCGACTCTTCTTCTGCTGCGGGTCGGGGTGTGACAGATTGGTATCAGAGCTATGACTATAGGGATATAGGATAGGTTATTAGACCCTTAGAGCCTATACTAAAGTTGATTAAAATTTTAAATTGTTTATGCGTTACATACAAAATTCATGATGTTTATATGCTTTATGTTTATTTTTACATTCAATGTTATGCAAGCATGCTCACAAATACATGTTATTATACAATGCTCATCATAAATCATATCCTCATAACATATCATATCCATGAGAGCACACACCTCACAATTCCCATGATTTTTGCAATGATTTTTGTATTTTCAAATCATATCAAAGTGAGTTCTCATGACAGGCATGTAGTAACTGGAAGGGTACGAGTACTGGTAGTCGGAACGTCCTGTATAGGCTTGGCATTCGTATAAATCCAAAATAAAGGACCAGTTTGCCTACCTGGGGACTAACGATGAGAGTACGAAGGACCTATTAGGCCAAAGCATGCTATATCAAACTTCGTGTGAGCTAACCCCACTTTGAGTTGTCATTGTGTCTACACCTGGACACCCTCCTACCATGCATCCCGCAATCATATTTTACGGTTTTCATTCGGGTGATGCGAGTGTTAATCCGCCAACACCAATGTCAATCCTACCAAGCCCAATAGTCATGGGGGCCCACATGACTACACAGGCGATAGTATGGGGGACATTGGAGGCTCAAACATGAGCAAACCCAAGACATCCTATGGATGTAGTTGCATTATTGTTAGTTATGTTATTTTTATTCTTTTAACGACACATGACACCTAGAAACTTCTTAAACTCACAATCTTCCTATGTATGTTCCTGTAGATGTCGGCTAGGCAACTACGTGGAGGTAGAAAGTCAGGAAGATCCAATGAACGCTTGGCCACACAAATTGCTAAACAAATGGCTGCAGTGCTTCCTGACATCGTAATTCAAGTTCAACAAGCTCTCACCGCAAATCCCATCAACCCTTCCAATCAAGAAGACCAGAGCGTCGCTGACCCTCCTTCCAAAAAGTGCTCTTACAAACACTTCAAATCTTGCGATCCCCCAAAGTATGAAGGGACCGAAGGTGTTACCGCCCTCCTTCACTGGTTTGAAGAAATGGAAAACACTTTCCTCAATTGCGATTGTCCCGAGGATCGCAAGGTACGTTATGCAACTGGAAGACTGTTTGGGGTAGCCCTTACCTGGTGGAACACAGAAAAGGGTAAACGAGGAATTGAAGACGCCATGGCCTTAACATGGGAAGAGTTAAGGGAACTCATGACAAGACGCTTCTGTCCAAGAAGCGAAATCAAAAAGTTAGAAGATGAATTCCACGCGCTAAAACAAAAGGAAGGCGATCACACTTCCTATAACAAGAGATTTCTCGAGCTGAAGCAGATGATCCCAAATTTGTTCACCCCCGTGTACCGCTTGGTTGAACATTACATTCGAGGTCTTCCCTCAAAAATTCAAGACTCAATTTTAAGCACTTCGCCTGCAACACTTGAAGCCGCGATGGAGTTAGCTACAGAACTCACGGAAAATCGCATTCGAAACGGTAAGTTCAAAGATGAAAAGAAGAAAGCACCCATAGAGACCTCAACTACAAACCACTCAGTCTCATCCTCAAGGTTTGCTGGTAAGAGGAAACGTAATGGCAAGAATTTTGCTGTCACTCAAACCAACCCTCCTATCACTGCTGCACCAATCACCCAAATTGCTCATTCGACTGCACCATTTAAAAAGCCATACACCGGCCCACACCCAAAATGCAACCGTTGTCAGTACCATCACCCTCCCGAAACTCTTTGCCAACATTGCACCAGCTGTGGCCGTGCGGGTCATACCATTCAAACTTGTCGCACACTTCAACGAAGGAACCGCAATCAACCCCCAACCCAAACCCACCATCAGATAGTGGGTCAAGCCCAACAACCCTTACTTCTACCATCTGCACAACACATAGCCCAATCCTACTACCAACCCAACTACCCCATGATGCAACCCATGCGAGCTTGTTACAACTGTGGGGACCCAAACCACTTCAGGAACACCTGTCCACGCTTGGTGAACATCATCCATGCCCAAGCTCAAGCGAACCCAGTAAACCAAGCTAACCAAGCTCCTCCACCTGCCAGAGGAAGAGCTTTCAACATCAATGCCAACCAAGCTAGGGCTGACAACAACGTGGTTAATGGTACGTTTCTCATCAATGGTAGTTATGCATCCATGTTATTCGATACTGGCGCGGATAAGAGTTTTGTGTCCTTAGAATTCGAACCTATCCTCAACCAAACTCGTGATAATCTCATGGAATCTATAACGGTGGAAGTTGCTGACGGAAAGCCTGTTTCATTAAATTCTATTATACGCAATTGTACCCTCACTCTAAACGATCACGATTTTCCAGTTGACCTCATTCCTATGAAGTTGGGAAGTTTCGATGTTATAATCGGTATGGACTGGCTCAGCCAGCATCACGCTGAAGTAGTATGCCGCGAAAAGTTCATTCGCATTCCTCTTACAGACGGTCAGACCCTACGTATTTTTGGAGAAACCCCTTCGAAAGGACTCAAACTAATGTCCTGCCTTCAAGCCCGAAGATATCTCCGCAAGAACTATGTCGCATTCCTAACTCACGTAGTCAAAAAGGGAAACAAGGAAAGGAAACTCGAAGATATCCCAGTTGTGAAAGAATTCCCACAAGTCTTTCCCGACGACATTTCAGGACTCCCTCCTGTGAGAGAAGTCGAATTCCGCGTCGATCTTATACCTGGCGCTACACCAGTCGCAAAATCCCTTATAGGTTAGCCCCATCCGAAATGCAAGAGCTGGCCAGTCAACTGCAAGAACTGACTGACAAAGGATTCATACGTCCTAGCTCCTCGCCTTGGGGTGCACTTGTTCTCTTTGTGAAGAAGAAAGATGGAACGTTTCGCATGTGCATTGATTATAGAGAACTCAACAAGCTAATGGTTAAAAATCGCTATCCACTACCTCGCATTGATGACCTCTTAGACCAACTTCAAGGTGCCACCTGTTTCTCAAAAATCGATCTTCGTTCTGGTTATCATTAGCTCAGAGTACATGAAGAAGACATCCCAAAGACCGCCTTCCGGACTCGTTATGGTCATTACGAATTCATGGTCATGCCATTCGGTTTAACCAACGCCCCCGCTGTATTCATGGATCTAATGAATAGGGTATGCAAACCCTACCTCGACCGTTTCGTCATAGTCTTCATCGACGATATCCTTATCTACTCCAAGTCTAAATCCGATCATGAACGACACCTTCGACTCATCCTTACACTCTTAAGGACTGAAAAGCTCTACGCTAAGTTCTCAAAATGCGAATTCTGGTTAGGAGAAGTACAATTCCTTGGACATGTCGTCAATGACAAAGGAATACATGTCGATCCTTCAAAAATCAAGGCAGTGCAAGAATGGCAAGCGCCACGTACCCCTACCGAAGTAAGGTCATTTCTTGGTTTGGCTGGTTACTATCGCCGCTTCATTGCCAATTTTTCCCGTATTGCTGTACCACTCACGACTTTGACTCATAAAGGAAAACCCTTCATATGGGGACCTAAACAAGAAGAAGCCTTCCAAACTCTAAAGCAAAAACTTTGTGACGCACCTATCCACACTCCCTGAAGGTTGCGATGACATTGTAGTATATTGCGACGCATCAGGGCAAGGGCTAGGGTGTGTATTAATGCAAAGAGGAAAAGTGATAGCCTATGCTTCTAGGCAACTCAAAGTTCATGAGAAGAATTACACTGCCCACGACCTGGAACTTGGAGCCGTTGTGTTCGCTCTCAAGATATGGAGACATTACCTCTATGGTACCAAGTGTGAAATATACACTGACCACAAAAATCTCCAACATATCTTCAACCAAAAGGAGTTGAATATGAGGCAACGAAGATGGGTCGAACTTCTTAACGACTACGACTGTGAAATTCGGTATCATCCTGGCAAGGCAAACGTGGTGGCTGATGCACTCAGTCGAAAAGGTTATGCGAACTCCATTCGTCTTCTCTGTTCGCAAATCATAACCAACATCAAAGATCGAATCCGAGCAGCTCAACATGTTTCTGTATCAGAAAATAACGTACGCGATGAGCTGTCATGTGGAGCTGAACTCAAAATCGAAACCAAATCCGACGGTATTCTATACTATTTAAATCGCATATGGATTCCCGATCGCGATAACCTTCGTGATTTCCTTATGAATGAGGCGCACAAAACACGATACTCTGTACACCTAGGAGCCGACAAGATGTATCAAGACCTACGATACACCTACTTGTGGCCGGGCATGAAAAAGGATATCGCTGTTTTTGTTTCCAAGTGCCTTACCTGTTCCAAAGTAAAAGCTGAACATCAAAGACCTTCAGGACTTCTAGTCCAACCCGAAATACCTGTATGGAAGTGGGAAAACATAACCATGGATTTCATTACCGGGTTACCTCGCACCTCCAGTGGGTATGACACCATATGGGTAATAATCGATCGCCTTACAAAGTCAGCTCACTTCATTCCAATCCGCGAGGACTTCAAAAACGAGAAGTTAGCTCGTATCTACATCAGCGAGATCGTAAGCCGTCATGGTGTACCTTTAAGCATCATTTCGGACCGTGATGGTCGTTTCACTTCACGAACATGGCGAGCCGTACAAACCGCTTTGGGTACACGATTAGACCTCAGTACCGCTTTTCATCCTCAAACTGATGGACAATCTGAACGCACCATCCAAACTCTTGAAGACATGCTTCGAGCATGTGTCATAGACTTCAAAGGGAATTGGGACGCTCATCTACCATTAGTTGAATTTTCGTACAACAATAGCTATCATTCAAGTATCGGCATGGCTCCTTTCGAAGCTTTATATGGTCGTAAGTGCCGATCTCCAGTATGTTGGCACGAAATTGGGGAATCACAAATCACCGGTCCAGAGTTAATTCAAGAAACAACCGACAAGGTCATTCAAATTCGAAACAATCTTCTAGCGGCTCAAAGTCGTCAAAAGAGTTATGCAGACAAACGACAAAAGCCCTTGGAGTTTGACATTGGGGATCAAGTACTTTTAAAAGTATCACCGTGGAAGGGAGTGGTTCGTTTTAGCCAGAAGGGCAAGCTAGCACCACGCTATGTAGGACCTTTCAAGATACTCGAACGAGTAGGTCCTGTAGCATACAAGCTTGACCTACCAGAAGAGCTCAACAGAATTCATCCCACATTCCACGTATCAAACTTGAAGAAGTGCCTCGCCGATGAAAACCTCCATATTCCTCTAGAAGACATTCAGATCGATGAATCTATGCACTTCATTGAAAGACCAGTAGAAATCATGGACTTCGGAGAGAAGCGTTTAAGACGAAGTCGTATTCCAATTGTCAGGGTACGTTGGGAGATAAAACGAGGACCTGAGTTTACTTGGGAACGTGAAGACTCAATGCGCGAGAAATACCCACATCTTTTCTCTGTTACCACTACTACTTAAATTTTGGGACGAAATTTCTAAAAGTAGGGATACTGTAACATTCGTCGAAAAACGGGTTTCCAAACCCGCTTCGTTTATTAATCAAATACTCAGTTATAAATTTTGTTGCGCATTTATTGCTCGGATAAATTTTAAACAATACAAACAAAAAAATCGTGGATTAAAAAAATAATGGAGACGCCGGGTTTGGAACCCGGGTCACTCACAAACCCAAACACACAACACACCGCTCCGCCACACACTTCACTTGTGATAAACAAGGAAACAAATAATACTTAAGGTAAAACCAGAAAATCAAAACCGGACATCAGTGCGCCAGAACTCGCAATCATCGGAAAATCCGGCAATCCGCGATTTTGGCCAAATCCTTTTTGATTGCAACGCACAATTTAATCCCGACGTCGGTTATAACCGTTGCCGGCAGTCAATTTCCGTCATAACCGACGGAAATCTTCAATCGCGAACCTTGACTCAATTCAAACCTAATTCAGCCTGTTTCCACTATAAATACCCACTTGAACACTCTGGAAATCCTTTCGCTCAGAACCACGATCGTTTCCGAAGCTTTATTCATCCAAAAACACGTCGCCGGGGATATTTTGCATTCGCCGGACTTTCACCGGAAAACCGAGGCTTACTTCAAATCGGTAAAATTCTCGACTCTTTTGTTTGTAACCCATTATTAAGCATTTTTTAACTTTAATCATTCAACCAGAATCTGTCTCAGACTACGCCGCCGGAAAAACCCACACTCACCGGAATATCACTGAAAATCCGAAGTCTCACTGTCGATCGGTATAATCAACTAAACCCTCTTGATATCTCTTGCTCAGTAACTTAATTTCATAACATAAGGATCTAAACTGTCAAACAATTCACTCAGCCGAGAGTCACAAATCAGAGCCGATGACTCTTGCCGGAAATTTGAAGTAAACGCTCTGTTTTGGTACATTCTATTCCTTAATTTCGTTATCTATTTCATTCCAACCAATTATAAGTTTTGATGATTGATTTAAACAGAACAGTCTGATTTCACTGTTCTGTGTTCTTATAAACGAAGTAGATGAAGTCGCAAATAAGTATTAGTATAATTAAAATCAGAAAACTAAACGAGTTAGACACACAGTCCAGCGGTGGACTGTGTGCAATTATAGCGTTCAAGTCCCGAGTTCGATTCGTGTACGTATCCGGTTCCCGCAATAACAAAACATATTTTTTCTTTTAAGTTTAACAGAACACCCCTCAGATAGTACTTAAGTTTAATATAAATCTTAATTTAAATGGGTTAGACACCCAGCCCAGTTGGTTTGGCTGGGTGCCAATCAAAGCAATGGTCACGGGTTCGACGCGGGTTATACGCACCGGTTCTGCAGATTTTAAAACCTTTTTAAAATAACTAATTTCTGAAATATTCTAGTTAGTATATAAATATAATTAAATCTGAGTTTATTTCGGGTTATACACGTAGCTCAGTTGGTAGAGCTGCGTGCACGCATACGAGAGGTCCCGAGTTCGAACCTCACTCAGCGCATATAAAAACACAGTCCGACCGGTCAACGGTCAACGGTCAACTTTTTTTTATTTTCTTTTTTTATTTATTTAATTGAAAAATCATTTAAAAATACTTAAAAATAAGATTTTAAAGTTAGAAAATTTCCTTAAACTCACAAAAATAAATATAAAAATCCCATTAAGAGTACTAATTAAAAATATTAATCTCAAATAAAATCCATTTATTTACCGAATCATTTCGTTATTATTTTAGGTTAGTTTTTCCCTCGTCGATCAAATCCTAAAATTCGTGCGCATCCAACGTCATCAAAGAACGCACCCAATGTGAGTGAATCTCTATCAATTCCCCGTTTTAATCATGTTTTGGGGTGTATCATGTGTCGTTTAATCCTTTATTATATTTAAACAATTGTGCATACATCATATCCGTGATCAAATGTGTATCAATTGTTGTGTGGATTATATGTAGTTTGGATTTATCATTTTCAGTACACGCATTTCATTAGGCCCATCAGTTCCCCGTGGGAGACGGGTTGAGCATCAGGTGCCTCATAAGATCGGCTCCGTTTGATTGAGCCTTGATCTCACATTCATCATCATTCATATCATATACTCATCCAAAGTGGTTTGTGTTTGTTTACTTATATATGTTTGCTCACATGTGATTATTGCACAAATTTTCCATATTAAATAAAACAAGAAATTAATAACAATGTTTTATCAAGGTTCACTCGCCAACTTTTGTTGACCCAAAATATCCCCCGGTTTACACATGATACAAGTGATCCAGCTGAGGCAAGAAACACATAGGAAGCCTAGAAGAATAAACCAGTTTAAGCTTTGAATTATTTACATAGTTTCATTTCCTTGTAATTGTATGAATTTTGATTTGGAAATTTAAGTTGTAATTTGAATTTAATAAATATGAAACATTTTAGTAAACATCATGAGCTTTGGTGATAACCCAATTATGCCCCGACTCTTCTTCTGCTGCGGGTCGGGGTGTGACAGTTCTTGTCCTTTGGTGGGGTTTGTCTTTTCAATGTTGATGCCTAAATTAGTTTTAATAGAGCCAACGGAAATTGGACGGTATTAGACTCCGCACCCATATCATTGTCCCTAGAATGCAATTCATTTAAACAGTTTTCGCAAAAAGGTTATTCTTTTCAATTTTTGAATGTGAAATTGCTTCGTGCTCATGTTCACTTCCATCACCAAAATCCTCTATTACACCATCAACAAATTATGGTGGTGGAGTGCTTTCAACACTACAAGTCTCATTATTTGAAAGAAGACTTATTGTGCTAATGTGCACATTCCTTACATTGCTCGTGCTTGAGCTTTGATGCTTCGGGTTCACAATGGTATCATTTGGGAGTCGTCGTGAGAGATTCTTGTTTCATAAGGAATGTCCTGCATCTTGAATAACCAACGCGTTTTGGGTGCATTGGCTATGGGGCATATAAATACTCCACAATTAAGTGCACTCTGGTGAGAGTAGTACTAGAATGAGTGACCTCCTGGGAAGTCTTCATCAGGCAAACAAAAACAAATCCGCGAGTTCCTGCAGGATGGGCAACCATCTGAGCAAGGGTTCACATGTTAAATGGTTAACTTTTCACATAATTAATGGATGAAAATTCTTTAGAACTTTTCGCATCAATTGATGGGAAACAAGCGTATACGTTACAATATGAATACAATCTAAGCCATGCAAACACTTTCCACTCATTATTATTCACAATAACAAGTTTGGGATACTAATATAAACATGAAAACTTTAATGCATTGACTATATATGCGAATACTGTAACCTATGTGAATACTATAACTTTGCGACTACTTTAACTATTCACAAGATCAAGGGATGTAAATTCTTACTTATCTCCATCACAAAAACCTTTAATCGATATGTTGGGGCAGCTATATTGACATTATAAATCCATATGCCTCAAAATGGATGTGCATCATCAATTCACGCACTACGGTCAACAAAATTGTAACCTTTTTAGCGAAAACTAACCTTTAAGTTTGTAATCTCGCACTCGATACTACTACCTTCAAACTCAGCTAAGAATCAATTCCTTTATTACATCTTGGTCACAAGTTGTTGATGATAACAATCCCATGTTTGCTCCCCTTCGATCTCGAGTGTCAAACTTGGTGAATCTACACCAAAATTCCGATCTCACACACACATCTTGGTCTCATTTTCAATTCTCTTTATTAAACCCATCATTTCATTAAATTTTGGGATTTTACAAACTATACCATATATACACAGTCATCTAATGTATATACCTATGTTAATAATAAACCATATATACTTTTACCTTAAGTTTTTCATACATTAAAAACATATCTTCAATATTTTTGAAGCACCTACGAATGTTCTTGACTGATATTTGTCACTCTTATCGACATATGAGTGATATTCTCTTGTAATACTCAAGCATAGGAGACGCCATCAAGTCTAATAGAACATGGTACCCCTATATTGGGTTCGACTTCGTTGGCTTCAGTGTAACCCAACTTGGCTCATTATGGCTAACCAATCACGGTCGAACCCAACTTGACTTCTTTGGGTTGACTCGCTCATATAAATTGGAAAGTGACTCCTATTATTGGGGTTTTCCATCGCTTCTCCTATCAAACTATCTCTTATCTCTAATTTGCTCTCTCACATATACAATACTGATACGTGGTTGAAGACCCGTTGATTTATCACACTAAGTTTGTGTTTTTACACAAACTTTGGTTTCGAATGCCCACTTTGATTAGAATTGTATTGTGCAGGTCTAACGGAGTTTAAGGAGCAATTCAGGAGTTTTAAGGAGCATCAGAAAGCGATCTGGATCAACCAGGTGCAAGAAATGAACAAGACAGGAAAGTGGAGCTACACATCGCATCGACGACGCACCGCGTAGGCCGGAATCACCCCTAGACAGTAGAATATCGCGTCGGCAGCCAATGACATTTACACTCCGCGTAGTCGACTCTGAGCCTAAACCTTTCGTTTGATCAACCCATTTAGCCCTAGACCGGTTCAACATTTTTATTTTAACCCGAATGATGAAAATTCGATTTTATGAGGGTTTGTTTGTAAAAATTTGAAAAAAAATAAAAAAAAAAGATAATAAAAGTGCAATGAAACAGTCCAAAAAGAGTTAGTAGTGCGTTTCGAATAAAAGGCGAAAGTTGTGCCTTGTAGTTTGATTTTATTTTGTTTAGTTTGTTCGTTAATAAAAATCGATTTTTATCATCTTAGCCACTTTTAAATATCCCATTTCATACCCTTCGCCTAGCCCCACTACAACCCGTTAAGACCTTTTGACTTGTGCCTCGTTTTTGTGTTAATTAGTGGAGAATGATTAAGTTGCAAGCTTATTCGTATATGTGTTCTAATCGGTTTGAGCGTTCACTAAAAATGCTAGTGCATTATAGCTAGTCATAAATAACCGAGTGGAGAGAACATTGTGAGGGATGTGCATGGTATGTTAGTTTTAAGGGTGAGTTAATCTTGGGTAACCATTTCACGTGTTAAAATTGAAAAATTCATTTACCTATTGATCTACTCTTGAAATGTGAAAATTGTAAACCGGGTATGACAATAGACCTTGACTTAAATCATTGAGAATGGGAAGTGTGTCTATTTGTTTGACCTATGTGAAACTGTATAACAGATTTTCTTAGGGGAAAACAAAAGCCAAGTGTGGGGATGTGGTACGTGGTTGAAAACCCGTTGATTTATCGTACTAAGTTTGTGGTTTTAAATGAACTTTGGATTCGAAAGGTTTTGATTAGAATCATGGTGTGCATGTTTAATGGAGTTTAAGGAGCTATTTGGGAGCTTTACGAAGTATCAGGAAGCGATCGGGATCAACCGCGTGCAAGAAGTGAACAAAACAGGAAAATGAAGCTACACATCTCGTTGGCGATGCACCGCGTCGTCTAGACACCCCTACATAGTAGAATATGGCTTCGGCAGCTTTACACATTGCGTCGTCTACTCAGGATTTGGCTGTCGGCGACGCATGCTAGATCCTTTTGACGCTAATTTTCACCTCTTGGGTGTTCCGACCGAACTTTGATCGGGTTTTGGGGGATTTTATGGAGAGTTACGAGTTTCAAACAGATTCCCCTTGTTCTTGAAGCCTTTTTGGAGACTCTCTCAATCTCTAACCTAGCATAATCACCACCATCATCCATCTTGATCATCACATCCTAACCCTAATCATCCCTACCATCAACATCATCCTAATCACCACCTCCCCATAACCTTTCCACCATCACCACATCCTAATCATCATTTTATGTTTTTTTTGTGGGTTTTTGGTGTATTTTATAGTTGACATTATTCATGCCGCAAGGACACAAAAAGATGGAACACTGAGCTTACATCAAACAATTTCACATACATGTCGTTTGAAGAAACACTAAGCATGGTATCACAAGAAGTATTAGAGATCAAACATGTATATATCATAGTAGAATTGAAGTAGAGAGCTTACCATAATTTCAAAAGACGAAGGAGACACGACTGGGAAGAAAAAAAGAAGAAGAAGAAAGCAAACTAAGAATAGAAAATTAACCTTAATGTAATCAAAGCATGATTAATATAAAAACCAAGTTCTAAATCTTAATTGATTGATAGCCGCAACGATCCTCGATTTGAAAACGACAAATTAAATGAGACAGCCGTTGTTCAAAACTTTATTGGGTTTGGTTTAACAGCTTCTTATGGGTCAATACTAAACGAACTCAAGTCGGGTCAACCGGAGCTTCATGGGGAGGCTGAATGGACCACACGATTGCATGCCCACGTCCCACCACCTGCAAGTTATTTTCCCATTTTTTTTATTCATGTTTAATGCAGTTAATTTTAATGCTTTAGCAGTTGTACTTTCAGCTTTCTATGTAGTACCTAGTTATTTCAATTTCGTATTGTTAGGACGTGTAGTAGTGGCATGTATCCTATATGTATTAACTTTTTTTAATCAATGAAGGGTGGTATATTTGTTTATGAAAAATAAAACTCAAACTTGGCAATTCGAGTAGGTGATCTAAGGTACCGTGTTTGATTGTCGGTGGTGAATCTGTATCCAACAATTGAACTCGTAGCCCTATTGTTGTTTGGGTGGTGAATCTGTAACCCAATTGACCATAGAAACTATCCGTTGAAGTGACCGTTTCGTTTGAAATTCGAAGTTGAAGTCAGGTTTACAACATCTGGTATTAGAGCCGAAGCAAGTTCCGAATCGATTTCAGTTTTCATTCATCATTACGTAACCAGTCCAGAGATGGCGTATGAGCAGCGAACCATGGAACAACAAATCAAAGATCTTCAAGACCAATTGCAGGAACTGACTCTTGCTATGCGAAGAAGAAGGGATGATGGCCGAAGCCCACATCGGTATCGACCTGATGACTATGACACCGATAATTACTCAAGCGACAACGACTACAATCCGTGTGGTCAACATGCTCGTGAAGTGCAACACAACAGTGACATTCGGGTTGATATCCCCGAGTACGACGGGTGGCTCGACACCGATGGGTTCGTTGAATGGATACGCACAGTGGAACGTGTTTTCGATTACAAATAAACCATTGAAGAGAAGAAGGTTAAATTGGTTGCATTAAAGCTTCGCAAATACGCTTCTACATGGTGGGATAATGTATGTCGAAAAAGAGCTCATCAAGGTAAAGAAAAAGTGAAGACGTGGACCAAAATGAAGAAACTTTTGAAGCAGAAGTTTATGCCGACATTTTATGTACAAGAAATTTTTTCAAAGCATCATGCTATCAAGCAAGGGAGTCGTTCAACGGAAGAGTACTCACAGGAATTTGAACATCTCCTCATGAAATGTGACTTAGATGAGGATGATCCGCAGACCCTTGTTCGCTATTTGGGTGGTCTTGACTCTTGGATTGCTCATGTGGTCGAGTTACATCCGTATTCCTCTTTATCCGAACTAACCCTCTTAGCCCATAAAGTAGAACTCCAACAGAAAACGAAAGGCAAGTCTGAGGTGACCCAAACTACCGCTGCTACACCCACAAGCACACCTGATCGAACAGCGCAGAAAACCATAGCCACAAAACAACCAGCAACATCAGAACCATTTAATCCACCCCCGCGAGTCCCACGATGCTGTTTTCGGTGCCAGGACTAGGACACGTTGCTTCTGATGCCCAAACCGTAGGGTGATTACTCTTGCTGAATTCGAGGTAGTTAACAATCCTTGCTATGATGAAGACCGGAATGAGTTGCAATCTTCCAAACAGGAAGAAAGCATAGAGCTTGGACCAGATGAGGGTGAATGCTTGGTCATACAGAGAGCTCTTAATAGCACCACTAACTGAGATAGAAGTTTACAAAGGGAGGCTCTCTTTCATACGCGTTGTACCATTGCCAATAAGGTATGTAACTTGATCATTGATGGTGGGAGTTGCACTAATGTTGCGTCTTAAAACATGATTTCAAAACTCAACATTCCCACTATCCCACATCCTTCACCCTATACTATTCAATGGCTTAATATAGCAAGGGTTGTTTCACAACGTGTTCTACTTTCATTTAGTATTGGCAACAGTTATAAAGATGAAATTTGGCGCGACATTATACCAATGGATGCAAGTCACGTTTTATTGGGTCGCCCATGGTTATTCGATAGGAAGGTAATGCATGACGGACACAAGAACACATACTATTTTGTGAAGGACAACCAGAAGATAACCTTGCTCCCTATGTCAACTATTAATTCAGCTAAACACCGGACATCGACCGTTCAACGTTTCACGAAGAAAGAATCACGCCAGCTTTGGGGTGGTAGTTTAAACAAAGTCTCAAATACTAATGAGAACAAAGCACTACAACCTGAATTTGCATCTAACGACTCAAGTTTGAGGTCAAACTTTGTCAAAGAAGGGGAGGATGATAGCCGCAACAATCCTCGATTTGAAAACGACAAATTGAATGAGATAATCGTTATTCAAAACTTTGTTGGGTTTGGTTTAACAGCTTCTTATGGGTCAATACTAAACGAACTCAAGTCGGGTCAACTAGAGCTTCATGGGGGAGGCTGAATGGAGCACACGATTGCATGCCCACGTCACACCACCTGCAGTTATTTTCCCACTTTTTTATTTCACGTTTAATGCAGTTAGTTTTAATGCTTTAGCAGTTGTACTTTCAGCTTTCTATGTAGTACCTAGTTATTTCAATTTCGTTTTGTTTAGGACGTGTAGTAGTGGCATGTATCCTATATGTATTAACTTTTTTAATCAATGAAGGGTGGTGAATTTGTTTATGGAAAAGAATACATCTGTTGCTCTTTGTAAGTTAACTGATTTGCCTTTGCTAACTCGAACTTGGCAATTCGAGTAGGTGATCTAAGGTACCGTGTTTGATTGTCGGTGGTGAATCTGTATATATCCAACAATTGAACCCGTAGCCCTATTGTTGTTTGGGTGGTGATTCTGTAACCCAATCGACCGTAGAAACTATCCGTTGAAGTGACCGTTTCGTTTGAAATTCGAAGTTGAAGGCCAGGTTTACAACATTGATACTCCATGTTTTGGAGTGCAAATGGAACCTCGTTTGCTTACCAAAAACCTGGTTATATCTTTGCTAGTTTTATTGAAGGACAAATGGACCCTAGAGTTTCAACCAAATAATTCAGAACATATTTCCGGGTTATAATATGTAAAAACTAAAAGAACCATATTATATATATTGTATTAAATCAGGATATATTCAACAATACAGACTCGAGATCATACTTCAAAGCAGTTCCCCTAAGATTTATAATTCATTTATTAAAAAACCTCTCTATTTTACTTTTGAACATGCTGAGAAGTTATATATAAGGTTTTCATACAGATGGATTACTGTAATTAAAGAGACATCTTTGTTTTTATAGTAGTGAATATAATTTGGGATAAAATCAGTAGTTACAAGGATTCAAATTCATTGTTAAGAACAGTAAAATAATGCCCCCTCTTGCGATATGCGCATATAATTATATATGTGTTGCCCTCGGAAGCAAAAATAAAAGTGCACTAATTTTAACGTTATTTTACTATTTTTGTGAAAATAACGTTAAAAGCGGCTACATAAATAGTTCAAAGGATTTGATTTAAGTTCATTGTTAAGAACCGTAAAATATTGGCTATCCTTTACCATTATACGAGTACATAAATAAGTCGGGTACGTTATCATTCTTACAAAGCTTGAATATCCATAGTGACGGGAAAATTAAAGCATAAATTACAACTAAACATATTATATGATGGAGTGTGCAATACTCATAAGTGAAGTGAATATTTCGTTAACATGATATGGCAATAATTGAACTTAAATAAAAAGTGAGCATGATAAGGCAAGTGATATCAAGATAGAATTATAGGCACACAAATGATTAGTTTGTCAAACATTAATAACTAAGATTTGCATTCTGCAACTCAATCGATTTTTATGTTATTCATTACATGTCACATGCCTAAGCATGGTATATTGTACATCAACACATGCTCACACATGCCTCGTCCTATGATGACCACATGTTAAACCCATCGGGTATGCCTCCCCCAAGTTAAAATTTCAATATAGAGAGATGATTTAGAACACCAAGTATTACAAGAAAATAAATAACACATCATGACCATTCATATTTTTATTTTATAAATAAACGAAGATACTATAAATGTAATGAATTAATGATTGATTTTGTCAATACTCATCTTTGAAAATTTACATCATATAAATAAGTAATGTCTTGGTGCATGGTGGTCTTGTACCCTATGTTTAGGGGGGGTTTTCAAAAAAAAAGTTAACATTGCCCTTTTAACCCAAAAATAATTAACTCTTTAATTTTAGGCCAAAAGTTTCCATCTTCTCAATTTAACCTCACAACTTTGTACTTTCAAATATGGTCCCCTATACTTTTCATATGTGGCAAATTTTCCGTTTTACGTTTTGTTCTAGGTTTTGCGAGTTAACATGGTGCAACGTGCATGTGTTGTTCAATGTTTTGCGTTTCATTTTATGTTTTGTTCTAAATTTTGCGAGTAAGCATGACGCAATGTGCGTATGTGTTTCAACATTTTTTACGTAGTCTATTTTTCCTGTTTGACACCGTAACACGCAGATCCTAAATGGACTTAGTTATTATTTTCCATGTTTTACGTTTCCGTCTAATTTCTTCGCATTAACACACCACAACTTTAATATTGTTGGTTGCTGGCGGTGATGTGGCATTGGTGCTATTTGTCGTGGTTTTACGTCCCCACCGCAACGCGGGGGTCTTAATACTAGTTTTTCTAAAATTAACAACTAACATCAATACACAAGTATGCATATATATATAATATATATATATATATATATATATATATATATATATATATATATATATATATATATAGGGTAAGGTTCATGAGTGAACAATGTTGTATTAGTGAACAAAATGAACTAAACCTAACCATTGATTTTGTAGATCCAGATTTTTTCTTTAGGGGCAAGATTGTAATTATCTTTTGTAACTTCCATTTAGTTAATTACTTTTTTCTGAGTTAAATGCTTGGTTGGTCCCTGTGGTTTGCAAATATTGCAAACTCGGTCCTAGTGGTTCACTAGATACACACTTGGTCCCGGTGGTTGTAATTTTGCACTCGGGTGGTCCTTATCACTAACATGTGTTAAATTTCTCAGTTAACTGTGTGTGAAATGACTAGATTGCCCTTGACCAATTAAAAAAAAGTAAACGAAATATAAAGATAGATGGGGCCCACCATCATCTTCCTCATCCTTCATATCTCTCTCTCTCTCTCTTAAAAACATTAACAAATCAACAAAATTCTGATCTCACACCACAAATTACATCAATATCCACCACAATTTCAAGAGATTCAGTAGCAAATAACAATAAGACGACTATAACAAATCAAACACCAAACAAAAACATCTATAAACATCCGCAATGGAAGATGAAGCTGAAGCTTTAATCTTGAACCCTAAACACAACTCACTACAAGCTCTCAAAATCCTTGAAGCTCTGAAACAAGCTTCACACGAACTGCATCAGAACCCCAATGTCAACAACCATTATATAACAAACCATTTTCCTGCTCATCCGCCATTAAAGCTCTTTTGGAGCTCGAACGTGAATCAGATTCCGCTTCTCCATAACTACATTATCCACTGACTTAACCACTCGCAAAACTCTCATTCATAACTATAGCCGGCCAGATTCCTTTTTCGTTTTTCCGGCGGCCAGATTTGGGTTTGAGTGGTTGTGGTTGGGGTGGTATTGGTGGTGAAGGTTGGGGTGGTGCGCTGAAGGTGACGGTGGGGGTGGTGGTAGAGGTTGCGGTGGTGGGTTGAAGGTGACGGTGAAGGTGGTGGTGGTGGGTTGAAGGTGATGGTGGAGGTGGAAGTGGTGGTGGGTTGACGGTGGAACTGTAGGTGGAAGTGGTGGTTGGTTTAAAGTGGAGGTGGTTTTTAGAGAGAGAGAGAGAGAGAGTGAGAGAGAGGGAGAAGATGAGGGGCCTCACCCATCTTTATATCTTTTTATTTTTTTAACTGGTCAGGGTTAATTTAGTCATTTTGCACACACTTAATTGATAAATTTAACACATGTTAGTGATAAGGACCACCCGAGTGCAAAAATTACAACCACCAGGACCAAGTGTGTAATTAGTAAAATACTGGGACCAAGTCTGCAATATTTGCAAACCACAGGGACCAACCATGTATTTAACTCCTTTTTTCTCTCTCCTGATTTCTCTTTCCAATTAAAAGAATATTTAATTATATTCTCTATACTTTTTTCTTTCACCATTACCTAACTTAATATCTGAATAATTTAAAAAAAAATACAAATATTATCAAATATTGTTTCATGTAGAACATAATTAAAAATATTTAATTACATTCTCTATGTACTAGTACACAGGTGTATATGTCTGATATACACATATGTACTTGAATTATACACATGTGTTAAGTCAGATTTATACCGACCTGTTGAAACAAGTTGTAATATTACACATGTGTATAAGTCTTGTATACACATATGTACTTGATTAATACACAGGTGTATAAGTAAGGTTTATACCAACATGTGGAAACAAGATATAATAATACACATGTGTATTAGTCTTGTATATACCGACCTGTATACACATATGTTAAAAAACATAATTTAATTAGGTTTAATATATTTTTTTTAAAAGAACATAAGATGAAACAATATTTGATAATGTTTGTATTTTTTAATTATCAAATATCAAGTTAGGTAATTAGTGAAAAAAAGTATAGAGAATATAATTAAATATTTTTTAATTAGAAAGAGAAAAATTAATCAATTAAATGAAGAGAAAAAATACAATTAAATTAATGGAAGTTACAAAATATAATTACAATATTGCCACTAAAGCAAAATTCTAGATCTACAAAATCAATGGTCATGATTAGTTTACTATGTTCACAACCAAGGATGATGTTCACTCATGAACCTAATCCTCTCTCTCTCTCTCTCTCTCTCTCTCTCTATATATATATATATATATATATATGCATATTAATAAAAACTATATACACAATATTTCTTCAAACCAAAACAAATCTACACCTGTATTCACTAATGGACGATTCCATCAGAAGACTGTCGGTAAAGTGGGTTACCGACGAGAATTCATCCGAAATTTGTCTTAGGTATTTTGATGTCCAACGACCATTTTTAGCGAAGGATTACTGATGGGTGTTATTATTTTGTTCCGATACTTATTTTTCGATAGATAAAAATATTTTTTTATTATTCAGTTAATCTAAATAAATAATATAAGAATAAAATTTTAATGTTTTATTATATTTGGTTATATTTAAATAGTTCTAATTCTTGTAGAGTTAATAGTAAACCAACCATTATTTAATATACAATAAAACATTAAAATAATTTTAATATATTTTGTTATTTATTTAAATAATGGTTGGTTTACTATTGACAATACAAGAATTAGAGTAGATAAAAATTATTACATGGCTCTCTGTTAGGATGAGGGTATGATCCCCCAATGCTCGGAGTCCTTGGCTCATCGATAATGGTATGATGGGGATCAATTGAACTCCTTTAAGAAAGATGCGCTCTTTCTTTTGGTCTACGACATTCTATTCCCACAAATGTGGGTCATCAACAACTAGTATTCTCGGATTCGAAGATATGTGTTTGTCAATAAGTAGCTTATATACCTTTAATTCGGTTTAAGAAGCAGATTAAAAGTTCGCAATGATATAAAAAAGTTGTTTCAGATTTACAAACACTTCACACACCTTTCGATATTGGAAAATTAGTTCAGACGTCGATCCCTAGATTACTCTTCTTTATGTGCGTCTTCGTGTAAAACTCACACCAAGTGGGGTGCATACCATACTCCAAAACTAACAACTATAGGTTAAGCAGTTAGTTATTAAACAAATATAGATGTAACAAAAAGATCTTTAAGACAAAGATGTTAATTATTTAGATTAAAAGATATTTTTATGATTTATTAAATCAAAATAAATAATATAAGAATATTATTTTAATGTTTTATTATATATTTAAATAATGGTTGGTTTACTATTGATTATACAAGAAGTAGAGTACTATATATATATATATATATATATATATATATATATATATATATATATATATATAAGGATGAGGGTATGATCTCCCAATGCTTGGAGTCCTTGGCTCATCAGTAATGGTACGATGGGGGATCAATTGTACTCCTTGTCTTAAAGATGCACTCTTTCTTTCGGTCTATAAAATTCTATTCCCACAAATATGGGTCATCAACAACTAGTGTGCTCAGATTTGAAGATCTGTGTTTGTCAATAAGTAGCTTATATACCTGTCATTCGGTTTGAGAAGCAGATTTAAAGGTGTTGGTTTAGGAATAAAAGTTCGCAATGACATAAAAAAGTTGTCGATCCCTATTCCTTGTTATTCATCTTTCTCTTATTTAAAAAAAAAAACTCAGCCCCATACATCGGCACCCTTATGCGAAGGTGACTCTTATGTGAAGGTGACCCATATACGAAGGTGATCTCTCAACGAAGGCTCTTAGCGAAGGTCCATAATTTCCAAAGAAAATCCAACGAATGTGACGACCTTTGCAGCGAAGGTCATCCCCTTCTAAACGAAGGTGACCTGCAGAAACTATAATTTCTACAGAAACGGTTCGTGCACTCGACAAACCTTTAGACTTTTCATTTCTCAATTTAATGGTTGGCTTTATTTTCCTAATTAATGGGATTGTAAAGGCAAAATTAAACTGCCATTTACAAGTCATAATTAGTCATTTTAATGACCAAAACAACATTTGTATTCATTTTTTTTTCTACAAGATCAAATCATTTCATCAAATTCTCTAAACAAAAACACACTCCTCCATTATCAAATTCCTACAAAAAGTTTCTCCAAACCACAAGAGGAAGCAGCAAGGATCATCATCAAGCATTTGGATTTTTCCTCATCTTCTGTTTTGTCTCTTATTAGTATACCTAAAATCCATTTCTTTTATTTTCTAGAATTCTATAAACCTCTCTATCAATCATATGATACAGGTTTATATTTTATACAAATCCTGTTTCTTTATTTCTAGAATACTTAGAACTTGAGGCTTTGATGATTGTGTTTTGATCAAATTTGGATTAATGAATAATGTTTGTCATCGCCTTGATTATTTTGTGTCAATTTTATATTTCTAGATGTCATATATGTTTCTCATAAATTGTTGATTTCCTTATGATTTCTTTAGAGTATTAAAAAAAATAAGATTTTTCTTGGTTTCCTTATGATTTCTTTAGAGTATTAAAAAAAATAAGATTTTTCTTGGAATATAAAAATTCAAGAAATTGTTCCCTAATTTTTTTATAATCTAAATAGATGATGAAATCTAAAGATGGTTTTATAATTTATGTAAAATGGTATTTGATAAAAGTATGTTAAATTATAATTATAAGAAGTTATTTTTTTGGTAAAATATGAAATTGCATATATTGAAATTGGATAATTTTTAATACACATACGATTTGTAATATTATAAAAGATGTATTTTCCCTTGTTTAGATATTTTAAATCAAATATTAATTAATATGTATATAGATGGTGTCCTTTGGAATTAAGTCATATCTATGTGTTAAAAGTTGGATTTAATATAATTTTTTTAGTGATTAGTAACGTTAAAGTATATATATTATGGCTAGTAGGTAGCTTGTCATATAAATGATATAGTTAGGGGTATTAATTTTATATGGTTAAGTTATTAGTGTTTGATTTATTTTTTTTAGTAGACAAAGACCTCAAGTATTAGGTTAGATTGTTCAATATTTTTTTATAGGTGTTTATTTAGTACTTTGGTGTCACGTTTTCTTTAGGGTCATTTTTGTCTTATTGGATCTTTTCTCTCGAACACTCGTGCGATTTTTGCTAAGGATTAACTAAACATAAACTATGAGTAGACCTTTACTTTCTCCTCTTTTTGTCACTTTAACTTTTTGGAGTGTATCATGTGTCACATGTTTCTTTGTTTCTTATTACCAACATGCAAATCTATGTGTCGCCATGTGTTTCGCTAATTGTATCTTATGTTGCATAAATTGATACCTATATATGTATCTATTTGTTAAATGCTTTGTGTCGCAAGGTTTCTCGTGGATCCACTTGGCTGACTGATTCCCCACGGCCATGGGTCGAACTCGGTATCGCCATTATTGTTTCGTCGCTGTTGGTGGTTTGAATCTCATCTTGTTTCATTATTATTGTTTCGTCATGTTATGTTTCATTTTTAAATGTGGTTGGGTTGAATATTTGGATTGATGATGATGTCACATATACACTTAGAATTGCATGTTAATTATTTTATAAAAAGATAAATTAACTAAACTATTTTACTACACTAAAAAAACTAAGGTCTATTCACCAACTTATTGTTGATCCAAAAGCTTTTTACACATAATATAGGTACACGAGTTTAAGTATTCGAAGTAAAGACACAAAATATGTCCTAGTAATAAAATAGATAATGGTTTATGAATTATGTCCTTTGGATTTTATTTGGAATTTATGTTGAATATTTATATGATCAAGTGTGACATTTTTAATAAACAATCAATCCTGTCTAGTATCATATCCGTTACAGTGTGACAATTTATGCATGACCTAATACAATATCTACAAGAAGTCAAAGTTAAACAAGATGCCAAATTACTAGTTCATAATTCTTACATATTTAAAAATCAAAATTTAACCTAAATCATCAGTTTCACCTAGAATTTAATAATCCAACAATCCAAAATCCTAAACACATTCACAAATCAAAATCTAACGTAAATCAACTACGCATTCAAATACACTATAACCGGTGGTACTGTGATGTATTATGGAATCCTTTGTTTATGGGATAAAGCAATCTCGTTTTTTATTTTTCTCTATTGTGATCATAATTTTATTATTTAGGGATATCTGAACATGGGTAATGAATCAAAGCACCACCAATCCAATGTGTAAACCCTGCAAGCATACTAATCATGCAATCAACTAGTCACTAGCCATTATTCATAATCTATCTATCTATAACAATAATTAAATAGCAACCACATTTCCAAAATTTTAAAAAGTATAATCCTCTTCAATTAGCCTATATGGTGTGGGATAAAGCTCCAAGGGGCTTTATCACGCTACGTAGGCGTCACGTATGCACCAAATAAGTGAGAAGTTTTATCTTCGCTATAAGTGAATTTATTTGATATTTCTTATTGTTATCCGATAAAAGAAAATAAACAAAATAGTTTAGCCTATAGCGACAACACTCGTCACTATAAGTGAATTTATTATTATTATTATTATTCAATAAAAAAAGAAAATAAGAAAAAAAAATTATAAGACGACGGCATATCGTCACTATAGGGTAACCTAGCTTGAAAAGCAAAAAAAACCCTATAATGACAAGTCATTGCTACAAGCCAATCTATGTTGATGACTGATTGTGTTACTCTAGGGTAAACTCCTTGTATTGAAAATTGTAATAAACATTACATGTTTAGGTGTCCTGACAAGATGGTTTAGTGGTTAGTCATTTGGTTTTTCTACTTGAGGTCCTAAGTTCAACTCCCATTAGCATCACTTTAAAGGACATTGGTGGTGGCAATGAAGTTTAGAACTAGGCCTTTCTGGAGGTCGCCAGTTCGAAACCGAGCCGAACCGGGTTTTACCGCAGTGGGCCTTCGGGCGGCGGGTTTTCCCCGGAACTGGTGGCTTGGTGGCTCGGGTATGCATCCAATTCTGACCGTTGGAGAAAATGATGCATTTGCTCGATTGAGGGCATCCCAGGATGCTTATCCGGTAATTTAGTTGAATGTTCAAAAAAAATTACATGTTTAGTTTAGGTATCCAAGAAAAATGCAACATGTAATGCTTTGTTTGCTTTATTTCATTATATTATATTATAATAAATTGTTAGATGGAAATTGTAAAGGTCACTTAGATGTAACTATTATATTGTGGTCATATACTCATATGTTAGACACTGTATAACCTTAGTGAAAATCACCAGAGTATGTGAAGTTTATGTCGAATAATTACTTTGCAAATTATACTATGTCACAAGGTCAACAAGTTATGAATGTTCCGTTAGTCAACACGATATCTCAAGTGAAACTTTAGGGCCAAGTCCAACATGAATTTGAAGATGCTACTGGTTGTGGTCATTTATCATTAAGACCCCATTGAATCATATATTGTCCATTTTTAGACATTCCAAAGTTAACAATTTAAGCTAACAAAAGGTGTAGACTTATAAAAAACCGGATAATAAATAAGCCAAAAAGATAGAGTTAACCCAAATTAAGAATACTATAATTGAAAGAAGCCAAATTAATAAACTTATCCCAAGCCCCCAAACAATAAAATATCTTCTTGTGTATGGGCGGCAAAGTTACCGCGAATTTCGATCGTCCCAACATCCCTGTTGCTGCTTCGTTGACCCGCATTGACCGGCGATTGACCTGTGTATTTGGTAAGTGTTTGTTGTTACTGTGTATGCAGTATTGTTGTTTGTAGATTTGTTAGGGTTTAGTGTTTAGATAAATTAAATTGTACAAAAAAGTTATAGTTTTCTAGTTATTTTGTTAAACTAGGTATTTGAATTCTTTGAAGTTGAAGGTTGATACCTTGAATGAAGATGAAATGACAATCTAAAAAACAATCTCGAATGGGCCCAAAATATTTGAACAATGTTATAGTTTGTGTGGTCGAAAAAAATCTTTTGATAAAGTAAATCTTTTGATAGAATGATTTCAAGCTACGAAAACAACTAGAATACAAATCTATTAGGTATTTGTTTTACTTTATTTATTATCGTTTTTATTCCTGTATGACTGCACTGTAAAAAGTTTTTTGGGATACCCCTAAGTTAATTGGCTAGCTCTGCCACTGCCCAAGGGTATCACCCAAACCCTATTCAGTCCTGCATTACCATGTCAATTCTACACCCAAGTACACTACCAAAAACTAACGACGCCTACCCACAAGTACCCTAGAGCCATGGACTGCACCCTTTTATTCCACCCACCAATCACACACACCCTAACGAGATGGATCACAATCTCTCCAAACAATCACGACAAAGGATTGTGGTCTATGCTATACTAAGCCGAACCCTAGGGATGGCGACGGTGTTGCCAAGTGGCTTCGAACCCTGACCGGAATGAGTTTGTCGCATGGTGCTCCGCCCCTAAGTCGGTGTAATTAACCGGCGAAACATAACTGTGAATGTCATTAGTTTATCATTAGGGTTCTGATGTACATATATCAAAAACTTATATCATTCTTGTTAATTATCACAAACAATCTAATTATTCTCTATTGAATCGTTACTTCGCATTACAAGACCGTCTTTGTTTAATCTATCAAAGTTGTATTAGAGCCAGGGTGAAACACTTAACCTCAATTCTAAACCTCCAATCAAATAAAACCTTAGCAAATCAATCCACAATTTCTCGAAAAGAAAGACTAAACTATTTGAAACTTTTATCATGTCGACAAACATCAATGGAGGAATCAATACACAATGGCCCAAATTGGCTTTACAATCACTGTAGTATACAAATGCAAATCCTATTTGAATCACAACATTTGTGGCAGATTATCGATGAAGGATATCGATAACCAACCTACAACAACACCACTGTCTTGGTCAAATACAGAGAAATCAAGAAGATGTATAGATAAGGCTCTCCATATTTAGTATCAAGCGGTCAATGAAACGTTCTTTCAAAGAATTTCTACGTTGAAAATATCAAAAGAAGCATGGGAAACTCTACAAAAATGACATGGAGGAGAACAAAGAGTTAAACTGGTAAGATTACAAATTCTAAGGGTAGAATTTTTTAATTTAAGAATGCTTGAAACTCAGAATGTTGAAGAATCAATAGAAGATCACTGGAATGATAAACAATCTTGAGAAGACTCACCCATAAATTTGTATATGTGATGGCCAATGAAGAACCAAAAAAACTTATCCACTATATCTTTAGAAGAATCATTAGGAATTTTTACAATTCCATGAATTAAGGATGAAACACTATGAAACACTAGTAATAGAACAAGCACTCCAAACCCAAACAAATGAAGCCAAGATATCAAGGTATTCCTATTCCTTAAACAATAACAAGAGAGAATGAGGAAGGGAGAATATTGTCCTTAACTGATCGGCAGTGTTGTCCCGACAGTAAAAAACCCAATTAGCCTAGGTAGTTAGGGAAGTCGAGTATAGTCTCCACGAAGAGCATGTGACCAGTATTGCACGAGTTATTTGATTAGCTAAATTATTTACAAAACTGTTGTACAAAATAATTATGAAGTCAGAATAATTATGAAGCTTGCTAATTTTCTTTTAAAAGTTTGTATAGGAATATTATAAAAATGATTAACTAAAATGAGTTGTGAACAATAGTGTAAAAACAATCACACTCAAGTTTGGATAATAAGCAACTAAGGTTATTTCACACAACTAGATATAGAATTGGGAAAAACAAATGGTATTCACGAGGTTGGGTTTCAAGGCTTAGGCATCAACAATCATCAACATTAACAATGGACAATAGTATGCTTCATTACTTAATAACATGAACAAACCCTAATTAGAATTGAAACATAATTAGCAGAATTCATTTAAAAAAGTCATAGATACATGAAAATCTCAAAAATTTGCGAATTTAAAACAACACTAATACAATCAAAACAATCTTCAAATACATAATTGCAAAGTCAACAATCTACAAATTAATTAGTGTCATAAGAACCCTAGAACGCTTACAACCTTACACCCGAGGATGGTTACAAGAAAGCCAGAATTGCGTTCAAACTCATCAATTGAAAAAACTTTATCTCTCTTGATCTTTGTGCAACCAAAGGCTTTTTAAATTATAGAGTAATCAACCAGTTTGAGTTCTCACTTCTTTAAATAATAGATAATCAACCGGTTTGAGTTCTCACTTCTTTAAATTATAGTTTTTCGTTTCCTTTAGAGATATTGTTATACTCTGTTAGATGCTTCACATTAATATATACATATCTTGTCTGTTGCAAATTGAGTAATATCTAAACGAGTATAGAATTGAACTTACATAAGGCTTCTAATTAATGAAGCATAAGGAAATAATCTCATTGATCCTATTATCCTCTAAAGGAGAGCAATATTGTTTGTTACATATGTAAGGACCCATTTAATGTTAAACTTATGGAACGAAACTAATGTCTAATTGGGTCTATCTCGGTATATTATGATATCTATCACTTAAGAGATATCTCTGAGATCTATCATACCAAAGTTTCTTTTGATAGTGCTTTGACTTATATAACATATACTTGTCAAAAGATACCATCTATATAAGGACAAGTTTGTTTTAGTTGCTCCCACTCATCTTGAGGTAGGTACATTAATCCACTTGGTTCTTAATGAAAATAATTGCATTAATATTTCATCATGTTCTTGATGTTTGCATTAACCCTTACATGGATTTTATTGGCTTATAGACAAAGTGTTCTTTGACCTTCAGTTTAGAACTTATGTGAATATGTAAGTCATTTATAAGGGAAAGTTGTTTTAATGTTCATCTAATGTAGCTTTAAATTGTTATAAGCTACTAGAGATCCTCAAAGAAATCTTTTGTAAGATAGGTAGAAAGATTTTTTAATAATTTATCTCTTCCTGAGTATAACCCTTGACAATAAATCATACTTCTTCGTGTCATAACGTTTATACTAGGATTTGGTTTAGTTAGGTTATGAACACTCTTAGGCAATTCAATCAAATCCCAAACGTTATTCAAACACATAAAATCAGTTTACTAGAAAACAGTTTTATTCCATTTAGAAGGTAGGATCATTAAACTTTCCAATATCCATTTCATCTTTAATCAGGGAGGATATGTAAGCATCAAAGTTAGTAGGCTTTTAAACCTAGATGACCTCCTAAGTTGATTATTGGGTATATTAGGAGTTTCAGTTCTATGGATTAGCTATTGGTTAGGTTGCTATCATTTTCAGGATTCTAAGTGTGTAAGAGTTAGTACAATATGGTGTATAAGAGGTGTAATCGGAGTTAAATCGGAGTAAAGTTTAATGACTCTCTTTCTTGTATTCCTTTCAAGTCAATATACAGAGTTTACTGCTCCCGCTAACCATAAAAGTCTTTAGGAACTCAACATGCTTATGGTCAATATTAAAAGACAAACATATTGTAATAGAGAAACAAATTAATGATGTAGTAATTGTAGTTTCTGTTGTTAAGGATTATGTTAGTTTAGGTAATAAATCTGAGTGTGCCCACAATTAAGCAACAATGAAACTTTTGTAATAGTAGCATTAAATTCTAAGGAGACGAGTTTTAATGGAACAATTTCAAGAGCAATGTGTCTTGTACAAGAGGTGTAAATTGAAATAATGTGAAGTTTTCACTCCCCTACCTCTTGCAACTTTTTCAAGTTATAATTAAGACATTTAGTGCTCCCACTGATATTTGGTAACTCTGGGAATGCTACAAGAGAAGTTTCAATGATGTACGTGACGTGGGAACATGTCATACATATGTTAGACTTTATTTGATTTCCTTAATATCCAGATGTTATAAGAGAAGTTAGGGACATATTTAGTAGAAATCACATCAAGTATATATATGAAAGATCTCTTTAAGACCATGGACCATAGGAGACAAAGTTTGATACAAGTAGATAGTCTTTAAATGATAAGTGAATTGTGTGTGAATATTCCATTTGGAACAAGTTCCACAAATGTCAATGAAATATAACTTCCGGTGGACCCATACTTATTCCTTAAGCCAAGTAATGTTTAAGGCATCCAATACATGATTTAAAATTATAAAGACTGAGATTAGGTGAAAAATCATCCTCATCAACCTTGTCATGATTTCTCATGAAATTTGGTTTGAATGGATGAACTTTATAAGTCTCATTTCCCCTTTTGTTAAATTCTCATTTGCATGATAACAAAAGTTATGAAAGATGTATATTATCATCTAGTTCTATCGTATAAAGGTTTCTAACCAAAATTGATAGCAAATTATATGAGTGTTTAATGTAAAAGTGACTTTATGTTGGCTGTGCAAACCTCACAACCGTCATAATGTTGCTTAAGTATTGATGCTAAATTATGATTAATTTTCAGATATGTAAGGTATTATAAAGCATAATTAGAAGACAAATTATTTTGGTTCTTATAGCCTTACCATTTAAATTTTGTCACTAACTCTCATGTTAGTTATTTGTTGATTTTCGATAAGAAAACATATAGAACTAGAGTCACTTATCATGTGTTAATTGGAATATTAAGATTAGCATACTCAAATATCATTAATAGGGGACTACCTATTTTAGCCAACTGTTCTTTTGAGTTATGGATAATCTATTTGCTTAAGCCTGGTCTAATTACATAATTATGTAGTGAGATTCTCCATTGAAGAACATTAGAGTTCGAATTAGTACTTGTATTTGTATTTGTTATGGACATTAGAAGTATTGACAGGTGAACTGTAGGAGGATCTTTAAATTGATTAAATAAGAAAGAAATTGATAGGTTTGATGTTTAAATTGGTGAATCTAGATGACTAAGGAAAAGTTGATGATTGCAGGTTAAAAGAGCTAAGGAGGTGCAAAGAAGAAACATCGAACAAACGGGAGCTTAAAATGGAAGGAATACGGAGCATAATGAAAAAATAACTTATTGGAATTGAAGAATTAAGAAGATAACATGATAGAGGATGAAATTATGAGAATGTGGGCGAAAACGAATAAAACGGAGTTGAAACGAGAAATTATGAAGAAAACAAAATTACTTGGTTGCAGCCTAGCGTAGCTTACGGTAGCTATCGTTAGCTATGGTAGACCCTGACAAAAAATGTGCCGTAAGATAGTTTTCAACTACCGTAGGCCACTTTAAAGCCACCGTAAGCTACGTTGGCCACCGTAGCTTACGGTGGAGCCTGACGGGAAAAGTGTAACTCCTATTTATTTGTTGGTGGTTGTGACTCTTGGACATCTTATCATTGGTGTTTGGTTGAGAGAGTTTTGGGGGAGAAGTTTAGGTGACAAAACACTATTTTGGGTGTGTTAATCATTGCTATTCCATTTTTTATGCATATGAACAACGGAATTGAAGTGATGACCAACCGAGCTATGTGTGGCTGAGTTTTCGTATGTTTTCCCATGGATTCTAAGGGTTTTCTGTTGAATGTTTTGACATTGTTTATGTTATTTGTGGGATAGTAGTTTGATCTTTTTGATTATATTGCTATGGTGATTGTGTGTTTGTTTAGTAAATGTTCGTATTGTTAAATTTCTTATTCTGAACCATCAGTTCTTAGTGCCATAGGCAATCGTGATTTATTGGGAGATATTTGGGGTTGGCTATATGTAACTAATCATCGGGTAATAGTCTTGTGTTCTTGTAATGCAAGCACTTGGTCCTCTTTTATCACAATCAAACACACTTTTATAAACTATGTCTATGTAGTTCTTCCCAATTAAACTTTGAAATTAACATTCATAGAAAACCTGAAACCGGGAGAGAACATCTCGTCTCATTTCTAAATTAAAACCTTGTTATGTGATTTTTAGTTAAACTAACCAAACTACCAAATCTTGATATTACTTTTCTGCATTTTAAGTTTATTAGTTATAATTCGCAAAGTTGCTTAGTAAACACATTTTCCACAAACTCCCTATGTTCGATGCCCATTTACTACCATCTATTTAGTGTAATTGGTTTATTTTTGAGTGAGTCTTCAACCTCACGTCAAGTGCCCTCTTTTAGGTTTTAGTGGTAGTGAGGGTAATTACATATTATTTTCCATTTTTAGGCATTTCTTTTCCTGTACGTATGTTGCTGATCAACACACTCATTATAGTTCATTTATAAAGGCACCAGATTGTACCAGTGGAAAAGTTAATAGTAATGCACTGGAAAAATGTACCTATTTCCATGTGTAAGCCCCTTAATTTTATGGGTCATGGTTTTGTACATTATGATGTATTCACGAATGCCATTTAACCTTATAATTTAGAATGAATGCATGCATCTTAGGAGTTTTTTTTATTATTCTAAAGAAAATAGATTCGTTTTAGGAAAAATTAAATCTGGAATAATTAACTCTTGTGATAACATTTATTTAAATGAATTCTTGATTATCATAAGAGAAATTATGTTTGACTTATCCCATTTTTATGCTCTACTTTTCTTATGTAATATTTTTATCAGAAAAGATCAGTTGGACTGTCGTGTCTTAACAGATAATCAAGAATCTAATTTAAGAGAAAATCTTATAGAAACTCTTTAGTAAAGCAAAACATATTAGGTTCTGAAATTAGAGTGGATGACATAGATGAAATACAAATTTATAGAAGAAAGTTGTAGTGAGTAATTTTATGGGGTATTAAAGTAAGACAGACTTTAATATGATCGTATGATTAATGAAGGATCATTAAGGTAAGGATCATCATTTAAAGAAGTTGTGGTATGTCTATTACTAACATCAAAATTATAAACTAAGTTTATTTGAAATTCTACTTAAATGAAGACAAATCACCTTTGGGCAGAAGTGGAATCACTTAAGTATGTGTGCAAAATAATTGTGACATATCACCTTTGGGCAGAAGTGTTACAATTAACTTAGTTAGGCACGTGTTAGAAATGCAAGACATGAATGAGTCAAATCACCTTTGGGCAGAAGTGAGACATACATGTATGTAAGGCATAAATAACATAGCTTGTTATTATACTTGAACGATAAATAGATGTATCAAAACACATTTGGGCAAAATTGAAAGATAAAAAAGCTCATTCAAGTTAAGTTATTTGTTTTTGTAAAAAAATATTTAGTTTTATATTTCTAAAACCATTCTCAAATAACCTAAAATTTAGTTTACGTTGATAATTCATGAGATAATGAGTTTTTGAGAACTTATGAGATTTCGACTTATCTTAGGAAATGTCGAATTCTTATGAGTTCTCAAAATCTTATGAGATTTCGAGTTTACTGATGAAATCTCGAGTTTTAGAAGATTTCGAATTCTCTTATGAATTCGACTTCTTATGAAATCTCGAACTTTTTTGAGATTTCGAGTTCTGTAGTGATTTCAAGTTTGTGATGAAATCTCGAGTTTTAGGAGATATTGAGTTTTCTTATGAAATCTCGAACTCCTGTGAGATTTCTAGTTAACTAATGATTTTAAGATCTCTTGTGTTTTCGACTTTTGAGATTTCGAGTCCTCTTATGTTTTCGACTTTTGAGGAGTCCTCTTATGAAATTTCAAGTTTATTTATGAAATCTCAAAACCATATGAATTCTCGAGTTTTTTCGAGATTTCGACTCCTGTTATGAGGTTTCGAGTTCTCTTATGAAATCTCGAAATGTCTGTGAAATTTCAAATTTTATTGAGATTCCAAGTTAATGATAAGATCTCGAAAAATCTTGTAAACTAATTTCGAAAACTAATTATTATCTCTTATGAATTTTGAGAGTTTTAGGTTAGACTCTAATAATAATATCACACATTTCGACCTCTTCTCTCTCCATAATCACTAATTCCCAACCGTAAGGAATTCGGTATTACCATCATTCACATACAATTTAAAGGGAAACCAGATCAAGTTGACTGACTACAAGTCGAACTCCATTACTACTTTTTATTCTGGAGTGTCTATTGGCCTAAATGTTATAACAGGTATCATCTTTAGATGTTTTCCATTACACATTAACAGAACTAATCAACATGTGGTATTAGAGCATATGTTGTTCAAATCAGTTATGTTAGTTTTCCCTAAATCCGAAATTAAAACTGGAAAACTAATTGTTTGATGAAAAACAAATTTAAAATATAATGTTCATGTTTTCTCAACAGGAAATTTGGAAAAATATTAAGTTTTAATTGGGTTACATTTTATTAAAATCGAATCATTGTTAAAATTGAAAACTACACACAAAATTATGTTTAAGGTTTCGATTCCAGATGAAAAACTCATAAAATTCTTCAATGGTGTTCTTCGTGTTCATCATGAAGTTCGAAGAATTACTAAGATATATGATGAATTGATTAAAAAAATTACGTTTTTTCCTAAGTTTGATTGTTTTCTACCCATAAGATTTCGAAATAAGTGTTAAAGTTTATCTGTAGAAAGATTTCGAAATCAAGGATAACCATAATGAACATTAATTTAGGAAACAAGATAATCTATAAAATTATCGAAATCATTCACACTTAGTGTAACATCCCAAAAACCATGTTTATGAATGAAAATAAATGTGTGCTAACGTTAAAATAGAATGAAAATATAAGTAAAGACTTGTGTTCGATTTCCACCAAAAATATTAACTAGGAATATCAACCTAGTTAGGATGCAAATTAGAATCTTAACTAAAAGAATGAGTTTAGTTTCTTAAAAATAAACCAACATACTAGAGGGGCCAAACTTGAAAAGGGTGGAAAGTTAATTTATTAAAAAGGAAAATAAAACACAACACACACACATCAGTGTTTGTGTGTGTGTCGACTTCAACCAGAGAAAGAAAAAGGGCAAGCCCTTCCCACCACAAAATCAAGGAATTGATAAGGAAATTGAGGCTAAATTTGATGCATGAACACAAACACTCAATCATCTATGCTTGATTAACATAAGGTAAGTTGGTGATGTGTTAGAAAGTGGGTTGAAATTAATCCGTGAGTTCATATAAAATTAGTGTGGTTATGAGTTTAAAAACTCCACATAGACCAGGAATCATGCTCTAATTGAGTCATTTGATAATTAAAAGTGAAAACGCACTTGTGGCAAGATTATGATTAAATATGATGATCATATAGTTGCAAAATAGGTGTAATGTTGATGTAGGAACTTGTTTGCAATAGAGTATTGATGAATAATTTGATGTAAGATGAAAGTTATGCAAGTTTGATTTAGTATGATAATCTATGCTATGAGATAGGAAGAATACATAGACTACTTCTACATTATGCTTTGATTTTTAACATGCACACTAAGTGTTTAATGATATGTCTAGGTGAAGTAAGCATGCGAGATGGTATGAAAGAACTTGTCAAATCTGAATGAAATGATAACGATGTAACTTTTAGTAAACTAACATGAACAAGGTACGTTGGATGTAATTCGTATGAGGATTCGAGTTGAATGTATGTTTTGATCAAGATCATGCATTAGGCGCTTGTACCTTATGCTTGAATGAAGTAATGCTCACCATGTGTTTGATTTAATTTTCTTTTAACTAAGATCAAGAAGTAAGTGTACTATGTCTATAGCACATGAGCTTACTAGTAACGAATGATATTATGATCATGTTATGTTGACTATTGCAAGATAAGAAATGTATGAATGAAAAGAAGTGGATGTTGTATGTATGATCATATATGCTAACCCATGATGTGAACATGGTAATGTATGGATAGGAACCGCATTAACACGGATTCAGGCATGGGAGAGCTAACGAGTCAAAAAGGAAGCAAGGGAACAAACGCGAACACAAACGCTCAGGTAAGTGAATCCCAAATGCATTTCTCATATTATATTTGATGTTCGGTATGATTTAATATATGTAATCATGTTAGAAAGTATAGATAATGGTAAGAACCAAAGTAAGTATTATTGTAGTGTGTCAAATGTAGTTAACTATGTCGAAAAATCGCATGGTAAAAGCAAAGGGTCAAAAACCGAAAGTAGTGTAATAAGATGTTGAATTTTTGGATGTTAGAGTATGGGGATTAATATAAAAATTTGTTAGTATGAATGTTGGGAATCATGTAGGAGTGTTTTAGAATGATTACAGACATTTTGGGTCAGTTCGGGTTGGAACGGGGCTCGGAAACGGGTCGTTCGAGATGAAAATTTACAAAACAGCCTTTGGATGACTGGGGAGGCGTCGCCGACGCCCCCTGGTGCATCGCCGACGCGGCTTCTGGCTTCTGACGACCAAATATCCTGTCTACGCTGAAATTCCTCGACACAAACTTCTAGGGTGCGTCGCCGACGCATGTTAGGGCGTCGCCGACGCCTCTCACAGGTCCAGAACTTCTGTTTCTGATGGTTTATCGCCCCACGAGTTTCGTACTTCCTAAAACCTGTTCCGTAACCCTTAATGGACCCCGAAAAGTGTAAATAACTAATAGGGAGATATGTGAACTTAATTGAGCTATGTTAATGCTTGTCGGGATCGAATAAGTATATAAGCATGTATGTGTAAGGCTTACTTACATGCTAGTGATGGGACTCATAGTAAAGCATGAATAGAAATAGGTATACGCATAGGTTTGTATGTATGAAACTTATACGTATGGTTGATTGAGACGAAGAATTGTTGATATGAATATATGGGAAGGTATGTTGTACGTAAGAGCTTGGATATGGGGGGGTATGTTTGTACGTATGTATGTTGGTATATATGTGTGTGTGTGTATGTACGTGTGTATGTATGTATGTATGTATGTATGTATGTATGAAGTGGGATTTATTATACACGAAATGATGAGACTTGTATATATGTATAAATGGCTTCAATAAGTTTGAGTATTAATGTTACTAATGATATGCCTTGAGATGACATGAAAGTGCAGGTATACTAATGTTGGTCTTATGAAGATTTGATATTGGGATGCAAGATTATATCCGGAAAGATAATCAAGATGAATTGCATAAGTAGAAAGAATGCAGCGTGATTACTTAACTACTTATGTTTAGATTACGTATAGTGTCACCAAATATTAACGATATGGTTGTATGTGGTGATTGCAGGTTGCACGAAATTGTTCTCACTATGGAGTATAATGGTGATTGATCGAATCAAGTACGTGGTTTGTACATGGGGCGAGGTTATATAGTTTATAAACGTAGATTATGTTTTATCTTTCAAATAAGAACGAAGGACATAATGTTTGTAAAAAAAAAGATTATTCAAGTGGTTTCTAGAATGTTAAAGTATTTATAAGGAAAGAAAATTTTCAGTTCACATTTCCGCTGCATACTTTTCATTAAAATGTGTTAGGGTATTACAAGTTGGTATCAGAGCCCTGGTTTGAGTGAAACGAATACAAGGAGGTGAGTACTCGAACTCAAACCCGTGTGCTCACGTGACTAAGGATCCATACAAATCCAAGACTCGATCAAGACCCCGAGGTAGAGTTGAAAGGAAATATGTGTAGATTTATCTGTACATAGAAACTAACTGTGTTTGTATGCTAGATGATGCCTGAATTAGTTGAGGAGGATGATCGAAGAATGCAGTTTGGGATGGAAGGCAAAACAAGTAAAGAGGCAACGGACCCCAGGTACACAAATTCAAGGATTTGATGAGTACCGATATGTTGTAACTTTTAGAATAAGGGTAAGTAAAATTAAGGGTAAGGATGTAGTCCTAGAAAGGTTAAATGGTTGTGACACGAACTTAAGACCTTGTGCTTTTGTGACAAGAACCCGTACAATCCAAGGCTCGATCAAGATTCGAAGGTTAAATCGGATGTAAGTATGTATATAAGTATCCTTATAAAGAGGCTAATAGTGTTGTATATGCAATGTAAGCTTACATGATTAAAGAATGATACAAGGATGCGAGCGAGGATGAACGCCAAAGTATGTAGTTAGGCAAACGGAATTCCAGGTACAAAAATTTTAATATATGCAAGTACTAGTGTCTGAAAATAGCCTGAGGGAGGGTGAATGTTGTAAGAACAACAACGATGTTGAGATTTTAAAAATGTACACGAACTGAAGCCCACTTCTTCGAACATAAGGAGATGATTACATGAAGGCACGAGACTAGTATGTGGATTGCGCGCTTGGCCAATGCGCAATGTGAGACCATGATATTCATCACATGTATGCTTGATAGAATTGGAAAGTAAGTGAGCGTGTGGGTAAAAAAAGGGAGAGGTAAGACTCACAAGAAAATGAAAGTATTAAAAGAATGAAAAGTTTGAATCCGTAAGCAAATACGGATCAAACTTGTAAGAATGAAATACAAGAATGAAAAGTTTAAATCCGTAAGCAAGTACGGATCAAACTTATAAGAGTGAAAGAAGAGAATAAAAAGTTTAAAAATCCGTAAGTGAATACGGATCGTACATATAAGAATGGAAAGTCTTAAATCGTTAAGTCAGTATGAACTAACACGTAAGAATGAGAGATCGAATCCATAAACAAGTAAGAGTCAAGTTAAAAAAATGTATTTTTCTCCCTAATTTAAGGTAGGACTAGTAAGTAAGTGTATCGGTAACCTTGCCAGGATAGGTATGTCTTACTAGAGGAAAGTGATGTATATATACATGTAGTGCATATGAGAACCACGCGTGAGAAAGGGTCATGGGAATTTGACGAAAAGTACATTAGAATGTAGTTATAGTTTGACTCTCTAAAAAGTCAACGAGGTTAAGTTTGTTAATTATAAGGCAAGTAATTGTAAAATAACATGAAGGGTTTAATGCATCAGTAAATATAACCCTTTAAAAAGTTTTTTATTGTTGCAAAAAATATTGAATAAGTTACATGTTATGCATGTTAGTAATTGACTCTTAAGAGTCGGATTGAAGGACGGGCTAGGACCTGAACGAATGACTTACGTAATTACAAAGAAGGAAAACTTTAAAAAGAAATGCTAAAACATTTTTTTTGTGAAAGAAAATGTTTGTATTGAAAGGACGTATAAACGAGCACTTCAATACTTACATAAGAAGTAGGAAATAGAAGTTGACTTTAAAAGCCAAACTACACAAATTGGCAAAATAATTGACAAACTCTTAGAATTACAAGTAAGGAATAGAATGTATATATAATGTGGTATAGCATGAAAGTGGGACTTCTGGGGAAGGATTATAGGTGCATAAACACCGAGTAGAATGAATATTTGAATGAAATGTGCCAATCGCCAATCGTTAATTTTGTAAATAAGAATGGTAGAATTTTTAATGTGATGAAACCTCTGATATTTCTTGCAAGACAGCAAGTACCGACAAATAATGTTAAACCTTGATGTTTGGCTTGTTGGGCCATGTTCATCTGAACAAGGCACTAATAAAAGGATGCTCACAGGCGGGAGCTCAGCAAATGAATGGATGCGATCAATCTAGATGTTGCATGGACTCGTAAAGAAGTCAAGCCGATCTGGTTGCGGATCGTTGGTTTGCGCAACGAGAGAAGGTTAGTAACATGTTTAAATTACGCCTGCTAAGCAAATGTTCATGTTGAATAATAGCTGTATAATGATAGTGTTATCCCAGAACAAATGTTGGCAATATGTTTACGTAGATGGTTTAAATTACCATGTGACAATGAAAGTACTCAAAAGGAATGCTTATAGAAATGTTTAGCTCATGATTGATAAATAAGAATCACTAGATTGAATATTACCCATGATATAACAAATAATAGAATGGGTACGATATAGTACAGAATGTTTGACCTTTAAAGGTCATCTTATGAGGAAATCTCAAAAAAAAAGTCCGCATGTGAGAATTTGAGGTTTTGGTTAAATACTAATACGGCGAACCTACGTCACATGCTTACATGTGTAGTATAAGTAATGCATGAAATGAGCTAATCATAAGGTGACAAACAATGGACTAATTCAGAATTAAACCTAAGTGCATGCTTAGTACATGTTAATAACAAACATAGAATAATGCTTGACTCTCGAGTCAAGTACAAATAAGTGACTATAAAATAATAGTTATGTTGCAGTAGAGATACTATGGCTGAATGACTATAATATACGCATGGTCGTAATATGATATTTTGTTTATGCGACTATGCAAGTAGACAGAAGGAATATTAATATTAAAGTATAGAGTACACTTATGAGGAATACATGTACTACTAAGGTAGGAATGAAGCCAGGCATGGATTATGGTGAAATTTATGGGTAATCGATTCATTATGTTCGATTAATGCATGAAGGTATTCTGCTTAATTAGGAAAGTAGAAGCAAGACATATAGTTAGGTTTGTGCGTGAGCAAGACCATAGTATGACCACGAGTACATTCTTACAATAGTTTTTATTGTGAACGAATTAAATGAATGAACCAGTAGTGATGATAGTTGCTCGGAACTAGCATTATGTAATGAAAATGACACTAATAAGAGCTTTGGATCAGGTTCTTAGGGCCAAAATGTCGCCACCGAGACGAGCTCGCAATCTGGCTGATGGGCAAAAGGAGGAGATGGTTATATTAAGTGAAAATGTACAAAGTTCGGTGACGAAACTTCCTTTAAGGGGGTAGACTTGTAATATCCTAACACGTTTTAATGAAAAGTATGCACGGAAATGTGAACTGTCGCAACCCCCGGACCCTACCCCGGGAACAGGAGCCGCGAGAACCGCAGACAGGTGGTACCAGTGTTTATTAATGTGGCATTGGAATTAAAACATCAGGATCGTAGTTAGGAAATGAATTTCAGAGTTTCAAAACACCAACTTTCATATTAAACAAATGGGACGAAAGCCCATGTTTTATTCATAACATCTTTATAAGGATAAACCCTGGTTGCTAAAAATATAACTTTTATATAGGTAACTTTATAGCCACTTTCTTTAAACCTTCAGTGCTCCATGGATGGCTTCTTATAGCTTCACATTAAGTTACTTGAAACACATTTTTAAAAATATTTTATCAGCAAGAAACAGTGACGAGTTCATTCCATTTTATAAAATGACACATCATTATACTTTACAATACTAAGAGCGATTACAATGTTTATATCTACCCAATTACTCATTTAGTATTTGTCACTCAACCGGATCTGTGATTATGGTCATATCACTCATTGGCTAACCCGTTGTCCAATGGTGATGCTTGTCAAGTAATGTATACAAAACCCCACATACCGGCAGTAATCATAGAATACAAAGACTTAATCACTGTAAGTATAACTAAAAACATTGAGGTTTTTATAAAGTAATTTGGTAAAAGAGAGAATGACTCACATTGAAAACTCAGGTATTCCTACGGCCTTTCTGGTGATAATTCTTGATTACATCCTGGAATTTAAAACATACAATGCACACATGTTAGTAAATTAACCCAAGTCACTTTAGCCATACAACACGAGACGAAACCCCAACGAATCTTAGTCAGGCAGGGCCTTGACATGCGTCGGTGGGTCCTAAATCAATCGGGTAGGATGCCCATACAACACGAAATAGAACCCCAACAAACTTAGTCAGGTAGAGCCTTAACATGCGTTGGTGGGTTTTAAATTGGGTAGGGTAACAAATTAGTGATCGGGGTTAAAATACTTACAGCGGGCAGCGCTTCGCAGGTTTAGGGGTTTAGAGGGGTGTTGTTCAGAGAAACATGGATAGAGAATGTATACTATCGAACTTTTTTGTTCGATTTTGAGCACAGACTTCAGTCCCGCGCTACTCTATTTATACCCAATTTTAGCATCTCTCGCGCGTCGCGCCAGGTTTCAGGGGATCCCGCGCGTGGCGCCTGAGACACCTAGCTAGGACTAGGTCAGCCTTGTAACGGGTTAGGGTTACCATATGTCATGAAACGGTGACACGTCACCTGAGTTTCTCCCGCGCATCGCGACAGAGACATGGGTCTCTGGCGCGTGGCGCCTGGGATACCCAGGTGAGCCTGTCTTGTTTTGCGTGTCGAGTCTCGATTAGCGTGTCCGGTTCTTCGATTCGTCTCAGTTTGGGGTGTTTTGGAGATTTGTTATATCCTCCCCACCTTTTTTTAATCTCGTCCTCGAGACTCACTGGAATAGGTGTGGATACTTCCTTTGCATTTCTGACTCGAGCTCCCATGTGTATTCCGGTCCTTTCTTTGAATTCCATTTCACTTTGACCAGAACTAATCTCTTGCGTTTGAGATTCTTGATCTTTCTATCTTCAATCTGAATGGGTTTCTCTACAAACCTAATTTTCTCATTTACCTCTATTTCTTGGAGAGGTATCACCAATGATTCATCTGCTAAACATTTCTTAAGATTACATACATGAAATACATCATGTATACCTGCCATTTCTTCTGACAATTGTAGTTGATACGCTACGGACCCTATTCTTACCGAATCTTACAATTCCTTTCCATGGTGGGACTTTTAATAGCACTTTATCTCCAACTTGAACTTCCAAGGGTTTACGTCTGTTATCTGCATAACTCTTTTGAAGATCTCGAGATGCTTTCAGTCTTTCCTTGACTTGAATGATTTTGTTAGTTGTTTCTTGCACAATTTCAGGACCTGATAATTGTTTTTCTCCAATTTCTGCCCAACATAATGGGTTCGGAATTTTCGTCCGTAAAGTGCTTCAAAGGGTGCAACATTGATGCTGGCATGAAAACTGTTGTTGTAGGAAAACTCTATCAAAGGTAAATGTTCATCCCAATTTCCTCCAAAATCAATTATACAGGCTCTAAGCACATCTTCCATTGTTTGAATTGTCCTTTCACTTTGACCGTTTGTTTGGGGATGATATGTTGTACATAGATTTACTCTAGTTCCCATTGCTTTTTGGAAACTTGTCTAGAAATGAGAAGTAAAACGGCTGCTCTGTCAGACACAATAGATAAACGAATTCCATGCAATGAAACTATTTCATTTACATATAACTTGGCTAGTTGTTCCATACTGAAAGTTTTGGTTAATCTGTCTACAATTACCCAGATTGTATCATTACCTTTTCGTGTCCTGGGTAGTTTGGTAACAAAGTCCATTGTTATCAATTCCCATTTCCAAATTGGCATTTCCAATTGTTTCAACAAGCCTGAAGGTTTCTGATGTTCAGCTTTAACCTGTGAACATGTTAGACATTTAGCAACGTAGTTTGCTACATCCTTCTTCATTTCTATCCGCCTGAAATTCTTTCTTAAGTCTTTATACATCTTATCACTTCCAGAATGCATTGTATACTTAGACTTATGGGCTTCCTCTAAAATTCGATTTCGTAGATCTCCTTGGATAGGGATCCAAATCCTTTTCTTATGGAATCTCCAAATTCCATGTGTTCCTTTCTCTAATTCCTTAATCATTCTTTTTAATCCTTCAGCATCATCCTTGATTGTTGTTTCCTGTGTCTGTTTGATTTGCTCATTTAAATCTATCTGCAGGTTTAGTCTGAGAGAGGCGTACTCTTTTTGGCTTCTCATGATACTTTTGACTTAAAGCATCAGCTTCTACATTCGCTTTCCCTGCATGATACTAGATATCAGAATCATAATCACTTAGGATTTCCATCCATCTCCTCTGTCTCATGTTTAATTCTTTTTGTTCAAAGACATATCTTAAACTCTTATGATCTGTGAATACCACGAACTTACTACCGTAAAGATAGTGTCTCCAAATCTTAAGGGCAAAATTTATTGCTCCTAACTCTAGATCATGGGTTGTATAATTTTCTCCGTGCTTCTAAAGTTGTCTAGAGGCATAAGCAATTACCTTTTGACGTTGCATCAACACACATCCATATCCTAACTTAGACGCATCACAATAAACTACGAAGTCTTCAGTTCCTTCTGGCAAAGCGAGTATTGGTGCATTGGTTAACTTTTGCTTCAAATTCTTGAATGCTTCTTCTTGCTGTGGCCCCCATTCAAACTTAACTGATTTGCAAGTTAGCTTAGTTAACGGGATGGCTATTCTAGAAAAATCTTGAATAAAAAGTCTATAATATCTTGCTAATCCAAGACAACTTCTTATTTCCATTAGTGATTCTGGGACCTTCCATTTGGTAATTGCTTCGAACTTTGTGGGATCCACATGGATTCCTTCATGGTTTACCAGATGTCCAAGGAATTGTACTTCTTGTAACTAGAATTCACATTTTGAGAATTTCGCATAAAGCTTTTCATTTCTCAGCAATGTCAGGAGTATATGAAAATGCTCTGCATGGTCTTTCTTATTCTTAGAGTAAATTAGAATATTATCTATAAAGACAATTATGAATTTATCCAGGTATAGTATACATATCCTGTTCATCATGACCATAAATGCAGCTGGGGCATTGGTTAAACCAAATGGCACGACTGTAAATTCATAATGACCGTACCTCGTTCTGAAAGCAGTTTTAGGAATGTCCTCTTCCTGTACTTTCAACTGATGATATCCTGAGCGTAAGTCGATCTTAGAAAAGAATCGGGCTCCTTGGAGTTAATCGAACAAATCATCAATTCTTGGTAACGGGTACCGATTTTTTATTGTCACTTTATTCATTTAATGGTAATCAATACACATACGCATTGATCTGTCTTTCTTCTTGACAAATAACATCGGTGCTCCCCATGGCAACGAGCTAGGTTGTATGAAACCTTTCTCTAGTAATTCGTCCAGTTGTTTCTTCAATTCCTGCATCTCTGTCGATGCTAGGCGATAGGGTGCTTTGGCAATCAGTGTCATTCCTGGTATTAGGTGAATTCTAAATTCAACCTCTCGATCTGGCGGCAATCCATGCAACTCTTCCGGGAAAACATGAGAATTCAGATATTACGGGAATATCCTTTAATTCTTTTCCTTTAGTGTTAATGATTATGGAAATCATGTACACCATTCCTCCTTTCCGTATATAACCTGTAGCTTTCATCACAGAGATGAACTTTATTGGCTTTGTTGACCTATCTCCTTTAATTGTGAAACATTCGCCTGTTGGTGCATTTACTTCAACAGATTTTTGATCACATAATATCCTTGCTTGATTGGCTACCAACCAATCCATTCCTAGCACGATATCGAATCCGGCTAGATCTATAGGGAAAAGGTTAGCAGTAAAGTTATGACTTAAAATTTCTATCTTTGCTCCTTGCAGGATTTCGCTTTCTTTGATAGAAGTTCCATTTGCCGTTTCCACCAGGCAGTCTTGGTGAAGTTTAGTTAATGGTTGATTAAGAAAGTTGCAGGAAGAAGTATTTATGAAACTTTGGTTTGCACCAGAGTCAAATAATACTTTAGCATAAAAGTCATTAACTAAAAACGTACCGACAATTACATCCGGGTTCATCTTGACTTTCTCGGCGGTCAGCACGAATGCTCTGGCATTTCTCTTGGGTCCTTCCGTCATCTTTGCTTTGTTGTTTGCCACTAGAGCTAGTTTTGGACAGTTTGGTTTAATATGACCAACTTCTCCATAGTTATAGCATGTTCTTCCAAGGTTAGCTTTCTTTCTGCAGTCTTCTTCCTAGTGCCCTGATATTTTGCAGAAGTTGTAGTATATAGAGCATTTTTCGGAATAGTTTCCTTTTGCAGTACTTACATGGGGGTGAAGAAGAACTGGCTCCTTTCCCGTGATAGGAATTACCATAACGTAGTTCCTGGGTGATCTTTTGAGCTAGGTTCCTTTTCTGGTTTTCTTCTTGCGTACGTACCAATTCATCTGTTAAGGTGTTTGCTAGTTCTACTGCTTCTTCTATGGTTTGTGGTCTAGCTGCATTGACTACATGTCTGGTTTCACTGATTAATCCCCAAATGTAACGGGAGATTAATACTGGTTCTGGTGAGGCCAGGGTTGGTACAATCCTTACATATTCAAAGAATGTGGTTGTATATTCTCTGCAATCTACCCCGATCATTCTATGATTTAGGAATTTATTAGCAATCTGTTTCTTTTCATTAGGAGGACAAAATTTCCTTTCAACTATTTCCTTAAAGTTGTTCCATTCCATGCTGCAAACCCTGTCACTTCCTCTGGGCTGAAGAATGGTATTCCACCACTCTAAGGCTGCATTTTTGAAAAGATTATAAGCATACATGACTTTATCTTCATTTTCTCATTTGCTTATCTTTAAGACTGCTTCTGTCTTTTCTATCCAGCGCAAGGCTGAAATAGCTCCCTCATTGCCGGAGAATTCCATTGGTTTGCATGATAAGAATTCTTTATAAGAACAACCTTATGAGATAGTTCTTCTTCTTTTTTGAATTGGAGCTTGGATTAACAATTCGTGATTTCCATTCACGCTGCGATGATTCAGGGGTACACGTTTATTCCTGTTTATGGAATCATTATTTCTGCCTTTTTAATAGTATAGACAATATAGGGCATAGCATCTATAATTCCTTGGACTACTATGTGTTCGATAGCACTTTTATTCATTTGATTCTCGTTATTATCGTTATTATGGATTTCCTGATTTACTTCGTCTGACATCTGTATTGTAAACATTTACCAGGTATTAATATCCAAGAATAAATATGCTGATAATCACACCAACACAGTGAACCAAAATCGTCGAGCATTGCGACTTATATATATATATATATATATATATATATATATATATATATATATATATATATATATATATATATATGCATCTATTACAAACATAACTAGAATTCAAACATTAGTAATTTATGCATCGGTATATATGGGTGATATATATATATTACTTTATATCTGTTTTAGTGTTTTTTTTTCTTTTTTCAAAGTAACAAAATACACACACGCACACACGTATATATATATATATATATATATATATATGTATATATATATACATATATATATATATTAGGAGATTGTTTTCTTAAAACTGCATCTCCCGCTCGTCATATTTCCAGACGAGCTTCTCCCCGATTTGGTTAATCTTGTTCCCTTGTTCCACTAACTCTTCACTATACTGACGGAATTCGTCCACATGATCTCTGGGTAGTATTGGGGCTGGTACTGGTTCAGGGTAAGGTGGAACTGGTTCTTCGTAGGAAAATGGGTTTTCTAGTAGGTTCTAAATTGCCCAGTTGTTAGCCTACCATTGATCTAAAGGGTTTGGTGCTGGAATCCTAGGTATCTCATTGGGATCAAAGGCTGGAATTGGAAATTGGTTTCCCTGATTCTATTATGGGTTCATGGGTTGGTCTGGAAATAAAGGAAGTAACGATGGTTATGGATTTGCTACCTGGTTGAAATTAGGTTCTCCTCCTACATTTCTAAACATATGAAAATTAGCTAATTGTCTATCCAGATCTTCTTCCCACAAAGGTCTAACTTCTAGGTTTTGGGTATTTCTCTCAGTTCTAACTGCTATGGCTTGCTGTTGTGCTTGTCTCATTCTTTTCCTCGTCTCTCCTTTAGCTCTACTAAACCAACATCTCTTTTTAGGGGAAAAAGTTCTGCGGATTTGGCTTTTAAAACAAAGATATCTTTGGAATCGGCGGTGGAGTCAGTGATTGGCTGGGATGTTCCTTCATCCATGAGAGAATGAGGTAGATGACGATAAGCGTCAGAAGTACCCTGATCACTGATACTGTAAACTAAAGAAGTTATTAAAATAACACTAAATAATAATATATATATTTACACAGAATAACATAGGAGTCGCGGGTATTTCCTAACACAATTGGTTAAAATTTAGGTGTTTAAAAGAACACCTAAATGGCTTAAACCAGTGGCTCTGATACCACCTTCTATCGCAACCCCGACGCCTACCCCGGGGGCGGGAGCCGCGAGAACCGCAGACAGGTGGTATCGGTGTTTATTAATGTGACAGAGGAATTAAAACATCAAGATCGTAGTTAGGAAATGAATTTCAGAGTTTCAAACACCAAACTTTCATATTAAACAAATGGGACGAAAACCCATGTTTTATTCATAAGATCTTTATAGGGATAAACCCTAGTTGCTGAAAATATAACTTTTATTTAGGTAACTTTATAGCCACTTTCTTTAAGCCTTCAGTGCTCAATGGCCGGCTTCTTATAGCTTCACATTAAGTTACCTGAAACGTGTTTTTAAAAATATTTTATCATCAAGAAATACTGGCGAGTTCATTCCATTTTATAAAATGACACAACATTATACTTTACAGTACTAAGAGCGATTACAATGTTTATATCTATCCAATTACTCATTCAGTATTTGTCACTCGACCGGATCTGTGACTATGGTCATATCACTCATTGGCTAACCCGTTGTCCAATGGTGACGCTTGTCAAGTAATGTATACAAAACCCCACATACCGGCAATAATCGTAGAATACAAAGACTTAATCACGATAAGTATAATTGAAAAATATTTGAGGTTTTGTTAAAGTAATTTGGTAAAAAGAGAGAATGACTCACATTGAAAACTTAGGTATTCCTAAGGCCTTTCTGGTGTTAATTCCTGATTACTTCCTGGAATTTAAAACATACAATCACACGTGTTAGTAAATTAACCCAAGTCACTTTAGCCATACAACACAAGATAGAACCCCAATGAATCTTAGTCAGGCAGGGCCTTGACATGCATCGGTGGGTCCTAAATCAATCGGGTAGGACGCCAATACAACACGAGATAGAACCCCAACGAACTTAGTCAGGCAGAGCGTTAACATGCGGTGGTGGGTTCCTAAATCGGGTAGGGTAACGAATTAGTGATCGGGGTTAAAATATTTACAGCGGGCAGCGCTTCACAAGTTTAGGGTTTTAGGGGGTTTGTTCAAAGAAACGGGGCTAGAGAGAGTATACGATCGATTTTTCGTTCGATTTTGAGCACAGACTTCAGTCCCACGCTGCTCTATTTATACCCGATTATGGCATCTCCCGTGCGTCGCGCCAGGTTCTAGGGGATCCCGCGCGTGGCGACTGAGACACCTAGCTAGGGCTAGGTTAGCCTCGTAACAGGTTAGGGTTGCCACATGTTGCGAAACGGTGACACGTTACCAGGGTTTCTCCCGCGCGTCGCGACAAAGACATGGGTCTCTGGCGCGTGGCGCCTGGGATACCCAGGTGAGCCTGTCTCGTTTTGAGTGTCGAGTCTCGATTCGCATGTGTGGTTCTTCGTTTAAGCTCGGTTTGGGGTGTTTTGGAGAGTTGTTACATGAACTGAAAAATTTCTTTTCTTATAAATACTTTAACATTCTAGAAACCTCTGGAATAATCTTTTTTTACAAACATTGTGTCCTTTGTTCTTATTTGAAAGATAAAATTTAATCTACGTTTATAAACTATATGACCTCTCCTCCCGTACAAACCACGTACTTGATTCGATAAATCACCATTACACTCCATAGTGAGAATAATTTCGTGCAACCTGCAATCTCCACATACAACCATATCATTAATGTTTAGTGACACTATACATTAATGAGAGTAGTTAAGTAACCACGCCGCATTCTTTCTACTTATGCAATTCATCTCGATTATCTTTCCTGATATACCTTGCATCCCAATATCAAATCTTCATAAGACCAACATTAGTATACCTCCACTTTCATTTCATCTCAAGGCATATGATTAGTAATGTTAATACTCAAACTTAGTGAAGCCATATACAAGTCTCATCATTTCGTGTATAATAAATCCCACTTCATACATACATACATACACACGTACATACACACACACACATACATACCAACATACATACGTACAAACATACCCCCCCTCATATCCAAGCTCTTACGTACAACATACCTTCCCATATATTCATATCAACAATTCTTCGTCTCAATCAACCATACGTATAAGTTTCATACATACAAACCTATGTGTATACCTATTTCTATTCATGCTTTACTATGAGTCCCATCACTAGCATGTAAGTAAGCCTTACACATACATGCTTATATACTTATTCGATCCCGACAAGCATTAACATAGCTCAATTAAGTTCACATATCTCCCTATTAGTTATTTACACTTTTCAGGGTCCATTAAGGGTTACGGAACAGGTTTTAGGAAGTACGAAACTCGTGGTGCGATAAACCATCAGAAATAGAAGTTCTGGACCTATGAGAGGCGTCGGCGACGCCCTAACATGCGTCGGCGACGCACCCTAGAAGTTTGCGTCGAGGAATTTCAGCGTACACAGGATATTTGGTCGTCGGAAGCTAGAAGCCGCTTCGGCGATGCACCAGGGGGCGTCGGCGACGCCTCCCCAGTCATCCAAAGGCTGTTTGTTAAATTTTCATCTCGAACGACCCGTTTCCGAGCCCCGTTCCAACCTGAACTGACCCAAAATATCCGTAATCATTCTAGAACATTCCTACATGATTCCCAACATTCATACTAACAAACTTTTATATTAATCCCCATACCCTAACATCCAAAAATTCAAAATCTTATTACACTATTTTCGAATTTTTGACCCGTTTGCTTTTACCATGCGATTTTTCAACATGGTTAACTACATTTGACACACTACAATAATACTTACTTTGGTTCTTACCATTATCTTTACTTTCTTACATGATTACATATATTAAATCATACCGAACATCAAATATAATATGAGAAATGCATTCGGGATTCACTTACTTGAGCATCCGTGTTCGCGTTTGTTCCCTTGCTTCCTTTTTGACTCGTTAGCTCTCCCATGCTTGAATCCGTGATAATGCGGTTCCTATCCATACATTACCACATTCACATCATGGGTTAGCATATATGATCATACATACAACATCCACTTCTTTTCATTCATACATTTCTTATCTTGCAATAGTAACTTAACATGATCTTAATATCATTCATTACTAGTAAGCTCATGTGCTATAGACATAGTATACACTTACTTCTTGATCTTAGCTAAAAGAAAAATGAATCAAATACATGGTGAGTATTACTTCATTCAAGCATAAGGTACAAGCGCCTAATGCATGATCTTGATCAAAATATACATTCAACTCGAATCCTCATACGAATTACATCCAACGTACCTTGTTCATGTTAGTTTACTACAAGTTACATCGTTATCCTTTTCATTCAGATTTGACAAGTTCTTTCATACCATCTCGCATGCTTACTTCACCAAGACATATCATTAAACACTTAGTGTGCATGTTAAAAATCAAAGCATAATGTAGAAGTAGTCTATGTATTCTTCCTATCTCATAGCATAGATTATCATACTAAATCAAACTTGCATAACTTTCATCTTACATCAAATTATTCATCAATACTCTATTGCAAACAAGTTCCTACATCAACGTTACACCTATTTTGCAACTATATGATCATCATATATAATCATAATCTTACCACAAGTGGGTTTTCACTTTTAATTATCATATGACTCAATTAGAGCATGATTCCTGGTGTATGTGGAGTTTTTAAACTCATAACCACCTATTTCATATGAACTCACGGATTAATTTCAACCCACTTTCTAACAAATCACCAAATCAAGAAATTCAACTTACCTTATGTTAATCAAGTATAGATGATTGAATGTTTGTGTTCATGCACCACTTTTAGCCTCAATTTCCTTATCAATTCCTTGATTTTATGGTGGGAAGGGCTTGCCCTTTTTCTTTCTCTGGTTGAAGTCGACAAACACACAAACACTGATGTGTGTGTGTTGTGTTTTTATTTTCCTTTTTAATAAATTAACTTTCCACCCTTTTCAAGTTTGGCCCCTCTAGTATGTTGGTTTATTTTTAAGAAACTAAACTCATTCTTTTAGTTAAGATTCTAATTTGCATCATAACTAGGTTCTAGTTAATATTTTTTGTGGAAATCGAACACACGTCTTTACTTATATTTTCATTCTATTTTAACGTAAGCACACATTTATTTTCATTCATAAACATGGTTTTTGGGGTGTTACACTAAGTGTGAATGATTTTGATAATTTTATAGATTATCTTGTTTCCTAAATTAATGTTCGTTATAGTTATCCTTGATTTCGAAATCTTTCTACGGATAAACTTTAACACTTATTTCGAAATCTTATGGGTAGAAAATAATCAAACTTAGGAAAAAACGTAATCTTTTAATCAATTCATCATATATCTTAGTAATTCTTCGAATTTCATGATGAACACGAAGAACACCATTGAAGAATTGTATGAGTTTTTCATCTGGAATCGAAACCTTAAACATAATTTTGTGTGTAGTTTTCAATTTTAACAATGATTCGATTTTAATAAAATGTAACCCAATTAAAACTTAATATTTTTCCAAATTTCCTGTTGAGAAAACATGAACATTATATTTTAAATTTGTTTTTCATCAAACAATTAGTTTTCCAGTTTTATTGTCAGATTTAGGGAAAACTAACAGAACTGATTTGAACAACATATGCTCTAATACCACATGTTGATTAGTTCTGTTAATGTATAATGGAAAACATCTAAAGATGATACCTGTTATAACATTCAGGTCAATAGAGACTCCAGAATAAAAAGTAGTAATAGAGTTCGACATGTCAGTCAACTTGATCTGGTTTCCCTTTAAATTGTATGTGAATGATGGTAATACGGAATTTCTTAGGGTTGGGAATTAGTGATTATGGAGAGAGAAGAGGTCGAAATGTGTGATATTATTATTAGAGTCTAACCTAAAACTCTCTTTAGTCATCTCCATAAATACACACAAGAGGAAACCTTATTAATTAATAAGGATAACACGGTACATCAATAATTACCAACTAACATATTATAAGGTTTTATTATTATTTTTATCCATATAATATAAATATAATATAAATGATAATAATAGCTATATAATTAAATATATAATTTATATATTTAATCTCAGAAAAGGATCCAGTCATTCATGGAAAAAACAAACACATAAGCGTCAAGTTTCATTTCTTTGGTGAACTTGTTAAAAATAGTGATTTAAAGCTTTGTTTATGTGACACTAAAGAGCAAATAGTTGGTATATTTACAAAGGCGTTACGCGTTGGACATTTAATCTTCTTAGACAACGTCTTGGAGTCTACTCTCTCTAGCTTACGGGGACATAAGAATTATAAGCTAGAGATTAGAATTTATATTATATATGCAAGAGTAAATTCTCTTTTTAGTCGGTATATTTTTGTGGTTTTAAACACTTGAGTCTAATTTAAAAAAAAAAAGTTAAAGCACCTTAATACCCATATTCTTATTTTGTAACCTTATAAGTCCAAATTACCAACCCTTTTACTTTTTACGGCGTAAATTGCCACCTTTAGTAGCGACAAGAACCATTAGCGACAACAATAAGGGCGGTAGCGGCCAAGCAATAACGGCAAGATGTCGCTGCTATTACTTTTTGCGGCGTAAATTGCCACCTATATGTAATTAATATTTATGCAAGTATCAACGTTAAGTCGGTGTAATTAATTGGCATTAGCCTAACTATTAACATCGTTAGTTTATCATTAGGGTTCTCATACACTTGTATCATCATGGTAGATTATCAAATACAATCTAATTATTCTGTATTGAATCACTACTTCACATTAAAAGATCATCTTTGTTTAATCTTTTAGACTAGTTTAAGATCCCGTGTGTTATACGGGCGGTATAAAGAAAATATTTTTTTATAAATCTATTAATTTAATAAATTACGCATAGATGTAGATTACGCTATACTCACAATTGGTTCCCGTATTATGGTTATTAACATACATTAATACCCTCACCATTTAACACGAAGTGGCTTCTCATTAAAAAATAAATACAAAAAAAATCATAGGCCGTTTTATATAATATATTTTACTTTATTTAATATATAGTATAATTCATTTTATAATAATACGAGATGATGCATTAAATATGGAAAAAGGTTAAATTACAGTATACAAGTTTTTTGTTCTTTATTTCTGTTGTATATGGGATTTGAAGTCTTGAACCTAAGACCTTCAAATCTAAGTGTACTTAAATGCTTTTACCTCGGCCCATTGATCACCAACGTCATTGGTAATTACAATATATAAGTAATAAACATATAAACAATCTATAAATCTCTAAATATTTCTTAGTACCTCACATTTGTCGTCTTATTTGTAAGATTTTTCATCTTTTTTATAATATTAGTAACTAAATTTTTTGTCTTTTTTTATTCTTTATAGTATCACTGCTTATGAGAAAAAAATTGATTCTTTGAAGTACAAAAACTTTAATATTGATTATGTTTGACTTTTATTAATAATCATTGATCACACATCAAGTTGTTGTTTATTTATAAGTTATGCAAATAAATTTAATAGAAATGATTTGCAGTTATCATTCAAGATTTCATTAAAAAATAAAAATAACAACACACGAAAGGTAATAATTATTATATTAATTTATTTAAACAAAATAAAGAAGAAAATTTAAACTATTACCATTCTTGAACATTAAAAAATTATTATTTATAACTTGAATGCGTTAAATATATATTAAAATTTTTAAAAGTCAATTATAATTTCAGTTACAATTACTGATTATATTTTAAAAGGTCATTGTATTTTATTGAGTGTCTTAAGAATGACGACTCAAAAAGGAAAAAAAAATATGACAGCTATAACAAAATTGCATTTACAATTTAGTTACAGAAAGAACTTTATATAAAGGAAAACGCAATCTCGAAACTAAGTAAAAAATCTCATAAATATAAGAAATGATTTGATTAATCATAAAAAGCAATGTAACTAAAATTTCAATGATACATAAAAATAATCAAAAACATTTTTAAATATTTAATATACAGTAAAAAATCTCATAAACATAAAAAATGATTTGATTAATCTTAAAAAAGAATGTTACTTAAATTTCAATGATACACCAAAATAACAAAAAAAATAATTATTTAATATAAAAAATATGTATGCAATCATTAATTGATTATGATTTATTATAGAAAGTTTGATGAAAAAATAAATTTGTATAATCAAGAATATACTATTGACAGATATATTGAATGGAAAGAATATTATTATACGTCAATAAATCAAAGTATACAACCGAACCTTTAAAATAGAATCGAAGTTTTCATTGGAAATGTTAAAGTAATTAAATATTGAAAATTTTAACGGAACAACAAATACCTAGTTAAAAATATGTGTAAAATAACTAATCATATGCAGGCTTTTGAAAATAATTTTGATGAAGAAAATACTATTATAAAATATAACAAAGGAAGCTAGATATACCTTAAAATGAGCACAAATCCATAATATTTTCAGAAAGTAATTTTTTAAAAAGGAAACAGTCTGCATAAAAAGGAAAGTCTTATTTCTTTAAAATTTATGACAAAAATAAGTGAAACAAAAGTCTTGTGTAGTTGTGTTTTCCTTCATAAAACAAAATAATGATGACTACAACACTGCCATGTGGCAACTAATAGCTTAAATGATTGACATGTGACTTAAGATGATTTTAGTTTATTATAATTTATAGATTATAGATTACTAATTTGAAGTCTCAAAAACCGGGATATCAAGTTTCGAAGTGCTTCTTGGGTGTTTTTGGGAATGAGTGGGAAATAAGCCTTCCACACATTGTTTTACAAGTATATAATCAACCTCTTAATCACCTTTAATCAGACCGACATTATACTGATTATTAGATAACTTGTAAGTTATTATATTTTGAGTTGAGTTATAATATAAAAGGGTTTTAAAATAAGAAGTATAATAAGGAATCATAGAGTGACAAATGTCCATAATTTTATCTATAAGAGAAAAAGGACATGCACATGCAAAACCCAAAAACCTAAACCCCCACCCAAAAACCTAACCCCTCTCCAAAAAAAAAAATACTATACCTCACCAAAAAAACGCCTAAGAACCTACACCCCCCCCCCCCCCAAAAAAAAAAAAAAAAAAACCTAAATAACTTGTAAGTTATTATCTTTATATGGTTAAGCAAACTAAACTTGGCCGTTTAAATGCAATAATCAATCTTACTGATTTAACTAAATTTAGGTTTAAGTTTATTTAACAATTAATTATTATAATAACTAGTTAGATGCCCTGCCCGTGTTGCGGGGCGGTGGCCGAATAATGAGCGAATGTTAAGCAGCTCATTGACACGAAAAACAATTAAATCGAGTAAACCAATAAAGACATAACACTTTTATAGTTTTGCTAAAAAAAACTAAAACAATGGCAATACTGTATTTTTAACTAATGGAAAGTTATATTTTTTCACTGGTGTAAAATCGTAATTTGCTAAAAACTAAAGTGATGCTAATACTGGAAATTGAAACCAGGGGCAAAAGTGTAAATTTGCGCAAGGGCGAATTCGTACTTTTGAACTTAGGGCAACACAGTAATATAAATTTAAACTAAAGGCATAACCGTAATTTTAAGCGGGAGGCAAAACCATATTTTTATTTTGAACCAAGGGCATAATCGTAATTTTGAGTTGGAGCCAAAAGCGTAATTTTATTTTGAACATGGGGGAAAACGTAATTTTTAACTGAGGCCGAAATTATAATTTTTTTAAGCAGGGAAAATCGTAATTTTAAGGTGGGGGCGAGAACATATTTTTTTCATTTTAACAGGGGTGAAAACGTAATTTTGAGCTGAGGGTGAAATTGTAATTTCAAGTCGTGGGCAAAATCGGAATTTTTGGCTAGGGCCAAAAGCGTAATTTTATTTTAAGCAGGGGGCAAAATCATAATTTTAAAGTGGGGGCAAACCCATAATTTTACAGCGTAAACAAATAATAAACGGTTGGTCCAATGAGGGAGTGCCATGGCAGCTGCCTGGCACTCTTCGGGGGCAAACACGTAATTTTACAGCGTAAACAAATAATAAACGGTTGGTCCAATAGGGGAGGGCCAGGCCCGCTGGCTGGCACTATTCCTTTTTTCGATTCGTGGGCAAAATCGTAATTTTTTGGTTGGGGTCAAAAGCGTAATTTTATTTTGAGCAAGGGGGCAAATCGTAATTTTAAAGTGGGGGCAAACCCGTAATTTTACAGCGTAAACAAATAAAAAACGTTTGGTCCAATGGGGGAGTGCCATGCCAGCTGCCTGGCACTATTCCGGGGGCAAACCCGTAATTTTACAGTGTAACCAAATAATAAACGGCTGGTCTAATGGGGGAGTGCCAGACAAGCTGCCTGACACTATTCATTTTTTATATTAAAAGCACTGTTCAAAACGTTCAATTTTTATTGTATTGATAATGATAATTCTGATAAATATATATTTCTTTATTTGTCTAGAAAATAGTTTTAGTTAACTTATAAATTTTTCATATTCTTTCAAATTGGCACTAAAGAGTCATGTCAAATACACATCATATTAATGTTAAAAAAAAATTGTGTCATATTAATGTCTAAATTCTTTTGTGGTATTTTATTTAACCAAGCATTAAATTATGAAAATGAAATATGAATATGGTACAAAGACTCTCTGACATGGACATGTTCATTGTCGACTAAGATAAGCAGTGGAAGCTATTGAAGAATACATTTGTATAAATAGTTATAAGTCCTACTTGCAGTGTGTTGACCTCATAAATTGATTTAATAATCTGCATACAAATATTTTAATAATCACAAGCAATTACCTGAAATAACTACCAACTACAAGGCAATGAACCGGCATACACCCCACATATATTATATTATTTTTTGTTATTTAGTTAATTCATTAACTTATATAGTAAGAAATAATAATACAACTTACATTAAATCCACATAAAATAATAACAGTCTTTAAAAATATCAGGGGTAGACTACAAAAACCAAGAAATCAACATGGTGCCTTCATTCTTGGAACAACTTGCCAAATCAAGGAAGTTAAGTGAGATCAAGTCAAAGAATGCATATTGGACGGCTGATTGGCATCAATAACTGCATGATTAAACAATCGACTAGATGCTGTATTATTGAAAGAGTAGATTAGATATATAATTAAGGTAGGTTGTATGTATATGTTCATGTTATGGCTATGTGAAAGAGACTGATGAATGAATATTAGTGGAGGTTATATTATATGATGTTGGGAGGGATAAGGTAATAAGGCCCATGTGTCTTTGAGATGGCACATGGAAAGGACATTCATTATTGGAACCATTTGGAGGATGGTTTTGGCTTTTTTGAACCAATATGTTTGTGGGGTCTCCTTCATTAATCTCGTCGTTTGGCACTTTGGCTGCAACATTCCTTCACAACTAAGGATAGTGGTGAAGATGGTGGCAGGGTACTTGCTCATAAAGATGAGAGAGAGTGAGAGAGGGGTCAGGATGCAAAGGATAGGTACAATGATGTTTGTTATATCATATATGTGGATTGTCAAAGGAAAATAATAACAATAATAACTTTTATTATGTATACACAGTATGTAATTTTATTTAAAGATACATATGCTAGATATACATTGTTATTGGATGAAGATAATGAGCCCATATATACCATAAAAGTTAGGGTTAGTTCATTAAATACTACGATACTTGTATAGAAAATAGTACATTTATCTTTTTTCATACTAATATTATTATACACAAGCTTTTAATCTATATGCCATTATAAACACCTAACTTTTTGTAATCAATATCAATTTTGTCGTTGTTTATATGCGGTGCATAATTGTTGTCAATGTGGTGGTCCATTGTCACGCCAATAATGAACTTTCACTAGTTTTGTAACCAAAATATGTACGTAAGGGTGACGATGCTATCCACCATTGATGGCATCTCAAAATACCAAAATCATCCGACAACCTTCTACAAATCAAATTTTTCCTTAATCGCAATTACAAGTTTACAACACTTGAGTAAATCACTCAAGTTATCCATGATGCCTCATTAAGATGCCCCCTCAATGCATCATCTAGATTCATCGAGTCTTCAATTCTTCTTGGCCGAAGTCTTATAATTATATACTATCTAATATATTAGTCGCAGAAATGAGTGAGTAGTGTACTATCAACCAAACATAAATTCTAGAAAAGCATATATAACTTTGTTTCCCAAGCTTTTGATTATAGTTTGATGGTATAGATACATAATGCAATATTATTTAATCATAATGTGTATAATTAACAATTTGACTCTGATTATTCATTGTATGCTATTTTATATTATTGAGCTTTAATAATGTTAAATGTGTGCTTCCTTTATTTTGAAGGTTGGACACATGGCACTAGCCGATGGATGCCAAATATTGAATTATTTTCCATTTCAAAGGAATAAAAAGCAAACTTGATCAACTTCTTTTACACCAAAATGGAGCAGTTTGTTTACGACTTTACATGCATGATTGTAGACACGAAACCACGTCTACTCTCACATGATGAAGTGGACCCAATCTTGTTTTCCGGTTCGTACACGTAGTAGTGCTGACGTGGAAATCCATTGTCAAGCTTTTGTGGTCTCTTCTGCCACTTGGACGACTATAATTTAACATTTTCATCCCCTATAAGTTGATGTAGCCGTAGTGTTCTCACGTTGAAAATGAGTGTTTGTCATTTGCTATGGAATTTACCTATCTATACCGAATAATAGAGTAGATGATTTATGTAGTTATTGTTCAGTTAACATATATATACATTCACTACTCTTATTCACACATTTAACTACAAAGTACGATTTAAAAATACATTAGCTTTCGTTAAAAAAAATACAATTGATAATTCTAACATAAGTGACTTGACCACTAGTTTTACAAATTATGCATTTAAGTTAGTTATATATAAGGAGTAACTGTCATTTTCCTCCCTAAGTTTTAGTGGTTTCATTAAAAAGTTTTAACTAAGTATACACATCACATCCATCAAAATATGTATGACTACTTAGCATCTTTTTGACCATTATAACAATATGGCTGACTTGTACCCAGATGTGCATAAATAGCTCAAATGCTTTCTAAAAACAGATTGAAGCGAAGTCGAATTGTCACACGTCTGTGTTAAAAACTAATTTGATTAGAAATACGTTTATGAAGCTTGCTAATTTTATCTTTTGGTTATTTGATTTGGAAGTGTTGGAAATATCTAACGATTTATGTTTGAAAATAAGACTACATTAACAATGCAATTAAAAGCTTAAGAAATTGAGTTTTGACTAAAGCAACGATTGGCAATGGGATCACACCCGGTTCGAGATCGTAAGACCTAAGGTCCTCTATCACAATTAAGTTTGGAATCACGATCTCAATTTGGTATTAACGAATTAGGGTTTCAATGCTTAGGCGTCAATAATTATCAACATCAAACAATGGACAAGACTACGCATCGTTACTCAAGAACGTACAAACCCCAATATCATGTCAAAGCAAAATTAACCGAATTCATTTCACAAAGTCAATGGTGCGAGAATTTATCGACAATTTGCGATACAAAACAAGATTAACACGATCGTTCAAATATCTAAACGTAAACACAATGATTCACAACTAAAATAACGTTTCAAGAACCCTAGAATGTTAAAAACTCTACACTAGGGTGAACCCTAGGAGATTAGCCGCTCATGGAGTGAAGAGCTTGGAAAAGGATGAAGAAAGCTTGAACATTTACCTTTGATCTGGATATTTCGGTATGGAATAATGTTGGAGGGAGTCTTGGATGGAAGATAATGATTAGAATTGATCCCTGATTTATTACTAGTAACCCCCTCGAAATCCTTGGATTGATGCCAAAAATATGAGTCAAATGCGTGTAACAACTCCAATTTTTCGTCGTTAACTTTTTCTTTTGTATTCGTTGTATCTATCTTTTGTAAATCCGAGATTCGATTTATAAGAAAGTTATGTTAATTAAATTATGTTGATTTACAGTTATATCGCATCTAAACGCTTACTAAACGTATCGCTAATCTAATCGCAATCACAATTAATAGCCGAGTGTGTTGTTGAATAATAACCACTTGTGCCATCGCATCGCTTATCTCATCGCATTGCGAAACAAAGTTAATTACGTGGTTTTATGTTATTTATGTGTTATGTGTGTTTATTTATTATGATTAAATCACTTGCAAACTCACGCAACTCGCTCTCACGCGTTGACCCGCTATTACGACGCTTAACACATCGCTTAATCGCTTAACGTTACTTTATAACTCGATTACATCGTCGAACAATCAATAAACGAACGAAAATCGAAGAAATCCTAATTTTTGGGACAAGTTCGCTCGAACTTGGGTGACCCCAAGTTCGGCCGAACTTGACTAACCAACACAAAACCTCCATTTCCCCAAGTCCGCTCGAACTTGCCTTGATTCTTCACAGAACCAGCAAGTTCGGCCGACCTTGACTTGCTTTCTATGAATCCTTAACAAGTTCGCCCGAACTTTTATGAATCCATACAAGTTCGACCGAACTTGACCCCATCAGCTTCCATTTTTGCCTTATCCTATATATACTCAGCTCCACTCTCTCATTTGAACTTGCTGCAAGTTCGCCCGGAGCTCTCAAAATCCGAAACCCTTGTTTTCTAAGTAAGATTCAACCCGCTTTCAACTACAATGATGTTCATCAACGTTCTACAACGTTTTACAACGATTTTGCACAAGGCTCTGCCTTCGTTTTCATCAAATCTCTGTTCTGTTTACAAAAATCTTCATCTTTTACACAATATTTGGACTAATGACGTATGTTTCGTTCACTTTTGAGTAGAACGAGGAGTTGTCAAGCAAAATCTGAAATCCGGAAGCACAAAGACGAAATCGTCATTTTAAACAAGTTGGACTAACCCGTACGAACCGTCAAGTTCGCCCGAATTAGCCCAACTTTCTGTAAAATGGCTAAACTCGCTCCAAAAGACCTCTCCAGCCTAAGTTTCACTCAATGGCTTAAGGTTGGAGGGATGGGCACTCGATTTTCTCAGCAAACGACGCGAAAACGCAATATTTTGGACCCGAAAACACCAAGTTCGCTCGAGATTTGAATGTTTTTTTGCAGCTCATAGGTCAAGTTCGACCGAACTTGTACCATTTCTGGTCAAGTTCGACTGAACTTGTACTGAATTTCAACAAAAACCCCACAAGTTCGCTCGAACTTGTCAAGTTTCTTAAGAAACTTCACAAGTTCGCCCGAACTTGCCTCCAACAGTTAGCAACCTTACAAGTTCGCCCGAACTTGTATAATTTCCTTGGGAATTAGACAAGTTCGCCTGAACTTGCCTCACACTCAACAGGTTTTTCACAAGTTCGCCCGAACTTGTATGGATACATACAAGTTCGCCCGAACTTGTCCCCTGTCCAATCCAAACTTAACCATTTCAGCAATTCGGAAGACTGATGCACTTCTGTTCGCTTACAGGATGATCTGGCACTCTTCGCAACTCTTCTCATATCCCTCATCTCTCCCGAAACGCACCGACTGTGAGTATACTTGAACCCTTTTACGCTTAAACGCACTTTTGGGTGTCACATATGTTCCTATATCAAACCACATCACACGAATCTCAAATGTTTATTCGCAACCGCTATTACATGATTATACGTGAAATCTGCTGAATTGTATGTATTGCTTGATTGCTTGTACGCCACCCTTAACATGATAGTATACTAGAGGTTGACCCGCCACCCGGAGGCCCGGGGTTGTTAAGGCTCGCATTTTTAATTCGAATTTATTTTCTCTTCTAGGATGTGAACACTTGTTCGCATGCCTCGATCAATCGCGGTTTGTTGCTTTGCATGAATCTAAGTAGTTACATCATTCACAACTATTACGTATGTCATGCGGTGTACGCTAAACGCTTTTATATCTATGTTGTATGCTCATATTTACTTAATTGTATTGACGTTTATTTTAACATATGTGGCAGGTTGAGGATTAGTATTGGATCATTGGATTTTGCTTAGTTTAGTTGTTTTAGTTTGTCTGATTTAGAAACTCATGTATTAAATCTAGAGGATATCGAACCTGATTAGTGCTTATGAGAAAACAAGTTTCTGTAATAATTGTTTGGAAATGTTATGTTTGATAGTATGGGATGTTAAAAATTAAGTAATGTTGCTAGATAATTGTTACGGAATTCTCGTGAGACAATCTGGTCGCCTCGTGCCACTACCCCGATGTTTCCGCCATCGGTTGGGGTGTGACAGATTGGTATCAGAGCCATAACTATATGAAATTAGGTAGACCATGTTTTTCCTTAGACTATAGTTAGGATACCAAATCAGACTCTTACACATCGATTAACGCCGAAAACGAATACGAACAGCAAGTCCGCCCGAACTTGGGGTGACAAGTTCACTCGAAATTGATCAAGTTCGCCCGAACTTGATCAAGTTCGCCCGGACTTGACCAGGTTCGCTCGAACTTGTCTGTCCCCTCTCGACTAAACAAGTTCGCTCAGGATTAGTCAATTCCGCTCGAACTTGACATCAGTTTGATGCTAAGTTCGCCCGAACTTGATCAGAATCCTCGGCACGAACTTCTAAACATTGCTTTCCTAAAGCAACCACAACACACGCTTAAGAACGCTCGTATCACACAAAACGAGTGATTAAGTCTAGAATAGGTGTGAAAACCAAGAACTCTCGATAAGATCATTCACTCCACGCAAACTCTATCGAACGGGATATCTTCGTTAAGTTAGGAGTGATATCCAAACCTCGACGAAAATTCTCCATCTCTATCTAGTGGAACTCCCGACTTGATCGGTAACCACAACTAGGAATGATGTTGTTAAGTTAGGGGTGAAACTCGCATCTTAATAACTAGTTCCGCTCCTCGATTTTCAATCTCACCAAAGTCTCGATTATTTTGATGACTCGGAACACGACGTAACTGGAAGGATAAATGTCGTTAACCGTTGTACGGCGAGAGCATTTGTGTATTAGGCCAAATCGTGTGTCCGAACTCAGAGAATTTTCAAACCACTTTGGGTAGTCAACGTCTCAAAACCCAGGACGCTCCCAATTGATTTAAGCCTATCATCGTCGATTTTACACATCATCGAGTTTATTATTATTTTGAGAATTTTTGCTTTATTCGATTTCTCGCTTAATTTATTTCTCGATTTATCGCTTTTACGCTCCATCGGTATATGCACGACTCGCACAACTCTCGTAATCTAAAACGCTAATTAATTCACCAACAAAACTAATCGCCCGACTCGCTTACGCCCATGAGGGCATGTGTGCCTCATGCGCGGTATTACTCGCTATTATATCGCATCTCGAATGCGCTACTCTTTACTTATAGGAAGGTGAATACGTGCAAAGTATATGCTTACGTTAATTATGTGATTATGTGCTTACGTGCTTATGTGCTATGTGCTTATGTGCCTATGTGTTTGCCTGCCTACGTGTTTACTTGTCTACGTGCTTATGTGATTTTTTTGTCTTATATGAATAATAATAATAAATACTTTAAACATAAACCTATTATAATAGAATCTCATCCAATCGAATCCTTCAATGTAGATGTCTTCAATGGGATTGCACACCAGAAGGAATCTTCAGCGCGGCCAAGCTGACAAGCGCATCGCATCACTGGTGGCCAAGGAAATGGCCAAAGTGATCCCCCAGATAGTCAGTGCAAGCCGCAAACAGCAACACTTCTGTGGACTCGAAAGTCGACCCGCCCAAGTCATCATTCAGTTTCAAGCAGTTCAAGGCTTGTGGACCCCTCACTTTCTCGGGCACTGAAGGACCAAGTGCCATGTTTCACTGGTTTGATGCTATTGAGGTCACATTCCGTCAGAGTGGGTGTCACGAACCCCTTCGCACTACTAACGCTACCGGCATTTTCCAGTCCAGGGTTCTCGACTGGTGGACTGCGGAGCGTAACAGGAGGGGAAACGACGAAGCCTACGGACTCTCCTCGGAGGAACTTAAGGAGATAATGATCAAAGAGTTCTGTCCACCTCATGAGATCCAGAAGTTGGAAAACGAATTTTGAGGAATCAAGCAAGACGGTCCCGATGATGCTGGTTTAACGGGTCGATTCAAATAGTTGAGCATCATCTGTCCCGGTCAAGTGGACACGACCGAAAAGGCAATCAAGAACTACATCAATGCTCTGCCCGATTGCGTCGCTGACTTTGTTCACGCAACACTACTATCGAGGAGACCTACCAGCTAGATGCGGAGATCAATGACAAACGGGTTCAGTCTGGTTATTTCAAGAACAGCTCACAAACCAAGCCATCACTGAATCAACATCTCCTACCGATCAGTGTCGAGAGGCAAAGAATAGTCGTCGTGGTCTCAAGCGAGAAAACCAGAGCAAGAATTTCGCTCTTACAGCTCCGTCGAACCCTCAGTCGCTCCATTCTACAGCACCAAACGCACCGCCGGCAAAGCGTGCGTATACTGGCCCGCATCCTTTGTGCTCAAAATGCACATATCATAATGCAGTTGGAGGCAACTGTCGCTTCTGCACCAACTGCAATATCTACGGCCACTTTACTGTCAGTTGTCGTTCAGGCCCTTGCCAGTCAGCTCCTCAGGCCCCAGCAGCACCAGCTTTACTAGCTCCTCCTCAGGCAAATTAGCAAGCGCCAGCTCCAAGAGCACGTGCCTGTTACACGTGCGGTGACCCAAATCATTTCAATAATGTCTGCCCAAACAAGCCTGTGAAACAAGAGCCGCGGCAGCAGCAGCAACAGCCACAGCCACCACAGCCTCAGCAGCAACAACAGGATGCGCGTGGACGAGCCTTTATTCTCAACCATCGCCAGGCTCAAAATGACAACAATGTTGTCAACGGTACGTTCCTTGTCAATGGTATTTATGCTTCATATTTATTTGATACTGGTGCCGATAATTGTTTTGTATCGTTAGAATTCGAAAAGGTTTTAAATGTAAACTCCCAAAGACTTTCGATGTGGAAGTCGCCACCGGAAAAGCCGTCACCGTCACCTCCGTCCTACGTGGTTGTTCTCTCGATCGCAACAACCATGTATTCTCGATCAATCTTATACCTATGCAATTAGGTAGTTTCGACATCATAGTAGGCATGGATTTTCTTGGTGAAAACCATGCTGAAGTTGTATGCTTTGATAAGATGATTCGCTTCCCTCTCTCGAACGATGATCAACTCCATGTCTATGGTGAAACTCTCTCAAAGAAGTTGATGCTTTTGTCATGTACTTAAGCACACAAATGTTTGCGAAAGCAATGTGTTGCTTTCCTAGCCCATACCGTGAACCCGGAGAAAGAAAAGAAGACTTTTAAAGACATTCCTGTTGTTGTGAATTTCCAAAAGTCTTTCCTGACGATTTACCCGGTTTACCTCCTAACCGCGATGTTGAATTCTGTATCGATTTAGTTCCCGGTGCTACTCCCGTTGCTAAAGCTCCTTATCGCCTCTCACCATCCGAAATGCGCGAGCTATCGAGCCAACTTCAAGAGCTTCTTGATAAAGGTTTCATACGCCCGAGCACTTCACCATGGGGCTCACCCGTTCTTTTTGTGAAAAAGAAAGATGGGACGTTCCGAATGTGCATCGATTATCGTGAACTTAATAAGCTTACGATAAAGAACCACTATCCTCTTCCTCGTATCGATGACTTATTTGATCAGCTTCAAGGTGCTTCTTGCTTTTCTAAGATCGATCTTCGTTCCGATTGTCATTGGTTACGCGTATTGGAAGAAGATATTCCAAAAACCGCCTTTCGTACCCGCTATGGCCATTTCGAATTCGTGGTCATGCCCTTTGGTCTTACCAATGCACCTGCGGTCTTCATGGATCTGATGAACCATGTGTGTAAAGCGTTCCTAGATCGTTTCGTCATTGTTTTCATCGAAGATATCCTTATCTATTCGAAGTCGAGAGACGAACACGCGCGTCATCTCTGTTTAGTCCTCGAACTTCTTTAGGGAAATCGCCTTTATGCTAAGTTCTCAAAATGTCAATTCTGGCTCGAAGAAGTCCAATTTCTCGGTCACATCGTTAATAGTCAAGGAATTCACGTCGACCCTGCAAAGATCGAAGCTGTCAAGAGTTGGATTACACCAAAGAAGGCTTCCGAAATCCGTTCATTTCTTGGATTGGCGGGTTATTACCGTCAATTCATTGCCGACTTTTCGAAAATCGTCGTTCCGCTTACTGCTTTAACTCATAAAGACAAACCTTTCGTTTGGGATTCCAAACAAGACGAAGCTTTTCAAACTCTCAAGCGTATGCTATGCAACGCTCCCGTACTCGCTTTACCCGACGGAAACGACGATTTTGTTGTTTACTGCGATGCCTCAAACCTTGGTCTTGGTTGTGTTCTCATGCAACGAGACAAGGTTATCGTGTATGCGTCTCGACAACTCAAGATCCACGAGAAAAAACTACACAACCCACAATCTCGAACTCGGTGCAGTTGTTTTTGCATTGAAGATATGGCGACACTACCTTTACGGTACTAAGTGTACGGTCTTCACTGACCATAAGAACTTACATCATATCTTCAACCAAAAGGAACTTAATATGAGCCAACGCAGATGGGTTGAACTTCTCAACGACTACGATTGCAAGATACGCTACCATCCCGGCAAAGCAAACGTCGTAGCCGATGCTCTAAGTCGACAAAGCTATGTGTATAGTGTTCGTGACTCTCAAGCTTTGAATAATCTTGAAATCATGATTCCATCCGCCCAATTCGCTTGTTTTAACGAGAATACTCTGGAGGAAGAAATGAAATGTTGTGTCGAAACTCAACTGGTTGTTAAACCTAACGGAATCTATTATAGTGTTCGTGACTCTGGTTGTTAAACCTAAGTCGACAAAGCTATGTGTATAGTGTTCGTGACTCTCAAGCTTTGAATGATCTCGAAATCATGATTCGCTCCGCCCAATTCTCTTGTTTTAACGAGAATACTCTGGAGGAAGAAATGAAATGTTGTGCCGAAACTCAACTGGTTGTTAAACCTAAGGAATCTATTATTATCTCAATCGCATTTGGATTCCCAGCCCCGATAACCTTCGTGAACTGCTAATGACCAAAGCTCATAAATCTCGATATTCCATTCACCCCGATTCTGACAAAATGTACCAGGACCTTCGTCCTAAGTATTGGTGGCCGGGCATGAAAAAGGATATCGCCGTGTACGTGTCAAAGTGCCTAACTTGTTCGATGGTTAAAGCCGAACATCAAAGGCCCTCTGGCTTACTCGAACAGCCCGAAATCCCGATGTGGAAATGGGAGTGTATAGCTATGGACTTTATTACGAAACTTCCCCGCACTTCCTCTGGTCACGATAGCATCTGGGTTATCGTTGGTCGTCTTACCAAATATGCGCACTTTATTGCTATACGAGAAGACTTTAAGGTCGAAAGATTAGCCTGAATCTATACCGACGAAGTTATATGTTGACACGGGACACCTCGTGACATCATCTCTGACCGAGACTATTGGTGCACTTATGTCTATTACCTACATCTAGGATGAGTCTGTTGTACAGATAGGGTTTCGTAGCGTCAGAAGTTTAGTTTTGAAAGTTTTTGTATGTATACTGTTTTTTTCGTACGAAAATCTGTAAGGATTTTTACACGAAAATTTCGTGCGAAAATCCATGTTGCCTACTCACTTGGTGCTGTCATGTCTGCCTATAAATAGGTGACTTAGGTTTTGTGTTAGGCATGCTGTTTTGAGGAATCAGTGGCGAAGCCCTGTTCGAGTCTGTAATCGTTGCTAACGTTTATTCAATACATAGACGGTTAAACAGTAATCATCGCTTGTTCTTTGTTTGTTCAATCAGCTAACAATGAACTCCGCCAAGGCTGACCGGAAAGCTCATTAAGTTGGGTCCGATCCTAAGCTTCATTCACAAGTGGTATCAGAGCCTTAAGGTCTGATTTGTGAACAAACAACCAAGTTTCAGTTGGATTCAACCTTCAAAGTTCAAGATTCATCCATTAGAAACTCTTCTTCTACTCTTTCTTGGAACTTACTCTAGATCTGAAGGATTTCATGGACAATTTGGACTAGGTTATTAGTATACCGTGTTAAAATCAACTCTAATCGGCTTACTGAATCAAAGAAACCTAAAATCCATCAAAATCATGTTTGAAATCATCAAAAACGTGAAATTGTGAACAAGTGTTCAAGGAAGATAAGTATTTTCGCACGAAATACTAGGTTTCGTATGAAAATTAGAAGTCTAAAACCTGAAAATTTGATTTAACAAAGAAACATTATTCTCGCACCAAAAGAGAATTTTCGCACGAAAATCTATTTTTTGCACGAAAATCCAGCATATATTTCGTACAAAAATCTTGTGTCTCAAACCAATTTTCAGTCAACTTCAAGTTAACCAGTTTTAATCTGTTTTCTGTTTTAAGTTTTTGCCAAGATGTCAGGTGAAGAAGAATTCCATAACGCTTTTGCTACACAAGCCGTTACAGCCTCCGTAGCAGCCCAGAACATGAATCCGGAAAATGAAATGGGAACCACTACGAAGCCTCCAAAGCTCACGAACATCAAAGATTATGAAAGTTGGAGTGAGCGTTTCAAGAACTGGGTTCAAGCGACAAACTTAACAGTTTGGTTCGCACTCGAAAACAAATATCAACCACCACTGAATGAACTTGGCATTGAGAAAACAATGGCTCGTTTGTCCGAAGAAGAACGAGAAAAATACAACATGGAAAAGAAAATGGTGAATCTTCTTCAGCAGGCCATAAAAGAAGAAATCTTAGTTCTCCTGCAACATGACGATGATGCTCATTCACTATGGCTCGCCTTATGATTAAGGGCACAAGGGAGCACTAATGTCCGAAAAGGAAAGAAGACGTTACTAAACAAAGAATTTTAAGTATTCAATATTCTTCCAGGCGAGAACATGAAGCAACTCATCGAAAGGTATTGCCACCTGGTAGTGCAGATGAAACGAATGGGAATTGTTAAGACGAATGAAGAACTAGTCGACAAACTAGCAGATTCTTTGCCAGAAGGAGATTGGGCAACATATCTAACAATCCTGAAGAATGGAGCTGAGTATGACAGTCTCAGTTTGCCGAGATTCAAAGAAAAGTTGGAAGGGCACGAACTAGAGATGCAGAAAATGGCAAAAGGCAAGAAAACGAACTCGCAACAGGATGTGAGCTTATACTACAAAGGAAATCCAAATACTCCTATTTAGAGTCCCAAGATCCAAACAGCCTTCAATAATAACATAAATGCTAGTCCAACCTCCAACCAGTCCAGTGGATTTCAAACGTTTGCTTCCTTCAATCCAAACAATCACCAAGGACAACAATCATCTCAGAGCTCAAATCAATCACAGAGCAACCAGCAGAGTCAACCCAACTCTAACCAAAGAATCCTGCAATGCAACATCGCAGTAAATCTCCAGAACACTCAAGACTTCAATGAGCAAACTGCTAAGCAGCATATGGTGCTCCTTGAAACAGTTCTAGAATCCTACGAAAGTCTTGTAGCTGGTCGAATTGGAAACCCAGAAATGACTAAAGAAGACTACGACTAAATTGATCCATATGAGATGGAATTAATTGACATCATGTGGTGCATGGCATCAGTGGTTCGAAGAGCTCAGCGTGTCATGGAAATTACTGGAAGAGATGGTTTAAGGGGCCTTGACGGTAAATTAGGCTTTGATAAATCCAAAGTCACATGTTTCAAGTGCAGAGAGAAAGGGCACTTCAAAGCGAATGCCCAAACCGAGAAGTAAAAGGCAATCATAATCCGTTTGGTGATGATAATTACAAAAAGGCAATCTATCATCGACCATAACCAGAGAAGAGATTGGTACAGATCGAAGATGGAGGTTCAAACTCAAAAGATAAAGCTCTGGTGGTAACACAGGAAGATGAAGGATTCAATTGGAACAATTTCATCTCCAAAAAGGAAAGTCTTGCACTTGTTGCTGAAATCATGGAAGAACCATAAGCATCTGAAGAAGTGTCAGAAGAAGAAATGGAAGAAGTATTGGCAGATTACTTCAGAACTTCAGCAGAGGAAGAAGAACTTCTAGCAGGTACCCCCAAACCCTGTTTATTTGACACAATTATGAAAACTTTTGCAGGTAGCTTCGATTCTGGTCACAAAGAAGAAAGTCCTGAGGAGACAAAGACAGAGTTGTGGAAGTGATTGATGTAACCAAGCCTGTAACACTAGAGAGCCTAACCGATATTGCCAACAAAGCACTCATGGCCAATACAAACGAGGTAGTCAGTGTGGAAAAACAGGTAGAAAAGGTTGAAACAACTGAAGAAACTAGCAAAGCTCAAACTGTCGAATTGGTTAAACCATGCTTAAAATGTGCTGAAGCATGTGAGCAATGTGCTGAGAAAGAAAAAGCGTTTAAAGAACTTAAAACATACAATGATAAGCTGTCATACGATTACAACACTGTAAAAGAATCATATGATAAGCTCAGCAGGACCATTCGACAGTATGAGAAAACTGTCAAAGAAAATGACAACACACTTTCGATGCTCAAAGCAACTGTGATGGACAAACAAATGGCCATTAATCTTCATATTAACACAACTGCTGAGCTGAAAAATGAGCTGGAGAAAACTAGAATTGAAACAGAAAGGGTTAACAAATTGTTAATCAGTTACTCTACGAGCATGTATGTCCTCGATCACATTCTGCCAAAACCAGAAAGCAGTAAAGATGGTAAGAAAAGTGAGAAAAATCTTGGAAAATGTTACGATCATGTTCCACCTCCTATGTGGAATAGCTATGCTAAGAAACATCCTGGCGGAGTGGATAAGGCGCTAAATTTAAATCTTCTCACAGAAAAGAATAACGAGCTGCCTGAAAATCTTGAGGTAACATTTCCAAAACAGAAAAGGAATGTGAATCCGAGGTGGTAACTAAAGTGTTTGAAAATGTGTTTGAAAATGAGTCTGACAGCACAATTTATGAAAGTGCTGAGTCAAACATTGAGAAATTAGAGTCAAGTTCACATTCTGAAAGTGAGAAAAGTTTTCATGAAAATTTTATCACAACATCAGAAAATGGTTTAAGTGATGATCCTAATGTAGTTATCTACAAACTGAAAGGATCAGATAAACTATATACCGATGAAGAATTCCCAGTACAGAATGTTAACTTTGACAGTGTTGATAAATTCTTTAAATTCATTGAAGTTGAAACATCTGAACTTGAGAAGAATGTTAATGTTTTCTACTCAAAACCAAAGAAAACTCACAAAAACATTCATCCCAGAGGAAGAAGTTATCCTGAAAACAAAAGGGATGGGTTAGGGTTTGAGAAGAAACAAAACAACAAATCACGAAAACTAGATTTTACAAAGAAAGTTGAGTTTGTTTTTGGAACCAACACTGTTGAAGAAAAAGAGGTTACTAACAAACAAACCAACGAAGAGTTTAAGAAAGAAAAGGAGCTTCATGAACAGGCTTTGGAACACACTGTTGAAAATGACAGTAGAACCTTTTACAGGTGTAACAAAGTTGGGCATATTGCACGACAATGTTCACAAAATCGTCCAACACATGTTCATGAACAAAAGAGGTTTACAGTAAATGAGAAGAAAAAGGGTCCAGCGTTTGTGCCAACAAAAATTTTAAAGAGAAATGAAAATGCCAATTCTATTAAGAAATCACCACCTGAGATCATTTCAAAATTTGCAATTGGAGAAACATCAAAGAAAAATGAAAAGAAAGAATCTAAATTTTACATCAAAAAGGCATTTTCTAAAGCACAAACCTGGGTAGCCAAAGCAAAGACATCTCCTGTAACTCCAAAATCAACCAATGTTCCAGTCAAATCAAAAGATAAGACTGACTTCAAAACTGGATAGTGGGTTGAGGTTAAGAAAGATGACAAAGTTGCCAAAGTTCCTAAAGTCGACATTGTCATCCCACCCAAGACCGAAAGGGCTTGGGTCTCTCTGTTTAAGTAATATGCTTTTAATGTGTGCAGGGGCTTCCAAGGTCAATCACTTCAAAGTGGATAATGGACGGTGGAGCTTCTAGGCACATGACTGGGATGTTGGCGTTGTTATACAATGTTAAAGCCATCAGGGGAGGATATGTTGGGTTTGCCGGAACACGGGGCGACAGGATCGTGGGAGAAGGAATTTTGACAAACGGAGTCGTATCTTTCGACAAAGTGAGCTACATCGCTGAACTTGAGAACAATCTTTTGAGCATTTCATAGACTGTGACAAGAAGTTCACAACTCACTTCACTGACAAAGAATGTTTTATTCTCAAACCTGGTTTCGTAATTCCCAAGGAGTGGATTCTCATGCGCGCTCCACGAGAAAAATGATCTATATGTTTTAGACATGAGCGTCATATCCACTACTTCAAAAGAAGGGCAGTGCTTTGTATCAAAGGCTACAAAGAAAGAATCAATTCTATCGCATAGGAAGATGGGTCACATACACTTAAGGAAGATGAATTCTCTGTTGCATAACAATCTAGTGGAAGGGGTGAATCTAAAAAATTTTCATTTATCAGACGACTATATCAGCTGCAAAAAGGGGAAGCAGCACAAGAAGTCACACCAGAGAAAGCTTCTAAACTCCATAAATTTTCCACTAGAAAGGCTACACATGGATCTCTTTGGGTCTGTCAATGTGAAGAGTATTACAGGAGATCTATACTGTCGGGTTGTAGCCGGTGACTTCTCAAGATTCTCATGGGTTTTCTTTCAAGAAAGCAAGAATGAAACATTCGACATTCTGATGATCCTGTTTCGAAAGATTGAAAACCTTTACCATTTGCCTATCAAGAGAATCAGTATTGACAACGATACTGAGTTTAAGAACAACAAGATGCTCGAATTCTGCAATGCTAAGGGTATTCATCATGAGTTCAGTGCCCCCTATACTCCTCAACAAAATGGAGTAGCTGAACGAAAGAACATAACGCTTATTGAAACTGCACGCACGATGCTTGCCGACTCTAAGTTGCCTATTAGTTTTTGGAGCAAAGCTGTTGCCTCTGCATGTTACACCCTTAACCGTGTAATGACAGTCAAGAAACACAAGAAGACATGCTTTGAACTTCTTAACCAGCGAAAACCTAATCTAGAGTTTCTGGAACCCTTTGGATCACCATGTACAGTTTTGGACCCGGAAGGAAAATTTGGAGCCAGATCTTTGGAAGGTTTCTTCGTAGGATATGCAAGTCCGCAAAAGCGAGTCTTTCTCCCAAGCTTGAATCAGGTTATTGTTGCTCAACATGTTGATTGTCAGAGATACACAACGCCCGTGCAAAAACCTGGAGATCCATGGCTGTTCAATTACGACGGGTTATGGAATTCGTTTGATCTGCCTGAAGAACCTTCTGAGGAAGAACTTATCTTGCTATTTCAACAACATTTGATATCCAATCAAGAGCAAGTAACTGGGCCGTTGGTAATTTCTCCAACAACAGCACCTTCCTCTGAAGCAGGTCCAAGCAACCGTCAGTCAGAACCAGTTGTTTCATCAGAACAAAATACTGCAGAACCATCTTCTCAGCCAGTAAATGCAGAACCTTAACAAGATCCTACTTTTGATAATGGGGATACCAGTTCCGATGAAGGATCAGAAGAGATTACAAGTTATCTAAACAATCAAGCTGCCGAAACCAGTGCGAGAAATGAGGCCACTTCTTTAGAACAAGTTGCTGATCAGAATATCACAACTTTGGAAAGCTCAGTAAAAGTTCCAGGCGAAGTATTGCCAAGATTAGTCTCCTACCATCCAACAGATAACATCATTGGAGTACTGCAAACGGCCATGAAAACGCGAAATCAGATCAATAAGGATCTAAGTTCCTTTTATTCCAAAGTTGCTCCACTCCAAAATAAATTTTCTCATAGTTGTTTTGTTTCTTAGGTAGAACCAGGAAACATGAGAGATGCTCTTAAAGATGATAGTTTGGGAAGCAATGCAGGAAGAATTATTGCAATTCCAGAAACTTGGAGTCTGGGAACTTGTTGATCTACCGCCAAAGCATAAAAAATAAGCACACAGTGGGTTTACAAGTGCAAAAGAGATGACAGAGGAGTCGTTGTTCGAAACAAAGCTCGCCTCGTAGTTCAAGGTTTTCATCAGGAAGAGGGATAGATTACAACGAAGTCTACGCCCCAGTTGAACGTCTAGAAGCTATCCACATTTTCCTGGCATTTGCCTCATGGAAAGGTTTCAAAGTGTACCAATTGGATGTGAAATCTGCTTTCCTATACGGTAAGGTAAAAGAGGAGGTATATGGCGGCCAACCACCAGGGTTTGTCGATCCAATTCACAAAGACAAGGTCTACTTGCTGAACAAAGCCCTTTACGGATTACACCAGGCCCCGAGAGCCTGGTACGAGACGCTTTCCAAGCACCTACTGGCTAATCAATTTACCAGAGGGACAGTAGACAGCACCCTCTTTACAAAGGAAGTAGATGGACATCTGATTATTGTACAAATCTATGTGGATGATATCATCTTTGGATCGACAAATGAACAGCTGTGCAAGGACTTTGGGAAAGTCATGAAAGAAAAATTCGAAATGAGCTCTATGGGAGAGATGAAATTCTTTTTGGGGCTTCAGGTTGAACAACTGCCAGAAGGTATTTTCATTGACCAGATGAAGAATGTTCATGACGTGTTGGAGAAATTCGACATGACAGGAACTAAACCCGCCTCTACCCCTTTAGCCACAAACCACGGCATTTGTCCAGACAAGTATGGAGAAAATGTTGATGAAACATTATATCGCTCCGTGATTGTATCCTTGATGTATCAGCGCTTCTCACCGGATATCATGTACCCCACATGCCTTTGCGCCAGATATCAGTCAAGTCTGAAAGAATCACATCTGTTGATCGTCAAAAGGATCATGCGCTATTTCAAAGGATGCCCGAGCACCAGTTTGTGGTATCCACGTCACGACGATTTCAACCTTGCGGGTTACTCTGACTCTAATTTCGGTTGCTGCAAGCAGAATGCTAAATCTACAACAGCCGGCTGCCAGTTCTTTGGAACTCGTTTGGCCATGGCAGTGCAAGAAACAGACCGTGGTCGCTCTCTCTACTTGCGAAGCTGAATACGTTTCAATATCCAGTTGTTGTTCCCAAATATTGTGGATACAACAACAGATGAGAGACTACAGTCTGCAATTTCTTGATACGCCCATTTTCGTAGATAACAAGGCGGCCATTGTAACAAATCTCCAAAACACCTCGAAATTAGCCGAAACGTAAAACCGGACACACAAATCGAGACGCGGCATGCAAAACGAGACAGGTTCACCTGGACAGTCCAGGCGCCACGGGCCTGAGACACCAGTCTTTGTCGCGACGCGCGGGAGGTATCCAGGTGACGTGTCACCGTTTCGCGCCATATGGCAACCCTACACTTGTGACCAGGCTGACCTAGCCTAGCTAGGCACCTCAGGCGCCACGTGAGAGGGAACCCAGATCCACGCGCGACGCGCGGGGGAGGTCTAACTTGGGTATAAATAGAGCAGTCTGGGACGAAGTCCAGTGCTCACATTCGATCGAAATTCTCTGATCGTACTCTCTCGTATCCCCACTTTTCTGATAAACACCCCCTAAAACCTATACCCCTAAACCTGCGAAGCGCTGCCCGCTGTAAGTAACTTAACTCCCGATCACTAATTCACTATCCTACCCAATCGATCTAGAATCACCAACGCATGTCTAGGCTCTGCCCGACTACGTTCGTTGGAGTTCTGTCGAGTGTTGTATGGACACCCTACCCAATCGATCTAGAATCGCCAACGCATGTCTAGGCTCTGCCCGACTACGTTCGTTGGAGTTATGTCGAGTGTTGTATGGTTAAAGTGACTTGGGTTAACTTACTAACACATGTGCATTGTATGTTTTAATAGAAATCCCATGAAGTAATCAAGAACTATTACCAGGAACTCCGTAGGAATACTTAAGTGTTCAAGGCGAGTACATTCTCTTTTTGTAAATCTTTTTGTGAGTCAAAATGTGTTACCAAAACCTTAAATGATTTAATTATGCTTAACGGTGATTGAGTATATGTATTCTACAATTACTGCCGGTATGTTGGGGTTTTGTATACATTGCTGGTCCAAAGTCACGGGAGGGTGACAGGAACCGTTACTGTTGGGTGACAGGGCCCACAAAGTAATATGACCCACAAGTCAGGATTGACAGTACTGATTGAGTAATTATGTAGATATAAACATTGTAAATGCAGATGATCCTCAATAACTGTAAAGTATAATCACTTGCTTTGATAAAACTGAGATGGATTCGCCAGTATTTCTTGCTGATAAAATGTTCTTAAAACGTGTTTCAGGTAACTTAATGTGAAGCTAACAGAAGCCAGCTGGAGAGCACTGAAGGCTTAGAAAAGCGGCTATAAAAGTTACCTAAATAAAAAGGAGTTTCTGTTTTCCATAAATTAGGGTCTGTCCCTAAAAATATGTACTGTAATGGAAACATGGATTTTACCCCATTGGTTTAATATAAAAGTTAGTGTTTTGAAACTCTGATATTTATTTTCTAACTACGATCCTGATGTTGTAATTACGCTGCCAAACCAATAAACGCCGGTACCACCAGCTTTGTATCCCGTGGCACCCACTCCCAGGGTGGGGTTGGGGGGATGCGACAGAAGGTGGTATCAGAGCTATGCCACTGGTTTAAGCCATTTAGGTGTTCTTTTGAAATACCTAAATTTTAAACAAATATGTATATATTATTTGGTATTATTTTACTAACTTCTTTAGTTTATAGAATGAGTGATCAGTGTACTTCTGACGCTTATCGTCACCTACCTCATTCTCTGATGGATGAAGGAACATCCCAGCCAACCACAGACTACACAACTGATTCCGAAGATGCTTTTGTTTTCAAAGCCAAATCTGTAGAACCTTTTCCCCCTAATAAGAGAAATTAGTTTAGTAGAGCCAAAGTAGAGAAAAGGAAAAGATTGAGACAAGCTCAACAACGAGCCCTAGCAGCTAGAACTGAGAGAAACAGCCGAAACCCTGAAGTTAGACCCTTGTGGGAGGAAGAATTGGATAGGCAGCTAGCAAATTTTCACATGTTTGGAAATGCAGAAGGAGAACCTAATTTCAATCAAGTAGCAAATCCAGAACCTCCGTTGCTTCCCTTATTTCCTAACCAACCCATAAACCTAGAGCAGAATCAGGAAAATCAATTTCCAATACCAGCCTTTGACCCCAATAAGATACCTAGAATTCCAGGCCCAAACCCTGTAGATCCATGGTGGGCTAATACCTGGGCAATTCAGAACCTGCTAGAAAACCCAATCCCATATGAAGAACCAGTTCCACCTTACCCTGAACCAGTGCCAGCCCCAATACTACCCAGGGAACATGTGGAAGAACTCCGCCAGCTGATCGAGGTGTCGCGCCTCGGTCAAAGATAATATTTATAACCCGATTTACCCTAACTATGAGCTAGTGGTAGTACGGGGTCAAACCATGAAGTGTCTGTGGTTTGCGATCGGATGTGATTGATTTTAAATAAAATTGTCACTTTATGAAGCTTGCTAAAGGAATGATTAATTTTGTTTGTTTGAAAGTGATGTCGGAATAGACCGACAAGTTTTGATTGAATTAAGTAACGACTGAAAACTGAGAATGATTTCAACAAAAGTAAATAAGATTGTCAAAAAATAGTAAGAAAACAAGGTTCACACCCGGTTCAACAATTGCAAAGCTTAGGGTTACTAAGTGTTTTAATTTGGTTTAATCAAATTAGTTCATTAATGATTTAGAATAACAAGGCTTAGATGCCAATTGCTATCAACGTCATAGACAACGGACCACAATGCACTTTGTTACCGTGGACAAGTGAAATCTATCGAAAGATAAAGCATAAATACGCATATTCATTTCACAAAGACAAATTTCATAACTCATTCGTCAATTCGGAAATACAATACAAACGTAGGACAATTATCTTATGATCAAATGCAATTCAATTAGTCACAAACCAAATGTTTGACAAAAGTAAAACCCTAGAACCTTACAAAAGTCTACACCGGGGTGAAACCTCCGGAAATTAGCCACTCATGGTGAACGGAACACGATCAACGGATGATGAAAGCTCGAACTTTGACATCTTGAAGCCTTGAAGGTGATGAAGATGATGATTAGGGTTGAGGTGGATGATGTGTATGGATGAATGGAGGAAGGGATGATAATAGGCTAGGGTTAGGATGATGGATTCGGATGATGATGAGTGATGAAGGTTGGATGATTCTTAGCTCCTAGAAGGTGTTTCAAACTAAAAAAACTCGTAACTCCCAAGAATAGGTCAAAAATCCTCTCTTAACCCGTCCCAAAAAGCCAAAAATTGAAATTTCGCGAAGCAGAAAAAGAAGCACCGTCGCCGACGGCCAGGAGTGGCGTTGGTGACGGGTTGTGTAAACTCAGTTTTCTCCGACGTTTTATCCTGTTGTCTACGCTGAATAGTGGGTGACGGGTGAAAATGCACGGGGCGTCGCCGACGGTCCTTCAGGCCATCGGCGACGGCACCCCTAAACCCCAATTTCTGAATTTTCCGTTTCTTGATTCCGATTGATCCCGTTCGCGTCCCGGTGCTCCGTTTAGCTCCCGATTAGCTCCTTAAACTCCGTAAGACCTGTAAAACACAAACCTTATTAAAAGTAGGCTATCCGGTATTAAAAGTCACGTAAAAACATTAACTCAAACTATAACAAACACCAGTTTACACCCACGCATCACATCCCCACACTTGTCTTTTGCTTGCCCTCAAGAAAATCTGTTTTTCACTTTCACGTGGGTCAAAAGAAAAATACACTCCCCATTCTTGAGACATAAGTTAAAGTCTTAAGTCATACCCGGTTCACGATATTTTGCAACTTCAAGTTATTTAACACTCAAAGGAACTAGTCATATGAAAATGGTTATTCAAGATTAACCCGCCCTTAAAACTCACAACATATGCATATCCCTCACAATGTTCACTCCACTCGGCTTACAATTTGGCTAATTTATATGATGTATTAGCGCCTTTAAAAGTGATCACTCAAAACCGAATAGAACATATATCCGCATACGCTTGCAACTCAATCATTCTCCACTACCGAACATGAATACTAAGCACAAGTCAAAAGGTCTTTAGAGGGTTGTAACGGCGCTAGTCTAAGGGTATAGAATAGGATATTTAAAGTGGCTAAGGTGATGAAAATTCGATCTTTATTATGATTACACTAAACTGACTAAACCCAAGTTGACAAACTAATAGGCTAAAACGTTCGCCTTTTATTCACAGCTACCGCACATCTTTTTGTGTTTTTCTTCAATCATTCTTCACTAGTTTTCATTGTATTTCCTGAATTTTCTGTTTTTTTTCACAAACTATATATACAACTAAAACTATGATCGAATTTCCATCACACAGGTTAGAAAGGTTTAAGGTTAAAAGGCTAATTTGGGTGATCAAACGAAAGGATTAGGCTCAACGTTGGCTACTAGGGGATATGTTTGGGTGAGACTAGATAAATGGTGTAAAACAAAAAGGTTTACCTATTGCCTTAATCATTCTCGTGCTTGTATTCGGTCTATGGTCTCAAACGTATCAAAAGATGCAAGTTCTACAATACATGACTAACGGACCACTCAAACAAAGAAACATGTATATGCATAATGTATACAAGTGGCTCAAAAACTCACATATTAAGGGTATGAAATGTGATATGCACAATTACAAGTTTCTTAGGTGAATTATTCCCAAATAACCACCCATTAAATACTTTTCATGCCTTTAACTTGAACTCGACCATGACAAAAGACCAAATGGTTCGTGCCATCCCTCGCTAACTTAGTTACTTGTGCTTTTTAGATTGCTTCAAACAAAGACATTTTTGAAAAGTTTTTGAAAATTTTCCCCCATCCCCACACTTGAGGTTAACATTGTCCTCAATGTGTAGTGTTTAAATGAACGGGTCAAAATTGAAAAACTTTTACTACCCCATCCCCACACTTGAGGTTAACATTGTCCTCAATGTTTTGGAATTAGGGCTCTTTATAATGCACAAGGGATGTGACACGGCTAACTTCCCAAAACTTTCACCCCGGAGACTAAAATACAATTTACACTCCACTTATTATCTACCTAAAAATCAAAGTAAAAAGAAACGTATGCACCTGATTTCCGATCTCATTCTTCACTTCCTCCACATCTTTCAACAAAGTGGTCGTCTCATGAACATAATGTACCTACAAATCTCAACCCTTGTGTAGAAGCATGCTTCTCACAACCATCAAAATTTGTTAGTAACCTAGTTTTACCACTTTTATGAAAATATCACCGCTCCATACGTTAATTTACTTTGACTTATGTGGAAAATAATGTACAACAATAACAATCCTAACTCACTTTCGTATGAATCACGGTTGCATTTAGCTTATGCAACAAGCCCTTTTAAACCTTCCGATAGCTCGGAAGGACGAGTAGGTCTCGTGAGGGTTATTTAGGGAACACACCCTCAAAGTTCATTTAACTAGGGAAGCAATAAAATCTAACTAGAACAAAAACTAAAACAAAAAAAATACAATAATAACATAAAACATACCTCGCCTACCTTTGGTGCTGTTCGTTTGGGTCTTTATGCGGGTATGGATTATACGGGTACCCGGTTATGGATGACATCATTTCCTTCCAATCATCAAACGGTCCCGATTCCCTTTCAGCTGGTGGTGGTGGCTGTATCGGGACGAAACTTTAGCCCGGAATCTCGGGCCAATGCGGAGATGGGTCGGAGGGTCCTTGAGGTACGGGGAGATCCTCATAGTTGAACCATGGTGTGTGTTGCTGAAATGGCAACCCGGCTATCAAATTCCTATGATGCCTCTCTCGATCATGCAAGATCTTGGCGTTATTAATGGCCATTTGTGGATCCATGGCGGTCGTCATCCAACGCCTATCCTCATAGGCCTCTCGCTCAATACGGAGGCGATCTTGTTCCTCCTCCCTCCTCTTCGCTGAGCATTTTCTTGAACCTGCTGTTGCTCCAACTGTTCCAACCGGGATATCTGTTGAGCTTGGAACAATTGTTGCTCCTCCCAATATTGTTCAACTTTGGTTCTATGGGCCGCTTCGTCATTCCAATGATTCTGATACTGTGTTTGGAAGCCTTGCTCCCATTGGCGCCTTTCCTGGTGGTATCCGCGGTTCTCCCCAATACCCGCGGATACGTTGTCGTACACCCCCTATTGCCCCCGATTATAATTGGTGTAATCCAGCCTACGCCGGGAGACAACGATTTGAGCAACCTCATTTGAAATTTCCCGATCCTATCAGGCATATCTCTGTCTCGGCCCCCTTGGACCGGCCTGTTCTTCTTCCTCTTCCACATCATGCATTTCCTCTTCTTGTACAGCCCCTTGGGCTACGGTGGGATCCGTAAATGTGAATTGGCGACCCTGATCATTTTTCACCGTATATTGGTGACCATAAACCTCGACGCTAATATTCCAATGCCGCCTGATTGAAGCGAAACAAACTTGAGCAATTGGCTTGGTTACCCATAACGAATCGACGGGTAAAGCGTTTTGCTTTAGGATCATTGCGCTTATCAACCTCACATACGGTATCATTTTTCTGGTGCATGATTCACGCGTGTCCCACGTGTTTATCATCACAATTTGGCGCCATGACAACTTTGGCGCACCAACCAACAATGAATGTAGCACCCTACAGTCGGGCGCCTTTACCTTCCCGTGGCCTCCAAACCGCAACATGACATTCTCCAGAGATATACCTTGGAGGATCTGTCCCTCCAACGACAGATCGTTTCTCGATTCACCTAACCCCCCGGACCCCGGTAACACAGTGGCTAACATACCAGCGGGATCAGCAGGATTCACCTTGTTATCCAGAAATTGGCCATGGTGTAGTAGTAATAAGCATCCGCACCCAATGAGTCAAAACGAGCAATACAATTCATGTGCTCGAATGACATGACCATCTGATTCTTCCCAATGTCACCGACCAATTGCCACGTGACTGGTGGTCCATCCCTGTTCAAAAACCATAATGTTGACAGCCACTCACAAACTGCTGCCAAATAAACCCTCGGTGTGATGTCTTCACACCAATTCAGAACACTCTCCCAGCCAAGCCTTTCAAACACTTGGACGATTCCTATAGCCCTGAACTCCTCCACTTTAACAGATCTTTTTGGAACAGATCGTTCCGGGACCGAAGTGGTGACGTTCCCGGAAACCATCTTCCATCTCCACATTTTTGCCTCTAGTTTTTTATTGTTATACCTTGACAACGGCTTCTTCTTGTTGTCGTTCCACTGTGAAGCTGTGCGGCTGTTTCTGAATTCATCCCAATCCCAATCCTGACGTTCCAACTGACCATCATCCTCTTCAACATTACTTAATTGTTCCCATTTCTTTTGGGCATATCCTGAGCCCGAACCGGCTTGTGAAGATGACCCTTCACCAGATGTCTTACTTCTTTTTCTTGAAAACATGGCTACAATCAAACACAAGGAACCAATTAGTATAACCAAAATTTCAAACAATCCAACTTTTGAACTAAACAATGGTGTTGACTGAACTTTTGCTTTAGATATAAATTAGCTTGTTTAAACTTAAAAGTGGCAACTTTATATTCTAAAACTTAATATTCATCATATTTATTCCAAAATCTATGGAAGTTCAACAAAATTAAACACCATGTTCATGTTCAAGCATACAGACAACATGTGTAATCACATCACTAAAGTTGTTGTAGGCTCAAATCCCACCCAAATCATCTATTCATGCTCAAATATAAGCTATAATCATCATACATTGCAATAAACAACCTACTCTAAACCAAAAAGTTTAAAAATTTCGGAAGAAATTGACTAACCATATGATAACCATGCTTAAATTAAAGAAAATCATACCTTTTTTGTAGCTTAGGCAAGAAGAACTAAAGAAAGAAGAAAATCTTGAAGCTTGATGAACTTCTTCAAAAACCCGAAATTTCACGCCCAGAATCTTGCAAAACTAGCAAGAATTACTGAAAACAAAGTTGGGGGTTTTGTTCCTCTCGGAAAAATACACAAAATAGGCTCAAGAATCACTGGATTTGGTGAAGATTTGAAGAAGTTCTGAAGGATGGATAGTTAGGGTTCTTATGAAGAAGATGGAAGTGGAATGAAATGTGGTGTTGATGAATGCAGAGATTTTGTGGTAGGATAGGGTTAGGAATAAGATATGGGGTCTACCGGGTCGAATGTATGGTTTAAAAAACTCTCGGGTCGAGTTTGGTTAAGCAAAATAAGATAAAAACCCGAATTTTTACGTCAAACCAACATCACCGTCGGCTGACAAACCACGGCCCGTCGCCGATGGCCTCTTGGTTCGTCGCCAACGTCCTCCCAAAAATGCGATTCTCCAAATTTTGATCTGACGCCTTAACCCGCTGTCTACGCGTAACTTCACCCGACGGCCAACTTTTTGCAACCCGTCGGCGACAGCCTTGTCCCCCGTCGCTGACGACACTCCTAAATCCTTTTTTTATTTTTTACGAAACTATGGGCAAAAACATGAACTTTTTTAAAAAAGGAGTCTAGCTGAATTTAATTCCTAAAAATTATAAAAAATCTTTTTGTGGGACGTTTCCGGTTTTAATATTCACTAACAACCTATCGTTAACGATCCTACCACCCCCCAAAAAGTCGTGTATTGTCCCCAATACACATAAAAGAGTTCGAACACATACCTCATGTTATAGAGACTCGTTTATAGCTTCCAGAACTACACACATCTCACGAGATTATTAGATCAAAACAATAAGTGTAACTAATCTAAAACAATGCATCCAAACAATTAAAAATAGTACATAACTCTACAAAACGTGTTACCGGTTCTCAAATGACCTCGTAATGTGGTACGCCCACTACGAAGCTTACCACTTACGTGCTCTTCTCACCTTTATCATCATTACCAACACATCCTACCACCCCCAAAAAGTCGTGTATTGTCCCCAATACACATAAAAGAGTTCGAACACATACCTCATGTTATAGAGACTCATTTATAGCTTCCGGAACTACAAACATCTCACGAGATTATTAGATCAAAACAATAAGTGTAAGTAATCTAAAACAATGCATCCAAACAATTAAAAATAGTACATAACTCTACAAAACGTGTTACCTGTTCTCAAATGACCTCGTAATGTGGTACGCCCACTACGAAGCTTACCACTCCCGTGCTCTTCTCACCTTTATCATCATTACCATCAAGAAATGGTTTTAGACGATGACCGTTAACCGTTTTCTTTAACCCATCCTTCGGGTCCTCAATGGTGACATCACCCAATTTTCCGACCCGTATGATCACGTATGGGCCCATCCACTTACTCTTGAGCTTCCCGGGAAAGAATTTAAGCCTTGAGTTGTAAAGCCAAACTTTTTGCCCTACCACAAACTCCTTTGGCTTCAACTTTGCGCCGTGTGCTCGCTATTGTATTTCGAAGCACACTCATACGCCTCCTCCAAATCTCTTCCAACTTGCATAGCTTTAACTTTCGCTCCTTACCTACATCGTCATATTTCATGTTAACCTCTTTAATAGCCCAAAAAGCACGATGCACAAGCTCAACCGGCAAGTGACAATTTTTACCGTAAACCAAACGGTAAGGTGTGGTACCAATCGGTGTTTTATGTGCCGTTCGATAGGCCCATAAAGCATCGTTCAAGTTTGTCGACCAGTCCTTACGGTCCGGTCGAACAGTCTTTTGCAAAATCTCTTTGATTTACCTACCTCTACCTAACAGCTTGTTTGCGGATGATAGGGGGTAGCAATTCGATGGTCAACACCATACCGTTTCAATAGTTTGCCAAAGTTCAAATTTTTGAAGTGAGACCTTCCATCACTAATGATTACTCGGGGGATCCCAAATCTAGAAATTATATTCGTTTGAACAAAATTGCAAACCACGGTATGGTCATTTGTCTTGGTAGAAATCGCTTCAACCCATTTCGACACATAGTCGACCGCCACCAAGATATACACGTTGCCATGCGAATTAGGGAAGGGGCCCATGAAATCGATCCCCCACACATCAAAAATATCTACAATAAGGATCGGTTGCATGGGCATCTCATCCCGTTTAGAGATACCCCCCCTAATTTTTGACACTCAACGCAATTTTTAGCAAAAGTAAATGCGTCTTTAAAGATAGCTGGCCAATAAAGCCCACTATTGAGCACTTTGTGCCCAGTTTTGTGACCACTGAAATGGCCCCCACAAGCAAATGAATGCAAGTGCGTCAAAACACTTGGGATCTCCTCGTCCGGAATGCATCTTCGAATAACTTGATCCGGACATATTTTGAACAAGTCTGGTTCCTCCAACGTGTCGTATTTGATTTGCGACATGAAGTGCAACCTTCTCCTCCGATCCCAATGAGCGGGTAAGTCCCTTGTAACCAAATAATTCACAATGTTAGCATCCCAAGGTAAAGTAGTGACTTTCAAAATATGCTCATCTGGGAATGCATCATCAATCTCTACACGTGAAGAACCCTCTACCACCATTAATCGGGACAAGTGGTCCGCCACCACGTTTTCACTACCCTTCTTGTCCCGTATCTCTAGGTCAAACTCTTGCAATAGAAGAACCCAACGGATCAATCTCGGCTTTGCATCCTTTTTCTCCATGAGGTACCTGATAGCAGTGTGATCAGAATATATAACAACTTTGTTACCCCATATGTAAGCCCAAAATTTTTCCAACGCAAATACCACCGCAAGTAGCTCTTTTTCGGTAGTTGTATAATTCAATTGTGCATCCGAAAGAGTCTTACTTGCGTAGTAAATAGCAACAGGTTTCTTTTCTACCCATTGACCCAACACGGCCCCAACCGCATAATCGCTTGCATCGTACATGATTTCGAATGGTAAAGACCAATTCACGATTGCAATATTGGGGCCTCCACCAAGTTCTCCTTCAAAATGTTAAAAGCGGTTTGACATTCTTTGTTAAAATCAAACGGTTGGTCCTTAAGCAACAATTTACATAAAGGTTTCGTAATGTCTATAAACCCCTTAATAAACCTTCTATAAAACCTCGTATGACCTAAAAATGATCTAACCCCTTTAACACTCGTGGGATACGGTAAAGTATAGATGACTTGCACCTTTGCACGGTCAACCTCTTGCCCACGACTCGACACTACATGCCCCAACACAATTCCTTCCTGAACCATAAAATGGCTCTTCCCCCAAATCAAAACTAAATTTTTCTCAACACATCTTTTCAAAACTTTTTCGAGTTGGTCAAGGCATGCCTCAAATGATGACCCAAAAATTGAGAAGTCATCCATAAATATCTCTAAGGACTCCCCCACCATGTCCGAGAATATACTCATCATACACCTTTGGAAGGTGGCGGGGGCATTACATAGCCCAAACGGCATTCGCCAAATGCAAAAGTACCGTAGGGGCAAGTAAATGTGGTCTTAGCTTAATCCTCCAGATGGATGGCTATTTGGTTGTAACCTGAATACCTATCTAGAAAGCAATAAAATTTTTGACCCGCTAACTTCTCAACAATTTGGTCCATAAACGGTAAAGGGAAATGGTCTTTGGAAGTTGCAGAATTTAACTTCCTATAATCAATACAAATTCGGCACCCGGTTACCGGCCGGGTGGCAACCTCTTCACCTACATCATTCGTGACGACTTGGATGCCTGCCTTTTTCGGGACCGTGGGCGTTGGGCTCACCCACTGACTATCAGAGATGGGGTAAATAATACCCGCATCTAGCCACTTCAACACCTCCTTCTTGACGACCTCTCGCATGTTTGGGTTTAATCGCCTTTGTGCGTCACGAGAAGGAGTGATACCATCTTCGGTGATGATTTTGTGCATCACCACTGAGGGATTGATTCCCTTCAGATCAGCAATAGTCCACCCAATAGCGGCTCTATGGGTGACCAAGACCTCCATAAGCTTTTCCTCTTGCTCTCTGGTTAAAGTAGCCGCAATGATCACCGGAAGCGTGTTGCCCTCACCCACATAAGGATATTTCAAATGCTTGGGCAACACCTTCAATTCAACCACCGGAGGCTCCACTAGTGACGGCTTCAATTTCGTATCAATCTTTTCCGGAAGACTTTCCACTTAATGTGTCTAAGTGGGTCTTCCTTCCTTTGCCGCCATCACCTCCATTCTTTTCACCTCCTCATCCATGCTTCGATGCGTTTCCACTTGCAACCTGTCAAACATGAAACATCCCTCTATTGTGTTTTCCTCTTCGACACTAATGTCACATAGAGGTATACACTTGTCAAAGACGTCCGTCATATAGCATTCTTCACCAACTAGAGGATTCGTCAATCCCGAAAAACGGACAACCGCAACCGACGGTTACCAAAAGTGATGTCGACCGTACCCGTTTTACAATTGATTTGGGCATTTGATGTTGCCAAAAACGGTATACCGCGTATAACCGTTAGTTGTTTGGTTCGGTCCAAGGAAACATAATCAAGTACAAGAAAGTCCACCGGACAGTAAAAATCATCGACCTTTACTATCGGTGACTATCCCACGGGGTAGTTTAGGAGTCAAATCCGCCAACACCACAGTGGTGTTAGATGACTGAAGTGGACCAAAGTCATATTGGTCATACAAACTACCCGGTAGGATACTCACACTCGCCCCAAGATCCAAAAGTGCCCATGTCATTTTAAATTCACCAACTTGAATAGAAATAATGGGCGCCCCCGGATCTTGTAGCTTTGGTGGAAGTGCACCCAAAAGAATCAACTAACATTTTAAGTCAAATCAAGTTTCTTAGGAAACTTGTTAGTTCGTTTCTGGGTGCACAATTCCTTTAAGTACTTCGCATAATAGGGCACTCGTTTGATCGCATCTAAGAGATGTAGGTTGATTTTACTTGTTTAAAAATTTCCCACATCTCCTCTTGTTGTGGGCCATGTTTTGTAACCACCTTCTTAGATGGTCCCAATAAAGCTTCGGGATAAGGGGCAGTAATAGCCTCCACACCCTTTTCCTTAGCCTTTAGGACTGGGACGGTCACAACGGGGGTATTTTTACTTTTTTCAGAAACAATTTTATTTGCACCCGTTTGACCGTCAGCACTCTCCTCATCACTGACATCTTCCACCACCCCTTCAACAAACTGAGGTGGTGGTGCTTCGACACCACTATCTATGACTCGACGACTACGTAAAGAAATTTTATTAATTGGTACCTCACGTGTGTTCTTCGAGTTGGACCCTTGATGCTTAGGGTTTGCAGTGGTATCACTTGAAAGTCTTCCTCCACTTCCTCGCATCTGAGCTACCTCTTCAGCAAGTTGTCCCACTTGCTTTGCCAACACCTTATGAGATTTATCCCTCATCTCATTCGCCTTTTTCATTTTCTTGATGTCACTTCTCGATTCTTTCACAACATTCAAGAGTGCATCAATCTTGGCATTCAAATCGTCACCACCACCTTGAGAGTTCGAATTACCTCCCGCGTTACCACCTTGGTTGTAACCCCTTTGATAGTTTCTTCATGGTTTTGATACGATTGATTACTTCCTTGATTGTAGTTTCTTTGATAGCCCCCGTGATTACCGTCTTGGCGGTTTTTGTATGACGATCCTCCTTGGTTACCCGCATTAAAGTTCGGGTTCATTTGATTGTCGGCGTTCCCATAACAGAAATTAGGGTGATTCCTCAATCCGGGTGGTAAGTGTTCGAGTTCATTTCATTATGTTTCTGATCACCAAACACTTGATTCACTTCCTCGGTGTCTTCGGCTTTTCCCATTTGACATTCCATGGTTTTATGATCAAGTCCCCCACACCCATCGCAACCCGTAAATTGCACCGCGTTGACTTCCTTTTTCTTCATACGGGCCAATTCCTGTTCCAATGTAGAAATGCGGTCCATTGAACTAGAGTCAAGGTCGGGTAGTGACCGGGATATGGGGTGCTTCTTAGCTCGGTCGGCCGACTCTTTAGCTTTTGATCTTTTGGCCATTCTCTCGAGAAACTCCCAATCATAATCTTCATGATTACTCAACAATGTTCCGTTACTCGTCGACTCCAAATGATTCCATGTCTCTCCGTTTAAGCCTCTCACAAAGCACTTCACCAATTCCCACTTTTCGATTTGATGATGAGGACATTTTCGGATCAATTCTTTATACCTCATGAAAGCCTCATGTAACGGTTCACTCGAGAGTTGCTTAAATGCTCGAATCTCATCACGCGCATCATCGGTCTTTGCCATCGAGTAATATTCATCAAGGAAGGCTTGTTGCATCTCCACCCAAGTGTGAATGCTATTGGTGGGCAATGTTAAAAACCATTGCTTAGCCTTGTCCTTTAGTGAGAATTGGAAAGCGTAAGCGAACTTCGTCTTGAGTGAAATGACCACCCCCAATAGTGCTACATATGGCCGAGAATTCTTGCAAATGCGTGTATGGTTCATAATTCGACCGTCCGTTAAAATGAGGAAGTATGTTGATGTAGTTGGGTTTTTAATCGAACGCAACTCTTTCTCTTGGCGGTGGTACAATTGGAGAATCATTTTCCGATATCATTGGTCGGAACCTACCGTCAACTACTTGCGGTGGTGGGTGTTGATTGTTGTTGCGATTGTATCGATTATCCCTTGGTGAACCGTTCACCTTTTGGTCCCCTTCTTCGATCCCCTCTTCTATCACCATCTCGATAACCCCCTTGGTTCCCGCCACCCACGTATTGTGGAATCCGATTACGATTGACATTTTGGTTGTTGTAATTGTTGTTACCATCGTTTCGGTTCCTATTGTTGTTACGTGGTTGACGGTTGTTCCCATAACCGTCATCTCTACCTTGGTCATAACCATATCCATCATGATCTCCCACAACATTGGCATATTGATACCCCCCTTCGTTATAACCAAAATTCCCATCGTCGTGGAAAGACCCTTCACTGTCATTTCCCCATCCATCGTCTTCAACTCGATATTCATAATATCCCCCATCGTCCGAGTATTCTGTGTGAACATTCACATGTTCCGGTGATTGATAACCAGGTATACTATATGGTGCGTCATCCAGTATATTATTCCTCAATTCATCAAGATTGACGAATTGATCTTCATTCGCGGGATTACCACGATTCACATTAACACCACGGTTGGTGTTAATGTTGCGGTTGTTGACATTTGGTGTTAATGGGTTTTATCGGTTTTTGTTTTGAGGTGGAGGTGTATGGGCTCGTTGTTTGCGGTTTTGATTAGGACCGCGGTTTTGAAATGGTCGTGTAGGTGGTCTTGAGTTGTTACCACCCGGTTGGTTGATTGGGTTTTGAGGTGGGTGATTAGGGTATTGGTGTTGATGTTGATTAGCATTTTGGTTATCCATTGGAACGGTTCCAACGGATGAGGTGCTTGGTGTATTGGGCTTTGGGGAATTAGAGACAACGGTTGCCTCTAATCGGTTGGCTAGGTTTCGTCTAACGACCCACTCAATTTCCGGTTCGAATACCAACAGTGAAGTTCTTCCGGAATTTCATGTATGCATGCACTACCTGTAACATGCACAAGTAACACACCCGCGTAACACAAAAGCATATACGATAATAAAAAAAGAAGCAATTAAACAGTTAATCACAAAAGCTAATAAATCCAAACTCAAAGCGCACGAACTCCCGACGACGGCGCCAAAATTTGATCGAGGTGTCACGCCTCGGTCAAAGATAATATTTATAACCCGATTTACCCTTAACTATGAGCTAGTGGTAGTACGGGGTCGAACCACAAAGAGTCTGTGGTTTGCGATCGGATGTGACTGATTTTAAATAAAATTGTCACTTTTATGAAGCCCCGAATTACCCTCAACTATGAGCTAGTGGTAGTACAAGGTCGATCCATGAAGAGTCTGTGGTTTGCGTATGGACAAGACTGATTTTACTAAGATTTTCACTTTTATGAAGCTTGCTAAAGGAATGATTAATTTTGTTTTTTTGAAAGTGATGTCAGAATGGACCGACAAGTTTTGATTGAATTAAGTAACGACTGAAATCTGAGAATGATTTCAACAAAAGTAAATAAGATTGTCAAACAATAGTAAGAAAACAAGGTTTACACCCGGTTCAACAATTGCAAAGCTTAGGGTTACTAAGTGTTTTAATTTGGTTTAATCAAATTAGTTCATTAATCATTTAGAATCACAAGGCTTAGGTGCCAATTGCTATCAATGTCATAGACAACGGACCACAATGCACTTCGTTTTCTTGGATAAGTGATTTCTATCAAATGATAAAGCATAAATACGCATATTCATTTCACAAAGACAAATTTCATAACTCATTCATCAATTCGCAAATACAATACAAACGTAGGACAATTATCTAATGATCAAATGCAATTCAATTAGTCACAAACCAAATGTTTGACAAAAGTAAAACCCTAGAACCTTACAAAAGTCTACACCGGGGTGAAACCTCCGGGAATTAGCCGCTCATGGTGAACGGAACACGATCAACGGATGATGAAAGCTCGAACTTTGACATCTTGAAGCCTTGAAGGTGATGAAGATAATGATTAGGGTTGAGGTGGATGATGTGTATGGATGAATGGAGGAAGGGATGATAATCGGCTAGGGTTAGGATGATGGATTCGGATGATGATGAGGGATGAAGGTTGGATGATTCTTGGCTCCCAGAAGGTGTTTCAAACTCACAAAACTCGTAACTCCCAAGAATAGGTCAAAAATCCTCTCTTAACCCGTCCCAAAAAGCCAAAAATTGAAATTTCGCGAAGCAGAAAAAGAAGCACCGTCCCCGACGGCCAGGAGTGGCGTCGGCGACGGGTTGTGTATACTCAGTTTTCTCCGACGTTTTATCCTGCTGTCTATGCTGAATAGTGGGCGACGGGTGAAAATGCACGGGGCGCCGCCGAAAGGCCTTCAGGCCGTCGGCGACGGCACCCCTAAACCCCAATTTCTGAATTTTCTGTTTCTTGATTCCGATTGATCCCATTCGCGTCCTGGTGCTCCGTTTAGCTCCTGATTAGCTCCTTAAACTCCGTAAGACCTGTAAAACACAAACTTTATTAAAAGTAGGCTATTTGGAATTAAAAGTCACGTAAAAACATTACCTCAAACTATAATAAACACCGGTTTACACCCACGCATCACCAGCTTGGAGATGAATTGGTGGAGGAAGGAAACCGAATTCGCCACATCGGAGAGAAACTCGTCGACGAGCGGGAAATGCAGTTTTAAGGAAGCCATAGCTTAATATATATATATATATATATATGTGTGTGTGTGTGTGTGTGTGTGTGTGTGTGTATTTTGTAACGTTAAAAAAAAAGAGTAATATCACTTATATAAATATATCGATGCGTAGGCTAGTAATATTTGAATTTCAGTTATGCTTGTACTAGATGCATATGTATGAAAAGGAGCAGATTGCTAATAAATTCCTAAATCATAGAATTACTGGGGTAAATTGCAGAGAATATACTACCACATTCTTTGAATATGCAAGGATTGTACCAACCTGGCCTCACCAGAACCAATATTAATCTCCCGTTACATCTGGGGATTAATCGGTGAGATCAGACATGTAGTCAAGGCAGCTAGACCACAAACCATAGAAGAAGCAGTAGAGCTAGCAAATACTTTGACAGATGAACTGGTACGTACGCAAGAAGAAAACCAGAAAAGGAACCTAGCTCAAAAGATCACACAGGAACTACGTTATGGAAATTCCAACCTTGGGAAAGGAGCAAGTTCTTCTTCACCCCCGTGTAAGTACTGCAAAAGGAGACATTCAGGAAAATGCTCTGCATACTGCAATTTTTGCAAATTTCCAGGGCATAAGGAAAAAGACTGCAGAAAGAAAGTTAGCAATGGGCTATGCTACCATTGCGGGGAAGCCGGTCATATTAGAACTAACTGCCCAAAACTAGCTCTAGCGGAAAACAATAAAGCAAAGACAGCCAAAGGACCCAAGAAGACTGCCAGAGCGTTCGTGCTGACCGTGGAAGAAGCAAAGATGATTCCGGATGTGATTGCTGGTACGTTTTTAGTTAATGATGTTTATGCAAAAGTATTATTTGACTCTAGTGCAAACCAAAGTTTCATAAATACTTCCTTTCGCAATTTTCTTAATCAACCATTAACTAAACTTCACCAAAACTGTCTGGTGGAGACGGCAAATGGATCTTCTATCCAAATAAGCAAAATCCTGCAAGGAGCAAAGATAGGAATTTTAAATCATAATTTTTCTGCTAACCTTTTTCCAATGGATCTTGCCGGATTTGATGTCGTGTTAGGAATGGATTGGTTGGTAGCCAATCAGGCACGAATAATATGTGATCAAAAGTCTGTAGAAGTAAATGTGCCATCTGGTGAAAGGATCACAATTAAAGGAGATAAGTCGACAAAATCAACAAAGTTCATCTCTGTGATGAAAACTACAAGCTATGCACGGAAAGGAGGAATAGTGTATATGATTTCTGTAATCATTAACACTTAAGGAAAAGAACTAAAGGATATTCCTGTAATATCTAATTTCTCAGATGTCTTCCCATAAGAGTTGCTTGGATTACCGCCAGATCGAGAGGTTGAATTTAGAATTCACCTAATACCAGGAACGGCACCGATTGCCAAAGCACCCTATCGCCTAGCTCCGACGGAGATGCAGGAACTGAAGAAACAACTGGACGAATTACTAGAGAAAGGTTTCATACAACCCAGCTCATCGCCATGGGGAGCGTCGATGTTGTTTGTTAAAAGAAAGACGGATGAATGCGTATGTGCATTGACTACCGAGAATTGAATAAGGTTACCATTAAAAATTGGTACCCACTAACAAGAATCGATGATCTGTTTGATCAACTCCAAGGCGCCCAATTCTTTTCTAAGATCGACTTACGCTCAGGATATCATCAGTTGAAAGTACAGGAAGAGGACATTCCTAAAACAGCTTTCCGAACAAGGTACGGTCATTATGAATTTACTGTCATGCCATTTGGTTTAACCAATGCCCCAGCTGCATTTATGGACATGATGAATAGGATATGTAAACTAATCCTGGATAAATTCGTAATTGTCTTTATAGATGATATTCTAAATTACTCTAAAAGTGAGGAAGATCACGCAGAGCATTTGCATACTCCTAACATTGTTGAGGAAAGAAAAGCTTTACGCAAATTCTCAAAATGTGAATTCTGGTTACAAGAAGTACAATTCCTTGGACATCTGGTGAATCACGAAGGAATTCATGTGGATCCCACAAAGATCAAAGCGATTACCAAATGGAAGGTTCTAGAATCACCCACGGAAGTAAGAAGTTTTCTTGGATTGGCACGATATTATAGACGTTTTATTCAAGATTTTTCTAGAATAGCCATCCCGTTAACCAAGCTAACTTGAAAATCGGTTAAGTTTGAATGGGGACCAAAGCAGGAAGAAGCATTCAGGATTTTGAAGCAAAAGTTAACCAACGCACTAATACTCGCTTTGCCAGAAGGAACTGAGGACTTCGTAGTTTATTGTGATGCGTCTAAGTTAGGTTATGGATAGTTGATGCAATGTCAAAAGGTTATTTCTTATGCCTCTAGACAACTTAAGAAGCATGAAGAGAATTATACAACCCATGATCTAGAGTTAGGAGCAATAATTTTTGCTCTTATGATTTGGAGACACTATCTTTACGGTAGTAAGTTTGTAGTATTCACAGATCATAAGAGTTTAAGATATGTCTTTGGATAAAAGGAATTAAACATGAGACAGAGGCGATGGATGGAAATCCTTAGTGATTATGATTGTGATATCCAGTATCATGCAGGAAAAGCTAACGTAGTAGCTGATGCTTTAAGTCGAAAGTATCATGAGAAGCCAAAAAGAATACGCTCTCTTACACTAAACCTGCAGATAGATTTAAATGAACAAATTAAACAAACACAGGAAACAGCAATCAAGGACGATGCTGAAGGATTAAAAGAAATGATTAAAGAATTAGAGAAAGGAACAGATGGAATTTGGAGATTCCATAAAAACAGAATTTGGATCCCTATCCAAGGAGATTTGTGAAAGCGGATACTAGAAGAAGTCCATAAGACTAAGTATACAATGCATCCTGGAAGTGATAAGATGTATAAAGACTTGAGAAAGAATTTCTGGTGGATAGGAATGAAAAAGGATGTAGCAAGCTGCGTTGCCAAATGCCTGACATGTTCACAAGTTAAAGCTGAACATTAGAAACCTTCAGGCCTGTTGCAACAGTTGGAAATAGCTATTTGGAAATGGGACTTTGTTACCAAACTACCAAGGACACGAAAAGGTAATGATACAATCTGAGTAATTGTAGATCGGTTAACCAAATCTGCTCATTTCTTACCGATGAAGGAAACGTTCTGTATGGAACAATTAGCTAAATTATATGTAAATGAAATAGTTTCATTGCATGGAATTCCTTTATCTATTGTATCTGACAAGGACAGCCGTTTTACCTCTCATTTTTGGACAAGTTTCCAAAAAGCAATGGGAACCAGACTAAATCTGAGTACGGCATATCATCCACAAACAGACGGTCAAAGTGAAAGAACAATTCAAACAATGGAAGACATGCTTAGAGCTTGTGTAATTGATTTCGGAGGAAATTGGGATGAACATTTGCCTTTGATAGAATTTTCCTACAACAATAGCTATCATACCAGCATCAATGCTGCACCATTTGAAGCCCTCTACGGGCGGAAATGTCGAACTCCAGTATGCTGGGCAGAGATTGGAGAAAATCAACTATCAGGTCCTGAAATTGTGCAAGAAACAACTGACAAGATCATTCAAGTCAAGGAAAGACTGAAAACGTCTCAAGATCGCCAAAAGAATTATGCAGATAACAGACGTAAACCCTTGGAATTTCAAGTTGGAGATAAAGTACTGTTAAAAGTCTCACCCTGGAAAGGAGTCTTAAGATTCGGCAAGAAAGGAATATTAAGCCCAAGGTATGTTGGACCTTTTAAGATTGTCAAACGAATAGGGCCTGTAGCCTATCAGCTACAATTGCCAAAGGAAATGGCAGGAATACATGATGTATTTCATATATGCAATCTCAAGAAATGTCTAGCAGACGAATCATTGGTGATACCTCTTCAAGATGTAGAGGTAAATGAGAAACTAAAGTTCGTTGAGAAACCCATTCAGATTGAAGATAGAAAGATCAAGAATCTCAAGCGCAAGAGATTAGTTCTGGTAAAAGTAAAATGGGATTCCAAGAGAGGACCAGAATATACATGGGAGCTGGAGTCAGAAATGCAAAGAAAGTATCCACACCTATTCAAATGAATCTCGAGGACGAGATTAAAACAAGGGGTGGAGGATGTAACAACTCTCCAAAACACCTCGAAATTAGCCGAAACGTAAAACCGGACACACAAATCGAGACGTGGCACGCAAAACAAGACAGGTTCACCTGGACAGTCCAAGCGCCATGCGCCAGAGACACCAGTCTCTGTCCCGACGCGCGGGAGGTATCCAGGTGACGGGTCACTGTTTCGCGCCATCTGGCAACCCTACACTTGTGACCAGGCTGACCTAGCCAAGCTAGGCACCTCAGGCGCCACGCGAGAGGGAACCCAGATCCCCGCGCGATGCGCGGGGGAGGTCAAAATTGGATATAAATAGAGCAGTCTGGGACGAAGTCCAGTTCTCACATTCGATCGAAATTCTCTGATCGTACTCTCTCGTATCCCCACTTTTCTGATAAACACCCTCCTAAAACCCTAAACCCTTAAACCTGCGAAGCGCTGCCCGCTGTAAGTAACTTTACCCCCGATCACTAATTCACTATCCTACTAGAATCGCCAACGCATGTCTAGGCTCTGCCCGACTACGTTCGTTGGAGTTCTGTCGAGTGTTGTATGGACACCCTACCCAATCGATCTAGAATCGCCAACGCATGTCTAGGCTCTGCCCGACTACATTCGTTGGAGTTCTGTCGAGTGTTGTATAGTTAAAGTGACTTGGGTTAACTTACTAACACATGTGCATTGTATGTTTTAATAGAAATCCCAGGAAGTAATCAAGAACTATCACCGGGAACCCCGTAGGAATACTTAAGTGTTCAAGGCGAGTACATTCTCTTTTTGTAAATCTTTTTGTGAGTCAAAATGTGTTACAAAACCTCAAATGATTTGATTATGCTTAACAGTGATTGAGTATATGTATTCTACAATTACTGCCAGTATGTTTGGGTTTTGTATACATTGCTAGTCCAAAGTCACGGGAGGGTGACAGGAACCGTTACTGTTGGTTGACAGGACCCGAGGTAATATGACCCACAAGTCAGGATTGACAGTACTGATTGAGTAATTATGTAGATATAAACATTGTAAATGCGGATGCTCCTCAATAACTGTAAAGTATAATCACTTGCTTTGATAAAACTAAGATGGATTCGCCAGTATTTCTTGCTGATAAAATGTTTTTAAAACGCGTTTCAGGTAACTTAATGTGAAGCTACCAGAAGCCAGCTCAAGAGCACTGAAGGCTTAGAAAAGTGGCTATAAAAGTTACCTAAATAAAAAGGAGTTTCTGTTTTCCATAAATTAGGGTGTGTCCCTAAAAATATGTACTGTAATGGAAACATGGATTTTACCCCATTGGTTTAATAAAAGTTGGTGTTTTGAAACTCTGATATTTATTTTCTTACTACGATCCTGATGTTGTAATTCCGCTACCAAATCAATAAACACCGATACCACCAGCTCTGTGTCCCGCGGCCCCCGCTCCCGGGGTGGGGTCGGGGGCTGCGACAGCCATTGATATCACGGTCAATCCTTGTCAACACTCACGCACTAAATATATCGAGATTCGATATCACTTTATCCGTGACTGTCACGAGAAAAAGTTGATACGAATTGAGAAAATCCACAGTGATGACCAAAAAGCAGATTTTTATACCAAAGCTTTTGATAGAGCAAGATTTCGAAATCTTTCAAAATTAAATGGTTTAAAGAATCTGTCATCAGGGGATATTTATGAGCTTGAATTTGAGGATGACTATGTTGGGACGTAATCCTCACTGGTAAGTCAATTTTCGTAAATAGTTTACATGTTTTCTTTAAAACCAAAAATCCAAAAATATGTTTTTGATTTTTAGGGGGAGAAAAAAGTTGTGAAAATACAAAAACATTGAGAAAATTCATGAAAAATACAAAAACATTGAAAAAAACTCATGAAAAAAACAAAAACATTAAAAAATCCAAAAAAAAGAGTTTTGTGTATAAGAGGAGATGATAGTACATCAGTAGATCATTACAGTACGCGAAAGAAATGTAGTGTTTAAAAAGCGTTTAAACAGGTCTTTCTAAAGATATGTCGATAGGCTTCGCACGTTCAGTAAACTGCTTTCAGGATATAAACCTAAAGAAATAAAACTGGTAAATTTGTGGCTTAACATCTCTCGGATATATGGGCTTGGTACCCCGAAATTTCGTTTGAGAGAATGCCAGATTCTAAGATACTAGGTCTTTATATTTAGTTGATATATGGGTATTATACGAGTTCTTCAGATTTTGCGTCAGCAATGGCCTAGAACTTGTATAATACTTTCGCATTATTCACCCCCAAAGCTGCATAAAAAATGAAGAAAAATGTCATAAAAAGATACGACATGCTACAGTACAAAAATGAAAAAATTCCCAGGAGGAACACCACCAAAGTCGAGCCTTCATCTCTTTCTCTGTACGGTAGTACTAACCTGAGCTCTCAAGGTTTCGCATTTCACCCTTATACAGATATCAGTTAGATATACTCATCTGTGAGATGAAATCTATGGAATCTCGATGCGGGAGTATATTCTGAGGTGGGAAACACAGATTAGGCCATGTTGCTAAAATTTACCTAACATATCTTGAAGCAGTTGAGAAATGTGTAGAGGTTTAAGTGGATCAGTATACCAACAATCTGAAGAAAATCGGTTTAAGAACTTAAAAGTTTTATCTAGAGCAACGGTGCTGGTAATGTGTCTCAATAAACTGATATGATCCTCTAACATAAACTCGCAAAAATATGTATGTAAATATGTGTGTACATATTGCTTTAAGAATGGTTAATTTAGAAGTATTCAAAAATACAAAAAAAAAATCCGTTTCTACTTTATTTTCTGACTACCAGTGATGGAAAACAGATCTTCAAAGTCAAAGGCGACATAATGCAGAGGAAAATCGTTTGAATTTCGGGCTTGGAGCTAATCTGGAAACATAATCTGGTTTGGAACATTGAAAAGTTCATTAATTTGAAACTTAAAATCTAAGAATAATTTCAGTTTTGGTCATAAGGTGGTCAACCAAGGTCATTAACTTGGACTTGGTAACCAAAACAGTTATACAAGGTCATTAACTTGGACTTGGACAACTGTGTGGATAATTAAAACTGAAAACAAACGAAAAAATTGAAAAGTTGAGAAAATTTCAAGGGCCAACAAATTTTCGCATGAAAATTGATATTTCCGCACAAAAATCCGGCTAAACTTCACAATCCAAATTTTCGTGCGAAAATCCTGTGGCCTATATAAGAGAAAGCTGAGAATCATTCCGCACAAAAACAGTTAAGTAATTTGGTGCGGATTCTCTCAAGGCATTTGAGCTCTATCACTTGCTTCTCTCACTTTACGACGTTTTTGACACATTAGGGAGGTTGATTTGCACACCTCTTGTAATGGCTAAGGTATTCACCAAGATTGAACCGTCAAAATTGGACTCGTCGGACCTTTAACGGACTAAAACGTAGATCTAGGATAAACTAGCCGGTAAAACTTAAAATTGAACCCTCCAATGTTAAAATCGGCAAGTTTAACTAAGGTTTACCGTTTTAATTTCTTGAAAAAGTCAAAAATTGCTAGCGTTTTGAGTCGGTAAGAAAATGAACTAACTGATGGAGAAGACGAAGATTTTCGCACGAAAATCTTGGATTTTCGCACGAAAATCCATAACAAGAAAACTTATATTTTGATTTACTATTTTCGCACGAAAATTTAAAGGGTCATTCTTTACCAATTTTCGTACGAAAGTCAAGAAATTTTTGTTTGTGAAAATTTTTTCTAACTTTTTCACATCTAGCTGTTCCACAGAAAACCGTGTATGAGTTCCATCCAATCCACAACTCCTGCTACTTGATTGACGAAGGTGTACCAGAATTCGCTCCGTTCTCGAAATATATAGACTTTCTGGAGAAACTGCCGGTTTATCATGCCCTTACACATCATCATGATTTTTATGTTTCACACATTGATAGAGATTGGGTTGCAGCAGTGTTAAAAGCTGATGGTAAAGCTATTTTGTCAGCAATCAAGATTAAAGATAAAGATGTAGAAGTTACGATCACAGAGGATCTGATCCGCTCAGTGCTACATTTCATAGATGAAACTGACTTTCCGACTGGGTATACAGAGAAGTTTGTCAAAGGCTGCTTTTATCGTATGGGCTACAACGGATATGTGAACTCTGCACTGTTCAAGATCAATCGGCTGGGTTTGCCATACAGATTTCTTGCCCACTGCCTTACACGCTCATTAAGCCACAGGAAAGGGGGCTGGGATGATTTAGTGGAATATCATATGTGTATGATGGTGGCGGTGATATTGAACAAGCCCTACAATTTCAGTAGGATGATTTTTGAACAAATGGTGATGAATTTGGGGAAGAGTCGATTTCTGCAGTACCCCCGTTTTGTACAGATGATTCTTGATCACTTACATCCGAATTTGGAGAAAAAGAATAATGATCTCTTGAAGTTAGAACACATGACTGCTTCTGACCTCCACAACATCAGCAACTATCGCAAAGGAGGAAAGGCTCCAGCATTCAAGCCTGTGTTTGGAACATTTGCCAAGTCTGATTACGTCGCTCCTCCTGAAGGAATGGAGAAATGAAGGGAGCGGTGACGAAAGCGAAGAAGCAAGTATGATGGAGGATTTTGTTGAAAAGAGAAGTCAGTGGTTTATTCAGGGCGACGGTTAGAAAGGTCATTACGGAAAGAAGAAAAGTGGTGCTGCTTCAAAAAGAAAGAAATCTATAGAAACTTCTTCTTCCACACCTAAACTCCAGAGAAAACAAGCAAGTGTTAGCACTGTGTTGATTGGTGGGCCTGATAGTGAACATGTGAAAGTTGAAGAAACTGTGCAACAAACTGAACCAGTTTATGTTGAAGAAACGTTGGAACAAACGACTACAGACGTCGAGAGAATGGTTGGGGTTGAAAAGGAAGCAGGAGGTGGCAACGATGAAGGGCCATCCTCGAGCACAGATTCTGAGGATAGAAGAGAAGGAGAAAAGATAGAAAAGAAAGGAAAGAGCAAGAGAGGAGAGATAGAGAGAAAGAATTAGCTGAGCAGAAAAAGTGGAAGGCTACAGGCGATGATGATACACCTTATGAGCCTTCTGAGGGCGAAGAAGAGATTTCAATCGTCAAGCCTACAAAGAAGAAAACTACTAGAAAGCTTCGGTTCAAGCTAAGATCAAAACCTACTGAAGCTACAGTTGCCCCAACTGCAGAAACATCTTCTGAACGCCCCCCATCTCCTCCTCCTCGGCAGGTTGATACAGAGACGGGTATTTCATCTCCTCCACCAGTTGTTGATCCTCCAATCAGTTCTCCTCCTCCACAGTACACATCTACAGAGGTTCCTATCTCATCTCCTCCGCCAGTTACAGAGCCTCCAGTGGTTTCTCCTATTGTGTCTCATCCACAAGCAACATCATCTGCTCATCCTACATAGCCAGATCCTCCAATTGACACAGGTTTTGATGATTATTTCTTCGAGATGGGTAGTATTCCATGGGGGAGATAGGCTCACAGCTGATGACGTTTATGTTGGAAGGCTCAATGAGTTGGAAGAAAAATTGAAGTCTGCTGATGAAAAGATAAAGATTCTTGAATCCGATAGGGAGAGTATCAGGGAGATCTTGAGATTGGTGACTGATGATAGTGAAAGATATTTCCAAGCTTCCCAGAAAGTTGTAGTGTATGAAGAAAGAATCAAAGTCCTGGAAAAAGAAAGGGAAGTTCTAAAGGCAACTCTGAGTAGCTACGAAACAGAACATTAGAGGATCGTAAAGAAGATGGAAGAATATGAAGCGGAACGTGAGTCGAACAACAGGCAAGTAGAGCTTATGAAGAAGATTTTAGTTCGTACTCTGGGTATCTCTCTCAATGATGAGATTGAGAATATAGAGAGAGAGGAAGCTAGACAGTAAGTTGTGGAAAGAGAGCGAGTTTCCAAAGCACTGTCTGATGCTGAAGGCCGAGGCAAAGAAAAGATTGATGACATGCCCGTGCAGAAAGCTATGTCCTCTATGGCTCCTTTGATCGAACAGTCTGCGCTGGAAGCTGAATCCGCGCCAGTATCTTCTGATTGGTAGTTTATGATCCTACATTGATTAAGCAAGAGGTTTATGCTTCAAGGGGAAGGTGTTCTAGAATCTATGACGAAAGAGAAGGCAATCGCTCAAAGGGAGCTAAAGAAAGAGATTGACGAGTTGATAGATGAAACGTTTGATGAGTTAGAGAAGGAAGGGTTTGAATATGTAGCAACTTTATTTGATAATGAAAATATTTCTGTTGATGCTTACATGAACGACTCTATGTTTGAGCTAACTGATGAACAGGTTCAGGTGGAGTCATCTTTTGCAGAAACAGTGCCAAAGCCGAAAGTTATCTATCTTGAGCATGATGTTTGGAAGAAGGGGAGTATGTTCATAATCTCTCCAAGGCTGATCTTGCAGAATTAGCCTTCAAGAAGATTCTTTTGAGTTCGACTTTGAAGAAGAATTAAAGAACACAAGCACAGAGCCAAATGATTATGTTTTCAAAGACATCCCGCAAGCTAACGATTATGATAGAGTCATTATTGAAGATTGGGATTCAGATGACAATGAAGAGGCAAGATATACGGGTGAAGGAACTGATGTGTTTCCTACCGTTGATGAAATGACTGCCGAGATCGACGATGAGATATTAAAGCAGAAAGTAGCAGAAGCAGTTAAAGAGGGAACAGCTCCTAAACCACCAACTAAGGAAGAGATCATAGAGATGAAAAAGAAATGGTTCAAGGAGATGCCACCTGAGAGAAACTTCCGTCGTCCATTGGCTTTCTTCACCAGAGACCCTGACGCATCTCTGGGTGACATTATTAGTTGGGGATGGATTGAGGAACTGGATGTATATGCGTTGAAACAAGAGTATGGAGTGCAACACTTCAGAAGATTGGGAGATATACAGTCCTTGCCAGAATGGGATATGAAAGAGCTGGTCCAAACCAAGACGTTCAGTATGAAGCTGCGTTCAAATGATCAACGTCTATGGAAGCTCATCAAGTTTGAAGCTGAACATGGTTTCAATCTTTGGAAGCCACACAAGCCAAAAACCGTGACAAAGATAGATCCAGTTACTCAAGAGAAAGATGTGACTTTGATTGTTAAAAGGCCACGCGTTATGAAGAATATGCCTCTGAAGAAAATGGAACACGATTTTTAAAAGATCTTCAAGTGTGGCACTATGATTCGAGTACTTGAGAGGCTGTGATTTGTGTTGAACCTGATAAAGGGTCATGGGATATGTCCGAGGATCTATCAGAGACCGTGATTATGCACAAGAGAATCTATGGGCTATGGCGTGCAATCAGAGTATTGGATCCTATGTGGCTGGTCAACTGCTCAGAGAAAGACATTGAACGATTATTCTTCATCAAAATCAGTTATGAAGATAAAGACAAGGAGCAGGCCATGCAGTTCCAGAAAATTGTGAATGTTTGTTACGCTAACAACATTAATTCAGGAAAAGAATGGAAAACTTCATGGAGAAAGCTTGAAGATAAAGAGCAGAAAAGGAAAGATCAAAATGAAGAAAGGATTGAAGCTCGTCGAAAGCTGGCCACCCGTGAAAGGTTCAAGTTCGGGAATACTTACAACCGACCTCCTCCTACATATCAAACTCCCATTGCTTCAGAGGAGCGTCGAAGGCCACGCAAGAGATTTTTCGGATGATTCAAGTCAAACATGTTTAAAGTTTTTGAAGAAAACGTTTTGAAGACTGTCCAAGACTGCGGCAACATCCAAGGGGGAGTCTGTTGGTGCACTTATGTCTATTGCCTAGTCTAGGACGAGTCTATTGTACAGATAGGGTTTCTTAGCGTCAGAAGTTTAGTTTTGAAAGCTTTTGTATGTATACTGTTATTTTCGTACGAAAATCTGTAAAGATTTTCGCACGAAAATTTCGTGCGAAAATCCATGCTGCCTACTCACTTGGTGCTTTCATGTCTGCCTATAAATAAGTGACTTAGGTTGTGTGTTAGGCATGCTGTTTTGAGGAACCAGTGGCGAAGCCCTGTTCGAGTCTGTAATCGTTGCTAACGTTTATTCAATATACAGACGGTTAAACAGTAATCATAGCTTGTTCTTTGTTTGTTCAATCAGCTAACAATGAATTCCGCCTCTGTTAGCTGAGCAAGTCTGATCGGAAAGCACATTAAGTTGGGTCCGATCCTAAGCTTCATTCACAGAGACGATCACTTTACCTCACGTCTCTGGGAGACTTTTCAATCCGCCCTCAGTACTACTCTCAATCTCAGTACCGCTTTTCACCCTCAGACCGATGGTCAGACTGAGCGCACGATCCGCACCCTCGAAGACATGCTTCGTGCGTGCATCATAGATTTTGGTGGTAAATGGGATACGCATTTACCTTTAATTGAATTCTCGTACAATAATGTTATCACACCAGTATTCAAATGGCTCCTTTTGAGGCGCTGTATGGAAGAAAATGTCGATCGCCTACTGCATGGCACGAGATCGGAAAAGTACAAATCACCGATCCCGAGCTGATTCATGAAACGACAGACAAGATCCTCCAGATCAGAGACTATCTCCTGAAAGCTCGGAGTTGTCGAAAGAGTTATGCCGATAAACACCGCAAGCCCCTACAGTTCAAAGTGGGAGATCACTCCTTGGAAGGAGTGATCCGCTTCGGGAAGAAAGGAAATCTAGCGCCTCGATATATAGTCCCTTTAAGATTCTGGAAAGGATCGGTAAAGTGGCCTATCGCTCGAACTACCGCCGGAACTTAGCAACGTCCATCCGACTTTCCACGTGTCTAACCTCAAGAAATGCCTAGCTGAAGAGAATCTCCATGTACCTCTCGAAGATCTGCAAATCAACGAGACTCTCCATTTCGTGGAAAAGCCTGTCGAAATCATGGACCGAGAAACCAAGAAACTACGACGCTCTCGCATCCCTATCGTTAAGGTCCGATGGGAAGGCAAAGGCGGTGCCGAGTTCACTTGGGAATTGTAAAATGACATGAAGGCTAAATACCCGCATCTCTTTATTCGTTGTTATCTTTTTCTTTTGTATTCGTTGTATCTATCTTTTGTAAATCCGAGATTCGCTTTATAAGAAAGTTATGTTAATTAAATTATGTTGATTTACAGTTATATCGCATCTAAACGCTTACTAAACGCATCGCTAATCTAATCGCAATCACAATTAATAGCCGAGTGTATTGTTGAATAATAACCCCTTGTGCCATCGCATCGCCTATCTCATCGCATTGCGAAACACAGTTAATTACGTGGTTTTATGTTTTTTATGTGTTATGTATGTTTTTATTATGATTAAATCACTCGCAAACTCACGCAACCCGCTCTCACGCGTTGACCCGCTATTACGACGCTTAACACATCGCTTAACGTTACTTTATAACTCGATTACATCGCTGAACAATCAATAAACGAACGAAAATCGAAGAAATCCTAAGTTTTTGTAAAAGTTCGCTCGAACTTGGGTGGCCCCAAGTTCGGCCGAACTTGACTGACCAACACAAAACCTCCATTTCCCCAAGTCCGGTCGAACTTGCCTTGATTCTTCACAGAACCAACAAGTTCGGCCGAACTTGACTTGCTTTCTATGAATCCTTAACAAGTTTGCCCAAACTTGTATGAATCCATACAAGTTCGACCGAACTTGACTCCATCAGCTCCCATTTTTGCCTTTTCCTATAAATACTCAGCTCCACTCTCTCATTTGAACTTGCTGCAAGTTCGTCCGGAGCTCTCATAATCCGAAACCCTTGTTTTCTAAGTAAGATTCAACCCGTTTTCAACTACAATGATGTTCGTCAACATTCTACAACGTTTTACAACGATTTTGCACAAGGTTCTGCCTTCGTTTTCATCAAATCTCTTCTGTTTACGAAAATCTTCATCTTTTTATGCAAAACTTATGTTTTTCACTCAGATCTATGCTTAGATCTGAGTAAAACCTTTAAATCATTGATTTTTACACAATATTCGGACTAATGACGTATGTTTCGTTCACTTTTGAGTGAACGAGGCGTTGTCAAGCAAGATCTCAGATCCAGAAGCACAAGCACGAAATCGTCACTTTACACAAGCTGGACTAACCCATACGAACCATCAAGTTCGCCCGGATTAGCCCGAGTTTCTGTAAAATGTCTAAACTTGCTCCAAAAAACCTCTCCAGCCTAAGTTTTACTCAGTCGCTTAAGGTCGGAGGGATGGGCACTCGATTTCCTTAGTAAACGACACGAAAACGCAAGATTTTGGACCCGAAAACACCAAGTTCGCTCGAGATTTGACTGTTTTTCTGCAGCTCATAGGTCAAGTTCGACCGAACTTGTACCATTTCTGGTCAAGTTCGACCGAACTTGTACTGAATTTCAACAAAAACCCCACAAGTTCGCTCGAACTTGTCAAGTTTCTTAAGAAACTTCACAAGTTCGCCCGAACTTATCCCCTGTCCAATCCAAACTTAACCGTTTCAGCAATTCGGAAGACTGATGCCCTTCTGTTCGCTTACAGGCTGATTCGGCACTCTTCGCAACTCTTCTTAGATCCCTCATCTCTCCCGAAACGCACTGCCTGTGAGTATACTTAAACCCTTTTACGCTTAAACGCACTTTTGGGTGTCACACATGTTCCTATATCAAACCACATCACACGAATCTCAAATGTTTATTCGCAACCCACTATTACATGATTATACGTGAAATCTGCTGAATTGTATGTATTGCTTGATTGCTTGTACGCCACCCTTAACATGATAGTATACTAGAGGTTGACCCGCCACCCGGAGGCCCGGGTTGTTAAGTCTCGCATTTTTAATTCGCATTTGTTTTCTCTTTTAGGATGTGAACACTTGTTTGCATGCCTCGATCAATCGCAGTTTGTTGGTTTGCATGAATCTAAGTAGTTACATCATTCACAACTATTACGTATGTCATGCGGTGTATGCTAAACGCTTTTATATCTATGTTGTATGCAAAACTCGTATGCTCACCTTTACTTAATTGTATTAACGTTTATTTTAACATATGTGGCAGGTTGAGGATTAGCATTGGATGCATTGGATTTTGCTTAGTTTAGTTGTTTTAATTTGTCTGATTTGGAAACTCATGTATTAAATCTAGGGGATATCGAACCTGATTAGTGCTTATGAGAAAACAAGTTTCTGTAATAATTGTTTGGAAATGTTATCTTTGATAGTATGGGATGTTAAACGTTAAGTAATGTTGCTAGATAATTGTTACGGAATTCTCGTGAGACAATCTGGTCGCCTAGTGCCACTACCCAGATGTTTCCGCCATCGGTTGGGGTGTGACAATGCGAGTTGTGACTGGGTCCCGGCGTGTTTAACTAGTTAACCACATCAGCGACGGGGTAAACATCCCGACGCAATAACTCGTTGTCTACAAACAGCCTACGTAACCTCAACAGCGTCCGCCAAGGCATTTAAGCTCGTCGCCGACGCGATGTCAACTATTTTTTATGGTTTTCTTCGTTTCTTCACTCTGGGTCCTCCTAGCTCCAATCCAAAGCCCCGTATAGCTTCCGAAATGCACCTTAAACTCATCTAGACCTACAAAACGCAAATCATACCAAAGTAGATCATTCGAGAACTTAAATTCACACAAAAACGCAAATTTAAACACGTGACACTAAGGACTTTTAACCACGTATGAAACCAAAATTAATAATAGATAAATTATGTTAAGAGTTTGGATAAGGTTTCAATTGGCATAATTATACCTTCACGCAAGTTTGTGCATAGTATGTGCATCACCGGCACGATTAGGTTACTTAACGTGATCATGGACTTTATTGGCAACCACGTTTATGCACAATCTTGATGAATACTGCTACACGTTCCCTTATACGATATTACACTAAGGCAGGAAATAATCAAAAGATTTTAAGATATGATCACTGTCTATACGTTCCTAAACACCGATTGGGAAGTTGTTGTGGAACCACCCTATGAAAGCTCCGTTGCAGCAGCACGCATACTCACTCCCAAAAGAGAATTATTGTTGTTTTAAGAGCATTTATTTGGGAACTCTCCATATTATAGAGAATACCCAATACACCCTTCGACACACAAAAAAATAACTAGTTACAACACTCGAAGAATATTGAGAATGTGAAAGAGACTCCCAGAAGCTGCGCTTCTTTCTCCACTATATCGTGTCACATAGTGTTAAATTCTTCGTAACGAATGTTGACGATAACCGGATTTATTTCAAAAAACTAGAATGTTTCTAATGTGCTTGTGTTATATTAAATTATCATATTATGTACAATTATTATAGCATTAAATCTAAAACCCTAAATTTGAGGCATAGAATTGTAATTCTCGGATATTTGTGTTACAATGTATATATTATCAATTATAAATAAATCCCACTCTCTGGCACCAATATCTATACAAGTAGTTTATTTTATAAAAAAAACAATATATTATGTAAATACTTTGGCTAGATGTTTACACCCTAAAAAGCTAGATTTTTTTTAACTGCTGATTTTATTAAAGAAAGGAGAACAACAAAAACACAAGCTTATACAAAATCAAACGCTAACCAATTTACCCATTCTACAGAAAATAATTTTGCTCTATTTTTCACCCAAAGGAAACTAGATACTTTGATATCCGCCATGAGCCTTGCTATATCGATCTCTTACTTGAAAAGACAACCTCATTTCGAAGTTTCCAAATACCCCAACATGCTATTACCATAATAGCGTGAATGATCCTTTTCTTCGCGTCTGAACCGGGTGTACCCTTATGCAAACCAAGAATGTCCTTGACTGTGTATGCGTAAATGGGAGGAATTGATAACCAAGATGACACCATCTGCCAAACTATAGAGCAAACAAAGCATGATGTGAACAAATGCTCAACAGTTTCATTAGCTTCGCTGCAAAAGAGGGCATAGAGTAGAAGGTATAGGAATGTGTCTTTTCTCCAAAGCGCATCTGGTGGGTAGGCGATCCAAGTTCATTCTCCAACCAAAGATGTTTACTTTACGCGGTATCCATCTATTCCAATCAAAGATAATATCACAATGAGTCGTGCTAATATTCGATATAATTTTCCGTGCTGATTTAACTGTGAAGTTCCCTAAGTCTTCTGCTTGCCATGTCCATTTGTCTTCTTGATTCGTGATAGAGATTTGAGCCAAAATAGCTATAATCCCATGCAGCTCAGATAATTCTACGTTTGATGAAGGTGCTCGATGCCATTGCCACTCAATTCTTTCAACCGAACCCGGTGCTCTCAGTCTATCAATAACCATGCAACCCTTGTATTTTTCTAAGGAGAATGAAGCTAGAAAAAGATATTGAAATGATATGTTTGAAGCCCAAGTGTCGGTCCAAAATCGCACCTCTTTCCCATTACCTACCGAGCCTTTTAGTAGCCGATTTAGATGGATGTTATCTTTCTTGAGTGCTGCTTCCTTCCTTACGATGTTGTTCCAAACACACGATACACCCTTTTTAGATGGTAAAAAGTTACCTTGCTTTGGATCAAAATGTATACTTGATATGACCTTTCTCCAAAATCTTCCTGCCTCTGTCTTGTATCTCCACGCCCATTTTGCCAATAGTCCGCTGTTCATATCTTTTAAAGAGCCCAAACCCAAACCTCCACTCGCAATTGGTTCAATAACGTTTTCCCATCGCACCCAATGAATTTTGTTAATTACATCTGACCCACCCCATAAAAAGTCTCTTCTTAGTTTCTCAAGTTTATTTAAAACCATATTAGGTACTTGAAACAAGGAGAAATAGTATAAAGGAAGTGAGTCAAGAACCAATTTAATGAGAGTTGTCCTTCCCCCAATTGATAAAGTTGAAGTTTTCCATAACGATAATCTTGAAGCAAAAGTATCAATTACCGGGGTCCAGTTATTTACCAAGTTCATGTTTGCACCCACTTTGAGGCCAAGGTAAATAAGAGGAAGTGCACCAGGATTGCAGTTTAGTAGATTAGCTAATTCTAGATTTTCCTCACTAGATATACCAACCCTAAAAAGTGATGATTTTTGTAAATTTATTTTCAAACCCGAAACGAGGAAAAAACATCCCATTAATCGCTTAATGTTAGAGATGTTTTGCCTCGAACATTCCCCTAAGATCTAACATCATCCGCAAAGATGAGATGAGTTAAGTTAGGTCCCCCATTTGGAAGTTTAATGCATTTTATTATCCCAGCATTGGATGCACTAATCATGAAGCTAGATAATGTTTCCATTGCCAAAATAAATATAAAAGGAGACAGGGGTTGCCCTGTCTAACTCCCCTAAGACATTGAAATTCACCTGTGGGTGACCCGTTTACAAGATAGAAGACCGAGCTGAAGAGAATATACCTTTAATCCATAGTCGCCATTTATCTGGGAAGGTCATTTGGCTAAATACTCGATCCACAAAACCCCAGTTAATCGTATCAAAAGCCTTTTCAAAATAAACTTTAAATAATATGGCTTTCGATTTTGATTTTTTAACCCGTGATATTACCTTGTTAGCGATGAGGGGCCCGTCAAGGATATTCCTATCGGATAGATAGGCCGATTGCTCTTCTGAGATCACCGAGCCAATAATCACTTTGAGCCTATTTGCAAGGACTTTGGAAATAACCTTGCTAATACACCCAATAAGGTTGATTGGACGGAAATCATTGAGACCTTATGGATCGTTGACTTTTGGGATAAGTGTGATAAATGAGTAACTACACCCATTCGATATAGTACTAGACTCATGAAAATGAGACATGATGTTGAAAAAAATAATCACTCAAGATATCCCAAAAATGTTTTATAAAAGTGAAGTTGAACCCGTCAGGTCCCGGTGCCTTATCCCCCCCGCAATCCCACACCGCATTTTTCACCTCATTGAAGGAGAAAGGAGAGATTAAAGACATACCTTGCACAATTTGAGAGCTTTTTTAAGTGATGGCATGAAAAATCAGGTCTCACAGGCATAGGGTCTTTAAATTTTTCTTCAAAAAATTTGCGTACTTCTGTCTTCACAACCACGGGATCCGTCATCCATTCTCCATTTATTGTTAACCCATTTAAGCGACTTCTTGATATTCTGCTATTGATGAAACCATGAAAGAATGCAGAATTTTCGTCGCCTTCAATTACCCATCTGACTCGAGATTTTTGCTTGATTTCTTGCAATTTGCTATCGTTTATCTCTGAAACCTTGCTCTTATGTTCTAGGTACGATTGTACTTCCAAATCTGTTAGATCCCTTACTTCATTAATTTTATCCATATCTTCTATGATTACTTGCGCCTTGTTTAAGTCAGCCTCCTCCGTAGCTTTTAATGCTTTGTTCCATTGCTTGATTGCCATTTTTACACGTCTAAGTTTTTCTGCAAGAACAATATCTAGAGGACCTGCACAGAAAAAATATGCAACGATGGACCGTACTATCTCTTCAAGGCCAGGTTTAGCCAACCAGGCGTTGAAGAATTTAAAAGGGATATGCCCATAATCGGTAGGTGTAGTGATAAGGAGGAGTGGGCAATGATCCGAAAGGTTTCTAGGTAAGGCCCTAAGCGAGGCTGTAGGCCATAATCCCCAAAAATTGTCGCAAACCAGAACCCGATCTAGTTTACTAAGCTTTTTACCCCCATCTACCCATCTAGTAAATTTGAACCCGTTCATAATGTATTCAGAAAGATTACATTCATGGATAAAGTTATTAAACTCGGCCGCTTGTGAAGGATAAAAAAATACAGTTTCTTTTTTCTTCAGCGCACCGTACATGATTAAAGTCCCCGAGCATGACCCAAATACCCCCAAAAGATAATTTAAGTTGTTTAATTTCCTCCCAAAGGGTTCGTTTTGCCACAGCAGTGTGAGGGGCATACACATTTAGGATGTGGAAAGGTTCAGAGGCACCCTTAACTATGCCACTTAATTAAAAAAAAATTTGTGTTTTAACGTACCTGTTCTGGTGAAGATGCTAGGGTCCCACATACTTGTACTGCCACCTGATCTCCCATCCGAATTGATCTAGTCCACCTCCAGGTGTGAGTACCCCCAAAACCGGGAAAGTTAATTTTTGTTCCGTCTGCATACATTGTTTCCTGCATAGCAATGAAACTAATTCCATAGTCCCGCTTGATTTGTTTAATCCAGCCTGCTTTATGAGCCTTGCCAATACCCCTAATATTTATGGTCATAAGATTCATTGGGCAAGATCTAAGCATCCTTCTCCTTGAACCATGCAACCAATCTGATCTAAACAGTATCTAACATCCATGCCTGCGATATTACCAACCTGTATTGTTTCATTAATTTCCGATTCTAGGAGAGCTTCAGTTGGGTCCTGATTAATGGTAACCGAAAGACTATCCTCTTGTCTAGAAGTTGTGTAGGCTACTCGAGCTGCTGAATCGACCGAATTTGTTACTAGGTTACGCGGTGCAATGTCGCTAATAATATGAGGTGGGATAGGACGAAGATAATCAGGATATGCTGGTAATTGAAACGCGAAGGGGGTGGATGGTCTCGACGGTTCATAGTTGAGGTTAAATCTGGTTCTCTTTTGGGCTGGTTGGCGTGGACTAGGAGAGTCATTGTTAGGCCCGATAGATGTGGCAGGTTTCCTAAGCCCAATTTTTTGTTTAAGGGGTTTATGTCTAGTAAAATGGGATCCACCAGATGTGAATTTATTAAATGAAGAGACAATTTGATCGACACAATCATTACCCAATTTTAAGTTCCCACTGTTAATAACATCTTCCCCGAAACTTCCAAAATCGGAGCCATTAATGTTGTTCACTGGTTCTACACTCGAGGTATCCATGAGAACTGGTTCATCTACATGACCGTTACTCTCCGACGATTCAGTTTCAGCCACGGAAACTTGCACCGGCGGCGCTTCGTATTGACTCACCGTAATACCAACAACATTTGCTGCCGGAACCGCGGAATCATGGGGACCGGCCGACGACGTTTCTGTATCTGCAGGAGGGTTAGTAGCAGAAACTACGTTGATATTATTCACCAGTGCTTCTGCACCGACCTCCGATTCGCGTGCCTCCGGAACCGCCTCTAGTCTCGTCGGATTCTCATCTTCGCCTGTTCCCGGAGTTGTGAACTCAGCTGACGACGTTCTTCTATCTGCAAGTGGGTTAGTGGAAGTAAAAGAAGTAACATAATCACGGTTCGGAAGTCCCTTACCCGCTTTGAGGAAATCGGAACCCAGTCTTGCATTACCTCAGAGTCCCAAACCCGATGCTGGATCCCGATCCAATTGATAACGATTTCCTCCTTAATTTGCTTGCCGGAATCAACTAGAACTCCAATAATTTCAAAGGATAAGTTGCAGTCCTTGTCATCTATCGACGAGGGATATACCACTCTACCAAAAATGTTACCAATGGTGTTAAACACTTCTCAGTTCCATGCGTGTGGAGGAACGCCGTCGATACGCAACCAAGCTATCCTATTGAAAGTTACCGCAGCCCCTTCCCATCTTTCAATCGAAGTGAACCATTTGGATTGCTTATCGCGATAATGTTCAATGAAAGCCACACAATGCTTCATGTGTAGGAAGGTCATGAAGAACTTGAGTCCTCCCACATATCTCAGGCAAGCAAGGTAGTGAGATGCATTGCATAAAATTTCCATAAGGTTACATAAAGTGTTAATGTCTTTGGCCTCAACAAGTAAAGTATTGGATTCCCATGCTTTACCGGTATGCAAGGGAGAGCCTGGGAAATCCACAACCTTAAACGAGGGAGCGTGGGAGAAGTTAACCGGGAAAAGATTATTGGTATTCCAAGCGTTACTTGCAAATGAGCCCTTACCTCCTCCCCCGAAGAGGGCTTTTACCTGATTCGGAGCACATGTATGATTGGTGTAGGACTGTGGCGTTTTTGCTTTGTCCACCGGTTTCCCAATGTTGTTGTCAAAAGGTTTACCATCTCTTCTAAACTTGGCCATGTCTACTGTTAGTTTAGCACCTTTAATCTTGATCTTGTTCCGGACCGCTAGCATCTTTCCAAGGTCGCCAATGTTTTCGAAACGAACGAAAGCGAATCTGTTCCCCTGTTTGTCCATTTTCTTGGGTATGAAGACATCCTTAAGCTAGATCATCATCAAAACAAATCCCACACTCAAACCCTAAGCTACATGATCCATAATCATCATCACCTTCACCTATCAGCACACACCCTATCCCCTAGCCCATTTCCCACCGACACCACACTCCCATTTTCGACCACCACCACACTCATACTCTCCTCTTTCAAAATCAAACTATACTTTCAAGCTTCTAAGGTGCAAGCTCTTGGATCCTAAGGGGCTTTGGAGGCTCAATCTCTAAGGATTTCTCATTTGAAGCTCAAGAAACTAACTTATTGAATGGATTTGTTGGTATTATATATGTGTGTGCCGTGAATACGTACACATGTTTGTGTGATGTGTGTTTTTTACTCAAAAGTTACCATAATAGTTAAGATTTTTACATGAATATATATGTTAGGAATAAATATTTTTTTATGTATTCGTGAAAATACACGTGAAAATGATTATATGCATGATTCATCATGGAAGTAATATTTATATATTAATTATATGGAATTTGATATGATAAAGTTTAGGTGATTTGCAAGAAAATGCTTAATATGTTTGTTTAATGTAAGTTTTATTAGTTGAAAAATATACCAATTGTTAAAATGATTATTTTGATTAAAATAGCTATTTTGATAAATTAAATACAAGACTTGGCATAAGCATAAAATGTTGTTTTTGAAATATATATATAATTTTATAAAGTCGGAGTATGGATTTATTTTAATGTATAGAAATAGTATTTCTTATAACAAAAATGTTTTGAGAATATTTTAGATAAAAGTATATAATTTTTTTACTTAAATTATATTTTAATGCCAAACAGGTATTTCAAAACCTTAGGAATATGTTATAGGAAAATATAGTTCTAAAAATATTGAATGATTATTTGGATTATTGTTTATAAAAATGGTAACCTATGATATAAAGTTAGTAAACGGTGAAAATGTGACTTTAAATGGTTATTTGGTAAGATTATTAAAGTGTTTGAATATTTAGGAATATGTTCAACTAAATATGATTGCATAAAAAAACGTTAAAAACACACGAACAATATATTTTTAAAACATTTTTTTTCTGTAAATCTAATATTTTCAAGGTAAAAAATTAAAAAAAAAACAAATTTGTATTACACAAGTGCTACACATGTTATGTTACACCTGCAATTTAGCCTTACGGGTTAAGGTTTTTTCGTAGTGTTACACATATGTAATACGATTTTTTTTTCAAATTTTGTTTTTGTATTTTAGAAATGGAGATATACAGCAAAAAAATGTTTAAAATATTATTGTATTTTTAAGCTTTTTTTGAGAGTTTTTAGTTTTCTCATGATCTATCATATATCTAAGCTGAGTCTTTCTAATGCCACATGTCATCTAATTATGATAAATGAGTTCGTCTAATGCCATATGTCATTTTCTTCATCAATTTAGTAATAATATTAATAAAATATTTAATAATCTAATATTTATAATAATATAATAACAAATAAATATAAATATCTAATTCTAATAAAAGACTTTTAATAATACCATCTCCTTTAATTTATTAATAATATTATTAATTCACTAATATCTAATTTTAATTTATGATTAAATAATATATAGATTATCTATGATTTTATTATTTCTTAAAGTGGATAAGCATATGGTTTGATTTACTTTATCGGATTTGCTTATATCAAGTTTAAATATAAATAAATAATATGTTTTCCTGTGAAAAAAATTAATTGTTATTATCTAAGAAACATGGTGTTATGTTATTAAAAACTTATTTTTTTAAGTATATGCATTAATAATTCGTATCAACACCTCAAAAATATGTAAATTAATAACACTTGGATTGAGTTAATATATTAAAAATAGTGAAGTGATTATCTCAACTAAAGGATGAATTTATCTATTAAATCTATTAATTCAAACAAAATCTAATTAATAGATAATAATATTTTTAATGAATTGAAAGAGAGAATATTAGATGACATTAATTAAAATCTTTTATTATAATTAGATATACCCACCACAATCCATCTTCATCGCCACCAACTCCATCTCAATTAAGATTTAAGAGGCTTCTCATTGTCATCAATTTTTAAGAATTTACTTCACATCCTTTACGTATCATAACATAATATATAGATTTAATTTTATATATATATATATATATATATTAATGATTACTAAAGTAACACATAAATATAAAGTATTTGCTTAAACACGTCGTTTATAGGGAATAATGTTATATTCTATTTAACTTGGTATGCATAGTTCATGTTAGGGTAATTTTTTTTTTTGAACGGCCACCAAATCAATCCCGAGTACTCTTAGGGCACCCACTGGACAAACGAAGTACTCCGAGAGTAACCTGAGTCGTCCACCACCACTTTCGGGGAAAACCCGGTAACCCACCCGCCCGTAGGCACGACAGTGAAATTACCGGTAAACCCGTTTGGCTTAAGGATCGAACCCAGGTTGCCCTGGGTCTCCTATCATCGCCCATCAGTCAAAGATAATATTTATAAGCCCAAATTATCTCAAACAATAGTTTGCGGTAGTCAGGAGTCGAACCACGAAGAGTCTGTGGTTTATGTCCGAATTTTGGTCGAATATCAAAAGTGGAACAATTATGAAGGTTGCAAATGATGAGTATTTCTTTTGTTTGTTTGTTTGGGAAATGGTTGTCGGATTTGACCGACAATTTTACTATGAATTACTAATGTGAATACTTAAACTATTGTAAAAGTTGATTACTTGATTAAAAACTATAATTTAGGACATGGGTGGTTCGATAATTGCAAGCCCTAGGGTTTCTACATGTTTTAATTATTTAGTTGAATTTGGTGATTAACGAATTTAGTATCACGTGGCTTAGGTGCCAAGAGCTATCGACGTTGCAAGAACGGACGGCAATACTCTTCGTTACCAAGAACATGTGAATTCTTTTCTACGATAAGGCATAATTACACATAAACATTTCGCAAAGTCAAATATAATCTTCACTCGACAATTTACGAATCCAATACAAATACAAGACAATTATCATAAACATTAAATGTTTAAAAACAACTTGTCACAAAATCAAATTAATTACAAATGTTGAAACCCTAGAAATTCTTACAAATATCTACACCGGGGTGAAACCCGAAAGATTAGCCACTCATGGTTGATGAATCACGAACACCGAATTATGAGCACGAACACTGAGCCATTATTTTGCTTCTTGGAGGAATGATGAAGGTTAGGGTTTGGTTGATTGTGATGGTGAAAAGGTTGTGGAGATGATAGATTGGATGTATGATTAGGGTCTGGATATTGATATAGGATGATAGTATGATCAATGGTGATTAAAGATAGGTTATAAATGATGGTAATGGTGTGTTTGGCCTCCAAGAACTGATAATAGCCTTCAAAACTCGTAACTCCTTCTTATTCCTTTCAAATTTGGTGAAACAAGTAAAATAACCAAAAATCAACATTGCACATATCTAGGGCCGTCTATGACGCCCTCATCTGATGAGACTTTTAGTCGACGCGGTCTGGTACTGTCTACGCAATTTTTTGAGCGACGCAGGCCGTCGGCGACACAACCTAGGTTAGACCTGCAAAACACAAATCCAATCAAAGTAGACTATTTGAAACTCAAATTCATGTAAAACATAAACTTTAAAACAATTAAACAGCGGGTTTTTAACCACATGTCATTAACAAAAGGGAAAGAATAAAAGAAAATGCGATAAGGGGAGAAAAGGCCAAATTTCCAGCTTTCAAACCAATGAAATGAAAGAGTAAACAACTTTGGAACCTGGAACAAGGGTCAAGGGGAAGAACCCAAGTCGACTTGAAACCAAGAGAAGAACCATTAAATTAGACAAATGGAAGGTTGAGTTAGTATGTTATTTATCACATTTTAATATATTATATAGATTTTTAAAATATAAAATTATAAAAGAAAGTAAAAATATATATATATATATATACATGAAAATCACAACGGGTATACCCGATACCTGAGGGAATGCCCGATACTCGACAGGTGAATACCCGTCAAATACCCGACGGGTAATGGGCAGGATATGGGACAAGATTTTTCAACCGGGTATGAGAATAAAATTTGCCATACCTAATCCATACCCGGCCTATTACCATCCGTAGATGGACCATGGGTTTTGAGGGAAATTTGGTACTTAGTAACTCATAAATTAAAATTTCATTCACATATTTACAAATTAAACATCATAAAAGATTTCGAAAGTATTTCTAGTCTTGAATATTTCGTGAATATTTGTTACGGCATAACGTGTCTAGTCAGATATTTTTGTATACAAAATAAATTTAAATAAAAAATGAGAAGGGATGATGGGTTCTTTAGTCTTGACTGCTTGTTTGGGTCCAAATGGAATTTATACAAAGAGAACAATTGTTCTTGTCTAATGGCCCACTTATCTTTGACCATACATGCTCGGGTCGGAGTTGACTACAGGAGACCAGGACAAGCCATTTTTAGTTTTTCTCATTTTGTTATATGATTTGATAACGCTTTCATTAGACACAATAATTTTCACCTGTAGGGCTGAGAATGAATTCAGCAAACAGTTTGTGAACTGTTTAAAGTGGAGTTCGTTTATATGCGTTTGTTTAGTTAATGAATGAATATGAACAAATGTCTTGTTTGTTCGACTGTGCTCGTGAACTTTTGGTATTATGTTCGTTATTGTTAGGATCTGAGTTTGAATTACTTGTAGTTTTGTTTCAAAAATGGAAAATGATTGAGTTTTAAAAGAGATTTGCAGCGGAAATAAATGGAAAACTTTTACTACAAGCAATGGTCGTTTGTTTTCATCATCATCATGCTTTTCAAGTTGGTAAACTCGCATGTGATTCACAAACTCCCCCTCAGCCTTTGCAATTGAAGTTTGATAGTAAGAAAATGCAGAGAAGATGATATGCGAAAGTTGATCTTTGATAGATGAGTTAAACTATTGCACAAGTTACCTATTTATACTAAACTATCTAACCACTGAGCATCTTTGATGACGTCAGGGTTGATAGTGACAGGAAACTATATGTAACTAACCACAAAACACTGCTATACTAACTATTAGTGCTTAGCACTGTTACATTGATTATCTATCTAATGACTAAGCTCTGATCTCTATCATCCGATCCTTGTAACTATGGCAGACCTTTGCAACTTTGTGAAGTCAGATGATAGGAGAGCAGTCTTTAGGAAAAGCAGTGTATGTACAACAGAGGTTGTAACCTCTGATAGTTTAACCAAAACTCGGATAGTGTTATTTGGCTTTGTATCAACTGTTCCTTTCATAGGGTTCAATCCCAACAATCTCCCCCTGGAACAGATGATGCCAAAAACACTTTATTCTTGGTCTTTATTCCTCAGAAAGAATTCTCTTATTTGACCTTTGAATTTAAGTTCAAAGTTAAGAGATTCTATGTCATCAGCATCCTTTTCTAGCTCTAAACATAATAATTCTTGGAAGTCTTCTACTGTAAGCCCATAAGCAGCTTCCATAGATAGTTTAGTGGCATTACCATCAGACTTGAGCAGTGTCAATTCATGGGTGTCTTTGTCAACCTTCCATTTTAGAATTTTTGGATCTGAAGGTTTTCTTGAAGGAGCTTTTATTGCTGAGGATTGAGAAGGAGCTATTTGTGATAAATATTTAGCCATCTTGGCACTTGAATCATCTGTTGGATAATTAATCATATTTTGTATACCTTCTTTGATAAATGTATCCTCAAACTCTTTGTCAGTCTTTTCAGACATCTCCCCTTGCCTTTTTCTGTGTAACAGGGCAAGTGTGGAATGGGCAGATGTTATGCTGGACTTTTTGGAGAGTTGGGCTTTGAGAATAACATCTTCTTTTGAATAATCAGGTTTAGGAGGCATGGATGGATCCTTTTTCCTCCTTTCTTCCAACTTTTTGTAAGTGTCTATCACCCTAACCTCACCCCATCTCATCACTTGGTTCTTTGAACCATAATGATTCTGAATTAGTTCATTCTTCATTCTCTTCAATTTTAAGTCTCTTTCAGGCATATTATTGTATAAATCCCGGTTGGGAGAAGTTGGCTTTTTAAGAGGATCTTTCAACATTTCTTGCATTCTGTTGATTTCTTCTCTTAGCTCATCTATGCTCCAATCCCTGAACTGTGCCCTTGTTGCCTTATACATCTTCTTCTCCATGATATACTCAATGAGTTCACTTTTGAGCAACTTATCTTCCCTTTCTGACAACTGGTTGCTCAGATTCTTGACAAAGTTTTGTAGAATGTTAGCTTTACTTAGTTGAAAGGACATGGCAATCTGTATTTCTCCATCATCTTTACCAACTGTTTCGCTTTTGGAAATATTCTCTGCTTGCTTCCGTTTTAATTCTAGGTAATCATCAACATTTGCAGGTCTTGGATAGCCATCAAGGGATAGGATTGTTCTTTTGTCAAGGTCATCCTCTGAAAAGAAACTTAGGATCTCTTCCCTGACTGCTGGTAAATCAAGAGGATACAACTTTGCTGCAGGAGTAACTTCAAGAGTTGAAGATGTTGTAAGCACTGATGTGGAGGTCATTGGTTGTGATGATAGTGGAAGAGGTGCATGAATCTCATCATCATTTATCACTTTTGTGATTTTTCTCCTTTTAAACCTTAAAGTGGGTGATGGTGGTGGTGGCATTTTTGGTGGTGTGGATAATGGATGAGTTGATGTGGGAAATGTGATCATGGCAGTGGATAGAGTTGCATCTGTTGCAACCTCTGCTGTATCAACAGATGTTGACACAACGGATGCTGTAACATCTGCTTGTGTGGATGTGGGTTGTGGTTTTGAAGATGTGATAGGTTTTTGAGAGGCAGAGGTTTTAATGGTTTGATTAGTTGCAGGCTTAGTTTTAGGAGGTGTGGATGTTGGTTGCCTGGCTTTTCTAGCAGGTATCCTCTTTAATGAAGTACCAACCTCTCATTTTTCTTTTTGTTGTTCAATATTTTTCTCAACCAACACTCTGCTCTCCTTGATCACTGTCTTTTTGTGACTAGCCCTTGCCTTGGCCACAATTTCATCAGTTAAATCTATCTTCTTTGAACCATCAGGCCTTGGAATATTTAAAGTAGGTATGGCCTTATCATCATCTATTTTCAGCTTTTTGTTTCCCAAAGGTTTCTCCCCCTTTTTGGCTTCATCTGTTGTAACAAAGATAACCGTTGGAGGTGCATGGCCAGTGGTTGTGAGTAGATGAGCTTTGACGGCTTTAATGCCTGCTGTAGTGTCTTGATACCTTGATTCAACCATGTTTCTAACATCATTCATCTGGTGCTTGTGTTGTAGATCCAAATAATGTTGTTGATGTTGAAACAGAGGGTTAAGAGCTTCTTTGAGATCAGCAGTGGATAGAACAGAGGGTTGAGTTTTTGTAGCTATCATCTGCTTCAGTAAACTTTTGATCTCGTCCACAGAATGTTCTATCTTAGTAACTCTCTCTGTCAAATCCTGATATTTTAGACCATCAATTAATTTAATAGGATCATCTGAACTCCTACCAGAAGTTGTAGTTGTATTTATGGTATCGTTAGCAGTGGTTTTAGTACCATCTTCAATCATAGATGCCCCTTTGTCTTGGAACTAGGGACTTCCCACAACATAGGTAACAGTTGTTGCCTCAACAGTGGTTGCCTTCAACCAAGTCTTATTAATGAGACCACTGTCCAACCGAGAACTTGGGAGTTCAGCAATTGTAGTGGCTGCTTGAGTTGAACTATCACCAAGGGTTACATGTAACCCAAGGGATGTAGCTTCTTCAAGTGCTGATGGGCTAGCAACGACTAAAGAGTCAGACCCAGCCTCTTGATGAAGTATATTCTCAGTAATAGGTTGTTGAGAAGTGTTGGTTTGTGTCTAGTCTAATTCAATTGCATTCAGCAATGGTAAAATGGTGGGTGGAAGTGTAGGCATTGGTGAAGGTGGCTGTGTAGAAAACGACAGTGCCCTTGGAGAGGGGCTGTGGAAGATAGAACCAAGTGGGTCTAGAGCTTCATAATTTGGTGTCCCTGTGTCTACAACCTTTTCCTTTTGTGAGGAAGAAGGAGGAGTTTCAAAGCCGGTTGGAGATCTTTGAACCATCTGCTGTGAAGAAGTAGCAGCAGTGGTTTGTGGCTTTGGTGCTGTCACTGGGTTAACCTCTGGGATCTCATCTTCCAAAGGACCCTTTTTGGGTTTCGTGGGCTTTTTGGTAAGTGTTTTGGTTTTCTTTTTGAGAATTTTTGGTGTGGGCTTCAGAGCAGTGGTTGTGGTGCCCTAATCACCAAGAGCAGTGGGCTCAGTAGCAAGAGGTTGAGTTTGAACATTTTGTTCAGGTAAAACTTTCTCAACCTCCTCTACTTGTGTTTTCGCAACTTTATCTTGGTTTATTATTCTGGTGAAGGTTTCATGAGTGAGGCAGCCTGGTTTAGTCACAACGCCTATTTTACTTTCAGGACCTTTGATTTGATCTTGTAAGTAAACACTCAGAAAACGTGGATGAATCAAAAAAGCTTTTCTTTTTGCAATATTTTGAAAATTATTCACAAGATCATTGAACAGTATCTGGGAGTAGTTAAAATATGTGTCAGTTAAAATTGCATAACCCAGATATTGCATGTTCAACGGAATTTCATTGAAAGCAGTGGTTTTTGCTAAGAGACAAGTTAGAATTGTGTTAAAGAAAAATCTCATCTCAGCAGGAAAGTTAGGTTTAAAGATGGTCATACCTTTCATCTGGCCTACATAACCTCTTTCCAGAAACTCTGCTTGAATCTCATTTTGGGGAAATGAAACAGGGTGTTCTATGTTATTTAACTTGAAAACTTGAGAGATCGATTGGGGACTAATTTGCATCAACACTCCCCCTACTCTTGAGATTATTGTATAAGGAACACCAGCAGCGGTTGAGTGAACCTTAGCATTATTCCAGAAGTCATGAAGAGAATCAATGTAAATTGGGGCTTTGACTTATAACATGTGCTTGAATTTTGACTTTTGCAAAATTCGAATCATTGGATGATAGCGAGTATTTGCGTCGTTTGCTTCAAGTATGGCGGTGTAATTATGTGGGGTTTTGATTATGAGAGTGTAGGGTGGAAGTGCCTGTGTGGATTTCTTCGAAGATTTTGATTTGGGAGCCATTGTGTTATAGAGAAAAACTGTTTTGAGATTTTTGAAATCGACACAGTTTAGGGTAAACACTAGTGAGGAATAAAACAGGGTTTATATAGGGTTTTGAAAAGTGACGATGACATGGCATCTGTTGCAAGATTTGATGGCTAACATCTGGCCACGTGTAACCTCTTATGAGAAAAGTACTGATTTTTATCAATATTAGTGGATAGCTATCAGTGTTTTGAAAAAGGGGTAAAAATGGAAGTCAGAGGATACACTTTAACAGTGGATAAGATTTTGAAGCCTATCAGAGGTTTTGAGCAAACATATGTTATGAGTAGACTTTTAAAGATTTATTGAAAAAATTAATTTTAACTATTTTTAAGGATGAGTTTTTGATTTTCTGAAAACATTTTGATGCTATGTACGCATGGATTTACAAGAAAACTTGTTTTTAATCCATGTTTAGCATTCCAATTCTTGAGATCAAGTTTTCAAAGGAAGATATATCCAATGCCTTGGTTAAACATCTGCCAACTGATCTGAAGTATGGACATGATGCAAAGAAATCAAACCTTTTTCATAGAAATCTCTCACAAAGTGATATCTGATGTCAATGTGCTTTGTAGTTGAATGAGAAACTGGATTTTTAATGATGTTTTCAGCAGCTTGACTGTCCAATCTGAGTGGAGTCTTTAGTGCAGTTACACCAAAATCCAGCAACTGGTTTTGAAGCCACAAGAGTTGAACAATGCAGCTAGCAGCAGCAATATACTCTGCCTCAGCAGTGGATGTTGAAACTGCAACCTGCTTTTTGCTTTGCCAAGACACAAGACAATCACCTAGGAATTGACAACCTCCTGATGTGGACTTCCTTGTAGTTTTGCACCCAGCAAAGTCACTATCTGAAAAACCTGAAAGCTCAATATTCCCATTAGCTGGATACCAGATACCAAGTGTGGGAGCACCTTTTATGCATCTGAATATCCTTTTTACAGTAATAAGATCAGACTTTCTAGGTAATGCCTGTGATCTGGCACAAACACATGTTGCAAACATGATGTCTGGCCTTGATGCAGTTAGGTACAATAAAGACCTAATCATGCTTCTATAAAGAGTTTGATCAACAAGGTCATCTTTACCATCAATGGTGACTAGCTTGGTGGTTGCCATGGGTGTGCTACATGGTTTAAAATCATTCATATCAAACTTTTTAAGCAGTTCTTTCACATACTTGTTTTGATGGATAAATTTACCATTTTGCAATTGTTTAACTTAGAGACCAAGAAAACATTGGAGCTTACCCATTGCAATCATCTCAAACTCTACTGCCATGAGTTTTCAAAACTCTTCACACATAGCTGTGCTTGTGGATCCAAAAATGATGTCATCCACATAAATTTGGACAAGCATCAAATCTTTTCCTTTCCATTTTAAGAATATGGTTTTATCTATTTTACCTTTAGTAAACCCTACGGATAAGAGAAAAGTGGATAGAGTTTCATACCAGGCTCTTGGTGCTTGCTTCAAGCCATACAATGCTTTGTTGAGCTTGTAGACATGATCAGGATGGAATGCATCTTCAAAACCTGGAGGTTGACAGGCATACACCTCTTCTTTGATTTTCCATACAGAAATGCACTCTTTATATCCATTTGATACACCTTTATATTGTGGTTAGCAGCAAAAGGCTAAGAACATGCGAATAGCTTCCAACCTTGCTACAGGAGTAAAAGTCTCATCATAGTCTATACCTTCTTCCTGTCTGTAGCCTTGAACCATGAGCCTTGCTTTGTTTTTTACAACAATACCCCTTTCATCAGCTTTGTTCTTGAAGACCCACTTTGTGCCAATTGGACTTGCATCTTTTGGCAATGGCACAAGCTCCCAAACTTGTTGTCTCTTGAACTGAAGGAGTTCTTCTTGCATGGCTTCTACCCAGTTGTTGTCTTTCAGTGCCTCTTGGTACTTGACTGGCTGTGTGAGTGATAAAAAAACCAGCAAAAAGACAAATATTTTGGGATTGGCTCCGTGTGAGCACCCCAGATTTGATGTTGCCAATAACTTGATCTGCTGGATGGCTTTTGAGATAAATCAAATCACCTTGGTATGGAACAATAGCATTTTGAGGTGATGGCTGCAAATGTGTATCATCTGAGCTAACCTCTGCTGGTGAATTTGAAGTATCAGCCTCTGATGTAAATGGAGGTGGTGGTATTGGGGGTATAGAGGTAACATTCTAATGATTTTTGTCCCCAATTGTAGGACTTTTATCAACAGATGTTTGATTTTGTGAACCGACAGAGGTTTGAGGACCAAACACTGTTGACCAAGAAGTGGCAGAATTTTCACAAGAACTTGTGGTACCTGATCCTCTGTTGGAAGAATAGACTTTTGTTTGTGGAAGCACACAGTCATATTCTTGATCTTGATCTTCTCTAGATGGTTGTGATGTACCTTCATTGTCTAGCTTGATAGAAACATCAGCAAATGTGAATTTATCTAAATCAAAATGCTCTGCAGGATTTGCTGGGATTTTCAGTGATGAAATTCATTGAACTTCACATTCAAAGTTTCTTCAACACACTTGATCCTGGAGTTAAAAACTCTGTAGGCTTTAGCAGTGGTTCAGTATCCCAAAAAATAACCACAATCAATTTTGGCTGCAAACTTAGATACAGAATCTTTTAAGTTCAAAATGAAGCATGGACAGCCAAAAACTTTAAAATAGGAAATCAGAGGTTTGATTTTATACAAAATCTCATAAGCAGTCTTTTGATGCCTAGGGTTAATCAAAACTCTGTTTTGGACATAGCAAGCAGTGTTTACAGCCTCTGTCCAGAAAGACAAGGGTAAACCAGAGTCTGCAAGCATAGTTCTTACTGATTCAATTAAAGTTCTATTTTTCCTTTCAACCACCCCATTTTGCTCTGAAGTTCTTGGAATGCTATATTGTCTAACAATTCCTTTTAACTCACAAAAAGCATCCAACTCCCTATTTTTAAATTCTGTTCCACTGTCACTCCTAAAGATTTATACTGGAAGATCAAATTGCTTTTATACTTGTTTAACAAAGTTTTGCAAAATGACTGCAGTTTCATCCTTAGAGTGGAGAAAGAAGGTCCATGTAAACCTAGAGAAATCATCAACTATCACTAGGCAATACCTTTTGTGTTTTTAAGCTCATGATTTGCACTGGCTAAACAAGTCCATGTGAAGCAATTGTAAACAGTGGCTTGTTTTGGACTCTTCAACTGATTTGAAAGAACTTTTATGTTGTTTTCCTTTTAAGCAGGAAACACAATGTTCTTCACAGGAAAATTGCTTGTGAGGCAACCTCTTACAAGACTTTGTTTTGAGAGTGTGGTGATAGTTTTAAGATTTGTGTGTCCAAGACTTCGATGCCATAACTCAGTCTCTTTGCTGGAAGCAACTGAGAATAGGCATGTTCCAGACATAGGATTATCTTTTAGCATATCTACCACATACACATTCCCACTTCCGTGTGCAGTGAGTTGTGCTTTGCTCTCAGCAATGATTTGATCAATCTTTTTAACAATCTCTGGTCCCACAATTTAACAAGTTTTCTTGGTGAAGAAGGATCCATACCCACTGTCACTCATTATGAGACACTCAGCAGGTTAAATTTCAGATTGTCAATTAAGTTCACATTTTCAAACTTGAGTTTTCCAGCCAGAACCGACCCAGACCCTAAAACCTTTCCCTTTGAGTTATTACCAAAAGATATATCACCCCCCCATGAGCCATGAAGTCCGTGAGAAAGGCTCTACATCCTGTCATGTGCCTGGAACCTCTACTATCTACATACCATAAGCTATCAAGACAAGTAGAGGGTCCCTGCACAATCAAGTAAATAGATCAGTTAAGATAGGTCTCCAAAGCGAAAATGGCTTTGGATGGGGTCACAGATTGTCCAGTCTCAAGTCTAGGACAATGGTCAGTGGTTTGGATATTTTCTTGTAACATCTGCTCTTGACCATTTCCTATCAGATGATTGTATCCATAGGGATGCTTATTCACTCTTTGCTTTGAAGGCTTTTTGTATCCTTCACAAGTAAGAGGAACCCTTTTATAGGCTGGTTGGCCATACCCTCTTGGAAATGAGTTTGATGGTGGGGCATCTGTCACTTGCACCTCTCTAGGAACAGAGGTTTTGTTTAAAGCTTTTGTAACAGATGTTTCAATTGGTTCAAAACTCTGCTTAGATTTATTTTCAGCAGAACTTGAACCTTCTCTTTCTAGTGCTTTTGCCTTGATCTCTTTTACCTTTTGCTCATAGTTTTTGAGATAGGCACACTCTTGAATTAAGTGATTTGTTTTGTTGCAGATGGTGTATCTTGAAGAATTTTTGATAACACAAGTTTTGTTAATGTCATAGGCTTTTAAAAGAAAACAATCTGTAGCCACATGATTTTTTTTTTCACAAAATTCACAAAACAAGTTTTTAATCTTTACTCTTCTTTTCCTATCAGACTTTTTATCAGCAGTGGTTGTAATCTCTGCTGGTACATCTTTGATAGGGATCACTAGTGCTTTTGGGGCTTTAATTTACCATCAGAGGTTGTAATTTGACAGGATCAATAAAAAAGTGGCAGACAGCTGCTTGACACAATTCACTCGTCTTCCTTTCCTAAATATGCTAACTTAAAGAAAAAAAAAATTAGTTGCCGCCAATTTTGACCAATAACAAAACATAATTATTCCCCATCAAGATTAATGTATATGTAGATTAATTAAAGCAAAAAAAAATTAGGTGCCGCCAATTTTGACCAATAACAAAACATAATTATTCCCCATCAAGATTAATGTATATGTAGATTAATATTTGACTACAAAGACTTTATTCGTCTACGGTTTTTGAAACTTATTTCAACCATTAACCTAGGAAATAAATACACCTCATTTGAATTTACCATCTTGAAAGACATCGGCTAGGAAGAGACACAAGCGTCAGGAAGGATGGGCGCAACTTAACTACGACAGGAGGAGGCGGCTGACCCCTTGAACTTTTCGCTCAAATATAGTTTTTGTATAGAAATTTTGGGTATATACATTTTTGACACCCGATTTTGTAGAATTATCAATTATATTTCACTTCCACATGCATAATAAATTCCAAAAACAAAAGTAACACGTGTTACGTGGAAGCATATATACGAATACAAAGTGGCTAGAGTTTTAAATTTAATGAGGTAAGGTTATGGTTAAAAGACATAAATGCTTCACCAAAAAAATATATGGATTGGGCATCGTTAAACACTTAAACACTAACTTAAAAACCTATGGTCTTAGGGATTCGGCCATGTTTAAAACATTCGGTCCGGTTACTTGCAGTTATGAAACTAATAATAACCATAACCGAACCGCAACATGCGGTTATCAAAAATATAAATAACCGACCCTTCGGTTATTTCGGTTCTGTTTTTCGGTTATTTCGATTGCGGTTCGGTTAATTCGGTTTTATGCTCACCCCTGAAATTTATCCATTTTAAGGTCCGGTGACTTCCCATTTTATTTTATGAATAGTGGTTGTAATTTGATGAAAAAGAAAATGTTACTATTCATTTGTAAATTTGAGATGACATTGTTTTTTTATAATTTTTTAATATATTTTAAAAGTGGTTGTAAATGGAAGAGAAAGAAAATGTAATGCTAAATATATTAAAAGTTATTATTTAATTAAGAAAAAGAGAGAAAAAAGATAGTAATTTTTAGTATGATATACTCTTAGTGTAAAAATGTTTAAATGCATTGTTTCCGATTTAAATACAAACTAGGGTCGTAGCTACTTGCGCGTTGTGCAGGAACCCGATTAGAATTCAGAACGTATAACAGCACATCATCACTACCGATAAATAAATTTGTAAAATTAATTAAAATTAGATATTAATGGGTTATGCTATTTGTGTCGTAACTTAGCTATAGATATCAAAATAATAACAAAAGGTAAAACGATATAACAAAGGTAAATAAGGTAAACGAAAAAGAAAACAATAAAACTTGGTGGGTTTCGGCGCGCTAGTTATAGCAAAGAAAAAAAAGTTAAATGATATGTTAAAAGAGTATTGGTGTGTTCGTTAAAAAATATTAGACAAAGAAAAACTTTTGTCACACTCGTTATAACAAAGAAAAAATAAAAATATGTCTAAAACGGTGTTAACGTGTTTGTTAAAAAACTATTTAAGGTTAGAAAACTAATGTGGTTAAAGTAAAAGAAAAAATACAATGGTTAAACAAATTAGTTCTAAATGAAAAGGTTTACATTAAATGACGAAATAGAATAAATGACAAAAAATTGATAAACTACATGCATTAGAAGTTGTACAACATTATTCATCATCTCTTCTTTAATATTGTATCTCCCCTTTCTATTAAAGAATAGACGAGCATTGCATCACAATGCTGAGATGGCAGGCTTTGAGCTATGCAACCTAAGTTTTTCTTACCTTATTGTTACATCATAAATATCATTTTTTATTCCATTTTAGTTTAAAATTAAAATTTTTAAAATAGAGAAATTGAAATTAAAGTCTAACCCGCCTAAATCTTGCCCAGTTTTGAAATTTGAATCCAAACCTAAATATCTACTCTCTCTCCCACCACGTCATTTATCTACTCTTTCTCTCTCTCTCTCCATTCTCTGTTCAACATCCATTCTCTCCCACTGTGAAACCCTAATCCACGTTTAGCGTTCTCATTCTCCATCTGTGTTTCTAATCCTAAGGTCCGGAGAATTTGTAAACATTCTCCTTCACGTCGCTTCACTTCTTGGAATTCATATACGTTGTTTGTAATCCATCCTCTGTTGTTAATCGACGTTGGTATTAAAATCCTTTCACTTCCACTTGAATACAATAAACATGAGTTTTTTTTCCCGATCTTTGATGTTCAAGAACATTCCAATTTCTGATAAAATCGTTTACGATTGCAATCGATAAGCACATATAACTCTCATTCATTTTGTGTTTTATTAGGGTTTTCCGATTTTTTCTTGCATCCCCAATCTGTTAATTTTTATTGCTTTGATTTCCCCTAATCCCCTAATCCAGTAATCAGTTGTTTTCAAATCTATAAAATCCAGACGTCGTCACCATGAAAGCAATGGTAATTTATCAATTCTTTAATCATTGTTTGTTAAAACAAATGTTACAATTTTCGATTCTAATATTTGTTCACTCATTCTAAATTTTGCAGTTGAAGAAGAAGAGATTAAGAAGGTTGAAGTGGACGCTTCGAAAGATGAAATAGAGATCCAAATAGATCTGTGAATATCTTTTGGTGATGATTTATTGTTTTGATTTATGTTTTTACAGTTAAATTTCTATTGTTTGATGGTGCATTTGGTAATGGATTTTAGTGAAACCCTAACGTGTTTTAAAAGGATCTATTGTCTTTCAATGAATTATTTAAGGTTTATGGATATAATTACTACGCATTTAATACTATTTTTCGCTTTCTTTGCTTATGATTTGAAACAGATTCGGTGTTATATGGATGGGAAAATTTTCAGGTCAACCTTTGTAATTACTCTGACTCAAATCCTAGGTATGAAATCCTTATACTTCTATTGCTAATTTCTTAATCCGTTTAATTGTTCTTATTTTTCAATTGATGGTGTTCTGCGTTACTAATTGTAGATTTGTATGGAAACTTTCAATTTTGTGATTCCAAAACATGTTCAGAGGATGTTCGTCATCGACGGAAAACCTTGCAATATTTTCTTCAGGTAGGATATCGCTTTACTTTTCATCACTCAAAAACTGAAATCCTAATTTGATTGTTTTTTATGTTTAGGGAGTGTATTTTTACGATAAATAGAGGTGTGTCTTACAACTAAATTATTCATCTTTTTCACTCTGCATTTCAATTTTTAAGTTACTATTGTTAGTTGAGTTTGTATTATGTTATGCAGTGGCGATTCGACTTTGATTTGTGTTCTATGTTTGCTTAACTTTGTTTGCATGTATCTACTGAACAACCATCGATGCTTCCTCCCCCAAAATCATGCATAAACACAAGTTTCCAACACTTGATTACAGGTACTGCTACATTTGACCCATTTTTAAGTCATTTTCATTTATGTTACCCATTTGACCCGTTGAAAGATAAAACATAATCCGGATCGACCCATCATAATCATGTTCAGTTCTAATCTCTGTGATGACCAATTGAAACAGAGACTTGATCATATGTGTAGCACATAAGGGGGTTTTTCTCAGATTTATTATGTTTCGTCCTGAGTTAGAAAGCTTAATGTCAATTTGATCTAGACAAATGTAAATGATACATAAAAATGAATGTCACATAGGATATTATATATATTAACAACTCTTTTATATTTGAATAGTTGTATATTGTGGTTTGCTAATATTTTTTTATTTGCTATATTTTTATTCTTTTTATTTTAAATCACTATACTTTTCATCTTTTACAAGTACGTCATAAAACATTTTGTATTTTTAACCCAAATAGTTTTCCACTTTCAACATTTGTCCAATGTGCTTTTCATTTTTAACAATTTCTTTTTACGATATGTTTTAAATTTTGCGAGTTAACACTAGGGTTGTTCATGAGCCGAGCCGAGCTAGGCCAAGCTCGGGCTCGGCTCGGCTCGGATTTGAAACCGAGCTGAAAATCAAAGCTCGGGCTCGGCTTGGTTTTAAACCCAGCTAGCTCGGCTCGGCTTGATTTGACTCGATTTTAAAAATAAAAATTAATATATAGCTCTAAAATTTAAGTACTCTAAAATATTATTCAATACTTTAAAATAACATCCAAAATAAGTTCAACCTAATACGTCACAAGCTAAAATCAAGTTAAACAACACAAAATAAGTTTTAAACTTTGACGAAATACATTATTTGTTCATTAGCATGGTAATAAACATTCCAATAAGTCATATATATTAAATTACAAACCTAAATACATGTAAATATTAATTAGTTTTTTGTAATATATTATAATGCATAGAAAAAAAAATATATTATAAGTGAAATAATCTTAGCTAAACCGAGCCGAGCTAACAAACGAGCCAAACCGAGCGAATCTGGCTCGTTCGAGCCGAGCCGAGCTAGACTCACTTTCTAACCGAGCTGAGCTGGCTCGGCTCACTTTCAAACCGAGCTAAATCGAGCGAGTTTTTTCCGAGCTAAATTCGAGCGAGCTTCGAGCTCCGAGCTTTCTGAACAGCCCTAGTTAACACGCGCAACATGTAATATGTGTGTTTGGCTTGACGTTTTAACGTCTATTTTTCCATGTTTAATGGTCTTGTCGCAATGCTAGCTCCTAGGTCAACTTAGTTTTTCTGTAAATAGTAATTTTCTTTACACATGTTAGAGTATTTTATACATTTATTATTATTTTTCTCTTACCTTCACTCACAAACACTTTCAAAATATATTAAAAAATTATAGAGAGTGAGGAGTGTCACCTCAAATATACAAATAAACAATAACATTTTCTTTATTCTCTACTCACAACTAATTCAACCACTTTTTATAATATAAAAAGCTCTCTCTCATAATTGATGTATAGAATGTGAATGCTCCTATTAGATATAAATATCTTCTCTCTCCTATTAAATAATAATATTAAACAATAAATTAACTAGAGTGGGGATCCTGCAGAAAGTGTGTTTTTCCTAGAAAGGTAGGAAGCGATCTGGACCATCAAATGAGTGTGTTTAATAGTTGAGATAATTTTAGTGGCATTTTGGTAATATACGTGTCTTTAGAATATGTTAATTTAATTGATTGGGGGTAAATGTGTCATTTAAGTTGTTTTAAATAAGGAAATAACTACCAATCATAAAACCACCTCCAAAAATGTCGCATTTTTTTTCTCTCTCACTAATCCCTCACATTTGAAAACACCAAATCATCCAAAAATAACAATAAATCAGATCTAAATGTGTTCATGGCAGTGTGTTTTAGCGATAAAACACAATGTGACGAACTAGTGACTGACTGCTAAAACACAACATCAAGAATGCCAAAATCATATCAGCCAGCCAGTAACTGATAAAACACATTGTGATGAAATAGTAACTGGAACTAGTAACTGATAAAACACATTGTGATGAAACCAATAACTGATAAAACACAACATCAAGAATGCCAAAATCACATCTACCAGTAACTGATAAAACACAATGTGATGAAACAATAGATAAAATACAAAAGAACATGTCATTCATGAATCATAACTGGTATAACACATTGTGATGAAATCGGTAATTGATAAAACACAACATCAAGAATGCCAAAAATCATATCAACCAGTAACTGATAAAACACATTGTGATGAAACAGTAACTGAAACCAGTAACCGCTAAAACACATTGTGATGAAACAAGTAACTGATAAACATAACATTAAGAATGCCAAAATCACATCAACTAGTAAATGATAGAACACATTGTGATGAAACCAGTAACTAATAAAACACAACATGAACCAATAACTGATAAAACCAGTAACTGGACACATTGTGATGAAACCAGTAACTAATAAAACACAATGTAACGAACTAGTAACTGATAAAACACAACGTGACGAACTAGTAACTGATAAAACACAACATGAAGAAATTGTTAAAGATTTGAACTTCGTAATTAAAGTAACTGCCCTTTTGAAATCGTAATGATTTGAAATTGTCAAAGAGATATACGTTTCCATAAATGTCTGGATGGTTAGTTTAGGATATATAATATTCCAAAATTAAATTAATAATCAAATTCCATCATGCCCTTTTGAATAAAAAACTAAAAGTCACATGTCACATTCTATTGCTTCATAGATTTTCTAGGAAACTTAGGCTTTCTAGCCAACTCTCACTCATTTAACTAAATCTAATTTATATTATTACGTCAGTATCAATATATTCAAATATATTAAATAATATTTGTTCTTTATAGATGTTATTTATATAGGCATGGTTGGCTAAACTCTCCAAAGCATGGGCATGGTTGGCTGAAGCTAAGGCCGGTGATGCGAAAGAAATCAGAGATAAATTTGGAAAATGGGAATCGAAGACCTAATGTGAAGGGACAAACATTAAAACAAAGCCATTCGGTGGACGACATGTCCGATCGGAGTTCCCGATCGTGTGGCTGGAATAATGTGCCATCCGGAAAGATACCGGAGGTCTGAAGGGCTGACAAATGGGCATTATCAAAAGTGCACCATTCTTTCTTCGGATACTGGAAAAGATTTTGCGGTATGAAAGTAGTGCATGGGTCGGACTCAAGTGCGAAATGTATTCCGGTCAAAAGGTTCGTGAGTGGTTGGTGGAAAGATGGAACACTCAAAAAAATGGGGTTTGATGTGAAAGAAAAGTTGAAAGTGGAGGTGGGTAACGACAAGCCCGAGTTCAGGAGAAGATTGGGATGAGATAGGACAGCTTATGGAGTAGTTGCAACCAATATACCTAATAGAAGATGAGGATAAATGGACCTAGTAAAATTTTGAGGGGGTAGCCTTTGCAACGAAGTGTATTTGGCACAAGATTGTTGTTAAAGGTTCGGTCCCTAGCAATGGGGGTTATTCAGGTGGAACACATGGGCTCCTCTAAAAATATATTACATGGCTTGACGAGCAGAGCTGCACAGAATCGTTGCGAGGACGCCCTCATTAAAACAGGAATGGTTCTTCCAGATTCGACTTGTGCTCACTGCATTATTCATGAGGAGACGTGTGATCACTTTCTTGTCAGTTGTTTATGGGCTAGAAGTGTGTGTGAAACGCCCGTATTTCGGTTGGTCAAATACCAAGACTTAAACAATAAAAATCTACGACGAAATTTGAACTTTTACATATTACTAAGAAAATTTGATTACATAAACTTTGTTAGCTAACTCAACTAGTTACAAACCATTCCAACATTTACAAAAAGGTTACGAAACACATGTTTTGGTTTAAGTTTAGCTTCTACACCTTAATACATAACCACAAAATGTTCGAGCCATTTGCATAATTTAGTTCAGAAGCGTAATGAGGGCGAGTAGTGTTTGTGTGTTCGATCCCAAGCTCTGCGGGCACACCTAAAGTGGAGCTTTACCTAAAACATAAGCAACAAGAATTATATTCAAGTTCATACAACACAACATGCTAACTTCCAATAAACATGCTAACCATACTATTTATCACTTTCATTCTTATTCCCTTTTTAGACTAATATTAACATTATTTCGTTTGACCTGTTCATAGTGGGTCTTCATACGACCATTCTTTTTACATCCTCATTCTAATTAATTTGACCCGTTCATAACGGGTCAACATATGACCATTCTTTTACATACTTTATTCTAGCTCGTTCGACCCGTCCATAAGGGGTCTATTACGAGTTCGTTCTTTAACATAACATTCTAGTTCGTTCGACCCATTCGTATTGGTCTATTACAAGTTCATTCTTTAACATAACATTCTAGTTCGTTCGACCCGTTCATATTGGGTCTAATACATGGTCGTTCTTTGACAGAACATTCTAGTTTATTCGACCCGTTCCTATGGGTCCATTGCATGATTGTTATTTAACATGACACTCTAGTTCGTTTGACCATTCGTAATGGGTCTTTTACATGATCATTCTCTACCTGACAATTCTAATTCGTTCGACCCATTTGTAATGGGTCAATTACATGATCATTCTCTAACAGACTACGATTACCACAATATATAAAAATAAACAATGCTATAATTAAAACATTAATCATACAAACAGCGTACCTCGATCTTGAATGCCTTGTGCTTTTTTGTTACTCGGGCCTTCTTCTTTCACACTTAAATTTCATAATTAACATGCTTTAATCTCATGTTCTCATCTCATATTTTTCTTAACATAACACATTATTAATTTCTCACATTCTCGACATTAGCTGTTTAGCATCATAATCATTTAAAATCATTGAATTCACACAAAAATTTCTATTCTAAGCATTTCATCAAACACTTGGTGTGCATACCTAAATCAAAGCATAATGTACAAGTTGTCTATGCATATTCTTTCTATTTCATAACATGGATGATTATAATCAATCAATTTCACATAATCTTCATCCCACATCAATTTATCTAACAATACTCCATTACATACAAGTTCATTCATCAACATTCCACCTATTTGCATCTATACGATCATCATATTTCATCATCATACTACTACAAATAGGTTTTCACTTTTAAATCATCAGTTAACCAAATCAAGCATAATTCTTGTTCTAGAAGGTGAATCTAACTCATAACCATACTAATTTCATATGAACTCATGGATTTATTGCAACCCACTTTCTACAAAATCAACCAAATCATGAAATTCAACTTACCTTATATTAAGAACACTTAAGGGCTGTTTGCTTACCTCTTAATGAGGCTCTTAATAGTTCAGACCTCTTACTGGTTCAGCACTTAATGGTTCAGACCTCTCACTGGTTCAGCACTTAATGGTTCAGACTGTTTGTTTCGTAAGCATATGTCTGAATGGTTCAGACATTTGCCTCTGAATGGTTAAGATTTATACTAAGTCTGAATGGTTAAGACCTTTAATCTGAATTGGTCAGACATTTGCCTCTGAACGGTTAAACATTATACTAGCTCTTAATGGTTCAGACCTCTTACTTGTTCAGCACTTAATGGTTCAGACCTCTTACTGATTCATCACCTAACCATTCAGACGTTGCCAAACAACCCCTTAGATGATAAAGAATTTGTGTTCATGCGTCAATTTTAGCTTAAATTCCTCTTTCAGTTTTGCTGAATTGTAATGTTTGAGGGTTTTTCCCTTGTCTTTCTTTTGCCCAGGTCGACACACACTGAAGTGTGTGTGTTTTGATTTTAGTGTTTTTTTTTGTTTTATAATTCCATCTTTTTCATTTTTCCTATTTGACCCCTCAAGTTTGCTACTTATTAAATTGTTACATGTTAATTTCCCTACTCTTATAATGGTAATTTAAAACCATGTTAACCATTCTAAGCCACCAGTCCATACTAAATACAACAATTACTTTGTTAATATTTTACTTGGTTCGTAATGTTAGTTATCATATTTTACTCTAAGTCATAATAATATAAAATTATTAACATATGTTCAGTTTGGGTTGTTACAATGTGGTGGAATATTTTTCATTGGTTAAAGGTCCCGGTGTTATGTGACGCCAATACGCCTGACGACATCCTAAACTTCATTTAGCCCGAATCAGCCCTCTAAGAGATGGCAAAGTCAGTTAGATTCATAAGTAATAAGCTTTTTACCCTTGTTTCCATGTGATAGATCTTTTGGCAATACTTTAATAAATGTATCAGAGCCACAACTATTTTCATTTCGTCCATACTCATCTCTAAATTAACCATGGATATTTATGCCCATCTTCGCATCTCTAACTATCCCTCAATTTTCTAATATGAAACGTTTTATTTAATTATTATGAATAAATTAAAAAAGACATTTCACTAGAAAACTAGATTGCCAACAACTTTAATTAATGTAACGTCCATTATATGTTTTTATTTATTGGTGTAATATAATATAATATAATATAATATAATATAATATAATATAATATAATATAATATAATATAATATAATATAATATAATATAATATAATATAATATAATATAATATAATATATAATATAATATAATATTTTCATTATTTTAACATAAATGTTTTTAAATAAATGAAACAGACACGATGATTTAGAAAACACGTTTTACACAAAAAAAAATATAATAATAATTAAAAAGAATCTTGAACAGTTAAATATAACTTAAAAATTAATTTTAACATATTGAAAACTAACTAGACACTATATTTTAAAATAAACAAATTGAATGATTTAACTAGTGACTATAGGAAAGAATATTTATACAATGAATTAATATAATTCTATTTTACAGTTCGGCTAGCATTCCTGATTTCACCCATCTTTCACCGCATCACAAGGGCGTGGCGATGTGTTCCCTAGTGATGCCGTGATACCACCTCGGCCATCCTCTCTTGCCATGTTTCCACTCACGCCATCATAAACAGAGAAAACAAAATCCATACCTTTTTAAAAATACATCAAAAATTCAAAACACCATGTCATATATATAAACATTCTATATAATAACATTTCAAAACGTGAACAACTCTAATTTTTAATTGGTTCATTTTACTTTAGTTTATTTTGTTTGATAGGGTTATAATATTATTGTTCATTTCCCAATAATTAGTTAATTTACGTTTCTAACCCTTAATTTTAATAGAGTTATCATACGACCGCTAAATGTTAATAGATTTATATACGGAAGTTTAATAATAAATCTATTTCTATAAAAGATTTGCGTTTCGACCCCCAAACTTTCATAAAGTTAGCACACGACCCAAGTTTAATAAAGTTTGTTCTTTTATCTTTTTTATAAATTTAGTTCTTTTTAATTTTAATTATTATTTATTAACTTATTAGTTCTTTTTGAATATTGACATGTTTACTTAATCGTTTTGTTTGTTTAGTTTTACCGTCGTTTAGAATAAAATCTACACGGTTTATATCAACCTTTCAATATACAATTTAATAAAATTAATTATTTTTTTAATTACTTTATTATAGTTGAAACTAACTTAAAACTCTAGAAATGTTTACTTAACCATGTTGATTGTTTATTTTATCATCGTTTAGATTAAAGCCTCCAAAGTATATAATATATCATCAATATATCATGTAACAAATGTATCTTAATCACCATCACCCTTCTATGACCAGTCGCAAAGTGCGAGCTCTAGTACTAATTTTGTACAAATGCATCAAGTGGCTTTCATTACATAATAATGGTTGGGAAAAGAAATAGTCCAATATGATTAAAATTCTTCCAACGACCACTTGAAATATATGTATCATCCTTTTTCGTTAAAAAAAGTATTCAAAATCATATGTTCTAACACGCTTATAGGATATATCAATCACCGATTGGGAACACGTTGCAAATCGGACGGCCAAAAACGACTTGGAATCACATGAAACGTGTTGCTTGCTTGCATGAGATTTGACAAAAGTGTAGGGAGTCCACTAACATAAACGCGAGGGTCCCACTAAAATCTAGTAGAACCATGAATGGACCAACAATGTTGTAACACGTATAAATTGTATGACTGACTCCTTGCATGGAATGTCAATGCACCTGATATTTTTTGGTAGAACCTTAAATTCAAATCAACAAATCTTTGTCAGTCGCCGACTCTTCTAAAATTTGACATATACATGAATGAAATAAGGTTAAAACGTCGATTGATCCGATGTTAACATGCCTTTATGTTACCTATCTTAATTATATGTTAAAAAAAAATTATATCTATATCTATACTATATAAGAAAAGAAACAAATAAATGGACACTTGTCTTTATTCTATACCATCCTTCATTATAGATAATTAGTATTTTATTTAAATTATTAAATTCAATGTTTCAAAAATTTAAGAAATTATAGATAAAGTTACATATAATATCTTATTATTTATATTAATTACTAGGTTAGAAGTTATATCTTAATTCCTTAATTGTAGATAATTATTATTTAGTTTAAATTATTAAATTTAATACATGTTTCAAAATTTTAAGAAAATTTGGATAAAGTTCCATAAAATATCTTATTATTTATTTATATTAATTACTAGGTTAGAAATTATTGTTTAAATTTCTAGAATCTATCGGTTAACATTTAAAGAACTATCATGTTTCAATAAGATTCAAGCTTAATACAAAGGTTAACAACTATCATGTTTCAATGAAGTTTCAAGTTACAAATGAATATTCATTGTTAGGACATTTCGGTTCAGATCTTATAATTTAAATTTTCAATATATATAATTAAATAATAACTGATAATTTATATTTATCTAATTAATTTAAATGTTATAAATTTATCTAATTGGCTAATTGCTATATGACTAATCTGACATTTCAACCATTTTTTTAGAACTAATAAACTAAGACCATTATTATTTAAATAAAACTTGGGTTATTAAATGTATGTTCACATGACTGTTAAAACTCGTGAGAAAGTCGATGATACAGTTTGTCTTCTAATAGATGGTTCAAATGTTTTTATATTTATAAACTTGGCAAACTTTACAAGTTTTGATCATACATGACACAAAATTTTGTTTGGAATATCAGAAAAGCGTCTTAAAAATATCGTTTTATAATTGTTAAATATTCGTTATTAACTATTTGATTTTTTATTTACTTAACACGTGTAATACACGGGTTATAACCTAGTATCAATATAAAGGTTAAATGTTACCCTAATCTATTTAATCTATAGCTATATCTATATCTATCTATATACTATATAATAAAAGAAACCATTTATGGGACACTTGTCCTCATATTAGGCTATGTCTTATAAATAATTATTTTATTTGTTTAATCTCTTCTAATTAATTATAGATAACTCTCATACTAAATATTATTTAGTTTAATATCTTATGTATAATTATTATTTAGTTTAATCTCTTCTAATTAATTATAGATAACTCTCCTACTAAATATTATTTTGTTTAATCTCTTCTACATAACTACAGATAATTATTATTTACTTTAAATTTAATTTTAATGTATACGATATCTTTCATTCATCTATACTTAACTTTCAAAATTTAAATAAATATAATAAGTATCAATTTTAAAAGTTTACTTTAAAATAAAATGTATGTTTCTAAATACTATATTTTAAAATTATGTTAATATCTTCGTTTATAAGAAAAATTATTTTCAAAACTAATATCAAGGTAAATATAGTATCTTTGAGTATATTAACTTTAAGAATAAATGAGTTATTTCAAATATTAATATGGGCTAAATAATTTACTTTTCTATTTATTTTAAAAGTATGTTACTTTTCATTTTTTTTATCAAAACTTTATATACTATATTACTTAAAAGTATATCCATCTTCGTTTTTCGGACAATATTCCAACTTAATAACTTCATATTTGAAACAACATATATAAGTTGTTTATATGTTATTAGTAACCTTTTACTTAGAGTAGTTCTTTTTAACCCTGTCACATTTTAATTAAGATTGTATTATTAATTTTGTGATTAAAATTGGATTCCAATACTTCTAAAGCCTTAGTAAATAAACAGTACATCAAAGTTTATTTTTTAAACATATCTTAACGATTATACGTGTAATATACGGGTTTATTCAACACGTACAATATAATACATGAGGTCTTTTAAAGATATAACTTTTTTTATTATTTCGTATATAAAACAACATTTATTCAACCCCGTGTAATACACGGGGTTCTAACCTAGTCTATACTAATAAAATAAAGAGTAAATTGTCAAAATCATCTCTGAAGTTTGAGCATATTTGTCATTTCATCCAAAACAATTTTTTTGTACCATATAGTCTTTCACTTTGAGATTTTTGCCATTTTCATCCAAACATCTGACTTTTTGTCAAAATCGTTACCGAGATTTGAGATTTTTTTTGTCATTTTCATCCAAATCTTTGATAGAAAAAATAAAGCAAATAAGATGTTTGGATGAAAATGGCAAAATCCCAAAAGTAAACGACTATATTACACATAAAAATTATTTTGGATGAAAATGACAAAATGTTCAAGCCTTAAGGACGATTTTGACAATTTACTCTAAAATAAATCTTATCAATCTTATATGTCTTCTATACAACAACTTTGCTTTTTTTTTTTCTTAATATGTAGCAGTTCAACCCATCCATTTTTAACTCATTTTGTACACGTGACAATCAAATAGTGCTAATCTCGTATAAAAGATTCACGACAAAACGTTTAATAAAAATAAGCATATAGTAGGAGGTTGATTTTGATAAAATGTAGATAAAAGAATAAAATACTTTAAAACTATCTGTTTACAGGATTAGTCCTTTTGCTTTGTGGAAACTAACAAAGTTGGGTAAAATCTTTGATGACTTGTTCGTCTATACTTCCATGATTAATACATTATCACACACAACTCCATTTTAAATGAACTTAAATTAAAGTGCGGATAAAAATGAAGATGTCGCAACGTTGTATTCGGAGTAGGGATGAGAATTTGGCACTGGATACCGGTACCAAATTTCCCGTACCGATTCGGTAACCACTTTTTGGCATTTTCGGTAGCGGTATTTTCGGTTTGGTACCTGTAAAATGCTGGTTTTTACCTTCAAATACCGGTCATATACCGTATCGAACAGTTTCTGTACCGTTATTTTTGGTATGGTACCGGTACAACGCCCATCCTTAATTCGAGGTTCTATTAAATATCATATTTTATAAGTAGAGTAAAATACACGGATGGTCCCTTGGGTTGACCATTCGTGCAATTTACTCAAAAAGTTATAAACGAAAAAAGAATTATGAATGGGACACTCGTCACAATACGGTTGGGAATAAAGATTAAAAAAGTATAGAAAAGTATAAAATTAAAATGATGAGTTTAATTAAATATGAGAGGCCCATGACTTTATAGTCTAGTGACATCTTGGTAGTGAGATAAGGCTTTGGGACCAATAGGTCCTGAGTTCGATTCCTACAAGGGGGGTTTTCCCATATTTATTGGGGTTCCTCATGAATTGGTGCGGCATTATGCCTAGTGGAGATGGATATGATCGGGTGGTTCCTCTGATGACACGATGATACTTCAGTGATCCGTCAGTGATCCAAATTTGCCGTTAAAAAAAATTAAATATGAGAGGCTATATTGTAACTTCATTTGTACTCTAGACTCTTAGTGTAACTTAAAAAAAAAAAAAACTCATGACTTGTACGATGATCCTTAAGTGACTTGTAAGCTATTACTTGTAGCACCCAATCTTTTACTATATAAACAAAAAAATATATAATTAATATCATTTTTCATACGCTTGATTTGTATGTTTTTGTTAGGATTTAATTTTATATGTTATTTTAACTAATTAAACCATTACTATATAAACAAAAAGAATATAATTAATATCATTTTTCGTACGCTTGATTTGTTTGTTTTTGTTAGAATTTAATTTTATATATTATTTAACAAATAAATCAATGTCAGTATGATATTATTCACTTCAGAAATTGTTACAAACTCACTTTTTGCAATATACAGTTTTCAAAAAAAAAAAAATAATAATAATCTGACCAATGCATGAGTATTAATTAAACTGGGTTGTGAGAAACTTAAGTATATTGTGGGCCGTGTTTGAAAGTTAAATCAGATGAAAGGCATGTTGGGCTTATAGAAAACAACATAATAAGTGTCCTGAGCCCAATATGAGATTAAAAGGATGTGTGGATCAGTTGATGTAATTGGGCTTCTCACGTATGTGCTTATTACTTATCAGGGCATAGCAATAAAAAAAGAAGAGCGATAAAGAAAACGAGTATTCGGTGGAGCAAAACCCGAGTCCAGATCTATAGACTTGGCCTGAGCCAGATCTCATGGATCTGGCCCAAGAGGCTGGTCCTAGAAAACTATCGAATCATATACTTGTATAAGAGTTGTGTTTGCTTGTAAAAACAATTTAAGACTTGCTATGGGTTCTATCTATGATGGATGATGGTTTGTATTTACATTGATAGTTGATGGATGTGCATGGGCCATTGGGCCATGGTCCATCACTCCATGCTTTATATTGTAACAGAGAAGAGAGAACCCTAGCATTTCAGTCGTTTGGTTACAAGGGTCCATAATACAATTACTTTGGTTTTATAAATAGATTAATATGTTATAACCCCGTGTATTGCACATGTTAAGTAAATAAAAAATCAAATAGTTAATAACAAAGATTTAACAATTATATAAACGATATTTTTAAGACATAATTCTGATATCCAAATAAAATTTTGTATCATGTGTGATCAAAACTTGTGATGTTTGTCAAGTTTATAAATATGAAAGCATTTGAACCATCGATTAGAATACAAAATGTATCATCGACTTTCTCACGAGTTTTAACAGTCATGTGAACATACATTTAATAACCCAAGTTTTATTTAAATAATAGTGGTCTTAATCTATTAGTTCTAAAAAATGTTGAAATGTTAGATTAGGCATATATCAATTAGCCAATTAGATAAACTTATTGCTATAAAATAATATTTAAATTAATAAGATAAGTATAAATTATCGGTAATTATTAAATTACTTTAGAATTTAAATATCTGGACATGAGTTGCATCTTAAAAGAATAGTTGTTTTTGGATAAATTTATTAGTAAGATAAATGTAGTTATTATTCTTCTTGTATTTTAAATATATTAAATAAATAAATAATTTGTTAAGCAGGAAAATCGTTCCCTCCACCCTCGTTATGAAAATGCTCGATATTTGTTTTAATTATTAAGATATAATTTCTAACCTAGTAATCAATATAAATAAATAATAAGATATTTTATGGAACTTTATCTGTAATTTCTAACCTAGTAATTATGGAACTCTATCCGTAATTTCTTAAATGTTTGAAACATTTATTAAATTTAATAATTTAAATTATATAATAACTAGCTATAACTAAGGATGGTCTAGAATAATAACAAGTGTCCCTCCTTTAGTTTCTATTATTATATAGTATAGATATAGATATAGATTATATTTATAAATTAATGGAAAAAAAACTCATAGAAAGTAAGGTCAAGCAAACAAAAACTTTGGTTTTATAAATAGATTGTATATATTTGTAAATTACTAATGAAACAAAAAAAAACTTATAAAAAGTAAGGTCAGGCAAACAAAAGACTAGCCAGATTTAGTTTTGCATAGGTGCATTGAACAAATAACGTGACATTAACTTAAAAATAAAAGGCATTACATAACTTAAAATAAAACATTAACCAAAAATCGTATTATTTGTCACGTCGCGTAGTGTTTGAAGTCATCACCGTATCTGTTATGGTACTCGACGCAAGCGACTTGGATGATGTCGCCTTCTTTAGCTCACCATCGTCGTTGTCCACACCGTTGACAATCGCCTCAAATCTCACACTATCCATATGAATCATCCGAAAATGTAAACAAATTGTGTGGACTGTTCGGATGGCTTCACCCTTACGTATACAAAATTCATGGTAAACTCCATCCCAAAACGGAGACGTGGGTAACAGAGCCTCGTGGAAGGTCACCGCCACGACCCACGATTCGCATAACGCAATGTCCTCTTCTATGCTCCATGGAATAACCGACATTCTAAGTTTTTTTTGGTAGGGTGTTTTGACATGTAAAATGGAAGAAGTGATATGTGGGTTGAGAAGTGGTGTATTATATGTATAAGAGGAGTATTTTTTTTACTAGTCGTTTGGGCCAACGGCTACTTACCACACCCAATAAAAGCATGCCACGTTGCACCCAATTGCCCTTTCATGCTGGTAAAATTCCTCCCGTCCACTTAACGACGCCAGTAACAACGCCGTGTGCGGTGTGGTGTAGTGGCATGAAGTGGCCTAAACGCCACAAATCCACGCCCACCGTATGGTCTAATGCATATTAATGGCCATTTTCATATTTATAACAGTGTACTAAACCTTAAAACAATTGTGCTTCAAATCTTATAAATGAGCATCCAAAAATGTGCATATAATTGATTACTTTTAAATGCACAACAAATGAACATGCTTTGGAACACATAGTGGAAGCAATGGTTTACATCGAAATTAAATCTCTAATCAAACTTGTATCTGAAGAAACATGGAATAGCACTAGGCCATTTAGATGAGTCGTCTCGTGTAAGTTGGTTCAGTCTCCTTCTTTCACTCGACAACTGACTGATTCTTTCCAAGTTTCCTGCAAAACGAACAACACCGGTGACTCGTCATAAAGAGGAGAAGATGAGGGTTCTCCTTGTAACCACCCTACGGCGTGAGAATAAGTAATCGTTTTGAGGATAAGTGTGTGTAAAGTGAGAGGGCGAGAAATCGAATCCCCAAACTTGGAGGTTGAGCCTTCTATTTATAGCGGGAGAATTGCAGGAGAAATATCCGTTTTGTCCCCTCTGACGCAACCAGACCTGGTGTACTGGAGGTGACGTGGCGTATGGTTATTCACTCCAGGTCAACGCCCTTTTGTACCGGTCATCGACCTGTCCCCTAAAGATCTTGCAATTGACGTTGGCGTCTCGTCATTGGTGCCACCTGTCGTCCTTCCTGTCTGTTAGGAGCATCTTCTTGTCGCCAGTTGTCTTATTCCAGAACCTTCTGGATGTCTTCATACGGTGATATCGCAAATCTGAAGTCGTGTGGTCTCGCTGACACGTGTCCATACGTGATTTGGGACCATACCTCTTATCCAAACTATGAAGTTTACGTATTCAAAACCTTATTTAAGTTATTGTCTTACTAAAGACATGTCAATAACCTAGGTATCAAGAAATTGTTGTAATACTTAATTTGTGGTGTACAAGTTTACTATGAGGCATCTAACTTGCACTCTACAACGTCGCATCAAACATGTGTGGTTTGATGCACCCTTATAATGGATTTTTGACGCTCAATTTTACAATGATATATCAAATCTCAAACCTCTGTTTCATGTATGAATTTTCACATGTGTATCAAAGTGTTAAGTTGTGCATCAAAACATTTATCAAAATTAATCTCTATAAACTTTTATAAAATTCTTTTTAAAAAACCGAACATTTATTAAAAAACGTTTGCAGTTTAAGTTAGACCACCAAACATTTGGTGTAATAATTTTTTTGGCGAAAGCTGAAGAAGTTATAACCTTTGGTTGTTACAAATAACTATTAAAAAATGAACCTCCACGTAGAGTGAGAAACACATAGGCTGGGTGGGCTTTATAACCATATCGTCGCCACGTAGGATCCATGTCACATAGAAGACTTTAAAGTCCTTCTCTTAACTTGCATGCGATGGTTTAAATAGCCTATAATAATTACCTAATTATTTATTAATTTTTTATTATTTTTTAAAATTTATATAGCTATTTTATTTAAAACAGAATTAAAAAATATGTAAGAAACATAGTTTCAATAATATTAATAAAATTGCAACCTACTTAAAAAGAAAAACTATAAAGTTACTCAAAACACTACATGCTTAATTAAAAAAAACAACCAACTTAAAAATAAAAATAAAAAACTACATAGATTTTGCTTGAATTTTTGTCTTACGAGCTTCTAAAATGGCTCGGTCCTCCTCCGGTAGGTGGGAAAAGTCTTTCTCGAGGAACTTCATATCTTATCTTTCTCCATTTGTTTCTCTAATTCAATTTCATGTTCCTTTTCCTTGATCGGGAGAAGCTGAGTGAGCCTATCGTTGAACTCGTCCAAGCTTGATGGGCCATCAATTGGCGTTGTTGGGGTTATGCCTTGTGTCCGTGCTAATGCCTTGGTTTTATCCCTACCCATTGGTCGTGGTAGCTCTTGGGATTCCTCAAAATTCAATTCATTAAACTCGTCATTTAAGTTAATAGTAGAACGAGCATCAGATGACGATGGTTCGCTAGGCGTAGTTGATTTTGACCGCTTTGACCTATGGTCGTTGGGTCAAACGGTGGTACAAGATGCCATTTTGGAGATTTGCGAAGAAGCTCCTAAGAAGGTATCATCATAAATGCCGAGCCATGATACAATCGATATTTGGTATGGGCGGCGGTTATGATGTCCACGTCGTTTGAACCGCGTCTTCTTGTGTGATTGTTGGTGTGGTTATTGTATATGTTGTTGAAGTTGGCGATCTTCTCGCGCATTGCGGTCCACTTGCCTGAAAACGAATCGAGCGAACAATATTCACCATGACCCATTGTGGCGAAAAACTTCTCACGTATATGCCTCCAAAAGACGAGTATATCTTGGTCGGTTGCTATAATTTGAAAAGAAAATTGAAATTAGTAGCAACAAAACAAAAAAAAATTTAGGTTACAAATATATATATATATATATATATATATATATATATATATATATACACATATATTTAATCGAGAAAAAAAATACAAATAATTGGATCCCCCGACACGTTGAGCCATGCTTGTGCCAATGCTAGTTCTTCGTTAGGCGTCCACCTCTCGATCATTTTTGGAGTACGTTCGATATGCTCATCCTTCTTATGTGTCCACCTCCTGAGGAAGTGAGTTGGGTTTCGGGTATGTTTAAAAATTATTGGTGGTTTATTTGGTGCAAAATAGTATCCAAAGAAGCTGGAAAGTGGTGGTGGTGACGGATGAGGGGCGTTGGCGTGGAAAGGGGTATCAGATCTTACCCGTTCACGGGTCTCTTCAGTACCGATTTTCTTGCTCGTTGTTTCCAAAATTAGTCCAAACCGGATTGTTGGGGTCCCACGCGTTTTGGTTGTTGTTGGGAAACACTGTGTGAAATGGGTGGTTTGAGATTGTTTAGAAATTGAAGAGAAAAGATTGTATAGAATTGTGTGGTTTTGATAAAAATTGTTGGATATATTTAGTGTTAAAAGTAAAAATTAAAAAGTTTTTTTAAATATTACCGTTTTCAACGGATAGTTTTTTGAAAGAAACCCCAAAAAAAATCCTTAGTGCCTGCTAACAGGCCAACGATCGATCTATGGCGCCCCCTCCCCTTGGCGCCTAGGAAATCGGGAGAGGGGCGCTATGGTGGCTGATTTGGCAAGGGCATTAAGCCACACCACCCGGTCTAATGGTCAATGAGTGTAAGGGCATAATCTAGTGTAGGTTTGCGTCTGTCTTGGGTTTTGTATATGAGTTGGGTTCGACATTATGTGTGGGCTTGATAGGTGTTTTGGTAGTCAAATGGGCATGGGCTTGACCCAATGTATTAGGGCTTCCTATGTAAGTATAAATAGGAGGTTCTTTAGTCATTTGTGGTTTGCACAAAGAGTACCAGACGGTGTAACCGTGTCCTCGTTTTTGGCTTGAATCAATAGAATTGTTCTTTCAATCTTTTACATCTTACTCGTATTTCCACTACTTATTTGGTGTTTGGTATCTGATTTGTAGTTTTGGGACTTACAATTGGTATCAAAGCCTAAGTAGTCTTGTGAAGGCTCGGTTGGATCGGATATCTCGAAGATTGAAGCTGATTTGCTGCTGTTCGTTGGTGAGAATAGGATTGATTTCTCATTCTGTTTTAATTAATTTTCTAATTCTATTCGTGTCAATTGTTTCTTTGGAATTGTAGTGTGCGAGTCACAGTTTTTTCTGCTTGAAAAACAATCTGTGTGTCTCGTGAAATTGACACAAGTTCTGGATCAAACTCACAAAACAGCAAAAAAAAAGGTGTATTCAAAACTAAAGGTTCATATTTTTTATCAATCGTGTTCTTAAAATTTTGCAGAATTCTGGGTTTTAGTTTGAATATCATCATAATCTTCATTGAAATTTTTGAAAAAACTTTGAGTTTGATCTGTTGGTAGTCGATTAATTGTGTTTGCAAGATTTTTGGAAAGTTGTTGCTGGATATCTTCAAAGAAATTCGAAATAAGATTTACCAAATTTCTCGGGGAGTTAGTTCTGTGACCATTATCTCCAAAAACTAGTGTGCGGTTCAGTGTGCGACTGCAAGTGAATTTGGTTTTCTAGTTTGAGCATGTGAGAAGTGTGCGAGCCCAAATCAAGTGTGCGGTTCATCAAATCAAGTGTGCGACTGAGTTTGAACTGTGCGACTCAGTTTGAACCGTGCGATTGCTGTTGAACCAGTTGAACTATGCGACTGAACTTATTGGACTGTGCGACTGGTTGAATTGTGGATTGCTTGGACTGTGCCATCCAGTTGAACTTAGTATTTGAACTGAACTTCTTGGAGTGTGCAACTGAATCTGGATTGTGTGATTTGGACTGTTTAACCGACATTGAACTGTACTATAAGTTTGAATCATTAAAATCTTGGACCTTTAAAATTTGAAAATTCATTTAACTATGAATAGTAATTATAATCTTTTAATTAGTTCTAATAGTTTATATTTTTCAGAAATGGAACCAACTAATCAGATGTCGTTGAGTGACAAGTTCATAAAAAACTAGGAATTGGATAATACCATCGAAACAAATAGCAAGATCCCAAGACTTCATTTGGGGGATTCCTTCTCAGAATGGAAATTTTGGTTCTCCCAATATTTGAAGATGAAAGAACCAAAGGCTTGGAAATCAATCTGCAGAGGACCGACAGTAATCACTTACGTTCTTGATGAAGAAAGTGGAGCAACCGATGTTAAGCCCGTGTCAAACTCTACACAAGCATTCAAAGTGACCAAAGATTTTGAAGAAAATATGGCACTCATGGCCGGGATGATGAATTGCTACAATGCTTTTGTTTCTGGAAAGCTCACTGCTAATTACATCAGGCAGATGAATTGCATGAAGTCCATCCTGATGATATTGAAGAAATGGACATCTCCTGGCAAATGGCAATAGCTGTTTTTCGTGCTAAGAATTTCATTAAGCGAATCGGGAGAAATAACTGGGAAGGAACTAACAAGGAACTTGGATGGAATAAGTCAAACCTCGGATGTTTTAATTGCCACGAGCCACGTCATTTTGCTCGTGAATGTCGTTAACCAAGGAGGGAAAGATCAGATTCAAACGTGACCGTTACCGTTAGTTCTGCATCAAGACCATCACAAAATACCATCTCTACTTCAAATTTGAGTGTGTCTCATCCATCCCCCACTGCTGCTTCCAACACACCTGCCGGAAATTAACTCACCAATTATGGATCAAAATCTGCTGCAAACCAAAGAAACGCATTAGTAGCTTAGGAAGAGGGAGGTTTCGACTGGTCAAACCAGATGGCTGATATACATCAATGAAAACAATGTGTATCATGCCTTCATGGCGTTAATGGGTGATGTTTCTCCATCTGCTACTGAGGTACGTGTAGATAATATTTGTTGTACCAAAGCATGTAGAGAAAAGGTAGATGGTTACAAAGCTCAGGCTGACTCACTCGTTATGCAACTGCAAGTGTCCAAATCTGATTTATATTAGATTAAAAAGAAAATTATTGGATACAAGGATATGGTGGAGGCACAAAAGCGAGATATCCGTCAGTTGCAAAATGATTTGAGTCAAGAAAGATGTAGGTATCTCCACTTCAAAGATTTGTCACAAAAGTTAACTGTTGAACTTGTTAATCTAAAATCAACTTTTGAAAATACAAAATTTAATTTTAAGAAATTTGATGTGTCTAGTGCTAAAGTTGAAAAATGATTAGTCAACAGTTAAAATATAGCAAAAGGGAAGTGAGGAATAAAGGATTGGGATTTGTATGCATACCTCCACCATACAATCACAATTATTCCTCAATTCCTATCACTGAAGAGGAGATAGAAAATCTACCTAAAATGGAATATGTGAAACCAGAAGACAAGAAGGTAGAACCTACAAAATCCAAAAAAAATAAAATTACGAGGCCTGATAAAAGTGAAATCATTTTGGAGAAACAGACCTATCAGAAAGGTTTATCAAACCTGAAAATGTTTCAAACCACACAGAAACTCTAAATTTTAAGAATAACGTAAATCTTGATAAACATTTTCAAGTGTTGGAAAATACAGAATCATGTTTTTCTCATAACTCACCTGAAGCGAAAGTGGAAAATATTGAGTTTGCCATGACGAAAGGGTTGGCTGAGTTTATGAAAGAATTTAGAAATGGCAAACAGAGTGAATCGGCTTCTTCAAGTGATTCAACATGCAACTCCTGTGAAACAACTAGTTCCGAAAATTCAGAATAGTTGAATCAGTAGAGTGAAATGATGAGTTACCTAAAGAAGCTGAGTCACCTCAGACTAAAATTGAGTCTGACAAAATCAATGAATCATCTGAAACAGTTGAATCAAATTTGACCTACAAAGAATCAGAATCAACATCAGGAACTTCTGTTGAGTCAAATGGTAGACAGACTACAGAAGCCCCTGCTGGATTTTCAACTAAAAATGATTCTGATACTTCTGATTCAACGGTGTCACTAGTAACTGAAAGTATTACTACGACAGCAAGTGACAGCTTCTGTGAAAAAGTGAATGTTACTAACCCTGTTGCTTCAAATGCATACTAAGTAGTTATCGAAGATTGGTGGATGAAGATGATGAGGATGATGTTGATTTAGCTGCTTTTAAAAATAAAGTTCAGAAAACCAATGTTTTAATTTCTGAAGAATTAAACAATAGTTCAATTTCTTCTAATGTTTTGGATTGTGTGGGCTCTGTACTTAAGAGCAATGGATGTTCTGACATTTACTTTGGTTCTATTTACATGTGTCACACCCCAACCGATGGCGGAAACATCGGGGCGTGACACTAGGCGAATCAAATTGATCAAGAGATTCGAAAACAATTATTTAAGAGACAATATTCAACGTCCAACATCCCATACTATCAAACTCATATAATCCTCAAACAATCATTACATAATTAGAAACAATCTCTTAAACATAACATCCGATTCGATCTTCCCTAGATTTATTACATGATTTCTAAAGGAAAAACCTACGACTAAGCATCCATAGCAAATATCCTCAACCTGCCACAGATGTTAAAATAAAACGTCAATACAATTAAGTAAAGGTGAGCATACATGTTTGCGTACATAATGATATAAAAGCGTTTAGCATACACTGCATGACATACGTAAGAGTTGTGAACTATGTAACTACTTAGATTCAAGCAAACCAACAAACCGCGATTGATCGAGGCATGCGAACAAGTGTCCACATCCTAAAAGAGAAAATAAATGAGAAATGAAAATGCGAGCCTTAACAATCCCGGGCCTCCGGGTGGCGGGTCAACCTCTAGTATACTATCATGTTAAGGGTGGCGTACAAGCAATCAAGTAATACATACAATTCAGCAGATTTCACGTATAGTCATGTAATAGCGGGATTGCGAATAAGAGTTGAGTTGTGTGATGTGTTTTGATATACGAACATATGTGACACCCAAAAATGCGTTTAAGCATAAAGGGGTTCAAGTATACTCACAGTCGATGCGTTTTGAGAGGAGAGACGGGATCTGAGATGAGCTGGGGAGAGTGCTGGATCAGCATATAAGCGAACAGAAGTGCACCAGTCTTCCGAATTGCTGAAACGGTTAACGGTTGAAGGAACAGTAGACAAGTTCGGGCGAACTTGTACCTTGGGGTACAAGTTCGGGTGAACTTGCCTGGTTTCCTAGAAAACGGGACAAGTTCGGGCGAACTTGCCTCATATGTTTGAGGTTAATACAAGTTCCAGGCGAACTTGTCTAGTTTCCTTGGAAACCATGCCAGTTCGAGCGAACTTGGTTGGAATTCTAGAAAAATATCAATGTTGGTCAAGTTCGGGCGAACTTGTCACCAATCTGGTGATAAGTTCGAGCGAACTTGATGTCTTCCGAGCGAACTTGACTATTTTGGCATCCAAATCATGCGTTTTCGCGTCGTTTGCTGAGGAAATCGAGTGTCCATCCCTCCAACCTTAGGCTACTGAGCAAAACCAAGGCTGAAGAGGTCTTTTGGAGTGAGTTTTAGCCATTTTACAGAAACTCGACCTAATCGGGGCAAACTTGAATGTTCGAACGGTTTAGTCCAGTTTGTGCAAAGTGACGATTTCGTCCTTGTGCTTCCAGATCTGAGATCTAACTTGACAACGCCTCGTTCCACTTCAAAGTGAATGAAACATTCGTCATTTAGTCCGAATATTGTGTAAAAATCGATGATTCAAAATTTTTACTTAGATCTAAGCATAGATTTAAGTGAAAAACAGAAGTTTTGCATAAAAAGATGAAGATTTTCATAAACAGAAGAGTTTTGATGAAATCGAAGGTAGAAACCTTGTGCAAAATTGATGTGAACGTTGTTGTAGCTTGAAAACGGGTTGAATCTTACTTAGAAAACAAAGGGTTTCGGTTATGGGGTGCTCCGGGCAAACTTGCAGCAAGTTTAAATGAGAAGAGGAGCTGGGTATTTATAGGTGAGGTGAGAAAAGGAGCTGGAAACATCAAGTTCGGGCGAACTTGTATCAAGTTCCGGGCGAACTTGTGGTCATTAGAAGAGTTTAGGTGGCCTGAACAAGTTCGGCTGAACTTAACCTAGTGGCCAAGTTTTGTTCGTTAATTTCGCGTTAAGAGTTCGTTTGGCGATTCGGTTCGTATTAGATAGTTATATTAGGCGTTTTAGCGAAGCGTTAAGCGTTCTATTTTCATCGAATTAAGAGAGAGCGAGTTACGTGAGCGTGCAAGCGTTTTAACGTTAATAAACCATAACATAAATAAACTTAAGACACATAAAAACATAATTCCATATAATTAGCTGCGTTTTGCGATGCGATGAGATAAGTCATACGATGGCACGAGTGTTTATTAAACAATAACCCACTCGGCTCGTAAATTAGCATAACTACTTATGATTGCGTTGAATTAGCGATTAAATGCGATATAGATGTGATAAAATATAATTCCATTAACATAAAATTTTCATAATCCAAATCTTGGAATACAAGTGATTGAGATAAACAAAATACACGGAAATAAATAACAACGGAAATTTGGAGTTGTTACAGCATGGATTTGAATTCAGTTGTTTTGCCTAATAAACTTGATCAATCAAATCTATTGGTAAAATAAACTAAAAGAGAAAATGAAATAGAAAATATTCCATCCAAGATCAAAATCGAAAAATTCAACCAAAAGTAAATTTGATTCGCTTATATCTCACAAACCACACAAGCCATCAGGTTCTTAAAAGACTAATGAAGTTCATGAAAAGTCGCATGTGAAATGACAAATATGTTATACATGTGGCATTGCTAGACACATTGCAAGAAATTGTCAGCATCGTCCTGATAAACTCAACAAAGGAGAGCATCAGAAGGCTCCAAAAGGGAATTCCAAATCTTCGAAATTGGGGCAGACTAAAAAATTAAGAAGCTGAATTCCAAGGTGAAGCCTTCTGATGATGACTGGAATAAAGCTAAAGAAATAAAACTTAAAAACAACAATCTTGATCCAAACTGTAAACCCTTCTTTACCAAGGCATCCAAGAAACTGGAAGTGCCTAAACGAGTTTGGGAACAAAAGTGTCATGTTCCAGTTGACTCTCCTAAATCATCGTGCATCAATGACAAACCTATCTATTCTAAAGGAAATCTGGTTTGGACACAAATGACATATGTTAATGAACCGGGCGTACCCACTGGCACTATGGGTTGGGTACCAAAATCTAACCGATCCCGCATGCTGTGCAGGAACGGCTATGGAGGGTTGTCATTCGACTTTGGTTCATTGACAGTGGTTTTTCCAGGCATATGACTGGTGACTTATCCTAGCTTACTTATCTTGAAGATTTTAATGGCGGGTATGCCAATTTTGCGGGAGGAGAAAAAGGAAAGATCACGCAGCGAGGCCCAGTAAAAAATGGTGATCTCTGTTTCAAGGAAGTCAACTACGTTCCTGAGTTGAAGCATAGTCTGCTGAGTGTTTCTCAGATATGTGACAACGGTTATTCTACTCACTTCACTGACAAACACTGCTTTATTCTGAAACCAGGAATGGTTATTCCTGACGAGTGGATATTACTGAAGTCCGACCGAAAGGGTAACACTTATGTCATAGATATGAATAAACCACCCACTGAAAGCGTTGCCTGTCTGTTTACTAAAATCTCTGAACACAATGCTATGCTGTGGCATCGTTGTTTAGGACATCCAAACGTAAAAAATCTGAACCGTCTTGCAAAATTGGGGTTGGTAAGGGGTCTACCGGTGAAAGATTTTATAGCTTTTGAAAAATGTGTTTCATGTGCTAAGGGTAAACAACATCGAAAACCTCATTTTCCTAAAACTGTCAACCCGATTAACAGTGTGATGCAGCTTCTTCACATGGATCTCTTTGGTCCTATGAATGTGCTCAATCTGTCAGGAAAGTCTTACTGTTTGGTAATTACTGATGATTACTCACATTTTACTTGGGTTTTCTTCTTAGTTAACAAAAGTGAGACTGCAGAATTAATCAACAGGTACATAATCTTCATGGAAAATCAGACTGGCAAGAAAGTGAGAGCGATTCGAAGCATCAATGGAACCGAATTCAAGAATGCTGAATTAAATTTCTTAAGTGCTGAAAGGGGAATTGCCAGACAATACAGTGCTGCTAGGACTCCTCAGCAAAATGGTGTTGCTGAAAGAAGGAATCGAACCCTGATTGAAGCGGCTCGCACGATGCTGTGGGATTCTAAGCTTCCAGTCTTCTTCTGGGATGAGGTTGTTAATACTGCGGGCTACGTTCAAAACAAGGTCATCATAAACAAGGCACGCATGAAGATACCTCACGAAGTGATGTTTGGCGAGAAACCTTATGTTGGGCACTTTAGAGCTTTCGGTTGCCCATGTACCCTACTGCACTTGGAAGCTATACCAAAGTTTGACGCTAGGGGAGATGAATGTTATTTCATTGGTTATGCTGGAAATGCTGCACATGAAAACAAGACTGCTTACAGAGTGTAAAACAAAAGGACTAGACAGATCGTTGAGTCTTTTGATGTACAGTGGCTCGAGGAAAATCAGACTGACGCTGGGAACGAGCCATTTACTCTTTGTAATTATGCTTATCTTTTTAAATATTTTGGTATTCTTGATGATCCTCCTGCTGTTCATGTAGGTAACTCAAGTCCTTCGAATGTTGTTTCTCAATCCTTAACCGTTCCATACAATGCTGAAGAAGAGGGGGTGTTGAAATTGAGGGGGATTTTACAGCTGTGGGGGATCGCACTCCTGCAGTTTCATCTTCAACATCTGCTACTAAGAATCAAACAGTTACTGATAACACAAACATTCTCAATGAAGGCGGGGAAGCTGTGGATTTGTCTGATAATGAGGACAAGTCAAATGATCAAACAGACATGTTTGATGATCCCATTCCTAATGAGTTTGTCGCTAATGGATCAGAGGAGGAGGAAATTGCTGATATATATGAATCAACGGCAGTTGAGAATCTGACTAACTTGCCACCGACTAGAACTGCTCCAGAAATTGCAATGCCTATAAGTGTCCAACATGATCATCCTATTGAAAAAGTGAGTGGACCTGTAGGAGCTGGGGTATTGACCAGAAGTCAAACAGGAGTGATCAATAATTGCTTGTTTTCATGTTTCATCTCACAAATAGAGCCGAAGACATCAGATATGGCTCTTCAAGAACCTAGTTGGGTAGATGCGATGCAGGATGAGTTGAATCAGTTCGAAAAGTTGAAGGTGTGGAAGCTGGTTTGTTTGCCTGCTGGAAAGAAATCACTCGGAACTCGATGGGTCTATCGAAACAAATGAGACAATAGTGGAGTGATTGTTCGAAACAAAGCAAGACTGGTTGTTCAAGGGTTCAGACAAATTGAGGGCCTTGATTATGATGAAGTGTATGCTCCTGTAGCCAGATTGGAAGCAATTCAGATTTTTCTGGCATATGCATCTTTCATGGGGTTCAAGGTCTATCAAATGGATGTCAAGATGGCTTTTCTCAACGGAAAAGTGAAGGAAGAGATATATGTGTCACAGCCGCCCTGTTTCATTAACAAACAGTGTCCTTGTCATGTTTATAAACTTGACAAGGCCTTGTACGGTTTGCACCAGGTTCTCGTGCATGGTATGCTACACTGACGGAGCATTTGCTAGCTAATGGATACACTCGTGGTGTCATTGATCAAACACTGTTTATTCGAAGGGTAAACGAGGATCAAATCTTAGTGCAGATCTATGTGAACGATATCATCTTTGGATCCAGTAGTGAAGCACTGTGCAAGGGATTCGAAGAAATGATGAATAAGCAATTTGAAATGAGATTGGGAGAGCTAAAGTTCTTCTTGGGATTGCAAGTTCGTCAAGATTCCAATGGAATTCTGCTTCATCAAGGGAAGTATGTTGCCGAGATTATTGTAAAATTCAAACTTCAGGATGCGAAACCTGCAAATACTTCTATGGCAGAAAGACCAGTGATGACTGAAGATCTGGAAGGGGAAGATGTTGAAGAGACACTGTATCGGTTGATGGTAGCCAGATTGGAAGCAATTCGGATTTTTCTGGCATATGCATCTTTCATGGGATTCAAGGTCTATCAAATGGATGTCAAGACGGCTTTTCTCTACGGAAAAGTGAAGGAAGAGATATATGTGTCACAACCGCCCTGTTTCGTTAACAAACAGTGTCCTCGTCATGTTTATAAACTTGACAAGGCCTTGTACGGTTTGCACCAGGTTCCTCGTGCATGGTATGCTACACTGACGGAGCATTTGCTAGCTAATGGATACACTCGTGGTGTCATTGATCAAACACTGTTTATTCGAAGGGTAGACGAGGATCAAATCTTAGTGCAGATCTATGTGAACGATATCATCTTTGGATCCACTAGTGAAGCACTGTGCAAGGAATTCGAAGAAGTGATGAATAAGCAATTTGAAATGAGATTGGGAGAGCTAAAGTTCTTCTTAGGATTGCAAGTTCGTCAAGATTCCAATGAAATTCTGATTCATTAAGGGAAGTATGTTGACGAGATTATTGAAAAATTCAAACTTCAGGATGCGAAACCTGCAAATACTCCTATGGCAGAAAGACCAGTGATGACTGAAGATCTGGAAGGGGAAGATGTTGAAGAGACACTGCATCGGTCGATGATTGGATCGTTGATGTATTTAACGGCTAGTAGACCAGACATCATGTTTGTTGTGTGTCAGTGTGCACGATATCAGGCTTATCCTAAACTTTCTCATTTAAATGTTGTTAAGAGAATCTTTCGATATTTCAAGGGAAGGCCTCAGCTTGGCCTTTTGTATTGAAAGGAATCTCCATTTGATTTGTGTGCTTTCTCTGACAGCAATTTTGGAGGTCCAGGTATGAACATGAAATCCACGTCAGTTGGATGCCAATTTTTGGGGGATCGCCTCATCTCCTGGCAATGCAAGAAGCAGCAGTCTGTCTCTCTGTCGACTGCAGAAGCTGAGTATGTAGCCGCTTCAGCCTGCTGCTCTCAGGCCATATGGATTCAATACCAGCTGGTAGATTACGGTTTGAATTTCTCCCAAACTCCCATTTATTGTGACAATGATGCGGCTATCCAAAGAGTGAAATCCGGTATATTTTCAAATACCAAGCACATTGACATAAAAATTCATTTCATACGTGACTCTTTCAACCAGGGACTCATTACCATGAATCAAATTCATACTGACGACAGTGTCGCAAATATTTTTACAAAACCGGTTGATAAAGCGCGTTTTCTTGCTCTTCTTGAACTTCTAAAAATGGTGGATTTCGAGGTTTAAACGTGGTCACACAAAAATATTTTTCTTCGTTTCAGTAAATTTGTTTCTTAAAATTGTTTTTCGTTTATTATTTTTATTTTCAATTTTAAGCAAAAATTTAGGGGGATGTAGTCTTTCAGGAAAATATAAAAACATTTGAAAAATCAGAAAAATACAAAAATAGTTTCGTTTGGCTTTTGTTGCAACTTGGGAAATGAAATAATTTCACTATGAGGATTAAGGCTGACTCATGTAAGACCAACATTGAAATGGTCTGACTCTAGAGCGATGTGTTGGTAGGCTTTATCCTGATGGCTAGATTCTTTGACTGGTTCTGCGTGGAACACTAATATTATTCTATGACCTCGGGAAAGAACGTCACTTGAATTAGGACATAGCTATTTGTATGCGTGTGTGATGTCCCGATACACACAATTTTGTTCTAGTTCTGAAATCTTTACTGATCAACTCGTGTATCTCCTTTGTTTTGCGTGAGCAAAGACCTGGAGGTGCTAGGCAACGTCGGCTTCTGTTTTGCGTGAGCAAAGACCTAGTTGTATGTTGTCGCTCTATAGATCAATTGACACCCGAAAGAGGCCCTCTAGTGCCCAAATGAAACCCAAAAAACCATATCAAATTGAGAAAACTCATTTGATCTATATATTATATCCATCTCTACTTGATCTATTCTGTTCTCTTCTCAATCAAGTCCCGGTCAAGGTTTCAGAATCCTAGAACGGGCTTGTGAAATATGTGGTAGGGAAACTACACGTATGATAGCATGTGCTGATTAAATTCCGGGATTTGATTGTGATTGATTTGAGTGTTCATCTAATTAAAATGAAAACATGATAAATTAGTTGCAGACTGTCATTTGAAAAAGGCCTAGGGAGATAACTTTAAGTGGACAAATATACTGGCAATCGCTCGGATCTTCCAGAGTAAAATAGTGTTGTTAAATGTAGTCAGGCCTGAAACTTTGTGATTTGATCCCATAAGAAAATTTCTTACAAAAGTTGTATGTTTGGTTTGTATATTTTCTAAATATTATATATTAGTGTAGATATTGTAAATATTTTTTAATTTTATTTAAAAATCATGACCTGTTTAAGAATCGAGAAAGATCGTACCTTCATAAAATGTACTTGCAAATTTTTGGTCTCGGGATTCGAGTCTGGCCCACCGTAAACTTGGTGGGCCCCATAAAATCCAAATCGTTTGAAAGAAAAAGCTGTTGGGCCCACCGCATACTTGGTGGGCCCTCTTTTTGAAAAGGGTGAATAGGGTTTAAAGGGAAGTGTGTGATGGATGATTATCTTTTATCCTCATTGTCAAAAGTCATTCTTCTGATATTTGAAAATTACCATCGCACACTCTTCATCTTCATTGATACTCAGATTTGAAGTTTCATCATACACTTTCATGATATGTCAAAATCAAAAGATTAGTGTGTCGTCTTCTCTGATTGATTCTAAGAATGTATGCAGGTGTTGTGGACTAGTTGATCTGAGTGATGATGATGATACTATAAGCTAAAACTGAGTAAACAAGGGATTCTAGGAGATTAGGATTTTTGATGTGATGGATTTTACATCTTTTAGGCCAGAAAACCATGATTGAAACTCTAATTTTTGGACGAAAAAATCATTGATTCGAAACCCTAGTGTCACTGGAAGTTGTAGGGTGGCCGGAGATTAGGGTTTTTGATGTGAACTTCACGTGCCGTCTGGTGTAATTGCACACCAGATTTTGGTCCAAATTATCCTCGCACACTATAGTGAAAGTACCAAAATACCCTTTCAGAGTGTGCGAGGTGTCTGACTTGTTGGTTCTGGACATTTTTTTCCCCTTGCACAGTGGATGAATTTACCATATTGTCCCTCGCACATTTGGATATTACCAGTGTGCGAGCCAAAGATGCTTCGTTGACCAAACTTGAAGTGTGCGACTGAAATTGTGGACTTTGTTTGACCAATGGATTGTGCGATTGACTTTTGTTGACCGCACAGAGTGTTTCATCAGGGGATGTTACTTAATGGTCCTTAAATTTTATGTTAAGTCAAAATTGGCCCCCCGCACACTCAAAGGTCAATCGCACACTCACTTCTCAATCGCAAAGTGATTAAAAATTGGGCATGATCAGTTGTTTTGGGCCCGGTTTTAACATCTGATTGGATTTGTGGTTTTTACTTGATCATTTTTCAACATAAAGTTATAAAATTGATCTGTTTCAAATTGTTGAAATTATTTTCAAATATGTTTTCTCAGTTTGACCAAGTTTACGGTCAAACTCGAAATATGGTTTGGTCTTTATGAGTGTTTTCACTAATTTGTCTCGTTTGGTGCAGGTATCGGAAAGAAAGCATTGGCTCCTCATGTTCTGTCATGGGAGAGAACAAAGAATGTGGCCTGTTATTTATCAGATCCTCCAACTGGGCATGAGACATACAAGTCGATGATCGTTGGATTAAACACATGTAGATTGGCTCATGCACTCCGAGAGAATCCAATCATACATGAAGACTGGATCAAAGACTTTTGGGATAATGCTTCTGCGAAGAAAGAAGATGTAATCATTAAGTCTAAAGTACAAGGCACAGACGTCTCGATTACTGAGCAAGACATTCGTGAAGTGTTATTATTTGGAGATGAAGCAGATGATCCGGCTGAGTACACGAAGGAGAAAGTGATGGAAGTTCTAAACAGAATGAGCTATGAAGGGGCGTGAATCAAGAATTTATTACACCCATATTGGAGGTTTCTCGCTCACATTTACTTAGTTTACATTAGTGGGAACAAAAGTGGTCTAGATAAGCTGACGTTAAAACAAGCATCGGGAATGGTATCTTTAGTTGAGGGATGGAAGTATAATTACTCGAAGAGGGTGTTCGATGATATGTTAGCAAACGTGAAGACAATCAACGATAAGTATTGGTATAAATTTCGCAGATTCCTTCAATTGATTCTGGAGGCCAGGTATCCGAAGCTACCCGTCACCGTGAAGACATATGATGTTAAGATAATGAATCATATGGTGTTTTCGATGTTGAATCAGGAGTCGAGGGAAAACGTTGGAGTGAAGTATCAGAATCAGAAGAAATTAGAGAAATTTGGTGTGTTTGCTGAAATTCAAGAAGAAGAATCGGCTCCGGTCTACGCAATAGTGGCCGATGAACATGATGTTGAGATCATAGATGCTCCTCCTGGATTGAATGAACCAGTTGAGAATGTTGATTTGACTGGGGTTGAGAGTGAAGATGAAGAGGTCGAGAATGTGTTTGAAGAGAATTTGATGGATGATGTATAAATGAGTGAGAACGTAAGTGAAAATGAAACTGAAACAGAGGTTAACACTAAAAGCCTTACAACAAAGACTGAAAATATTAAGGAACCAGTTAACATGAACCCTCCTCATGTTGAGCCGGTTATTGCTTATGCTACTATTATTGAAGATGTTAAAGAAGATCCCACGACTGATCTTCATCCTAGGAAGCGGAGTAGAAGAGATCCTAGGGTCAGTCGTGTGGAAACTGGAGTAACAAGCTCAAGTCCTAAATCCACCGTGCCAGAAAGTTCAACAGTTGGGTACACATGAACTCCTGTTAGCGATGCCTTTATTGAGACACAAATCCAAGAGCTGTTGAGTATATGCCTGCTCCGAAACCAGGTGAAGGATCAAGTAGTGCTGCATCTGATAGTGCTTCGTCTGATGATCAAATACTTAAAGCTGCAGTGTTGTTGCAACAAGCAGTTAGAGAGCATGAAGAGTCAGAAAAGGCTTCAGGAAAGAAAACTGCAGAAAGTCCAAGTAGTGAAGAGTTATTTCGTGAAGTTGATATTAAGGCTGTGATGCGAAGGATTACTGCTCTAGAAGAAGATAAGATTTTTAAGGATGTACATATTGCTAGTTTGATGGAGAAGATTACTCATAAGAATCAAAAGATTCAGGAGCTTGAAACGAATCTTGGATCTCTTACTGCTATGTTCATGGATATGAAGCAGAAGTTGGAAAGTAAATTACCAAAAGAGTTTGGTGAACCTCCAAGGGAATATACGGCAGAAGAGAGAGCGCAGCAAGCAAAAGAGCATGAGGAAGCTATGGATATATACATTCAGAATCCTCCACGAACCGTGAGTCGGAAGAGAAAGCAGAAGGAAGTGGTTATGAGGAATGTGGCTGCTGAGAAGGATTATGGTTATCAGGAGATACCTGACAGATTTGTTGTAAATGTTGGACGTGATAGGTTTGATCGTGTTGGAAATAGATCTGGAATTCGAAGCTGGGCTTACAACGATGAGAAGGCGATGTTTGTAGTATTGAGAAAGAATGGAAAGGTTGAGTACTACAACTCGTCGAGTGCTTTTGAGTCATGGACGTTGGTGGGTTTGCGTGAGTTAAGCAATGCACCGTAACATGATCAATGTCGGAATTCGAACTGCAAGATTGGTTGGAATTTTTACAACAAGTTGCAGCAACAAGCGAAGGCCAATTTTAAAGCCATGAAATTTCAACAATCTTACGTTAAGGTTCATAAAGATGTGTTTGAAAAGGATACTCAGAAGCAGGTCAAGACTGTTGTATGGCCTCCTACTAAGCAAGCCAAAACCATTCCTTTGCTAAAAGATTTGCCTGATGATAGTTTGAAGTTGTTCAAGTTTTGGATGTATGATGCAACTACAGGTCAGGCTGTAATTGTTTGTGAGAATGAAGAATATAGAGTTTCTGACGTTCGTGATTTGATGCGGTTGGGAGAAAGAGATATCCATTTGCTGGCAAGGTCTCAGATTCAAAGTGATCCTAAGTATGAAGTTTGTGCTAAAGCATTTACAGGTGGTGTTGCTCAAGTGATTGCATTGCAGCTGTGGTCTGGGAATAGGAGCAGAGTTGAGACACAGCTTTTTGGTCCGTATGTTGATAAATATATATCTGAAGCAGATCTAAGCAAGAAGAAAAAGCGAAAATGAAGCTAGTTTTCACAAGATGACACAAACCTAGGGGGATATTGTAAGGGCATAATCTAGTGTAGGTTTGCGTCTGTCTTGGGTTTTGTATATGAGTTGGGTTCGACATTATGTGTGGGCTTGATAGGTGTTTTGGTAGTCAAATGGGCATGGGCTTGACCCAATGTATTAGGGCTTCCTATGTAAGTATAAATAGGAGGTTCTTTAGTCTTTTGTGGTTGTTGATTCACTTTAGTTGTAATTGCATAGAGAGTATAAGACGGTGTAACCGTGTGCTCGTTTTTGGCTTAAATCGATACAATTGTTCTTTTAATCTTCTACATCTTACTCGTATTTCTGCTACTTGTTTGGTGTTTGATATCTGATTGTGTAGTTTTAAGACTTACAATGAGGACTTGAAGGAAACAAGTCTTGTTCAGAGTGAAGTGCATTGATGAAACATAAAATGAATGTCTAGCTTAGGATGATAGAAAAATATGTATATTACATGCTTTTTATTCTTGAAGAGAAGAAACAAAGAAGAAGTTATGACAACATAAGAGAAGAAAAAAAAGTCATTAGGTTTGTTTAGGATGAAAGAGAATATATGGGTGTTACGATCTTTTAATTTTTTTAGTATATTCATAACTTTTCATTCATACGAAAAATCGTATTATTTATATACATTATTATATATAATACAAGAGTCTCTACCATCCAACCAAATCTGAAAAGAAAATCGTCAAACTCTCAATTTTCTTTAAGTTGAAATAAGTATTAGCTCTCAATTTTGTTTTTGCACATGAATAAGGAAGATTGCAGGGGTTCTGTAATTTTGACATAATAGTTTTTCTTTATGTTACTTTTCCGTGTGGTTTGTGTGTTTGATATCATAAATTGAGAAATTGAAGAAATACTTTTTACATGTTTGTTATTTCTAAGGTAGCAGTCTTATAATTCGTTTGTATATTGTGTGTTCGATAATATAAATTGAGAAAAGGAAGAACTACTTTTTACACGTTTTTTTTCCTTTTTGTTTTTAGATTGTGATTAATGTATTTTCAAATATACATTCCTTGAATTGTTTTTCAAATGAAAATGACATCAAAATAGAAGGTAAACGGATAACAAGCTGCGTCGCTACCCATTTTTTAATAGCAAAACTAAGTCTTATAAAACTACGTCTATAGATCTCGGGATCATAACATTACTATGCATGACCTTTGAACTCGACTAAGTATGTCCACAGCCTCTGGCGCAAGGAAACCAAAAGTATTAAAAGAAAATAGGATAAACATGTGTTGGTTGTCAAGGCACACTTTCTCACGTTTGATCACATTGCCCGAAATATCTTTTAAAGTAGCCTGATTCAACGTAAAACTACTACCCCGTAAGCCTACAAGGGGGAAACTTCTCTTAGATTCACACACACATGTTTTCCTCCTATCTATCAAAATATTGACTGATTTGAAAGTAGATCTTCCTTACAAGTTTATTTATTTCTTAGGTAGGAGTCAAATAATTTGTTTGCATATGTATGTTTTTGATCCCCAAATTATAGAATCATAATTATATGTTTATGATCCAAATACCAATGTTATAAGTCTGCCCTTATTACAGGTGAGAAAATAATTTGAAGCTAGTGCTTTTTTATACGAGTTTTTATTAAAATTAAATATAGCAGAGTTAAATTGCATTCGTGAACTCGGTAACATAGTTCAATAAAGGATTGTATAGATTGTAATATTCTGTAACTTTGATTTTTTAGTGAGTTATGTTTTATTACTTACTAATGGGGTGTTTGTGTGTTGCGGCAAAGATCACACCATTTCGGTTGGTGATTAAAAGGGTATGCATAAGTTGTTGTTCGGTTCGGTTCAGTTCGTTTTTGAGCCATAATCATAACCAAAATCAAACTATTGATTAAGGCATTTCAAAAACCGATATGTTTAAATTTTTTAGCTTGGTTAATCGATTATGAACGGTCCAATCGGTGTTTTAATAATAAAACAAAAATTTAACGTAAGCTGAAAATGTTGACTTAAGTTGAAGTATTCGATAAGAATAACCCATTATTATTAGTTTATATGTTCTTTTTGTCATCTACTTTTATAAGCAAGACTACGAGCATGTTATCTTAACTTTTCGATGTGAGATGGGTTTTCATACAACATGAGTAGGTTAATTTGATAAAATTGAAAGAACATGTTTAAAAGAAAACTAAATTAAAATCAATAAAGATAATTCCATGTGATGAGGTATGAAAATCCATGTCATGGTAAGGAAATTTCTATATTACATATTTTTAGTATGGATTAACATGTGTAATACATATGTTCTTATGGTGTTTCAGTGTTATTAATTAATATAGGCCGTTTTTTTTTTAATAAATTAAGTTAGTTGTATGAATTAGCATATGAATTTTTTACAGATTATATAATTATATCATATCGTTGTACAGACTCATTTAATACATGGGTCTATAACCTACTATATATATATATATATATATATATATATATATATATATATATATATATATATATATATATATATATATATATATATATATATATAGGGGAGGGTTATCTTGAGAACGCTAAATATTGTGAGAACCGTGAGAAAGAATGAGAAAACCAATCAAAACCATTTTTAATACAAACCTCATTGTAATTAAAATACAACATCAAAATAAGAATTTACAACATCAAATAATTTATTTTTTCCCTCAAAATCACTCTTATTATTTTTTTACACATGTGTAAATATAACAAATTTACACATGTGTAAATGACAAACTTACACATGTGTAAAAAAATTTTATTTACGAATTCACGTAAATTTAAACGTGTAAATTAAATTTGTAACATTATATTCGGATAATAATGACAAGTTTAAAAAGAAATTTTAAATTTGAATTGTTTGACCAAGTTTACGTGGTTTTTTCATTCGTTCTCACGGTTCTCGTGATATTTAGCGTTCTCATTTAAACCCTCCCCTATATATATATATATATATATATATATATATATATATATATATATATATATATATATATATATATATATATATATATATATATGATTAGGATCATGTGAGAAGCATTAGGCTAATTGAGAAACTTGAGAAGCATTCTGGACCACACATTTTCTTTATGCTTTTTATAATATACACATATGTATAGTTTAAAATAGACTATATACATATATGTATATAGTGAATTTTAAACTATACGTATGTGTATATTACGAAAAGCTTAGAAAATGTGTGGTTCAGAATACTTATCAAGTTTCTCAAATAAGGTGGACTTCCTTTAGGATCCCTACCTTATATATATATATATATATATATATATATATATATATATATACACACACATAGGTTTAGGATCCTGTAAAAAAAACATTTTTCGTGAGAAGTGTGAGAAGGCATAGGAATTAACATGTAGATATCATGTTTTGGACTTAGGCATGATGTTTTGGGTTGTTTTGGTAAGAAAAACATCAAACATAACAATTTAAGACACAATGCAATGAATTTTAGGCTTAAAACTTAAAACATCATGCCAAGAACATTCGGTTGTGTGTTTTTAGTGTTAAATAGTGGTTTTTAAATTGCACGCCTATAATATATCGTATTTTGTTTTAAATTGTTATGTTTAGTGTTTTTCTTGCCAAAACAACCTAAAATATCATGGCTAAGTTCAAAAAATGATGCCTACATGTTAATTCCTATGCCTTCTCACACTTCTCACGATAAGGGTCTTTTTTACAGGAACCTTACTCTACATATATATATATATATATATATATATATGGAGAGGATCATGAGAAAACTAGATATAAATGAGAAAACTAGAAAACTAACTCAAAAGCCAAAAAAAAAAAAGCATAAAAACATACAATTTTTTTTACAATTTTTTTTATAAAAAATCGCTGGATTTATGTATAAAAAAAAATTTCAAAAAAAAAACTTGTACTGCACATGTGCACTATATGTGTACTACACATGTGCATTATATGTTTATATTGCACATGTGCATTATATGCTTTTTTTATTTTTTTTAAAGTTTTTTTATATAATATATATAGCGAATTTTAATAAAAAAATCAAAAAAAAAATTTGATATTTTTTTTTGGCTTTTTTAGTTAGTTTTTTTGTTTTCTCATTTAAACTAGTTTTCTCATGATTCATACCCTATATATATATATATACAAAGTGCCCAAAGTGTAAGAAGTGTAAGAAATATTGTGAAGATGACATGTGTCCTCAATATAAATTAATTCAAAAGGGTAAACAAGTAATTTTCTCATTGATTCAATTAATTAATAACCTTTCATAACCGTCACCCTTTATTATAGGAATAACCGCCACCCTTTATTATAGTGTTATATAGTGTTTCATATAGTGTTATATAGTGTTTTATAATGTTATATAATATTTTATAGTGTTACATAGTGTTATCAATTAATTGATAACCTTCCATAACCGCCACCCTCTATTATAGGAATAACCGTCACCCTTTATTATAGTGTTATATAGTGTTATCAATTAACTAATAACATTCCATAACCGCCACCCTTATATAGGAATAACCGCCACCCTTTATCTAAAGACACTGTTACCCCTATAATTTTCAAATCAGCCCAAGTAATTAAAACACAATTTACAATTTGGTCCCTACTGATCTAAACCATTAGATCAATGATCTAATGGTTTAAAATACTCCTTACACTTCTCACACTTTAGACCCTTTTTACACTATCCTTACCCTATATATATATATATATATATATATATATATATATATATATATATATATATATATATGGGAATGTTCATTGGGGAACACTAAAAAAATGGAGAACAGTGTGGATGGTTCATTAAGGGTTATGATTTAGGGTTTAGGGTTAAGAGATCTTAGTTAGGGTTTGACGAGCCGGTTCCAACGCCGCTGAAATGAGTCCAATCGGAGTTCGTTTGAGTCGGTTCCCCACTTTTTTAGTGTTCCCCAATGAACCTCACACTATTTATATATATATATATAGGGGTAGGTTATTGTACAAATAGCTTAACGTACGAACGCACGCGAAGGTTTTGTCAACGTTCGATTTCGTGGTTTTTTATGCGAATTCATCAACAACACACAGATCCATGCGAATTTTCAATATCCCATGCGAATTCATTGATTTTTTTACACATGCGAAATTGACAAAAATCAAACACGCGCTTTTCCATAACGTGCGAATTCACTTTCGCATACGAGGGTATGATAAGCCATTTTGTATATTACACTTTTTCATATATATATAAAATATTCCGTTACTAACCCATGAAATATAATAATTTAGGTTAAATGGTACGCAGAGCATGATCGAGCATCTATTTGTAGGCACCACCAATAAAAATTCATCAATTGAGTATAAGAATAAATTCGATGAATATGTTTTAATATGTTGCCATCTTAAAAGTTTCTTATATTTTTACATAACAATGTTTGTAGGAATATTGTAGATTCTGTGAAATTTATTATGATAAACACATAAAATTATGGTTTAAAAAAGACAAAGGTAAAAGATGATATTAGTAATTTAGGTACATATAGAGCAATGGTTACTATGTGGATTTGTAACGTTTTTTAAGTTATTACAACATTTTTAATACAACCATTCGGTAAATGTTTGGATACAAGATTGAGAGTACCTACTAGTCCATTAGTATACTTTAACCCTTTTTAATTTCATATAAGCGTCACATTACCTGTTTCTTTTCTTTTTTTAACTCCAACTCATCCTAAGAAAATGGTTTAACCTTGTTAACTCTACCTCACCCACCATTTTTTAACTATTTTAATATTAAAACATTAAATTAAATACAAAATAAATAATAATAATAATAATAATAATAGTAATAATAATAATAATTAAGTTGTCATGTCATCTTTAATACCAATAAAGTTAGAACACACCCAATACCTTATATTTTCCATTCATATCAACAATGATCGTAAAGATATTTCTTTAATAATATTGTTGAGGAAAATATTCTCTTAATATCAACTATCAGAAACTAATGTTCAAAAAAACATACTTGCTATCAGTTTTAAGTTTGGATATAATGCTTTACTAGATTTCTTGGCGTCGCGAGTTGCGGCAAAACAAAACAAATGATAATGTAAAACAAACGTCATTTGAATATGAAGACGTTGTTTAGAAAGCCTAACCGCCAGAATCTGTTCGGTTTAGTTCATAATCATACCGTTTTACGATACCAAATACAAAATTGATACCGGAATGTCGGGAGAAACAATTAAGCACGATTACGTACTTAGGATTTTAGAAAACGTTAACCAACATAAATTATTAAAAATATTAAATGAAATGATAAAGAAAACATGATTAAAAAATATAAAGGAAAATATTTATAAAAAAAAACTAAATGATAGGGAAAATATGATTTAGAAAAGAAAAAGGAATTTTAAAAACATAAATTCTTATATGTATAATTTTTTGATACCTAAAAAATGACAATGTAAAGGAAAAAAAACAAAAGAAATAAAAAACAAAACATATAAAATAAATAAGATGAAAACAAATAAAAAGAAAAAAAAGGAAATAGATAAAATGAGAAGATAAGATAAAACGGTTTGAGATGAGTTGAAAAATTGGAAAAAGTTGGTTTAGGCCTAGAATTGAACTTGTAACCTTGTGTATGTAATTTCAATAGAGTAACCGATACACCAACCACAAACTTTGGTTGTAGTTTATGTATAGAAAGTATATATAGAGATTAAAATGCAAAAATGGTCTTTGAGTTTGAGTCACTTTTACCACTTCAGTTAAAAAATGAAACTTTTTGCATTTGGGTCTCTGAGATTTTATTGTTGTTGCCATTTTTATACAATTGGCAAAGTGGGTTAAAAATTTTTGTAACATCTCCTTTTTTGTCATTTTCCTCATTTAATTAAATAGATTATGGTATAAAATGACGATTATACCCTTCATTTAAATTAGGAAGACGACAAAAAGGGAGAAGTTAACAGATAATTTTAACTCACTTTGCCAATTGGATGAAAATAGTAACAAAAATGAAACCTCAAGGACCAAAATACAAAGAGTTTTATTTTTGTACTAAAATATCAAAAATGACCTAAACTTAGGGTCCATTTAAATATTTTACTCATATATATTAATTATATTTAGGATGTAAAAACTAAAAATATGACATCCACTGATTGGTCAATCAATATCAAATACTATTCATTAAGCCCCAATAATAATATATAGGAATATTGGATTATAATAATTCAAACTATTCGCCGTTGGCCGCTAAAAGTCCCAACTTCAAAAATAGTCACTGTCAGTCCAAACTATTGACATATTGACCATCAATGGACCCTGACTAACAGAACCCTAACGCTGTTAGTCTCCGGTCGCCGAAAAACTGTTTTTTGCCAGAAAAAGGTTTTTAAAGGTCCGATCTAAGGTTACGAAGAGGTTGGGACGAGAATGTTAAGTTTTCGGCCAAAAAAGTTGAGTTTTCCGGCCAAAAAGAAGTTTTCCGGCCAAAAAAGGAGTTTTCCGGTGACTTTAATAATTAGGGCTTTTACTAGAAAAAGGTTCCTAAAGGTCCGTAATAAGGTTACAAAGAGATTTAGGACGAAAATGTTGAGTTTTCCGGCCAAAAACGTTTTTCCGGCGACCGGAGACTAACGGTGTTAAGGTTCTGTTAGTCAGGGTCCATTGGAGGTCAATATGTTAATAGTTGGGACTGCCAATGGTTATTTTTTAAGTTGAGACTGTTAGCGGCCAACGGCGAATACCTGGGATTATCTGAATCCAATATTCCTAATATATATAATATAATATAATTGAACTAATTAAAAAATCATAATATTAAGTATACTAATTTTTATTTTTCTTAAACTATTTAAAAAACCATACTAATAAGTATACTAACCTTTTATTTTACGAAAGTTTTACATCTCTTAAAATTATGAGATTTCAAGTATTAAATTGAGTAAATATGAGATTTTGATTATTCTTATTAGTTATACTTGATTTTTTTAACGGTAAGTTTTTTTATTTCCTGTTGTTTGTTAGACTTAAACTCAAGATTTCCCCCTCTCAAAATGTTTAAAGGCTATAACTTTGCATTTGCTAATTAACCACCACTCTATCGGTATTACTTATACGTGATATTAATTTTTTTTGTCGCATAGATATGAAGTATATGCGTTGTTATACATGCAACTATCTTTGAATTTTTTGCTTTAAACCTTTTACTTTTTGCAAATTTCCACATTTTGTTTTATGATTTATACAAATTATGTTATTCCTCACAGTTTTGATTTAATTTTGTCCTTTCAATTTATATAAATTGTACCTTTTCCCCCACTGAGTTAATCATATCATCACCACTAGGCAATGACAACCTCGTATATTATAGTCAAGTGTGACATGAATTGAGTTAATGGTAAGATCACCCGTAGTGGACCACGAGCCACCACGAGTTCGCCACCACCCTTGTTTCTTGTGAAAGTCCAAAAAAAGGTCGTCATCGTGGTTCAAATCACGCGTCGAAGAATGGTTGAATGGAGGAAATAAAAAAAATCAATTTCTTTTATTTTAAAAACATTATATATAAACCCATTTCACTATTTTAAACACACAGCCTATTCTCATACACTCATACACTCTCAAAAAAATTATATTGAACACGTTTCCATACGATAACCCGTTCAATCCACATACCGACCACCCCGACAAGCCATGACCGGTCCCACACGTCTAGCTCGTCAAACCCCAAAACCCGAATCCGATGAATCCATATTTTTATGAAACAACGACAACCGTATGTTATTTAACATGATTCAAAACGTGCCAATGAATGCGTTTGAGTACCACCAAAATCTTATGGGTTTTCAACAAACGCAAATGCCTCAACCGTTTACTTTAACTGAAGTGGTGCCCGAGACGCCACCCTACAATGCGGGACCATCACAATGTCGCAAAATGTTAGGACCCGAACAATGTTTACACGGAAGTTTGGATGGAAATAAACTAATTCGGTAGAAATTTCGGCATCATAACGTTTAGTCATCGCGATTTTATTAGCTTCCAATTCATACCGAAAGAGCATACATCATTTAAGCATTGGGAGAGAACATGCAGTTCGATCTCCTCTCAATCCGAAACTACTAAACTTATGAAATCAAGCGAATGACGCTACTATATATAGACATGTTCCTGCGCATCATTACATGCGTAGGACTCATGCGCAAGTTCATATCATGCGCTCCTAATAACTCTTAATCAGACATACAACTCTACAATATTAAACACACGCTCTATCTAGCCTATTCGCATAGTAACAGACACACTAAGTGCATCAACAGATTCCCCCCTTGTACGTTCTTGTTTCAATCAAGTATTTGTTAATGTCATTACTAAATTCCCCCTTGATTCATGTTTCTGGTTTACATTTGAATCAATATATTTCCCCTGAATTAATGCTTCTGGTCTTTATTTGCATTGCTTACCCGAGGGGGTGCCAGCGGTGTACCGAATCGGGTTTAAACATGCCTGCCTTAACCCTGAGGCGCCCCCTACTCCCTAATAAATTAATTTGGATTCAAATCAAACTAGTTAAGTAACTATTTAGGCCGATGGTTTCTTGGTCCAGTTGTAGCATATGTTTATCTCCATCAAAATAGTACGTGTTCAAGTCTCACAAAGCAAACACTAGGTGAATTTTGAGAGTAGATTTTAATATTACGTGTATATTTGTTGTAAAAATAAACACTAAGATCAAATAAAAATATGAAATTAAAGAGAAGTGAAGTTACTTGTTCAACTTTGCAGGGAAGCTCACTTTAGCATAGTGTGTTTAGGTTATAAACTCGAAAGTCAACAAACATATGTAGAATGTTTATTTTGACTTATTTGATTGTAATTAATATATCTAATTACTTTAACCGACTTAATTTTATTAACGGGCTATTAATTTAGACTTTGTATAATTTTCTTATTTAGAGTGGATTTTAAAGCTATATAAAAGTGGTTGCATATACTTCACTTGCAGAATTTAAATGAAAAGAAATTTTTTTAAGAAGAATAAAAATGCTTCATTTTACTTTATTTAATATTTGCATTTAATTTTAGTATAAGGGTAAGTTTGTAAACTTACATAGATCATTAATTATAGGTTTTCTCTTTAATAGCTAACTAATTAAATTTGTAACTTACTTTCAAAATATATATTTTTCAAAAAAATAAAAAAATATTTTAGAGTGTAGGACAAATTATTAGGTGTGTAGGATAAATTACGAGTTGTGTAAGATAAATTTAAATATGTGTAGTATAAATTTCGAAATGTGTAGGATAAATTTTTATATGTGTAGGCAAAAAAAATAGTATACAGAATAATAGTATTTATGAGTAATTAATTACTTAAAGATTGTAATAAATGAGATTAAAGAAAACTATTTAATATTTTACAATTATACCCTTTATTCTTTTTCTTCTCAAATGAACATTCCCCTACTTTATTAAGGGTTAAAGCTATATACAAATGGTTGCATATACTTCACTAAGGGTTAAGGGTGTGACTTCTTAGAAAAATATTTGAAATCTAAGGATTACCCTTACTCTATAATTAGATCAACCCATATTCTTCATGTCACATTTTCATCTTGCTTAAATAATTTTAGTCATCATTGCATTCTAGTGTGTTCATACAACAAAACATCACCCGAATAGCCACTTGTTAAGGATCATTTGCGGCATATTCATCTTCAAGAGGTGAGAACCCATCTATACGATTGAATAGCCACTTGTTAAGGATCATTTGCGGCATATTCATCTTCAAGAGGTGAGAACCCATCTATACAATTTTAAATGATTAAGAAAGGCGAACAAATAATAATGGAAGGACTAGAAGCGGGTATTTGTCGCCAACAAGGACGAATGTCATGACGACTCTTATTTCATTCACGCGTCACTTTTTTAATGTACTAACAATATGTCTCCCTCTTCGCTCTCCAACCACATGTCTTACAGCGAAGTCATACTCATCAATCATTAGGGATGGCTAAAAAACTCGAGCCTGACGGGTATACCCCAAACCCGATGGGTATGTGCCAGATATGTAACATCCGTCGAAAACGGGTTTTCAAAACCTGCTTCGTTTATTAATCGAATAGTCAGTTTCAAATTTTCGTTGCTTATTTAATGCTCAATTTAATTTTAAACAATACGTAACTAATAAACAATTTAGGATTTAAAAACTATAATTGCTAAAAAGTAAAAAGAAAATAATTAAAAAGAAAAACAGGCTGCCGGGATTCGAACCCGGGTCAGCCGGATGAAGACCTCAAGACTTAACTCACACACATTCCACCACTCCGCCACTTGTGTTATTTGATGATATATCGAAACAATTAATACATATAACAAAACTCGAAATCAAATTCAGTCAACAGCGCGCCCATTTCGCAGTCGCCGGAAATCCCGACGACTTCGCCAATTATTGACGGTTTCTATCGACTTAACGGATGTATTAATCTCAACGTCGGTTATAACCGATGTCTAATCCCGCGACACCAGTCATAACCGCCGGAGAAAAGATGACCAAAGAATCAAGACAGAAATCGGACCAAATTCATCGAAATTCTTTCCTATAAATACACACCCAAGTCTCTGGAAATCATTTCGCTTAAAATCGCACCATTTCTCGAACCAATTTCACTTGCCGGAGATTTTATGCAATCATCAGATTTTCACCGGAAAACCGAGACTCACATCAAAACGGTAAATACCTCGACTCTTTCGGTTGTAATCCATTGTTAGACTATTACTAACATCAATCCATCACCCAAAATCAATCCCAGACGACGTTGCCGGATACTCTGTACTCGCCGGAAAATCTCTGGAATTTCCAGAATCACGCTGTGAATCGGTATGATCATCTAAACCTCCTGATAATCAGTGTTTAGTAATTCAATTTCACAACTAACCGATCAAAACTGTTAATTGATCCGATCAGACAGAGTTCACGAAACAGAGCCGACGATCCTTGCCGGAGTTCTGAGAAAGACATCTGTTCGGTACATTCATTCCAAAACTCTCTCTATTTCATCACATTTCAATCACTTACAAGTTCGTTAATCGAATTTAACAAGAACAGTTGATTAAATCGTTGTCCGTGTTTTTGAACGAAGAAGATGAAGTCGAACTAATGTATAAGTATAACTAAATCAAGATATATAACCGGGTTAGACACACAGTCCAGCGCTGGACTGTGTGCAAACAACTATCACACGTCTCGAGTTCGATCCCTGACCCAACCTCACTCTCTGAAATAAAAATGTTTTTTTTTTAAACCGAACCGGGTTACTCACTGAAAGATGTTAAGTATAATAAAAACCAGCATATTAACTAGGTTAGACACACAGTCCAGCGGTGGACTGTGTGCAACGTGGAATCATAGGTCCCGGGTTCGAGACCTGTTATAAGCAACGGTTCGATATAATTAAAACCTTTTTAAAATGAATGAATTCTGATTAAACTAAATAGTGTATAAATATAATTAAAAACAGAAATATTTCGGGTTAGACACGTAGCTCAGTTGGTAGAGCTGCGTGCACGCGTACGGGAGGTCACGGGTTCGAGTCTCATCCAGCGCATACTTATACAAGACCGAACCGGTCAACAGTCAAAGTAGACGGTCAACGGTCAACCAAAAAGTCAACATTTTTTTATATTTTTATTTATTTATTTAAATTAAAAATCAATTAAAAATACTTAAAAATAACATTTTTAAAGTTAGAAAGATACCTTAAACTCACAAAAATAAACCTAAAAATTCAATTAAAATTTGTTAATAAAATCCACTTATTTACCGTACCTTTTCGTTATTATCTAGGTTAGTTATTCCTCGTCAATCAACTCTCTAAACTCGTGCGCATCCAACATCATCAAGAGAACGAACCCAATGTGAGTGAATCTTTACCAATTCCCCGTTTTAATCACATTTTGGGGTGTATCATGTGTCGCTATTTATTTATTTCAATTAAACACTTGTGCATCCATCATATTCATGATCAAATGAGTTGCCAATATATATCAAATGTTTGTGTGGTTAATGTTTAGATTAAATTTATCATTTTCAGTACATGCATTATCATAGGCCGCCGCTCCCCATTACCTATGAGCGTGAGCTGTTCCCCATTACCTATGAGCGTGAACGAGGCGTTGCCAACATACGATCGGCTCCGTTTGATTGAGCCTTGATCGCACATACATCATCATAGGTCGTCCGTTCCCCATTAACTATGAGCGTGAACGAGACGTTGCCAACATATACATTATCATTCATGTCATATACTCATGCAAGGTGTTTGTGATTGTTTGCTTACATACGTTTGTTCATATATGATTATTGCACAAATTTTTCATATTAATTACAACAAGAAATCAAAAATAAATGTTTTCTAATAAGGTTCACTCGCCAACTTTTGTTGACCCAAAAACCCCCATTTTTACACATGATACAGGTGATCCAGTTGAAGCAAGAAACATACAGGACGGACTAGAAGAATAAAACAGTTTAGATGTTGGATTGTTTGTTTAATTTTTCTTTTCCTTGTATTGTATGAGTTTGACTTGAACATTTGAGATGTAATTGGAATTTAATAAATATGAAACATATTAGTAAACATCATGAGCTTTTGTGATAACCCAATTATGTTCATAAGTACATACTATTATACAATGCTCATCATGAATCATATTCTCATAACATACCATATCCATGAGAGCACACACCTCACAATTCTTATGATTTTTACAACGATTTTTGTATTTTCAAATCACATCAAAGTGAGTTCCTATGACGGGCATGTAGTAACTGGAAGGGTACGAGTACCGGTAGTCGGAACGTCTTGTCTAGGCTTGGCATTCGTATAAATCCAAAATAAAGGACCAGTTTGCCTACCTGGGGACTAACGATGAGAGTACGAAGGACCTATTAGGCCAAAGCATGCTATACCAAACGTCGTGTGAACTAACCCCACTTTGAGCTGTCATTGTGTCTATACCTGGACACCCTCCGACCATACATCTCGCAAACATATTTCATGGTTTTCCTTCGGGTGATGCGAGTGTTAAACCGCCAACACCAATGTGAATCCTACTAAGCCAATAGTCATGGGGGCCCACATGACTATACAGAGGATGGTATGGGGGACATTGGAGGCCCAAACATGAGCAGACCCAAGACATCCTGTGGATGTAGTTGCATTATTGATGATTATGTTATTTTACTATTTTAAACGACACATGACACCTAAAGACTCCTTAAACTCACAATCTTCCTATGTATGTTCCTGTAGATGTCGGCTAGGCAGCTACGTGGAGGTCGAAAGTCAGGAAGGTCAAACGAACGCTTGGCCACCCAAATTGCAAAACAAATGGCCGTGGTGCTTCCTGACATCGTTATTCAAGTCCAACAAGCTCTCACCGCGAATCCCATCAACCCACCCAACCAAGAGGATCAAAATGTCGACAACCCTCCCTCCAAGAAGTGCTCCTACAAACACTTCAAATCTTGCGATCCCCCAAAGTATGAAGGGACCGAAGGTGTCACCTCCACTGGTTTGAGGAAATGGAAAACACCTTCCTAAATTGCGGTTGTCCCGAGGATCGCAAGGTACGTTACGCAACCGGGAGACTATTTGGGGTAGCCCTGACCTGGTGGAACACCGAGAAGGGTAAGAGAGGAGTTGAAGATGCTATGGCCTTAACGTGGGAAGAGTTAAGGGAAATAATGACAAGACGCTTCTGCCCAAGAAGCGAAATCAAGAAGTTGGAAGATGAATTCCACTCGCTAAAGCAAAAGGAAGGAGATCATACTTCCTACAACAAAAGATTTCTTGAGCTGAATAAGATGGTTCCTAACTTGTTCACCCCAGTGTACCGTTTGGTTGAACACTATATTCGAGACCTCCCCTCGAAAATTCAAGACTCAGTTCTCAGCACTTCGCCTGCAACTCTCGAAGCTGCTATGGAATTAGCTACCGAGCTTACCGAGAATCGTATTCGCAACGGCAAATTTAAGGACGAGAAAAAGAAAGCCCCCGTTGAGGGCCAAACTTCAAACTATTCCACCTCCTCCTCAAAGTTTGCTAACAAGAGGAAACGAAATACCAGAAACTTTGCTGTCACCCAAACAAATTTCCCTATCCCTGCTGCACCCATCACTCAAGTTGCCCCTTCATCTACACCATACAAAAGGCCATACTCCGGCCCCTACCCAAAATGCACCCGTTGCCAATACCATCACTCTCCCGAACACCCCTGCCAATATTGCACCAGCTGTGGCCGTGCAGGTCACACCATCCAAACTTGCCGCACACTGCAGCGAATGAACCGCAACCAACCCACAACCCAAACCCACCATCAAATAATGGGTCAAGCCCAACAACCCCTACTACTACCACCTACACAACATACGGCCCAAACCTACTACCAACCCAACTACCCCATGATACAACCCATGCGGGCTTGTTACAACTGTGGAGACCCAAACCACTTTAGAAACACTTGTCCACGCTTGGTGAACATCATACATGCTCAAGCTCAAGCAAATCCGGTGAACCAAGCTAACTAAGCTCCTCCACCTGCTAGAGGAAGAGCTTTCAACATCAATGCCAACCAAGCTAGGGCCGACAACAACGTGGTTAATGGTACGTTTCTCATCAATGGTAGTTATGCATCCATGTTATTTGATACTGGCGGCGGATAAGAGTTTTGTGTCCTTAGAATTTGAACCCATCCTCAACTAAACCCGTGATAAACTCATGGAATCCATAACGGTGGAAGATGCTGACGGAAAACCGGTCTCATTAAACTCCATTATCCGAAACTGTACTCTCACTTTAAACGATCACGATTTTCCAGTTGACCTCATTCCTATGAAGTTGGGAAGTTTTGACATTATAATCGGCATGGACTGGCTCAGCCAACATCATACGGAAGTAGTATGCCGCGAAAAGTTCATTCGCATTCCTCTTGCAGACGGTCAAACCCTACGAATCTTTGGAGAAACCCCTTCGAAAGGACTCAAACTGATGTCCTGTCTTCAAGCCCGAAAATATCTCCGCAAGAATTATGTCGCATTCCTAACTCACGTTGTCAAGAAGGGAAACAAAGAGAAGAAACTCGAAGATATACCTGTAGTGAAAGAATTCCCACAAGTCTTTCCCGACGACATCTCAGGACTTCCTCCCATGAGAGAAGTCGAATTCCGCATTGATCTTATACCTGGCGCTACACCCGTCGCGAAATCTCCTTATAGGTTAGCCCCATCCGAAATGCAAGAGCTGGCCAATCAACTACAAGAACTGACCGACAAAGGATTCATACGTCCTAGCTCATCGCCTTGGGGTGCACCTGTTCTGTTTGTGAAGAAGAAAGATGGAACGTTTCGCATGTGTATCGATTACAGAGAACTCAACAAATTAACGGTCAAGAACCGCTATCCATTACCTCGCATCGATGATCTACTAGACCAACTCCAGGGTGCCACCTGTTTTTCAAATATCGACCTTCGTTCTGGCTATCATCAACTCAGAGTACATGAAGAATACATCCCAAAGACCGCCTTCCGAACTCGTTATGGTCATTATGAATTCATGGTCATGCCATTTGGTCTAACCAACGCTTCAGCTGTCTTCATGGATCTAATGAACAGAGTCTGCAAACCCTATCTCGACCGCTTTGTCATAGTCTTCATCGACGACATCCTCATCTATTCAAAGTCCAAAACTGATCATGAACGACACCTTCAACTCATCCTCACACTCTTAAGAACCGAAAAGCTCTACGCTAAATTCTCCAAATGCGAATTCTGGTTAAGAGAAGTACAATTCCTTGGACATGTCGTCAATGACAAGGGAATACATGTCGACCCCTCAAAGATCAAAGCAGTACAAGAATGGCAAGCGCCACGTACACCAACCGAAGTAAGATCATTCCTTGGTTTGGCTGGCTATTATCGCCGTTTTATTGCAAATTTCTCCCACATCGCTGTACCACTCACGGCTTTGACACATAAAGGAAACCCTTCATATGGGGACCTAAACAAGAAGAAGCCTTCCAAACCCTTAAGCAAAAGCTTTGTGACGCACCTATCCTCACACTCCCCGAAGGTTGCGATGACTTTGTAGTATATTGCGACGCATAAGGGCAAGGACTAGGTTGTGTATTAATGCAAAGGGGAAAAGTGATAGCCTACGCTTCTAGACAACTCAAAACTCATGAGAAGAACTACACTACCCACGACCTAGAACTTGGAGCCGTTGTGTTCGCTCTTAAGATATGGAGACATTACCTCTACGGTACTAAGTGTGAAATATACACTGACCACCAGAGTCTCCAACATATCTTCAACCAAAAGGAGTTAAACATGAGGCAACGTAGATGGGTCGAACTTCTTAATGACTACGACTGTGAAATTCGGTATCATCCTGGCAAGGCAAATGTGGTGGCCGATGCACTCAGTCGAAAGGGTTATGCGAACTCCATTCGTCTTCTATGTTGCAAATCATAACCGACATCAAAGATCAAATCCGAGAAGCTCAACATGTTTCTATAACAGAATACGACATACGCAATGAGTTATCTTGTGGAGCAGAACTTAAACTCGAAACAAAATCTGACGGTATTCTGTATTATCTAGATCGCATATGGATTCCCGATCACAATAACCTTCGAGATTTCCTTATGAAAGAGGCGCACAAAACACGATACTCTGTACACCCAGGAGCCGACAAGATGTATCAAGACCTTTGATACGCCTACTGGTGGCCTGGCATGAAAAAGGATATTGCTGTTTTTGTTTCCAAGTGCCTTACCTGTTCTAAAGTAAAAGCTGAACATCAAAGACCTTCAGGACTTCTAACCCAACCTGAAATACCTGTATGGAAGTGGGAAAACATAACCATGGACTTCATTACCGGGTTACCTCGCACCTCCAGTGGGTATGACACTATATGGGTAGTCATTGATCGTCTCACAAAATCAGCTCACTTCATTCCGATTCGCGAGGACTTCAAGAACGAGAAGTTAGCTCGCATCTACATCAGCGAGATTGTAAGTCGTCATGGTGTACCTTTAAGCATCATTTCAGACCGTGATTGTCGTTTCACCTCACGAACATGGCAAGCCGTACAAGCCGCTTTGGGTACACGATTAGACCTCAGCACCACATTTCATCCTCAAACTGATGGACAATCTGAACGCACCATTCAAACTCTTGACGACATGCTTCGGGCATGTGTCATAGACTTCAAAGGGAATTGGGACACTCATCTACCATTAGTTGAATTTTCGTACAACAACAGTTATCATTCAAGTATCGGCATGGCACCTTTCGAAGCTTTATATGGTCGTAAGTGCCGATCTCCAGTATGTTGGCAGGAAATTGGAGAAGCTTAAATCACCGGTCCAGAATTAATCCAAGAAACAACAGACAAGATCCATCAAATTCGAAACAATCTTCTAGCGGCACAAAGTCGTCAAAAGAGTTATGCAGACAAACGACGAAAGCCCTTGGAGTTTAACATTGGTGATCGAGTACTTTTAAAAGTATCACCGTGGAAGGGAGTGGTTCGTTTTGGCCAAAAAGGCAAGCTAGCACCACGCTACGTACGACCTTTCAAGATACTCGAAAGAGTAGGACCTGTAGCATACAAGCTTGACCTACCAGAGGAACTCAACAGAATTCATCCCACATTCCACGTATCGAACTTGAAGAAGTGCCTTGCCGATGAAAATCTCCGTATTCCCCTGGAAGACATTCAAGTCGATGAATCTATGCATTTCATTGAAAGACAAGTAGAAATTATGGACTTTGGAGAGAAACGATTAAGACGAAGCCGTATTCCAATTGTCAGGGTACGCTGGGAGTCGAAACGAGGACCTGAGTTTACTTGGGAACGTGAAGACTCAATGCGCGAGAAATTCCCACATCTTTTTCCTGTTACCACTACTACTTAAATTTCGGGACGAAATTTCTAAAAGTATAGGATACTGTAACATCCGTCGAAAAACGGGTTTTCAAAACCCGCTTCGTTTATTAATCGAATAGTCAGTTTCAAATTTTCGTTGCTTATTTAATGCTCAATTTAATTTTAAACAATACGTAATTAATAAACAATTTAGGATTTAAAAACTATAATTGTTAAAAGTAAAAATAATAATTAAAAAGAAAAACAGGCTGCCGGGATTCGAACCCGGGTCAACCGGATGAAGACCTCAAGACTTAACTCACACACATTCCACCACTTCGCCACTTGTGTTATTTGATGATATATCTAAACAATTAATACATATAACAAAACTCGAAATCAAATTCAGTCAACAGCGCGCCCATTTTGCAGTCGCCGGAAATCCCGACGATTTCGCCAATTATTGACGGTTTCTATCGACTTAACGGATGTATTAATCTTAACGTCGGTTATAACCGATGTCTAATCCCGCGACACCAGTCATAACCGCCGGAGAAAAGATGACCAAAGAATCAAGATAGAAATCGGACCAAATTCATCGAAATTCTTTCCTATAAATACACACCCAAGTCTCTGGAAATCATTTCGCTCAAAATCGCACCATTTCTTGAACCAATTTCACTCGCCGGAGATTTTCTGCAATCATCAGATTTTCGCCGGAAAACCGAGAATCACATCAAAACGGTAAATACCTCGACTCTTTCGGTTGTAATCCATTGTTAGACTATTACTAACATCAATCCATCACCCAGAATCAATCCCAGATGACGTTGCCGGATATTCTCTACTCGCCGGAAAATCTCTGGAATTTCCAGAATCACGCTGTGAATCGGTATGATCATCTAAACCTCCTGATAATCAGTGTTTAGTAATTCAATTTCACAACTAACCGATCAAAACTGTTAATTGATCCGATCAGACGGAGTTCACGAAACAAAGCCGACGATCCTTGCCGAAGTTCTGAGAAAGACATCTGTTCGGTACATTCATTCAAAAACTCTCTCTATTTCATCACATTTCAATCACTTACAAGTTCGTTAATCGAATTTAACAAGAACAGTTGATTAAATCGTTGTCTGTGTTTTTGAACGAAGAAGATGAAGTCGAACTAATGTATAAGTATAATTAAATCAAGATATATAACCGGGTTAGACACACAGTCCAGCGCTGGACTGTGTGCAAACAACTATCACACGTCTCGAGTTCGATCCCTGACCCAACCTCACTCTCTGAAATAAAAATGTTTTTTTTAAAACCAAACCGGGTTACTCACTGAAAGATGTTAAGTATAATAAAAACCAGCATATTAACCAGGTTAGACACACAGTCCAGCGGTGGACTGTGTGCAACGTGGAATCACAGGTCTCGGGTTCGAGACCTGTTATAAGCAACGGTTCAATATAATTAAAACCTTTTTAAAATGAATGAATTCTGATTAAACTAAATAGTGTATAAATATAATTAAAAACAGAAATATTTCGGGTTAGACACGTAACTCAGTTGGTAGAGCTGCGTGCACGCGTACGGGAGGTCACGGGTTCGAGTCTCACCCAGCGCATACTTATACAAGACCGAACCGGTCAACAGTCAAAGTCAACGGTCAACCAAAAAGTCAACATTTTTTTTTATATTTTTATTTATTTATTTAAATTAAAAATCAATTAAAAATACTTAAAAATAACATTTTTAAAGTTAGAAAGAGACCTTAAACTAACAAAAATAAACCTAAAAATTCAATTAAAATTTGTTAATAAAATCCACTTATTTACCGTACCTTTTCGTTATTATCTAGGTTAGTTATTCCTCGTCGATCAACTCTCTAAACTCGTGCGCATCCAACATCATCAAGAGAACGCACCCAATGTGAGTGAATCTCTACCAATTCCCCGTTTTAATCACATTTTGGGGTGTATCATGTGTCGCTATTTATTTATTTCAATTAAACACATGTGCATCCATCATATTCATGATCAAATGAGTTGCCAATATATATCAAATGTTTGTGTGGTTAATGTTTAGATTAAATTTATCATTTTCAGTACATGCATTATCATAGGCCGCCGCTCCTCATTACCTATGAGCGTGAGCTGTTCCCCATTACCTATGAGCGTGAACGAGGCGTTGCCAACATACGATCGGCTCCGTTTGATTGAGCCTTGATCGCACATACATCATCATAGGCCGTCCGTTCCCCATTACCTATGAGCGTGAACGAGACGTTGCCAACATATACATTATCATTCATGTCATATACTCATGCAAGGTGTTTGTGATTGTTTGCTTACATACGTTTGTTCATATATGATTATTGCACAAATTTTTCATATTAATTACAACAAGAAATCAAAAATAAATGTTTTCTAATAAGGTTCACTCGCCAACTTTTGTTGACCCAAAAACCCCCATTTTTACACATGATACAGGTGATCCAGTTGAAGCAAGAAACATATAGGACGGCCTAGAAGAATAAAACAGTTTAGATGTTGGATTGTTTGTTTAATTTTTTTTTTCCTTGTATTGTATGAGTTTGACTTGAACATTTGAGATGTAATTGGAATTTAATAAATATGAAACATATTAGTAAGCATCATTAGCTTTGGTGATAACCCAATTATGCCCCGACTCTTATTCCGCTGCGGGTCGGGGTGTGACAAGATATGGGACTAAAAATAAAAAAATTCGGGTTTGAGTATGGGTATGGGTATGGGATTTAGTGAAACCCACCCATACCCGGTCCGTTTACCGAATAATACCCAAAAAGTATATTTTTTTTAATTTTAATCTCCCATTTATATAAACTTACTACGTACATTTGGTACCTCTACTTCTCATGTTTCCCAGGTGTTCGAATATGCATTTGAATCCATTTGGTAGATACAACCCAAAGTAGCACTACTTAATTAGTTAATTATGTGGATATATGTTTCAAATATGCATTTGGATATGATATGTATGTATGTTATTCGTCATATTTTCCTTTGTTGTAGTTATTAAAATAGTAAACTGTATAAACATTAGAGTAAAAAAACACACATGGGAGGCTCAACGAATATTTTTAACAAATTAGCGGGTATACTTGATATCCACGGGTATGCCAGATACCCGACGAATAATTACTCGACAAATTCCTGATAGGTAATGGGCCAAGTATGAGACACATAATTACAACCGGGTACGGGACTGAGATTACCAATACCTGACCCATCGCCATTCCTATCAACATCTCTATGATGCTTATGTTGCCTTGCCCTTGCGTCAATTTTTAGAGGTAACTATATGTTAAGACAGACCAGAAGTGGTAAAAAAGTTTAATATTTGCATGTCATCGACAAGATCATCAAAATGATTTATAAACTAATACATCCATTATCAGTTGATATTATTAGTTCATCTTTTATATTATATATTATGTTACATAAGTTGCAAAATAATGTATATCATTTTGCTTAAATTGAAAACCTGTATATATAGTTTGGTCCACGCCGCCCACCACAGCTTATTTCGCGCCCTGGCTTTACCCGAAATAAAATCTTGCCGAATACCCTCTAGAGTTTTTAAGACCTTTACCGGTCCTTTGAAGACCGATAAAAAAATACGATGGGAGGTTCCCAAGAACCGCTTTAGCAAGAGTAATTCTTCCACTCATAGACAAATTCCTAGCCTTCCAATTAGAGAGCTAGTCATTTATTAAAGTTTAAATACACTCAAATAATTTTAAGCCTTTGAATTAATTAGATTTCCCTTTTAGAAAATGTATAGTCTATATAGATACCAATGGGGACGGGTGGTGGTTCATTAGCAAAGAAAAAGCCTTTGAACACCTAAATTTAGGAGGGGGAGATCTTAGGTCAAGTCGCACAGACAACAAAGAATAAAAAAAATTTACCGGTAAAAAAATATAGCATATAGATTCTGTTGGTTGGTTAGTTAGGTTAGAGATGATGGGATGCATATTATAGAATGATATGCTACCGTATCATATTATATATTTTTCATGTTTATTTTCGTTTCAAACTAATATATAATGGGTGTTGTTAAAAATGTAGCAATTTCCTTTATTTTTACTTTCTTCTCTTAAGTTTTACATTAATACAATTTAATTTATTTTTTTATTTTCCTTTTATTATCTTTTATAATTATTTAAAAAAAAACGTTTTTAATTATTTTAATACGTTATTTTAAACCTTTTTTAGTATTTTATATGACATTTAATTTATATCATAACCCATCATCAATATTTTTTCTTTTACTTTTAAGATTTATATATTTTGTAAAAATAATTAACAAACTAAATTCCCCATGTAAAAAAAAGTCAGGTGAATAAAGAATATTTTTGTAAAAGGTTTTTTAGAACATTTTTTTTAATGGTGAACAAAGATTTAGTTATTATTTTTTTTATATAAGACTTAAGGTTTTTTTAAGAACATTTTTTTCTAAATGTTTCAGTGTAATTATTAAGTGATAGCATTTTTTATTATTTAAAAAAACATTGTATTTCCATAAAAAGCGTTATTAATTTATTTTTACAAAAGTTTTTGAAACTTCTTTTATATAAAAAAAACTTTTAGAAAAAAATGATGAATATTCCAAGGGTGATATGATAGTTTTTATATAAAATAAACTTTTAGAAAATATGATGAATATTCCAAGGGTGATATGATAGTTTTTATGTGATTTCATCGGTATGACAAGTCGTTGTCGACAAATTCACATAACTTCGTTTCGTTAACTAATGAGATCAGATAAAACGCATCATATCTTTTATGAGTTAAATACAAAAAACCAGAATATGTTTTTAGTTATAATAATAATAATAAGTTCATAATTTTCCAGTAAATCTCTCCATTTTACATTACTAAAATAATTATCATCTTTTGGGAACTATTTTCTTATGCCTAAACAATGATGATATTAAATAATAATAATAATAATTATGTATAAACAATGATACTACAAAAAGTATTTCCTGTTTCAAAAATGTATTTATAGAACTTCACTTGGGGTATAAGTATCTGTTCGCTTATATATATATATATATCCAACTAAATAATCGGATAAGCATCCTGGGATGCCCTCAATTGAGTAAATGCATCCCCTCCTCCATAACGGTCAGAGTTGGATGCATACCCGAGGCACCAGTTCCGGGGAAAACCGGCCCGCCTGAAGGCCCATTTCGGTAAAACTCGGTTCGGCTCGGTTTCGAACTGGCGACCTCCAAAGAGGTCTAGTCCTGAACTTCATTGTCACCACCAATGTCCTTCAAAGTGATGCTAGTGAGAGTTGAACTTGAGACCTCAAAAAGAGAAACCAAATGACTAACCACTAGACCAACTTATCAGAACTATTTACTTATATATTAAGATGGATAATATACAGGGCGTTCCTACTCATTAGGTTGGACTTCCTACTCATTAGGTTGGGCCTTGGGGGCATCCGTTTCACCTAAAAACAAATTAGTGTATTCTTTTAGGAAAAAAATTATCGATCATAATGATCCTCTGACTACCCTAAAAAATAAATCTTGTCTCCACCACTAATAATATAAACAAATTTGCACGAAAAGAAAATAAAACACGAAAGTTTACAAGGTTCAGTTAATATATATGAAGTTAACAAAAAAAGGCGTTAGCAATCATAACCTAAAAACAAGTTATTTATTTGCCAATGATGTTGTAGCCTAGTGGTTGCAATGGAGGTGGGAAGGTTTACCATCTAGTGGGTTTCTGTCCAGGAGTACTCAGGTTCGAATTCCACTTTAACCGAGTTTTGATCATGTATATCCTTGATCGAAATGCATTTCAAAAAAAGATGCCTCTATTTTTTTATTTGTAGATGCCTTTTATTTTATTCTTATTGTAAATGCTTTTATTTTACTTTTTTATTATTTATATACAACTTTTGATGAAATTCACAACAAACTTTTACACTTTTTTAGTCACTAGAATGATGGTCTTAAAATATTAATTATCAAAACCAATTAAACTGACAAGCAAACCAGTAATATATCGGGAGATTTTGAGTGGTCCATTTTGACTTTTTGCCTGATTTCTTTTATTTTAATGAAAAACGTTAATCCTATCATACTTTACACAAAATATTACAAGTTATTTTGAGCGATTTTGACTTTTTGCCTGATTTCTTTTTATTTTAATGAAAAACGTTAATCCTACCATACTTTACACAAAATATTACAAGTTATTTTGAGCTGTCCATTTTGACTTTTTGCCTGATTTCTTTTTATTTTAATAAAAAACGTTAATCCTACCATACTTTACACAAAATATTACAAGTTATTTTCATTATTAGAGTTTTAAATCTAGAGTCTCTCCTCTATCAAGCATACGCCTAGCCTTAATTTTTGCCTTATTTTGTGATTAATTTGGTTGTACAAAATCTCGTAATAAACCAACTTCGGGTCCCCATATAGTAATATGTAATAAGACCACTCAGTAGTGGAGAGTATTGAAAGCTTGATATATCAAAAGAACATATTAAAGTTCGCTAAATACAATAGCAATTTGTGTCGTGCATAATACCTATTGGTGCAATTAGCTTGTTGAAAATTTGTTTTCAGAAGTACAACTATATTTTTTAAGATTCTTAATAGTTAATGAAGTTATCATATATGCGAAACTTACTTTGAGCAAAGAGTTCCTTTTTTCGATTTAAAATCACATATTTTCTTCCCGGAACAACGACGGTCTTAATCAAATAGAAAACAGGGGGTCAACAAGGAGCTGGGAGTCCGAAACATATCGACCAATAATATTATATGACATCACGAACATTAAACTATCTATCTCAATCAAGTCTAACAAATGGGGATATATTTAAGCCATTAAAATGAGTCTTCTTTAACACCATCTTAAAATTAGAATAACATTATATGCATTATTATCTTTTTAAAAAGATATTCAAGTTAAATTGTATTTCATTAGAGAGGAAGGTGTCCTCCCGACGAAAACACCACAAACAGGTGCCACCTAGGCTATCCGACAGAAACCTTGAACATCGACGGCTGTGTCACCAAAGGTACCTGACCCGCCACGTTGTTTTCCAGGCAAACACACACACACACATAATCATCACCTACCTCAATCGGTAAAAATCACATGTACCCTACTCGAACCACCCACGATGGTGTACCGATCGGGTAGGGATACATGATTGAGCCTACCCGATGACACCCCTTCCTCTCATTTGAATGCATAAACTCTGTCTCCTAGATGTCACATCATTTTAACCAACCACTCAATAATATTACCCCACATCATTATCCAATACACCATTTACCTTTCTAGAAACTCATGTACAACATTAAAGAAATCCATCTAGCACGGGTTTGCAAACCCTATATGGGTTCAAATGGCCAAACCCACAAGACTTACGGACTACAATACTGTTTTCTTGTTCTTGTAAAAACCGTCCCATACCACATTTCCATCTAGCTTACGGTCCGCGCCGTCCACCTTAAAGAAAGTTATTAAATGCCATAGGAGAGGGTGCCAAAACATTAACATACATTTAAAAAGGGGATCTATATTAAAGTTAAAGTTTAACCAAAGCTAGGCTGATATGAATGACATATTGATTGTTACATAAAGTTCCAATATAGCGTTTACCTTTCCCAATTCTAAAGTTGTCCACTTTAATGAATGCACCTTCTTCACCTTCATCTCTCTTATACCCATTTGCATATAATTTCACTGTTTCATACACATTCAACTCACCTCTTTCTCCCCAGACAAACCCATCATCATCATCTTCTGATCACATTGCTCATACCCTCCCCCTCTGCAATTCAATTCCCAATCTTTTCCCATTTTAATTCCGCTTCTGCAAATGGGTCTTTCTTTATAGACTTTCTCTGTGTCTGTATAAAGAAAGAATCCACTTTGTTTATATAATTCATCTGCAAGTGAATAAGCCATAAGTGATCATTGATATCTATCTAAAGTTAAAAAAAAATAAAAATTTGGGTTTGCTTCATTTATCAGCAATTATTTTTCTTCCGTTTTTTGACATCAAGATTTAATTTTTTTTCCCTTTTTTCATTGATTTTCATCTTTATTTTTTGTGGGTATTCATTTTCTTGAATAAATTTTGAATCTTTTTGGGTTTTTTGAGGTTGTGGGGTTTTTTGAGGTTGTGGGGTTTTGGGTTTATAATCTTTAATGGCTGCTGGTCTTGAAATTGAATCTGCTGCTTCTGTTGACAACAACCTTGTTGTTGCTAATGAGAGTGACAATATTAATGCTGCAAATGTTGAATCTAAAAAAGGGTCTGAATCTGATTCAAATTCAGATATGGAAATGCAAGGAATTGTTGGTATTTTGTCCAATTTGAAGCTGAATCCAATGGCTGAAGAGTTTTTTCCTTCATCTTACTCTCCGGTTACTCGAAATGCCGATAAGCTTAATTACTTTGCTCCTGCTTTTTATCTCAATTCTCCTATGGATTCCATTGAAGGACACCCCCCTAACCGCAGGGTATGTTGGTTAATTAACCCTAAAAGTTTGGGTTCTTGAGGTTTTTGTTATGTGTAGATAGTTTTGTTTAATCTTAGTCATGATCCTTAAATAATTTGCATTCTTTAAGGTTTTTTGTTGTTCTTCATTGTTATGGATTTCCATTGATCAGATCTAACTTGATGTTTGTTGAGATAAATTTGATGTAATTAGGGTGTGTGTGTGTGGGGTGGGGTGGGGGGGGGGGGTATGCAAATTATCATTGGCGAAGCTTGAGATTGCCTCGAAAACGTATATACCCAAAAATTTCTATAAGAAAACTACATATATAACACTACTGAGCGAAAAATTCAGGGGGCGGCCCCTTCTAACCTGCGCCAATGCAAATTATAGATATATTATAATCCATTCATGTTAGTTGCGATGTTCCCAAACATCAACTTCAAAACTTATGTTATAATCTTGAATTCTTGATCAATGTTTATAGTTCTGTTTTCTAGAGTTTTGAATTTTAAATTTTTATTTATTTTTTTATGATTTTGTTACGATAGAGGAGAAATAACTACAGTCAGGGAAGAAGATGGTTGAACGGTAGAGCTTGTAGAGCTCAAAGAGAAGATAGTATTAAGAGAACCGTTTATGTTTCGGACATCGATCATAATGTGAGCAAGAATTCCTATTTCTTTCTTGTAGTTAATGAATTGTTTTGATCTAGTTTTAGTTATGTGATGTGTTTTAACTGTTTGTAGGTCACCGAAGAGCGACTTGCTGCTCTGTTTAGCGCCTATGGACATGTAACGTCTTAATTTCAATTTAATCAGTTTTATATTTATGATCATTGATTATATGATTTCTTATATTATATGTTATTATTAAGGTTCTGGACTGTCGAGTTTGTGGCGATCCACATTCACGTCTTCGCTTTGCATTCGTGGAGTTTGCTGACGAGAGTATGTTGGACTTATTATCTTTAAATCTATAATTTTCAAAATTTAGTAACCATTATAGTTTCAAAGTTTTTTAATTTAAGGCGACCGACTTTTCAAAAATTCATTTCAAGATAATATAACTGTTAACCGAGTAACCTGTCTAACTGATGGCGGGTCGGTTACTTTTGACCATGTTGACTTTTTTTTCTTATGTGACACTAACGCGGTTGGCTGAAAATAAGATGATTACATGTTTATATAAATCATACCAAAGTTGGTTACTTTCTTTATAAAGATTAGCCATTTTTTTTATTGAAATTTGGTTGCAGATTCTGCAAGAGCGGCTCTTAATCTGTGTGGCATAATGCTGGGGTTCTCTCAAGTTCGGGTTTTACCTTCAAAAACCGCAATTCTTCCTGTGAATCCAACTTTCCTTCCCAGGGTATAAATCACTGTAATGATATCTAGTTTAACGTAGCGGTGTTCATAAACCGTTGAAACCGACCAAACCGCCCAAACCGTAGCGAGTCGGCCAGTTCTTGATCCAAACAGTTTGGTTTTTTCGTGGTTTGATGGCCGTTTAACGTCTATTATTTATATATATAATTATTTTTTTTTCATTTTTGGTAGATGTAGTTATCTATAAGTATTAAAATCATGAACCATTTTTATCATTTTAATATACACTAATGATTTTGAAACCAAAAAAAAAATCAGTTCAAACTGGCCAAACCACCAAAACTGAACCGTTAAACGCTAAATTTGTAAAATCGGTTTAAATCAGCCCGTTAGGCTGACCCACTCACCTTGGCCGATTTTTTTGTCGTTGGTGAGATCCATAGTCAGCCGTTTGACCGATAATTTTTGTAGAAGCTGACTGAACCGGACAGCGAACACCCCTAGACTTTATTGTCTATAATAGTTATATAAAAAGATGTCATTATTTATTAATAATTAATTATCTATCTTTGTGATGATACAAAATCCAGTCAGAGGATGAGAAGGAGATGTGTGCAAGGACAGTCTACTGTACAAATATTGACAAAAAGGTTGTAGCTTTTTGCGTTCTTTCCATTTTCTATGTTAATTAGGTTTTTCCTTATTTAAAAAAAATATGATAATTAGGTATTTTTCTGCAAAAATAAATAAATTAATAAATCTTAAGAATTGTTGGATTGCAGGTTTCTCAAGCTGATGTCAAGAACTTTTTCGAAGCAAGATGTGGCGAGGTCGGTGACGGTGTTAAATTATTTATATATTTAATTATTTTTGTCTTATCTTTTATTTAAAAGTTATTAAATATGTTGAACTTATTGCGAAGGTTTCTCGCATCAGGCTATTGGGGGACCATGTTCATTCAACACGCATTGCTTTTGTTGAATTTGTGATGGTAAAGTTTTAATATTCTTTCTCAATATTCCCTAAGACTATCACGTTCATGCATCACGACTAAATGTTGATTAAACCCTAGAGATGGCAATTGTAACCCGTTTATTTTGTAACGGGTTATCTGTAATGGATCAAATTAAAAAAAATAAAAAAATTAGCTAAATGGAGAACAGATTACACAGACTAAACATGTCAAACAAGTTAAGATACAACTAGAGGTGGCCTTTTTTGACCCGTTAACTTATAAATTGGCCAATTATTTGATGTTTTATGTTTAATGGGTCAAGTGGGTTATGCTGAAAATTTAACTATAGAGGAAACGGGTTGAAAGTCATCTGAAGTGTGTCAAACGCATAAAACTATTAAATTGCTTATTGAAAAAGTTCGAATCGTTATTGTTACAATGCCGTTTTAGTAATCATATTTATCACATTCTTAAATGTTGTGTAGTATTCATTTCGATACCGTGATAATGATTATAAATATGAAAACCGAATCTTGATGAAATATTTTTTTTTCTAATATTTTGTACAATTTGCAGGCTGAGAGCGCGATTGTGGCATTGGATTGCTGTGGACAAACACTCGGAACGCAACCAATCAGGTAAATTTTCATAATTATTTTTAATAATTATCCTAAAATGTTATGATAAGCAGGAAGTTAATTAAAAACAAAATTTGTTGATTCTTGTAGGGTGAGTCCTTCGAAGACACCTGTGAGGCCTCGAGTGGCTCGCTCTCTTCCAACCAACTGATCAGACATCGTTAACCTATGCACCTATGCATCCGTGAGGTGGTGATGGAACGTATTGTTCGGTAGGTTTAACTTGTTTTTATGTCCTGGCATTTCGGCCATGGTCACAGTAATATGAACCAACGGGAAGACACTCCCTAAGATGAGGACTTTTTTTGTTTTTTTGTTTTGTATTGTTTCCTTCCATCATGTTCGATTGCAGAATGCAATCTACAGACGATGAGCAAACTAGTGTTGCTCATCAAGATTATGGTGATTCTAAGTTGACTTATGTGGCGGTAACGCCTCAATTTAAGAACGTAAACCGAGTCCATTTTGGTCTGACCCTTTTTAAAGCAATATGTTTTGACCATATTTGTTTTGGTCAGAACCCGTTTTGACTTGATACGAGTTTTGCCAGGCTTACAAAGGGCCGTATTAGTATGGGCCAAAACTTTTACGGTCAGTGTTTTGTGTGTTTCCGTTTCGAGCTTGGACACGTGGTCAATCGCAAGCCATAACGGCTAGGATCGAAAATTGGGATTCATTTTTCTTTCCGCCAAGATATCATATATTTCAAAGTCATCAAGAGTGTATGCGGAAATAAAATCCGTTCCTTTATGCGCCTCCCGGGCTAGCTGCTTTGGGTATTATCCGTTGTCGTCTAGCCATTTCATTTCTCACAGTATTAAATAAATTAAGCTTCGAGTTCCTACTTGACGTACCACTTGATCCCGTGAGTGTGTATGTGTTCGGGCAATATCTTATTAGAAAAATATCGTACATTGTTTGAAGACTATGTTGGAAAGAACGTTTTGTGTCGATTGCCCAAGTTGGATCGTGTTCGTACAAACTGAAATCTGAAATCGGAATTTATCTAATCTATTACAGTTTAAACCCCCTTAACACTTAAGCACGGGTTTAAAGCGGCGGCACAAGTAAAAACTACAATAGTTCGAAAAAATATTTCTTAAAAATTTTCTTTCATGGGTGCAATCATTTGAGTAAATCATTTTTACTTTTAAACTCTTTTATCTTGTTAGCCATTAAATATAATTAAGGAATTACTTCCGAACTTGTGGAATAACTAACCCTCAGTAATCTTGTAGTTGAGTTTTTTTATAAACCTTATGAAAATCGCTAAGATCTTCAATACAATCCCAACTACCGTCTGGAACGGTATAGCTTGAGCACACGATACAAGACGATTATGAAAAAGTCTGTTTTTGTCGTATAGCACTTTCAAACATTTTAAAAATCGAAATCCACCTAGCCCCAATTCACACCTAAATAAAAGAGTAATTCGTATCGTCACCAATTTTTTTCTAGATTTCATACATCTTTCTCTACTTTGTTTAAAAACATCAGGTAACATATTTCTAAAAGCATGTATGAAATTATCGACAATACCAACAGAGAGATCGTAATGCACAACCAAGTTAATAATATGTGTGACACATCGACTATAGAAAAAATCTATATTGCAAACTGGTTTATATTTTTCTTTTAAATTTCAACAGCACTTGTATTGATTGAGTAGTTATCCGAACAACATTCAAAATATTTTGTTTTTAAATTTAAAGTTTTTATTATATAATCTAAAATTTGAAATAATTTTCTCCGTCACGTGGATACGCAAACAATTCAAACGTAATTGTACGTTTCCGAAGTAAACCGTGTAGAGTCGTCGCGCGGAAACTCAATCTTTAACCTTATTAAAGTCATAAATTGGAAGTCGCTATCTTTTGTAGGTTGAATTGGGCAAGTGTGGACACAAACCACACGATGGGAAAGTCGATAAAAAGGGGAGCCTTTGTTTGTTTTATTTATTTATTTATTTTCTTACACCTTCACCATCAATTGGTGTTTGACCCCTTACCACGGGATTTGCTTTTAGCGCCTTGCAATATTTTGTCATATTATTTCTCAATGTCGAGTTTGAATTTAGTTGAAAAAAGTGTCACACCCTTTGCAACGACCCTTTTCAGAATGCACCAACAAATAGGGTGTGCATGGGTCGCGTTGGCTCGGTCCAAACAAAAAACAAACAAAAACATAAAATTCAATTTTTGGTTTTTGGAAACCATTCAGTTCAGTTTTTCGGTTTTCACATTAGGTTTGGTTCGAGGCTTTTTTTTTGTTGCCATTTGGGCTTGAAAATTTTATGCTTAATTGTTTTTCTTAGTTAATGATTACTTGATGGGCTAACCACTATGTTTCTTTTGTAGCTTGAAACCTTGGGCTACACTAAGTTTGTTTGTTATAAATTAAACCAGGCTATTGCCCGCGTAACACGCGGTTTCAAAAATAAATATAAATTTATTTGTTGAAATTTAAGATCATGTAAAAAACAAATAAAACAAATAAGAAATCATTCAAATTTGAGCATGGTTTTTCATGACATAATGGATCATGTTGGTTTACATATCTATTTAAAAAAATCTTATTTATATAGTTAACAATGTATTAGTTATGATTATAAATAAACAATAATACCGTAAATCTCTTTAAATAAAACGATATTTAAGGTTTTACACATCATGCATAGTCTTTAAGTGACTCTCACCCATTTGACTCATTCCCCTTTTAATTACTTGACACATTTGAGATAAAATACAACTCAAATGGACTCATTAATCGACATCCATGCGTTTGTAGTTCACCATAAAGTAACTACTTTAGGATCAATCTCAGAAATCCTTCATCCAATAAGACATATTTCAAACGCTAAGCGAATAACATCTTTAACCAAAGGTTTTTTAAAATGTGAATCTTTATGAATATACACCAAAAAAATGCATAATACAAACAGGGGAAATCAATAAAGTTTCAATTAACAAATTAGCAAACAAATAAATATGGCATTCAATCTGAAAGTTAGAGATACCGAGCTTGGATCTATGTCTCATAATTTTTCATATGAAAGCAAAGAAAGATTGTTATCTCAAAAAGGGAATTCTGAATTAGGGCCTCAAGCATCGGTCACCATGACGGCAAACACCAATCTTGAAATAGAACATGCAGTTGATCCTTTTCTGTGCCAGAAATCGACGGTAAATGCTCGGTGTTTGGGTATAAAGGGTTGAAATCCGCTGAATGTAGATTGAAACGTTCGATGAGTTCGTCGTCGATGATCTTTGGAGAGAGAGGGGATGATAAGATTAGGGTTAAAAGGACAAGAATGAAGTTTGATTTTGTATTTTAGGTAAGTTAATTAATCAATTCGGGTATATCCATTTTCCAATCGGGTTATTCGTATGTGTTGTAAGTTTAGGCGGGAAAAAGTATTTGAGTTGAAATAGGTTGTTACATGTGTCCCCCAATGGTTTCATTTATTAAATATATAGATTGGAAGTCGTAAAATTTAATTAGTTTCTTATAAATTAAATTACGACTTTCAATTTAGTTTCTTATAAATTAAATTAGTTTCTTATATATTTACGACTTCCACTAAGTTAGTTTCTTATAAATTAAATTGGATCCTAATTATGCCTATTTTTTGGGCTAACGACTAAGTTAGTTTCTTATAAATTACTTTATATTTAAAAATAAAAAAATTATAACCCATATATTCATTAACATACATTAAAAATAAACAATTTTTTGGTTTTTTCAGTTTGGTTTGGTATTTTTGGTTTTCGGAATTACAAAACTGAAACCAAACTGTAAACTTCGGTTTTCTGACAATTCAAAACCAAACCATTAGTTTTTTTGTATGATTCAATTATTTCGGTTCCGTTTTGTCCGGTTAATATAGTTCTAGTCCAATTCTATCGGTTTTCTGCTAACCTCTACCAAACAGACCATTGCAAATGAATGCTTTGTGAAGGCTGAAGCCATAGCGTTTTGTATACGTGAGCATTTTTGCATTTTTGAGTGTGATTTTTCATTTTTCTGTGTTGTGATCAAACCAATACCTCAATTACCTATTTACACTAACATACGAGGTAAAATGGTGAATAACTAGTATGAATGACGGTCAAAATAGGCTCCCAACGGCTAGAAAAGCCATTTTTAACGTTCAAATCGACTTCCAATGATCTAAACTCAACCAATTTGGGATAGGTTGGTTTGGAACCGAAGTGAATTAGAAACCGGTTCGGGTATTGTAGGCTGGGGGAAAGGAATAAGGTTGGAACTGGCAAATTGAAACTGGTTTGAGGAACTATCCCTTTGGGCCGGTTTTTTTTTTTCAAACATGTGAAACTAATAACAAAAGTTTACCACTATTTCTCGGATGCGTGCTCCTAAAGAAAATATGTTATGTTATGTTAAAGTCAATTCAACTACTCAACCTTTAGATACCTTAAGGCCGTACATAATTGTACTACACTAACAACATTTTTTTAGGAAAAAAAATACAATAATAAATATTGTATTATAATATATTTTTTCAAAGTATTTAATATGGTCCCCTCTTGGGGTTTTGAGTCAATGTGATTGAAAGAAAGAGATTGGGCGAGTTGGAAATTTGGCTTGCTTACCGCCTTAAAAGAACAGCAAATAAGTCAGATGTGTACAAATTGATATAACAGTTTTGTTTTATTTGAAACACTTTTACACACTTTTGTAAAATTGTTGAAAGTTGTCATAAAATATATGTAAAGATTTAATATTTATTTATATAATTAATAAACCGACGTGCCCTTTCCTCTATTTATTTGCACGATTTATATATGTTTTGAACCAACATGATTTATGCATATCAAACCTTTTCTAAGGGTTGCGAGTTCAATATCGCAATGGTTCGAAGAGGCACCCATTCATCTCTTCATTAGTTGCTATTTTTTCTAAAATGAAATGGTGTGACTTTTAAATAAAAGAGACATACTCCAAGTTGTAGTATTATATAATTGTGAAAGGGTGTGTGAAAGGGTGTGCCTTAATACATAAAAGGGTGAAACTTTTTAAAGGGGCGTGTGTTGCTAATTGTTGTGTTATTAAATGGTGACTTTTAAACAAATGAGACATAACCTAATTTGCCAATTGTAGAAGAGTATAATATGTCAAATAGTTGTATTAACAATAGACCATACTCTTTAACAATATTTGTGTTGATAAATTTGCAATATTTGTTTCATGTAGCTACTTTTTTAGAACTACAACTTTTCTTTTTGCAAACAATCAAAAAGTTTAACTAATTGATCGATGTATCGAGTCAAACAGTGTTTGTGAATTAAGGAAATGAACGTGTTCATGAATTGTTCACGAACGCTTACCGAACCGGATTTCTTGCCTGTGTTTGTTCATTAAGGAAATGAATTTGTTCACGAACTGTTACCGAACGCAAATGAACTCAAACAAATGTTCATGAATATAAACAAACACTAACAACGTTTATGAACGTAATGAATACATACAAAGATATATTTATTTTAGAAAAAAATTTGCAATTTTCATCACAAGATTACACAAGCACTTAACACAACTATCCGAACACAGCTGACATAATTTTTAACATAAAGTTAAGAAGTTTGTCAAGAGTTAACACAAACTAAGGTTTCAAATTTTAAAAGCTAAAAACAATAAAACAAAAACTACAACATATAAAAACCTTTAAATGAATGAACATAAATAAGCATACATAAATGAATACATTACCGACCGTTCACGAACATAAACGAACGAACGTGACCCCTGTTCATGTTCGTTCATTTATTAAAACGAACGAACATAAATGAACTTTCAGCAAATCGTTCACAAACTTTCAGCAAATCGTTCACGAACTATTCACTGAACGTTCGGTTCGCTTACAACCTAAACAAGAAAAACAAGATAGTCTAGTCATCTAAACTGAATCCAAACAAGAACATAAAATCAGTCTAGATGGCCTATTCATCTAACCAACTGCAATATATAAATGAAAAACAAGTGATCACTTAAAAGTTTTCAACCAATTAAATGTTGAATATAAGTGGGTATTATCGTCTTCATTCTAGAACCCAGAACCTTTTGACTCATGCAAATGATGAATCCATAAAATCCCAGGAAGGTTCTCAATGTGAGTCTCCTTATGCTGTAATTAATATATTATTTATATATATGTTAATAATATATGTTAATAAATCAATATTTGAATTTAATATTTTGGTTTCACAGAACTTTGCAGCTGATTCTAAAGAGACTTATTCGTCATAAAGCTTTAAAAGTCAATTATTATTATAGAAAACTGCAACACTTGGCACCGCTATTGTAATATAAAAAATATATAATGAATAGAAAATATAAAAAATATAATAATGAATAGAAAATTACTAAATCATTCCAAACGGAACTAAACTTATTATTTTTATATTTTTCTTGGGCCCACATAAAGTTTCTTCTTTTACAAGCAATGGGATTATTTGTTTAGAACGGCGCATTTATTTAAATTTGTCACTTATATATTTGAATTCGTGAACTCGTTTAAGTGTTTTTAGAGGCTTTTTCTTTATTATTGGATCATTTATTATATTTATAAAATAAGATTATTATACAAATAATCTTAACATATAAAAAAACAAAACTTAACATGAGAAGTGAAAAAGATAATTTTTTTTGAATTTTTTCCATCTTATTAATCACGTATTTTAGTCTCAAAATAAAAAAAATCGTGATTTTACACTAGTAGAATAGTTATGTAATATTGTATAGTAATCATAATTACTCTATAAAATTGTAGAGTAATTATAATTACCCTAAAAGAATTACTCTACTATTTTAAAATCATGATTTTTTTTACATTTTGCAATTAAACATCATTCTTAAGTTTTAGAAAAAAAATAGAAAAAAAATCATTCTTCACTTATCATGTTAAGGGTATTTAATATATTAAGACCTATTTGTATTTAATATTTACATATTATTTATATGGGGTGGTGGTCCATGACAAAGACAAAACCTTTAGACATCTTACGATGTCATGATGCTCTCATTCTTGTGGCCATTCCTTTAATACTTCTGGCTCTTGAGAGTTTCTTTATAGGATAAACACCTAGATTAGGAATTGGGAGATCTTGGATTCAAGTCACACAGACAACATGGATTAAAAGAAATTAAACGTTCAAAAAAAATATTTATATATATAAGCCTAATCTTTTCACTTAACATATTTTTTTATTATCATAACTTTTTATTTGATATATAATATTTCCTTTAAATTCTGAATACACTGTTATGACCTTTTATTAACAAGTTGTATTATAAACTAAATGGTGCTTAAAATAATGTATTAATCAGTCTCGAAATATTTCATGTTGGATGCATCTCAATTCGTGATAAAATTAATTAATAGTAAAACACTAAGTAACCGATTGTTAAAACAACAAGGATATGGCAGGGGAAGATCCAGGATCAACTCCAAAGGAAGCTCCTTGACTAGAATCTGCGGACAAAGAACACCGTTAGCCTTAACGCGAGAGTTGGCCTCTCGCGTTTGGACTCCGGCGTGAGAATCAGTTATATGTTCTTGAGAGTCTTAGCATAGTAAAGGAAAGAGTTTAAGAGTGAAAGAGTGAAGAGTGAAGAGTGAATACCTTTGGCTGGACCAAGACACTCTCTTTTATAGGCCAGGTGACCTGCCCAAGGGAGCTCCTTTGCCAGCTACTACCTTTTCTATTGGGTAAACATCTCCTTTGTTGTTGGTTGCTTGCAGGAAAGACCTTGCCTTTTGAGGTAAGTTCGCAGGTCGTGTGTCTCGAGGACACTGTGTATGATTTTAGTGAAAGGTCAAGTCAGTTTGACCTTTGTTATACGAATCCCGAGGCTGTACAGTAATAGTAGCTCCCTCATGATGACTCAGCTCTTGGTTGGGAGCTAGCTGCCTCACTTGGTCAGCCTTTGCTTTTCTTTATGTTTGGCTCATTATTGTTTATTTGAGTTTCTTGATTATTCTACTGTTGTTTGATTAGCGTCTTAGCATACCCACGTCATCACCAATCAAATCGTTTTATTCAGACATGTATAAATCATTATATCATTTATTATATAAAATCGTTTTATTCAGACATGTATAAATGATTATATCATTTATTAAAATTACATGAAAACACTACGTACATATAACACAAAAAAAATAAAAAAAAAATACAACGCGTATAATCAATAATTAAATACGTGTTATCATTCTAAGACTTTTCATTTAACATATCATATAACTTTTTCTCTTTTAGCTTTTAACATATTCTGTTTATATGAACTTAAATACAACCAGTATGCTCCAATATGGTTTGAACACAAATTTGATTGGTTAGGTATTGACACACATGTGTGGTTGATACAAATTAAGGTTATCGTCACAAAGCTTACTTTGCGCGGTTTATTACTTCATGAACTCAAACATAATCGTAACTTGAAACATATTGACCTGCAAACAATAGCGTCGCTTAAGGCTACATGCTAAGAGATAAGTGCGCACTGGTGGCTCTTTGAAGGAGGTAGGGTATCCGGGCTACTCCTCAACTTTGTTAACGCAGTGCAAAATTAATGCAAATTTTTTCTTTTCCGTTTTATGTATCGCATACCCCTGAAAAAATATTAGGATACCCCAGGTCCAAATTTTTTTGGAATGCCCCTAATTTTTTCTTCTAAATCCGTCACTGTGATAGTGTGTGTAGGAATGAAGCAACGTGTTTGTCATCACATATCTCTACTTACTACTCCGAGTTATATATTGTAAAAATATAAAGTTAATAATATGGTTTTAACATTGACATAACATGTAAATCATACGAAGTTTATATCAATCCATATAATATTACAGTGACGGATCTAGCCAAAAAATTTAGGGGTATCCTAATTTTTATTTTATGATCAGGGGTATCGTTTGTATAAAACCGAAAAAAAATACACTACGTAGACGAAGTTGAGGAGTATTTATACATTACAGAGACGGAGTTGAAGGGTAGCCTGCGCTATCCCTGCTTCTACACTACCTCCGCCCCTGTAATATTACATATGTCAAGCCTTCATATAATAGGTTTGGTCATATGTAGTGGTTAAGATATTTAGACATGAATGGCAATTGTGGCCAATAATGCAAGCAGAGGTTCGATGGTGAAGTTTCACACGAAGGTTCGGCGGATGAAGACCTTTGGTATCATGTGGCTTGACCAGATCATTTTTATATTAGTCTTTCTAGACTGCTATCTTTAACGGTCAACTTCTCCAACCATGCATACTTGCATCTCATAAAAAGTCCTTTGTTAATGTTCATTGTGCACTATTTGACCTTTGAAAAATATTTTTTTGCATTTTGGACCATAACTTTTCTTTTTCATTTTGGATGAAAAAGTTTCTTAATATTCTTTTTCATACTTTCATTTAAATAATATGTAATTAAATATTATAAAGTCATAGGTTGTAAGGTTGTGCTTCGGGTTGAAACCAAAATTTTGAAAAATGAAACCCGAGGACTGTGGGTTGCTCTAGGTTTACGCGGCTTGGGCTAGTCGGGTTGGCATAGTCTCGGATATGACTGAATTGTAATTTGGGCATGCATCAATTTTGGGTTTACATCAACCGGGTTACAATTCGGATTTTGGGCATGAATCAACCACATTCATATGCATTTGGAGAAATATCCTTGTATTTCAAACATTAGGCCCGTATCGAATGTGGAGGTTGGACGGTTTTGAGTTGGTCTGCTCAGGTTGAGCAGGTTAGACCCAAAACTTCTCACCATAGGAAGTTCTATAAAAAACGTATATATGGTTTGATGGCTTAGAACCGATGGAGTCATTATTACATCTTATATTTAGCTAAAACTCTAAACTTAATACTGAAGCTATTAAGAATAAATCTAGTTTATTAATACTGAAGCTATTAAGAATAAAATCTAGTTTATTAATACTGAAGCTATTAAGAATAAAATCTAGTTTATAATAATGCATATTTTGTTTGTTCATGAATTAAAACAACTATATCTATACAAATAATGTATATTTAGTTAGAGTTTAAGAAAATTATAAATTTCCAAGGCATTATATATAATATTAAAATGTCAGGGGTTGGAGCACAACCCGAATGTACTCGAAAGTCCACCAATCACGCTTTGCGAATTCACTTTTACCTTAAACTACCCTAAAAACACATTATTGATGGCACTACTACCCTAAACCATAGATACCACCTTTTTACACTACCCTCTTTCCCCCTACACACTACTCTCTCTATCTCTCTCCTACCCTCACACCCTCCCGACTTTTGGTACTCGAATGGGTGCTGGCAATGTACCCGAACCGGAAACCTTATTCAAAACCCAATTCGGTGAGTGTTGCCAATCCCCTTAGAAATGACAAGTTGGTAAGACTAGGGGTGTAAATGACTCGAGACGCTCATGAGCTATTTATGATTATTTCATTAAAATATTGAATCAAACCTAACATAAACTAATTCGAGCCCGTACTTTTTATATCAAGCTCGACTAGGCTAGCGTAATATATGAGCATTGTATTTATACAAACAAGTCCAGCTCAAATTTTAGACGTAAAACTTTAAATGAGCAAATGAGCTATGCTCAAGCTCTTTTAAATAAATGAGTTGAGCTCGGACTTAGCTCAACACGACTAGTTTACAAGTGTAGACAGGATGTATATTAATATATCCTATAATAGTGGACCTAAATGTGAAAATGAAAGCTAAAAGGGTGAAAGTGGAAGATCTAACATTGTTGAAGGAATATTTTGACAATTTAGTCTACTTAACACCTAGACCCCCACACCCTCATTCCGATTGTCTTCCTCGATGCATTCCTATATAAACCAACCTACAAACACAATATTTTATTCATCTCGGTCAACTTTTTGTACTCAACCTCGTATAAAGGCCCATTTCGATCACACTTTAGGCCTTTTTTCATCTAAAGTAGGTTTCTTCATTTTTCCATAACTCGATCAAGTCGATAGCTCGATAAGTTAGTTCGTTTGTTTACTCTTACAAATCAAGAACCGATATTATGTCAAGATCGAGAAGAGGAGAGCCCGTGAAGGTGGTGATCATCAACACCGAGTATGTTGAGACTGACGCCATGAGCTTTAAATCCGTGGTTCAACGCCTCACTGGGAAGGATGCACCCCCTCCCGCCCCCTCTCCTAAAACTAAGTTATCATACGGCCCTAGTGGTGCTGGTGTTGGGGTTGGTTTTGGCGGTGGTCGCAGTGATGTGACTACGCCGATGTTGAAGAAAGGGATGTCGTTTAGAGACCTTGATAAGTTGCTACTTGAGTTGCCTACCATGGATGATATCTATCAACTTTATGTTGATTAAATACTATATACATAAATAAGCTACCATATTTGTATATCCATGTATTTCTATTCGTTTTTTCAATACATATCTTCATTATTTGTATACTTTGCATATTTATGTATGTATGCACATGTAAATCAAATTATCACTACACATAAATGATGCAAAACTTTTATTAAAGTATTTAGTTTTCTACTACTTAGTTATAACTTTTTTTAAAAATACATACATATGGGCCACTCGGGTTTACGAACATTGACGGATAAAGTAAAAAACTAAAAACTCCTGGGTTTGCCACTGTTTATGAATCATGTTTGTCCTTCATAAAAGTTTGGTTAAACCCCTCTATTGCCCAAAAAACTAAAAACTCCGCGTCTGCCACTGTTTAGGAATACCAAGCTAGGTGGTTATACATGTGACGGGTTACACAAACTCATCATCCGTCTAGCACCCACCAACATATGTATTCATGAGTCTTGATTCAAGTTTTTAAACATGTTTTTTACTCAACGGTTTAATGATATATTGTTGGTATTTTCTGATGTTAATCTAACATATAAAGAATCCAAAATAGATTAATTAAGCTTGTTGCTTGGTGTTGCAAACCACATCTATCATTATCGTAATCACAATTATATAAGAATATTATCCTCTCATAATTAGTCAACTTGTGACATTTGATTTGGTTATTATATTAGTAATGTCAAGATCGTCGGTAGCTGTGTTGAAAAGGTTGTAAATGAAAGCTTTATAGGTGATGGGACCGGTTTGTCATCATCGTTCGGCCATGAAGGCCTACAACACTTGGTTCATGTTAAAATTTGAGTCGGACCTATGTATTTAGTACCGATGTCACGTGATAAACCAAAATCGAATTATATCGTATATTTTCGGAGGATGATACCTTTAAAAAGTTGCGATGAATGAAAATGGAATGATATTGTATATTTTCGAAGGATGATACATTTAAGAAAGTTATTCTAAGACAATTTAACAAGCAGGACCATTAGTCTAATGGTTAGTTACTTATTTATGTTACTAGCGTGTTGTGTGTTTGATTATGCATAATTATATGTGTAATTTTTATGAACATAGATGTTAAAAATATTATATTGATTTTTTGTGATCTATAAAGGAGAAAAATGCTCAAATAGTCCCTGGTTTAACCAATTTTCACCTTTAGTTCATAACTTTTTAAAATTATACTCTTGTTCCATGTGGTTTGTTTGGCTGTTACTCGAATAGTCTCTAGAGTGTATGATTGTTTACTCGAATAGTTCCTAGAGTGGATAGTTGTTAGTTTGTTCAGTTAACTGTGTGTAAACTGACTATACTACCCTTATTATTAAAATAATTATAATAAGATAAAAGAAATTTATTTAATCATTTAACAATTATAGTGTGTCCCACGTTCACATTTTTTTTAACGCCAAATTTCTTTACTCCGTCGTCTGTAAGACTTAAACCCAATACCTCCCCTCCCAAGGTGTTTAAAGGTTTTGTCTTTGCTGATGGACCACAACCCCATTGGTAACGTCCCAGGTTCACATTAAAACTGAAAAACAATAGAGGGCCTTGCCCGAAGGCTATCTTCTTCTTCTTCAAAACCTTTATTCTTTAATGGCCACCACAATCGCCTCACTCAACCACCACAAAACCACCTCTTTTTCCAGCAACTTTAACATCCAGAAGGTGGTTGTGGTGGTTGCAGGTGGCGGTTTTTCATGCTAGTGGTGGGAGGCGTCGAGGAGGCAAAAGGTGATGGTGGTTGCAGGTACCTGTTTTCTAAGTGATTGTGGGTGGAAGGCAATGAGGAAACAAACAGAAAGTGATGGTGGTGGTCGCAGGTGGCAGTTTTTTCAGGTGCTGGTGGTGGGAGGCCTCGAGGAGGCAGAAGGTGGTGGTGGTTGCAAGTAGTTTTTAGGTGGTTGTGCGCGGGAGGCGACAAGGAGGCAGAAGGTGGTGCTTGTTGCAGGTGGCGGTTTTTCAGGAGGCAGAAAGTGGTGGTGATAATGGAGGTTGGTCATTGGCTGTGGTTTGCAAAGAAGAAGAAGAAAGGGGTAGGGGATGGTTAGTTTATACTTAAATAATGGTGATGGGCCCCACTTAACTTTAATAGTTTAATTTTTCAAAGTAAGGGTAATTTTGTCACTTCACACCTATTTAACTGACAAAACTAACGATCATCCAGTCGGGGGACTATCCAAGCAACAACCGAGCAAACCATATGAAACTTATATGTAATTTTAGAAAGTTTGGTCTAAAGGTGAAATTTGGTCAAACAACAAAGACTATCCAGACATTTTTCTCTTTCTAAAATGTAATATAATTTGAGTTAACCTTGAAACCATTGGGTCACTATGGTTTCCACTTTTAACCATTTAAGTCCAATTAACTAAAATGTGTTAGATTTTTGTGAAAATACAGGAACACCATACCATTAGTATACAAGTATTTGTTTAGTTAGTTACTATTAACATATAAAAATTATATTTGTTAGCTTTAAACTTAGATTTGGTTTCATTCATTTAACATATATCTTCAACGCACTCAACGGCAAACCCACATAGCCTAGAAGGATGGCCGAAGGTGGACAATGGCAACAGAAGAAATGACGGGTACAATTGTTAGGTTTGTGTAGAGAGAACAAGGAAGAAGAAAGGAGACTTCTCTTTAACACAATGTGTTTTCTTTTACCTTTTCAATCTCTGATGAACTATTGAATGATGTATCAACTCGACAATGTAAATTGTTTAGACCATCCACAATAAGGTGTTTTTTAAATGTTTTTAGACGAGAGAAATGGTTAGGTGGAGGGGAGGGACAGTGAGCTTCAGGTAAGAGAAGGTGATGTAATTTTTCTTCAAGAATGAATAAAATCATGCATGCAAATGGGAGGAAAGATGAGAGAGGAGTGAGAAACTTGTTTTCCAGGAGACAGAAAATATGTGAGTGAGTGAGAGAGAGAGAAAGAGAGAGTTGGGGCAATGGATGACATGACATTTGTTTTTTCGTCTCATTATTGGATAAGTTTTTAGGGTGACGGAGCGTCTCCAAGATAGAGTCGTGAGTTCACCCTGGCACCACCGGAACACCATCATAACTACCACGGGTTCAACTTGTGGGATGGATCCTAGGTTCACGAACATGTGCTATACGGATGTATGAGATGTGATGTGGCATAAGTTCAATGTTTTATGTATTTAATGTTGTATTGGATAGTGTTGTGGCATAACATTATATGATGGTTGGTTGAAATGGCCAGTGAATTCAACTAGAAAGATGGCCCTTCCCTTTAGGGTTGAAATGAGTTGGAGTGATTTAAAATGAGCTGACATCTTTCTATTGGCTGGATTTATGGATTCAAATGGCTTATCAGAAATGTGCCCCTTCCACCCTTAGAGATTGTTATGTTTGAGTGTGATATATTTTTAGTTAATAAGTTTATCTGATTTCTTTTTAAATAATATAATTTTTGTTAGTGTCATTATATTATATTATATTATTTTTAAAGTGATATACTTTTAACTATTTACTATAACATTATACCATATTTACATTTCCCCTGATGGGAATAGTGAAATTATGTAATCGGCCAAAAGTTGCGGAAAACAACTAGCTTTTGTTTTTCCTTTTTGTAAGTCGGTATATAAAAATTGAAAGTAAACAAAAGTATTAAAATGTCATTCAGTGGAGGGGAAGAATGACAGACAATTGTCAGGCACTTTCTCATTGGTTCAGTCAAATTACGATTTTACTCTATTTAAATTTACAGTTTTTCCATTAGTTTTGTTTTTTTTTTCTTCTTCCAACAAAATTACGATTTTCACTTCAAATTTCAGTTTTGCCGACGTTTTTTCCCTGTCAAATTATGATTTTGCCCCCAATGTAAACTTAGAGTCATGCCATTGTTTATTTTTTTTACAAACCTATGGTAGTGTTTTGTTTTAATTGGTTGACTCGGTGTATTTTTTATTCATGTCAGGCGACTGCCTGGCACACGCTCATTTGTTTTGCTCCCATTTTAGAACTATAGTCTTTCCAATGGTTTAGTTTTTTTAGAAAAACTATAATGTTTTGTTTTAGTTGGTTGGCTGGATGTAATTTGTTTTTGAAATTGTGTTATGAGTAATATGTACACGTAACCGAAACACAGACGTACATGTTACGAGAGAAAAATATTCGGCTTAGTGCCTCGCAACACGGGCGGGGAAAAACTAGTTTACTACATAGACAAAACACAAATGGGGAATAGTGCCAGACAGCTGGCCTGACACTCCCCCATAGGACCAACCGTTTATTAGTTTTTTTACACTTTAAAAATACGGTTTTGCCCCCAGTTTAAAATTATGTTCTTACCCCCTGCTCAAAATAAAATTACGCTTTTGTCCCCAGCCCAAAATTACGATTTTGCCCTGGACTCAAAATTATAATTTGGCCCTTAGCTCAAAATTACGTTTTCGCCTCAGTTCAAAAAAAAATGTTTTTGCCCCACCTTAAAATTATGATTTTGCCCTCTCTTCAAATATAAATTTTCCCCCGTTTAAAAAAATATGAATTCACCCTTAGTTAAAAATTACGCTTATGCCCCTGTCCAAAATAAAGTTACGCTTTTGGCTCCAACTCAAAATTACGATTATGTCCTCGGTTCAAAATAAAATTACGATTGTGCCTTTAGTTCAAATTTATATTACTTTGTTGCCCCAAGTTCAAAATTACGAATTTGTCCCTGCGCAAATTTGCAATTTTGCCCATGGTTTCAATTTACAGTACTGCCATCACTTTAGCTTTTGGAAAATTACGATTTTACCTCAGTCAAAAAATATAACTTTCCTTTAGTTAAATAACATATTGCCTTGTTTTAGTTTTTAGCAAAACTATAAAGTGTTTTGTTTTAATTGATTGACTCGATTTTAATTGTTTTTGTGTCAAGGAGCTACTAACACTCGCTCATTACTCGGCCATCGCCCCGCAACACGGACAGAGCATTAACTAGTTACCTAATGAAAACCCATAGGAACAGTTCTTTAGATACGTTGGAAGACAATGGCGGTGAGTGTTTATTTATTTATTTATTTTAATGCTTTCCCAATTACATATTACCTGGCACTCCCTTATTTGTCCGGGTATATTACGATTTTACCTACAGTTTAAAATTACGAAATTGCCGCGTGTTTTAAGTTACAGTTTTACACCTGGTTAAAAATGATTGTATTGTCATCGCTTTAGCTTTTGGTAAAATACGATTTTACCCCAGCCAAAGTTTACAATTTTGTCCCCCAGTTAAAAGTTATGGTATTGCTATACTTTTAGTTTTTTTAAAAGTTGTGTGGAGGAATAGTGTCAGGCTGCAACATGGCACTCCCCCATTTGCCCGGGTATGTTACGATTTAACCCAGTTCAAAATTACGAACTTTCCCCTGTTTCAAAATTACAATATTTCCATCGCTTTATTTTTTAGCAAATTATGATTTTACTCCAATAAAAAATTAAAATTTTGCACTCAGTTTAAAATTACATTATTGCCATTGTTTTAGTTTTTTTATAGCAAAACTATAGAAATGTTTTGTTTTAATTGGTTGACTCGATTTAATTTTTTTTCGTGTCAATGAGCTGTTTAACACTCACTCATTAGTCCTGGCCGAACTCAAAATTACGATCTTATCATTGTTTAATTGAATGAGAAATATTCGGTCTATCGCCCCGCAACGCGGGCGGTGCATTAACTAGAAGTAATATATAAGTCATGTGATTATTTTGTACGCATGATGTTGATGATTTTATTTTCAATAAGTCGACTTAGTTAGTCGAGTTTAGTTAAGATAAAGGAAATAAGAATAAAGTTGATACAAGTTAACAGCAATGGAGTGCAAACCTGTAAAACCTAAGTATGACATGAGGCTTTTTTGATTCTAAACAATATATTTTCTTTTTCTCGCTTTCTCACCACTTAAATTAGAAATTTATCACATACAACAATGTTTTTCATAAATAATCCCATGGAATTCAATTTTCTTTTCAATTTAGGGACGTTAATCGTGCAGGTTGACAAATTAAATCGCATATATTTGTTTTTGTCAAAGACATCAACCTAACTTTAACATATTAAATAATGAAGTAACAATAACAAGAAATATTTAACTCATTTATTAAACAAATCACGGTTGTTACGATATTGAAAAAAAATATCTTAAACATGCTAGTTCGTTGACATGTTTTCTTAAACATGCTAAAAAGTTAACCCGAATAAGGCTTGTTCAATCACAAGCGATCTTGTATGTTATTTATTAACTTACATAATTTGCCAAACAAATAAATAGAATATATGTAACTAAAAGTTAAGAGATTTCGTATTTTCATATTGTAAATTAGCAACAAGTTGTTGCTTAACGGTGTTTTATCCCATGCATTGAGAGGTTTTAAAAAACAAAAAAAAAAACTACATTTTAACATCTAAGCTAAAGAATTTCACTTTTGTGCTTTTAACCCCTATGATTTTTTAACTTTTAACCTAAAGTTTTTAATCTTTTACAATTTGACCATAACACTTTTTTTTATTTTCAACTTTGCTCCCCCATACTTTTCATCTTTCGCAAGTTTTTATTTTTTTTCTAAATTTTGCGAATTAACACACAACTACGTGCATGTGCGGTTCAACATTTTTTCGTCTAGTTTTCTCTTTTGACAGGTCCATCGCAAAACGTCTATCTTTCCTCGTTTGACAGATTCGTCGCAACGCGCTGATCCTAGTTCGACTTATTATTTCTTTTCTATGTTTTACGTTTCGCTCTAGTCGCATCGCATCAACACGCCGCAATGAGTGTGCGTGGTTCAACGATCTTACGACTGCTTTTTCGACCGGTATTATTTTGTCCTTTTTATTTATTTTAGTCTTATGAGTTTTTCTAATGTTGGTGGTTGCTGGCAATGATGTGACATTGGTGCTACTTGTCCTTTTTATTTATTTTAGGTGCATGTTTTTATGTAGATGTCCGTATAAATTTGATTTGCTCTACGTTTCGACGTAAACTTTTTCTTGAAACAAGTCAGGTCAGATTTAATATTTTTTCGTTTAAAAAACCATTTTTAGGTGCATGTTTTATGTACGTTTTTGTATAAATTCGAGTTGGTCTACGTAAAATGTAAACTTTTATGGAAAACGAATAAGGTCAAATATAATATGTTTTTGTCTTTCTATGTAGACTAAATTGCATAATCAACCTTTATGTTATACCCAAACTGCACTTTATACCTTTCACTATGAAATCCAAAACCCAGCCTTTATGTTCATGTTTTGTTATATTTATAACCTTTACAATTAACGTCGTCAAAAAACCTAGTTAAGTTACCTCACATGCTTTGCATGTAAGGGTATTATGGTCATTTACATCCCCTTCAATTTTACATCTTTTCGTAATAAACAACAAATAATTGTCCAGATTGTCTTCTTCTTCTTCTTCTTCAAACAAAACCCATTTGTTCAGATTTTATTAGAATATAGTATATGAAATACGATTAATCAAATAAAGATTTCATAATGATCCAGAAATTCAACTAAACAAAACCCATTCATTCAGATTTTATTAGAATGCAGCAGTTGATGAAATACAACCAAACAAAATCCATTCGTTCAACTTCTTATATACTTTTCATGACCAACATCCAATGATCCAGTATATGAAATACAACTAATCAAATAAAGATTTCATAATTCCCCGTAAACACCTCTGAACCGGATAATCCCCGTAACTCCACACGGCTTACACCCCACAAAATGTGTCACAAAAGGCCATCTTTCATCACCGAAAGCAGGTTGGTATTACTCCATCATACCGATCCAGATCCCTAGACGTGCGTTTGTGTGTTTAGAGATAGAGAGAGTGAGAGACAATGTTTGTGTTTGTTTAGAGATAGAGAGAGAGAGAGAGAGACGACGTTTGGTGGCCGGATTTGGTAGTGGTAGCGGTTGTATTCAGCGGTGATGCTAGCTGAATTTGGTGGTGGTGGGGTTGTTGAAGAGACAGAGAGAGATAGAGTCGAGCTAAGAGATAGGGGTATAATGTAATTTTTTTAATTCTTTAAAATCTGGTTTTGATATTTGTTTAAAAATATTAAATAAAAAACTTGTGAAAATACCATAATACCCTACATGCAAAGCATGTGAGGTAACTTAACTAGGTTTTTGGACGACGTTAGTTGTAAAGGTTATAAATGTAACAAAACATGAACATAAAGGTTGGGTTTCGCCGATTTCATAGTAAAAGGTATGAAGTGCAGTTTATGTATAACATAAAGGTTGATTTGTGCAATTTAGTCTTTTGTGTATGTTTCATAAATTTTGTGTCGAACCAAGTGGAGTCAAATTGTTCTTTTCCCCCCTTTTTTTTCAAAAGTTGCAATTAATTGCTTTTGATTAAATGTGTAGGTTTTTCCTTTATACCCGTTGATGTTTTCTATGTCTGAATTGGATCTTATATAATACGTTATGATTATACGATATAAACTCGATTTAGTTTACATTTTGATTCAATCACAATGCTTATATATGTCACATTGAGTTCAGTCAGATATTTCGAAACGTACGTTTTCATATAGTTAACGCATCATATAACATTTGAACTAATCTATTCAATATTTACAAAGTATCCGCACCACAACGCACACTTCCTAGGTACTTTTAAAAAAGAAGAAGTGCCAATAAAACTTTTCTAGGTACATTTTTAAATTGTGAAACAAAATTAAACTTTTGACTTTTATAATACGTTTTAACTTTTCTAAATTCTCACTAAAAGAAACTGTTTTAAATGGATGGAATTAGGTCGAGTATGAATGGGCCGGGCTCTAAGAAACACAAATTTAAGATAATAAACCCATGCTATTCAGGATTTCAGGGTCAGGCCCTGTAGATAAACTTGGCCCAAGTTGGGTTTAGCTTTTCCTTTTTGTCTTTCCCATTGAAGGGTTTTACCCTATTAGTTAAAGCTTTGTAAAATCATGATTAGACTAATCCAGACAAGTAAATTGGATATAACGCTAAATATCGTGAGAACCGTAAGAACGAATGAAAAAACCACGAAAACTTGGTCAAAAACAATTCAAATTTAAAATTTCTTTTTACACTTATCATTATTATTCGAATAAAATATTAGAAATTTAATTTACACATTTAAATTTACGTGAATTCGTAAATAAATATTTTTTACACATGTGTAAGTTTGTCATTTACACATGTGTAAATTTGTTATATTTACACATGTGTAAAAACTCTAATAAGATTGATTTTGAGGGAAGAAATGAATTATTTGATGTTGTAAATTCTTATTTTGATGTTGTAATTTAATTACAATGAGTTTTGTATTAAAAAAATGGTTTTGATTGGTTTTCTCATTCGTTGTCACGGTTATCGCAATATTTAGCGTTCTCAAGATAACCCTCCCCTATGTATGTATATATATATATGGGAGGTTTTAAATGAGAACACTAAATATCACGAAAATCGTGAGAACAAATGAAAAAACCACGAAAACTTGGTCAAAAACAATTCAAATTTAAAATTTCTTTTTACACTATTTAATTACACGTTTAAATTTACGTGAATTCGTAAATAAATTTTTTTACACATGTGTAAGTTTGTCATTTACACATGTGTAAATTTGTTATATTTACACATGTGTAAAAAATTTAATAAGAGTGATTTTGAGAGAAGAAATGAATTATTTGATGTTGGTAGTTCTTATTTTGATGTTGTATTTTAATTACAATGAAGTTTGTATTAAAAAATATGGTTTTGATTGGTTTTCTCATTCGTTCTCACGGTTCTCGCAATATTTCTCGTTCTCAAGATAATCTCCCCTATATATATATTTGAATTTGATAATAAAGAGTAATGATATATGTCCTAATCAGCTTTATAAAAATAAAGAGTAGGGCATGCCATTTTATATCATCAAACATCTTTTAAGTAGTTAGACCATAAAGAGAAGACAAAACGATCTATTAATGCCAATTTAGAACCATGTTACTTATACAAGAAAGCAAGATTTTGGTTATATATAACAACTACCATATTTAGCTACGACACAATGGATTAGAAAACTTTAAATGAAAAAAATAATAAACATAATTATCTTTAAGATGTTTGTTATATGTTCTTACGTACCAATGACACAGATACACTCTTACAGCCAGGGATGAGCATTTGGTATCGGGTATATTCGGTACCGGTGCTCATTTTTCCCGTTTTTCGATACCAATATCGGTATTTACGAGTAAAACACTATTAAATACCGATACCAATTTTTCCCGTTTTTCGATACTGGTACTTTTGGTGTCGAATGGTTACTATATTCATCCCTACCTATAGATGAGGACCATGAAAAGCTTTCGTGATTTGTCTGAAACTGTATTTAAATAATAATATTATTTTTAGACCGAGTGTATTTTTCAAACACGAGGTAACGGAATTGACATTTTTTAATAAATTGTGTATTAGTTATTCTACTTTAAAAGGGAATTCTAATAAATTGTAAATAAAAATATGAATTCTAAAATTTACTACGATTTTTATGGTTAAAGATGTATTAACAATTTTATGTAAACGATTAAATTCATGATTTTTTGCTAATTAGTATAAGTTACAAATTTAGGATTAGGTTTTTCCTAAGTGGGTGAACCAAACCCTAACCTTACTAACCGAACCACCATAATGTAAGCAAATATGAGTATTTTAGTTAAAAATAAATAATAGTTACCTTTATTTATATAAAAAAAATATTAATTAAGACATTGTGACATAGCATCACTAAATGAGCGAGCATTATCCATCATCATTGTATGTGGGCACTGTTTACCAATTGTTGTTGGTACGTCGTCAAGTTGTTATTATTGCTATCTCATGTGCCAATATTGTATCCACCACCACGACCACTGCCGTCGACACCTCATCTTACCATGGTTGCCGACACAGTCACCTTACTATAATTGCCAGCTTCAACTTTCACTACTAGCCGCCATTAAAATAGATATTGAAAGTGGGTCCATTTTTTGTAATAACTCGTTAAGTTCATTTGTTATCTAATGTCCAAAATGTTAGGAATTGGTAGGCTCAACAAACATTTAAGTCTTGTCATTCCTCAACAAGGCTATTTTAATAATCAAAATATATTATTAGTTTATTAAATTGACATAAAACCTTTTTATATGTTAGTTAGGAGTAAAGCTCCGTGAAAGGCTCGTACTCAAAATATGCCTTTTGATTATTATGGAGCCTAATTTTGTTAGAACATCTCGTTTGTAATGATAATTAGTAACCAACCAATATTTTTCACATAAAGAACATGATTATTACTAGACAACGTGGTATATATGAGTCATCATACCTTTCATAACATTTTCATGCTTTTTTTTTTTTTACATTTTTAACAAAATTATAAACACACATAAAGACGAATCGAAATGAAAGTGATTTCTAGCTACGAATAATGTCTCCAACATCAGATACACACCTTACACTACCCAACTTCACCTTGATCTGTCTTTAACCAAAAACATCAATAGACTTATGGGCGCATCCCTCTCTCCTCGGCGTTGGCACAAAACACAATCTTCACCCCCATAGACCGTTCGTGTACATGAACTTGCAATTTTCTCTCTAGCACACCCCCCCCCCCCTCTCTCTTCTTCATGTTGATTGCCCGCCTCTCACTTCCACATTATTTATAAATTAAATATATTAGTGGTCGATATGATTATACATGTAGGGTCTCCAAAAATTCTCTATAAATCATAGTATATACAAGAGCCTAAGGGTTTTCTATATTTCGTTGTCATAACCCGATATAAATGCTTTCGACTCTCTTTTCCCATTACTTAACATATATGGTAATTTCTCTTTTGTTTTCTCTCCTTTTTTAGAGAACAAATTATATGTGTGTGCATGCACGCTAACACACAACGCACGCGGTAACACACACATATATTACATAATTTATTTGTTTCATTTGCTGATACAGTCTTCTTGCCATTACTGTCCTACCGCAATCCCACATGTCGCTATTTCCTTTATTTTGTCTTTTTACTTTCACATTCATCGTTTGTTGTTTGTTGGCGTGTTGATCGTTTTGCATTTCAATCCGACTGTCTTATTTTCCATCGGTTCAACCACAAACGAGTATTAGATTAAAAAAATACATAAAAATGATTCTTATTTTTGCTAAATATACTTTGTACATCATGATATATTATTTAGTACTTTTTTTTCACTATAATTATATATTTATACCATATAAATAGTTGGTAATATAATATAGACTTACGATGACATTTGTCCTTTTTATTTATAAATACGACTTCAGTGGATTTAGGAAGCGTAATGATTAAGAGACAAATAGATGAGGTATAGTGGAGCACGCTCTCTTGCACGTGACCGGGTCTATCTATTATTTGAATAAAATAAAACATATTGATTATATGCTACTCAATCAAATATATCTAAAAAACAATAAACAAATCAATGTACATTTGTAGTTTGGTGGGTGTTCCACGTTTTGAAAAATATATAAGTGAAATTTGCAAGATGTGTGATAAAATGTAGGTATGGTGTATGGTATGAGGTAAAAAAGAAAAATATATAAACAAACAACATTACATAACATTAAGATTTCGTTTGGCCAAATTATGATAGCTTGAATTGAATCGTTGACTCTTCTTCGATGAGGCTCGAATCCTTGATCTTAAGAGGAGCAACATTACACAAAACACTAACTTCAATGACTTTTTCGTATTAGGGGTGTTTGCTTTTGATAATAAGTTTGGTTTAATACTTTAATTGATACTATAAATGGGTAAAACATATGTAATATTTAGAACTTTAATTAGCATGCATCAATATATTAGTGATTGACTTTCTTAAATCATCAAAATGTTAAGACCCACTAATTATAGAAGTCAATGATTATTTGGAAAAGAAAAGGTTAAAACATTTATAGCTCCCAACTAGTGTCGAACTCTAACCTTGATGTTGATGGTTGTATTGTGGGTTGACTCAAAATTATTTTATTTAAGACATTTTTTTGAAACAGCGGAGCATATCTCCATCCATTGTGAAGTCGCAAATGCCATTTGCCCTATCTTCTCGCAATGGTGTAAAGTACCTTTGGTATATGCTTTCTCTTTCACAGATTTGTTCAATACGCCTACTATCATAATGGAGACAAGACCAAGGCAAAGGCTTACAACGCGGTGGTGCAAACAACTACTTGGGTTCTTTGGAAGGCACGTAACGACTACAAGTTTAATAATAAACGATGGTCAATAGCCAACATCGTTGAAGAAATCAAAGCTCAAAGTTTTTTATGGGTGAAAAATAGGTCAAAGATTATTAATCTAGATTGGAACAATTGGTGTATGTTTTCTTTCTAAAACTTAAGGATGTAAATTTGGTGTTTGGTTTTCTAGCTTCTTGCTAGATCTCCTATGTTAATAAGATTGTTGCCTTTCAAAAAAAAAAAAAAACAAGATCACACTAATCAAGAGGAAATTTATTATAAGTGTGAGTTAAAGTGACTGTTTTACTGTTTTTATAACAAAATATTATGTATGTTGTAACGAATGGTATCTTGGATGATGATTTCGAGAGAAGGCTGAAAGTTAAAGATACGTGACATATTCATTAAGTATTTTCGACATCTATAAAATTTTACAATGTCATTTACAAATACATACTTTATACTATATAGGATTGAGACCATATATTATCCCTATTAAAAGTGTATTTTCTATTATTAGTAGAACATATTTAATGTACTTTAAAAAAAGGGAGGCACCCCACACACGTAAAGTATTGATGACAATGATGATTAAAGGTCATGTATCGGTAGTTTTGGAACACAATGTGCACACTTTGACATTTAAGGAAATATTAGTGTGCACGCTTAGTTTAAAAGCAACGTAAGTATTTCAATATATCAAACTAAACATATCAATAAAATAACCCCATACACGTATTTGGATCACATATACATCATCATCATTAGTGATTAATAAATTAATCATTCTACATACTTAAAAAAACTTAAAAAGATACTAAATCCATAAAAATATAAACCGTCTCGTACACTCTTACAAGTTATTTATTTTTGAAATTTTAGTTTCAGACGCACTACTCAGGCCAAATAAACCCGGACGAGCCGCATGCCATCAACACCTTTCACCTCATCTATTGCGGCCATTGGCTAACTCCTTCTCTCCTCCCTTATAACTTCTGCACAAAAGAGTGAGATGCACAAACAATAAAGGTACTCACTTTATGTCGTTTAGTTTTGATATCGAGTCTAGAGAGTACATATTTGTGTTTGATGATAAGTTCTTCATGGTAGTGAAACGAATAAGAGTGAATTGTTATAGGATGATGCAAGGAAGAGGTGACGAATACGATGGAAGTAGTGGAGGATAATGTAAGGAGAGGTGAATTGGTGGTGGTAAACAGTCTAGGTTGTGTCTATTTTTAGGAATGAAAACAAAGAAATGTCATTGTTTGAATAATAAAAATAATAATAACAATAGTAATAAAATAAAATTTAGAAGGTGTAATTATTTTGTTATATTAACATTTGACATAAATAGATCAATTTAAAACTTTGTCAAAACATATCCAAATGGCTTCCATGACATAAATATTTCAATTTAAACTTTGTCAACATATCCAAATGACTCCCATGTAAATATTATTATGGATTAATAATTAAAATAATTGTAAAATCAAATTTCGTTTGAGAATAAAAAACCAAAATTAGTAGAAGAATAAAAAGGAAGTAGAAGAATGAAGCAAAGGTGCCGTACACGCATCTAGAAAGGGCGCGTGGACAATTGAATCCTTTTTATTCTTTACTTGGCCTCCTACTCCTCTTTTCTTCTTATTTAACCCTTTTTTTTAAATAAAAAAACGTCAACATCAAATTAACTATTCATTTTCAACGCAGTCTAATTGGTTAAGAATGTTTTTTAATTTTTAGTTAAATTGCCGTAAAATGTCGGTAAAGATAAGCCATTTTTATGGTTTTTCTATCGCCTGGTCTATTCACACACGCACTAATTTATTTACACACATCAAAGTGCTCCGCTATGATCAAAGCGGCGCGTTTCAATGTAAAGTCAACAGACCTGTCAGTCCTTGTCTGTTGACCCTAGTATAAAGCGCCCTGCTATGATCAAAACGGGACGGTTTGGGCTGCCAGACTTAATTTGGTGGAATGGGTTAGGTTTTAGTGAAAAATGGGTTGTTGGTTGATTGTTTTTTTTGTTGTATTTGGTTGTGTTATTTTTTTTTTAAAAGTTATAGATTTTTGTATTATGTTTACAAAACGGACATTTCTATTACAAACTTGTTTTATTTCTTACAAACGTATACTATTTAAAGTTGTTTTTATAAATGTTATCCCATTTTATTTTAATAAATTACCCGACCATATTTAATTAAAACACCGTACGATATGTCGCGAATGAGACGTATGAAATAAGCGCAATCAATCGTTTTATTTCTTACAAACGTATATAATTTAAAGTTTTTGTATAAATGTTATCCGATTTAATTTTTAATGAATTACACGAACATGTTTAATAAAAACACCGTACGATATGTCGCGAACGAGACGTATGAAATAATGGCAAACAATCTACACAAGCATACATAAAAGATCAACTGCATATATACATAAATAGTCGGTTTGTACATACAAAAAAAAACATAATGTCTAATACAGGAAAAAACTATACAAAGTAAATCTACTGATCCTCCGGCGGTGGAGACGGTGGTAGTGGAATCTCCGGCAGTCCCAGATGTGCGCTGATAGCCGTGAGCGTCTGGATAATCCACGCCTGCTGTCACTCAGACCGCCGGAGGCGCCGATCGAAGTCCCTCGCCACCGCCTGCGCAGCAGGAGGCAGGTCGGCAATGATATGCTGTGGGTACTGCGGGGGGTGTGGAGGCGGTGGCGGCGGGTCACCCTGAGGCTCATGCTCCTGATCATGAGGCGGTGGCGACGGCAGTGGCTGGTCATCCTAAGGCGGTGGCAGACCCAGAGCTGCAAGCTGAGCCTCGTAAGCCGCCGCCTGAACAGCCGGAGGGCTAGTATGCCCTCGGTGATCTCGATAACTACGGGGATCACCTCCGGCAACGGCGGCTCCGGCAACCAAACACCCCCATCGCGGCCCCGAAACCGGTAGCCAACGTCAAACTGGTGCAGTATGCCCATGGATGACGCTGACGCCCGGCCTAATAAAGTCGACCGGAATGGGTGGGGCCAATAGCGGATCACTTTCGGGCATGAGCCCTAAAGATCGGGCGATGACGGTGACGTAGCATCCGCCAAAAAGCCTGCCGCGCTCCTGTTTATGATAAGCAGAAGCATAGTACTTGGCCAAGCAGTGAGCCAGCACGCACGGGTGAGGCCGCATCAGGCATTACAGGTAAAAAAGGTCCCCCTTGTTGACCTTGTCCAGACTGTGGAACCGGGGCACGATCGAGGACGCGATAATGCGATGCAGGTACCTGAACAGGGGGTGTCTGATGGTGGAGGCCTTTTGCGAGGATTTCCCAAAAGGAACCCTCGCAATAGCCCTCCAGAAACTAATAAGGGTCTGCCTGTCCAAGGCTCTAACCCCTTGCGTATATAAATCTGTATCAAGCTCAACTGCGGTGTACAAACCTGGTGAGGTTGCTCGGATTCGTCTGGCCCGCCCAGTAGAGGGAAAATTGTATCGCTCCCACGAATATCGAAGGTGTGAACAATCACACCGTATCGTTGGGCAATAAGAAACCCCGTCAGGCATTATCATGTAATTTTCGATACCTGCTCGTCCCACCCCCTCGAATTCGATCTGTTGTTTCAATTTTTCGAATTCCGCGTCTACATCAATATCCTGTAACATCCGTCAAAAACGGATTTACCAAACCCGCTCCGTTTATCAACCGAACAGTCAGTCAAATTTTTCGTTGCGAATTAAATGCCCAAAATAATTTTAAACGATCCGTAATCACTTATTATGCGGGGATATATATTTAGTTTTTGAAAAACTGATAAAAATAACAAATAAAAATGATTTACTCATGCCGGGTTTCGAACTCGGGTCCCTGCCGGTTCAGCCAAACGCTTAACTCACACATCATAGACCACTCCGCCACATTGATTTTCTGTTAATGAAGAGAATCAATTAATTCAAATATTCAAGTTAGGAAGTCAAATTTGCCGCCCAAAAGAACTTCACGCGTACAGCCTGTAATCCTTCCTTTTTCACGAATCCTAATTGACCGGGACGCGTAATTGTGATTCCTTTCCGTGTTTACGCCAATCATGAACCTACCTTTGGAACCGACTCGATTCGGTTCGGAAAACACCTATAAATAACCGACGTCCGCAAGGTGTTTAAACCGCACAACCCATCTCATCACTCTCACACCTCTAAACCATACTCTCATCTCTCGCTCTCTGTTTTAACGCTAGTCGCCGGAAACACAAGACTCACTCGCCGGAAATTTTTATTACACTCGCCGGAAAACCGTATCAGTAATCTCCAAGGTTACTGAACCCCCTAAACTTTCACCGAAGATACCCACAACCTTTGTAACCTTTCGGAAGACTCCCTGCTGCAAGAAACTTGTCGCCGGAAAAAAAGGTTTCTGTCGCCGGAGTTCTGCCGGAAAACAGAGTAAAACCAGTCGGTACATCTCACGCCTAATTCCTTCCCTTTTTACTTTTATATCATTTGTAATTGATCATTAAACGCTATAGAAACTTAAATCAACATTTTAACCAGTTAGTCGTCACTTCCGGTTAAAAACAGTGAAGAAGACGACATTTCGGTAATGGTTAAGTATAATTAAAATCAAGTTATTTACCGGTTAGACACACAGTCCAGCGGTGGACTGTGTGCACTTTTAACGCTAAGGTCACGAGTTCGATTCCGGTTTCACACACGCCGCCTTGATAAAAATCCTTTTTTTAGCAAACTGAACCGGAGTCGCCTTGAGTATATGTTAAGTATATTGATAACCGAGTTAATAATCAAGTGCGACACACAGTCCAGCGGTGGAGTGTGTGTCCGCTAAACCCACAGGTCCCGGGTTCGAGACCTGTGGAGCGCGCCGTTTCGCCAGATATAATTCATTTTTAAAATAAAGAATTTCTGTTAAATCCTAATTAATGTATTTATGTAATTAAAATCGGATATATAACGGGTTAGACACGTAGCTCAGTTGGTAGAGCTGCGTGCACGCGTACGGGAGGTCTCGGGTTCGAGCCTCACCCGGCGCACAACAACATGCCATTGAACCGGTCAAACAGTCAGTCAAAGTCAACGGTCAATATTACTGTAGCAAAAATAAAATATTTTTTTTATTATTTTTATTTAATTATTTTAATTAAAAATCAATTATAAATATTTAAAAATAACATTGTTAAGGTTAGAAAATAGCCTCAAATTCACAAAAATACACCCAACAATCCTACTAAAATAGATTCATAAAACCCGTTTACTTACCGAACCATTATGCGATTTATCTAGGATTAATTTCACTCGTGGTTAACACCATTTCGCGTGCATTCAACGTCATCAACCGAACGCACCCAATGTGAGTGAATTCTTACAAACTCCCCTTTTTTTATTCATGTTTTGGGGGTGTATCATGTGTCGCTTAAACTAATTCTCTTATGCAAATTCGTGCTATACCATTATATGAACTAAATTAGAATGCAACTATTGTTTGGTTGTGATGTATTTCATATTGTCAAAGTTGTATACAAATTATTTAGGCCCATCAGTTCGTAAGAACAACGCGTGCCTCAAAACTCATTTATTAGGCCCATCAGTTCCTCGTGTGAGACGAGAACAACGCGTGCCTCAAAACTCATACATTAGGCCCATCAGTTCGTAAGAACAACGCGTGCCTCAAAACTCATACATTAGGCCCATCAGTTCGTAAGAACAACGCGTGCCTCAAAACTCATTTATTAGGCCCATCAGTTCCTCGTGTGAGACGAGAACAACGCGTGCCTCAAAACTATCATTTGGTGTTTGTATGTTCAATATTCAATATTATGTGTTGTGTGAATAAATTTACATCTACATTTACTCATATGAGGTATGCACATTATTTATAATCAATTGGATAAACTCGTTCAAATGTTTTTCCATAGGATTCACTCGCCAACATTATGTTGATCCAAAAACCTTTTTTTACACATGATACGGGTGGACAGGTTGAAGCAAGGAAAACATAGGATATGCCTTAGAAGAGAAACAAGAAGCTTAGACTGATAGTTAGAACATGTTGTATCATTTATTGTAAATTTCCATTAAATTGTATTAATGAATATGAAACATATAATAAATGTCATGAGCTTTGATGATAACCCAATTATGCCCCGATCACCTTTTCCGCTGCGGGTCGGGGTGTGACATATCCTCTGTCTTATTCCTCGCCGGCTTGAAGTCAAGCTTCTTCCAGAACACGTCTATCGAATTGATACGGATTCGCTGACCTGTGGACGGAAACAAAAATTAGATGGCAAAATCACAACGGCAAAGGACAAAATAATTAATTACCGTTATTTTCCAACTTTTCCAAGCGACAGGCACATGGCAAACCACAACTGGTAAAAAGTTGGCAACCACATCTTGAACCGTAGGCTCTCAGCCCGTCTTCCTTACGCTTTAGCTCCATATTCAAAAGCTCAATCGCAAATATTGAAACATTTCTGAGAATATTTTCAAGCATGGGATGATCTTTGTGGTGGTTCATCACTTTTCGGAGGCTTGTAGTTCTAATCTCGGCGTATTGTATGTCAACAACATGATCAACATACAATACAAGTTTATCCAGTGTGTTGCGATGACTTGGAAAGAGACTTTTTAGTCTTGCATGCATTCCCTCAACCCTGTTGGTCGTAGTTTGGTGAAAGTTAATAGTTTTGTTAGTCCAGCAAGATACAAACTTTTCACGGTATGGATCCAACCAGGATTTCCTCAAATAATCAAAAACCTCTGAAATTAAAAAATTTAAATAGTGAGTTTTTATTATTATATAAAAACGTAAATAGTCGGTTGAACATAATTATGTAAGAAATACTCACGTTCACGCCATCTTCTTTCAGCTGTGCTTCAAGGTTTTCAAAGTTATACCTGTATATTTCCTCGGTCGTAGATTCGCACAATGTCCCAAATGAACATATGAATTCTTTCCATTGCTTGTCTGAGAATTTCTTCTTGCTATTCTTGTTAATACTTTGTTGAATATGGAACCGACAAAGATACTTCAGCGCTTTTGGAAAAACTTGTTCACACGCGTTAATTAGCGCAAAATCCCTATCTGTTAAAATCACGCGCGGCTCCATACAACCTGCCAACATAGACTTGATCCTCTGCAGCACCCATAGGTAGTTCTCTAACTTCTCAGCGGAAATTACCGCACCAGCAGCCGTAAGCGATTTGTTTGTCGACGTCATTCCTACGACCTGAACAAACGGCAGGTTGTACATGTTCGTTTTGTAGGTGGTGTCAATCATTAGCACATGCGGGAAGGCACACCACATAGTGAATGTTTTTTTGTGAACAAAGAAGACATCTTCAACTGCGTTTGATATCTCATTCGTGCGCATGTAATAAGTGTAATCGTTTTCACGAAGAATGTTTTCAAGTTTTTGCTCGGAGACTTACCGACATTTTTTCTGACATTGATCTTTTGAACAACGTTGTGTTTATCTTTCGGAATAAGCTTTCTATCCGGTTTGTTTTTCGTCAGCGTTCGCCAGATACTGCGGCAGGAAGTATCTTGCTCCGCCAGATGCTCAACCATTAATTTATCATCCGAAGAAAGCCTCCTCGCATACGCGTGACCTTCTAGGTTTTCGATAGGAGTGTGGTTGTGCTTCGCCTTCGTCACCTCGATCTTCCAAACCTTACCGTTGTTTCGAAAACCTGATCATTTCGAACGGGCAGCCTATTTTCTTGCTACCCATTTTCCTCTGTGTAGCTATACTCTTATGATCCCCACCAAGAGTGCATTGAAACCAAATCTTATAATTCTCTCCTCTTTTATTCGACCTCTTGATCACAATGAGGTTACCATTGTCTTTTGTCGTGTCTTGTACCCAATGCACCAGCTCTTTACGTGACGAAAACTTCTGTGTTGTATCAAACGAAAATGTAACCGGGTAACAACCTTCCTCATCAACTGACACATTCTCCTGCTCTCCATCGTCACCGAGTTCCGAATAGACTTGATGTTCAAAGCTCTGCTCACAACCGTGACCAAAGTCGGGATAGTTTGGAAGACCGTACGAATATTCAGCCTGAGGATACGCTTCGCCTCCGTATCCGTAATTCGAATAACCTTGTTGTGCGTACGGGTCCTCCACAGGGATATTCAAATGCAGCTCCACCGTGTTATCCAGATAGCGAATGCCAGATACAACCTCCTCCTCCTCCTCCCTCAAGTTGGACAAGACCGGTTTCTCATACGTGTCGGAAATAGTGGTCCCCTCGTAAGAATCAGGAACAATTGACTCGTTAGAATATTCACCGAAAAGATAGTTACTTAACCATGACATCATAACCGTGCGTTATTTTGATGAAACACAACAGAAACAAATATAATGAGTTTGTATCGAATGTGTTAACTCTTATCCCGGGAAAGCTTTAAAGGCAAATATTTGGGGTCGAAGCGCCGCGCTTTGGCCAAAGAGCAGCGCTTAGGGGTCACGGGACAACATCGTACCTGGTCAACCTCGTATCACCTTTATGTCATTCAGATATCAGTCACTTCACCTTTGTCTGGTAAAGTAACCCTAAACGCCCTGCTTTGCCCAAAGCAGGGCGCTTTGGGGTGTGAAAATAATTTGCTCCGTGTTTGAATAGCAAGATCCTTTTCCATACAAAAAGATTCGTTTAACATTGTGTTTTTGTTACAAAGCGGGGCGCTTTGGGGTGTGAAAATAAGTTGCTCCGTGTTTGAATAGCAAGATCCTTTTCCATACAAAAAGATTCGTTTAACATGGTGTTTTTGTTAGGGGTGTATGTATGTCCTTATAATTACTATAAGATAACTTTATATATTATCATCAAATTTTCTATTTTTATACATAGTCCCTCCTTATCCAGATTATTATTTTGGTAGAGGATTTGCCTCTCAAGGAGAATACAAATTACAAAGTTTAAATTTCTAACACGGGGTAAGACTGAAGGGTGTGGGAGCATGAGTTAGGTCATTAGTTGCCACCTAGTACATATAATCAAATACTACACCGCCCCTCTCCTACATGGATCGTGGTTCGCATGGATTAAACCATGAGACTCCTTTTCCTTTTTTGTTTTCCTTTATCCAAAAGTAAATTAAAATAAATAAGGGGATAGTGGTTTGGGTCATGACCACACCCTTAGGGTAGTAGTAGTCTTAAATAGTAGATTAGAGGTGGGTGACATGATGCTGACGTGGAGGGTCGTGGTGGTCATAACCACACCCTATATGTCACACCCCAACCGATGGCGGAAACATCAGAGTAAGACGAAAACGAGATTGCAAGAGATTTCATACGGCTAATTGTGACAAGTATCTAAATTAACGGTTTTTCATTTCATACTAACAGTAATACATTGTTTCAAAGGAAAATACATCATTTAGAACATAACAACTTAAACAACAAATCATAAATTTTACTTAAGTGCGTTTCCAGTCCTTCCTACTAGATTTCTTTTCAACTCACTCCTGCAATATATATTAAAGTAACATGTCAACGCAACAGTATTGATGAGCATACAAGTTTAGTGTACTAGCATATGTATAAAAGTATTTTAACGAGATCCACATGGCAAAAATGTATACTAAGGCATAACATATCATGAACTAGCATGCATCACATACAACCCAAAGATTCCACTAGCGAAATCTTGTCTTCTCAACGACAGGACCATTTGTATGATTGCTTAAAATAGACCCAACAATGGCGATGTGCTACTCCTATAGCCCTATACATGTTAAGGTAGGCTTGTATGAAGTTAATGACAAAGTATAGTGCAAGAATGGCTTCTAGCATGCATGTATTCCTAAAGTATAAACACATAAAGCATGTATGGCAGATTCGTTTGTATGAATAATGTATTAGCATAAGCGTGATTGTGTGAGTTTTAATAAGGTAATATATATTGCACCCAAAAGTGTGAAAACAAAAAAAATGGGTCATGTATACTCATGGTTTGCGAAGTAATTCCACTTAGTGAGTTTGACGAGTCTTGAGTTTAGGAACATCGAAGTTACCCTAAGAGGGAAATGAAGGTGTGTGAGTTGCGGTTTTTGTTTAACGGATTAGATTCGGAATTTAAAAGTTAACATATTATGAATGTAAATCAAAGTACTATGAGAATGGTCATGCAAGGAGGTAGGATGAATTCCATCCATTTAACCTCATTATATGATTCACCAAAACACAAAATCATCAAATTTGTTGATGATTTCGGTTGGTAATGAATATGAAGATAATAAGACTTAAACCTACTAAATCTACAAACAATCAAGTGAGCTAGCTAGATGCGTCCATCCCAAACATGGAAAATGTTTGGGGACGTGATGAAGCCTTGTCCCTTTGATGGAAATTGTTTGAGAATTAGCAGTATGAAGATAATCAAACAAGTGAGGTAGTGGAACAAAGTTGGAGAGCCAAAGCTTCCATGGTTCACATATTCACCAAAACACAAGTCTCACCATATTGAAGATGGTGAGCTTGGATGGTCTCATCACTTGTAGGTTGCTTGGAACCTTGTCAGAACAAAAAGTTTACAAGGTTTTTGAACCTCTAAACTTATGGTAATCAACCATACTCAAGCTCCATAACCATAGGTTTCGTTAAAAGCAAGGTTGGTGCAAGATTGTACAAGTTAAACATGTTTGAAGAAAGTGTAAGTACAAGTATTATCAAAACAAAATTTTAACACCACTTTGGACCTCAAATATGATGAGGTTCCACCTTAGTTTGCCATGGCAAACTTGTGGAAACCTTCCTAGAAGTTGTCCAAGTAGTTTGAAAGAAGATTTGAAGAAGAAAAGTGAGGGAAAACTCAGTTAGAACACTAGGTGTTGTCGCGTGTCGCTGGGGATGACCTGGTATCTCCCGTGTGGCGCAGGGGAGTGTATTTTGAAGATGTTCATTTTTTGCCCTTGTACTTTGTAATTATGTTATTTTATGTCGTAAACTTGTATTTTATCCCGTTTTTAGGTATTCAAAGTGTATCAAAGTATTGTATGAGTGTTATGCATGCATGATTAATATTTTCAAGTATTTCGAGTCTCGGTTTTGCATATAAACATGTATTCAACAATTGATTGTGTATAACTTAAGTATGTAAGATTGTGTATAACTTAAGTATGTAACACATATATGTACAAAAATGAATTTCCATTATGATCAAAGCCTCATATTACAAGATTGGAACTGAAATATGAATACAACTTTCTAAATAATCAAAGTACAGAAATGCGAAGCGTTACACTATAACCTAAGAGTAGGAGTAAAGTAACATTTTTTGTTCAAAACAAATCCAAATTTATTAATTTATTTGATATAGCTAAACCAAATCGAGACAAACTTTACTAGATTTGACCTTAAAATAACATGATCAAAGTCAGTTAATGTGACAGGGTTGGATAAGGTTCATCGTCGAGAAGGAAAGGCCTGAATCACCAACTGATGCCCTTAAATGCCTTTTTATGACTGCTCAACGATAAAGAAGGAAGGGTGCAAAGATCACCATTAGGTTTGCTTATAAGCAACCAACCGACCACCCTTGCAAAAGTGTGTAATAGCCTGCATAACTGAGTGGTTTTGCGCCAAATATGACTAGGGCTAAGTGATCTGCCAAACTTGTGGTAGGGAAGTTACCTCGTAATGAAGTAAACACGAGAGTGATCGTGGATGAAGTGGAAGCGAGAATGTCAGGTAAGTATGATTAAGTTAAGCCAACAGGTACTACAACATTAAAGTAAAAGCAAAACTAATAACTTTGACAAACACAAAAACATATACAAGTTCATTTGAGTCTTTCTGGTTCATATAAACAAACACAAAACATATACAAGTTCATTTGAGTCTTTCTGGTTCATATAAACAAAGGAAGTGATATATATGAAAAGCTACTAGAATTACAAACAAGTTTGTTAAACAAACTGTGTTAAGAAAAACCAACTATTCATTCAAATTGATGACTAAATATTCCACCATTTATGATGTTTTGAGTTGTCATGTGTGCTCCAATTTTGCAATGTTCTGAGTGCAAACCAATTTTATTCATCCGCTCTATTTATTTGTTTTGGCTTGTTTTCGGTTAGTATGTTTTTCACCCGAAATGTAACGCTCTATCCCGTTTATACCGAATATCTTACATATATATATATATATATATATGAAAACTTAGAGCTTACACGTTTGGGTTAACTGATAACCCAGACGAACCGACATAACGGGTTATTACACAATTAAATTACAGGCAAAGACAATAAGATTTTATACACAAAACTTTTTCACGTATGATCATGCTTAAACTTTCCCGAAAGGATGCTCCCGCAGAAATGGCGATTTAGGAGTGTTCCTTTATTTGCGTGTTTGGTTGTCCTTCCGTCCAGTTCTTGCCTTAAAGAAAGTCTATCATAAATACTAAAAATAATTAGTGAGTTAAACGGTCAACACGAATTAAAACAACTAAGAAAAAAAGTTTGTTGAAATAGGGTGCCCTCATGTGTCGTGGAGGGGCAACCCAACTCCCTCGCGTGGCACGGGGGAGCACAACTTTGACTTTCGTTGACTGAGCGCCCCCGCGCGTCGCGGAGGAGCAATGTGCCTCCTCCGTCTGGCCCGGGGATGACACTTTTCCAGAATTTCGCGCCACTTTTCCAGTAGGTTGCAAAAGTTGGGCACTTTTCCAGCCTTAGCTAATTTTTACCATTTTTTTTATCCAATTCGTCCAGATCCAATTTTATTCTTTAGAGATTTATTCCTCTACAATCTAATTCGGTCCAGACGTAATTTTATTCTTTAGAGGTTTATTCCTCTACACTTTTAAGCTAGAACCCACTACCGGGCAGATATTCCTTGAGTTTTTCGCTCATACTATTCGGTTTGGGTTTATTACTTAATTGACCTGTTATGAGGCATTATGCACTTAGTTTATGCCTCATACTTTCTTATCAATGTTCTCATCGTTTCTACTAACCACAACCACAACTGAAACTATGGTTGGTTACTTTAGACAAAATCTTAACTTTTTGTTATCTTCCAGTATGGTGCTTTACCCAAATCGATCAGTTATTAGACTTAAAGTTTTTAGTTCAAGTGTCCTATTTTAGTTATCGGAAGGATCAACTCAATCAAAGGATTCGTTATAAAATCTATCCTTGGAGGTAGTTTATCCAAAACCCATTATCTGAGGGCGTTTTAGTCAAATTTAAGCTATTTTTTTCCAAACCGGAGAACTTTTAATGGTTAGATGAAAATTATCGGCACTTTTAACTTGTTTTCCCATTATAACTAATTAGGTCCCTAAGGATATAAGGATTTCTAATGTCCTCTTACCCCAACTCATTTTCAGCCATGTCTTATATCTTAGACGTAATTTTAGCTCTAAGGCCCATTTTACACAAATGCAAGATATACCTGACTTAAGGTGGTATATTATCCACATTTGACTCAACCATCTCTAGTTGGACCATAAGCCCTTACTGAGAGTATGACCCATTACACATACCTGGCGAGGTCAAAGTAATGATCCGTTATCAATACCTTGCAACTCTTTTTGCTAATTCATGGTAAAACATGCCCGTATATTATGCTTACATGTAAGTATGAAACTTAACAATACAAAGCATTAAATACCGAGTTCAAATGGTGATACCATAACCATTTAACTCATATGACCTGTTTGCCATTTTGACCATTCTTGGTTTGCCCTTTAGGCATCTTAAACAAACCCGTACATTGTTCACCACCAAGAATGGGTGATTCAACACAATTTTACCAATTTTACCCGTTATGATTCACACCATAGGATCATACTTTTATAATTCTTATTTTTATTACTAACATGTGATCAAATTACCTTTTTACCCATTTGACCCATGGTTAACATCATAGGGTCTTACTTCTATGAATCTAAGTTTTATCACCAGCATGTGATCTACTTGTTTACTTACTTGACCCGTTATGGCTTACGCCATAGGGTCTCCTTTTCATAATTCTTAGTTTAATCACAAACATGTGATTTAACATAGTTTTATTTTGACCCGTTTCATGGTTTTCACCATGGGGTCTCGTCTTAACATTTCTCATTTGTCACCAACTTAGCTCGTCATTAGTGGTAAAGTTTGAGATTTCCGACCGAGGGGTCGAAAACGTATATACCTATAAAAATTATAAAACCGGGGGTTCGAAAACGTATATACCTAAAAACATCTATACAAAACTACATAGCGGACACTACTGAGTGAAAAGTTCGGGGGGTCGGGCGCCCCCTGGCCCCTACAAAGCTATGCCTCTGCTCGTCATAATTTCATCCATCTTAACACTATATCAGTCTAGTACTGTACAAGTTTATACACTTATTAACATCAAGTTAACATAAGCTTTCAATTATCATAAACTAATTCATACTTTTGACCAATTAATCATTGGCTCATCTTCATGTCAAAAACCCATTTTCTAGACATATATGAACACCTATCCGAACCTCTAAATTATTCAAGTAATTCACACATACAAGCAAGTATGATGATCATAAACACTAATATAACATCAATTTCCTCCTACTATCAATATCCAATTTAAGATCACCATATTTAAGTTCCTCTTTATAGAACATCTTTCAAAATGTGAAACTACAACATACCTTGTGTTTGTTGGGGCTAGATCATTTAAATCCTTCAAACATGCAAGAATTTCCATCTTAATTACACCTACAATCTTGCAAATTTCTTTGTTTGAGATGGGGGGGGGGGGGGGGGTGTTCTCCATCTCTCTCTAAACATATTTTTTGTTGTCTTTTTTATGCTCACCACTTTCATTTGTGTTTCATTTTAGCCCCTAAGGTTGGATTTGTTATTTAGTAGGTCATAAACTTCTTGTTTATAATTTATAAATAAAGGATGTTTAACTAGGTTAATATTCCTAGTTGCCTACATCACGTTAATTCTCAAACGAACATGATAATTCTATTTACTAAATTCGGTGATGCAACAACCCGAGTTAAATTACGTCCCGATAGCCCGGGCCTTTTATAAACTTTATTTTCTGAAAAAGATTCATTCACCTTTTATTTAACATTAATCCTAATGTTTATCGGGTTAACCTTTACCGCTAAGGGTCGTTTACTAGCTCATTTCCAGTTAAATTGGTTTAATTACTAACAATGTTTTTGAAACGTTACAAGAAATATATTTGCCTACATGTCTACTTACCCCCAAGATTTGATTGTTACAACTCAACGGAATCTTGAAATTTGTAATTGTTTATATCAAATGAAGATATAACTTATAAAGGTTTAGAGCAAACTTACAAAAGTATCGTGTCGTTCCATCTTAAAATTAACGTTGACGTAGTTTTTAAACACTGCAAAGTTTGTCACGTCAAAGTTTACTAACCTAAATCTATAACTAGTATGCCAAAGTCCATATGTTAATTGAGTTTGTGTATCTACACAATTTTCCTGGTGGTATGGTTATCTACATTATTACTGTAATTGCTAATAATAATTAGTCGGATTCCCCAGCACTACGCGGCGGGAATCCAACCGGTATCGGTTCCATGTGTTATGTTATTGGCACTCGCTAGCAACCGAAGAGAAAAACAAAATAATATAAAGTCATGACATTTTCAAAAGAACATCAGCACACATTTTACATTTATCTAAAACAATTAAGCGGGAATCCAACCGGTATCGGTTCCATGTGTTATGTTATCGGCACTCGCTAGCAACCGAAGAGAAAAACAAAATAATATAAAGTCATGACATTTTCAAAAGAACATCGGCACACATTTTACATTTATCTAAAACAATTAAGCGGGAATCCAACCGGTATCGGTTCCATGTGTTATGTTATCGGCACTCGCTAGCAACCGAAGAGAAAAACAAAATAATATAAAGTCATGACATTTTCAAAAGAACATCGGCACACATTTTACATTTATCTAAAACAATTAAACGAAATTGGTATCGATTTTGTTTGGTCGTAATCGGTTCATTACGACATCGGCATTTGCCATAGCTTATGGCGATTTAAAACACTCTATTTTGAATACAACTCAATTTACAATATTGTTCAGTTGCTCAGACGGTGTCGTTTTTGTTCGAAACACTAAAGAACAAAACAATCAATTATACTCAACTCGCTCAATTTTGAACAAAACTTTTATTCGAAGCTAGATAAAACTAAGGATGTTTTAAAAAAAATATTAATAAAAATTCTCGATTTTAATAAGAAAAAATAATATATGTATATATATATATATCAATTAACTATTCATCACCTATTATCAGAACTTGTCCTATTAATAAGTATAATAATAATAATAATAATATTAATATGTATAATATAATTAATAATTAATAATAATAAATAATAATATTTGTGGATTACTGTTCATCAGAACTGCTCCTAATAATAAGTATAATAATAATAATAAATAAATAGTCCTATTAATATGTATAATATAATTAATAATAATAATAATAATAAATAATATATGTGGATTACTGTTCAGCAGAACTTCTCCTATTAATAAGTATAATATAATAATCTTAAATTAATATCCACCCTCACAACAACCCTACAATCCAAATCAAACCAAATCACTATTTGACCTAACACCCTTAAATCACATTAGGGTGTATCTTGAGACAGGTTTAAAAATTTTCATCCTACTTAAGAACCTATTAAAATTCTCGTTAAAACTCACGATTAAGCTATATTTAGATTCAATTGTATTGTTTTCAACTAATATCATTAACTTGGTCAAAAGTACAAAGTAAAATGCAACTTTACACTATTTATTTATTTAATTTAAAATACAAATTAAAGTTCAAAAGCGTAAACTAACAAGTAGCAAAATAAAGAATTATATCTTCTCTATTTTTTTCAAAGTCAATAGAACAATATTACTATATGCTTGTGTGAATAAATATGTATGTATAACTTGTTTTGTTTAAGGGTTTTGAGTTTGTTTATCCTGAAAATCAATAATCCCACAATGGTTTCAATAATTAATTTACGATTTCAATTCATGACCAACTTCGATTCAATTTCAATTATCCAAATTCAAATCAATCCAAAATTCTAGGTCTTTCAAGTTGCATCCAAACACTACCACCCAAATTAGTCTAAATTTTGCGTGTCAAGAGCCCTTAAAGAAAGGAAAGTAACCGAAAGGAAATAGCTGACGTAGTGTAAATTACTTATGATACGTAATCTGTTTTTCTTTACGTATTCATACTCATACACAAGTCTATTCATCTTCTTTTTAACATTTTCTTAAACACAAATACACAAATGTCAAGTGGACAATTTAATATAATCCAATTTAACCCAAACAATACAAAAATGCTACATCACCATCATATTAAAATACCAAATTAGTAAACTTTACTAATGTATAATTATAATCTTCTCATTTCTTCTTTCTTCTATTTTTTTTTTAATCTTACCAAATAATAATAAAGAGTAAACTACCATTTTGGTCCCTGAGGTTTGGCTATTTTTGTCATTTTAGTCCAAATTTCAAACTTTTTGCATCTAGGGCCCTGTGGTTTCGTTTTTGTTGCCATTTTAGTCCAAAAGTTAAATTTGGCCAGATTTCTAGAAGCAAAACCTGGTTTTTTGTCCTTTTCTAAAAGGGTAATTTGGTCATTTTAAGCATTAATATATATATATATATATAAAACTCTCAAAACTGTGTACCCCTCTCTCTCTAACACCCCCGCTGTCTTCTCTCTTCTCTCTCTCTCTCTCACATCTTCATCCCATTGCACATTCAAACCCACATCAATGGCGATCAAAACAGAACAACCAGACACACCAAACTCTCCCAAACACAAAACTTCTGGTTCTACTTCACCATCTAAGTCTCAATCAACTCTCTATCTCTTCAACAAACCCCCACCAACCCACCACCACAGCCACCATTGCCACCCCCTCTCTCTCTAAACATGCCATCCACAACCACCCAATTTTACCACCACTATATTGCCATCATCGCCTCTAACCAACACTACTGTCGGATCTATCATAACTGTCGTCAGATCTACCGCCACACCATCAAATCTGTCACCACCCTCTCTTTAAACTCCCTCCCTTTCTCTCTCTAAATCAAAACACCACCATCATGATTAAGATTCAGGAACGAGGAACTACAGATGATGGTGACAACCAAAGATTCAGATTACAGATCTGAAGTAAACCCTTAAGCTTACCACTGAAACCACTCCTGTGATTATGCAAACTTCGCCGGAAAACGATGGACTCCGACCTCGTCTCTTTCCTACCATTCTTCACACAATCAGTACCATTTTTGTATGCTTTTGACTTGTTTCAATTCATAGAACATAAGTCCTTTATCAATTTGAAGTAATAGCAACATATTTATGTTCGATTCGAGAGGTGACGGCTGCCTAGGGTTTCGACAGGTGGTGGTCGTTCGGTGGAGCTGGTGCAAGGTGGTGGTTAGGTGGCACTGGTTGGTCGCTGGCGGTGGTGGTCCAGTGCTGGGGGGTGTTGTGGCGGTGGTGTTATAGAGAGAGAGAGAAGAGAGAGTCAGATGTGTGTTTTAGAGAGAGAGCGAGAGCGAGAGAGAGAGAGTGCATAGACTTTATATATAGAGAGAGAGGTGTTTTGATTTTTTCTTTATTTAATATATATATATATATATATATATATATATATTAATGCTTAAAATAATCAAATTACCCTTTTAGAAAAGGACAAAAAATCAGATTTTTCTTCTAGAAATCTGACCAAATTTAACTTTTAGACTAAAATAACAACAAAAACGAAACCACAGGGTCCTAGATGCAAAAAATTTGAAATTAAGACTAAACTGACAAAAATAGCTAAACCTCAAGGAACAAAATAGCAGTTTACTCTAATAATAAAACATAATCATCCCTTCAATGATTATTATTATAACAAGATATATATATATACACACATACACACAACAACATCAACAATACCCACTCTCACACGCCTATATATTCACAGAAACTTCTGATCGTGTCCCCTCTTCTCCTCTACAAATCTCTCGATCTCCATACCAATTCTTCACCATGTTATCAAACCCCCACTTCTTGATTCAACCCCCACGTGTGTTCTTCCTCTCCTTCTCCCAATTTCCCCTGTAAATTTCGAATTTTGAAATTAGGGTTTTGCTCAAAACAATAAAAAAATTGGGGGTTTTTAGTGAGAAACAAATGGGGAATAAGTTGGGGAGAAGAAGACAAGTTGTTGACGAAAAGTATACAAGACCTCAAGGGCTGTATCAACACAAAGATGTGGATCATAAGAAGCTTAGAAAGCTTATTCTTGACTCAAAGCTTGCTCCTTGTTACCCTGGAGATGATGATTGCAGTTGTGATCTTGAAGAATGCCCAATTTGTTTCTTGGTTTGTGGTTTCTTGTTCTGCAAGTTTTGTTTTGATTGGTTGGGGATGTTGTTTGATGGGTTTGTGTTTGTTTTTTGAATTGGTGTCAGTATTATCCAAGTTTGAATAGATCAAGATGTTGCACAAAAGGGATTTGTACAGGTGGGTATTGTGTGTTTGAAGCTAGTTTTGAGTTGTGAGAATGTATATTTGTATGTTAAGTTTGTTGATTTTTTTTTTGTGTGTGTTAAGAGTGTTTTTTGCAGATGAAGACGCCGAATTCTACGCGGCCTACGCAGTATCCTTATCGGCGTATTATATTGATGTTGACATTGATGATGATGATCTATGCAGTTAATGCGGTAAAATATCGGATATCGGTCAAGGACCGATATTTGAGATATAGGTTATCTCGGTGAGATATCGGTGGGATGTTGGTAATTTTAATATAATGCAAAATTTATATATATATAGCAATTTAACACTGGTAATTCAGTGATATATCGGTTTTATCGGTCAAATATCGGTGATATATCGGTTATATCGGTCAGATATCGGTGATATATCGGTCAATATTGCCGATGTTATCGGTACGGATATTTTGACCGATATTTGAGACCGATATTTTACTAGGGGACCGATATGACCGATATATCACCGATATTAACTGCATAGATGATGATGATGAAAATGATATGATTATGAAGTTGTGATATCTTGTTATTTTGTTAATGTTTTCTTGACATAAGTAAGATGTCCGTTTTGTAAAACGTTGAACTATGCGGTCGAGTATAGAGGCGTGAAAACTAAAGAGGAAAAGGGGCAGGAGCAAATTGTAAGCGTTAAACTCGTGTGGGATGCTTGATTTATGGTTGGTTTATTGCTCACATGTTTTAACTTTTTTTTGGTGCATATTCTTGTTTTTTTTTTGCAGGAAGAACAAAGAGTGATAGAAGCGAAAATAAGAATGAGACAACAAGAAATTCAAGATGAAGAGGAAAGAATGCTCAAAAGGCAAGAGACGGGTTCTTCAAACAGGGTAATTGAGCCAACGGAGGCTGAATATTTCTCCAGAGGAGGTAAAATTAAAATTAAGCGTTAGTTTCAATTGGTAATTCGTTAGATTTTGCAATTTGTTAGCTGGGTTTAAAAAGCCGCGGTTAAGGCACGTCTAGGCGCAAGGCGCACCCCACGTCGCTTCAGGTTACATAGGGCGTGCTTTTACACGAAGAGCACTTGAGGCGCGTGTTTTTTGGCAAAAAAGTGACCCTGAGGCGCGCACCTTATGTATTTCCCATATATTTGTGCTGCAGGTTGTCGCACAACATGCTTTTTAGGCTGTACATAAATGTTTGTCTAAATATTGCGTAAACGATGTTGGAAACCTATCGGAAATGTATAAGAAATTACATAATTATTCGCGCCTGGGGTACGAAAAGTGGTGCGCCTTTGCACTTCAATGAGTCACCATTCATATCGACACATCCGACAAATGTTCGGGAGTTCCTCTATGCAATCCTTTCCTTCTTCTTGTTGCTGTATATCTCATTTGTACACATTGGAAACCTATCGGAAATGTATAAGAAATTATATAATTATTTGCGCCTCGGGTACTAAAAGTGGTGCGCTTTTGCACTTCGCACCTCGGTTTTAGACCTTGTCGCTTTTGTGCTTCGCACCTTCGTTTTAGACCTTGTCGCTTTTGTGCGCCTCTCGCTTTTTTAAAAGCACGTTTGTTAGGTTTCTATCACTCTTTGTTCTTCCTGCCAAAAAAAGCATACAAGAAAAAGAAAAACTAAAAAAATGCAGCAACAAACAAACCATAGTTTTAAGCATCTCATGTGAGTTTACTGCTTACAATTCCTCGAGAGGAGGTATGAAGGTATTTAATTGTTTGTTAAAATTGCTAATTTGTTATATTTTGCAATTTGTTAGGCTGGTCACTGTTTACCTTTTCTTCTTCTTTCAGTTTGGTAAAATAAGTTCTGTTTATGCAGCGGCATCGTCTTCAGAAGGTGAGGAAATAGTTTCCGCTTCAAATACTGCAACAATGAGACATCCCGCACGCAGTAGGGAGAACAGGTGGGTTATATTTTTTTATGCGTGTTTATGTTGAACCAAGTTCTTGCATTTTAGGATCGGTTCGTACTATTATGTCCCCCCTTCCCATGATAATTATGTTGTGCGGACTTTGAAAATTGGTATGTTTACTTGCATATATTGTACCTATAGTTATTTGGGTAGGTTTGAAGTAGAGGATGTTATGTTTGACTCTGTAAGTTAAAAGATTACAATTTAGTTAGGGATGTTTTGTTTTTGTTAATTTTTTTTGTAACTATAAGCCTTTGTATGGTCAACCAACGTCCTTGACGAGTTTGACTTTTACGAATGGGCTTATATTATAAGTGGCATATTGTAGTGTAATATCCTTTTAGCACTACATAAAGACTCAAAACTATCAGAAAGTTTTCATTTATGGTAATCGTCTAAGTTAACCAGTTTTCTGACGTAGGAATTAGGTCAACATGGTCAGTGTCACAACACGTAACTTCACATTTCATTATTTTTACCGGGTAACCTACCATAAGTCACAACTTTTGTTAAGATTTTTTATTAAAATTTTCAAAAGTTGGTTACCTTTATAATTACACTAGGTTATGGCCCCGTGTGTTACACGGGTTGATTAATAAAAACAATATAATTTATTATTTGTATATCCTTATTACTTTTATTCTACTCTTGATAGTTTTGATTGAACATACATGAGAAATTCATAAGTTGTTATTAATAACATTTAATTTCATGGGACAAACCTCCTAAAATTATAAAATAAAAAACAAAGTCATCAAAATTCACACCAACAAAACTTGGGAAACATTGAATTAAAGAAAGTAATATTGAATTTTAATAATCTCAACTATTTATCGTTGGCCGTCAACAGTCCCAACTTAGAAAATAACCCCTGGTTGTCTCAACTAAAAGTCTTGGTATCAATACAGACATCTCAACACAATGGAAAATATCCCCCTTTTATTTATTTTATTATATAACCATGTGGATTGTACAGGTTGAATAAATTTAATTTTATATACCAAATAATAAAAAAGTTATATATTTAAAAAACCCATGTAATATATAGGCCGAATAAGTATAATTTTGTATATTAAATAATAAAAAAGTTATATCATTAAAAAAACCTCGTGTATTGTACATGTTGAATAAATCTAATTTTATATACCAAATAACAAAAATGTTATATATTTAAAAACAATGTGTATTACAGAGATTAAATAAATGTAATTTTATATAGCAAATAATAATAAAAAATATATCTTTAAAGGCCTCGTGCATTACAGGTTGAATAAATGTATTTTTATATATTAAATAATAAAAACTTATATCTTTAAGAATCATGTGTATTGTGCGGGTTGAATAAATGAAATTTTATATATCAAAAAATATAAAAAAAGGTACATCTTTAAAAACCCCGTGTCTTGCACGGTTGAATAAATATAATTTCATATACTAAATAATAAAAAAATATATTTAAAAAAACTCTCTGTATTGTACGGGTTGAATAAATTTAATTGTATATACCAAATAATAAAATGGATAAATATATATGGAAAACATTATAGTGAAAGATAAGAAGATAAAATTATTAGTTGTATTTTCATTTATATTTTTACATTGAAAATCTAGAACATTTGTAGAAGCCACGAGTTACCTATGTTTATTTTATTATAATTCAACTTTGTGAATCTCTATTATAAAGTAAAGACGGGATAAATATAAATGGATATTGTAGTAAAAGATAAAATTCATAAATTAAAATAATACATTCTTTATTTGAATCTTATTAACGAGTATTATCTATATCTATTTGTTTAGGTTAAAAGATAAAAAGATAAAATTTATGGATTAAAGTAATATATATTTTTATTTAAAACTTATTAACAAATACTATCTATATCTATCTATCTATCTATATAGGTGGGAAAAAATAGTTGAGATCACCTCATAGAGTGTCATGTGATATGATATGTATAGAATATAGATATAGATGCATAATTCATGTATGCAAATATATAAGATGTGATTATTAATTTAGTTTTTAATTGTGGTCTTTAATTTATAAATGGTTAATTTAATACGATAGGTCAATACTGATTATCCATGATATATTTAGGAAGTTTCCTTAGTTTTATCATTTAAAAATTAGATATATTTAAACTTTAAAAAAATATCTTTGAAGTTTAAAATTTTTATCTAATCTAGTTATAATAAATGGGATAACTCCATTTAGGCGGGAAATTACATTGGAGAGCTCCTCATTTGTTGACATGTGTCCTCATATGGTTTACTTTATTATATGTATAGATAGATGGGTGAATATATCGTTGATAACCAACAAAAAACAAATCAAACTTTGTTACCTTTTTATGAAATTTGTTCTATTATGAATCTAAAAAAGTCTAAAACTACCAAACCTTTTTGCTTATAAATGTACGAAATGCACCAAGTTTTCATCATAAATTGAATTAGCGGTATCAAAGATTTATTGGTGGTAATCAAGTAAAATCCACAAAAAAGTACCCAAATTAGTATGTGCCATAATGATCATAACGCTGGAACGTATGTTGGATGTTGGACCGTAGAATTAGTGTAATCCTCATGTATTTCCCATATTTTTGTGTAGAAGGTTGTACAAAATGCTTTTCAGGATGTACATGTATGTATATTCCATATTAAAACATATATAAAGCTTACATTCTCTGAATATTAAGTAAATGGTGCTAGAAACCTATAGGAAATATATAAAAGTTATATAATTATCTGCGCCTCGGGTACGAAAAGCGGTGCGCTTTTGCACTTGCCGCTTCGTGCCTCGGTTTTAGACCTTGTCGCTTTTGTGCGCTTCTCGCTTTTAAAACCAATAAATTTAAAATCTCACCATATTTGTGTATCTAGCTTAGAATGAATAGTTATACGACCACATTTTACTTGTATGTATGTTATGTGTTACGTGAATGCAGAGATGATGAGTTTGATCTTGATCCTGAGAACATAATGCTCATGGAAGCCATCTGGTTGTCTTTTCAGGTACTTAAAACGAGTATAATTTACACGCTCGTTGTTGTTTACAGTCGTAAAATTCTTAAATTGCCACATCTTATTCATTTTAAGATTATTTAAGCATGTTTATGGTTATAGGAGGATAACAAGCACAGACATGATAACCCTAATTACGGCGACGCCGCCCAATTAGCAAAATACGCAACCGAAGTTCGCCTCTTAGCATCCATGGCCCCACAAGCCGAATACACAGCTTCATCCTCATCCCCTTCCGGTGGACTCGCATGCGACATAGCCGCTCTCGCCGAACGCCAGCAAACCGGAGGTGAATCCTCAACTAATTACAACAATTACGGTGCGAACAATTTATCAACATACAACGCTCATCCCAACCACAGCCAAACAGGGTTACTATCACTTGATAACCTTCTCCAAATAAATCACGAGAATTCAGAATTTGGGTACGATGGTAGCTTACGGACCGTAGATGATAACGATGATGTAAGCAGAGGGCAGTATGGTCAACTCGATGAGGTGGAAAACGGTGGGAATATAGTTCCGGAGAGCTTTGAAGAGCAGATGATGCTAGCGATGGCGGTTTCTTTGGCCGAGGCTCGAGCTAGGACTAGCAGTACGCAAGAGGTGGCGTGGATTTAGTGTGTGTGTGTGTGTGTTTTAAGGTGTATTATTTGTGTGTTGGTGGTATACAGTAATGTAAAACAGAAAAAGATGAAGTGTAGATTTGTGGGTAGAGGTTTGAGTCATGAATGCATACAGACAGACAGACAGACAGACAATCAACCCCTTTGAAGATTCTAAAGCCTTGTATGATTATTGTTTATGGGGGGATTCAGATTTGTTGTTTGAAATTGGAATCATCATCTTTGGTCATAAAAGTACATGCTTTTGTGCATCATATTTGGTTTATTGTTTCTGTTTATTTTTGGTTCTTTTAGGCCATGTTGTGACCAGATTGTGAGTGCTGGTTAGGCAGCGGCTAGGCTAGAGGCGAATCTTAGCAACGCAAAGATTCGTTTGTTGTTCAGTTAGGAATTGATTAACTGAAAACTGAACGAACCAAAACAGATAAAGACGAAGCGAATTATTATCAGTTACAAACCGAAACCGAATAACTAATTCGCTTAATCGATTTGGTTTTCGGTTATGCAATTTACATTATTTGGTTTAACTGAATAACCGTTTACCCATTTGTATAGCTTTTAGGTTTTATATACTAATGTCTTAGAGAATTCACAATGGATTTCTTAAAACATGTGAGTGAGTTAGTTATATTATAAGAAATAGTTTCAGTGGTTTTGAATGGTTGTGAGTGAAGGAGAGAGAAAATGTTACTGTTTATCTGTAAATATACGGAAACATTGTTCACCCTTTATAATTTTTTTAATATTTTTGAAAGTGGTTGTGAGTGGAGGAGAGATAAAACTGTAGTGGTAAAGGTATAAAAAATATTATTTAATTGAGATATAAAAAGAAATGGTAGTGAATTTTAGTGTAATTATATAGATATGAAATAAAAATTTCATTGCTCTTAGCCCATTACATGTGACTTGGTCCATAGTCCACTTGACACTAACAGTCCAATCCCAGTTCAACTAATTTGTTATGTTATAACTATTTTGGTTTTAGAGCATTCCGAATTGATTCCCAGTCTCTATAGTTACACTAAAAATTACTATATTTTCTCTCTTATTTTAATTGAGATATAAAAAGAAATGGTAGTGAATTTTAGTGTAATTATATAGATATGAAATAAAAATTTCATTGCTCTTAGCCCATTACATGTGACTTGGTCCATAGTCCACTTGACACTAACAGTCCAATCCCAGTTCAACTAATTTGTTATGTTATAACTATTTTGGTTTTAGAGCATTCCGAATTGATTCCCAGTCTCTATAGTTACACTAAAAATTACTATATTTTCTCTCTTATTTTAAATTAAAGAATATTCTTTTATACTTTTATCGTTATGTTTCTTTTTCACCCACTCACAATCACTTTAAAAACATATTAAAAAATTGAGTAAAGTGCACAGATAGTCCCTATGGTTAACCAAAATTTTGAATTTAGTCGCTAGTTTTTTTAAATTAATGAATGGTCCCTGTGTTTTGCACTTTGTAACATATTTAATCCCTGACGTTTGTCAAAAGTACATGAATGGTCCATGTGGTATGCACTTTGTAACCCATTTACTCACTAAACGTTGGGGACTATATGCGAAAGTGATCTGTGTACTTTTGGCAAAAGTTAGGGACTAAATACGTTACAAAGTGCAAACCACTGGGACCATTCCTATAATTTAGAAAAACAAGGAGCAAATCCAAAATTTTGGTTAATCATATGGACCATCCATGTACTTACTCTAAAAAATTATAGAGGGTTAACATTGTTATACCAAATTTACTGATAAACAATAACATTTTCTCTATCATCCGCTCACAACCACTTTATACATATAGAGAACCACCAACCACTATATACAATTTAGAGAACCCACTTACATAAATATGCGGGGTCGAATGTGAATGCTCTTAAACAGTTGCCCATATAACCGATGTGAGACAAGTCTCATACCTTGCAATGGTATTAGTCCATAACAATCGACCCTCCTTAAAGGGCCAACGTCCTCGTTGGTCACGACTGGCTCTTTCCAGGCCACTACTCCGAGCCTCGTTGGTCACGGCCACGTTGGTCACGGATGACTCTCTCCAGGCCACCACTCCGTGGGCCACCACTCCGAGTTCTGGCTCTCATACCATTACATACCAAACAGGAGAACACAACCAAAAGACTTGTTTGGTGGGTGAGAGAGCCTATTAGGTAAATAAACCCCACATCAGTTGCCCATACAATTACAACTGATGTGGGACAAGTCCCATACCTTGCAATAGTATTAGTCCATACCATGCTCTTACTCTCGTTTGAAGTTTGTATTTTAGACTATTTTCGGATTTTATATGTTTTTATAAACTCTTGGTTTTAGGTCTTGGTATATGTTAAAGTACGTGTTGTTTGAATTTGTTGCTTAAAACATATACAGAAACCAAAACTAGTAAAAAAATTAATTTGGGTAATATGGTTTTAATTTGGTTAGTCAGTTCGGTTAAACAGTTTTTTTAATCGGTTCAGTTCGTTTTCGGTTATGACCAATTACAAATCATTATCCAATAAACCGAATTGAATGACTCGAATAAATCAAAAACCAAACAGATGAACATGAACCATAGTTTTATCCTTATAATTTACAAGTTGCTTTAATTATACTACAACAACCATACTCGATAAATCTCACCAATAGCCTTAGCTTGCTATTGGTAGAAAGCTTCAAGGATATATAATTAAAATAAAAAATAATACAATAAGTAAACACTATTAATGAATTATTACAAAAAATAACAAATAACATAGTACATGGACTACTTAGCAATAATATCCGAATCAATGTAAATTAAACATGAGTAAGTTTCTACATAATTATACAAGCAGCATGGGTGTTTTCATCACTAAACGCAGCACCGGTCTGGTGTCCGATCAAACCCGAGGACTGGACCGGATTATAAACATAGTGGTCATCATAACCGTGTTTGTAGTAGTTATACGATGATGCAGAAGACGGTTGTCGGTTGTAGAATGTCGCGGAGGGGGCTGGGCCCGAAGCACCATTTTGGTGTTGTTGTTGTTGAGCATGTTGATTGACGTTGTAGTTATGTGTACGGATATCAGGGTTGTAAGGTATGTTCCATATCTCGGCTCGCCGGCCAGTTTTTCTAACCGTTTTCAACACCTTCTTCTCATCGGCAATTCCTGTGACTGTCACCTTTTGTAGACCCATATCTATATCTACGTTCTCCACCCCTGCATGTACTTATTTGTTAAAAATAAACTAGTACACGTGGTGCGTTGCCGTGCGATGTTGATGTGGTAGTAAATTAATTTGTAAGGCTCGGTAGTGATGCAACAAAAAATTGGTATATGCACAAAACATAAAATAATATTTATTGTAACTGTATAAATAGAAGTCACAAAAACATAGTGGTATGTTACCCAAAAAATAAAGTCATGTTTATCGACTGAAAACATAAAAAAAATATAGGTTCTGGTTTTGATAAATCGATGGTGGTACTGATGTTGTTCGGTCAGTACAGAAATGTTAGGGGCACTCTCTATAGCTTACAACATAAAGTAAACGCCTATTTTGAATACAACTTCGTTTTCAAAAATGTTTATATAAGAAAGTTGAATAAAAAAAATAAAATAAGACTTTTTTTGTTAAAAAAGGTTAACGAACGAGGAGAATCAAATCAACTAAAAATTAAACGGGTTAAAAGCCTGTATCGTACCTTTGAGTCTTTGAAGAGCTTTTCGGATCTTGTTCTCGCATCCGGGGCAATCTACATGAACTCGCATTTCTATGATCTATATATGCATGAAACCAAGAATTTTTAGTGTCAAGTCGATCGATATTACAACTTTATGAAGATGAAAAAGAAAACATACGTACCGCCATCGTAGATTATGTTATGTTTGATCGATTATATGAGCAGATTTATGAGACTTTGAGGCTGAATTGATCTTGATTATATGGTTACATATACATATACATATGTGCATGTGTGTGACCCTTGATGTGTGGCACACCGACTTGTTCCTTGTCTTTCGTTTGCAGAAACCTAGCTTAATAATGGTTAAAGTGGATTGAAACTTGATATTCAAGGAATATTCACCTTTTTTTGTTGCAACTTTTAAGTTTATTTAAAATTATGATATAATACCATCCTACGTATTTGAATCTTTCTTTTAAGATTGTTCATGTATTAAAGCTAGTTAATTAATATATATTATATTATAGCACCAGCGTTGTAGTGGTTGTCGTAAAATCGTGTCAAGTAATAACAATGCTAGACCACTGCCAGCAACCACCAACACCGGAAAAACTCGTAAAACAAAATAAATAAAAAAAGACGAAAAAAATAACGCCGAGCGAAAATCAGACGTAAAATCTTTGAATCACAAACGCTCGTTGCAAAGAAATTAAACCGAAATGTAAAACACAGAAAAAAATAACTAAGTCAATCCAGGACCCGCGCGTTGGACGGACTTGTCAAACGGAAAAATAAATGTGTTGCGACTGGCCAGTCAAACGGGAAAAAATATACGAAAATATGTTAAACTCCACACGCACGTTGCCGTGCGTTAACTCACAAAATTTAGAACGAAACGAAAAACTTGGGAAATATGAAAAGTATAGTGGACCAAAACTAAAAATAAAAAATAGATGGGATTAAATTGTAAAAGATGAAAAACTTTAGGTTAAAAGTAAAAAAAACAAAGGGTCTAAAATGTAAAACTGAAGTTATTTATTAATCTTAAATAAAGATAAGGATAAAAATAAGTGATTATATATTATATATAGTTATTAATATAAATATTAATATAATTTATGAGGTTGAAGAAGATAATGCTATGTGTATTTTTTTGTGGGTATAGGAAGGGTCATCCCCAGGAGGATGGGTCGCCACATCACCATCCTCTATGGAATGACACTCCTACAAAATGAAGGGGTGGAAGATGATGGGCCTACACCATTTTAGTTTTTTGTTTTTTTTTGTTATCCAATTTTTAAAAAGAACTATAATTAAAAAAAAATTGTTAAACTAAAAAGTTAAAAATAATCGTGGTGAGCTCCTATAAAAATAGTATGACGAAAGAATGTGAAACGCCCAAATTCATCAAAGGTTAAAACGTCGTAAAAATTTGAACTTTCATACCGTGACATAAATTTTACCAAAATACCCTTATGATTAATTATGACATTCATAGCTGTCAAAGCGTTTTATGCAATATTAAACCAAACTACCAAATCACAAATACCATTTTAACTTACTTACACAAGACATTAAGTATAAAATTGACATTTACAACCCAAAAAGAGTTTTGACCTGTTTGACATTAAATATAACCGGAAGCGCATAGAGGGCAATGAGGTGTATTCGTCCCAAACTCGTCATTCCTAAGCATGCAATTTACCTATCATTCACATCACAAAATACATTCATGTGTCAAACACTAAAACTACATTTTTCATTCTTCATTTTATTTGACCCGTTAACAAAGTCATACTTCCATATCATACTTTATGTAATTATTTCATCCACACAACAATACGTCTACAATGAATTTGTTCTTCATCATTCCATCATCATAAAAATTACACATTCCATCCGACCCATTCATTTCGGGTCAAAATCTAACCATTTTCATATTTCATCATCTTTGGGTTATTTGACCAATTCATAACAAATCGACATTTCATTCTTATTACTAATTCATTCATTTTGACCCGTTTTACAACGAGTCATATCATACAGAATAACATCATCATAAACTTCTACTCATTTTGACCCGTTAGTAACGGTTCAATACGCACCTTTACTTTCTCGTTCCTAACCATTACTTCAAAGCTCAACTCATCAATTTACTATGTTCTCTACAACTTTCAACTAGAATTAATATAATGAGACTATCTTCTTAATTTACATTAAGAATAGATAAAGTTCATAAGAACTTACCTTTATCTTGCTTTGTTTGCGACCCGGATTGGTTCGTGCTTTCTTCCTTTACTCCTACAATGTCATACCCACATTTTCAATTCCATGCTTCTATCTCATACTTACATTACATAGCGAGCCAACAATTCATTATTTTTCCTATCCAAATATGGATTCATCATCATTACATAAAAACTACTAATCAAAGCATTTCATCAAACACTTGGTGTGCATACAATAAACAAAGCATGGTGTACAAGGATCTTATGCACAAATCTTACTAGTTTATGTCAAAATCATCATCTTCAACTAAATTCATATAACCTTCATGCTAAATCAATTTCATCAAACAAATATTCACTACAAGCAACTTCATACATGATCATTACACTAATTTGCACATTTAATATCATCATCTTCATAACATTACTACTACAAGTGGGTTTTCATCAAAACAACTAAAAATTCAAGCATGATTCATGTTTCATCTTTCACGAGATGATTCTAACTTATTATCATTCTAATTTCACATAAACTGGCAGATTGAACACAACCTAGTTCATCAATGGTCACCAAATCATAAATTGTAACTTACCTTATGTCAAGAATAACTAGATGATCAATAATTTCACTTCATGCATCAATTTTCAGCCATTGAACACCTTCGATTTGCAGGTTTTGTGTGATTTTAGTGAGGTTTTCTTCACCCCTTTTTCCCTCCTCTCTTACACGACACACACACACACCTTCTTTCCTGGTCTTTTTCTTTCTTCCTTTAATTTGAGTATAACTTCCACATTTAGTCTCTCTTTTTGTTCATTCTTTCATTTTACTCACAAACTAACTTCCTTCTTATGTTTATGTTTCATTTTTTATAGCTAAGTTAATTCCTCTTAGTTATCATTTCCATACTTAACAATTTAACTTATTAGCATATATCCGACTTTCACTATGATAAACGTCCATAATTATCATTTTCCATTTAAGACATCATAAATAAAGCATTATAATATAACATATAAAAATTGGGGTGTTACAGAATGAAAAACGATAGAGCGATAAAAAACAATATGACGAACGTTATTAACGAAAAACCTTCGCGGTCTCTGTTAATCTGTTGTTGCCTGGTTCGTTTTTGAGACGAGACCTCCTCTTCCGCTTCCTCCTCCACAATAATCTGAGTCGCCCTTAACACAACGTTTGCGTAAAACATCTCCCATTCCCCCGAAGACGAGGACCACGAAGAATTAGATTGCATTGTGGGTGGAAAGATATTTTTTTAAGAGTATGTTTATAAATAAAGAGAGTGTTTTGGGTTGAAAGTGCGAATAAAATGATGAAAGAGGGTTTTTTTTATAGAAAAAAAGGTTTTTTATTTTAAAATTTATATATTGGGGTAAAGTAGCCGTTACAACGGCTATATGTTTTGAATTAGGCCCCTCGAGACCGGCTCCTGGATGCCGCTGAGGATGAAGCCGACCCAAGGGGGCGGTGTGGGGGTCCGGCGTTGGGCATTGCCGGACATATGCCAGCCCCCATACCCACTAGCCTAAGTGTGTAATGGTTCACCCGTCAATTCAATGGTTAGTTATTAATTACTTAATGATTGTTTCTTTATGTTTTTTTAATTTTTTTATAACTCTTCATAGTTAATAAAAATAAATATTATCAAAAGGGATTACATTAAAAAAAAACTAGAAGTAGAAATTAAAAAAACAAAGATTAAAATAAATAAATATTCATCTTCGTTTTCTTCACCATCTTCGTCATCCGTCGTCCCATCCAAGCGTGTTGTATCAGATCCGTCATTAGAGTTTGATTTGCTTGAGAATTACGCATAAATGCGGAATTATATATCCTTTGTTCCACAGTTTGTTCTGTGAATGCAAATCGCTTTTCCCTCGTCCTCTAGAATCATATTGTGTAAAACGAGATAACAACACATAACATTTCTAACCTTATCCTTGTGCCATAGTTGACAAGGCTTCCTCACAAAATGCCAGTGTTGTTGTAGAACGTCAAATAACCTTTGGATAGTTTTTCTGGCGGATTCTTGAAACCTTATTAAAATGAGTTCTCCTTTGGTCGATAGAGTCTCTAAAGGTCTTTACAATAAGCGTGTATTCTGGATATATACCATCGGCCAGAAAGTATCCGTGCAAGCACTCATTTTCGTTAGCCCAAAAAGAAGCGACGATTATACTTTACCTGCCATGTGATTCTCAATGATAGGTGACTGCTCAAAAACGTTGATGTCATTGTTTGAACCAGGAACACCAAAAAAACATGCCAAATCGATAGATCGTACGATGCAACAGCCTGAAGGATGTGCGTTGGTTCTTTCTGATCACCCCGAGTATGTGCACCTCTAAAAGCCGTAGGATAATTACTCCAACCCCAGTGCATGTAGTAAAGGGTATCAATCATGCCGGGTAAACCGATCCTCATGCATATCATATATACGTTGTAGATCCTTCCATGTTGGCTTTCATATATACCTTTCACAGAGTAGTTCAATGAGACCTTATTTAAAAAATAAATAAATTGCATACATGTAAATACTTAAAAAAACACTATATAAAAGATAGCAGTTACTTTTGGCAAAATTTCTAAAGCGTATCTTGAGGTTTTTTCCGCCATCTTTAGATGCTCATCCCACGCGTATGCTAACATTCGTATAACGGATGTACACTTTTGTATTGCCGTGAATCCTATCTTTCCTTTTGCCTCAGGTCTTTGTTTGAAGTAGGGATGACAATGGGTTGGGTTTGGGACGGGTTTAGGGAATCCCAACCCTAAACTCGATTGGATAAGCTTGTCCCAAACCCATGGGGTTTCTAGCGGGTAAATACCCATCGGGTATTGTAGGGCATGGATTTTATGCCAAGGATCATCCATCCTGAGATTGAACCTGGATCACGGATCCTTAACGGAAATCGCAGGGAGTCTAAGGATCAAGGATCCTTACCTATATCTATGTTAGCTGACAATTGTTCCTTTGTGTTAGTTTACGTATGCAGGTAATCATGGACTAAGTCATCGGGGGAATGTCGGAGGAATATGCCATTTCTAGCATGTGCAAGTGAAGCCGTGACCGTTATATGTGAACGTGGGGAGCTTGCATGGATTTCGGAGAGTTAGTTAATGAGATTAGCTAGATATTTAGTAGGATATTGAGCTTGATAGACACACAATCTGACCGAACACACACTCGCATACACACTGTTGCTACTCTCTCGAACACACATTAGAATTCTTATTGAAACAAGCTCAATATTTCCAAAGTTGTAATCTTTCTTGTTCAATATAGTTGGTGATCGGTAGTTTCCATCACCCGAGGTTTTTTATGCCGGAGATCAACGCTTGATCAAGGGCTTTTTCCTCGTACAAATCATTGTGTTCATTGTCATTTACTTTTGATATTTGTTCATACATTTGTTCATTTAACCAAGCACTAAACCTCACATTTAAAGTTTGGATACATTATCCTTGTTGTGATTTTTGACCAAAACAGTTTGGCGCCCACCGTGGGGCCATCGGTGCTTCAATTCTAAAATTCCATTCGTTTCATTCATTTCTGTTCATCTCCATTAACTACATGGCTTCTCATGGAAAACCTGTTTCAAGTGCCATGCCAGCGGTCACCTCATCTCAGACTTGTGCATCATTGCCTCCCATTCCCACTGCACCAGCGAGGAGGGCTGATAATGCTCAGAAGAAGCCAACACCAGTTTTCTCGAAGGCTTCTACTGTTTCATCCTCTACACCTACTAATAATGATCTGTCTACTTTGATTTTGCAGATGAAAGGATACATGGAACAACAAGACAAAACTAACCAGAGGATCCTTAAGGAGATTGATGAAATCAAGAAGCAGAAGAGATCAGTGGAGGATCACTCTTCGCTGATGCCCAAATCATTAGATTTCACTTCTCCGGCATCAACAATCCAGCATTCAAGGGGATCTGGTGTTCAAATCCAAGGATCCTCCAATTACCAGCAGGGATCAATGGCGATGACACAGGCTCAGAATCCTCAGGATTACAGCATGGATCATTAGCAATGACGCAGCCACAAGCATCTCATTACCAACCTTATGGATCCTCAAATCAACATCAAGGAGGCTATCTCAGCTCAGGAGGATATTTGGAGACGGTTGCACCAAAGGAATCCTATTTCCAGCATCAAGGATCCTTTTCTAAGGATCAAGGATCCTATGCTTGGGATAAGGTTGAAGGATCCTCCTCTCAGGTTCAAGGATCTATGCAGTATCCTTCAAGGCCCTCAGCACCGTGTATCCTAGACCCAACACCTTTCAGGATCAAGGATCCTCAGGAAGTCAGACATTCAAGGATTCTGAAGTTCACAAAGGGGACTTCATCCCTATGCAGACTATTGCTTTATCTGGTCCAACTGTTACACCTGAAGTGTCCACTTTTGGATACACTTCTATGATACCGGTCCCAAACCAGTCAGGAGGTAACAATGTCAATACATCTTTTGGCACTAACTGTGGTTTCATGCAGGACACAGGTATAAACCAAGCTCTGGCACAGGAGCTCCAGAAGCTTAAGGATATGATATCCAACGTCCCAGGAGTGGTTAATCCCATTCCTGAGATCCCAGATGGAAGTCACAGGGTGTCTCGTTTTGCACCTCCTGTATGCAACGCTGAGATACCAAAACGCTTTCAAACCCCCAACATGAAGCTATACGATGGTACAACTAATCCAGAGGAGCATGTGGCACAATACTGGGAAAGAATGGAGATCAATCCCATTCCAGAAAGATTATAGGAAACCTGCCTTTGCAAGGGCTTCGGATCCACACTCACTGGATCAACACTCAAATGGCTGCTAAGTCTTCCTCCTTACTTAATTACTTCGTTTTCTCATTTAGTTAATTTGTTCAATAACCAGTTTTCATGTAGTAGAACTTTTGAACGATTAACTAGTGATTTGTATAGAATAACTCAAGGCCGTGATGAGTCATTAAGAGATTACATCACTAAATTTAGTCGAGAATCCTTAGAAATTCCTAATTTGGATATTGCTACTGGTGTAGAAGCATAAAAAATGTGCTTGCTTAAGGATTCCTCATTCTATGATGACCTTGTTATGACACCTTGCAGGAATTTAGATGAAGTAAGGAACAGTGCATTTAGGTTTATTCATTTAGAAGACGACAAAAGGATCCAGGAGAGACTCTCAGGATCCTCAAAACAGGAAAAGCAAGGATCATTCTTTAAGAATAATCAATCCAAGTCATACTCTAAACATGACAATCACAATGTGAAGGCGGTTGAACAAGACAAAGACGATGACGATTACCCTCCAATATCTGAATATTGTTTTTCTGTGGATAATCATGAACTAATACTTGCTATGCAGAATTTAGGTGACAAGGCTAGATGGCCAAGGAAAACTGATAAACCTGGAGCTAATAAGGATAAATCCAAATGGTGTGCTTATCATGAGGATTTTGGCCACCTTACTGACGAGTGTATAGCGCTGAGGAAGGAAATTGGCTATCTTCTTAGCAAAGGGTATTTGAAGGAGCTGCTAGGAAGGAAACGTTCAAGGACTCAAGATACTGAGAAAGTGCTTGAGAGAGCTCCTCCACTGCTAGTAGATGCTCAGATCATTAACTTTATTTCTGGTGGTTCTGATATATGTGGAACTTCGTTTTCAGCGGCTAAAAGGCATGCTAAGGAGACGAAGATGGAGAATGGGGAGAGACCAGTTCTAACATCTACCCTAACATAGCAAAAAGTGATATCCTTTGATGAGGAAGATCGCGTAGACATTCAGGATCCTCATCATGATGGTCTTGTCATTACTTTGTTTATTTCTAATCATTTTGTTCGTAGGATCCTTATCGATGGAGGGAGTTCAGTGAACATAATCCAGTTGGATGTCCTCAAAAAGATGAACATCCCTGAATCTGAAATCATACCAAGATCATCGGTGCTCGTGGGATTCAGTGGGGAAACCAATAATACATTAGGGGACATCAAGCTTCCAATTTACATAGAGGGGGTGGATTCTATCCAAAAAATTTGTGTAATAGATAGCTTATCTTGCTGTGATTTTATCCTTGGCAGGCCATGGATACATGATATGAAGGCGGTCCCATCAACATACCACCAATGTGTCAAGCTTCCAAGTCTATGGGGAATAGTCAAGGTAGAAAGTGATCAGTAGGAGGCGAAAAGTTGCTACACTTCCTCAATGAAACCTGCTTCCAAGTCTAGGGAAGCATAGCAATTAAAGCATCCTCCAAATGACGTCATGGAGGCAAGAGAACAGGACGTCAGGGAAATACTCTTAGATCTTGAGGATCCTGAATCCAAGGTGTATATAGGGTCCGAGATCCAGGAGAGCTTAGAGCAGGATCTAGTATCCTTCCTTAAACGAAGAAAATCTACCTTTGCCTGGAAGCACGAAGATATGACAAGTATTTCGAATGATATCATTACTCATAAGCTTGGTATTGACAGGTCTTTCAGGCCAATTCACCAAAAAAGGAGTAAGTTTGCACCTGAAAGAAATGCAATTATCCAAGAAGAGGTAGACAAGTTACTAAAGGCAGGTATGATAAGAGAAGTCAAGTATCCAAGATGGTTAGCCAATGTGGTTGTTGTTCAAAAGAAAAATGTAAAGTGGAGGGTATGTGTCGATTTTACTGATTTAAATAAAGCATGTCCCAAGGATCCTTTCCCTTTACCCCACATTGACTCCATGGTGGATGCTACGGCGGGTCATGAATTGTTAACTTTTATGGATGCTTCATCTGGATTTCAGCAAATTCAGATGGAACCATTTGATCAAGAGGATACTGCATTCATGACACCCACCGGCATATATTGTTATATTGCTATGTCCTTTGGTTTGAGATGCAGGTGCTACATACCAAAGGTTGGTGAATATGATGTTCAAGGAGCAACTTGGACAAACGATGGAAGTATACATAGATGATATGGTGGTCAAATCTAAAAGAGCCGAGGATCACCTGAAGGATCTTGAAGTAGCATTCAATATCCTTGACCAATACAACATGAAGTTAAACCCGTCTAAATGCCATTTTTGGGTCAAAGCTGGAAAGTTTTTAGGATATGTGGTGACCAAAAGGGGAATTGAAGCAAGTCCAGAACAAATCAAGGCTTTGGTGAATTTCAAGTCTCCTGCCAATGCTAAGGATGTGCAAAGATTGACAGGAAGGATTGATGCCTTGAATAGATTCATCTCAAAATCCTCATAAAGATGCAAGGATTTCTATGACATCTCGAAATGCTCTACAGGCTCTCAAGGATTACCTATCCTCAGCACCAGCTTTGATGAAACCAGAAAATGGAGAACTATTATCTTTAAACCTAGCTGTTTTCAGGTAAAGTGGTAAGTGCGGTCCTGGTTAAGGATCACGAAGGCGAACAACATCCGGTATACTATGTAAGTAAAAGTCTACTTGATGCTGAGGCCATGTATTCTCATTTAGAGAAATTAATTCTTGCTCTAATCATGGCTTCTACTAAATTAAGACATTATTTTGAAACTCATACTATTGTTGTTAAAACTAACTTTCCTATTAAGAATGTTCTCAGGAAACCAGAGATGTCGGGAAGAATGGCAAAATGGGCTGTTAAACTTAGTGCATATGACATTAAATATGAGCCCAGAACTGCTATTAAATCCCGAGCTTTGGCTGACTTTGTGGCTGATTTCAGTAGTGATCTACAAAGAGAAGCTGAATTAGAAGTGCAACAACTTGAGGAGACCAAGGATCCTTGGACACTCTTCACAGATGGAGCTTCAATTGTCAAAGGAACTGGACTAGGCCTACTACTAAAATCGCCACAGGGGGACATTATACCCCAGTCTATAGCGTGTGAGTTTCAGACCACTAATAATGAGGCTGAATATGAAGCCTTGATAGCAGGTTTGCAATTAGCTAAACATATGAGGATCAGGTATCTTCAAGTGTTTGTTGATTCTCTATTAATTACTAATCATTATAATGGTTCTTATACTGTTAAAGGTGAAAAACTAATCAAATATTTAGAGATAGTCAAGAAATTGGCAGATTCTTTTGTTTTTTTCAGCCTTACACAGGTACCTAGAGAAGAAAATGCAGAAGCAGATGCCTTGGCCAATCTAGGATCCTCACTGAAGATGCCCGAGGATGTAAAGATACCTATTATCCATGTTCTAACTCCTGCAATTGAGGAAAATGAAACAATGGAGATAGTGGGTGATACAACGATTCTACCCAATGATAATCCGGAGTCGAATTCAGGATCCTGGATCCTTGCAATCTTGAAATACCTTCAGAATGGAGAAATTCCTATTGGAGAGAATTCTAGAACCTTCAGGATTAAGGTAGCACAATTTACTATAATTAATGACATGCTGTATAAAAGATCTCTTGCAGGACCCTATCTACGATGCATTGAAGATCCTGAAATCCAAGAAGTCTTAAAAGATTTTCATGAGGGAGATTGCGGAAATCACACTGGGGGCAGAGCGCTATTGTCCAGGATCCTTAGGACAGGATATTATTGGCCTATAATGAAGAAGGATGCTGTGGAGTATGCAAGGAAATGTGATGCCTGCCAAAGACACAACAACATTCTTCATCAACCAGCAGAACCTCTGCATCCTATATCCTTTTCTTGGCCATTTATGAGATGGGGAATGGATATAGTTGGCAAGCTTCCTAAAGCACCAGGGGGAAAAGTATTCATATTGGCTATGACTGACTATTTCTCCAAATGGATAGAAGCTGAAGCCTTTGCTCAAAAAGGAAGTTATATCCTTTATCAAAAGCAATATTATTACTAGATTTAGTATTCCTTCAGATAGTTTGTGACAATGGATCCCAGTTTATTGGGAATCTAACTACGAACTTTTGTGACAGCTGGGGGATTAGGATGATTACATCAACACCAGTCCACCCACAAGCTAATGGCCAGACAGAATCATCCAACAAGATCATCATCAACAATTTGAAGAAAAAACTTGGATCAAAGAAAGGAAAGTGGGCTGAAGAACTACCATATGTCTTATGGGCAGATAGAACAACTCCCAAGAATGCTACGGGTCAAACTCCTTTTTCCTTAGTCTTTGGAGCTGAGGCAGTGATCCCTACATAAATGGTAGTCCCTACAGCCAGAACAAGCATCCGTGATCCTGAAGCAAAGCTAAGACTCTGGCTCAAGACCTAGATACCGTGGAAGAATTAAAAAACTTGGCAAGGAGAAGGCTGGCTAGTTATCAACAAAGGATGGCTGATGCTTATAATAAGAATATCAGAATAAGAAGATTTCAAGTTGGTGACATGGTGCTGAGGAAAGCATTTCAGAATACCACGAATCCTTCTGATGGAAAATTGGCACCAAAATGGGAAATCCCCTATCTAATTGAAGCTGAGGCAGGAAAGGGAGCATATCGATTACTGACTATGGATGGTGACCTTCTACCAAGAGCTTGGAATGCTATCCACCTAAAAAAGTATTTTATGTAAAGGATCAGGGATCATTAAGTATCCTAATGATCAATTCAGATTGAAGGATCCTCAAAGAATATGAGATTCTTGATTCGGTAACGTTTTACTAATGCTTTTATTCTTATCGTACTTCTTATTATTTATTCTAAAGTAAGGATGTTGAATTTTCAACATTCAACCTTATCAAGTTTTAAGTTTTGTAGAAGTTATTACAAAGGATCAAGAGGTTGGCCACCTCTCCAAGACTTTGGGCATGTCCCCAGTTTAAGGTATCCAATATCTTCTAAGGTTTAAAGGTTTTCACCTTTCACACGAATTGGGTTTCAACACCCCGCCAGCAGTGCACGTTATCCAAGTATAGTTCGAGGAAATGGGACCAGTACCCGCTTTAGGGGCTGACAATTTCATTGTTGTTGACTATATGTAGGATCCTAAGTATAATGGTAAACGTACCATACATCCGTTCCTAAGGTTTCTAACATTTTCATGTTAGCTAAGGTTTCGACATTTTCATGTCGCTCATGATTGGATAGATGCCAGTTTGGGCCATACTCCAGTTTACACCAGTTATTTGGGCTTGTCCATAGTTGTTTGGGCTTGTCCCTAGTTACTGATGAGTCATTCAATTGATGTTTGGCTTAATCCCAAGTTGTATGTTATAACAGGTCCCTGAAGCTTAGTAAATAAGGATCCTGGATCCTGCATTTCTACTGATTTCTATTCCATATTGTTTCGATTGTTAGCTTTAAGGATAAAGAATCCTAACTTGGATTCACTGGTATGATCTCTCTTTTGCATTTTCTTTATTTCTGGCTTATTTATATTACCCTAATCCTTTGACAACGGGATATGTGATCCTTGATCATATGATGTCTATCTTTAAAGAATATATTTTGAAAAACTCCTATAGATTTCTTAGCTAAATATTATGAAATTATTGACATATACAACTATAAATATATTCAAACTGAAGAGAAGTAACAACAAAGATAGTCAAAAGCTTAAAGTTTTATTTATTTATAAAAACCCTTTTTAAAGGTTGTCAAAATTGCTAACCCAAGCTTCTACCAGCAAAGCGTGGCCCGTCCACTTGGGTTGGCAAAGGGTGTCCATACTAACGAGTCAATAAGTGCAGGAAAGTAAAGGCGGGGGGCATCAAGGGCTTCATCCTCCACAAACAGAAGGGTCCATCCACCTTTGCTACCCCCTATTGTTCAAAAAGGATCAGTGATCCTTAACCCTAAAAACTATTGTTCAAATACAGACCAGAATTGTTCACCATAAAAACACCAACAACCAAAAAACATAAAAAATGGGCTTCGTCCACGTCTAGAAATTTCCATCATTGCCCATTGATGCAGCCTACTCCTCAGGATCCTTAGTGCCACTTGGGATAGCCTCCAGCGTGACTGCTTCCTCCAGCTCATCCTCATCCCCAAGCTCCTTCAGCCTTTGCCTCCAGCTAGCAGTGTCCCATTCAGCCCTGCCGAAGGAAGGATCCGTAGCCTCCTTTGCCATCTTGAGTTTGGCCTTTAGAATCACGATGGTAACGGATAGTTTGGCCTCTTCTGTGACCTCCAACCGATCATTGTTGGCATGGATTTCATCCACCAGGATCTGCTTCTCCAAGCGACCATTCTCCTTCTCCAGCTGGGCGATTTTCTTCTCCATGGCAGCATCGATGGCACGTAGATTGGCCACCGTTTCCTCAGCCTCGGCGAGACGCTTGCTCTGGATGGTTTGGATCTCAACAAGTTTCTGTTGAGAGCAATTTTTTTAGAATTTATGACGATCAAGTATCTTTAAAAGAAGGATCCATGATCCTTACCTCAGAGATGAAGTCATGGATCTGCTGTTCAATCCCGGGGTCGTCACTGGATGGCGCATCTGGCTTCTTCCTCTTGGATCCAGATTTAGCTTTGCTGGTGGTGCTCCTAGACCCGACTTGGCTTGGGCCTGTGGCCAGCTCCTTCTTGATGGATCGGGGGGACATGATACCTTCGAAATCTCCCATGGCGAACCTGGTGGCTGGTTTTGATGAGGATTTAGCAGCACCTACTAACACAAAACTCAGATAAGTATTCATTTTTTATTTCATACCAAATAACTAAATACATATATACATGCACACTTACTTGAGATTGTGTAGGAGGCTGATGTTGTTTCTTCTAAATCCTTGATCTTGGGATGGAATGTTCTGACAGTTGAATCTAGAGCCCAAACAGCAGCAACTCTCTCAGCGGTGGTAGCAAAGTCTTTCGAAGTGTTGATATTGGTCACTGCACAAAAAATGAAGGATCAGATATCCTTAGATTTAAATATCAAATTTTCTGTGAAGCAATTTTATAAATCCTACATCCTACCCTCTACGTTCCACTTCTTGGGAAGATGATTCCCGTTGGGAATGGAATCCCTCTTGACGAAGAAGAATTGACTTCTCCAGTGGGAATCATTTTCGGTAGTTTTGAGTATAGGGTGGGGTCGTTGAGGCTTGGCTTTGAAGAGGAACCGGTGAGACCCGTGGCTAACCAGATTGTACAGGTGGTTGAGTTCAGCAAGACGAAGCTCTATACCTTCTCTAGCAATGATCTGCTCAAGGGTATAAAGAACCCTCCAGAGCATAGGCATGCCCTGGATGTAGCATAGGCCGATAAGGTGAAAAAGCTCTGGGTGAAAGCTGGAAAAGGGTAAGTAAAACCTATTTGAAAAGGGGTAGCAGGAAAACACACCCATGTGGATGATGTGCAGTCACTCTTCATTGAAGAATCGAAGGGCCTACAAATAGTACCCTCCAGAAAACAGGGGTGCATTTGCTCAATCTCAGGATCAACGAACCGGCAAAGTTCTTGCGAAGGTTCTTTCAAAAGGTCTTGGCTTTTGGGAGGACTGTTTCTCCCTTGATCCTTGTGTGGTGAGGAACGGATCATGGTTTTGGTCATGATGCTCGAGGAAGAAAGGAGGAAAGAAAGAATTGCAGAGAATAAAAGATGAGGGAGAGAGTGAATACCTGTTTGATCTTTGGTGTGAGGATTTAAGCAAAGGATATCAATATTAAATAGGAGATATCATCTATATCCCTACCCTATGTATAATCATGTTTGTTGCAGTGGGAGTCTTATCGCTGATGTCATCTTTGTAACAGCTAGTCCTAGGATAACGACTAGTTTGTTGGTAACGAGTCGTCCAGAATAAACGAGAAAATATGACTCACTTAGTTGCAATTAATTCCTCATATTTTGGGGGCAATTGTTAGGGCATGGATTTTATGCCAAGGATCATCCATCTTGAGACTGAACCTGGATCACGGATCCTTAACGGAAATCGCAGGGAGTCTAAGGATCAAGGATCCTTACCTATATCTATGTTAGCTGACAATTGTTCCTTTGTGTTAGTTTACGTATGCAGGTAATCGTGGACTAAGTCATCGAGGGAATGTCGGAGGAATATGCCATTTCTAGCACGTGCAAGTGAAGCCGTGACCGTTATATGTGAACGTGGGAGCTTGCATGGATTTCGGAGAGTTAGTTAATGAGATTAGCTAGATATTTAGTGGGATATTGAGCTTGATAGACACACAATCTGACCGAACACACACTCGCATACACACTGTTGCTACTCTCTCGAACACACATTAGAATTCTTAATGTAACAAGCTCAATGTTTCCAAAGTTGTAATCTTTCTTGTTCAATATAGTTGGTGATCGGTAGTTTCCATCACCCGAGGTTTTTTATGCCGGAGATCAACTCTTGATCAAGGGCTTTTTCCTCGTACAAATCATTGTGTTCATTGTCATTTACTTTTGATATTTGCTCATACATTTGTTCGTTTAACCAAGCACTAAACCTCACATTTAAAGTTTGGTTACATTATCCTTGTTGTGATTTTTGACCAAAACAGTTTGGCGCCCACCATGGGGCCATCGGTGCTTCAATTCTAAAAATTCCGTTCGTTTCATTCATTTCTGTTCATCTCCATTAACTACATGGCTTCTCATGGAAAATCTGTTTCAAGTGCCATGCCAGCGGTCACCTCATCTCAGACTTGTGCATCATTGCCTCCCATTCCCACTGTACCAGCGAGGAGGGCTGATAATGCTCAGAAGAAGCCAACACCAGTTTTCTCGAAGGCTTCTACTGTTTCATCCTCTACACCTACTAATAATGATCTGTCTACTTTGATTTTGCAGATGAAAGGATACAGGAACAACAAGACAAAACTAACTAGAGGATCCTTAGGGAGATTAATGAAATCAAGAAGCAGAAGAGATCAGTGGAGGATCACTCTCCGCTGATGCCCAGATCATTGGATTTCACTTCTCCGGCATCAACAATCCAGCATTCTGGGGGATCTGGTGTTCAAATCAAAGGATCCTCCAATTACCAGCAGGGATCAATGGCGATGACACAGGCTCAGAATCCTCAGGATTACAGCATGGATCACTAGCAATGACGCAGCCACAAGCATCTCATTACCAACCTTATGGATCCTCAAATCAACATCAAGGAGGCAAGTGAAGCCGTGACCGTTATATGTGAAGGTGGGGAGCTTGCATGGATTTCGGAGAGTTAGTTAATGAGATTAGCTAGATATTTAGTGGGATATTGAGCTTGATAGACACACAATCTGACCGAACACACACTCGCATACACACTGTTGCTACTCTCTCGAACACACATTAGAATTCTTATTGTAACAAGCTCAATATTTCCAAGTTGTAATGTTTCTTGTTCAATATAGTTGGTGATCGGTAGTTTCCATCACCCGAGGTTTTATATGCCGGAGATCAACTCTTGATCAAGGGCTTTTCCCTCGTACAAATCATTGTGTTCAATGTCATTTACTTTTAATATTTGTTCATACATTTGTTCGTTTAACCAAGCACTAAACCTCACATTCAAAGTTTGGTTACATTATTCTTGTTATGATTTTTGACCAAAACAGGTATAACTGCAGGTTTAGGGTAAACCCGTTAAACTTAAAAAATTACCCATCGGGTATACCTGACCTAAAACCCATCGGATATCTATTGGGTAACTACTAATTAGATAAATTTAGTAATATCACTATAAGAATATATCAAATAACTACAATGTATACAAAATAAAATACCTTATATTTATAAAAAAATGGATGCATGATATTTATACATATTAAAAATATAAAAGAAAATATATATATCGAGTATACAATCGGGTAAACAAGTATACATTATCGGGTAATCGGGTCAGGTAGACGAGTATATCACAAAATCCCAAACCCGTGAAAAATTAGAAACTAATCCCAAACCCGATTAACTGACCCCAAACCCGTCCCGAATGTGTCGAGTTTCGGGTTTACCCACCGGGTTTGAGTTTAATTGCCATCTCTAGTTGGAAAGTGATCATACTTCACTTCCAAATCATTGGTAATACGTAATATAATTTTTTACTTATTCTAAAACGACACCTAAATTCGCGAGGACCGTAAACGGGTTAATCACAAAAATAATCACACGTCAACAATTCGTTCGCAACCTCACGGTCCCGTTCAATGTGTTGTCTCTAATAATCGGACGTGGAGGTTGGCTAACGTGTTGCATAAAGTCTACCATCAATTGAACCACACTTATAATAGCCTCTGAGATCCCGTAAGAATCCGAAAATGTGCTATCTTCACTACTAGAGGAAGACAAAGAATAATCCATGGTTTGTTAGTTTTGAGATAGTGAAGGATAAGGATTTGATATAGTTGGATATGGTTGAAATGTAAAGATTAGTGTGGCATTTATAGTGTTTAAATTTTGAAAAAAAAAAAAAAAAAAACAAAAACCCATGTCCAACGGCTACTATCTCAAATTCATCAATTTCTCCGTGTAGTTCTAGCCACGAGCGTAGGGGTGGTGTTCCCCGTGGTTGGCTCAATAACGAGCCCACCACGCTCTGTTTCATACAATGAAATATGTTAGTTTAATCAATTTTTACATTTTGTAAGAACGAGAAATAAAAGAGTTAAAACCTTGCCAAAGACTACCGCCGCTTCTTAAACTCTAAGGGGAATTCTATACACATCTTATTTCATGTTAATCATTCTATCCATACAATGAAATGAATATAATGTATATTACTTTGATCAGTTTTTATATTTTTTAAGAACTCAAATAAAAGAGTTAAAACCGTACAATGAAGATGTACATCACTTTTGTGAATCTTAATTGGATTAAGTACAATGAAGATGTACATCACTTTTTTGAATCTTAATTGGATTAAGTAAAAAAAAAACCATTTATTAAAAACGACAAGTGTTGTTGACTATGCCACAAAGATATTTACATAAATTTGATGAAATATTAAATCGGATAAATAATTTAATGATCATCAGCTTATTATTTAGTCATTTAATGTAGGCTATATTCAATCAGCATGACAACAATATGTAAATGATGGTCTATGGAACTACAGCTAAAACAAAGGAAACAGAAGACAGTTGTGGGAGGCTTTTTTTGACGATTTAACAAGGTTAGATGCCTAGATGAAAGGATCAACTCCAGGTTCGACCAAAACTTCGTGGCTGTCTTTAACGATTTTATAGAGAGAGAGGGCTAGATGGAATATCAGATGACCCGGGGGTGGGGGGACAATGGGGAAAAAATGAGTAACTTGGATAGGATCCTTGTTTGTGATGTCTTTATGGCTCGCTGGCCGGAAGCCAAGGTGGGGTCCTTACGGTTCATGGCTGGTTCTACTTAAATGCTCCGATTCAGACTTTGACCCCATCCCGTTCGAGCTATATAATAGTTGGGTGGCCAGGGACCAAGGACCTGGAGGATATTGTGGTGAGTATTGCGGGTGCCGGGTTGTCGTGGAGGGGGATAGGGCGTTGGCTGAGTTGTTAAGAAAGATAAAGAGGGACGTTAAAAAGCGGAGGGAGGAACAAAAAAATAAAGAGGAGTATGAGTTTACGGCCAAAGATATTGCGGAGTTAGAAAGGACAGAAATGTCTGCTCTAAGCGATGACCAGAAACAGAGATGTGCGCCCTTAGCGTAAATTAAAAGAGCTAGACAGAAAGAAAGCCTTGGATTTACAACAAAAAGCCAGTGTCAACTGGGTTCGGGGATGAAAATTCGACCTTTTTTCACCGGGTTATTAAAATTAATATGGCTAAAATAGAATACACGGGTGGGGTTTGGATTTCGGAGCCTACAAGTTTTAAACTTCATATTAGAGACTAGTTTAAAAAGCTTTTTGCTGAGCCTATTCGACGAATGCTGCAGTATAACAATTTTGGGTTACCGGAGTTATCCTTCTCACAGTCGAACACTTTGATTGACGATATTAAAAAAGCTATCTGGGGTTGTGACGGAGGCAAAGCACCAGGCCCTGGTGGTTACACAATGAAGTTTTTCAAGCATTTCTAGGTTTCTTTGGAACCGGCTGTAAAAAAGTTCTTGGCAGATTTCCATGCGATGAGCAGAACAAATATAGGATGCAACTCCTCTTTGTCGCCATGATCCCAAAGACTTCCTACCCTCAGGTAATTCATGATTTTAGACCTAGTTCTCGTGTAGGGTCAATGTGTAAAATCTTGTCTAAAGTTTTGGCAAACCGACTTAAAGGGGTCATGGCTCTCTAATCTCCCCTAACCAAGCGGCGTTTGTTGGGGGAAGAGACATTCTTGACAATCCTATTATCGTGAGCGAAATTGTGTCATGGACCAAAAAGAAAAGTCAATTTTTAATTTTCAAATTCGACTTTAGTAAAGCTTACGACTCACTTAACTCGAAGTTTTTATTTAAAACCACGGCGTTTATGGGCTTTCCGGCGATTTGGTGAATAGGATAAGAGGATGCCTCGAGTCGGGTATGGGTTCAACTTTGGTTAATGGGTCGCCGACATTCGAATTTGTGTTCAAAAGGGGGTTGAGGCAAGGGGACCCGCTCTCTCCATATTTATATATCATGGCTATGGAAGTTTTATTCATGGTCATGACTAGAGCTGTAGAAAATGGTTCGTTTCATGGGGTCAACTTGCCTAATGATAGGCCGAACATATCACATCTTTGTTATGCGGATGTACTTTTAATGGGGGAGTGGTCCGAAAAAACGTTGTGATTTTAAGTCGCCTCATCAGATGTTTAAGTTTGCTCTCGGGGCTGAATATAAATCCCAGGATATGTAAACCATTTGAGGTCGGAGTTTAATCGGAGGAGGTAGTGAATATGGCCAAACTCCTAAATTGTAGTATGGGATCGTTTCCTTTTGTTTACCTTGGCATTCCGCCAATTGGTGCAAACATGAAAAGATATATCTTTCACCGGGAGAATCACTTTAGCTAAAGCGGTGCTTGATAGTCTCCTTTCTTACTATCTATCTCTATTTATAGCTTCGATAGCCATCATTAAGAAATTGGATAGTATAAGGAGAGAGTTCGTTTGGGTAAAGCTGGAAATTCTCATAAGATTAGAGGGATACGACGGATAAATTATTGAAATCTATGTCTAACGGGGGTGTTGGAATTAAGGGAATAGAATATTTTAATATATACATGTTAAGAAAGTGGTGTTGGAGGTTTATGTAGGCCCCCTTCACACAGATCTTGACAAGATTGATATCCAATCAAGAGTGTGGAATCCTCTTGATCAGACGAACACAGAAACTAGTAGAACAAGAATAACGACTTTCAGATATGGTATTCTATTGATTATACAACTATAAGTTTACAATCAATTCTATACCAACACCAATCCTCTCTATCTCGAACTCTCCAACTCTGCGATTTCTCCCCCTCTATCTTTATGAATAAAGGAATGGCTAACCTAAACCCTTTAACAAAACATGAACATATACTACATGTTTGAGAACTGGGCTTGGGTCTGGGTTAGGCCTTTCTTCAAGCCCATTACAACTCTAAACAAGCTAACCATAATAACACAATGTTAAGCCCATTACAAAATGCACCAACAAACTCCCCTTTGACAATAGCTTCATAGTGTAGTTTCAAGCATCTTGTAGTCTTTTGGTCTTTGAATAACTTCAGCTACAAAAAGTTGTTGACATCAACATACCCCCCCTTTGCTGATGCTTTCAATCTTCAATCTTTCATAACTTTTAAGATCATCAACTTAGCAATCTCTAGTTAGATAAAAAGCTGAACCTCTTCCACCTTTCTTGGCAATGTAGTAGAAGGATCCTACCAGCATTCTCATGTTCTGCACTTCACTCTAAATCTGCACGTCACTTGATTGAGTGAAGTTCTAGGGTTTTGAGAGAAAGATGAAGAACGAAGATGATGAATATGGTGATGAAAAGTGAAGAATGAAAGTTGTGGATTGTGTTTTTGTGTTGTTTGGATCAGATCAGGTTCCATTAGGGTCACACATGTGGTTAAAAACATTCGGGGTCGAGTTTTAAATGGGTTTAGTTCGGGTAAGATGGTTGAAAACAGAATAACCAATGCAGGTTTCCGACGCTGACGCGGCGTCGACGACGTGGGAACCCTGTGTCGTTGACGCGAGCATATATATCTACTCAGTATGTTGCTGCTTATGCAGCCCTCCCTTCAGCGGACTTAGCGTCGGCGACGTGGGTTTAACGCTACACCTATATATATATGTGTATATATTTGAAAATAAAGACGAAAATAAGCACTTTTTACAAAAGGATTCTATGCTAGAGAAATTCTTAAAAATTATTAAAAATCTTTTTGTAGGTTTTATCAAAAACACAAAATTCATTTCACGAATCCTACCACCCGCTAAATGAACGTGCATAATCCCGAATACACACCGAGCCTAAAACATACCTGAAATCTTCATGACTCGGATGTGGTTTCCGTTACTTCACATAATCAAAGATTAGTACAAAGCAAAATTACAAGAAATATAAATAAACAAAAAACAAAACAAAATAAAACAACTGTCTAAATTGTACGACCTTCGTGGCCCTTTAATCAGCCTCATAAGTCGGAATGCTTACCAAAAAGCTCACAAACCCTTATTTTCATCCACTCTCTCATTACCATCAAGAAACGGTTTTAAACAGTGACCACTTACCGTCTGCTTTGACTCATCCTTTGGATCCTCGATAGTAACATCTCCTAATTTCCCGACCCTTATAATCACATACGCGCCCATGCACTTGCTTCTTAGCTTCTCAGGGAAGAATTTCAACCGTGGGTTTGGCGTTGATTTTGTGGATGGTTTGGATGTGGTGGGATCAGTGATCTTTGGTTGTTGTTACCACTCGATCGATTGTTGCGGTTTTAGTTTTGGTTTTCCATTTGGACGTTTCCAAATGAATGAGGGTGAGGTGAAGGTTGATTGGGTGAGTTAGGAAAAGTGTTGCCTCTAACCGGTTGGCTAGATTTCTTCTTACTAAACACTTAATCTCCGATTCGAACGCTAACGGAGAGGTTCTTCCAGATGTCCTCGTACGCATGCACTATACCTTAATCTGCACAAATAACACACCTGCGTAACAAGGATAAGAGAAATAGCTAAATAAACCAAATACCTTAAACAATTAATCTTTAAATAATCAAACGAATATAGACACAAAGCGCACGAACTCCCCGGCAATGTGCCAAAATTTGATCAGAGTGTCGCGCTCTGGTCAAAGATAATATTTATAAATCCCAAAATTACCTCAAACAAATAGCTAGTGGTAGTCAAGGTGTTGAAGCACGAAGAGTCTGTGGTCTTTGTTAGAATTCTGAGGATTACAGATTTTGGAACAAATTATGAAGCATGGTATTTAATTTTCTTTGTTTGTATGTTTTTGATAGAGCATTGGATTAAACCGATAAATTTACTATTAACTACGAAAATGGTCGTGAAATAATTGCAAAACTTGATTACTTGATTAAAAATGATAATTTGAAACAAGGTTCACGCGGTTTTGAAGATTGAAAGATCTAGGGTTCCTACAGGTTTTAAAGTTAATTTAGTTGCATTTGATTGTTAATGGGTTTAGTGTTACGAAGCTTAGGTACCGATATCCATCAATATTACAAAGAATGGATAAAAACGCACTTCTTTACCTAGAACATGTAAACCCTACTCTATATTAAAGCATAGTTGCATGAATCCACTTTGCAAAGTCAAATTTAATAATTCACTCGACAACTCATGAATTCAAAACAAATGCAAAACAATTAATAAGAACTTCAAATACTTTACACAACTAGTCACAAATTTAAATCATAAACAGTTGTTAAAACCCTAAAATCTTACAAAAATCTTCACCAGGGTGCAACCTGAGGAGACTAGCCGCCACGGGCTACTGGATCTTGGATCTTGATCTTGAACAAATGATTGATAGAGTGGTTAGGGTTTTGGTGATGTGTTCAAAACAACTTGGAATAAGGGTTATGATGATGAATGATAATGATTGATGATCGGAAGATGGATATCGATGGATTGATTGATGTGTGATGATGGATGATGATTCTTGTTTCAACTTTTTGGCTCCCAGTATCAAGTGTAACCCCCAAAACCACGTTCAAAACAATAACAAAACCCCAAATATCGGTCACAGAGGACAAACAACATAGGATTTCGTCAAAATTCATGTCGTCGCGTCGGTGATGCGACAATCAAGTGTGATGCACTATAGGTGTGTCTACGGCTGTTACGGACAATGCAGGCCACATCAGTGAGTGACGTGGCTTTTGGCTGTCGCCGACCTGGCTAGTGATTACTCACCCATTTTCTTCATTTTTTGCACCTAGTTGCTCCTAGCTCTGTACCGATGTCCCGTTAATCTCCTGAATTCCTCCTTAAACTCCATAAGACCTGCCAAACGCAAACTAAATCAAAGTAGATCATTCTTCACCCAATTTCGGGTAAAAACACAAATTTAAATACTTATAACTCCAGACTTTCGACCACGTATCACTTGCCCCTAGAATACTAACGAAAGGAATTTGTACTTTAAGAAATCAAACTCCAAGAAGCTAAAAGGAAAAACTGAAGGAAGTTAAAACGAAAAACCGTGGTTTGGAAATGATTATCTCTAAACAATTAGTTTACATTAAATACCAGTTCAACATAGTGATTAAATTACATGAGATGATTCAGGAACTTAAAGACAAAGCAATGTGGAACCAAAATTCAGTTTTGATGAACTGTTTGATTTCTAGAAGTTCAGAGTTAAAGAAAAGGAGAGACAAAGACAAGTAGCTTAAACGACTAGTCAATCAGGTGTTAGTGAATGAAATATTTACCCATCAGATACTCAAAATCTTGACAGTGGGTCAATGGGGTGATAGTGGAGATGAATATGATAAAGAATTGGATGAGATGGCTCCCAACTTTGTCAGGTCTCAAAGAAAAAAGAGTGTAAAATGAAGAAAAGTTGTCGCCTGGTAGGATTGTTCATTGTGAAACTTCCAGAATTCCATCAAGTTTTTAAACTGTACAAGACAGGCACTTGATAGGATTATTGCTTGGAAGTTTTATGAGCTGAAACGATTGTTCATTGTGAAATGTCGAAGTGGAGTTATTCATCATTACAAAACCGAGTAAGGAGGTGTTTGTTTTTTCTTCAAACATCTTCTAGGGAACTTATGTCTACAAGCACGCAGACATTACCTTTGAAGACTGTATCTGAACTCAGTATTTTTCATCTTAAAAAATAAGCTATGGACCCCTTCTTAAAATATCTTCACAAAAACTCTAATATACTCCTCCTTCATATATGCGTAAAACATCAGCCCCTCCCAGACGCCGCCGCTCCTCCTCCTCCGACCAGTTTTCCAGCTACCTCCCTCTTCTCCTCGCCGTCCGACGACCTCCCTCTTCTCCTCCGACCAGGTACTTTTTTGCTTCTTGATCTAGCTTCTTAGACCTAATTTTTGCTTCTTGATTTAGCTTCTTTTTTCCTTCTCGTTTGTTAGCCCTAATTTTGCTTCTTAGACCTAATTTTGCTTCTTGATACATACAAAATATTTCATTAGCGTTTATATTTCATAGAAGATAATTACATTAATGTTGGATTTGTTGAACATAACGTTCCTGAATGTTAAATGACTTCTATCTAGTGAGATAAGTTTGACAGTTACATATTTTCAGTTTATGCAGACAATATCAACTTATAAAAACAAACAGTCTTATATATTCAGCTTGCTGAGCTTCAGATCACATCTTCAATTACAGACATGAAAACAAATGAAATAAGCTTGCAGACAGTTTATGTCTGCAAAAACAAACAACACCTAAGTTCTTCAATCACTACCATGATAAACCCTACAAACAACTCAATTGGTTCTTGTTAAGAAAATTTAATTATCAGGGATCGTCTCAGAGGGTTCAAGGTATCAACGCCACATAAACCAAGAAGTGGGGGGGGGGGGGGTATCAAAGACAACAAAGGATCCTGCTACTAGAAAAGGTAGGGTTACTTGGGTGATTGATCTAGCGAAAGCGGTTATAAATGTGATGGTTCCTCTAGAACAGCCGGTGATGCTGAAAGAATTTAAGAAATGGTTCTATGATGGAAAAACTAGAGAAATAGTGCGCACAAGAAATGATGAATCAGAAATCACAAGAGTTTTTATCCAATTGATATATTTATGTTCTATTAATCTGACCTAAACAGTCTTTATGGGAACTAGATTCATGTGGGTATTGGAAAAGAATATCTCGAAGAAGGTATGCTATTTCAAACGGTTGTGGAGAGAGCTAGAGAAAAGAAGATATAAATGACGAAAGTACCGGAGAGAATTGAAGTAAGTGAAAAAGGTGGAGGAAAAAAAGAAAGAAGCTGAGCATGTTGCTGATTCCTCATCATTAAAAGATCCCAATGAAGTCATTGAAGATACAACCACCACACAAAGCAAAGAAACAAATCAAGATCCAAATCAAGTTGTTGAAGACACCACCATTGCACCAAGCCAAGAAGCAAATCTAGAGAACCCGGAAGCTGAAGAAACATAGGGTGCATCAACAAGCAGAGACCCGGAAGTTTAAATACAAAACACTCTAGTATGCAACGATCTAGGGGGATATTTTAGTTACACCTTCAAAAACACACACATCGAATTCCTCACCTAAAATGTATCTGAGCCAAATAATATATAGGTGGTTGTCGGCATATTTGTTGTGCCTAATAAAGTCGCCGCCAAAAACATGAGTTTTATAGTCTTACAAAATGCTCCTTGGCCTTTAAAGATTTCCCAAAACAACCGTGAACTATAACACTAGTATTAACAGTCTTAAATGAACTTAACACAACTAAGTTATTATTTTTTAACTACATCTTTCCTAATAATAATAGTATGCTTTAATGGGCTAAATAGGCAATAAGCTTTAGAATTAGGGCTGTGTACCTGACGACGAGGGACTCCGCTTGGACTCCTTGTCTGGGCTTAGTCCCTTAGAATGATGACTGGGCCTGAGCCCATTTGGACTTTTCCAACATGTGTTAAGTCGTTCTAGTGGGCCTAATTCTGAGTGATCCATTCTTAGGCCAACCCATTAAGATTATGGCCCACGAATAATGTTACAAAATGGAACCCCATAACTAGGGGCTCCTTCCCTCTTCATATTTCCCCTCTTACACTATAAACTTGTGCTCCATCTATGTACATTACAGTTATAATTATCATTGCCATACATGATACTAACTTGAGCGTCGGAGTGCCTTCAGGGTAAACCCTCTCGGGCCCTCTAACTAGATTTTCATGTAGCCGCGATCCAAGACTCGATAACCCACAAGAGGAACCGTCACCATGACGAAGAGATGGGGAATCTGAACCACACTCACCGAGTCCAAGGTTAGTAACGCCAGCCGTTTTGGCCATGGATTCGACATTGGCGCCATCCGTGGGACCGAGTACAAGCGTGTCTCAGTCTCTTCATATAAACAGCTGGATCTGTCTTCTTCGAGCAATCTACACGATATTCAGGTCCACACATTCATCTCCGGTTCAACAGGTTCCAAACCTCACACCTTCTACATCTTAGTCTATTCAAAGTATGTGTTGTTTGAAACGTAGTAAGAGACTTCCAAAATCTCTCAGGATCCACTTGCTCCTCATGAGATGGAATGTCTATGTTTAGTAGTTCAGTTTGTAGACCCAAACATATATTAGTATTTCTACTAATTGTTTGGTACCTAAATAGAAAAAAAGATGCTTTCGTTCCTTAACATGGAAATAAATGTCTAAAAGGAGAACATAAACCAAGTTCTCCAATATATTCCCTTTCAAAAAATAAAAGTCACATGCACTTATGCTTATGCATGAAGTATAAGCATATGTATCAGTCACGAGTCTTGGATTTTTAGGAGAAAACTCCACATACTTGTCATTTCCAAATCTTCACATTATGGGGGACAAGATTATGAATCCGCCAGTAAAACCTTGTTTATGAAAAATGATGCTCATGAAAAATGGAAAATAAATAAAAATACTTTTATGAAAGTACAAACTCTCAAAGAATACTCACCGGGTTTTTACTTTATTTTTCGGATAGTACATTGATCTGACAATTCACAAAGGCAAAATGTCTGTTCTGTATGTCATTGGAGCACATGCCATACATGCATATGACCTCTACAATTAAAATACTCATGTGATTATATCTAGGTCAAATCTTATACTAAAGCAACCTATCCTGTGTACTCAAAAGTTTAAACACACACTTTATGTTGACTCTAGATGTGGTGGAGAAATTACAAAGGTCCACGCATAATGTACTAACACATGATGCACAATAATATTTTTACATTATTTTTGCTTTGGTACTCTTCTGACACATAAAAAAAGGAAGAAAGGAAACTTAATCCTTCATATTCCCAAGGTGATGTGACTTCACTTAAAAAAAAATATTGATACTTTACTACTACCAAGATGATAAGGTTTTCTTATAAAAAAGCATTTTGACTTTTTTGCACACAAGATTCAGAAAAAAGGAAGGCATAGATTGTAAAAAGGTCCTTCTTGAGGTCCTTGCCAGGATCCTTTTCCAGGTCTTTTTCACAGGTCCTTTTGCAGGTCTCTTTCCTGGGTTCTTTCACAGGTTCCGTCTCAGGTCTCTTCTCTAGGTCCTTTTAAGGTCCTAACACATGATCCTTCCTCAGGTCCTTCCACAGGTCAACCTTCTTGAAAAAAGGCCCTTCCACCAAGTTCTTCTACAGGTCCCTTCCAGGCTTCTACGAGTCCTTTTCACAGGTTCCTTCCATAGGCCCTTCCCAGGTCCTTTACACAGGTCCCTTCCACAGGTCACTTCCCCAGGTACTTCCTCAGTTCCTTCCACTTATCCCTTCCGCAGGTCCTTCCACAAGTCCCTTCCCAAGTCCTTCCCCATGTCCCTTCCGCATGTCCTTCCACAGATCCCTTCCCCAGGTCCTTTCCACTATTCTTTCCACATGTCCCTTCTATTGAAATTACACAAATAAGATATACAATTTAATATATTTTATGTTAGTATTTGTATTGATATTAACTTGTGTTTTTTATGTTTTTTTTGTGACATGTAATAAAATGCTGAGTTTTTGGGCTTGCTTGTTGCTTATTGGATCTGGACTTGTTGACTGGGCTTGTAGCTGACCCGTGATAGACTTGTTGACTGTCTTATTGCTATTTGTTGGACTTGCTTATTGAAGGCCGGGTTATTGTTATAACCGTGTAACAACCGGGTGTGGATCCAGTATAAAAGACAAGGCTCGCTTACCAGTTTCATTATTTTGATATTTTTTCACCTGTATTCTCTCAGTTTCTCTCACTAAACTTCATTAGGGTTTTCTAGGATCTCTCATTGATTCGCCTTCAATCTTTGATCTAGTTGTGTAATCTTGTGAGTTTTGTTGCAGATTATTGTGTTAATAATCTGTTGAGTGCAAGAGTTGAGGGTTTAGTGATTTTGTATTGTCTGATTTGTTGTGAGTTTGTAATCTTCGGTATTTTTAGAATAACATCTTTTGATCTGGTGTTGATTATAGACTAGATATCATGTTTTTCACATGGTATCAGAGCTATTGATGCTCTTGGGTTAGGGATCTGTTCTAGGGTTTCATCTGCTGCAAGTTTTTGAGATCAGATCTGTTTGTTCTTGGTTGATTCTGAGAGATCTGGGTAGTATAGTTGCTGCCGGTTGTTGGATCTGATTGTTGGATATTTCTTGAAGTTTGTGCTACTGAATCCGTTGGAGGTGTCTTCTAGGGTTTGCTGTTCTGTCAAAGGCAAGTAATATCAGTTGGTCTCTGTAGCCCTAAGTGAAGGCTACAGGGCAAACTGACTTGATTATTGTTGCTGGTGTCCTGATCTGTGGTTATAACCCTAAGTGAAGCTTATAAACCTGATCCGCTTGGAAGGAGTTAAATGCCTGGGTGAGATTGTTCTTTTTCTTGCTTATTATTTCTTTGTCACATTGCATTGTTAAGAGTCTAGTTATTCTTGTTACCGGACTAGTCGGGCTGGCCTTGATCGAGTCTCTTAATTGTTTCTGTGTATTAGGTGTGATCAGATTGTGACTATTGTTTGACTAATTTTTTTTGTTTGTTAACTTGTGTTATGTCTTGTTCTTATTTCTAGACTAATTTAGGGTTGGCTCCCTTGACACGATTTGCGGTGGCACCTTGAGTGACGAACCACTGATCTGATCCTCTGTCTTGCCTTCGCCTTGTGTGGTTTTCTAGATTGTTCTTATTCCTTGTGATTGTTGTGTTTGATTTAGTATTGTTTAAATATGGTGGATGGTCTGGTGGTCATAAGTGGTGGAGGTACTGGTCCTAGTAATCCACCAGTTGAGACTCTGGTAAGTAAATTGGATGCAAGTGATCCATTATACTTGCACTCTTCTGATTCGAGTAATCTGACCATTGTCTCTATTAAGTTGAAAGGAGTAGAAAACTATACAGTTTGGTCTAATGCGATGCAATTGGCTTTACAAGTTAAAAACAAATGGGGTTTTATAGATAAAACATGTGTTAAATCTGAAACTAATGAAGTGTTGTCGAGACAATGGGATAGATGTAACTCCATTATGCTTACTTGGATTCTTAATTCGATTAGTGAAGAATTATACATGGGACATGTGTTTTCTAAACTGGCTTGTGATGTTTGGACAGACTTAAAGGAAACTTACAATAAAATTGATGGGTCTGTAGTGTTTGATTTGTATAAAAAAATTAATGGTTTTAGTCAAAGTGGTTTAACAGTTTCTGAATACTATCACAAATTAAATGTAATGTGGAGACAACTAGACCAAATTTTGCAACTGCCTTCATGTTCTTGTGAGGCCGCTAAGGACTTGAATAGTTTTAATTATATGATTAAGCTTATGCAGTTTTTAATAGGTCTCGATGGTGTCTATCAAGGGGTTAGAACAAATCTCTTAATGAAAGAAACTTTACCAACAGTTAAAGAAGCCTTTGCTGTGGTTTCTAGAGAAGAATCTCATAGAAATTCCAGCATTGGCTCAAAAAAGGGTCAATCTCTTGCTTTTGTTTCAAAAGTTAATACACCTGTTGAGTTTAAAAAGAGTAATAAGGTTTCTAATCAAAATTTTAAATGTTCTCATTGTAATAAAATAGGACATTCAGTTGAAAAATGTTTTGAAATAATTGGATACCCTGCTTGTATGAGACCACCAAGAGGAAATCAAGGGAGGAAAGCAGTTGTGAGCAATAATAATTCTACTAGTGAGTCGTCTATGTTTCAGTTAATTCTTTGACTAATGAACAATTAACTAAACTACTTAGTCTTATAGGGGATAAACCTAGTGGAAATCTACAGAGTTGTAATGTTTCAGGTAGTGGTTTGTTTTGTGCAAATGTTTTTGGTAAACCTGTTTATGTTTCAATAGCGTGTCTAAATGTGAACAGAATGTTGGGTGGATTGTTGATTCATGGGCAAATCAACATATGATCAAGGATGAAATCTGTTTGACTGAGTTTTTAGATGTGTCTGAATTTAAAATAACTGTTAAACAGCCTAACGGAACTAATGCTTTGGTAACTAAAATTGGGAGTGTAAAGCTAGTTAATAATGTGGTTCTTAAAGATGTTTTTGTAGTCCCTGATTACAACATCAATCTTATTTCTGTTCCCAAGTTAGCTAACGATAACAACCTGTTTATTGGTTTTGATGAGAATAAATGTTATATTCAGGACTTGTCAACCAGGAGAGTCCTGGTGACCGGTAGACAGGTTAATCGGTTATATTTTTGTGGCAGTGCTTGCATGAGTGATAAGGTTTGTTTTAGTTCAAGTAGTATGGTTAATCTTTGGCATGCTAGACTAGGTCACCCATCTGATCATGCTATTAAAGTTTTTGAAAACAAATTGAACTTAGGTGTGTCTGATCCTAATGTTCCATGTGAAGTTTTTCAGCGTGCAAAACAACATAGGGAACCTTTTCCGTTGAGTAATCATGAGTCTCGTGCCTTAGGGGAGCTGATACACTTAGATATATGGGGTCCTTATAAGGTACCAAGTAAAGAAGGACATAAGTACTTCTTAACTATTGTAGACGATTACTCAAGGGCTGTTTGGGTGTGTTTAATGAAGACTAAACATGAGGTGTTTGAAAACATTGTTGAATTTGTAAATGTTTTAAATACACAATTTAAAAAACAAGTAAAGTGTTTTAGAAGTGACAATGGGTCGGAATTTATTAATAACCAAATGAGTTCATTTTGCAAAGATAAAGGAATAATTCACCAAACTTCTTGTACGTATACACCCCAGCAGAATGGAATAGTAGAAAGAAAACATAGGCATTTGTTGAATGTTGCTAGGGCCTTGTTGTTTCAAAGTTGTTTACCTGTTAGATTTTGGTCTGAGTGTATTCTAACTGCTGGTTATTTGATTAATAGGATTCCCTCTTTCGTGCTAGGTGGTAGGATTCCTTATGAGTTGGTGTATGGCTTTGAACCTTTCCTAGATCACTTAAAAACATTTGGTTGTCTGTGTTTTTGTACCGTGTTAGATGAGAATGATAAATTTAATAGTAGGGCTGAGAAGTGTGTTTTTTTTGGATACTCTAATGAGAAAAAAGGTTATAAGATGTATAGCTTGGATAATAAAACGATATTTTTTTCAAGAGATGTAAATTTTTTTGAATATGTATTTCCTTTTAAGGATAAAAACATTTCTATTCAATTTGATGAAAACTTAGTTAGTGAAGTGACTACTTTAAATTTCTTTGACATGGATGAAAACACAGAAATCCAAATGTCTCGAGGTCCCGATGATGAAGGAAAGGAAAAAGAAATACCAGGGACACAGTTGTTGGATGATAGTTGTACTGATTCTGTTGGCAAGGCTTATGAAAAGCAGCCCAGTGTTAGTGAACATGTCACTGGCAAAATGGACATGACTTACCTAGTCAAGAGAAACAACAAACTTCTGAGGGAAACCCAAGTGAGGATTTAGGAGAACAAAGCCAACTCATGAGGTCATCTAGGAGTTCTACACTACCTAGGAATCTTAGCGATTTTATAGTTGAGGGAAATGTGAAGTATGGTGTAGAAAAAGTAGTGAATTATTCTAATCTTTCTATGGAACACAAGTGTTTTACTACTAGTTTAAACAAAAGTTATGAACGAAGGAATTTTAGTGAGGCATGTGATGATCCTAATTGGGTTTCAGCAATGAATGAGGAAATAGAAGCTCTTCATAGAAATGATACCTGGGATCTTGTTGAATGGCGCCCTGGTAGGAGTGTTATAGGCTGCAAATGGGTCTATAAGATAAAGTACAAGTCCACTGGTGAAATTGAACGATTTAAGGCGTGAAATTGAACGATTTAAGGCCAGGCTTGTTGCCAAAGGCTATAAAAACATGGCATTGACTATGATGAGACTTTTTCACCGGTGGTTAAGTTAGTTACTGTAAGGTGTATTATTGCTATTGCAATAGAGTATGGTTGGAATTTATACCAACTTGATGTGAATAATGCTTTTCTTTATGGCAGTTTGAATGAAGATGTTTATATGTCGTTGCCTGATGGCTATTTTCCTAAAACTGAAACAAGACTTTGTAAATTAAAAAAATCGTCATATGGTTTAAAACAGGCTCCGAGAATGTGGAATGCTAAATTGGTAAATGTATTATTTGACTTAGGATTTAGTCAAAGTAAATGTGACCATGCTCTTTTTTATAAAGTGAATAAAGAAATAGATGTTTATCTACTAGTTTATGTAGATGATGTGATAACAGGAAATGATTTAACTGAAATCAATGTTGTTAAAAATAATCTTAGATCAAAGTTTTTAATAAAAGATCTAGGAGAGTTAAAATATTTTCTAGGAATAGAGGTTGTGAAAGTAAAACGAGGAATTTGTCTTTCACAAAGAAATTATTGCTTGGAATTACTATCCGAGTATGGCATGACAGGATGCAAACCGGTTGGTAATCCGATTGAGCAACACCATACATTAACAACATTGTGTAAATCAAATAGTGATGTGCTTAGTAACATCACAGGATATCAGAAACTGGTGGGCAAGTTAATATATCTTGCTCACACCAGATATCATACACGATACATTTTTAAGTCAATATATGCATTCTCCAACTCAGGGTCACTTAAAGGTGGCGTTCAGGCTGTTGAGGTATTTGAAGCTTGCACCTGGAAAGGGTGTGTTGATTAGTAAAGGGAATGGTTTAATGTTAAGTGCATTTGCAGACTCGGGTTGGGCAAAGTGTTTGGAATCGCGTAAATCAGTCACCGGGTTTTATGTTTTCTTAGGAAACAGTTTGGTTTCCTGGAAAAGCAAAAAACAAGCCATGGTTTCGAGGTCCTCAGCAGAAGCTGAGTATCGTTTGATGTGTGCTGCGGCTTGTGAGTTGGTATGGCTGAAAAATATGTTGCTTGAATTGGGAGTAGTGGTTAATATGCCAATATCCTTGTTTTGTGATAGTACAGCTGCATTATCGCAGCTAATCCTGTCTTTCATGACAGAACAAAACATTTCGAAATTGATTTATTCTTTTTAAGAGATTTAATTTCAAAAGGAGTGATAAGATCTCAAGGGATAAGTTCAGAAAAGCAATTGGCCGATATTTTGACTAAAGGATTGCTGATTCAGGCTCATGATGACTTATGTGCAGGTATAAACATGTTTGACCCGTTTGCATATTAAACTGAGGGGGGTGTTGAAATTACATATATAAGATATACAGTTTAATATGTTGTGTTAGTATTTGTATTGATATTAACTTGTGTTTTTTATGTTTTTTTTGTGACATGTAATAAAATGCTGAGTTCTGGGCTTGCTTGTTGCTTATTGGATATGGACTTGTTGACTGGGCTTGTAGCTGACCCGTGACCGACTTGTTGACTGTCTTATTGCTGTTTGTTGGACTTTCTTATTGAAGACCGGGTTATTGTTATAACCGTGTAACAACCGGGTGTGGATCCGGTATAAAAGACAAGGCTCGCTTACCTGTTTCATTATTCAGATATTTTTTCACCTGTATTCTCTCAGTTTCTCTCACTAAACTTCATTAGGGTTTTCTAGGATCTGTCACCTTGAATCTTTGATCTAGTTGTGTAATCTTGTGAGTTTGTTGCAGATTATTCTGTTAATAATCTGTTGAGTGCAAGAGTTGAGGGTTTAGTGATTTTGTAATGTCTGATTTGTTGTGAGTTTGTAATCTTCAGTGTATTTTTCGAATAACATCTTTTGGTCTGGTGTTGGTGTTGATTATAGATTAGATATCATGTTTTTCACACCTTCCCAGGTCCTTTACACAGGTCCTTCCACAGGTCCCTCCACAGTTCCTTTCCACAAGGTCCTTTCCCCAAGCCTTTTCCACGGTCCCTTCCTGGACCCCTTACATGATGTGCACCTGAGAAACAAGGCATGATTTTTGACAAGGTGTTGAAGAACAATGACCACCTAAAACATCTTTAAAAAAGGATAAAGCTTCAGCTAGGAGTAAAGTGAAACAACATTAGTGAAAGCAAGAAAGCCTTTATGCAACATTGAACTAAGACTTGTATGGTACAACACTATCGTTGCATAACACCTATTGGATATTTATCAATGTCCTCATATCAAGTAGTTGATCAGAAATATGGACTCCATATTTCTCACGGACATTGTTCACTCGATTTTTTTGGTGACCTAGGGTTATTCCCGTTCAACAAGAATCACAATCGATTGTCTAGACTGTCGGGCTAAGGACAACTTATTTTGTAAGTTTAGTATTACCAATAACGCTTGGCAATACTGAACTAGGAAGTTAGCATGGTATAACACCATCGCGTTCCCTATTGAGGACTATATAAAAGAAAGGATCTTCACATTTATATTTCCTCCTAAAGAACGAGTTAAACCTTTTCCATGAGTTCTCATCTCCGAAGACCTCAACAAAAAAAGAGAGAATAAACTCCTTCTAATAGCTTATATAAGAGAAGACTCCTTTTACGAAGAAATAAAAAAAAGAGAAGAAAGAAAGAGCACGAACTGCATATTTAGCTTCTTCCTTGAAGGCGAAAGAATTCTTGGACTACATTATGAGTCCTTAAGGAAAAACCTAGACGCTTCTTCCCGGAAGGACAAAAATCCTTGGACTGCATTACTAAGTTCCTCCCTTGAAGAAAGGAAAAGCCTGGGCCGCGTATTTGACTCCTTTCTTAGAGGAGGAAGAATCCTTGTAATTATTCACGCGAATAAGTAGAACTTGGAGTGCATATCTAACTCCTTTCTCGAAGGAGGAAGAATCTCTGAACTGCATTATTAAAGTCTGGGCTGCATATTTGGCTCCTTCCTTGAAGGATGATCAATCCCTGGACTGCCTTACTAGTTCCTCCCTTGAAGAAAAGAAAAGTCTGGGTTGAATGTTTGGCTCCTTACTTGAAGAAGGAAGAATCCCGTGACTACGTTATTAGTCCTTCACTTGAAGAAGGGAAGAACCTAGACTACATATTCAGCTTGTTCCTTAAAGGCAGAAGAATCCTTGGACTGCATTATTAGTCCCTAAGGAAAAACCTGGTCGTTTCTTCCTTGAAGGCGGAAGAATTCTTGGACTACATTATTAGTCCTTAAGGAAAAACCTGGACGTTCTTTCCCTGAAGACAGAAAAATCCTTAGATAACATTATTAGTTTTCCCTTGAAGGAGAGAAAAATCTGGGCTGCATATTTGGCCCATTCCTTGAAGGATGATCAATCACTGGACCGCCTTACTAGTTCCTTCTTTGAAGAAAGAAAAAGCTTGGGCTACGTATCTGGACTCCTTCTTCGAAGGAGGAAGAATCCCTGAACTGCATTATTAGTTTTTTCTCACGAAGAAATAAAAAAGCCTGGGCTGCATATTTGGCTACTTCCTTGAAGAATGATAAATCCCTAGACTGTCTTACTAGTTCCTCCCCTGAGGAATGGAAAAGCCTGAACTACATATTTAGCCTCTTCCCTGAAGATGGAAGAATCCTTGGACAACGTTATTGGTCCTTAAGAAAACTTTTGGACGCTCCTTCCTTGAAGGAAGAATAATCCTCGGATTGCATCATTAGTCCTTCCCTTGAAAAAGGAAAAAAACCTGGGTAAGACATTTAGTTCCTTCCCTGAGGAAGGAAGAACCCCCATCTATGAACCGCTAACTCAGTTTTTTCCTTGGAGAAAGAATAATCCTCAAGGTGAGTTTTTCATACTTGTATTTTCTTTTTTAGATGTAAGTAAGCCCCTTCCATCGGCTCCCATGTCAAAGATTCTACATGGAAAAGGAAAGAGAATGAAGCCTTCATAATTATATCTTCGTTTTAAGGAGAGGATGGGGTCCTTCTATGGTTCCTTGGGTTGAGAGACTCTCATCCACTTAATCAGAACGATACCCTCTCCTAAAGGTAAAGCATTTCGGAATCTCCCTGCATGAACAACAAAATCCCCCCTTCTGTTGGATGTACTTCAGCAGTCCCTTTCAAGAACAGGAACGTGTCCCTTCCTAGATTTAAGTCCAGGAAAAGTTCCTTCCAAGAAGAGAAGAACAACCCATTCAGCGGGGTCAAGTATTTTAGAAGTTCCCTCTACGAGTAGGAACATATCATTTCCATGGGATTAAGTCTTGAAGAAGCTCCTTCCGAGAATAAGAAGGTATTCTCTCCAAGGGCAGAAAAACATCCCCTTCCATGGGATTAAATATTGGAGAAGTTCCCTCCAAGGACAGGAAAGCAGCGCTCTCCATGGGATTAAGTTGGAAAAGTTCCCTCCAAGGAAAGAAAGACAACCCCCTTTTATGGGATTGAGTATTGATGACGTCCCCTCCAAGAATAGAAGAACATCCGTTTCCATGTGATTAGGTATGTCAGAAATTTCTTCCAGTAACAAAACTGTATCCCTCCTTGGGATTACACACCTAAACAACTTATTCTCTAATAAAAAAAGGAGGAAGAGTCCCCTTTACAAGGGACTTCGAGTTTGAAGAATCATTTCCGTGGAAAGAAAAGAAGATCTCCACTACGGGTCTGTGTTTTAAAGAGTATCCACTCAAGGGAGAGGGACCCTATCTTGGGGTCATATATGTTTGAAGAAGTCTCACCAAAAGAAGAGGATGTATTTTCTATGGGCACCCATTCTTAGAGAATTACAACATCACTCCAGGAGGGGAATAAACCTTTAATAAGGACTCACGTAGGAAGATTCTTTCTACATAACAAGTGGTTCTAAAGGGCTAACAAAACCTCTTCAAAAGAAGAAGATGCCATCCCTTCTCGAAGATCAAAAACCCAAACGGTAAGAAGACCCCACTAACGGGTCAACCGTGATCATTTAGGCAGAAGTTCCAGACGAACTTACAATAAAATGAACATGTACATAGGCATACGAATATGCCGCCTTAGTCTAAATGAGGCAAAGCCCGGCCGTGGGGTAAGGACTAAGTCGACTACGTCCAAAAACACCGAAGCAGGCATGTATGAAAACCAAAGTGGCCCAGACGCCATTGGATAAAAGGCCCACCAAAAGCTTTAACAACTCGAACAAAGCGGGCCTATGCAAATCTTTAACAACTCAAACAAGTTACGAAGCGGGCCAATGCAAAGCTTTAACAACTTAAACGAGTTACAAAGCGGGCCTAGGCAAAGCTTTAACAACTTAAAAAAGTTACAAAGCGAACTATACAAAGCTTGAACAACTCAAGCAAGCTACAAAGCAAACTTATATAAAGCCTTGACCACTTAAACAAGTTACAGAGAAAACTTATACAAAGCTTTAACAACTCAAGAAAGTTACGAAGCAAACTTATAGAAAGCTTTAACAGCTTAACAAGTTACAAAGCGACCATGGTAAGCTTTAACAACTTAAACGAGTCACAAAACTTGCCTACGCAAAGCTTTTACAACTTAAAAAAGTTAAAAAGCGATCTATAGAAAGCTTTACCGGCTTAAACAAGTTACTAAAAAAATTCATAAAAAAGCTTCAACAACTTAAGCATGATAAAAAACCTCACCAGAGGGACGTCGAACAGAAAATATAACACGGTGAACAAGACATCCTAGTTAATGCTCTTAAAGAAAACTACTCTCGAACAAGTACCTCGATCGAAATGCTCTCAAGTAGGATATGGAAAATAATCCAAATAGCATAGACGCTCTCAAGAAAAGTACTCTTAACCGAGTACATTGGTTAAAGTGTCTTCAAGGAGGCATAAATTGAAATAAGGTATTGCGCTACCCTCCTTGAGGTGTCACCTTGCTATTTTGTATACTAAATGCAAGGTTAGCCCAAGGACAACAAAACATATGAGTTTGGCATAACGTGCCTTAGACTATTTGTACCCGTCAGATAGAAGTGACAGTTAAAAGGCGGGAAACGATTCGCCTAGATATTCAAGGACTAGAATAAGTCCTACGCCCATCTAGAAGTGAATGGGCTTGGACTAGGGATGACTTGACGACGAGGGACCCCGCTTGGGCTCCTCGTCTGGGCTTAGTCCCTTAGAATGATGACTGGGCCTGAGCCCATTTGGACTTTTCCAACGTGTGTTAAGTGGTTCGAGTGGGCCTAATTCTAAGTGATCCACTCTTAGGCCAGCCCATTAGGGTTATGGCTCAAGTATAATGTTATAAAATGGTAGCTTATCTTCCTAAAGAAGCAGGTTATCTTCTCCCCACAACTAGGGGCTCCTTCCCAATTCATCTCTCCTCGCTTACACTATAAACTTGTGCTCCATCTATGTACATTACAATTTATAATTATCATTGCCATACATGATACTGATTGAGCGTCGGAGTGCCTTCTGGGTAAACCCCCTCGGGCCCTCTAACTAGATTTTCATGTGGCCGCAGCCCAGGACTCGATACCCCGCAAGAGGAACCGTCACCATGACGAAGAGATGGGGAATCTGAACCGGACTCGCCGGGTCCAAGGTTAGAAACGCCAGACGTATTGGCCATGGATTCGATTTTGCATCAACTTTTTTGAAGTTGTTTTGGTTTGAAAGTGTAAAACCTATAAATGATTTACTGATGGCTTGTGATCATACCATACTTTGGACGTGTTTATCTCTTCACCCTCGATAGTAGGTGCAACACTGAGAATAAGTTATTTGCTCAGGTTCTATCATTGTGACATACACTTTGCAGTCTCTTGGACAGTGCGATTTTTCCTCTCCGCCACTCCTTTTTGCTCCGGAGTATAAGGTGCCATTAGTTCACGATGGATTCCAAGCGTTTCACATAAAGTACATAAATTCTTAGAAAGAATTACTTCACCTTTATCTGTACGAAGTGCAAAACTGCCAATATACACTTTCCTGATTCAAGTTACACTCATACTTAGAAAGCTTTAAATTTATCAAAGATTTGACTTTTCTTATGCAAGAAATAGACCCAACTCATACATGAATAATAATCCGTCACTAAAAAGAAATAGCAATTAACTCCAGGAAGATCTACCTGGATGAGTTGTAATGGTGCCGGTGTGCTGTGCTTTTTGGCGTCGTTTATGAAAAGGGTCTTTAGGTTTGTTTCCCAAGCATACAACCTTCACGTTTTGAAACTGAAGTAATTCTAGGTGATGCGGTTACCATGTCTTTTTGAGATAGGAGCTAGAGACCACGCTCATGTAGGAGTGCAAGACGAAGATGCCACAAGGTCGAATCACCTTAAGCAATGGCCGCGATTTAGGGATGTCCATTATTCGGTTATAACCAACCTAACGCAAAGCCAAAAAACCGAACCAAATAAAGGTTCCTCAATTTGGTTATTTGATATGATTTTCCGTTTGACAATTTATTTAATTTGGGCATTTCGGTTTAACAGAATGAGCTGATTTACCCTTTTTAATTTTTAAATTTTATATAATTACATATATATTTTTTGACTCTTAGTCTTAGGGTTCAGTTCATGTCCATTTCATAGTACACCCCAGCCCAAATCCATATCTCATTGTGGGTTTGGCTAAATGTCTAAGAAGGTCATTTCTTATTTGTCTATTTTACCCCAAGATCGCCATTCACTTGAGAACCCTTGATAAACTCGAAGGTCATTTCTTATCTGTCTATTTTTATCCAACATCTTTTTGATAAATCACATTTGCAACTTTAACGTCTAATCGTCTATTTAGCCGAAAAACCCACCGATCTCGTGAAAACTTGAATATTTTGGATTATTTTGAACTTGGAAATTATGCTTTGTTATGATATATATATATATATATATATATATATACATATTTTGTTTTGGCCTCCTTTGAAGTTTGTACTTTTATTTTAGACTACTTTGGGTTGTGTACGTTTTACTTTGGTTTCAAAATCCTGGTTTTCAGTTTGTGTTAAATAATGTACTCCTTGAAGTGTTTGCAAAACAAGGAAAAGAGCTAATTTGGTTGAATTTAGTTAGTCTGGTAAAATTGGTTAATTCGGATTTTAGCCAAAAACCAAACCGAATTCATATTTGATTACTCGATTCGGTTAAATAATGCTCCGGTTTGACCGGTTTTCAGTTACAACCAAAAATAAATAAATACCTAATTAACTGAACTGAATAACCAATACCCGAACAATTCAACATCCCTACAACCACTCGTTAATCTGGTCTTGTGCTACATCCAGTGGAGACGTTCTATTGCTCAACATCAGAACTTTTACACCAGATTACCCAAACTCTTGTTAATTATACCACACGAGTCATCATCAAATATAGGGCATACCCAAGTGGTGAAGTAAACTAACTTCATCCAGAGTTCTATGCTCCCCAGCTGAAATCGCTACCAGTTGACCAACAATGCATAGGTTATACGCGAGTACTGGAGCAAACTAACTTCATCAATAGTGTAGTGCTTCCCTGCTGAAATCGTTGTCTTAATTCTTCCTTTCCTTTCAACTTTATTTGACTTACCTATACCCATTTTAACTTGAATTTTCTAGCTTTCATCCATTTTTTTAAACAAGGATCTGAACCTTGTCATATGGTTGCCGCACTCACTATCAAGAAACCAAACTTGACTTGGTTACTAAGTATTTTGGTTTGAAGATTCTTCACCACAGATCCTCATAAAACAATCCACATCAATCATCACATTCTTCAACTGTGTTTTCTCACGGCAGCTTGAGGTTGACAATCATAATGGTAATCAGATTTGAGATGACCAAGCCGATTGTAGTTGAAGCCTCAGATGACTACCTCTTCATGCTATCCTTCATCCGTGGCCTCAGCCACGACCACGAGCACTTACGGAAACCTCATCCTCCTTTGCATGAAAAGCTTGTCCATCGGTCACTGTCCATTCCTCGATTCACTCGGCCCTCATGTGCCTGAAAGGACTCCATTTGTTAATCAATTGATAAGGTATTGAGGTCTTTTGGCTCCTCATGATCCCATCTAGATGGTAGACTCTATAGTAACTTTTTCAACCACAGTTTTGTCATTGACCACCTAGCCATAAAAATCTTGTCTGATTGACGTGGTTGGTTCTAGTACAAACCATATTTATTATAAAAACCGTGAGAACAAATTCTAACAATACATACATAAAAGTAGCACTTTTGAATTATATTAGCACATAAAAATTAATCAAGATAATTGATTATAGCACATATGTGAATGATATCATCACTTTTCTTTATAAAGTATTATATCAGCACATTAAAAACAAAAAGAAGATCCAAACAAAGAATAAATTGTTTATTAGCATAATTATAGGGAATTCATTATAATTGACATTATTTAGGTTATTATTTTAGGCTCTCAGTATCTACACATCCCTCATTTTTATTTGCACATCCCTAACTCTACAGGAAGTGTATTGGGCCATATTGTTCCCCTGAGCCCAAGCGTATTGATCTATACGCTTCTTATTGGATAACTTTTCAAATGCTTTTTAGCCACTTTTCAGATGCCTTTTCAGCCAATGATTAGGGAGTAGAGGAAGTGTATTGCCCTATACGAACCTAGAAGAAATTTTCTTTTCCCACAGCACCATATTGCTCTTAGCAAACTTTATTTTTTTTAATTTGAGTTACTTTTTTTCTTATAAAATAATGATGGTTTTTTTGTTATAAATTTTTGTAAACACCGTAGTTAAATTAAGCAATCCAAACAAACTAAACATATCCACACATTATAACTTACCAAAACAAACATATCCTAATTAAACAGAAAATTAAAGCATTCATACATAAAAACTAAATTGTTCGTACAATATTACATCATATAAAAACATCACAAACTACTATCATCATCAATCCTCGTCAGACTCCTCATCAATCTCCTCGTCAGACTCCTCGTTAGACTCCTCGTTAGACTACGCGAGCTCCTCTCCGTAAATGTCAAGCCACGCCTAATAGAAGGCGACGGGTTGTGCTGCGTACAGGACGTGCCCGGAGCCTATAAAAAATTTAAACAAAATAATCATTACATAATATTAAAATTGTTCATAAAAAATAAAAAATGATATAAAAAAAAATAACATACATGCATGGAAATGTCAAACAAAGGAAAGAGCGGCATCGTCTAGCCGGACTGACGAAAGAGCGGCATCGTCTGGCCGGACCGAGGAAAATGCGGCATCCAAAGGTCTGACTGAGGAAAATGCGGCATCCAAAGGTCTGACTGAGAATAGGACGGGCCTAAAGCCTATAAGAATTTAAACAAATTATCCATTACATTTCATAACATTAAATTGATCATAGATAATGAAATAAAAATAAGATAACATACCTTCATAGACGGGATGGGCTGAGTAAAGGAGCCCATATATATATATATATATATGTATATTTTTTGTTTTTTGTTTAACAAGTGTTTTTTTATAAAAATATTATAATGTAAGAATAATAAGTTAATAATTTGATGTAAATAAAACTAATATGAACCACTATTTTTTTAAAATGAAATGATACAAAACTAATATGAACAACCATTTTTTTAACATGAAATAATACCATGATTAAATGAATAATTTTAACAGAGACAACACTAAATAATACAATAACTAATGCTACGACTAACCAAACACGTTTATGTACTCTTTATGTTGACTTTTGTTACTTGCCATTAATGTCTTACCCTATTGAATACGAGACGTGTATAGTGTCTAATAAGTTAATAATTTGATGTAAATAAAACTAATATGAACCACTATTTTTTTAAAATGAAATGATACAAAACTAATACGAACAACCATTTTTTTAACATGAAATAATACCATGATTAAATGAATAATTTTAACAGAGACAACACTAAATAATACAATAACTAATGCTACGACTAACCAAACACGTTTATGTACTCTTTATGTTGACTTTTGTTACTTTCCATTAATGTCTTACCCTATTGAATACGAGACGCGTATAGTGTCTCCCATTCTATAGCTTCGGGGTTTCTGTATAGACTCCAAAGTCCATTCGGTGGAGGCATTGGGCAATCATTGGTTAACTTAAGAAAGATGAAACCGTTTGTCTTAACAAAAGCAATTGAGATGGTGGTATGGTCACGGCAAGTTGTTGGACCATCAAACATGGGGAAGTACGTTTGATTACTGCCATTACTGAAATGTTGGATTATCACACCGAATTTCTGAGCAGCCAACAATCCAGCGTAGGGTAGTTGCATCCACTTTCGATATGGTGCAAGTTCCACTTCCAGATGATATATAGAGTCATATATGTCATTGTAAAGTTCTTTATCAATATTGCAGAACATAGGTCTCCATAGAGGCTCGTTAATGATCATCTCGTCTAGAAGTTGTTGGCGAACAAACAACCATTGATTCTGCTCCATCCCTAAACCGCGAGCAATGGATCGGAAGCCACAGTTACCATCCGGCTGGACATTTTCTATATCTGTAATGTAGGGTCGATACCTAGTTGGAAGCCATTCTTTAAAACTCTCGATAGCGTTTTGGTACCTGTCACAGCCAATTAGTTGAAAAATATTAGTATGTATGTATGTATGTATGTATGTATATATGTATGTATGTATGTATGTATGTATGTATGTATGTAAATATTTGTACCTGTCCCCAACCAACAGTGGAAATTCGTCATCACAACTTTTCTCTTTATCTTTAGATTTTTTTAGGCGACTGCGTTGCACAATTTTCTTTTTAGTGTCATCTTTATCAGCCTCCTCATTTCTCTGTTGTCGTGCTTTCTCAGTTGGGCGCCTGCGAGTATCTTTTTGTACCTCAGGTGGACGATGGTCAGTCATACTTGGATTCACCACGGCTAATAACTTTGAGATCATACTCCTTTTCACTGGCGGTGGTTGCGATTGTAGTTGTTGTGTGATTTTATCCATCTCCTCCTGGAGGTAACTCTCCTCTTTGTGAATTTTTTCCGGTAATACATTTAGTCTTGTCCAGAAGACGTCTATGTCATCAAGTGGGATATTGTTACATGTATTTAAAATTTATAGTTAAAAGGGATGGGGGAGGGGGTAATCATTTAAAGTGTAATAAATGGTGATAACATGTATTTATTACCTGTCCTTTCGTACCAGTTTAAACGACAAGCACATGGCAACCCACAACTCGTGAAAAGTTGGTGGCCACAAGTTCCCGTTGCTGACCGCATGGCATTCAACTTCTTTAACTCGACAAGCAACAAGTCTAGAGCCTTATGGGAAACCTTACCACGTGTGTAATAAAACATTGGTATTTTGTGGTCCCCCATGGGAACGAGCAAGCTATTTTGGAAACTGTGTTTTATTGATATGACTTGTGACTCTAAAATTTTGTCTACTTGCAACACAAGTCTATGGAGTGAGCTGTTATGCCCCTTAAGGTATCTCCTCAAGTTGGCATGCTGATTCTCAACTCTGTTCGTTGTGTGTTGACCAAAGTTATGGTTTGTGTTAGTCCAAAGTGAAACAAATCTCTCTTTATAATTTTCAGCCAGACGTCACACACATTGTCCATAACTTCTGAAAAATAGATTATACTTATCAGTAATGTATGTATGTATGTATGCATTTACATAAACTAATACAATATGTACCTTTTTGGCCTTCACTATGCAGTCGTTCATAAAGCCGGTTATAGTTATACTCGTATATATCTTGTGTATGAGATTGACACAATAGAGCCCAAGATAGCTTAAAAATTTTCCAGTCATCTTTACTAAATTTTACCTTGCAGTGTTTCAAAATATTCTGAGAAATGTGCCACCTGCATAACAACTTGGAAGCATTTGGGAATACTTTATCACAAGCATTCATCAGAGCGAGATCCCTATCCGTTTTTATTACGCGAGGTTCAATACACTCTTGTAGCATGTCTCTAAGCCTTTCCAAGACCCATAAGAAGTTATCTTGTTTTTCTTTAGAGATAAATGGATGCGCGACACAAAAGGACTTGTGTGTCAATTGTCACGCCGATGACTTGAACAAACGGAAGTTTATACTCCTTCCACAGGTCCCTCCATAGATCCCTTCCACAAGGTCCTTTCCCCAAGCTTTTCCACGGTCCCTTCCTGGACCCCTTACATGATGTGCACCAGAGAAACAAGGCATGATTTTTGACAAGGTGCTGAAGAACAATGACCACCTTAAACATCTTTAAACAAGGATAAAGCTTCAGCTAGGAGTAAAGTGAAACAACATTAGTGAAAGCAAGAAAGCCTTTATGCAACATTGAACTGAGACTTGTATGGTACAACACTATCGTTACATAACACCTATTGGATATTTATCAATATCCTCATATCAAGTAGTTGATCAGAAATATGGACTCCATATTTCTCACGGACATTGTTCACTCGAATTTATTGGTGACCCGGGTTATTCCCGTTCAACAAGAATCACAATCGATTGTCTAGACTGTCGGGCTAAGGACAACTTATTTTGTAAGTTTAGTATTACCAATAACGCTTGGCAATACTGAACTAGGAAGTTAGCATGGTATAACACCATCGCGTTCCCTATTGAGGACTCTATAAAAGAAAGGATCTTCACATTTATATTACCTCCTAAAGAACGAGTTAAACCTTTTCCATGAGTTCTCATGTCCGAAGACCTCAACAAAAAAAAAAGAGAGAGAATAACCTCCTTCTAATAGCTTATATAAGAGAAGACTCCTTTTACGAAGAAATAAAAAAAGAGAAGAAAGAAAGAGCACGAGCTGCATATTTAGCTTCTTCCTTGAAGGCGAAAGAATTCTTGGACTACATTATGAGTCCTTAAGGAAAAACCTGGACGCTTCTTCCCTGAAGGACAAAAATCCTTGGACTGCATTACTAAGTTCCTCCCTTGAAGAAAGGAAAATCCTGGGCCGCGTATTTGACTCCTTTCTCAGAGGAGGAAGAATCCTTGTAATTATTCACGCGAATAAGTAGAACTTGGAGTGCATATCTAACTCCTTTCTTGAAGGAGGAAGAATCTCTGAACTGCATTATTAAAGTCTGGGCTGCATATTTGGCTCCTTCCTTGAAGGATGATCAATCCATGGACTGCCTTACTAGTTCCTCCCTTGAAGAAAAGAAAAGTCTGGGTTGAATGTTTGGCTCCTTACTTGAAGAAGGAAGAATCCCGTGACTACGTTATTAGTCCTTCACTTGAAGAAGGGAAGAACCTAGACTACATATTCAGCTTGTTCCTTAAAGGCAGAAGAATCCCTGGACTGCATTATTAGTCCCTAAGGAAAAACCTGGTCGTTTCTTCCTTGAAGGCGGAAGAATTCTTGGACTACATTATTAGTCCTTAAGGAAAAACCTGGACGTTCTTTCCCTGAAGACAGAAAAATCCTTAGACAACATTATTAGTTTTCCCTTGAAGGAGAGAAAAATCTGGGCTGCATATTTGGCCCATTCCTTGAAGGATGATCAATCACTGGACCGCCTTACTAGTTCCTTCTTTGAAGAAAGAAAAAGCTTGGGCTGCGTATCTGGACTCCTTCTTCGAAGGAGGAAGAATCCCTGAACTGCATTATTAGTTTTTTCTCACGAAGAAATAAAAAAGCCTGGGCTGCATATTTGGCTACTTCCTTGAAGAATGATAAATCCCTAGACTGTCTTACTAGTTCCTCCCTTGAGGAATGGAAAAGCCTGAACTACATATTTAGCCTCTTCCCTGAAGATGGAAGAATCCTTGGACAACGTTATTGGTCCTTAAGAAAACTTTTGGACGCTCCTTCCTTGAAGGAAGAATAATCCTCGGATTGCATCATTAGTCCTTCCCTTGAAAAAGGAAAAAAACCTGGGTACGACATTTAGTTCCTTCCCTGAGAAGGAAGAACCCCCATCTATGAACCGCTAACTCAGTTTTTTCCTTGGAGAAAGAATAATCCTCAAGGTGAGTTTTTCATACTTGTATTTTCTTTTTTAGATGTAAGTAAGCCCCTTCCATCGGCTCCCATGTCAAAGATTCTACATGGAAAAGGAAAGAGAATGAAGCCTTCATAATTATATCTTCGTTTTAAGGAGAGGATGGGGTCCTTCTATGGTTCCTTGGGTTGAGAGACTCTCATCCACTTAATCAGAACGATACCCTCTCCTAAAGGCTAAAGCATTTCGGAATCTCCCTCCATGAACAACAAAATCCCCCCTTCTGTTGGATGTACTTCAGCAGTCCCTTTCAAGAACAGGAACGTGTCCTTCCTAGATTTAAGTCCAGGAAAAGTTCCTTCCAAGAAGAGAAGAACAACCCATTCAGCGGGGTCAAGTATTTTAGAAGTTCTCTCTACGAGTAGGAACATATCATTTCCATGGGATTAAGTCTTGAAGAAGCTCCTTCCGAGAATAAGAAGGTATTCTCTCCAAGGGCAGAAAAACATCCCCTTCCATGGGATTAAATATTGGAGAAGTTCCCTCCAAGGACAGGAAAGCAACGCTCTCCATGGGATTAAGTTGGAAAAGTTCCCTCCAAGGAAAGAAAGACAACCCCCTTTTATGGGATTGAGTATTGATGACGTCCCCTCCAAGAATAGAAGAACATCCGTTTCCATGTGATTAGGTATGTCATAAATTTCTTCCAGGAACAAAACTGTATCCCTCCTTGGGATTACACACCTAAACAACTTATTCTCTAATAAAAAAAGGAGGAAGAGTCCCCTTTACAAGGGACTTCGAGTTTGAAGAATCATTTCCGTGAAAAGAAAAGAAGATCTCCACTACGGGTCTGTGTTTTAAAGAGTATCCACTCAAGGGAGAGGGGCCCTATATTGGGGTCATATATGTTTGAAGAAGTCTCACCAAAAGGAGAGGATGTATTTTCTATGGGCACCCATTCTTAGAGAATTACAACATCGCTCCAGGAGGGGAATAAACCTTTAATAAGGACTCACATAGGAAGATTCTTTCTACATAACAAGTGGTTCTAAAGGGCTAACAAAACCTCTTCAAAAGAAGAAGATGCCATCCCTTCTCGAAGAGCAAAAACTCAAACGGTAAGAAGACCCCACTAACAGGTTAACCGTGATCATTTAGGTAGAAGTTCCAGACGAACTTACAATAAAATGAACATGTACATAGGCATACAAATATGTCGCCTTAGTCTAAATAAGGCAAAGCCCGGCCGTGGGGTAAGGACTAAGTCGACTACGTCCAAAAACACCGAAGCAGGCATGTATGAAAACCAAAGGGGCCCAGACGCCATTGGATAAAAGGCCCACCAAAAGCTTTAACAACTCGAACAAAGCCGGCCTATGCAAATCTTTAACAACTCAAACAAGTTACGAAGCGGGCCAATGCAAAGCTTTAACAACTTAAACGAGTTACAAAGCGGGCCTAGGCAAAGCTTTAACAACTTAAAAAAGTTACAAAGCGAACTATACAAAGCTTGAACAACTCAAGCAAGTTACAAAGCAAACTTATATAAAGCCTTGACCACTTAAACAAGTTACGGTGAAAACTTATACAAAGCTTTAACAACTCAAGAAAGTTACGAAGCAAACTTATAGAAAGCTTTAACAGCTTAACAAGTTACAAAGCGACCATGGTAAGCTTTAACAACTTAAACGAGTCACAAAACTTGCCTACGCAAAGCTTTTACAACTTAAAAAAGTTAAAAAGCGACCTATAGAAAGCTTTACCGGCTTAAACAAGTTACTAAGAAAATTCATAAAAAAGCTTCAACAACTTAAGCATGATAAAAACCCTCACCAGAGGGACGTCGAACAGAAAATATAACACGGTGAACAAGACATCCTAGTTAATGCTCTTAAAGAAACTACTCTCGAACAAGTACCTCGATCGAAATGCTCTCAAGTAGGATATGGAAAATAATCCAAATAGCATAGACGCTCTCAAGAAAAGTACTCTTAACCGAGTACATTGGTTAAAGTGTCTTCAAGGAGGCATAAATTGAAATAAGGTATTGCGCTACCCTCCTTGAGGTGTCACCTTGCTATTTTGAATACTAAATGCAAGGTTAGCCCAAGGACAACAAAACATATGAGTTTGGCATAACGTGCCTTAGACTATTTGTACCCGTCAGATAGAAGTGACAGTTAAAAGGCGGGAAACGATTCGCCTAGATATTCAAGGACTAGAATAAGTCCTACGCCCATCTAGAAGTGAATGGGCTTGGACTAGGGATGACTTGACGACGAGGTACCCCGCTTGGGCTCCTCGTCTGGGCTTAGTCCCTTAGAATGATGACTGGGCCTGAGCCCATTTGGACTTTTCCAACATGTGTTAAGTGGTTCAATGGGCCTAATTCTAAGTGATCCACTCTTAGGCCAGCCCATTAGGGTTATGGCTCAAGTATAATGTTATAAAATGGTAGCTTATCTTCCTGAAGAAGCAGGTTATCTTCTCCCCACAACTAGGGGCTCCTTCCCAATTCATCCCTCCTCTCTTACACTATAAACTTGTGCTCCATCTATGTACATTACAATTTATAATTATCATTGCCATACATGATACTGATTGAGCGTCGGAGTGCCTTCTGGGTAAACCCCCTCGGGCCCTCTAACTAGATTTTCATGTGGCCGCAGCCCAGGACTCGATACCCCGCAAGAGGAACCGTCACCATGACGAAGAGATGGGGAATCTGAACCGGACTCGCCGGGTCCAAGGTTAGAAACGCCAGCCGTATTGGCCATGGATTCGATTTTGCATCAACTTTTTTGAAGTTGTTTTGGTTTGAAAGTGTAAAACCTATAAATGATTTACTGATGGCTTGTGATCATACCATACTTTGGACGTGTTTCTCTCTTCACCCTCGATAGTAGGTGCAACACTGAGAATAAGTTATTTGCTCAGGTTCTATCATTGTGACATACACTTTGCAGTCTCTTGGACAGTGCGATTTTTCCTCTCCGCCACTCCTTTTTGCTCCGGAGTATAAGGTGCCATTAGTTCACGATGGATTCCAAGCGTTTCACATAAAGTACATAAATTCTTAGAAAGAATTACTTCACCTTTATCTGTACGAAGTGCAAAACTGCCAATATACACTTTCCTGATTCAAGTTACACTCATACTTAGAAAGCTTTAAATTTATCAAAGATTTGACTTTTCTTATGCAAGAAATAGACCCAACTCATACATGAATAATAATCCGTCACTAAAAAGAAATAGCAATTAGCTCCAGGAAGATCTACCTGGATGAGTTGTAATGGTGCCGGTGTGCTGTGCTTTTTGGCGTAGTTTATGAAAAGGGTCTTTAGGTTTGTTTCCCAAGCATACAACCTTCACATTTTGAAACTGAAGTAATTCTAGGTGACGCGGTTACCATGTCTTTTTGAGATAGGAGCTAGAGACCACGCTCATGTAGGAGTGCAAGACGAAGATGCCACAAGGTCGAATCACCTTAAGCAATGGCCGCGATTTAGGGGTGTCCATTATTCGGTTATAACCAACCTAACGCAAAGCCAAAAAACCGAACCAAATAAAGGTTCCTCAATTTGGTTATTTGATATGATTTTCCGTTTGACAATTTATTTAATTTGGGCATTTCGGTTTAACAGAATGAGCTGATTTACCCTTTTTAATTTTTAAATTTTATATAATTACATATATGTTTTTTGACTCTTAGTCTTAGGGTTTAGTTCATGTCCATTTCATAGTACACCCCAGCCCAAATCCATATCTCATTGTGGGTTTGGCTAAATGTCTAAGAAGGTCATTTCTTATTTGTCTATTTTACCCCAAGATCGCCATTCACTTGAGAACCCTTGATAAACTCGAAGGTCATTTCTTATCTGTCTATTTTTATCCAACATCTTTTTGATAAATCACATTTGCAACTTTAACGTCTAATCGTCTATTTATTTGTTTTGTAGAGCCGAAAACCCACCGATCTCGTGAAAACTTGAATATTTTGGATTATTTTGAACTTGGAAATTATGCTTTGTTATGATATATATATAGATATATATTTTGTTTTGGCCTCGTTTGAAGTTTCTACTTTTATTTTAGACTACTTTGGGTTGTGTACGTTTTACTTTGGTTTCAAAATCCTGGTTTTCAGTTTGTGTTAAATAATGTACTCCTTGAAGTGTTTGCAAAACAAGGAAAAGAGCTAATTTGGTTGAATTTAGTTAGTCTGGTTAAATTGGTTAATTCGGATTTTAGCCAAAAACCAAACCGAATTCATATTTGATTACTCGATTCGGTTAAATAATGCTCCGGTTTGACCGGTTTTCAGTTACAACCAAAAATAAATAAATACCTAATTAACTGAACTGAATAACCAATACCCGAACCATTCAACATCCCTACAACCACTCGTTAATCTGGTCTTGTGCTACATCCAGTGGAGACGTTCTATTGCTCAACATCAGAACTTTTACACCAGATTACCCAAACTCTTGTTAATTATACCACACGAGTCATCATCAAATATAGGGCATACCCAAGTGGTGAAGTAAACTAACTTCATCCAGAGTTCTATGCTCCCCAGCTGAAATCGCTACCAGTTGACCAACAATGCATAGGTTATACGCGAGTACTGGAGCAAACTAACTTCATCAATAGTGTAGTGCTTCCCTGCTGAAATCGTTGTCTTAATTCTTCCTTTCCTTTCAACTTTATTTGACTTACCTATACCCATTTTAACTTGAATTTTCTAGCTTTCATCCATTTTTTAAACAAGGATCTGAACCTTGTCATATGGTTGCTGCACCCACTATCAAGAAACCAAACTTGACTTGGTTACTAAGTATTTTGGTTTGAAGATTCTTCACCACAGATCCTCATAAAACAATCCACATCAATCATTACATTCTTCAACTGTGTTTCTCACGGCAGCTTGAGGTTGACAATCATAATGGTAATCAGATTTGAGATGACCAAGCCGATTGTAGTTGAAGCCTCAGATGACTACCTCTTCATGCTATCCTTCATCCGTGGCCTCAGCCACGACCACGAGCACTTACGGAAACCTCATCCTCCTTGCATGAAAAGCTTGTCCATCGGTCACTGTCCATTCCTCGATTCACTCGGCCCTCATGTGCCTGAAAGGACTCCATTTGTTAATCAATTGATAAGGTATTGAGGTCTTTTGGCTCCTCATGATCCCATCTAGATGGTAGACTCTATAGTAACTTTTTCAACCACAGTTTTGTCATTGACCACCTAGCCATAAAAATCTTGTCTGATTGACGTGGTTGGTTCTAGTACAAACCATATTTATCATAAAAACCGTGAGAACAAGTCCTAACAATACATACATAAAAGTAGCACTTTTGAATTATATTAGCACATAAAAATTAATCAAGATAATTGATTTTAGCACATATGTGAATGATATCATCACTTTTCTTTATAAAGTATTATATCAGCACATTAAAAACAAAAAGAAGATCCAAACAAAGAATAAATTGTTTATTAGCATAATTATAGGGAATTCATTATAATTGATATTATTTAGGTTATTATTTTAGGCTCTCAGTATCTACACATCCCTCATTTTTATTTGCACATCCCTAACTCTACAGGAAGTGTATTGGGCCATATGGTTCCCCTGAGCCCAAGCGTATTGATCTATACGCTTCTTATTGGATAACTTTTCAGATGCTTTTCAGCCACTTTTCAGATGCCTTTTCAGCCAATGATTAGGGAGTAGAGGAAGTGTATTGCCCTATACGAACCTAGAAGAAATTTTCTTTTCCCACAGCACCATATTGCTCTTAGCAAACTTTATTTTTTTTTTAATTTGAGTTAGTTTTTTTTCTTATAAAATAATGATGGTTTTTTGTTATAAATTTTTGTAAACACCGTAGTTAAATTAAGCAATCCAAACAAGCTAAACATATCCACACATTATAACTTACCAAAACAAACATATCCTAATTAAACAGAAAATTAAATCATTCATACATAAAAACTAAATTGTTCTTACAATATTACATCATATAAAAACATCACAAACTACTATCGTCATCAATCCTCATCAGACTCCTCATCAATCTCCTCGTTAGACTCCTCGTTAGACTCCGCGAGCTCCTCTCCGTAAATGTCAGGCCACGCCTAATAGAAGGCGACGGGTTGTGCTGCGTACAGAACGTGCCCGGAGCCTATAAAAAATTTAAACAAAATAATCATTACATAATATTAAAATTGTTCATAAAAATAAAAAATGATATAAAAACAAAATAACATACATGCATGGAAATGTCAAACAAAGTAAAGAGCGGCATCGTCTGACCGGAATGAGGAAAATGCGGCATCCAAAGGTCTGACTGAGAATAGGACGGGCCTGAAGCCTATAAGAATTTAAACAAATTATCCATTACATTTCATAACATTAAATTGATCATAGATAATGAAATAAAAATAAGATAACATACCTGCATAGACGGGATGGGCTGAGTAAAGGAGCCCATATATATATATGTATATTTTTTGGTTTTTGTTTAACAAGTGTTTTTTTATAAAAATATTATAATGTAAGAATAATAAGTTAATAATTTGATGTAAACAAAACTAATATGAACAACTATTTTTTTAAAATGAAATGATACAAAACTAATACGAACAACCATTTTCTTAACATGAAATAATACCATGATTAAATGAATAATTTTAACAGAGACAACACTAAATAATACAATAACTAATGCTACGACTAACCAAAGACGTTTATGTACTCTTTATGTTGACTTTTGTTACTTGCCATTAATGTCTTACCCTGTTGAATACGAGACGCGTATAGTGTCTCCTATTCTATAGCTTCGGGGTTTCTGTATAGACTCCAAAGTCCATTCGGTGGAGGCATTGGACAATCATTGGTTAACTTAAGAAAGATGAAACCGTTTGTCTTAACAAAAGCAATTGAGATGGTGGTATGATCACGGCAAGTTGTTGGACCATCAAACATGGGGAAGTACGTTTGATTACCGCCATTACTGAAATGTTGGATTATCACACCGAATTTCTGAGCAGCCAACAATCCAGCATAGGGCAGTTGCATCCACTTTCGATATGGTGCAGGTTCCACTTCCAGATGATATATAGAGTCATATATGTCATTGTAACGTTCTTTATCAATATTGCAGAACATAGGTCTCCATAGAGGCTCGTTAATGATCATCTCGTCTAGAAGTTGTTGGCGAACAAACAACCATTGATTCTGCTCCATCCCTACACTGCGAGCAATGGATCGGAAGCCACAGTTACCATCCGGCTGGACATTTTCTATATCTGTAAAGTAGGGTCGATACCTAGTTGGAAGCCATTCTTTAAAACTCTCGATAGCGTTTTGGTACCTGTCACAGCCAATTAGTTGAAAAATATTAGTATGTATGTATGTATGTATGTAAATATTTGTACCTGTCCCCAACCAACAGTGGAAATTCGTCATCACAACTTTTCTCTTTATCTTTAGATTTTTTTAGGCGACTGCGTTGCACAATTTTCTTTTTAGTGTCATCTTTATCAGCCTCCTCATTTCTCTATTGTCGTGCTTTCTCAGTTGGGCGCCCGCGAGTATCTTTTGTACCTCAGGTGGACGATGGTCAGTTATACTTGGATTCACCACGGCTAATAACTTTTAGATCATACTCCTTTTCACTGGCGGTGGTTGCGATTGTAGTTGTTGTGTGATTTTATCCATCTCCTCCTGGAGGTAACTCTCGTCTTTGTGAATTTTTTCCGGTAATACATTTAGTCTTGTCCAGAAGACGTCTATGTCATCAAGTGTGATATTGTTACCTGTATTTAAAATTTATAGTTAAAATGGATGGGGGAGGGGGTAATCATTTAAAGTGTAATAAATGGTGATAACATGTATTTATTACCTGTCCTTTCATACCAGTTTAAATGACAAGCACATGGCAACCCACAACTCGTGAAAAGTTGGTGGCCACAAGTTCCCGTTGCTGGCTGCATGGCATTCAACTTCTTTAACTCGACAAGCAACAAGTCTAGAGCCTTATGGGAAACCTTACCACGTGTGTAATCAAACATTGGTATTTTGTGGTCCCCCATGGGAACGAACAAGCTATTTTGGAAACTGTGTTTTATTGATATGACTTGTGACTCTAAAATTTTGTCTACTTGCAACACAAGTCTATGGAGTGAGCTGTTATGCCCCTTAAGGTATCTCCTCAAGTTGGCATGCTGACTCTCAACTCTGTTCGTTGTGTGTTGACCAAAGTTATGGTTTGTGTTAGTCCAAAGTGAAACAAATCTCTCTTTATAATTTTCAGCCAGACGTCACACACATTGTCCATAACTTCTGAAAAATAGATTATACTTATCAGTCTTGTATGTATGTATGTATGCATTTACATAAACTAATACAATATGTACCTTTTCGGCCTTCCCTATGCAGTCGTTCATAAAGCCGGTTATAGTTATACTCGTATATATCTTGTGTATGAGATTGACACAATAGAGCCCAAGATAGCTTAAAAATTTTTCAAGTCATCTTTACTAAATTTTGCCTGGCAGTGTTTCAAAATATTCTGAGAAATGTGCCACCTGCACAACAACTTGGAAGCATTTGGGAATACTTTATCACAAGCATTCATCAGAGCGAGATCCCTATCCGTTATTATTACGCGAGGCTCAATACACTCTTGTAGCATGTCTCTAAGCCTTTCCAAGACCCATAAGAAGTTATCTTGTTTTTCTTTAGAGATAAATGCATGCGCGACACAAAAGGACTTGTGTGTCGATTGTCACGCCGATGACTTGAACAAACGGAAGTTTATACTCATTCATTTTGTAAGTAGTGTCGATCATCAGCACATGTGGGAAGGCACGCCACCATGTTAACGAGTAAGGATGAACAATGAAAATATCCTCAACCACATTTGTGGAGGGATTCTCTCGGGTGAAGTAATTGTACTCCTTTTCTGCCAAATGTTTCTCTAGTACCTGCATTGGAGTTCGACCCGCATACATTCTGAATTTAAGCTTTTTTATTACGTTGTGTATGTCTTGTAGAATGCACATGCTCTGTGGGTTTTGATTTCTTATTGTTAAAAGAATGTTAGCTGGCTCCAAGTTTTGGACTCTCCACCATATATTCTTCGTTCAGGGTGAGCCTCCTGCAAATGCGTTGTGAAGCTTCATGGTTATGGTTTGGTTCCTTCACCTTTAACTTCCAAGCACCACTCTTGGAGTTTAGTCTTCCTACCAGAGTAAAAGGACATCCAACCTTTTTGCTACCAGAACATCGTTTTTGTGGTTGTACTATTGTATTCACCACCACGGTCTCAGCACAACCATATCTTCACTGTCCTTTCATTTTTTGAAATAGTTCATTTGGTAACAATGACAAAATTACACGCAAGTGCCCTTTGGTAAACCCAAGTCTTCAACTCTTCAAGAGATCCAAATTTCTAAAACAAAATCAACTTTCTCTCTTTAAAACGTATCGAATATATTAATAAACATTATATATAACGATTTCCACAAAAATATAAACACACAATATAATGAATAAAATGTAACAAAACACCAAATTCAATAAACATTTAATAGTATATTTGGATCAATGGATATATAATATGTTAGCGGATACTTATTATATAATACAAATTCCAGATAACAAATAATATATGATATTATAAGAATTAAAAAATATTTACGAAAGATTAACACCATCTCTATTACAAAAAAAACGTTTATAAAGAGTTAAAGACGTCTACAAAAGAAAAAAAAAGGTTAAACAACTTTTATTTAAAATTTCATGATTCAACAAATTGTTTTTTTTTTAATTTTGTTTTATACTTTTTATAACTCTTGTTAAAGAACATACTTTTTTTAGAAAATTGCTTTTTTATTTGATAAATTAAGAGAGAGAATATCTTTATAGACCCTGAAACAATATAAACACACTATATATTTCCCAGAATCTAATAAAAATTAGACATCGAATAACACATATATTTCCCAGTCTATAAAGTGTGATAGTGAAACCTTAATGGTAAAAACATCCCTAAAAGAATATAAACAAAAAATATTTAAATAACATGTAAGTAACCGGAAAGTCAAACTGATCCGTTTCAAAAGAGACATCCGGGTTAGGTTCTTCGTTGTCGTTGCCAACTTCCTCCTCGTCATAAGGTTCCTCGAAATCGTTATCATCTTCCTCTAAACCATTATCATCTTCCTCGATATGTTTAACACGTTCCCCGTACTCGTACTCGTATTCGTTCTCGTGTTTTACATCCGCATGCGAATGGTAAAACGGGTATTGGTATTGCGTGGTTCATCTGCGTACTCTTGGTTCAAATCGGGCACCTGGAACCCGTCATTACAATGAACCATGGATGCAACCTCTTCCTCCCCTCGTTCAACAACGTGTTCGATTTTACTTTCGGAGACGTATGATTCGTTCGGATATGACTCGTTTGAATAATCACCAAAAACATAATTGAGGCTCCAAGAAGACATCGTGATAAGAATGGTTTGATCGGATTGTTTGGTTTGTGAATTCTCGTCATAATACATTCATCCCCAAAGCTTAACAGATTTCTGGTCCTATAGGAATCATATTGTCCAATACACTTCGTATGGAATTAATTCGTCCACCAACCAAAACCCTATGGGAAGCGTATTGCTCTATACGCTTCCTACTGGGTCCCTATGGAAATCGTATTGCTCTATACGCTTCATATTCGAGTTACTTTACAACTTTTCAGTTCTGAACTACCTGCATGTCAGAGCATATTTGTTCATCGTATCAATATGAAGCGTATTGCCCTATACGCTTCCTATTGGGTACCTAGGGGAATCGTATTGCTCGATACGCGTCCTATTGATTTAATTCATCCACCAACTAAAACCCTATGGGAAGCGTATTGCTGAATACACTTCCTGGTAACTGTAAAGGAATCGTATTGCCCAATACGCCTCCTGTTGGACTCAGTTTTCAAATTTTTTCACTACTTTTTAGGTCTGCACTCTCAGGTCTGCACTCTCTGCACTTCCTGCATGACAGAGAGCATTAGGTTTCAGCAAATGGGAAGCGTATTGGCCTATACGGTTCCTATTGGTTAAGCATTAATTGCTTTTAAACCCTATAGGAAGCGTATTGTGCTATACACATCGTATTGAGGGATGTACACTAACTTTTGGGAGGTGTCTAGATGCCATGACCCTTTTTTATTTTATTATTTCTCTATAATTGATTGGATGCCACGTGACCTTTTTTAAATGATTCTTATAGTTTGTATACGAAATTTGGTTTGGATTTGATCCTACTCCTCTGAATTGACTACCATGAGTTTGGATAGAAATTTTAAGACAAAATTATTTTCCTTCATCTGCAATGTCTCAAACTCTCGCTTCAATGTCTGCAAGTTAATCGTTCAGACCTGCGAATCACCTCGTAACTCTGTTTGCAAAGGATTCTATACCCGTCTTGCTGTTACTTTAGCCAAAATTCTTAAAAAAACATTATCATGCACTGCTTGTTTGATTAATGATAACACTTTAAAGCGTTCTTCTTGTTCTCTTGTAATCTCAGTCGATCTTGATCCACACCATAATTCATATAATGACTTGGAGAGGAATTGTTAATAGGGAACTTGAACCTGTTGCATTGATTGCAATGATGTACGTGAGAATTACACCTTCTCTATTTTGATTTTTACCATGCTTGATACTACTATGTTGATGTTAAGCAACACTAGTGAATAGTGGAAAAGCGCTTAACTGGAAACTATGCGTTTATTCATTAGATCGACAGCTATATATATATATATATAGCTTTCAACAACAGAAGAAAACAAACATGACTTATTCAAATACTCAACAACACATGCTAGTAAGTAGGAACCGTCCATACTGACTAGGTAAAACAAAGACAAAGCATTCCATCACACGACTAAATAGATAAAAGACCACACAAATTTACCCTCACAAATGCTACTTGGGTTTAGAGTTTCAGTTGGTAATAGTGATTTCGCCGATGGTGAGATCTTCGCAGCCTGTCCTTGGCACCACAGTCACCGTGGCATACTCCATATCGGTCGTATTTGTGTCCGTCAACAACTTCTTAAGCCCAAACCTAGCTCTACTTTTCATGGGCCTCTTGTTCTCATCTCCATGTGGAATCTGTGCAAAGCAACCCGCGTATTCAGGATCACAAGGCGTGGCTACAAGACCTTTTTTAGTTTGTCATTAACAAACACATCGAACTTCACAAACTTGGTGCAGTCGTACTTAATTCCATTTATCTCCAAAATTCTTTGGGCATATCTTTCTTTTCCTGTTCAGTTGTCTGCACAGCTGGCCTCTTCACACGAACCTTCTGGATCATGTCTAGACTCAAAGGGAACTTCGTTTCCTCCACCGTCTTGATCCCCTTATCCTCTCCAACTTGGTCGCTTAGGTTACGTTTGGCGGGTCCACCCTTGAGCCATGGGAACACTTCCTTGGATTCTTCGATGTAACTATATCCAAGGTTCTCTAAGCTGACCGAGTCTTTGTTGTAAACACGCACAAGGTTCTTATTCTCGTCATAGAACACATATGATGCCTTTTTCCAGTCGTCTTCATCGGGTTCCTTGTTTTCTGAGCTCAAACCCTTCCATAGTTTCCACATACGGTCAACATTTGCATGGTGGCAATAAAACAATGGGTCATAGCCCGCAGAGTAGAAGCGACCCATGTCTTCGCCACCTTTTAGGTTACTGTCACCTACCACATGTGTAACGAAGTGTGACTACCGGATTCAACTGATCCAGATAAGCTAGAAGGGTCACTTCCAGCTACGTATTCACCCCCAAAGAAGCTTTTTGCATCGCCTTCAGATCTGACCAACTCTCGGTACACTTGACTAAGATTGCATGCTACTTGTATCTTCGGCAAAAGGCCTTTGTCTTTTTTGCTACTCCAGTTAAGATCCACTGTTTCTGGTGGGAGATGACTGGCCTCACGGTACTGGTCATACAAGGGGTTCGATTCGCCATTGATATAATTGTTTACAAAGATTTCTGGAATCTGCATTCCGTCTGGTGCATCCCAGTTCCAGTAAGGTAAGGCGAAAGTAGGATCTCCAATCAAGTCTCCGAGGATTCTCTCGTAGAAATATAGGTACAACCGATGGAAAGGAAAGAAGAGCCATGACATGTGGATCTGAATAGCTTTATCGGATTGACTGTAAGCTCCGTGGCAATAAGCACAATGGATTTTCGCTTGGTTGGCGAAGCTGCGCGGGTCACTATCAGGGAGCTTTTTCATAAGTTGAATGGCTCGTCTATAATCGTTAATCTGCTTGTCTGTCCCTTTATGTGCTGGCCACCTCTTCCGCTCCGTGTTTACTGTTGGAAACTGGAAATCTGTAATCTCCATCTCCCCCTTAAGGGTAGGAGGACAGCATATTCTTGACCTTATAGCGCATCCAGGACCAGCTTTACCAAAACCTGAGTCCACTTCTTTATTGCAACTTAACCTGAAATCAGGAGTTGTTATGGGCTCAGCTGTTGCCTCTGGCAAGGAAGTGAAGTTCGCCGCGGTGTAGAGGCCGCCAAGCCCCACGAGCAGGTTCCTTCGGTCTACATTGGGCAGCACAAGCTTTTGGGGTTCAGGGAGTATGAGTTTGTTGTCATTGTGGTCATGATCTGGTGCAGCGTTGCATGAGACTCTGAACCCATGGGTTCGGTTGGTTTGAGTCTTGAAGGCTCGTTGGGTGGTTGTTGAAGGAAAGGAAGTGAGTGTAGAGGCAAATAGTGAAGAAGACATGAATAAGTTTGAAAGAAAGGTCGAGTAGGGGGGGATCAAAAGGTAAGATCTTACCTCTTATTTATAATGGATTCATGTGTGAAAAATCGGTTAAAAAAATTGGCGAAGACAAATAGCGAGTAACACTTGTCATATCCCCATATTTCATACCGACTTTTCCATCTTTAATTATTTCAAATTTGTTTTCACCAACTTTAAAAAAAATTATCCTACATTTTAGGTGATATTTTCGATTTTAAAGTTGCATTCACTTTTAAACCACATCACATTTCATATTACAGTTCATTTGAAATTGTTTAAACGTCCCAATGCTGTTTTATATACAATAGGATTAAGATTCTATAATGAATAAACTTGGTGATTGAACATGGCATGTAAGACATTGTAAAAGCTCACCTCAAAAGTAATACCATACGTTGATATTTAGAGCTTTTCTTAAAGAAAGGTACCGATGGTAAAGTTGTTAATTAAGATGGTGTAGTTGAAAAATTGTTAATCAAAATAGTGCTTTTTTAAACTTACCATTTTTTTTTTCAAAATATGTTTGTTTTAATAACGATATAGGTTATCCAGAATAAAACTATGTTCAAGAATTATATCCAACAATGTAAAATTTTCTTAAATTTCCTGTGTTTTTATCTACGTTTATACATTCAAAACCGACTCATATTTAAAGCGTATACGTGTCATATCCCTGTCGTAGCGTGTAGTAAACGTTTTAGTATTTTTAGTTGAAAAAATAGTTTTTTTTTTTCTTTCCCAAGAACATCAATGGTATTATTAGTATTCCGCATGTTCGGTATTTTACAATTAATTTGAAGCAGCTTTAGGGGCTGTCTGGTAGCCTCTTAATTACCTCTAAATCAGTAAGATGTAAGAGTGTTTCGTTTACAAAAATAACACCACTTAAGGTTTAGTTTGCCTCTTAATAATTAAGTGATAAGATGATACTAAATGATTAAGAGGCAGATTTATCCTTGCTCTTATAAACTTCCTTAACTCTAAAACTTCGCCACCATTTGCCACCACCACCAACACCCATGACAAACACCGCCAACCACTACCGCTGCCACCTACCACCACTACCCGCCACCGCCAACCACCACTACCACTACCCGCCACCGCCAACAACCACCACCCAACATCAACACCGCCAAGCACCACCCGCCACCACCATTAACCACCCACCATCACCATTAATCACCTAGCACCATCGTCAACCACCACCACCCGTCACCGCCAAGTAACACCACCACCCACCAAAAACACCGCCAACCACCAGCGCCACCACCACCCGCCACCATCACCACCTGCCGACCACCAGGTAGACATAAAATAGTTCAGAGTGGTAAAATAGTCATTTGCATAGTTATTTAGAGTTAGCCAAACAACACTTAATGGCTCAGCACTTACTAGTTCAGAGCCTTTTACCCGGACATACCTCTTATTGGATCAACGCTTTCTTGTTCAAAGGTTGTCAAATAGCCCCTTAATTAATAAGTTTTTAATATTATAATTATTTCGAGACATATTTTGTTTTTCCTTTTTGCTTTAAACATATAACGTTTTTAAAAAGTTGGAATATACGGTTGCGACGCTTTTAATTTTTACATACGTTTCAATGTAAATTTTATTTGAAACCTACACGGGTTAGATATAATATATTATTAATTTCATTATATGTTTTTTTTGATGTTCCAAGTATATCATTGGGGGGTGCTTATTTCAATCATATTAACCAAATTCTGTTAGGTTGCATGGTGGGCATGCCATATAAACGCCATGTAAGGCCGGGGGAGGGGGGGGGGGGTTATTGTTAACTTGCACTGTGTGAAATAAATATTTGTTTCAACTATATAAAAAAGTAATAAATCTGATCGGTGAGAATCAAGTGGGCCCCTCAAACTATTCTTTTGGCGCTTGTTATGCTGATGCCGAAGCCCACTATAGAGCCCCTCCATAATGCCTCCGCAAAAGTGTTTGGGACGCTATTGGGGTGAAGTGGTCGTGGCTACACTCACGAGGCTCATCAGCTACATATTCAACACATGCTTGGTTCTGATTAATACCATGAAACCTAGTAATACCATTCACATTCTTCTACATGGCAACAATTTTTTTTTTACTTTATAATATATCGTCTATTACATGAAATGAATTATTTTTAATTGTAAACTATACCATGGTACCAGAAAAAGTCGTTAGAGGCTATACTTACCACCAAGCACTACAAAGGTCTCCTAAAAATGCATGCATTTTAACCCGAAATTTCTCCTAATCAAACCTGTTTAATCCCCTCATCATTGACAATGATCTTCAATGCAATATCAAATTTTAAGTTCCGATGTTTAATATTTTTTTTAATTTGGGATACATGCAAGTATATTTAGATTTTTAATCTACACATATCAAACAATTTATTATACAAAATATGAAAGTTTAATTATGATTATATATTAGCCTGAGTATGTCCACACCAAAGAAAGTTGTTGGAAGCCCAATTAGACCAAAAACAACAAAACGTAAGTGTTGGTGAAAGAATCATAGCTTCGATGCAATAAAAATCAGAACAAAAATGTAAGCATCATTGGAATATATAAATAATTATGGACTGTGACTCGGAAGATATTGGTTAAGAAGACAAATTTGGCCTGTAAATGTAAGCATCAATGACTAATAAACTATTTATACATTTTTTTGCCCTATAATGGTATACTACTGAATGCTTGTTTCATTTTATTCAAAGAATGTTGTAACAGTACCAAAATTATTATTATTTTCTCTAAAATTCTGCACAACTCCGTTTTAAGGTGTATGCATGGGGATGCTTTATGGCACCCAAGGTTTTAAAGAAGAGAGGAGTAAGAGTTTTATTGGTAATTGATATCTATTACCATACATAAATTAACAATTCATAAATTTTTGTTCTTGATCAATAAATAAGTTAGTTGTAAAAGTTGAAACTCTACGATTTAGAAAAGGCTACAAAACAGAGCATTTTTACCAACAGAAAATAAGGAGTGAGTAATGCATTTTCCGGCAGATTAACGAGCGATCACCAAGGGAAGCTTTAGTGATGGATTTATGACGTGTTCGCATAGTATAGTGATGGCTCACTGCCAGGGTTATTATGTGTTCGTACAGTGATGGCTCATTGCCGGGGTTTTATTGATAGATTACGGACGGATTTTCGTTGGTAATTAATATATATTTAAAAAAAATTACTAAAATCATCATCATCATATCATCAAGAAGAAGTGCTTGTTTAGATTGGACCTATGCTAATTATCATATGGTACATGACTACTTTTTCTTTAACTTGGAGAGGGACGCCATTTTTTTGATTAGGCGTCATTTTCAAAAGTGTCAGCAGATGTTACTACAAATAGTTGCTAATTTGGAGAGAGACGTCAGTTTTTTCAAGCAAAAGTGTGAAGCAGAGGTAAACGTGGTTTTACCCCTTTACAAATGAGCAAATCCGCATACGATACCTCCATCGACTTATTTGTAGATGTTTGAAAAAAACTTTAGGGGTAAGAATTAATAAATTTTGGAAACATATAATTAACCCCTACGACAAGCAATGTTTGCAAAAATTGACTTGTGTGACACTCAAAAACATACGAGGCACATGAAGCAATACCTGGCTGTCACACCTTAACAGATGGCCGTAACATCGAGGCATGACGAACGAGATTGCTCAAAGATAACATAACACTATATTCGTGACTATAAATTTAAAATCTCAAATTTCATTTCATAAAAAAGAATGTATTGATTGACTAATTAACAATGACCACAAACGGGTGGTGTGCTACTTTTATAACGCTATATATGTTAAGGAAGGCTTGCAAAGTTAATGATAGATAGCCTGCATAAGATTGTCCAAGTATGTATAAACAAATAACATGTTTAAGGATTGAGTGTTTGCATAAGATTGATAGTATGCGTGATTATGAATTTAATAATGATATATGCTACAACCCAAAGTGATGTAAAGCATAAATGAGTCAAGTATACTCACGGTTTCCGAAGAATATTTCCACAAATGTAGTGAGTTGATTTCAGGAGGATAGAATCACCAAGTTACCCTAAAAGGAAAAACAAAGGTGTGTGAGTTTATGGAGTTTGATGATGGGAAATGTATTTGGGAATTTATAAATAGGAAAATACATAAAATATATTTTTGCTTAGATACTCATTTGGACACCATTTTTAGTTAGTGTTTTTAATGAGTGTTACATTCATTGGAAGTCCAAAACAAGGAGTCCAAGACTAAGATAAGTTCCACCTTAGCACATGATATTCAACCATGAATTGGTCGGTATCATGGGTTGGTTTAGGAGTGTATATTATATATATATATACATACATAGTTATAGTTATTATGAGTCCAATAGTCATGGATTTGTCAAGCATTAGAGGTAGGGTAATCCCAACCTCAAGAGTTCACTATTGCACAAAATCATCACATGGATGATTCGGATGATCATGAATACAAGTATTAGAATATAAATGAATCATCTAATTCACCAAGTAGCCAAGTGAGTTCAACTAAACGAGTGTATTCCAAACATGATTATGGTTGGAGACTTGGTGTAGTTTGTTCACTTTGTTTACTTGAAAGTTAATTGGTGACATAGATTATATGAAAATGGAGGTATATGTCCTCAAAGTTTCTAAATTGATACCTCAACACAACTCTTCCAACAATAGAACTTGTTGGCAACTTGGTTTGATGCAAAGAAATCCAAAAAACAAAGTACAAGATGAACAAGTGTGTAAGTTTTAAGAAAAACACCCAACTTGGACCTCAAAATGGTTATGTACCAACTTGGTTTAACTTGGTAAACTTGTGAAAACACTCATAGAAGTTTTTCAAGTAGGAGGAAAACAAGAAACAAGAAGAAAATGAGAGAAATGAGTTCCAAACTTACTGTTTTGAACTCAAGAACAATCTGTAACACTTAAATTCTTAGGAGATTGTGAGGATTTAAGGTGTTTAAAAAGTGTGGAAAGTATTTAGGAGGTGAGGAGGAGGGATTTTTATGAGTGGGTATTAGGGTTTGGGTTTAAATGAAGGTAGTTGGGAGTTGGAGTGGAACGAAGGTTCAAAAATGACAAAACTCGCGAGCTGAAATTGAGTCTACCAGACCAGGTCCTTGTGGTCATAAGACCTTTGGTCTTGCGGTTGATAAGACCTAATAAAATATTTTTCAAATATGTCAATTTTAGTCCCTGCAGTTGGGTTGTTGTCATTTTATACTATAATTACATAGTTAGGAATGTTTTAGGCATTTTAAGGTGTAATTAAGCATGTGGAATGTATGGACATGTATGATTATTATTCTAGAGAAATATAAACTCAGTGTATGACTCGGTTTTATATAAAATATGTATTTGTGATCGTTTACGTATAATGAAAGTTTGATTATAAGTATGATGAAACATATGATTTCTATTATGATCAAAGTCACAAAGTTACAAGATTGAAATTGAAATACTATTTACAATAAATCGAAAATAAAACAAAAAAATACGGAACGCTATAGCCTCCCCTACTCTAGGAAATTTCGTCCGGAAATTTATTCAAGAGGAATACCCGGGAAAGATATGTGGGTACTTGCTCTTCATTTTGTCTTCATGTTCCCAAGTAAATTCCACACCACATTTTTCTTCCCAACGTACCTTGACGATAGAGCTGCAGCAACGTCGGACTTGTTTGACTTCATGATCCATGATTTCCACCGGTTTCTTGATGAAGTGCATAGACTCATTGATACGCATGTCGTTAAGTGGGATTTGAAGTCCTTTATCGGCTAGACACTTCCTTAGATTTGGCACATGAAAAGTCGGATGAATGTTGTTGAGCTCTTGAGGTAAGTCGAGTCAATAAGCCACTTTACCAATCCTTTCGATAATCTTGAAAGGACCTACATATAGAGGAGTGAGTTTTCCTTTCTTCCCCAAACGTACGACTCATTTCCAAGGAGATACCTTGAGAAGTACGAGGTCACTGAAGTTGAATACCAAGGGCTTGTGGCATTTGTCGGCATAACTCTTTTGACGACTTATTGCTTTGAGTAAGTTTGTCGACATAACTCTTTCAACTAAGAGCATCAGCCATGATATTCACTTTACTGGGATGGTAGCGAATCTCGCACTCGTAGTTGTTTAACAATTCCACCCATCGTCTTTGATGCAAGTTGAGTTCTTTTTGGTTAAATATATTTTGAAGACTCCCGTGGTTTGTGTTAACCCCATACTTGGTACCATAAAGGTAGTATCTACAAATCTTTAAGTAAAAAACAACTGTGCCGAGTTCGAGTTCATGGGTGGTGTGGTTCTTTTCATGGATTTTTAGTTGCCTTGATGCATAGGTGATGACTTTTCCTCATTGTATAAGAGTACATCCGAGAGCTTGATTTGAAGCATCACAATAAACGACAAAATCGCTCCATTAGGAAGAACTAAGATAGGAGCATCGCAAAGCATACATTTGAGAATTTGAAAGGATTCCTCTTGCTTGGGACCCCAAGAAAAGGGTTTATCCTTTTGGGTCAAAGACGTGAGAGGCACAACGATTTTGGAGAAGCTGGAGATGAACCGGCGATAATAACCCGCTAATCCAAGGAAAAGCGGACTTCGGTAGGGGACTTCGGAGCAATCCATTTTTGATGGCTTTGCTTTTGTCCAGATTGACATGAGTGCCATTCTCGTTTACGAAATGAACAAGGAGGTGAACTTCCTTTAGCCAAAATTCACATTTAGAGATTTTGGCATATAGAATGTTCCGCTCGAAAGAGTTCTAAGATTAAACGCAGGTGTCACTCATGTTCGGTTTTGTATTTAGAGTAGATTAGAATATCGTTGATGAACAAAATCACAAAACAGTTCAAGTAATGCTTACACACACGGTTCATCAAACCCATAAAAACCGCGGGTGCATTGGTCAAACCGAATGGCATGACCATGAACTCATAGTGAGCGTTTCTAGTGCGAAGTACGGTTTTTGGAATGTCCTATATGAGGATTCAGAGTTGATGATAACCAGAACGAAGGTCGATTTTTGAGAAACACGTTGCTCCTTGGAGTTGGTCGAAGAGGTCATCGATGCGAGGAAGGGAATAACGGTTCTTGACAGTGAGTTGTTGAGTTCACGGTAATCGATGCACATACGAAACAAACCATCCTTTTTTGATGAAAAGGACTAGAACGCCCCAAGGGGATGTGCTAGGGTATGAAACCTTTCTCAAGCAATTCTTGAAGTTGGCTAGATAGCTCTTGCATTTCCGAAAATGCGAGACTGTAGGGAGATTTTGCAACGGGTGTACCGTCGGGTATGAACTCGATTTGAAAATCAATGAAACGAGGAGGAGGAAGACCAGGTAAGTCTTCGGGAAGAACCTCCAGGAAATCACTTCGTCCATTGCCCTTCTCCTCCATAACGTGGACTAAAAAGGCGAAGTACTCTTACGTACGTACTTTTGGGCTTGTCTGCAAGACATGAGTTTGAGTCCTATGGAGGGTTTCTTGCCATAGATCCGTAAGATGTCATCAGATGGAAGTGGAATACGGATAAACCTTTTGAATCAAACGATTTTGGCATGGACCTTGGTAAACCAGTCCATGCCTACTATGATGTCAAAGCTACCTAATTGCATGAGTATGAGTTCGATTGAGAATTCATGCTCGTTAAGGATAAGAACACAAATGCGGAGAATGGATTCGACGATGATAGATTTTCTGTCAGCGACTTCGATGGTGAAGGATTTTTAGCTTAAATCGTGTACATTTAAGCAAGGGTTCAAATTCTACGGTTGCAAAATGCTTATTGCACCAATATCGAAAAGTAAAGAAGCATAAATTCCATTTACGAGAAACGTACCATTAACGGCATCATTGTTGTTTTGAGCTTGAGCCGCGTTGATGTTGAAAGCACGGCCACGAGGCACTTGCACTTGGCCGTGAACGTTGCATTGAGGGAATTAGGGGCTAAGGTGGTTAGGATCACCACATTTGTAACATGGCCGGTCGTTTTTTGTTGGCGGTTGTGGGTTTTGGGTTTGAGGTTAGGTTTGGTTACCTTGTGGTCTAGGTCCACTTCAGCATGCGGTGGCTAGGTGTCCATACCGGTTGTAAGAGGTGCAATGTTCGTATGCGGTGGTGGTTGGATGATGATAGTGACATGTGTTACACTTGGGGAAAGACCCGTATAAGCCTTCTTGTTGAGATTAGGGTTTGGGTTGTTGGGATTTTTTTATCGTTGGTTTGATGGGATTTTAATGACGTAGTTACAATTTTGAAATTTGCGTTTCTTATCATTGGAGTTGTTCTTGGGCTGAGGTTTGGTTTCCTTAGGTTCATCAGAAATTTTGGGTGTGACTTAGTTGACGGCCTTGGTGGGGCCACTAAGAGAAAAGGTTCCATCCTTGACATGGCGTTTGGTTAAGTTGGTGGCTTAGATTTGGGGTTCGGCTGCAGAGATGGCATCGTGAACGCCGATGTAAGTCCTTTGATATACTTCGTGATGGCTCGCTTGTGGTGTTTACTTGGTGAGCGCATAAAACACTAAGCTGCTACAGTTTTTGCATCTCGTGGGGCGGACAAAAATCCTCTACCATAAGTTGCTTAAGCTCTTCCCAAGGTAAAGAGTAAGCTATGTGGATGTTTTGAGGTGTTGGTATTTTTGATGGAGGTTGTGGAAGCTTTGTGTATGGTTTTCTCTTGATAAGTAGTCCTTTAGGGGACTTGTTTGTTGGTGGAAGTGTGGATGTAACATTTGTCACTATTTTAGTGGCAACCGAGGTTTGGGTCAAAGGAGCAGTGGTTTGGGCAACAGGTGTTTGGATAGTGGAAACAATCGTTTGGATAGTTGATGCTATGCTTTTGGAAAACTTTGTTGAGGGGCCTTGATTATCTTGAATTTTCTTTCTTTCAATAATCTCTTGCACTGTCAACATCATGTTTGCTTCCCTTGTATCTTTCTTCTTCTCTTTTTTAATTGGTTTTGTAATTTCTTCTTGTCTAGCTAATGTGTGTGAATTAGATATATTTTTATAAATTGATTTTTCTTCACACAAATTTAGTTTTAAAATAGTTTTACCTTATAACTAAATCACACACACAAAAAGGGAAAGTGTACCCATTGGTTAGTAATATAATTTGTAGGTAAGAACTAGATATCTACCCGTGGAAGCATTGTCTTGGTACTAAACTGTTGTTACTTTAAAGGCTTTTCAAATATCAAGTTGATTTCCTAATTACTAGCATGCAAGTAATAAAAAAACTAAGTTAACGAATTTAAACACTATCTAATGGGAAGTTGTCTAAACTAAGTATCCACTATAGATCATATGATGACTACGGGAAGCACTAGTGATGACACAACCTCTAAATTAACTAAGTTTCGTCAAGGTTCCTAGTTTTATAATGTTTTCGGAAATTAAAATGAACTATCACTCTAATCACCTAGGAATCATTCCTTAAGTTCGGTTTTAAAGTTGGTGTTCATCTCTTAACAAGAGTTATTTGTTTAACTTAAACTTCTAGCTCGACAACTTGGGGAAAACTAATATGAAAAACACACTAATCACCCTAAATTTGTTTAAAGTAGATAATGTCCTAGTGTTGTTCTCGATACGAATCAAAAGCATGAACATGCTAGATAACATTTTTTATCTCATCACAATTACATGCTATAGAATTCACATTAACATTCTGTTGATCTTTCCAAATCCAAATGCAAAAATACATATACACCTCAACTCATCATTCATATCATGTTAATAATCACCATTCCTATTATCATGTTATGAACCTAATTACAAGTAACAAGATTCAATAATTACAATCTACACATGGATTTTCCAACATGTCATGAGAAAAATCATAATCAACCCTTCTTGATGAACAACTTGAAGATGCATATGACCTCTAAGAACAAGATCAGAACTTTTTCATGAAGATCAACACAAACTTATCATCACGTCTACTTCTATATCATCATAATCACAAAAGCTTCAACATTGTTTAGACAACTCAAAGATTTAGCCTCTAAGGCTCATCATGACTAACACAAATTGTTCATACATTACAAAGTTTGACATAAATAAAGTAGCTAACCAAGTTTAAAGCAAGAATTAAATGGTGGATGATAAAGATCTTTAAGAGATTTAGCCTTCTCCAAAGCTCCTCCTTGGTTTCAACTTCCTTCCAAGTGCAATTTTTGAGAGAAAACCATCAATCAAAGACCCAACTCTCTTGAAAACGAGCTGAAACCTCGTATTTAACAATTATCTGTTTGGCACGATCATGCACCTTTTGGAACGATCATGCATGGTCTGTGTCAGGTTTGCTTTTCATCTGTCGATCTTGTTTACTGCCATTTCTGGAAAAATCCGCTCAAAAGTTCCCGAGGTGGCACGATCGAGCCAGGCTCTAGCATGATCGTGCTAGTCAATGTTTGCTCAGTAACGATCCTTGAATGCTCGTAAAATGACTTACCTAGGACAACTTGAACCGGGCACGATCGTGCCTGCGGCTGACATGATCGTGCTAGTCGGTGATTTCTCAATTTGGCTTGTGCATGTGTGTCTGAGTGATAGTGCTGATGATGGATGACCTGGCACGATCGTGCTAGGTGTTGGCATGATCTTGCGATATCTGGCGGTTTGCTGGAATCTCCGGTTTTTGCTCCATTTTTGTCTAGAAGCCTTTGTTTTAGCACCGGGACAAAGCCCCGACCTGTATTTTCACAAACAATTCAAATAAGTACCAAAATCAATAAAGGAATTATCGCATAAATGGGGATAAATTTGACATTTAAAGATGTATAAATTCTTATAGATCACTAGCTGTGTTGTTAGTGCATATTCTGTGTGTCCGCCACTATGCGAATAGGCTAGACAAAGCGTGCGTTGAATATTGTATAGTTTAGAGTGAGATACTAACAGTGACTTTAAAGAGGACGACACTTTCGAGAGGAAGACTGCTCATCCGCACGGATTATCGTTCGAAAGTGTCATGTGCACCATTATCCAATTATGAGACTGTTGTCTCTACAATTGTAGCGGCTGCCTCTCTTAAAACACCTTCAAGTGTCTCATGAGACACATGTGGTGTAACCTCCTCAACTTGTGGACTAGCAATGATTTATGAGCTTTCCCTAGTCACTTGTTATGGTAAACTCTTAGTGATTTGTTGTTGAGAGATGCACAAGTCAGTTTTATCAATTTCATCAAGCAATGTTTAGAATGCAGCTGGTATTTTCTGTAGGTGGTGGGGTGAAAAAAGAAGCAGCCCTGGGAGAGGGGTTTGAGAAGAGATATTCAAGTGAATAATCTCCCTCTTGATTTGGTTTCCCTATTCTTACAACACTATCCTTTTTGAAGATAAGTGAGGAGTATGGCGAGGTGGAGATATTTGCATCTGTTGTCTGGAAGTAACAACAGATGTTTGCTGCTTTTGTGTTATAGCAGGAATCTCTGGCATCTCATCCCCTAGAGTCACCTTCTTTTTGGTTTTTCTTTTGGATATAGGAATAGGAATGGAAGTGGTTTGTATGAAAATTTCTGATGTGGATTCCATAGTGGTTGGTTGATCACCGTTGGCATCAAGAGCAGTGGGCTCAACAACAGATGTTGGTTGCACCATGTTCAAATTTTTCTTGTTTTAAAACCTTTTAAAGGTAAAAACTAAATAATCTTGGATATAAGAGAAAAGGATTGCATGTTTGCCTTTTGGTTGCCTTTATATTTGCCCTTATGTCCATAAACAGTGTTTGGGATAACTTGTAATCTGTGTTTGTTAGTATAGGTTATCCCAAATACTGAGTTTTTAGGGGTTTTTCTTTGAAAGAGGTGGTCTTCACAGACAAGCAAACCAAAAGAGTATGTAAAAAGAATTTCATTTTTCGTTGGGGAAATGTAGTTTGAAAAGTGTTGCACTCACCAGTTGAGCATTGTATCCCCTTTCTATGAACGCATATTGTAAGTCATTTTTAGGAACAGTTTCCATACCATCCATGTCGTTTAGGTTGAAAATATGGAAATGGATTCTGAGGTTATTTGGATTTTTTCTCAGTTAACCTTTGAGGTGATGGTAATGGGCTTTTTGTTACTTAGCAGGACATTTGCATTTGCCCAAAATTATCGGAGGGTAGTAAGGTGTATCGGTAAGCATGTCAATAATTGAGTTTATTGTCATGTTTGACAAGATACATGGGTAGTTGTGTGGATATTTGAGAATAAGAGCCATGGATGAATGTTTTGTGAAAATCTTTTGAGCAGATATTCTTTTGATCGAATATGATTAGTGTTTGATTGCGATTTCAGAGTTTTTCTCTTTTGTAATTCTTTAGGTTTGATGACATTTGGTAAAGTGAAAATTCTGTTTGGCGAGGGTTTTTATAGGGTTTTATGAACAGGGATGATGACGTGGCCAATGGTTACGTTTTTGGTGACGTGGCAGTCCTTTATTTGTTAAGGCAAAACTCTATTTATCAAAGTTGTGTTTGAACAAGGACTTGGTCCCGCTAAGGAAACCCTTTGGTGAAGTAATAAAAAGTGTGATTTGCCAAAGGTCTGTGTGGAAGCCTCTGTTGGTTATCAACAAATGTTTGAATGGATAAAACAGTAGTTGGCACATCCGACTTTGTTCAACAAATGGATGAAATCCCACGTTTGAAACTTCTGTTGGGTTAATAACTGAGTTTTGAAGAGAATAGTGGTTGTGTTTTGTAAAATAGTGGTTATGTTTGACTTTTTTTAGTCAAACAGTGGATAAAGAATCAGTGGTTCTTTGTGACAAAAAGTGGTTAGCAAGAGTTAAACAGAGTTTTAAACCACTAAAAAGATGCTTCACTCCTTTGAACATAGTTTTCATTTTGGTGATTTTTAAAACAAATTTGGTTTTTAAAATTAACATTTTAGTGTGTTTATTTTAAAGAAAAATCTTTTGATATGTTTTCATAAAATATTTTCATGCTTTTGTTCAGATGAGGATATGTGCTAGGGAAACCCTGTTTGAATTTTTAAATCGCCAACAGTTGCTCCCTGTAGATAGTGGGAATGGGTCAATATTGTAGGATATCCAAAGCATTTTCTGCTTTGGATTTGAAACTTTCTTCCACTGCATCAGTTCTTTGAGAATGGTCTTTTGTGATGAGTAGTTGTTGAACTATCTCAAACAGTTGTTTTTGACCCTCTGCAAGTGCTTTTACACTTGGGTCAACTGTTGTTTGACCACTTACAATGAGTTGATCATAAACATGAGGATGCCTGTTTATACTTGATTTTTAGGGCATGTGGATAGATTGATTATACCTATAAGGTACTCTATTCCATGGTGGTTGCCCATATCCTTTGGTATATGTATTTGAGGGTGGTGCATTTGTAACTTGAACCTCTCGATGAACAGAGTTTTGGTTCAATTCCCTTTTCACAGGGGTTTATTCAAACTCAAATAATTTAGGAAGTGGTTGTGATTGCCAATTTACAAGGACCAACTTCACTTTTGACAGCCATTCTTCCTTTTGACCTATTCTAGTTGATGTCATAAGGTTTTAGGAAGGAGCATTGTTGAGTCACATAATTGAATTTCCCACCGATTTTGCACCCAAATGTTGATATCATATGCTATTAACTTAAAACAGTCTTTGATCATATGATTTTTCTTTCCACAAAGTTCACAAAACAATTATGTGATCTTATCTTTCTATTACCCTTGTCTTTCTTATCAGCAACAGATGTTTTAACATTAGCTTGTTAATTGGTGATAGGAGTGATTTTTTATATTGGGTGGCTTAAGACCACCTACATTGGTGAAGTCAACTAGTTTAAAAATTTCAAGCACATCACATTCATCAGACGTTGTAGGTTTAAATTCATATTTTTTGTTTTTCAGTTTAAATGGAACTTTGTGGTTTTTCAAGAGTGATATTTTTACCACAAGGTTCTGTGTTCTTGATTTTTTCACCAGTTGAGTTGGTTGGAATGATCTCAACCATTCCTGAGTCAATGGAAGTGTTGGAGCATTGCTCATTATCATATTTTCTAAACTCAACTCCAAACTTCATATTGTTTTTTATTTGTTTTTCAAGAAGCATCTCATAACCATTGCAAGATTCAACCCATTTTTTACAGGTGGTAATCTGAGTGGATTCTAACTTCTTTTTACAACTTTGATATTTTTCTATCATGGTTTGGAGTTGTTCCTTGGTTATGGTTGCTTCATGTTTGAGACTGCTGATTTCCTGGTCCTTTTCAGTTAGTTTTGTCTTAAAATTCTTTTTTGTTAGTGCGTATTTTATGACAGCAGCTTAGTAGTTTAATTATTTACTCTTTAGATATTTTGTATTGGGCTTAGCAATATTGGTTAGTGAGTTTATTACTGTAATGGGCTTGGAGAATGACCTAGCCCAGTTAGAAGCCCAGTTCGCAGACATGTGATATATAAACATGTTTTGTGATTAGGGTTTACAAAGTTTAGAGATTACTGAAAAAAAAGAACAGAGAGACTAGAGAGAGAAAGAGAGGAAAATGTGTAGAGAGAGAGGGGAAAGATCACAGAGATAGGCTGTGAGGTTGTGTGTGTCTTGAGTTAACTGTAAAACTGCGAGTTTGGATAATCAATAGAAGACTATTTGAAAGTATTTATGTTTATTTTGTTTCTACCAATTTTTGTAACAATCTAATCTAGAGAATTCCGCACTCTAGGTTAGATAAACAATTCTGTCAAGATCTAAGACGTTAAAGGGACCTACAATTTTTAATTTTTAGGAACTATTTCACTAACTTGGACCTTTTCATTATGGTTCTCATTCACTTCTTTAATGTTTGCAAATGCTATGGCATTTGTCTAAACACAATTCTTTGAGAATGTGAGGTGATACCTTGGAAGCAGCAATTTACACTAGATCACCATTGATACATTCAGTGGAACTTTTGGGGTTAGTTTTCTTCAGTCCTTTCTGCATGCTCTTTGTCACAGACAGATGTTTGCTCTGAGCTCTCAGTAGTTTCACCAACAGAGCTTTTACCAATAGTTGTTTTCTTTTTCGATATTCTTCTCTTGAGGTAAATTCAATTGCCATGAAACAAAAATTTGTATGTTCATCACTGTCATTTTCCATTAAAGCAAAATTTTCATCAGTTAAATTTTCTAGAAAGCTGCTCCATCAATAGCCTTGGGTAAAAAAGCATTGCTGATTAGGCTTTGCAGTTGCAAGAGTAGGAGCAAGTTATGGGGGTTGAACTTGTACAACAAGCACTTGAACATACTGTACCAGAGGAACATGAGCTGCTTGTACATAATGCACAGGAACATGGCTTATGCTTTGTGCAAAATGGGTTGTGTTTGGTACACTTGTCTAGGGGTAGTTTGGTTATTTTGATAAAATTGTTGCTATGTGTTAGATTGAGGTCTTTGGTTAGGATATGTGATCCATGTTGCAGAGTTATTTGATTGACAACCGCACTTTCTTGCAAAGTGACCTAATCTGTTATATTTGAAACATTTGATTTTAGATTTATCTAACCCTACCTTTAACCCCCCATTCAACCCTAGATATTTTCTACGGTCCTTTTGCAGAAATTGTTTGCTCTAAGACTGAGTAGGGCCACTTGGTGCAACCTATCCATTTCCTCAAGAGTAATTTGGTCTATATGCTTTAGATCTTCAAAAAAATGATAAACTATCAGAGACATGACTATCATCTTTTGCTGTGAATTCATAGTTTGAGGAAATTGAAAAGAATTGATTCCAATTGATATATCAATGAAGTGATCAAAACTCTGATCATTTTGTATTGCTGAAGATTATCCCTCCTGACTCAGAACTTTTCTAGTTTCCTGAAGCTTCTTTTCTAGTTTTGTATTCCAATTGATATATCAACCGTCAGACACTTTTCTAGTTTCCTGAAGCTTCTTTTTCTGGACAAGCTCTCTTTTGAATCTTAAGAGCTTTCCATGAAGCTGAGTTACGGTCATGCCCTTGAAGTCAAGGGTTGTTCTCATCACTATAGCAATAGTGTCCCACTTCTCAGGAAGAAATCTTAGAAATCCGTTACTTAAAGTTGATTTAGGAAGTTCCTTGTTCACCAACTTTAATTCACTAATTAAACATGAAAATCTCCCAAACTCTTGTAAGGGTTTCTCCCTTAACCTGTGCGAAAGTCTTGTATTGTTGGTTAAGGATTTCTCGAGTGTTCTCGATCACTTATCTGTTCCACCAAACTGCTCTTTTAATGCATCCCCATAACTCTTTAACATTGTTGCAATGTAACAGGCTGGCATATATTTCATTTGGCAGATTTATGGCCATGATGCTAAAGGCCTTGGTATCTAACTCAAATTTATGGAAATCCAGCTCTGAGTAGTTTTCCGGCTTCTTTGGCTCTTGAACACTCGATTTTTTGGCACTAGGTACCATTGGAATGTGAGGTCCAAATACTACATACTTCCAACACCTAGTGTTCTGTTGAGCAAGTATGTGAGCCATCCTGCGTTGCCAGATATTAAATTCAGATCTGACAAGCATGGGAGGCTTATTGTAGAAGAACATAGTATGTCTTAAACACTTTTTTAGTTCTGCACTTTACTACTCTGAGTTACGAATAGATTGGATCTTTGTGAGCTAATCTTTGAATGCTAAACTAATTGTGAAATCAAGTTTAACATGACCAAACTCTGGTACCAATTGTAAGGTAGCGAGTTTATAAGTCTTGTGAGTAATACTTAATTAAGAACAAACAATGTTGAATTGTAAGACAGATAAATATTCACAAGCAAGGAATTATCATCAACAACTGTTTTTCATTGAATAAAAAAAATTAGAAGTTACAGTGTGATTGACTCTACAAACTCACATTCGGCCTCATTACATACAAATGTATTCGTACAGAATGATGTGTGTGATAAAAAGATCTCTAACAGGTGAGATCTATTTATACTAAGTACAAAAGGTCTCCTTGTGATTGGCTGACATTACCCTGATAGTGACATCTAACATTCCTAACTAGAAAAAAGATTCCACAGATGTTGCGGGAATCAAACCGCTGATCTAACTAAGCTAAACACCATTAATAAGCTAATACTATTACATTAGGAAACATATATTCTTCAACCTTTGTTGCTTTGTTCTAAACATTTGTTTGGCCACAACAGATGTTTGGTCTTCATGAGCTGAACTTTACTTCATCAACAGTGGTTCCAACACTTCAAACAGGGGATAACATATCTTCAACAGATGTTCTGATCTAGGTGTTCAAGACTTACTATCTTTGGGAGGAGTCTAGTTCAATTTGTTGTTTATTTCTTGATCCTTTGGTCATGCTTTGGCTTTTGAATATCACCTGTTCTTTTGTAGGTCTAACATAGGTTATTTAATTTTTTTTACATGAACCCAACAACAACTCGTTATATGACGCTATTTTTGGGGAGCTAGTGCGCTTTGTATTGTACATTTTTTGTTCTAAAGTGAAAAAAGATCAAAAATTCAAAAAACGTAGAAATGGTTTATTTGTCTCATATTCCACTATTTTCTTTTACCTTCGGTATACTAGTTTTGTATGTGCAGATTAGATGGGGGATCTTATAATGGAAAAAAAAGCTTATTTGTCATGCCGAGGTTGCGGTAATCCATGTCATACATGTGATGATTGCCCATAGTTCCAGTAAAAGTGTGAGGATGCGAGAAAAAATTCTATATGTTGGATGTTTATTATGGAGATACACCTTCATCTTATCCGCACTACGAGGAACCTTCACGTTCACCCAATATTAATTGCTATTCATGTTTCCATTAGAGGAGCACATTTCACCGAAGCGAAGATTGTCCTTACTTTTTGCGATTTTCTAGGAAAGTCGAGTAAAGCATTGTTTATCTTGAGTAGATTGAAAGTTGACGCAACTTCATCATTCAAAGAAATACCGTTTAGCGTTGTTGAGTTACAAATGTGATCTTTTACGAACGGGAATGCAAAGGAATGAGCGATGCCTTTCAGTTAACTAAAAATTGCAGGAAAAACAAATGTGGATGTCTTTAAAGGTTGAGGATGAGGTTGTGGTGAATAGTACCACACCAACTCCTTTAATTGTTGAAAAACCTCCTACTGTGGTTTGGGTGATGATGCTGAAGTGGAAGAAAAGGTTATGGATCTTCAAGAGTGTGAAGATAGATGCTTAAACTCAAACGAAGACACAACACCTTTTGGGGAACCAAGGATTGATGAAATCCATGTTTATCCTGACTCATCTCCTATATCGATTACTAAAACCAGTAAAGTTGGGCATGGAGGTTCAAGCACTTGTAGGTCCACGTGACACACCGATTCGTTCGATTAACGAGTTAACATGAGGAATCTATTAAACACGATGTGGTAGAACAACAGACAATCACAAACACGAGATCTAAATATCATCTTGCTTGTATTATTTAGCGTGTAAACCCTAGATTCCATTACAAAGATGTGTGTGTGTGAAACCCCCTAAAATGTCTCAAAAGTTATGTTTACAAGCTAAGACTTAACTATTTGTAGCCCCACAATTAAGTTCTCTAACTCACTAAGTCATCTTCATTAAGTACTCTAACGTCACTAATTGATCTTTTGTCACATTGGAGCATCAACACAGGACAAGGATAAGGAAGGTAAGACTACAAGACATCGGGCAAGTGATTATGAAATAGCCCTGCCGCAACAACATTCACTCAAAGGACATGCCAGTCATTGAAATAGCCCTGCCGCAACAACATTCCTATAAAACCTAACGAGACTTCACTTATCCACTCGACTCTACCGTGGGGTTTAAAAGGCTTGTTGCATACGCTAAATACAATTGTGATTCCTACGAAAGTGAGTTTAAGATTTTATTTTATATGTATTTTAAAAATTAATCATTTTTTTAACAAATTATAATTTATAACTTAAATGTTGCATTTGGTGAGCAATAATGTTTTAAGTTGGGGATGAGGGATTATTTAATTGGTTGGATTAGTCAAAGTTTTAAAGAGCTTTAATGAAAAATTGCAAAGTTCTTAAAATTTGTGGGTTAATCACAATGTGAAATTTTATTCTACATGGTTTTGCTAAGTTTTGTGAAGGTCCGTAATCAGGCGGTTCTAGACGGAAGTTAATGCGTAAACGTAAACCGATGCGGTAGAATGTTATTACAGAATGGAGTAGAAACAGAATAAAGCGGAAGTCTTCATTCATACCGAATGAGTATACATCTTTATAAGTCAAGCTGTCGGAGTTCCTTTAGAGAATCCGGCAGCACCTCCCCGTAGGGATGGCAAAAACTCAAATGAAAAATGAACACACACCACCTATTTATAGGGAAACATAACAAGTTCGCTTGACATGTGCATAGGAGGACAAGTTCGGGCGAACTTGTCTATCATATGACAAGTTCGGCCGAACTTGTCTTACCACATGTCAAGTTCGAGCGAACTTGACTGCCACATGTCAAGTTCGAGCGAACTTGACCTCCACAGGTCTTCGGGGAACTTGTTCCCTTTTACACTGTAAACTTCGTATTTTGGTCGTGTGTTCGATTCTAACCTATACAATATTCAACACACGCTCATTCTAGCCTATTCGACAAGTGACGAACACAATAGTGCATCAACAGATTCCCCCTTGTTCATTACTGTCAAAGCTTGATCTTGAACTTCAAAGCTTTGAGCCGTGTTTTAATATTCTGCAACTTCAATCAAGGTGTCTGTCGATGTAGTCGAGACGCGTTAACAAATTCCCCCTTAATTGATGATCCGGGTTTGCATTATCAACTTTTAAAAACCGCTGAAATCTCCAGTTCAGATCTTTGGTTGCGTGGTTTCCGACTCCTCTGATTTACTTGACCGACAAATTTTCTCGAATAACCATCAACTCGAAGCTAATCAATGCAGCAGCTTCTCCATTTCGACGATAACCGCATCCGAGTTCAGTTTTTGAAAAAGCGTTGAGCATCGAGAGTTTATTCCGAACACTCCTAAAGTATCAAAAACTCAACCGGCAATTGATAGAAACTTCGAATCACCGCATCTGAAAACTTCAAATCAACGAATACCTTCGAAAATCCGAAATCTCGATTTCAGTAATTGCAGTTAAGCACCCTTCAGAAATATTTGATCAGCAAATCGGTAATCTGCTCATTCAGCAAATCTTCATCGGAAACAGATAATCTGGTAAAGCATCGAATCTGAGAAACATACGTCTGTGACCAAAAATTGCATTCTTCCTCTTCAATCAAAATGCCAGATATATAGCTATCTTTGGTAGACCAGCGCCACTTGATCAGCAAACATCATCATCCAACGACGGTTAGTCTAAAGAGAAGAATGATTCATCTACTTGAAGACTAAAAATAATGGCCACCAAAGGTTATCATCAGATTTCCTTGGTAATTTTGAAACCATCCGTCTGCGGAGCTAGTCATTAATTCCTAAGATCATCACCGAACGTTTTGAACGTTCTCAGTTCCTCACTGGTACTAACGACTGCTAATCCAGCTAATTGTTTCTTCACCAGAGATCAGGACTCTAACCCTTAAGCATCACTCTATATCATAAACTGAAAACTCGGAACTTCCTGGGATCACCCGATGAATCTCAATCCTCTGGATTTCCCGATAATCTGCAATCGGTAACCACCCGGATACTGTTGCAGTAGTCACGAATTTCAAAAAATGCCGGAATCTTCAAATATTGAAAAATTTTTATTCCCCTCATTTTTGCAAATTCTGACAATACTGAAATTTTCACTGAAATTCCCCCTGAAATCCAGAACTTTCAGTTTTTAACAAATGCAGATTTAATGTTTAGACCCATTACTAGTCACGACACCCAAATGATCAACATTCTGCATTGGTATCAATGACTCTCCCGTTATCTTCAAAATTTTGTGACCGTATCACCAAATTTGTACTCTGAAGCTCTAGACGGTGTCCCCAAACATCCCGGTTCGGTCTTCGAGAACCCAAAAAATTTCTATCGCCAAATTTTTTCTGGACACTCATCCCATCAATACGATCAACAAAATTTTTCCATGCCTTTTTTTTAGGCATTGGACCAAGTTCGGGCGAACTTGGTCTCCCAACTCACAAGTTCGGGCGAACTTGATTAAAGTTTGGGCAAACTTGATCAAGTTTGGGCAACTTGATCAAGTTCGGGCGAACTTGATCAAAATGATACAAGTTCGGTCGAACTTGACCAATACAGGTCAAGTTCGGGCAAACTTGATCTCCAAAAAATCAGCCCATTTTCACATTTTTCGATATAGAATCCTTATTTCTTTGAATTTCGAGATGATTCCACCATAGTTTTGGTCGGAAATGGTTTTCTAACAATCCTATCCGTTCAATTTTACTTTTCATACGTGGATTGTATGTTTATTTCAAGTTTTACATCCAAAACCCCTCCTAATGTCCATAAATGTCCAAATTCATGAGCGTAGGTGATAACCGTAGCTATGATACCAATTGAAGGTCTGTGATCAGGCGATTCTAGAGGGAAGTTTATGCGTAAATGTAAACCGATTTGGTAGAATGTTATTACAGAATGGAGTAGAAACAGAATGCTGCGGAAGTCTTCCTTCATACCGAACGAGTATACATCTTTATAAGTCCAGCTTTCGGAGTTTCCGGAGAGAATCTGGCAGCACCTCCCCGTAGGGATGGCAAAAACTCAAATGACAATGAACACACACCACCTATTTATAGGGAAACATAACAAGTTCGCTTGACATGTGCATAGGAGGACAAGTTCGGGCGAACTTGTCTATCATATAACAAGTTCGGCCGAACTTGTCTTACCTAATGTCAAGTTCGAGCGAACTTGACTGCCACATGTCAAGTTCGAGCGAACTTTACCTCCACAGGTCAAGTTCGGGCGAACTTGTTCCCTTTTACACTGTAAACTCCGTATTTTGGTCGTGTGTTCGATTCTAACCTATACAATATTCAACACACGCTCAATCTAGCCTATTCGACAAGTGACGAACACAATAGTGTATCAACATTTTGTAGGTTGTTAAGATAAGATAAACTTTGAAGATAATCACCACATTTGAAGATTTTTCCACAATGACTAGCCAAGTGAACCCGTTAGTTATGTTAAAAATGATCAATTTTATCTTTTTGCATGTTTATTTAGTTTAGCTAGCTCATGTGTATATTTGTTTTTTTTGTTTTTTTGTTTTTTTTTACATTTTGTTAATCTAATAAAACTAGGGTTGATCATCGAGAAAATGCTAAATGTCCCTTGAAAAAGACTTTTTTTTTTCATTTATGAGATATAATAGGAAATTAGTTGTTGCTTATACATCATCAAATGGATCTCTATGGAAGGAAAACATAGATAATTTGTGATATATTTGTAGGCTCGACTCATACTTAAGAACATCAATGTTGCATGCATTATTCTTAATGAATACATATGTGTTTAGTTTACCATCACGGTGTTTCTGGTTAAGAGTAAGTCCCAACAAAAATAGGTTGAGATGTATATCATTTATGGCTTACCATGTTTCCCTTATTATGACACCTCCACCACTAATTAATCGGAAAAAAAATAAAGAGGTGAAAAATTGACCTCCTAGTTATATATTAGTTTAAAAAAAAGAAAAATAAAAAGAGAAAATGCAAAAAGAAAAAAAAATTATTAGAGTAAAATGCCAAAATCGTCCCTAAGTTTTGGGTCTATTTGCCATTTTCGTCCAAAATGATCCTTTTGACCATTTTTGTCCCCAACGTGTTGGAAATTTTGTGAAAATAGTATTTTTCACAAATATAGGAAATAGATATTTCCTAATTTTGGATGATAAATAAATATTATAAACTGAGGTTTATATAGATATTTATTTCCGGGTTTGTGTTCTATGTTGGAAGAGCTTCGCAACGAACTAAACCACGTCCAAAATGACGCTAAGATGAATGAGATATCAATGCTCAAAGTTTGGTGTTTGAAACATTAAATGCTGAGATAAATGGGAAAGTAGCATCTTGTCCCACATAGGAGAAGTGATGAAACTTAAATGGGTATTTAAGTGGGAACACTCCTTCCTTATTGTTTCATGGAAGCACACACTAAGTGTACTTGCGAAGGGTGCGGAGCACCCTAACCTTCACATGCGCGCGCGCGTGGCGTGGGCGATGGGCGCAATGTGGCGCTTTAATGGCGCACGCTCACAACGCCGCGAGACGCTTGAGAGCCACCTTTGTATTTTTGACCGCGCGCGCGTGGATCAATAGAGGCTGCAAGGACCAGGTGGCTGGTTGACCCTGAAGGCTGGCGTGGCAAGGGCGTGGAAGTACACGGGTAGTGGCGCATGGTGCAAGCAGTCCGGGTAGGCGCGAGGACTCCTGACATGCGCGCGCGTGGCACATCAAGGTGAACTAGTATGGTGCGACTGTGTGGCGTGACCAGATAGATTCCCTGGTGACGTGGCGTACGCGCGCAAGGGGTAGCGCACCAGTAGGCTCGCGCCAGAGTGGCACACATGGAGGAGCACCAGCTGACTGGCGTATGGAACAAGCCAGGATGGCGCGCGCGCGCATTAGAGTAGGCGTGCGAGCGAACAACAGCTTCCTGAATTCAATGACAGAGCAGTTACACTTCAACATTTGAAACTGCCATTGACTGAGACTTTGAATAATGAATTAAACTACATTAAAGACATTTAATGCAGAATAATTTTGCCATTCAATTCAGCTTTTCGGTTTCATCTACACCTCCACTATAAATAGGAGGGTAGATCATTGTAGCAAATACACTGAACAAAACCAACGAATTCTCTATAGAAAATTCATCTTCTTCACCTTTCTTGCAGCAAGGTACACCTTCGGGTTGTTGTCATCTCCGGCAGTGCAACTGCTTGGGATGTTGTATCATGGAAACAAATGAGTTCTCCTGGGAGACTCGAAATTTGTTTTAAGGGACCCGTGTCTAACACAATCCTCAGCCAAGAACTTATTTTTCTGTTTGGATTTTGTTCTTGTATTTTTGATTATTTTAGTTTTAAAAGTATTGTAATTTACAGCTTTATTTATTTTTGTATTGTAATTCGAATTTATAAAAGTTTTTATTTATTTTATGCGAACGGATTCCTACAATCTTAAAACAAAATTTTTAAAACACCGTTCATGTAGAATCAAAACCACTCCGTTTGTGATTCAAACAAGTTTTGTTTCACTCGGTTTGTGTTTTAAAAACATTTTTTTTTCTTTTCGTTTTCATCTTCAAAGGAGCGACTTTGGTTGAAAACGATTTCGGATTACTTCATTTCGTTCTTAAAATTACTTATAAAAACTTTCTGTTTTGGTCTTCAAAGTTGGACTTAGAAGCCAAACAGTAAGTGTGCGCTAAAAAAATTATAAAAATTTTATGTTTTTGGTCTTCAAAGTTGGACTTAGAAGCCAAACATTAAATTCGTGGTAATTTAAAAATTGGAGTTTACTTCTATTTTTATTGAGTTAAAACAGAATTTGGACTAAAACTTTAATTTTTATTTCAGAATGTCGACTGAAAACAATACGAATGTGAACACGAATGTTAACAACCTTGTCGTTGGAACCCCTGCCAATACTGTGGGAGCGTCCACAGTGGCTAACCATGCTGAACGACCCGAGAAGTTCAAGGGTCTCCACTTCAAAAGGTGGCAACAAAATATGTTCTTCTACTTGACCACCATGAACCTTGCGAGGTTCTTGACTGAAACCGCTCCCCAACCTGCGGAAAGGGAGACCGACGCTCAAGCTCAGTGCACGGTTGATGCTTGGAAGCATACGGATTTCATATGTCGAGGCTATGTGCTTAATGGCCTTTCGGATGCATTGTATAATGTGTACTACTTTGTCAAGACTTCCAAAGAATTATGGGATCTCTTGGACAAAAAGTACAAACGGAGGATGCGGGAACAAAGAAATTTGTTGTCACCCGTTTCTTGGACTACAAGATGGTTGATAACAAGACTGTTATGAACCAAGTCCAAGAGTTTCAAATTATACTCCATGACATCCACGCTGAGGGCATGGTACTTAGCGAGACGTTTCAAGTGGTTGCGATAATTGAAAAATTGCCTCCTTCGTGGGTAGAATTCAAAAAATACCTTAAGCATAAGCGAAATGAAATGACGGTGGAGGAACTCGTGGTCCGCCTTCGAATAGAAGAGGACAACAGGGTAGCCCAAAAAGGCACCATTGCGCAAGCTACGGCTAAAGCAAACATGGTGGAAGTTGGGGATTCCTCCAAAGGCAAAAGGGGTAAACTAACGAAAAAGGACAAGGGGAAAGCAAAAGTTAACAACCTTGGACTAAGAAAGGGGGCTGTGAAAAAGAAGTCTGCGCCTTTCTAAGGTACTTGTTACAATTGTAATGAGACGGGGCATCGTGCTAAGGAATGCAAGAAACCTAAGCGCGAGCGTGCGCATATGGTTGATGAGGATGGTATGCCTCTAATTGCAAAGATAACCAAGGAAGCGGCTATGATTGAAGAAGTCAACGTGGTGGGCGCAAACCCAGCAGGATGGTTCGTTGACACGGGTGCAACCCGCCATGTTTGTGGAGATAAGGCTCTTTTCTCAACATTCAAGGAAGCAACGGGTGAAAAAAAGCTTTATATCGGAAATAAAGCTACCGCTGATATCAAGGGTGAAGGCACAGTGATCTTGAAGATGACTTCTGACAAGGAGCTCACGTTGAGCAAAGTCCTCTATGTCCCGGATATACGGAAGAATCTCGTTTCGGGTTGGATGCTCAACAAGTTTGGTTTTCGTCTAGTGTTTGAATCGGACAAATTTGTTTTATCTAGACGTGGAATATATGTTGGAAAGGGCTACGCCCTTAATGGTATGTTCAAAATGAATGTAACGGTGGTTAACACAAGAAAAACATGAATGAAATTTCTACTTCTACTTACATGATTGAATCTTCTAATGTTTGGCATGGTAGACTAGGACATGTAAATTTTAATTCATTGCTACGTGTAATTAAATTAAATATGATACCAACATTCCATATCGAGTCCGACTACCAATGCGAGTCATGTGTAGAATCCAAACTTAAAAGAACATCGTTTAAATCGGTTGAAAGAATAACCGAACCCCTAATTTAATTCATACCGATGTGTGTGATTTAAAAGCGGTTCCCACACGTGGAGGAAATAAGTACTTTATCACGTTTATTGATGATTGTACTAAATATTGCTATGTATATTTACTTAAAAGTAAAGATGAAGTAATAGAAAAGTTTATCTTGTAAAAAAATGAAGTTGAGAATCAACTTAAAAAGAAGATAAAAGTGGTTAGAAGCGACCGAGGAGGTGAATATGTTGCACCATTTTCGGATTTATGCGCAAAAAGTGGCATTGCACATGAGTGTACACCTCCTTATCCTCCACAATCAAATGGCGTAGCGGAACGAAAGAACCGCACATTTAAAGAAATGATGAATGCCATGTTGATTAGTTCGGGTGTAATGGAGAAAAAGGAAGCCTTTGTACAAGACACCACTAAAAAATAGTGACGAAACTCCATATGAGTAATGGAGAAAAAGGAAGCCTTTGTACAAATACTTGAAAGTGCGGGGGTGCCTAGCAAAGGTTGTAACATTTGTCAAAAACGGGTTCCAAAACCCGCTTCGTTTTGTAATCGAATATCAAGTTATAAAAGTCACGTTGAATATTTATGAGTATTTTGATTTAAAATGATACATAGTCAATAAATAAACTAAACTATAAAAATTATATTTGATAAAAAGTTAAAACAAAATAAATAAAAAAGAAATGATGCTGCCGGGACTCGAACCGGGGTCAGCCGGTTTATAACTCCAACAACTTAACACACACTCACATCACCACTCCGCCACTTGTTGTTTTCTGTTATCTCTAGGAAACAAATAACCTTTATACTCAAACCCGGTTAAAACCGGTTGCGCCAATTGAGAAACGGAAATCGGCAATTCAATCGTCAAATCGTTTGTTTACTCGCACATTCAGGTTATAACCGATGCACCGACGTTTTCTCATCAATTCAGATTGAATGAACGTTAAATTGTCATCATCATCGGTTTTTATAACCGAAAATAATCAAGTCCCAATTACTTCAACTCAAGGCCTTGCTCGCGACTCAGAAACATCATATCAACATTCCATTTCACTTTCGTCACAACTTCAGTTCGTCAGAACACTTAAATCAACTCGCCAGAATTTTCTGCAAAACCCGCCGGAAAACCATATTCATCCTCAAACGGTAAATCTTTCAATAAACATTGTAGTTCAACAATTGTTAGGCTATTTCTAACTTAAACCTTTCAATTGAAATCGAATTCAGGCACTGTATTCAGTTAATTTCAGTTCGCCGGAAAAATTCTGAAATCTCTATTTTCATCTGAGAATCGGTAAGGGCATTCAAACCCTCTGTTAACATTTGCTGATCACTTCAATTTCACGATTAGCTATAAAAACAGTTAATTGTCTTGTTCAGTTGAAGAGCATAAAAACAGGGACCGACACATTGCCGGAAATCTGAAATAAACCGTTCATCGGTATGTTCACCTCTAATTATCATCTCTGACATTTCATTTAAGCTTTAAGAATGTTTGTAAATCGTAAAAACAAGAAACGGATTAGTGAATCAGTTGACTGTAATCTGAATGTAGAAGACGAAGTTAGTTAAGCTATAAGTTTAATTAAAATCAGTAATATGAACGGGTTAGACACACAGTCCAGCGGTGGACTGTGTGCAAAACATATACGCATGTCCCGAGTTCGATCCCTGATACACGCATTCCTTATGTAATAAAATGCCTTTTTGTTTAAAACTAAACCGGGTTAACTCTGTTAGTTGATAAGTATAATAAAAACAGAGATAATAACCAGGTTAGACACACAGTCCAGCGGTGGACTGTGTGCAACACTAAGTCACACGTCGCGAGTTCGAAACCTGATACTGGCACCGGTTCGTTGAATTAAAATGTTTTTGATATTAAAAGCATTTTGGTTAAACCAAAGTAGTATATAAATATAATTAAAAACAAGATTATTTCGGGTTAGACACGTAGCTCAGTTGGTAGAGCTGCGTGCACGCGTACGGGAGGTCTAGGGTTCGAGCCTCACCCAGCGCAAACTATTTCGCTGACCGAACCGGCCAACAAGTCAACGGTCAACGCAAAATAAACAATTTTTTTATATTTTTATTTATTTAAATTAATTTAAAAATCTATTAAAAATACTTAAAAATAACATTTTTAAAGATAGAAAATAGCCTTAAACTCACAAAAATATATCTAAAAATTTCATTAAAATCCTTAATAAAATCCACTCATTTAATATATTTTTCCGTTATTATTTAGGTTAGTATTACTCGTTGTTCCGCTCATCCAACTCGTGCGTATCTCACCATCTCCAATCCAACGCACCCAATGTGAGTGAATCTTACAAATTCCCCGTTTTAATCACGTTTTGGGGTGTATCATGTGTCTTGTTATATATATTATATAATTAAACCATTGTGCATATATCATATCATGAACTTGTGTATTCAGTTCGTTTCTGTTGTGTAGTTATTGTTGGATGCAATTTATTATTTTCAGTACATGCAATTTCATAGGCCGCCGCTCCCCATTACATTATGAGCGTTGAGCATGTTCCCCATTTCATTATGAGGTTGAACCTGGCGTGCCCAATACGATCGGCTCCGTTTGATTGAGCCTTGATCGCACAGACATTTTCATTTTCAGTACATGCAATACGATCGGCCCCGTTTGATTGAGCCTTGATCGCACAGTTTCATTTATATTATTTATCGTATGATGTTGGTATGTTCATATATGCTATCATATGTTATTGTATGTTATCGTTGTGATTGCTATTTGCCACTGCTTGATTATTTACATTTGCTCATTTATGATTATGCACAATTTTTCATTGATAAACTAACAAGTAAATCATTAATAAATGTTTATCTAATAAGGTTCACTCGCCAACTTATGTTGACCCAAAACCCCCCATTTTTACACATGATACAGGTGAACCAGCAGCAGCCAGAAACACATAGGATTGGACTAGAAGAATAAAATGATTTAGAGTTTGGGATTGTTATGTTTGGTTTATTTTCTTTGTATTGTATGAACATGTTTGGATATTTTGGAAATGTAACTTTGACTTTAATAAATATGAAACATATTAGTAATGTCATGAGCTTTGGTGATAACCCAATTATGCCCCGACTCTTATTCCGCTGCGGGTCGGGGTGTGACAGATTGGTATCAGAGCCATGACTATAGGGATATAGGATAGGTTATTAGACCCTATACTATAGTTGATTAGAAACTATTAAGATTTTTGTGTGTTTCATGCCAAATTTCATGATGTTTATATGTTTTATGTTAAATGTTACATTCAATGTTATGCAAGCATGTTCATAAGTATATATTATCATATAATGCCTATTATGAATCATATACTCATAACATATCACATCCATGAAAGCACACACCACATCATGATTGCTTTTACAATGATTTTTGTGTTTTCAAATCTCATCAAAGTGAGTTCTCACGACGGGCATGTAGTAACTGGAAGGGTACCAGTACCGGTAGTCGGAATGTCCTGTCTAGGCTGGCATTCGTATAAATCCAAAATAAAGGACCAGTTTGCCTACCTGGGGACTAACGATGAGAGTACGAAGTACCTATTAGGCCAAAGCATGCTATACCAAACGTCGTGTGAGCTAACCCCATTTTGAGTTGTCATTGTGTCTACACCTGGACACGTTCCGACCAAACATCTCATGAACATATTTTGTGGTTTGCATTCGGGTGATGCGAGTGTTAAATTGCCAATACTAATGTGAATCCTACCAAGCCAATAGCCATGGGGGCCCACATGACTATATAGGTGAAGGTATGGGGGACATTAGAGGCCCAACATGAGCAAACCCAAGACATCCTATGGATGTAGTTGCATTATTGATATTTATGTTATTTTCATTTTCTTAAAGACACATGACACCTAAAAAGACACCATGAACTCACAATCTTCTCATGTATGTTCCTGTAGATGTCGTCCAGACAACAACGATGGGGTAAAAAATCAGGAAGGTCTCAGGAACGCTTGGCCACCCAAATCGCGAAACAAATGGCCACGATACTGCCTGACATTGTGTTCCAAGTACAACAAGCCCTCGCTACAAATCCTACTAACCCTCCCCAACAACATGACCAGAACATCGATAACCCTCCTACCAGCAAGTGTTCGTACAAACATTTCAAGTCTTGTGATCCTCCTAAATTTGAAGGGACCGAGGGTGTCACTGCTCTCCTACATTGGTTCGAGGAGATGGAAAACACCTTTCTAAACTGCGATTGTCCTGAGGATCGCAAGGTTCGATACGTTACCGGGAGACTATTTGGGGTAGCTCTCACTTGGTGGAATACCGAGAAAGGGAAGAGGGGAACGGAAGATGCAATGGCATTAACTTGGGAGGAGTTAAGGGAAATCATGACTAGGCGTTTCTGTCCTAGGAGTGAAATTAAAAAGCTGGAGGACGAATTTCATTCTCTAAAGCAAAAGGAGGGTGATCACACCACCTATAACAAGAGGTTCTTGGAGTTGAACCAAATGGTTCCAAATTTGTTCACCCCAACCTATCGTCTGATCGAGCATTATATTCGAGGACTTCCCTCGAAAATTCAAGATTCAGTTCTCAGCATCTCACCAGTAACCCTTGAAGCTGCTATGGAGCTAGCAACTGAACTGACCGAGAACCGAATTCGCAACGGGAAGTTCAAAGAAGAGAAAAAGAAAGCCCGGTTGAGGGTCAAACATCAAACCATCCCATCTCTTCTTCTAAGTTTGCTAACAAGAGGAAGCGCAACACCAGAAATTTTGCAGTTACTCAAACCAACTCCCCTATTCCTGCTGCACCCATTACTCAAGTCACTCCTTCACCCGCACCATATAGAAGACCTTACACTGGCCCGCTACCAAAATGCAACCGTTGCCAATATCACCATTCCCCTGATCATCCCTGCCAATATTGCACCGGCTGCGGTCGCGCGGGTCATACTGTTCAAACCTGCCGCATGCCTCAACGAACGAACCGCCACCAACCTTTAACCCAACCCACCAACAGTTAATGGGTCAAGCCCAACAACCCCTACCATTTCCACCCACCCAACATTTAGCCCAAACATACTACCAACCCAACTATCCTATGGGCCAACCTATGCGGGCTTGCTACAATTGCGGAGACCCAAGCCACTTCAGAAACACTTGTCCAAGGTTAGTAAACATTATTCATGCTCAGGCCCAAGCCAACCCGGTGAACCAAGCAAACCAAGCTCCTCCACCTGCCAGAGGAAGAGCTTTCAATATTAACGCGAATCAGGCTAGAGCTGACGGCAATGTGGTTAACGGTACGTTCCTTATAAATGGTAGATATGCATCTATGTTATTTGATACTGGTGCGGATAGAAGTTTTGTGTCTTTAGAATTTGAACCTATCTTAAGCAAAAATCGGGATAAGCTCACAGAATCCATAACGGTAGAAGTTGCGGACGGGAAACCAGTTTCATTAAACTCTATTATACGCAACTGTACACTCACCTTAAACAACCACGATTTCTCAGTCGACCTTATTCCTATGAAGCTGGGAAGTTTTGATATCATAATCGGTATGGATTGGCTCAGTCAACATCAGGCAGAAGTTGTATGTCGTGAAAAATTTATTCGTATTCCTCTTTCAAACGGTCAGACTCTTCGAATCATTGGAGAAACCTCGTCGAAAGGGCTCAGCTTAATGTCTTGTCTTCAAGCTCAAAAATATCTTCGCAAGAATTATGTCGCGTTTTTAGCTCATATCATCAAAAGGGAACCATGGAGAGGAAACTTGAAGACATTCCTGTAGTAAAAGACTTCCCGCAAGTTTTTCCTGACGACATTTCAGGACTTCCTCCAGTTAGAGACGTCGAATTCCGTATTGATCTTATACCTGGTGCTACACCAGTTGCAAAGTCTCCTTATAGGTTAGCCCCCTCTGAAATGCAAGAGCTAGCCAGTCAATTACAAGAGTTGACTGACAAAGGATTCATACGTCCCAGCTCGTCGCCTTGGGGTGCACCTGTCCTTTTTGTAAAGAAGAAAGATGGATCGTTTCGTATGTGCATCGACTACAGAGAGCTCAACAAATTAACAATCAAGAATCGCTATCCTTTACCTCGCATTGATGATCTTCTTGACCAACTACAAGGTGCCAACTGCTTTTCAAAAATCGACCTTCGATCTGGCTATCATCAACTTAGAGTACATGAAGAAGACGTCCCTAAGACTGCTTTTCGAACTCGTTATGGCCACTATGAATTCATGGTTATGCCATTTGGTTTAACCAACGCACCAGCTATCTTCATGGACCTAATGAACAGAGTCTGCAAACCTTATCTTGATCGCTTTGTTATAGTCTTCATCGACGATATTCTTATTTATTCAAAATCTAAATCTGATCATGAGCGTCATCTTCGACTCATCCTTGCACTTCTAGAAAAGGAAAAGCTTTATGCCAAATTCTCCAAATGTGAATTCTGGTTAAAAGAGGTGCAATTCCTCGGGCATGTAGTCAATGACAAGGGAATACATGTCGACCCTTCAAAGATCAAAGCGGTTCAAGAATGGCAAGCTCCACGAACACCAACTGAAGTAAGATCTTTTCTTGGTTTGGCTGGTTATTATCGTCGGTTCATTTCAAATTTCTCTCGCATTGCTGTACCACTCACGGCTTTAACTCATAAGGGAAAACCTTTCATATGGGGACCCAAGCAAGAAGAAGCCTTTCAAACTCTTAAACAAAAACTTTGTGATGCACCAGTCCTCACTCTTCCTGAAGGTTGTAATGACTTTGTGGTCTATTGCGACGCGTCAGGGCAAGGATTAGGCTGCGTTCTAATGCAAAGAGGAAAAGTTATAGCTTATGCTTCGAGACAACTCAAGACGCATGAGAAGAACTACACCACTCATGACCTAGAACTTGGAGCCGTTGTGTTCGCTCTTAAGATATGGAGGCATTATCTCTATGGTACTAAGTGTGAAATATACACTGACCACAAGAGTCTTCAACATATCTTCAATCAAAAGGAGTTAAACATGAGGCAACGAAGATGGGTCGAACTTCTAAATGACTACGACTGTGAAATTAGATACCACCCTGGTAAAGCAAATGTGGTGGCTGATGCACTTAGTTGAAAGGGTTATGCGAACTCCATTCGTCTTCTATGTTCGCAAATTATAACTGACATTAAAGATCGAATTCGAGAAGCCCAACACGTTTCAATAACGGAAGAAGATATACGAAAGGAGATGTCCTGTGGAGCTGAGCTAAAAATTGAAACTAAATCTGACGGTATTCTGTATTACCTAGATCGTATCTGTATACCTAACCACAACAATCTTCGTGAAATTCTTATGAATGAAGCTCACAAAACGCGATATTCTATACACCCAGGAGCCGATAAGATGTATCAAGACCTACGATATACCTATTGGTGGCCTGGAATGAAGAAGGATATTGCTGTTTTTGTTTCCAAGTGCCTTACATGTTCCAAGGTGAAGGCTGAACACCAAAGACTCTCAGGACTTCTGGTCCAACCGGAAATACCTGTATGGAAGTGGGAAAATATAACCATGGATTTCATTACCGGGTTACCTCGCACTTCTGGTGGGTATGACACTATATGGGTAATTATAGACCGACTTACAAAATCCAGCTCACTTTATTCCTATCCGCGAAGATTTCAAGAACGAAAAGCTTGCTCGTATTTATATCAGCGAAATCGTAAGCCGACATGGGGTACCGTTAAGCATTATTTCTGATCGTGATGGTCGTTTCACTTCACGAACATGGCAAGCAGTACAATCCGCTATGGGTACGCGATTAGATCTCAGTACCGCCTATCATCCTCAAACTGATGGACAGTCTGAGCGCACCATTCAAACTCTTGAAGATATGCTTCGAGCATGTGTCATAGACTTCAAGGGAAATTGGGACGCCCACCTACCATTAGTTGAATTTTCGTACAACAACAGCTATCATTCAAGCATCGGCATGGCACCTTTTGAAGCCTTATATGGTCGTAAGTGCTGATCTCCTGTATGTTGGCACGAAATTGGGGAAGCTCAAATCACTGGTCCAGAATTGATCCAAGAAACCACAGACAAGATCCATCAAATCCGAAACAATCTTCTAGCGGCTCAGAGTCGTCAAAAGAGTTATGCAGATAAACGACGGAAGCCTTTAGAGTTTAACATTGGTGATCATGTACTTCTAAAAGTGTCACCGTGGAAGGGAGTAGTTCGTTTTGGTCAAAAAGGCAAGCTAGCACCACGCTACGTAGGACCTTTCTAGATACTCGAAAGAGTAGGACCTGTAGCATACAAGCTTGACCTACCAGAAGAACTCAACAGGATTCATCCCACATTCCACGTGTCGAACTTGAAGAAGTGCCTCGCTAATGAAAACCTCCACATTCCTCTGGAAGATATTCAGATTGATGAATCTATGCATTTTATTGAAAGACCAGTAGAGATCATGGACTTCGGAGAGAAACGTCTACGACGAAGTCGCATTCCAATTGTTAGGGTACGCTGGGAGTCGAAACGGGGACCTGAGTTTACTTGGGAACGTGAAGACTCAATGCGTGAAAAATACCCGCATCTTTTTCCTACTACTACTTAAATTTCGGGACGAAATTCCTAAAAGTAGGGGATACTGTAACATTTATCAAAAACGGGTTCCAAAACCCGCTTCGTTTTGTAATCGAATATCAAGTTATAAAAGTCACGTTGAATATTTATGAGTATTTTGATTTAAAATGATACATAGTCAATAAATAAACTAAACTATAAAAATTATATTTGATAAAAAGTTAAAACAAAATAAATAAAAAAGAAATGATGCTGCCGGGACTCGAACCGGGGTCAGCCGGTTTATAACTCCAACAACTTAACACACACTCACATCACCACTCCGCCACTTGTTGTTTTCTGTTATCTCTAGGAAACAAATAACCTTTATACTCAAACCCGGTTAAAACCGGTTGCGCCAATTGAGAAACGGAAATCGGCAATTCAATCGTCAAATCGTTTGTTTACTCGCACATTCAGGTTATAACCGATGCACCGACGTTTTCTCATCAATTCAGATTGAATGAACGTTAAATTGTCATCATCATCGGTTTTTATAACCGAAAATAATCAAGTCCCAATTACTTCAACTCAAGGCCTTGCTCGCGACTCAGAAACATCATATCAACATTCCATTTCACTTTCGTCACAACTTCAGTTCGTCAGAACACTTAAATCAACTCGCCAGAATTTTCTGCAAAACCCGCCGGAAAACCGTATTCATCCTCAAACGGTAAATCTTTCAATAAACATTGTAGTTCAACAATTGTTAGGCTATTTCTAACTTAAACCTTTCAATTGAAATCGAATTCAGGCACTGTATTCAGTTAATTTCAGTTCGCCGGAAAAATTCTGAAATCTCTATTTTCATCTGAGAATCGGTAAGGGCATTCAAACCCTCTGTTAACATTTGCTGATCACTTCAATTTCACGATTAGCTATAAAAACAGTTAATTGTCTTGTTCAGTTGAAGAGCATAAAAACAGGGACCGACACATTGCCGGAAATCTGAAATAAACCGTTCATCGGTTTGTTCACCTCTAATTATCATCTCTGACATTTCATTTAAGCTTTAAGAATGTTTGTAAATCGTAAAAACAAGAAACGGATTAGTGAATCAGTTGACTGTAATCTGAATGTAGAAGACGAAGTTAGTTAAGCTATAAGTTTAATTAAAATCAGTAATATGAACGGGTTAGACACACAGTCCAGCGGTGGACTGTGTGCAAAACATATACGCATGTCCCGAGTTCGATCCCTGATACACGCATTCCTTATGTAATAAAATGCCTTTTTGTTTAAAACTAAACCGGGTTAACTCTGTTAGTTGATAAGTATAATAAAAACAGAGATAATAACCAGGTTAGACACACAGTCCAGTGGTGGACTGTGTGCAACACTAAGTCACACGTCGCGAGTTCGAAACCTGATACTGGCACCGGTTCGTTGAATTAAAATGTTTTTGATATTAAAAGCATTTTGGTTAAACCAAAGTAGTATATAAATATAATTAAAAACAAGATTATTTCGGGTTAGACACGTAGCTCAGTTGGTAGAGCTGCGTGCACGCGTACAGGAGGTCTCGGGTTCGAGCCTCACCCAGCGCAAACTATTTCGCTGACCGAACCGGTCAACAAGTCAACGGTCAACGGTCAACGGTCAACGCAAAATAAACAATTTTTTATATTTTTATTTATTTAAATTAATTTAAAAATCTATTAAAAATACTTAAAAATAACATTTTTAAAGATAGAAAATAGCCTTAAACTCACAAAAATATATCTAAAAATTTCATTAAAATCCTTAATAAAATCCACTCATTTAATATATTTTTCCGTTATTATTTAGGTTAGTATTACTCGTTGTTCCGCTCATCCAACTCGTGCGTATCTCACCATCTCCAATCCAACGCACCCAATGTGAGTGAATCTTACAAATTCCCCGTTTTAATCACGTTTTGGGGTGTATCATGTGTCTTGTTATATATATTATATAATTAAACCATTGTGCATATATCATATCATGAACTTGTGTATTCAGTTCGTTTCTGTTGTGTAGTTATTGTTGGATGCAATTTATTATTTTCAGTACATGCAATTTCATAGGCCGCCGCTCCCCATTACATTATGAGCGTTGAGCATGTTCCCCATTTCATTATGAGGTTGAACCTGGCGTGCCCACATACGATCGGCTCCGTTTGATTGAGCCTTGATCGCACAGACATTTTCATTTTCAGTACATGCAATACGATCGGCCCCGTTTGATTGAGCCTTGATCGCACAGTTTCATTTATATTATTTATCGTATGATGTTGGTATGTTCATATATGCTATCATATGTTATTGTATGTTATCGTTGTGATTGCTATTTGCCACTGCTTGATTATTTACATTTGCTCATTTATGATTATGCACATTTTTTTTGATAAACTAACAAGTAAATCATTAATAAATGTTTATCTAATAAGGTTCACTCGCCAACTTATGTTGACCCAAAAACCCCAATTTTTACACATGATACAGGTGAACCAGCAGCAGCCAGAAACACATAGGATTGGACTAGAAGAATAAAATGATTTAGAGTTTGGGATTGTTATGTTTGGTTTATTTTCTTTGTATTGTATGAACATGTTTGGATATTTTGGAAATGTAACTTTGACTTTAATAAATATGAAACATATTAGTAATGTCATGAGCTTTGGTGATAACCCAATTATGCCCCGACTCTTATTCCGCTGCGGGTCGGGGTGTGACAAAGGTGATTGTACCACCTCCTAAGACTCTTAAGATAGGACCCAAAACTGTTGATTGTGTATTCATAGGATATGCACATCAAAGTAGTGCACATCATTTTCTTGTACATGAGTCCAAGAATCCCGATGTCCACGTAAACACTATCATGGAGGCAAATCCCAACATCGTCTCATATTTTGAAAATGTATTTCTTATGCTAGGAGAACCACATGAAACTTCACCAACAACGGTTGATGAAGCAGGTCCAAGTTCATCTACATGGCTAGATGAAAGACATGAACGACCAGAGGTCGACGAGGGTGAACTTAGACGAAGTAAACGACCAAGGGTTGCAAAATCCTTCGGGCCAGACTTCATGAGCTATATGGTTGAGGGTGAGCCCAATACCTATCGCGAAGCGGTTTCTTCGGCGGAAGGACCTCAATGGAAAGAAGCAATTAAGAATGAAATTGATTCTATATTGCAAAATCATACTTGGGAGTTAGTAGATCTTCCACCTGGTTGTAAACCACTTTGATATCGTTGGATATTCAAAAGGAAGATGAAAGCTGATGGAAGTATTGATAAATACAAGGCGAGGCTAGTAATAAAAGTGTTTAGACAAAAACAAGGTCTAGATTACTTTGATACTTACTCACCTGTGACACGAATAACCTCTATAAGATTGGTTCTTGCAATTGCGGTTTTAAGAAATTTGGAAGTTCACCAAATGGATGTAAAAACCGCATTTCTAAATGGCGATTTAGAAGAAGAAATTTACATGGAACAACCCGAGGGTTTTTCTGCCCCAGGAAAAGAGGGCAAAGTATGTAAATTGGTCAAGTCTTTGTACGACTTGAAGGAAGCTCCAAAACAATGGCACCAAAAGTTTGATCATGTCATGATTGACAATGGTTTCAAAATAAATGAGTGCGACAATGTGTTTACTATAAAAACACACCAAGAGGTTATGTAATTTTATGTCTTTATGTAGATGATATGCTTATCATTGGGAGTAACGATCATATGATCAACTCAACGAAAGACATGTTGAAAACAAGGTTTGACATGAAAGACATGGGCTTAGCGAATGTGATTCTTGGTGTAAAAATCACTAGAACGCAAGATGTTCTTATCTTAAGTCAAACTCACTACGTGGACAAGATCCTGGGGAAATTCAAATCGGAAGATACGAGTATAGCTCGAACTCCAATTGATAATACTCAACGTCTAAGGAAAAATAGAGGCGAAGGAGTTGCTCAGTTAGAGTACTCAAGGATCATTGGTAGTCTCATGTATCTAATGACATGTACTAGACCCGACTTAGCATATGCAGTAAGCAGGCTAAGTATATACACTAGTAATCCAAATGATGATCATTGGAAAGCTATCACACGGCTGTTGAGATACATAAGATACACGAGAGATTACGGATTACATTATACCCGTCATCCAGCAGTGATCGAAGGATACACTGATGCGAACTGGATTTCGGATATAAAAGATCATAGATCGACAAGTGTATATGTGTTTACACTTGCGGGAGCAGCTATAGCTTGGAAGTCATCCAAGCAAACTGTTATAGCTAGATCCACGATGGAATCGGAATTCGTCGCTTTAGATAAAAGCAGTGAAGAGGCGGAATAGCTACATCAATTTGTGGAAGATATTCTAAGATGGCCAAAGCCGTTGACGGCGATTTGCATACATTGTGATAATACATCAACACTTGTGAGAGCACAAAGCTCTATGTACAACGGCAGATCAAGGCACGTTCGACGTAGGCACAACACAGTACGTCAACTAATCTCAACGGGTATTATCTCGGTTGACTATGTGAAGTCAAAAGAGAATATTGCAGTCTCGTTAACGAAAGGCTTAAGCAAAGATTTAGTTTATAAGACGTCAAGTGGAATGAGACTAAAGCCCATGGATGAAGGGAATATGAGGGAAACCTAACCTAGTTGACTAGAGATCCTAAGATCTAGGTTCAATAGGCAAACTTAATCATAAACCCAAAGGGAGTCATTGTGGGGGGTGCCCCAAAAGATTAATAAGGGAGTCGTATACTTCCTAGTCCATTCCAATCAGTGACATGAAGTAAGGTTATGCATATTGATGTTAACGATTTAGGGAAATCCAAATTAACCATGATGCTTTTAATGATTCGACGTATCACCTATGTTAGAGAGAAGTGGGGTCGCTTCGAATGGATTTGTGGGGAGGCGCAAATCCTAGAGCTCTCGCAGAACCAGAAAGTGTTCCATGACCATGAACGGACACAACCATGAGGAGTTGACTAAACTAGGGAGAGTATTGTGTGAATGTATATTGTCGCCTACATAAATAGGGTATTGTTCAAAGGCACCGCGTCTACAAGACCCTAGGAGGCTAAGTATGCTTCACAAAAGAGGGTTCAAAGGTTACGCCTACCTATCTTGCAATACTCGACTGTTGAATTTGTATTGTTGAAACTTGAAAGGGACAAGATAGATTTCCATTCATGTGGGGGATTGTTGGAAAATTTGTGAAAATAGTATTTTTCACAAATATAGGAAATAGGTATTTCCTAATTTTAGACGATAAATAAATATTATAAACTGAGGTTTATATAGATATTTATTTCCGGGTTTGTGTTCTATGTTGGAAGAGCTTCGCAACGAACTAAACCACGTCAAAAACGGAGCTAAGATGAATGAGATATCGATGCTCAAAGTTTGGTGTTTGAAACATTAAATGCTGAAATAAATAGCATCTTGTCCCACATAGGAGGAGTGATGAAACTTAAAGGGGTTTTTAAGTGGGAACACTCATTCCTTATTGTTTCATGGAAGCACACACTAAGTGTACTCGCGAAGGGTGCGGGGCACCCTAACTCGCGCACACGCGCGCGCGTGGCGTGGGCGATGGGCGCAATGTGGCGCTTTGATGGCGCACGCTCGCAACACCGCGACCCGCTTGAGAGCGCCTTTGTATTTTTGACCGCGCGCGCGTGGATCAATATAGGCTACAAGGACCAGGTGGCGGGTTGACCCTGAAGGGTGGCGTGACAAGGGCGTGCAAGTACACGGGTAGTGGCGCATGGTGCAAGCAGTCCGGGTAGGCGCGAGGACTCCTGATATGCGCGCGCGTGGCGCATCAAGGTGAACCAGTATGGCACGACCAGATAGATTCCCTGGTGACGTGGCGTACACGCGCAAGGGGTGGCGCACCAGTAGGCTCGCGCCAGAGTGGCGCGCATGGAGGAGCACCAGCTGACTGGCGTATGGAACAAGCCAGGATGGCGCGCGCGCATCAGAGTAGGCGTGCGAGCGAACAACAGCTTCCTGAATTCAATGACAGAGCAGTTACATTTCAACATTTGAAACTGCCATTGACTGAGACTTTGAATAACGAATTAAACTGCATTAAAGACGTTTAATGCGGAATAATTCTGCCATTCAAATCAATTTTTCGGTTTCATCTACACCTCCACTATAAATAGGAGGGTTAGATCATTGTATCAAATACATTGAACAACACCAACGAATTCTCTACAGAAAATTCAACTTCTTCTCCTTTCTTGCAGCAAGGTACACCTTCGGGTTGTTGTCATCTCCGGCAGTGCAACTGCTTGGGCTGTTGTATCTTGGAAACAAACGAGTTCTCCTGGGAGACTCGAAATTTGTTTTAATGGAACCGTGTCTAACACGATCCTCAGCCAAGAACTTATTTTTCTGTTTGAATTTTGTTCTTGTATTTTCGATTATTTCAGTCATAAAAGTATTGTAATTTACAACTTTATTTATTTCTGTATTGTAATTCGAATTTATAAAAGTTTTTATTTATTTTATGAGAACGGATTCCTATACAACGTTTGGCAGTTTTTGCCATTTTCATCCAATGCATTAACATGGTTTATTTTTTCTGTTAACGAAGCGTAATTTGCACATTTTACTTCTATTATTGCTTTTTATTTTCTTTTCTATATTTTTTAACCTTTAAATGAAATAAAATAAAAATTATTTATAATCTCACCCAATCACCCCTACCCCTACCCCCACTCCTACACCTCTGCAACCTTTTTTTTTTTACAACAACATGATTCCATTTATCACAAAAATCCATACGCCAGAACGGCAGAAGTGAATCAGCAGGCTTGAACTCACAAAACCCAATTACATCAATTCACCCAAAATAAATACAACACAGATCATTAAAACTGAATCGCCGGAGAACCCTAACCACCATCATCGTCAACCCGTCACCATCATAGTAGATCCTTTTGAAGATGTTCTGATTTTGAACGATAGTAGCATCCTGGATTCTTCCTCTTAGAGGAGAAAAATTCTTGATAGATCTAATTCTATTAGAAGAATGGCTGTTGTTGTTGCAGAATTGGTCGATTTATGGTGGTGGAAGTGGTTGGTTTACGGTGGTGGTGAATGTGGTGATCGATTTCCGGTGGTGGAGGTGGTGGTCAGTTTTCGAAGGTTGGTTTACGGTGGTGGAGGTGGTCGGTTTACGGTGGTGCAGCAGGTGGTGGTCAGTGGATTTAGGTGGTGGTTTACGTCTTACGGGTAGGTTTAGAGAGAGAGAGAGAGCTGTAGAGGTTTAGAGAGAGAAAGATGGGGGTTTATAGAGAGAGGGAGAGAGAGAAAGAGAGTCGCAGAGGGTGAGGTTTTAGAGAGGGAGGGTGGAGTGGTGTGGGTGTAGGTTTTATATTTTTTTATAAAAAATTTAATGGTTAGAAAAATATAAAAAAAAGTAAAAATGATAAAATATCCATATTGCCTTTGAGTTAACAGAGAAAGTAAACCATATTAGTGAATTAGATGAAAATGGCAAAAACTGCCAAACATTGGGGGCAAAAGGTACAAAAAGGTCATTTTGGACGAAAATGACAAACAGACCCAAACCTCAGGAACGATTTTAGCAATTAACTCAAATTATTGTTGCATTAGTCACAAGTGATGTTTTTATTTATAAGATCATGAAGGGGGAAAAGTCTCCATGTTCATAAGCAAAGCCAAATAAATTAAGGGTTAAAGAAAAATAATTATTGTGTCATGGTGTTGGTGCATGGTCGCATCAAGTGTTATTTTGGAAATCTTCAACATGCCTTGAGGTTGGGTAGCGTTTGCTATAGGTGTCGGGGGTGAGGAGGTTAAATTATAATTGGTAATCTTGTATATTATAAAGCATAACACATTTGGTTGGGATTAGACGGGTTTGAGTTTAAAGTGGAAAAAATAACTGGTAATCACAATTACCATGTCGATACTAACCCTACTCAAAAAAAGTGCGATAAGATTAGCTAGCGATTCTGATTTCATTGTCACTTTTTCGGGACATAAAATTATTAAGTTGGGAATGTTTGATCGTTGTATTTTAGGTACACCTTATTGCATATTAATTATAAAAAATAGAATGCATTGATTTTACCTAAAATATATAACTTTTACTTGTTTTTGTTATAAAATATATTATATTATGTGGTTATCAACTCCTAAAATAGATTGGCTTGTTCTTCAAGACTCCATCTCCTATATATTCATTGTATTACATTGTAAACAATATGCCTATCAATGAAAGATCAATCTCTTTTTCCCTGTTGTTCTCTTCTTCTCTTGTGCTAGTAGGCTAGTTTTATAACACGTTATCAGCACGACTTGCTTTTGAAGTTGGATTGCATAATCACGTGGGTGCTCAATCAAACTATTAAAGTAAGTTTTATTTTAGTTCTTTGAATTCTTATTCTTTAATCTTGTATTACTTAAGTCTATTGATTTGTTGAATGACTGGTTAAATTATTTAATTGGTATGATACTGAAACTGTCCTAGATATCACCATTTACCGTTCTGAAATACTAAAAAGAAATTTTCAAATATCATAAACTAACTTTTATTGATTACATGATATTTTTCTTTTTTGTATATTTAACCCTTGCTATATGAAAGCTTTGTTGAAACTAGTTTATGAGATATTGATTCCTCGATTATCGAGTAATATTCTAAAACTCTTAATATCAAAATCTGGTTCTTTATATACACTTTTGTCTAATGTCTAATTATTTGTATTTACTTAAAATTTTCGATGTATGCTAAATACACATGCACACAGAAATCGTATGTTTCTTATATTTAATTGTGTTATATGCATATTATGATTTCTGAATATTGAATATGTTCTTCAACTTCTGGCGATACCTATGGAATACACTTTGCAAATAAATTAATTGTTATTCGAGTTATTTTAATTAGAGAAACTATATTGCAAATAGATTACTGTGGTGTTAAATTTCGTAAGGAGTTGATTCTTCTGGAAAAAAAAAATTTGTATTTCTTTTATTCCTATAAATAGTTTTAATTTGGGGTTTTACGATGCATAAAGTTACTGAAAAAGTAGTTATTTCTATGTGTGTGTGTATACACTCTAGATTAGTATTGATCTTGCTATTAAACATTGAGTTGGCTTCTCTGTGTCTTAGAATCTTCACTAGTTTGCTATAAACATATACTTATATGAATTTTATATGATATGTTGGATATCATGAGGTTTTCAACTTTTTTTTAACCTTATATGTGAACGAATGGTTAGAGGTTATGTATGTTTTATTCAAATTACGAAGAAGAATGCCCATTTAAGTAAAACTTTTGGAAGGTAATTTAAAAAAAATCGGTGAAAAGAGGAATACTCACATATTTTGATATTTTGAATGATTGTTATGACAAGTTTTAGAAGCTTTTAACAATCTGGATATTTTTGATGATAAGTTTTCGTATAATTCATGACAAATTCATCTTTTAATGATACGAAAAACATATTAAAAATGATGTCTAATGTGTTAATAGCAAGATAATCATTATCTACAATTTTTGAATGTCCTTAAAATATAATATAACTTGTTTATATGGTTCACATTATGACACTATATATTGTAAGGTTTAACTTTACACTATTATTTATTTTATGAACGTGCTATTATTTACCATATAGATAATATTGAATAGAATATACATATATATCAAAGTTTGGGGTTCAATCATTCTTGTGAAAGAGTATAAATATATAAGTATAAATATATATTTGACACTCGAAGTGTCATAATCCCTAAACCTTATTATCAACTATCAAGATATAAAAGATCATAAGATTTTAAACAAATAAAATTATATGACTCATACATGTGATTACTTCTTAAATGATGTTAAATGAAGAGAAGATTATTTATGTGGAAAAATAGACAAGAAAAACTTTACATTTATCACATGTTAGATATGCTCCTGAAGTAGCAATATCATTAAGAGAATATGAAAAGATTGAAATATTCGTGTGACCAAGTAAATACTGAAAAGCTATGAAGTTTGTTCTTGTTATTCCATTCCTTGAAGTGAATGTGATTATATAATGATCATTGAAAATGTCGTGATCATGGACATGATTGAGAAATTTGTAATGACGGTCATGTTAATAATGAGATCGACATCAGAAGTATTGTGATAGCTAAGTTAATAATGAGATCGACTATCATAATTGTAATAATGGTCATAATGAGATTGATCACTAGAAGTGGAAAACTATGGGAGTGGTTGTATAAGGATAATATGTGTTAAAGATGAAAATTGACATGGCAATTTGAAATGATAGTTAATTGTTCTCTCCTATCTTACATTTTGCATTATATACGTGCAAGTAATACATAAATGATATAAACCACAAGTTTATGTCTATTTTAATTAATTGGCATGACCGGTTAGACCATACCGAGTCGATGATGATGTGAAATTATTTAAGAACCAGAAGATTTGTCTTGATAATTATACATGTAATGTTTACTCTCATGAGAAATTATATATTTGCCAAATAAAAGAGGGTGTATTTCCCTAAATATTCTGGAAATTGTTAGAGGATATGAATATCCCAACATGATACCATTTAGTGTTTTAAATCGATGCATCGTCTAAATGGTTATCAAATCCACAACCTGAAGTTTGTGTGATTATGGCTTAGCTAATGTGATAGCAAACATATTATTCTAGATTGGCATATTTATTTTAGTTTTGATGGTGAATTTGATTCCCAAGTTATTGATGATAATTGGAATACATGTTTCTGTTGAGACGATCACCGAATATCTATGATTGGTTGCAAAACCAATAATCATGAGAGTAGAAGTTCATATGTTATGAACATGTTATTTTACATGAAATATTAATTCACATCAAGCCAATAAGTTCTAATATTTCTCTCCATATAGTTGGTTTTTGGTCAGGAACCAAAGATATCCCATTAAAGATTTTGGTTGTGCGGTATATATTGAAATTGATCCACCACCATGCACAAAGATGCGACCTTAAAAGGTGGCTAGGAATATATGATAACTAATAGGGCCTTCACAAAATATTTATTTATAGCTCAGTTAATTGATATCCATCTCAATGGATTAACATTCCTAACATCAAGGGGAAATAAAAAGCAGTTGGAAAAGAAATGAGTTGGTATGAATTATCATAGATCCTCAAAACTAAAATTGTGAATCAGAAGCTCAAAGAATAACTCATTTACAAAGATTAGTGTATCTATTGCCAGACACATTCACTGACCTTAAAAAGGTGACTATGTCACACATATCAACTGCTAATGCTCCAATTAAGTTGTGTCTAGAAGGACAACCACATGTTTGTAATGAGTCTATTGCACGTCTGAATCGTGGTAGACTAGTCAATTCCAATAATAAAATTTCTCGAAAGTTGGAGCAACTAATTTAGATGGTCAAGTCGAGGTTATAGTAAAGGGGTCTTCTAAAGAGACAATAGACATGATGGTTCAAGAAGAACCTCAGGTACCTGAAAATAAAAAGATCTCGATAAGTTGTATCATGTCTAAGATATGTATGGAACTGAAATAAAAATCGATGTCGTTATACTTTTGTATATAATGTAGCGCTTGAAATGATTAAGTGATGAGGATCAAGATTTGATATATGCCTATGAACGTAAACGTAGAAATGATTGGCCAAAATGGAATGACGCAAATAAGGCAAAGTTGGATTCTCTAATGACATGGAAAGTCTCTGGACCAACAGTCTAAACAACTGAAGTTGTAAAATATGTTGGATATAAATGGGTCTTTTATGCGAATTATGTGAAATTCAAATTGAGTAATATAAGGAAAAATTGGTGGCACTAGAATTTTCGTAAAGACCTATGATTGATTATGAGGGGATGCATTCTCTGGTGGTGGACACATTGACTTTCCAATATTTTATAAGTATGGTAATATAAAGAGATAACTGATATGCATTTTATGAATGTTATGTATCACTTGATACTGAAAGTTTACATGAAAATCCCAAAGGATTAAATTATGTAAGTCATGTAAAGTAAGTTCTCGAGAACAATGTATCATTTATACTTATTCGGATTTGAATAGGTTATGATTATTTAACATGTTGGATATAATTGGAACTCCTAATGAGTTTTTAAAGCAGTTAAGTGCTTAGAAAGTTAACTGAAACATCTTAACGATCTAATACTTGTGCACCAAGAAACATGAATAGAAAACCTGTACCCATTGATTGTGATATCTCAATAAATAGTGTACATGCATGGTACAATATGGATTTTGGAGATTAAAGCAAGTGTTCATGACAATTTTGCATATGAGATAGATATCTATGTATAGATATCTATGTGTTAAATAGGCAAATTTATGTAGTAAAACTCCTGAAGAGTGAAAGCACATGCATATTTGGATAAGATGGAACGAATTCCCTCATGGATTGATAATGCCAGAAGCATTGATGTCAAAACCTCAAGAATATACTATATGAAGTTGACAAAATATGTATGGACTAAAATAGTTGGGTGGAGTTTGTACAACTCGATATATTCGCATAAAGAGGGATATAAGTTTGATTAAATTAGCCATGTGCTATCAACATTCTACTTTTAAAAGTTCATTATAATCGCAGTTTACAGTGATGATGTCTAGGCATCATCGAGAGAAATTGTCGAGTTTTTAGAGGGAGAATTTTTGAATGACTTTGGCACGGTCTAATTATTACTCGAAGTTCGAGTATATATGTAATTATATTTTATCAATTCCTCGAGTACATCTAGAAGATGATGTTGGGATATTGTTGAACTGTAAAGTACGTTAAAGGTTCTTAAGTCACTTGTTATTAGAAATACCTATTATCATCTCCTACCAAAGTAGAGATTCTCATTCTAGAAGTACCATAGTTAAATGCATATGTGCATTAATGTGTTTTGCTAACTATGGATGATTGCTTATTGTCATGATATAACCTTTTTCAAGCGAGAAGACAATGGAATGAGTTAAAACAAATATTTCCGGTATGAACGATATTTGATTATAATTTACTAACCCATGAAACAAGTGTGGTTAGTCTTGTAGATGCAGGGAATGTAACACAACACAATCAAGATCATATGATATTTGTTTTTAGAGGAGGCACCCAAAGTTTTCATAGAAGATCATACAACATTGCTCAACAAAAGGGTTGTACTTCAAGGGATCAAGCAACATTTCATTGGCTACAACATCTTTGAGTAATTTTCAAGGAAGATTGACACACATCATTTAAGGGCTACATATTCAAATGAGGGGGAATATCATACTCGTTGCACTCTTTTTCCCTTAACTAAGTTTTGTCCCATTGGGTTTTCTTAGTAAGGTTTTTAATGAGGCAACATACCTAATCCAGAAGTATATGGAGGAGAAAAAACGCACTGCACTCTTTTTCCCTTAGCTGAGGTTTTGTCCCAACGGGTTTTCCTGGCAAGGTTTTTAACGAGGCAGCATCTCAAAGCGTATGAATAACCAAGGGGGAGTGTTATAAAATATATTATATTATGTGGTTATCAACTCCTAAAATAGATTGGCTTGTTCTCCAAGACTCCATCTCCTATATATTCATTGTTGTAGGACCGATCCTCGATGCTAAGGAACCTAAATTTGATATCTAACGTCCATAGTAGCGGAAATATTACGTCGTGTTTACCAATTGACAAGATTTAGTCAGTTAATCGTCAGTTTTATTGATCAAACGTTCTGGTTACAAACTGACAGAGCTTCACCTCTGAAATGCCAAAAGTTACAAATGAGAGACTCAAGCTAGGTATTTATAGAGTTGCAAGTTCGCCCTTAGGGACACAAGTTCGCCCGAACTTGCCTAAGCAAGTTCGGCCGAACATGCATTTACATGGACATCATGGGCGAACTTGACTAAAACAAACATAAATACTTCCTATACCTAGCCTATTTAGCTCTATACTATACAGACTCGATATAAGACTAAGACATAGACATTATGCACCAACAGAGTCCCCTTGGATATCGTCTTCGTCTTGTATCAGTCTTCAGAAACTCTGTCTTCATACAAACATTAACGCACACGACCGAAGAAGTTCTTGAACGGCTTCCTTCGTCGTTCTTGCTTGGATCAGGCGTTTGATCAGTTGGCGGTGTTTTTTTAAAATTCGCCATTCTTAGAGAACTTTGCCTTACCGCTTTTTCCATTCTTTCTTTAATCGCCTCATTTCTGTTTTCCTCCTTTAAAAACTCAACTCTCTCTAGATCCCTCCACTTTGTTTGCCACATCTTTCCAGAATTGACTTTGCGCGCATAACAAACATTCACAACCTTTTGAAACTGCATAGCTTGTACCTTTTCACGTTCTTCAAAAACAATCTTGTTGTAGAACAAGGTTTTGATATCTTCTCTCGAGCAGTTCACAAGCCACATAGGATCTAGAATCCTTATCGTCCTCCATAAACCCCCCCATGCCCTGATAACCCATCACTTCAATCCGTTCCTTGGCAATATCCAGATGTTCTTCAAACTTTAGCACAATCACAGCTTCACACGTTGCTAGATCAATCTGCCACCACTTGAACAAAGGATAGAAGTCTTGTTCAATCGGCATTAGCGACATATTTCTCATGGCTCTTGGATGTTTCATTATTAAAGTTATGTCCTTTTCTCCAGTTACCTTTTTTATCTTAACTCTGCGACCAGGAATAAAACGCTTCCAATAATTCCAACCTTTAACCACTTCATACTTAATCATTTTCCATAATAATTGATCAATCGGCTTCATGTGATATGTAACATTCACCGTCTGTACCAACTCTTCTACATCCCAATACGGTAATGTTTTGAAATCAGCAAGATATTTGAAGTATTGCACTCCAAACTCCCTCTTGATTGCATATACGTTAAGCTCTTTAAACCATCCCCAGCTCAAAATATCTCCCAAAGAAACGTCTTTGTCTCTGGTAAAGAATGCAAGAGGACGTCGAAACTTGCGTTCGCGTGGCATCTCTTTAAACCAAGACTTTCTCGCTTGAGCTATCTCTTCTTTGGTCATGGGCTTAGGTACTTTACCCTCTCGAACTGATTCAGCAATCCTTTCCTTCAACATATCTTCATCAAGCTGCTTGTACATCTCTTCAAAAGTAGGAAAATTATCTGAATTAGAACCGACGTACTTCGCTTTCTGATATGATTCGTCATCTGAAGACCAATCTTCCACAATTACTCGATTGTATTCATCAGCTTCAAATCGTCTTTGATATTGATAATCATTTGGCTCAAAAGGATTTACAGTCATCACATCCTCCTCAAAATCAAATTCTAAAGATTCAGCTTCAACTTCGATCAATCTAGCTAAATCCTCCTTCGTGTAGTTATGTACATATTCACCTTCCTCCACATTGTGTTCTAACATTAACATTAAAGGCTTCGTGGGAATAGGAGCAACTGGCTTTGCAGAACGATCAACATTTGCCATACCTATATCATCATCAGTTGGCCATTTCTGCCCTGACTCCCCCTGACTTTTATCTTCCATTCTGTTCGATTCATCGTCCATTAGGGCAGTAAAATCAAAATCATCAGAGATTTTGGCTTCAGAAAATCTAATACCAACATTACCCTGATCATCGTCATCATCATCATCACCAACATTCCAATCCTCATAACTTCCTTCCTCTTCATCCTCTTTATCATCTTTCTCAGCTTCTTCATCGTCTTTTTCTTCAGAAGCAGTGATAGGAACAGAAGGCTTGACAGATTCGTCAACCTTAGGAATATCAGACTCAGAAGCTATGACAATATTTTCTTCAACAGGTTTCGCTGGAACATCAGAAGAGTTAGGAGCTTCACCTTCAACCCCTTTTCCTTTACCACTCTCAGCTAATTCTTTTTCAGTTCGTTCCTTAGCTTCCTGTTGATCTAGACGATCATATTCAGCGATGAAGTCGATACCCAGTGCATTAGATAACACTTTCTGCATCCTGGAGAATCTTCGATCATTTAGGACTTGGACAGATTTTAACTCTGAAATTTCTGTTTGCATTTTCTCATTAGCATCTTGCAGACTTTCGATCACGCTTTAAGATACTCTCTTTCATTCTCTAACACCTTTACCTTGTCATCCAACATTTCTTTTTCGACAACGCTTTGATTCATCTTGTTAATAAGCTCTGCTTTTTCAACTTCATTCTGCGCTATTTTTTCTTCTAACGCCTTCACGCGTTTTTCTAGAAGTTCAACATTTGTTTCTGGGAAGAAATCCTTTAGATCCTGCAAACTTATAGGATCATTGTGCATATCACCAAACACATTAGGCCCTCCTGGAGTCTTCGGTGTTAACTTTGGTGTTGACTTCCTTGGCGTAGAACTTTCAGGAACAGAATTCGTTGGAGCAACAGGAGATTCAGTGATAGGAACTTCAACAAAGCTAGACACAGGAGGTTCTTGTGTAACTCCTGGCCTTTCAGTTTTAGCATGAATAATAACAGGAGGTTCTTATGGAGGAGGTTCTTGTGTGACTCCTTTCTCCTGAGCACCAGAAGATTCTTGTGGGGCTTCTGTGCTTTTCAATGGTCTTTTTCGCCTCTTACTTACAGCCTTTTGCTCTTTCTTCGATTTTCTCTTTCCTTTGGTCTGAGGAGACCCTGTAGTCTTTGTTGACGAAACAGTCGCAGACTTAACACGTTTAGATTTCTTAGGCCTATCGGACTCTTTTTCTGCATTAGGATCAAAATCAACATCCAGTTCTCTTTCTTTCTCTGCTCTAATCTCTGCCTCAGTCTTTTCTGGCTCTTTAGCAGTAATTTCTTTATCAGATTCATCTTCATTTTCAGAAGTAGCAGATATAACATCATCTTGAGTTGTTTTCACAGTCTCTTGACTCTCAATAACAACTGCAGCGCTTGATCCAACAACTGCTTCAACATTTTCAGGTTAATCCTCGTCGACGAGCATCGTTTCAACTTTCTTAGCTGCTCGTTTCTTCTTAGGTTTATCAGTTTCTGCCTTCAAAAACCATTCACTCCTTGCCTTAGGTTTAAATTCCTTAAACCACTCCTTCTCAGCGTTAAGCTCTTTTTCATCATCACTGCCATCTTTTCTCCATTTGTTGTTTGGTGGCGCAATATAATTAGAATCTTTAATCGCTCCGAATACAGGCTTTGCAACAGGAGCTGAAGCTTGCTTCTGAAACTTGATTAGCTTCTTTACTGTGGTCTCATCAAGATGAACTAAGTATAAAACGTCGTTCGGATCTCGTGCAATATTAGAATATTTCTCGTCAATCAACATTTGAACAAATCTCAGATATAAGCATAGTCTTGAATCTTCCATTTTTCGACATGTGAGTGAAAACTAACTTTGAGAAGTTAAAACGACTTCTTCAGAATAAGCGCCGTTGCCATGCAAGCTAAGTAATCTTGAAGATCATCTAAACCAGCCTTGTGATGACTGAATGTATGAATTATGGCGTGCATCAGGAGCTTGTAGGGATTTGGCACTTCCCCTTTCTTCAGCGTCGGCTTGTTCACGCTTCCTTTGTATTCCATACGGAAGAAACAACCACGAACCATCTTTTCGACGAGGTAAATTGGATCGTCTTTATCATCTTTGGACTGCAGAATCCGTCGAATATCATCTTCGGTAACTGTAATCGGTTTAACTTCATTGCCGACTTGCACAGATGAAGTGATCGTCTTCTCATCTTCGCTTAAACTTGCGCTCATCCAAAAATGGAAAATATGAGATCTATATGACACTGTGCGCTCTGCAATCGCTCGATGTATAGGACTATCTTCCAAGAACTTCAATATACTGTCGTATTCCTTCACAGATAGACATATCGATTTGTCGAGCGTAATGCAGGTGTTGTGCGTCTTAGAAAATTCCACTGAAATTATACGCTCTGGAACTTGTGCCTGAAAAACGACGCAAAACAATTAGCACGCTTATCGAGAAAAAATTTCAAAAATTTCTAACACTTTTATCAAGTTCGGGCGAACTTGATTAGGTGTTACAACATTTTGATTTATACAAGTTCGCCCGAACATGCACATAACATGTTCAAACTTCAGAAGTAAGTTCGGGCGAACTTATACTTTAAACAATTAAGATTTCTTTATCATAAGTTCGGTCGAACATGCATTTAATTCTTTCACACACAAATTATCAAGTTCGGTCGAACATACATTTTTGACAGTTTTAAATGATCTTTGATGCAAGTCCGGTCGAACTTGACAACAAGTTCGGCCGAACTTGTCATCTTTTTCAACCAAATCTGTTCAAACATGCAATCAACTGTTATATTCCAACCAAAACGTTTATACGGTCGATTTTATGTGTAGATGTAGATTTTAAGTTCAATTTTTACCAACAACACCTAGATCTAACAGATATTAAAGTTCCAGATCTGAGTTCATCTTATTCGATTCAATTCACGGATCAATCAATGAGATTATACCTCAGCCATTGTTATTAGTGTGCCAATCACTAAAAACAATCAAATTTAGGCAGCGTAACAGCTCTAAAGTGTCAAAATCACAAGATCGCTCTTAATCGCTTAAGTTCGTCGGGAGAGATTGTTTGCTGATAAATGAGTTCGGCCAAACTTGATTGGTATTTATACCAAGTAAAGTTCGGGCGAACTTGTTAAGCCCAACTAATCAAGCCCATTGAAGTTCGGGCGAACTTAGCCTTTATTAAATAACAAACAGCCATCTTCAAGTTCGGTCGAACTTGCTTGTTTGTTAAACATGATTTGTTTAGCAAGTTCGGTCGAACTTGCCAAACCACAATTTCAAACTTTTTCAATTTTTCAATTTTAACCCTAAACTTTCCAACTTTTTACCAGCTATGAAAATCCACTCAGTTGACCAAGTCCAAGCTAATGACCTTGGTTAACCGATTTGTCTGCCGAGTCCAAGTTAATGACCCCGGTTTGACCCGTTACGAACAGACTGTTGGTATTTTCAAAATCAAAGTTTCAAATTAATGAACTTTTCATCGTTTTTGACTTTTCAGATTTTACATATTAGCTCCCAGCCCGTTGTCAAAGAGATTCCTACCAGTTCTAGCATCTTACCAGACTTCGAAGATCCGTTCTCCAACATTGGTTTGCTGAAAACAATGTAGAATTAAAATCTTTTTGTATTTTTGCAAGATTATACTAAAACATACCGAAAATCTTTTTGATTTTTATCTGTAAAGCTGAAATACTATGTACAGAACAATGTAAACTATGTACAACATATTTACAGACATATTTTTGTGAATTCGTGTCTAAGGATCATATCACTTAATTGAGACATATCACCAGTACCGTTGACCTTTAACAGACTTTAAGTTTTAAACTCGTTTACCTAGATTGTCGATATGTTTGTCCACTTAAGCTTTACCACATTTCTCAACCGTTTCAAGATATGTTAAGGTAAGATTTATGAAACTTGACTTATCTGTGGTTCCCACTTCTTGAATATACTCCCGTATCCAGATTTCCTAGATTTCATCTTACAGGTGAATATAGCGTAATTGATATCTGTATCTGGGTTATGCGAGACCTAGAGAGCTCAGGTTAGTACTACCGTACAGACAAAGAGATGAAGGCTCGTCTTTAAGGTGTGTTTCCACTTAAGGAATCTTTTTAGAATTGCAAATGATTAGATCTTTCGAATCTTTTCAATATTGCATGCAGTTTGGAGATTCTTGACGAAAGTATTATAAAAGTTCTTGGACATTGCTTCCGCAAAATCAGAAGAACTTGTATAATACCCCAGATATCAACTATCTATAAAGACATCGTATCTCAGAATAAGGCAATCTTTCAAACGAAATTTCAGAGTACTAAGTCCATATATCCAAGATATGTTAATCCACAAGTCTAAGCAGTTGTAAAATTTAGTTTATATTTATATCTCGAAAACAGTTTACTGAACGTGTTAAGCCTATCGACACATCCACAGTAAGACTCGTTTATCACTTTTTTTTAAAACTTTACATTTCTTTACCATACGGTGATAGTCCACTGCTGTACTATCATTTCCTTTTTATGACACTGAACTCTTTTTGACTTTTTCAATGTTTTTGTACATTTTGAATTTTTCATATGTTTTTGGATTTTAAAATTTTTTCGAATGTTTTTGTATTTTCTCTAACATTTCTCCCCCTAAAATCAAAAACATCTTTTTGGATTTTAGTTTTTAACAAAATTCTAAACTAGAAAGATATTTACAAACCAATGTGGATCACGCAAACTCATCGTCTGATCCGTATTCAACCTCAGCATCCGCACCTGTCAGCAAATGTTTCATACCATTAATTCTCAACAAGTATTTAAACCGTGACAAAGAAAATGGTTTGGTATAAAAATCAGCCTTTTGTTCGTCGGTGGATTTTTTCTATTCGCACCAATTTCTTTTCATAACAATCACGAATGAAATGATAACGAATTTCAATGTGTTTTGTACGTGAGTGATGAACCGGATTTTTAGTTATATCTATGGCTGCCTTGTTATCATCAAACAGCGGAGTGTCTAGAAATTGCAGACCATAGTCTCTCATCTACTATTGAATCCAAAGAATCTGTGAACAACAGCTGGAGACGAGATATACTCAGCTTCACAGGTAGAGAGAGCGACCGTAGTCTGTTTCTTACACTGCCAGGTTACCATTCTAGTTCCGAAGAACTGGCATCCCGCTGTAGTTGATTTTGAGTTCAACTTATCTACACCAAAATCAGAATCAGCATAGCCTGTGAGGGCGAAATTGTCGTTCTTCGGGTACCACAAGCCAGTGCTTGGGCATCTTTTCAGGTATCTGAAGATTCGCTTTACGATCTGCATGTGTAAGATCCTCGGGCTTGACTGATATCTGGCGCATAGGCAGGCTCGATACATAATATCTGGGTGCGATATCGTCAGATACATCAGCGATCCAATCATCGATCTGTATAACGTCTCGTCAACTTTGGCTCCAGTCTCGTCAACGCAAATGTCGTGATTTAGAGCAAAAGGCGTAGATAGAGGCTTCAAGTTTTCCATTCCAAACTTCTTCAAGATGTTGTGAACATACTTAGTCTGATGAATGAAAATACCATCCAGAAGCTGATCTGCTTGCAAACCAAGAAAGAACTTCATTTCGCCCATTGAGGACATTTCGAATTTCTTTTTCATGATTCCCTCAAACTCCTTGCAGAGACTATCGTTTGTGGATCCAAAGATGATGTCGTCGACATAGATTTGAACTATAATCAGATGGCCATCAACTTCTCTGGTGAAGAGAGTACTATCCACAGTTCCTCTGATAAACCCGTTTCCGACGAGATGTTGCGATAACGTCTGGTACCAAGCTCTTGGGGCTTGGTGTAGACCATTAAGAGCTTTATCCAGTAGGTACGCTTTGTTCTTGTTGAGTGAATCGACAAACCCGGTGGTTGTCCAACGTACACCTTCTCGCGTAGTTTTCCTTACAGAAAAGCCGATTTGACATCCAATTGATAGACCTTAAATCCTTTCCATGATGTGAAAGCTAGAAAGATTCGAATAGATTCCAAGCGAGCTACTGGTGCGTAGACTTCGTGTAATCTATCCTTTCCTGCTGGTGAAATCTCTTGACAACAAGCCTAGCTTTGTTATGAACAATAACCCCTCTATCATCACGTTTACACTAAAAGACTCATTTTGTATCAATTGCTTTTTGATTTTCTTGTAAGTCTTCAAGCTTCCATACTCCCAACTTCTCAAACTGCAATAGTTCTTCTTACATTGCCTGTACCTAGTTTTCATCGACTAAAGCTTCATTAACTTTCTTTGGCTCAATCTGAGAGATGAAACATGAATAGAAGCAATAGTTCTGGGTTGGAGCAACACGAGTGTAGAAACAACTGAGTGCTTTGTTAATTTTCCCTCGAGTCCTAACACCAGTTTGAAGTTCTCCGATTATATTTGTTGACGGATGATAGGAATATGATCGCGGCAATTCTTCACTTGGAACATCTACCGAGTTTTTCTGATTCGTGATGTTGAGATCAAAGACCAATTCAACATTTGGAGAGCTTGATGAAGCTTTATTTATGTTGTTCGGGACTGCAGATTGATTAAGAAGACTTGTTATCTGCTCCACTTCTTCATCTGAAGAAGATGATTCCCCATCAACATCAAATGTTGGTGCTTCATCTGAGTCAGAATTTTGATTCTGAGGCATACTGGGCTCCGTTGTTGTACTCACTGGTTCAGTAGAGGCATTTGTTGGAGGAGTATTAGGTGTTGTTAATGTTTCAAAAACATTTTCAGCCGGAACAACACTATTGCTTGAACTTGCGCCAGAAGAAGATGGATCCAACGTGGGTTGATTAACCACAATTGGTCGAACAATTTGTTCTTGATTCGCTGACTGGTGAAGGTAGTATAACGCTGCAACATCTTCGTCAAACGGTTCTTCCGGCAAGTCAAATGACTTCCAAAGGTCTTGATAGTTAAACGGCCACGCGTCACCTTTCCTTTGAATAGGATCTGTGTAATTAAAACAATCCACGTGTTGTGCTTCAATAACCTTTCTCAATGAAGGAACATATACTCTTCTTAACGGACTCGCATATCCAACAAAGAAACTTCAAGAGATATAGCTCTGAATTTTCCATCTTGGTCTATTACGGTACATGGTGCACCGAATGGCTCTAAGAACTTCAAATTTGGCTTCCGTCAGTTTATCATCTCAAAACATGTTTTCTTTGTTGCTTTGACAGTGATAACCCTTTTTAGTGTGTAGCAAGCTGCAGCAACCGCTTCACTCCAGAAGCTGATTGGAAGTTTAGAATCTCCAAGCATGGTTCTCGCAGTTTCAATCAAAGTTCTGTTTTTCCGTTCAGCTACTCCGTTTTGCTGTGGAGTATAGGGAGCACTAAACTCGTGCAGAATCCCTTTTGCGTTGCAGAATTCCTTCATTTTGTTATTCTTAAACTCTGTGCCGTTGTCACTTGTAATGCGTCTGACCGGCAGATGATAAAGGTTCTCGAGTTTCTTGAATAGAATAACCAAGTTCTCGAATGTTTCATCTTTTGATTCTTGAAAGAATACCCACGAATATCTCGAATAGTCATCTGTCACGACCAAGCAATATAAGTCTCCTGAGATGCTTCGAACATTTACAGGACCAAATAAATCCATGTGGAGACGTTCTAATGGCAACTTGATTGAGTTTAGAATTTTCTTCGGATGAGATTTCTTGATCTGCTTTCCTTTTTTGCATTCTAAGCAATGATCAGACATCTAAAAACTCCAAAGATTTACGCCTTCTACAAGATCATTATGAACCAAGAAATTCATTTTTCACAAATGAATATGCCCCATCTTACGATGCCAAAGAATAGAATCCTTTTCAGTAGCTTTTGACACAAAACATTACGCTGATTTTGATGAAGTGGTAGCGACACCCATATCAAGAACATATAGATCATTTTGTCGTGGTGCTCGCATCAGAATCCACTCATCTGGTATTTTGAATCCGAGCTTCAAGATAATACACTCTTTGTCGTTGAAATGGACCGTGAAGTTCTTGTCACAAATCTGCGATATACTCAGAAGATTGTTCTCAAGTTCTGCAACATAGTTCACGCGATCGAATGAAACGACGCCATTGGAGAGTTTTCCCTCGACGACTATCCTTCCACCTTGGTTTCCTGCAAATCCAACATATCTGCCATTGATAGCTTTAATGTTGAACAGCAATGCTTTCATTCCCGTCATATGTCTGGATGCTCCACTATCCAAAATCCACTTGGAGAGTACGGATCTTTGGAGCCCCTACACAATTCAACAATCTATTTAAAAAGCGAGACCCAAGCCTTTTTGGTCTTGGGTTGAATTGGATAACCATCATCAAAATCAAATTCAAATTCATCAGCATAATCGAATTCATATTCATCATTTGAATTTTCGACGATGTTAATGTTTGAAAACTTTACTTTCTTTCTATCTTTTGAAACATTACCACTTGTAGATTTGACAGTGTTAGAAATGGTTTCAATTATGCTTTCAGATTTTGATTCTTTCATGCTATCACTAGTCTTAATATGTTCAGATTTAGTGATTTCAGATTTTGATTCTTTAGTGTTATCAGTCTTTACCAGCTCAGACTTAATAACACCAGATGTTGTTGACCTTGTCTTTGCAATCCAGGCTTGAGATTTTATGTTAGCCTTCTTGATGTAAAACTTGCTTTCATTAGCTTTTGAAGATTCACCCTTTTTGAAAATAGAATTTTCAAACTTCTTTTCTATTTTAGGTTTTACTTCAACTTTTGATTCATTTCGTATTAAAATTTTTACAGGTTTACAAACTCTGGATGCTTTGATTTCACAACATTCGAACTTTCTTTCCTTCGAAGATAAACTGGCTTTGATTTCGGACATTGGCGTGCAATATGACCAATTTCGTTGCATTTGAAGCAAGTCCGAGAATCATGTGAATGTCCTTTAGTGGGTTTTATACCACTTGTTTTGACACCACTTGCCACTTTGGCTTTATCTCGAAGTTCTTTCTCCTTCTTGAATTCATCATTTCATTGTTTACCAATCAAACTCTCTTCATGAACTGTACTCGTCCCATAAACAAAACTCATGTTTTTATTTTTGTATTCATGAAATGGTGACGGTTTCTTTACAGATTCATCAGATTCTTCTATACCCAACCCAGCTCTTCGATTTTCCGGATGATCACCACCATTCCTTCGGTAGTTGTTTGTTTTAGGTTTGGAATAGAATTTTTTTTCATTGATCTCCAGATCATCTGATGTAACTTCCACGAGTTTAAAGAATTTGTCTAACAATTCTTCCTTCACGTTCTGAATCGGAAAACTGTCATCAAAGTATAATCTATCAGATTCCTTAATCTTGTACATTACAACATTAGGATCATCCCATAGATCATTCTCTGATGATGTCTCGTCATCTTCGGATTGTGAATCATACTTCTTTGAACTCGAGTCAGCGCTATTAAAGCTGCCCTCATCAGAATCATTCAGAACATTTTCAACAACCTTTTTAACCACAGCATTGTCATCATCTGTTTTAGTATAGATTACATCAATATTCTCTGGCAACTAATTTTTCTTTTCAGAAAGTAACTCGATGTTGAGTGCCTTATCCATCCCATCAACGGTTTTGCGACAATACTTCTCGCATAGGGGTGGAGGAACATTGCTGTATTCTTTACCGATTTTCTTTTTAGGTTTCTCTTCTGATGGAATTGTTAGAAGGATATGATCAATGACATATGTGTTACAAGTATAACTTCTCAACAGTTGTTGAACACGCTCTGTTTCAATTGTCATGTCCGGAAGTTGTTGCTTAGTTTCAGCAATGGTATTAATATAGATATTAATCGTTTTTTGCTTATCCATTACTGTCCCTTTTAACATCCTTATTGTATCATGTTGTTCGATGTTATTTCTATCGAGCCTGCCGTAATCATTTTTCATTTTGTCATACGCTTCTTTCATTGTGCGATAATCGTATTTTAACAATTCATTATGCACATTGTTTTCATCGATTTTCGGCACATTCGATACAAGGTTCAGTACATTTAGTACAAGGTTTCTCAACCTCTACAACTTGTACTTTGACAACCTCTTTCTCGACAATCTTTACCTCTGGACCTACCTTGGTTAAGTTTGTCATTAAGCTTTGTCGGCAATGTCCTTGAGATTTTCGGCATTCATTTCTTGAGTAACATCAATGACTGCTTCAACAGTTGTCTTTTCCTCAGCAACTTGTTCCTGAGAACTTCCATCAAAATGACCTGCAAAACTATCACACGAGTTAGGAGATAAAATTCCTTGTTTCTGCATGTGGATATATTCCTCTTCTTCTCGTTGTTGATGCAAGTATTGTTCCAGCAGAATCTGTTCTACAGCCGCTGCTTCTGCTGCTGCCGCTGCTTCCTCTTCAGAAGTATCTTCAACTATCTCAGCTATCAACGCAACTCCGGTATTTTTACCGATGTAGGAATTCCAGTCGAAACCATCATCTTCGTTTGATGCAACCATAGTCTTCTTTGGAAATGGCTTATATTGAAGTGACTTCTTGTAATACTCGTTGCCTCCTCCAAACGGACTCTGATTTCCTGTTGCTTCAGGATTTTTGCGTTCTCTCTTGAAGTGACCCTTTTGGCAACATCGAAAACATGTAACCTCTGACTTGTCAAAGCCCAACTTGTTGCTAGAATTTCAAATATCTCGGCCTGTGAGCGCAACAAACTTGGTAACCCTTCGGATAATCGAAGCTAAACTCCACTTAATGTCCATTAGCTCCAGTTCTTCTTCGTCCACTTGGTCATAATCTTCTGCCGTCATTTCAGGATTTCCAATTTTACCGGCTACAAGACTTTCGTATGACTCCATAACAGTGGCGAGAAGAGACATATGTTGTTTAGCGACTTGTTCTGAAACAACATTGTTCAAATTCACTGCAATATTGCATTTGCATACATTCTGATCAGAATTTTGCTGTTGATTCTGATTTGCTTGACTTTGATACGATGAATTTGAACCAGTGCTTGAGAATGAGCTTTGTGGACTCTGATCATAATGAGGCTGTGATTGACTCTGGTTATGTGATTCATGTTCGCACTAAACGTTGTCCCAATTTTCGGACTTGAAATGTTGTCTTGCATTCCACTTTTGTAGTACAACCCAACTTCTTGAACAACATTGGTGTTCTTTGACTTTGCAATCTTCAGAAGCTCCATTTCGTGGCCTTGGAGTTTGTCGATAAACGTTGACAACTTGAAGAATTCCCACTTATCACTATTCTTCAGAACCATCAAATAAGTAGTCCATTCACCATCTGGTAGTGCGTCAGCAAGCTTGTCGATGTATTCTTGTTCTGTCTTCTCGAGACCGTGTCTTCGCATTTGAACTTTAAGATGACAGAAGCGCTCGATCATTGCTTCATGGTCTCATTCTTTAACATGGTGAAGATATCGAACTCTTTCAGAATAAGCGCCTTTTTACTTTTGATCATTTTGGCACTGCCTTGATACTTCTTCTGTAATGACAACCAAAGATCTCTTGCAGTAGTATACTCTGGTAGCAAAATCAGGATATCTTCTTTGACAGACGTGGATGAGACTGATCATCTTTTTCTCAGCAATGTATTCTTCTCTTTGTGCTGTCGAGTAATTGTACTTTTCAAGGACTTGCTGATGTTCATCTACCGGAACAGTGTAGCCTCTTTCAATTGACACCCAGCCAGCGAAGTGCATGGCTTGAACCCAATATGTAAATTTCTCTTTCCATGCTTCATATTCGTCCATGCTCATTAGCTTGGGCGGTTTAACAGTCGTTCCCATCTCGTTATCAAGATTGACTTGATGAATTACGTTGGCATTTGACGAACTAGCTCCGGACATAAAAGCTCTTTGCATATCATCCATTGTGAATAACGAGACGTGTACACTGAAAATATTCAAAAAATTTTGAAAATGTTAGAAATACTACAAGTTCGGTCGAACTGGTAGTTTGGAATAAAGAATTCTTGATTTAGTCACAAGTTCGGTCGAACTTGTAAATTCAATATTGAAACAGATTCTTTTAACTTCGGTCGAACTTGCAAAATGGACTTTGATAACACTTTTGTAAGTTCGGGCGAACTTATCTATGAAATTCCTTGATATTATTCAAGTTCGGTCGAACTTGATATAAAATCAGTGAATAACTAGTAACTTCGAACGAACTTATAGAAAGAATTATCTAAAAATTAGCAAGTTCGGGCGACTTAGTTAAATCTCTTGACTTTTTATCAAGTTCGGTCGAACTTGATAGAAAACCAAAGAAAATTTAACAACCTCGAGCGAACTTAACTAAAATTTCTTCAAAAAATACACAAGTTCGAGCGAACTTGCTAAAACTTCACTTGAAAAGTGACTTTTTAGACCAAGTTCGGCCGAACTTGGCTAACAAGTTCGAATTTGTGGGTTTTCCAAAACATGGTTTTTTCAAAATTTTGACATGAATTCGGTTGAATTTGGTCTCCAATATTTCAAGGGTTTATCTTTGTTGTATTTTACATGATATATCAAATTTGAAAAGATTTTGACAGTGAATTCTTCCTTTTTTTATTCAAAAGTTAAGAAAAATAGAAAAATGGAGTAGAAATAGAAGTGATCTTGTCTTGATACTATCAAATCAGGCTGTTCTAGCTCTGATACCACTTGTAGGACCGATCCTCGATACAAAGGAACCTAAATTTGATATCTAACATCCATAATAGCGGAAATATTACGTCGTGTTTACCAATAGACAAGATTTAATCAGTTAATTGTTAGTTTTATTGATCAAACGTTCTGGTTACAAACTGACAGAGCTTCACCTCTGAAATGCCAAATGTTACAAATGAGACACTCAAGCTAGGCATTTATAGAGTTGTAAGTTCGCCCCTAGGGACACAAGTTCGCCCGAACTTGCCTAAGCAAGTTCGGCCGAACATGCATTTACATGAACATCATGGGCGAACTTGACTAAAACAAACATAAATACTTCCTATACCTAGCCTATTCAGCTCTATACTATACAGACTCGATATAAGACTAAGACATAGACATTATGCACCAATAATTGTATTACATTGTAAACAATATGCCTATCAATGAAAGATCAATCTCCTTTTCCTTGTTGTTCTCTTATTCTCTTGTGCTAGTAGGTTAGTTTTACAACAATTTTTGTATTTTTAAGTCTAGAATAGAATATTAGTTAACGCAAGAGAAAGTCCTAAACCATAACATTCATTTAGATATTTATAATTGTGAGTTACATGTGCTAATGGTGATAGCAGCAGCCTTAGGCTTCTTTGTTCAACGCTTGGGAAACAGAGAGTCTAGCCATGTGACTTGTGACATAATCAAACGGGAGAAAGAAAAGTAAGGCATGAGAATCAGAGGTTGATCCACATTTGATCACAATCGGGTGTAGGGTTAGTGTTATCGAACATCGTTTGACTTGCTTAGTAATTGTTTTGGACATGAATCTTAGTTAATTGTTGTATATAATGATTGATTTAGATCTTGTGATTAGTTTGTATTGAAGAAAGAATTTGTCTTTGTTGAATTTATTGACAACTATCAGTTTTTGGTTATTAACAATTAGTTAGGCTAAATGATGTGGAATAAAGCCCAAGTAGGCTTTAATGCGCCAAGTCATCACCAATTGGACAGGGGCTCCATTGTTAAGTTGTCTACAGTGAGATAAAGCCCATGTTGTCATTACTCAGTTATTTTTTTGTTTTAATTTAGATTTTTGAATTAATAAACATTATTTAAAAAATAAATATCAAAATAATATTCAAAAAGAAAACATTTTAATAAACTAGAATAATAACGGTTACAACACAACTTAATAAAAACAATACATTTAATTTTAAAACAAACGGCTTAACTGTTAAAACGGGCACGGAAAATTCTCCAAGGCGCAAGATAACGGAATTTCCAGCCCTGATTTACTTGGAAGTCGGCACAGGCTGCCTCAATTTCTTGCTCCTCAGATATGCCATCTTCACGTTCCATGGTGTAGCGCTTCACATTTTATACTTTCCTTATTTAAAAATTGTATGCGTACATCTGTTTTTGGAAACTTGTAACCAAAATCGTATTCTTATGTCATTCCAGCCTTGTAGTCCGAGACTTCGATCATAATGTCAATTCACTTTTGTACTTAGACTTATTAGACTTGTGTTATACGCAAACAAACATTGAATGCATATTTACATGCAAACCGTGACTTATTATACACTTGAAATATCATTTATACGTACATGATACACTTCAAATATTTACGCACACGCTTTAGAAAACATGTTAAAACATGAACTTTAGGCATAAAATAACGAACAAAGGGAAGTTCAGGGACTAAATTGCAATAAAACAAATCTGTGTTGGTTAAATATAGCGCATAGCTACGCGTTGCCTCCCTCTTATCACTGTGGCGGGGCGCCAAGGCCCATAATCCGCAGAAAGTTGTTCCTTTATGCAGATTGGCCATTTTCACCCACCTTTCTTTTTCCCCAATCACGATACAACCACATTTAAACATAAACCCTACTTCACCATTGTAAAACCAAGCCTCCATCACCTCATTTGCACTTTTCCAAACCTTCATACACTCTCAAATCACTCCTGATAAGTTGAAGTTGCAAGAAAAGACGGAATTATTCTAAGTCTAAAAGTGAGCTTCAACTCACTTTTTCTTCAACTTTCTTTACTTCTTCTTCTTCTTCTTGAAAGCTTGGAACACTTCTAGAAGTGCTTTCACAAGTTGACCATGGTAAACTAAGGTGGAACATCACTATTTTTAGGTCCAAACTTTCTGTTTTGGAAGAATTTTACTTAACTCTTTATAAACTTGTTTAAAACTATACAATCTTACACCTACCTTTCTTCTAGTCAAGCCTATGGCTAAGGAGCTTGTGTATGGTGGATTGTCAGGAGTTTTGAGGTGCAGACACCCTCTAAAACTTTCTATTTTGACAAGGTTCCAGGTAACCTTCAAGTGTGTGACCATCCAAGCTCACCATTGTTCATATGATATGGTGAGTCTTGTATTTGTCTAAATGTGGGAACCATGGAAGCTTGGGCTTTACAAACTTGTTCCACTACCTTACTTGATGATTTACTATGTTCATACCACTAAAACTCGTACAACTTCCATTAAAGTGACAAGGCTACGACGCATCCTCAAACATCTACCATGTTCGGGATGCACACACCTAGCTTGCTTACTTGGTTGTTCGTAGGTTTAGTTGGTTTAGTAGTTTTAGTCATATTATTTGCATATTCATGACCCACCGAACTCATCAACTAGGTTGACGGGTTTGTGTTTTAGTGAATCATACAACGAGGTTTAAAGGATGGAAATCATCCTACCTCCATGCTTGACCTACATGATAATACTAGATTATGACATATCCTCTATATATATATATATATATATATATATATATATATATATTTGGATTATGGTTAGATGTCATGAACTTAGGTTATATTATCTTCGTTTCTAAACTCCTCGTCTGTGATTCCAATGGGCATGTTAGGGCCAATGAAAACAAATGAAAACTTAGTATCCAAACGAGTACTTAGACAAGAAATACTTTCGTGTACCTATACTTTTTATACTTAATTCCGAATCTGAACTCTATACAAACACCGAATACTCATACACCTTCGTTTCCCCAATATAGGGTAACTTCAGTGCTTCACTCTTATCGACTCGTTAACTCGTGTTTAATCGAAAAGCTTTGCAAAACTGTGAGTGTACATGACCCCTTTTACTTTTCGTCACTTTTGGGTGCAATACTTATTCTTTATTAAAACACACACGTACACTTACAACATGCTTAAATATAAACAAACAATCCCTTATACATGCTTATTTGCTTTATACTTTTCATTAACTTCGTATGAGCCTCCCTTAACATGTATAACGCTATAGGAGTAACATGCCGCCCTTATTCTAGAGGTCATGTTAAGTATAAAAACGGTATTGTCGTTGCGATGACAAGATTACGCTAGTGGGACACATTGTGTTGACAATTATAGTCGTATGCTAGTACCGTATGTTAATTCTTAGTTCGTGATTATGTCATGTGGATTTGTTTAAACGTTTATACTTATGCTAGTAATCAAACTTGTATGCTCACCAATACTTTATGTGTTGAACATAACATGTACTTTAATCGTATTGTAGGAACCTGATGATGAGACGTTGAACATAATCTAGTAGGATGACTAGAAACCCATTTTAAATTTAGTACTTGTTGTTGCATGTTGTTTCTTGTTCAAGTTGTTGAAATTTGTTTCCATATGATGTATTCTCCGTTTAGCAATGAAATGAAATTTTGATTATTAAATATTTGTCACAAATAGCCGTTATGAAGTCTCGAGCAATCTATTTCGTCCCGCATCGATGTTTCCGCCGTTGGTTGGGTGTGACACATGGCATGACGGAAGAGCATCTCAAAAACCCCGCAACTTGCTCGTATCATAAGCCACCTCCTAGTAATGTGATTCAAGTTACCATTGTTTGCACCCATTTGTTGACGAAAGTACGTCAAAATCGTGTTCCAAGTAACAACATGATCTGCTAGTTGCCTTTGCTCCACAACATGCACTCAACTGGTAGCCAAAGTGATGTATTCCTCTTCGGTCCAGTGGTTCATCATATAGTGGTTGAAATTATGATGGAGATATTTGAAATTGGTGTGTCAATGGTGATGAGTTGTGGTAAAAAAATGGTTAAGATTGAGGATATATATATAGGGATATGGGTATAAAATTTGAATTTTTAACTTATTCTGATTCAAACAGTCAAAAAAACAATAAATACAAAAAACAACCGTTGGCGCTCGCCAATCTAATCACGATTCTGTTGTTAGCGCCCTATAGAGCCCCCCTTTAGTCCTTTCGTGGCGGTGTGCCGGCCACCATCCAGCCTATGTGGCACGGTGCGCGTCCCCACATTGTTTAACGTCACAAGTAATTGTGTTACAAGTCTCATGTTGTTCAAATTAATTTTCACTAAGAAGACATCCTAGCTCGTGTTCCTATTTAGTTATGGATCAATATGTCAACACTGTCGGATTCCTTTAGCTTGTGATTATCCTTCATAATAGTTACTTATCAAATTTGTTTATGTAATTTCCACTTTGCAATTCAACTAAGATATCCGTGTTTTGCATAACCTAAAACTCGAGTGGTTCATATTTATCATTATTTTTTACAAATCAATCTTAATTTTAGTTATTTTCAATTAGTCAAACCAATTCATAGATTAGTTTTAAATTAAATTCTAGAATAAATAATCAAACAACTCATGTAATATCCACATGCTTCTCGTGGATATTATACCCTATTTACGCTAGCTACCCAGGTTATTTTTGTTTTTGCATAACCCCAACGATAGGTCATCAGAAACGGTCATTCAGTGTCCTCAAGCAGCATTGGCATATAGAGCAAAGTCTAGCACGACAATAGTGAGGAAAAAATAAGAGTTAATATATGCGTGAATCATATTACATAATATTATTTTGGAAGACAAAGTTTTGGCAGTTTGTCACTACTATGAAGATGATACCTACCGCTTTTGAAGAAACTGACCGATAGAGAGATGCATAAAAACCTTCGATCTAACTTGGTTTTAATATATTTATTATGTATCTTTTTTTGTTATTTAATATATTTATTTTATTATGTAATGTTTTGAAGACGTTTAATTAATATTAGTCTTATATTTATATTTTTTCTGGTAGGTTACTGTAGATAAAATAATAAATATTAATTGTCTTAAAACTGAATTAAAAGCGTTAGTGAGACGGGTTTTGTACGAGTTCTCATCAGTGGCGGACCCATGATTTTTTTCCTGGGGGTGCGGAAAATTTTTTAAAGATTTTAGACCCATAGCTATATAAAAAAAGTTGGTTCATAGCGGGTCGGGTCATGTAAAACAAGTAAACATAAACAAACAAAGTTTAATAGCGGGCCAGGTCGGTTCAATTTCAATTTTCAAACACTCAAACCCTAGTTCCTAACTTCCTATCATATTAACAAACAATGTTTCAAGTAAAACAAGTAAACATCATAAAAAACCATCATAAGTAAGTAACCTAACAACAAAAAGGCACCAAAGTTCAAAAAAACATACATTGGTCTTCAATTAGAAGAATCCGGCAAAAAGTGGTCCGACCCCTTTCCTCTTGAGAAATCGCGCCATAACTTCCCTACTCATGGTTCCTTCCTAATCCTATCACATACAAATAAACAAGGATCTTCAAGTCTTCAACCATAACCCATATTCACTAATTTTCAATTTAAAAAATTGAATTTCAAGCCCTAGTAATTGTTGTTTACCAATCAACAATCATATAATCAACAAAACCACCCTACTAAAGACTAGAACAACCAAAAAATACATCAAAACACATAAAATTTAAACCTTTTTAACATATATATATATATATATATATATATATATATATATATCATCTCTTTAAAAAACCACATAAACATCAAAATAACTAAAAACAAATCAAGATATCTAAATTATATTTGCGATTCGGTATTGTTGTGGCCGGAATTTTTGCGATTCCGGCGAGAATTTTTGTGATCGGAACTACTTCTTCACATCAACAAGTTATGAATTTCAAATTTTCAAACCCTAAACTAGAATCATGTAATAAAAAGAGATTAAGAAACAAATACCCATCCTATAAAAACTAGAACAACCCCAAAAATACCTCAAAACACATAAAAGTTCAAACTTTTTTAACCCTTCTTCCTATTATCTCTTGAGTCTTGAACAAAATTACATAAACTAAACATTAAAATAACCAAAAACAAACCATGTACCTGTCTTATATTTGCGATTAGAAGAAGACGGTGGCCGGAATTTTGCTGCTGATGTTGGAATTTCGAATGAGGGTGGGGCTGGCAGTCGAATAGTCAACGTTCTGCAGTCCTGGGAGCGACATATAAGGGCGGGAGTTGGGAATTTTGTCTATTGGACTGATATTGTCGGTTAGTTAGAGTTGTATTGGGTTGGGCTTTAATTGATAATAACTTGGGCTTAATGGACTGAATTGAATACAAGTTTATTTAATAGACAGTGAGCTAACTTGTTCACAATATTAGGTCGGGTTTCAATCCGTGTTCACAAAATTTTTTATAAAAATTCGTAACATTTTTTTCTAAGGGGTGTGTGACGAAAATTTCCAAGGGGTGCGGTCTGAAATTTTCAAGGGGTGCGGTCGGAATTTTTCAAGGGGTGCGGTCGGGATTTTTCGCGGAAATTAACCCTAAATTTTTTTTCAAGGGGTGCGGCCGCCCACCCACGGGATAGGATAGGTCCGTGTAACACCCCAAATCGCGTAAAACAACACGCGGCGGAAAAACTTGGGGAGTCACGTTAACAGATTGTCTCAACAACACATGGTATTTTAAGTTCCATTTTATTTAAATATTGAACATATATTACATTGTCATAATTGTCTTAGAAATTTTTAAACAACGAAACAACAAGCATGCATAATTATTGTCTTTCTTGTTATTAAGGCACTAGGTCCAAGTCCGATCCTACATGAGCACGCATCAGTATCATCTAGCATCGTTCCCTGAAACATATGTGAAAACGAGTCAGCAAAAATATGCCGGCGAGTACATTGGTTGTCACACCCCGACCCGCAGCGGAAATGGTAGTCGGGGCATGATTGGGTTTTCATCAAAGCTCATGACATTTATTATAAAGTATCATATTTATTATTTCTTTTTAAAGGAGAATCATTACAATCAATAATACAAGTACAACACGTTCTACACATCTTTCAAGACTTCATTATTTTTCTTCTAAAGCAATTTCCTATGTGTCCCTTGCTTCAACCTGTCCACCTGTATCATGTGTAAAAATAGGGTTTTTGGGTCAACAAAAAGTTGGCGAGTGAATCCTATGAAAACATTTAAACGTGTTTATTGTATCGATTATAAAATAAAGTGCATAACCACATATGAGTAAACGTAGATGTAAATTTATTGTTTGGATAATGTTTTGAGTAGGGGGTGAGGTTTGGTTTTGAGAGGCGCGGCAAACCTTGCTCAAATGACCATAGCGTCCACAATTCGCACATAATCGACAAGGTAAGGTAGATGGATGGTGATAAAAACAGGTGTTGCATTGAGGGTGAGGTCCAAAGTAAGGTTTCTTATTTGGGTAAGTTGAGTTGGGTGCTATTTGAGTGATTGGGATAGCTTGGAGGGGTACAACTTGTGAAGTTGGTTGGTTGTGTTGGGTGACAGCGAAAATTTATCCATCTCGTTTTCTCTTAGAAATGGGTTGAGAAGGGGATTCGGTTTGGGTGGAGTTTGAGGTTTCAGTTGATGCTTTATCCTTCTTCTTCCCCCCCCTTGAAGTCCTTATTCCGTATGCGGTTCTCGGTAAGCTCTGTAGCTAACTCCATTGCTGCTTCCAAAGTTGCAGGTGTGGTACTTATTACAGGGTCTTGAATTTTTGAAGGAAGACCTCGAATGTAGTGCTCGATCAAACGGTAGAGGAGAGTGAACAAGTTGGGGACCATTTGATTTAACTCAAGGAATCTCTTGTTGTATGTGGTGTGGTCGCCCTCTTTTTGTTTCAAAGAATAGAACTCATCTTCCAATTTCTTGATTTCGCTTCTTGGACAGAACCGTTTTGTCATGATTTCCTTCAACTCTTCCCAAGTCAAAGTCATAGCATTCTCAGTACCTCGCTTGGCCTTCTGTGTATTCCACCATGTAAGTGCTACTCCAAACAAACGACCGGTAGCATATCGCACCTTGCGATCATCGGGACAGTCGCAATTGAGAAAAGTGTTTTCCATCTCCTCGAACCAGTGGAGGAGAGCGGTGACACTTTCAGTTCCTTCGTATTTTGGAGGATCGTAGGATTTGAAATGCTTGAAGGTGCATTTAGTGGCTTTTGGGAGAGGGTTGACAATGTTTTGATCTTCTTGGTTAATTGGGTTGACGGGATTAGCGGTAAGGGCCTGTTGTACTTGAATTACGATGTTGGGTATTACGGCAGCCATTTGTTGAGCGATTTGGGCAGCCATGCGCTCGCGGGATTTTCCTGATTTCATTTTCCTACGAGAGAGGCTAGAAGACATCTACAAGAAATACGTATCAAGAGTATGAGTTGGACGTTTTAGGGGTCATGTGTCGTATTTAGGAATGAACATTCATAAAATAAATGAAGAATAATAAATTTACTACATCCATGGGAGTCTTGGGCTTTGCTCGTAATTGGGCCTTGCATGCCGCCATACTTCACCTTCGTAATCATGTGGGCCCCCATGATTACCGGGTCTTTCATATGGTTCGCATGTGTTAGCCTGGTAACGTACACTAAAACCCGGAGAAAATCGAGAAATATGTATGTAAAGTATGATATTCGGAGTGCATCCGGGTGTGGACACGGTGACACCTCAAAGTGGGGTTAGTTCGAACGACGTTTGGTGTGGCATGCTTTGGCCTAATAGGTCCTTCGTACTCTCATCGTTAGTCCCCAGGTAGGCAAACTGGTCCGTTATATTGGATTTATACGAATGCCAACCTAGACAGGACGTTCCGACTACCGGTACTTGTACCTTTACAGTTACTACATGCCCGTCGTAGAACTCACTTTGATGAGATTGAAAAACGAAAAATATGACAAAATCTTGAATAAAGGAATATGAGGATGATTTGAATATGTGAATATTGAAATAGGCGTGATGAATGTATATGTAAGCTTGTTATGTTTGACAATAAGTATAACTCATTAAGTATCACACAAAATAATAGTGGATGTGTTTGCATGCATTTGTGTGTGTAATAAATACGAAACAAATAAACATCATGAGTTTGTATGTAACCACATAAGCAATTAAAATCTAATCGACTATAGTATAGGCTCTAAGGGTCTAATAACCTATCCTATATCCCTATAGTCAAAAGCTCTGATACCAATCTGTCACACCCCGACCCGCAGCGGAAATGGTAGTCGGGGCATGATTGGGTTTTCATCAAAGCTCATGACATTTATTATAAAGTTTCATATTTATTATTTCTTTTTAAAGGAGAATCATTACAATCAATAATACAAGTATAACATGTTCTATACATCTTTCAAGACTTCATTATTTTTCTTCTAAGGCAATTTCCTATGTGTCCCTTGCTTCAACCTGTCCACCTGTATCATGTGTAAAAATAGGGTTTTTGGGTCAACAAAAAGTTGGCGAGTGAATCCTATGAAAACATTTAAACGTGTTTATTGTATCGATTATAAAATAAAGTGCATAACCACATATGAGTAAACGTAGATGTAAATTTAATCACAAAACACATAATATTAATTATTGCACACACATACACCAAATGATTGATTTTGAGGCACGCGATGTTCAACTCGTCTCCCACGAGGAACTGATGGGCCTAATGAATGATTTTGAGGCACGCGATGTTCAACTCGTCTCCCACGAGGAACTGATGGGCCTAATGAATGATTTGCACGTAACTTGACAATATGTAAACACACATCACAACAAACAATATTTACATTACAAGTTTAGATCATATAATGGTAATGGCACGAGTTTGAATAAGCGAATTAATTTAAGCGACACATGATACACCCCAAAACATGAATAAAAAGGGGAATTTGTAAGAATTCACTCACAGTGGGTGCGTTTCTTGGATTGATGATGAATGCACGAAATTGGGATTTAACCACGAGAGAAACTAACCTAAATAATAACATAATAATTCGATAAATAAATAAACTTTTATTTGAGATTAATATTTTTAATTAGTGTTCTTAATGGGATTGTTAGATTTATTTTTGTGAGTTTAAGGAAAATTTCTAACTTCAAAAATATTATTTTTAATAGTTTTTAATTGATTTTTAAATAAAATAAAAATTTAAAGAAAATAAAATTTTTGACTTTTTGACCGTTGACCGTTGACTGGTCGGACCGTGTTAATTATGTGCGCTGAGTGAGGTTCGAACTTGTGGCCTCCCGTACGCGTGCGCGCAGCTCTACCAACTGAACTACGTGTCTAACCCGAAATAAATCTGATTTTAATTATGTTTATATATCAATTCGATTAATTCATTTCTGTTTCTATTTAAAAAGCTTTGATAATTGCCAGAACCGGTTACAGAAGCAGGATTCGAACTCGGGACCTGTGGTTTAACTTTGCACACAGTCCACCGCTGGACTGTGTGTCTAACCTGGTTAAAATACTGATTTTAATTATATTTAGGTATTATATGTTTTGTTTTACGTTATAAAAATGCTCGGTTAATATAAAGGATTCAGCATTATGTATGGGACTCGAACTCGGTATCTTTGCGTTTCAAATGCACACAGTCCACCACTGGACTGTGTGTCTAACCCGATACAAATCCCATATTTAATTATACTTATAAACTACTCGCTGTTCATCTTCTTCGATTTTATGAAACCCGGGAATCAACCCGACTGTTTAATCAATCATTCTTATTGAATTAGTTGATTGATTATTATTGATAAAGAAAATAATTTAAACAGAAAAGGATTTAAGGATGTTGTACCGAACAGTTGTGATCTCCGATGAAGTTCCGGTGACTGAAAGAAATTCCGGCGAAGTGTAACTCGCGACAGAGGATCTACAGGAAGTTTGAGGTGAGTGTGGGTGACTTCTGTCGAAGCTCTAGAAGTCCTATTTATAGAGTAAGCCAATACTGGGATAGATTCGGTTTTCCGGCGATAACTTTCGGCAACTTGCAGAGAATTCCGGCGACAAAGGTTTTGATCAGAGAATTTAGAGTGGAACTTTGGAAAGGAATGAGCGAGATTTTTGAGGTAGGAAGCATTGATTTATATAGAGTTGGATATTAAATCCCGAGATTTCGGTTTTTTTGTCAATCATTGAATTTGGTCAGTTTTTGAATGAAATTAAGGTTGGATTTCGGTTATAACTGACGTTAATCGTCAATTACACTCGCTTGATTCCGGAGTCAAAGGAAACGGTCGAAAATCCGCGTATTTTCCGACGACTGCGGATTTGGGCGCGCTGGTTAACGATTTTGAGTTTCGAGTTTTATGTTAAGTATTATTTATTTCAGTATTATTCCAAACTTGAGTGTGTGGCGGAGTGGTGTGTTGGTTGTTTGTTGAACCGGCTGACCCGGGTTCGAAACCCGGCAGCCTCATCTCATTTTTTACTCACTTATTTTTATCATTTATAAATAATAATTTTTAAATTCTAGAATGTTTATTAATTATGTATTGTTTAAAATTAGTTTGAACCATAAACATGCAACGAAAATTTTAACTGGATGTTCGATTAATAAACGAAGCGGGTTTTGAAAACCCGTTTTTCGACGGATGTTACATTGGTTTTGTGAACATGTCAAGTCCATGGCTTTGTATATATTGTAGTATAAATAACCCGACTACTAGAGTTGTAAGTGAAACCTTGTTTTGAAAGCATTTTATATTGTAATAGTTATTCAACTAAAACAAATGGTTAAAAGTTATAAAATCTTGTAGCCATGAACCTTGACTCGAAACATTTGTTTTGTAATTCCAACTTGTAAATCGTCTTGAAATAACTCGTATGATTTATATCTTTAATTGAAAATCGTTGTGTGACATTGTTTGAAAACATTTGTTCGTCGTTCATCGTTCCTCGTAATAAACCATTTGTTATAAACCAATTGTTCATCGTTCCTTGTTGTAAACCAATTGTTCATCGTTCATCGTTCCTTGTTATAATTGTGAAAACTTTTGGTCGTTCTTTAATGAATACATTCAAACCTTTATTGACTCGATTATACCCCAAGGGTATCTTAAATAGATCCTAAAAGATCACTTTAACAAGACTAGCAACGAATGATTTGTTAATCATAAACAGTTTCTGTCGTTCCCCAAACTAGCCACCAAATCCAGTGAATAGCCTAGTAACGGGATTGTCAATCCTATGGTACCATAACTTACTACTGGGCGGCATAACAATGTTAATGAATGTCATTCGTATCTTGGATAACGCACCAACAAGTTGTATCACATTATTGAAACCATATTGTTATATAAACCATAGTATTTGTACTTCGAAAACTTGAAAACAATTAGCACATATGAATCACCCCAAAACATTTGTAAATATAAAAGAGGGGAGCGATGTACTCACTTGGGATTTGCGAATAAGCCTTGTACAAGTGTATGATCAACGTCCGAAGATCAAGGAATCAAGTGTGTGTCCTAATGAATCGGATAACAAGTAAATATCGGAACTTCAAAACGGAGGATTTGGATAGAATGGCACCTTATAAACCAAATGAGTATTGGGACTCGTATGACATGGTTTCATAAGTTATCATTCTGAGTTGGAAAGATTTTTATGCGCTTTTGACCCGTTATGACCCGTTAAGGTAGTTTAAGCCACTTTAACGCGTCATCTGCGTAACTACGCATTCGGATAGTTAGATATGTGTTATGATAAGTCTTTAATGCTTAAACATGTTTGAAAATGTTATTTGATCAGAATACATCTCAAATTTTTTGTTACATAAGCTCAAAGTTGATTTATTCGCAAAAAAAAAGCATTTTGGTCATTATTGAGGATTATAACAAGTAGTTATCAATACACTATCCAAACAACATGACCATAAGGTATAACCTCAGAGGGTTATTCCCTTTATATTTATGGTCACAAATTTATATTTGGTCGGATCCAAAGATCAACCAAACAGGTCAGATTAGAAAGTCAAAGCGGTGGTCAAACCGTTCAACTTTCGACTCTAAACAAGCACTAAAATAAGAGTGACGATTTAGACATGTTTTGACATGTCTAAATAAGTTTATAAAAAAGTTTTGGCATCAAAACAAACTGTTTTGACTCCTGGAATTAGATCCGTTGCAAAATGCGCAAAAATCGCATTTTGACCAAAACGTTGACTTGCCAAAATGACTAGAAATGGTGATAATCAGTAGGCATAATTTTTAGGGATCATAACTACCTTGATTATCATCATTTTGCAAGATTCAATTGAGCCATAACTTGATCAATTCATGATCAAAACTAAAAGTCAAACATAAATCAAATTGTTTGATTTTTAGTCAAATTAAGCTATAGAAATTGAACATGGCATGAAGGATCACTTAAAAACACAAGGGAAAAGATCAAAGACACCAGAGGAAGCTCCACAATGAGTGAAAATTCGGATTTGTGGCAGGTTGAAGCAAGAAGGTGGTTAAGGAGTTCAAAATTCACATGATCATTGGTATTTATAATGATCCAAAGTCCACCAAATCATGACAAGTGTTAGGCCAATGCTCTAGGATGATAACAAGTGTTATTGATGTGTTAGATGCAGGTTAAGTTTGGCAAAATGCAAGATAGGTGTCATAATTTGCGTATTGGTGGCGAGGGAATGAGCTGGGAAGCTGCCAACTAATGTTTCTGTGAAAACAGAGGCGTCGCCACGCACGACGGGTAACCCCTTTTGAGCGTCGCGCTACACCTAGCTCCCATGTTCAGTTCTGAAGTTTCAAAATTGGCAGAACAGGTTCCTACATGTGTTTCGTCGCGTTTCGGGCACTTCTAACACTCGTTAACCTCATTTCAAAGCTCCATAATGACGTTAAAGTATAGGGGGAACTTGAAATGTGTTCAAAAATATTTCATAGGTTGGTTGGTTTGGCCGTACGATCGCGGTTTTCGGTTAATTACGACGAAAATCGTAACAAACGCGCAAATGACCATACATACGTAACGAATGATATTTTTGCATTCCAATCACTAAAATACCATATTTTAATGATTAAAAATTTTTTTGGATGTCCGTACATGTTCCGGATGGTGTTATACGCAAAAAGGTATAGTTTCGCAGAATTTGCAAAATAGCCCCTGAAGTTACAAAAGTGTGTTTTTGCCATACCGAAGCCCTCAAAACTTATTTCTAAGCTATGTAAAGGGTATTTATGGTATGTTAAGTTTGTGACCTTGTTCCGGAGTGTACGTCGCTGCGAGAATCGGCAGAGTTGCGCAGTTTGTCGTAAATAGTCCCTGTGATCGAATAAACTTGTTTTTGACATACCAAACCCTTCAAAACTTATTTCTAAGTTATGCAAAGGTTATTTAAGGTGTGTTTAGATTACGTAACTATTCCGGAACATGCGTCGTATTAAATTGGTTTCGTTTTGCGTAATAGCTTATGTATAACCTCCAGAAAAGCCTAGAGGAGTTGAGTACATGGACTAAAATGTATAAATGTCAGATGTAATTACACAATTCTCAGGAATGAAACACAAGATTTCATTAGAGTCGGAATTGTTCGGTATCATTTGATGCTTGAAAAGGCTCAGATGTCACAGTCCGTCCCTGGTTCTCATGATGAATCCATAGGTTGTTCTAGTGAGTGAGTCAAAAGGGTGGTTGTGCGAAATTCTCGCTCACTAACCGTAAAACATGGCTTAGGGGCTGTTTGCTTACCTCTTCATGGGGCTCTGACCTCTTACTGGTTCAGCACTTAATGGTTGAGACTGTTTGTTTCGCAAGCAGATGTCTGAATGGTTTAGACATTTGCCTCTGAATGGTTAAGCATTATACTAAGTCTGAACGGTTAAGACCTCTAATCTGAATTGGTCAGACATTTTCCTTTAAACGGTTAAGCATTATACTCGTTCTTAATGGTTCAGACCTCTTATTAGTTCAACACTTAATGGTTCAGACCTCTTACTAGTTCAGCACTTAACAATTCAGAAGTTGCCAAACAGCCCCTTAAGCAATAACCACGTAATTAGTATGTTCTATCACTTACTATTTTGTTATTTTTATTATTTTATGGTTAAAAGTAATTTAGATGAAAATGATTAGGCATGTAAACGAACCAAATGATACTTGTTCATGTTCGTCTATTACCGAACAAATGTACGAACATGAACACTTAAAGCAACAACTTTCTTGTTCATTGTCTCTCCTTAAGAAAATGCATGCGTCCGAACTCGTTTATGTTTGTTTGCTAATACGCTAAATGAACTGAAATGATTGACGTAACATATATGAACAAGCATAAATAAACATAAATGAATAAACATAAACAAAGAAAAAGAAGGTGTTCTTGTTCATCCATTAATTCTTTAGTCGATTACTCAATGATTCATTCTTAAACCTAATTAGATTGATGTGATGATGCCTGCTGGGCTAATTATAGGATTACTAATAGCTAAGAAATAAATTTAAAGGAGTTTGTAAATAAACATAAATGAACGTAAATGACCAAACATTAACGAACATTTACAAACGTAACTGAAAAAGATGGGCAAGTGTTCATGTTCGTTTATTATAATTAAATAAAAAATGTTCATGTTCATTTATTAAGTAAAGAACAAAGGTAAACTTCGCGTTTGGTTTAGAGTTTAGGGATACTTTCAATTTGTATAAATGCCCAATTAAAAATTACAATACATGTTTTACTGGATATTGTTGAAACGTGGCAAACGATGATTGTAACACTTGTAGCTATTTCTCTATTTAAAAATCATATCACTTGTTTTTTATTTCAATTTTAATAGTGACAGTTTGCGCATTATTCACGTTTTTAGTTAACAATTCAAGTTAGTCCTCTAGTTTGCGCATTATTGACGTTGTTAATTAACAACTCATGTTAGTCCTCTGTGAGGAGTCTTTTGGACTTTTATACAATTATTATTATATGATCCTGCTGATGTACCTTTTTGAGCATTTATTCCCTTAAATATATAGATAAAACGATGCAAGGATATTCTGAACTACGTAAAGTCATTACGCACAAATTGCATCTTTTAGGGTTGGGGTGCATCTTTTAGGGTTGGGGTGCGGGTCCTTGGACCTTGATTAATTATTAATTAAAAGTCCTTGATTGTAAGCCATGAAGAGACGACATGTACATGCTTCTATTTTATGGACGAAGTGTATATGCATTCATTTATGTACAATATAAAAATTGTTTGCAAATACAACCACGCAGTGTCAAAGGGCATAACCAGTTCATGTAATGTGTAACAAGGTGATATGTGATTGTTGCATTTGAAACACATTGTTTATTTGTAACACTTGGTAAATGAAATAGATGAAGTAGAAAACAAATTAAAATATATCATTATATTTGTTAAATTTAACAATAAAAAACTTCATTTGTGAACGCACACCAATTTCATAGCCATGTGCCCATGGATATATGGCCATGATAGACTTTGTTTACATTACTTTTGTCTGGTTTCTATTTGAGTGATGAATTTTTTATTTTGTTAATTTAAGGTAGGTGTCCGATCATGTCAAGTTTTACTTTACTTTTGTCTGATTTCTATTGGAGTGATTATTTCATTTTGTTAATTAAGGTAGGTGTCCGATCATGTCAAAGTTGGATTGGGGATTGGTATTGATAACTTCAAAATTGCTAATAGGTGGATTTTAACATTAATTTTTGAGGAGGGGGTTAAGTTTGCCGTTAAAAAAATAATTTTAAAACGCATCGTTTAGCTATTTTTATAATCGTTTAGCTCTAAACATAACACAGCTAATGCATATACTCAATAACTAAGACTGGAAGTTAAACAAGATTTAAATGATGAAGTAAGGTTTAGATTTGCGTCAAGATAAAAAGCACAACATGAACAAAATACAAAATTTGTAAGGTTAGATTTAGTCTAAATGGGTATGGATCAGTTTTTGATTAAACTGGTGACCACGTTTAGCTATACTAATTGAGTATGTTATGGAAAATAAAAAATAAAACATAAATGATTATTCTTTAATAGTTTAAACATAACTATTTTACGATATATTTATAATTTTCTTTTTCATAAATTTATAACTTTAGAAAATTATGTGTGTTTCTCGTGTCAGAGTTTTCGTGACGTGTTTGGGTTCATATATTTAATACAGTTTTTAGGCTTGTGTCATATTCAGTTTCACCGTCAACACATATATATAGCCCATTTAACACCCCTAAGTTAACTGGTTGCAAACATGTTTCTTAATAGGGGCTACAATTTGTAAACGAGCTGTAACTCAGTTATATATGGACATGTGAATTGTGCTTATATATGATATATTATTTCTTTTAATGCGTTAAGCGGTTGACACATTTACTTATAAGTAAACATGAGAAATTGGACGGGTAGCTATGATCGGTAACACCACCCTGTCCAAATTGGCCGCATTATTGGCACCAAATCTAGGTGGCCACCTTGATTTGGTGACCATTACACACACATATTGGCATTTGGTGGCTTATGATGGATATGCTAAATTTTGGGAGTTTGGGTAGTTCAAGAAAAAGATAACGTGGCATTAATATGACGTTTGTGTATGACATCGGATGGTTTGAAGGGCTGGATGATACTTCCCTAAGTCGATGTACTCCGGTTTCGAACTCGGGTCTCCTCTTGAAAACTGAAGTTTGGTGTATACAACGCATAGAAACTGAAGTTTGGGATAAATTACAAGTTTTGCATAGAAAAGAAGTTTGAAGAGATGGTTGATTGGTTTCTCAAAGATAAATTAGAGATCACTACAAGACCTCTTCCGGCATATGCTGCAGATAATCGGTAAGTGAGTCTGTTGGACCATTATGTGACTGTTAAAAGGGAGGGAGGTCACCGAAGAATAACTGAGAACCATCTGTGGGCAATGATTGCCAAAGACATGGGTTTCGAATACAATGAAGGAGAATTTATGAGACTAGTGTATGCTATGTACTTAGATGTACTAGTTTACTATTATAAATTCAAATCAACTCAACAAGCTGTAGCCGAGAAGGAAAACAAGGAAGATGTTGCAGAACCAAGACGAAGCAAGAGTTTAAACAAGGATGAAGGAACGAGCAGGCATGTTGGAGCAAAACGAGATGAAGCAGATGAAGAGCAATATGCTTTCTTCGCTGGAAACGACTGGTACGGACTCAAAAGGCTGCAACGAAGGAAGAAGTTCGATTTCAAGCGGGCTGAGAAAGCCGTTAATGAAGCTAATGACAGCATGATGATGCACCCTCGGAGAAAAAATTAAGTTTATGGGGAGTGTATTAGTAAATATAAACTTAATTTATGTTAGGTATGTAATTAATATTCGATTGTTATAATTATATGTATATGTATACATGTCACCTCCTTGTTATTTTCTATGTTTATAGACTAAATCTATTTTCTATAGTAGTAATATATGTGTTAAAGACTCCTCAAAGCAAGCTATCAATGAGGAATATTAAATGACTGGACATACATGCGTGTCAAAAAGATTCCTCACAAAAGACTAAAAGCTAGCTATCATTGATGAATTATTATTATTAATTAACACGTGAATGATGAACAAATTAATAATTAGGCTATATGGTGTGGGGTGGCGCTCCATACCACCCGACATGATGGCACCCTCAACATCGGCCCATTCAGTTTAAGGGGGGGGGGGGGGGGGGGGGGAGGGGGGGCTATCGAGTGAATAGCGAGTTTCTTTTACCGTTTTGAAAATGGTATGATTTAAAAAAAAAAGATTTATATATATATATATATATATATATATATGTAGTGGTTAGTTAATATAATTATTTTCTCCAGTAATTGTATTTTTATGTCAATGAACTTTACAATATTACTTACTAGGGAGTGACCAAGCCTTGGCCGTTTTTTGGAGGCATATTCATGAGAAAATTTTCCCATTAATGGGTTGTGGTGAATACCGCACAAATGATTCGTTCTCGGGCAAGTGGACCGCTACAAGAAAAAAAGATCTCCATCTTCAATAGCATTTACAATAACATGACGAGCAATCGTCCGACGAGCAAATGGTGCAAGCGACATGGACGTCATGAGCAAGGTCCATAATGAGTTTAGACTTCAACACATATGCGGGATTTCAATGATACCTTCCTGGGAGCTTCTTCGCCAATCTCCAAAATGACATCTTGTACCACCATTTAACCCAAATACCACTGGTCGATCGTCTAAACACTCAAAATTAACCTCAACCACACTCGACTCTCAAGGTGCTTCAAATGTTCGTTCGACTTTAAACCTAAAACAATGACAATGACGACTTTGATCTTGAAGAACCACAACAGTTGGCACGCTCTCATAGAGAGATAGAATCAAAGCCGCTAGAAGAAAGTCACAATCAACTTCAACTAATCCATTGGGTCCATCCACTAATCCTCTGGGCGTTCAACTAATCCCTTCGGTCGATCAAGATTGGATGAGTTGGGAGAGAAAATATCTCATTTAGTCACGCTCAAAAAAGAAGAGAATGAATACATTAAGGAAAAACAGGTGCGAGAAGAATTAAAGCTTCTTGAGAAAGACCTTTCGCATTGCTCACCAAAGGACAAGGCAATCTTCAAAGCTTCTTGAGAAAGACCTTTCGCATTGTAAAGTTCATTGACATAAAAATACAATATACCGGAGAAAATAAATATTAACTAACCAATATATAAAAATCTTTTCTTTTTTAAATCATACAATTTTCAAAACGGTAAAAGAAACTCGCTATTCACTCGATAGCCCCCCCCCCTAAACTGAATGGGCCGATGTTGAGGGTGCCATCATTTCGGGATGGTATGGGGCGCCACCCCACACCATATAACCTAATTATTAATTTGTGCATCATTCACGTGTTAATTAATAATAATAATTCATCAATGATAGCTAGCTTTTAGTCTTTTGTGAGGAATCTTTTTGACACACATGTATGTCCAGTCATTTAATAATTCCTCATTGATAGCTCGCTTTGAGGAGTCTTTAACACATATATTACTACTATAGAAAATAGATTTAGTCTATAAACATAGAAAATAACAAGGAGGTGACATGTATACAAATAAAAGTTCTATAAGCGAGGGTATGCGTTACTTAAGAACGCAGGTTTCCAGCACCTGTAATAGTACCAAGTATGGGATAACAACTCCCTAGTTAGTTTGATTACCGAAAATCATGGCAAACATAGTCACATAACAACACTTTGTGAATTAGTATAAAAACAAAGTTATTAGCGCAGTCCATTGTTATTAATTAATAGTCTTCAAGTTAAACGTGTTGCAAGCCACAAAAAGGTAGCACAAGCGCAAAATGTCAAATAGAAATAGTATAATCACATACTGTAATCCGTAATGAAAACCCATTTTAGAACCATGTCAATACTTGCTCCATGTTTATGAGTTAGACACATATTACCATCGTGTAAATGCAATGACTACATAGTGTAAATGGGTCAACCATAATGTTTGTTGCACAATTCGCTACACTTTCTAAAAAAATATTATTTGTAAATATAACAATGCTTCACTCATATTGAAGAAGAGAAAGAAATTTTAGATTTCATGCTATAAATTGTTGATAAAAACAAAAAGTATATGAAAGTTATTTAATTTACTGAAAAAAACAAAAAAAGGACAGATTACCTATTTGATTTTCGTAACAAATAACACAGTTGTAATAACATGAATTTAAATCATTAAATTGACCTGATTAAAGACCCACAATCTTTCCTAAGGATATTAGGAAAAAAATGGTACTTAACCTGCACTCTACATGTACGTATGTATATATACCACTTTGTAACCATTTAAATACTTCATTTCAAATAAATAAATAAAACTATGTGATACACCCGTGCATTGCGACAATAATATTGGTAAATAACACGGGGGTGTTTGATGGGTATGAATACATCATTGGTATCTAGTATAACAAGTGAAAAAGAGAATCTTAAAATTTAAGTTTTGATATGTTTAAAATATCTAATCAATTCAGTTAGGCTACATGGTACACGCGTCACCCCCATGCCACCTCAGCGAATATCAGACAATAACGCCCCCCGTGACCATTTCAGACAAGAAAGCCCAAAAGACTTTCAAAGACTTATTATCCTCAAATATTAAGATGATACCAAAAAAGGGGAGGATGATTGTATGAGAAAGCTTCCACATTTTGTCAAGAAAGCCTACAAGAGGCCCGACACTGCCGCAGCAAAAACAGCTAGGCAAGAAGAAATTGCAAAAGTAGTTGGAAAAAAAAGAAAAGAATAGATACAAGGGAAGCAAATGAAATGTTAACAGTGTAAGAGATTATTGAAAGAAAGAAAATTTAAGATAATCAAGACTCTTCAACAAAGGTTCCCAATAGCACTATATTAACCATCCAAATCATTGTTACCACTATTCAAACACATGTTGTCCAAACTACTGATCCCACCACCCAAACATCCGTTGGCACTACAAAAGTGACAACATATGTTACAACAACTCTACCACCAACAGAAAAATCTCCTAAAAGACTTCTCATCCACAAAAGAAAACCATCCACGACACTTCCACAACCACGATAAAAAACACCAACACTACAAATCCTATCCAGGAGAACCAAATTCATCGTCCAAGGTGATGATGAAGAAACTCACGATGCATCTCCTATCCGAACCACATCCATTGCACTATCCATCATATCCCTAACATCCACCACAACCACCACTACCCTTACTATTACATCACCCCCATCTACCACAACCACCATTACACTTACCATTACATCACCACCATCTAGCAAACACCCACCTATCACTATACTTGATCCATTGTAAGATCGCTCCTTGATAGCACAGGAACCTAAATTGGTTTCTAATGTCCAAATAGGCGGAAACTAAGTGACATGTTAACCGTATAACAAGAATTACTCGTTAAATTGTCTGTTTATTGATCTTAAAGTCAAATACATTCAAGTTCCGTATCCGACAGAGCTTCGCCTCAAGTTTGCCAAACTTACAAATGAGATCCTAGAGGCACCTATTTATAGATAGTCAAGTTCGCTTGGGAGGACAACAAGTTCGGGCAAACTTGCTTGAACAAGTTCGGCCGAACTTGTTCCAACATTTACTTCCGGGCGAACTTGATCTACTATTTACATAAATACGACTTTTTCTAACGTAATCTCATCTATTCTAAATAGTCTCGATACAAGACTAAGACATAGACATACTGTACTAACAGATTCCCACTTGGATATCGTTGTCGTCTTGATCAGTCTTCAAAAGCTCTTATCTTTTATCTGCAGCGTCCAAAGAAATTATTGTACGGTTTCTTTCTTCTTTCTTGCGCAGGAATCGGCGTTTGACTTGTAGGTGGCACTTTAGTCATGAACTGAAAACGTCTAAGCCTTGCCTCCTTAGTCTTTTCTTGAACACGTTCCAGACACCTTTCTTCCTTCAAAAACTCTTCACGTTCTAACTCTCGCCAACTGGATTCCCACATTCTTCCAGAATTTACGCCATGAGCGTAGCAAACATTAACAACCCTTTGATACTGCATCGCTTGTACCTCTTCACGCTTCTCATAACAAATCTTGTTAAAGAATAGACATCGAATATCCTCCTTAGAACAGTTCACTAGCCACATCGGGTCTAGTATGCGTATCGTTCTCCATAACCCCCAAAACCCTTCTGTTTGTAGCACTTCAGCTGATCTTTCCTTCGTAATATCCAAATGATCTTCGAATTTCAATACTATAATAGCTTCACATGTTGTAGGATCAACTTGCCACCACTTGAACAAAGGATAGAAATCTTGTTCAATTAGCATCAGGGGCATGTTCTTCATCACACGCGGACGTTTCATTATCAACGTAATGTCTTTCTCACCCGTCTGCTTGTTTGTTTTGATTCGATGATTAGGTATAAACGGCTTCCAATATTTGAATCCTTGTGTTGCTTCAAACTTTATCATCTTCCACAACAATTGATCAATAAACCTCATATGATAACTCGCATTCCTCGTCTGCACTAACTCCTCCACATCCCAATAAGGTAACGTACTGAAGTCTGCCAAGTATCGAAAGTACTGCACATCAAATTCACGTTTGATGGCATAGACGTTCAATTCTTTCAACCACCCCCAGCTTAGGATATCACCTAACGACTTGTCTGCATCTCTGGTAAAGAATGCTAACGGTCATCGGAACTTTCTTTCTCTAGGCATTTCTTTAAACCAGGACTTCTTAGCTTTTGCAATCTCTTCTTTAGTCATTGGCTTTGGAGTCTTTCCTTCTCGCACTGACTCTGCAATCTTTTCCTTTAACAGATCTTCATTCAACTATTCGTACATCTCTTCAAAAGTAGGACTGTCTGTATTCAAACCAACATACTTCTCTGCTTTATCCGTATCATCATCTGACCAATCTTCAATAATAACTTTATTATAATCATCAACATCAGATCTTTATTTGTAGCAGTATTCATTTGGCTCAAATGTATCAATATTCACCACTTGCTCTTCGAAATCAAAATCAAACATTTCAGCATCAACGTTTAGCAGCTTTGCAAGATCTTCATTCAAAAAGTTGTGAACAAATTCCCCCTCTTCAACGTTATTCTCTAACATAAGTATCATTGGTTTCGCAGGCCTAGCAGCAACATGCATTGCAACAATAGCACCAGTCATATCTTCATCAGTTTGCACTGTCTGCTCCCCCTTACTTTAATCATCCATCATGTTTACAACATCACTTAGTAACAAGGAAAAGTCAAACTCATCAGTTACCTTTGCATCAACAATCATCAAACCAACTCCACCCTGATCATCATTATTACCATCATCATTATCGGAATCATCTTTCGGATCATCAACAGGCTTATTATCATTATCATCATCCTCAGCTTCTACATCGTCCTCCTGTTTAGTTTCTTTTTCAGGAATTATTTCAGACTCAGAAGCTTTCGCAGATTCAATCACATGCTCTGTTGTCTCAGGCATACCTTCAATCACATGCTTGCCTTTTACCATGTGCTGCGAGTTCTTTCTCTGCTTTCTCTTTCACCTCTTGCAAATCCAACCTTTCATACTCAGCATGAAAATCAATCCCCAAACTGTTAGATAACACTTTCTATAGTCTCGAAAATCTTCTATCATTCAAATCCCTCTCTGATCGTAATTCTGCAATTTCTTTCTGTAATCGTTCATTCGCATCCTGCAGACTTTCAATTAGTGCTTTCAAGTATCCACGATCACCTTCAAAAAATTTCACTTTGTCGTTCAAAATTTCTTTCTCGACTTCGCTTTGTTTCACCATCTATTCTAAAGCAGCTTTTTCAGCTTCATTCTTCGATACCTTATCTTCCAGAACTTTGACTCTTTTCTCAAGTTCATCAACATTTGTGTCTGGAAAGAAATCATTCAAATCTTGAATGTCAACTGGCTCATCAGGAATATTTCCAAAAAGTTTTGACCTCGGAGTAGTCTTTGGTGTTGACTTTGGAGTACTCTTTGGTGTATGAACTGAAATTCTTTTGGAATTGAACTTTCGGGCTGTGATGATGTCGGAGGTTCTTGAGACTCTATAATCGGTATTTCAAGCAAATCAGACTTAGGAGGTTCTTGTGTGACTCCTGTTTGCTCAATAGTCTCTTGAACAATAGAAGTTTGAATTATTTCAACCGCAAGAGGTTCTTGTGTAGCTCCTGTGCTTTTCTTTCGGCCAATGTAACGTCGGATTTTCGGCTTTTGAGCTTTTCTTCCCTTAGTGCTCGGAGAACCTGTAGTCTTCAATGTATTATCTTTTGCAGAAGACTTTACTCGTTTCGCTTTTTTCTTTGGTCTCTCTTCTCAGAACCTTTATCAGAATCTGGTTCATAGTCAGCATCACCTTTCTTTATTCTTTCTGACTCTTTTTCTACGATAGCTTTCTTTGTTACTCTCTCAAGTGAATCGTCACTATCTTCGTCTTTGTCAGACGTCGCAGAAATCACATCATCCTCTTGTGTAGTCTTTTCTGTCTTTTGACATTCAATGTTAATGGGAACACTTGAACCAGTTTCAACTTGAGCATTTTCAGGTTCATCTTCATCAATCAGCATAGTATCTGCTTTCTTTAACTTTCGAGACTGTTTCTTCTTCTCTTCAACAACTTTCTTTAGAAACCAATCACTGCGTTTTTCCTTGAACGTTCCATCCATTCTTCTTCATCTTTAGTTTCTTTCTCATCACCACTACCTGCTTTTCTCCACTTATACTCAGGCGGTGCGATATAACCAGCAGATACAATGGCACCAAACAATGGTTTTGCGACTGGCGCTGAAGCTTGCTTCTGAAAAGTAATTAGCTTCTTGACTGTAACTTCATCCATGTGGCTAAGATAAAGAATGTCGTTAGGATCCTTCGCAATCTTTTTGAATTTGTCGTCGATAAACATCTGCACGAACCTTGGATACATAACAAGTCTTCTCATTCCCATATTATTCTTCATGTGAGTAAACACCAGCTTCGAGAAGTTGAACTTTTTATTCAGAACTAGCACTGTAGCCATACACGCCATATAATCTTGGACGTCGTCTAAACCTGCTTTTAATGCATGTATAATCGCATACATCAAGAACTTGTAGGGATTCGGAACTCCCCCTTTCTTCAGTGTCGATTCATTCACGTGACCTTTATAGCCATTCGACGAAAACAACCACGAACCATTCTTTCATCAAGTAACATTGGATCTTCAGTACTGTCGTTGAAATTTAACACTTTGCGAATATCGGCTTTAGATACTGTAAGCTCCTTATCTTCATTTCCAATGCGAACAATAGACTTAATCAACGTGCTATCCTCGTTTAATGACGCTGCGCTCTGAAATCTGTACACGTGAGATTTATACACCACTGTCTTTTCCATGATCGCCTTGTTTATCGGAATACGCGTCATGAAATCAATAATACTGTCATATGCTTCTAGAGATGGACAAATTGTCTTGTCGAGCGTAATGCACGTGTTGTGAAATTTATTGAACGAAAGCTGGATATTCTCCAAACACGAACATCGAGACAAAATTAGCAAAATTTACAATTTTCACAAAACTTACTATCAAGTTCGGGCGAACTTGATAAGCAATTAAACAACAGAATTTATTAAGTCCGGGCGAACTTGCTTAAAAGATTTTGATTGATTAACAAGCAAGTTCGGGCGAACTTATCAAAGAATTATGAATTTTGAAAATGTCAAACAAGTTCGGGCGAACTTGTGAAATGAACAATTTATTACATTTGAGGACAAGTTCGGCGAACTTGGTTCAAAGAACCAATTGACAAGTTCGGGCGAACTTGTCATCGTTTTCATTTAACCTGCAACAGCATGTTTAAAGCATACTGATTCAAATTAAAGACATGTTAAGGATCAATTATGTTTGGTTAACAAATTTTAATGTTCAATTCATCCTTAAACATCCTAGAACTAGTCATTTAAGCATGTTCAGATCGAATACGTTCAAATCCGGTCAAATTACGGTTCAAATTCAAATCACTCACCACTGCCATGATTAGTAGTGTGCAAATCACCACAAATCACAAGAAAATTAGGCAGCAATTCGATATAATTATGTCAATTTCAATGTTTTCTCTAGATCCCCTAAGTTCGCCCAAAAGTTCAGATATCAGATAATGAAGTTCGGGCGAATTATTACTTATATATAGTTAACAAGTCCGGGCGAACTTATCAACACCAATCAATTCAGATCAGTAAGTCCGGGCGAACTTGTTAAATACTTCAATTAAGCACAAACAAGTCCGGGCGAACTTGATATCAAATCAATATTCATTTACTCAGAACAAGTTCGGATGAACTTAATCAAACTCAAAATCAACTTTTTAAAATTTTTTCAATTTTAACCCTTAATTTTTCAACTTTTACCAGTTTTAACAATCCACTCAGTTGACCAAGTCCAAGCTAATGACCTTGGTTAACCAATTTGTCTGTCGAGTCCAAGTTAATGATCTCGGTTTCACTCGTTATGAACAAACTGTGGGTTTTTCTCAAATTTAAGTTTCAAACTAATGAACTTTTAATCGTTTTTGCTTATCAAATTTTACAGATTAGCTCCCAGCCCATTGTCAATTAGATTTCCACCAGTTTAGCACCTTACCAGACTTCGAAGATCCGTTTTCCAACATTGGCTTGTTGAAACTAATGTAGAAACAAAATCTTTTTGTATTTTTTTAAGTTTATGCTAAAACACACTGAAAATCTTTTTTGTTTTAATCTGTAAAGCAAGTAAACTATGTACAAACTTATTTACAGACATATTTTTGTGAATTCGTGTCTAAGGATCATATCAGTTGTTTGAGACATATCACCAGTACCGTTGACCTTTTGATGACTTTAAGTTTTAAACTCGTTTACCTAGATTGTCGATATGTTTGTCCAGTTAAACTTCGACACATTTCTCAATTGTTCCAAGATATCTTAGTTTAGAATTATGAAACTTGACTCAACTATGGTTCCCATCTCAGAATATACTCCCGTATCAAGATTCCCTAGATTTCGTCTTACAGGTGAATATAACATAATTGATATATGTATCTGGGTTAATGCGAAGCCTTGAGAGCTCAGGTTAATACCACCGTATCGACAAAATGATGAAGGCTCGACTTTAAGGTGTGTTCCAATTAAGGAATCTTTTAAGCACTGCAAATGATTAGATCTTTCGATTCTTTTCAAGTTTGCATTTAGTTTTAGGGTTTTTAGCAAAAGCATTATAAAAGTTTTAGGCTATTGCTTCCGCAAAATCAGAAGAACTTGTGTAATACCCTAAATATCAATCATCTAGAAAGACCTTGTATCTCAGAATCAAGCAATCTCTCAAACGAAATTTTGGAGTACTAAGTCCATATATCCGAGAGATGTTAATCCACAAGTTTAAGCAGTTGTAAAATTTAGATTAAATCCCGGAAACAATTTACTGAACGTGTAAAGCCTATCGACACATCCACAGTAAGTTTATCACTTTTGAACTTTACAATTCTTTAGCTTACTGTGATAGTCCACTGATGTACTATCATTTCCTTTTTGACACAAAATTCTTTTTGTCTTTTTCATGTTTTTGTACTTTTTGATTTTTCATATGTTTTTGTATTTTCTCGTAATTTTCTCCCCCTAAAATCAAAAACATATTTTTGTATTTTAGTTTTTAAGAAATTCTAATCTAAAAGATAAAACAAACCAATGTGGATCACGTGAACTCGTCATCCGATCCATATTCAACTTCTGCCTCCACACCTGTCAACAAATTTTAAATACCGTTAAGCCGCATTAGATATTTAAATCTTGTTAAAGGAAAAGCTTTGGTATAAAAATCAGCTTTTTGTTCATCAGTGTGGATTTTTTCTATTCGTACCAACTTCTTTTCGTAGCAGTCACGAATGAAGTGATAACGAATTTCTATGTGTTTAGTTCGAAAGTGATGAACTGGATTTTTAGTAATGTCGATAGTTGCCTTATCATCTACATATAAAGGCGTATCAAGAAATTGCAATCCAAAGTCCCTCATCTGTTGTTGAATCCATAGGATTTGTGAACAACAGCTGGAAGCAGAAATGTATTCTGCCTCACAAGTAGAGAGAGAGACCGTGGTTTGTTTCTTGCATTGCCACGTTACTAATTGAGTTCCGAAGAACTGGCAACCAGCCATCGTAGACTTTGAATTCAGCTTGTCCACCCCAAAGTCTGAATCAGCGTATCCCGTTAGATCAAAGTTATCATTCTTTGGATACCACAAGCCAGTGCTTGGACATCCCTTCAGATAACGGAATATTCTTTTCACTATCTGCATGTGTGATACTTTAGGACTGGACTGATATCTTGCACAAAGACAAGTAGGATATATGATATCTGGGCGAGATGCCGTCAGATACATAAGAGATCCTATTATCGAGCGATAGGTATCATACACTTTGGTTCCTGTTTCATCGATGCAAATTCCGTGATTCAGCGCTAGAGGAGTCGAAAGCGGCTTCGAGCTATCCATTTCAAACTTCTTCAGAATATCATGAACATATTTCATTTGATGAATGAATATGCCATCTGGTAACTGATCAACTTGTAACCCGAGGAAGAATTTCATTCGCCCATAGAAGACATTTCGAACTTCTTCTTCATTATCTTTTCGAATTCTTTGCAAAGACTATCATCTATTGAACCAAAGATGATATTATCCACATAAATGTGTACGATGATTAGATGACTTCCGACTTCTTTGGTGAACAATGTACTATCCACTGTGCCTCTTGTAAAGCCGTTTCCAACGAGATGTTAAGATAACGTCTCATACCAAGCTCTCGGGGCTTGATGTAATCCGTATAAGGCTTTGTCCAGGAGATAAGCTTTGTTCTTGTTCAGCGGATCGACAAACCCTGGTGGTTGGCCGATGTACACTTGCTCGCATAGCTTACCATAAAGAAATGCGGATTTCACATCTAACTGGTACACTTTAAAACCTTTCCAAGCAGCGAATGCAAGAAAATGCGGATTGACTCTAAACGTGCAACCGGTACATAGACTTCCGTATAGTCAATTCCTTCTTGCTGGTGGAAACCTTTGACAACCAACCGAGCTTTGTTTCTAACAATCACACCTCGATCCTCCCTCTTACACTTGAAGACCCACTTCGTATCTATCGCTTTCTGCTTTGGTGGTAAGTCGACAAGTCTCCAAACTCCCAGTTTCTCAAACTGTAACAACTCTTCCTGCATCGCAATTACCCAGTTCTCATCACCCAAAGCTTCATTCACAGTCTTCGGCTCAAATTGAGATATGAAACATGAATAATAGCAATAATCTTGAGTCGGAGCCACTCGAGTATAGAAACAACTTAAAGCTTTGTTGATCTGGCTTCTCGTTCTCACACCAGTCTATAACTCTCCAATTATGTTATTCGATGGGTGATATGAATAAGATCGCGGAATCTCCTCACTAGGAACATCAACCGTGCTATTCTGATTCGAAATATTCAGATCAACTATCAAAACAACTTCAGGAGTACTCGATGTTGCTTCATTTTGATTGCTAAGGCCAACAGATTGGTTTAACATATTGGGAATCTGCTCGAATTCTTCATCAGAGGAAGATTCTCCATCATCATCGAAAGTCGGAGGTTCATCAGAGTCAGAGTCGGAATTCTGATCTGAGAAAGAATGGGCTCTGTAGTAGTATTTCCTGGTTCAGTGGAAACATTTGCTGGAGTTGTAGTAGGTTCTACTTCTGCTTCAAAAACTTGTTTAGCTGGAACACCACTATTACTCGGACCTGCACCAGAAGACGATGTACCAACAATAGGTTGATTAACCACTATTGGCCTTAAAATCTGTTCTTGATTTGCCGACTGTTGTATATAATAAAGAGCTGTTAGATCTTCTTCAGACGGTTCTTCTAGCAAGTTGAATGATTTCCATAAATCTTGATAATTGAACAACCACGCATCGCCTTTTCTTTGAAGGAATTGTGTACCTAAAGCAATCAATGTGTTGTGCTTCGACCACTCTTCTCAAAGTAGGAATGTAAACTCTCCTGAGCAGACTAGCATAACCAACAAAGAAACCTTCAAGCGTTTTGGCACCAAATTTACCATCCGAATCAATCACTATGCAAGGTGCGCCAAACGGTTCTAGATACTTTAGATTTGGTTTCCTTCGGTTAATCATCTCGAAGCATGTCTTTTTGGTCGGTTTGACCGTAAAGACTCTGTTCAATGTGTAGCATGCCGCCGCAACCGCTTCACTCCAGAAGCTGACGGGAAGTTTGGAATCAGCAAGCATAGTTCTAGCTGTTTCGATTAACATTCTGTTCTTCCTCTCAGCTACTCCATTTTGTTGCGGAGTGTAAGGTGCACTGAATTCATACAATATTCCTTTAGCATTGCAAAAATCTTTCATCTTGTTGTTTTTTAACTCTGTACCGTTATCACTTCGAATACGTCTAATAGGGAGATGATATGGATTTTCAAGTTTCTTGAAGAGAATCACAAGATTTTCGAACGTTTCATCTTTAGACTCTTGAAGAAAACCCATGAATATCGAGAATAATCATTTATGACGACTAAACAGTACAGATCTCCTGATATACTTCGGACGTTCACTGGACCGAAAAGATCCATATGTAGATGTTCAAGCGGCAACTTTATGGAGTTAAGAATCTTCTTAGGATGTGATTCTTAATCTGCTTCCCTTTCTTGCATTTAAGACAATGATCCGTCATATGGAAGCTTTGAAGATTTACTCCTTCAACCAAGTCGTTGTGAACCAGAAAATTCATTTTTCTTAGATGTATATGGACCATCTTCCTGTGCCATAGAATCAAATCCTTCTCTGTGGCTTTTGTAACAAAAAATTGAGCCGACTTCGATGATGTAGTAGCAACACCCATGTCAGATCATTTTCGCGTGGAGCGCGCATCAGAATCCACTCATCATGAATCTTGAAGCCCTGCTTCAGTATCATGCACTCCTTATCATTGAAATGAACGGTGAATTGTTTATCGCAAATCTGTGATTGTCTCCAGCTCGGCGATATAGTTTACACGATCAAAAGACACCACACCATTCGAAAGCTTTCCTTCAGCTACAATCCGGCCTCCTTGATTTCCAGCGAAGCCTACATACCCTCCGTTAATCACTTTGATATCAAAGAGTAGTGCTTTCATCCCGGTCATGTGCCTCGAAGCCCACTATCCAGAATCCACTTTGAAAATATGGATCTTTGGAGCCCCTGCACACGTTAACAACTCAGTGAAAAAGTGCAACCCAAGCCTTTTTGGTCTTGGGTTTGGGATCATAATCTTCATAAACATCCTCATAAGACCTCTGATATTCAAAATCCTCATCTGAGATTTCTTTGACATTTAAGTTTTCAAACTCGACTTTCTTCTTTTCTTTTGAAATTTTAGGAAAAACTTTGTCAATTTCATTTTTACCCTTTGATTCAGACACATTGTCTTTATCAACCTTGACTGATTCAGATTTTGCATTTCAGATGATGTTGTTTTCTTCTTTGCAACCCAGGATTGTGATTTAACTCTTGCTTTCTTAATGTAGAATCTTGAATCTTTGTTTTCGATCGATTTGGAAGTTTCACCTTTCTCAAAAGTTGAATTTTCAAACTTTGATTCAGTTTTAGGTTCACTTCGATTTTAGATTCATTGTTTCGTTTTAAGATTGTGATTGGTTTTACAATCTCTGGTTGCTTAAGTTTCTCAACATCTGAAACTGCCTTTCTTCGTTGATAGATAGGCTTTGATTTCGGACACTTGCGCGCAATGTGACCAACTTCATTGCATTTGAAGCAAGTCCGAGTATCATGAGAATGTCCACTAGTGGGTTTTACTCCACTTGCGGATTTAGCCTTATCCCGAAGTTCCTTCTCCTTTTTAAACTCATCATTTGATTGTTTTCCAATCAAATTCCCTTCCTGAACCGTATTAGTCCCATACACAAATTTCATGTTTTTATTTTTGTATTATTGAAATGGTGACTTCTGTTTCTTATTCGGTTCATCTTCAACCTCCAAACCAAAACCCGCTCTCCTGTTTTCAGGAAAGTCACCACCATTCCTTTTGTAGTTGTTATATATCTTTTAGGTTTAGAATTAAACTTTTTCTCATTTCTTTCCAAATCTTCGGATGATACTTCGACAAGTTTGAACAATTTATCAAGTTGATCTTCTTTCACATTTCGAATCGGAAAGCTATCGTCGAAATATAGTCTATCAGATTCCTTAACTTTGTACATGACAACGTTAGGATCATCACTTAGGCTATCTTCCAATGATGTATCGTCATCTTTGGATTGTGAATCAGAACTGTTCAAACATGTATTGGCGCTCTCAAAGCTGCCATCATCAGATTCACTCAGCACATTTTTGACAACATATTTTACCATTGCTTCACTATCATCTTTTGTATAGGTTAAGTCAATGTTCTCAGGCAGCTCATTTTCCTTTTCTGTTAAAAGTTCAACATTAAGCGCCTTTTCCATCCTTTCAACTTTCTTGCGACAATATTTTTCGCACAAGGGTGGTGGAACATTGCTATAATCCCCATGTTTCTTACCTTTTGATTTTTGATCATTTTCTTCCGACGGAATCGTTGGAAGAATATGGTCGATGACATAAGCGTTCGTGGTATAGCTTTTCAAAAGCTGTCTCACCCTTTCGGTTTCCATTTTCATATCTGGAAGCTCTTGTTTAATTTCAGCAATGTTATTTATGTAGATGTTAATGGCTTTTTGTTTTTCCATTACTGTTGCTTTTAACATTCTTACTGTGTCATGTTGTTCAATGTTGTTTTTATCAAGCCTGCCGTAATCGCCTTTCATTTTATCATAAGCTTCTTTCATTGTGCGATAATCATATTTAAAATTGTTGTTATGCACATTGAGTTCACTCATGATTTGAGATTTTTCGGCGCATTGCACACAAGGCTCAATACATTTCGTGCAAGGTTTTTCAACCTCAACGATTTACACTTTTACAACCTCCATTTCTACAACTTTTACCTCTAGACCTACCTTTGTCAAATTTGCCATCATAGCTTTATTTGCGATCTCCGTGAGGTTCTCCTCATTCATCTCCTTAGTCACGTTGATGACTACTTCAACTTCAGGTTTCTCCTCAACAACATGCTCAGAAGATGCTGCTTCACCAAAACAACCTGCAAAACTAGAAGTCATGTTAGAAGAAAGAACACCCTGCATCCTCGTATGATGATAGATCTCTTTCTCTTATGCTTGTTGCAAGTGTTCTTCTAGCATTGCGTTCTCCATAGCTGCATCCTCGGCAAATGTATCTTCCACGATTTCGGCCATTAGAGCAACGCCTGTCTTCTTGGCAATATATGAGTTCCAATCAAATCCATCATCTTCATTAGAAGCAACCATAGCTTTTTCTGCATTGTTGGATGGTTTCTCTTGAACTTTGATTTGAGATTTCTTTGGAAATGGCTTATATTGCAACGACTTCTTGCAGTAATCACTGCCGCCTCCAAAGGACTTTGGTTGCCACTTGCTTCTGGATTCTTGCACTCTCATTTAAAATGCCCTTTTTGTCGACATCTGAAGCAAGTAACTTTCATCTTGTCGAAACCCAATTTGTTGCTTGAGTTTCCGATGTCTCTACCAGTTAGAGCAACGAATTTGGTAACTCTCCATACAATCGAAGCCAAGGACCATTTGATGTCCATCAACTCAAGCTCCTCCTCATCCACTTGATCGTAATCCTCTGCAGTCATTTATGGTTTAACAATTTTCCCGGCCACTAAACTTTCATAAGATTCCAACACTGTGGCAAGTAGTGCCATATGCTGTTTGGCCACTTGTTCAGAAACGACGTTGTTTAGGTTGACTGCAATGTTGCATCTAAAAACATTTGGATCAGAATTTGATAGATTATTCTGATTAGAACCCGTGCTTGAATATGATGCATTCTGAGGACTCTGATCATAGTTAGGATATGATTGAGTTTGGCTCTGTGACGAATGATTCGAGGAATTCATATTCACGCTGAACGCAGTTTGAATTTTTGGATTTGAGATATTCTCTTGAGCTCCAGTCTTGTAATAAAGTCCAACATCTTGAGCAATGTTTGGATTCTTTGACTTTGCAATCTTCAACAGTTCCATCACGTGACCTTCCAACTTATCGATAAAAGTGGATAACTTGAAGAATTCCCAACTTGTACTTTCGTTTAGCACCATGAGATACGTTGTCCATTCATCTTCTGGCAAAGCATCAGCCGATTTATCAATGTATTCTTCTTCTGTCTTCTCAGGACCATGCCTTCTCATAATCACCTTCAGATGACAGAATCGTTCTATCATTTGTTTCATCGACTCGCCTTTGAGCATTGTGAAGATGTCGAATTCTTTCATGATTAGAGCCTTTTTGCTCTTTACCATCTCTGCACTCCCCTGATATTTGGTCTTTAGAGACTTCCATAACTCTTGTACAGTTTTGTATTCTGGCAGTAGCACCAAGATATCTTCCTTCACGGACTGCTGAATCAGACTGATCATTTTCTTTTCAGCAACGTACGCATCCTTCTGTGAAGTAGAAAACTTGCTCATCTCGATAACATTATCATGTTCATCTCTTGGCCATGTGTAGCCCGTTTCAACTGCAACCCAACTGTGAAAGAATGTAGCTTGAACCCAGTTCGTAAACTTTTCCTTCCACCCTTCGTATTCATCCATGCACATAAGTTTCGGTGGCTTCACTGACGTACCCATCTTGTTATCAATATTAACTTGATTTACCATGTTGGAATTCATGTTGAAGCCCCGGCTGTCATATACGCACTGTGAATATCTTCCATCGCGGGAAAACAAATGAGTATCGCTGAAAACACGTTCACAAACTTGAAAAGATGATTAGTATACTGACAAGTTCGGGCGAACTTGTGCAGTAGATCAAATCGGATTCAGTTTTCAAACAAGTTCGAGCGAACTTGTTGAAAAGTTTTAAAAAAATCACCCTGATAAGTTCGAGCGGACTTGTATGAATTTCAAGAGAAATAAACAAGTTCGGGAGAACTTGTAAGAAATTTTCAACAAACTTTGATCAAGTTCGGGCGAACTTGATTAAATTTGAAGAAAATCTTAGCAAGTTCGAGCGGACTTATCCAAAAACCTTGAAAAATCAATCAAGTTCGGGCGGATTTGATGAAAATTGTGAATTTTTCAGTCAAGTTCGAGCGAACTTGATGTCAAGTTCGATCAAAACAACTTTGCAAAACATGATTTTTCAACTTTTTGACATCAATTCGTTTGAATTAGGCCTTGAAACTTTCAGGGGTTTATCTTTAGTGTATTTTGTGTGACTTAATAAAAATTTAGCAGATTTTAACCGTAGGTTCATTGTTTTTCATGAAAGAGTTAAGAAAAATTGTAGAATGGAGTAGAATTAGAGCAGTTCTTTTGATGATTTCACCATATCAGGTATCCGTGGCTCTGATACCACTAGTAAGATCGCTCCTTGATAGCACAGGAACCTAAATTGGTTTCTAGTGTCCAAATAGGCAGAAACTAAGTGACATGTTAACCATATAACAAGAATTACTCGTTAAATTGTCTGTTTATTGATCTTAAAGTCAAATACATTCAAGTTCCGGATCCGACAGAGCTTCGCCTCAAGTTTGCCAAACTTACAAATGAGATCCTAGAGGCACCTATTTATAGATAGTCAAGTTCGCTTGGGAGCACAACAAGTTCGGGCGAACTTTCTTAAACAAGTTCGGCCGAACTTGTTCCAACATTAACTTTCGGGCGAACTTGATCTACTATTTACATAAATACGACTTTTCTAACTTAATCTCATCTATTCTAAACAGACTCGATACAAGACTAAGACATAGACATACTGTACTAACATCCATTAGGGTTAGAAAATGTATCAAAAGAAATACAATCTTTTTACTCTACAACTAGCACCAGCAAACTTACCTTCCCAATCCTCAAAAGATATTCAAAACCTACAAATGTCAAAAGAATATCTTGAATTAAAGATCAAACAGTCTGAAACAATAGCTGTTGTTAAAAGCAAGGGAAAACGTGATATGGAGGCGCAACAAATTCTATATGAAGAATTCACAAAAGTGAATAGATTGGAAGATTTTGCCAAAAATGACAGTCAAAAGGCTTCACGAGGACCAGTAAACAACACAAAACTCAGAAAAGAAATTAGGGAAGATTACTTGGAGTTTATCATGAAGAATAAGCCTTAGACAGTCACAAGAGCTCAATTCTCTAACAGAAGCCCCTCTAGAACAAATTGAAAGGATTGAGAATATAAAACTCAATCCAGATATCAAGCCCACTCCTCCCAACTTGAGAGCAGGTAAAAATCCGGTTGGCCAAAAGGCCATTAAACTCAAAAGAATGAAGGAGGAGATGATGGCAGCGAAGTTTGGCACAATGGAATCTATGGCCAAATTGGATGAGCCAATAATCAAAGGGAGCTACAATAAACTTGAAGAACTAAGAGCTAAAGATCCCTTAATCCCAAAAAGGCCTAACTATGAAGACCTGAATGTACCCGTTAGCTCTCTAGTTGACCCTTTAGAGCTTCCCACTACAAAGAATCTCTCATCAGCTGTTAGAAGCTACTCAAATGGCAAAATGAGATGAATGCAGAAGATATACAAAAATATGAAGATGACATAAAGAAAGAAGGGATAAAAAATGAACTTATGTATCGGCATCCAGATGCTAAACTAGAAGAGTTGCTTGGGCAAGTCTTGGGAAAACAAATCCCCTCACCTCATCCAATAGAATCTTCCCCTGTAAATCCGTCTAGCTTAAGAATTCTAAAATGGTGATTCAACATGACAAGCCATGAATTGAAAATAGTGAGGGCTTAAGGAGAAGTGAAAAAGACTTCAATAAATTGTGTTTCAAGCTTGAAAATTGAAGTTCTGCAAGACCTTTGGGGTCTTCCACTTGAAAGGGATCCAAATGACTATATCTCTATAAGATTTGAGAAACAGTTTAAAACCTAAATCAACGAGAAGTTGATGAAATAAAAATTGATCTAGTAAACATCTGTTTTGGCATCATCTGTTCTACGGGGAGATTGTTGAACATACAAAAGAATAGATGATATTCAAAAGCCAAAACATGACCAAGTGATCAAGAAATAAACAACAAATTGAACCAAATCCTACCAAAAATAGTAAATCTTGAACATCTAAATCAGAGTATCTGTTGAAGACTGGCTAACCTCTGTTTGAAGCCTTGGAACCACTGTTCATGAAAAATAAGGTCTGTAAACTCAGACCTTACAGTTCCATGAGAGTCGAGTACTTTCAGATAGATAATTCTCTTTATTTTAGATAGTTAATGCAAGGACAATTAAAAAAAGTAGACACAGAGGCATTTATGCACCTTGTAGGTTGAGAAGCATGTTGCTTCACAACATAACACATTTTTAGGATATCTGTCACAAATAGCTAGAGAAGAACACTTGGTTTACTACCTTTGGAGTCATTAACATCTTCAATATTCTTAATTTGGTTGCTTCTTGCTTCATTAATCCCATCAAAAGCAACACAAAATGATAACTATGATCGTTTTGGAACAACATCATGGTCAAAATCATGGTTTTCCCTGTTCCCGATCGCCCAATTATGAAATTATGCAGGATGTTTTACCAAAGAGAATTATATCCATTTGTTCATTAGTAACTTGCATTGGTAGGCCAAGTTCTTTACAGGAAAGCAAATGGGTCACAAACCCCCTTGACAAAGAGTAGAACTCCTTGAGCAATAAACTTTCACTAACTTTGGAGTTCTCAACATAAATTCTTCCAACACTAACACTCGCTTCATTATCACCTTCACAGTTTTTTAAAGAACGAAATCAAAATAATTCTTGTGAATCTGACCAACTCATAAGAACTTCAAAATCCCTAAACGCCAAAGAAAATAAAAATAAGCATGTGGGATCACTCTTGATAGGCAAATAAGACCACAACATCCTGCATGAACCGAAATTTTCATATTTATATATTGGGGTTACTATAGTGCACGAACTAAAAAACAATTCTATTAGAAACTCTTTTTCCTAAAGATGCTTAGAAGTAACATCAACCAAAGAGCGCAGTCAGCTCAATCCAAATCGAAGACCCAAAAATACACAATGCAATTCATATTCATCAGAACACACAAAAAATGATTGTTCTTAACCATAGAAGTTTCCTCCCCAATTCCTGAACATTTAGAAGATGAGACATATCGATACAATATTATAATTTATAAATAAAACAAAGCTTCTAATCACCCAATTTCATAAAAAAAACAAAGCTTATAATTTACAAATAAAACAAAGGATTGTTCCTGGCCATGAAATGAAGCTTATAGTTTATAAAGAAAACAAAGCTTCTAAAAAAAGGATTATTCCTAGCCATGAACTTCAACAAATGCAAATGCAAACATAAGAAAAACATAAAGCGTTTTGATCACAAAAGCAAAACATCAACAATAGAGACAAACGACATTTGAGGATCCTACAGTTTTACATGTAAACCACAAAAGCCAATACGAATCGGCTAGGAGGGTATGTGTCACACCCCAACCGATGGCGGAAACATCGGTGCGCGACACTAGGCGAACCAGATTGTCTCACGACAAATTCCATAACATTATTTAAGCGATAATATTCAAAAGCTAATATCCCATACTATTAACATAAAATCCTCAAACAATATTACAAAATATCCATATCTCATAAAACAAATTCAGGTTCGATCTTCCCTAGATTTTTATTACATGATTTTCTAAGCAAAAACTAAATCTAAGCATCCAAAGCAATATCCTCAACCTGCCACATATGTTAAAACAAAACGTCAATACAATTAAGTAAAGGTGAGCATACAGGTTTGCGTACATAATAGATATAAAAGTGTTTAACATACACCGCATGACATACGTAAGAGTTGTGAACTATGTAACTACTCAGATTCAAGTAAACCAACAAACCGCGATTGATCGAGGCATGCAAACAAGTGTTCACACCCTAAAAAGAGAAAATGAATGAGAAATGAAAATGCGAGCCTTAACAACCCCGGGCCCCGGGTTTACGGGTCAACCTCTAGTACACTATCATGTAAAGGGTGGCGTACAAGCAATCAAGCAATACATACAATTCAGCATATTTCACGTAAAGTCATGTATAAGCGGGATGTCGAATAAGCATTTGAGTTGTGTGATGTGTTTTGATATACGAACATATGTGACACCCAAAAGTGCGTTTAAACGTAAAAGGGTTCAAGTATACTCACTGTTGGTGCGTTTCAGGAGAGATGAGGGATCTAAGAAGAGTTGCGGAGAGTGCCGGATCAGCCTGTAAGCGAACATAAGTGCATTAGTCTTCCGAATTGCTGAAACGGTTACGGTTTGAGAGGACAGTAGGCAAGTTCGGGCGAACTTGTATAACTGAACTTAGTGAGTGAACAAGTTCGGGCGAACTTGTCTGGTTTTCTAGGAAACGAGACAAGTTCGAGCGAACTTGTCCCTTTTGTAGAGGGAGGTTACAAGTTCGGGCGAACTTGTTGTATTGTTGAACTGTTGGTCAAGTTCGGGCGAACTTGGTCACCATTCTGGTGACAAGTTCGAGCGAACTTGACTGTTTTGGCATCCAAATCGTGCGTTTTCGCATCGTTTGCTGAAAAATCGAGTGTCCATCCCTCCAACCTTAGGCTACTGAGCAAAAACAAGGCTGAAAAGGTCTTTTGGAGCGAGTTTTAGCCATTTTACAGAAACTCGGACTAATCCTGGCGAACTTGAAGGTTCGAACGGTTTAGTCCAGTTTGTGCAAAGTGACGTTTTCGTGCTTGTGCTTCCGGATCTGAGATCTAGCTTGAGAACGCCTCGTTCCACTTCAAAGTGAAAGAAACATACGTCGTTTAGTCCGAATATTGTGTAAAAATTAAGGTTTTAAAGGTTTTACTCAGATCTAAGCATAGATCTGAGTGAAAAGTAGAATTTTTGCATAAAAAGATGAAGATTTTCGTAAACATAGAGATTTGATGAAAACGAAGGCAAAGCCTTGTGCAAAATCGTTGTAAAACGTTGTTGTATTGTGAAAACGGGTTGAATCTTACTTAGAACACAAAAGGTTTCGGTTTTTGGGAGCTCCGGGCGAACTTGCAGCAAGTTCAAATGAGAAGAGGAGCTGAATATTTATAGGTGAGGTGAGAATGGAGTGGGCAGACATCAAGTTCGGGCGAACTTGTTACAAGTTCGAGCGAACTTGTGTGTTTCCTGAGTTTAGGAGACAAGTCCGGACGGACTTGTAGTTTTTGAAGGGTTATTGGGCTCAGACAAGTTCGGGCGAACTTGTGATATACAAGTTCGGCCAACTTGACCTGTGGGTCAACTTTTGTTCGATTATTTCGCGTTATGAGTTTGTTTGGCGATTCGGTTCGTATTGGATAGTTATATTAAGCGTTTTAGCGATGCGTTAAGCGTTACATTACCATTGATTTGAGAGAGAGCGAGTTACGTGAAAGCGAGCGATTTAGCGATATTAAACCATAACATAAACAAGTATAACACAAATAAAACATAATCCCACATAAATAACTGCGTTTTGCGATGCGATGAGATAAGCGATGCGATGGCACAAGTGTTTATTAAACAATAACACACTCGGCTCGTATAATAGCATAATTAGTTGGGATTGCGTTGAATTTACGATTAAATGCGATATAGATGTGATAAAGTGTAATTCCATTAACATAACTTCTCATAATCCAAATCTCGGAGTACAATTGATAAATATAACAAAATACACAAAAAAAATTAAATAATAGCGAAAATTGGAGTTGTTACAGTATGGAGGGATAATGTATCGCACTTACCCCATTATGCATGAGCTCAAACCATATTGAACATACATTAGAAATAAATAATAATAACTCGGTATCCAAATCGGAATATCTTTATATACTTATAGAGACAAAAAAAAAAGACCATACCCGGATTCAAAATAAGAATGTAATCTCAAATGAAAGAAGATGAAATGCATGATAAAAAAACACAATTTTGAGTCGATGAAACCAAAAAAAAAGATGGTTGCACAACTAAATTACTATGTTTTCCGGCTTTGTTCCCATAGTAACTAGAAGTAGGTAAATCAAGAAAAAAATAAACTAATGATATAATTAAAAGGATATTATTGTTATCTATTGTAATTGACCAATGGTAAACTGAGGTAAGGTACTTAAAATGAAAGGGATGAAAGCTTATAAAAAATGCCACCTTGCAAAATATCCAAGAAAACAAGTCACCAGGTTCAATTCTTTACACCAGTTAAATAAAAGAATGTTGATTTTTGATTTTGTTATCAGCCTTCTTAAAATTAAAATGGCACGATTATTGATTTTGTGATCAACCTTCTTAAAATTAAAATGGCATGCTACTGATTTCAATAGAGGTACTATTTCAAATAAAATACTTTTAGCTAAAGGTGGTAATCTCTAGAATTTTTTTTTTCAAGTAATAAGCCAAATGTAGTGGCAACCATATATTATATTACAATAATTAGTCAACAGTTAGCCAAATGAGTTCTTTAAATGTGTATAGTATAAAAGAATATATAAAAGAATCATTTAAATCATATTCTGTACACGAATTATCTATCAAGTATTATAATTTGGATAACGGGTGGGTTAAGCCAACCCAATCTGACCTGGTCGTTTGACGCGTAACAAATGACATGACTTTTATATTGACCCGTTACATGCTTATACGATGACAAATGAAAATATAGATCGATACCTCAGTGGGAGTGTTTGTTTATGTTCATATATTTCTTCAGAAACTTTAAGGTGTTTACCAGCTACATGTCCTAGCCTTTTATAGTCCAATTTTAGTACCATAATCCCTAATTAGTATACGCCCAAATGGGACATGAACATATAACAGTCTAACAAAATGTTTTGGTAAGCTCCAGAGAATTAAGTAAATGATATAAATTTTAGAATCTAAATGAAAACAAAACTAATTAAATGTAATAATTAGTAATTAAATAAAATGGAAGTCAGTTGATAAAATGTGTACAATATTAGGTGAATCATGATATCTCATTACCTTGAAGAAGAATGGTCTTATCTTGAGTTGAGAAAAAAAAATCTTTGATTAAAATGGGCACACGTTTACAATAGTAAATCAAATATACAAAAGATTGCGGAAAATACAAATAATACAAAACTGAAACTATAAACATAGAAGAAAAAAATGGCTTTATGCAGTAAGATTAAACAAAAAATATAAGGGATAAAGCTATATGTGAAAAAAAAATGCGTGCATCAATAGATCTATGCATAAGGCACATATCCCGGTCATATCTCTTCATCTGGAATCCAACTTTATGGCTTTGTTTGGCACTTCCAAAGATCTTGTTAATCACAGTTTAAGTCTAGGCATTAGAGGCTAGTGTCTAAATTGCTTAACTAAGACTCTAATACTAAACCTTACACACCCCTAATTTCAGGGGTTAGACGGACAGTTAGACTTACACAAATACAAGGCCTTATATTGATAAATACAACAGCATTCTAAATGTTTATAACTTATGAATTACATAAGCTTGTTAAAGGCCTTGCGATATCATAGTTTCTTTATGCCAACTTTATCCTTTTCCAAAGTTGCTAGAAGAATAAAGATTTAAATGTAGTGTTAGGTGATATATCAAAAGGTTCTGGTGTCTAGTAATGGCAAGCTTCTAAGGCTCGCCTCAAACCAAGTTCTGCAGCTTTTTCATCTAAAGATTACCTGACAGAGTTGCTTAAATATACATTAGCTTTCTGATTCGGGCCCAAGTATGGAGGAGCGGGCCATGTTATATTTGGAGGCCCAAGATCATGTTACAAATAGGGCTTCACTAAAATGGCTCTAACTTGGGCTACGGGGGTCCGTTTTGGGCGTGCAACAAGTCAAAACGATCGTGAGGAAAAATCCCATTTTGTTACAAACCGCCGTGGGTGGTATGGGTTAACGTTCGGGCCCAAAAAAGGCTTATTTCTATGAGTTTTTATCATTTTTATGTTTTTTTGGGCTTTTTGCCAGCTTTTTTTTTATTCTAGTTTTTGGCCTAAGTGTGTTTTAGGCTCATTTTCTAATTTCAGTTTCTATTTATATGTTGCTAAAGCTAGATCAGACTTGAATTTTGAGATAATCAGTTTTTGTCATTTCAAATTCTTACCATTTGGATTGAATTTTGGGAGTTGGGAAAGATCAACACGGGTATTCGCAGAATCAACGTGTTCGTTCTTTGTTATCTAATCTTCCGCTACATCACTTTCGCTAGTAAAAACATTCAACTGGCACATTTTAAATATAAGAGATAGCAAATATATTTTTTAAAGGTTTTATAGTAGTTTATACATTTGATTGGCAAAGACTTTTAGCATTATTGCCTAAAGCAGTGCTTCCCCTAACTACACGCAACATGTTCCGAGTTTTATGTATGCGTACTACTTTGGTGTTTCAAGACCATTTGGTGTATATGCTACATGCTGTACAATATATCCATAATAAAGCGCTCAGTGAGCTCTTTATTATAGATACCGGTACCAACATACGTGATTAGCTAGCTCAAATGCATTATTAAGATGAACGTATTGTATGCATCAAGGGTTTTCATAAAGTTTTCAATGTATATCACGTTCTGGTTAATATGTACTTTACACACATTGGTAACTTAGAATTTTGTAAAATTTTCCTATCCTTTATATATTTAAAAGGCTCAAACTATTAGCACACCAGCCTTGACTATTTGCACATTTAGGGTTTATATATGCTGCGTATAGACCTATACGCAGCGGATAGGGTTTCAAATATACGTAGTGTATAGGCCTATACGCAGCGAAGATAAGGGGTAGGTACATGACCAGACAGTCAAACCTAGTACGTTGTGAAATATGTCTGACATACGCTGCGTATGGACCTATACGCGGCGTATGTACAGTACTATATACGCTGCGTATAGATCTATACGCAGCGTATATCAGACATATTTGACATGATACGATGTTGTCTAGGCACGTGAATAAAGCTATACGCAGAGTATAGAGCTATACGAGGCTGATAAAGATGAATTTCAAATGGTATTTAGACATCCATCTCTGCCTACAAATTCTCAAAATTACTCGCATTCTTCTTCAATTTCTTTGTATACTTACTTCAGTGGGGATAAAATGTCATCATTTTGGGACGAGAATTATTTCTTTAATCGCTATTCTAACGACGCATGGGAAGAAAATGATGCTAATGAGGAGGACGAGGTTGTGTCTAGCGTCCCTGTTAATCAAAAAATACAACTTTGGCCAGCGCACCACTAACAGAGTTGAGAGCCAGCACGCAAATTTTAAAAGATACGTTGAACACAGGAGTTCATTGGAGAAAATGGTGGGGTGCGTCATTGATATAGTTGAAACTTAGTTAGGGGAAATAAGAAAAAGTTTCACCGAAAGCATAGAAAAACAATGAACCACCATTTACGACAACCACTGTTGGACAACCTACATGGAAAAGTTTCCCATACAACGCTTGATCTGCTGGAAGGAGAGCTAACGAGGAAGCTGGAGGTGTTGCGAAAACTTAACGCATTATGTGGTTTCCATTTGTGGCTTAGTTGTGGGTTGTCGTGTGCTTGCAGGCTGGAAAAGTATAGATGAACAGGTACGGAATAGTAAACCGACAAACCTTTTATTATTTAGTACCATTTTAGCTGGTTCTCTCATCGTACTGATTTAACCGTGCAGGGCGTAAGATACAACTCGAAGACGTTGATGTATTCTGGCGTAAGCTTGACTTACTACCGTGTACACTGGTAGACGAGGAGGTCGATGTTATAGAAGAGCTCAATATTGTGCGGCAACAACTAAAGTAAGAATCCCCCATTCAGCAAAAAAAAAATTGCTTTCAAAGATAAAAGCGGTCTTCACCCCAAAGTCCTCAACTAAGAAACCACCGATTGTCCAGCAAAACACTCGCGGTCGGCCGACATCAAAAAAAGTACAGCAAAGGCTAGAAGAAGCTTGGAGGTTAGACGAAGCTGCGAGAAACAACTCCTATCAGCAACATACATACTGCTTCCCCACACCATAGGTATAATTTACCACGACACATCTCATACGTACCGTCATAGGGCTCTCGTAGAACTGGTTCGGTTGTAAAGTCTGAAAAACCTAAAATGCAACAAAGCCGTTCAACAAGTTCTAAAAAGAAGGAGACGCGGGATGATCATGGTTTTCCATTAATAAAGGGGGACAAGGACTTGTTAACAATTAAGAGGTTTGGGCCTCAAATTCCATCGCAGTTTCACCCTTACATATCCCGTATAGAAAATGTGATCCCAGTTGGTCATTGTGGGTACAGGTCTGTGGCTGTCGGGTTAGGTTTTGGGGATACGTATGGCCTCGTATTCGAAATGATTTACTACCAGAGATTAACTTTAACGAGTCGCTATGGAAGCATGTATTCGAAAGATGGGAGGAAGGGGACTTTATCCGGATACGTGACAGTATCTCTTGGCATCAGTGGAAGAATGCCCTGAAAGTCACTGGATGGAAATTCCCCACGTAGGACTTCTCGTAGCGCAAATGTATAATATCATCCTCCACGTGCTAAGCATCGAAGGGAGTTATACCTTCTTCCCGTTAATGGTTGGCCCTATAAATCCACGACCTCAAGCGATAACACTCATACACGTTCACGGGTCATACTTCATACATGCTAAGTTTGAAACAAACTACCCCATGCCTACAGTGAGCCCAATGTGGTCAGCACATCAAACAATAGATCCATACGCAGCGTATATACAGCCTGTAAAATACTTTTTTACCCTTCTACTTAGCCTCGTATAGACCCTTTACAAGGGTAAAAAGGTAATTTTCTAAGTCAAAGCATCTTTAACGTCTGGCAAATTACTTTTTTATCCCTTTAAAGGGTCTATACAATGTTCATTGGAAGGGTAAAATTGTCATTTTACAGGATATATATATGCTGCGTATAGTTCGAGCCTGCGGAGCTGCCGGCACCGTTCGAGTTTATATATCCCCCCCGCATCGTCGGTGCGCAGCTGCGCAGGTGATCATTCCGGAGCCACCACATGTTGGGCCCGGTCCAGCCCCGTCATACGCGGAGCATCAGCGGCTATGTCGCGACGTTAACCGGCTGAACTATATGATGGAGTGGGTGGTTGCGGAGCTGCGGGAGCGCCGGCAGCGTGACATGTTAGCTCCACGTCACTTCGTTCCCGCTGCGGAATGGTATCAGCAGCAGGAGCAGCAACAGGACTTGCTACCGTAGTTATATGTCTTTTCTTATATATGTTCAAACTTTTGTTGTATATAACAAACTTATGTTGTGTATAGTATTATATCTTTTCTTATGTATGTACAAACTTTTGCTGTATATATCAAACTTTTGCTTTATATATAAACTTTTTGCTGTAAACGGTGTAACATTGTGTATTCGAACATTACCCGGGTGTTTCAAAATATTTAACACTATAATTTTTTTAACGTTATAGTATTCGAACCGCACGGTATAATATTTAAAAATAATTAACCGTACACGAGTATTTAATTTTTTTTAACGTTATACGTTTTTCGACGCATGTAACGGACGTAGCATCGCTACCGACGACATCGACTAAATAATAAAAAACATTATATATTTTAACTCATTTTATATTTTAAACGAGTTAACGTTGTAACTGGATGAGAATTTATACCACAAATAAGCAAAATGAACAAAAAAAATTTCTGAAACCTTGTGAAAAAACTGATGCTTCAACCCCACCTAAATGACCCTAAAGAATCTGATGGTTTATATACGCTGCGTATAGGTCTATACCCAGCGTATATAAACCTTGTTTTCTGTGCAATGATTGGTGATCAGGCTCTAAGATCCATGCTTTACCTACGTTGTGTATATGTCTATACGCAGCGTATATGTTAAACATGTACGTTGCGTATAGACCTATATGCAGCGTAGGTAAACATAGGGTTTGTTAGGGTTTGGTGTGCAAATAGGTAAGATGGTGTGCCAATAGGTACACCCATTTAAAAAGAGAAAAAAAATGTATTTACCTAATTGGGGTTTAGATCACAACTAGACGCCTTGTCCCGTGTATGTAATGTTAATGGTGGAATCAACTAGATGTCTTGTCCCGTGTATGTAACGTTAATAATAGTGGAATGAACCTGTAATCACATAAGGGTTGAAATATCTTAGTTTTCAAATTAGATGAATAATAATGATCTTGTATGTCACGTATGACTGATCAGTTTTAGATTCAGTGCTAAAAACATGACTGAAAAGCTTAAATGAGTGAGTTTGTATTCTGACCAAAGACAAATGATGGACCATATACTTTATTATGACTGATCAGTTTTAGATTCAGTGCTAAAAACGTGATTGAAAAACTTAAACGTCTGAGTTTGTATTCTGACCAAAGACAGATGATAGACCATATACTGTTTTGTAAAAGAAAACCACAATTACGAAAGAGATGAACCGTCGATAATCCGCCTGAAAATATTCAGCGGATAGTTGGCTTATTTGAGTTTAATAGGAACTCTTTTGCTATTGAAATTGATTTCGTTAGAACAAACTTAGTTCCTACCAATGAACATCCTTCATTGGTTCATTGGTTCATAGGTAATAATTGGTGAATTTAGCATAGTTGTCCGGCCATGAAACTCGTTTGTAATTCATAAGGATGGCAATTGGTCGTTTCGGGATGGGGTTAGGTAATCCTAACCTCAAACTTGATTAGATAAGCTTGTCCAAAATCCATCACAAAACCTGTTTGGCTTCTATCGGGTAATTACACATCTGGTATCGGGTATACATGCGGGTTTCGGTTAAAACCATGAATTCAAAAAAATAACCCATTGAGTATACCTGACCTAAAATCTGTCAGCTATCTATCTACGAGTTAACTACTAATTGTAACATCCGTCAAAAACCGGATTAACCAAACCCGCTTCGTTTATTAACCGAACAACCAGTTAAAAAAATTTCGTTGCATATTTAATGCTCAAATTAATTTTAAACGATACATAATTAATAAGTATATTAGAATATAAAATTTGTAATTGAAAATCTATTAAAAATAATGAAATAAAAATAAAATGCTGAAGCCGGGTTTCGAACCCGGGTCAGCCAGATGTTTCACAAAGCCTTAACTCACATCTATCCAACCACTCCGCCACTGGTGTTGTTTGTTGGCATATTGAAACAATTAATACATATAATAAAACTGGAAAATCAAACCCAGTCAACAGCGCGCCCAAATCCGCAGACGCCGGAAAATCCGACGATTTCGCCAATTATCGTCGGTTACTTTTGACTTAACGTAAGAATTAACGACGCCATCGGTTATAACCGACGTCTAGTTCCGCGACATCCGTGGTAACCGCCGGAGAACGGCTGACCAACGAATCAAGACGGTAATTAGACCCAATTCAACTTGATTCTTCCCTATAAATGCACACCCTAGCCTCTGGTAAACTTTTCGCTCAAAATCGCACCGATTCTTCAATCAATTTCACTCGCCGGAAAATCTCTGCAAGTCGCCGGAAAACCGAGACTTTCATCTACACGGTAAATACCTCGACTTTTTCTGTTTTAACCCATTGTTAGACTATTACTAACATCACTTCATCACCCCGAATCAACCCCTGACGACGTTGCCGGATTTTCTGTTTTCGCCGGAAAACTTCTGGAATTTCCAGAATCTCGCTGTTAGTCGTTATGATCATTTAAACCTACTGATAATCGTTGCTCAGTAGTTCAATTTCATATCTAATCAATCAAACTGATTATTGAATTCGAACAGAAGGAGTTCACAAAACAGAGCCGACGATCTTTGCCGGATTTCTGAAGAAGACAAACTGTTCGGTACAATCATTCCCTAAACCCTTTCTGTTCAATACATTGCAATCGCTTATAAAGTTCGTTAAACTAATTTAATAAGTAACAGCATGGTTAACCGTTGTCTGTGTTTTGCGCGAAGAAGACGAAGTCGCTTAGGTTATAAGATTAATTAAAATCAATATTATGAACGGGTTAGACACACAGTCCAGCGGTGGACTGCGTGCAAATAAACACGCATACGTCCCCAGTTTGTTCCTTGACACACGCACACTCGCTTTAATAAAAATGTTCTTTTTAAAACAAACCGGATCCACACGCAGAATCATGTTAAGTATAATAAAAACCGGAATATTTACCAAGTTAGACACACAATCCAGCGATGGACTGTGTGCCAAACTAAACCACAGGTCCCGGGTTCGAGACCTGTGGAGAGCACCGAATCGATACCATTGAATCCTTTTTAAAATAAATGATTTTAGGATTAACTTAATTAGTGTATAAATATAATTAAAAACAGAAATAATTCGGGTTAGACACGTAGCTCAGTTGGTAGAGCTGCGTGCACGCGTACAGGAGGTCACGGGTTTGAGTCTCACCCAGCACACATACAAACGACCGAACCGGTCAACGGTCAACAATAATGGTCAACGGTCAACGGTCAAGTCAAAAAGTCAACATTTTTTTATTATTTTTATTTATTTTATTTAAATTAAAAATCAATTAAAAATACTTAAAAATAACATTTTTAAAGTTAGAAAATAGCCTTAAACTCACAAAAATATATCCGATAATCCTACTAAAAATTGATTAATAAAATCCGCTTATTTACCAAACCGTTATGTTATTATCTAGGTTAGTTTCTCTAGTGGTTAAATCCAATTTCGTGCGCGTTCATCATCAATCCAAGAAACGCAACCACTGTGAGTGAATCTTACAACTCCCCTTTTTATTACACGTTTTGGGGTGTATAATGTGTCGCTTAAACTAATTCGTATATTCAAATTCGTGCTATACCATATTATGATTTAAACTTAGAATGTAAATATTGTTTGTAGTTATGTATTACATATTGTCAAGTTGTATGCAAATTATTTGTTAGGCCCATCAGTTCCTCGTGGGAGACGAGTTGAACAACGCGTGCCTTAAAACTCATTCATTAGGCCCATCAGTTCGTAGAACAACGCGTGCCTCAAAACTCATTCATTAGGCCCATCAGTTCCTCGTGGGAGACGAGTTGAACAACGCGTGCCTCAAAACAATCTATTATTGTATGTGTGTGCATTATTTAATATTAAGTGTTTTGTGAATAAGTTTAGATCTATATTTACTCATATGTGGTTATGCACTTTATTTTATAACCAATTCAATAAACTTGTTTAAATGTTTTTCATAGGTTTCACTCGCCAACTTTTTGTTGATCCAAAAACCATTTTTACACATGATACAGGTGAACAGGATGAAGCAAGGAAAACATAGGAAATGCCTTAAAAGAAAATAATGAAGTCTAGAAAGACGTGTAGAGCATGTTGTAATTATGATTGTATGATCACCTTTAAATTGTAATAATAAATATGAAACGTTATAATAAATGTCATGAACTTTGATGAAAACCCAATCATGCCCCGATCACCTTTTCCGCTGCGGGTCGGGGTGTGACAGATTGGTATCAGAGCTTTTGACTATAGGGATATAGGATAGGTTATTAGACCCTTAGAGCCTATGCTATAGTTGATTAGATTTTAAATTGTTTATGTGGTTACATGCAAACTCATCATGTTTATTTCTTTCATATTTATTACATACGCAAATGCATGCAAACACTTCCGATACTACATTTTTGTGATACATAGCGGATTATACTTACAGTCAAACATACATAATTACATACACATTCATCATACATATTTCAATGTTCACATGTTCAAATCACCTTCATACTTCCGTTATTCAAGATTTTGTCGCATTTTTTCATTTTTCAAATCTCATCAAAGTGAGTTCTGCGACGGGCATGTAGTAACTGTAAGGGTACAAGTACCGGTAGTCGGAACGTCCTGTCTAGGTTGGCATTCGTATAAATCCAATATAACGGACCAGTTTGCCTACCTGGGGACTAACGATGAGAGTACGAAGGACCTATTAGGCCAAAGCATGCCACACCAAACGTCGTTCGAACTAACCCCACTTTGAGGTGTCACCGTGTCCACACCTGGATACATTCCGAATATCATACGTTACATACATATTTATCGATTTTCTCCGGGTTTTAGTGTACGTAACCAGGCTAACACATGTGAACCATATGAAAAACCCGGTAGTCATGGGGGCCCACATGATTACGAAGGTGAAGTATGGCGGCATGCAAGGCCCAATTACGAGCAAAGCCCAAGACATCCTATGGATGTAGTAGATTTATTATTCTATATTTATTTTATGAATGTTCATTCCTAAATACGACACATGATCCCTAAAACATCCAACTCATACTCTTGATATGTAATCCTTGTAGATGTCTTCTAGTCTCGCTCGTAGGAAGATGAGAGCAGGAAAAGCCCGCGAGTGCATGGCTGCCCAAATCGCTCAACAAATGACTGTCATAATACCCAACATTGTAGTTCAAGTTCAACAAGCCCTTACCGCTAATCCCGTCAACTAAGAAGATCAAAATGTTATCAACCCTCCCCCAAATACCACTAAATGCACCTTCAAGCATTTCAAATCCTGCGACCCTCCAAAATATGAAGGGACTGAAGGTGTCACCGCTCTCCTCCATTGGTTTGAAGAAATGGAGAACACTTTTCTAAATTGCGATTGCCCCGATGATCGCAAAGTGCGATATGCTACTGGTCGTTTACTTGGAATAGCACTTACATGGTGGAATACAGAGAAGGCCAAACGAGGTGTTGAAGATGCTATGACTTTGACTTGGGAAGAGTTGAAGGAAATCATGACAAGACGGTTTTGCCCAAGGAGCGAAATCAAGAAATTAGAGGATGAGTTCTATTCGTTGAAACAAAAGGAAGGCGACCACACCACATACAACAAGAGATTCCTCGAGTTAAATCAAATGGTTCCCAACTTGTTCACTCCCCTTTACCGTTTGATCGAGCACTACATTCGAGGTCTTCCTTCAAAAATTCAAGACTCTGTAATAAGTACCACACCTGCAATTTTGGAAGCAGCAATGGAGTTAGCTACAGAGCTCATCGAGAACCGCATAAGAAATAAGGACTTCAAGGAGGAGAAGAAGAAGGATAAAGCATCAACTGAAACCTCGAACTCCACCCAAACCGAATCCCCTTCACGATCCATTTCTAAGAGAAAACGAGATGGGCAACTTTTCGCTGTCACCCAACGCAACCAACCAATTTCACAAGCCATACCCCTCCAAGCTATCCCAATCACTCAAGTAGCACCCAACTCAACTTACCCAAATAAGAAACCATACCTTGGACCTCACCCTCGATGTAACACCTGTTTTTATCACCATCCATCTACCTTACCTTGTCGACTATGTGCGAATTGTGGATGCTATGGTCATTTGAGCAAGGCTTGCCGCACCTCTCAAAACCAAATCTCACCCCCTACTCAAAACATGATCCAAACATATCAACAACCCCAATACCCCATGTTTCCTTATGTTCGAGCTTGTTTTAATTGTGGCGACCCTACCCATTTTAGAAACACGTGCCCTCGATTAGTTAACATCATAAACGCCCAAGCTCAAGCAAACCCAGTTAACCAAGCAAATCAAGAAAACCTAACCACTAGGCCACCAGCAAGAAGAAGAGTTTTCAACATCAACGCCAATCCAGTTGAAGATAATGACGGCCAAATGAACCACCCAACTAGTCTCCTTCACCAAAAATCAAGATTCAACTCCAACCGCTTAGTTTTATGTTTTTCTTTATGTTATCTCAATTTTCACGTGTCTCAATTATAAATTGGAAATTTATCCAAAGATCTTAATGCGAATTACTACTTCAGTTTTGTTTTTATACTCATTGATTTAACATTCATATCATCCTACATCTCAACGTATTTCAATCTCAACATTTAAAGAAGTTGGGTTATGTCTCATTTCTACATAGACTAACCTCTCCATCATAACAAACGAGAGAGGTACTGTCATTATTCAAACATGTATACTATCAGAATTAAGACTCAAGCTTTGGTTGATTGTGTTTGTTGATGTTTTAGAGTCACATAGAACTAATCATAACTTACGGATAAAGCCAATGAAAATTTGACAAGAATATGGTGGATACGCCGCTGGTACTTCCTATATATAAGTATTCTTGCCAAAGGATCAGAGGCATTGTCAGGCGGTTATGAGAAGTTCCATGTAGGATTTAGTAATGTCTTGGTTGAAGTTTGTTTTATACTCACTGATTTAGCATTCATATCATTTCATCATTTAAATAAATTGGATTGTGTTCTATTTCTACATAGACTAACCTCTCCATCATAACAAACGAGAGAGGTACTGTCACCATTCAAACATGTTTACTATCAGAATTAAGACTCAAGCTTTGGGTTGATTGTGTTTGTTTATGTTTTAGAGTCACATAGAACTAATCATAACTTACGGATAAAGCCAATGAAAATTTGACAAGAATATGGTGGATACGCCGCTGGTACTTCCTATATATAAGTATTCTTGCCAAAGGATCAGAGGCATTGTCAGGCGGTTATGAGAAGTTCCGTGTAGGATTTAGTAATGTCTTGGTTGAAGTTTGTGTTATACTCACTGATTTAGCATTCATATCATCTCATCATTTAAAGAAATTGGATTATGTTCTATTCCTACATAGACTAACCTGTCCATCATAACAAACGAGAGAGGTACTGTCACCATTCAAACATGTATACTATCAGAATTAGGACTCAGGCATTGGTTGTTGTGTTTATTTATGTTCTAGAGTCACATCATAGAACCAATCATAACTTACTGATAAACCAATGAAAATTTGACAAGAATATGGTGGATACGTCGCTGCTACTTCCTATATATAAGTATTCTTGCCAAAGGATCATAGGCATTGTCAGGGGTTATGAGAAGTTCCATGTAGGTTTTAGTAGTAGAAGTTTTGTTTTAGGATATAACCTTATCTTTCCAAACGTATCCAAACTCTTGCGCATGAAACTATACTTAGTCAATCAACACTATTTCTAAATATTCTTTACCGTAGGCAACAAAAAGCGATTCCTGTAGCAGGGTACTCAACCCTTACAAGGAACGTTACCGCCTCAAGCAAAAAAAAAAATTTAAAATCTTACTCCCTTCTAAGTATGTAACTGTCAAATTAAACACCATCCTTTTTAGACAAACATGCCACTACTTAAATTTCGGGACGAAATTTCTAAAAGTAGGGGATACTGTAACATCCGTAAAAAACCGGATTAACCAAACCCGCTTTGTTTATTAACCGAACAACCAGTTAAAAAAATTTCGTTGCATATTTAATGCTCAAATTAATTTTAAACGATACATAATTAATAAGTATATTAGAATATAAAATTTATAATTGAAAATCTATTAAAAATAATGAAATAAAAATAAAATGTTGAAGCCGGTTTCGAACCCGGGTCAGCCAGATGTTTCACAAAGCCTTAACTTACATCCATCCAACCACTCCGCCACTTGTGTTGTTTGTTAACATATTGAAACAATTAATACATATAATAAAACTGGAAAATCAAACCCAGTCGACAGCGCGCCCAAATCCGCAGACGCCGGAAAATCCGACGATTTCGCCAATTATCGTTGGTTACTTTTGACTTAACGTAAGAATTAACGACGCCATCGGTTATAACCGACGTCCAGTTCCGCGACATCCGTCGTAACCGCCAGAGAACGGTTGACCAACGAATCAAGACGGTAATCAGACCCAATTCAACTTGATTCTTCCCTATAAATGCACACCCTAGCCTCTGGTAAACTTTTCGCTCAAAATCGCACCGATTCTTCAATCAATTTCACTCGCCGGAAAATCTCTGCAAGTCGCCGGAAAACCGAGACTTTCATCTACACGGTAAATACCTCGACTTTTTCTGTTTTAACCCATTGTTAGACTATTACTAACATCACTTCATCACCCAGAATCAACCCCTGACGACGTTGCCGGATTTTCTGTTTTCGCCGAAAACTTCTGGAATTTCCAGAATCTCGCTGTTAGTCGGTATGATCATTTAAACCTACTGATAATCATTGCTCAGTAGTTCAATTTCATATCTAATCAATCAAACTGATTATTGAATTCGAACAGAAGGAGTTCACAAAACAGAGCTGACGATCTTTGCCGGATTTCTGAAGAAGACAATCTGTTCGGTACAATCATTCCCTAAACCCTTTTTGTTCAATACATTGCAATCGCTTATAAAGTTCGTTAAATTAATTTAACAAGTAACAGCATGGTTAACCGTTGTCTGTGTTTTGCGCGAAGAAGACGAAGTCGCTTAGGTTATAAGATTAATTAAAATCAATATTATGAACGGGTTAGACACACAGTCCAGCGGTGGACTGTGTGCAAATAAACACGCATACGTCCTGAGTTCGATCCTTGACACACGCACACTCGCTTTAATAAAAATGTTCTTTTTAAAACAAACCGGATCCACACGCAGAATCATGTTAAGTATAATAAAAACCGGAATATTTACCAAGTTAGACACACAGTCCAGCGGTGGACTGTGTGGCAAACTAAACCACAGGTCCCAGGTTCGAGACCTGTGGAGAGCACCGAGTCGATACCATTAAATCCTTTTTAAAATAAATGATTTTCGGATTAACTTAATTAGTGTATAAATATAATTAAAAACAGAAATATTTCGGGTTAGACACGTAGCTCAGTTGGTAGAGCTGCGTGCACGCGTACGGGTGGTCACGGGTTCGAGTCTCACCCAGCGCACACATACAAACGACCGAACCGGTCAACGGTCAACAATAATGGTCAACGGTCAACGGTCAAGTTAAAAAGTCAACATTTTTTTATTATTTTTATTTAAATTAAAAATCAATTAAAAATACTTAAAAATAACATTTTTAAAGTTAGAAAATAGCCTTAAACTCACAAAAATATATCCGATAATCCTACTAAAAATTGATTAATAAAATCCGCTTATTTACCAAACCTTATGTTATTATCTAGGTTAGTTTCTCTCGTGGTTAAATCCAATTTCGTGCGCGTTCATCATCAATCCAAGAAACGCAACCACTGTGAGTGAATCTTACAACTCCCCTTTTTATTACACGTTTTGGGGTGTATCATGTGTCGCTTAAACTAATTCGTATATTCAAACTCGTGCTATACCATATTATGATTTAAACTTAGAATGTAAATATTGTTTGTAGTTATGTATTACATATTGTCAAGTTGTATGCAAATTATTTGTTAGGCCCATCAGTTCCTCGTGGGAGACGAGTTGAACAACGCGTGCCTTAAAACTCATTCATTAAGCCCATCAGTTCGTAGAACAACGCGTGCCTCAAAACTCATTCATTAGGCCCATCAGTTCCTCGTGGGAGACGAGTTGAACAACGCGTGCCTCAAAACAATCTATTATTGTATGTGTGTGCATTATTTAATATTAAGTGTTTTGTGAATAAGTTTAGATCTATATTTACTCATATGTGGTTTGCACTTTATTTTATAATCAATTCAATAAACTTGTTTAAATGTTTTTCATAGGATTCACTCGCCAACTTTTTGTTGATCCAAAAACCATTTTTACATATGATACAGGTGAACAGGATGAAGCAAGGAAAACATAGGAAATGCCTTAGAAGAAAATAATGAAGTCTAGAAAGATGTGTAGAGCATGTTGTAATTATGATTGTATGATCCCCTTTAAATTGTAATAATAAATATGAAACGTTATAATAAATGTCATGAGCTTTGATGAAAACCCAATCATGCCCCGATCACCTTTTCCGCTGCGGGTCGGGGTGTGACACTAATGAATTATATTTAGTATTATCACTATAAAAATATATCAAATAACTAAAATTTGTGTGTATATATATATAGGAGAAGGATCCGTTAGGAACCACCCTTTATTGTGAGAACCGCGAGAACTAGTGTGAACACAACCATGAATACCTAAAAAAACCTAAAAAACATCCAAAATTTTTTTTTTGATTTTTTTAATATTTTTATTGAAATTGTCAACCAAAAAATTTTCAAAATTTTTTTTAGTAACAGTTATTCATGCACATGTGCATTTTTATCATTTCTTTTACAAATTTCGTAATACATTATAAACATTGGACAATTGTATTTTCATTAACTACCATGTGTAATGCACATGTGCATCTATATGTATCAACATGAAATAAGGTGTTTTGGTATACTACTTTGAATACACTTTCTCTTTCATCTGTCATTTTATCCATAATACACTACCATGCACATATGCATATGTATCATTTCTTTGACAAATTCCGTGATACGTTACAAATATTAGACAATTGTACTTTTATTTACACTACCATTTGTAATACACCACTTTTTACGTTACCAATATTAGAAATGCACATGTGCATCTATATGTATCAACATGAAATAAAGTGTTCTGGTACACTACTTTGAATACATTTTTTCTTTCATCTATCATACCATCCATAATACACTTCCATTACCTCCTACCATCCATAATACAATACTATTACCTCATACCATCTATAAAACAATACCAATACCAATATTTTCACTTTATATATATCATCACCATTAATACCATCCAACATATTATATCATAAAATGACAACTATAACCAAACCATCAACTACTAGATATAACTAACCAAAAAACATGTATATGGGCCTACTTCATCATTCAAAATCACAAACGTTTTGTATCAAAACACGTTATATAATGGCTATACAAATGATGCACATATGCATTTTAAATATTGGCAATGTAAAAAGTAGTGTATTACGGATGGTATTTTAATTAAAGTGTAATTGTCCAATGTTTGTAATGTATTACGAAATTTGTCGAATTTATGATACATATGCACATATGCATGAATAACTGTTACTCGAAAAAAAAAGTTAGGTGTTTTTTTGGGTAAAAAATATAGCGATTTTTTAAAAAAATATTAATTTTTTTAGTGTTTTTTTATTTTATTTTGCAATAAAGGTGGTTCTTTGTTCTCGCAATAAGGGTGGTTCTCGCATGAACCTTACCCTATATATATATATATATATATATATATATATATATATATATATATATATATATAGAGGATCATGAGAAAACTACTTAAATGTGAGAAAACTAGAAAACTAACTAAAAAAGCCAAAAAAAAGCATAAAAAACATACAATTTTTTTATAAAAAATCGCTGATTTTTATGTATAAAAACAAACTTTTTTTTCAAAAAAAAAACTTGTACTACACATGTGTATTATATGTTTTTTTATTTTTTAGAAAAAAAGTTTTTTTATATAATATATGTAACGATTTTTTATAAAAAAATAAAAAAAATTGATATGTTTTTTTGGCTTTTTAGTTAGTTTTTTGGTTTTCTCATTTAAACTAGTTTTCTCATGATCTATATATATATAATATATATATATATATATATATATATATATATATATATAGGATAATGCTATATAGAAGACCTTGAATTTTGAGAAAACCTTGGAAACCCATATAATAGCCTACATTTGGCCACATGTCCCAGCTTTCATAATATCATTTTTTAATCTTGAGGGCACATTGGTAATTTTACGTATTCCTACCCCACTCAAAAAGATATCTTGCCCAAAGTGATTTGACTCCCTGATTAATATCTAACATCATATCATTCTCTTCCATCCTCCTCCATTTTCGATGAACTGAATTCAAATTAGAAATGTTGTTTTTTCATAATTTCTTCATCTTCTTAAACCACTTATTTCAAACTAGATCCACCATTAATGAACTGTGGAGCATCCATCAACAACGGTAGATCTATGGAGCACCATTAATGTACTATGGAGTATTCATCTTCCTAAACAAGATCTTTACTACGATCTGGGCTTTGATTCGCTTTTCGTCTTCTTCTCTCACCTTCCAATGTTCGTCCAGATCTTGTGGTGAACAGGGGTGTGAATAAAGTTTCTTCCTTTTTATTATTTGATTCGATTTGGGTCCAATATTTGTGGTGATATTTGCGATGAGATAATCTTGATTTAGTTTCTTGATTTGATTATTGCATTGTGGGTTTTTGTTTGTTGTTTGGATATGATGATTTAGGGGATCTCGTTAATGTGAAACACGAACAACAAGTCTATTAATGCTCACGTTTTTATCTTGCTTGTTTGCTTCAGTAGTTTTTTTTCTTTTTCAGCCGATTATCGAATATGGGTTTTGAAACACGAACACCAAGTATAATAGTTAATGTTCGTAATTAGACCTTAATGTGTCTTATAGATTACAAATTACAGTTTGTATAATTCCAACCGTTATTGTGAAACACGAACAACCATTAATGTTCATATAGATTACAAATTATAGACCGTTAATGTTTCGTATTTTAGATCGTTAATGTTTATGTCATTATATTCATTTGTGTCCTTATTTGATTTTTTTTCTCATTTTCAGCCGTTACACTTGCTGAAGGAAAAAACCATGGTTATGAATGTGTTAATAGTTATGTCTGGTTAACGACTTAACGGTTATCTTATCTTTTTCTTATTAGGATGGTGATGGATACAAGGGAAACAAGATCCAATTCTAGAGTTCGTCAAACGTGGATCAGATGCTTAAGGATCATGACCATGTTTATGTTACAACACAACACAACTAACACGTGTTATAGTTTGAACTTCTGGACATGCATGTGTTACATGTGACATGAAACCCATGTACATGATAACACGTGTTACGTGTGACATGAAAACACATTTTTATAACTTTGCCATACGCACACCCACATGTTTACAAACCGTTTCAAGACCGATCCAAACAATAAAGCAAGGGTAGCCGCTGAAAAGCTAAGGAAGACCATCAAAGGAAGCTCCACCAATTTCTTAGTGCTATGTATTTTCGTTTCCTAGTGATATGTAATTTGAGACTCTTATTATTTTGTCTAGTACATGATGTTAAAACGGTATCGACTTAACACATTTTGTGTTGGAGTCGGCCGTGTTGGTACTTCTGCTGTTACTAAGTTACTATTGGAGTTTATGCATCCATTATGGAAGTCTTAACACACGTTATAATAGAGGCTTAACACACGTTATAACAGGTATACTCTGTTGTTATTAAGTTACTATTGGAGTTTATGCATCCATTCTGAAAGTCTTACGTTATAATAGAGGCTTGACACACGTACATAAATGGCCGGTTTAGAAATTTCAAGTACATATGGCCGGTTTTTGGAATTTTCAAGTACATAAATGGCCAGTTTCATATTATACCTTACATACTAGTGTACATGGTTTACGATCGGTACCCACACACGTTATTTTCGTTTACTAGTAATATGTAATGTGAGACTCTTCTTGTTTTCTCTAGTACACGATGTTAAAACGGTCTAGATTAACACATCTTCTGTTGGAGGCGCCCGTATTTGTACCTCTACAGTTACAGTTACTATTAAAGTTTATGCATCCATTGTGGAAGTCTTAACACATGTTATAATAGAGGCTTAACACACGTTATATTAGGTTTACTCTGTTGTTATTAAGTTACCATTGGAGTTTATGCATCCATTATGGAAGTCTTAACACACGTTATAAAAGATGCTTAACAAACGTTATACATTTCAGTCGCTTAACACATGTTACAGTATGTATATACACATCATGGTGTTCTGGAAACCACTAGCTTATACATGAAACCATGTTAGGTTAAACCAAGATTATAACAAAGGCTTAACACATTTTATCCTAGGTATACGGTGTTACGATATTAACTTGTATGTTCCATATTAACTTGTACACGTGTTACGATCAGTATATGCACATCATAGTGTTTTGCAAACCACTTTAATATATATAAATACAAGTCGGGTTACAACAAGATTATAATGGATGCTTAACACATGTTATCATATGTATACAAGTGGGGTTACAACAACATTACGATATTAACTAAACTCACCATTAAACCCATCGCCTCCGTCAACTGTTTTCACCCTTATCACATGTTAAGCAACTACATGTTCCAAACAGACAAATTGTAACACGTGTTAGATCAGTATATACACATCATGGTGTTTTGTAAACCACTAGCTTATACATGAATAGATGTCAGGTTACAAAAAGATTATAACAGAGGCTTAACACATGTTATAAAATCCAAAATGTGCACAACAAATGACCCGTTTCATATTATATATTCCAAAATTACCGGCACATGAGTTACCATAAATGACTCATGTCATATTACACGTTACATACTAACTTGTACATTTATTACTTGTACAAGTGTTATGCTCAGTATCCACATTATCGGATATTTTAAACATCAACAAAATAAATAGATATTACTTGTTTTTTTTAATTAACAAAGGTTAACACACGTTATATGTCATTCTAACAGGGGCTTAACACATGTTATACATAAACACATGTCAGGTTACATCATGGTGTTCTGTTACAACACGAACCACTAACACATGTTATAAATGAACGAGAGTTCTTTCCAAAAAAATGTGACTTATTCAAGGTCCCCGCATTAACGTCGCCTACATCCATCCATCTTGTCAATTGAATATCTTTATGGGGATCGTTTCTGTAAATCAAGCAACGCATTCGGTGATGTAGACATTCTTTCGATGTCTCCAACAAAGCAACTTTCTTGTTCCCGAAACGCATCCCAAATAATTACAAAACCAAAAAAATGATAAACATATAATGATTTTAACAATTAAATTTTCAAGATCCCAAAAGAAAACATACATAAAAAGCGGTGACAACTCTGGCAGAATCACCTCCGACCAACTTAAGCTTCATACATGAACACATGTCAGGTTACATCATGGTGTTATGTTACAGCATGAACCACTAACACATGTTATAAATGAACGAAGAGTTCTTTCCCAAAAGATGTGACTTATTCAATGTCCCCGTATTAACATCGCCTACATCCATCCAGCTTGTCAATTGAATATCTTTATGGATCTGTTTCTGTAAATCAACACACATTATATATCATTCTAACAGGTGCTTAACACATGTTATGGGTCTGTATCTGTAAATCAAACAACCCAACAAAAAAAATTACTTTTCATATCAAAAGCCCAAACCAGCACCCAAACCAACAAAAAAACAATTATTGTTAAGATCAAAAGCCCAAACAAGCAACCAAACCAACAAAAAAAACTCGTTCAAAATCTCATCCTAAAGTTTTCGATTTATTAAAAATACATGAACATTAACCATTACTAGAACACTTTCAGCCCATAAAAACATATTAACAACCATTTCAACAAAAAATCAGGTGTGAAATGATATCTCAAGAACACTTACCGGATCTAGAACCGTCCGATGAACACGAAGAAGATCTTCAAACCTTCTTCTCTCACATACACTTGTGCGCGTGTTTTTGTGATAAAGATTGTTGTTTCTCTATCTAAAACATCAACTTTCTCTCTCTAAAAACATTCATCGTGCCGTTCTCTCTCTAAAACAAAAAACTTCAAACTTCTTCTCTCTCACACTTGTATGTGTGTTCTTGGTGTTATAGATGAACATGATGAAGATTGTTGTTTCTCTCTCTAAAACAACAAATTCCTCTCTCTAAAAACCTTCATCATGCCGTCGTTCTCTCTCTAAAACAACAATCTTCAAACATTTTCTCTTTCACACGATGTAGATCTGAACTTGAAGATCTAAACTTGTGTTTGATGTTCATCAAGATTAGAACTTGAAGAAAGAGGAGAGAGGAGAGAGAGATAACATGTGTGTGTAAGAGAAATAAAGTTAATATGTGTGAGAGAAAAGTCATATTTTCAATACCTTAAATGCTCTTCTCCTTTTACTTGTGTCTAATTTATGGTTTATTTAAATGTAAAAGACACCAAAAAAAGCTCAACCATTGATCTACTTGGATGAAACAAAATCAATGGATGAGGTTGGGGTTTCAAGGTTTTCTAAAAAGATGGGGTTTTCTTTTTAGCCCAACATATATATATATATATGTATAGTTTGTATTTCTAACCAATCACGTGGTGTTACGTCACACAACGTTTTCAATTAACCCGCAATACTCTTGTTAAACGGTGGGTTAGTTAAAGACCCTTGTCTACGTGGCAGTGACGTGGCATGACATTATGCATTTTTAGTTAATTCATAACACATCGTTTCAGAAGAAAAAAAGACTTCGCTTAGTAAACTAGTTATATTGATTGGGTGTACCTATTGGCACACCCATTTGTCTATCTACACACCTTAAAAGGTGTTTTTTGTCCTTATATGTACACCCTGCAGTGTAGAACTGCAAGGTGTATAGATAGTTTGGGCCTATTAATTACATAGGCTATGGAAACAGTGCACCTCAACGTGCATTTAATTCGATCTGGCCAGTCGACGTACACAAAAAAACCTATCAAATAAACGCTTATTAAAACCTTAGGGTTTAGGTTGAAAATAAAGGAACCAAATTGATTGTCATTTGGCCTATTTCGAGATCTTCACACCCTACCCTTGGCACCAATGTGGCCATTGCATACTCTTCGCCTTCGCAATTTGTGTCCTCCAACAACTCCGATAGCCCAAACCTAACTGCACTCGACGTGGACATTTTGTTCACATCGCTGTGTGGAATCTGTGCATAACAACCAGCATATTCAGGATCACAAGTTGAAGTTACAGCACCGTCTTTAAGCTTGTCATTTACAAACACATCGAACTTCACAAACTTGTTGCAGTCGAACTTTATTTCACTTATTTGCAAAATTTCGTTGGCTTTCGCTTTTTCCTCTTTAGTCATGTTCACAACTGGCCTCCTCACACAGACCTTCAAGATCTTTTTATCTAAACGCACCGGGAACTTCAGTTGATCGACCGTCAGCACTTCTCTGTTGGACGCAACTTGGGAGCTTACGCTACTTGGTTCCAGGCCCCTCCTTACACAATCAATACACACTCACAATTTACGTATGTATGTATACGAAAATAAAGTAATGTGCATAGGATTTGCAAATGAGAAAATGGGGATGAAAGGCTGCTATATTCGATGAAATAGGGTAAACCACAATACAACTATATATTCTATCATATTTATACTAAAAAACTAAATGACACATGCTAAATAAATAACAAAATATCAGATAACAAACTTCACAATTCCGTCCATGATCTCCACCAATTTACTCGGTCAACATCTTGACCAATTCACAAATCAAACTTGTTGCAAAAGGACTCCAATATATTCACGTGCACAATTGAAGGAATGACCCTTTTACCCTTGATTTATTTGCTCTTTTTACTCATAACTGGCTGACCCGAATTGAACCCGTGACTTGCGATTCGCATGACCCGTAAACAAACCGGTTAACCCAACAGTCGACTCTTGCGCCAGGGGAACACCTCCTTGGTTTCTTCGATGTAATTGTATTTGAGCTTCTTTAAGCAGACGGAGTCTTTGTTGTAAACACGTACAAGCTCCTCATTCTCATCATAGAACACATGATGCATCTAACCACTCTTGGTCAGAGGGTTCTACATTTGCTGGGCTCAAATCATTCCATAGTTTCCAGGTACGGTCAACGTTTGCATGATGGCAGTAAAACAAAGGATCATACCCCGCAGAGTAAAACAAACCCATGTCCTCATTCATTGCTTGTTTACTGTCGCCTACCCATCTGTGTACCGCCGTGTGACTACCGGATTCCAAGGATCCGACCGACTTTGCACCATTCTTAACAGGGTCATCTCCAGCTACGTATAGGCCCCCAAAGAAGCTTAGTGTATCACCTGTAGGATAGGATGTAATCATAATGTTTAGATGTGAAATGGGAAATATGGTGAATCGATCATGAAAGTTAAGGGATAAAAGATAAATTGTGGGAAGAAATAAATAAAATTAGATAAACAGGAATATGTTGGAACTGTTTTGTAGATTTTTTTATTATTTTGTTTCCTAATTAGTAAGAAAGAGTCGTGGAAGTTCCACCTAACTATCGAGTTGTTCGCTTGTGTTTTGTGTGTTCGTGTGTAGTTTGAGCCGAGGGTCTCACTGGAAGCAGTCTTTCTATTCTTACGGATTAAATGTAAGGTTGTCTACATCTACCCTCCTCAGACAGCTTTGCTATTGGTGAGATTTACTGAGTATGATGATGATGAGATGTTCGTGTGCAATGAAGGACATTACCTCGGTTTCTGACCAATTCTCGGTACACTGTACCAAGATTGCAAGCTATCTGTGTTGCTGATCTGAACGGTTCTTTTCTTTGCCATCCCAGTTTAGATCAACTATTTTTTTGGGTTGATGTGTGGCCTCCGGGTATATGTCGTACAGGGGGTTTGTCAAGCCCTTAATTTTATCCTGTAGAAAGATTTCTGGAATCTGCATTCCAGCTGGGTCGTCCCATTTCCAGTAAGGTAAGGCGGAAGTGGGATCGTTAATCAACTTTCCGAGTATTCTTTCATAGAAAAACAGGTACCAACGATGGAAAGGAAAGAAGAGCCATGAGTTGTGGATCTGAAGCTCCCTATCTTGACCGACTTGATTGTAACCTCCATGACAGTAAGCACAATGGATTTTAGCTTGGCTGTTGAAGCTGTGTAGGTGATTTTCAGAGAGATTTCTCATTTTTTGCATGGCTTCCCTATATTTATCTATCTGCTCTTGTGTCCCGTTATGTGCAGGTCATCTCATCCTTACCGTGCTCTGTTTCGGAAACACGAATGGTTTCTCGGTCTTCCCCATGCTAGGAGTAGGAGGACAACAATCTCTTGGCTTTATAGCGAGGTCAACTTTACCTTCAGGAAAACCCGAACTCACTTTCTTGCATACCGGTGTGATATCAGGAGTTTTTACGGGAGCTGCTATAGCCGCTGGCATGTTCGCGGCAGTGTAGAGGCCACCGAGCCCCACGAGCACATCCCTCCGGTCTACATTGAGTTTGAGTTTGTTGTGATTGTGATCATGATCTGGTGCAGCGTTGCATGAGACTCTGGAGCCATGGGTTGAGTTGGTTCGAGTCTTGAAGGCTCGTTGGGTGGTTGTTGAAGGAAAGGAAGAGAGAGTGGAGGTAACAGGAAGTAATGAAGAAGACATAGTTAACTTAGAAGGAAAGAGGGATGCTTCAAAACGTAAGATCTTTATCTTCTATTTATAAGGGTTTCATGAGTGAAATTTCCGTTTCATATGTAATTTATTTAAAATAAGTTGTGACAGTATCCAAAATTATATTTTCTTCTCTAAAATTCTGTACAATTCCTTTTTAAGGTGCATGGTAATATTTACATTAAAATTAAGATTCTATAATGAATAAACTTGAGATAGTGTTGTTGGGTAACAATTGGTCAAAGCACAAATACAAACATACTAAAAATAATTTGGAACACCTGCCACTCTTATATTTATAACTGAAAACGAAAACTAGACTAAACAAACCTGGGGAGTAAGATTACGAAGATTTAATTGCTAAACTGGTTGGTTATTAATTTCCCAAACTTATCCTCCAAGTTTCACAAGGATTAACATATTATTAAGAAACTTGTAGATCACTCCCCAATGCTATTAGCTTTACTGACAACTAAAGCTTTACTTCTTAAACAAGTCTAAAGCACCAAACTTATTGGACCACACAAATACTTGTGAATGAATTCCAAAGATTTCATTGACGGAACCGAAACTTTATCATTGTAGGTCGGGTTATAGTATTATTTTACGAAATCAGTTAGCATACAACAACACTAGCTACATACAATTATAATCCTTTTTACCAATCACTATATAACATAAACCAAAACCTTTTTAGTATCACTTTAATAAGAATCTAAATATTATTGATGAGTTTTTTCTTGTATATTTAAAAGCACACATCCCTACTTGATTGAAAATGTTCTCTAGTTTTCTTGGAAGTCCAGTTCAACGTCACAAACTTTTTTCACACCAGAGGTCTCTTAACAATATTACGTACTTAAATTTTTAGAAAAAAAACTAACCAACATATGTTATTAAAGAAACATCAAATTAATTGATAAGGAAATATGTTTTATGTGTTTCGAAAAAAATATTAAAAAAATAAATATGGTTTTAAAAAAGAAAAATAACGTTAAAGCTAAAAGAAAATATAATTACAACTATTAGTATAATATTAAAATAATAAAATATTAAAAAATTATACATTATTTTAAATATTAATTTTTAAATGACTATTCATGATCACTCATATTTATATAATAAGAAAGTACTAAACTCAAAACAAATTACAATAAAATAAAATAATAAGAGTAAGAATATATATGTATAATCAAATATAAAACTCTAAATAATATAAAATGATAATCAAATGGTAAACAAATACAATAATAAGAAATGTAATACCTTCAGAATAAACAAAATAAATTAATAAAGTAAAAGTTAATGTACACATATCCACCGGTTGTGGCCTATTGGTAGAAGGCTTGATTTCTCTAGTAGAGACTTAAGTTGGATTCTCACTTGTATTACTTTCGTTGGATTAAGGCAATGAAGGATTTGAGCTAGACCTTGTGTGAGGTTGTCACTTCGAATCTCTAGCCCACCCGAGTTTTCGTCTCACCGTGTGGTACATCAGAGAGTTTTCCTCTTGTGGTGGCATGGCGACTGTCAAGTGGCGGCCAGCAGTATGGTTTTCCGAGGGAACGGCCAAACCAAACTCTGAAGCCAGTGTGGGCCCAACAACATAGTCTGGCCAGAGTTGAGGCAACGGGGCTCATCAACTTGGGGAGTGTGTTGACCAAACACAAGAAAGTGTTCCAAAAAAGTTATACTGAGTAGTCACATCCTACGAAAACTGAATCCATCATTTTATAAAAACTTAAAATAAAATTAGTAAACAAGTCGATAAGATATAACAAAAGATATTAAAAAAAGGGAAAATCACTAATTTAGCCAATTTAACCAAGAAAATTAAGATAATAGCCTTGACTTCTTGGAATTACCAAAATAGCCATGACTTTCTCCTTCTGCACCAACCCTTGGTCTCCTGCGCCAAAACCCTCGTTCTCCAGCGCCATTAAGTATTATCTCTTGTGTCAAATCCTAAGTCTCATGCGCCAATATTAGTTCAGTCTCCTGCGCCATATGGCGCATCACATGATATTCTCCTGCCCCGTTCGCTTAGTTTTAAGTCCTGATAGCCTCCTCCTGCGCCACACACTCCTACACCACCACTTTTTGTTGCGCCAATTCTCTGCCTCCTGCGCCAAATGGACACATGTCGTAACCTACTAAGGTGGCAATTTAACAAATTTCATGGCTATTTTGATAATCTTCTTGGTGAATGTAGCTAATTTGGTGATTTTCCTTAAAAAAACCCATTCCCATTGAGTCAAACATAAAAAAGCCAAAACAACAAAACAAATAGGTCATCACTTCCATACTTCTTCTCTTTCCTTACTACGGAAACAACATAACCTGCAACTGCCGGCAACAGGAAAAGTTTTCCAATCATCCTCTCTTCACTTTTCCTCTTTGTTTAAATGACTTGAAAGGGGTCAATCTCTAAAAAACGACAACTTTGGGAGGGTCAAGCTTAAAAAGAAACGACCAATTTAGATACCCTATAAACAGAAGATTTCGTCGACCTTCCTGGCCCCCGGGGGTTTCGCCCCTGAATATGATACACGACTGTTTTAAGGAAAGGTCTAGACTTTGTTTACCATGCATCACATACATGCTCTCCTCATTTACTTTGAATTCTACCATGTACCATGTTCTTTGTTTTTCAAATCCATTATTAACCAGAAACTTAAATGATCAAGTCTAGCATGTCATTGCCATGCTCAGTCATTAACAGAGTTTAAGGAAACATATAACTGAGTTTAAGAAACATATACTAGGGATTCAACCTTTAATGCACTCAGGTAAAGTCCACCTGGGCTTCCATGGACTTTCATCAACAACCGATCTCCTTCTTCATGGGACCACAGTTGATTGTTCTCCGTCAACATCTTGAACCATTCTTTCTTGGTTGGTTGAGATTTTAGGTATTACTACACAAACAAGGAATGTGGTAAACGTCATGTATCACCCATTATTCTTCATTCTTGCAATCAAACACTACCAATCCCTTAACTCCAAGTCTCACTTTTGATCTATCACCGAATCTAACTAACAAAGTAACTGGTTTGTTTAATTCAGTGTAGTGAGATAGGGTCCTACTCATATGATTTGAAGCACCATTGTTTAGTGAAAGTCTAATCATTCCCATCCTTAAAACTACAAGGGTTTATTAGTAATTAAAAAATCGTTTGGCGGTTACAAAGTATTGGGGTTGCTCTTGTCATTTCAGAAGTTATCAACCAACACCCCAAGGGGTGCGAAACCCCTAGTGACACCTCCATTCAAGATCGCAGCCGTACACACACAAGGAGACACACCTATTCGGCCAAAGGCGCATCTATTCGATTGAACGGACAAGATTAGAAGACAAGAGACACACCTCTTCAAGTATGATCACAACCATTCGTTCAAGAGACATGCCTATTCGTGAAAAGACACGTCTCTACACTCGTGACTCTAGGAAAACTATAAATAGGGATTAGATTCATTTGTACAAAAACACTCATGCATATTTTCGATTCACACATACGATCATTGTAAGTTTACGATTAAAGTTATTCAAATTTTAGTTTATCATTTTGCAATTTGTGATCTAGAGATCAAAGATCAGTCTGGGCAACAATTGGTATCAGAGCATCAGGCTCTACGACATCGTAGGGAATTCACGATCAGGTTCTACCGTTCAATTTGCAAGTTTCAATTAAGTTATTAGTTTCGGTTCGGGGATTTAGAACCAGGGGTTAGAAATCAAGGGTTTTGATTTCGGGGTTATAGTGCGAAGTTGATTGATTAGTTATTACGCGTTTCGGGATACTCGCGGGTTAGAAATAAGTTTGGTTGATTACAAGTTTGTCGAAAGTGAAAATTGTTCGGTCATAAAATATGTCAGGAGCGACAGGGTCAAGTCCACAAATTGTAATCTAAAAGGAAGGAAGTTCTCTTTCCCAGTTTCAATGTCCAATTCTAAAATCGACAAACTATACGGTTTGGGCAATTCGTATCAAAATGATTTTAGAAGCGAACGGACTATGGGAAACGATTGAACCAGGAGAAAATACACAGACAAATGTTAAGAAAGATAAGTCGGCGATCGCTTATCTGTTTCAAGCAATACCGAAGGATGTTGTATTGCAAGTTGCAAGTTGTAAAACTGCAAAGGAGATTTGGGAAAATCTGAAAAAACAAGACACGTTGGTGTTGATCGGGTACAAAAGGCGTGTTGGCATACGCTCATATCAGAATTTGAGTTAATGCAAATGAGGGAAGATGACACTATAGAATCTTTCACCGCAAAGATAAATAGTGTTGTTACCCAGGCAAGTGAATTAGGGACAACGCTGAGTCAACCAACTCTGGTACGCAAACTCCTAAAATGTCGTGCCATATAAGTTTACCCAGATTGTCGCCTCGATGGAACAGTACTCCGATCTAGAGACAAGGACACTAGAAGAAGCAGTCGGAAGGTTAAAGACGTTCGAAGAAAGACTTAAGTAAAAGAAAGGTAGCCCAGGAGAAAGTCAAGACAGGTTGATGTTTACACATCAAGATAACAACACTGGTAGAGGAAGACAGTTCGGAAACCGCAGGCGTGGAAGGTTCAACCCACCGCGAGGAAATTGGCGAGACAATAGAGACAGGAAAAGCACTAAGAATGAAGGATCTTTATTCAGACCTAGAGGTGGAAACTCTAAGAATTGGAGGAAGTTTGGAAGGAGCCAAACAGACCTGAGTAAAGTTCAGTGCTTTAAATGTCTGAAGTTTGGACATTACAAGAAAGATTGTTTCGAGAAAGACGTCGTACAAGAACAATCAAATCTCGTCGAGGAAGATGAAGCACCAGTGTTACTAATGGCGATTGAAGAAGAACACATTGTTCAAGAAAGGGTTCTGCTAAACGAAAAATGCATAGAACCAGCAATGTACGCCACGGAAGATGAAAGTCTATGGTACTTAGACAACGGTGCAAGCAACCGCATGACAGGTATGCGAAGTCACTTCAGAGAATTAGACAAAAATGTTTCAGGACGAGTATGTTTTGGTGATGGGTCGCACGTAGAGATTAAAGGCATAGGTTCAATACTGTTGAATGTCAAAACCAAGAGCAAAGGATTATATCTCAAGTATACTACATTCCAAGTTTAAAGTCCAATATATTGAGCCTAGGACAATTCACGGAAATCGGTTGCAAAGTAAATATGGACGGAGATCTGCTAACACTCCGTGATAGAAATAGAAAGTTACTAATGCGAGTCAGGAGGATGAGGAACAGGCTGTACAAAGTAAAATTGAAGATTGGAAGACCAATCTGCCTGCTCTCAAACACAGAAGATTTAGCATGGTTATGGCACGCAAGGTTAAGCCATTTACACTTTGACGCTATCAAGGAAATGACTTGGAAGAACTTGGTACATGAAGTTCCCCAAATAAGTCATGCTAGTCAAGTATGTGATGCATGCTTATTAGGGAAACATAGTTGGACACCATTTCCAAACCAGGCGAAATTCAGATCCTCAAAACCTCTGGATTTAGTCTATGGAGACTTGTGTGGTCCTATATCCCCATCAACACATGCTGGGAGGAAGTGTATATTTCTACTTGTAGACGATTGCACTCGCTACATGTGGGCATATTTGCTAACCTCCAAGGATCAAGCATTCGAAACTTTCAAACAGTTCAAAGAAATGGTGGAGACAGAAACACGAACCAAGTTAAAGATGCTAAGGACAGATAGAGGAGGAGAATTCACATCGGTCGAATTCAACAAGTATTGCGAAGACAACGGCATAGGAGGACAGCTCACAGCGCCGTATTCCCCACAGCAAAACGGAATAGTAGAAAGAAGAAACAGGACGATGTTGTCAACTACTCGCAGTATGTTAAAGGCAATGAACATGCCGCATAATTTTTGGGGTGAAGCTATACGACAAGCAACATACGTACTGAACAGGGTTCCAACGAAATCCTTGGTGAATAAGACACCATATGAAGCTTTGAAAGGAAGAAAGCCAAATCTGGAACACCTAAAATTTTTTGGTTGCACAACATACGCTAAGGTTTTACCACTTCAACAGAAGAAGTTGGATGACAGAAGTGCACCTATGGTTTATCTTGGATTTGAAGAAGGATCGAAGGCATTTAGATTATACGATCTAGCAAAGAACAAGATTTGTGTAAGTAGAGATATGAAGTTCATGGAAGGTCAGCCATGGAACTGGAATAGCTATATGGAGACGGTAGATTCAAGAAATCCCGAATGGACAAACTTTGTCATTCAAGATGATGACAACCCTCCAGAGAGTTAGAGGAGGATACGCCAAGTAGTCCAGGAAACAGTGGTCCACATCATGAAGATTCAGGAGTAGATCAGTCAGAGAATCTAGACTCCTACATGACACCACCAACACACTAAAACAATCAGAACTCATCGGGAGGTTCAAGCATTTTGTCAAGTGGAGGTCCATCAACATCAGAAAGTACAACAGAGAGTATAAGCGATACTCCAGTAAAGCTAAGAAGTCTCGAATAATTGTATGACGAGACAGAAGAAATTCAAGTAGATCCACATGAATTACTACTTGCTGAAGAAGAACCAAGGAATTATAAGGAAGCATCTAGTGACAGCAAATGGATTGAAGCAATGAAGGTTGAGTCAGACTCAATAAACAAGAATAACACTTGGAGATTGACAGAAGTGCCAGAAGGTAACAAGGCAATAAAATTAAAGTGGGTATTCAAGACAAAGAAGGATGCAAATGGAAAGGTCACTTGACACAAAGCAAGACTTGTAGCAAAAGGATACGTTCAGTAACACGGGATTGACTTTGATGAAGTATTTGCACCAGTAGCACGTATTGAGATAGTTAGACTTATGTTGGCTTTAGCAGCACATTAAGGTTGGGAGGTACATCACTTAGACGTGAAGTCTGCATTCTTACACGGAGATCTCAAGGAAGAGGTATATGTCTCACAACCAGAAGGATTCGTAAAGCTAGGAGATGAAGGAAAGGTTTACAAACTATCAAAAGCACTGTATGGATTAAGACAAGCACCACGAGCTTGGAACACGAAGTTAGATCAAACCCTAAAGTCATTTAACTTTAAGAAGTGCACTTTAGAACATGCAATCTATACAAGGACAAGTAAGTCTTTTACACTGATAGTTGGAGTCTACGTTGATGATTTGATAGTTACTGGAACATCAAGAAAGGAGATAGATGTTTTCAAGTCTCAGATGGAAACCAAGTTTGAAATGAGCGATCTAGGATTGCTAGCATACTATCTGGGAATAGAAGTTATTCAAGCAGGGGGTGAGATAGCCATCAAGCAAACAGGCTATATCAACAAGATACTCAAGGAAGCTGATATGTTGACCTGCAACGATACAAAGATTCCTACGAATCCAGGAACACAATTAACAAAGACTGAAGAAGGAGACCCGGTAGATGCAACGCATTACAGAAGCCTGATAGGTTCTCTCAGGTACCTACTGCATACAAGGCCAAATCTATGTTACTCAGTCAGCCTGCTTAGTAGATTCATGCAAGAACCAAAGGAGCATCACTTGAAAGCAGTAAAGCAAGTACTACGTTATATCAAAGGAACGAAAGAGCATGGAATTATCTATAAGAAGCAAGGAGGATGTAAGATCACAGGTTATAGCGATAGTAGTTATGGAGTTAACATAGACCAAGGAAAAGGAACAACTGGTCTGGTATTCTACTTTGGAGATTCACCTATAACCTGGTGTACACAAAAGAAACAGACAGTGGCACTCTCATCATGTGAATCGGAATTCATGGCAGCCTTTGCAGTAGCATGCCAAGCACTATGACTTAAAAGATTATTAAGTGAGATTACAAGCTGGAAAGAAGAGAAGATAACACTCAGGGTGGATAATGTTTCTGCAATAGCACTCATGAGGAATCCAGTCTTTCATAGAAGAAGCAAACACATTGATACACGCTATCATTTTATAAGAGAATGCGTGGAGAATGAGGACATCAATGTGGAATACATCAGTGGAGAACTACAACAGGCAGATATACTAACAAAGGCACTAGCAAGAGTCAAGTTTGCTACAATGCGAGAACTGCTCGGAGTTCAAGATCTGCAACAAAGTTAAGGATGTTCATGATTAGGGGGGTGAATGAAAGTCTAAAATTCTCATCCTTAAAACTACAAGGGTTTATTAGTAATTAAAGAATAGTATGGCGGTTACAAAGTATAGGGGCTGCTCTTGTCATTTCAGAAGTTATCAACCAACACCCCAAGGGGTGCGAAACCCCTAGGGACACCTCCATTCAAGATTCTGCCATACACACACACAAGGAGACACACCTATTCGGCCAAAGACGCATCTATTCGATTGAACGGACAAGATTAGAGGACAAGAGACACACCTCTTCCAGTATGATCACAACCATTCGTTCAAGATACATGCCTATTCGTGAAGAGAAACGTCTCTACGCTCATGACTCTTGGAAAACTATAAATAGGGATTAGATTCATTTGTACAAAAACACTCATGCATATTTTCGATTCACACATACGATCATTGTAAGTTTACGATTCGAGTTATTCAAATTTTAGTTTATCATTTTGCAATTTGCGATCTAGAAATCAAAGATCAGTCTGGGCAACATTTAGGTACCAAATCGAGTGTTTATAGCTCTCATTGGCGTATAATTTTGATTTTCGGATGCACTTATTCTTCTGCAAAAGTATTATTCACCATATAGTTCGACTAGAGACCAAAAATTACGCTGGATCATTATCTTTTACTTGGTTCGGGTTGGCTTCCGTTTCAGGTTGCTTTGTATGTACCCATGGGTAATGGCCAAAATTGCTACAATTGTAATATTGTACATTCCGATTAGCCCGTCCTTTATCTCCATTGTCTCAACCATGTTCACTGTTGTTCCTTGCTTGATCATTGCTTTTGTATATCATTGGAATAATAATTACCTCTTCCTTGACCCCTTCCACATTGTCTGACCCCTCTCACGGTCACTATCAGGCCATCGGTCATGATCGACATTTCTTTATTTGTTGTGGGGTTCAGCTCGGGTGAATAGAAGCATTTAATGCCTGATAGTTCTCCCCTTGAATGCCCTTGATCTCCCTATACAATCTTCAACGGTCATAGTGCTAAGATTGTCGAATCATTCTATAGTATCAAACTATCAACTATCATGCTAGATCTTGGTGGCATACCCAACTTTTTAACAACAATAGTGTTTTAAAAGGTCATCTCAAAGCAATAAATTTACTTACTCTCATCTCCGAGTTTGCAAACGATCCTATTGGACTCGATCTGTGTGACAACCCGCAATTTCTCAGGTCAAATCAATACACTTTAAACTGATCATTATTATTTTTATGCATTAGACTTAATTATGTTAAATTAGGTCACATGAAGTCTAGCATAGCCTGTATGCGCACAGAGTTTGCATTTTAGACATTGGTGATTATCATGTCGGTTAACAACGATATTTATCAAAACGAACATTGGTGATGACTTGATAAAAATAATAAGTCCAGAAATATTGTTATGCGCTCAGATACAATTTTAATAACATATATGTTTTGTGAAAATAATATAACTATTATATAAAACCCTATGTTGTGGTGATTCAGTATAAATTACAATTAAACGAAATGTGTTATGTGGTGATATGATATGTATGTATTATGTATCACCTACTATAAACATGTTAGGATATTCTAAAAATTAAGTGACTTGTATAAAATGTAAGTAATAATAGAATACTTACCGTTGTAGTTTTCTTTTGTTGGAACCAACTCCTTGATTAACATATGTTTTGACTTTGACCTCATTTGATGTCTTAAGGTTTAAGATAAAAACATTGTCGAGTCACATGATTCTTTTTACCACAAATGGTGCACCCAGACTTCGACTCACAAATATTGTTTTCTCTGTATATATCATATGCTTTTAGATGAAAACAATTTTTAATGATATGATTTGTCTCTTTAGAAAAGTCACGGAACATATTTGTGGTCTTATCCTTCTTATTACTTTTTTCCTCTCATTTCCAAAAACAGATGTTTAAACATCTGTTTAAGAGCTAGTAATAGGAATGATTTTTTTTACTATAGTGCCTTAAGCGTATCAGGGTTTGTAAATCAAATGGTTTGAAGTTTTCACGCACATCACATTCATCAGACCAACCAATTTGGTTTAAATTCATGGTGATGGATCTCATGGTTTTTCATGAATAATCTTTTTACCACTCGGATTCGTGATTTTTATTTCTTTACTGGTTGAGTTAGTTGGTATTAATTCAACCATTAAAGAGTCAATGTGATCATTTTCTTTGGAAAGTTTATTTGGTTCCTTGAACCCTATTCCAATTTTCACATTGCTCTTTTTTTGTTGGTTAAATAGCATTTCAAAACAACACATGATTCTACCATTTTTTTACAAGTGACTTGGGTAGATTCAAACTCCTTTTTACAACTTTGATATCTTTCTATTATAGTTTGGAGCTAATCTTAGGTAATACTTGCTTCAAGGTTAAGTCTGCCAATCTCATGGTTTTTTTCAGTTTGTCTAGTTTTAAAGTCTTTTGTGAATTTTTCAAAATGAATTTACTAACTTGGACAGGTGAGTTATCATTCTTCTTGAGGTTGCAAGTTGAACAGAAGAATGATGAGATCTTCTTCCTCAGGTGAAGTATGTGTATGACATTTTGACTCATTTCAAAATGGAGAATTGCGCAACTTTTAATACACCCATTTGTGAAAATCACAATGTTAGAATCCGAGTTTACAAAGCTTGTGATTAAAGTCAATTAAGAACAATAAGAGGTGGAATAAAATAACCCGGTTGAAGCATAAAATTCCGCGGAAAGCCGTATTCGATGAAACAATTATGTATTGCGAAGTAAAATGATAATCACAAGCGAGGAATTATCATCAACAACTGTTTTCATTGATTAAAAATAAATAACATGTCATTTCAATTCAACCGATTTGATCTAAAACATGTACTTTCAATTGGTATCAAAGCAGTTTATGGATCTAATCGATATAATAGTCGATTAGATCAACTTGCTGGTGTTTTTGTGGTTTAATTTAGTGAAGGTTTGAAGAATTTTTGAAAAGTGTGGGTTTTTGTATCGTAACTGGTCTGTGCTTCTGAGTCGAACTAAAACGTTATTGTTTGTTAAAATTGATTGGGGTAGGGTTTTTACTCATGTGTCTCTAAATCTGTAAAGCCAATCGGTGTCAAATTTGGTTGAGTTTTGAGGTTTTTTTGGTTAAAAATAAAGAAAGTGGGTGTGTGTATGGTGCGAACTGGTGTGTTCTCAATCCAAAGCAACAAGTATAAATGTCAAAATTGTTTTTAAAAGATTGCTAGGTTTTGTTTATGAGTGTTTTAATCCGTTAATTGTCCAATTTCATTGGGATTTCAGTGATTTTAGGTGTTCAAATTCTTCGTCTTCTTCATGTATGGAATTTGTGTTCATCATATGTTTTAGATCATTTGGGAGGCTTTAGCGATCTTGTTGTGATTGTTTTGGGAGAATGTAGGGATATTGTGACTTTGTTTAGGAAGAATGTAGTGATATCGTGATATTGTTTAGGAAGAATGTAGGGATATCGTGAGATTGTTTAGGTAGAATTTAGTGATATTGTGATACAATTTAGGGACAATGTAGCAATCTCATAAGATTATTTGAAGCCATTTAGCAATCTCACAAACGATCTCAATGCGTATTCTCGTTATGTTGTCCAATCAATCTCAGCCAAACGATGCCATAAACACCTCATTAGTTTGTTTGAGTTTAAATAATCTCATCTCAGCTTATTCAAATGATCTCACCAGTTATTTTTCAAACAATCTCACCTCCTAGTGCATTTAGACTCCGTTTATTCGTGCATTTTGTGTTAATGTCCATTTCTGTATAAATAGACTTAGAGCATTCCCAATCAAACCTCTAACTCCATCTCTATAACTACACTAAAAAACACTACTATTTCTCTCTCATTTTCAATTACATAATATTTTTATACTTTTATCATTACCTTTTCTCTCTTCTCCACTCACAACTACTTTCAAAAAATATTAAAAAAATATAGAGTTAAACAGTATTTTCTCTAAATTTACTGATGAATAATAACTTTTTCTTCTTTTTCTTTCTCATCCACTCACAACAATTTACAAACACTTTAAAAAATATAGAGGTTGCACCCACACAAAAATAGAGGATCCATTATGAATGCTCTTAGTGTATTTGTGTGTGTTGAATTGGAGAATTGTAAGCAAATGATTTCATGCCATTGTTTAAGGAGTGGAGTGAGAACATTCAAAGGTTAAAATCTCACTATCTATAAATAGCAAGATCATTAGCATTTCTCATTAATCTTTCTAGAGAAAGAGGGAGATCAGGAGAGGTGATCTCCCGGTGTGAGTGATATAAACCTTTCGGTAATACAATATGTATAGGTTTTTTCGCGTTTATCTTAGTGAATTCAATTGATTTCATGTGAAACACGTACTTCCAAAAACAAAAAGCATCTACGAGTTTATATAATACTCTACAACTCGATCGTACTTTAATACTGATTTGTCTCTGAGCTGAATTGGCAATATCACTACATTTAATAGATTATACAGCTAACTAAAAGTCTAAACTTTTAGTAATAAGATTGCTAGGTAGGTTTATTTTTTACGCTAGTTTAAAAACAACATTTTTAGAAACTAATTTAAAATAATATTGTCACCGACATGCATCCTCGCCACTCAGATGGGTCTCGAATTCCATTGAGTGGGATTTCCTTTTGGTCATTTTTCTTTTAATGGGGTATCTATGATGTGGTTTAACTAAAAGATGCTTAACGTTATGCCATGTCACTGCCACATATGCAATGGGAATTAACTAACTCATTCTTTAACTATCCTCTCTATTATAACACACACACACAACCCCCCCCCCCCCCCCCCCCCCCCGTTCCTTTTAACTATGGCTCTTGGTGGGGCGTGACTCCATATCAAAGTAGACCAGTTTAATTGACAACGTACACAGAATTTTGATGTTAAACAATAATCATGGAAAAGGGCATTAAAAAAGGTGGAAAAGTGTTTTGCTGGAAAGTCTGCGTTTATTCATTAGATTACAACCGGAAATCAAAACAAACATGACTTATTCAAATATCAACAACTTAACCTAGGTAGAATAAAGACCACGCATTCCAGCACATGACTAAACAGATAAAAAAAACCAACGGAAATAACGGACAAACATTTGAATTATTTCCGACACACAAACCTTCACAAATGCTACTAGGATTTAGCCACGTTCTAGGTAGATAATAGTGATTTGGCCAATGGTGAGATCTTCACACCCTGTCCGTGGCACCAATGTCACTGTTGCATACTCTTCGCCGGCCGTACTTGTGTCCTGCAACAACTCCTTAATTAAGCCCAAACCTAGCGGCACTCGACATGGACGTTTTGCTCTCAACGCTATGCGGAATCTGTGCAAAGCCACCCGCGTATTCAGGATCACAAGGCGTGTTTACAACCCCGTCTTTAACCTTGTCATTAACAAACACATCAAACTTCACAAACTTGTTGCAGTCGAACTTTATTCCATCTATCAGCAATATTTCGTTCGGCATATTCGCCTTTTCCTCTTTAGTCTTCTGAACAGCTGGCCTCTTCACACGAACCTTCTGGATCCTGTCTAGTCTCAACGGAAAAGTCGTTTCCTCCACCGTCTTGATCCCCTGAACATCTCCAACTTGGTCACTTGGGTTACGTTTGGTTGGTCGACCCTTGCGCCACGGGAACAATTCATTGGTGTCTTTGATGTAATTGTATCTGAGGTTCTTTAAGTACACCGAGTCTCTGTGTAAACACGCACAAGGTTCTCATTCTCATCATAGAACAAATATGATGCATTTAACCAGTCAGGGTCATTTGGCTCCATATTTCCTGGGCTCAAATCTTTCCATAGTTTCCACATACGGTCAACATTTGCCTGGTGACAATAAAACAACGGGTCATAACCCGCAGAGTAGAACAGACCCATGTCTTCATGGTTAGCTAGCTTGCTGTCTCCTACCCATCTATGTACCGCAGTGTGACTACCACGTTCCACGGATCCGATTGACTTGTCACCATTCTTAACAGGAGCACTTCCAGCTACGTATCTGCCCCCAAAGAAGCCTAGCGGATCGCCTTCGGTTCTGACCAACTCTCGGTACACTGTACTAAGATTGCATGCTATCTGTCTTTCATACGGAAAAGCCCTCATCTTTGCCATGAAAGTTTAGATCCACTGTTGCTGGTGGGAGATGACTGGCCTCCCGGTAAACGTCATACAGTGGGTTTGGCGTGCCACTAATATCTTCACGGACAAAGATGTCTGGAATCTTCATTCGTGCGGGATCGTCCCATTTCCAGTAAGGTAAGGCGAAAGTGGGATCGTCAATCAACTTTCTGAGTATTCTTTCGTAGAAAATAGGTACATTCGATGGAAAGGGAAGAAGAGCCATGAGTTATGAACTTGAATTTCTGTTTTGTTACCATCTTTATCGACTTGAGTGTAACCTCCGTGGCAGTAAGCACAGTGGATTTTTGTTTGGCTAGCAAAGTTATGGGGATGATCATCTGGGAGATTTCTCATGGCTTGGATGGCTTTTCTGTAATCATCCACCTTCTTATCTGTCCCTTTATGTGCTGGCCATCTCATCCGCACCGTGTTTTCGCTTGGAAACGAGAAGTCTTGAATCGTTTTCCCAAGGTTAGGTGGACAGCAATCTCTCGGCCTTACCGTGCCAGGTCTAATACCTGAACTCACTTCTTTCTTGCAGGGTTTTTGCGTGATATCAGGAGTTGTTATGGGCTCGGCTGTTGCATCTTGCAAGGAAGTGAGGTTCACCGCGGTGTAGAGGCCGGCGATCCCAACGAGCAGGTTCCTCCGGTCTACATTGGGTAGTACAAGCATTTTGGAATCATTGTGATCTTGTGGTGCAGCATTGCATGAGACTCTGAACCCTTTGGTTCGAGTCTTGAAGGTTCGTTGGGTGTTTGGGGATGGAAAGGAAGTGAGTGTAGAGGCAATTAGTGAAGAAGACATGATTAACTTAGAGAGAAAGATGGAGTAGGGGTGGTTCAAAAGGTAAGACCATTACCTCCTATTTATAATGGATTTATGTCTGAGAATCATTAGCGGGAAACGCTAGTCGTTTCTACATATTTCCTATCAGATTTTCTTTTTGTTAATTATAATAAAATATCCTACAAAAAGGTAATATTTCCGATTTTGAAGTTGCATGCACTTTTGTAACAGTATCCAAAATTAGTTTATTTTTTTCTTCTATAATTCTTTGACAATTCCTTTTTAAGGTACGTGCATGGTGATATTTACAGTTCCGTTAAGAGTTGTTTAAGCATCTCAATGCAGATTAATTACAATATGATTAACATTCTACAATGAATAAAGTTGGTGATAATATAAGTGGATTTAAATTTGGTGATTGAACATAACATGAGATGTAAGATGTTGGAAAGACACCTAAAGATTTATACTAACATGGTGTAGGTGGAACATTTATTTACTAAGATGATCCAAAAGTGAACCATCGTCCTTCCTTCGTTATCGATAGATCTTTGTTCTAACCTTATAAATTTAAAAAAAAAATGGAACAATGGTGGAAAATTTTATAACTCTTTCCAGAACAGTGAGTGAATATTTGAAAAGTGAGCATACCATGTAATGTTTTTTGTTATTTCTTTTTTAACCGTATATTTTTTAGAATTTTAGAATTTAAATCGATATCACTTTTGTTGAGGGCAACACTACCGGAAACTGAATTGATATATTACAAATTACAATACAATCGATATCACTTTTGTTGATACAAAAGTGCTACGAATCATGATTAGTCATGTTTCTAATAAGACTCGCTGCTTCTAAACACATATCCTATCCTAATATAAGGGTCAAAACATACAAAAGTACACAACGTCCCAAAAATAAATAAGAAAAAAGTGTTGCAATTAAAATATTATTGGTGAGCAATAATCATACATGGAAAATGATGAAAACATTAAATAGAGAAAAAAGGTAACAAATACAATTCTCCAAAACATCCACTTGAAAAAAAAAAGAAGACGACGACGAAGAAAAAACCCTAAAGACATGGCACTGGAAAAAAACTAAGCTTCAGTATAAATATTATAAAACTCAAAACTAAAATAAAATATGAAATGTGCCATTCTCAACATTGGCAACAAGATTTCCTTTACCCAAATTTCACTACGAGGAAAAATAAACATTATAGGAGTATGGGGTATATTGGTCATCATACAATCATACAAAAGTCAAGTAACTAACAAACCACCATCCACTCTTATGACGAATATCTTACACGTGAACAAAAGTGTTATTTTTGAAAGCTAAGGATCATCCGTTATCAAGGTTGGAGAACTCGCTAGTCGCTAGTCGGCCGGTGAAGTGGGGACTAGTGACTACTCGGGATTACCCGGGGATTAATCGAATCGGGTTTTTTATATATAATTTTCAGTTTATGTATAAATATATATATTTTTATAGGTAAATATTTTAAGTAGCTAGGTTTTAAATTTTACTCAACTCATTTATTTAAGTATACATGATTAATTGTTGGAATTCATATGATTTGGTTGGAAACTGACCGGAATTTAAAGGTTTTGGCCGGAATATACATGTTTTTTTTTGTATTCGTCGACTTTTGCAGGCCTAGTCGGACCTAGTCGTGCCTAGTCGGACCTAGTCGGTTAATAGACCGATTTAAGAAAAATTACTCAGTAACTGGACGACTAGCGATTAATTGGCGACTAATCGTCGCCTAGTAGCGATTTTTACAACACTATCCGTTATATAAACATATCATAGGACCATCCGTATATGTGTAATTCTTTCTTCAGATTACTTAAAGACCACTACAAGAAACGGTTACCTTTAGCGACGTCCAGTGTCGCCACTAAAAACTTTTTTTGTCGCCGCTACTAGTATTATAAAACCATAAAAAGCAACAATTTTGTGCATATAGAGTTATACATCATGCTTTGGGGTGTTTCAAAAAAATTGATTTTATGACTTTCATCCAAAACTTTTTATGTTTTGCAATTTTAACCCACATAATTTTTTTTTCACTTTTAACTCAAAACTTTTCATTATTTTCAATTTAACCTCATAACACTTTTACCTTCAGCTTTTGTCTCGTATACTTTTTATCTTTCGTAAATTTTCGTTTTACGTTTGGTTCTACATTTTGCGAGTTGACACGGAGCAACGTACGTGTCTTGTTCAATGGGTTTTTTTTTCGCTCAAAACTCTACGAGTTAACACGACGCAGCGCGCGCATGTGATTCAATGTTTTTACGTTTAATAAGTTTGTCGTAACGCGCGGGTCCTGGATTGACTCAGTGTTGGTAGTCACTGACGGTGGTATGCCATTTGTGCTATTTGTCATAGTTTTACGCCCCCACCGTAACGGGGAGCTTAATTCTTGTTAGTATTAATATGCAATCCCAGAGTTAATAGTATTAATTTTTGCAATCCAAGAAGTGATAGTATTAATCTTTTGTTTTACTTTTTTCTTAAGAATTTAAATAGACTATGTGTAGTTGTCATTACCAACTCCCATCGTTAGAGAGCACCAAAGGAAACAGGTGTGGTGATACCAACGAGCGTAAGGAGATGTGGCCTTTGGAGGGGTGCACAAAGGTATGTAGGTTTTGCTACATTAAAATATTTTATATATACACATACACACACAAACCTTTCTTTTAACCATAAAAAACTGAGCCTGATGGGTAATCTGAATTCCGAAATGTCCGAGTCGGATATACCCGAAAAACAATGCTTCATTATAAAGGTTCATTATTTAGAAATTAAATTTACCTCTCGAGATACATACAATCACACACATACACATACGTTTAGGAAACTAATATTATGTGTATTGAGCCAGGTATGGCCGTGTGTATGGACTGTTATTAATCATATTTTAATTTTATTTGGATACTAAGAATATAAAATTATAGAGAAAATTATTATTTGAGTCCCTATGTTTTAGGATGTTAACTACTTGAGTCTAAGTTAAAATGTTTAACGCCCTGTGTCCTTAAACGTTTTTTTTGGAACCCTTGAAGTCCAAATTTTTAATTTCATACACCAAATGTGTTAACTACAAGGGTATTTTAGTCATTTACACATATGATAGAACTCTTTAACACACAAAGTATAAGGAACAAGTGTTTAATGAATATACACACAAACATCTCTATCACACACACATACACTTCACCATCACCGCTGCACCACCCCACACTCACCACCACTCCCGCACCGCATCTTCACCACCACCCTCGTGAGCCGTCCTCACTAGCCACTACACACCACCAGCATTAAAACTCCCAAATCAGCTTTGTGTAACAAATCAACTTGTAGCAGGAGATTCAAGTTCATGGTCTCTGCCTGCGAGCCAACAATCACAACTCATTAACAACTTACAGACTGGTCACAATGTTCTAGAGTGACGTTGATGTGCGGTGGAGTTTATGTGCAGCGGCTAGGGTTCCAAGCCGATATTGATATGTAACAGCTAGGGTTCCAGACCGGTGTTGATGTGCGGCGGCTAGGGTTCTAGACTGACGTATATAGCTCAGAGTTGGAGGTGGTGCAACAGTTGTGGGTGGTGTGGTGGTGACGACGGAGGTGCAGCGGTGGCGGTGGGTGATGTTGTGGTGACGGTGGAGATATAGTGGTGGTGGTGTGGTGGTGCAGTTGTGGTAGTGGGTGTCGACGGTGGATGTGTAGTGGTGGTGTGGTGTTGATGGTGGAGGTGGTATAGTAATCTTCAATCTTTGAGCAACCACTATAGCTTTATCTCTTGATTTTGAAAATGAGCCATCTTCAATCTGTACACTTTTGGTGTTTTGTAGAACTCGACCATGCTGTGAGTTTTATGGTGAACATCCTTGTTTGTACACTCACTCTTGAAGTGACCTTTTTCTTTGTATCTGAAACACTTAGCCTTTGATTTATCAAACCTGAGTTTTGTCTGCGGTCCAATCAAACAGTTTCTCCCGGTTATCTCCATAAACCTCTAAGCTCTTTGTATAACACTGGCCATACACTATCTAATATCGATCAACTCTAGTTCTGCTGATTTGATCGTAATCTTCTTTTGTCATATTATAATTTCATATTCGGCTTGCATTAAGACTTTCATATGATTCAAGGACAGAGGCTAGAAAGGACATATGTTCTTTGGCGTTAGCTGCGGATAATCTATGAGCACTTAAGAGATTAACAGCTATATTGCATTGAAGAACGTCAGATGCTTGAGTTGAATTGTAACCATTTTGGTTTGCATATTGTTGATATGTTTGTTGAGGTGGTGTTTCTTGAGGAGTGGCATAAGAACCAACACTGCTATACATCGATGATGGTGACTGTGAATACCCAGAATTGTTGTACATTTGTTGTAGAGATTGTGTATACCCCGAATTGCTACTAACAAAAGCATTTCCACTAGCTGTTTTAGCATTAAATGTTGTTTGTATCTTTTGAGTAGCTGTTATCACTTGATATGACCCTTTTGTAATACAACTCGATATCTTGTTGAATATTGACAGACTTCATCTTGGCCTTCTTTCTCAATTCTATTTCATGAGCCTTTAATCTCTCAATCAATCTGGCCAAATTCAGTCTAGCATACTTGATCAGATTCGATTACAATATCATCATATAGGTATCCCATTCATTTTTTGGCAGCTAATTTATCCATCAATTCTGATTCATCTTTTCTGATCCCCATTCTCTTCATTTCTGCAACTAGATGAAGAAATCTCTCAACTAACCACTACAAAAAATGTTATACAAAAAGTGCCAATAAAGAACACTAAATAAAGAACACTGTAAGAATTGGCGGCACACAACAAGTGCCGCTAGAAGTACTGACGCTAAAGCCTTCTAGTCGAACTTTTTCGATCTGCCACACAAACCTTTTAAACTTTTAGTGGCACTTTTTTTTGCCACAATAGAAAAAGACTTGTGTTGCATAATTTTTTTCAGCCTTTAAAAGGTAATCCTAGTTACATATCCTTACTAGCTTTAGTAACACTTTTTTTGCTACAGATTAAAAAAGCTATTGTGTCACAATTATGTGTCAATAAAAATTGTTTCTAGATAAATGTATTTATTATTTTTAGTGGCACATTATTTTTCTTCAAAAATCACATTATTTAAAATATAATATTTAATATAAAAGTTCAATAAAATTGAAATGTAGAAATAATAATATTATAAAACAAATAATAAATTCGATCCAAAACATATTCCAAATGTTAGCAAAACATTGTGTAATAAGTAACATATTTAACTATGATAAAGCTTGGATTGAAAGTTTCCTATGGTATCTACCCTGTCATCATCAACCATATAAACAAGCATCAGTATTGGTTAAAAAATGTACAAGAAAATGGCACAAACACCTAACAATTAGACAAAACCAATATATAATATGCAACCATTTATAATTGGCACGACCACCTAACAGTTAGACAAAAAACAAACATATTATCTTTAACTGCAATGTCAACAAAAATTTAAAGATTATGATGTCCAGACGTCTTTCTTGCACTGTAAAATGGAAAGTTGTGGTTGATCAATTTCATACCAAGATTACAACATAAGGACATCCGTTTAATATTGCGAAGTACTTAAAAAGTAACAAGTTAAAAGTAATTACCATTGCTATTATGACTTCTTGAAGAAGATATTTCTTTAACTGGTAAAGAGTTGTTATCAACCAAATAATCAATACCATAGACCTAAAACTATAAATGAAACAAATGCTAGTACATAAATACGTAATTGTAAAAGAACTAGTTATGGTTCATGTATGTAATCACCTATATATTCATATTGCTAAGAACCAAAGACAAGTTCACATTAGGGATATATTCTTGGACGATAATAGTCGTGGCATCAACAATACTCTTTAGCTGATCAATGGTAGTCAATTAGTGTTATTTATGGTTGGTGAGGGTCATTCATAATCAATTAAGATCGATTTTGACTAGTTAAGGCCATGTAAGTCAAAGTTGGTCAACCACAATGTTTAATAGTCAAACATAACCCATCTTGGTTAATATGATGGTAAGTGGTACTTGGTAGTGAATAGCTATCAAACATAGTGACCTGTAGTCACACACGACTGTATATAATCCATTATGACTCCTTATGGATTGCTATGACTTATAGTGGACTCATTATAACTTATTACCTATTACTGTGTCAATTAAACTCAAAGCAAAATTTTAGTTGAAATTGTTAATAGTTTAAATGGTAGATTATGGTTAAATTTGATAGATCAAAATAAAACCATTAAACAATCGATTGAAAAAGAAAAAAAAATGTAATTATCATTAAAACAGTATTTTATTACAATAAATGAAAACACTTACGAAAACTAGTTATATTAATAATTACGTATTATATTTACTTTTTATATAATTTAAAGAAGGCTACAATTTAAACATTCTTGTGGAAGCAATATACTTTTTATACAAAATTATTACGGCCAACATCCCAAATTTCGCAAACTAATATCCCCCTCCATCTTGGAAAATCTTCAATTAAGTACCTGAAATAGCAACTAGTTTAATGTCACTGTTCGTGAATCAGATTGTTTTTTAAATTGTTATTTGTTTAGTTTTATTACCGTTTTTCAGTTTATTGGATTCTAGTGAACCACCTTCTGGGTTTGAGTATGGGTTTAATTATTTTAGCATGGGTTGTTGCTATTCTGATGTGGGGTCCGAAATGCATGAGTTTAATGCTTTTTGTTTAATTGACATCTTTCACTGATTTAAAGGTTTGGAGAAAGCCTTTCTTAATATGCAGTGCAAGGTAAAAAAGATTATGAATTTCTAAAAGATGTGGATGGTGTATCCCACAACAAAGAACACCATGGCAAAACACAAATAGTTTAACATAACAGAAGCTGCTTTCAAAATCTACTCACCTTATAAGCTTCTATTTTAGCATGTTAGGAACATTTAGAAAGGGAATTGGCAAGAGGAGAATTTGTTAAACTTTCGGAGAGATTAAGGGTTAGTTTTTTTTCACTCTTGTGCTATCTAGTGTAAAGTTTTATTATTTTTCTAATCTAGTATTTAAGAAAAGTGTTCTTTCATAAACTGTTAGCACTCGTGTCTGCAAATACCAAAGACAAAAAGTTATATACGATAGGTCTCAAGCTTGTTTAAACTCGGTTTGATTCGAGTTTCTAACGAGCCAATTTTGAATAGCTCACACACGTCTCAGCTCGGCTCGCTTACATTCATAAAAGAGGGAAAGATGGAAAAAAATTTCAGCAGCATACGTGAAGTGTCACTAAAAACCTAAAATAGTGGCATAAAAACTAAGTGTCACAAAAATATATGTTATGCAAATATGGAATACAGAAAGTGCACTAAAAACCTAAATTAGTGGTACAATAGTTGCCACAAAAACGTGTGTCACTGAATGGCTTTTTGATTCTAGTGAATTGTTGCAAATTTTCACCTTTCATTGTTGAAAAATGTCAAACTCCTTCTTGAGTAAGGGTTTTTTTACTCTTTTTTCATCTCGTTGTTACCACGATTCTTGTGAAGTAAAGCTAACCAGAAAGATTGACAAGAACCAGTGTGTTGTAGTAACACTAGGCACCGATGTCCCTTAGGATATACTTAGCTTCAAGAGGGACCGAACGATTCATGGTTGTGCTTAGTCGGAACTCGCAACTGGTTTTCCTGATTCCTTTACGTCTGATTGTGGCTGTTTGCTAGTGGTGGCCGCCATAATCGCATATAAGCCATATATTTAGGGGCTGGTGCTAGGGGTATCCTTGTCCTTCGTTCGTTTGGTGACTGTGGCGTACCCATTATCGCGCTTGACGGCTCTACACCAGTTCACCAACTCATCCATGCTATGGAATTTCTAATGAAATACTTTGGGGTTATAAAACAATTCTATTAAACGTACGACAAATTAATTTATAAATAAATGTTATAAGTGGTTGGTTTTTGAACTTATTAGGTTTGTCGTCACCTTGACCCTCGAATGGGGTCCTTCACTACCGGACGGCGGTCCTCCACAAACGGACGGTGGTCGATGTCACACCCCGACCCGCAGTGGAATAAGAGTCGGGGCATAATTGGGTTATCACCAAAGCTCATGATAATTACTATTATGTTTCATATTTATTTAAATCGAAATTACATTCTCAATAATCTAAACATGTCCATACAAATTCAAAGAAAATAACCAACTAAACAATTCCAAACTCTAAATCATTTTATTCTTCTAGTCCAATCCTATGTGTTTCTGGCTGCAGCTGGTTCACCTGTATCATGTGTAAAAATAGGGGTTTTTGGGTCAACATAAGTTGGCGAGTGAACCTTGTTAGATAAACATTTATTATTGATTTACTTGTTATTTTATCAAAGAAAAATTGTGCATAATCATAAGTCAGCAAATGATAAATAATCAATCAGTAACAATGTTAACCACAAATTATAACATACATTAACATACCTACAGCATACCATAACATATCAACTTGCAAAAATATATAACATGAATGAAACTGTGCGATCAAGGCTCAATCAAGTGGAGCCGATCGTATTGCACGTACTGAAAATGATGAATGTCTGTGCGATTAAGGCTCAATCAAACGGAGCCGATCGTATGTGGGCACGCCAGGTTCACGCTCATAATGTAATGGGGAACATGCTCAACGCTCATAATGTAATGGGGAGCGGCGGCCTATGAAATTGCATGTACTGAAAATAATGAATTAAATCTAAACAATAACCACACAAACAACTGAATCAAACTGAATACACATTTGTTCATGACATGATGTATGCACAATGATTTAAATATAATAAATAGCCAGACACATGATACACCCCAAAAACGTGATTAAAACGGGGAATTTGTAAAGATTCACTCACATTAGGTGCGTTTGATTGGAGATGGTGAGATGCGCACGAGTTGGAAGAGCGGAACAACGAGAATTAACTAACCTAAATAATAACGGGAAATTTAGTAAATGAGTGGATTTTATTAATAATTTTAATAAGATTTTTAGATATATTTTTGTGAGTTTAAGTCTATTTCCTATCTTTAAAAACGTTATTTTTAAGTATTTTTAATTGATTTTTAAATTAAATTAAATAAATAAAAAATATAAAAATATGTTGACTTTTTGGGTTGACCGTTGACTTTTTGACTTTGACTGTTTGACCGGTTTATTGTGTAATTGAAATGCGCTGGGTGAGGCTCGAACCCGAGACCTCCCGTACGCGTGCATGCAGCTCTACCAACTGAGCTACGTGTCTAACCCGAAATAATTCCGTTTTTAATTATACTTATATATTAATTCAGCTTATCCAAAATCTTTTATTTTCAAAAACATTTTAAATCATTGAACCGGTGACACTAACAGGTTTCGAACCCGGGACCTGTGCTTTAACATTACACACAGTCCACCGCTGGACTGTGTGTCCAACTTGGTTAATATACAACTTTTTATTATACTTAACAACTAACGTAAATTAACCCGGTTCAGTTAGAAAAATAAAACGTTTTTATTGCATAGAGGATGCGTGTATCAGGGATCGAACTCGCGGCGTGTGATATGTATATGCACACAGTCCACCGCTGGACTGTGTGTCTAACCCGAGATAATATCCAGATTTTATTAAACTTATAATTAAACTACCATCGTCTTCTTCATTTCAAAATTACAAACTGTGATTACACCATTATATCTTGTTTAATTCGATTGATAAACATTGTACAGACTAATATGAAATGACAGAGACGATATTTAGAAGTAACATACCGGTGAACGATTTATCACAGAATTCTGGCAAGGTGTCGGCTCTGTTTTTATGAACTTCAACTGAGCAAGCAAATTAACCGTTTTGATTAGCTAATCGTGGAATTGAAGTGCTAAACAAACATTTACAGAGTGTTTGAATGTTCTTACCGGTTCACAGATGAAAGTAAGGATTTCCAGAAGTTTTCCGGCGAACTGAAATTATCCGAAAACAGCGTCTGAATTCGATTTCAATTGGAAGGTTTGAGTCAGAAATAGCTTAACAATTGTTAGACCACGAAGAAATTGAAAGACTTACTGTTTTGATGAAAAGTACGGTTTTCCAGCGACTTGCAGAATTTTTCCGGCGAGTTCAAATAGCTTCTCCGGTGGACTGAAAATTGTGCGGAAATGTAATTGGAGGTTTGCAGAGTGTTTGTGAGTCGCGAAGGAGTACTAAGATGGAAGTAATCCAAGAATTGAAAGTTTTCGGTTATTAAACCGATTCACTCCCGAATTCAAGTTTCATTCAAGGCAAAATTGATTGGGATTGTCGGTGTATCGGTTAAGCTCGGTGAACCGCGAGTAATCAAACGTCTTTGGATGTTTGTTGACCGATTTCAGTTACGGTTGGCGTAACCGGTTGATTTATGGTTGACTATAAGATTTATTTGTTTCCCATAGATGACAGAAAACAAACAAGTGGCGGAGTGGTGATGTGTGTGTGTGTTAAGTCTTTGGGTTTCAACCCGGCTGACCCGGGTTCGAGTCCCGGCAGCCTCATTTTATTTTTATTTATTTTATTTATTTTATTTTTACTTTTTATCAAATATATTTTTTATAGTTTAGTTTGTTTATTAATTATGTATCATTAAAAATCAAAATAGCCATAAATACGCAACGTGACATTTATAACTTGATATTCGATTACAAAACGGAGCGGGTTTGGAAACCCGTTTTTGACAAATGTTACAGTATCCCCTACTTTTAGGAATTTCGTCCCGAAATTTAAGTAATAGTAGTAGGAAAAAGGTGCGGGTATTTTTCGCGCATCGAGTCTTCACGTTCCCAAGTAAACTCAGGTCCCCGTTTCGACTGCCAGCGTACCCTAACAATTGGAATGCGACTTCGTCGAAGACGTTTTTCTCCGAAGTCCACGATCTCTACAGGTCTTTCAATAAAATGCATAGATTCGTCAATCTGAATATCTTCCAGAGGAATGTGGAGGTTTTCATCAGCGAGGCACTTCTTCAAGTTTGATACGTGGAATGTGGGATGAATCCTGTTGAGTTCTTCTGGTAAATCAAGCTTGTATGCTACAGGTCCTACTCTTTCGAGTATCTTGAAAGGTCCTACGTAGCATGGTGCTAGCTTGCCTTTTTGACCAAAACGAACTACTCCCTTCCACGGTGATACTTTCAAAAGTACATGATCACCAATGTTAAACTCCAAAGGCTTCCGTCGTTTATCTGCATAACTCTTTTGACGACTTTGAGCCGCTAGAAGATTGTTTCGGATTTGATGGATCTTGTCTGTGGTTTCTTGGATCAATTCCGGACCAGTGATTTGAGCTTCCCCAATTTCGTGCCAACATACAGGAGATCGGCACTTACAACCATATAAGGCTTCAAAAGGTGCCATACCGATGCTTGAATGATAGCTGTTGTTGTACGAAAATTCAACTAATGGTAGATGAGCGTCCCAATTTCCCTTGAAGTCTATGACACTTGCTCGAAGCATATCTTCAAGAGTTTGAATGGTGCGTTCAGATTGTCCATCAGTTTGAGGATGATAAGCGGTACTGAGATCTAATCGCGTACCCAAAGCGGCTTGTACTGCTTGCCATGTTCGTGAAGTGAAACGACCATCACGATCTGAAATAATGCTTAATGGTACACCATGTTGGCTTACGATTTTGCTGATATAAATACGAGCTAGTTTTTCGTTCTTGAAATCTTCGCGGATAGGAATAAAGTGAGCTGATTTTGTAAGTCGGTCAATAATTACCCATATAGTGTCATACCCACCAGAAGTGCGAGGTAGCCTGGTAATGAAGTCCATGGTTATGTTTTCCCACTTCCATACAGGTATTTCAGGTTGGACCAGAAGTCCTGAGGGTCTTTGGTGTTCAGCTTTCACCTTGGAACATGTAAGGCACTTAGAAACAAAAACAGCAATATCCTTTTTCATTCCAGGCCACCAATACGTGTATCGAAGGTCTTGATACATCTTATCGGCTCCTAGGTGTATAGAATATCGTGTTTTGTGAGCCTCATTCATAAGAATTTCACGCAGATTGTTGTGGTCAGGAATCCATATGCGATCTAGATAGTACAGAATACCGTCAGATTTAGTTTCAATTTTAAGCTCAGCTCCACAGGACAGCTCCTTTCGTACATCAACTTCCGTTACTGTAACATGTTGGGCTTCTCGAATTTGATCTTTAATGTCAGATATGATTTGCAAACATAGAAGACGAATGGAGTTCGCATAACCCTTTCGACTAAGTGCATCAGCCACCACATTTGCTTTACCAGGGTGGTATCGAATTTCACAGTCGTAGTCATTTAGAAGTTCGACCCATCTTCGTTGCCTCATGTTTAACTCCTTTTGATTGAAGATATGTTGAAGACTCTTGTGGTCAGTGTATATTTCACACTTAGTACCGTAGAGATAATGTCTCCATATCTTAAAAGCGAACAAAACGGCTCCAAGTTCTAGGTCATGGGTGGTGTAGTTCTTCTCATGAGTCTTGAGTTGTCTCGAAGCATAAGCTATAACTTTTCCTCTTTGCATTATAACGCAGCCTAAACCTTGCCCTGAAATCATCACAACCTTCAGGAAGAGTGAGGATTGGTGCATCACAGAGTTTTTGTTTAAGGGTTTGGAAGGCTTCTTCTTGTTTGGGTCCCCATATGAAAGGTTTTCCCTTATGAGTTAAAGCCGTGAGTGGTACAGCAATGCGTGAGAAGTTTGAAATGAAACGACGATAATAACGAGCCAAACCAAGAAAATATCTTACTTCAGTTGGTGTACGTGGCGCTTGCCATTCTTGTACCGCTTTGATCTTTGAGGGGTCGACATGTATTCCCTTGTCATTGACTACATGTCTGAGGAATTTCACCTCTTTTAACCAGAATTCGCATTTGGAGAATTTGGCATAAAGCTTTTCATTCTCTAGAAGTGTAAGGATGAGTCGAAGATGGCGCTCATGATCAGACTTAGACTTTGAATAAATGAGAATGTCGTCGATGAAGACTATAACAAATCGATCAAGATAAGGTTTGCAGACTCTGTTCATCAGATCCATGAAGACTGCTGGAGCGTTGGTTAAACCAAATGGCATGACCATAAATTCATAATGACCATAACGAGTTCGAAAATCGGTCTTTGGGACGTCTTCTTCATGCACTCTAAGTTGATGATAACCGGATCGAAGGTCGATTTTTGAAAAGCAGCTGGCACCTTGAAGTTGGTCAAGAAGATCATCAATGCGAGGTAATGGGTAGCGATTCTTGATTGTTAACTTGTTGAGTTCTCTGTAGTCGATGCACATGCGAGACGATCCATCTTTCTTCTTTACAAAAAGGACAGGTGCACCCCAAGGCGAGGAGCTAGGGCGTATGAATCCCTTGTCAGTCAACTCTTGCAATTGACTGGCTAGATCTTGCATTTCAGAGGGGGCTAACCTATAGGGAGACTTTGCAACTGGTGTAGCACCAGGTATAAGATCAATACGGAATTCGACTTCTCTAACTGGAGGAAGTCCTGAAATGTCGTCAGGAAAAACTTGCGGGAAATCTTTTACTACAGGGATGTCTTCAAGTTTCTTCTCTATGGTTCCCTTTTTGATGATATGAGCTAAAAACGCGACATGATTCTTGTGAAGATATTTTTGAGCTTGAAGACAAGACATTAAGCTGAGCCCTTTCGACGAGGTTTCTCCAAAGATTCGAAGGGTCTGACCGTTTGAAAGGGGAATACGTATAAACTTTTCGCGGCATACAACTTCTGCCTAATGTTGACTAAGCCAGTCAATACCGATTATGATATCAAAACTTCCCAACTTCATAGGAATAAGGTCAACTAGAAAATTATGGTCGTTTAGAGTAAGAGTGCAATTACGTATAATAGAGTTCAATGAGACCGGTTTCCCGTCAGCAACTTCTACTGTTATGGATTCCATGAGCTTATCACAATTTCGGTTTAAGATAGGTTCAAACTCTAAGGACACAAAACTTTTATCCGCGCCAGTATCAAACAACATGGATGCATATCGACCATTAATAAGGAACGTACCGTTAACCACATTGCCGTCAGCTCTAGCCTGATTAGCGTTAATGTTGAAAGCTCTTCCTCTTGCAGGTGGAGGAGCTTGGTGCGCTTGATTCACCGGATTGGCTTGGGCCTGAGCATGAATTATGTTTACCAGCCTTGGACAAGTGTTTTCTAAATGGCTTGGGTCTCCACAATTGTAGCAAGCCCGCATAGGTTGTACCATAGGATAGTTGGGTTGGTAATATGTTTGGGCTAAATGTTGGGTAGGTGGTAATAGTAGGGGTTGTTGGGCTTGACCCATTATTTGCTGGTGGGTTTGGGTTGAAGGCTGGTGGCGGTTCGTTCGCTGAGGCATGCGGCAGGTTTGAATAGTATGACCTGCGCGACCACAGCCGGTGCAATATTGGCAAGGATGATCAGGAGAATGGTGGTATTGGCAACGGTTGCATTTTGGTAACGGGCCAGAGTATGGTCTTTTGTATGGTGCAGGTGAAGGGGCGACTTGGGTAATGGGTGCAGCAGGAATAGGGTAATTGGTTTGTGTGACGGTGAAGTTTCTGGTGTTACGCTTCCTCTTGTTAGCAAACTTAGAGGAGGAGGTGGAATGGTTTGATATTTGACCCTCAATAGGGGCTTTCTTTTTCTCTTCTTTAAACTTACCGTTGCGAATTCGATTCTCGGTCAGTTCAGTGGCTAGTTCCATAGCAACTTCAAGTGTTGCTGGTGAGGTACTGAGAACTGAATCTTGAATTTTCGAGGGAAGTCCTCGAATATAATGCTCGATTAAACGATAAGTTGGCGTGAACAAATTAGGAACCATTTGGTTCAACTCTAAGAACCTCTTGTTGTAGGTGGTATGATCACCCTCCTTTTGCTTTAAAGAATGAAATTCGTCCTCCAACTTTTTAATATCACTCCTAGGACAGAAACGTCTAGTCATAATTTCCCTTAAATCATCCCACGTTAAGGCCATTGCATCATCAATTCCCCTCTTCCCCTTTTCAGTATTCCACCAGGTAAGAGCTACCCCAAATAGTCTTCCGGTGGCGTATCGAACCTTGCGATCCTCAGGACAATCGCAGTTGAGGAAAGTGTTTTCCATCTCCTCAAACCAGTGGAGGAGAGCAGTGACACCTTCGGTCCCTTCAAATTTAGGAGGATCACAAGACTTGAAATGTTTATATGAGCACTTGCTGGTAGGAGGGTTACCGACGTTCTGGTCGTCTTGCTGGGGAGGGTTAGTAGGATTTGTAGCGAGGGTTAGTAGGATATGTAGCGAGGGCTTGTTGTACTTGAACCACAATGTCAGGAAGCACCGTGGCCATTTGTTTCACGATTTGTGCGGCCAAGCCTTCGTGAGATCTTCCTGATCTTTTACCCCCTCGTTGTTGTCTAGCCGACATCTACAGGAACATACATAAGAAGATTGTGAGTTTATGGAGTCTTTTTAGGTGTCATGTGTCTTTAAGAAAATGAAAATAACATAAATATCAATAATGCAACTACATCCATAGGATGTCTTGGATTTGCTCATGTTGGGCCTCAGTCTCCCATACCTTCACCTGTATAGTCATGTGGGCCCCCATGACTATTGGCTTGGTAGGATTCACATTAGTATTGGCGATTTAACACTTGCATCACCCGAATGCAAACCACAAAATATGTTTACGAGATGTATGGTTGGAATGTGTCCAGGTGTAGACACAATGACAACTCAAAGTGGGGTTAGCTCACACGACGTTTGGTATAGCATGCTTTGGCCTAATAGGTACTTCGTACTCTCATCGTTAGTCCCGAGGTAGGCAAACTGGTCCTTTATTTTGGATTTATACGAATGCCAGCCTAGACAGGATGTTCCGACTACCGGTACTGGTACCCTTCCAGTTACTACATGCCCATCATGAGAACTCACTTTGATGAGATTTGAGAATACAAAAATCATTGTAAAAGCAATCATGAAAATGATGTGATGTGTGTTTTCATGGATATGATATGTTATGAGAATATGATTCATGATAGGCATTATATGATAATATATACTTATGAACATGCTTGCATAACATTGAATGTAACATTAACATAAAACATATAGGCATCATGAAATTTGGCATGTAACACACAAAAATCTTAAAAAATTTCTAAACAACTATAGTATAGGCTCTAAGGGTCTAATAACCTATCATATATCCCTATAAACCTGGCTCTGATACCAATCTGTCACACCCCGACCTGCAGCGGAATAAGAGTCGGGGCATAATTGGGTTATCACCAAAGCTCATGATAATTACTATTATGTTTCATATTTATTTAAATCGAAATTACATTCTCAATAATCCAAACATGTCCATACAAATTCAAAGAAAATAACCAACTAAACAATTCCAAACTCTAAATCATTTTATTCTTCTAGTCCAATCCTATGTGTTTCTGGCTGCAGCTGGTTCACCTGTATCATGTGTAAAAATAGGGGTTTTTGGGTCAGCATAAGTTGGCGAGTGAACCTTGTTAGATAAACATTTATTATTGATTTACTTGTTATTTTATCAAGGAAAAATTGTGCATAATCATAAGTGAGCAAATGATAAATAATCAATCAGTAACAATGTTAACCACAAATTATAACATACATTAACATACCTACAGCATACCATAACATATCAACTTGCATAAATATATAACATGAATGAAACTGTGCGATCAAGGCTCAATCAAGCTGAGACGATCGTATTGCATGTACTGAAAATGATGAATGTCTGTGCGATCAAGGCTCAATCAAACAGAGCCGATCGTATGTGGGCACGCCAGGTTCACGCTCATAATGTAATGGGGAACATGCTCAACGCTCATAATGTAATGGGGAGCGGCGGCCTATGAAATTGCATGTACTGAAAATAATGAATTAAATCTAACAATAACCACACAAACAACTGAATCAAACTGAATACACATTTGTTCATGACATGATGTATGCATAATGATTTAAATATAATAAATAGCCAGACACATGATACACCCCAAAAACGTGATTAAAACGGGGAATTTGTAAAGATTTACTCACATTGGGTGCGTTTGATCGGAGATGGTGAGATGCGCACGAGTTGGAAGAGCGAAACAACGAGAATTAACTAACCTAAATAATAACGTGAAATTTAGTAAATGAGTGGTATTAATAATTTTAATAAGATTTTTAGATATATTTTTGTGAGTTTAAGGCTATTTCCTATCTTTAAAAACGTTATTTTTAATTGATTTTTAAAGTAATTAAATAAATAAAAAATATAAAAATATGTTGACTTTTTGGGTTGACCGTTGACTTTTGACTTTGACTGTTTGACCGGTTTATTGTGTAATTGAAATGCGCTAGGTGAGGCTCGAACCCGAGACCTCCCGTACGCGTGCACGCAGCTCTACCAACTAATCTACGTGTCTAACCCGAAATAATTCCGTTTTTAATTATACTTATATATTAACTCAGCTTATCCAAAATTCTTTTATTTTCAAAAACATTTTAAATCATTGAACCGGTGACACTAACAGGTTTCGAACACGGGACCTGTGCTTTAACATTACACACAGTCCACCGCTGGACTGTGTATCCAACTTGGTTAATATACAACTTTTTATTATACTTAACAACTAACATAAATTAACCCGGTTCAGTTAGAAAAATAAAACGTTTTTATTGCATAGAGGGTGCGTGTATCAGGGATCGAACTCGCGGCGTGTGATATGTATATGCACACAGTCCACCGCTGGACTGTGTGTCTAACCCAAGATAATATCTAGCTTTTATTAAACTTATAATTAAACTATCATCGTCTTCTTCATTTCAAAATTACAGACTGCGATTACACCATTATATCTTGTTTAATTCGATTGATAAACATTGTACAGACTAATATGAAATGACAGAGATGATATTTAGAAGTAACATACCGGTGAACGATTTATCACAGAATTCTGGCAAGGTGTCGGCTCTGTTTTTATGAACTTCAACTGAGCAAGCAAATTAACCGTTTTGATTAGCTAATCGTGGAATTGAAGTGCTAAACAAACATTTACAGAGTGTTTGAATGTTCTTACCGGTTCACAGATGAAAGTAAGGATTTCCAGAAGTTTTCCGGCGAACTGGAATTATCCGAAAACAGCGTCTGAATTCGATTTCAATTGGAAGGTTTGAGTCAGAAATAGCTTAACAATTGTTAGACCACGAAGAAATTGAAAGACTTACTGTTTTGATGAAAAGTACGGTTTTCCAGCGACTTGCAGAATTTTTCCGGCGAGTTCAAATAGCTTCTCCGGTGGACTGAAAATTGTGCGGAAATGTAATTGGAGGTTTGCAGAGTGTTTGTGAGTCGCGAAGGAGTACTAAGATGGAAGTAATCCAAGAATTGAAAGTTTTCGGTTATTAAACCGAATCACTCCCGAATTCAAGTTTCATTCAAGGCAAAATTGATTGGGATTGTCGGTGTATCGGTTAAACTCAGTGAACCGCGAGTAATCAAACGTCTTTGGACATTTGGTGACCGATTTCAGTTACGTTTGGCGTAACCGGTTGATTTATGGTTGACTATAAGATTTATTTGTTTCCCATAGATGACAGAAAACAAACAAGTGGCGGAGTTGTGTGTGTGTGTTAAGTCTTTGGGTTTCAACCCGGCTGACCCGGGTTCGAGTCCCGGCAGCCTCACTTTATTTTTATTTATTTTATTTTTACTTTTTATCAAATATAATTTTTATAGTTTAGTTTGTTTATTAATTATGTATCATTAAAAATCAAAATAGCCATAAATACGCAACGTGACATTTATAACTTGATATTCGATTACTAAACGGAGCGGGTTTGGAAACCCGTTTTTGACAAATGTTACAGTGGATCACTTTCATGATAGTCACCTAACCCAAAATCGTTAGGATTTACACTAGCTTGATTACCCTGATAGTCACCAAACCCAAAATCGTTAGGATTTACACCAACATGATTACCTTGATAGTTGATAGTCATCAAAAGCCCACGAATCCTTACTGGCATCATAAGGGAGACCTAAATCGAACGAAAGATTGACATAAAACAACCCCGTATTGTTATCTTGATTCAAAGTATACATCGTCAGATTCGACTCGCAAGTCGAGTCACCACTAAAAAAAAATTGTCGTCCCAAAACAACATTGATAGTGTAATATAACTTGGATATAAGGAGAATATAGAAGAAATGAATAGAAGTCGAATGAAAAATGAAGAAGATTATAGTCGTTTATATAGTAATTTTGACGGAATATTACGTATTGTCAAATATTTAACGCGCGAATCGAGTAATATTACGTTTAGACAAATAGTTAGTGCGCGAATTAAGGAATATTACGTCTAATCAAATAATTAACGCGCGAATCGGTGAACATTACATAGAATCAAATAACTCACAAGCGAATCAAGGAATCTAACGTCGAATCAAGGAATCTTATGTCTAGTCGTATGTGTATCGAGGAATATTACGTCAAATCAACAATTAACTAAAAAAAATCTCAGACGATGTATTCCGCCCATATAACATCATCGAAGTCGTATACATAGATAGTAAACAATATATATATGTGCCCTAAAATCTTATTTTCACACCACGTATACAAGTCGTATAACGTTATACACAAAGTGTGAAAATAAGATTTTAAAGTGTATTAATCCTTTCATTAATGTTAGGGAGAATTTTTACAATTGTGGATCATGCATCCTAAGTCTGGCCGATCACGGATGCTCAGGAATTGGTGAAGGAAGACTAAGGATCACGGATCCTACTATTATTCTAATAGATTGACAATTGTTTCCTACATTATTTGGCCTTGTTTTGCAGATATGTTACGAAGAGGATTTGTTCTGACCGGGAACCACGGGGAATATGCTTCCACTTTGAGCACATGCATGGGCTAATGACCATTAATAGTGAACGTGGATGCTTAGCTAGAATTGCAGATAGTTAGTGTCTTAAGATTAGATAGTTATCTTTAATGGGGTATTGAGCTGAATAGAAAACAAATTTTAGCAACACACACTCGCAGACATTCTCTCTCAAACACAACTCTCACAATACACTAGCAATCATTGTAACAAGCTCAATACTTCCAAAGTTGTAATCTTTTTAATGCCATATAGTTGGTGATCGGTAGTTTCCATCAGTCAAGGTTTTTTATGCCGGAGATCATACACTGATCAAGGGCTTTTTCCTCTTTGCCCCGGACTTGGCACGGGTGGTCATGCTCTTGGTCTCCGGTTGGCTTGGGCCTGTGGCCAGCTCTTTCTTAAAGGATCGAGGAGAGATGATTCCCTCAAGTTCTCCAAGGCCAAACTTGGAAGCATACTTGGATGAGGACTTGGCGGCGCCTGCAACGTTAAAATTCAGATAAGTACTCGTTATTAACAAATTTATTTTTGATATTTAAATGTATATACATGCATATATGGGTACTTACTTAACATGGTATAGGAGGCAGAGGTGGTCTCTTCTAGATCCTTGATCTTTGGATTGAAAGTTCTAACCGTTGTGTCTAGGACCCAGAAAGCATCAACTCTTTCAGCAGTAGTAGGGATATCTCTCAAAGCTAGAAAAACTTGTCACTACACACAAACAAATAAACAGGATCAATTATCCTAACGGCACCAAGATGAGGAATTTTCTACAGTTCTATCCTAAGGATCCTAAATCCTACCCTTTAAATTCCACTTCCTAGGAAGATGATTCCCAAAAGGAATGGAGTCTCTCCTCACAAAAAAAGAACTGGTTTTTCCATTTCGTGTCATTCTTAGTGGTTTTGAGAAGAGGAAGGGGTTGTTGAGGCTTTGCTTTGAAAAGGAATCGGTGGGATCCATGGGTTACTAGATTGTACAAGTGAGGAAGCTCAGTGAGACCAAAAACTAAACCTTTTCTGCTGATGAGTTGTTCAAGAGCATATAACACTCTCCACAACATAGGCATCGCTTGGCTATAACACAAGCCAGTGTGGCTGAAGAAGCTTTGAGTGAATGCAGGGAATGGATAGTTTAAACCTATTTGAAAAGGGGCTGCAGGGAAACAAACCCACGTTCCAGGCTCACAATCACTTAAAAGGGAAGAATCAAAAGGTTTGAAGATAGTACCCTCTGGGACACAATGGCAAATCTGATCGATCTCAGGATCAGTGAATCGACACGTCTCTAAGGAATGATTTTTGAGAAGGTTCTGGCTTCTGGGAGGGCTGTCACATTCAAGATTCTTGAGTGGTGAGGATCTTGTGGACATTTTCGCCATGGATTTCGAAGAAAAAAGGAGATAATTGCACAGAATATGGATTAAGAGAAAGAAAGTGAATACTTGAATATCTCCGGTGTAAGGATTTAAAGAAGGGATCTTGATATTAAATAGGAGATATCATCTCTATCTCTACCCTATATATAATGATGTTTGTTGCTGGGGGTTTTGTCGATGACGTCAGGATTTGCAACGGCTATATCTAAGTTGCAACGCCTAGTCCGAATTCAATGAAATATGACTTATCCAATTAGCATCCAACCAGTCATATTTGGGGGAAATTGTTAGGGATAGAATTTTTACAATTGTGGATCATGCATCCTAAGACATGAATCCTCACTATTATTCTAATAGACTAACAATTGTTTCCTACATTATTTGGCCTTGTTTTGCAGGTATGTTACGAAGAGGACTTCTGACTGGGAATCATGGGGAATATGCTTCCACTTTGAGCACGTGCATGGCCTAATGATCGTTAAAAGTGAACGTGGATGCTTAGCTAGAATTGCAGATAGTTAGTTTCTTAGAATTAGATAGTTATTTCTAATGGGGTATTGAGCTGAGTAGAAAATAAGTTTTAGCAACACACGGTCGCAGACATTCTCTCTCGAACACAACTCTCACAATACAGTAGCGATCATTGTAACAAGCTCAATACTTCCGATGTTGTAATCTTTTTCATACAATATAGTTGGTAATCGGTTCCATCACCCGAGGTCTTTTATGTCGGAGATCATACATTGATCAATGGCTTTTTCCTCGTATAAATCATTGTGTTCATCATTGTTTACATTCCATATTCGTTTATACAATTATTCATCGTATCAAGCACTCAAACTCACAAAATCAGATTTAATTACATTATACTTATTGGGATTTTTGACCAAAACAATCAATACACATTATATATTGTGTTGGTGCCACGGTTTTCGTCCTCAAACAAGCACTTTTAGTAGGATATTTTTTTTTGTATACATTCTTTTGAAAACCGGTTCTTATATTTGAAATTTATATGTTGGTACTTTATTATTATTAGTAACCAAATTACAGATTTAGCGGGAAAATTACACAAATAATTCGAAGAAGTAAAATAATGTTAGCTCTATATTAATATTATAAGTGATAATCGTGTAGTACATATGCTAACCCACATCAGTTATATAGATTGTTTTGTAATTTCTTATAATTTCTATTATATTATAAGTTACTTGTGTAAAAAACTAAAATGTGTACAAACACGTTAATTGATATTGCAACACCTGTATCTACTTTCTCTATACAAATCATTTCCCTGTTACTTTTTATTTCGACTTTAATAATAAAAATTATTTTTCGCATTATTCACGTTCTTAATTTTATTCAATGATTCATATTATTATAATCATTTCTCGTAGTTTCGTCTTCTTTGTGATGAGGCTTTTTGATTTTCATATTGTATAATCCTTCTCGTTGTTTCTGTTTTCTTTTTGCAAAAAGATTTAAATACTTTTTTAAACATTCTTTTACCCTTTATAATATATAGACAAAAATGATGTGAGGATATAAATATCATGTTTATTAATAATGTAATACTTTTTTTTTAAACTATGATAGATTTAATTATATGATTCTTAATTTTCTTCTTTTGTTCTTAGTAAAGAAATGTGTTGCTATTGGTCAATTCATCAGTTGGATATCAAGATTTGTCTTTTTAAAATAGTGATCTGAGCTTGTTTATATGACGTAACCCCCTGGCTACATTGACCACACTCGTCCGGAGCATGTCTCCCGGGTTCGCAAAGCTTTTTATAGCCTTAAGCAGTCTCCTCAAGCATGGTATCATTGCTTTACTTTTTACATTACCTTTTACGGTTTTGTTAGTAGCAAATCTGATTCCTTTCTCTTTACCTTTTGTCACCGGGTTGGGTCATCTAACTTCTTTTGTATGTGGATGACATCATTCTAGCTCAGGGCTTCATCCTCGTCCTTGATTTCCCGTGTATTAGTCATCTTTCCGCTAAGTTTTCCATGACTAACCTTGGTCCTCTCTTTCTTTTTCAGCAGTGCTACCACATGTGATCAATCTGATATGTATCTCTTGATCTCAGACTGCCTTTGCCATGGATATTCTTGCTTGTACAAAAAATAATCTTGCAATCCATGCAACACTCCTGACAACCCTAACGCCCAACTCCCTATGCATGAAAGACTTGTAGTTGACCCTAATCTTTATCGGAGTTTGGCTAGTACCCTGCAATATCTGACTCACACTCGTCCAGAGATTGCCTTTGTTGTTCATCAAGTGTACTTTTTCATCTGATCATGCATGATCCTCATGAACCGCATCTTGATGCCCTTAAACGTATCTTGCGTTATCTTTAGATACCCATTCATCGGGAGTTCATATACATCAATTTTTAATTGATCTATTGATTGCTGGTTGATTTCTAGATTTTGTGTCTTTCTGGGTGAAAACCTTATCTCTTGGTCTTCTAAGCATCAGTATGCGTCTCGAGATCAAGTACTAAAGCTGAATATCGTGATGTTGCCAACGTTGTTGCCGAAGCACCTTAGATTCATATTCTTCTTCTTCTTGATTACATTGTCTAGTGTCTTGGGCCACTCATGTGTTTTGAGATAATGTCAGCGCCATATATTTAGCACCTGAGCCTGTGAAGCACAATCGCACCAAACATATGGAATTAGATATACACTTTGTAAGGGAATGTGTTACCATTGGTGAAGTGTGTACATTACACGTTCCCTCAACTCACGAGTTTGCAAATATCTTACCAAAGGCTTACCATCATAGATGTTTACAGATTTTCGTGGTAGTCTTAACGTTCGAGATTCCTTTGATCAGACTATGCGGTGTATATTAGATAGATTAAATAAACTTTGGATGTTTTATGATTTGTTTTATTAGCATAGGGTGGTTTGAGTAATTAGGTAACCCTAATTCCCTGTACTCAGTATAACTCTAAATTGGCGATATGCAAAGCTTAATGAGAGATTCCACAATTATTATCACCTGGGTACACATCAACGTACCGTCCAATTGTAAATGTGTTACTTATTCACATAATGTAAAATGGGGTAAAGGCTGAATGTGTTAACTGTAATGTTTTTCGCATAGTTCGTTACACATTATAAAACACATAATTTTCTTGAAGTATAACATACATACTAATAATGGTTAGGATATAATAGAAAGTTTGTATGGGTAAGAAGAATAGGAAGTAATCTTGATCATCTATTTATTAATCAAGGGTTAAGATTAAATGGGTGAAATTGAAGAAAAAAAAGATGCGCGTGAGTTTGTTGAGGGGTATTGTGGTCAATCCAAGATAATAGTTTCTCTCTCTTCCAATTCCCCCTATTTTTTAAACGTTAATAACTTTTTCATACGATATTATTTTTTTATAAAAATTGCAACAAAAAAACGAGCGTTTTTTATCTTTAAAACGAGTATGCTATTGCTATATTTTGAAAAAATAATTTCGAAAACCCAGTTTCGTAAAACGCAATGAAAAAAGCCAAAAAAACGATAATTTAAAAACGCAGCGATCGAAAACAGTCTACAATCAAAAGTCAATACAATATTTTTTTGTAAAACGCAAGTACACGTAGTGATTTGTAAAACGCAACTACAGTCTACAGCGAGCCAAACCAGGCACATGCAGCAAAAAAAACGTACTGATCTGTATGTGACCTGTAAAACGCAAAAAAAAAAAACGCAGACGCAATGAACCAGCAGCTAACAGTTAAAAAAAAACGCAACAGTTAAGTGATCTGTAAAACACAAAACTTAAAAAAAACGCAGTTATCTGTTGCGTAAGACGCAAAACGCAACTACAGCCTACAGCGAGCCAAACCAGGCACATGCAAACTTAAAAAAAAAATGCAGTGTGCTCAGCCAACCAGCAACGTGTTTTTGGAACTGCATTCGTGTCCACAGGACGTGCGGGTGCGCACGAGTTCGACTAAATTCCGGTTCCAATTTGCATCCCCCCTGCGTAGGACTTATGGTAAACATGTCATAAAGTTATGTTGGTTATGCAAAGGTTTCACCTTATAAATAACCTTATGCTTTGTCTCCACACCAATGTACGACAAGTGGTTTACCATTTTGGACATCTATTCAAACACACTTAATTTCCATGTTATTATCATATAGTTTCATTTCAAGTTCAACAAACCATTATAAATCCAATGCACTAAAAAATATAAAAAACTGTTTTTTTCTAAAAGACAATGGACAAAAAAAAACAAGACAATGTTTTTTTTATCTAAAAAGCAATAAATTAAAACACAAAACAAAGTTTATTTCTAAAACGCAATTAACAAAAATATAAAAGAAAGCGTATTTTCTAAAACACAATGGACTAAAATTATAAAAGAAAAGTGTCTTTTGTAAAACGCAATGGACAAAAAACTGTGTCTTTTCATTATTTTGTAAAACGCAATTGACAAAAAACACCCAAAATGTGTTTTTTTCATTTTTTGTAAAACGCAATGGATAAAAAAATATTTTTTTCTTATTTTGCAAAAGCAATGGACAAAAAACACCCAAAAGTGTGTTTTTCATTCTTTTGTAAAACGCAATGGATAAAAACATGTGTTTTTCATTATTTTGTAAAACGCAATAGACTAAAAAACACCCAAAAGAGTGTTTTTTCATTTTTTTGTAAAACGAAATGGATAAAAAACAGTGTTTTTTTATTATTTTGTAAAACGCAATGGACTAAAAAACACCCAAAAAGAGTGTTTTTTCATTCTTTTTGTAAAACGCAATTTTAAAAGAAAGTCTAAACTGAAATGTGTTTTGCAATTTTTCTTTGAGACATTTTGTCAAACGCCTGGTGTACAAACTTTTTATTAAGGATTTCTCATTGAAATTGGAACTAATGATATTGCCCAAACGCATGAATACATCAAGAGAAAGAGTAGAATCAGAGATATCTTAACTTTGAATACAAAATGTTTGAGAAAGTTGAGAAGATGAGTACCTGTTTAAAGAGAAATCTCATGTTCTATCGCATCATGTTAAATTGAAAAAAACGAGAAATTATGGAAACATAAACTGGGTTTTTTTTCAAAGAAACCGAAGAACACGTTGATTGAGTGTTCGAACCATTCATTGATGAAAAAAAATTGCACCGTGATTTAGTAATTCTAGAGAGGGAAAAGGAATGAAATGTTGAAGATGGTGGGTTTTGAACATCTGGGTTTTGAAGATACAGAGAAGGGAATAAAAAAATAGATAAAAGAAGATTGATTAAAATACCCTTCCCACTTGTATTTCTACTTTTCCAGATGGACGGCTAAGATTACTTCCTATCCTTCCTACCCAAAACATATTTCCTATTTGATCATCTCTCTACTAATAATAAAGAGAAAAAGATTTCTTTATTTAATGGTATAGTTTTTAAAAGAATTATAATGTTTGTGGTTCTTTGTTGAGCTTAAAAAATTGACATAACTAGGATTTAGAGAGTAAACTATAGTTTTACACTCTGTAGTTATATCTTGTTATATATCGATGTGCATTTTACACCCTATTTTAAAATTGGTCAACTTTTTTCTTAATTTTATAACCAATAATTCTGGCAAAAGATATATATTTTAAAAAGCAAAGACATTCTAGCAAGGAGCTAGAAGATTACCGATACAATTATATCTACACCTTTTCTTAAACAAATTAAATAACAGATTATATACTAGAGATTATGGAAACACAACACCAACATTATTAAACCGTTATTAGCAAAAGTAATAATATTAAATATTAAAAGTAAAAGCTTGAAACATGAGGGAATCAAATATTATTTTTAAATGAACACAATTGTGTCAAACGCCTCTCTTCTCTTCAAGAACGGAGTGATAATTGAGCGACAACTCTGATAACAACGCCATATGTTATGGATGTCTCTTCAAGAGCGGAGTGATAACTGAGCGACAACAATGACAACAACGCTATATGTTATGGTTTAACCAAAACGGTAAAAAAAAATACTGTTCTATAATGCAATAACTCAGAATTTCGTTGTTATCTTTTTCTTTTATTATCGAATGTATCTATCCTTTGTAAATCTCGAGATTCGTTTATAAGAAAAGTTTATGTTAATTAATTACAATTATGTATGTTATATCGCATCTAAATCGCTTATTAAATCGCATCGCTAATCTCATCGCATCGCAACTCGCAGTTAATTATATGGTTTTATGTTATTTATATGTTGTGTATGTTTGTGGTTATGATTACGCTCGCTATCGCATCGCTCTCGCACACTCAAATCGCTAAATCGCACTAATATATCAAATATAACGCTTAACATACCGCTTAATCGCTTAACGTTACCTTATAACTCGAATACATCGTTAAACAATCGATAAACGAACGAAAAACGAGGAAAATCCGAGATTGGGGTCAAGTTCGCTCGAACTTGGGTGAAGCCAAGTTCGGCCGAACTTGACTGGCCAACCCAGAAACCTCCTTTTTCCCTTAAGTTCGCCTGAACTTGCCTGAGTCCTTAAAGATTCAGCAAGTTCGGCCGAACTTGACTCAAATCTCTTCACTTTCTCACAAGTTCGCGCGAACTTGCATGATTTCATGCAAGTTCGGCCGAACTTGACCCACCAGCTCTCCATTTTTGCCTTCACCTATAAATACTCAGCTCCATCCTCTCATTTGAACTTGCTGTAAGTTCGCCCAGAGCTCCCGAAACCCAAAACCCTCTGTTTCTAAGTAAGAATCAACCTGATTTCAACTACAACGATGTTCAACAACGTTAAGACACTTCCTTCGTTTTCATCAAATCTCTTCTGTTTACGGAAATCTTCATCTTTTTCCATAAAAACTTCTATTTTCACTCAGATCTATACTAGATCTGAGCAAAACCTTTTAAATCCTTGATTTTTACACCATTTTCGGACTAATGACGTATGTTTCGTTCACTTTTGAGTGGAACGAGGCGTTGTCCAAGCTAGATCTCAGATCCGAAAGCACAAGTACAAAATCGTCATTTTACACAAGTTGGACTAACCCGTACGAACCATCAAGTTCGCCCGCATTAGCCCGAGTTTCTGTAAAATGGCCAAGTTTGCTCCAAAGGACCTCTCCAGCCTAAGTTATACTCAGTGTCTTAAGGTTGGAGGGATGAACACTCGATTTCTTCAGCAAACGACGCGACAACGCAAGATTTTGGACCCGAAAACATAAAGTTCGCTCGAGATTACACTGATTTTGACAGCACAAGTAGTCAAGTTCCTCGAACTTGCCCTCAAGGGGTCAAGTTCGGCCGAACTTGATTGGGAAAGTTCAAATTTTCTTCAGAAGCCTCCCAAGTTCGTTCGAACTTGTCAAGTTTCTCAGGAAACTTCACAAGTTCGGCCGAACTTGTCTCACCTGTTAAGGTTACTCACAAGTTCGCTCGAACTTGTCAAGTTTCCTTGAGAAACTTGCAAGTTCGCCCGAACTTGACATCAAAATCACCAAGACTTTAATAAGTTCGCTCGAACTTGTATGTTTACATACAAGTTCGGCCGAACTTGCCTACTGTTGAATCCAAACTTAACCGTTTCAGCTTTTCAGAGACTGATGCACTTCTGTTCGCGTATGCAGGCTGATCCGGTTCTCCTCTTTACCACTTGACAGTCGTCTACTCTCTCCTAAACGCACCGACAGTGAGTATACTTGACCCGTTTTCGCTTTAATGCACTATTTGGTGTTATATACGTTCCTATATCAAAATCACTTCACAACTCAAACTGTTTATCACACGCGAATAATCTGATTATGTGTGCTCAATACGTGATACTAGAAACATGTGACTAGGACTTATTTTCGTTAACTTGCCTCCTTAGTTAGTATGGTACTATAGTGTGGCTAACACCCGACGGGGTCTAGTTAGGATGGACGCGCAAGCCTTCTCACGGTAGTTAGCATGAGAAATAAGCCTATGTTTATCTGTATGATGTGTTTTGGTGTATCATGATATGTAATTAGACTATTCCGCGAACGGTTTCTCTATTATGCTAGTAATACTAAAACCTGTATACTCACCTTTACTTAATTGTATTGACTTGTATTTTAACGTATGTAACAGGTTGAGGATTTTAGCTTGGATGATTTGGATGTAGTGTGCTTAGTTTAGTTTGCTTTTGTTTAGTTTCCAAATGTAATAAATCTAGGGAAAATCGAACCCGATTAGTTTTGTGGGAAAAACAAGTTTCTGTAATGATTATTTTGGAATATTGTGTTTAATGGTATGGGACGTTAAATGTTAAACGATGTTGATAGATAATTGTTACGGAATTATCATGAGACAATCTGGTCGCCTAGTGCCACTAACCCCGATGTTTCCGCCATCGGTTAGGGTGTCACAGATTGGTATCAGAGCCCATAACCTTAGGATAATAGGTAGAATTGCTATGATTCGACCTAGTAACATGTTTAAGTACCCGATTGACCTATCTTTGACTTAAATGTTAAACTACTTGCCATAGATGCCTAAATGTGCCTTTCCTAAGGCTAACACAATATACACGCTTGGAAACGCTCGTATCACACAAAACGAGTGATCAAGTCGAGATTAGGTGTGAAAACCGAGAACTCTTGATGAGATCATTCACTCCGCGCAATCTCTATCGCACGAGATACCTTCGTTGAGTTAGGAGTGATATCCAAACCTCGACGAAAATCTCCATTTCTATCTAGTGGAACGCCCGATGTGATCGGTGCGCGCAGCCACAACTAGGAACGACGTTGCTAAGTTAAACCCGCATCTTAGTAACAAATTCCGCCTTTCGGTTTTCAATCTCACCAAAGTCTCGATTATTCCGATGGTTTGGAACACGTAGTAACCGGAAGGATATTGTCGTTAGCCGCTTGCGGTTAGAGCATCTATTAGTTAGGCCAAAGTGTGGGTTCAAAGTCAAAGGATGATCGAATCACTTTGGATAGTCAACGTCTCAAAACCCCGGACACTCCCAATTGATTTAAGCCTAAATCGTCGATTTACGCATCATTGAGTTTATTATTATCTATGTGTTTAAAATTTTGAGAAATTTTCGCTTTATTCGATTTCTCGCTTTATTTATTTCTCGCATTATCGATTTCTCGCTTTATCGCTTTACGCTCCATAAACGCATGCACAACTCGCCCAACTCTCGTAATCTAAAACGCTAATTAATACACAACCGAACTAAAACGCTCATCTCTCATACACGTATGGACTCATACGTGGTACTATCTCGCTTATCTCTCTTATGTATATACATATCACTTATCTCTCGCTTATATCTCGCATCTCATATCGCGCAACATATGATGGCTAATTAGAAGTGAATACGTACAAAATATGTGCTTACGTGCCTACGTGATTATGTGCTTACGTGCCTATGTGCTTCGTGTTTACGTGGATACGTTCTTATGTGTTTATGTGCCTTGTATGAAGAATAATAATAAATATTTTAAACATAAGATTATTATAATCGAATCTCATCCTATCAAATCCTTCAATGTAGCTATCTTCTATGGGATCACATACCAGGAGGAATCTCCAGCGCAGCAACACCCGATAAGCGTATCGCTACAATGGTAGCCAAGGAAATGGCTAAAGTCATCCCGCAAATCGTCTCAGAAATTCATGCTGTGAGCAGTAACTCATCGGTCAACTCGAAAACTGAGAACCCCAAGCCACGGTTCAGTTTCAAAAATTTCAAGGCTTGTGCACCTCTCGCCTTCACGGGCAACGACGGACCAACTGCTATGTTCCATTGGTTTAACGTCATTGAGGTCACCTTTAGGCAAAGTGGATGCCTCGATGACCTTCGCACGGTGAACGCTACCGGAGTCTTCCAGTCCCGTGCTCTCGACTGGTGGACCGCCGAAAGAAATAGGCGCAGATGAAGCCTATAATCTGTCTTGGGAGGAACTCAAGGAAGTGATAATGAAGGAGTTATGTCCTCCGCATGAGATTCAGAAGCTCGAGAACGAGTTTTGGGGCATAAAGCAAGATGGTCCCGACAATGCTGGATTTACCTTCGATTTAAGATTTTGAGCATCATATGTCCCAGCCAAGTTGAAACTACTAAGAAAGCTATCAACAAGTATATCCGTGGTCTACCCGAATGTGTCACGAATTTTGTGAAAGTTGCTCGTACTACAACCATCGAGGAAACCTACATGCTCGCCGTTGAGATCAATGATCAGCGAGTCAAGATGGTTACTTCAAGAACTCTGTAAAGTTGCCATTCAAGCTGTCACCAAACCAACTGCTGCTATCGAACCACCCAGTGACCTGAAGGGAAAGCGTCAGGGACGCAAAAGAGGAAACCCTAGCAAGAACTACGCCGCTGCTACACCTCTCAACTCTCAGCCTTATCAGGCTCCTGCTCAGGACGCACCCCCAGCTAAACGTGCGTACACCGGTCCTCACCCATTGTGCCCTAAGTGCACATACCATCACGTGGTAGGTGGAAACTGCCGTTTTTGCACAAACTGCAATATTTACGGTCACTTTACTGTTAGTTGCCGTACCGGCCCTCGCCAAGCAGCTCCTCAAGCTCCAGCACTGCCAGCTCCTCAGCGTACTCCCAGAACAACCAGCAACAATAAGCAGCTCCAAAAGCACGTGTGTGTTACGTGTGTGGTGATCCAAACCACTTTGCAAATGTCTGCCCAACCCGTACCGTGAAGCAAGAGCCACAGCAACAACAGCCCCAGCAGCAGCCACCACGGCAGCCTCAACAGCAACAAGCTGCGTGTGGAAGGGCTTTCAACCTGAATCACCGCCAGGCCCAGAATGACAACAACGTTGTCAATGGTACGTTCCTCGATAATGGTATTTATGCTTCATGTTTATTTGATACTGGTGCCGATAATTGTTTTGTATCGTTAGAATTCGAAAAGGTTTTAAAATGTAAGCGCGCTAAACTCCCAAAGACTTTCGATGTCGAAGTCGCCACCGGAATAACCATTACCGTTAATTCCGTCCTACGTGGTTGTTCTCTCAATCTCAACAACCATGTCTTCTCGATCAATCTCATGCCTATGCAGTTAGGCAGCTTCGATATCATAGTAGGTATGGATTTTCTCTTCGTGAAAACCATGCTGAAGTTGTATGCTTCGATAAAATGATTCGCTTCCCTCTCCCTAACGGTGATCAACTTCATGTCTACGGTGAAACTCCCTTAAAGAAGTTGATGCTTTTGTCATGTACTCGAGCACACAAATGTTTGTGAAAGCAATGTGTTGCTTTCCTCGCCCATATCGTAAACCCAGAGAAAGAAAAGAAGACTTTTAAAGACGTTCCTGTCATATGCGAATTTCCTAAGGTCTTTCCCGACGACTTACCCGGTTTACCCCCTACTCGCGATGTTGAATTCCGTATCGATTTAGTTCCCGGTACTACTCCAGTTGCTAAAGCTCCTTATCGTCTCACACCATCCGAAATGCACGAGCTATCGAGCCAACTTCAAGAGCTTCTTGATAAAGGCTTTATACGCCCGAGCACTTTGCCTTGGGGCGCACCCGTTCTTTTCGTGAAAAAGAAAGATGGGACGTTCCGAATGTGCATCGATTATCGTGAACTTAACAAACTCACAATAAAGAACTGTTATCCTCTTCCTCGTATCGACGAATTATTTGATCAGCTTCAAGGTGCTACTTGCTTTTCTAAGATCGATCTTCGCTCCGGTTATCATTAGTTACGCGTGTTGGAAGAAGATATTCCGAAAACCGCTTTTCGTACCTGTTATGGCCATTTCGAATTCTTGGTCATGCCTTTTGGTCTTACAAATGCGCCCACGGTCTTCATGGATTTGTTGAACCGTGTGTGTAAAGCTTTCTTAGATCATTTCGTCATTGTTTTCATTGATGATATTCTTATCTACTCGAAGTCGAGGGACGAACACACGCGCCATCTCCGTTTAGTCCTCGAACTTCTTCAAGTTAATCGCCTTTGCGCTAAGTTCTCTAAATGTGAATTCTGGCTCGAAGAAGTCCAATTTCTCGGCCACATCGTTAATAGTCAAGGAATTCACGTTGACCCTGCAAAGATCGAAGCCGTCAAGAGTTGGATTACACCGAAGAACGCTTCCGAAATCCGGTCATTTCTTGGATTGGCGGGTTACTACCGTCGATTCATCTCTGACTTTTCAAAAATCGTCGTTCCGCTTACCGCTTTAACTCATAAAGACAAACCTTTTGTTTGGGATTCCAAACAAGAGGAAGCTTTTCAAATGCTCAAGCGTATGCTATGCAACGCTCCTGTCCTCGCTCTACCCGACGGAAACGACGATTTCGTTGTTTATTGCGATGCCTCTAACCTTGGTCTTGGTTGTGTTCTCATGCAACGAGACAAGGTTATCGCGTATGCGTCCCGACAACCAAGATCTCGAACTCGGTGCAGTTGTTTTTGCATTGAAGATATGGCGAGACTACCTTTACGGTACTAAGTGTATGGTCTTCACCGACCATAAGAGCTTACAACATATCTTTAATAAAAAAGAACTAAATATGTGCCAACGCAGATGGGTTGAAGTTCTCAACGATTACGATTGTGAGATACGCTACCATCCCGGCAAAGCAAACGTCGTCGCCGATGCTCTAAGTCGACGAAGCTATGTATATAGTGTTCGTGACTCTCAAGCTTTGAATGATCTCGAAATCATGATTCGCTCCGCTCAATTTGCCTGCTTTAACGAGAATACTTTAGAGGAAGAAATGAAATGTGGTGCCGAAACTCAACTCGTTGTTAAACCAAATGGTATTTATTGCTATCTCGATCGCATTTGGATTCCTAGTCGTGAAAATCTCCATGAATTGCTAATGACCGAAGCTCATAAATCTCGATATTCCATTCACCCCGGTGCCGACAAGATGTACCAGGACCTTCGTCCTAAGTACTGGTGATCGGGCATGAAAAAGGATATCGTCGTGTACGTCTTGAAGTGCTTAACTTGTTAGAAAGTTAAAGCCGAACATCAAAGGCCCTCTAGCTTGCTCGAACAACCCGAAATCCTGATGTATAAATGGGAAAGTATAGCCATGGACTTTATTACCAAACTTCCCCGCACTTCCTCTGGTCACGATAGCATTTGGGTTATCGTTGATCGTCTTACTAAATCCGCGCACTTTATTGCTATACGAGAAGACTTTAAGGTCGAACGGTTAGCCCGAATCTATACCGATGAAGTTATATGTCGACACGGGACGCCTCGTGACATCATCTCTGACCGCGACTGTCACTTTACTTCACGACTCTGGGAGACTTTTCAATCCGCTCTCGGTACTACTCTCAATCTCAGTACCGCTTTTCACCCTCAAACCGACGGTCAGACTAAGCACACGATCCGCACCTCGAAGACATGCTTCGTGCGTGCATCATAGATTTCGATGGTAACTGGGATACACATTTACCTTTAATCGAATTCTCGTACAATAATAGTTATCATACCAGCATTCAAATGGCTCCTTTTGAGGCGCTGTATGGAAGAAAATGTCGATCGCCTATTGCATGGCACGAGATCCGAGAAACACAAATCACCGGTCCCGAGCTAATCCAAGAAACGACAGACAAGATCCTCCAGATCAGAGACAATCTCTTGAAAGCTCAGAGTCATCAAAAGAGTTATGCCGATAAACGCCGCAATCCCCTGCAGTTCAAAGTGGGAGATCACATTCTCCTAAAGGTTGCACCTTGGAAGGGAGTGATCCGCTTCGGAAAGAAAGGAAAGCTAGCGCCTCGATACGTTGGTCCCTTTAAGATTCTGGAAAGGATCGGTAAAGTAGCTTATCGTCTCGAACTACCGGCGGAACTTAACAACCTTCATCCGACTTTCCATGTGTCTAACCTCAAGAAATGCCTAGCCGAAGAGAATCTCCATGTACCTCTCGAAGATCTGCAAATCAACGAGACTCTCCATTTCGTGGAAAAGCCTGTCGAGATCATGGACTGAGAAACCAAGAAGCTACGGCTCGCATCCCTATCGTGAAGGTCCGATGGGAAGGCAAACACGGCGCAGAGTTCACTTGGGAATTGGAAAGTGACATGAAGGCTAAGTACCCACACCTCTTTGTTACGGCCACTACTTAAATTTCGGGACGAAATTTCCTAAAGCAGGGGAGACTGTAACAACTCAGAATTTCGTTGTTATCCTTTTCTTTTATTATCTAATGTATCTATCCTTTGTAAATCTCGAGATTCGTTTATAAGAAAAGTTTATGTTAATTAATTACAATTATGTATGTTATATCGCATCTAAATCACTTATTAAATCGCATCGTTAATCTCATCGCATCGCAACTCGCAGTTAATTATATGGTTTTATGTTATTTATGTGTTGTGTATGTTTGTGGTTATGATTACGTGTCACACCCCGTATTTCCAACACAATCCCGGTGGACCCGGGTGGGGAGTAAAGTGACGTAAGATTGGTATCGTCATGGTCAAACATATACAGCACAGCGGAAGACTTTGAATATTAAATATTATTACAAACCATTGAGTTTAAAAGTCTATAAAAATACAAGGTTTGCAATATTAGATCCACAGGCGGATCGAAAGTTCGAAAATGATATCTTCTGACAGACTTTAGGCTTGACTAAGAACTTGCAAAATTCCCTACGTCATTACCAAGCAGCTCCTAGCCTATTCCGTGCCGAAACCTGTCACTTAGCCTTTTTGGAAAAATACGTCAGTTTTCACTGGTAAAAATATTTAACCGACTCATTTGAAAACATTTAAAAATTTGTTAGGTGCATTGAGCACGAAAATCTTTTATAACTTGGGACAATTCAAAATGACCTTGTTTACAGTTTTACAGATCTGTCAAAACATATGGGGTCCGGTGCAGAAACCGAATAACCTTATTAACCGACACACCACTTAATAAAACCGACAGAGGAGCATAATAAAATAAATTGTTTAGCATTAGCGTCTGTCGGGTGTATGTCTACACCCCGCGCTTAGGTCGTGGCCATTAGTAACTTCAATGAGCCAAGGATATCCAGGACACGGACGAGTTAACCCCCAATGTTTAAGTTATCAGACAATACAGAATAAAACGGGTTATAAGATTTAGTAAATCACAATCCGATAAACATGATCCCATACCTGGCCAAGCAGTAATATAATACTGTATCCCAAGCCCGTATAGGGAAAATAAGTTAAAGTATTTACCTGAGCTAGTTCTTCTAACAAATAGTAACTAAGCTGTTAATTAAGAAGACAAATGCAAGTATCGATCTACTGGGAGGCTTCTAGTCTGGATTGATGGTATTAATAACCAATTAGAATGCTAACAGTTTTAGGTTGAGTCGTTGACTCGAACCAGTTAGCTTAAAGGATACGTAACGAAACGATACGCTAGATTAAGCGTTTACCGGAAAGAATGTTGTTTAGACCCGACAAGTACTAGGACTTGTATATTTTTGGTAAACATATAACATTCTGGATTTTGATATAAACATGATAAGGTTAAACCCGTTTCGGTGAATTTACGTAAACTAGTCACGTAGGCTTAACCGTACGCATATAAGCGATACCGGGTAACCGGATGAGTCATATACAAGTTCATGTGCCATTACACTTAAAACATGTTATAATATCAGTAAGATACTAACATGTATGCCCGTTGTAGATTTAAAATCGAATTAAGTTTCAAAAGGGTAATTTGGTCATTTTACGACTTATAGAAGAGGTTTGCAATAATTCTGATGTCATGGTCATAATTATTCAGTAAAAATAGTTAATTTATGATGTTATATCAGTAGGATATCAAATATATGTGTAGTTTATATTTAAAGACCAAACTATGCCCCGAAAGGGTATTTTGGTCATTTCACACATAGATTTGAAAACTTATTTGGGAATCTAAGTTTATAACTTGTACCTACTGTAAAAATGTTAGAAATAGGTTTTATAATCAGTAGGTAACAAGTCTTGATGCTTAGATATGGTTTTAACCCATACTATGCGTCGAAAAGGCGATAAAGTCGCTAAATGATGATTTAATCGATGTTTAAGGAAAGTTATAGTTTTGATTAGGTTTACTTATTCAAAATATTTTATTTAACATATATAATCAGTTTGTAAAAGGTTTGGTTATGAAGATATCGTTAAAACTCATTTTACGCACCGTAAGGTTATTATCGTCATCTATCGATACCATGCAAGAGCCTTTACATGAACTCAGTTTATAAAATGATTTAACATCCCAAATAATTCTAAATATATTATAACATCAGTAGGTAAAGTATTTTATTGTGAGAGTTATGTTTAAAACATTTTATTTGGCAAAAAGGGCTTTTGGTCCTTTAAAGCTTGATTTGCGATATTTAGGAAAAACTCAGATTATGACCAAATTATTGACATGCATGCAAGCCAACCAAGTTAACATATCAGTGGGTAACTTGTTGCATGTTCAGTTTTAGTTTAAATCTCATTTTAAGCAAAAAGGACAAAGTAGTCAAATTTGACACATTAATGAAACTTGCGTATAAACTCCGATTATGATTATGACCAGGTAGTATGACCTCAGAGGGTTATGCAAATTTATATAAGGATCATAATACAACTTAGAATCGGCCTTGAAAGACACTAAATCGGGTCAGGACTGAAAGTCAAAGTGGGAGTTAAACTTCACGACTTTCGGTTGCGAACCGACCTTAGACCTGGAGAATCGAACATGTTCCCACATGTTCTTATAATTATTACTAAGTATTTAGAGTGACAAAACTTATTTTATAACATGCATGTTACCAGTTATGCTTCCATTATCAAATCTGGCCCAGTTTGACTTTTTATAAAATGGTTTGACTCATCAATTGATCAAGAATTCGTGGTAATCAGGAGGTGCCCTTTTGAGGGATTAACACCTACCCAATTACAATCACGTAGCCACGTTTGAACCTGACCATGGCTGGACCGATAAGGATTAAACCGGAAGTCAAACCGTTTTTACGACAAGCTTCACTTTTGGCTTAAGAGCTTACTAAAATGAACAAGGAGGATTAAGAACACTTACAAAGGATCCTAGTACGAATTTGGGATGGACTTGCAGGTGGCTTGAGCTCCAGAACTTGCAAATAATTGAGGGAGTGAGTTTTTAAGAACTTGAAAGTTCTTCAATGGAGTCAAGGCTTGGATTTAAGGAGTTGGAGGATAAAGGAGGTCACTATAGGTGTTAGGCATGCCCACCAGGGGTAAAAAAGTGTCTATGGACGTGCTAAAAGTTGAGACATGGTGGAAATTCGCGAAAGATTTGGCAAACATGCAAGCTGCCACGACTAGCCTTAGCAGGCTGTCACTGGCACTCTCTCGCGGGCCGCGAAAGAGATGTCTAGAGCTCTCGTGGGCTGCGACCGCCCCCCGGGTCAGCAATATAACTTTTCAACAATGCCATTTCAGCCCCTGGACTTCATAACTTATAATAACTTCTATTTTATACACCTTTGGTCCCTCAAATTAGATTTAGGTACTTCTTGGAAGTATAACCGAACACCGTTAAGTCCCGGTTCCGTTAAATGGTCACTCAGAGGTATAATTAAACATGTTGACACTTTTAATTCCTCAACTTTGTCGTACGTTGTTTAGAGGTTACAATAATAACATAACGACGCTTTTGGTCCCTCTCGGCCAACACGTGGCAATAGAGGAACAACGGGACACGTGTCGGGATTTAATTGGACAGGAAATTACGAGGTGTTACTGTCACACCCCGACCCGCAGCGGAAAAAGGTGATCGGGGCATGATTGGGTTATCATCAAAGCTCAAGACATTTATTATGCGTTTAATATTCATTTAATACAATTTAATGGAAATTTACAATAAATATTACAACATGTTCTAACTATCAATCTAAGCTTCTTTGTTCTCTTCTAAGGCATTTCCTATGTTTTCCTTGCTTCAACCTGTTCACCTGTATCATGTGTAAAAGGGTTTTTGGATCAACATAAAGTTGGCGAGTGAATCCTATGGAAAATATTTGAACAAGTTTATTTAGTTGATTATGAAATGAGTGCACAACCACACATGAGTAAAAATAGATGTAAACTTATTCAACAATCATTAGATATTAAATAAAGCAAACATGAACAATAATGGAACGTTTAGAGGCACGCGTTGCTCTACTCGTCTCTCACGAGGAACTGATGGGCCTAATGAATGAATTGCATAAACATGATAATACGAAAGACATAACTACAAACAATATAAACTCAATGATATACACATGAATAATAATGAAATTGGTTTTGAGGCACGCGTTGTTCAACTCGTCTCCCACGAGGAACTGATGGGCCTAATGAACGAATTGCGTAAACATGATAATATGAAAGACATAACTACAAACAATATAAACTCAATGATATACACATGAACAATAATGAATTGGTTTTGAGGCACGCGTTGTTCAACTCGTCTCCCACGAGGAACTGATGGGCTTAATGAATGAATTTCATATAATTTGACAAAATGAAATAAGTAATCACAACAATATAAACAATCTAAGTTTAGATCACGATATGGTATGGCACAAGTTTAAATAAACGAGTTAATTATTTTTATGACACATGACACACCCCAAAACGTGTAATTTAAAAGGGGGAGTTGTAAGATTCACTCACAGTGGGTGCGTTCGGTTGATGATGTTGAATGCACGCGAAGTGGTTTTAACCACGAGTAAAATTAACCTAGATAAATAGCATTATGGTTCGGTAAGTAAATGGATTTTATTAATCCATTTTAGTAGGATTGTTGGGTGTATTTTTGTGAGTTTAAGGCTATTTTCTAACCTTAAAAATGTTATTTTTAAGTATTTTTAATTGATTTTTAATTAAAATAAATAAATAAAAATAATAAAAAAAGTTGACTTTTTTTTACCGTTGACTTTGACTTTGACTGTAACAGTGACTGTTGACCGGTTCGTATGTATTATTGTGCGCTGAGTGAGGCTCGAACCCGAGACCTCCCGTACGCGTGCACGCAACTCTACCAAATGAGCTACGTGTCTAACCCGAAATATTTCTGTTTTTAATTATATTTATATATTAATTATGTTAAACAGAAAATCATTTATTTTTTAAAAACGATTTAATCCAAGACTCGGTGCGCTCCACAGGTCTCGAACCCGGGACCTGTGGCTTATGCAAACACACAATCCACCGCTGGACTGTGTGTCCAACTTGTTAACTTAACTGATTTTTATTATACTTAAACACAAACTGAACATTTCCTTTTCTGTCTTATTTTAAAAACTTAGATAATTGTCCGAGTCGGTGCAGTAGACCGGACTCGAACTCATGACGTGCGTTTAAACATTCACACAGTCCACCACTGGACTGTGTGTATAACTTGGTTATTATTCCGGTTATTAATATACTTAACATATAACAGTGTGACTCCGTTCGGTTAACAACAAAAAATATTAAGGCAGCGTGTGTGGGACAAGATTCGAACTCGAGACGTTAGTGTGTTTATTGTGCACACAGTCCACCGCTGGACTGTGTGTCTAACCCGAGTTATTTCTTGATTTAAATTATACTTATATGTTCCGTAACTTCGTCTTCTTCGTTGAGTTTTATCCAGAAATGATGACTGACCGGTTTCGAAGTTTTATTCAGGTTTCTTTAGCGTTTTATGATTAATCATAGGTGAGATATAAAAAAAAGAGAGAAATTGGGCGTGAGGTATACCGACTGGTTTCCTCTGTTTTCCGGCAGAATTCCGGCGACAGCAACAGGCTCCGGCGTCGGGTGTCTTGCAGCAGCGAGTCTTCAGAAAGCTTACAAATGACGTGGGTGACTTCGGTATAAGTTCAGAAGGTTTAGTAAGGCTTAGAAGTTAAGGACTCGGTTTTCCGGCGATGAGCAGAAGAATTCCGGCGAGTGAGTTTTCGCCGAGAAAGGGTGCGGTTTTGAGCGAAAATGTTTGCAGAGGTTCGAGGGGTATTTATAAGGCAAATCGTCGATGAATTTGGTCCGATTTTCGACTTGATTCGTCGGTTAGAAAAACTCCGGCGGTTATAATTTGTGTCGCGGACTCAGACGTCGGTTATAACCGATGTGTAGTTAAAGTTTACGTTATAACGGAAAGAATCGTTAAGTTTCGCGAGATTGCCGGGATTTCCGACGACTGAACTTTGGGCGCCGGTTTTGAATTCGGAAAGACGCGTTATGAATTAAATGATTCCAACATTTAACAAGTAGCATCAGTGGCGCAGTGGTTCAAGTGTTGTGTGTTAAGTTGTTTGATGAACCGGTTACTGACCCGGGTTCGAAACCCGGCAGAACCAAACTATTTTTATTTTCTTATTTTTGACAGATTTTCAAAAACTAATTATATATTCCCATATAATAATTGATTATGTATCGTTTAAAATTATTTTAGGCATTTAATTCGCAACGAAATTTTTAACTGACTGTTCGGTTAATAAACGGAGCGGGTTTGGTAAAATCCGTTTTTGACGGATGTTACAGTATCCCCTGCTTTTTAGAAATTTCGTCCCGAAATTTAAATAGTGATATATTTGACTAAAAGAATGATGGTGTTTAGTTTTGACAGTTACATACTTAGAAAAAGTAAGAGTTTTTAATTTTTTTGTTTGAGGCGGTAGCGTCCCTTGTAAGGGTTAAGTACCCTATTACAGGAATCGCTTTTTGTTGCCTACTGTAAAAGTATTGATAAGCAGAATTGTTTCGCTAACTATGATATCATGCATAAGAGTTTGGATATGTTTGGAAGGGTATGGTTATATCCTAAGGCAAAACTTCTAATACTATAACCTACATGGAACATAAATAAAACACAAAAGCTAATATTTGAACATAAATAAACACAACAGCTAATATTTGAATCCACATTCTGATAGCATATATGTTTGGATGGTGACAGTTCCTCTCTCGTTTGTTATGATGGAGAGGTTAGTTTATGTAGAAATGGAACACAATCAAATCTCTTTAAATAGCAAGATGATATAAATGTAACACAAAATTCAACCAAGGCAATACTAAATCCTATATGGAACTTCTCATAACCGCCTGATAATGCCTCTGATCCTTTGTCAAGAATACTTATATATAGGAAGTACCAGCGGCGTATCCACCATATTCTTGCCAAATTTTCATTGGTTTTATCCACAAGTTATGATTAGTTACCAAGGAACTACTAAATCCTACATAGAACTTCTCATAACCATCTAACAATGCCTCTGATCCTTTGACAAGAATACTTATATATAGGAAGTACCAGCGGCGTATCCACCATATTCTTGTCAAATTTTCATTGGTTTTATCAGTGAATTATGATTAGTCCTATATATCTCTACAACCAATACAACAAACATAAAATACTGAAATGAAAAATGTCTGTGCGATCAAGGCTCAATCAAACAGAGCCAATCGTATTGCATGTACTGAAAATGAAATTGTCTGTGCGCTCAAGGCTCAATCAAACGGAGCCGAGCGTATTGCACGTACTGAAAATGAATAACTTAATCTAAACAACAATCACACAAACTGTCTATGCATGAAACCTCTCATAACCGCCTGATAATGCCTCCGATCATTTGACAAGAATACTTATATATAGGAAGTACCAGCGGCGTATCCACCATATTCTTGTCAAATTCTCATTGACTTTATCCGCAAGTTATGATTAGTTATATGCGACTCTACAACAAACACAACAACCACAAGATACTGATAATGTAAATGTCTGTGCGATCAAGGCTCAATCAAACGGAGCCGATCGTATTGAAAATGAAAATGTCTGTGCACTCAAGGCTCAATCAAACGGAGCCGAGCGTATTGCATGTACTGAAAATGAAAAATGTATGTGCGATCAAGGCTCAATAAAACGGAGCCGATCGTATTGCATGTACTGAAAATGAAAAATGAACTGTGCGATCAAGGCTCAATCAAACGGAGCCGATCGTATGCGGGCACGCCAGGTTCAACGGCATAATAAAATGGGGAACAGGATCAACGCTCATAAATGGGGAGCAGGCTCAACGCTCATAAATGGGGAGCAGGCTCAACGCTCATAAATGGGGAGCGGCGGCCTCGGCAATTGCATATACTGAAAATAATAAACAATAATTACTCTAACAGTCTACACATGGAACCTCTCATAACCTCCAGATAATGCTTCTGATCCTTTGACAAGAATACTTATATATAGGATGTACCAGCGGCGTATCCACCGTATTCTCGTCAATGTTTCATTAGCTTTATCCTTAAGTTATGTTTGGTTCCATGTGATAAAGAAAAACATAAAACTAAACGATAGGAGTTGAATCTGGATCTTCGGTGAAGAGGACTAGTTGGGTATCTTTGTTCGGGCCGTCATTATCTTCGACAGGATTGGCGTTGATGTTGAAGACTCTTTCTCTTGCTGGTGGCCTAGCGGTTGGGTTTTCTTGGTTTACTTGGTTAACTGGGTTTGATTGGGCTTGAGTGTTGATGACGTTAACCAATTGAGGGCATGTGTTTCTAAAGTGGGTAGGTTCGCCACAATTGAAACAAGCTCGAACATATGGGAACATGGGGTATTGGGGTTGATGATAAGTTTGGGCCATGTTTTGAGTAGGGGAAGAGGTTTGGTTTTGAAAGGTGCGGCAAACCTTGCTCAAATGACCATAGCGTCCACAAGTTGCACATAGTCGACAAGGTAAGGTAAGGGGATGGTGATAAAAACAGTTGTTGCATTGAGGGTGAGGTCCAAGATATGGTTTCTTATTTGGGTAGGTTGAGTTGGGTGCCACTTGAGTGATTGGGATAGCTTGGATTGGTATGGCTTGTAAAACTGGTTGATTACGTTGGGTAGCAGCGAAAAGTTGCCCGTCTCTTTTTCTCTTAGAAGTGGGTTGAGAAGGGGATTCGGTTTGGGTGGAGTCGGAGGTTTCAGTCGATTCTTTATCCTTCTTCTTCTCCTCCTTGAAGTCTTTGTTTCGGATTCGATTTTCGATGAGCTCTGTTGCTAGCTCCATTGCTGCTTCCAAAGTTGCAGGCGCGGTACTTATTACAGGGTCTTGAATCTTTGACGGAAGACCACGAATGTAGTGCTCGATCAAACGGTAGAGGGGAGTGAACATGTTAGGAACCATTTGATGTAATTCGAGGAATCTTTTGTTGTATGTGGTGTGGTCTCCTTCCTTTTGCTTCAACGAATAAAATTCATCTTCTAACTTCTTGATTTCGCTCCTTGGGCAAAATCGTCTGGTCATGATTTCCTTCAATTCGTTCCAAGTTAAGGTCATAGCATCTTCCACACCTCGTTTGGCCTTCTCTGTATTCCACCAAGTAAGTGCTATTCCATATAAACGACCAGTAGCATAACGCACTTTGCGATCATCGGGGCAATCGCAATTTAGAAAAGTGTTCTCCATTTCTTCAAACCAATGGAGGAGAGCGGTGACGCCTTCAGTCCCTTTGTATTTTGGAGGGTCGCATGATTTGAAATGCTTGTAGGTGCATTTAGTGGTATTTGGGGGAGAGTTGATAATGTTTTGGTTTGCTTGATTGACAGGATTAGCGGTAAGTGCTTGTTGAACTTGGATTACAATGTTGGGTATTACGGCAGCCATTTGTTGAGCGATTAAGGCAGCCATGCGTTCGCGGGCTTTTCCTGCTCTCGTCTTCCTACGGGCGTGGTTAGAAGACATCTACAAGGAATACATGTCAAGAGTATGAGTTGGATGTTTTTGGGTTCATGGGTCGCACTGGGAGTGAACATTCATAAAATAATTATAGAAAAATAAATCTACTACATCCATAGGATGTCTTGGGCTTTGCTCGCCATTAGGCCCTACATGCCGCCATACTTCACCTTTGTAATCATGTGGGCCCCCATGAATACCGGTTTCTTCATATGGTTCGCACGGGTTTGCCAGGTTGCGTACACTAAAACCTGGAGAAAATCGAGAAATATGTATACAACGTGTGATATTCGGAATGTGTCCAGGTGTAGACACGGTGACACCTCAAAGTGGGGTTAGTTCGAATGACGTTTGGTGTGGCATGCTTTGGCCTAATAGGTCCTTCGTACTCTCATCGTTGGTCCCCAGGTAGGCAAACTGGTCCGTTATATTGGATTTATACGAATGCCAACCTAGACAGGACGTTCCGACTACCGGTACTTGTACCCTTCCAGTTACTACATGCCCGTCGCAGAACTTACTTTGATGAGATTTGAAAATTGCAACAAAATCTTTGAATAATGAAAGTATGAAAATGAATTGAATATATGAACATTGATATATGTATAATGAATATGTATATAAGTATGTATGTTTGACTGTAAATATAAACAAATATGAAACAAATAAATATCACAAGTTTGTATGTAACCACCTAATCAATTAAAATTTAGGCAGACTATAGTATAAGCTCTAAGGGTCTAATAACCTATCCTATATCCCTATAGTCATGGCTCTGATACCAATCTGTCACACCCCGACCCGCAGCGGAAAAAGGTGATCGGGGCATGATTGGGTTATCATCAAAGCTCATGACATTTATTATGCGTTTCATATTCATTTAATACAATTTAATGGAAATTTACAATAAATATTACAACATGTTCTAACTATCAATCTAAGCTTCTTTGTTCTCTTCTAAGGCATTTCCTATGTTTTCCTTGCTTCAACCTATTCACCTGTATCATGTGTAAAAGGGTTTTTGGATCAACATAAAGTTGGCGAGTGAATCCTATGGAAAACATTTGAACAAGTTTATTTAGTTGATTATGAAATGAGTGCACAACCACACATGAGTAAAAATTGATGTAAACTTATTCAACAATCATTAGATATTAAATAAAGCAAACGTGAGCAATAATGGAACGTTTAGAGGCACGCGTTGCTCTACTCGTCTCTCACGAGGAACTGATGGGCCTAATGAATGAATTTCATATAATTTGACAAAATGAAATAAGTAATCACAACAATATAATTTGACAAAATGAAATAAGTAATCACAACAATATAAACAATCTAAGTTTAGATCACGATATGGTATGGCACAAGTTTAAATAAACGAGTTAATTATTTTTATGACACATGAGACACCCCAAAACGTGTAATTTAAAAGGGGGAGTTGTAAGATTCACTCACAGTGGGTGCGTTCGGTTGATGATGTTGAATGCACGCGAAGTGGTTTTAACCACGAGTGAAATTAACCTAGATAAATAGCATTATGGTTCGGTAAGTAAACGGATTTTATTAATCCATTTTAGTATGATTGTTGGGTGTATTTTTGTGAGTTTAAGGCTATTTTCTAACCTTAAAATGTTATTTTTAAGTATTTTTAATTGATTTTTAATTAAAATAAATAAATAAAAATAAAAATAAAAAGTTGACTTTTTTTGACCGTTGACTTTGACTTTGACTGTAACAGTGACTGTTGACCGGTTCGTATGTATTATTGTGCGCTGAGTGAGAACCCGAGACCTCCCGTACGCGTACTTTGACTGTAACAGTGACTGTTGACCGGTTCGTATGTATTATTGTGCGCTGAGTGAGGCTCGAACCCGAGACCTCCCGTACGCGTGCACGCAGCTCTACCAACTGAGCTACGTGTCTAACCCGAAATATTTCTGTTTTTAATTATATTTATATATTAATTATGTTAAACAGAAAATCCTTTATTTTTTAAAAACGATTTAATTCAAGACTCGGTGCGCTCCACAGGTCTCGAACCCGGACCTGTGGCTTATGCAAACACACAATCCACCGCTGGACTGTGTGTCCAACTTGTTAACTTAACTGATTTTTATTATACTTAAACACAAACTGAACATTTCCTTTTCTGTCTTATTTTAAAAAGTTAGATAATTGTCCGAGTCGGTGCAATAGACCGGACTCGAACTCATAACGTGCGTTTAAACATTCACACAGTCCACCACTGGACTGTGTGTATAACTTGGTTATTATTCCGGTTATTAATATACTTAACATATAACAGTGTGACTCCGGTTCGGTTAACAACAAAAAAAACATATTTATTAAGGCAGCGTGTGTGGGACAAGATTCGAACTCGAGACGTTAGTGTGTTTATTGTGCACACAGTCCACCGCTGGACTGTGTGTCTAACCCGAGTTATTTCTTGATTTAAATTATACTTATATGTTCCGTAACTTCGTCTTCTTCGTTGAGTTTTATCCAGAAATGATGACTGACCGGTTTCGAAGTTTTATTCAGGTTTCTTTAGCGTTTTATGATTAATCATAGGTGAGATATAAAAAAAAAAAGAGAAATTGGGCGTGAGGTATACCGACTGGTTTCCTCTGTTTTCCGGCAGAATTCCGGCGACAGCAACAGGCTCCGGCGTCGGGTGTCTTGCAGCAGCGAGTCTTCAGAAAGCTTACAAATGACGTGGGTGACTTCGGTATAAGTTCAGAGGGTTTAGTAAGGCTTAGAAGTTAAGGACTCGGTTTTCCGGCGATGAGCAGAAGAATTCCGGCGAGTGAGTTTTCGCCGAGAAAGGGTGCGGTTTTGAGCGAAAATGTTTGCAGAGGTTCGAGGGGGTATTTATAAGGCAAATCGTCGATGAATTTGGTCCGATTTTCGACTTGATTCGTCGGTTAGAAAAACTCCGGCGGTTATAATTTGTGTCGCGGACTCAGACGTCGGTTATAACCGATGTGTAGTTAAAGTTTACGTTATAACGGAAAGAATCGTTAAGTTTCGCGAGATTGCCGGGATTTCCGACGACTGAACTTTGGGCGCCGGTTTTGAATTCGGAAAGACGCGTTATGAATTAAATGATTCCAACATTTAACAAGTAGCATCAGTGGCGCAGTGGTTCAAGTGTTGTGTGTTAAGTTGTTTGATGAACCGGTTACTGACCCGGGTTCGAAACCCGGCAGAACCAAACTATTTTTATTTTCTTATTTTTGATAGATTTTCAAAAACTAATTATATATTCCCATATAATAATTGATTATGTATCGTTTAAAATTATTTTAGGCATTTAATTCGCAACGAAATTTTTACCTGACTGTTCGGTTAATAAACGGAGCGGGTTTGGTAAAATCCGTTTTTTACGGATGTTACAGTTACATCCTCACCCCCTTAAAAGAAATCTCGACCTAGAGATTTTATTCAAACAAATGAGGGTATTTTTGTCGCACATTGGACTCGACTTCCCATGTATATTCGGGACCTCTACGTGTATCCCACTTGACCTTTACAATAGGTATCTTCTTTCTTCGAAGCTTCTTGACCTGTCGATCTTCGATCGCAATTGGTTTCTCAATGAAACGCAGGTTTTCATCAATCTGCACATCTTGATGTGGTATTGCTAGCGACTCATTGGCTAAACATTTCTTTAAATTGCAAATGTGGAACACATTATGGATTCCGCTTAGCTCCTCTGGTATACTTAGCTTATAAGCTACTGATCTAACACGTTCGATGATCTCGAACGGTCCTATGTACCTAAGGCTTAGCTTGCCTTTTTTCCCGAAGCGCATTACACCCTTCCAAGGTGATACCTTCAACAGGACCTTGTCCCCTACTTGGAACTGTAGAGCTTTACGCCTCTTATCTGCGTAGCTCTTTTGCCAATCTCGGGCTGCTTTGAGACGATCAAGAATCTAACCAATCTTTTCTGTCGTTTCCAGGACTATCTCAGGTCCTGATAGTTGGGCCTCCCCAACTTCCACCCAACAAATAGGCGTTCGACATTTTCTTCCATACAGGGCTTCAAAAGGAGCAGCCTTGATGCTTGTATGATAACTGTTGTTGTAGGAGAATTCGATTAGGGGTAAGTGGTCATCCCAACTTCCGCTTAAATCGAACACACAAGCGCGAAGCATATCTTCTAGTGTCTGGAAGATACGCTCACTTTGACCATCTGTTTGAGGATGGTAAGCCGTACTGAAGTTTAATCGGGTGCCTAAGGATTGCTGGAAACTTTTCCAGAAGTGAGAAGTGTATCTTGTATCTCTATCGGATACAATAGATACCGGCACACCGTGCAGTGACACAATTTTATCCACGTAAAGCTTGGCTAACTTGTCAGAGCTATGCGTTTCCTTTATGGGCAAGAAATGCGCTGACTTAGTCAGTCTATCAACAATTACCCATATCGTGTAATTTCCACTCTTTGTTTTAGGAAACTTGGTAATGAAATCCATGGTTACCATCTCCCACTTCCATGTGGGGATTTCCAGTTGTTGTAGGAGTCCTGACGGCTTCTGATGTTATGCCTTGACTTGCGAACACGTCAAGCACTTCGCTACATGATTGGCGATGGATTTCTTCATACCCATCCACCACTAATTCAGTTTTAGATCCTGATACATTTTATCACTTCCAGGATGCTTCGAATAGATGGAGTTATGAGCTTCCTGAAGGATTATATCTCTGAGTCCTCAAAAAATTGGAACCCAGATTCTCCCATTGAATCTAAAAATTCCATCGCTACCAGGCGTCAATTGATCAATACTTTTACCTAGCCCTTCCTTAGGGAGGTTCGCTTCCAACATAGCTTGCTTTTGAGCGTCAAGCAACTTTTCATTCAAGCTGATTCTGACTTCTATGCACTTGGCATTAATCCTTAAAGGCTTAACCCTCTCCTTGCGACTAAGCGCATCAGCGACTACATTTGCCTTGCCAGGGTGATATCGTATTTCACAATCATAATCATTAAGGGTTTCCATCCAACGTCGCTGTCTCATGTTCAAATCCTTTTGATTGAACAAGTGTTGGAGGCTCTTGTGGTGTGTGTATATAATAAACTTTGTACCATACAAATAGTGTCTCCACAACTTTAGTGCAAATACCACGGCACCCAGTTCCAAGTCGTGGGATGTGTAATTCCTCTCGTGCACTTTTAATTGTCACGATGCGTAGGCAATCACCTTGCCCTTTTGCATAAGCACGCAGCCCATGCAAGTGTGCGAAGCATCACAGAAGACAACAAATTCTTCAGCTCCCTCTGGCAGAGTAAGGACATGAGCATTACTCAACTTATGCTTAAGAGTCCCAAAGGATTCTTGTTGCTTAGGACCCCAATTAAACTTGACATTCTTATGGGTCAAGATAGCTAAAGGAGTGGCTATTCTCGAAAAGTTCTCAATGAACCTCCTATAATAACCGGCCAGTCCTAGGAAACTACGAATTTCAGAAGGAGTCTTGGGTGCTTCCTAATTCAAAATAGCTTCAATCTTAGCTGGGTCAACTTGGATACCATGTTCGCTCACCACATGCCCTAAAAACTTGACCTCTCTAAGCCAAAACTCGCACTTAGAAACTTTGCATACAGCTTTTCCTGTCTTAGAAGTTCTAGAATACACCTTAGATGTTTCTCATGATCTGCTTGACTACGAGAATAGATTAGGATGTCCTCTATGAAGACAATAACAAATTTATCTAAGTATGGTTTGCAGACTCTATTCATAAGTCCCATGAATGCTGCTGGTGCATTAGTGAGTCCATAAGACCATATCTAGGTTCTAAAAGCGGTTTTCGAGACGTCTTCACTTCTGACTTTCAGCTGATGGTATCCAGACCTTAAATCGATCTTTGAAAAGTAGCTAGCTCCATGCAATTGGTGGAACATGTCGTCGATCCTGGGTAAAGGGTAATGATTCTTAATTGTTACCTTGTTTATCTCACGATAATCTATGCACAGACGGATTGAGCCATCCTTCTTCTTTACGAACAATATAGGAGCTCCCCAAGGCGATGAGCTAGGCTGTATGAAGCCTTTTTCCAAAAGCTCATCCAGTTGGGTTCTTAGTTCCTTCATCTCTGAAGGTCCCAATTGGTAAGGAGCCTTTGCAATTGGTGCAGCTCCAGGCAGGATATCAATCCTAAACTCTATTTGCCTATCAGGGGGTAAACCAAGCAATTCCTCAGGAAACACATCCACATATTCTGAGATAACTTTCAAGTCTTCTATCTTTGGTTTGGGTTTGTCGATGGTTACTTGCGCCATGTAGATGACACAGCCTTTCTTCAAACATCTCGAGGCTTTCAGAAGAGACACCTTTTTGGGTAGCCCATGATGATGATCTCCTAATATGGTAAGGGATTCACCGGACGGGGATACGATTTCAATAAGTTTCTTATTGCACACGATGCGAGCTTGGTTATGGGACAACCAATCCATGCCTAAGACTACATCGAATCCCGCCAACTTCATTGGCAAAAGAGAGACTGGGATAGATTGATTCTTTATGGATATGGAACATCCAACAAGAATGGTAGAAACGGATTCTAAGGTTCCATCGGCGAGTTCTACTTCATAAGTTATATCTAAAGCTCTTCTGGGCAGATTCAACAATTCCCTAAACTTATGACTTACGAAAGACTTATCAGCTCCGGAATCAAACAAAACTCTTGCAAAAATGTCATTTATGAGAAAAGTACCTGTTGACATTGTTGTCGTTGACGGCCTCCTTAGCAGTCATCTGAAAAGCTCGGGCATTTCCCTTGTTTGCCCCTCCATTCTTGGCACCATCCTTGGTGGCCTTAGGGCAGTTGGTCTTTATGTGGCCCTTTTCGCCACATCCATAGCAAGATTCGTCCTTCAGATCCTTGCACTCTAAGGTCTTATGCCCCATTCTCTTACAGATTCCACAAGGTTTAGCCTGTGGATCAAATCGACACTGACCCCCATGCTTCTTTTTGCAGATCTTACACGCGGGTCTGTCATCGGACCGGCCTTGGTTCCCTTTGAACCCAGGCCTCTGCTTCTTTCTATCAAACTTGTGGGAGTTGTCATCCTCCCTTTTCCTCTTTCCCTCGGCATCATTCTTGACTGATCTTTGCCTCACTATGTCTTGAGTTAGGGACATCGCTAGGTTCACAGCAGACCGGTAAGTGCTAGGCTTAGAAGCCTTTACCATCCCCTTAATTTCTGGAGCAAGACCATTAATGAAACGCGCAATGCGCTTTGGCTCTGGGGTGATCAGATAGGGAACTAACCTCGACAGGGAGTTGTAGTCAGTAACATACTTGCGGCAATCTAGATTCTTCATAGAGAGAGTTAAGAAATCAGCCTCTATTTTCTCCACCTCGTGGGGAGGGCAGTATGTCTCCTTGATCAATTCAACAAACATTTTCCATCCCAAATTATACAGGGCTACCTTCCCTGTAGACTGCACCATCGCCTTCCACCATATCAGGGCATCGCCCTTGAATGATTGAGAAACAAACTTCACCACATCATTCCTAGCACAGCCACTAATATCCATAATGGTTTCCATCTCATCTAACCACCTAAGGCATTCCACTGCACCTTTTTCACCATTAAAGTCTCGTGGCTTGCAGGAGACAAAGTACTTGTAGGTGCAACCATCTCTGATGGGATGGTCCCTTTCTCTATGCTCATGTGACCCTTGGTCATTTGTCTTTCTAGATTCACTTCTCTTATTTGACGAATGAACAGAACTACTCCTCTTAGCTGAGGATCGTGGAGTAGATGCGGTTCTAGAGTTAGAAGCGTTGGTATCTTTTAGCTTCTCCAAAGCTTTGTTCATGGCCTTGCTTACGGCCTCATCAATGCGAGCTTGGAAGGCATCGTCATTGATGTTAACGTTAGCATGATCATCATTCTCGGGGTGACTATTGGCTCCTCCAGAGTCAGCCATCTTTGTAGATCATGGTACTACACAATTTAAAAGTCCATTAGTTGATCATTGAAGTTTATGATTCGCAGAGTGTCATGGTATTCTTAACCATTTAAGTACATTAAAGTACATGTTTCCTTAATAAACTTGGCAAAAAGGCTTAGACTTTTAAAGAGCCATGTATAGTGTTTGGATATGGGTTTTATGGCTCAAAGGAATTTCATCACTAATGGATGTTCAAATTTTCTTATTGTCATTGCTTATCTGACAAGATGATATAAGATTGATCACTTATGATCGATGAGGTTTGGGCGTAGCCCAACTACCTCGATGACTAGTGTGGTTCCTCAAGTCACACTGTCAGGAGAGTCATCATCACTTAGATGATGACTAAGATTACTTGTCTTAAAATGGTTTTTATAATAAAGCCTAGGTTGTATTTGTGATCATTTTAACAAGGTTTGGAGCGTGGCTCTCTACCTTGGACAGGGAACCTTAAAGGTTACAACGTCCTTGACTCCATTGGATGATTAGGTATGGTTCGTAAGCCATTCATCCTGGAGTGATAATGAAAAGTGTTTATCATTCCTGATGTACACTATGATCTTGTTAACCATTAGGCTTTGAGGTGGAACATGGTTCACCGCCTCTAGATAGAAGGGATACTCTTCCTTAGCTATCATGATAGAAGGTTACCAGTCCTTAACTTATCCTAGTTTGCCAATTTATTATGGTCTATTGCCATTTGGCTGTGAAAACCAGTAAGAAGATCTTTTGGAATTTTAGTGGATCAATAAAATTCGAGTAAAGTCGAGACGATCGCTTGAACAAAGGATATTCTAATACACACATATATATATACAAAAATATAAAATTTTGAATCCTTTCTCATTAAAATAAATAAGGGATTACATTAAGGCATTAAACAGGTCTTTTAATTGAGATTAGTTGGTCCTCGCAGGGGCCTAACAGAATAACTAGTCCACGCAGGGACTGAAACAAAATACTTGTCCACGCAGGGACTAAAATAAAGATACTTGTCCACGCAGGGACTAAAATAGAAATACTCGTCCACGCAGGGACTAAAATAGAAATACTTGTCCACGTAGGGACTAAAATAGAAATACTTGTCCACGCAGGGACTAAAATGGAAATACTAATACTAATAGCTCAATCCTAACTCATCTTTCTTTCCCTTCCATATTTTTGTCAGCTTCTTGAAGGCCTTGAAGGTTTTCTTCTCCTTTTTATCGGTTTGGCGCTGTATCTGCTCAACTCTTTCCAAGGCCTGATTAATGGCCTCTAGTTGTGGCGTTGATTGCGGTGTTTGTGGCGGTGGGGGTTGCTGTTGCGGTTAATCCTGGGATGCAGAAGGGTATTGGTATCCATAGCCAGGATATGATGTAGCTGAGTATGGCAGATAAGGAGTTGGGTTATAAGCATTATATGCGGCGGCTTCCAAATATGGATCAACAGACGGCGCCATATAGTCATAGTGTAAAGGTGTAGGTGTATGGTGGTACCCAGATGAATCTGGATAGGAAGGGATCGGGTTTCCGGTTCTGGCAGTGACAGCTGAATAGTAGGTTCAATGGCTGGTGGTAAAGGTGGCAACACCGCCTCTGGTGATGTGTTTGAGGGTCCACCCATTTGTGGGTCCTCAGGGATAACAGGGTAAGTTTGGGACATAGGTGGTTACGAACCGTCCATTGCCCTGCACGCACCGACATACGGGCTCCACGCTTCCTTCTTTGAGGTGTTTGTTGTTGTTGGGGTTGTTGTCAGCTTCTTGGGGAGGTGATGGTGGCTTGGAAGAATGAGGAGAAGGGGTATAGTAAAACTGGTATTGGCTCCATCTCAAATCCCAACTATCGGGGCCTTCAAATGGTGATCCTGTGCGTGAAGGGGATCACTTGACAGTTTAATGGGATATTCATACGATCCCATGGGTAGCATTTCTGGATCTTCCTCCATGTGGGTGGGTGAGTCAACCGGTGGCATTATAGATAGTGAATGCGCATAGCTATTTGGGATGGAAGCTTCTTGGTGAGGGTTGGAGTGATCGGAGTGATGCGAGTGGTATGAATGGAAAGAGTAGTGTGAGTCTTGGAAGTCTGAACGTGGGGGAGAGTACTCGCGTGGAAGCGGGTACCCAAACGGTCGCCATGAAGACGAAGAATCTCCTGATCCTTCATATGGGTTTAGGCTCGGTACACGGGATGGTCCTAGCCCGGATGCTCCTCCTCTTGTCGAGCCTCTGCTTCTCCTAATGCTACTACGGCATCTTGGCGGCATTTTCCTGCTTCAAAACAAATTAGAAAACAAAGCAAAATGAAATGATAAATAAATAAATATTTTAATAAGGGTTGGAGAATCCTAAATTGATGTCTAGACTCGGAGTTTAAGGAATGTGCTATTGTGTATACTCGAGATTAAACACAAAAGGCTAGTGTTTAATTCGCTCGAACGTTGGCTCTGATACCAACTCTGTCACACCCCGTATTTCCAACACAGCCCGGGTGGGGAGTACAATGACGTAAGATTGGTATCGTCATGGTCAAACATATACAGCACAGCGGAAGACTTTGAATATTAAATATTATTACAAACCATTGAGTTTAAAAGTCTATAAAAATACACGGTTTGCAATATTAGATCCATAGGTGGATCTAAAGTATGAAAATGATATCTTCTGACAGAATTTAGGCTTGACTAAGAACTTGCAAAGTTCCCTACGTTGTTACCAAGCAGCTCCTAGCCTATTCCGTGTCGAAACCTGTCAATTAACCTTTTTGGAAAAATACGTCAGTTTTCACTGGTAAATACATTTAACCGACTCATTTGAAAACATTTAAAAATTTGTTTAGGTGCATTGAGCACGAAAATCTTTTATAACTTGGGAAAATTCAAAATGATCTTGTTTACAGTTTTACAGATCTGTCAATACATATGGGGTCCGGTGCAGAAACCGAATAACCTGATTAACCGACACATCACTTAATAAAACTCACAGAGGAGTATAATAAAATAAATTGTTTAGCATTAGCGTCTGTCGGGTGTATGCCTACACCCGGCGCTTAGGTCGTGGCCATTAGTAACTTCAATGAGCCAAGGATATCCAGGACACGGTCGAGTTAATCCCCAATGTTTAAGTTATCAGATAATACAGAGTAAAACGGGTTATAAGATTTAGTAAATCACAATCCGATAAACATGATCCCATACCCAACCAAGCAGTAATAAAATACCGTATCCAAACTCGTATAGGGAAAATAAGTTAAAGTATTTACCTGAGCTAGTTCTTCTAACGAATAGTAACTCAGCCGTTAATCAAGAAGACAAATGCAAGTATCGATCTACTGGGAGGCTTCTAGTCTGGATTGATGGTATTAATAACCAATTAGAATGCTAACAGGTTTAGATTGAGTCATTGAATCGAACCAGTTAGCTTACAGGATACGTAACGGAACGATACGCTAGATTAAGCGTTTACCGGAAAGAATGTTGTTTGGACCCGACAAGTACTAGGACTTGTATATTTTTGGTAAACATATAACATTCAGGATTTTGATATAAAAATGATAAGGTTAAACTTGTTTCGGTGAATTTACGTAAACTAGTCACGTAGGCTTAACCGTACGCATATATGCGATACCGGGTAACCGGATGAGTCATATACAAGTTTCATGTGCCATTACACTTAAAACATGTTATAATATCAGTAAGATACTAACATGTATGCCCGTTGTAGATTTAAAATCGAATTAAGTTTCAAAAGGGTAATTTGGTCATTTTACGTCTTATAAAAGAGGTTTGCAATAATTCTGATGTCATGGTCATAATTATTCAGTAAAAATAGTTAATTTATGATGTTATATCAGTAGGATATCAAATATATATACTTAAAGACCAAACTATGCCCCGAAAGGGTATTTTCGTCATTTCACACATAGATTTGAAGACTTATTTGGGAATCTGAGTTTATAACTTGTACCTACTGTAAAAATGTTAGAAATAGGTTTTATAATCAGTAGGTAACAAGTCTTGATGCTTAGATATGGTTTTAACCCATACTATGCGTCGAAAAGGCAATAAAGTCGCTAAATGATGATTTAATCGATGTTTAAGGAAATTATAGTTTTGATCAGGTTTACTTATTCAAAATATTTTATTTAACATATATAATCAGTTTGTAAAAGGTTTGGTTATGAAGATGTCTTTAAAACTCATTTTACGCACCGTAAGGTTATTATCGTCATTTATCGATACCATGCAAGAGCCTTTACATAAACTCAGTTTATAAACTGATTTAACATCCCAAATAATTCTAAATATATTATAACATCAGTAGGTAAAGTATTTTATTGTGAGAGTTATGTTTAAAACATTTTATTTTCCGAAAAGGGCATTATGGTCCTTTAAAGCTTGATTTGCGATATTTAGGAAAAACTCAGATTATGACCAAATTATTGACATGCATGCAAGCCAACCAAGTTAACATATCAGTGGGTAACTTGTTGCATGTTAATTTTTAGTTTAAATCTCATTTTAAGCAAAAAGGACAAAGTACTCAAATTTGACACATTAATGAAACTTGCGTATAATCTCGGATTATGATTATGACCAGGTAGTATGACCTCAGAGGGTTATGCTCCTTTATATATAATACAACATAGAATCGGCCTTGAAAGACACTAAATCGGGTCAGGACTGAAAGTCAAAGCGGAAGTTAAACTTCACGACTTTTGGTTGCGAACCGACCTTAGACCTGGAGAATCGAACATGTTCCCACATGTTCTTATAATTATTACTAAGTATTTAGAGTGACAAAACTGATTTTATAACATGCATGTTACTAGTTATGCTTCTATTATCAAATCTGACCCAGGTTGACTTTTTATAAAATAGTTTGACTCATCAATTGATCAAGAATTCGTGGTAATCACGAGGTGCCCTTTTGAGGGATTAACACCTGCCCAATTACAATCACGTAGCCACGTTTGAACCTGACCATGGCTGGACCGATAAGGATTAAACCGGAAGTCAAACCGTTTTTATGACAAGCTTGACTTTTGGCTTAAGAGCTTAATAAAATGAACAAGGATGATTAAGAACACTTACAAAGGATCCTAGTACGAATTTGGGATGGACTTGCAGGTGGCTTGAGCTCTAGAACTTGCAAAGAATTGAGGGAGTGAGTTTTTAAGAACTTGCAAGTTCTTCAATGGAGTCAAGGCTTGGATTTAAGGAGTTGGAGGATGAAAGAGGTCATTACAGGTGTTAGGCATGCACACCACGGGTAAACAAGTGTCTAGCGACGTGCTAAAAGCTGAGACATGGTGGAAATTCACGAAAGATTTGGCAAACATGCAAGCTGCCACGACTAGCCTTAGCAGGCTGTCACTGGCACTCTCTCGCGGTCCGCGAGAGAGATGTCCAGGGCTCTCGCGGGCCGCGACCGCCCCCCGGGTCAGCAATACAACTTTTAAACAATGCCATTTCAGCCCCTGGACTTCATAACTTATAATAACTTCTATTTTAAACACCTTTGGTCCCCCAAATTAGATTTAGGTCCTACTTGGAAGTATAACCGAACACCGTTAGGTTCCGCTTCCATTAAATGGCCACTCAGAGGTATAATTAAACATGTTGACACTTTTAATTCCTCAACTTTGTCATATGTTGTTCATAGGTTACAATAATAACATAACGACGCTTTTGGTCCCTCTTGGCCAACACGTGGCAATAAAGGAACAGCGGGACACGTGTCAGGATTTAATTGGACAGGAAATAACGAGGTGTTACATTACGCTCGCTATCGCATCGCTCTCGCATACTCAAATCGATAAATCGCACTAATTTATCAAATATGACGCTTAACATACCGCTTAATCTCTTAGCGTTACCTTATAACTCGAATACATCGCTAAAAATCGATAAACGAACGAAAAACAAGGAAAATCCAAGATTGGGGCCAAGTTTGCTCAAACTTGGGTGAAGCCAAGTTCGGCTGAACTTGACTGGCCAACCAAGAAACCTCCTTTTTCCCTTAAGTTCGCTCGAACTTGCCTGAGTCCTTAAAGATTCAGCAAGTTCAGCCGAAATTGACTCAAATCTCTTCATTTTCTCACAAGTTCGCGCGAACTTGCATGATTTCATGCAAGTTCGGCCGAACTTGACCCACCAGCTCTCCATTTTTGCCTTCACCTATAAATACTCAGCTCCATCCTCTCATTTGAACTTGTTGTAAGTTCGCCCAGAGCACCCGAAACCCAAAACCCTCTGTTTCTAAGTAAGAATCAACCTGATTTCAACTACAACGATGTTAAACAACGTTTTACAACAGTTTACAACGATTTTGCACAAGGCATTGCTTCGTTTTCATCAAATCTCTTCTGTTTACGAAAATCTTAATCTTTTTCCATAAAAACTTCTATTGTCTCACCTGTTAAGGTTACTCACAAGTGCGCTCGAACTTGACATCAAAATCACCCAGACTTTAACAAGTTCGCTCGAACTTGCCTACTGTTGAATCCAAACTGAACCGTTTCAGTTTTTCGGAGACTGATGCACTTCCGTTCGCGCATGCAGGCTGATCCGGCGCTCCTCTTCACCTCTCTACAGTCGTCTACTCTCTCCTAAATGCACCGGCATTGAGTATACCTGACCCGTTTTCGCTTTAATGCACTATTTGGGTGTTTATACGGTCCTCTATCAAAATCACTTCACAACTCAAACTGTTTATCACACGCGAATAATCTGATTATGTATGCTCAATACGTGATACTAGAAACATGTGACTAAGACTTATTTTTGTTAACTTGCCTCCATAGCTAGTATGGTACTATAGTGTGGCTAACACCCGACGGGGTCAAGTTAGGATGGACGTGCAAGCCTTCTCACGGTAGTTAGCATGAGAAATAAGCCTATGTTTATCTGTGTGATGTGTTTTGGTGTATCATGATATGTAATTAGACTATTTCGCGAACGGTTTCTCTATTATGCTAGTAATACTAAAACCTGTATGTTCACCTTTACTTAATTGTATTGAGTTGTATTTTAACGTATGTAACAGGTTGAGGATTTTAGCTTGGATGCTTTGGATGTAGCGTGCTTAGTTTAGTTTGCTTTTGTTTAGTTTCCAAATGTAATAAATCTAGGGAAAATCGAACCCGAATAGTTTTGTTGGAAAAACAAGTTTCTGTAATGATTATTTTGAAATATTGTGTTTAATGGTATTGGACGTTAAATGTAAATGATGTTGACAGATAATTATTATGAAATTCTCATGAGACAATCTGGTCGCCTAGTGCCACTCACCACCATCTTCATCTTGTTTGCATGTCTCCACACTTAGTGATTCAGTGATGGTTGTAAAGCAACAACTTCGATAACTTGAGTGACAAAGACTTCTACATCCTATGCCTCTTCATTCAAAACAACTACGGAGTTTCCATCTTCTTGTGGCTCTTAATGAAAATCTCCAGCCATGTGTCCCGTCCGTCCGCAATTATAACGCTTTAAAAGAAATCGTTTACTACTTGTCTGGATTTCTTTTCGTTACCATTCTCATATTCATCGGAGGACTAACTCTTATTGTGTCATGCTATATTTCTTGTATCTCATGGTTTCTCTCACCTAATTTTATTTGGCTTGATTTTGTTTGTCTCATACCTACCATTTGCTTTTCCTGTATACAAGGTTTCTTTTTTGCTCTTTGGAGGAGTGGAAATTGAGCCTTCACTTATGTAACACCTCATAAAAACTCGTCCAATAAAATCTCGACAGGTGTCCCGCTGATCCCGTATGCCACGTATTGACGAGAGGGACCAATCACGTCTCCATGTTATTTTATAAACTCTGAACGATGTTTGAATAAGTCGAGGGGCCATTAGTACCAAAATGTTAAAAAAAATATTTTCTGAAGAGGTCTTACGGACCGTAAGCCCTTGAGCTTACGGACCGTAAGATTAAGAAGAGAGCTGGATCAGAGAGGCTAGTTACGGACCGCAACCATATACGGTTACGTCCATAACCAGTTCAAAACCAGGGGCGCCAAAGCTGGCTTACGGACCGTAAGCCATCACGCTTACGGTCCGAAAGCGACTGCCAATGGCAGAATTGTTGGCAGCTTGCTGCCCTGCCACCTTTGTCGTGATTGCCACCATTTTCCTACTTGTGCCACATCCAAAAACACCTGGAGACCCCTCATGACACTCGTGGACACCTGTCTTGCCCTCATGATCTCTCCTCAACTATAAAAGGGCACCCCTTAAGCCTCATTTTCTTGCTCATCTTCATCTTTCTCCTCTCTTGCTCACTTGGAAAGCTCCTGCTTACTTTGGAGCATTCCCCTGAGTTTCTAAGCTTCCCTTGGATCACTTGTAAGTGTTCCATCTGGCTTTAGTTGTTTTTGTTAGGCTTTAAGCCAAAGTCAAAGCGTTTACATAAAAACGCTTTGAACTTCGGCTAAAACCATTACGGTCCAGCCATTGTTCGTTACGAACATGGCTACGTGATTGTAATTAGGTAGGTGTTAATCCCTTAAAAGGGAACCTCTTAATTACCACGTTTGCTTGGTCAATTGACGGGTCAATTGTCAATGAAAGTCAACGGGTCAGTTTTTGAAAAATATTCATAATTAGTAATGGAGCGGTTATAAAATATGTTTTATCACATTAATAACTTGGTAATAATTATAAGAATATGTACGAACATGTTCAGCCCGTCAATTCCAGGTTTAAGGTCGGTTCGCAACCGAAAGTCGCAAGGATAGACTCCTGCTTTGACTTTCGATTCTGACCCGAATTAGCAACTTTAGAATTTGATTATAAGTAGCCTTATGGCCATGTTATAATGGAGTCATACTATATGGTCATGTAGTATTCTGAGTCGTTATACAAGTTTCCGCTAATATGCCTAAACATTGACTAAAATGCCCTTTTTGTACAAATGAGGTTTTAAACTTAAAATGAACATACATATGAACTACCTACTGATATGATAAGCTATCAAACTTATTTTGAAGTCATGATTCTGGTCATAAACTAACATTTACATAGATATCGCAATTAACACTTTAAATTGCCTAAAATGCCCTTTTGGCACAAAGAATGATTTGTAAACATGATTTCTTCATCAAACATAATACCTACTGGATGTAATATCATAAGTAGGACCTATTGGGATGTTAATTCAGATTATGAACTAAGTTGATGCTTAAGATTCATATAATGCCAATAAATGACTAAATTACCCTTTTTCGAATCAAATGGTTTTAAACAAACTTTTCATAATCAAATTTTTACCTACTAATATAATACGTTAAGTAACTTATTTTGGTTATATAAACTGACCATAACTTCAGTTTTCATTAAAACATCGAATTAATCGGCATTTAGCGACTTTTACGCCTTTTCGGCACATAGTATCGTTTAAAACCATAACTATGAACCATAACTTGTTACCTACTGATTTCTAAACTTATTTTTAACACTTTTACAGTAGGTATAAGTCCCAAACTCAGAATCCCAAATATGACATCAAAACTATGTGTGAAATGACTAAAATGCCCTTACGGGGCATAGTTTGGTTTAAAATTAACTACCACACATATATTTGATATCCTACTTCTATAACATCATAAAATACATATTTTTATAGAATTTTTATGACCTTGACATCAATTTACTCGCAAGCCTCTTTTATAAAGCGTAAAATGACCAAAACGCCCTTTTAAGGCGTAACTTGATTTTAAAACATAAACGGGCATTCATTTGGAACTTGTATATGACTCATCCGGTTACTCGGTTTCGCTTATATGCGAACAGTTAAGCCTACTTGGCTAGTTTACATAATTTAACCGAAATGGGTTTAACCTTATCACTTTTACTTCAAAATCAAGAATGTAGCCCATATTAAACAAGTCTTAATACTTGTCGGGTTTAAACTATATTCTATTCCGGTCATCACTTAATCTGACGTATCGCACCGTAATCATTACTTAAGACTAGCTGGTTCGAGTCAATGAACTCAACTAAGAACCCGTTAGCATTCTAATTGGTTATTAAAAACCATCATTCCAGACTAAACGCCTTCTGGTAGACTGTGCTTATACTTATCTCTTTGACTTGCGGCAAAGTTATTACTTTTTGAAGATTTAGCTCAAGTAAATACTTTTAACCTATTTTCCCTATACGAGCTTAGGATACGGTAAATTATTACCGCTTGGTCGGGTATGGGATCATGTTGTCAGATTGTGATTTAACTAAATCTCATAACTCATTTTAATCAGTATTGTCTGATAACTTAAACATTGGGGGTTAACTCGACCGTGTCTAGGATATCCTTAGTCTCATTAAAATGCTAATGGCCACGACCTAAGCACGGGGTGTAGGCATACACCTGTCAGATGCAAATTATTATTATTATCTGCTCCTTGGGAGTTCAGAAGTAGTGTGTCGGTTGATCATGTCTCGGTTTCTGTAGCGGCCCCATATGTATTGACAGGCTTATAAAACTGTATACAAGGTCATTTATACTGTCCCAAGTAAACGTGCCAAGTGCACTTAAGCATTTTTTGAAAAGATTTTCAAAATGTGTCGTTGATTGTATTTACCAATGAAAACGGACATTTTCAAAAGATTAAGATACAGGTACAACACATAATAGGCCAGAAGCAGCGAAGGCGTCAACGTAGAGGACTTGCAACCCTTAGTTGTGCCACTAAGTATGTTGATCATTTTGTGTATAATTTTACAATCCGCCTATGGATCTTTATTACAATCCGTCTGTACTTGTTATTTTTAACTTTGAACATTATCGTGTTGTAATAATTTTTAAATCCAAGACTTCCGCTGTGTTGCTCTGTGTTGTTTACTTATGATGTTATCAACTTACGTCACAATACTCCCCACCGGGCCCACCGGGTTATACGTGGAAACAAGGGTGTGATAACTTATCTGCTTTGCTAAGGTTTCTTAACTGAGTAACATGTTTTTTAATTCTACCAAAGGTGGTTGGGTCGGCCATCTCTAGAGTGGAACCACAAAACTTCTGAACTTGTTCTTGAACCCGTGGATTATTATCCACTTCATTCGTGCTTTTCCAACTCCGGCTTCTAGATCTAACTCTCCAATCCCATAACAAAGGGTTTTCACCTTGTGGGAGCATTTCAGAATCGTGAGATTTTTCTGACTACTGGTTTTTTAGTTTCTTGACACTTTGAACTACTTAATCCCACTTTGTTCTTTATCATCGGCTTGTCCATCTTAATCTCTGACTCGTCACATGCCTTTACCCAGATTTGTGTCTTTTGTCGGTTTGGTCGTGATCCACACCAGATCTCTTCAACTTGATCACAAATATACAAATGCAACCCGAGTTCTTTGGCAATTTCGGTCACTTCACCAAACCCAGGCTTCTACTTTTGATCCTGAACAAAAGCTCAACCTACCTTACTCTGGTACCAATTGTTTAGAGACGTTGGGACATACCCCCAAACAAAGATACCGTACTCAACTCATTGCAAAACATCATATGACTCTTTTTGTTAATACAAACTTAGAGAGACTATAATACAAGGATACACATGTAACGTTCCTTATTTTCATTCTTTTTCATTTTAATGTACATTAACACTCATGAATCTGTATTTTAATTCAACCCATCAATAAATGCAATAGATTATGATTCTACATTCTTTGGAATGATATTACATAAGTAATTATATTATTTACATGCTTGCATACACCTTAAATACCTAAAAATATGCAAAACAATGAGTTTTAGCATGAAATAACCAACAAAATAAGTCCCATAAACTAAAAATGAAATTTTGAAGAATTCAGTATTCCTGCGAACCGTATACACCCCCTTGCAGTCCGCAAATGGTGCACCTAATAGCATAATTGCTGACAACAACGCTTTTTGAACATATCCCCTCCTTCGAACTCCCAGCAAACCCATTTAATAACTCAACTATTTATCCCACTTATAAATACAAACCCCTAACACCTCCTAAACACTTTCACCACCCCTAAATCTCTCTCAAACACTCTCAAATCTCCAAATTCTTCCACTTTGAGTAGAAACTCACAGGCCAAAATAGTGAGTTTTGGCTTGTTTCTTGCATTTTCCTTCTTGCTTTCTTTTTCCCTATATTTAGAACACCTCTAGGAATATTATACCTCTTGTTTATCAAGGTAAATGTGGATGGTAAACCACCATCTTTGAGGTCCAAGTTTGGATTTTTATATGACTTTTTATACATGTTATCTTTAACTTTGTTTATGGAACTTCTTCATACCAAACCAGGTTACCAACAAGCTCTATGTTGAAGGACTTATGTTAAGGTCAAATTCCAAAAACTTGAGGTTCATATGCCTCCATTTTATATCCTTGCAAGTCTCTAAGTAACCCACAACCACTATGTTAGTGAAACCATGCCAAGTCTCCAAACAAGTAATGTTGGAAGACTTTTGTTAACGTGCAAATACTGATGTTGAGGACACTGGTTCTACAACTAAACTTCCACCATCCATCACTTGGTTACTTAGCAAAATAGTAGTTTACTTATGCATTTCATTCCTTGTATTCATGGCCATCTGAATCATCAACTATATTGATGATTTTGTGAAATGGTAAAACTCTGGAGGTTAGTGGATTACCCTACCTCTAATGCTTGACTATATACATAATAATCCATATATAATACTTACTCCAAAATCAAACCATAATATCAACCAGCCCATGGTTGAATGTTATGTGGTAAGGTGGAGAATATCTTAGTCTTAGATTCCTTACTTTGGACTTCTAATGGGTGTTTAACACTCATGAAAACACACACTAATAATAGTGTCCAAATAAGTGTTTTGGCGGGATGGGTTTTATTTTATTTTCATAATCGTAAATTCCGATTACTTTCCAATCTATAAATCCTTATTCTCATACACCTTTATTTACCATTGTAGAGTGACTTTGGTGTTCCATCCCTCAAACTCTCTTGCTCGCAGTCTATGGATTTCTCTTCGCAAAATCGTGCGTTCATACTAGACCCATTTTACGTTTAAAGCACTTTTGGGTTGCAACAAATATCCATACTAAACATACTTACACACACAAACAATCAAACTTATTCAAACACAAAATCCTTAAATATGCTTAATTGTTATGCTAATTATGAATACATGTTAGCATATTCTTATGCTTAGCTACCTATCATTAACCTTGCAAGCCTCCCTTAAAATTTATAACGCTATAGGATTAGCACATAACTCCATTTTGTGGGTCATTGTTAAGTTATTCTATACGACCTTATCTACTTCGGTGATAAGGATATGCTAGTGGCAAACTTTGGATTGATTTTTAGCTTTTTCATGCTAGTATTATACATAATTTAGTATGCTACAAACATGTGGATTTGAGATTTACTCTATCTATAGTATGTAACCAAACTAGTATGTTCATCGATATTTTTTTGTCTTGACTGATATTTTATACATGTTGCAGATAACGTTTGAGATGTTATCACAAGAAACTACATTGGGTGGTTGTCACACCCCGATTTCCACGTGTATCCCGGTGGGCCCGGTGGGGAGTATTGTTACGTATAGGGACCAATAAACACAGAGTAACATAGCGGAAGTCTTGGAGTTCAAAATAAGCTATTACAAACCATAGTGTCCAAAGTTCAAAGACAAATATACAAGGCTTGTAAGTAGATCCACAGGCAGATCGGAAATATACACAAAATGATGTCAGACTCTACAGGCACAACTATAAGGTCGCAACTCCTCATTATTAATGCCCCGTAGCTTCGGCCTATTATGTGCTGGAGCTGTAACTTAATCTTTTGAAAATACGTCAGTTTTCACTGGTAAATACATTCAACCGACTCAATTTGGAAAACCTATTTAAAATGGTTTTAGGCACATTTTCATAAATAACTTTGGACAGTACAAATGACCTTTATACAAATTTATAAGCCTGTCAATACATATGGGGCCTAGTATGAAAACCGAGACATGATCGACTGACACACCACTTCTGAACTTTCACACAGAAAGCAGATAATATTTAATAATGTAATTGCCCGATGTATGCCTACACCCCATGCTATAAGTCGTGGCCACTAGCACTTTAGTGAGCCAAGGATATCCCAGACAAGGTCAAGCCCACCCCCAATGTTTAAGTTATTAGGCAAAACAGATTAAAACGGGTTATGTGATTTAGTTAATTATCACAACTGGACAAAACATGATCCCATACCTGACCAAGCGGTAATAATTTACCGTATCCCAAGCCCGTATAGGGAAAATAGGTTAAAAGTATTTACCTGAGCTTAAGTCTCTGGAAAGTCAAACTCAGCCGCAAATCAAATAAACAAGTACAGTCACAATCTACGGGGAAGGTGTTTAGTCTGGAATGATGGTATTATTAATCAAGTTAGAATGCTAACTGGTCCTTAGTTAAGTCTTAGACTTGAACCGGCTTGTCTTACGTTAAAACAAATACGGTACGAAATGCTAGATTAAGCGGTGACTGGAATAGAAAATTATTTGGACCCAAGAAGTATCTAGACTTGTATAATATGGGTATACCAACAACATTCTGGGATTTTATAAAGAAACGACAAAGTTTAACCCGTTTCGGTTAAATTACGTAAACTAGATACGTATGCTTAACCGTAAGCGTATAAGCGAATTCGGGTAACCGAAGGAGTCATATACAAGTTCCATAAGTTAATATGTTTAAAATATGATATGATATCAGTAGGATATCAATATGTATATCCATAATGATTTGAAAATCGAATTACGCCTCATAAAGGTATTTTGGTCATTTTATGCTTTATAAAATAAACTTATAAGTATACTGATGTCAAGTTCCTAATTATTCTGTAAACATATGTATTTTAAGATGTTATATCAGTAGGATATCAAATATATGTGTGGTTGACGGTTTTAAACCAAACTATGCCCCGTAGGGGTATTTTAGTCATTTCACACATAGTTTTGAAGTCATAATTGGGATTATGAGTTCGGGACTTGTAATTACTGTATATTTGTTGGAAATAAGTTTATAAATCAGTAGGTAACAAGTCTTGGCTCATAGTTATAGTTTTATACCATACTATGCGCCGAAAAGGCATAAAAGTCGATAAATGCCGTTAAATTCGATGTTTAAAGTAAATTGAGGTTATGACCTATTTTATATAACCAAAATATGTTATTTTACATGTTACATCAGTAAACAAATGATTTGGTTATAAAAAGATTGGTTTAAGTCACTTTACACGTAAAAGGGTAGTTTGGTCCTTTATTGGCATTTAATGAATCTTAGGCCTTTATTCAGTTTATAATCTGAATAAATATCACAATATGTCCTACATATCATATTAAATCAGTAGGTAACTCATGTGTATACTTGTTAGTGGTTTAAATCTTAATTTATATATAACGGGTCTTTTTGCAAAGTTTAAGAATAATTGTGGAACTTGTACATAAAACTCAGATTACTATGGAACCATGTAGTATAACCTTAGGAGGTTATTCCATACTAAAAAATGGTCCTAATATGACTTAAAGTCAGTAGCCTAAGTAACTAAATCGGGTCAGAACTGAAAGTCAAAGTAGAAGTCAAACTTTGCGAATCTCGGTTGTGAACCGACCCTAGACTTGGACTTGACGAACCGAACACGTTTACACATGTTCTAAATATTATTACTAAGTTAATTAAGTGACAAAGCATATTTTATAACACCTAAATAACTAGTTATGCATTTATTCATAAAACTAACCCTTTTGACTTTTATTGACTTTACTTTGATCCGTCAATTGGTCAAGAATTCGTGGTGATCAGGAGATGCCCTTTTGAGGGATTAACACCTACCTAATTACGGTCACGTAGCATGTTCGTTACGATCAATGGCTGGACCGTCATTATTTTAGCTCAAAGTCAAGGCGTTTTTACGACAAGACTATGACCTTAGTTCTAGGCCTAAAGAAAATGACTTAGCACGAAATGGAGCACCTTCACAAGGTCCAGGGAATGCTAAGAACTCAGTGGAATGCTTCAAGATGGCCTGAAACTTCTCTAAGTAAGCCTGAGGAGTTAAGAGTGAAGATGAGCAAGTTACAACTAACAAAATGCCCATTTAAATAGTTGTGGAGGAGCTAGAAGAGGTTGCCAGGTGTTTATGGACGTAAACAAGTGTCCCAAGTCGTGGCAAGAGGTGACAAAGTGTGGAAATGGCAACAAAGGTGGCATAACATGGAGCTGCCAAGTTTCTAGTCATTGGCAGGTCCTTGCGGACCTTATGGTTTTATCCTTGCGGTCCGCAAGGCCTCCTGGCGCCCACAGTTTGAAATTTGGTTATGGACCGTAACCACTTATGGTTGTGGTCCACAACCGACTCCCAGAGATGGAATTTTGGCATTTTATTATATTGGCCCCTCAACTATTAGTCACCTTAAATAGTGATTATAATTTAATGAAATGGCGACTTTGGTCCCTTTCGTTTATACAGACGTCATACGGGAATTACGTGACACGTGTCGGAATTTTATTGGACGTAAGAACACGTAGTGTTACAATGGTTTTAGATACTCACATAGTCTATTTATGCATTATGATGTTTTTAGTCAGGAAATTTCCAATGGTTGTATTTCCTTTTTGAACAATCTAATGTTTTATTCGATTATATGAAAATGAAAATTTTGAATCATAATATATTATCACAAATTTAGTATTATTATGTCTTTGAACAATCTATTACGTCTCGCAACGATGTTTCGTCCATCGGTTGGGTTGTGACCCACAAAACCTAGACCTCAACATAGGAATTTATACTACTTACCTATCTTGCTGATCAAGTAAATTGAAACCTATTCAAACACTTAAATATTAAGGCATAAACGATAAATAAACTCTATCCTAATCTAACTTGGACTCCAACTCGAATACTTAGTCAATTAAACAAATTTGACAAGCAGGCTTCGGCTCAACAACTTCCAGCCGCATCCCAGCATCAACTCAGCTCAAGTCGCATTCTTCAACTGCGACCCTACATCTCTAGCTGCAACACTAAGCTTCCTACTTTGACTCATACTTGTCACACCCATTAAGCCATGGCCTGGGTGGGTTGTCTTCCTGACTCTGGTTTTGGCTCCAAGTGTTGACTCAACCTTAGCCGCATCCTAGCTTCGACTCAGCCCTAGCCGCATCTTAGCTCCAGCTTCATCCATTTGCATCTCGTACCTTTTCAAACTTCAACAAACTAGAAGGACTTCGACCTAGATGAAATTACAACTCCATGCAATAGGTTGCGTCTTGCGGCCTGAACTCTAGTGCTGAATTCCAACATGATCAGTGCTATTTCATCAATTCATTAAACAAACATACAATACAAATCATTTAATTGCAGTTTTTAGGAACCGAAACTTGATCTTGGTAACCTAAAAAAAATTACAAACAACCATTTTTACGAACTAAATTGAAACCAAATGTGAAAGGGTGATGTTGTAGTTGCTTTGGTACTTGTGGATTTTCAGGAAATTTGTACAATGTTTGGGTTGTGTTAGATTTTGGGGTGTGGGGGCGCGAAAAGCCATCAAGTGGACCACCATGCCGCCCTCGGTGTCGCCACAGGGTTCATTGAGCTACGTCGAGAAGTCTACAAGCGTGAAAGGGAAAAGCAATGATGATACAGCAGTTGTAACGATTACTTTTTCAAAAGATAAAATTCAAATATAAATAACACTCCAACTCATTTTTAAGCACATAACTCATATTTTAAGCACATTTTCAACATTTTAACTATTCAAACACTCCAACTATACATAGTTTGATTACAATATTTTAAGACACGAACACGACTTGTTATGACACGAACTCGCCCTAGAGGAGTGGAGTGTTGAGTCTAGGGCAAGCATATTTTGTTAGACACAACCTCTTAAAACACGAGCATGATAAGACACGAACACGGAATAGGTAAACGCAACATGACACAAAACTTAACAGGTCGTGTTGTGTCGACCTATTTATGACAACAAACTTGTTAAGGGTGAGACATGAACCTAGTAAGGTCGTGTCATTTCGTGTCGTATTTTCGTGTCCCTGTCTGAAATTGCCAGCCCTAGTGTGAATTCATTTCATTTTGCTCTCTAGACGAATTTCATGTCCAATATCATAGACGACCTTTTAATCTAAGTTAGAACAACAATTAATGATTAGCAACAAACATATCTCCCCGATTGTTGTTATATTGATCACACTTATTGTTATCTACTTTCATTAAAAACTTAACTTACAACGTTTTATCTTAGAAAAATAATCACACTTTCTTTACACAATTCTAGGCTGATCTTCTTAATGAGATAAATGAGTATCTCACAAAGTCAAATTCAGAAGATTGTATTGGCACAAATTTAGATAATTTAAAAATACAACTTGACCAATGTATTTCAGATATAAAAAGTAAACAAGTTATCTTTTATTGTATTTATTAGGTTGGTTATATCCTTATACATGGGTCAAAAAATAAAACCTAAAAATCACGTTTCAAAACAAAAACATGAACATAAAATTAGAGAAACAATGGTTTCTTCACTGATGATGAAGTCATGATTCTTGTTATGATGCTTTTTAGTGATGGGAATTTTAGAGAGAATTCTTAATTGGTGTTTTAGGAGTATATCCCTGTATCCATATTTATTAGTTACATAAAACTAATGGCATTCTCGATATTAAAATCATCTAAAGGGAAACCATGATGGCCCCTTAATTAATCAATATTCACAATTACTTTCACAAGTAATTGTTAGGGATCAATTATGTCATATTGACAAAGTTAACTTAAATGATCTGTAGGCCACATTACGGGTTAGTTCTAACATTCTTCCACTTGGCCGAGATATCTCTCTTAACTACTAGACCTATTGATGGAGAGCATTGTTGCATGCTATAATGTGTAAGAACATGATCAATATAAGCCTTTTCAGATAGATAGACCTAGACCTAGACCTGATATCTCATTGGTACGATCACGATGTATTTCGAGTCCTATTACATAAGAGGCTTCTCCGAGATCCTTCATGTTAAAATTTTGCGAAAGTAATTGCTTTAACTCATGCAATAAATCTAAGCTATTACTTGCCAAAGGATATTATCCACATAAAGCACAAGTATAGCAAAGTTTCTCCCATGTATTTTTGAGGTAAGTGCGGTGATCCACTTGATTATTGATAAAGCCTTGTTTTTTCATAATTTCATCAAATTTTAAGTACCACTGGCGTGATGCCTGTTATAACCCATATATGGATTTTGTTAACTTACAGACTATGTGTTCCAGACCTTTAGGTTTGAAACCTTTCGGTTAAGTCATAACACATCCTCATGTAAGTCATCATTAAGTAAAGCAGTTTTGGCATCTATCTGATGTAACTCCAAATCAAAATGAGCCACCAATGCCATAACAATCGTTAAAGAATCCTTCCATGAGACAGGTGGTACTTGATAATCGTTTTCTTCTTTTTGGTATAGCCTATAGCAACCAATCATGCTTTATAGTGTTCGACATTTCCATTCGGTTCTAATTTGGTCTTGAATACCCATTTACATCCTACAGATTTTACGCCATTACCTAACTTAACCAATTCCCAGACGCCATTATTTTTCAAGGTATCAAGCTCGTCAATTATAGCTTTATTCCACTCAGATGATTGATTATTAGATATGGCTTCATTATAAGAGGTGAGATCATTATACTTTCATAAATCCAAATCAGCTTTTTTAAGGTAGTTACATAATCATCAAAGTTAGTGGGCCTTCTTGGTCTTGATGACCTCCTAAGCTGATTTTGAAGTTCATAAACTTCATTAACTTGTTCAGGGAGTTGGTTATGCTCTTGTGTGTTTGATGTACCTTCATTATTATCGATACTAGGAGCATTAATTTATGAGGAAACAGAAGGTGATGTGGTGTCAGGTATAAGAGGTGTAATAGGAGATAAATTTGAAAAACCCATCCCCCCTCCTCTTGTACTTCTTGGAAATCATAGACTTCACCTTCACTACTCCCCTGACCTTGGAGTCCTCTAGAAAATCAGCAATTCGAGCTTCCACCATACCATTAATGTTTGAAGGGTAGTAAAATCTATATCCATTTGATTGTTCGGGATATCATATAAAGTAGCAACTGATTGTCCTCGTGTCAAGTTTCTTTTTCAAAGGATCATAAAGTGTAGCTTCGGCAATACAACCCCATACATTCATATACTCTAAGCTTGGCTTCTTTCCTATCCAAATTTCATAAGGGGTTTTTAAGAGAAATTTAGAAGGAACCCTATTTAGTATATGAACGGTTGTCCATAAAAATTTAGGCAAATTTGAGTTTGCTAACATACTTCTTACCATATCCTCAAGGGTTCTATTTCTTCTCTCAACAACAGCATCCTAATGAGGAATACCTGACATGGTAAATTGGTTCACTATCCCGTGTTCTTTACAAAAATTAAAGAAAGGACCAGGATCTTGACTAATGTCAGTATGTCAACCACAATACTCACCTCCTCTATCTGATTCAATGCCTTTATCTTACGGATAAGTTGGTTTTCAACTTCAGCCTTAAAGGTTTTAAAGATATCAAGTGATTCAGATTTTTCTTTAATCAAATACAGGTACATGTACTGAGAATAATGATTATGAAAGTAATGAAGGACGTATGGCTAGTTATGCCAGGTGAAAAAGGTCCACAAATATCAGTATGTATGAGTTTCTAATAATAAAAAACTCTTTGAGGAACCGTTTTTTATTATTATTTGTCTTTTTCCCTTAATAAATTTTACACATGTACCAAAATCGCTCAAACAAGATTTGGTAATTTACCATCCTTCACGAGCCTTAACATTTTGTCTCGTGAGATGTGGCCCAAACGATGATGCCACAACTTAGATGATGTTTTCAAATCATGTTTTCATTTTCGTTTTCTTTTATTGATATTGTCATTTACGTTATATGAAAACAAAGATTTTGAAAAACTATCATCTAGTTCTAACTTATACAAACTTCCATCCAGATAACCACAACCAAGAACTTGGGAGTTGTAGGAACGTCCACGAACAGCTCGGGAACCTAAATTTGTTATCTATTGTCCGATTAGGCGGAAACTAATGACAAGTTAACCAAATAACAAGAATTACTCGTTTAATAGTTGTTTCATTGATCTAAAGTTCAATACATTCAAGATTCGGATCCGACAGAGCTTCGCCTCTGAATTGACAAAGTTACAAATGAAATCACCAAGGCACCTATTTATAGTTGCACAAGTTCGCTGGTGGGAGAAGATGTTCGAGCGAACTTGACCTAGTCAAGTTAGGCTGAACTTGACTTCCTACACACCATGACCAACGAACTTGGCCTAAATCTCACGTAAATACGCCTCGTTTCACCTATTCTATACAGACTCGATACAAGACTATTCTATGGACATTATGCACCAATAGACTCCCTCTTGGATATCTACTTTGTCTTATTCGGTCTTTAGAAACTCTCGTTTATTCCAGACTCGTTCTCGTGTAATGACGAAGGCAACAGACATATGCACCAACAGACTCCCCATTGGATGTTGCCGCAGTCATCTACTTTCATAGACATCTTTTGTCAATAATCATCCTCGTCAGTCTTCAAGTGTCATAGTCTTCTTTGAACACCTTGTAATCATCAGACTTCAAATAAATTCCTGAGTCTTTATCTTTATCCTTGAATAAGCATTAAACTTTTATGATCTTCAAAATCTCTTTTCTTCAATTTAACTTGATAAAACTTTAATCTCCAAGCTCCCCCTTGCTGTGAGCTGTGCTCCCCCTAGCTTTGAGCTTTATCTTCAATCACATTTCATCCTGCTCCCCCTAAAACTTTACTTCCTGTTTCAAAGTAATTGGGAATTCAAATAAACATTTCAGATTCTAACCTTGAAAATTTTGAACCACATGTATTACATACCACCTGTACACAACTTGTATTTCAAATTTTAATCTTTATTTTTTAGTTATTTCAAGTTCAAATTAATGACCTTGAAAAAATTTAACATTCAAAACCTTTTTCAAATTATTTAATCTTTCAATTCTTGAAATGAAATCCACTTAGTTGATCAAGTCCAAGTTAATGACCTTGATTAACTAATTTTGTTTACCAAGTCCAAATTAATGACCTTGGCTATAACCTTGTGAACAACTGATATTATCTTCAATTTTAAAGATTCAAATTAATGAACTTTTTCTTAACAGACTTCGATGATCCATTCTCCAACATTGGCTTGTTGAAAATCTTTTTGGATTTAAAAAGTAAGTAAAGTATTTACAGAACTTTTAACAAGTAAACTAAACTATGTACAAACATATTTAAAGACTTATTTTTGTGAATTTGCGTCTAAGAATCATATTAGTTTGTTTGAGACATATCACCAGTACCGTTGACCTTTTTGAGACTTTAAGTTTTAAACTTGTTTACCTTAGATTGTCGATATGTTTGTCCACTTAAACTTCATCACGTTTCTCAGTTGTTCCAAGATATGTTAGATATGATTTATGAAACTTGACTTAACTATGTTTCCCACTTCTTGAATATACTCCCGAATCCAGATTCCCTAGATTTCATCTTACAGGTGAGTATAGCGTAATTGATATCTGTATTTGGGTTATGCGAGGCCTTGAGAGCTCAGGTTAGTACTACCATACAGACAAAGAGATGAAGGCTCGTCTTTCAAGAGTGTTCTACTTAAGGAATCTTTTCAGCATTGCAAATGATTAGATCTTTCAATTTTTTCAAGTTTGCATGCTATTTTGGGGTTTTTAGCATACTGTGATAGTCCACTGATGTACTATCATTTCCTTTTTGACAACAAAATTCTTTTTGTCTTTTTCATGTTTTTGTACTTTTTGAATTTTTCAATGTTTTTGAATTTTCAACTTTTTCATATGTTTTTTATTTTTCAACATTTTTTTTTAAAATTACTTACTCCCCCTAAAATCAAAAACATATTTTTTGGATTTTAGATTTAAAGAAATTCTTCTAAAAATGTAACAAACCAATGCGGATCCCGTGACCTTGTCGTCCGATCCTTTTTCTCAAACCTGTATCTGCAATTGTTTAACAAACAATCATTAAACTCATTTACCACTTGTAAAAGCAGTTTGAACTTGTAAGAACTTTGAAATCACTTTTTCTGTTCAACGGTGTGGATTTTCATAATTTTGACTTTTCAAAATTTTCCTTTTAACAACTTGTAATTTCAAAAACTTTTCTTCTTAACTACTCCCTCTCAAAATGACAAAGATATGACATCTCTGGATACGTTAAAACAAACTGAAGCTTCCTTAATCCTGAATCGTCTATGATAAACTGGATCTAGGAACTCCTGCACACGAAAGTAACTACTTGAAAAAAGAAACCCAAACCTTTTTGGTTTTGGGTTTGACATGATAAGCATCATAAACACTTTCAAAGTCATCATCATATTCAAAATCATCATCAAACATATCGTCTGATGTCGATTCTAAAAACGTTTTGACTTTTCCTTTCTTTGTCTGTTTGATTACTAATTCAGTTGATTTGACATTTTCAGTTTTATCAGCAACATACTTTCCTTTCTCAGACTTCTTTTTAGCCACCCAGGATTGTGACATACATCTAGCTTTCTTGATATAAAACCTCGAATCATCGTTCGTGTTTAACTTTGATTCATTTTTTATTTTTATTTCAGAAACATATTCAGTCTTTGGTTTCACAATCTCTGGTTGTTTCTTTTTCTCAACCTCAGAATAACCACTCCTTCGTGGATACATAGGCTTTGACTTCGGACACTTCCGAGCAATGTGACCAACTTCATTGCATTTAAAGCAAGTCCGGTTATCATGTGAGTGTCCACTAGTGGATTTTATACCACTTGCCGATTTAGCCTGGTCACGAAGTTCTTTTTCTTTCTTGAACTCATCGTTTGATTGCTTACCAATCTTACCTTCTTCTTGAACCGTATTCGTTCCATACACAAAGTTGATGTTTTTACCTTTGTATGCTTGGAACGTCGACTTTGAGTTCTTCATCGGTTCTTCTTCAGCTTCTAAACCCATACCAGCTCTCCTGTTCTCTGGAAAATCACCACCATTTCTACGGTAATTGTTAAAATTCCATTTGGATTTAGAGTAAAACCTTTTCTCATTCTTTTCAAGATCATCTGATGAAACTTCCATAAGTTTAAACAGTTTATCAATTTGATCTTTTACATTCTGAATCGGAAAACTTTCTTCAAAGTACAATCTATCAGATTCCTTAATCTTGTATAATACAACATTAGGATCATCACATAGATCACTTTCTGAAGATGTATCATAACTTTTGGACTGTGAACAAGAACCGTTTGAACTTTCTTCAGAATAATTTCCTAAAACATTTTTCACCACATTATTTACAACCGCTTTAATGTCATTGTTTGATTTTGTAAAGTCTACCTCAATGTTCTCAGGCAGTTCATCTCTCATTTCTGACAAAAGAAGAATGTTAAATGCCTTTTCAACTTCATCATCTTTCTTGCAACAGTAATTTTGAAGAAGTGGTGGAGGAACATTTCCGTACACTTTACATTTTGATTTTTCACCATTTTCCTCCGAGTTAATCGTAGGTAAAATGTGATCAATGACATAAGCATTAGTGGTATAAGATTTTAGCAATTGGCTTACCCGTTCAGTTTCAATTTTCATAGCATGAAGCTCTCTTTTTGTTTCAGCAATTGTGTTAATGTACATGTTAATTGCCTTTTGTTTATCAAGTACTATGGCTTTTAACATTTTTTCATTATCACCAAGTTCAAGATTAGCTTTTTCGACATTTTTATATTTGCCTTGTATATTGTCATAAGCTTCTTTCATGTTTCTGTAATCATAACGAAAAGTTTCATTATGTTTAGTTAATTCTCTTATGACTTTGACCTTATCAAGACATGGTTCACAAGGACTTGTGCACTTTGTGTAAGGTTTTTTAACCTCCACAACTTTCACAACTTCCTTTTCAGACATTCTTACCTCAGCTTTTACCTTCCCAGCTTCCTCTGTTTTCTGCTTTTCGAGATTTGCAATCTCCTCTTCCTCAGCTGCATGTTCCAGAACAACATCAACATCTGATGCTTTGGAATCTTCCATAACCTCAGCCATCATAGCAACTCCAGTTTTCTTGCCAATATATCTGTTCCAGTCAAATCCATCTTCTTCTTGATTAGCAACAAGAGCTTGTTCGGCTTTCTTTGCAGATTTATCTTCAACTTCAACTTGTGTTCTATTTGGATATGATTTGTATTGCAACACTTTCTTGTAATATTCATTACCGGTTCCAAAAGGGTTTTGGTTTCCACTTGCTTCTTGGTTATCGTATTCACGTTTGAAGTGCCCTTTTTGTCGACATCTAAAACAAGTAACTTTCGTTTTGTCGAAACCAAGTTTATTGCTTGAGTTACCAATATCCCTTCCAGTGAGTGCTACAAACTTTGAAACTCTTCGGATAATCGATGCTAAAGACCATTTGATGTCCATCAGTTCCAACTCTTCCTCATCTACCTGATCATAATCTTCAGCTGTCATTTCAGGATTTCCGATCTTTCCAGCAACAAGACTTTCATACGATTCCAGAACTGTAGCAAGAAGTGGTATGTGTTGTTTCGCAACTTTTTCAGGAAACACATTCTTTAAATCTACTGCTATGTTGCATTGGAAGACATTTGAACTAGCAGTGGATTGGCTTGTCTGATGAGATTGACTTTGAGAAGAATAATTTGAACCAACATATGAATAACCAGTGTTTGGAGAATACTGATTTTGTGACGATTGATCTGATGTATTCATGTTTGCACTAAATGCCGTTTGGATTTTCGGACTTTGAATCGGAGTATCTTGAATACCTCCTTTGTAATAGACACCTACATCTTGGACAACATTAGCGTTTTTGGATTTCGCTATTTTCATCAGCTCCATTTCATGACCTTCTAACTTGTCAATGAAAGACGACAATTTAAAGTGTCTCCAAGATGGACTATTCTTCAGAATCGTCAAATATGTTGTCCATTCTCCTTCTGGAAGTGCATCGGCCAATTTCTCAATATGCTCTTCATTTGATCGTTTAATATCATGTCTTCGCATTTGGACCATGAGGTGACAATATCTATCGATCATTTGTTTCATCGTCTCTCCTTTGATCAGTGTAAAGATCTCAAACTCTTTCTTTATCAACGCCTTCTTACTCTTGACCATTTCATCACTGCCTTTGAATTTGTCACAAAGAGATTGCCATAATTCTTGTGAAGTGGTAAACTCTGGAAACAATATCAAAATATCTTCCGTTACTGATTGTTGAATCAAGCTAACCATTTCTTCTCTGCGACATAATTTGCTTTGTCGGTTGGTGAGAACTTGTTCAACAGAAGATCTTGATCACGTTCATTCTATGGCCATTTGTAACCATCTTCAACTGCAACCCAACTGTCGAATTGGTTTGCTTGTATCAATTCACAAACTTTTTCTTCCATCCTTCAAACTCATTTATACTCATTAGCTTCGGCGGTTTCTGAGTAGTACCCATTTCGTTTCGATATTCATCTGGTTTGCCGCAAGAGTATTAGCGTTTGATGATGAAGCTACTTGTGACACGAATACGTTGTGGAAATCTTCCATTTTGACAATATGATGGATTATATGAGAATATGATAAAAACAACTTGGAAATTGATTAGTAACAAGCAAGTTCGGTCGAACTTGTGTGAAACTCAAAATTTTGATTTCACCTTTAACAAGTTCGGTCGAACTTTGGTATAATTTTCTGATTTTGTACAAACACTTCAAGTTCGGTCGAACTTGAAGAAAAATTTTGAAAATTTTATCACTTCGAACGGACTTGATGTTTAAAGAAACAAAACAACAAGTTCGGTCGAACTTAAGACTCAGTTTCAATGTTTCAACTAAGTTCGGTCGAACTTATGCAATATTTCAGCAAATTTTAAGGAAGTTCGGTCGAACTTGGAGTTTAAATCTTGAAAAACTAACAAGTTCGGGCGAACTTGATTAAAATTCAATGAATTTAGTCAAGTTCGGTCGAACTTGGTCTCAAGTTCGATGGAATTGGTTTTGACAAACATGGTTTTTTGAACTTTTTGATATCAAAATGATTGAATTTGACGTCCAAACTCTCAGGGGTTTGTTATTAGTGTGTTTTACATGTCATATTCAAAAATCGCTCATTTTTGAACGTGAAATCATCAAGAATATGAAAATGTTAAGAAAAATGATAGAATGGAGATGAAATAGAGAGATTCTTGTCTGGATTCCAGCAAATTTACGTATCCAGGCTCTGATACCACTTGTAGGAACGTCCACGAACAGCTCGGGAACCTAAATTTGTTATCTATTGTCTGATTAGGCGGAAACTAATGACAAGTTAACCAAATAACAAGAATTACTCGTTTAATAGTTGTTTTCATTGATCTAAATTTCAATACATTCAAGATCGGATCCGACAGAGCTTCGCCTCTGAATCGACAAAGTTACAAATGAAATCACCAAGGCACCTATTTATAGTTGCACAAGTTCGTTGGTGGGAGAAGATGTTCGAGTGAACTTGACCTAGTCAAGTTCGGCCGAACTTGACTTCCTACACACCATGACCAGCGAACTTGGCCTAAATCTCACATAAATACGCCTCGTGTCACCTATTCTATACAGACTCGATACAAGACTATTCTATAGAAATTATGCACCAATAGACTCCCTCTTGGATATCTACTTTGTCTTGTTCGGTCTTTAGAAACTCTCATTTATTCCGGACTCGTTTTCGTGTAATGACGAAGGCAACAAACATATGCACCAACAGGAGTTTAAAATCATAGTGACCTTTCCATGCCCATGTAAAACTTCAAAACCATCATTGTCTGACTTTCGTACTATTCTAAATTTCGAGTAATTTTCAGTACATATAATGTATGATAAAGTTTAATGCAATGGCCAATTTTCATAACAAGTTGCATGGTTCCTACGACATCAACTTCAAGTTCTTCCATTCCCTCGTTCTAAATGTCCGTTGGTTTCTTTCCAGCCTCTAGATTGTAAGAAATCCATGTGTGGAATTTAGTAACATAAACAATTGAACTAGAGTCAACACACCTTGTGTTAATTGGTACATTAATATTACAGGATTTAATTATCATATATGCATCAGTACCTTTCTTACCCAGCCATTCCTTGAATTTCAAAAAATCTCATTGAAAGTGCCCTTTGTTATGACAGAACTTGCAAGGAGATTGTCCTTTGGAGACCTTAGGGCTGGAAACAGTATTTGAATTAGCTTTATGGACTTTATAACTTTCCACTTCAAAATTTCCCTTCCTTTTCACAGACTTAGTGGTAGCAGCATAAGCAAGTTCTGGTTGTTCTAGTTTCAGACGTTCCTCTTGCCTACATACACATTATTATCAACTCACTCATTGACCATTTGTCTTTCTGAGTGTTATAGTTGATCTTAAAAGTATTAAAGCGAGCAGGAAGAGAAGTGATGATAAAGTGAACTAGAAAACCGACGCTTACGGCCATGTCGTTTATCATTATTATGTGCTCATGCACACCACTAGTCCCCTCATATTGTGTAGTGAAAATCTTCATAATTAGAGAGCTCGCATCTGCTTTAGAAGATCCTTTAAATTATTCCTCAACTAAATTTAGATATTCTTTGGCATTCTATGAATCAGGTATAGCTCTCCTGATAGCACTTAATATGGGAGTCTTGATAACTATAAGGGACATTCTGTTAGACCTCTCCCACTTTTCATGATCTAAAATATGAACTGCAGTGCTTTCAGTAGTCGGAGCAATAGGAGCGTCATGCCCAAGGGCATAATCAAGATCCACCGTAGCAAGTGTAACTTTAACCGTATTCCTCCATGTGGAAAATTTTGCCCATGTCAGTAATTCAATTCCAAGGCTAGGACTAAAAGTGGATGCTAGATCAATACAAATAGAAGAGATAAAACCTTAATCATGTTTATCAAGTCAAAACATAAACATGAACATAAAATCAGAGATACTTACATGTGGGAATGGTCATCTTTGATGATGAGGAGGCCATGATTCCTATTATGATGTTTTTAGTGATGAGAATTTTAGAGAGAATTCTTTATTGGTGTTTAGGAGTGTTTCACTATATTTGAATGATTATGATGATAAACAATATTTATTAGTTACATAAAACTCATGGCATTCTCTATCTTAAAAGCATCTAAAGGGAAATCATTATGGCCCCTTAATTAGTCAATATTCACAATTAGTCAAGTAATTATTAGGGACCAGTTATGAAATGTTGGTATAGTGGCCAAATTACGAGTTATTTCTAACATATTATATTAGATAATGATAAAGATCTGTAGGGTGGATCGAGCTTTAAATATAGATAACCCTTAGAGGAGGTCAGACTCCAAGAAATTAGAGACGAATTACAAGAATTTTCTGCAACTTTTCTTCTTAATTTTTATTCATCAAAACCAAACTTAACTAAAAACCATAAATAACTAGAATGTGGAAATACTACTGCTACGAGGAAAGAACATGGAGTAATTGATAAACTACTTATTATTCTAAATGCATGCATGGAAAAACTGAAAAAACAACGTGCAACATGGAATGGTTCATTCGGATCGTATCAACTCCCAACCCCTTGAAAACGTCTTTCTCCTCAAGGACAGAGTCAAAAGAATGCTTGGTGGTCTGCCACGGTGGCCGCCATTCACGTCAAGTCTTCTGGTGGCATTTAGGCTAGTGTCCACGGAGCACCATGGTGGGCACCACTCGCGTCTTGTAGCACCTTTGATCGATGCCAAATGCTTCTTATCTGACGCAAAATTCCCAACCATGTTAAATAGGTCTAGGACTGCCTTCGGTTTGGAGAATGTGATAGGACTGCCTTCGGTGTGAAGAATGTGATGGTAGTAGTGACTTTTTTGGCTGGGTCGGTGAGTGTGGGAACTGAGTATTGTTGATGGCATAACTTGTTTTAGTAATGTGAGGGATGTTTTTTTATTGCAGATAGAGAGTAGGTTTTACTGTTGTAGGCTACACCATGGATGGTAGCGAACCATGAGGGTGGCGGTGAGGTCGGTGCCGGTATGAGGGATGTTGCGGGTGATGGTGGAGGAACGGAGCGTAATTTGGAAATGATTGCGGTGAGGGTGGCAAGGGCAGGTTTGAGGACGTCGGAAAGTTGGGCGACAATATGGGCGGTGAGAATGGAATGCATACCCTTGTCTGGAGTGGATGTGGAAGTGTCATTATGGAAACCATGTTTGAGTTCAAAAATGAAAGCACCATTGATAAAGATCGGTAGAGTGGATCATATTATGTTGATGCATATGTCTGTTGCCTTCGTCATCAGATAACATCGAGTCTGTATTTAGGATCGTAACGTTTAAGTTTGTATGACTTAGGCCAAGTTCGCACGAAGTTGTGATGAGATGGACAAGTTCGTACGAAGTTGCACTTCGTACGAACTAGGTCAAGGACCTTTTGGTGCGAACTTGCATGTCTATAAATAGCCGTCTAGGATCTTTCATTTGTAACACTTTTGCATTCTGTATGATAGAGCTCTGTCCGTCTGGAAACTCGATGTATATGATTGAACATTAATAAACTGACATTTAATCTACTAATCTCGTGTATTTGTCACTATTACATGTAATTTCCGCTTGCATGGACTAGATAACAAATTTAGGTACCGTAACTAAAGAACGGATCGATCCTACAAGTGGTATCAGAGCTATGGATGCCTGATTTGTTGATATCTACATGAGACATCTTCTATTTCTACTCATTTCTTCTTATTTTTTTACCTTTTTAATGAAATTCACGGTCAAAATGGGCTTAATTTTGAATATGTCATGTTAAATCACCTAGTGATAAACCCCTGAAAGTTTCAGACCTAAATTCAACTGAATTCATGTCAAAATTTACAAAAAAAATCAAGTTTTGGGAAACATTCCTGTCCGAAGTGATTAACCAACTTCGCACGAAGTTGCAGTCAAAAGTTTATAACTTGAGTTTGTGTAACTTCGTACGAAGTAGCTCAAAGTTCTTGTTAAAATTGTTACCCAGTTCGCACGAACTAGGATCCCCCCAAGTTCGTACGAAGTAAGGTTCTAAAAAAACAGGTTTAATGATATAATCTGGTAAAAACAGGTTTCGGAGAATTTTTAAAAGTTTTTAGCAAACTGATACGTTAAAATTGTCGATTAAAAAGTCTTATTTTGCTTCAAGCTTTTGAAAACCTAGTTTTTATCGAAAATGGAAGATATTGAATTTGAAAAAATGAATGATTGGAAAGAGGTGCCTTCATATTTGAGTTCTCATGAAACGTATAACTATTTGTGTTAAAAGATCTGAGAAATTTAAATGTAAAAGGATGAATCTGTGAATGATCTAATAGAACGATTTTATGTCATGGATAACAAGTTAAGAGACTTTGATAGTGTGTTTCAATTCCAAGATCATGAGAAGATTTTGAATTTAGCAGATGCATTACCATCAGAGTAGAATGGCTATTTGAAAGAATTAGAAAAGGAGCCTGGTTTGTCAATACATAAATTTTTGGAAAAGATTAAAGATCACATTCTTGTAATTGAAAAAAATGAAAGTTTTAAAGAAGGAAAGTGAGTTTGTGATTAAAATGGAAAATGAAAGTGTAGAAGTTAATAGTGTTGTATATGATAAAGAACCAGAAGAATCTAGTCAATGCTATTATACTGATAATGAATTTCTTCAAAATGCTTGTCAAAGTTTTAATAATCCTGAAGTTTATCAATCTTTTGCAGGTCTATTAAGTAATCAAGGAAAAGATATGATTGCAGAGAATATGATTGTAGAGAAGCTCTATATGGATCGAAGAGAAGAATAAGAGGAATTTACTAGGATTGCACAGGACAAAAGAGTTGAAACTGTTCAAAAAGAAGAAATTGTGGAAGAAAAACAGTGCGCTAAATGTCTTGAACCATGCAAGTCGTGCTTAGAAAAGGATGAAATCATTAACGAACTTAAAAAACACAATGAACATTTAGATATGATTACAGAACAGTGAAAGAAGCATATGATAAAATGAATGGAACTTACAACATGGTTGAGCAAGCAAATTTGGAACAATATGAAACGATCATAATGTTAAAAAGCAACATTGATGGATAAACAAGGTGCTATTAACATTTACATTAACACTATTGCTGAGCTCAAACATGAATTGCAAGAAATAAAAATTGAAATTGAAAGAGTAAATCAGTTGTTGCTCAGTTATACAACGAATGCTTACGTCATCGATCATATTCTTCCAACCATTGGGTCGGAAGAAGATGATAAAAAGACAAAAGGTAAGAAAAATGCAGATTATAGAAATGTTTCACCTCCATTGTGTGAAAGCTACTGTCGAAAGAAAGTAGAAGGAATGGATAAGGCGCTCAATTTAAAACTTAAAACTGAAATGAAAGGTGAGTTGCCTGATAACATTGATATAATCTACACAAAATCTAACGATGATAGTGAAGCACTTGTTAATAAAGTCATTGAAAAAGTTTTGGCAAGTGAATCTGATGATGGCAACTTTGAAAGCGCCAACTCGAGTTTGAATAGTTCAGAAGTTCACAATCTGAAAATGAAGATGGTACTCTCTCAGAAAATAGCCTAAGTGATGATCCAAACGTTGTACTATAAAAGGTTAAGGATTCTGATAGACAATACATTGATGAAAGTTTTCCAATTCAGAATGTGAAAGAGGATCACATTGACAAACTATTCAAACTTGTGGAAGTTACATCAAAAGACCTTGATATAAATGAGAAGAAATTCTATTCAAAATCTAAGAAAGTTTTTAACAATTACCGAAGAAACGGTGGGGACTTTCCTGAAAATAGGAGAGGGGGTGTGGGTTTTGAACAGAAGGAGAATGAAACAAAGAAGTCACCCCAACACGAAAATAAAAGAAAGAAAATGGAGTTTGTGTTTGGGACTAACACTGTTAGTGAGAAGGATTCGATTGGGAAACAAACGAATGATGAATTTAAGAAAAAACAGTTGCTTCGTGAACAGACAAAGTCCACAAGTTGAGTAAAATCTACTAGTGAGAAATCTGTTGATACACGGACATGTTTCAAATGTAATGAAGTAGGTCACATTGCAAGAAAATGTCAGAATTCAAAATCTGTTCATCAAAACAAGAAACATTCAGAAGATTTGAAACAAAAATCATCATTAATGTTTGTACCAACACAGGTTTGGAAAAAATGTACAGAAACTACAAACAAGGTAAAACCAGTTATTACTAAGTTTTCAAATTTTGAAACTGGTGAATCCTCGAAAAGTAATGAACAAAAGGTTTGCACATTGTATTTCAAGAAAGCTTTAAGGAAAAATCAAACATGGTTGGTCAAAGAAAAAGAAGTTACACAATCAGTGAAATTGAAAGTTTAAAGGACTTTCCAAAACTTGAGAAAGTCCAAAATAAACCTGTTTGTGAAAAGAAAGTCAAAATTGAGGTTGAAGAAATAACACCTAAGACTGAAAAGACTTGGGTGTCACCATTCAACTAATTATTGTTTGAATTTTTGTGCAGGAATTTCCGAGATAAAAGCAAATTACTGAGAGTGAGGTTCAGTGGCACACAATGAAGATTAGGGTCGGGTTAACAAGTTCTATATAAAGGCCATTTTTTAAAATTTTGAAATTTCAATAACGTTTACTTTAAATTTTTTAAAATTTTTAAAGAAAATTTGAAAAATTACACCGAACCCTCATGGTTGAATAGACAAAACTTATGGATATAAAAGTTTTATAAACACATAAGTGTCAAGGTTTTTGTCATCATGAGGGGGAGAGGGTTTAAAAGAAAACGTGTGAAGCAGTAATGGATGGCGAATTGAAGTAATTCTCATCGGTTGGTCAATGTTTTCGATAAATCAAAAATACAAAAATATGTTTTTGAATTTTAGGGGGAGAAATTTTTTTTCAAAAAATCCAAAAACATATTAAATGCAAAATGTACAAAATCATGAAAAAGGAAAAAAGAGTTTTGTGTCAAAAAGGAAATGATAGTACATCAGTGGACTATCATAGTATGCTAAAGATTTGTAAAGTTTAAATGGATTAAACAATTCTTACTGCGGATGCGTCGATAGGCTTTACACGTTCAGTAGATTGTTTCCGGGATATAAACTAAATTTTACAACTGCTTAATTTGTGGATTAACATCTCTCGGAAAGAGATTGCGTGATTCTGAGATACGAGGTCTTTATAGATGATTGATATCTGGGGTATTATACAAGTTCTTCTGATTTTGCGTAAGCAGTGGCCTAGAACTTCTATAATACTTTTGCTTATAAACCCTAAACTGCAGCGAATTGTAAGTATCGAAAGATTCAAAACAATTGCAGTCAAAAGATTCCATATTGGAACAATACCTTAAAGTCGAGCCTTCATCTCTTTGTATGTACGTTGGTACTAACCTGAGCTCTCAAGGTCTCACATAACCCAGATACAAATATCAGTTAAGCTATATTCACCTGTAAGATGAAATCTATGGAATCTTGATACGGGAGTATATTCTGAGATGGGAACCATAGTTAAGTCAAGTTTCTTAAATCCACATAATGTATCTTGGAATAATTGAGAAATGTGTCGAACTTTAAAGTGGACAAATATATCGGCAATCTAGGTAAATTTGTTTAAAACATAAAGTCATGAAAAAGGACAACGGTACTGGTGATATGTCTCAAGAAAACTGATATGATCCTTTTAACGCAAACTCAACAAAAATATGTCTATATATGTTTGTACATAGTTAGTGTTTTTTATATTCATTTTCATAAAACCAAAAATATTCTATCTTTTTAGTTTCGACTACTGATGATGAAAAGTTGATTTCAAAGTCTAGAGTTGCTAAACAAAATCTTAAAAATTGGAATTGTTCTGAAAGTATAAAAGTTCATTAATTTGAAACTTACATTTGAATAATTATATCAGTTTAGTTTCAAAATGTTTAATTAAGATCATTAATTTGAACTTGAAACATAAATCAGATATTCAAGGTCATTAATTGGACTTTATTAATTTAGAGGGTTTAAAACTGATATGATGATTAAAATTTGAAATGATAATGTATCTGAGAATATTTCAAAGTTTGAATCTGAAATATTTATTTGAATGCTTAAGATTCTTTGAAACAGGAAGTAGATTTTTCATGGGAAGCTGGATAATCATGTTGATTAAAGATAACAGAATGCTCAAAGCAAGGGGAGCACGTTGATTCAAGTTTTATCAAGACAAGCTCAAGAAAACAAAAATAGGATTGAAGAAGATTCGAATATCATTTACGTTAAAGTTATTCAAGAATTAAAAGATCAGAGAATATTAAAGACTCTGGAGTTTACTTAAAGAGTGATGACTACGGCAACATCCAAGGGGGAGTCTATTGATGCATATGTATGTTACCTTCGTCATCAGATAACATCGAGTCTGTATTTAGGATTGTAATGTTTAAGTTTGTATGATTGAGGCTATTTTCGTACGAAGTTGTGATGAGATGGACAAGTTCGTACGAAGTAGCACTTCGTACGAACTAGGTCAAGAACCTTTTGGTGCGAACTTGCGTGTCTATAAATAGCCGTCTAGGATCTTTCGTTTGTAACACTTTTGCATTCTGTACGGCGGAGCTCTGTCAGTCTGGAAACTCGATGTATATAATTGAACATTAATAAACTGACATTTAATCTGCTAATCTCGTGTATTTGTCACTATTACATGTAATTTCCGCTTGCATGGATTAGATACAAATTTAGGTACCGTAACTAAGGAACGGATCGATCCTACAAATTCTAAGGACAGATAACCCTTAGAGGGGGTCAAACTCTAAAACCTTAATACCTGAATTTGCAACAAAAACTAATAGTATCCGTCATAAAAATTTGGAAGAAACCACAAGGACCAACGATGTAATTTTTTCTTTCAAAGATATGATATAAGAGTTCGAATACAATTTACAATACATTAACTTGTAAAAAACAAAACAAATGGATTATTCCAAGGTAAATTTCTACTAAATTGTGAAGGATAAGAATCCATAAAAATGGACATTTATATGACTTCTTGCTAGCTTGTATCCTTGCTTGTTTATCCTCATCTACTTGTCCGCATCGCGAAGTTTGAAGTTTGACGTGTTTGTGAACGACGAAGACGACGGCCATAATGCTAAATGAGTGTTTTCTGAAACAAATAATTCACCTTTCTATTATTGTTTATTCATTCGCTTTAATTGTGAGAATCCAGTGAGAAATATATTTTTGTTAGAATACTTTACAAATTGTTACATGAAGTGAATCTTTTATAGGTTTTAAAAAAAACATATATCTTAAAATAATACACACAGAAACATACATATATATATAATTATATCTTAATACGTAATTTTATTAAAAAATTAATTATCATATATGTATAATAGGAACTAAATCGAGTTGAGAGAACTCTTAGGAACTCAACTTTCATTTTTTTTCAATTTGTTTTTCACCAAAAAACATTTAAAAAAGTTTAGATTTCAAGGGGAAAAAAAAAATCTAAGCCACTTCTTTACGATGACAGTTTCACACCCACCTTAAGGCTACAGTGAAAAAAAATATGGTTATAAAAATTCTTACAGGACCCAAAAATATGTAATAAAACCAGTAAAAAAACATGCAAGTTGTTTACTCACATTTGCAGCAGCAAATTCCTACAGTAACACGAAATAAGTAGTAAATTCATACACTAACATGAAACCAGTAAAAAAAGTAAGTAGTAAAAAATTATGGATTTTTTTTCCACAAGGTGCCTTATTTTGTGGTATTGTACCTTTGTACAAAATATGTAAAAATGTAGTAAAAGTAGTAAAAATGTAGTGGAATCAGTAAAAAAATTGTACAATAGTTTTTACTCATTATTTTAAGCTACAGATTATGTTGTAGTTTTCCAGATTTGCAACAGTAAAATCCTACGGTAAAAAAACAATGTAAACTGTAGCTAAAACAATAAGTACAAACTGCAATAAAAAGATAAAATTAAAACATAAACAACTTAAATGTTAGGCATCGAAAGTCTAAAACAACACAAACATGCTTTGAATTTTCATTTAACAAAAAGAAACATCCAATACAAATTTTAGATTTTTTTCATAGTATTTTGATATTCAAATAAACAATGTAAACCAGTTAGTAAAACTGAGTAAAAAACTGCAATAAGAAACATCAATTAAAAAAAAGCTACTTAAATCTTAAGTTTTTTAATTCGCGAAACCTAAAACAACGCCACAAACACACCTTAAATTTTCATTTAACAAAAAAGAAACTTCCGAAGCCACTTTCAGATTTTTTTTCATTGTATTCTTTAAAGTATAAATATTATGTATTTATGCTATAATTACTAGATACAAAATCGAATTGCTTGCATTTTGAGGGGAAAGTGAATTAATTTGAAACGTTGGACAAAAACCTACCATAAATAGGCGGCCATGATCTTCGTCGTTCAAGAAACACCTCAAACTTGATTCGCTTCCTCTGTGATCACTTGTAGAAGATTCAAAGGAAGTTGAAAATGAATGGAAGACTAAAAAGAAACGAATCTCCTTATATTTTGGAAGGTTGTACTTGGTGTGATGTACTTTGTACTACATATATGTACTCCAATCTCAATGATCCTAACTCAATCGTACAAGAGAAAAATACTATATTGATTTTTTTTTCTTTTTATTTTTATTTTTGCAAAAATACAGAAATAAGAATAAAAAAGCAAACAAACAAACAAACAAATTCCAGATATGTTATCATGTACCCAGTGTTGTAAAAATCGTGACTAGGCGGTGACTAGTCGGTAACTATCACTACTCGTTAGTCGGGTCTAGTCGGGCCTAGTCGGTCAACCAAAAATCGGCGATTCCGGCCAGATTGCGGCAAAAAACCTGTATATTCCAGCCAAAACCTCTAAATTCCGGCCAATTTCCAACCAAACATGTGAATTCCAACAATTAATCTTGTATACTTAAAAAATGAGTTGAGTAAGAGTTACAACCTAGCTACTTAAAATAGTTACCTATAAAAATTTGTATATGTATACATAAAACTGAAGATTACATATAAAAAACGATCTGATTAATCTCGAGTAATCCCGAGTAGTCGCTATTCCCCACCTCACCGGCTGACTAGCGACCAGCGAGTTCTCCAACCTTGCATGAACCTCATTAAACTGATCCCAAAAACCCTGTTACCTGAGTAGTGCTCGATAACTTATTAAACTGATTGTTATTAAGGTTTGTAATAGGTTAGACCTTTCAACACAAAAAAAAACTGAACTAATTAACCTCGACCACAATTAACCGAAACTACATCACTTCTACTTTTGGTCTATTATCAAGTCGTAAATACCATTGACTCAAATAACGTTGGGGGTTTATGTTCCTCTCATAAATTATATTTCAACTTTTGGCGTGAGTTTAGTCAGGGCCTAGACTGCGCTTTCGCTAGACAAATGTATTTAAATGATGCTCAACAACGTCGCGCGGGACTCCAACTATATCGGCAGGAGACCAAGCGAAGATATCCATATTCTTAAAAAGAGTTGCTTCAACTGTGCTTGAATATTTTCAGATATTGTCGGCCCAATGTGATAGTCTGCTCTGGATATTTTCGGTTGAGCACCTATTGTTCCGGCTTTGTGTGTGGTGTGGCTCTTGCAGCCATTGTTAGGCGCACATCTTTCGCTATCATGATTTCCTTCTTAGTGTATATGATAGCTACCTCAGTCTCGGTGGGGAAACCGATGGTGGAATGGGGCGTGGAGGTAATCATACTACTGAAGTCACCCTGCAAATCTCTCCCTAGGAGAATCTTGTGCCTTGAGTTAGTGGGCATGACCATAAAGGTTACCTCTTTGGTACTCGAATGCTTCCCATCGGTGAGTGTTACGTCAAAAGTGATATGGCCAGGGGAAACAACTTCGTTACAAAAACCTGTGAGCAGCTGGCTCATGGTGTGCTTTGTCTTCTACATCGAAGTGATTAAAACATTGCTCGTATATGATATCTATTATGCTCTCTGGATCAATGAAGACATAATATGTTCTTTAATGGCCGATAACGCCGGTGATGATGACAAAACGCTTGTCGCACGGCCCACCGCGTACTACTGGGAAAATTACTTGTAGCTCTCGCGAGTTGTCATGTTGCTTGCGTTTGCTTAGGCTTCGCTTGTTGTGCCTTGTTCCACCTTGGATCATGTGGGTCTATGCCTGCTTCAGTTTCTTATTGCTTGGTCCCGCATCTTTGTGGGTGATCTGTCGGATTTCCTTGCGAACATTCTGAACAAGGCTTGTGAATTTCCCACTTTTCAATGCTTTCTCGATTTCTGTGTGTAGGCTTATGCAATCCTCGATCTTGTGCCCCGAGTCCTTATGGAACTCGTAATAAAGGTTAGGGTCTTGGCCCTTCTTTTTGCACAGTTGTAGAGATGGTCTGAATTGATGGTTCGCTGTGCTCAGAATTTCATGTATATTTTTCGTGAGCGAAGTCCATTATCTTTCTCTATTTTCTTGCTTGATATTTTTCTTGTGACTGATTTGGTTGATCACAGCCTGCGTATCGTTTATGGAGCTGTTTTGTTTTCACCATCGCAACCGCTTGGTTGTGAGTTTCTCCAAGGCATGTTTCTACCCTTGTTGCCTCTGTTGTTATTGTCTTGATTGATACTGTTGTAATGATGGCTTCTTCCGTGCGTTAGATTACGTTAGGTTTGCGTCCAAACCTTGGTTGCCGAGATTAATTTTTCCATTCCTTTGGCATGCCATGTTTGCCAGAAATGTTTCAGACGAGATCATCACAGTGCACCACGTTGGTGAAGTGCGCGTGGAGAAGGTCTTCACTTACATCGCCAATCTCGAGGCACTCTTTGTTGTATATAGTGAGAAAGTCTTTGATTGTCTACGCCATATCTTCATTATCTCCATGGTGTTCTCTGGCATGACGTCTTTGTTGGCTGAAATGTTGCCAAAACTTCTCCTCTAAATCGTTAAATGACTTGATCTTTGTTGGTCGTCCGGGTCCGATGAACCGCTAAGTTTTCCTACATTCAGTGGGAGTTTTATTTTTCCAACGGAGCTAAAGCGATATTAGACACGTACTTAGATTCTTCTGTCGCTGCGGCTGGTCTACACACCAGGTTGAAATCGTGTTCTGCTGCTGGGTTATACATTGTGTGTGGGCATGGCTTCTATGACCGTTGATTGGCTTCTAGTCTATCAAAAACACTCGATCAGTCTCCCAGTTGTACATCCCCGATTCTCCCGAGTACGAGTCCCATTTATCGTGGGAGATACGGTGAGGACCTAGGTGGTCTTAGACAGGAGTTCTTCTACGCAGGTACTCATATTGCGCATCGTCATGTCTTGCCGTGTTTTCCCTAGTATCACGTGTGGTGCTAACATCATAATAAGATTCTTCGTGTTGGTGTGGGGCACCCCCTGTACACGCACGATCACGTGTCGAGGAGGTGTAATCCGGTACTCTCTAACTTGACTGCACCTATGGGTTTGTTGTGTGGTAGCCGGAACTTGTGCGCACAGTTACGCATATACTTCGTTCAGCGCGGCTTGAGACTTCATAAACCAGAATGCGGGGGGCCCCTCTGGAAGTAATGAAGCGATTTGGGCAGGCGGGATGAAATGTTGTGTTGCTCGCGCAGCACTTCCGTGCGCGTGTGTAACCCCATCGTCTTTCTTTTGGTGAACCCGTCAGCACGTGGGGTTTAGACGTGCGCATTGTCCGCGCCCGGAGCATAATGAGAACTTGACCCAAAGTGTAAAAGAGGTGTTCCATGCCATGGCGGTGAACAGGAAAGGAAAGAAAAGAAAAGGATGATAAGTAGTAAGAAAAAATCGGTGCGCACCAATGAAGAAACACCAAGTCTGAATCCTTGGGATTTATCCTTGAGGGAACGGTCCCGTCAAATGATGGTTGATCCTTAATCTTTTCTTGATAATAAACCGATAGCAATCTGCAAAACAGAACACCGTGAGACTCGTTACAAGTATGAGAATGAGAGTGCCGATGTTCAAACCTAGAGGTGAATGTAACATCCGTAAAAAACCGGGTTAACCAAACCCGCTTCGTTTATTAACCGAACATTCAGTTAAAAATTTCGTTGCATATTTAATACTCAAATTAATTTTAAACGATACATAATTAATAAGTATATTAGAATATAAAATTTATATTTGAAAATTTATTAAAAATAGTGAAATCAAAATTAAATGCTGATGCCGGGTTTCGAACCCGGGTCAGCCGGGTAACCTCAAAGTCTTAACTCGCGCACACATAACCACTCCGCCACTTGATGTTTTTGTAAGTTTTAGGAAACAATTAAAACTTATGAACAACCATGAATCAACCTGTTGCGCCAAACTGAAACCGTAATCGGCTTCCAACCGTCCAAAACGTTTGAGTGATCGCGGATTCTAAATTATAACCGATGCACCGACGATCCTAATCAATTCAGTCTTGAATTAACTTGAATTCTGGTGATGTTCGGTTTTTGTAACCGAAGATATTCATTTCCTGAATTACTCCAACAATAGGTTCCACTCTCGACTCAAAATCATCCGCAGAACCTTCAATTTCACTTTCGCTCTATTTTCAGTTCGTCGGAAAAGCTTTTTGAACTCGCCGGACTTTCGCCGGAAAACCGTGTCTTCCATTAAAACAGTAAGTTTCTCAATTCTTCTATCTTCTATCAGTTGTTAAGCTTTTGCTAACTCAAACCCTTCAATCAGAATCAGTTCCAGGCGACGATATCGGATAATCATCATTCGCCGGAAAATTTCTGAGAATTCCTAGAATTCGCTGTGAAACGGTATAAACCTTTAAACCTTCTTATAACTCTTGTTCAGTACTTCAATTCCACATCTAGCTAATCAAAATTGTTAATTGGTCCGCTCAGACAAAGTCCATAAAAACAGAGCCGACGACTTCGCCGGAACTCTGAGAAAGATCATTTCTCCGGTATGTTTACTTCCAAAATCTTCCATGCCATTTCATTTTAATCATTTGAATGTTTGTCAATCGAATTAAACATGAAACAGTTGAATTATCATTATCTGTGTTCTTGAGCGAAGAAGACGAAGTTTGTTTATGTTATAAGATTAATTAAAATCAGTATTATGAACAGGTTAGACATACAGTCCAGCGGTGGACTATGTGCAAACAAATACATACACGTCGCGAGTTCGATTCCTATCACAACCTTACTCTCTTAAATAAAAATGCTCTTTTTAACCGAACCGGGATAACTCACAGAATCATGTTAAGTATAATAAAAACCGGATTATTAACCAGGTTAGACACACAGTCCAGCGGTGGACTGTCTGCAACACTAACTCATACGTCCTGGGTTCGAGACTGGTTGACGGTACCGGTTCAAGGCAATTAAAATCCTTTTTAAAAAATAAATGATTTTCGGATTAAATTAAATAGTATATAAATATAATTAAAAACAGAAATATTTCGAGTTAGACACGTAGCACAGTTGGTAGAGCTGCGTGCACGTGTACGGAAGGTCACGAGTTCGAGTCTCACTCAGTGCAATAATATTCACAGCCGAACCGGTCAACGGTCAAAAGTCAACATTTTTTATTATTTTTATTTATTTATTTAATTTAAAAATCAATTAAAAATACTTAAAAATAAAGTTTTTAAAGTTAGAAAATAGTCTTAAACTCACAAAAATATATCCAAAAATCCTATTAAAATTGTTAATAAAATCCACTTATTTACCATACCTTTTCGTTATTAACTAGGTTAGTTATTCCTCGTCGATCAACTCTCTAAACTCGTGCGCATCCAACATCATCAAGAGAACGCACCCAATGTGAGTGAATCTCTACAAATTCCCCATTTAATCACGTTTTTGGGGTGTATCATGTGTCTTATTATTTATTATATTTAAACTATTGTGCATCCATCATATCCATGAACAAAAGTGTATTCAACATGTATCAACTGTTTGTGTGGTTATTGTTTAGATTAAATTTATCATTTCAGTACATACATTATCATAGGCCGCCGCTCCCCATTACATTATGAGCGTTGAGCTGTTCCCCATTACATTATGAGCGTGAACCAGGCGTTGCCAACATACGATCGGCTCCGTTTGATAGAGCCTTGATCGTACATACATTATCATAGGCCGCCGCTCCCCATTACATTATGAGCGTTGAGCTGTTCCCCATTACATTATGAGCGTGAACCAGGCGTTGCCAACATACGATCGGCTCCGTTTGATTGAGCCTTGATCGCACAAACATTTATCATAGGCCGTCCGTTCCCCATTACATTATGAGCGTGAACGTGACGTTGCCAACATATACAGTTTCATTCATGTTATATATTCATGTAAGTTGGTTTGTTATTGTATGTTATGGTTTGTTATTGTATGTTATTGTTCGTTGTTGTTTGTTATTGTATGATTATTTACATTTGCTCACATATGATTATTGCACAATTTTTCCATATTAAATACAACAAGAAATAAATAATAAATGTTTTCTAACAAGGTTCACTCGCCAACTTTTGTTGATCCAAAAACCATTTTTACACATGATACAGGTGGACAGGATGAAGCAAGGAACACATAGGAAAGTGCCTTAGAAGAAAAATAATGAAGTTTAGATAGATGTATAGAACATGTTGTATTTGTATGATTTGATTGTATGATCTCCTTTAAATTGTAATAATAAATATGAAACATTATAATAAATGTCATGAGCTTTGATGAAAACCCAATCATGCCCCGATCACCTTTTCCGCTGTGGGTCGGGGTGTGACAGATTGGTATCAGAGCTTTTGACTATAGGGATATAGGATAGGTTATTAGACCCTTAGAGCCTATACTATAGTTGATTAGATTTTAATTGTTTATGTTGTTACATGCAAACTCATGATGTTTATTTTCTTTCATATTTATTACATACACAAATGCATGCAAACACTTCCAATATTACATTTTGTGATACATAGTGAATTATACTTACAGTCAAACATACATACTTACATACATATTCATCATACATATTTCAAAGTTCACAAATTCAATTCATCTTCATACTTCCGTTATTCAAGATTTTGTCGCATTTTTCATTTTTCAAATCTCATCAAAGTGAGTTCTGCGACGGCCATGTAGTAACTGTAAGGGTACAAGTACCGGTAGTCGGAACGTCCTGTCTAGGTTGGCATTCGTATAAATCCAATATAACGGACCAGTTTGCCTACCTGGGGACTAACGATGAGAGTACGAAGGACCTATTAGGCCAAAGCATGCCACACCAAACGTCGTTCGAACTAACCCCACTTTGAGGTGTCACCGTGTCCACACCTGGATACATTCCGAATATCATAAGTTACATACTTATTTCTCGATTTTCTCCGGGTTTTAGTGTACGTAACCAGGCTAACACATGCGAACCATATGAAAAACCCGGTAATCATGGGGGCCCACATGATTACGAATGGTGAAGTATGGCGGCATGCAAGGCCCAATTACGAGCAAAGCCTAAGACATCCTATGGATGTAGTAGATTTATATTTCTATATTTATTTTATGAATGTTCAATCCTAAATACGACACATGATCCCAAAAACATCCAACTCATACTCTTGGTACATATTACTTGTAGATTCTAGTCTCGCTCGTAGGAAAATGAACTCAGGAAATCCCGCGAGCGCATGGCGGCCGTAATACCCAACATTATAGTTCAAGTTCAACAAACCCAAACAGAATCCCCTTCACGATCCATTTCTAAGAGAAAACGAGATGGGCAACTTTTCGCTGTCACCCAACGCAACCAACCAATTTCACAAGCCATACCCCTCCAAGCTATCCCAATCACTCAAGTAGCACCCAACTCAACATACCCAAATAAGAAACCTTACCTAGGACCTCACCCTCAATGTAACACCTGTTTTTATCACCATCCATCTACCTTACTTTGTCGACTATGTGCGAATTGTGGACGCTATGGTCATTCGAGCAAGGTTTGCCGCACCTCTCAAAATCAAACCTTACCCCCTACTCAAAACATGATCCAAACTTATCAACAACCTCAATACCCCATGCTCCCAAATGTTCGAGCTTGTTTCAATTGTGGCGACCCTACCCACTTTAGAAACACGTGCCCTCGATTGATTAACATCATAAACGCCCAAACTCAAGCCAACCCAGTTAACCAAGCAAATCAAGAAAACCTAATCACTAGGCCACCAGCAAGAGGAAGGGTTTACAACATCAACGCCAATCCTGATGAAGATAATGACGGCCCAAATGAACCACCCAACTAGTTTCTTCACCAAAAATCAAGAATTCAACTCCAACCGCTTAGTGTTTATGTTTTATTTATGTTTATCTCAATCTTCACGTATCTCATTTGTAAATTGAAAATTGAATCCAAGAATCTTAATGCGAATTACTATTTCAGTTTTGTTTTATACTCATTGTTTTAACATTCATATCATCAGACATCTCGACGTACCTCAATCTCATCATTTAAAGAAGTTGGGTTGTGTCTCACTTTTATATAGACTAACCCCTTCATCATAACAAACGAGAGAGGTACCGTCATCATTCAGTCATGTAACCTTTCAGAATTGAGACTCAAGCTTTAGTTGTTGTGTTTACTTATGTTTTAGAGTCACATAGAACTAATCATAATTTACTGACAAAACCAATGAAAATTTGACAAGAATATGGTGGATACGCCGCTGGTACTTCCTATATATAAGTATTCTTGCCAAAGGATCAGAGGCATTGTCAGGCGGTTATGAAAAGTTCCATATAGGATTTAGTAATGTCTTGGTTGAAGTTTGTTTTATACTCACTGATTTAGCATTCATATCATTTCAATCTCATCATTTAAAGAAGTTGGGCTGTGTCTCACTTCTACATAGACTAACCTATCCATCATAACAAACGAGAGAGGTACTGCCTTTATTCAAGCATGTATACTATCAGAATTAAGACTCAAGCTTTGGTTGTTGTGTTTGTTTATGTTCTAGAGTCACATCATAGAACTAATCATAACTTACTGATAAAACCAATGAAAATTTGACAAGAATATGGTGGATACGCCGCTGGTACTTCCTATATATAAGTATTCTTGCCAAAGGAGCAGAGGCATTGTCAGACGGTTATGAGAAGTTCCATGTAGGTTTTAGTGGTAGAAGTTTTGTTTTACGGTATAACCTTATCTTTCTAAACATATCAAAACTCTTGCGCATGAAATCATACTTAGTCAATCAACTCTGTGTATCCATGTTCCGTATTCATACACTTTAGGCAACAAAAAGCGATTCCTGTAGCAGGGTATTCAACCCCTACAAGGAACGTTACCGCCTCAAACAAAAATTTAAACTTTTACTCCCTTCTATGTATGTAATTGTCAAATTAAAACACCATCTTTTTGAGTCAAACATGCCACTACTTAAATTTCGGGACGAAATTTCTAAAAGTAGGGGATACTGTAACATCCGTCAAAAACCGGGTTAACCAAACCCGCTTCGTTTATTAACCGAACATTCAGTTAAAAATTTCGTTGCATATTTAATGCTCAAATTAATTTTAAACGATACATAATTAATAAGTATATTAAAATATAAAATTTATATTTGAAAATTTATTAAAAATAGTGAAATAAAAATTAAATGCTGATGCCGGGTTTCGAACCCGGGTCAGCCGGGTAACCTCAAAGTCTTAACTCGCGCACACATAACCACTCCGCCACTTGATGTTTTTGTAAGTTTTAGGAAACAATTAAAACTTATGAACAACCATGAATCAACCTGTTGCGCCAAACTGAAACCGTAATAGGCTTCCAACCGTCCAAAACGTTTGAGTGATCGCGGATTCTAGATTATAACCGATGCACCGACGATCCTAATCAATTCAGTCTTGAATTAACTTGAATTCTGGTGATGTTCAGTTTTTATAACCGAAGATATTCATTTCCTGAATTACTCCAAGAATAGCTTCCACTCTCGACTCAAAATCATCCACAGAACCTTCAATTTCACTTTCGCTCTATTTTCAGTTCGTCGGAAAAGCTTTTTGAACTCGCCGGACTTTCGCCGGAAAACCGTGTCTTCCATTAAAACAGTAAGTTTCTCAATTCTTCTATCTTCTATCAGTTGTTAAGCTTTTGCTAACTCAAACCCTTCAAGCAGAATCAGTTCCAGGCGACGATATCGGATAATCAACATTCGCCGGAAAATTTCTGAGATTTCCTAGAATTCGCTGTGAAACGGTATAAACCTTTAAACCTTCTGATAACTCTTGTTCAGTACTTCAATTCCACATCTAGCTAATCAAAATTGTTAATTGGTCCGCTCAGACAAAGTCCATAAAAACAGAGCCGACGACTTCGCCGGAACTCTGAGAAAGATCATTTCTCCGGTATGTTTACTTCCAAAATCTTCCCTGCCATTTCATTTTAATCATTTGAATGTTTGTCAATCGAATTAAATATGAAACAGTTGAATTATCATTATCTGTGTTCTTGAGCGAAGAAGACGAAGTTTGTTTATGTTATAAGATTAATTAAAATCAGTATTATGAACGGGTTAGACACACAGTCCAGCGGTGGACTGTGTGCAAACAAATACATACACGTCGCGAGTTCGATTCCTATCACAAACTTACTCTCTTAAATAAAAATGCTCTTTTTAAACTTTTGCGCACTTATTTTATTTGTACTATTTAGTTGCAACAAATTCTTGTCAATAGAGACTGCTGCTCTTATTTTATTTGTACTATTTAGTTGCAACAAATTGGTTAAACTTTTGCGCACAACAAGAGATGATTATACAGCTACTAGCATGCATTGTCACACCCCGACCCGCAGTGGAAAAGGTGACCGGGGCATGATTGGGTTATCATCAAAGCTCATGACATTTATTATACGTTTCATATTCATTAAATACAATTTAATAGGAAATTTACAATAAATACTACAACATGTTCTAACTATCAATCTAAGCTTCTTTGTTCTCTTCTAAGGCATTTCCTATGTTTTCCTTGCTTCAACCTGTTCACCTGTATCATGTGTAAAAAGGTTTTTGGATCAACAAAAAGTTGGCGAGTGAATCCTATGGAAAACATTTGAACAAGTTTATTTAATTGATTAAGGAATGAGTGCACAACCACACATGAGTAAAAATAGATGTAAACTTATTCAACAATCATTAGATATTAAATAAAGCACACATGAACAATAATGGAACGTTTAGAGGCACGCGTTGCTCTACTCGTCTCTCACGAGGAACTGATGGGCCTAATGAATGAATTGCATAAACATGATAATATGAAAGACATAACTACAAACAATATAAACTCAATGATACACACATGAACAATAATGGATTGGTTTTGAGGCACGCGTTGTTCAACTCGTCTCCCACGAGGAACTGATGGGCTTAATGAATGAATTTCATATAATTTGACAAAATGAAATAAGTAATCACAACAATATAAACAATCTAAGTTTAGATCACGATATGGTATGGCACAAGTTTAAATAAACGAGTTAATTATTTTGTGACACATGACACACCCCAAAACGTGTAATTAAAAGGGGGAGTTGTAAGATTCACTCACAGTGGGTGCATTCGGTTGATGATGTTGAATGCACGCGAAGTGGTTTTAACCACGAGTGAAATTAACCTAGATAAATAGCATTGTGGTTTGGTAAGTAAACGGATTTTATTGATCCATTTTAGTAGGATTGTTGGGTGTATTTTTGTGAGTTTAAGGCTATTTTCTAACCTTAAAAATGTTATTTTTAAGTATTTTTAATTGATTTTTAAATAAAATAAATAAATAAAAATAATAAAAAAATTTGACTTTTTTGACCGTTGACCGTTGACCGTTGACTTTGACCGGTTCGAATGCGAGTATATGTGCGCTGAGTGAGGCTCGAACCCGAGACCTCCCGTACGCGTGCACGCAGCTCTACCAACTGAGCTACGTGTCTAACCCGAAATATATCTGTTTTTAATTATATTTATATATTAGTTAGATTAAACCGAAAATCATTTATTTTTAAAAACGATTTAAATGAATCGGACCGGTGCGCTCCACAGGTCTCGAACCCGGGACCTGTGGGTTTAGTTAACACACAGTCCACCGCTGGACTGTGTGTCCAACTTGTTAACCAAACTGATTTTTATTATTCTTAAATACAAACTAAGCCTTTTCATTTATGTCGTATTAAAAAGTTTGAATAATTGTCAGGATCGATGCAGTGAACCGGACTCGAACTCGTGTCCTGTGATTAAACATACACACAGTCCACCACTGGACTGTGTGTCTAACTTGGTTATTATTCCGATTATTAATAAACTTAACATATAACAGTAGTGTCTCCGGTTCGATTAAAAAAAAAAACATTTTTATTAAGGCAGCGTGTGTGGGACAAGATTCGAACTCGAGACGTTAGTGTGTTTATTGTGCACACAGTCCACCGCTGGACTGTGTGTCTAACCCGAGTAATAACTTGATTTTAATTATACTTATATGTTACTGCAACATCGTCTTCTTCGTTGGATTTTAACCAGAATCGGAAATCCGACTGGTTCGATGATTAATCATGTTCGTTAGTGTCTGATGGTTAAATACAGATGCTATATGAATAAAAGAAAGGAAATTAGGCGTGAAATATACCGACTGGCCTCCTCTGTTTTTCCGGCAGAACTCCGGCGACAGCAACAGTTTCCGGCGTCGTGTGTCTTGCAGCAGCGAGTCTTCAGAAAGCTTACAAAGGACGTGGGTGACTTCGGTATAAGCTCAGGGGGTTTAGTAAGGCTTAGAAATGAAGGTCTCGGTTTTCCGGCGAGATACAGAAATTTTCCGGCGAGTGAGTTTTCGCCGAGAAAGGGTGCGGTTTTGAGCGAAAATGTTTGCAGAAGTTCGAGGGGGTATTTATAGTGCAGGTCGTCGATGAACTTGGTCCGATTTCCGACTTGATTCGTCGGTTATAATTTCTCCGGCGGTTATAGATGGTGTCGCGGACTCAGACGTCGGTTATAACCGATGTCTTAGTAAATGTTTACGTTATAACTGAAGATGTCGTTAATTCTTGGCGAGATCGCCGGGATTTCCGACGACTGCATTTGGGCGCCGGTTTTGAATTCGGAAAGTCAAGTTATGAATTAAATGATTCTAACATTTAACAAGAAACATCAGTGGCGCAGTGGTTTAAGTGTTGGATGTTAAGTCTTTGCTGGCCGGTTACTGACCCGGGTTCGAAACCCAGCAGAACCAAATTATTTTTATCTTCTTATTTTTGACAGTTTTTCAAAAACTAATTATATATTCCCATATAATAGTTAATTATGTATCGTTTAAAATTATTTTGGGCATTAAATTAGCAACGAAATTTTTAACTGATTGTTCGGTTAATAAACGGAGCGGGTTTGGTAAATCCGTTTTTGACGGATGTTACAGTATCCCCTGCTTTTTAGAAATTTTGTCCCGAAATTTAAATAGTGATATATTTGACAAAAAGAATGATGGTGTTTAGTTTGACCGTTACATGCTTAGAAGAAATAAGGTTTTAAGTTTTTTTGTTTGAGGCGGTAACGTTCCTTGTAAGGGTTAAGTACCCTATTACAGGAATCGCTTTTTGTTGCCTACTGTAAAAGTATTGATAAGCAGAATTTATTCGCTAACTATGATATCATGCATAAAAGTTTGGATATGTTTGGAAGGGTTTGGTTATATCCTAAGGCAAAACTTCTAATACTACAACCTACATGGAACATAAATAAACACAACAGCTAATATTTGAACATAAATAAACACAACAGCTAATATCAGTAAGTTATGATTGGTTCTATGACTATAGAAACATAAATAAACACAACAGCTAATATCAGGTTATGATTGGTTCTATGACTATAGAAACATAAATAAACACAACAGCTAATATTTTGAATCCACATACTGATAGCATATATGTTTGAATAGTGGCAGTTCCTCTCTCGTTTGTTATGATGGAGAGGTTAGTTTATGTAGAAATGGAACACAATCCAATCTCTTTAAATAGCAAGATGATATAAATGTAACACAAATTTCAACCAAGGCAATACTAAATCCTACATGGAACTTCTCATAACCGCCTGATAATGCCTCTGATCCTTTGGCAAGAATACTTATATATAGGAAGTACCAGCGGCGTATCCACCATATTCTTGCCAAATTTTCATTGGTTTTATCCACAAGTTATGATTAGTTACCAAGAAACTACTAAATCCTACATAGAACTTCTCATAACCGTCTGACAATGCCTCTGATCCTTTGACAAGAATACTTATATATAGGAAGTACCAGCGGCGTATCCACCATATTCTTGTCAAATTTTCATTGGTTTTATCAGTGAACTATGATTAGTCCTATGTGACTCTACAACCAATACAACAAACTCATAAATACTGAAAATGAAAAATGTCTGTGCGATCAAGGCTCAATCAAACGGAGCCGATCGTATTGCATGTACTGAAAATGAAATTGTCTGTGCGATCAAGGCTCAATCAAACGGAGCCGATCATATTGCATGTACTGAAAATAATAAACTTAATCTACAAACAGCCTATACATGGAACCTCTCATAACCGCCTGATAATGCCTCCGATCATTTGACAAGAATACTTATATATAGGAAGTACCAGCGGCGTATCCACCATATTCTTGTCAAATTTTCATTGACTTTATCCGCAAGTTATGATTAGTTCTATGTGACTCTACTACAAACACAACAACCACAAAATACTGATAATGAAAATGTCTGTGCGATCAAGGCTCAATCAAACGGAGCCGATCGTATTGCATGTACTGAAAATGAAAATGTGAGATCAAGGCTCAATCAAACGGAGCCGATCGTATTGCATGTATTGAAAATGAACAACTTAATCTAAACAACAATCACACCAACAGCCTATGCATGGAACCTCTCATAACCGCCTGATAATGCCTCCGATCATTTGACAAGAATACTTATATATAGGAAGTACCAGCGGCGTATCCACCATATTCTTGTCAAATTCTCATTGACTTTATCCGCAAGTTATGATTAGTTCTACGCGACTCTACAACAAACACAACAACCACAAGATACTGATAATGAAAATGTATGTGCGATCAAGGCTCAATCAAACGGAGCCGATCGTATTGCATGTACTGAAAATGAAAAATGTCTGTGCGATCAAGGCTCAATCAAACGGAGCCGATCGTATTGCATATACTGAAAATGAAAAATGTGGGCACGCCAGGTTCAACCTCATAATGAAATGGGGAACATGCTCAACGCTCATAATGTAATGGGGAGCGGCGGCCTATGAAATTACATGTACTGAAAATAATAAACAATAATTACTCATACAGTCTACACATGGAACCTCTCATAACCGCCAGATAATGCTTCTGATCCTTTGACAAGAATACTTATGTATAGGAAGTACCAGCGGCGTATCCACCGTATTCTCGTCAAAGTTTCATTGGCTTTATCCTTAAGTTATGTTTGGTTCTATGTGATAAAAAAAAACCTAAAACTAAACGATAGGAGTTGAATCTGGATCTTCGGTGAAGAGGACTAGTTGGGTTATTTTCGTTTGGGCCGTCATTATCTTCGACAGGATTGGCGTTGATGTTGAAGACTCTTCCTCTTGCTGGTGGCCTAGTGGTTGGGTTTTCTTGGTTTACTTGGTTAACTGGGTTTGATTGGGCTTGAGCGTTGATGACGTTAACCAATTGAGGGCATGTGTTTCTAAAGTGGGTAGGGTCGCCACAATTGAAACAAGCTCGAACATATGGGAACATGGGGTATTGGGGTTGTTGATAGGTTTGGTTCATGGTTTGAGTAGGGGAAAAGGTTTGGTTTTGAAAGGTGCGACAAACCTTGCTCAAATGACCATAGCGTCCACAAGTTGCACATAGTCGACAAGGTAAAGTAAGGGGATGGTGATAAAAACAGTTGTTGCATTGAGGGTGAGGTCCAAGATATGGTTTCTTATTTGGGTAGGTTGAGTTGGGTGCCACTTGGGTGATTGGGATAGCTTGGATGGGTATTGGCGTGTGAAATTGGTTGATTTCGTTGGATAGCAGCGAAAAGTTGCCCGTCTCTTTTTCTCTTAGTATTTGGTTGACAAGGGGATTCGTTTTGGGTGTAGTCGGAGGTTTTAGTCGATTCTTTATCCTTCTTCTTCTCCTCCTTGAAGTCTTTGTTCCGGATTCGGTTCTCGGTGAGCTCTGTAGCTAACTCCATTGCTGCTTCCAAAGTTGCAGGCTTGGTACTTATTACAGAGTCTTGAATCTTTGACGGAAGACCACGAATGTAATGCTCGATCAAACGGTAGAGGGGAGTGAACATGTTGGGAACCATTTGATGTAATTCGAGGAATCTTTTGTTGTACGAGGTGTGGTCTCCTTCCTTTTGCTTCAACGAATAAAATTCATCTTCTAATTTCTTGATTTCGCTCCTTGGGCAAAATCGTCTGGTCATGATTTCCTTCAATTCATTCCAAGTTAAAGTCATAACATCTTCAACACCTCGTTTGGCCTTCTCTGTATTCCACCAAGTAAGAGCTATTCCATATAAACGACCAGTAGCATAACGCACTTTGCGATCATCGGGACAATCGCAATTTAGAAAGGTGTTCTCCATTTCTTCAAACCAATGGAGGAGAGCGGTGACGCCTTCAGTCCCTTTGTATTTTGGAGTGTCGCATGATTTGAAATGCTTGTAGGTGCATTTAGTGGTATTTGGGGGAGAGTTGATAATGATTTGGTTTTCTAGATTGACAGGATTAGCGGTAAGTGCTTGTTGGACTTGGATTACAATGTTGGGTATTACGGAAGCCATTTGTTGTGCGATTAGGGCAGCCATGCGTTCGCGGGCTTTTCCTGCTCTCGTCTTCCTACGGACGTGGTTAGAAGACATCTACAAGGAATACATGTCAAGAGTATGAGTTGGAAGCTTTTGGGTTCATGGGTCGCACTCAGGAATGAACATTCATAAAATAATTATAGAAAAATAAATCTACTGCATCCATAGGATGTCTTGGGCTTTGCTCGCCATTAGGCCCTACATGCCGCCATACTTCACCTTTGTAATCATGTGGGCCCCCATGAATACCGGTTCTTCATATAATTCGCACGGGTTTGCCAGGTTGCGTACACTAAAACCCGGAGAAAATCGAGAAATATGTATACAACGTGTGATATTCGGAATGTGTCCAGGTGTAGACACGGTGACACCTCAAAGTAGGTTAGTTCGAACGACGTTTGGTGTGGCATGCTTTGGCCTAATAGGTCCTTCGTACTCTCATCGTTGGTCCCCAGGTAGGCAAACTGGTCCGTTATATTGGATTTATACGAATGCCAACCTAGACAGGACGTTCCGACTACCGGTACTTGTACCCTTCCAGTTACTACATGCCCGTCGCAGAACTTACTTTGATGAGATTTGAAAATTGCAACAAAATCTTTGAATAATGAGAGTATGAAAATGAATTGAATATATGAACATTGAGATATGTATAATGAATATGTATATAAGCATGTATGTTTGACTGTAAATATAAACAAATAAATATCACAAGTTTGTATGTAACCACCTAATCAATTAAAATTTAGGCAGACTATAGTATAGGCTCTAAGGGTCTAATAACATATCCTATATCCCTATAGTCATGGCTCTGATACCAATCTGTCACACCCCGACCCGCAGCGGAAAAGGTGACCGGGGCATGATTGGGTTATCATCAAAGCTCATGACATTTATTATACGTTTCATATTCATTAAATACAATTTAATAGGAAATTTACAATAAATACTACAACATGTTCTAACTATCAATCTAAGCTTCTTTGTTCTCTTCTAAGGCATTTCCTATGTTTTCCTTGCTTCAACCTGTTCACCTGTATCATGTGTAAAAAGGTTTTTGGATCAACAAAAAGTTGGCGAGTGAATCCTATGGAAAACATTTGAACAAGTTTATTTAATTGATTAAGAAATGAGTGCACAACCACACATGAGTAAAAATAGATGTAAACTTATTCAACAATCATTAGATTAAATAAAGCACACATGAACAATAATGGAACGTTTAGAGGCACGCGTTGCTCTACTCGTCTCTCACGAGGAACTGATGGGCCTAATGAATGAATTGCATAAACATGATAATATGAAAGACATAACTACAAACAATATAAACTCAATGATACACACATGAACAATAATGGATTGGTTTTGAGGCACGCGTTGTTCAACTCGTCTCCCACGAGGAACTGATGGGCTTAATGAATGAATTTCATATAATTTGACAAAATGAAATAAGTAATCACAACAATATAAACAATCTAAGTTTAGATCACGATATGGTATGGCACAAGTTTAAATAAACGAGTTAATTATTTTGTGACACATGACACACCCCAAAACGTGTAATTAAAAGGGGGAGTTGTAAGATTCACTCACAGTGGGTGCGTTCGGTTGATGATGTTGAATGCACGCGAAGTGGTTTTAACCACGAGTGAAATTAACCTAGATAAATAGCATTGTGGTTTGGTAAGTAAACGGATTTTATTGATCCATTTTAGTAGGATTGTTGGGTGTATTTTTGTGAGTTTAAGGCTATTTTCTAACCTTAAAAATGTTATTTTTAAGTATTTTTAATTGATTTTTAAATAAAATAAATAAATAAAAATAATAAAAAAATTTGACTTTTTTGACCGTTGACCGTTGACTTTGACCGGTTCGAATGCGAGTATATGTGTGCTGAGTGAGGCTCGAACCCGAGACCTCCCGTACGCGTGCACGCAGCTCTACCAACTGAGCTACGTGTCTAACCCGAAATATATCTGTTTTTAATTATATTTATATATTAGTTAGATTAAACCGAAAATCATTTATTTTTAAAAACGATTTAAATGAATCGGACCGGTGCGCTCCACAGGTCTCGAACCCGGGACCTGTGGGTTTAGTTAACACACAGTCCACCGCTGGACTGTGTGTCCAACTTGTTAACCAAACTGATTTTTATTATTCTTAAATACAAACTAAGCCTTTTCATTTATGCCGTATTAAAAAGTTTGAATAATTGTCCGGATCGATGCAGTGAACCGGACTCGAACTCGTGTCCTGTGATTAAACATACACACAGTCCACCACTGGACTGTGTGTCTAACTTGGTTATTATTCCGATTATTAATAAACTTAACATATAACAGTAGTGACTCCGGTTCGATTAAAAAAAACATTTTTATTAAGGCAGCGTGTGTGGGACAAGATTCGAACTCGAGACGTTAGTGTGTTTATTGTGCACACAGTCCACCGCTGGACTGTGTGTCTAACCCGAGTAATAACTTGATTTTAATTATACTTATATGTTACTGCAACATCGTCTTCTTCGTTGGATTTTAACCAGAATCGGAAATCCGACTGGTTCGATGATTAATCATGTTCGTTAGTGTCTGATGGTTAAATACAGATGAGATATGAATAAAAGAAAGGAAATTAGGCGTGAAATATACCGACTGGCCTCCTCTGTTTTTCCGGCAGAACTCCGGCGACAGCAACAGTTTCCGGCGTCGTGTGTCTTGCAGCAGCGAGTCTTCAGAAAGCTTACAAAGGACGTGGGTGACTTCGGTATAAGCTCAGGGGTTTAGTAAGGCTTAGAAATGAAGGTCTCGGTTTTCCGGCGAGATACAGAAATTTTCCGGCGAGTGAGTTTTCGCCGAGAAAGGGTGCGGTTTTGAGCGAAAATGTTTGCAGAAGTTCGAGGAGGTATTTATAGTGCAGGTCGTCGATGAACTTGGTCCGATTTCCGACTTGATTCGTCGGTTATAATTTCTCCGGCGGTTATAGATGGTGTCGCGGACTCAGACGTCGGTTATAACCGATGTCTTAGTAAATGTTTACGTTATAACTGAAGATGTCGTTAATTCTTGGCGAGATCGCCGGGATTTCCGACGACTGCATTTGGGCGCCGGTTTTGAATTCGGAAAGTCAAGTTATGAATTAAATGATTCTAACATTTAACAAGAAACATCAGTGGCGCAGTGGTTTAAGTGTTGGATGTTAAGTCTTTGCTGGCCGGTTACTGACCCGGGTTCGAAACCCGGCAGAACCAAATTATTTTTATCTTCTTATTTTTGACAGTTTTTCAAAAACTAATTATATATTCCCATATAATAGTTAATTATGTATCGTTTAAAATTATTTTGGGCATTAAATTCGCAACGAAATTTTTAACTAATTGTTCGGTTAATAAACGGAGCGGGTTTGGTAAATCCGTTTTTGACGGATGTTACATGCATACTTATAGTGTTTGTCTTTAGGGTCTTAGACTGAGCATTGCTATGATAGACCATCACCTGGTTGTATTGGAGCAATTGTGACAGATGCAGATCCTATATGCAGGAAGTCTGACATTGTAATTCGTGAAAGGGATGGTATGGCTCAACGGATAAGGATAAGTAAATTGCATTCTCTTTACATGAAATTAAGTATCCATTGCTTATACCTTGTGGAGATAAAGGATGGTCTCCAGATATGCTACTTCGAACAAGGGATGGTTTACGAAAGAAGATAACTGTGAACAAGTACTATAGCTATTTATTACATGACCGTTCTCAAGTATACACATTCCTTTTACGTGGAGGCAGACTATTTTAGGAGTTTATAGTGGATGCCTATGTGGGTATTGAGGAGGACCGACTAGGATACGTAAGACAAACCAAAATGTCTTCCGTTCTGAGCCTTTGCAAGGCATACATGATGCTATACAACGTGGTGACTGAAGGCCGAGAGGTTGGTAAACATACTTTCTTGTCGTGATCTTTTGTTGGTGGTCCATGTTATATGTATAAGCATTACCAAGATGCTTTGGTCATTTGTCGTGTGCATGTCATCCCGCATAATTTCATTACTTTCACCTGTAATGTAAAATGGTTGGAGCTACAGAGATATTTTTCACAATATCCTGTTCTTAAAGCTCAAGATACACCTGATATCATTGCAAGAATTTTTCTAATAAAGTAGTCATTGATTAGATTCTTAAGAGATTCAAGATCTTTTAGTGAGGTTGTTGTAGGCGTGTTCATATTTTCTTCATTTAATGTTACGTTAAACTTGTTAATTTTAATGATGTGTTGTCGCCTAAGGTTGATGCAACTACACCATTAAATTTCAAAAGAGAGGTCTGCCACATTGTCATCTTTTATTATGGGTTACTCCTGTCTTCAAGATAAGAGATGCAGGCTAGATTGATCAATTAATATCCACTGAGATTCCAAATCCTGATACTACCTCATTTGCATCGAGTTGTGACTCATCTTATGATGCATGCTCCTTGCGGTATTGTGAGGCCTAACTCTCCATGTATGGTTTCCGGAACATGTTCCAAGAAGTGTCCCAAGGATAACCAAGATCATACCTCATATGTGAGTAATGGTTATGCTTGCTATAGATGATGTTCAACTAGGTTTTTGTAGAAAAGAACGGTGTTCAGTTGGACAATCGTTATGTGATACCATACAATCTGATTTTATGTGGTCGTTTTATGGCTCACATCAATATCGAGTATTGCGGCTGGAGGACGCTTATAAAGTACCTTTTCAAGTACATATTAAAAGGTGCGGACCGTATATATTACAAGATCGCATGAGCACTTATTGACGTTGGTGTTAGCCAAAATCTAGGTCATTCCAATGTTAACATATACAAAACTACTTAGATGGCCGCTTTATTTTTCCACACGAGGCAGGGTGGAGGATTTTCGACTTCTATATACATGATAGAAATCCAGCAATGCAAGTTCTTACGTTCACATCCTGAGAACATGCAGAATATAACGTTTCGTTACAAAGATATGCTCGACAATGTAGCATCAGGCCAATTTAACAGACAAACTACGTTGACCGACTGGTTATCTAATAATGTGGCTCATATTACCAGTAGGCACTTACACTATGTGGATAACCTTCAAGAATACAAATGGGATTTAGCATCTAAGCATTGGATATGCAGGACCACAAACAAGACACTGGTAATTCCGTAATTGGATATATATTCATCGCACATATGGCGAAACATTCTTTTTACGTATGCTCTTGGCTCATTAGAAGGGTTTTCAATCATACAGTTGTATTAAGGCCGTTTATGCACATATGTGTATTACTTATAGAGATGCTTGCGGAAGACTAGGATTAATTTTTGATGATAGAGAGTGGGCATCTACCTTTGAAGAAGCTTCCAACTGGGCAAGTGTGAGCAAATTACACTCTTTATTCATTCAGATTCTTTTGTACCATGATATTTCAAAACCATTACAACTTTAGATAAAGCATGGTTGATGATGGACAAAGAAGTTTTGGTTGCTTAACGATGATGACATGATGCAAGTCATTCTATATGAGCTAGAATTATTGCTGAAATTTGGCTCTTCAGGCTCGTCATTACGTGATTTCGGATTGCCAATGCCTAACGCATGAATGATGGAATGTTAACAAACAGATTGCTAACGGAGGAGAAGAATTATGAAAGGCAAGTTCTTGCATTTGAACATATGTGCTCTGTAGGTAAGTTAAATGGTGAACATATATTGCTATATATTCATGTTCTTTCTGGCATAGCATCAAACATGCAAACACTTACATTTGTTTATGGGCATGGTGGTACTAGGAAGACTTTCTTTTGGACAACAATTCTAGCTGCTTTACGTTCAACTAGGAAGATAGTCTTGGCAGTAGCGAGTTTAGGCATTGCATCACTACTATTGCCATTAGGCAAAACTGCCCATTCACGATTTAAAATACCTCTGTCCATGGACCTAACAGATGAATCAATCAATTTGTCATATTAAAAAGGGAACCCATCTAGTTCTCCTCAATAAAACATCTCTTATAGTCTCGGATGAGGCACCCATGAGTGATCGTAGGTGCTATGAAGCACTTGACAGAGCACTAAAGGATATTGCAGATAACATGACAGAACCATTCGGTGGCAAATCCATATTGCTATGGGAGACTTTAGGCAAACTTTACCTGTGACACCTAAAGCAGCTAAAGCCACTTTCTTATATTGCACATTGCCAAGATCTTACTTATGGCAATACTTCAAGATTTACAAACTAACAGAAAACATGCGACTTCTAAGGCCAGACATTACGTCTAAAAGTCATCAAATCTTTGAATTTCATCATGGTTAGTTATCGTTGGGGATGTCAGCATAGGTGAGCCAGACATAAATGATCTAATAAAACCAAGCTCCTTGAAATTCCGTCAGAATATCTAATAGAGCACAAAGAAAATTCATTAAACGAGCTTATACCCATTTCATATATGATAACAATACAACTTCATTCACCAACGGCCATGACATTCTCAAGAAAGGCAATCAATTGCCCAAAAATGATACAGTCGAGGAGATTAATGCAATGATAATCAACATGAAAAATGAATATCAACAGCATACCGTAGTGTTGACTTAATTATTCCAAATGTTTCTACTAACACTGACATGGAATCTCTGCATCCAACAGAGTACTTAAACCTTCTAAACTTTAGTGGCCTACCACCTCATGTTCTACAGCTAAAGATAAACGCACCCGTAATTTTGCTTAGAAAGCTCAACCCTCTGGATAGGCTTTGCAATGGCACAAGAATGATAGTAACACAATTCCTTTCAAGAATCATTGAGGTACAAATAACGACCGGTAAACGCGTATTTGTTCCAAAGAGTTCTTTAATCCACAAGGACAAGGAACTTCCTTTCAAATTCAAAAGAAAACAGTTTCCAGTAAGGCTTTGCTACGCAATAACTACGAATAAAAGCCAAGGTCAATCGCTATACAAAATCGGGATCTGCTTACCATGTCTGGCATTCACCCATGGCCAACTACACGTCGCCTTATCAAGGGCAATCGCACCTGAATCTTTGCGAATTCTGATGGTTCCAAAGGAAAACAATGATTATAACAAATCAAAAAACAATGAAAATTAAACACACCCATATATTTATAAAGGTTTTAACAATATGAAGTTATTATTAATGGAAATATTAAGTATTATTATGATATGTCATGGAGCCTTAAGTATTAAATAAAGTAAATCAGTAAAATGAGACTAGAAAAAAAGATTCAACCACCTGGTCCAGTTCACCAGTTCCACTAGCCGACCGGTAATGGGTAATCCATTGGCTCAAACGAAGACAATTAAAATATACTCAACTAGACCATCTATGTACGGTTCCGGTGTGGTCCAGGTTCAAGAATAGTGCCTAAAACGACTAACCTGGATGCTCTTATTTGTAACAAGATTTAGAACAATTAATGATTTTGGTTCAATGATTTACACTTCATTTGTATAGTAATGTAATTATTAAATGTTAAAAACATTTTAAGAAGAAAAACACCATACTTATAGATCACACAAACTTATTAAAGCCATGAAACTCAACGCAATGCAGCATTTCAGGCTACACAAAGTTAAAACCCCCACAACCAAACCAAAAAAATTATTACAACATGCATTTCTAGCTCCTAACGAGCCTTCTAAACTCGGAACAGAAAAAACTCATGAAGGTTTAGGCTTTTGGGATAGGAACAAACTCAATCTTGATTTCGCCGACGGTGAGATCTTCGCACCCTGTCCTTGGCACCAGTGTCACCGTTGCATACTCATCGCCTTCCGTGTTTGTGTCCTCCAACAACTCATTTAGCCCAAACCTTGCAGAACTCGTCATAAACATGCTTTTCATTGCGTTGTGTGGAATCTGCGCAAACCCACCAGCGTACTCAGGATCACATGGCGTCGTAACCTCACCTTCCTTAAGTTTGTCATTCACAAACACATCAAACTTGACAAACTTTCCACTATCATACTTAATTCCCTTGATGAACAACACCTCGTTGTTCTTCTCCTTGTCTTCTTCACTCCTGTTTACTGCGGGCCGCTTCACAATAACCTTCACGATCTTGTCTAGATGCACCGGGAACTTAGTTTTTTCCACCGTCTTCACATCCGGGGTTGATGCAACTTGTGCGCTCTTTCTACGTTGTGGTGGTCGACTCTTGCGCCATGGGAACGGTCCGTCAGAGTTCTCTATGAAATCGTACTTGAGCCTCCGTATGTCAACGCAATCTTTGTTATACACACGCACAAGATCCTCATTCTCGTCATAGAACACATACGACGCGTTTAACCAGTCATCCTCCTTCGGGTCCACGTGTCCCGGAAGGCGCAAGTCCTTCCATAGTTTCCACATACGGTCCACATTTGCATGGTGAACGTAGAACACCGGGTCATACCCAGCGGAGTAGAAGTTACCCATGTCCTCACTGTTGGGAGTTCCTCGCTTACCAACCCATCTGTGTACGGCCGTGTGAGATCCAGATTCGATGGATCCGACTGACGGGTCACTGCCAGCCACCGGGGAATCACCCGCAACGTATTCACCACCAAAGAAGCTTAGTGTATCACCTCCGTTTCGGACCAAATCTCGGTACACTGTTGCAAGATTGCACTCTATTTGTTGCTGATCTGGAATGTCCTTATCCGTGCCAGCGTAGTCCAGATCTATTAGTCTCTTTTGAATATGATCGGGATCTCTGAGCTCGTCATACAGCGGGTTAGGTGATTCGGGCAAAAACATTTCCGCAATAGGCATTCCAGCTGGTTCATCCCATTTCCAGAACGGTAAAGCGAATTCAGGCTCGTTGATCAACTTTCCGAGGATTCTTTCGTAGAAATATAGGTACCAACGATGGAACGGAAAGAAGAGCCATGAGTTGTGTATCTGAATGTTGATGTTAGGGAAACCGGTGCCACTATCGACTTGAGTGTAACCTCCGTTGCAGTATGCACAATGGATTTTAGCTTGGCTGACGAAGCTGTGCGGGTGATCATCTGGGAGATCTCTCATGGCTTTGATGGCTCTTCGATAATCGTCCACCTGCTTCTTTGTCCCGGCATGCGCGGGCCATCTCTTCCTCACCGTCTTTTCGGTTGGAAACTTGAAAGGTTTGATGCTCTTCCCAAGGCTAGGAGGGCAACATTTGGTTGTCCTTAGAGCGGTATCGATATTTCTAATGCCGTCCTTTGAGTCCTGGCATATGGACGTGATGTCAGGAGCTGTTATGGGGGCAGCCATTGCCCCCGGGAGGTTGGCGGCCGTGTACAGGCCGCCAAGCGCCACCAGCAGGTTCCTGCGGTCGACACTAGGAACCACAAGCTTTTGGGACTCTGGGAGAATGAGTTTCTTGTCAGCTTGGTCATCTTGTGCACCGTTGCATGAGACTCTAAACCCTTGGGTTTGATTGGTTCGAGCCTTGATGGCTAGTTGGGTGTTAGTGGAAGTGAATGGGGAGGTGAGCGGAAGTAGTGAAGAGGACATGATTAACTTAGAAAAGAAATATTGGTGTGTCTAAATGCAAGACTTTAGGCTCCTATTTATCAAGAATTCGTATGTGAAACATAGTATAAAAAATTATGTGAGGAAGACAATAAGCATTAACCACTTGTCCACTTTGTATAATTTATGTTTATCTGTTATATTAGCTGGTTTAACGTGATCCAAGTGGGTGTTTTTTTAATTCAAATCGATTTTTATTTTCCACACCATCATGCCTACGAATATAATATACATAATCTCCATTTAACAGCATCGATAATGTCTTTCATAAATGATATTTAATGCCAAGCTTTAGAGCATTGGTAGGGCTACTATTTAATTGCATCTCTGATAAAATGTTACTAACAAAGGCAATAAGGTAGCTTTAGTTAAGAAAAAAAAAACATTTTTCTATCTTCGAGCAACTTTAAGTTGTGGGTTTTTTTTTTTTTTAATCTAATCACATGCTCAACACAGTAATTAATTATTGGACTCTTTAATGTTGTATTAGCCTTTATTATCTCTCTTGTCTTTGAGTTTATTCTATTTATACCAATAAAGATTCTACTTTGTGAACCTGGTATAGAAATTGGATCCATATTTTAGAAACCAAACGCATAATTTGCTTGTGGAATCCTCCATAGAGGTTTAAACCACCCCTAATGGTTTTTTTTTTTTTTTTTTGCGTTTTTTCATTAAAAGAAAGGCTCAAAAACTCCCGGTAACCGCCCCGGGACGTTTTGTTTGAAAAAAATGAATGAAGCGTGCTTTTTTTAACGCCTGGAACTTTATCTTCAGCCCTTAGCATCTTTTTATGGTTTTTATTTTTATTTTTATTTAATTCTATTAAAATATAATGGCACACAAGATTTTAAGCCCAATTACCCCTCTTTTAACATAATGTCCCACAATGCACGTCTATTGACTGGGCCGTCACATGACGCAAAACACTCAATAATCTTCCCCTTCCCACAACACATACACGGTGTTAAGGTCAAAAATATTAATAAGAGTCGGCTCCAATTTTCTTACTTCAGGTGGCATTCTCTTATTCAAATATTTATGATAAAATATTTTTCTTCTAGATGCCAAGATCACATTGCTCATTGCATTATCATATTATTATTATTCTACCTTTTAAAGTCAACATCTTTTTACCCATTAATCTTACTTTAGGTAGTAGGTACCAGTGAATTGTGTTTGGATCCATAATACTTGGTTTAAGAGTGAAATTGGTGAAATTATTATCTTATATATTAAAAACACAAAGTTATGAATACTGTTCTTAATTTTTTTATAATTTTATTATTTTAATATTATATCCTATATATTATCCTATATATTAAAAACACAAAGTTATGAATAGTGTTCTTAACTTTTTTATAATTTTATTATTTTAATATTATATCCTATATATTAAAACCACAAAGTTATGAATAGTGTTCTCAATTTTTTTTGTTTTATTATTTTAATATTATTCTATATATAACTATTATTATATTAGCACAAAGTTATAAATAGTGTTCTCAATTTTTTTATAATTTTATTATTTTAATATTATATCTTATATATTAAAACCACAAAGTTATGAATAGTGTTCTCAATTTTTTTAGTTTTATTATTTTAATATTATTCTATATATAACTATCATTATATTAATAATATAATAATAGTTATTTTCTTTGCTTATTAAGTTTGATAACCTTGGTGTCAACCGTTATTGGTATCGAAAATATCGATGCCGCCCGTTTTGAAAGATGAATAGTGTTTCCAATTTTTTTTAATTTTACTATTTTAACATTATCCTACTATATATATAACTATTACTTTTTTTGCTTTTTTAGTTGGATAACCTTGGTGTCAACTGGTATTGGTATCGAAAATATCGATGCCGCCCGGTTTGAAAGATTGTGTTTTATGTTATTTTAGACTCAAAATATCAAGATGTCATCTTAAGAAGTCTGATTGGATAAGAATGGTTCTAAAAGACCAAATATACTAATATAATAATACGCGTTTGAGTTGTGGAAAATAAAAATTAAAGTGATCAAAGCAAACTATGCAAGTTTGAGTTTTAGACGGGTGATAACAAATGTCGAGTTTGAGTCTTGGAGGCAAGTGGCAACACACTAATTTGTTTTTGGTGGTTTTTTTTTGAGACAATATTAAAATAAAATTATCATATATGTCCATTAATTTCCCATGTGGAAAGATCATGTCTGATCTTTTTCTATTATATTCTATCAGATTAAATAATTGATATCACGATTCGGTCTTGATATAGCCACCTAACCACTTACTGATTGTACCTCCATTTTTTATATCTAATGGTTTAGTTGTATGATACTTATTACATTGAAATAATATGACTTTACATTTTTATAAATGTAAGATCAAATGACACTTGTAAAACATGTTAAAAAGAATTATCTTATCTCAATGATCAAATTTCCAAACAAGTGAATATCTCAATGATCAATTTTCCAAACAAGTGAAAATCTGGAAAAGAAACAAAACTCTATTAATTATTGGAATTCTTTTACTATATTCCAGCTGACTAATGTAATGTTCAAACTACTTCATTAGTATGTGTGCTATGTGCATTTACGATGATTGTTATTACTAGATTTCTTGATGTCGCGCGTTAACGTTGCCGCGAAACAACACAAAGGTTAATGTAAAACAAACGTTATTTAAAAATGAAGGGTGTTGTTTAGAAAGCCAAACCGTCATAATTGGTTCGGTTGAGTTAATCATAATACCGTTTTACGATACCAAATACAAACTCGATCTATTTTGAATACAACTTCGTTTTAACAAATTCCTACTGGAATGTTGAGGAAAAAAATTAAACACAACTACTACGTACTTAGGTTTTTAGAAAAAGTTAACGAATATAAATTATTATAAATATTAAACTAAATGGTAAGGGAAACATTTAAAAAATAAGGACTTATTAAAATTAAAAATTAATATATAAAAAAATATGCATTCAAAAAGAAGGGCTCAAGAATTGAACTTGCGTCTATTATGTGATAGCCAACAACTTTAACCACTCTAACACCCAACATTATTGATTCATATGTATTTGTACATGCATATATCAAATAAAGAAAAGCCCTAAATTTTTAAAAGAAGAACTATTCATGAGCCTTGGCCAATAATATATATAAAGAAGAACTATTCATGAGCCTTGGCCAATAATATATATATAATATATATATAATATAATATAATTATTATTGTTTAATTTACTAGTAGAAATTAAGGTGTGTGATGCAACGGAAAATATTTTTCTATTTGTATTAGGTAAATTACATAAAACCTGTCTTGCAAAGGGATGTAGACACATTTTTACATCGAGTGAAACATATAAAAATTAAACAGATACGGGTATCGATGTTATTCAGTCAGTATCGATTTGGTTTGTTGTACCGGTTGACGGTATTGTATTGGTTTGGTACATGTAGTAAAAAAATACTAGAAAATACTAAATCCAAGCTATCAAAACCGAAAACTATAAAAATGAATACTGGTACCGATGTGGTTTAGTCGGTATTTGTTTTATTTTGAATACAACTCTGTTTTCATTAAAATTTATATCGGGATGTTAAAAGAAATTAAACATAACCACGTATCTAAATATATTGGATAATTTTAACTAATTTATTCGGTTTGAAGACGTCAACTCTATGTTTTTACCAAGTTTATGTTTTCTATACATGTAATTCTATTTTAATTACTATGTTAGGCTAGATGTGTTTGTATTGTCTGGGTAAATATGAGTCGAGACCAGGTCTGATTCAAATTCTTGACTAATTTTGAACTTGTTTTGATTTTTATAAAACAATTGATCAATTTTCACTCTTGTGTATGTGGATGTGTTGAGTCTTCGGTATACATCAGTATTGTGGAGTCAATGTTTTATATTCTTGGGTTTACAACTCGAGGCTTTAATTAGATCTCTAATGAGTGCGAGACTAGTCCATGGGTAAGTCAAGTGTGCCATCTAATAACTAAAGCGAATAAAAAGGTTTAGTAGTTTGTTTGGATTTTCCTACGCGTTATGATGTTGCGAAGATTCTCAAGCGAGTGACGCAATATAAGTATGTGTAGGAGGTTCTGAGTCATAGGAAACAAAGTGATTTCAAGTGTTTGCTTTTTTTGTTTTAAGAGTTAGTATGTGTCTACAACATTGGTCCTCTTCTTATCATTGGCACTTCAATTGAATGGTCTTGGTTCTTAATTGTAGTAGGCCATAGGGTAGCCAGGTATCGGCACCCTGAAGCTTTATGAACTACTCGTCTAGGTTACTCTAGCGAGATCCTAGCTAAATATGAAACAACCTTCATAATCAACCTCCCTAAACAACCTTCAATACATACATGATACACCTTTCTCTCATTAAAATTCAATCTTATTTGCATTCGTTATTTGTTTTCTTGTTATAAACAGTGAAACCTCATAATTAAAAGTATTAATTAATAGTATTGTGTCTCGTGGATGATACTTGGTTCTTACCGTATTATATTATGTATATGATAGGTGTGCTCGCTTGCATTTAGTATTTGAGGTATTAATACGTGTTTGATTTAATGTTGATCATGAATTATAAAGTAATCATAGCAAACTATGCAAGTTTGTGTTAATTTAGACAGGTCAATATGTCAAGCTAAGAACCAAGGGTCTCATATTCTTTAAAAAAGCATCTAATTGGAATAAAAGAATCCCAACATTCAAATTTTATATGTGAAGAATGCATACAAATTTTTATCACGAATGGGATCATCAGTGTAAATTTCATTTCTGTAACATCCGTGAAAAAAAAACGGGTCTTAGAAAGAAAATTAAAACCGAATCAATTGTAACCAGATTTTGAATCGTAATAAATAAAGAGGTGAATTACTATTATCGGATATTATTTGATATTTTGTTGTTTCCAAGATGAATAATTACGCTTGGTTAATCGTCATACATTTGTTCTCAAGCGAAGGTATCCCCTAAATGATGCTATACATCTATATGGCATCCACCACCCAAATAATATCAAATAAATGTTTACCAACTTTTGTGATGAAATATATATATAAAAAAAGAAGTATATAACAATAATGGAATGTCAACTAATCATCATCTCCTCCATACATTGTTTGCAAAACTTTCGATTTCCATTTCTAATATCTCAACTACGTAAATCATGGGATTTCAAATCCCTTCCAAACAATCAACCCATAATAATTGATGATCTTATTTAAGCGGATTCACTCGTCAAAAAGAAAGAAAAAAAACCCTTCTGCAATTTTACTTTCCCTCTCCTTCAACCTTTCTGTCCACCTTCGAGACTATTGGCAAAATCACCCCCGCCAACCACTAGTTTGAACCGATCTCGTCGGTCCGGTTCGCCTACGGGTAGTCTAGTTGGAACCGCAAAAGACCGCTAAGCGCTGTTACCACGTTGATCGGTCACTCGATTCCGTTAGTCATCTTGTTCGTACCGATAACTCCGAGCCAACACCGCAATACCCTTCGAACTTGTTAGAGACCTCTGTTGAACCCGCACTGCACGACACTTCACCGCGCCGCTCAGACCATCTATTTTTTTAAAGGTATCCATGCTAAACCATTATTTTTGTGGCACAAGTCGTGAATCTTTACACATATCTATGGATAAATGTAGCACATACGAATTGTTTTCTCACAACATCCTGCTTTAGTTACTCACTCTTACTCATTATTAAAATCAAAAATGGTGTTTAGAACCATAAAATGTGAACTAAACTTTCACACACATGAACATAGCTTTGTTCCTATTGATTTCTCTTACACTTTAACTGGGAATTTCATTACCACCAAAACCCAGTTCAAAACATAACTCTTTTAAATGATCTAAATTCCTTTCTTGATAAAAGTGTTTCAAAAAAAATGATTTGAAACTGTTGTACTTAAAGCCATCGATTTAAAAAAATAAAAATAAAAACAGAGAGGGGGGAGTCATCGTAAGTTATCTAGGAGAAGATAACATGGTAATTTATGTTTATATTATTACTTAAAGTTTCTGTCAAAAAATCAATTTGACCACTTCTATTATAAATTAATATAATATACTACCCATATGAATTTGATAACATGAACAGGGTGAACACACGTATGTATTGGCCATATGAATTTGATAACATGAACAGGGTGGGCTAAATGGGTTTTAATAAATAAATCTTTATGTTTTTTTTATATATACTTATTAGTGATAAGTGATATGGATTTACTAAATTAAATTTCCGTTTTTACCAAGATTTGTTTCATAATCCTTCAAATGATAAAGGTTATTTTCATAGAGATTCCTAATGCCTTAAACCCTAGTTTTAATGTTTCACTTTAACCTTATTATATAATTATTATAATAGGCCGGGTAGCATTCGGGATTCCTTCCAACGTGTTACATAATTGCAGTTTGTTTGGTTTTGCTTGCATCCTAAGGTGAGTGGATCTTACTTTTCTCCATTTTGTCACTTAAATTTTTTGGGGTGTTTCATGTGTCACGTTACATATTTTTCGTATATTTTATAACATGCCAAGTTAAGTATTATGTGTGCTCATGTTTGTATCGTATGATTGAATTACTTGTCTCGTTCATATGCTATACGTGTTTACCGCTTTGTGTCATGGATTACATAGTTTCGCTTTTCGCCTTTCGGGGCTTGAATCGCATCATTGTATCGCTTTTCGCCTTACGAGACTTGAATCGCATCATTGTTTCATTACTTATGTTACATTATGTCATGTTACATTATTTACATATGTTATGGTTGATTATTGGATTATTTGATTGATGCCAGCTATTACACTTAATATTGCGTGTTAAACAATTTTTATTAAAAAAATCAACTATACTTTAAAGTTAAAAAAAACAAATAAAGATCTATTCGTCAACTATTGTTGACTCAAATTTCTTTTACACATGAAACAGGTACACAAGGTTGATAGCTATTTGAGAAAACACATAGGATTGTGCCTTAGAATAATTAAATCAAGTCTTATGTTATCTTTTGTATTTCGAATATTGTATGGTTTTATTTGAAATAATTATTTAGTATGTGAGACAAATTAATATTGATGATAATAATTGTTCAAACTTTAAATAAATGTCAAAAGCTATAAAACAATCATATCATGTCTCGTATCATATCCACCACGGGTGAAGGTGTGACATTTTCTACAATCTGTCTTTGTTATCTTTTTCTAGTGCCCTGTTAGTTTGTTTAAGTGAAATAACCTTTAAAAAATTCAGTAATTTGTTTGTAGTTACATAGACAAGGTTTTTACATAATTTTTTAATTGAGTTTATTATAAATAAATCTATAACTAAAATAAATCGTTTATTATTAAATATTAATGTAAAAGGTAGAGTTAAAATATATGAAGTTTAAGGAATCAACAAGGTAGATTTATTAGTTAAAAAAGTATATGAAGTTTAAGGAATAATTAAGAATAATTGCACGTGTATTGTATTGCTACGATTTTTAAATTGTTTGAAAAGGATTTTAAAAAACTCGAAAGGATAGTGCACTATCATGGTCTCTGAGTTGTCATAAAGTTTTTTAAAAACGGAATATTGTTGTAGTATATGGGGTTGTTTATGAGCCAAGTCGAGTCGAGCTCGGGTTTGGCTCGATTATAAACTAAGTCGGTTTGTCTTGGATTTGAAATCGAGTTTCTAAGCTCGAGCTTAGTTTGGTTAGGTTTGGATTTAAAAAGACATTTCGTAAAGTTCAATTTGTGTCCTTGTGGTTTGGGGATTGTTAATGATGAGTCCCCAGAGGAAACGTTTGGAAACTTGAGCCCCCGAACTTTTAAAAGCGCTACACAATCCGTCCCTAGTGCTAACCACATTAGTTTTTCTCGTTCAATACCAAAAAGTTGGGCGTAAAATGGTCTTTTCACACTCCTTTAATTGTTCCTTCATATACATACCCCTCCACTCCCACCATCTTTGTTTTGCATCCCCTACATAATCCTCTCCATCTTCTTCTCTTCTCCTTCTCCTATCACCACCACCACGTTGCACCATGTCTCCCCGTCGCACAACCGTCGAACCCAATCCGCCGCCACAACCTGTCGCACCCCAACCCCGTTCCACCTCCACCATCGCACAAGCGCACACCTAACACCACTATCGAACCCCACTGATCATATACCTAACACCGCTAAGTTCGTATAGTCTAGTTTGAAAACAAAACTAAATTCGTGTAGTCTAAACCAATGAACTACGTAAAAGAAGGTTTCGGGGACGAAACCTCTTTAAGGGTGGTAGGCTTGTAACACCCAAAAAATATAAAATTATATATATATATACACACACACACATGAGTGGATCAAAACCAAGGGTGACGTAGCTAGGAATAAATAACCTAGTTAACTAAATGTTAGTAGATAACAAGGGAAAATATGAATAAATGCACATTTTAAAATAACTTTCAAACTTGAGGGGTAAAAAAGGGCAAAAAAAGGAAATGAAACATGTTTATAATTAAAAGATTAAAACACCAAAACACACACATGAGTGTGTGTTTGGTCGATTATCATCAGGAGAAAGAAAAGGGTTCTTTCAAAAACCCTTAAAACCCATAAAATTCAACAAAATGAAGAGGAATCAAGCTAAAAATTGGGGCTTTAACTAATTTCATGATCACCCAAGCTATGAGATCACAAGGTATGTTGAATTTTGTTATTTGGTGATATTTTGAAATTCCGATTAACATTCATAAATCGAAATTTTGTGATGAATGTTGTATGCATGAGTGATATTGGGTTAAATTCATGTCTAGGAACAAACCCTAGTTGAAAACTTGAAGTATTAGTGTTGAAAACTAGGAATTTGATAAACACCCATATATGTGTTACGTGGGTTTTTATAACAAGATGATGAACACATGAATTTGAATATTAGATTGTGAAAAACTAATGTTATGATGCGAGTCTTGAAATTTGTTTATGAATGCTAGACATAAGGGCTTGATTTTGATGATTGAAACTTGGTTAGAAGCTAGTCATGAACTAGACAAAAGATGCATAAAAATCTTGCTCGCAAGGTGTTTGTTAAAATGCCTAAGTGAAATTGCGTGTCTACTCGTTTGAATGTAGAACTGGATTAGGTTAGGTATTCAGATGAATGCCAAATAACATGACGAAACGGGTTTCACTTATAGATGAAAACCCGTAGATTTTGCATAATGAAAGAATAATGTGTCTTTGATAATCAGTTAACTTAGTGTTAATAATACCATGAACTCGGATTAAATATTAGTTAAAATGGTGGCCTAAGAATAGTGCTTATCGAGTAAATGGCGTAACGCCAACATGAGTTTGTCAAGCTTAGTTGCTCAATTTCATAAGCTATAAGGCGGTTTGACTTTTGAAAGTCAAACCGACCTATGATAGAGTTCGGTAAGAAAAGTAGTATAAAGGTTCATAAGGCGTAAAGGTTATGATCTAGAACGACTAACCTAACCACCTTGTGAATATTATATGATAGTTTGACGCTTGACAAGCAAGGTGGAGGCTTGGAAAAGAAGCGGGTCAAACAGATCGAGTATGCGAAAAAAGAGCATAATCGGATGCAAGGTAAGTAAAGCTTACACTTATCTATTAGATCATTTACTCGTTGAAGTTGTTATGATTATGATATAACCGTAAATTAATTATGGTTATTCGACGCGAAATATTACAGGTCGGAATAAGTAAAAGGGGTAAAACGGCAATTCGGTCCTGAACACACCGAATAAACAACGAGTTTTGAGAAAAGACATGTTATGGGGTAAACCATAATGAGTAAAAAGGGTAATATGGTAATTGGCCACGAGCTAACGGAACAATAATTGCTTTTGAAAAAGACGCTATAAGGCGTGAAACATGATAAGCCAAAACAAATAAGTGATGATGTTTAGTAATATGATAATACGGTGTAAACCGGAATTGGTACATGAATGGGATGGTAAATAAATACCATCTTACGATGAATAAATGGTCAAATAGAATAAACGGGTCAAAAGTTGATGAAATCACCAATTGACATTAGTGATTAATGTTGTTGAGTTTTATGCTGACAGAAACGAATAGCGCGTGAGACGCTGTTGTTATTAACTAACAACTTATGTGATGAGGTATTAAAATGGGTTAATACTTTGATCCGAGCCAGGTACGCATAATTAAGATTATAGCTTAAACATGTGATTTTGGTCAAATATTTAGTGAAAGTCCTTAGTCGTAAAATAAGGGGCTAAAATTGACCAAAACGCCCTTGATCAATAAACTGAGCAAAAAAGCCTTTAAAGGTTGTTTAGAAATGAGTATTATTACCAAGTAAGTCTTTGATAAACGTAAAAGTTATTTGCATAATCCTTTTTGGGTCAAACGCCCAAAAATGGGTCTTTTCCGTAAAATTGACTAACCGAAGGGTAGACTTCGTAATAGTTAGATTACCAAAGTAAATCCACCACGAATATAATGGTGATGGAAGGCAAATAGATATATTAATGTAGAAATAAAATGCGAGTAATGATGAGTGAAATTTATGCTTATATGCTAGAAACCTCTAAATGGGTCAAAATAAAGTAAGTGGTTAAATGTTGGTTTATGTGTTTAGAAAGTTACAGAATAAACCGGTGAATGTAAACGTGCTCTCGCAAACCGAGTAATGGGAGCGTGGAACACGAAGTTATTAAGCCCGGGTAATGGGCATAATCGTGGGAAATAATGTTGGTGCAGAATGTCTATGTCTTAGTCTTATATCGAGTCTGTATAGATTAGATGTGAATAGGTTAGCAAAATCAGGTATTTATGAGGTTGATAGTCAAGTTCGCTGGTAAAGGTATTGTGAAGTCAAGTTCAGCCGAACTTGACTATGTCAAGTTCGCTCGAACTTAGTCTCTCACCAGCGGACTTGTTATCCTATAAATAGCTAGCTTGAGTCTCTCATTTGTAACTTTTGGTGCTCTGTGTAGCGAAGCTCTGTCAATTTGTAGACTTGAAGTTTATCAATAAAATTGACGTTTAATTGATTGATTCTTGTTATTTGGTAATCATGTCATATTGTTTCCGCCATTATGGACATTAGATATCAAATCTAGGTTCCTATGCTATAAGGATCGGTCCTACAAGTGGAATCAGAGCTAGATAGCCTGATTTGATTGATATCAAGACAAGAACAACTCTTATTCTACTTAATTCTTCTATTTTTCTTAACTTTTACACTAAAAATGAAGAATTTACGGGCAAATTCTGTCCAAATTTGAATATGTCATGCTAAATACATCATAGAATAACCCCTGAGAGTTTGGAGATTAAAATCAAACGAATTGATGCCAAATTGTTGAAAAAATCATGCTTTCAAAAGTCATTTGGATCGAACTTATAGGCCAAGTTTGCTCGAACTTGACTTAAAAATCCACTTTCTGAGTGATTTTTAATCAAGTTCGCTCGAACTTGATAGTTTTTGTGAAAATTTGTGTTAAGTCCGATCGAACTTGCATTATTTTCTTTGATTTTCTTCAAGTTCGCTCGAACTTGAGCAATTTCATTGAAATATATTTCAAGTTCGGCCGAACTTGCAAGTTTTTCTTCTAAAATCAATTGTAAGTTCGCTCGAAGTCAACTCAGGGAGAATTTTCAAAACAAGTCATAACAAGCTCGACCGAACTTGTTTAAAACGGAAAATTTCATCCTTCCACTGCAAGTTCGACAGAACTTGTAGTAGTTCTAATATTTTTCAAAGTTTGAACGTGTTTTCAGCGTACGTGTTTCGACATTCACGATGGATGATCTATAGAGAGCCTTTATGTCAGGAGTGGGTACATCCAATGCCAATGTGATACATCAAGTTAACCTCGACAACAAAATGGGCACGTCCCTCAAACCACCAAAGTTAATGAGTATGGACGAATACGAAGGATGGAAGGAGAAGTTCAGTTATTGGGTTCAGGCCATGCATTTCCAAAGCTGGGTGGCTATTGAGAGAGGGTATGTTGTTCCGTTGGATGAAACTCAGCAAGTTCTTGAGAAATACAAGTATTCTTCGCAACAAAAGGAAGAATATATCGCTGAAAAGAAAATGATTAGCCTCATTCAACAGTCTGTTAAAGATGATATTTTGATTTTTTTGCCCAAATACACGACTGCAAGAGAACTTTGGTTATCACTTCAAAAGAAATACCAAGAAAGCGCAGAGATGATCAAGAGTAAAAAAAGCTCTTATCATGAAGGACTTCGATATTTTTACCATTTTGAAGGGCGAGACAATGAAACAGATGATTGAACGTTTTTGTCATATGAAGGTTCAAATGAGGAGACACGGTCTTGAGAAGACAGAACCGGAGTATATTGATAAGCTTGCAGATGCGTTACCTGACAGAGAATGGACTACTTATCTCATGGTATTGAAAGAAAGTCCAAACTGTAAATTCTTCAAGCTGGCTACATTCATCGACAAACTCGAAGGTCATGAGATGGAACTTCTAAAGATCGCAAAGTAGAAGAATGCTAACATTGTTCAAGATGTCGGTCTATATTACAAGAACGGAGTTCAAGACAGCATTTTAAGCCCAAAGATTCAAACAGCATTCAGTGCGAATATGAATCCTTCGAATCATTCGCCACAGAATCAAAATCAATCATATCCACAATATGATCAAAGTCCACAGAGTTCTTCGTTTTCAAGCACCGGTTCCAATTCTTCATATCAGAGTCAAGCAAATCAGAATCACCAAACGAATTCTGATCCAAATGTGTACAAGTGTAACATTGCTGTCAATTTAAACAATGTTGTTTCTGAGCAAGTTGCCAAACAACACATGACACTTCTTGCAACAGTTCTAGAATCGTATGAAAGTCTGGTGGCTGGGAAAATTGGCAATCCGGAAATGACCGCTGAAGAATACGACAGGTGGACGAAGAAGAACTTGAGCTGATGGATATAAAATGGTCTTTAGCTTCTATCATTCGAAGGGTGACAAAGTTTGTTGCACTCACAGGCAGAGATATCGGGAATTCAAGCAATAAATTAAGGTTCGACAAAACGAAGGTCACTTGCTTCAGATGCCGATAGAAAGGACATTTCAAGAGAGAATGCAAAAATCCTGAAGCAACGGGCAATCAGAGTCCATTTGGAGGTGGCAACGAATACTACAAAAAGTCGCTTCAGTATAAACCATTTCCAAAGAAGACTCAAGTTGATATTCAAGAAAAACCATCCAACAATACCGAGAAGGCGATGGTTGCTACCAACGAAGGTGATGGTTTTGATTGGAATTCTTATATTGGTAAAAAGACAGGAGTTGCTTTGATGGCTGAAACTGTCGAAGATACATCTGCTGAAGACACGGCTCTGGAGAATGCTTTACTAGAACAGTATCTGCAACAAGAGGAAGAAGAGGAGACTTATCTTCACATGAATACACAAAGCATTTTATCTCCTAACTCAACCTCTAGTTTGCAGGTAACTTTGATGGAAATTCTCAGGAGCAAGTGGTCGAGGAAAAATCGATAGTTGAAGAAGTCAATGATATTACAAGAAATGAATGTTGAAAACCTCACGAACATTGCTAACAAAGTTATGATGGCAAATCTAACCAAGGTAGGTCTGGAGGTAAAGATAGTCGAAAAAGAAGTTGTCAAAGTGCAAGATGTGGAGGTTGAAAAACCTTGCACATAATGCACCGAGCCATGTGCAAAATGCGCTGAAAAATCACAAATCATCGCTGAACTCAATGTACATAATGAACATTTCAAATATAATTATCGTACAATGAAGGAAGCGTATGACAATATGAAAGATGATTATGGCAGGCTCGACAGAAATAATATTGAACAACAAGACACTGTGAGGATGTTAAAAAGGACAGTAATGGATAAACAAAAAGCAATAAATGTGTATATTAACACCATTGCTGAAACCAAACAACAACTCAAGGACATGAAAATTGAAACAGAACGTGTTTAACTACTTTTAAGAAGTTATACAACTAACGCTTATGTCATCGATCATATTCTTCCCAAAATTTCATCGGAAGAAAATGATAAGAAATCTAAAAAGAAAAATGGTAAAAAATGCACCAATGTTCCACCACCCCTATGCGAGAAATATTGTCACAAAATTGTTGATGGGATGGATAAGGCACTCAACATTGAGTTATTATCTGAAAAGAAAAATGAGTTGCCGGAGAACATTGATGTAATCTATACTACATCAGATGATGACAATAATGCGGTGGTTAAAAATGTGGTTGAAAACATTTTGAATGATTCTGATGATGGCAGCATTGAGAGCGCCACCTCGAGTTCGAACAGTTCTGACACAAAATCCGAAGATGACGATACATCATCGGAAGATGGCCTATGTGATGATCCTAACGTTGTCATGTACAATGTTAAGGAATCTGATAGACTATACTTTGATGACAGTTTCGGAATGGCAAAGAAGATCAATTGGATAAACTGTTCAAACTGGTTGAAGTTACATCAGATGATCTGGAGAAGAATGAAAAGAAATTCTATTCTAAACCCAAAAGAAATTACAATAACTACCGGAGAAATGGTGGTGATCATCCGGAAAACCGGAGAGCTGGGTTGGGTTTAGATATGGAAGAAGAACTGGTTAAGAAAAAGTCACCATTTCACGAATACAAAGATAAAAACATGAAATTCGTTTATGGGACAAGCACGGTTCAAGAGGAAAGTTTGATTGGGAAGCAATCAAACGATGAGTTTAATAAACAAAAAGAACTTCGAGATAAGGCCAAAGCCACAAGTGGTGTAAAATTCGCTAGTGGACACTCACATGATAATCGGACTTGCTTCAAGTGCAATGAAGTTGGTCATATTGCACGCAAGTGTCCGAAATCTAAGCCGGCCTATCTTTGAAGGAAGGAAAGTTCAGATGTTGTAAAACCAAAGCAACCAGATTTTGTAAAACCTGTCACGATTTTGAAAAGAAATAAATCAACACCTGAAGTTAAACCTAAAACTGAAAAGAAATTTGAAAACTCATAAGGCGTAAAGGTTATGATCTAAAACGAATAACCTAACCACCTTGTGAATATTATATGATAGTTTGACGCTTAAAAAGCTAGGTGGAGGCTTGGAAAAGAAGCGGGTCAAACAGATCGAGTATGCGGAAAAAGAGCATAATCGGATGCAAGGTAAGTAAAGCTTACACTTTTCTATTAGATCATTTACTTGTTGAAGTTGTTATGATTATGATATAACCGTAGATTAATTATGGTGATTCGACACGAAATATTACGGGTCGAAATGAGTAAAAGGGGTAAAACGGAAATTCAGTCTTGAATAGACCAAATAAACAATGAGTTTTGAGAAAAGACGTATTATGGGGTAAACCATAAGGAGTAAAAAGGGTAATATGGTAATTGGCCACGAGTTAACGGAACAATAATTGTTTTTGAAAAAGACGCTATAAGGCGTAAAACATGATAAGCCAAAACAAATAAGAGATGATGTTTAGTAATATGATAATACGGTGCAAACCGGAATGGGTACATGAATGGGATGGTAAATAAATACCATCTTACGATAAATAAATGGTCAAATGGAATAAACGGGTCAAAAGTTGATGAAATCACCAATTGACATTAGTGATTAATGTTGTTGTTGAGTTTTATGCTGACAGAAACGAATAGTGCGTGAGACGCCGTTGTTATTAACTAACAACTTATATAATGAGGTATTAAAACGGGTCAATACTTTGATCCGATCCAGGTACGCATAATTAAGATTATATCTTAAACATGTGATTTTGGTTAAATATTTAGTGAAAGTCCTTCGTCGTAAAATGAGGGGCTAAAATTGACCAAAACGCCCTTGATCAATAAACTGAGCAAAAAGGCCTTTAAATGAGTATTATTACCAAGTAAGTCTTTGATAAACGTAAAAGTTATTGGAATAATCCTTTTTGGGTCAAACACCCAAAAATGGGCCTTTTTCGTAAAATTGACTAACAATAGGGTAGACTTCGGAATAGTTAGATTACCAAAGTAAATCCACCACGAATATAATGGTGATAGAAGGCAAATAGATATCTTAATGTAGAACTAAAATGCGAGTGATGATGAGTGAAATTTATGCTTATATGCTAGAAACCTCTAAACGGTTAAAAATAAAGTAAGTGGTTAAATGTTGGTTTGTGTGTTTAGAAAGTTACAGAATAAACCGGTGAATGTAAACGTGTTCTCGCAAACCGTGTAATGGGAGTGTGGAACACGAAGTTATTAAGCCCGGGTAATGGGCATAATCGTGGGAAATAATTCCACTAAGAGGTTATGGATGATTTGAGCTTAGGTGCTTAAACGTCAAATGGGTCAAAATCAAGTAAAACGCAAACCGAGTAACGGGAGAGTAAACTATATGAATTTTTTATCCGGGTAATGGATTACAACTTAGACATGTTAAGAAACGAACCCAAGTGATAGGAATGAGTTTGGATGTAAATTGAGAGAAAAGTAAACATGCAGAGCTTACATGGCCGAGTGGACACTTGACACGGTCGGGTGGGAAAGCTGACACGGCCGGGTGAAAGGGCTGAAAAAATGTACTTTATTGTGTTTAATCCTTTTGTTCAAGTGCTTTCATTTCTAACCATTTGAATAAGATTGTATGATAGGTAACGATGCACTTTAGACCTCGGATGATGATCAAGCTCAAGAAAGAACCGAACACAATCATGATAGAAGCTTCCGCACGATGATTTGTCGTCATTTTAAACGACAAACTTATAAACATAATGTTGAAATGTTTTAAATTCTTAAATGTTTTGAGAAACCCGTATTTTCAATGTATGTGTAATCGTATAAACACAATTATAGTCGAAATATATACGTAAATTGTATAAATGAATTAAGGGCCTTACAAGTTTGCTCCATGACTATAACTCAGTAAAAAATTCAGTGAAAAGTAAGGGTATTTCGGTAATTTTAGATATAAGTATATAATTTTATTTAGAGTAAACCGCCATTTTGGTCCCTGAGGTTTGGCCAGTTTTGCCACTTTAGTCCAAATTTTAAACCTTTTACATCTAGGGCCCTGTGATTTCGTTTTTTTTTGCCATTTTAGTCTAAAAGTTAAATTTGGCCATATTCCCCAACTTAAACCCTGATTTTTTGTCTTTATCCTCAGGGGTATTTTAGTCATTCTATTTTTTATTATAACCGTTATTAATTAAATTAATTAATAGCTTTACCTTATAAAAGAACACAGACTTATCATCCCCCAAACTCAAACCCTAATTCATCCTCTTCTTCAAACTCCATTCCGCAACCATCAACTTCTCCAAACCCAACTAAGAACAATCCACTCCGGCACCTCCACTCCGGCAGTAATGATTCCGCTTGGCGAAGAACGATCCACTCCGGCACCTCCATCACCATCCCCTGTTCCGACGCTGCTCCGACGAAGAATGATTCCCGCATTTTTTCATACACCTATCTTCCGGTTTCGGTAATAATTCCGGCCGGCGAAGAATGATTCCAACCGCCACCACCATTACTACCTTCACACCTCCACTCCGGCAACTACTCCGACGTTGCTGACGCCACCACCGTCGTCGTCCCTGCCATCACGACCAAACCACCATCCACTGTTCATCACCGGTAAAGGAAACAACCCCCACTTACACCCCTTTCAGACCTCATTAGATTCGTGTTATGTGCTACACACACTGATTCTGCAGCTACCCATTTGACAAAAATCATTGCCCATGTTGTTAACAAGTTGAAAGATTGAGATTCAGTGGTTAAAGATGCGTGTAGAGATGCTTTCTTGGTTGTATTTGAAAGGGGGTGTTGGGGAGAATGTTGGGTCTGTTGTTTCTATGTTTGTGAAGCCATTGTTTGATGCTTGAATGATCAGAATAAAGGGGTGCAAAGTGGGGCTGCAATGTGTTAGGCTAAGATGGTTGAGATGGCTTTCAACCCCTGATTTCGGCGTTTCAGAAGCTCGGTGGTGGTGGTGAGGAAGATGAAATGGTGGTGGGTTTATAGTGAGGAATTTGGTGGACATTTTGGGGAAGATGATAAGGTCAAATGGATTATTTAATTTAATTAATTCAATTAATAATGTGTTATAATAAAAATTAAAATGGCTAAAAATACCCCTGGGGATAAAGACAAAAAATCAGGGTTTATGTTGAGGAATCTGGCCAAATTTAACTTTTGGACTAAAATGGCAACAAAAACGAAAACACAAGGCCCTAATGCAAAAGATTTGAAATTTGGACTAAAGTGACAAAACTAGCCAAACCTCAGGGACCAAAATGGCAGTTTACTCTTCTATTTATTATTAACTCTAAAATTCCATTATATATATCTACTATATAAATAAGAAAAACCATTTCTCTCACTTCATCACCTCTCTCTTTCTGCCTTTTGTAATAACAGCAACACCACCACCATCAGAATCCAGACACCACCACCGGACATCGCCACCACCACCATCATCTAACACCCCAGCACCACTACCGGATTTCATCGATCAGATCTAAAACGAGGCAGCGGCTAGGGTTTCAAACCTAAAGAAAAACGGCTAGGATTTATGCTCAGCTGTGTACCGGGTTCCTAACCTAATTATCATAATTATGATGTTAATATGCTCAAATGATTTGAAGTTCTTCAAATGATTTGAAGTTCTACAAATCTTACAATTTCACATTTACTATGAATGACATTGCTTAGATTTGAAAGAACTAAATTGGGGGTTTTAATGAACGTTTGTCTAGGAATGTAGTAATTTTGGTTGAGACTAGATTCATAAGCTAATTATCATGAGTTTGAAATTAAGGATAAATGCTATGGTGCTACGGTGGTGGTTAGAGAGAGAAAGGAAGAAAGTCGGAAAGATGTAAGATAGAGAGAGAGAGAGAGATAGAGACAGAGTGAAGATTGATGGTATGGGATGTGGTCGCCGGCGGTGGAAATGACTTGTGGTGATGGGGCTGGTGGTGGCTAGGTGAATGGTGGGAGTGTTGGCCGATGGGGTTTTTTATTCGACAGAGAGAGATGGTTCAGATCTGTGATGGAGAAGAGACAGAGAGATGAGAGTATATGTATGTGTTATATATATTACTGAAATTCCCTTGCTTTTATTTATAAAATTACTGAAATACCCTTTTAGTTAACGAATGGTTTGGATGGAGTTATAGGCGGGGAGCAAAATGAAAAAAAACATAGTAAACTATTGGAGCAAAATGGCTATTTTTAAAGGATTTGGGCAAAACCGTTAAAACGACCAAACCACAAGGAGTAAAACGGAAGTTTACTCTTTGAACAATTTAACCAGATACATCTGATTTGAATATTTGTAGCTGGGATCACGGTGATGATACCCTGACCCACCTAGTTGTGCACATTCAGGTGGTTATCAGGTTTTAGAACAACTTGACTTTTAGATTAGACGTTCGAGTACAATCCAATCCCCATATCCAATTGAGACCACTAGATAATATAACTTTTGATTAATGTTGATGCTATGACTTTTAGTAGGTGTCTTTGTTGATTAATTTTAAGAGGTAATCTATAAAACCATATAGACGTATTTTGATACATAATAAATACTATAAGGACACAAATTGGAAGAATTGTATTTGAATTTGACATGTACAAAAACTGTTAAGCTTAAAGACTCAAAGAACAGAGGTTATAAACCATAGGGACACAGGGACTCATCATGAAATCGTCCCTAATCCACGAGAACTTAGGCTTCCAAAGGTTTTTTTCCGGCCCCTAAACCATAAATACGCAAATTACACTTTACTGAAAAGAAAATTGGATATATAACTTTCAAAATTTACTAATCTATAATATCAGTCAATCATTCAAAATTCAATTGAACGTATCCAAAATAGTTCAACCTAATACATTAAAAGCCAAAATCAAACTTAACGAGATACAAAATAAGTTACAAATTTTAATGAAATACAAAATAAGTTCATTAACATCCTTCAAATATGTCATAGATATCCAACTTCACATGTCTAAATGCCTGCAAATAATAACTATATTTATAATATATTATATTCATATAAAAATAATATAATCTCAAAAGTAAAATAATCAAAGCCAAACCAAGCTAAAATGCCAGCCAACCGAGCCAGTCCGGCTGGTCAAGAATCAAGCCATATTGAACAAACTTTTTCCAAGCTAAATTTAAACAAGCACCACGCCATCAGCTTTTTAGATAGCCCTAGTATTATATAACTATTCTTCTCCTCTTTTGGCATACATTTTATTCAATTTGTTTACATGAGTTAGAGCTGGCAAGTTATACATGTTTAATGAAATCTTTTGTTTTGGTGGGTTGTCGATGAAACAGGTTGATTTAAGAGAAAAAACAAACATCATATAATTAAATTGCTAAACAAATATTATACCAATTATAGGTTGAAACGTAAAGAGCAAACTATTGATTATTGACGTGTAAAACCAAATGTGAGGAAGAGTAAACTATTGATTAAAACCAAATGTTGGATAACAAGGACTAGAAAGTACTAGCCGAGCAATCGCTACAAGGTTGGTTGTCAAGTCGACTTTCTTTAACTTCGCTAAATACTGCCTAAATACCGACCAAACGCAGCTAACCTTGGCTAGAATTGGATCTCATTGGTCAACTAGGGCAGAGTTTGACTTTAAAAAAATGAAAACGTAATTTCAATGTATATTATATTAAAGAAGAGTTAAATGCTTGATTGGTCCTTGTGGTTTGCGAAAATTGCAGACTTGGTCCTAATGGTTCACTAATTACACACTTGGTCCTAGTAGTTTCAGTTTTTGCACTCGGGTGGTCCTTGCCACTAACCTTTTTTAGATTTCTTAGCTAAGTATATGTGAAATTACTATATTACCCTTGAATAATTAAAAAAATTAAAAAACAACATAAAGAAGAGAGGCCCATTACTCATCTTATTCATCACTCCCACTCTCTCTCTTTCAAAAACCCAGTCACCACCACCACTCTTTCATAACCTGCAACCACCACCTCCACCTCCAATTTTACTGTCAACCCACCACCGCCACCGTCAATTCCACCGTACCCAAAATAACACCAAATTTTCAATCTTTTTCAAATTCTAACTTCTGGGTCTTCATCTACACACTATTTCAGTTAGTGGGTATATATCTCAAAATTCAATCTTGATCAATTCTTGCAATTATCCATACCCAAATTGTTTGGAAATAAAGATTTCTTGAAGGAAAATTATAGGATCAATTTCACGTCATTTCCATTTAGAGTGTATCAGTTCTCATTTGTTATATACATAATCAATATACAATTCCTAAATATTTCAATTAAAAGTCACAAATTAACACCAAATTATCAATCTTTTCAGATTTTAAATTCTGGGGTTTCCTCCACAACACCATTTCAGTTAGTGGGTACTTCTCAAATTTAATCTTGATAACTTCTCAACTTCCTCCACCAGCAACTACCGTACGACGACACACCATTTCAGTTAGTGGGTTTTCATCCATACACCATTTCAGATTGTAAATTCTGGGAAGTGGATATGGTGGTGAATTTTACATAGAGAGAGGAGGGAGAGAGAAGAAGAAGATGAGGCTGGGTCGGAGCAACCGCCGGCGGCGAGGAAGAAAGAAGGCGGCAGCGGTGGAGGTGATGGTGGGTTGACAATGGAATTGTGGAAATGGAGGTGAAGGTGATGGTGGTTTTAGGTGGAGGTGGTGATGGATTTTACAAGATAGAGTGAGTGAGAGAGAGAGAGAGAAAGATGAGGGAGAGGAAGAAGATCAAGGACACCACTCATTTTTTTTAATTAGTTAAGGTTAAATCAGTCATTTTTACAAATTTAACTGATAAATTTAACATAGGTTAGTGATAAGGATCATCCGAGTGCAAAAATGACAAACACAAGAAAAGTGTGTAATTATTGAACCATTAGGACCAAGTCTGCAACATTTGTATACCACAGAGACCAACCATGTATTTATCAATTTTTTAAATACTTTACTATTTGAACATGTAATTTTTTATTTATATTCATAATCACGTATTTTGTTATAAATATTAGTAAACTTGTGATATTTGACATATAATTTCCAGAAAACCAATTTCTTTATACTTTAACATGTCTGAAAACTCCCCGAGTATCCTTCACCTAGGCTGAGTACTCGCAACTCTCCAATCGACCGACCTGGCCGCCCAACGACTTATGCAACCATGGTAAAACCCATGTGAAATATCGCATTCAAACCTTTTATTCACCATCAACTCTACTTTAAGCTTGGCATCCCAACACATGCTCACCGGTTTAGCTCCTAAAGGTAAGCCATTCCCCAATATGCTCCTAAAATATGTGTCTTATTACCGGCTTGAACAACCTATAAAACACACGAACATATTTTTAAGATGACTCATGCAACAAAATACCAAATTAATTAACGATGACCATATTCCTTTTACATAATTTCCTTCTTTTTTTTGTTTTGTTTTGTTCCATTATTGGGAATGCACGTTCTATTCCCACACTGACACCAATTGCAACAACATTTTTTTGTTTTGTTCCATTATTCGTAAGATTTAGGTATTGGTTGTGTGATCTCGACAAGACGGTAAATGTTAGATATCTTCTTGATCAGCGGCTGAGCTTGTTATAAGAGTGGATCTACAAAATAATAACATAACGAAGCTCGTTACAAGGAGGAGAGGTGGAGAGCTCTTCTTATAACCACCCTCCGGCGTGAGAATAAGTATTTGTTTAAGAAATTAAGTAAACAAGCGTGTGTTGATTGTGAGAGAGTAAGAGAACTAATCCTTAAACCCGTGGTTGAAGGCTAGTATTTATAGTTAAAGAGTGTGGAGAAGGAGTTGGGATGATGGGCCTTGGGCCGGACATCGCTAACAAAGAATATCTGGTTGGTCCTCTCTGACACGACAGATAGTGTTTGTTGAGGTGTGGGACGTTGGTGCACAATGACGGGTGCCACGTGGCCTGTCTAGTGTACTTGTTGTCGAGTTTGTCATCAGGCGTGAGTGGAGATCATGGAGCAGTGAATGACGCACCCTGATTGGGTACACGTCACTGTCCTTTTGTATTGTTGTCTCCTGCATGATTGATCATTATGGAAATTGCATAGGCAAGGCATGGCGCACGCTAATTGGTTGTCGTCTCCTGCCATTTGTACTATCTGTACTTGCACTGGCTGTCGTGACCGTGTGTGCGCTGTTAAGGTCCACACAGGAGCTCTGGGAGTAGCTCAGTGATGCATACTGTATCACTATGACCAAACCCTAATTCGCCTAAAGACAGAGATCACAATAAAATATCTCAGATGATCAATAATGCACCCGGTGAGAGTATTCATATTGAAATGCGGGTGGATATAACTTGCACCAATAATAACAGGGCGGGTCGACATTCGATGAGACGGGTTCACGTGAAATCACGGAATTTCAGAATTTTAATAGAAATTATATATAACAAACTGGAATGAACCCATTAGTATTATTAGATTTGAACCCATAAACGAAAAACAAGTGTGGTTGAGCGGATAATTCCTTTTGTCTTTGCCCAGAGATACACGGGTTTGACTCCCGTCTGAGTCCTTTTTTATAACTTATTTCGAATTTGTTTAAACCCTTTTAGGGTTTCTACTTTAGCGATCCCCAGAAATGTAACCATTAGCCAAAGTATACAAGTTTTACCAGAATGAACTATGTCGTGGGACTTCTAGTCTTATACAACAAATTTACTAGTTCAACATAAGAATTCAAGTGTTACAATGAAGTAAAATGTATCCCTTTTTTGCACGCTCCTAAACATATGGTTTGTATACAAATTTGTGTTGTTATAGCATTAACCTATTGAGTTTGTGTTCCCACTCCTATTTCAAAGTTATACTTCAGAAATATTAACAAAATAAGCACAAATAGCAAGATGGAAGAAACACTAACAAGTTTTAATGATCCTCTAAAGCTCGTAATGTAACACTTCACATTTTATACTTTCCTTATTTAGAAAACGTGTTTGTATTTTCTATTTTTGGAAACCTATAACCATATCGTATTCTTATTTCATTTCCAATCTTGTATCTGAGATTTTGATCATAATGGAAATTCATTTTTATAAATAAAACATGTAACATACTTGTCTTATAAGCAATAATCATTGAATACGTGTTTATAGCAAAACCGAGACTCCAAATACTTGGCAATACTGATCATACGTGCATCACACTCATACAATAATTAGATACAAATTAGATGTCTAAAAACAAGCTAAAATACAAGTTTACGGCATAAAGTAACATAATTACAAAGTGCAGGGACCAATACTAAAACTTTTCAGACTGCACCCCCAGGCGCCACGCGGGAGATGCCTATTCATCTCCATCGACGTGCGGGAGAGGTCAATCCATAGCAGGTTGCAGCTAGCTCACGGGTTGGTCCATTTTTTCACCTTTAATCACCTCCAACCACTTCCTAACTCATTTAACACTAACCCTAATCAACCCCATTATAAATAGGAGCCTCCATACACTCTCTAAATCTCTAAATCTCTCAAGAATTTCTGATTTTGGGTAGAATATCTTTGAAGTTCAAAGTGAGTTCTAACTCACTTCTACTATTTATTCTTTGAGTTTTCTTGCTTCAAAACATTTGGACAACATCAAGCTAGGTTTGTTTCCCAATGTTCAATAAGGTGTAACAATGTGGTACAACTCCGATTTTGATGTCCAAAGTGGGTTTAATTTTCTGTTTTCACTAAACCACTAAATATGTTCATCTTTTAGTTTATTTCTTGTGAAGAACTTATGCTCACCGTGTCCTTAATCAAACCCATGATTGTTGGGCTTGTGTGTGGTTGTTCTCTATCAAGTTTAAGGTCCAAGAACCTCATGAACTTTCTGTTTAGTCAAGGTTTTAGATAACCTACAAGTGATGAAACCATCCAAGCTCACCATCTTCAATATGGTAAGACTTTTGTTTTGGTTAAGGTATGAACCATGGAAGCCTTGGCTATCCAAACTTGTTCCATCACCTTACTTGATGTTTTACCATTTATTCCAAGTAGGTTCCTAGACAAAAAGTAACACAACCCCACCACATCTCTAACATTTTCCATGAGGGGTATGAAACACCCTGGTTGATCTTACTTGGCTACTTGATGAACTTGTTAGATTTTTATTCTTATTATTCATGACTAACCGGGTTATCAACTATGTTGATATCCTTATGCTTTGGTGAATTCATACAAAGAGGTTTAATGGATGTTAATCATCCTACCCCCATGCTTGACTTTCATGATATTCATGTTGGACTTGTTATATAATTGTCTATATATAATTGTTATATACTTAACCGAATTCGTGATATTAACCGATTTATGGTTAAATGTTATGAACTTAGGATACTTTATCTATGATCTAAATTCCTCTTTTATGATTCTAATGGGCAAGTTAGGACCTATGAAATCACTTAGAAACTCAGTGTCAAAACGAGTGATTAAGACATGACATATTTTCGCATACACATAATTTATTGTACTTAAATTCCAAATCCGAATCCTACGCCAAATCCGAATACTTAAAGACCACCGTTTCCCTATGTAGAGTAACTCCGGTGTTCTAAACTCAATGCTCGCCAAACTCTTGGTTATTAGGAAAGCTTTGCAAAACCGTGAGTATATTCGATCCCATTATATGTTTTATACAATCTGGGTGCAACATGTACATTTATACAAAACACGAATCATGTTTAAACTTGTTATAAACTTAATCTATCCATTAAAATATAATACTTGTATTATTCTTGTTATCACATGAAATGTATACTTATGTCTATATGCTCATTAACTTTGCTAGCCTCCCTTAACAATTATAGCGCTATCGGATTAACGCACCGCCCGTATTCTTGTGGTATTGTTAATAAAACTATTTTACAACCTTATCGTTTCTGTGACAATTGTATGCATGGTTGCGGTACACTCTGGTTTGACATATAGTAAAAACACATGTTAGTATGATAGTTACAATATATGTAATTTACCATGTTGGATATGAGACACCTTTTCAATCACTATTATGCTATGTATTAAACTTGTATCCTCACCAACTTTTTTATTGGTCATTATTTCAATGCTTGTTGTAGGAAACTAGTTGATGTTGATGAAGAACACTACTTAGGATGGACTAGAAACACACCTAGATTTAAACTTATGTAATTCATTTCATGTCGTTTCATTATTGCAACTTGCTATACTTTCCCTTTTGAAACAATGTATTGCCATTTTAGTATTATTGAAATTTGAAGTTATCTAAATATTGTCACAATTAGTTGTTATTAAGTCTCTTGAAGTCTCGTTTTCGTCTTGCCTCGATGTTTCCGCCAACGGTTGAGGTATCACACGTAGGGAACAACTATAGGTATTTTTTTAATTCTTAAAGACCATCGTATTTTTTACTACGTGGCGAACCTTACCCGACCCGAAACGTCGAACCGACCTGCAAATTTGCATGTCCGATTCTTTAAAACTGGAGCATCTAAAAACAGTAAACCCACTGGAAAAAAATTTTTGAATCCGCCACCGACGGATAACATCCCATTTTGTTAGAGTTTGTTGGAACAAACCAGGCCCTTCAATCTCTAACAATCCTATGCCCAAGCACTTCAAGACCGGTACCCAACAACAAGCATTTCCTAAGCCCAATTTCTTAACAGTCCAGTCTAAGCACATTATACAATGAACAAAAACAAACACATGTAAGAATATAAGAATAAATTAATAATAATGAAATTGTCACAATAATATCTTCATATTTTAACAGTGTAACCACCAAAACAAAACGGGAGCATGTTCATGTTTGTTCATTTAACTTTAGTCAAACAGGAACATTAATTGTATGGAGTTTTTTGTTCACATTCGTTCATTTAGAAAATTGGCATGTTCGTGTTGTCCGTTCATTTAAAACTCAGTTCGCAAACGTAAACGCGCAAAACGAAAATAAACAAACAAATTAAACGATCATAATTGAATAAACATTAACAAACATAAATAAACAAAAACAGACATAAATTAAAATTAATAAACATAAATGAACAAGTATAATAGATCAGGTTGACGATCAGGATTAGGGCGCATAACTATATGTGGTGGATTGTATAGTGTAGACTTCAACTAAACAAGATACGGAGAGTGACTACCTACAAAGTGACATCAAGGTTCACAAATACTAGTAATTAAGTAGTTATTTTACATAAATTAGTGATCAATTCCGATAAGTTCTACTGATAAATATTTTTTATTACTAGAAAGCACAACTACTACTTAGTTATATTTACATAAGTAGTTGAAAGGCCCTTTTATGTTTATATTTATCTAAATATAACTACTTATGTGTTTATCAAAAATTAAATGAACATAATTGAACGAACATAGACAGACGTTCATGAACAATGAATGAACAAAACGTGTGGCCATGTTCGTTTGTTTCATTATTAAATAAAATTTTTAATGTTCGTTTATTAAATGAACGAACTTCCAGCCAAACAGTGTACAAACAACTCATGAACGTTTGGTTCATTTACAAACCTAATGGTGTGTGTGTATATATGTAGAAACAACAACCTCCACCACCACCGATTGCTTTCAATGTCTTGAATCCTATTCATATCATTACTTGCTCCATCAAGAAATATAGGAACATGATCAGATAGCAACCTTGTTGTGCCACTTTGTAACGTAATTTTCAATATGGGATTGAGGTGGTGTTGTCGGAGAAGAAATGAGGGAGTGGGTTGAAGAAGATGAAGTGGTGGAGGTGGATCTCATTTTTTATTTTTCTTATCTTATTTTAATTGCTTTATATCAGAATATCCTCATTCACAACCTATAACAACCCAACCTTTAATAAAAAATTAATTCTCTCTTTTCAACCTACACAACTCAACCTTTCACACTCATTAGCAACCCAACCTAAACCAACTTTTTTTAAACAAAATATAACTTATGAATATTTTTTATTTAATTAGAGTTACTAAAATATTTTTTTATTTTGAAACAAACAGTTTATTTACTTTAAATATAAAAAGTTAAGAATAAACAAAAAATACCATTCATCAAATGATAAATATTTATTTACATTAAAGAAAACCATTTTTTAAACAAACTCTGTTTTTAACAAAATTTATATCGGTATGTTCAAAAAAAAAAAACTAAAAAATACCATGTATTTATTTATTTATTTTAGTTAAAATATAACAAGTTATTTAAGTAAATAAATTATTAGGGGGAAAGAGAAAAATAAGAAAAAGAAAATAGAATGAGAGCCACTACTTAAATGATAAATGATATGTGGCATACAAATTGGTTGCAACCTAGGTTTAAGAACAACCAGTTGTGGGTTTTAATTTTTTTTTCTTTTTCTAATTTAATACAACCAATAATATTTTGCCAAGTGGCAATCAACCTAAACAAATGTTACCAATGAGGATAGTCTTATAGCATTTGGGCAAAATAGAAATTTTATACATATTTTACTGAAACAATCACAATAGTTACAAAAATCATATCACCAAGAGCATAGTTACGTTACAAAATGCATATCACCAAAAGCATCCATGTAATTTAAGGTCGGTTTTGTAACATTGACGATACACACTACCTTTCGAGTTATTAACTCTTAAGTTGAATGAGATTTTGGATCTAAAGAAATTATGAAAAGAGAATATTGGAATATGCTTAGGTATATTCTTTTTCAAATAAGTTTGAATTGAGATTTTAGATCTAAATAAATTATGAAAAGAGAATATTGGAGTATGTTTAGGTAGATTCTTTTCTAGTAAATTCTAATGATTATTGTATGGCATACTTGCATTTCCAAACAATGTTTTAATTAAAAGTAAATTACATTATAATATAATAAACTAGTGTTATTCAACTTGTACGCTGCGTTGGACGAGGTCGAAACCCAAATAAATTTAAATCGTAATATTAACCAAAATGATATCTACATGTGTTCAGGTTGATGCGTTTATGGTTCGGTTATAAACATGAAAACGTAATGACAAAATAATACACCATAATTTAAACAATTTGTGATTTTACTCCAATATCAGCCAAGAGAAAAAAATCACGTTGAAATGTCAATAAAAAAGCATGTTGTTTCATTTTGAAATCTATAATTAATGATAAAACCATACGAAAACAATAAATGATTAAAAAATAATCCAAGAACATAAGATAGTGTAATCTAAAATTATTTTAGCATCACCATCAAAATATAAAATATAGCACTCCCGAAAAAAAACAAGATGGTTGTATTTCAATATTTTGATGGGACCACACTACATTTAGATATAAGTAAGCTTTGACTTTAGCGTAAGCAGAAAAAAAACATGGGTAAATAAAGTTAAAACTAAAAATGCAAAAGAGTATAATGCAATTTACCTACCTGGGGTTTAAATGCGTTGTCAGGTAGCGTCCCTGAAGCAAATTTTTCACTGCCTGAGTCCCTCCAGTTAGTTTAATCATTAAATAAATGTGAAATCCCCATTTTTCTCTTTGTTAGAGCATTCATATTCTATCCATCATTTTTTACCATATAATTACACTAAAAACAACTATTTTTTCTCTCTCATTTCAATTAAATAATATTTTTACACCTTTATCATTACATTTTCTGTCACTGCCTCTCACAACCACTTTTAAAATATATTAAAAAATTATAAAAGGTGAATGGTGTCACCTCAAATATACAGATGACAGTAATATTTTCTCTTTCCTCCACTCACAACCACTTTCTATACATTTTATAATATAAAAACCCTTTCTAACAGATTTTGATGTGGAAGATGTGAATGCTCTTATATACCTTCTTCCCATTTTCCCTAATTTCACCCTCAATTCTCTCTCTTTTTCTCAAACTTCTCTGTTTCTCTTTATCTCTCTACATTCTTCCATCATCATCTTCAAAAACAAGAAGATACCATCATCATCATCTTCAAACAACAAGATATTATCATCATCAAACAACAACAACAAGATCCCAAACCTTAACCCCACCATTTAACAACAAGATATTAAAGGGCGTAGCGAGAGAGAAAGAGAACCACAAGAGAGCGGCTGTCACACTCCAACCGATGGCGGAAACATCAGGGCGTGGCACTAGGCGAATCAGATTGCTCAAGAGACATCATAACAACTATTAACCGACAATATCTAAGCGTTTAACATCCCATACTATTAAACAATAAAATCCCAAATAATCATTACAATATTAAACAATCTCTTAAACATAAAATCTGATTCGATCTTCCCTAGATTTATTACATGATTTTCTAAGCGAAATCCTAAAACCCAAAGCATCCATAGCAAATATTCTCAACCTGTCACATATGTTAAAATAAAACTTCAATATAATTAAGTAAAGGTGAGCATACAGGTTTGCGTACATATTAGATATAAAAGCGTTTAGCATACACCGCATGACATACGTAAGAGTTGTATGTAACTACTTAGATTCAAGCAAACAAACAAACCGCGATTGATCGAGGCATGCGAACAAGTGTCCACATCCTAAAGAGAAAATAAACGCGAATTAAAAATGCGAGCCTTAACAACCCCGGGCCTTCGGGTGGCGGGTCAACCTCTAGCTAGCTATCATGTTAAGGGTGGCGTACTAACAATCAAGCATACCTACAATTCAGCAGATTTCACGTATAATCATGTATTGACGAGTTGCAAATAAGAGTTTGATTTGTGTGATGAGATTTGATATAAAACATATGTGACACCCAAAAGTGCGTTTAAGCGTAAAAGGGGCTCAAGTATACTCACAGTCGGTGCGTTTTGGAAATGGTACGGGATCTGAGATGAGTTGAGGAGAGCGCCGGATCAGCCTGTAAGCGAACAGAAGTGCATCAGTTTTTCGAAATGCTGAAACGGTTAACGGTTAAAGGAGCAGCAGACAAGTTCGGGCGAACTTGTCTGGTTTCCTGGGAAACGGGACAAGTTCGGGCGAACTTGCCTCATATGTTTGAGGTTGATACAAGTTCAGGCGAACTTGTCTGGTTTCCTTGGAAACCATGCAAGTTCGAGCGAACTTGGTTGGGATTCTGGGAAAAATGTCAAATGTTGATCAAGTTCGGGCGAACTTGGTCACCAATCTGGTGACAAGTTCGAGCGAACTTGATGTCTTCCGAGCGAAGTTGACTGTTTTAGCATCCAAATCGTGCGTTTTCGCGTCGTTTGCTGAGGAAATCGAGTGTCCATCCCTCCAACCTTAGGCTACTGAGCAAAACCTAGGCTGGAGAGGTATTTTGGAGCGAGTTTTAGCCATTTTACAGAAACTCAGACTAATCCGGGCGAACTTGAAGGTTCGTACGGTTTAGTCCAGTTTGGGCAAAGTGACGATTTCGTCCTTGTGCTTTCGGATCTGAGATCTTGCTTGACAACGCCTCGTTCCTCTTCAAAGTGAACGAAACATACGTCATTTAGTCCGAATTTGTGTGAAAATTGATGTTTAAAAGGGTTTTACTTAGATCTAAGCATAGATCTAAGTGAAAAATAGAAGTTTTGCAAAACAAGATGAAGGTTTTCGTAAACAGAAGAGTTTTGATGAAATCGAAGGTAACCTTGTGCAAAATCATTGTAAACGTTGTTGTATTTTGAAAACGGGTTGAATCTTACTTAGAAAACAAAGGGTTTCGATTTTGAGGAGCTCCGGGCGAACTTGCAGCAAGTTCAAATGAGGAGAAGATTTGGGTATTTATAGGTGAAGTGAAGATTTGGGCTGGATACATCAAGTTCGGGCGAACTTGTTACAAGTTCGAGCGAACTTGCTTGTTTCCTGAGTATTGAGACAAGTCCGGGCGGACTTGATGTGCATGAGAGAGTCCTGGTGGCCTAGACAAGTTCGGGCGAACTTGTGATGCACAAGTTCGGCCGAACTTGACCTATTGGCCAAGTTTTGTTTGTTTATTTCACGTTAGGAGTTCGTTTGGCGATTCGGTTCGTATTAGATAGTTATGTTAAGTGTTTTAGCGAAGCGTTAAGCGTTATATTACCATTGAAATGAGAGATAGCGAGTTACGTGAGCGTGCGAGCGTTTTAGAGATAATAAACCATAACATAAATAAATATAACACACATAAAACATAATTCCCCATAATTAAATGCGTTTTGCGATGCGATGAGATAAACGATACAATGGCACAAGTGGTTATTGTTCAACAACACACTCGGCTATTAAAGTAACACAGTTACTTGTGATTGCGTTGAATTAGCGTTTAATAAACGATTAGATGCGATATAGTTGTGACAAACATAATTACATTAACATAAACTTTTCATAAATCGAATCTCGGGATTACAACGGTCAAGATAATTAAAATACACGGATAAGAAGTAAAATAAGTAACAACGAAAATTTCGAGTTGTTACAGTCTCCCCTACTTTAGGAAATTTCGTCCCGAAATTTAAGTAGTGGCCCTAAGAAAGTGATGCGGATACATAGCCTTCATGTCACTTTCCAATTCCCAAGTGAACTCGGCACCGCGTTTGCCTTCCCATTGAACCTTCACAATATGAATGCGAGAGCGCCATAGTTTCTTGGTCTCTCGGTCCATGATTTTAACTGGTTTTTCCACGAAATGTAGAGTCTCGTTTATTTGCAAATCCTCGAGAGTAACATGGAGATTCTCTTCAGCTAGGCATTTCTTGAGGTTTGAGACGTGGAAAGTCGAATGAACGTTGTTAAGTTCTGCCGGTAGTTCGAGGCGATAGGCCACTTTGCCAGTTCTTTCCAGAATCTTAAAGGGACCTACATATCATGGCGCTAGCTTTCCTTTCGTTCCGAAGCGGATCACTCCTTTCCAAGGTGCAACCTTTAAGAGAACGTGATCTCCCACTTCAAATTGTAGGGGCTTGCGGCGTTTATCAGCATAACTCTTTTGACGACTCCGAGCTTTCAAGAGATTGTCTCTGATTTGGAGGATCTTGTTTGTCGTTTCTTGAATCAGCTCGGGACCGGTGATTTGCTTCTCCGATCTCATGCCATGCAATAGGCGATCGACATTTTCTTCCATACAATGCCTCAAAAGGAGCCATTTGAATGCTAGTATGATAACTATTATTGTACGAGAATTCAATTAAAGGTAAATGCGTATCCCAATTACCACCGAAATCTATGATGCACGCACGAAGCATGTCCTCGAGGGTGCGGATCCTGCGCTCAGTCTGACCATCGGTTTGAGGGTGAAAAGCGGTATTGAGGTTAAGCATAGTACCGAGAGCGGATTGAAAAGTCTCCCAGAGACGTGAGGTAAAGCGAACGTCGCGATCACAGATGATGTCACGAGGCGTCCCGTGTTGATATATGGTATAGATTCGTGCTAATCGTTCTACCTTAAAGTCTTCTCGTATGGCAATAAAGTGCGGTGACTTAGTGAGACGATCAACGATAACCCAAATGCTATCGTGACCAGAGGGGGTGCGAGGGAGTTTCATAATGAAGTCCATGGCTATGCTCTCCCATTTCTATATCGGGATTTCGGGTTGTTCGAGCAAACCAGAGGGCCTTTGATGTTCGGCTTTGACTTTCGAACAAGTTAAGCACTTTGAGACGTTTACGGCGATATCCTTTTTCATGCCCGGCCACCAATACTTAGGACGAAGGTCCTGGTACATTTTGTCAGATCCGGGATGAATGGAGTATCGAGATTTATGAGCTTCGGTCATTAGCAATTCTCGAAGATTATCACGGCTAAGAATCCAAATACGATCGAGATAGTAGTAGATACCATTAGGTTTAACAACGAGCTGAGTTTCGGCACCACATTTCATTTCTTCCTCCAGAGTATTTTCATTAAAACAAGTGAACTGGGCGGAGCGAATCATGATTTCGAGATCATTCAAAGCTTGAGAGTCACGAACACTATACACATAGCTTCGTCGACTTAGAGCATCGGCTACGACGTTTGCTTTGCCAGGGTGGTAGTGTATCTCGCAATCGTAATCGTTGAGAAGTTCAACCCATCTGCGTTGGCGCATATTCAGTTCCTTTTGATTGAAGATATGTTGTAAGCTCTTATGGTCGGTGAAGACCGTACACTTAGTACCGTAAAGGTAGTGTCGTCATATCTTCAATGCAAAAACAATTACACCGAGTTCGAGATCGTGGGTTGTGTAATTCTTCTCGTGGATCTTGAGTTGTCGATATGCATACGCGATAACCTTGTCTCGTTGCATAAGAACACAACCGAGACAAAGATTTGAGGCATCGCAGTAAACAATGAAATCGTCGTTTCTGTCGGGTAGAGCGAGTACGGGAGCGTTGCATAGCATACGCTTGAGAGTTTGAAAGGCTTCCTCTTGTTTGGAATCCCAAACGAAAGGCTTGTCCTTATGAGTTAAAGCGGTAAGCGGAACGACGATTTTCGAAAAATCAGTGACGAATCGACGGTAGTAACCCGCCAATCCAAGAAAGGAACCGATTTCGGATGCATTCTTCGGCGTAATCCAACTCTTTACAGCTTCGATCTTTGCAGGGTCGACGTGAATTCCTTGACTATTAATGATGTGGCCGAGAAATTGGACTTTTTGGAGCCAGAATTCACATTTATAGAATTTAGCATAAAGGCGGTTTCCTTGGAGGAGTTCGAGGACTAAACGGAGATGGCGCGCGTGTTCGTCTCTCGGCTTTGAGTAGATAAGGATGTCATCGATAAACACAATGACGAAGCGATCTAAGAAGGCTTTACACACACGGTTCATCAAATCCATGAAGACCGCGGGTGCATTGGTAAGACCAAAGGGCATGACCACGAATTCAAAATGGCCATAACGAGTACGAAAGGCGGTTTTCGAAATATATTCTTCCAATACGCGTAACTGATGATAACCGGAACGAAGGTCAATCTTATAAAAACAAGTAGCACCTTGAAGCTGATCAAATAAGTCATCGATTCGGGGAAGAGGGTAGCGGTTCTTTATCGTGAGTTTGTTAAGTTCACGATAATCGATGCACATTCAGAACGTCCCATCTTTCTTTTTCACAAAAAGAACGGGGGCTCCCCAAGGCGAAGTGCTCGGGCGTATGAAGACTTAATCAAGAAGCTCTTGAAGTTGGCTCGATAGCTCGGGCATCTCTGGTGGTGCAAGGCGATAGGGAGCTTTAGCGCCTGGAGTAGCACCGGGAATTAAATCGATACGGAATTAACATCACAGGTAGGGGGTAAACCAGGTAAATCATCGGGAAAGACCTTAGGAAACTCGCAAACAACGGGTACATCTTTCCAGGTTTTCTTTTCTTTCTTCGGGTTCATGATGTCGGCTAGGAAGGCAACTCATTGCTTGCGCAAATGCTTGCTCGCTTGGGTACATGACATAAGCATCAACTTCTTTGAGGGAGTCTCGCCATAGACATGTAGCTAATCATTGTTAGGGAGAGGAATACGAATCATTTTTTCGAAGCAAACAACTTCAGCATGATTTTCACGAAGAAAATCCATGCCTACTATGATATCGAAGCTACCTAATTACATAGGTATGAGATTGATCGAGAAGATGTGGTTGTTGAGATCGAGAGTACAACCACGTAGGACGGAGTTTACAGTGACGGTTCTTCCGGTGGCGACTTCGACAACGAAAGTCTTTGGGAGTTTAGCGCGTTTACATTTTAAAACCTTTTCAAATTCTAACGGTACAAAACAATTATCGGCACCGGTATCAAATAAACATGAATCATAAATACCATTAACAAGGAACGTACCGTTGACAACATTGTTGTCGTACGTGCAGCCTGTGGTTGCTGCTGTTGCGGCTGCGGTGGTGGCTGCTGCTGAGGCGGGTGCTGGGGCGGCTGCTGAGGCTCTTGTTTCACGGCCCTGTTTGGGTAGACAAAATTGAAGTGGTTTTGGTCACCACAAGTGTAGCAAGCACGTGCCTTTGGGGCTGGTGCTTGCGGCTGGAACTGCTGCTGATTAGCCTGAGGAGTACGATGTAACAACTCTAAAATTTCATTGTTACTTCATTTTCAGTTTATTTCCGTTGTATTCTGAGATTCGTTTATAAGAAAAGTTTATGTTAATTAATTATGAATATGTATGTTATATCACATCTAAATCGCTTATTAAATCGCATCGCTAATCTCATCGCATCGCAAATCGCAGTTGATTATATGGTTTTATGTTATTTATGTGTTATGTATGTTTATGGTTATGATTTCGCTTGCTATCGCATCGCTCTCACTTATTCGAATCGCTAAATCGCGCTATTACATCTCTTATAACGCTTAATATAACTACCTAATACGAACTGAATCGCCAAACGAGCACTGACTACCACAAGTTCGGCCGAACTTGACTACCACAAGTTCGCCCGAACTTTCCTGAGACACAAGAATCTTCTGCTTCCGACAAGTTCGGCCGAACTTGGCTAATCTCCCTTAAAAATCAAGCAAGTTCGCCCAAACTTGCATGAATTCCATGAAAGTTCGACCGAACTTGACTGCCTAGTCCTCTCATTTTGCCTTCACCTATATATACCCAGCTCCATTCTCTCATTTGAACTTGCTGTAAGTTCGCCCAGAGCTCCCGAAACCCCAAACCCTCTGTTTCTAAGTAAGAATCAACCCGATTTCAACTACAATGATGTTCATCAACGTTTTACAACGGTTTATAACGATTTTGCACAAGGCTTTGCCTTCGTTTTCATCAAATATCTTCTGTTTACGAAAATCTTCATCTTTTTCCATAAAAACTTCAGTTTTCACTCAGATCTATACTAGATCTGAGCAAAACCTTTTAAATCCTTGTTTTTTACACCATTTTCAGACTAATGACGTATGTTTCGTTCACTTTTGAGTGGAACAAGGCGTTGTCGAAGCTAGATCTCAGATCCGAAAGCACAAGGACGAAATCGTCACTTTACACAAGCTGGACTAACCCGTACGAACCATCAAGTTCGCCCGGATTAGCCCGAGTTTCTGTAAAATGGCTAAGTTCGCTCCAAAAGACCTCTCTAGCCTAAGTTTTACTCAGTGGCTTAAGGTTGGAGGGATGGGCACTCGATTTCCTCAGCAAACGACGCGAAAACGCAAGATTTTGTACCCGAAAGCATCAAGTTCGCTAGAGATTACACTGATTTTGACAGCACAAGTAGTCAAGTTCGCTCGAACGTGCCCTCAAGGGGTCAAGTTCGGCCGAACTTGAGTGGGGAAAGTTTAAATTTTCTTCAGAAGCCTCCCAAGTTTGCTCGAACTTGTCAAGTTTCTCAGGAAACTTCACAAGTTCGGCCGAACTTGTCTCACCTGTTAAAGTTACCTACAAGTTCGCTCGAACTTGTCAAGTTTCCTTGAGAAACTAGCAAATTTACCCGAACTTGACATCAAAATCACCAAGACTTTAACAAGTTCGCTCGAACTTGTATGTTTATGTAACATCCGTCAAAAACGGATTTACCAAACCCGCTCCGTTTATCAACCGAACAGTCAGTCAAAAATTTCGTTGCGAATTAAATGCCCAAAATATTTTTAAACGATACGTAATCGATTATTATACGGGAATATATATTTAGTTTTTGAAAAACTGTTGAAAATCGCAAAATAAAAATAAAAGTACTCTGCCGGTTTCGAACCCGGGTCTGTACCGGCTCATCAAACAGACTTAGCACACACACACAAACCACTGCGCCACTTGTATTGTTTGGTGAATATTAGAATCATTTAATTCATAAAGTAACGTTACAAATTCAAAACCGGCGCCCAATAGTTCAGTCGTCGGAATCCCGGTAAACTCGCGAGCTTTTAACGACAATTTACGTTATAACGTAAACCATTAACAAGACATCGGTTATAACCGACGTCTGAGTCCGCGACCAAAAATTATAACCGCCGGAGAAATTTAAATTAATGAATCCAGTTGGAAATCGGGCCAAATACATCAACGATTTACCCTATAAATTCACCCACAACCCACTGCAAACTTTTTCGCTTAAAACCACACCTTTTCTCGGCGTAATTCCACTCGCCGGAATTAAACTGTTCGTCGCCGGAAAACCGGTTTCCCCATTGCCGAGCCTTACTGAACCTCCTAAGTTTATACCGAAGTCACCCTTACCTTTTCCAAGCTTTCCGGAGACTCGCTGCTGCAAGACACCTGACGCCGGAGCTTATTGCTGTCGCCGGAGTTCTGCCGGAAAACAGAGGGTCCAGTCGGTATACCTCTTCGCCTAATATCTTTATCTTTTCACTCATATATCATCTATAATTAACCTAAAAACACTAAAGAAAACGATTAAGACTTTGAACCAGTCGATTTCCGAATTCTGGTTATATCTTGATGAGGAAGACGATGTTTCGGTAGTGTATATGTATAATTAAAATCAGGATATTACTCGGGTTAGACACACAGTCCAGCGGTGGACTGTGTGCACAATAAACACTAACGTCTCGAGTTCGAATCCGGTTTCACACACGCTGCCTTAATAAAAATCATTTTTTTTTGTTAAACTGAACCGGAGTCGCCACTGGTATATGTTAAGTATATTAATAACCGGAATAATAACCAAGTCAGACACACAGTCCAGCGGTGGACTGTGTGTTTGTTTATATCACAGGTCACGAGTTCGAGTCCGGTCTTCTGCACCGACTCGGACAATTATCTATTCTTTTTAAATAAGGCAGAAAAGGAAATAACTAATTTGTATTTAAGTATATTAAAAATCGAGTTATATAACATGTTAAACACACAGTCCAGCAGTGGACTGTGTGTTAGTTTAAGCCACAGGTCCCGGGTTCGAGACCTGTGGAGTGCACGTCCGAATTGATTTAAACTCTTTTTAAAATAAAATGATTTTCGGTTTAAACTAATTAATATATATATATATAATTAAAATCAGATATATAGCGGGTTAGACACGTAGCTCAGTTGGTAGAGCTGCGTGCACGCGTACGGGAGGTCTCGGGTTCGAGCCTCACTCAGCGCACTTGTGTTCCGATTCGAACCGGTCAACGGTCAGGTCAACGGTCAACGGTCAGAAAAAAATCAAATTTTTTTATTATTTTATTTAATTATTTTAATTAAAAATCAATTAAAAATACTTAAAAATAACATTTTTCAGGTTAGAAAATAGCCTCAAACTCACAAAAATACACCCAACAATCCTACTAAAATAGATTAATAAAATCGTTTACTTACCAAACCATAACGCGATTTATCTAGGTTAATCTCACTCGTGGTTAAAACCACCTCGCGTGCATTCAACATCATCAACCGAACGCACCCACTGTGAGTGAATCTTACAACTCTCCCTTTTAAATTACACGTTTTGGGGTGTGTCATGTGTTATGAAAATAATTAACTTATTTATTTAAACATGTGCCATACCACATCATGACCTAAACTTAGATTGTTTATATTGTTGTGATTACTTATTTCCTTTTGTTAAATTATATGAAACTCATTCATTAAGCCCATCAGTTCCTCGTGGAAGACGAGTTGAACAACGCGTGCCACAAATCAAATTCATTATTGTTTATGTGTATATCATTGAGTTTATATTGTTTGTAGTTGTGTCATTCATATCATCATGGTTATGCAATTCATTCATTAGGCCCCTCAGTTCCTCGTGAGAGACGAGTTGAGCATTGCGTGCCTCTAAATGTTCCATTATTGTTCATGTGTGTCTCACTTAATATCTTATGATTGTTGATTAAGTTTACATCTAATTTTACTCATGTTTGGTTGTGCACATATTTCATAATCAATTTAAATAAATTTGTTCAAATGTTTTCCATAGGATTCACTCGCCAACATTATGTTGATCCAAAAACCCTTTTACACATGATACAGGTGTACAGGTTGAAGCAAGGAAAACATAGGATATGCCTTAGAAGAGAACAAAGAAGTTTAGATTGTTAGTTAGAACATGTTGTAACATTTATTGTAATTCTCCATTTAATTTGTAATAATGAATATGAAACGCATAATAAATGTCATGAGCTTTGATGATAACCCAATCATGCCCCGATCACCTTTTCCGCTGCGGGTCGGGGTGTGACAGTTTACATACAAGTTCGGCCGAACTTGCCTACTGTTCAATCCAAACTTAATTGTTTCAGCTTTTCGGGGACTGATGCACTTCCGTTCGCGTATGCAGGCTGATCCGGTGGTCCTCTTCAACTCTCCTCAGATCCCTCATCTCTCTCCTAAATGCACCGACTGTGAGTATACTTGACCCGTTTTCGCTTTAATGCACTATTTGGGTGTTACATACGTTCCTATATCAAAATCACTTCACAACTCAAACTTCTTATCACACGCGAATAATTTGATTATGTATGCTCACTACGTGATACTAGAAACATGTGACTAGGACTTATTTTCATTAACTTGCCTCCTTAGCTAGTTATGGTACTATAGTGTGGGTAACACCCGACGGGGTCTAGTTAGGATGGACGCGCAAGCCTTCTCACGGTAGTTAGCATGAGAAATAAGCCTATGTTTATCTGTGTGATGTGTTTGGTGTATCATGATATGTAATTAGACTATTTCACGAATGGTTTCTTTATTATACTAGTATTACTAAAACCTGTATGCTCACCTTTACTTAATTGTATTGACTTGTATGTTAACGTATGTAACAGGTTGAGGATTTTAGCTTGGATGCTTTGGATGTAGCGTGCATAGTTTAGTTTGCTTTGTTTAGTTTCCAAATGTAATAAATCTAGGGAAAATCGAACCCGATTAGTTTTGTGGGAAAACAAGTTTCTGTAATGATTATTTTGAAATATTGTGTTTAATGGTATGGGATGTTAAATGTTGAATGATGTTGATAGATAATTGTTATGGAATTCTCATGAGATAATCTGGTCGCCTAGTGTCACTAACCTTGATGTTTCCACCATTTGGTGTGACATACGAGGTGGGGCTGGTAGAGCTGGTGCTGCTGGAGCTTGAGGAGCTGGCTGACGGGGACTTGAACGGCAACTGACAGTGAAATGGCCGTAAATGTTGCAATTTGTACAGAAACGGCAATTGCCTCCAACCACATGGTGATAAGTGCAATTCGAGCACAGTGGATGAGGACCAGTATACGCACGCTTTGCCGGCGGTGTGTTTGGTGTAGCAGACTGGAGTGGCTGAGGGTTCTGAGGTGCGGTAAGTGCATAGTTCTTACTTGAGTTCTCTCTCTTTCGACCTCGGCGACTTGACTTTGATTCTCGAGACTGATCGGAGGGAGATGCTGATTCGGTGATGGCCTGGTTTGCGACTTTGCTATTCTTGAAGTAACCAGCCTGAACCCTTTTGTCATTGATCTCCGCGGCTAGCTGACAGGTCTCCTTGATAGTAGTAGGTCGCGCTGCTTGAACAAAATCGGCGACGCAATCGGGGAGAGCACGAAGGTATTTCTTGATTGCTTTCTCGGTAGTGTCCACCTGACCGGGGCTAATAATGTTCAACTGCTTGAAATGAGCTGTTAGACCAGCGTTATCAGGACCGTCTTGTTTGATATCCCAGAACTCATTCTCCAGCTTTTGAACTTCATGTGGGGGACAGAACTCTTTCACCATGATTTCCTTGAGTTCCTCCCAAGTGAGCCCGTAAGCTTCGTCGTTCCCGCGCTTGTTGCGCTCCGCTGTCCACCAATCAAGAGCCCTCGATTAAAACACGCCGGTAGCGTTGATGGTGCGCAGGGCTTCGGGACATCCACTCTGGCGGAATGTGACCTCGATAGAATCGAACCAGTGGAACATAGCACTCGGCCCGTCCGTGCCGGTGAAAGTAAGTGGTCCACATGCTTTGAACTGCTTAAAGCTGAAGGAGGACTTGGGCATTTCGGCCTTTGAGTCCACTGAAGTGTTGCTGCTGACCGCGTGGATCTCGCTGACGATTTGCGGAATCACCTTAGCCATTTCCTTGGCTACAAGAGAGGCGATACGCTTGTTGGCGCTGTTACGCTGGAGATTCCTCCTGGTGTGAAATCCCATAGAAGCCATCTACATGAAGGATTTGATTGGATGAGATTCGGTTATAATAGGTTTATGTTTAGAAGCTTCATTATTATTATTATGATGATATACATAAGGCACAAACACATAAGCAAGTATACACGTAAGCACATAGCACGTAAGCACATAATCACATAGGCACGTAATCACATAAAGACATATTTTGCACATATTCATCTTCCAACTAAATCAATGTGTAGCGCGTACGAGATGCAAGGTATAAGCGTAATAAGCGAGTAAGGCTACGTATGAGAACATACGCGTAGGAGAGTTGAGCGATTAGTTTGGTTGGTGAATTAATTAGCGTTTTAGATAGCGAGAGTTGTGCGAGTTGTGCACATATCGATGGGGCGTAAAAGCAATAAATCGAGAAATCGGTAAAGCGAGAAATCGAATAAGCGTAAAATCCATAAATTTGAACACATAAATATTAAATAAACTCGATGATGTGTAAAATCGACAATTGCGGCCTGAATCAATTGGGAGCGTCCTTGGTTTTGAGACAACGACTACCCAAAGTAGTTCGAGAATTCTCTGAGTTCGGACACACGATTTGGCCTAATAGACAAATGCTCTCGCCGTACAATGGTTAACGGCATTTGTCCTTCCTATTACGTCGTGTCCCGAGTCGTCGAAGTAATCGAGACTTTGGTGAGATTGAAAATCGAGGAGCGGAACTAGTTACTAAGATGCGGGTTTCACCCCTAACTTAACAACTTCATTCCTAGTTGTGGTTATGCTCACCGATCAAATCGGGAGTTCCACTAGATGGAAATGGAGATTCTCGTTGAGATTTGGATATCACTCCTAACTCAACGAACATATCTCGTGCGAGAGAATGCGAGGAGTGAATGATCTCATCGAGAGTTCTTGGTTTTCACACCTATTCTCGAATCGATCACTCGTTTTGTGTGATACGAGAGTTCTTTAGCGTGTGTTGTGGTTGCTTTAGGAAAAGCAATGTTTAAAAAGTTCAATTCAAAGGGTTCTGGTCAAGTTCGGGCGAACTTGGCATCAGTCTGATGTCAAGTTCGAGCGAACTTGCTCAATCCCAATTGAACTTGTTATGTATGAGAGGGGACTGACAAGCTCGGGCGGACTTGGTCAAGTTCGGGCAGACTTGGTCAAGTTCGGGCGGACTTGATCAAGTTCTGACGAACTTGATCAATTACGAGCGAACTTGCCCCCAAGTTCGGGTGAACTTGTCTGTTCGTATCAGTTTTGGCGTTTAATCGATGCGTAACGGTCTGATTTGGTGTCCTAACTATAGACTAGGTCAAACATGGCAGTTCTACCTTATTTTCCCTATAGTTATGGCTCTGATACCAATCTGTCACACCCCAACCGATGGCGGAAATATCAGGGCATGGCACTAGGCGAATCAGATTGCTCAAGAGACATCATAACAACTATTAAGCAATAATATCTAAGCCTTTAACATCCCATACTATTAAACAATAAATCCCAAATAATCATTACAATATTAAACAATCTCTTGAACATATAATCCGATTCGATCTTCCCTAGATTTATTACATGATTTTCTAAGCAAAATCCTAAAACAAAGCATCCATAGCAAATATCCTCAACCTGCCACATATGTTAAAATAAAACGTCAATACAATTAAGTAAAGGTGAGCATACAGGTTTGCGTACATATTAGATATAAAAGCGTTTAGCATACACTACATGACATACGTAAGAGTTGTGAACTATGTACCTACTTAGATTCAAGTAAACCAACAAACCGCTATTGATCAAGACATGCGAAGAAGTGTCCACATCCAAAAGAGAAAATAAATGCGAAATAAAAATGCGAGCCTTAACAACCCCGGGCCTCCGGGTGGTGGGTCAAACTCTAGCTAGCTATCATGTTAAGGGCGGCGTACTAAAAATCAAGCATACATACAATTCAGCAGATTTCACGTATAATCATGTATTGAGCGGGTTGTGAATAAGAGTTTGATTTGTGTGATGTGATTTGATATAAAACATATGTGACACCCAAAAGTGCGTTTAAGCGTAAAAGAGGTTCAAGTATACTCACAGTCGGTGCGTTTTGGAAATGGTACGGGATCTGAGATGAGTTGAGGAGAGCGCCGGATCAGCCTGTAAGCGAACACAAGTGCATCAGTCTTCCGAAATGCTGAAACGGTTAACGGTTGAAGGAGCAGCAGACAAGTTCGAGCGAACTTGTACCTTGGGGTACAAGTTCGGGCGAACTTGTGCTAACATCCCTTGGGAGAGTACAAGTTCGGGCGAACTTGCCTCATATGTTTGAGGTTGCAAGTTCGAGCGAACTTGGTTGAGATTATGGGAAAAATGTCAAATGTTGATCAAGTTCAGGCGAACTTGGTCACCAATCTGGTGACAAGTTCGAGCGAACTTGATGTCTTTCGAGCGAACTTGACTGTTTTGGCATCCAAATCGTGCATTTTCGCGTTGTTTGCTGAGAAAATCGAGTGTCCATCCCTCCAACCTTAGGCTACTGAGCAAAACCTAGGCTGAAGAGGTCTTTTGGAGCGAGTTTTAGCCTTTTACAGAAACTCGGACTAATCCGGGCGAACTTGAAGGTTCATACGGTTTAGTCCAGTTTGTGCAAAGTGACGATTTCGTCCTTGTGCTTCTGGATCTGAGATTTGCTTGAAAACGTCTCGTTCCATTTCAAAGTGAACGAAACGTACGTCATTTAGTCCGAATTTGTGTGAAAATCGATGTTTAAAAGGGTTTTACTTAGATCTAAGCATAGATCTAAGTGAAAAACAGAATTTTTGCATAAAAAGATGAAGGTTTTCGTAAACAGAAGAGTTTTGATGAAATCAAAGGTAAAACCTTGTGCAAAATAATTGTAAACGTTGTTGTAGCTTGAAAATGGGTTGAATCTTACTTAGAAAACAAAGGGTTTCAGTTTTGGGGAGCTCCGGCGAACTTGCAGCAAGTTCAAATGAGGAGAGGAGCTGGGTATTTATAGGCGAAGTTAAGATTTGGGCTGGATACATCAAGTTCGGGCGAACTTGTTACAAGTTCGAGCAAACATGCTTGTTTCCTGAGTATTGAGACAAGTCCGGGCAGACTTGATATGCAAGAGAGAGTCCTAGTGGCCTAGACAAGTTCAGGTGAACTTCTGATGCACAAGTTCGGCCGAACTTAACCTATTGGCCAAATTGTGTTCGTTTATTTCGCGTTAGGAGTTCGTTTAGCGATTCGGTTCGTATTAGATAGTTATGTTAAGCATTTTAGCAAAGCGTTAAGCGTTATATTACCATTGAATTGAGAGATAGCGAGTTACGTGAGCGTGCATGCGTTTTAGAGATAATGAACCATAACATAAATAAATATAACACACATAAAACATAATTCCCCATAATTAACTGCGTTTTGCGATGCGATGAGATAAGCGATGCGATGGCACAAGTGGTTATTGTTCAACAACACACTCAGCTATTAAAGTAACACTGTTACTTGTGATTGCGTTGAATTAGCATTTAATAAGCGATTAGATGTGATATAGTTGTGACAAACATAATTACATTAACATAAACTTTTCATAAATCGAATCTCGGGATTACAACGGTCGAGATAACTAAAATACACGGATAAGAAGTAAAATAAGTAACAACGAAAATTTTGAGTTGTTACAGCGGCGATGTAAGGCCCTGGCGACGACGGTGTTAGGGTGGTGACGGTGCCGACGATTGTGGTAGGTTTGCTACGATTTGGGTGGTGATTGCATCTCATATTTTTTGGTGGGAGTAAAGTTCTAGATCTGGAAAGGTTGTGGTGTTTGTGTTAAAAGTATATGTTATGGTTCATTCATATGGTTATAACTTGTAACGTGTTACATGGGCTGATATGTTGTCGGGCTTATGTATTGTTCATGTTGGGCTCAGACTTGTTGGCCTGTTATTATTATTGCTGGTGAGTTGTGTTATAGGTGAAACTATGAGGGGTCGTATGTAACTTATGAGGGACTGTGATCATCACTTGTCAAAGTTGTGGACCGAGATGTAACTTATTAATGCGCAGCATATAAAAGACTGGGTTGACTAAGAGTTGGCTCATTCTCTCACACATACACTTCTTATATTTTCTCTGTATGTGTTAGGGTTTGTTAGTTTGTTAATTGGTAAATTATCAGTTGAAGATCTTTGTAGTCTCTCATCTGTACTTGTAGAGAGACTGATCGTCTATTGTTGATGATCATCAGTGGATGATCATCTGGATTTCTTTTGTATTCTGTATTGTTGATGATCTTACAATTTGTAACATCAAATTGGGTATTTGGGGAGTAAATCGTTGGGTTGGCTTTAATAATATTTTGTCACCGTTTTTGTCGCTATTTCTCTGTGTTTGTGTGATTGATCTACATACCATTGTTTATAACATGGTATCACAACTATACAACTCTTGGTTTTGATCGATTTCTTGTTTTCCACTCTGTTATTATATCCGATTTGTTTTCTTTGTTGTTTGTGGTTAGAATTACTTCTCTTGGAAACCTTTGGTGGAGTTTGTGATTCAGATCTGCTTAGATTTGGAAGTTGGAGACGAACCCTAAGTTAGGGTTACATATTTCTGGAGTTATTTACTCAGATCTGTGTTGGTCTTTGATTGAGTCTCTGTGCTGGTTGTTGAATTGTTGTGGTTATTGTTCTTGATTGTTTTGATTTCTTAGTGATTGGCTCCTGAGTAAAGGCTTGTCCAGGCATCACTGAGTAACGATCCTGGAATCTGGTCCCTAACTCAGCTTCGCCCTAGGGTTTTATTTGTTGTTTTTGTTGTCTTGTTTGGTTATTGTTATGTATTGTTGCTTCATTGTTTTGTTTGTTGCTGGTTATTATGGGTGATACTGTTGGTCCTTCTGCTACTCTTATCTGTAAACTTAATATAGGAAACCCCCTATACTTACATCCTAGTGACTCAAGTTCTTTGACCATAGTTAGTGTAAAGCTTAAAGGTACTGAAAATTATGCTGTCTTGTCTAATGTAATGAAACTTGCACTAGAAGCTAAAAATAAGTATGGTTTTATTGATGGTAAGTGTGAAAAACCTGATGATGATGTGTGTTGGCTGCTTAATGGATAGATGTAACTCTGTAGTGTTAACATGGTTGTTAAAATTCCGTGTCTGAAGAATTGTTTTTAGGACAAGTCGTTTCCAAACTTGCTTCTGAAGTTTGGACAGACTTGAAGCAGACATATGATAAGGTAGATGGTTATGTTGTCTATGATTTATATAAAAGGATTAATTGCATTTCACAAACTGGTAGTTCTGTGGCTAAGTATTATAACAAATTGACAACAATGTGGAAGCAGTTTGATGTTATGGTGCATCTGCCTTCATGTTCTTGTGAAGCAACCAAGGACTATAATGATGTTTCAACCTTAATAAACTTATGCAATTTCTAATGGGTCTTGATGATGTTTATCAACCGGTAAGAACAAATTTGTTGACAAGAGAACCATTTTCTTCAGTCAAAGCTTCTAATTCTTTGATTCTAGAGAAGAGTCTCGATCATAGACTTTCAAGTAATGGATCAAAGGGTCAATCTGTTTCCTTTGTGTCTAAGTCTAATCAGTCCTTTTACCCTAGAAAAAGAAATTTTAAGGGACATAATCCAAATTAAATGCACTAATTGTAATATGTTAGGTCATACGGTTGATCGTGATTTTGAAATAATTGGTTACCCTCCTAGTATGAAAAAGAGGAATATTGGACAATCTAGTAGGAGTAATCGTGGAAATAAAAAGCCTAGTGTGTTTTCAAGTCCTACTAGTTCTATTGTATCTGCTTTACCATTTACTCCTGAGCAGATATCAAAATTGATTAGTCTAGTTGGTGATAAACCTGGGGGAGATCAGTTGAAATCTAATATGGGAGGTGAGTCATCTTGTGCTTTTTATAGTTGTTCAAATAGTGTGAGTATTTGTCATAACTATATTTGGATTGTTGATTCTGGTGCTAATTAGCACATGATTAAAAGTGATAAGGATATGATAAACTGTGTTGATGTTTCTGAATGTGGTCAAAAAGTGAGTCATCCAAATAGGACTAGTGTTAGTGTGTTGAAAATTGGAGAGTTAAAATTAATTAACAATGTCGTTTTGAAATATGTTTTTGATGTTCCTGGTTATAGTGTTAATTTGTTATCTGTGCATAAGTTAAAAAAAGGATAATAATATTGTTGGCTTATTTAATGAGGATAATTGTATGTTACAGGATTTGAAATCAAAGAAAATCCTGGTGATTGGTAGGGAAGAAAATGGATTGTATTTTGAGGTAGAGATGGTAATTCTGTGTATATGTGTTTTAAAGGTTACTATGTGGCATAGTAGGTTAGGCAACCCTTCAGATCAAATTCTAGTAATTTTGAAAGATAGTTTAGGGGTTATTCAATTGAACATGGTCCTTGTGAGATTTGTCATAGATCGAAACAGGTTAGAGTTCCTTTTCCACTAAGTGAACATAAGTCAAAAGACGTTGGTGATTTGATTCACTTAGATTTATGGGGTCCTTACAAAGTGACAAGTTATGAAGGTTACAAATATTTTGTAATTGTTGTTGATGACTATTCTAGATCTGTTAGAAATACAATGGATGTGTTTGAAAACATAAAAGTTTTTTAGGAAGTTGTTCTAACTCAATTTAAAAGGAAAGTTAAAGTGTTTAGAAGTGACAATGGTACTAAATTTTTGAATAATCAAATGAGTATGTTTTGTAAAATAAAAGGTATTATTCATCAAACTTCATGCTCATATACCCCACAGCAAAATGGGGTAGTTGAGAGGAAACATGGACATCTCTTAAATATAGCCAGAGCTTTGATGTTCCAATGTGGTCTGCCACTGAGATTTTGGAGTGATTGTGTGCTAACTGCAGTTTGTTTAATTAACAGGCTGCCATATTCTGTGTTAGTTGGGAAGAGTCCATATGAACTTATGTTTGGCTTTAAACCCTCCTTATCTCATCTGAGAAACTTTGGGTGTTTGTCTTTTAGTACTGGGCTAAATGAATCTGATAAATTTGCTTATCATGCTGATAAGTGTGTTCTGATTGGTTACTCAAATGTAAAACAAAAGGGTATAAATTGTGGAGTTTAGATGAAAAAAAAGGTTTTTTTAAGAGATGTAAAGTTCTATGAACATGTATACCTTTTTAAGTCTAATCAGATTAATGACCAAATGTTTGTTGATAAAAATTTGAATCTGTTAAATTTTTTTATCAATATGAAACATGTACACCTGAAGTTTTTTCTAAGAGGGTATAACTGGATCTCATAACACTGTCAGTGATGATCAGCAACCAGTTCCCTCTACATCTGCCGCTCCTAGATCAACTGTCTTAGGTCGTAACTTAAAGTCTAGTGATAGAGAGGAGTCTGGCAGGGAAGAGGACACTGCAATGTCAGATACTGAGATCAACCCATCTGAGGGAACCTTAGTTGGTCTTAGAAGATCTTCTAGGAATACGTCTATCCCTAAAATAATTCAAGATTATGTGCTAAATATTAATGTGAAATATGATATAGGAAAAGTTGTTAGTTTGCTTGTTTATCTGCTGATAATGTATGTTTTATTAGTAGCCTGAATAAATCTGTTGAACCAAGTACTTTTAGTGAAGCTTCAAAACACCCCAAGTGGGTTGAAGCTATGAATCTAGAAATGGAGGATTTACATAGAAACAAAACTTGGGAATTTGTTGACTTACCAACTGATAGAAAACCAATAGGGTGTAAATGGATTTACAAGATTAAGTATAAAGCTAACGGTGAAATTGAGAGGTGTAAAGCTAATGGTGAAACAAAGAGAAGGGTTGAATTTTGGTGAAACATTTTTACCAGTTGTAAAAATGGTAACTGTTAGTAGTATTTTAAGTCTTGTTGTCCAATGTGATTGGCCTTTATATCCGTTGGATGTTAATAATGCATTCTTGTATGGGCCATTTTTTAGAAGATTTTTATATGTCTTCCTGGGGTTACTAATCTAAAAATGAGTCCAAGGTGTGTAAGCCAGTGGTGGATCCAAGAATTTTTCCCACTGTGTTCTCTTTTTTAAATGTTCCATTTTTAACGAGTGAACATAAAAAAATTCTAGTTGGTTCATTCAGTTCGGGTATCCATCACCTTATAAAAATAGAATACAAAAATGAAAAACATCGCCATTAGAATTTAAAAACACCTAATATAAAGTACGACGATCTTTACGAATAAAAAACTATCTACAGTTATTTCATCAATTTTGATTGTAAAGCCATGGGTTATGCCTGAAGTTCATTTCAACCACATGAGCTAGGTGTGTTAAATTATACGCGTTTATTGATAAATAAGTCGATGTGGATTATGCTTTACTTAACACGGATCAAATGTGTAATTTTAATAAAAGTGGGAAATTAAAACAGAGTCAACAGTCAAAAGTCATGAAAATTACATTTACAATGCATAAAACCTATTACATTTTAGGAATTCGAATCTAAACAAAACAATATTGTTTTTAATAATATGTGAAAATTAAGTATTTACAAAGATCATAAAGCAGAAAGTGATTATGGTTGTACTTGACCCGTATTGACATATACTCAAATTATTTATTTTTGACACAATCCTATAGTGTGAAAACAAATCTCATTTGTGGATGTACATTATATATATTATGCGTTGATGTGGGTTATGATAGTGCTTGACCTGAGTTGATGGGTTTTAACAATAAAAAGAAAAAAAACGGAAAAAAAAAAACAGAGTTGAACCAAAATTGAACCTGAGATCTAGTGGTTGCAAAGAGAAAGTTAAACCACTAAAACACTGCACATCTTTGTTAATGGGTTCACCCACAATTTATTTATGGGTTCCTACTGTATTTTCTATATATATTTTCGCTAAAAAATAGAAACCGAATGGGTTCCTGGGAACCCGTTGTTTGGAAGTAAATCCGCCCCTGGTGTAAGCGTGTTAAATATTTATATGGTTTGAAGCTGGCTCCTAGGAAGTGGAATGAAAAGTTAACTGTTTTAATTAGTGTGGGCTTTGTGCAAAGTCGTTGTGATCATTCTTTGTATATTCAGTTTAACAGTTCTGTGTTCATTGTGTTACTTGTGTATGTAGATGACATAGTGATTACTGGTAATAATGATGAGGAAATCGGTAAGATAAAAGGGTTACTAAGTAACGGTTTTGAAATTAAAGATTTGGGTATTCTTAAATATTTTCTGGATTTAGAAGTTGTGTATGATAAATCTTGCATTTGTTTAAATCAAAAGAAATATTGTTTAAAATTGTTGTCTGAGTTTAGTTATCTTGGTTTCAAACCTGTTAATACACCAATTGAATTGAGTCATATTATTAATAGTAAAACCAGTAAAGATAAGCAAGAGTTAGAAAATGTGACTAGTTATCAAAAGTTAATTGGTAAATTGTTTTATCTGTCTTTAACTCGTCTTGGTATTAGTTATGATGTGCAATACTTGAATCAATTCATGACAAACCCTCACTTTTGCATACTAAGATTGCTTTGAGGCTTTTAAGATATCTTACGTTAAGTCCAGGAAAAGGGCTTTGATCTACACTTTGGAAGATGAAGATGGATTTTATGAAATGAAGATGTGTTAAGTTCTTTAATCTACATACCATTGTTTATTACAATTTGGAAGATGAAGATGGATTTTATGAAATGAAGATGTGTTAAGTTCTTGGATATTGTTCTTGGGATCTTGAATCTGAGATGTCTGTAATGACATTTAGGATTTAGCTTTTGTTGAATAATAATGTTCTTGAATGTGTTCTTAAATAATGAGATTTAGGATTTTGGTTTTGTTGAATAATGAGGTTTAAGTGCTAGTGTTCTTGAATGGTTGCTAGAGTCCAGCTTTCATGTTCATATCTTGTTGGTTGATTAATTCTCGAATCATTAGTTTTTGAATATTGTTTGTTCTTGTAGATGCTAACGATAATATCTTTTATTTTTGAATGTTCGTTGCTATCATCATCTTGAATATAAAGGTTAGTTCTTAATGCTGGTTACTAGTGTACAAATTTTTTTTCTTGAAACAACAATAACAAGATCTGTTCATTTTCATGTTCTTGAATAATGATTTTTTTATTTGATTAATTCTTTATTTTTTTCGTATCATGTTAACAGAAGGACTCAAATCGTAGCAAATTTCATAGGACAGAGACTCAGGCAGCGAAAAGTTTGCTTTGGGGACGCGACCTGATAGCGCCCCTAAACCCAGGGACGCAAATTGCATTTTACTCATTGTAAAAGAAGAGAAAAGTGGCATTCACCCATTGGAAATGCGTGCTTTAGCAACAACAATAGACTAATAAATCATTCTGAAAACATCACAGAATACTACCCAAGTTTGATTTGTTGTTCTAATCTTGAGTAATTACGCTTTCCAGGCCGCCACTATGTATTTTAATTTTTAATGAGTATTTTAGACTTGCGTTGCGACAAAACCACAAACACGAACAACTACTAACTAGCCAAATTGAGAATAAAACGCTAAATAGTATCATAGAAAAACATTAAATATTGTAGATGGTCTAGTTGTAAGCAAAATTCACAATCTCAGATACTCTAATCTAATTTATATCTATTCTACTTTTTAAACACATCATGTGGCAAGAGATATTTGGGTTCTTTAGTTCGTTCTGTAGATACAAAACGTGCGTAAAGTGCGTCAAGTACCATCCTCAACTTCGCTTGTGTCTCACAGATACCCATAACTTTCATTGTTACTTCCATAGTCCTTTTTATTTAGGCGTTTGTCGGATTCAATAAGTTCATTTGGCATTCAACCTATTGTCCACCAACTACAAAAATAACCACTGATAGTCCCACCTTTTAACCTATTGTCCACTAACAGACATTTTCTAACTAAGGTCTAACCCAGTTAGTTTTATGGTGACGTGAAAGCTAATGTGACACAAGTCTTTGTTATTTGATGAGGTGGCTAATTATGTGGCACTCTCATCACCACCTCACCTCAACCACCACCACCCACCTCCACCTCACCTCCACCAACACCACCACCACCACTTCACCTCCACCTCACCTAAAAAAGATGCTGACGAATCCTTAATTTGACAATTAATTTCTTGTTGTGGGTTCATCAATCTTCATTGAAGTTTTATAGCTATTTAATTGCCCACCTTTTATTTCTTGATCTCTGTCCTTTCCAATGGCAGCGAACCCACAAGCGACCAACACTAAATGAATTAGAACTTCAAAATTTTGGCATTATATTCAACAACCCACATCAGATTTCATTTTTGTTTTATACTCTTTTCGTCTGATTCTGTAATTAATGTAGAAAAACTTTCAATCTTGATTTCAAATGAAACAAGGGAGAACAGAGCTTAACATTTGTCTTACGATTGAATATTTGCTTTTAGTTGTTAAAGATTCTGTTTTTGTGTTCTTGTTTATGTTTATTTGGGTGGTGGCGGGTGGTGATGGTTGTGGAGGTGGGTAGTGGAGAGTGGTGGTGGTGGCGACTGGCCGCTTGTGATGATGGTGGTGGAGATGAGGTGGAAGTGGAGGTGAGGTGGAGATGAGAGTGAAACATAAGCGGTTACCTCATCGATAACAAAGACTTGTGTCACGTCATCAAAAAAACTAACTGGGTTAGACTTCAGTTAGAAAATGTCTATTGGTGGACAATAGTTTAAAAGTTATGACCATCAATGGTTACTTTTGTAGTTAGAACTATTGTTGGCTAATAACAAATTGTTGAGATTATTATAATCCATCATTCCAAAATTTATAGAGGGTGAACAATGTCCACACAAATATATAGATAAACAGTAACATTTCTCTCTGCTCCACTTACTACCACTTTTTATAATATAAAAACCAATCACAAAATTTGATGGATTGTGTACAATCAATGCATCTATATATCTAAAACCAAAGAAACCAGTCGGCGACCACACAGAGGCTACAATCTCTAGTGGAAGCTTAGGATGGACGCCATCATCATTTCCAAATCCCCAATAGCTAGAACCGATTGTCACACAAAAGTCTAACCGGTGACCATGGCTAAAATCACCGACGGAAGTTCAAGGGACCATCATCGCTTCAAAAAACCCAATATCAACAACCGGTGAATGCACAAAAGTCTTGGATCGATGACCACACACATGCTAAAATCACCGATGGAAGCTCAAGAGACCATCATCGCTTTCAACCCCCTCCCCCCCACAACCAGCGGCCACATAGAGGCTAGAATTGCCGAACAAAATAAAGAGAAAACGAAGCAATCGATAACAATATCTTGAACTGGCGATGGTAAGATCGCCGGCAAAGCGATATCCTATCAAATTAAAGAGAGAATAGAAAGAAAGAGAGAGGAAATGCTTTATAAGAGAATGAGAAAACAACATTAAAATATCTTTAAGAATGCTTCAAAGAGTTATACTTAAGCTATGAAAACTTGTAACAAATTGAACAGTAAATTATACACCAGAAATTTGTAAATTAATAGATGGTGGTTAATACTTATGTTATTTTTATAATTTATATCTCTACCATTTTAACAAAAAACAAGGAAAAGAAAAAATAAATATAAACCTCATTCTTTATTCTTTTAACTAAAAATCATTTTAAAATAGAAAAATAGAATCTAAAACTTCCTTATTCACCTCTTTTATCTCTCGTTTTCCGACCAATGAACCAATTCATACGGCTATTTGCCAATGAGGTGGTGGTGGAGTGGTATGGGATAAATTTGGGGTTTTAAGTCACTCAAGTTCGATTCCTGCTCTCCCCATTATTATCTGTGGCACCTAATGATGATGGGAGACTAGGCGAGTAGGCGGTGTTCGTTAGTTCAATCCTTGAACTGAGCGGGTTTTACTTCACCGCACTGTCATGCCTTCAGGCGAGTGTTCACGGGCTTCGGCCCTAGGTGAAAGTTTTCCTCGGTTCGGATGCGAGTGTATCCAGATGTGTTGAATTTCGCCAGTAACCTATTTGGAGGATTCGTTTACTGTTCAAAAAAAATGTTACGGCTGTTTGAAACAACCAAATCCCTAGGCCGATTCCCGTCCCTGCCTTTTATGCTTCCACCGAATTGATTTTACACACCCATACTGATTTCACGGACCATAGATCCTGGTGAAAAATCAAACTTACCAATCTAGTTCTCAACAGTTTAAAACGCTTCTTAAAGACCACATTTAGTTTTCTCCATCCCCTACAAACCCTTTCTTGTAAAATTGTTAAAACATCACTACAAGAATTTATTCAGCACATTTTCCTCGTGTCCTCTGTTTCCCTATTTTCGTTTTTACAAGATTATTCATTATTATTTATTACAATTTCAACCTGTTAAATCATCTCTAATTAATGCATTATCTATACGATTATGTTTACGACTCTTACCTTATGCTATATAAGCTTCTAAATATTATTATAAACCACACTGTAAATTTATTCAAAAAATCATCTTCATAGTTTCATAAAGTCTCACTTTTAAATACATTGTTGTGTCTTTGACGAAGTTGCCAAAACATACTTATGACTTTTGAGGTCCTTCTATTTGTCACATGCAATATCAGTATTCAGTTGGATTACTACCTACCCTCGCTAAGAAACAATTCATACGGTTCGTATTTGTACGGTGAGAAGATTTTATTTTTAGAAGGCTTTGGTTTATTAGGGGGTAAAATACTCTTAATAAATACGAAAACGATTGTTCGAAGAAGAAGAAATAGTTACTTACATGGCATAGTAGCGTAGCCAGATTTATTTAATTATTACATAAGCTTATTGAAATAACCATGCAAATCAAAGAGCATAATGGAGCTTAAAATCCTAGCAATTAAATGCTATTAAATGTATATAATGGAGCTTAAAACCCTAGCAATTAAATGCTATTACAAGCATACATAGGGCATATTTAGGTTACACTAGATGAACCAACTTGATTGAGATTTCACCCACAGTGAGATCCTCGCACCCTACCCTCAGCAACAACCGTTGTACACTCTTCGCCTACCATATTCGTGTTCAGTGAAGGATCAAGGATATCTTTTCATGTGGAACAATCAGGTGTTTTAATCAAACTTTTAAGGGGATCGCTTCATATTTATGCCTAAAAATAACACTAAATTATTTTTTATTAGGGGGGCGGTTGCCCCCCTTCCTTTGGTAGTAGGTATGCCACTGTACGTATCCTCCAACAGCTTAGTTAGCCCAAACCTAGACGCACTCAACATAGACATCTTATTCATATCGTGGAATATGTGCAAAACCACCAACATACTTAGGATCACTAGGCGTTGTAAAAACACTATCCTTAACCTTGTCATTGTCCTTGAACTCTATCCAACTTTATTCCATTTATCAACACCCTCCTCTTTATGCTTTGTAAAAACACTGTCCTTAACCTTCTTATTGTCCTTAAACTTTATCCAACTTTAAGAGCTTAAGTCTATCCAACTTTATTCCATTTACCAACGCACCTTCCTCTTTACTCCTGTTCACCACGGGCCTCTCCCGCAAACCTTCACCAAGTTTTCTCGACTAACCGGTATTGGGACCTCCGAGGTGGATGCAACTTGGTCTTAAAATGATAGTTGTAAATTCGTTTTTTGACTGTTTTTGCAACAATTTCATATAGCGACGTTTTAGAGACTACTAAATCGTTCTTTATATTTATGACCACCCTCTTTTGAGACCAAGTTCTGGCTGCCCTCTTTTTGCGATTGTTTGGCTTTGCGATCGTTTTGCAGCTATAATGGGGTCCGGTCATAAACTATAGGACTATTTTAAGACCAAGATGCCTGCAGTCACTATTTTTGCGACCAGAATAATAAATTCCTCTTTATATTTGTGGCGAGCCTCTTTTTAAGACTTAGCCGCGACTTGCCTGTTATGCCATCATTTTGCGGATGTAACGGAATGCTTATAACCTTTACGACTATTTTAGTACAAATTTTTTTGCAGTCTCTATTTGGCGACCATTTTGACATCAGACCAAATCAGTCACTAAACTTGTGACCATTTTCTGTCAAATATGTCGCTATTTTTAAAATCCCTTTCTCAAAGGTATATAAAAAGTTGTGTAGTTTGAGGATATTTACTTTATAATTAAATATGTTTTTGGGTAATTTGAGATTGCATTGATCAGTGGGATATGATATCTTATTGTAATGTTACCTTAATTACTTTGAATAAGTTTAGTGTTTTAGTTTGTTGAGTGCAATTTTGGTTTTAAAGAATAGAAAGAGTACCGGAGAATAATTAGATATTTTTCTCTGGCTAAATATCACTATGTAGGTATGTTTTAGGCCAGTGTGGAATTAGTCCACTTGGTAAATGACATGACCCTCGACCCTACCCGTGAGCAAATTAAGGTGGTATCGGTGTTTATTAAAATTGTCGCAACAGAACTTTCATCAGGACCGGGTTTCAGAAAAATATCAGAGTTTCAAAATACCGTTGTTTTCATTTCATATAAAATGTGGGAAGAAACCCATATTTACATAAAGGATTTTCACAGAGATATACCTTTAATTACAAAAAAAAAAAACGTTTTATTCAGGTTTTCATAGCTACTTATTTAAGCTTGAGCGTTTTAAAAACATTTGGTCAGTGAAAAATACTGGTGAGTTCATTCAATTTATGAAAACACATTATTGTAATTACAACATTAAGAGTTTTTATATTTGTTTATATCTCTCAATTACCAACAGTACTTGTCACTCGCTCAGATCGGTGATTGTGGTCATATTACTATGGGCTAACCCGTTGTCCAATAGCAAAGATTATCAAGTAATGTATACAAAACCCTACATACCGGCTGTAATTTCAGAATACAAAGACTTAATCACTGTAACATAACTTGGAGACAATTAGGGTTTTTGCAAATCATTTTAGTAAAAGAGAATTACTCACTTTGCAGATTTATGGTCAACAGTAATAGCATGTTGGTTTAAATCTTGAGTTCCTAACTAAATACACAATGCACACATATTAGTGTATTAACTCATTTCGACTTTAACGATAATCATGAGATCAAAAAGCTCAACATGATGACAAAGTATAGCCTTATTCAGGCAGCACTTAAACATCCTTTGAACTGTTTATAGATCGATCGGACAAGGTATCATAGCAGTAATTTGGGTTAACACGTTGAGTACGGAGCAGCGTTTAGGGTTTTAGGGGCTCGGGAATTTGAACAGAGATTCGAGAGAGAAAGAAACGTAGGTTTTAAATCGATGTGGTACACTAGAAACTCTCCACAACTGTCCGTTTATAGCTAAACTAGGATTTTGTCGCGCGACGCCCGGGAATCAATAGATTCCCCCGCGTGGTGCTACGGCAGCTAGCTAGGGCTAGGTCAGCTTCGTCAACAGCATAGCCTTGCCAATTGTTGCGAAACGGTGCCACGTGGTTTGGTACTCTCCCGCGCATCGCGAGAGAATCCAGAATTCTCTCGCATGGCGCCAGGGAGGTCAATTTTTTTCTCACTTCGCGCTGGGTCTCGTCGTTCGTGTCCCGGGTTTCGCTTATGGTATTTTAGGAGTTGTTACAGTAGAGACATGTGCCTCTTAGAGAAGAGGTCCCATGTTCAATCTTGAGCTTTAGTGAATATTTAGAATTATTGGTTAACAAAATAGGAGCAAGCATTGCCATTTAAAAAAGAATAAAAGATTAAAACAAATTATTTGGGAGAGAATTTTGGTCTATCCCCTCGTCAGAAAGTCGTGTTTGATTGCTTGCGGGCTCCTCATACTCAAGATTTCCTAACAATCATCCCCATTCAAGGACTGGACCAACACATGTCCGATGTGGAATATATGGCATTCTTATGCACCGAGTAATGATCCCTCTGTTTTCAGTTGATGTGCCCTGCAGTTTGCTACAAAGTTTGTTTAGATACTTTTGGTGAGCATGCGGTCGATTGCAAGGAGTTACTTGGGTTTAAAAACATGCATGATTTAGTTGGGGATATTTTTTGTAATGTTCTAAAGCGGGCTGGGATTTAGGTAAGAAACGAGGCTCTGGTGAACTTTCTAACGGATCTGATTGATGGAAGGTCTACTCTTCGGCTAGTTAATACTCTTGTGTTTGGGTGGGAAGGGAAAAACATGCTTGTGTGGACCTTACTGGAATGTCACCCCTTGTAGGGTTTAAGAATAATGGGTTTGTTGCTGGCCAGACAATATTGAAAGTGGCATCAGGCAAGGTCGCTAAACACGAGAAAACTTGTTTAGATAGTTAACACGTGTTTATCTCATTTGCTTTTAATACTTTTGGTTTTCTAGCCTGAGAGACCGTGGAATTCCTGAACATGGTCCAACGGGTCGTGATAAGTAATTTCTCGACCCTTCAGAGTTGTTTCGTCAAATTACACAACTTTGTTGCTCGTTTACCTGACATTTATTTGTAATTTGTTGATTTGGCACTTTTATAATAAAATTATTTCACTTTGTCTTTTGGCACATATTTATTTATTTAATATAATAAGATAAATTGATAACTTTAAATTTTTAAATAGTTACAAGACTTTCTTCTCCAACACATTTTCCTCATGTCGTTTGTTTCATTGTGTTCAAATTTATAAGATTAATATTCATTTTCATCAATGATAACCACTTGAACCATCTCAAATGCATTATCTATATACTACTAGAAAATCAAGTTTTTTTTCCCTACAGCATATTATGTGACAAATTTGTGAGAAACATGTAGTAGCAATTGTAACATCCGTCAAAAACGGATTTACCAAACCCGCTCCGCTTAGTAACCGAACAGTCAGTCAAAATTTTCGTTTCGAATTAAATGTCCAAAACATTTTTAAACGATCCGTAATCAATTATTATACGTGAATATATATTTAGTTTTTGAAAACCGTCAAAAATCGCAAATAAAAATAAATTACATCTGCCGGGTTTCGAACCCGGTCTGTACCGAGTCACTCAGTGACTTATCTTCACACACACAAACCACTGCGCCACTGTTCCGTTTGTGATATAATAGAATCAATTAATTCATAAAGTGTCTTTGCGAACTCAAAACCGGCGCCCAACGATTCATCGTCGGAATCCCGATTATTCGCGAAGTCTTAACACCGATTTACGTTATAACGTAAACCTTAATCACATATCGTTATAACCGATGTTTGAAGTCCGCGACCAAATTCAAAACCGCCGGAAAACTTGAATTGATGAACCCAGCCCAAAACCAGACCAAATACATCTTGTTTCTCCTATAAATTGACCCACAATCGTCTGCAAACCTTTCGCTAAAAAATCACATCTTTTCACGCGTAATTTTTCTCGCCGGAAGTTCCCTGCTCATCGCCGGAAAACCGACTTTCTTATTTCTGAACTTCACTGAATCCCCTAAACCTTTACCGAAGTTACCAATACTCTTTCCAAGATTTCCGGAGACTTGTTGCTGCCAGACACCCGTAGCCGGAGTTGGATTCTGTCGCCGGAGTTCTGCCGGAAAACAGAGGATCCAGTCGGTATAATCTCCGCTCAGTTTCTTTTCCTTTTTCACTTTATCTTACCGAATAAACTGTAAAACACTAATGAAACTTGATCAAAAGCTCGAACCAGTCAGACCCGATTTCTGGTTATTCGTTCAGTGAAGAAGATGAAGACTTGTTATCATATAAGTTTAATTAAAATCATGAAATTAATCGGTTAGACACACAGTCCAGCGGTGGACTGTGTGCACATATAAAACGCAAAACGTCTCGAGTTCGATCCCGTTTCACACACGTTGCTTTAATAAAAATCAAGTTTTGTTTAACTGAACCGGATCGCCTTAGTTTATGTTAAGTATATTGATAACCAGAATAATAACCAAGTTAGACACACAGTCCAGCGTGGACTGTGCGTTTGTTTACATCACTGTCAAGAGTTCGAGTCCGGTCATCAGCACCGACTCGGACAATTATCTTTTCTTTTTAAATAAGGCAGAAAAGGAAATAAGAATTTGTCTTTAAGTATAATAAAAATCAAGTTATATAACATGTTGAACACACAGTCCAGCGGTGGACTGTGTGTTATATTAAACCACAGGTCACGGGTTCGAGACCTGTGGTGTGCATGACCGTTTCGATTAAATTGTTTTTAAAATAAAAATGATTTTCGGTTTAATCTAATTAGTGTATATATATAATTAAAATCGGATATATAAACGGGTTAGACACGTAGCTCAGTTGGTAGAGCTGCGTGCACGCGTACGAGAGGTCTCGGGTTCGAGCCTCACTCAGCGCACAATAAACTGTCAACGAACCGGTCAACGGTCAGGTCAACGGTCAACCGGCCGGTCAACGGTCAGAAAAATAATATTTTTTATTTATTTTTATTTAATTATTTTAATTAAAAATCAATTATAAATACTTAAAAATAACATTTTTAAGATTAGAAAATAGTTTCAAACTCACAAAAATACACCCAACAATCCTACTAAAATAGTTTAATAAAATCCGTTTACTCACCAAACCATAATGCGATTTATCTAGGTTAAATCTCACTCGTGGTTAAAACCACTTCGCGTGCATTCATCATCATCAACCGAACGCACCCACTGTGAGTGAATCTTACAATTCCCCCTTTTAAATTACACGTTTTGGGGTGTGTCATGTGTTATGAATTAATTAATTTATTTATTTAAACTTGTGCCATACCACATCATGACTTAATCTTAGATTGATTTATTGTTGTGATTTATTTTCCGTTTGTCAAATTACATGAAACTCATACAATAAGCCCATCAGTTCCTCGTGGGAAACGAGTAGAACATCGCGTGCTTCAATTCAAATTCATTATTGTTCATGTGTGTTTTCATTGAGTTTATATTGTTTGTAGTTGTGTTATTCATATTATCATGTTTATGCAATTCATTCATCAGGCCCCTCAGTTCCTCGTGAGAGACGAGTTGAGCATCGCGTGCCTTTAATTGTTCCATTATTGTTCATGAGTGTTTTCATTTAACATCTTATGATTATTGATCAAGTTACATCTAATTTTACTCATGTTTGGTTGTGCACATTTTTCATAATCAATTTAAATAAATTGTTCAAATGTTTTCCATCGGATTCACTCGCCAACATTATGTTGATCCAAAAACCTTTTTACACATGATACAGGTGAACAGGTTGAAGCAAGGATAGCATAGGATATGCCTTAGAAGAGAACAAAGGAGTTAGATTGTTAGTTAGATCATGTTGTAGCAATCATTGTAAACTTTCATTTAATTTGTATTAATGAATATGAAACATTTAATAAATGTCATGAGCTTTGATGATAACCCAATCATGCCCCGATCACCTTATCCGCTGCGGGTCGGGGTGTGACAGATTGGTATCAGAGCCATGACTATAGGGATATAGGATAGGTTATTAGACCCTTAGAGCCTATACTATAGTCTGCCTAAAATATTAAATTGATTAAGTGGTTACATACAAACTTGTGATATTTATTTGTTTCATATTTGTTTACATTTCAGTCAAACATACATGCTCATATACATGTTCATTATACATATATACATATTCATTATACATATATCGATGTTCATGTGTTCAATTTATTTTCATACTCTCGTTATCCAAAGATTTTATGCAATTTTCAATTCTCATCAAAGTAAGTTCTGCGACGGGCATGTAGTAACTGGAAGGGTACAAGTACCGGTAGTCGGAACGTCCTGTCTAGGCTGGCATTCGTATAAATCCAATATAACGGACCAGTTTGCCTACCTGGGGACCAACGATGAGAGTACGAAGGACCTATTAGGCCAAAGCATGCCACACCAAACGTCGTTCGAACTAACCCTACTTTGAGGTGTCACCGTGTCTACACCTGGACACATTCCAAACATCACACGTTGTATACATATTTCTCGATTTTCACCGGGTTTTGTGTACGCAACCAGGCAGAAACCGTGCGAACCATATGAAAAACCGGTAATTCATGGGGGCCCACATGATTACATAAGGTAAAGTATGGCGGCATGACGGGCCTAACAGCGAGCAAAGCCAAAGACATCCTATGGATGTGGTATTTTTGTATGATTATTTTATGAATGTTCATCCCTAATGTGACCCATGATCTCAAAAGCATCCAACTCATACCCTTTTCATGTATTCATTGTAGATGTCTTCTAACCTCGCCCGTAGGAAGATGAGAGCAGGAAAAGCCCGCGAACGCATGGCTACCTTAATCGCTCAACAAATGGCTGCTGTAATACCCAATATTGTAATCCAAGTTCAACAAGCACTTACCAATAATCCTGTCAATCAAGCAAACCAAAACATTTTTAACTCTTTCCCAAATACCACTAAATGCACCTACAAGCATTTCAAATCATGCGACCCTCCGAAATATAAAGGGACTGAAGGTGTCACCGCACTCCTCCATTGGGTTGAAGAAATGGAGAATACTTTTCTAAATTGCGATTGCCCTGATGATCGCAAAGTGCGTTATGCTACCGGTCGACTATATGGGATAGCACTTACTTGGTGGAACACAGAGAAGGCAAAACGAGGTGTTGAAGATGCTATGTCCCTAACTTGGAATGAATTGAAGGAAATCATGACCAGACGATTTTGTCCAAGGAGCGAAATCAAGAAGCTAGAAGATGAATTTTACTCATTGAAGCAAGTGGAAGGAGACCACACCACCTACAACAAAAGGTTCCTTGAATTACATCAAATGGTTCCCAACATGTTTACTCCCCTCTACCGTTTGATCGAGCACTACATTCGTGGTCTTCCGTCAAAGATTCAAGACCCTGTGATAAGTACCAAGCCTGCAACTTTGGAAGCAGCAATGGAGCTAGCAACAGAGCTCACCGAGAACCGAATCCGAAACAAAGACTTCAAGGAGGAGAAGAAGAAGGATAAAGAATCGACTGAAACCCCCGAATCCCCTTCTCAAACCGAATCCCCTTCTCAACCCGAATCCCCTTCTCAACCCAAACCTAAGAAAAGAAGAGTCAGGCGACTTTTCGCTGCGACCCAACGAAATCAACCCGTTTTTCACGCTATAACCCATCCGAGCTGTCCCAATCACCCAAGAGGCACCTAACTCAGCTTACCCAAATAAGAAACCATATCTTGGACCTCACCCTCGATGCAACAACTGTTTTTATCACCATCCCTTTACTTTACCTTGCCGGCTATGTACAACTTGTGGACGTTATGGTCATTTGAGCAATGTTTGTCGCACCTTTCAAGACCAAACCTTTTCCCCTACTCAAAACATGGCCCAAACTTATCACCAACCCCAACACCCCATATTCCCATATGCTCGAGCTTGCTTCAATTGTGGCGACCCTACCCACTTTAGAAACACATGCCCTCAATTGGTAAACGTTATCAACACTCAAGCCCAATCAAACCCAGTTAACCAAGTAAACCAAGAAAACCCAACCACTATGCCGACAGCAAGAGGAAGAGTCTTCAATATCAACGCCAACCCTGTCGAAGATAATGACGGCCCAAACGAAGATACTCAGCTAGTCCTGTTCGCCGAAGATCCAGATTCAACTCCTATTGTTTAGTCTTTCTTTATCACATGTGTAGACTGTTAGAGAAATCATTGGATATTATATATTATATATTGTTTTCAGTATACGATTTTGCCGAGGCCGCAGCTCCCCATCCATCGAGGTTGAGTTTGATCCCCATTTTATTATGGGTTGATCAGGGTGTGCCCGCACGATCGGCTCCGTTTGTTGAGCCTTGATCGGTTACGTAATATTTATTCTCATTTCAGTACATGCAATATGCTCGGCTCCGTTTGATTGAGCCTTGAGTACACAGATTTATTTACATTTCCAGTTCATGCAATACGCTCGGCTCCGTTTGATTGAGCCTTGAGTGCACAGTTCAATTTACGTTTCAAGTTCATGCAATACGTTCGGCTCCGTTTGATTGAGCCTTGAGCGCACATACAATTTCATTATCAGTATCTTGTGGTTGTGGTGTTTGTAGTAGAGTCGCATCGAACTAACCATAACTTTCGGATAAAGTCAACGAAAATTTGACAAGGATATGGTGGATACGCCGATGGTACTTCCTATATATAAGTATTCTTGTCAAATGATCGGAGGCATTATCAGGCGGTTATGAGAGGTTCCATGCATAGGCTGTTTGTGTGGTTAAGTTATTCATATTCAGTACATGCAATATGTTCGGCTCCGTTTGATTGAGCCTTGAGCACACAATTTCAATTTCAGTACATTCAATATGCTCGGCTCCGTTTGATTGAGCCTTGAGCACACAATTTCAATTTCAGTACATTCAATATGTTCGGCTCCGTTTGATTGAGCCTTGAGCACACAATTTCATTTTCAGTACATGCAATACGATCGGCTCCGTTCGATTGAGCCTTGATCGCACAGATATGTTTCATTTCAGTAATTTATGTTTGTTGTATTGATTGTAGAGTTATAGGACTAATCATAATTCACTGTTAAAACCAATGAAAATTTGACAAGAATATGGTGGATACGCCGCTGGTACTTCCTATATATAAGTATTCTTGTCAAAGGATCAGAGGCATTAACGGATGGTTATGAGAAGTTCTATGTAGGATTTATTAGTTTCTTGGTAACCAATCATAACTTGTGGATAAAACTAATGAAAATTTGGCAAGAATATGGTGGATACGCCGCTGGTACTTCCTATATATAAGTATTTTTGCCAAAGGATCAGAGGCATTATCAGGCGGTTATGAGAAGTTCCAGGTAGGATTTATTTTTGCCTTGGTTGGAATTTGTGATACATTTATATCATCATGTTATTTAAAGAGATTGGATTGTGTTCCATTTCTACATAAATTAACCTCTCCATCATAACAAACGAGAGAGGAACTTCCATCATTCAAACATATATGGATTCAAATATTTGCTGTTGTGTTTATTCATGTTCAAATATTCGCTGATGTGTCTATTCATGTTCGAATATTGGCTATTGTGTTTATTCATTCGCTGATGTGTCTATTCATGTTCGAATTTTTGCTGTTGTGTTTATTCATGTTCAAATACTTGCTGTTGTGTTTATTCATGTTCAAATATTTGCTGATGTGTTCATTCATGTTCGAATATTTGCTGTTATGTTTATTCATGTTCAAATATTTGCTGATGTGTTCATTCATGTTTGGATATCAGCTGTTGTGTTTTTATTTATGTTCCATGTAGATTGTAGTGTTAGAAGTTTTACCTTAGGATATAACCATATTTTTCCCAAACGTATCTAAACTCTTATGCATGGTATCATTTTTTTAGAGAATCATTCCTCTTTATCAATATTCATACAGTAGGCAACAAAAAGCGATTCCTGAATAGGGTACTTAACCTTTACAAGGAACGTTACCGCCTCGAACAAAAAAAAAAAAACCTAAACCCTCATTTTTGCTAAAGCATACAACTGTCAAACAAAACATCATCATTCTTATAGTCAAAATATATCATTATTTAAATTTCGGGACGAAATTTCTAAAAAGCAGGGGATACTGTAACATCCGTCAAAAACGGATTTACCAAACCCGCTCCGCTTAGTAACCGAACAGTCAGTCAAAATTTTCGTTTCGAATTAAATGTCCAAAACATTTTTAAACGATCCGTAATCAATTATTATACGTGAATATATATTTAGTTTTTGAAAAACCGTCAAAAATCGCAAAATAAAAATAAATTACATCTGCCGGGTTTCGAACCCGGGTCTGTACCGAGTCACTCAGTGACTTATCTTCACACACACAAACCACTGCGCCACTTGTTCCGTTTGTGATATAATAGAATCAATTAATTCATAAAGTGTCTTTGCGAACTCAAAACCGGCGCCCAACGATTCAGTCGTCGGAATCCCGGATTATTCGCGAAGTCTTAACACCGATTTACGTTATAACGTAAACCTTTAATCACATATCGGTTATAACCGATGTTTGAAGTCCGCGACCAAATTCAAAACCGCCGGAAAACTTGAATTGATGAACCCAGCCCAAAACCAGACCAAATACATCTTGTTTCTCCTATAAATTGACCCACAATCGTCTGCAAACCTTTTCGCTAAAAAATCACATCTTTTCACGGCGTAATTTTTCTCGCCGGAAGTTCCCTGCTCATCGCCGGAAAACCGACTTTCTTATTTCTGAACTTCACTGAATCCCCTAAACCTTTACCGAAGTTACCAATACTCTTTCCAAGATTTCCGGAGACTTGTTGCTGCCAGACACCCGTAGCCGGAGTTGGATTCTGTCGCCGGAGTTCTGCCGGAAAACAGAGGATCCAGTCGGTATAATCTCCGCTCAGTTTCTTTTCCTTTTTCACTTTTATCTTACCGAAATAAACTGTAAAACACTAATGAAACTTGATCAAAAGCTCGAACCAGTCAGACCCGATTTCTGGTTATTCGTTCAGTGAAGAAGATGAAGACTTGTTATCATATAAGTTTAATTAAAATCATGAAATTAATCGGGTTAGACACACAGTCCAGCGGTGGACTGTGTGCACATATAAAACGCAAAACGTCTCGAGTTCGATCCCGTTTCACACACGTTGCTTTAATAAAAATCAAGTTTTGTTTAACTGAACCGGATCGCCTTAGTTATATGTTAAGTATATTGATAACCAGAATAATAACCAAGTTAGACACACAGTCCAGCGGTGGACTGTGCGTTTGTTTACATCACTGGTCAAGAGTTCGAGTCCGGTCATCAGCACCGACTCGGACAATTATCTTTTCTTTTTAAATAAGGCAGAAAAGGAAATAAGTAATTTGTCTTTAAGTATAATAAAAATCAAGTTATATAACATGTTGAACACACAGTCCAGCGGTGGACTGTGTGTTATATTAAACCACAGGTCACGGGTTCGAGACCTGTGGTGTGCATGACCGTTTCGATTAAATTGTTTTTAAAATAAAAATGATTTTCGGTTTAATCTAATTAGTGTATATATATAATTAAAATCGGATATATAACGGGTTAGACACGTAGCTCAGTTGGTAGAGCTGCGTGCACGCGTACGAGAGGTCTCGGGTTCGAGCCTCACTCAGCGCACAATAAACTGTCAACGAACCGGTCAACGGTCAGGTCAACGGTCAACCGGCCGGTCAACGGTCAGAAAAATAATATTTTTTATTTATTTTTATTTAATTATTTTAATTAAAAATCAATTATAAATACTTAAAAATAACATTTTTAAGATTAGAAAATAGTTTCAAACTCACAAAAATACACCCAACAATCCTACTAAAATAGTTTAATAAAATCCGTTTACTCACCAAACCATAATGCGATTTATCTAGGTTAAATCTCACTCGTGGTTAAAACCACTTCGCGTGCATTCATCATCATCAACCGAACGCACCCACTGTGAGTGAATCTTACAATTCCCCCTTTTAAATTACACGTTTTGGGGTGTGTCATGTGTTATGAATTAATTAATTTATTTATTTAAACTTGTGCCATACCACATCATGACTTAATCTTAGATTGATTTATTGTTGTGATTTATTTTCCGTTTGTCAAATTACATGAAACTCATACAATAAGCCCATCAGTTCCTCGTGGGAAACGAGTAGAACATCGCGTGCTTCAATTCAAATTCATTATTGTTCATGTGTGTTTTCATTGAGTTTATATTGTTTGTAGTTGTGTTATTCATATTATCATGTTTATGCAATTCATTCATCAGGCCCCTCAGTTCCTCGTGAGAGACGAGTTGAGCATCGCGTGCCTTTAATTGTTCCATTATTGTTCATGAGTGTTTTCATTTAACATCTTATGATTATTGATCAAGTTACATCTAATTTTACTCATGTTTGGTTGTGCACATTTTTCATAATCAATTTAAATAAATTGTTCAAATGTTTTCCATAGGATTCACTCGCCAACATTATGTTGATCCAAAAACCTTTTTACACATGATACAGGTGAACAGGTTGAAGCAAGGATAGCATAGGATATGCCTTAGAAGAGAACAAAGGAGTTAGATTGTTAGTTAGATCATGTTGTAGCAATCATTGTAAACTTTCATTTAATTTGTATTAATGAATATGAAACATTTAATAAATGTCATGAGCTTTGATGATAACCCAATCATGCCCCGATCACCTTATCCGCTGCGGGTCGGGGTGTGACAGCAATGGTTTTCAGACAAAATCTTATGGTGAGGAAAACTTCGTTGAAACTTGAATTAGCGACAATTTTCCAACAAAATTGCAACAATATATCAACAAATAAACATTAATTGCAACAAAATCTGACAAACCTTATTAAAAGATATTCCGACAATTCTACGACAAGGTTGTCATAAAACATATTTTTCTACTATAGTGTATTTAAAATAAAAACAATAACGTTATGAAAACCAATAATCCGCTAGTTTACATTAAATCTCGCGACAAAATTCTCTCGGCTCTAATATATTAATCTGTTTTTTTTATTTTGCGACAAACTTCAAGGTTTTAAACCAAATTAATTTTTTATTGGATGTTTCGACAATACTTGTAAAAATTATTTATTTTAAAAGTAGTTTTGCGACAAAATTTTCACACTATTAAATCAAACAAAAAATATCTTAAATGTTATGAAAAAATGTGTTTTTTTTCTTCAGATTGTGACAAAATTGCCACAAATCATATATAGATTTATAAAAACTCAGAAAATATTTATAATATCCCCAAAGAAAAACAATCGTAGAAAAATCTTAAAAGATTCCAAAAGAAAACCTATTTACAACCTAAAAACAAAAATTACAAAACTAACACTATCTTTAACTTTTACATAAAACAACAAATTTCTTACCTTTTATGAATTATTCATCATTTCTTCCATATTTTTGTCCAGCTTGTTTGACCTGCTTTTAAGTTCGACCCGTTCTTGTTCCCTTATCGTTCACGTTTAGCCTGCTCCCATTAACATTCGACATGTTCTTGTCCCTGCTCCATTCACATTCGGCTCGTTTTTGTTTCCGTTCTTGTTTAAATTGTTCAAAATAGTTCTTGTTCCCTTATCGTTCACGTTTAGCCTGCTCCCATTAACATTCGACATGTTCTTGTCCCTGCTCCATTCACATTCTGTTTCCGTTCTTGTTTAAATTGTTCAAAATAGGCTTTTATGTTTTGCTGAGCCTCTCGTTCTTTTTCTAGTTCTACTTAGAACTTTTTGGAGGTAAAATATGTCAAAAGATATATAATTAATACATAGTTAAAAAATTAACATATTAAATTAACACATATTAAACTAACGGATCGATCTAAACTATTTTTTTAAGAATAAACGAACATTTTGAAGAAAAAACTAACACTATCTTTAACTTTTACATATAAAACAAAAGTTTCCTAATTTTTTACGAAATTGTTCATCATTTCTTCCATGTTTTTTGTCCATTGAGCTTGTTTGACCTGCTTCTTTTAAGTTCGACCCGTTCTTGTTCCCTTCTGGTTCACGTTCAAACCCGCTCTCATTCACATTCGGCATGTTCTTGTTCTCGCTCCATTCACATTCGGCCCGTTTTTGTTTCCGCTTTTGTTTAAGTTGTTCAAAACGGGCTTTTATGTTTTGCTGAGCCTCTTGTTTTTTTTTTTTTCTGGTTCTGCTTGAACTTTTTGGAGGTAAAATATGTAAAAAGATATATAATTAATACATAGCTAAAATAAAGTTTTAACATATCAAATTCACACATATTAACCTAACTGGTCGATCTAAACAATCCTATAAAAAATAAACGAACACTATAAAATCCTACATAATGAGTTTCCCTCCCGTGATGCGACATGACTTCAGTATATTTACAAAACATATAAATTATGTTTACAAATCGACACAATATAAAACAAAGTTAAAAACAAAACGTTGCAAGTTACATTGTGGTACATTACGGTATCTGTACAAGTGGTGAAAAAATATGAAAACCGACTTGTATTGAAATTAAAAACATAAAAATGAATATTGGTATCGATCCTGATATGTTAACCAAAAAAGGTAAAGTTGTAATATGTCGTCCAAAAGGATAACAACACATATTTTACGACCGATACCAAAATAACATAAAAATGTGAAGAAATAAAAGCACTTAGAAATGAAAAAATTCCAAATTTTATATAACATTATATTGTAAAAGTTGTGAAATAAAAAAGGATATTTGATTTAAATAACCCAAGCTTTCATTGGCCGATAACACTCCCAACTTTCGATTTGTACACCAGCACTCCCAACTTTCAACCTATTGGCCGATAACACTCCCTAACTAACTGAACCCTAACTCATTTAGTTTTTGCTGATGTGGCATCTGACATGGTCATTTTGCTGACGTGGCAGCTGTTGTGGCATTTTTTGTTAATGTGGCAGCTGACATGACATTTTTTATGATGTGGCAGCTAACATCAGCTAATTGTGTTAGGGTTTTGTTAGTTAGGGAGTCTTATTGGCTAATCGGTTGAAAGTTAGGAGTGCTGGTGTACAAATCGAAAGTTAGGAGTGTTATCGGCCAATTGATGAAAGTTAAGGTTATTTAAATCCAATATCCCAAATAAAAAAACTAAAACCTTGTAGCAGTTTGTACCTATTTTATGTATGTGCTTATATAACATATACATCATCACAAAAGTCGATTTTGAACAAAATTTATATTGAAACGTATGAATACACGTATCTCAATGATATAGTCAAAATTTTATAAAACATTATATTTTAGAAGTTGGAAGAAAAAAAAAAGTTATAAGTGAGTATACAAGTTATAATATACTTTGGTAAAAAAAAGTAAAAAAAAGGTAAAAAAAAAAAGGAGTAGTAATCTTTTGAAAAAAGTTAGGGTAAGCTTAAATAGAGTCATTGGTTCAGCCATATTACGATTTTGACTCCTTTAAATTTACAGTTTCACCGTTGATTTTGTTTTTTTTTCTTCTCGCCAAATTACGATTTTGCCATCAGGTCAAATTTACAGTTTTGCCATCTTTTTTGTTTTTTTTTCTCTTTTAAGTTACGATTTTTCCCTAATGTAAAATTACAGTCATGCGATCGTTTTAGTTTTTTGTTTTACAAAACTATGGTTTTTGTTTTAATTGGTTATTCGTGCCAGACGGCTGCTTGCACACACTCATTTTTATGAAACAATACAATTTTGCCCGCAGTTTAAAATTATTGTTTTTTCCATCGTTTTTTTTACAAAAGTATGTTAGTGTTTTAATTGGTTGACTTGATGTAATTTTTTAAGATCATGTTATGAGTAGCATGTACAAGTAAACGAAACACATATGTACATGTTATGAGAAAGAAATATTCGGCTTAGTGTCTCGCAACGTGGGAGGGACAAAAACTAGTTACGTATACAAGCCTCATGCTATGTTAGCTTTTAAAAATTACTAGAAACCATGCAATTAATTTATGTAGACGCCTCTAACAATCTAATTATACACTATTTGCAAAACGACTGGTTGAGATTGCACCGAACGACCATTTGAAGGTTATGGCTTGCATTATAGCCTCACCCCTACATTTAAAAGGCCTTTGACAATTCGTCGGACAGTGGTTTGAATGTTAGAGCATAGCTATCGGCCATCAAACAACCGTGTTGAGGTGTTCGTTTGAAGCCGTTTGAATTTGAGGGTGGCGCATTTGAGTTTGGGTGGACTAGGATTAATATGGATATGATCTTTGTTGAGTATCACATGCTATTTTAATTAGGTACGTGTTATGTTTTTTACGAAGTCGCCAAAAAGAACACTACTCATGACTTATGAGGGCCATCTTGTTGTCACATGCAATAACATTATTCAGTTGGATTACTACCTACCTTCGCTAAAAAAACAATACATCCTGTACGTATTTCTATCGTACGTATTCATTATTTTTGGAAGCTTTTGGTTTATATGGATGTAAATTACTTTTAATAAATGCGAAAATTATTAGAGGAAGAAGAAATATACTAGGCCATTTGTATTTATTACATAAGCTTGTTGAAACAACTTTTATTTATTACTTAAGCTTATTGAAACAACCATGCAACTGAACGTGCATTTTAGGCCAAACAACGTACGAACACACAAACCCTATCAGTTAAATGCTATTAAATGCATAGGGATTAATTAAGTTACGCTAGAGGAATCAACTTGATTGAGATCTCGCCCACAGTGAGATCTTCGCACCCTACCCTCGGCACCAATGTGACCGTCGCATACTCTTCGCCTTCGGTATTCGTGTCCTCCAACAGCTCAGTCAGCCCAAACCTACCCGCACTCGACATAGACATTTTCTTCATATCATTGTGCGGAATCTGTGCAAAACCACCAGCGTACTCAGGATCACAAGGCGTGGTAAAAACACCGTCTTTAACCTTGTCATTAACAAACACATCGAATTTTACGAACTTGTCGCTATCAAACTTTATTCCATTAATCAACAAAATCTCGTTGGCTTTCGCCTTGTCCTCTTTACTCCTGTTCACCGCGGGCCTCTTCACGCGAACCTTCAAGATCTTGTCTAGACTCACCGGGAACTTCAACTGGTCCACCGTCGGCACTTCCCCAACCGACGCAACTTGGTCGGTTGTGCTACGTTTTGCCGGCCGACTCCTGCGCCACGGGAACGCTTCCTTGGAGTTCTCGATGAAACTATACTTGAGTTTCCCTATGTCGACGCAGTCTTTGTTGTACACGCGCACAAGCTCCTGATTCTCGTCGTAGAACACATATGACGCGTTTAACCAGTCTGGAGACGTCGGTTCCACGTGTCCCGGAAGGCCCAAATCTTTCCATAACTTCCACGTACGGTCAACGTTTGCATGATGGCAATAGAACACAGGGTCATACCTATTAACATAATAATAAGAATTGTTATATATAGTCATTTTTACTATTAACGATAGTTACGATAACAATACCCGGCAGAGTAGAAGTTGCCCATATCCTCATTATTCGGTTGTGTTGTGTCGCCTACCCATCGATGAACCGCGGTGTGACTGCCAGCTTCCACTGATCCGACCGACTTCGCACCATTAGCAACGGGTTGATCACCAGCAACGTATTCACCCCCGAAGAAACTTAGTGTATCACCTCCGTTTCGGACCAAATCACGGTACACTGTTGCAAGATTGCAAGCTTTCTGTTGTTGATCTGGAATGTTCTTCTCCTTACCATCAAAGTCCAGATCCACTATTGCTGGTGGAAGATGACGCGAGTCGCGGTACACGTCATACAACGAGTTCGGCTGGCCATCAACAGTTTCAGCCACAAATATTTCTGGCATCGGCATTCCGGCTGGTTCGTCCCATTTCCAGAATGGTAACGCGAAACTAGGCTCGTTAATCAACTTTCCGAGGATTCTTTCGTAGAAATATAGGTACCAACGATGGAAGGGAAAGAAGAGCCATGAGTTGTGGATCTGAATGTCGATTTCGGGGAAACCGCTATCGACTTGAGTGTAACCACCGTTGCAGTAAGCACAATGGATTTTAGCTTGGCTAGTGAAGCTATGTGGGTGATCATCTGGGAGATCCCGCATGGCTTGGATGGCTCGTCGATAATCGTCCACCTGCTTCTTTGTCCCCGCGTGAGCAGGCCATCTCTTCCTCACCGTGTTTTCGGTTGGAAACAAGAAGGGTTTGATCGTCTTTCCAAGGCTCGGGGGCAGCATTTCCGCGTCCTGACTGCACCCACAATGTCCCCAATGCCGGAGTTCGCGTCCTTGCATATGGACGTGATGTCTGGGGACGTAATGGGCGCAGCCATGGCCGCAGGCAGGTTTGCGGCCGTGTAGAGGCCGCCAAGCCCTACTAACAGGTTCCTACGGTCTACATTGAGTAGTACAAGCTTTTGGGATTCTGGGAGTATGATTTTGTTGTTATTTTGGTCATCTTGTGCACTGTTGCATGAGACTCTGAACCCTTGGGTTTGGTTGGTTCGAGCCTTGAAGGCTCGTTGGGAGTTTGTGGAAGGAAAGGCTGAGAGGGTGGTTGAAATAGGAAGTAGTGAAGAAGACATAATAGATAGAAAGAAGAAGTGTGGTTCAAAACGTATAATTTGATACCCTATTTATAAGGGATTTTTATGCATGTGTGAAAAATCGATTATGAAACAAAAATAAGAAAGAAAGAAAGAAAATCTTGAGGATAGAAATGCCTGGTACCACTATATCATTCACTGTATTTGTTTGTATGTGATTGTTTTCTTGTTTTTGCAATATTTCAAGGAAATTACAATATAGTGATCAAAAAGAAGATTCCTCCTATTTAGAAACGTGCTATTTAGATTTTCGTAGTTACGTTAACTTTCAAATAACTTTTAGAAAATCTATTCCTTTTCTGCACAAAGTTGTAGTAGTACCCAAAATAATGTTAATCAAAATATAGATCTCAGGAAGCCATGAATTCAACCAATCAATCAAGAACAAAATTAACAAGAACAAAAAAAAAGGGATTAACCAATACACAATTGTATGAATAAAATGAATAATTGAATCCGATGGTTTCAAGGCACAAAACAAACTGAAAACCCTAATCTATTTATAAATACTGAAGAGGTGCGTCGGAACCATCGCGTCTCTTGAAGAATCATCACAATCCTTCTTCAATCGATGTGTCCTCTGTTGCTTCTGATGTTTGGCGCCCATTGTGAAATGTTGTGTCTCCAGGGAGATGTCGATTCCTTTAGTAGTAGGTTAAAATCTTATATCTTGTCGCTTCCGGTCCTCGCACTAACTAATTAATCTAAATATAACATAAACTTAACTAATAACTAATTACATATCTAACCTGTATCTTTTCTTTCAAACTTGATTAACAAGACTAATTCAGTTAAAGTCCTACAAAAAAAAGGTAAAGTTGGTGCACGAGGCATAGCATGGTTCGGTTAAAGGCACATTGGGACAACTTGTAACGAAATTTAAAAGGAGACTTTCGTATATGTTCTTATAAACTTGTAAATTATTATACATCAATTGAATCACAGTCTTTAACTGAAATCACAGTCAACTACCATATGCTTCAATAAAAAAATTATATAGATGAGTAAATGCAAAAGGAGATTTTATAATTGTTTGGTACATCAGATTGCCAACGCTGTATTTGTAGCATTAAAACTTGTACATTGTAGATAATTGAGGTCTTGTTCATAGTAATGACAACAAAGACTTTTTGGTCGAACATAACATGTGGAGTACGACTGACTGTAGATTGTTTGTACAATAGATTGAAAACTTATTGCAGTTAAAGAAACAAAGAAAAAAAGTGGATTGTAAATTCAAATTTGAACATAAACTTTTTGGTCTTAACTTTAATTGTGACAGCTTTAACTTTTATTGAAATAATGTTTGGTACAGTAGATTATATGTACAATAGTTTCATGATATATTTAGAATCCTAAATGATTTCTTGATATAGTTGAAAGCTTAGAAACAGATATTACATCCATGGTATTGTGATCTTCATGGGTCGGGTCGGTGTACTCAATGGCGGATCCAGGATTTTATTCCAAGGGGTTCACTTTTTTGAAAGTTCCAACATCATATGTCCGAACATAAAAAAATACAGGTTGGTTCGACGGTTCGGGTCGGGTAAAGTCCATCACATAATAAAAATACGATACAATAATGAAGATAACATCGTCATTTGTTCAAAAGAACCTAATTAGGCACAAACATATTCATTTTAAACTTTTTTTTCTTAAACTTTTTAATGAATATAACCTTTTGTACAACTATCTAATTCTACTTCCAATTTACACCATTGCCCACTATGGGACTCGAACCTTCCTTCGTAAGGAGAGACACCACTTACACTTTATGAAGCCAATACACCATTGTCCATTATGGGACTCAATATCGAAACAAGAAAATCAAAGCTTTAAAGTGACAATTGATAAATCTCTCCAAACATCCAAACCGACGTATACATACCCCAGTTAGCTAGACTGAAATTTACACCTTGATGCATAGATTTAATTAGCACAAAGAACTCATGAAATAAGTTGTACAATTTGCATTATTATCATCACCAACTTCTTAACATACATCCTCAAATCATTCAGACGTTTTTAATATTTAAAACATAGTTCCTCAATTTCTTATCGACTGAAACATCATACCAACAATTCGAAAACAACAAGAACATAAAATGCACATAGTTGACTCAGTCACTCACAATCATCATATCCATTTACAAAGGATGAACTGTGTTCCCCTTACCAACAACCGTCTTCATCGCTGATCTCATCAACGCTGTTGCTGAATTCAAATTATCATATTTTTATAGTTTGAGTTTATTTATTTATAACAGTTCTGTGTTTGTGACATATAACAATTCAATTGTTGAGGACGTAGACAAACACATATAACAATTCAATTGTTGAGGATGTTGGGCTAGTAGCTGTTTGAGCTCAAGTTATATGCAGTAGCAGTGGGGGCTTGGCTTGTAACAGTTTGGGCTCAAGACATATGCAGCGGACTGGTACCTATTAGCAAAAAAAATCGATAAAAAGGGCTTAAACCGGAGTCGAACTCAGGAACAGCAGTATAATAAGCGCGCGTTTTACCAATAGACCAAACTAAACCTTTGGTTAAAGGTGCCTTTACAAAATACTAAGGGGTTCCTTCAGATTTTTTTATATGACCTAACACTATAAAACACGGACCGAACGGGTTCCTAGGAACCCCCTTATTGGGTGTGGATCCGCCCCTGGGTCTACTTATGGATTGTAGCAAAGAGATACCTGAACGGATATAGACAAAAAGAACAGTATTTGGGTCCGGATTGATCTGATATTTATTTGGACCCGAATCCGGCTCCGGGTGCAACTCTATCATTATAGAAATTCTGAAAGTAATAGTGTACAAAAATTTTTATCAATTATGTTCATATACACTATGAAGAAGCTCCTCGAACCTTGATAGAAAAACTTGATCAAATTTTCACCAATTTAAAGGGCAATGGCTAAACCACTGGGATCTCCCCTGATTTTATATATATATATATATATATATATTGGTTATCGCGATTCTCGCAATAAATGTGGTATATATATATATATATAGAGGGTAAGGTTCATGCGAGAACCACATTTATTGCGAGAATCGCGATAACCAATGTGAACACAAAATAAAACCAAAAAAAATAAAAAAAGCATCACAATTTTTAATTTTTTAATATTTTTTTAAATTCGCTATATTTTGTTCCAAAAAAACTTTTTTTTCGAGTAATAGTTATCCATGCATATGTGCATACGTATCATAACTTCGACAAATTTCGTAATACATTATCAGTAGTAGACAATTGTACTTTAGTTTACAATATCATACGTAATACACTACTTTTTACATTACCAATATTCAAAATGCACATGTGCACCATTATGTATAACCATTGTATAATGTGTTTTGGTTCAAAAAAAATTATATACATGTTTTTTGGTTAGTTATATCTATTGGTTTATGGTTTGGTTATAGTTGTCACTTTATGATGTAATATGTTGATTGGATGGTATAAATGGTGTTGATATGCATGTAATAAAGTGAAAATATTGGTATTGGTATTGTATTATAGATGGTAGGAGGTAATGGTATTGTATTATGGAAGGTATAAGGTAATGGGAGTGTATTAGGATGGTATGATATATAAAAGAGAAAGTCTATTCAAAGTAATGTACGAAAACACCTTATTTCATGTTGATACATATAGATGCACATGTGCATTTCTAATATTCGTAACGTAACAAGTAGTGCATTTCTAATTGTCAAGTTCGACCGAACTTGCATTAAAGTCTTGTTAATAAAAATTGATTTAAATGACATCTTCGACCGAACTTAGGTTTTGGAATTCTGAAATGTGTAGAGCATAAGTTCGCCCGAACTTATTAAGAAAATTGTGAACATGTAATTGATGCATGTTCGGGCGAACTTGGGTAAAACAGATTGATATAACACCTAATCAAGTTCGACCGAACTTGATAAAGTGTTAGAAAATTTGGTGACTTTTCTCGGTAAACGGGTTAATTGTTTTGCATCATTTTTCAGGCACAGGTTCCAGCACGTGTAATCTCAGTAGAGTTCTCTAAAACTCACAATACGTGCATCATGCTCGACAAATCGATCTGTCCGTCGCTAAAAGAATACGACAGTATACTGAAGTTTTTAGAGGAAAGCCCTATCCACAGAGCTATAACAGAGCGCACAGTGTCGTATCGATCACACATTGTTCATTTTTGGATGAACGCGAGTCTTAGTGAAGATCAGAAGTCAATTCTTTCATCTGTACATGTAGGCAATGAAGTCAAACTGATCATTGTAACTGAAGATGATATACGCAGAGTGTTGCAATTCAATGATAAAGAAAACGATCCTATTTATCTTGATGAGAGGATGGTCAGAGGCTGTTTCTTCAGGATGGGTTATAAAGGTAGTGTGAATAAGCCGGCATTAGATAAAAGGGAAGTGCCAAACCCTTACAAGCTTCTGATGCACGCTATAATTCACACATTCAGCCATCGCAAGGCCGGTTTAGACGATGTCCAAGATTATTTAGCTTGCATGGAAACGACGCTTATTCTGAAGAAGCCGTTCAACTTCTCGAAGTTAGTTTTCACGCACATGACAAAGAACATGAAGATTCAAGGCTATGCTTATATCCGAGATTTGTTCAAATATTGATTGACGAGAAGTACACGAATATAGCACGGGATCCGAATGATGTGTTTATCTTGTCCATCTTGATGAGACCCCAGTGAAGAAGCTCATAAAGTTTCAAAAGCAAGCTACAGCTCTTGTTGCAAAACACGTTTTCGGGGCTATCAAAGATCCAAACTATATTGCGTCGCCAGAAAATAAATGGAGGAAAGATGGTAGCGACGATGAGAAAGAGCTTAATGCTGAAAAGGAGTGGTTTAAGGAATTCAAACCAAAGGCAAGGAGCGAATGGTTCTTAAAGGCAGAAGCTGATAAGCCTAAAAAGAAACATGCTGCGAAGAAAGGCGAAACTATGCTTGTTGACGAAGATGAACTAGAGAATGTTGAAGCAGTTGTTGGATCAAGTGCTGCAGTTGTTATTGAGAGTCAAGAGACTGTGAAAACGACTCAAGACGATGTTATATCTGCTACTTCTGAACAAGAAGATAATTCTGATGAAGAAATTCCGGAGAAAGAGTCAGAAAAGACTGAGGCAGAAATTAGAGCAGAGAAAGAAAGAGAATTGGATGCTGATTTTGATCCTAATGCAGAAAAAGAGTCCGATGAGGATAGGCCTAAGAAATCTAAATGTGTTAAGTCTGCAATTGTTTTGTCAACAAAGACTACAGGGTCTCCTCAGACTAAAGGAAAGAGAAAATCAAAGAAAGAGCAAAAGGCTGTAAGCAAAAGGTACAAAAGATCTTTGAAAAGTGCAGGAGTGACACAAGAACCTTCTGGCGCACAGGAGAAAGGATTTACACAAGAACCTCCTACACAAGAACCTCCTGTTGTTAATATAAGTGAAGTTGAACATCCAGGAGTCACACAAGAACCTCCTGTGATTGTTGCATCGGAATAGCAAGGCCAGGAGCTACACAAGAACCTCCTGTGTCTAGTTTTGTGGAACACCAAAAGCTGCAACTCCAAAGTCAACACCGAAGACTCCAGGAGGGCCTAATGTGTTTGGTGATATGCACAACGATCCGATAATCTGCAGGATCCAAACGATTTCTTCCCGGAAACAAATGTTGAACTTCTGGAAAAGCGCGTGAAGGCGTTAGAAGAAAAAGTAGCACAGAATGAAGCTGAAAAAGCTGAAATGATTAACAAGTTGAATCAAAGCACTGTCGAAAAAGAAATGTTGGATGACAAAGTGAAGGTGTTAGAGAATGAGCGTGAGTAATGTAAAGCGTTGATCGAAAGTTTGCAGGATGCAAATGAAAGAATGCAAATTGAGATAGCTGATCTGAAATCTGTCCAAGCCCTAAATGATCGAAGGTTCTCCAGGATGCAGAAAGTGTTATCTAATGCACTGGGTATCGATTTCATCAAAGAATATGATCGTCTAGATCAACAGGAAGCCAAAGAGCGATCTGAGAAAGAATTGGCTGAGAGTGGCAAAGGTAAAGGAGTTGAAGGTGAAGCTCATAAGTCTTCTAATGCTACAGAGAAACCAGTTGAAGATGTTTCGAAAGCTTCTGAGTCTGATATTCCTAAGGTTGACGAATCAGTCAAACCTTCTGATCCTATCACTGCTTCTGAAGAAAAAGACGATGAAGAAGCTGAGAAAGATGATAAAGAGGATGAGAGGAAGGAGGTTATGAGGATTGGAATGTTGGTGATGATGATGATTACGATCAAGGTGGTGATGATTTTGATCAGGGTGGTACAGGTATAAAGATCACTGAAGCGAAAGTCTCTGAAGATTTTGACTTTACTTCACTTATGGATGACGAGTCAAATAAAATGGAAGATAAAAGTCAGGGGGAGTCAGGGAAGACATGGCCTTCAGATGATATTGATGGGACAGATGTTGATCGATCTGCTAAGCCTATTACTACAGTACCCATGAAGCCGTTAATGTTGATGTTAGAACATAATGTGGAAGAAGGGGAGTACGTGCATAACTACTCGAAAGAAGATTTTGCGAGATTAGTTGAAGTTGAAGCTGAAAATTTAGAGTTTGATTTCGAGGAAGTTTTGACTGTAAACACTTTTGAGCCAAACGACTATCAGAATGTGAGAAGATTCGAAGCAGATGAATACAATAGAGTTATTGTTGAAGATTGGTCTTCAGATGATGAAACTGATCAGAAAGCAAAGTACATTAGGCCTAATTCAGAAAGTTTTCCTACGTTTAAGGAAATGTACAAGAAGTTAGACGAAGACATGTTGAAGGGAAGAATTGTTGAATGAGTTCGAGAGGGTAAAGTTCCTAAGCCCATGACCAAAGAAGAAATAGCTCAAGCGAGAAAGTCTTGGTTCAAAGAGATGCCACGTGAACGAAAGTTTAGACGTCCACTAGCATTCTTTACCAGAGACAAAGATGTTTTTTGGGGGATATTTTGAGTTGGGGTTTGGTTCAAGGAGCTGAACGTATATGCAATCAAGAGGAGTTTGGAGTGCAATACTTCAAATACCTTGCAGACATTACTGTATTGGGATGTGGAAGAGTTGGTTCAAACTGTGAACGTTACATACCACATGAAGGTGGCTGATCAATTATTATGGAAAATGATCAAGTATGAAGTGGTGAAAGGATTCAATTACTGGAAGCCTTTTATTCTTAGCCGCAGAATAAAGACAAATAAGAAAACGGGAGAAAAGAACATAACGTTAATTATGAAACGTCCAAGAGGCATGAGAAATATCCCACTTATGCCGATTGAACAAAACTTCTATCCATTGTTCAAGTGGTGGCAAATAGATCCAACTACGTGTGAAGCTGTAATCGTGCTGAAGTTTGAAGAACATTTGGATATTACCAAGGAACGGGTTGAGGTGATGGGTTATCAGGGCATGAGGGGTTTATGGAGGACGATAAGGATTATAGATCCTATGTGGCTTGTGAACTGCTCGAGAGAAGATATTAAAACCTTGTTCTACAACAAGATAGTTTTTGAAGAACGTGAAAAGGTACAAGCTATGCAGTTTCAGAAAGTTGTGAATGTTTGCTATGCGCGCGAAGTAAATTCTGGAAAAATGTGGCAAACGAAGTGGAGAGAATTAGAAAGAGTTGAGTTTTTACAGGAGGAAAAAAGAAATGAGGCGATTAAAGAAAGAATGGAAAAAGCGGTAAGGCAAAGTTCTCTAAGAATGGCTAATTTTAAAAGACCACCGCCAACTGATCAAACGCCTGATCCAAAGCAAGAACGACGAAGGAAGCCGTTCAAGAACTTCTTCGGTCGTGTGCGTTAACGTTTATATGAAGACAGAGTTTTGAAGAATGATAGAAGACGAAGACGATATCCAAGGGGGAGTCTGTTGGTGCATAATGTCTATGTCTTAGTCTTATATCGAGTCTGTATTGTATAGAGCTGAATAGGCTAGTCGTATGGAATATTTATGTAAAAAAGATGCAAGTTCGCCCATGTTGTCAAGTATAGACAAGTTCGGGCGAACTTACTCCTCTTACTACCGAACTTGAATCTCTATAAATACCTAGCTTGCCTCACTCATTTGTAACTTTGGAATTTTGGAGGCGAAGCTCTATCAGTTTGTAACCAGAACGTTTGATCAATAAAACTGACGATTAACTGATTAAATCTTGTCTATTGGTAAACACGACGTAATATTTCCGCTATTATGGACGTTAGATATCAAATTTAGGTTCCTAAGCATCGAGGATCGGTCCTACATGATGCGAAGGGCCGGATGTTACAGTTAATGTTTAGGTTTTTGGTTTTAAAATTACATCGACTATCGCGGCGTGGATTATCATCTAGTTGATTAAAACTAGCAGTAACACCCACGCGCGTTGCGGCGCGGTACATAACAAAAATCGAATTGATTAGTCCAAACGTTATGTGATGCATTAACCATATGAAAACATGCGTTATGTGTTTCCACGTTTATGAATGAACTCAATGTAACCACAATTTGACTCCACTCGGTTTGAAACAAAATTTACAAAACATCACCTGACTCGTTTCCTAAAAAGTTTACGTCGAAACATACACCAACTCAAATATATACATTAATGTACATAAAATATGCATGTAAAAATTGTTTTCTTAAACAAAAACGTATTATATTTGACCTGACTCGTTTACAGAAAAAGTTTATGTCGACACGTAGAACAAATCGAATTTATACCGGTACGTACATAAAAACATACACGTGAAAAAAATAGTTTTTTTAAGTAAAGGAGGTATAACAGTAAACTCGAAACAAATTATTAGTAAAAAACTTAAAAGGCTAAATACGTTCGGATAATTGTGCCAAGTAGCACTAATGCCAAACCACTTCCAGCAAACACTACCATCAGAAGAGCTTGTAAAAATAAAAAAGTGAAACATAACACCGAACAAAAAACATACGTAAAATCGTTGAACCACGCTCATCCGTTGTGGCGTGTTAATGCGAAACAATTAGACAAAAACGTAAAATGTAGAAAAGAATAACTAAGTCGATCTAGGATCCGCACGTTGCGACAAACTTGTCAAACGGATAAAGATAGACGTGTTGCGACTGACCTATCAAACGGGAAAAAACAGGCGGAAAAACATTGAACCCCACACGCATGTTGACTCGCAAAATTTTGAACGAAACGTAAAACGAAAACTTGCGAAACATGAAAAGTATGGGGAGACCAAAGTAGAAAATAAAAAAGTATTGAGGTTAAATTGAAAAGTTGAAAAGCTTAGGTTAAATCTAAAAAAACCAAAAGAGTTTAAAATGTGAAAGATAACAAACAATTGGGTTGAAAGTGAAAAATATAATTTTTTTTAAAAGCTTCTAATGCACATGTTACAAATAGGTAAAAGACAAACATGTTTATAATTTATAGTTTGAAAATAGTCATCAAAAGTTGTAAAGTTGTTGGGAAATTTGTCACTAACTAAAACACTTTATGACTTTTTTTTTCAATGTACCTAAAGACACAATTACAACTTAGTCACTAAAAGTCTTGAACTTTTTCCTTTTTTTTCCCTTAATATAAGAGACGCCTACATTTAAAAGTATTTTAGATTAAACAAATCAAAATAAATGATTAGAAAGCTAAATGATATTATTTTTTGAGTCATTCTATTGGGACACCCAAATTTCTTATTTTGACACCCTTCCATGCGGGTCGCATAGGCTTTCCCGACAAAGGCAGCAGACTGACATGTTTGCATGGAAACACGCGAACCTCGTACCCATGCGCCCGCAGAGGCCCATGCGGGTCGCATAGGGTACCAAGAATCAGAATATAACCTCGTACACCTGCGTGACCTAAAGTTGATGTGCATGTTTGAACTCAATGCGCCCCGCAATGGCCTCTGCGGGGCGCATGGACCCTCCAGAAAGGCTATAAGACCATGCATTATCGTTGGTTATCGTATGAGATTTCCAATTCCATAATAAACCTTTCAAATCACAATCACGTATATTCACAGTATGTCGTGGTTTTTTGGAATATTCGGTGAGGATTCTAATGATAGTGTTGTTCCAGACTCATACGAGACCGCCATTTCTGATTCTTACGAATCTTCGTTTCAGCCCAACCATTACGAGGAAGTTGTCAACCGCGTCCCTTCTCATGTCGACATTACGCCTCTTCCAGACCCGAACTACTCACCACACAGTTATTCCGGAGGTTATTCTAGATACAACTACGGAGGTGATAATTCGTATGCAGAGGGTAATTTTCATCACGAATATGACGAGGAAGAAATCAAACTGGAAGATGAGGAGGAAAAAATACACCCTATCATAGTTTCCTATGCAACTAATAAGGGTTTTGCCTCCCGTGAAGAGATGGAGGATTGGGTAGATAGGAGGGCTCGTAATCACGGGTGCATCGTTAAGTGTGGAAGATCAAAGAAGAAACATGGTGAATTCGTGAGGGTGTGGATACATTGTATCCTTAGTGGTGATCGTAAGAGTGTAGCCACTGTTCGAAAAACCGGTAGCAAAAAAACTCGTTGCCCTTTTGAACTGATAGGGTTCTATGATGAAATGCTTAACGTTTGGCGGCTACAGGTTAAGAACGAGTCACACAACCACTCTCCTCTTGAAACTTTAGAAGGGCACGCGTATGCTTGAAGACTTTCTGAGGACGAATATAGATTAGTGGAGCAGCTGGCCGAGCAAGACATTCTCACACGTAACATCTGGGCAACATTAAGGAATCAGAACCCTAATGATTGACAGTATTCATTTACAGGGGAAGCAATCTCATTCACTTCCATTGAAAAAATGTGGACAAAGCTTGATCTCAAACCGGTAACCAAAAAAGAGCTAGAATTTGACTTGAACGGCGAATTCGAGAAATTGAAAGAAATATCCAGGCCACACCCTACCCAAGTCAAAAAAAGTATGTTTGAGAAAATGAGTCAAGCGATTACAACGGGAAAATCCCAAAAAAAAACCCTCCTGTCGTTAAACAAAATACCCGTGGTCGACCAACTTTGAAGGTCCAAGAACAAAGAAGACAGGAGGCTGCTCGTCATAGCTCATACTGTCCTCCCAACAAAGCACTTACGGGTCTCCCTCCGAAGCTCCTCGTCATAGCTAGGACACACAATCAGAAGACTTTAAAAGACCGAGCACTGTGACAAAGCCTGTAAAGCAATGTAGTCGTTCAACTCCCACGCAACGACAATATGACCCTGAGTTTCCCTTAATCCACGGGGGTACGGATATTTACACAATTAACAAGTATAAGAATCACATTCCTAGAATGTTTCATCCGTACGTATCCGTAATAAAGAATGTAAATCCAGATGGTCATTGTGGATTTCGAGCTACAGCTTTGGGCTGAGGGTGAGAGGAAAAGGACTTCAGAGACGTAAGACGGCAGTTGGTAGATGAGATGGTAAGAAACCAGAGCATTTGGTTCCCAATTTTCGAGGCGATGGAGCGTGGAAAATATAAGACCCTGTTAGACAGCATAAATTTCGACTCGTTAGAAATGGCATCATCTGAACATTGGATGGATATGCCTTATACAGGACTTCTTATTGCCGAGAGATTTGGTGTGATCGTTCATACTTTGGATACGAGGGGCTTTGATACTAGTTTCCCAATTACGAAGGATCCAGATGATGTCGTGTTCCCTCATCGATCTGTTACGGTTGTGTACCTTCGTGAATCCGAACATTTTATACATGTGAAGTTGGAATGACAGTATCCGATGCCTACTCCGAACTTTTTATGGGCCGGGATTCATCAAAACGCCGCTTCGGGCTGGTTGACAACGTACGACAACCGACTAGATAAGTATCGTAGTCGACTAAACCCTAAAATAGATCTTAACGCTATCGATATACCCGAGTCCTCACATGAGACCTCTCATGAACATTTATAGATTTATTATTAACATTTACACTTATCAATTTTTAATGTAAATTAACAATCTAATTTTTAAATAATAAAAAAACAACCAATGCGCCCCGCAGAGGCCTATGCGCGGCGCATGGAAAGAAACACAAAAGCACACGGATCGCTGACGTGGCTCGGCTCAAGAGCATCTCATGGGATTGATACCCATGCGCCCCGCAGAGGCCCAAGAACATCGCATAGGATTGATATCCATACGCCCCGCAGAGGCCTATGCGGGTCGCATAGTGTTCAACTAGAAAAAGTGGGTGTCCCAATAGACGGAGACTATTTTTTTTATAAATCACATTTTAAAAGTTACACTTTAAAATTGTGTCTTCACCGTTAGCTCCTTTTTCTATTTACTCTTCAATATCACAAGAACAATCAAGACATCAAGTTGCCATTACTTTATAATTTTATATTACTGCTAGTATGCCCTTTTCAGTGTTACCACCTCGCCACTATTGTCATGTCGATGTCTAGTATTTAATTTTAGTAAAAAAAATGAGACTTTTCCAGATGGACAAATCATAGATGATGTGAGTATCCAATACCTAATCCACAAAATCGCTATCCTAGATGCAGCTTCAGTTATGGATTGGTGGGGTTTTTTTATCCTCCTTTATGAAATGTGTGTGCATATTTTTATTATAATTAAGGTTTTACTTTTGTTCATAAAATATAGCAAATTATTTGCATCAAATGTTACTTTATAATAAAGTTCTAATCAATGTTTTTCCTAATTGGACCGGCGATAAACCGTGTGCCGTAGTGGTCACTAGTTAGACCACTTTTAATTATCTAATGATTTCATACATTGGTTGAAATATATACAATACAAATAATATTTGAATTTGCAATGTTAATAAAAAAATCAATCCTGGAATAAAAAATTACTTGACACCTTAAGTATCAAATAACCCAATTATATTTGATCCTTACTGTACACTAAGTAAAAAAATGAGATTTTGAAAAATATGTAAAACTTTGGAAATTCGGTTTAACCATCTGGTTCGGTTCCTTCAGAGCCGGACATATAGTACAAGCAATACAGACTCCGGCCTAGGGCCTGAAAAAACAAGGCCTGCACCTAGAAGAAAATTAAGACGGTAACTATTAATATTAGTGTAAATTTATTGTTTTATTTTTTTTAATTTGTTATACAAGCATATTACTATGTGTTATAGTTGTGTTAGATTTTTGTTTGGTTCCAAACACGGATAAATGAGTATCCTTTATAATAATCAATGAAGGAAAAAGGACCTCAAATATTTATTTCGACTTGAGCCTCCAAAAAGGTTGGAACGGCCCTGGGTTCCCTGATGCCATCAGGCTGTCTGGTATAAATTATGACGGTTCAAATATACTCAACCGAACAGATTGCGTAGCTGGTTTGTCCGGTTTCAAGAACATTTACCTGGTTACTCTTATATTTATAAATATTTATAGAACAATGATAAGAGTAATTTTATTAAATGTTAAAAACAACTTATTTTAGAAGAAAAACACTAACAAATTTATTGTCACAGAATCTTATTGATGCCATGAAACTCTACGCAATGCGCATTTCAGGCTACACAAAGGTACACACCACACACAGAAAATGGCATTACAACACGCATTTCTAGCTCCTAACGAGCCTCAAAACTCCGAACCAACCAAACCCGAGACGTTTAAACTAGACTTTTCGAACAGGAACCAACTCAATCTTGATTTGGCCGACGGTTAGATCTTCGCACCCTACCCTTGGCACCAACGTCACGGTTGCATACTCTTCGCTTTCGGTGTTTGTGTCCTCCAACAGCTCCGTCAGCCCAAACCTAGCCGAACTCTTCATAAACATGCTCCTCATATCGCTATGCGGAATCTGTGCAAACCCACCCGCGTACTCAGGATCGCATGGCGTCGTAATCTCGCCTTCCTTAAGTTTGTCATTCACAAACACATCAAACTTGACAAACTTTCCACTATCATACTTTATTCCCTTGATCAACAACACCTCGTTCGCCTTCTCCTTTTCTTCATCACTCCTGTTCACCGCGGGCCGCTTCACACGAACCTTCAAGATCTCGTTTAGACGCACCGGGAACCTAACCTTGTCCACCGTCTTCACCTCTCCGGTCGTTGCAACCTGCGAGCTCCTTCTACGTTGCGGTGGTCGACTCTTGCGCCACGGGAACACTTCCTTCGAGTTCTCGATAAAATTATACTTAAGCTTCCCTAAGTCGACGCAGTCTTTGTTATACACACGCACGAGATCCTCATTCTCATCATAGAACACATACGACGCGTTTAACCAGTCGGGGTCAGTCGGTTCTACGTGTCCCGGAAGGCGCAACTCCTTCCATAGCTTCCACATGCGGTCTACATTCGCATGGTGGATGTAGAACGCGGGGTCATACCCCGCGGAGTAAAAGTTACCCATGTCCTCGTTGTTCGGCTGTTTCGGGTCGCCTACCCATCTGTGCACGGCTGTGTGACTACCAGCTTCCACGGACCCGACTGACGGGTCGCTGTTACCCACAGGCGAATCACCCGCAACGTATTCGCCACCAAAGAAACTTAGTGTATCACCTCCGTTTCGGACCAAATCTCGGTACACTGTTGCAAGATTACACTGTACTTGTTGAAAATCTGGAATGTCCTTATCTTTGCCATCATAGTCCAGATCAGTTAGTTTTTCTTTGATATGATTGGCATCCCTGTAAACATCATACAATGAGTTTGGCTTGCCATTAATAGTTTCGGGTAGAAACATTTCTGGAATCGGCATTCCGCGTGGTTCGTCCCATTTCCAGTACGGTAAGGCAAAGTTCGGCTCGTTAATCAACTTTCCGAGTATTCTTTCGTAGAAATATAGGTACCAACGATGGAACGGAAAGAAGAGCCATGAGTTGTGGATCAGGATATCAATTTCAGGGAAACCGCTATCGACTTGAGTGTAACCACCGTTGCAGTACGCACAATGGATTTTAGCTTGGCTAACGAAGCTATGCGGGTGATCATCTGGGAGATCTCGCATGGCTTGGATGGCTCGTCTATAGTCATCCACCTGCTTCGGTGTGCCCGCATGTGCGGGCCATCGTTTCCTAACCGAGTTTTCGGTAGGAAACTGGAACTCTTTTATCTTTTTCCCAAGGGCAGGAGGACAACATTTTCTTGTCCTGATAGCCCCTTCTTGGTTCCTAATGCCTGCACTCGCGTCCTTGCAAATGGACGTGATGTCAGGCGCTGTTATCGGGGCAGCTATTGCCCCTGGGAGGTTGACGGCCGTGTACAGGCCGCCAAGCCCTACCAACAGGTTCCTACGGTCCACATTGGGAACCACATGTCACACCCCGACCCGCAGCGGAAAAAGGTGATCGGGGCATGATTGGGTTTTCATCAAAGCTTATGACATTTATTAAAATGTTTCATATTTATTATTACAATTTAAAGGATATCATACAATCAAATCATACAAGTACAACATGTTCTATGCATCTTTTTAGACTTCATTATTTTTCTTCTAAGACAATTTCCTATGTGTTCCTTTCTTCATCCTGTCCACCTGTATCATGTGTAAAAATGGTTTTTGGGTCAACAAAAAGTTGGCGAGTGAATCCTATGAAAACATTTAAACGTGTTTATTGTATTGATTATAAAATAAAGTGCATAACCACATATGAGTAAATGTAGATGTAAATTGATTCACAAAACACATAATATTAAATATTGCACACACATACAACAAATGATTGTTTTGAGGCACGCGTTGTTCAACTCGTCTCCCACGAGGAACAGATGGGCCTAATGAATGAGTTTTGAGGCACGCGTTGTTCAATGAACTGATGGGCCTAATGAATGTTTTTGAGGCACGCGTTGTTCAACTCGTCTCCCACGAGGAACTGATGTGCCTAATAAATAATTTGCATACAACTTGACAATATGTAATACATCACGACAAACAATATTTACATTCTATGTTTAGATCATATAATGGTATAGCACGAGTTTGAATAAGCGAATTAATTTAAGCGACACATTTGCGCCCCCACCATTGGACTGTGTGTCTAACCCGTTTAAAAATCCGTTTTAAATTAAACTTATATATTAACAGTGCTTCATCTTCTTCAGTTTATGAAACCAGAGAATCAACACGACTGTTTAATCAGTAATTCTGGTATACTTTAGTAAATTAAATGATAAAGGACATGGGTCAAAAGATTATACCGATCAGTGTCGAATTGAAATCCTCCGGTGATGATTCTGGCGAGTAACTGGGGATTCCGGCGACTTACAGAGAATCCCGGCGAAGTTCAACTTGCAACAGAGGCTCTACCAGAAGTTTGAGGTGAGTGTGGTGCTTTCTGTCTGAGCTCTAGAAGTCTTATTTTAGAGTAAGGCAGAAGAGATGAAATGGATTCGGTTTTCCGACGACTTGCAGAGAATTCCGGCGATGTATTTCTTGCGACGGAGACTCTACAGGGAGTTTAAGGTGAGTGTGGGTGATTTCGGTATGAGCTCTAGATGTCCTGTTTATAAAGTAAGGCAACAGGGGATAGATTCTTCGGTTTTCCGGCGATAACTTTCGGTCAACTTGTAGAGGATTCCGGCGACTTGCGGCGAGGTTTTCAGAGCGAGTTTGAGAGAGTAAGTTTGATAGACTCGCGAGCTCAAATGATGAATACATCGATATATAGTATAACTCGAATTTAATTACATTTCGGTTTCAATTTCCAAAATCATACGGTTTGATTAGCTTTGATTCGAATTGAGTCAATGGATTGGTTATAACCGATGCCCAGTTGTCTGTTATGCCCAAGATGATCGCGAAAATTCAATGATTGATTGAAGATTGATTGGCGGTTTCAGTTTTGGTTGAAATCGGATTGTTCGCGGGTGAGACTTTAAGTTTTATTTGCTTAAGTTTATTCACAACATGTGCGTGTGGCGGAGTGGTGAAAACTGTGTGTGTATAAGTTAGTGGGTGACCCGGGTTCGAAACCCGGCGTCTCCACTTTTTTTTAAATTCGTTATTTTTTTTGTTATTTAACAATTATGTTTTAAGATTCTAATTTATATATTAATTATGTATCGTTTAAAATTAAAATAACCAATATATACGCGACGAAAATTATGACTGACTGTTCGGTTAATAAACGAAGCGGGTTTTGGAAACCGGTTTTTTGACGGATGTTACAGTATCCCCTACTTTTAGAAATTTCGTCCCGAAATTTAAGTAGTAGTGGTATATTTGACTTGGAGGGAGGATGTTTTAATTAGACAATTACATAATTAGAAGAGGGTGAGAGTTTAAATCTTATTTGAGGCGGTAACGTTCCTAGTAAGGGTTGATTACCCGGCTACAGGAATCGCTTTTTGATGCCTAAAGTGTAAGAATACGGAACATGGATAAACAGAGTTGATTCACTAAGTATGATTTCATGCACAAGAGTTTTGATACGTTTGGAAAGATAAGGTTATACCCTAAAACAAAACTTCTACCACTAAAACCTACATGGAACCTTTCATAACCGCCTGACAATGCCTCTGATCCTTTGGCAAGAATACTTATATATAGGAAGTACCAGCGGTGTATCCACCATATTCTTGTCAAATTTTCATTGGCTTTATCAGTAAGTTATGATTAGTTCTATGTGACTCTAGAACATAAACAACACAACAACCAAAGCTGAGTCTAAATTCTAAAAGTATACATGTTTGAATGATGACAGTACCTCTCTCGTTTGTTATGATGAAGAGATTGGTCTATGTAGAAGTGAGACACAACCCAACTTCTTTAAATGATGAGATTGAAATACGTTGAGATGTATGATGATATGAATGCTAAAATCAGTGAGTATAAAACAAACTTCAACCATGACATTACTAAATCCTACAGGAAACTTCTCATAACCGCCTGACAATGCCTCTGATCCTTTGGCAAGAATACTTATATATAGGAAGTACCAGCGGCGTATCCACCATATTCTTGTCAAATTTTCATTGGCTTTATCAGTAATTTGTGATTAGTTCTCTGTGACTCTAAAACATAAGCAAGCACAACAACCGAAACTTGAGTCTCCAATCTGAAGGTATACATGATTGAATGATGATAGTACCTCTCTCATTTGTTATGATGAAGGGGTTAGTCTAGGTAAAAAAAATGAGACACAACCCAACTTCTTTAAATGTTGAGACTGAGATACGTCGTGAGGTATCATGATATGAATGTTAAATCTATGAGTATAAAACAAAACTGAAATAGTAATTCGCATTAAGATTCTTGGATAAATTTCCAATTTATAATTGAGATACGTGAAGATTGAGATAACATAAAGAAAACATAAAAACTAAGCGGTTGGAGTTGAATCTTGATATTTGGTGAAGAAAACTCGTTGGGTGGTTCGTTTGGGCCGTTATTATCTTCAACAGGATTGGCGTTGATGTTGTAAGCTCTTCCTCTTGCTGGTGGCCTAGTGGTTAGGTTTTCTTGATTTGCTTGATTAACTGGGTTTGCTTGAGCTTGGGCGTTTATGATGTTAACCAATCGAGGGCACGTGTTTCTAAAGTGGGTAGGGTCGCCACAATTAAAACAAGCTCGAACATATGGAGACATGGGGTATTGGGGTTGTTGATATGTTTGGATCATGTTTTGAGTAGGGGGTGAGGTTTGTTTTGAGGGGTGTGGCAACCTTGCTCAAATGACCATAGCGTCCACAATTCGCACATAGTCGACAAGGTAAGGTAGATGGATGGTGATAAAAACAGGTGTTACATTGAGGGTGAGGTCCAAAGTAAGGTTTCTTATTTGGGTAAGTTGAGTTGGGTGCTACTTGAGTGATTGGGATAGCTTGGAGGGGTATGGCTTGTGAAGCTGGTTGGTTGTGTTGGGTGACAGCGAAGATTTGTCCATCTCGTTTTCTCTTAGAAGTGGTTTGAGAAGGGGATTCGGTGTGGGTGGAGTTTGAGGTTTCAGTTGATGCTTTATCCTTCATCTTCTCCTCCTTGAAGTTTTTATTACGTATGCGGTTTTCGGTGAGCTCTGTAGCTAACTCCATTGCTGCTTCCAAAGTTGCAGGTGTGGTACTTATTACAGAGTCTTGAATTTTTGAAGGAAGACCTTGAATGTAGTGCTCGATCAAATGGTAGAGAGGAGTGAACAAGTTGGGGACCATCTGATTCAACTCGAGAAATCTCTTGTTGTATGTGGTGTGGTCGCCCTCCTTTTGTTTCAAAGAATAGAACTCATCTTCCAATTTCTTGATTTCGCTTCTTGGACAAAACCGTCTTGTCATGATTTCCTTCAACTCTTCCCAAGTCAAAGTCATAGCATCTTCAACACCTCGCTTGGCCTTCTCTGTATTCCACCATGTAAGTGCTATTCCAAGTAAACGACCGGTAGCATATCGCACCTTGCGATCATCGGGGCAATCGCAATTTAGAAAAGTGTTTTCCATTCCCTCAAACCAATGGAGGAGAGCGGTGACACCTTCAGTCCCTTCGTATTTTGGAGGGTCGCAGGATTTGAAATGCTTGAAGGTGCATTTAGTGATATTTGGGGGAGGGTTGACAACATTTTGATCTTCTTGATTGACGGGATTAGCGGTAAGGGCTTGTTGAACTTGAACTACAATGTTGGGTATTACGGCAGCCATTTGTTGAGCGATTTGGGCAGCCATGCGCTCGCGGGCTTTTCCTGATCTCATCTTCCTACGAGCGAGACTAGAAGACATCTACAAGGAATACGTATCAAGAGTATGAGTTGGACGTTTTAGGTGTCATGTGTCGTATGTAGGAATGAACATTCATAAAATAAATATAGAATAATAAATCTACTACATCCATAGGATGTCTTGGGCTTTGCTCGTAATTGGGCCTTGTATGCCGCCATACTTCACCTTCGTAATCATGTGGGCCCCCATGATTACCGGGTCTTTCATATGGTTTGCATGGGTTAACCTGGTAACGTACACTAAAACCCGGAGAAAATCGAGAAATATGTATGTAACGTATGATATTCGGAGTGCATCCAGGTGTGGACACGGTGACACCTCAAAGTGGGGTTAGTTCGAACGACGTTTGGTGTGGCATGCTTTGGCCTAATAGGTCCTTCGTACTCTCATCGTTAGTGCCCAGGTAGGCAAACTGGTCCGTTATATTGGATTTATACGAATGCCAACCTAGACAGGACGTTCCGACTACCGGTACTCGTACCCTTACAGTTACTACATGCCCATCGTAGAACTCACTTTGATGAGATTGAAAAATGAAAAAATGCGACTAAATCTTGAATAACGGAAGTAAGATGATTTGAATATGTGAACATTGAAATATGTGTGATGATTGTATATGTAAGCATGTTATGTTCGACTATAAGTATGATTCATTAAGTATCACAAACTATAATATTGGAAGTGTTTGCATGCATTTATGTATGTAATAAATATGAAACAAATAAACATCATGAGTTTGCATGTAACCACATAAACAATTAAAATCTAATCAACTATAGTATAGGCTTTAAGGGTCTAATAACCTATCCTATATCCCTATAGTCAAAAGCTCTGATACCAATCTGTCACACCCCGACCCGCAGCGGAAAAAGGTGATCGGGGCATGATTGGGTTTTCATCAAAGCTCATGACATTTATTAAAATGTTTCATATTTATTATTATAATTTAAAGGAGATCATACAATCAAATCATACAAGTACAACATGTTCTATGCATCTTTCTAGACTTTCATTATTTTTCTTCTAAGGCAATTTCCTATGTGTTCCTTGCTTCATCCTGTCCACCTGTATCATGTGTAAAAATGGTTTTTGGGTCAACAAAAAGTTGGCGAGTGAATCCTATGAAAACATTTAAACGTGTTTATTGTATTGATTATAAAATAAAGTGCATAACTACATATGAGTAAATGTAGATGTAAATTGATTCACAAAACACATAATATTAAATATTGCACACACAGACAACAAATGATTGTTTTGAGGCACGCGTTGTTCAACTCGTCTCCCACGAGGAACTGATGGGCCTAATGAATGAGTTTTGAGGCACGCGTTGTTCAACGAACTGATGGGCCTAATGAATGTTTTTGAGGCACGCGTTGTTCAACTCGTCTCCCACGAGGAACTGATGTGCCTAATAAATAATTTGCATACAACTTGACAATATGTAATACATCACGACAAACAATATTTACATTCTATGTTTAGATCATATAATGGTATAGCACGAGTTTGAATAAGCGAATTAATTTAAGCGACACATGATACGCCCCAAAACATGAATAAAAAGGGGAATGTAACATTTGTAAAAATCGGGTCTTCAAAACCCGCTCCGTTTTATAATCAAGTACCAAGTTATAAAAGTTACATTAAATATTTATGATTATTTTGAGTTAAAACGATACATAATTAATAAATAAACTAAACTAAAAAATTATATTTGATAAAAAGTTAAAATAAAATAAATAAAAAATAATGAAGCTGCCGGGATTCGAACCCGGGTCAGCCAAGATACTTCAACAACTTAACACTCACTCCCTAAACCACTCCGCCACATTCTGTTTTCTGCTAACTCTAGGAACACAAATGAATTTTATACACAAACTCAGTTAAAACCGATGGCACCATCTGAGAAACGGTAATCGGTAAACCAAGCGTCAAATCGTTGTTTATCTCACACATTCAGTTTATAACCGATGCACGACGGTTTTTAATCAATCAGAAATTGATTAAACTTCAAGACTCATCATTGTTGGTTTTTAAAACCGAAAAACCATCAAGTTCCGAATTACACAAACTCCAGACCACTCTCGCGATTCAGAGATATCATACCAATACTCCATTTCCTTTTCGTCGCATTTTCAGACCATCAGAGCGCCTAAAACAGCTAGCCGGAATTCTCTGCAGAAGTCGCCGGAAAACCGTATTCAACTCAAACCGGTAAAATACTTCTACTTTACGGTTTCAATCTATTGTTAGAACTTTACTAACATTAACCCATCGCTCATAATCAACCACAGACGACATTGCTGGACTTTCTGTGTTCGCCGGAAAACTTCTGGAATTGTCGGAAACTCGTTGATTACCGGTATGCACATTCCAACGTACTGATAATCAATACTCATTAGTTCAATTTCACATCTAATCCCTTAAACCTGTTAATAGATTCTCTCAGCCGAAGGTTTCAAAAACAGAGCCGACAAGTTTCGCCAGACTCTCTGAAGAAGACAATCTGTTCGGTATCTTCTTTCCCCAAACTTTTCGATTCAATGCATTCAAACTGGACATCATGTTTATTAACTAAATTAATCACGAATCGGTTGTTTGATTGATGTCTGCGTTTGTAATGAAGAAGATGAGTTCAATGATGACATAAGATTAATTAAAATCGAAATTATAAACGGGTTAGACACACAGTCCAGCGGTGGACTGTGTGCAAACAAAAACTATACACGTCCCGAGTTCGATCCCTGCTACACGCACACCTTGTGTAATAAAATGCCTTTTTGATCAAGAACTAAACCGGGTTAACTCAGATAGTTGTTAAGTAAAATAAAAACCGAGATAATAACCGGGTTAGACACACAGTCCAGCGGTGGACTATGTGCAACATGAACTACACGTCACGCGTTCGAAACCCGTCACGAGCACCGGTCCGATTGAATTAAAATATTTTTGCAAATAAAGGAAATTCGGTTAAATCGAATAAGTGTATAAATATAATTAAAAACGAGATTATTTCGGGTTAGACACGTAGCTCAGTTGGTAGAGCTGCGTGCACGCGAACGGGAGGTCGCCGGTTCGAATCTCACCCGGCGCAGATTAATTCGCTGACCGAACCGGTCAACGGTCAACGGTCAACGCTAAAAAAATAATATTTTTTTATATTTTTATTTATTTAATTTAATTTAAAAATCAATTAAAAATACTTAAAAATAACATTTTTAAAGATAGAAAATAGCCATAAACTCACAAAAATATATCTAAAAATTGTATTAAAATCCTTAATAAAATCCATCCATTTAATATATTTTCCATTATTATTTAGGTTAGTATTCCTCGTTGATCCGCTCATCTAAATCGTGCGCATCTCACCATCTCCAATCCAACGCACCCAATGTGAGTGAATCTTACAAATTCTCCGTTTTAATCACGTTTTGGGGTGTATCATGTGTCTTTGTATATATATATTATTACTAAACCATTGTGCATACATCATATCATGAACTTGTGTATTCAGTTTGTTGTTGTTAAGTAGTTATCATTGGATGCAAGTTATTATTCAGTACATGCAATTTCATAGGCCGCCGCTCCCCATTACATTATGAGCGTTGAGCATGTTCCCCATTTTATTATGCGGTTGAACCTGGCGTGCCCACATACGATCGGGTCCGTTTGATTGAGCCTTGATCGCACAGACATTTTCATTTTCAGTACATGCAATACGATCGGCTCCGTTTGATTGAGCCTTGATCGCACAGTTTCATTTATGTTATTTACAGTATGATGTTGGTATGTTCATGTATGCTGCCATGTGTTATTGTATGTTATAGTTGCGATTGCTATTTGCCATTACTTGATTATTTACATTTGCTCATCTACGACTATGCACAATTTTCATTGATAAACTAACAATTAAGTTATAAATAAATGTTTATCTAATAAGGTTCACTCGCCAACTTATGTTGACCCAAAAACCCCCCATTTTACACATGATACAGGTGAAGCAGCTGCAGCTAGGAACACATAGGACTTGGACTAGAAGAATAAAACTATTTAGTGTTGGGATTGTTATGCTTGGCTTATTTTCCTTGTATTGAATGAACATGTTTGGATTTTTGAAATGTAACTTTGACTTCATTAAATATGAAACATATTAGTAAATGTCATGAGCTTTGGTGATAACCCAATTATGCCCCGACTCTTATTCCGCTGCGGGTCGGGGTGTGACAGATTGGTATCAGAGCCATGACTATAGGGATATAGGATAGGTTATTAGACCCTTAGAGCCTATACTATAGTCGATTAGAAACTTATAAGAATTTTGTGTGTTATATGCCAAATTTCATGATGTTTATATGTTTTATGTTAAATGTTACATTTGATATTGTGCAAGCATGTTCATAAGTATGTATTATCATATAATGCCTATCATGAAATCGTATGCTCATAACATATCACATCCATGAAAGCACACACCACATCATGATTGTTTTTACAATGATTTTCGTGTTTTCAAATCTCATCAAAGTGAGTTCTCATGACGGGCATGTAGTAACTGGAAGGGTACCAGTACCGGTAGTCGGAACGTCCTGTCTAGGCTGGCATTGGTATAAATCCAAAATAAAGGACCAGTTTGCCTACCTGGGGACTAACGATGAGAGTACGAAGTACCTATTAGGCCAAAGCATGCTATACCAAACGTCGTGTGAGCTAACCCCACTTTGAGTTGTCATTGTGTCTACACCTGGACACGTTTCGACCAAACATCTCATGAACATATTTCGTGGTTTGCATTCGGGGGATGCGAGTGTTAAATTGCCAATACTAATGTGAATCCTACCAAGCCAATAGCCATGGGGGCCCACATGACTATGTAGGTGAAGGTATGGGGGACATTTGAGGCCCAACATGAGCGAACCCAAGACATCCTATGGATGTAGTTGCATTATTGATATTTATGTTATTTTCATTTTCTTAAAGACACATGACACCTAAAAAGACACCATAAACTCACAATCTTCTCATTTTATGATCCTGTAGATGTCGTCTAGACAGCAACGAAGGGGTAAAAGATCGGGAAGGTCTCAGGAACGTTTGGCCACTCAGATAGCGAAACAAATGGCCACGATACTGCCTGACATCGTCGTACAAGTACAACAAGCTCTTGCTACAAATCCTACAAACCCTCCCCAACAACAGGACCAGAACATCGACAACCCTCCTACCAACAAGTGCTCTTACAAACATTTTAAGTCCTGTGATCCTCCTAAATTTGAAGGAACCGAGGGTGTCACTGCTCTCCTACATTGGTTCGAGGAGATGGAAAACACCTTCCTAAACTGCGATTGTCCTGAGGATCGCAAGGTTCGATACGCCACCGGGAGACTACTTGGAGTAGCTCTCACTTGGTGGAATACTGAGAAAGGGAAGAGGGGAACTGAAGATGCGATGGCCTTAACTTGGGAGGAGTTAAGGGAAATCATGACTAGGCGTTTCTGTCCTAGAAGTGAAATTAAGAAGTTAGAGGATGAATTTCATGCTCTAAAGCAAAAGGAGGGTGATCACTCTACTTACAACAAGAGGTTCTTAGAGTTGAACCAAATGGTTCCAAATTTATTTACTCCAACCTATCGTCTAATCGAGCATTATATTCGAGGACTTCCCTCGAAAATCCAAGATTCAGTTCTCAGCGTTTCACCAGTAACACTTGAAGCTGCCATGGAGTTAGCAACTGAACTGACCGAAAACCGAATTCGCAACGGGAAGTTCAAAGAAGAGAAGAAGAAAGCCCCTGTTGAGGGACAAACTTCAAACCCTATTCCTTCCTCTAAGTTTGCTAACAAGAGGAAGCGTAACACCAGGAATTTTGCCGTTACCCAAACCAACACCCCTATTCCTGCTGCACCCATTACTCAAGTCACTCCTCCACCCGCACCATACAGAAGACCCTACACAGGCCCGTTACCAAAATGTAACCGTTGTCAGTATCACCATTCCCTGATCATCCTTGCCAATACTGCACCGGCTGCGGTCGCGCAGGACATACTGTTCAAAACTGCCGCATACCTCAACGAACAAACCGCCACCAACCTTTAACTCAAACCCACCAACAGCTAATGGGTCAAGCACAACAACCCCTACCATTTCCACCCACCCAACATTTAGCCCAAACATACTACCAACCCAATTATCCTATGGGCCAACCTATGCGGGCTTGCTTCAATTGCGGCGACCCAAGTCATTTCAGAAACACATGTCCAAGGCTGGTTAATATTATTCATGCTCAGGCCCAAGCCAACCCAGTGAACCAAGCGAACCAAGCTCCTCCACCTGCAAGAGGAAGAGCTTTCAATATTAACGCGAACCAGGCCAGAGCTGACGGCAATGTGGTCAACGGTACGTTCCTTATAAATGGTAGATATGCCTCTATGTTATTTGATACTGGTGCGGATAGAAGTTTTGTATCATTAGAATTTGAACCTATCTTAAGCAAAAATCGGGATAAGCTCACGGAATCCATAACGGTAGAAGTTGCAGACGGGAAACCAGTTTCATTAGACTCTATATTACGCAACTGTACACTCACCTTAAACGACCACGATTTCTCAGTCGACCTTATTCCTATGAAGCTGGGAAGTTTCGACATCATAATCGGTATGGATTGGCTCAGTTAACATCAGGCGGAAGTTGTATGTCGTGAAAAATTTATTCGTATTCCTCTTTCAAACAGTCAGACTCTTCGAATCATTGGAGAAACCTCGTCGAAAGGGCTCAACTTAATGTCTTGTCTTCAAGCTCAAAAATATCTTCGCAAGAATTATGTCGCGTTTTTAGCCCATATCATCAAGAAGGGGACCACAGAGAAGAAACTTGAAGACATTCCTGTAGTAAAAGACTTTCCACAAGTTTTTCCTGACGACATTTCAGGACTTCCTCCAGTTAGAGACGTCGAATTCCGTATTGATCTTATACCTGGTGCTACACCAGTTGCAAAGTCTCCATATAGGTTAGCCCCCTCTGAAATGCAAGAGCTAGCCAGTCAATTACAAGAGTTGACTACAAGGGATTCATACGTCCTAGCTCATCGCCTTGGGTGCACCTGTCCTTTTTGTAAAGAAGAAAGATGGATCTTTTCGTATGTGCATCGACTACAGAGAGCTCAACAAGTTAACCATCAAAAATCGCTATCCTTTACCTCGCATTGATGATCTTCTTGACCAACTACAAGGTGCCAGCTGTTTTTCGAAAATCGGTCTTCGATCTGGCTATCATCAACTTAGAGTACATGAAGAAGATGTCCCTAAAACTGCTTTTCGAACTCGTTATGGTCACTATGAATTCATGGTTATGCCATTTGGATTAACCAACGCACCAGCTATCTTCATGGACCTAATGAACAGAGTCTGCAAACCTTACCTTGATCGATTTGTTATAGTTTTCATCGACGATATTCTTATTTATTCAAAATCTAAAGCTGATCATGAGCGTCATCTTCGACTCGTTCTTGCACTTCTAGAAAAGGAAAAGCTTTATGCCAAGTTCTCTAAATGTGAATTTTGGTTAAAAGAGGTGCAATTCCTCGGGCATGTAGTCAATGACAAGGGAATACATGTTGACCCTTCAAAGATCAAAGCAGTTCAAGAATGGCAAGCTCCACGTACACCAACTGAAGTAAGATCTTTTCTTGGACTAGCTGGCTATTATCGTCGGTTCATTTCAAACTTCTCTCGCATTGCTGTGCCACTCACGGCTTTAACCCATAAGGGAAAACCATTCATATGGGGACCCAAGCAAGAAGAAGCTTTTCAAACTCTTAAACAAAAACTTTGTGATGCACCAATCCTCACTCTTCCTGAAGGTTGTGATGATTTTGTAGTCTATTGCGACGCGTCAGGGCAAGGATTAGGCTGCGTTCTCATGCAAAGAGGAAAAGTCATAGCTTATGCCTCGAGACAACTCAAGACACATGAAAAGAACTACACCACTCATGACCTAGAACTTGGAGCCGTTGTATTTGCTCTTAAGATATGGAGACATTATCTCTATGGTACTAAGTGTGAAAATACACTGACCACAAGAGTCTTCAACATATCTTCAATCAAAAAGAGTTAAATATGAGGCAACGAAGATGGGTCGAACTCCTGAATGATTACGACTGTGAAATTAGATACCACCCTGGTAAAGCAAATGTGGTGGCTGATGCACTTAGTCGAAAGGGTGATGCGAACTCCATTCATCTTCTATGTTCGCAAATTATAACCGACATTAAAGATCAAATCAGAGAAGCTCAACACATTTCAATAACAGAAGAAGATGTACGAAAAGAGATGTCCTGTGGAGCCGAGCTAAAACTTGAAACTAAATCAGACGGTATCCTGTATTACCTAGATCGTATCTGGATTCCTAACCACAACAATCTTCGTGAAACTCTTATGAATGAAGCTCACAAAACGCGATATTCTATACACCCAGGAGCCAATAAGATGTATCAAGACCTACGATACACCTATTGGTGGCCTGGAATGAAGAAGGATATTGCCGTTTTTGTTTCCAAGTGTCTCACATGTTCCAAGGTGAAGGCTGAACACCAAAGACCCTCAGGACTTCTAGTCCAACCGGAAATACCTGTATGGAAGTGGGAAAATATAACCATGGATTTCATTACCGGGTTACCTCGCACTTCTGGTGGGTATGACACTATATGGGTGATTATAGACCGACTTACAAAATCAGCTCACTTTATTCCTATCCGCGAAGATTTCAAGAACGAAAAACTTGCACGTATTTATATCAACGAAATCGTAAGCCGGCATGGGGTACCATTAAGTATTATTTCTGATCGTGATGGTCGTTTCACCTCACGAACATGGCAAGCAGTACAATACGCTATGGGCACACGATTAGATCTCAGTACCGCTTATCATCCTCAAACTGATGGACAATCTGAGCGCACCATTCAAACTCTTGAAGATATGCTTAGAGCATGTGTCATAGACTTCAAGGGAAATTGGGACGCCCACCTACCATTAGTTGAATTCTTGTACAACAACAGCTATCATTCGAGCATCGGCATGGCACCTTTTGAAGCCTTATATGGTCGTAAGTGCCGATCTCCTGTATGTTGGCACGAAATTGGGGAAGCACAAATTACTGGTCCAGAATTGATCCAAGAAACCACAGACAAGATTCATCAAATTCGAAACAATCTTCTAGCAGCTCAAAGTCGTCAAAAGAGTTATGCAGATAAACGACGGAAGCCCTTAGAGTTTAACATTGGTGATCATGTGCTTTTAAAAGTATCACCGTGGAAGGGAGTAGTTCGTTTTGGTCAAAAAGGGAAGCTAGCACCACGTTACGTAGGACCTTTCAAGATACTCGAAAGAGTAGGTCCTGTAGCATACAAGCTTGACTTACCAGAAGAACTCAACAGGATTCATCCCACATTCCACGTGTCGAACTTGAAGAAGTGCCTCGCTGATGAGAATCTCCATATTCCGCTGGAAGATATTCAGATTGATGAATCTATGCATTTTATTGAAAGACCAGTGGAGATCATGGACTACGGGGAGAAGCGTCTTCGACGAAGTCGCATTCCAATTGTTAGGGTACGCTGGGAGTCGAAACGGGGACCTGAGTTTACTTGGGAACGTGAAGACTCAATGCGTGAAAAATACCCGCATCTTTTCCCTACTACTTCAACTACTTAAATTTCGGGACGAAATTCCTAAAAGTAGGGGATACTGTAACATTTGTAAAAATCGTGTCTTCAAGACCCGCTCCGTTTTGTAATCAAGTACCAAGTTATAAAAGTTACATTAAATATTTATGATTATTTTGAGTTAAAACGATACATAATTAATAAATAAACTAAACTATAAAAATTATATTTGATAAAAAGTTAAAATAAAATAAATAAAAAAATAATGAAGCTTCCGGGATTCGAACCCGGGTCAGCCAAGATACTTCAACAACTTAACACTCACTCCCTAAACCACTCCGCCACATTGTGTTTTCTGCTAACTCTAGGAACACAAATGAATTTTATACACAAACTCAGTTAAAACCGATGGCACACCATCTGAGAAACGGTAATCGTAAACCAAGCGTCAAATGGTTGTTTATCTCACACATTCAGTTTATAACCGATGCACGACGGTTTTTAATCAATCAGAAATTGATTAAACTTCAAGACTCATCATTGTTGGTTTTTAAAACCGAAAAACCATCAAGTTCCAAATTACACAAACTCCAGACCACTCTCGCGATTCAGAGATATCATACCAATACTCCATTTCCTTTTCGTCGCATTTTCAGACCATCAGAGCGCCTAAAACAGCTCGCCGGAATTCTCTGCAAAAGTCGCCGGAAAACCGTATTCAACTCAAATCGGTAAAATACTTCTACTTTACGGTTTCAATCTATTGTTAGAACTTTACTAACATTAACCCATCGCTCATAATCAACCACAGACGACATTGCTGGACTTTCTGTGTTCGCCGGAAAACTTCTGGAATTGTCTGAAACTCGTTGATTACCGGTATGCACATTCCAACGTACTGATAATCAATACTCATTAGTTCAATTTCACATCTAATCCCTTAAACCTGTTAATAGATTCTCTCAGCCAAAGGTTTCAAAACAGAGCCGACAAGTTTCGCCGGACTCTCTGAAGAAGACAATCTGTTCGGTATCTTCTTTCCCCAAACTTTTCGATTCAATGCATTCAAACTGGACATCATGTTTATTAACTAAATTAATCACGAATCGGTTGTTTGATTGATGTCTGCGTTTGTAATGAAGAAGACGAGTTCAATGATGACATAAGATTAATTAAAATCGAAATTATAAACGGGTTAGACATACAGTCCAGCGGTGGACTGTGTGTAAACAAAAACTATACACGTCCCGAGTTCGATCCCTGCTACACGCACACCTTATGTAATAAAATGCCTTTTTGATCAAGAACTAAACCAGGTTAACTCAGATAGTTGTTAAGTATAATAAAAACCGAGATAATAACCGGGTTAGACACACAGTCCAGCGGTGGACTGTGTGCAACATGAACTACACGTCGCGCGTTCGAAACCCGTCACGAGCACCGGTCCGATTGAATTAAAATGTTTTTGCAAATAAAGGAAATTCGGTTAAATCGAATAAGTGTATAAATATAATTAAAAACGAGATTATTTCGGGTTAGACACGTAGCTCAGTTGGTAGAGCTGCGTGCACGCGAACGGGAGGTCGCCGGTTCGAATCTCACCCGGCGCAGATTAATTCGCTGACCGAACCGGTCAACGGTCAACGGTCAACGCTAAAAAAATAATATTTTTTTTATATTTTTATTTATTTAATTTAATTTAAAAATCAATTAAAAATACTTAAAAATAACATTTTTAAAGATAGAAAATAGCCATAAACTCACAAAAATATATCTAAAAATTGTATTAAAATCCTTAATAAAATCCATCCATTTAATATATTTTTCCATTATTATTTAGGTTAGTATTCCTCGTTGATCCGCTCATCTAAATCGTGCGCATCTCACCATCTCCAATCCAACGCACCCAATGTGAGTGAATCTTACAAATTCCCCGTTTTAATCACGTTTTGGGGTGTATCATGTGTCTTTGTATATATATATTATTACTAAACCATTGTGCATACATCATATCATGAACTTGTGTATTCAGTTTGTTGTTGTTAAGTAGTTATCATTGGATGCAAGTTATTATTCAGTACATGCAATTTCATAGGCCGCCGCTCCCCATTACATTATGAGCGTTGAGCATGTTCCCCATTTTATTATGCGGTTGAACCTGGCGTGCCCACATACGATCGGCTCCGTTTGATTGAGCCTTGATCGCACAGACATTTTCATTTTCAGTACATGCAATACGATCGGCTCCGTTTGATTGAGCCTTGATCGCACAGTTTCATTTATGTTATTTACAGTATGATGTTGGTATGTTCATGTATGCTGCCATGTGTTATTGTATGTTATAGTTGCGATTGCTATTTGCCATTACTTGATTATTTACATTTGCTCATCTACGACTATGCACAATTTTCATTGATAAACTAACAATTAAGTTATAAATAAATGTTTATCTAATAAGGTTCACTCGCCAACTTATGTTGACCCAAAAACCCCCCATTTTACACATGATACAGGTGAAGCAGCTGCAGCTAGGAACACATAGGACTTGGACTAGAAGAATAAAACTATTTAGTGTTGGGATTGTTATGCTTGGCTTATTTTCCTTGTATTGAATGAACATGTTTGGATTTTTGAAATGTAACTTTGACTTCATTAAATATGAAACATATTAGTAAATGTCATGAGCTTTGGTGATAACCCAATTATGCCCTGACTCTTATTCCGCTGCGGGTCGGGGTGTGACAGGGAATTTGTAAGAATTCACTCACAGTGGTTGCGTTTCTTGGATTGATGATGATTGCGCACGAATTTGGATTTAACCACGAGAGAAACTAACCTAAATAATAACATAATGGTTCGGTAAATAAGTGGATTTTATTAACAATTTTAATAGGATTTTTAGATTTATTTTTGTGAGTTTAAGGTCATTTTCTAACTTTAAAAATATTATTTTTAAGTATTTTTAATTGATTTTTAAATAAAATAAATAAATAAAAGAAAATAAAAAATTTTGACTTTTTGACCGTTGACCAAGCGTTGACCGTTGACCGAGCCGTTGACCGGTCGGACCGTGTTTATTATATGCGCTGAGTGAGGTTCGAACTCGTGACCTCCCGTACGCGTGCACGCAGCTCTACCAACTGAGCTACGTGTCTAACCCGAAATATTTCTGTTTTTAATTATACTTATATACTATTTAGATTATTCAGAATCATTTATTTAAAAAGAATTTTAATCATGTCGAACCGGTTGCAGAAGCAGGATTCGAACTCATGACCTGTGGTTTAACTTTGCACACAGTCCACCGCTGGACTGTGTGTCTAACCTGGTTAAAATACTTGTTTTTATTAACCTTATATACTAATTGGAAAGTGTTCTGGGGCCTTTCAAAAAAATTGGGATTTATCGCAGGAAACCGGTTAAGTGCACGAATCGAACTCGGGACGTGTGGTTTAAAATTGCACACAGTCCACCACTGGACTGTGTGTCTAACCCGTTTAAAAATCCGTTTTAAATTAAACTTATATATTAACAGTGCTTCATCTTCTTCAGTTTATGAAACCAGAGAATCAACACGACTGTTTAATCAGTAATTATGGTATACTTTAGTAAATTAAATGATAAAGGACATGGGTCAAAAGATTATACCGATCAGTGTCGAATTGAAATCCTCCGGTGATGATTCTGGCGAGTAACTGCGGATTCCGGCGACTTACAGAGAATCCCGGCGAAGTTCAACTTGCAACAGAGGCTCTACCAGAAGTTTGAGGTGAGTGTGTGCTTTCTATCTGAACTCTAGAAGTCTTATTTTAGAGTAAGGCAGAAGAGATGAAATGGATTCGGTTTTCCGGCGACTTGCAGAGAATTCCGGCGATGTATTTCTTGCGACGGAGACTCTACAGGGAGTTTAAGGTGAGTGTAGGTGATTTCGGTATGAGCTCTAGATGTCCTGTTTATAAAGTAAGGCAACAGTGGGATAGATTCTTCGGTTTTCCGGCGATAACTTTCGGTCAACTTGTAGAGGATTCCGGCGAGGTTTTCAGAGCGAGTTTGAGAGAGTAAGTTTGATAGACTCGCGAGCTCAAATGATGAATACATCGATATATAGTATAACTCGAATTTAATTACATTTCGGTTTCGATTTCCAAAATCATACGGTTTGATCAGCTTTGATTCGAATTGAGTCAATGGATTGGTTATAACCGATGCCCAGTTGTCTGTTATGCCCAAGATGATCGCGAAAATTCAATGGTTGATTGAAGATTGATTGGCGGTTTCAGTTTTGGTTGAAATCGGATTGTTCGCGGGTGAGACTTTAAGTTTTATTTGCTTAAGTTTCTTCACAACATGTGCGTGTGGCGGAGTGGTGAAAACTGTGTGTGTATAAGGTAGTGGGTGACCCGGGTTCGAAACCCGGCGTCTCCACTTTTTTTTTAAATTCGTTATTTTTTTGTTAATTAACAATTATGTTTTAAGATTCTAATTTATATATTAATTATGTATCGTTTAAAATTAAAATAACCAATATATACGCGACGAAAATTATGACTGACTGATCGGTTAATAAACGAAGCGGGTTTTGGAAACCCGTTTTTTGAAGGTTGTTACACCACAAGCTTTTGGGACTCAGGGAGTATGAGTTTCTTGTCAGCTTGGTCATCTTGTGCACTGTTGCACGAGACTCTAAACCCTTGGGTTTGATTGGTTCGAGCCTTGAAGACTTGTTGGGTGTTAGTGGAAGTGAATGGGGAGGTGAGTGGAAGTAGTGAAGAAGACATGATCAACTTAGAAAAGAAAGTTGGGTGTGTTGAAATGCAAGACTTTAGGCTCCTATTTATCAGGGATCCATACGTGAAACATGATTAAAAAATATTATTTGTGGAAGACATGTAGCAGGTGCCACTTGTCCGCTTTAATAATTTCCCCATGCTTTGTATAATTTATGTTATCAGTTATATTTTATTAGCTGGTTCACGTGATCTATTATCAATATAATATGTTAAAAAAATAAACCCTAAAGTCATACTACACGTTAATAAGTTATGGGTTATTTTGCGTAGTTCTTTCTTACTTCTTACTTCAATTTCTAGCACCCGCGTTTTCTGAAGAAGATAACATTAATGATTAATTTCATAAATGATATTTTGTTACCGTAAATAATTCATACAATCTTTGCATATAAAAGTCAACAATCAACATTAATAGCATTGATAAAATGTTGGATAACAAACACAGTAAAGTACTTTAAAATATGAAAGAAAAAAAACCTATCTCTATCTTAGAGTATTCACATCATGTTCATCATATTCTGTGAAAGATGTTTTTAAAATATAAAAAATGGTTTAAGTGGTTGTGAGTGAAGGAGAGAGAAAATATTACTGTCAATCTGTATATTTGGGAGGACACCGTTCACCCTCTATAATTTTTTAATATATTTTGAAAGTGGTTGTGAGTAGGGAGAGAGAAAATGTAATGATAAAGGTATAAAATATTATTATTTAATTGAAAGAAGAGAGAAAATATAGTTGTTTTTAGTATATTTATAGGGTGAGTTGTGTGTTTTTAGAATCTAATCATATGCTTAACACAATAATTAATTAATGGACTCTTTGTTGCTGTATTCACCTATATTATCCAACTTGCAACACTCAAACTTAAAATTTATTTTATTTAAACACTAATTAAGTGTTTACTTCTGAACTAAGTCAACTTGCAAGACTCAAACTTATAATTTATTCTATTTAAACACTAATTAATTGTTTACTTCCTAAACTTAGGAAAGAAGTCGGATTTGTATTTAAAAAATAAAAGCAAACTTTCCTTGCGGAATCGAACTTTCCTCCTGAGATTGATATTCTCTTGATATTTTAAGTGAATCTAATATTCTCTCTTGTTTAGTATATTTTTTTTAACGGTCAACGAATCCTCTAAATGGGCTACTGCGAATTTCACCACATCGGGATACACTCGCCTCCAAACCGGGGAAAACCCTCACCTAGTACTGAAGCCCGTGAACACTCGCCCGAAGGCACGACAGTGCGGTGAGGTAAAACCCGCTCAAACAAAAATCGAACTAGCGATCTCCACCTATTCGCCTAGTCTCCCATCATCACCAGGTGCCGCAGAAAATAATTGTGAGGGCAGGAATCGAACTTGGGTCCCTTAGAACACCAAGCCTTTCCCTTACCACTCCAACATCACCTCATTGGCTCTTGTGTTTAGTACTAAGAGAAGTTTCAAGGATAACATCCCCAAGCAATAAGCACCTACAAGCAACTATTCTTATGTTTTCGCCCATCTTGTTTGATCAAATGCTCGGTTTTAATATATTTTTTTCTGGAGACACTTTGTGGTCTGTGTTTTAATTTATGTTTTCACTTTTTTGGACCTTCTTAACATTAATGAGGGGATTTCTCGATTGGTGATTAAGAAATATATGGTACATGCGTGGTACTTATCTCAGGATGGGCTATTTGAAGACTAAGGAACGAAGTGGTATTCTCTTTTAAGAAAGTCTTCTTTGCAAACCTATGGGATAAAATCAAAAAACTGTTTTTTTATGGGTGATAAATAGATCTAGATTAGCTTAAATAAATTGGTCTCAATGGTGCTCCTTTAATTTCTGATTTTGGAAGAATTATGTATGTCATCTTGTGTTTGTATTGTGTTGTTAATAAAATGTTCCTTATTAAATAGTTCAAAGACTATTTGTGTAATTAATTTCTCGAAATAATAGAAAAGGTTTAGTTCAACTTCATCCCGTTAGAAGCAATGTATGCTTTACACATTATTAATTAATATATTATCAAATAGCAACATGTGATTGTTTAGGTAACTTGTACCATATGGTGAGTTGGTGTTTTATGCTGATTTTATGTTTTGTGTTAATAAGTCTATACATTTAGTGGGTATTTAAACCCCCTTTAATTTTGTGAACCTCATTTGGAAGCAATCTGCTTCTTTCACCACCACCGCACAACCAAACCTCTGTCGCATACCTTGTGCGGCGGTCGTCAGATCGTCCGTTTCATTAATTCTAAGTATTTATTTCATATGTGTTTAGGTAAATGTTCACCTTATGAGCTTTCGAACCCAAAAAAGTGTAGGGTTTTGACTTTTTTTGGTCTTCGGTTTTTCCGATCGTCTTTTTTATTTTGTGTTTGTTGTACTCTTTACTGTATAATCGAGTATTTTTTGTTGCATGTTCTGATTTTGAATGTCAAGTAGTCATTCTTCGTCCCTTTAATGTTGTGTTTACCGTTTTGTGAGTTAAGGCTTAAATCCTTCGATTTTGTTGTTGTTGTTGTTTGGTTACTGGGATTTCCCGGTGACAATTTTATGACCCTTAATTTGAGATTTGTTTTTGTGTTGGATTTTGTATCGATAAAGATGAATGTGTTATGTTCAGCCGAGATTTTTATGCGAATGCAGATTTTAGAAAAATAAGAAATCTATAACAAATTTAAATAGCTCCTGCATAGATAGTTGAGGTCTTAAGTCTTAACAAGTTTTGGTTTTAGTTTCCTCGGTTTCATTATTTTTTCGGTTAAAAGTTCAAAACGGAACCTAATTGAGATAAATAATAGACCAAGAAGTACATTTGGTCATATGGTAAGCGTCCTTGCTTCTATCCTTGCAGACATCAGTTCGAGTCTTTCAATGTCCGTTTTTTAGGCTTAAAATAACCTCTTTTTTGGCAAAAGGGGATTGTGGATCGACCTCGGGTAAACGCAACTTAAAAAGCAAAGGTTAACGATATGAGCTATAAGATTGTTTCTTTAAAATACGATATTTCTTTTATTTATAGAGTGGCTAATTATTTTTTATTTTCCTCATTTAGGTTAATAAATTTTTTTATTAATTCAAATTAAATCTACTTTTATATATTTGGTGATATTCTTTCAATATTAATAAGTCTTTCAAATTTTTGCCTATTACAATATTACAATATCATGGTCATTCTGACCTAACAACATTGGTACCAGTGTCAGTTCTATCGAAACCATTAACGATATTTATCTTTATATCGATTGATGTAAAACATGTATCGACATATTTATTGTGTATATCACGACCTTTTCGTTTTTGGTTTTTCAACCAATATCAATCGAGTCTCCAGAGCGTAGCGCAGGTTCACTTTACTAGTTGATACTAAAGTGTAATTTTTGTAAAAGATTTAAAACTGGAATGTGAGCTTATCACATGGACCTCTAGTGTGTTTATGAACTAACTAGATTGTTGTCATAGCTGCACGTTGTGACGACGATGTGTTAGTCGTTTATAGATGGAAGCACGTTAGGTGATGTTTTAACCATATGAAAACACGTATTTCAACGTATCCAATCTAATTCAGTGTAACCTATATAAGCATTGCACTTACAAAAGAAATGAAATTGAACCAAGGTTGGTTCATTTAGTGAAGGTTCAACCGAACCAATACATTACCCTTACCTTTGCATCAAGATTTATCAGCGCCAAAGCGTATAGTAACTTGAATTTATACCGTTGAATGAAAAGGTATTTAAAAAAACTAAGCAAAAATAAGAATGAAAACATATTTTATTTGACCACGCTTGTTTTTAAAAAATTGTTGAAATGTGAATTTTTATTGTTTACATTAAAAAATGAATTTATACTGACGTGTACATCAAAACATAGACCAACTAAAACATACAGAAAAATAACCATGAAAGCGCATTATATTTGACCTGATTCGTTTCCGAAAATATTTTCGCCAAAACACGAATTTATACAGACACGTACATAAACATAACCACGTAAGAAAATACCTAAATAATGAAAATACGAGAAGGAAATTTGAAAAGTTAGAACTCATGGTGTGAGAAAGATGTTTTATAAAGTTATTAGAAAGTGTACGAAGTGTAAATGTCAATTTTGAAGTTTAGGGTCGTTTTTGTCAATGGCCGATGTAACACTCTAACCCATTTTCACTAATATTTTAATCATTCGGGTATTTAGGTCCCGGGTTTTTTTTACATGTCTGGGTTAACCGACAACCCAGAGGAACCGACATGACATGTTATTACACAAATAATTTACAGACGAAAATTTTGTCTCGCGTGATCATGCTTAAACTTTTCCAAAAGTATGCTTCCGCGGAAATGGCAGTTTAGAAGTGTTCGGTTCCTTGCGTGCTTGTCGTCTGTTCGTCCATGAGAAAACATATCATAAACTCTAAAAAAATTTAGTGTTTAAGTTAGATGTCAACGCGATCTAAAACAACGAAAAAACAAGTTTTGCTGAAACAATGTACCGTAGCGCCAGGCGACAAGACACACATGCTCCTTCGTGTGGCGCGAAGAAGATCAGTTTTCAAAACCGGTAATTTTAACCCCTGCACGGAATTTTGACATAATTTCGCATTTTTTCATTGAACTTAACCCAACTTCAAGTTTACCATTTTTAAAACTTCCCCCATAACTATGGGTTCAAACCCTTGATCCTAACCCGGATCCTTTAGCTATTTGAACACTTCTTTCGGTTAGAAGTTAATTACCAAACCGACCCGTTAGAAGGCATTTTGCAATCTAATTTATACACCTTAATATTTTCATTATACCTTCCACCACAACTTCATTTGTGGTGGGTTATTCTAAGCAAACCTTTATATCCTAATTTGACCCTTCGATAAGACGATTTACAAAAACAACCCGTTAAGAGACATAAATCAAAAGGTCTACGCCTCCCACTTTAATGTTACCAAAAGACCAACCCCATTATGGGGCTCACTTTTTTTAATCTACCCCTACCCTGGGGGCAATTTAGTCAATTTAGTCCATTTTCGCATAATGGAGATGCCCTTGGCAAGAATGGCCATTTTACCCAAGATGCTAAATGAAATTCACTTGGGTTAGTCTATTCTCTAAATTTGACACATCCGTCATAAGCCCCTAACGAAAGCATAACCTTTTACACATACCTGGCGCGAGTCAAAACCATTGACTCATTATCCATACCTTGCGATTTCTATTTGTTTCCAATTCGTGGCAATGCATGCCCATACGTTATGCTTACATATAAGCCTGAAACTTGACAAAACAGAGCATTAAATACCAGGTTCAAATGGCGATCACCAGTTGACCCGCATAACCCGTTTGTTCTTTTGACCATTCTTGGTTTTTTCTTTATTTTTTCATCTAAATCAATCTTTATATTGTTTATCACCAAAATTCATTTTTACTTATATGACCCGTTTGGTTCGCGTCAGCGAGTGCTTATCACCAAAACTCATTTTTTATTTGTTTGGTCCGTTTAGTTTGCGTCAGCAAGTATTTATCATCAAAATTTATTTTTTACTTGTTTGGCCCATTTGGTTCGTGTCAGCAAGTGTTTATCACAAAAATTCACTTTTTACTTATTTGACCCGTTTGGTTCACGTCAGCAAATGTATATCACCAAAATTCATTTTTACTTGTTTGACTCATTTGGTTCGCGTTAGCAAGTGCTTATCACCAAAAGTCCCTTTTTACTTGTTTGACACTTTTGATTTACACCATGGGTCTCGACTTTAACAAATCGTTGTTTATTTCCAACTACTTCACATTTCTTATATAATGATCCTATTATAAGAGGTGTAAGTTTTATTTACATTACATCTAATCATGCTTTTTCGTGTCTTTGACCCGCTAGACACATTCCATTCCAAGTTTTCACCTAGCTTGTCAAGAATCATACGATAATACAGTATCCACAAGATGGTTATATTAGTCATCAATACTATGACCATCACCCTTAAAAGTCAAACTGCCAACTGACATATATATGCACTAACAAGTTCAATAAAACTCATTTAGGCATCTTACCTAACACTTGGTGGGCATCATTTTTAGGCCACTATTTTAGCTAATTTCCTTAACCAAATTCACCTTATTTCTTTCAATTCGACAAGTTTATACAATTATTAGCATCAAGTTAACTAGACTTCCAATCATCATATGCTATTCTATCAAATTATCATACTAGGATTTAGGGTTTTCATCTCTTATGCAAAAAAAAAAATTTTAAAAAACATTTCATCATATAATTGGACATTCATCTTAACATCCAAAGTATTCAAGTTTCTCACATAAACTAGTAAACATGATGATCATATCACTATCACAACATCAATTTCATCATAACATCAAAACTCATTTCATGACGTAAATAAACACTTACTCAAATCTCTAATTTGTTCAAGTATCTTATACATACATGCAAGTATGATGATTATGAACATCCATACATCATCAATTTCATCTTATCATCAAAAACCCACCTAACAAAATACTCTTTATATACAAATTCATCACATACCTTGTGATATGTAGGTTTAGATGATTGAAATCCCTTGATCATCCAAGGATTTAGCTTTGATTTCAATCTTCAATATGTTGATTTTGTGATTGAATGTTAAAGAAGATTTTATCTTCTCTCTCTCAAGAACACGTCCTACACACACATCTAATGTGTGTCTTTTATTTTCTTATACTTTTATATTATTAGCTTTCAAGGATGTGCACTTTTAGTCCCTCCATGTTTTGTTGTTTATAAGTCAATAAATCTTTATTTATAAACAACTATGTTAACTAGGTTAATATTCCTAATTATTCTCTTCATTTCAATTGTCAAGTGAATATTGTAATTCAACTTTACTAAGCTCGGGAATGCTAAAAACCGACTTAATTTAAGTCCTGATAGCTCGAACTTTTATAAACTTTATTTTTCTAAAAGCATCCATTTACCTTTTATTTAACATTTGGTTTATTTATTTAAATCCTAAAGGTTACGAGGATAACTTTTAACCACTAATCGTATTTTACCCGCTCATGACAATTAACTTGGTTTAATTTCCAAATCCGTTTTTGAGATGTTTCAACCGAAAGTTTAAGGTTGTTTTTAACGGTGACATAAGATACCAACCTTTGATTTTAAGATTATATACATTATGGTAACATAAGATATTAACAATATTTTCCTTTGTTGGTCACCCTTCACAATTCTATTGTTCATTGGAACAATACAAGAAAAAATGATTATTTTATATATAAAATTAATTGTAGTGAAAGTGTATTGTACAATTAGGCTTAACGTATGCTGAGAATTTATAATATGCGTAATTATTTTTATAACAGGCGTGATTAAGTTTTGTACCCCCATGTGTGATTTTTGATTTTGTACATGCGTGATTATAGTTTTCAACATTATTGTTTCCAACATGCGTGATTATGGTTTTTGAGTTTTATAACATGCGTGATTTCCCAACGTACACAGCGTACGTTAAGGAACATTGTATGTTAACTAACCTCATTAATTGTAAGCATATATTGTTTTTCCCTTATAATTTTTTAGAATTCCCAATAATTTCATTATAAAATTTCAAATTTGCATCAAAAGCAATCACACATTTAGATTTTTTTTATTTGTTATTCTAATAATATAATGTAATGTACCGATGCGACATGCTTATTTTTATTTGCCCATGTTTAGATATAAGTTTTTTTCAAAACCCAACAGGACGAGTATAATGGATTTTCTTTTGGTCATCAATGGTACAAGTATAGAGTTTTTTTATCCTAAGCTATAGCGAGTGTCGGTAACGTACTGGTGTGATGATGAGCCAAACCAATTCCGACCAAACATAGCGTTGTCACACCCAAATTGATGGCGGAAACATCAGAGTGAGACGAACTAGATTGTTCAAAACATCATAACGTGCCATTCATGACAATAATTAAATAACAACTTCCATTTTGTTCACAACTTCAAAGGTACATTATTTTTTAAAGGAAAATGCAACATTTAATCTAACATAACCAAACAAGTAAAAGATCACATAAACAAAATTTGGGTGCGTTTCTAGTCCACTCTAAGTAGATTTCTCGAGATTTAATCATTCCAGCAACATGTATTAAAGTATATGTCAACACAAAAAGGTTGGTGAACATACAAGTTTGATTTAAATAACATACATATAAAAGTCTCAAATCCCACATGGCAATTTGTACACTATATCACACTAGCATGCAAAAACTATTGGTCAAACCAAAGTGTCCACTAGCGTAATCTCGTCACCGAAGTGAACAAGACCGTCATGATAGAATACTTAACAATGACACCAAAACGGATGGTGTGCTACTCCTAAAGCACTACACATATTAAGGTAGGCTTGCGAAGTTAATGGCATATGCACAGAGGTATTCTAGCATGTATAAACATATAGTATGGCAAGTAGCATGTTTAGTGGAATGAGTGTTTGCATGAGATTGATTGTATGCATTTGTGAGTATAATAATTTATAAATGTGGCGACCCAAAGTGAACTATAAGTAAAATGAGTCAAGTATACTCACGGTTTGCGAAGATAAATTCACAAAGAGCGAGTTAGCTGCTTTTGGAATGATGAAATTCACCAATTATCCTAAAAATGATAAACAAAAGTGTGAGTTCATGGAGTTTGATGATGGAACAAGTTCGAGAGTTTAGACGTATGAAAATATACAAAAGTACATCTTTGTCTAGACACTCATTTGGACACTATGTTTAGTTGAGATTTTCAAGGGCACTAAATCACTCGCTAGAAGTCCAAATTGAGGAATCTAAAACTAAGATATCATCCACCTTAACACATAATATCATCCAACCACTATTTTGGTTGGTACCACGGTTTGGTTTTGGATTGGATGTTATATATATATATATATATATATATATATATATATATAGAGAGAGAGAGAGAGAGGGAGAAATTATAGGGAGACTACCCACTTAAGTTAAAAAAAACTCAAGAAAACCTTATGTAACATTTTTTTGTAAAAAAATAGGGAATGTAAATTACATGTTGTCAAACATTTTATAACAAAAAAAAAGCGCGTAAGGGAACTTTTTATAAAAAAAATAAAAAATTCAGTATTTTATATATACTAAAAACTGAATTTTAAAAAATTTTATATAAAAATCCAATCGGTGCTTTTTTGTATTTTTTTTGTTACAAAACGTTGGATAACATGTAAATTACATTCCCTAATTTTTTTACAAAAACAAAATTGTTACATAAGGTTTTCTTGGGGTTTTCTTTCTATCCCTCCTCTCTCTCTCTCTATATATATATATGTGTGTGTGTGTGTGTGTGTATATATATAGGGACTGGTTCAAATGAAAACCATCCCCAGTTGCGAGAACTAATATTAACCAATCAAAGGTGGCCATCTCATTAAACATGTGAATGTATTTGACGGGTATTTTTGTAAATTAACCCAAACTGACATGTATATCAGAGATCTATTCTCTCTCTCTATCACATGTCAAATCTGTTTCTCTCTCTTATCTTCATCTCCTTCTCAATTTCTTCTTTTCACCATAGAAATTTTGTGCCTAAGAAACAAACCCAAACCAAACATACACACACAAAGACATACATTTATTTTTTCTCTTAACATAATCAGATCGGAGTTCACGGGGTTGTGTTACGGCGACGAGAGTGAACCCATGGCGTTTGTGGTGGTTGATTGCGGCGGTGTGGTGGTGAACGGTGGGGTTGGTGGCGGTAGGGGTTTTTGGTGGTGACTTATCACCGATGGTGGTGTTGGGGGTGGTGAAGGGTGATGGTCGCGGAGAGGTGGTGAGTGGGGGTGGGAGAAGAGTGACGGTGGTTGGTCGACGGTGGGTGCCAGTGAAGAGTGACGGTGATGGCGATGGTGTCACACCCCGACCCGCAGCGGAAATAAGAGTCGGGCATAATTGGGTTATCACCAAAGCACATGACATTTACTATTATGTTTCATAATTAATGAAGTCAAAGTTACATTTTCAAACATCCAAACATGTTCATTCAATACAAGGGAAAATAACCAAACATAACAATCCCAATACTAAATCGTTTTATTCTTCTAATCCAGGTTCTATGTGTTCCTAGCTGCTGCTGGTTCACCTGTATCATGTGTAAAATGGGAGGTTTTGGGTCAACATAAGTTGGCGAGTGAACCTTATTAGATAAACATTTGATAATGAATTTATGGTTAGTTTATCAATAAAATATTGTGCATAATCATAAAAGAGCAAATGTAAGTAATCAAGCATTGGCAAATAGCAGTTACAATTATAACATACAATAACACTTGATAGCATACATGAACATACCAATATCATACGATAACTAACATAAATGAACTGTGCGATCAAGGCTCAATCAAACGGAGCCGATCGTATTGCATGAACTGGAAATGTAAATTGAACTGTGTGATCAAGGCTCAATCAAACGGAGCCGATCGTATTGCATGAACTGGAAATGTAAATTGAACTGTGCGATCAAGGCTCAATCAAACGGAGCCGATCGTATTGCATGTATTGAAATGTAAAATGAAATGACCGATCAAGGCTCAATCAAACGGAGCCGATCGTTGCGGGCACGCCACAGTTCAACCGCATAATAAAATGGGGAACAAGCTCAAACCTCATGGATGGGGAGCTGCGGCCTCGGCAAATGCATGTACTGTAATAATAATTTGCATCCAATAATAACTACTTAACAGCAACAACTAAATACACATGTCATTATATGATGTATGCACAATAGTTTCGTTATAATATGTATATAAACAAAGACACATGATACACCCCAAAAACGTGATTAAAACGGGGAATTTGAAAGGTTCACTCACATTGGGTGCGTTGAATTGGAGATGGTGAGATGCGCACGATTTAGATGAGCGAGTCGACGAGGAGTACTAACCTAAATAATAATGGAAAAAATATATTAAATGGATGGATGTTATTAAGGATTTTAATGAAATTTTTAGATATATTTTTGTGAGTTTATGGCTATTTTCTATCTTTAAAAATGTTATTTTTAAGTATTTTTAATTGATTTTTAAATCAAATTAAATAAATAAATATATAAAAAATATTATTTTTTTATGTTGACCGTTGACCGGTTCGGTCAGCGGATATTTCTGCGCCGGGTGGGATTCGAACCGGCGACCTTCCGTTCGCGTGCACGTAGCTCTACCAACTGAGCTACGTGACTAACCCGTTATAAACTCGGTTTTAATTTAATTTATATACGTATTTGAATTAACCGAAAATTCCTTTATTTGCAAAAACGTTTTAATTCCATTGGACCGGTGCTCGTGTCAGGATTCGAACGCGCGACGTGAAGTTCATGTTGCACACAGTCCACCGCTGGACTGTGTGTCTAACCCGGTTATATTCTTGGTTTTTATTATACTTAACAACTACCTGTTTTAAACCCGGTTTAGTTCTGGATCAAAAAGGCATGTTATTACACAAGGCGTGCGCGTAGCAAGGATCGAACTCGGGACGTGTGTGTGAAACTTGCACACAGTCCACCGCTGGACTGTGTGTCTAACCCGTTTAAAATACCGTTTATAATTATTCTTATGCTCTGTTATAACTTCATCTTCTTCGCCGATTTGCACAGACAGCATAATTCGACTGGTTATGATTGGTTTGTGTCTTATATAGTTCTCAGACATTAACAGTAAATCAAAAATAGAGAATGGAGAGAGTTTAAGGAATAGAATATACCGATTGATGTTATTCACTGAATTCCGGCGGAGGTTCGTCGGTACTGGAATGAACTCCGACTGTTGAACCCAATTAACAGCGTTGATCGTTTATTCATAAAGTTGAGTCGCTTAATCAAGGTTTAAAAGAAGTTTTGGATAAAATACCAGTTCACAGTGTGATTCCGGCAGTCTCAGAAACTTTCCGGCGAAGATAAGATTTCCGATAAACGTTGGCTAGGATCGATTCTGATGATAGAGTTGTGTTAGAGACTGATTAATCACATGTTTTAAACTGAAAGAGTCGGAGGAATTACCGTGAGAATGTGAGTCCCGGTTTTCCGGTGACTTGCAGAAATTTTCCGGCGAACTGATTCAAAAAATCTTATGGTTCAGAAATGCGACGAAAATGAAATTGAGTATTGTTGTGATAGTTCTGAATCGTGTAAATGATCTGGAGCTCGAATTAAATCAGAACTTGATGAAATATTCGGTTTCAAAAGCCGAAATGATGAAGCTTTAAGTTCAATCAATTCTGACTTAATTAAAAACCGTCGCACATCGGTTATAACTGAAATTGTGAGGCAAACAATCGATTTGACGATTGGTTTGCCGATCACCGGTTTTCAGATGGTATCATCGGTTAAACTGAGTTTATGTTTAAGTTTCTTTTGTTTTCCTAAAGTTAACATAAAACACATTGTGGCGGAGCGGTTTGAGGAAAGGATGTTAAGTCGTTGAGCGACTCAGCTGACCCGGGTTCGAGTCCCGGCAGCTTCAAATGTTTTTTATTTATTTTATTTTAACTTTTTATCAAATATAATTTTTATAGTTTAGTTTATTTATTAATTATGTATCGTTTTAACTCAAAATAACCATAAATAATTAATGCACTTTCATAACTTGGTACTTGATTACAAAACGGAGCGGGTTTTGGAGACCCGATTTTTACAAATGTTACAGATGGTGCCTCGGTGGTGCCGATGGTGGCGAGTGTGGTGGTGAACGGTGTGGTTGGTGGCGGCGAGGGGTTTTTGGTGGTGACTTATCACCGATCGTCGTTTTGGGGGGTGGTGAAGGGTGATGGTCGCGGAGCGATTGTGAGTGGGGGGAGAAAAATGATGGTGGTTGGTTGACGATGGGTGCCGGTAAAGATTGACGGTGATGGCGATGGTGCTCCGTGGTGCCGATGGTGCCCCGGTGGTGATGGGTAGATGAGGAGTAGAGGTGGGTGATGTCGGTGGTGTCGATGGTGCCTGGTGGTGAAGGGTGGGTTTTGGTGAAGGGTTTTACGGTGACGGTGGTGATGGGTTCTCTATCTCTCTCATCAGATCTGCTACGAGATGATGTCCTCTCCGCCACCCCCTTTTGCGACTGGTGTTTGGTGGTGGCGGCGTTGGGGTTGGACCCCTAGGCGGTGGTGGTGGGTAGAGGAGGAGTAGAGGTGGGTGATGTCGATGGTGCCAATGGTGCCCGGTGGTGCCGGTGTTTTCAATATTTGAAACTGTGTTTTTTGATTCTAGGTTTGTGTTATTGATCTTTTTGTTATAGATCTGTTTTAGTTGTTTTTGTATGTGGTTCTATTGATAAAAGACCACCGGCAATTGATGGGTTTTGATTTGTTCAGTTGGTTGTGTTAACATTTTTTTCTTGGCAGTGATAGTTCGAAACAGTTTTTTCCAACAATTGATGACGATGGTGTGGCAAGGATGGTGGAGGGTAGGTTTTTTTACCTGCAACCCCACTATGCTGCCACGATTTCTGGAAACTTTGAGCCAAACCCCGTTGTTTTTATTTTTTTTCCAGTCGATGATGATAAGTTTCAAATTATCTGAGACAACTTGTGAGTCTATTTTTTGGGTGAGTTCGTTTCTTAAGATTCTCAAATTTCGTAATCCCGAAACCGTGTTCACGGTCGTAAAAAGATGTTTTGGCTTAAAGTTTTTTTTGTTTTTTTGTAAAAAAGTTTTTGTAAAGTCAAACGGGGCAGAAAAAAAGGGGCATAATGTCGGGTCGTAAAAAACGGGGAGTAAAAAACGGGGCGTAAAACGGGATGTAAAAAACGGGGCGTAAAAACGAGTTGTAAAAAACGGGTGGTCAAAAAACAGGCGTAAAAATACGGACAAAGTTCTGACACGTTTATCCGTATTAGAGACATGGGCGGTTTGGCCTGAACACGACCCCGTTTCTGGTGAACACGGGCGTGTCCGCAGGGCATGGCCCCGTGGTTGGCATTTTTATGAAGTGTTGTCTTGTTCATTTAAGGATTTCCTATGATCGGGAGGTTCCTTGCTAGATGGAACAACACCGAAGTACCTAAGGTACCGTAATTGGTCTTGGTGTATGCATGAACGCAAGAGGTTATCGGAAAGAGTAAAAACTAAACTACTTACCGGTGGGCAAAACCAACTTTTATTCCCCTTGCCTGGGCTCTTGTTAAAGAAGGTGTATGTCGAATTGCTCAGGTCTATGAGCGCATCGGTGAGAGACGATGGAGAGTCCTTCACGGCACAATCGACACAGGGACGACTATCGCTAATGCTATCGTAAGAGATTAAGGTACTTTTAATGGCTTTGGTGTTGCTAGATTCCGAATGCGAACTCAATGATTCTACTAGCTTTTTGTCTTGTGATGAATACTTAGTTTTCACCATAAGCTCTATTTCTCTTAATTTTTAGAGAATCCTTTCTTCTAGTTGACATATTTCGGACGAGGCAATGTCATGTGGAAGAGGAGGTTGAGAGCATTCGGTTGGATAGTAATGATTGTTTTTACTTTCGCCCATCTTAAGGTGATCATTACAGGAAAACAATGGGTCTGCTAAGTAGTGGGGTTCAGAATTCAGGATATAGCATTCTAAATCTTGATGGAACCCTCCACATAGTTGACACCATTCACCGTAAGAGTGGCGAAAGGAAAAATAATCGATATCATCCATATTTTTGTCAGAGATTACCAACCGTTAGGATCAACCGGCCCAGTTTTTAGTAGCTGGGTGTTGGGCACGGCCCCGTGTTTATGCGACACGGGACCGTGGTCAGCTAATGTCAGACCAAAAACAGATTTTTTTTTGCTGCGGTTATTGGACACGGGGGCGTGTTGGTTGAACACGGCTCCGTGCTACAGCCTTGCAGAAACTGCAGATTTTTTCTAGAAACAAAAATGGAAAAATCCTAAAAATAAAAAGGAAATTGTCAAAAATAATTAGGCTGCTGATTTTAAACTTTCTTAAAATCCGTTTGTCCTCGGCAATGGCGCCAAAAACTTGGTGTGCGTTAAAAGTGATATGATTTTATTAATATTTTAAGCTCGTTTTACTTGTTACTCAAGTTTTAAATTTATAAAATACGATATTATACTAACATTAAACACACTTGGGCAAGTGCACCCATCGTGAGCGTAATATAGCGTTGGTAAGATACCGAGGTCGTCCAAAAACACAAGAGCTTTTAATACCGGTTTATCCTCAAAGTCTAATCGTTACAAATTCTTGGATAAAAGTTTTTAAACATAGAAATAAATATAAAAATGAAAGATAAATAAAATGAAATGCAAATAGACAAGATAGAATTAGTTGGATCCAACTCCTCTTTAATGTACCCATTGGTGATTTTCGTACTTTCGGACTTTTTAAGAGATTATCTTAGTTAAAGTAGTAGGCCCCTCTTTTGAAGATGACGTTACCCTCAATCCAGTGGTTTGAGTCAGCATGGATACAATCCTAAAGGGTCGGAATACTGAAAGATAATTAAATAAGTTGTTAATGCGGAAAGTAGTAGGCCCATCTTTTGAAGGTGACATTACCCTCGGCTTAATGGTTTGAGTCAGCAGGGATATAATCCCAAGAAGACGGTTTTAAGTTTTAATAGTAATTTATATATGAGGGGTTCAAGCTATTCGCACCACCGCCATCCATACCCGTGGGGCATTGAAGGAGGTCCTAGTAAGCTTGAACCAAGTACTCGCAGGATCTATACACTAAACGAGACAAGAACTTTACCAAACCACTCTTCTAACCCCCTTCCAAGTAGCTAACGCACTTTATATAGACCGTAAAGACACGAATGAGCAAATCAATGACATCATGAAGAAATGGTTAGGAAAATTCACTTTCAACATAAGAACTAGTTATTAAAGTCATTAATACATACCCATTTAAAAAGTGCCGAAAGATTAAGAATAAAAAATAATCCATTAAAGACTTGTCTTCACCAAGTGATGTAAGAGATTAGCCAAGCATGGCCTTTGTTTGCAAAGAACTCTTACTATCAATCTTGGATCACGAGACTACTACACACTCTAAGGATGATAGATGGATGATGGTGGTGGGTGTTGGTGTTGTAGTGGTGGTGGAATGGTGGCAAAGTGAGAGAGAAGTAGTTTGCCAAGGGATGCCTTTGAAGTGAACCAAGCACCCCTATTTATAGTTAGAACAGTACCCCGGCCATGGCCCCGTGTCCAGCGGGCACGGCCCGTGGCTGGCTTCTTCTCTTCCTTCATTAATTGCCGCTATCAGCAGAGGGCCCAACCCCGTGTCTCCTGGGCATGGCCCCGTTGTCAACTTGTCGCTGTACTATCAAGATTACGCAAATCTGAGAGTTGACCACGCCCCATGGTGAGCCGGGCACGGCCCCGTGGTGAGCGTAGAAGCTTCTGAAGGTTTTGTCTTTAAGTGCATTGGCTGACCACGCCCCATGCCTGGCTGGGAACGGCCCCGTGGTCAGCTTCTGTCTTCTTGTTTTGTCTTTGGGGTGTTGCTTGAGGGGTCGGGTGTGCCACGTTATTCCTTCTTTGTGTCTTTATGTTGGTTTTGGCTGCTTATTTGCTTCTTTTGTTCTTTTAAGCTCATTTGGTCCTGTAATTTCAAAAGGAACAAAGAAACGTGTTTGTTCCAACATTAGTACTAAAAAGGGGTTAGTTTTATGCCTCATTTGATGCAATATATATGTTGTATTTTGTACACATCAAATATCCCCACACTTGAATTTTTGCTTCTCCTCAAGCAAAACTCTTTAAATGTGGCTTACACACCCAAATGGAATAGGTAGAGAAGAAGTTTTGTGGCTTGTCTTTGAGTGTCGGTAATCCAAGATTTATTATTTTGGTTTTTAATTTATTTACAATCCTATTCATCATGATTTATATAGAACTTTTTAAGAAAAAATTATTTGTTTGGGCATAACATGCCTTTTAAAAAAAACTATTTACTTATATACAAGTTCACGTACCTCACAAGAGATCACTCAACACTTGGCCAAATATGTATTTTTGTGATAACACTCGATTCCGGTATGGAACTTACTTCTACCATAAGCTTGCCAAGCTATCAAACCTCCTCGTTTTTTACTATAAACCTTTTGTAGATATCAAGAGGACTTGGGAAAGGGTTAGGCTTGGGCTAAAGGTAGGTGGTTTTTGGGTTAGTAGTTATTAAAGTGGCGAAAACTGTAAAAAGCATCGGTTGTTGTAAAACTTTTTTTTTTATTTTTGTGACATTTATTCAAACTAAACTCTTTCAAAACAAGATTTTTAAGGAACTTGTTTGGTTATTGTAAGAACTATTTTATTTTTTTTTTGTCACAAGATAACCGAGCTTTTTACTAAAACAAATGGCTTTGAAAGAAAAAAAGGTTTTGGTGAGTAATGTCGTCTGTTTTGTGGGTTTTTGAAATGAAAAGGTTTAGGCACAAAAGGGGTTAACTAGGGGGATTAATGGTAGTAGAAGAAAGAAGAAAAATAATGATGTTGAATAAAAATGGGTTAGTCCTATTTACTTACTTGGGTTTAAGTTTGTAAGGACCGGGAATGTATCGTCTTGGTAAGTTCTAGAGTCGTAAGAACTAAGCGGCTATTCACACAAGAAATGAAAATAAGCATTAGTTTAAAGATGTATGCATGTATGCTCAATAAAGGATCAAAACTCACTTATTGTGAAAATGGGTTTATAGTGTGAACAAGTATATATAATCGGATTAAAAAAAAAAGATTTGTAATGCTTTTTTATAATTTCTTGTTAGGTTCTCTTTATCAAGATGTTATCAGTAAATTCGTAAAAACATAATCTTTTTAGATATTTTCGTTCCCTAATTTAAACTAAGACAAGTAAAAAAATGAAAAATTTTGAAAAGATTTGGGGTGATTAGCGGTTCCAAATGAGTTTTGTGTAAGGCTATTATTAGGACTTGCAAAATTCAAGATTTTAGTTTCCCCCACACTTAAATTACACATTGTCCCTAATGTGTCCAAAAAAATAAAAAATAAGTTTTTCGGTTGATTCGAATGCATAAAAGTGCATCTAAAAACAAGATTTTATGATACTGGGCATCTGGCCACGACCCCGTGCTTGCTGACCACGGCCCCGTTCTTGCTGACCACGACCCTGTGTTCAGATTGCCAGTATCAAAGTTTACAAAAGGCTGGCCACTAGCGTGTCCAGTAGACACGACCGGTGGTCAGTTACCTGAAAAAATGGTTTTCCTGCAGAAGCCTGGGCACCGGGCGTGTTGGACTGGTCACGGCTCCGTGCTGCACATGCTCGGAAGCTGGAAAAAGTTGTCGGAAGGCACTGTTTACGTGCATGCGGTGTGGTTTTAACGTTTATTTTGCAAATTTCATCTCTTCTCGTCCCTTTAGCAAATTTCATCTCTTCTCGTTTGTTAGGTTATAAAATAGGATCCAAACACCACAACGATAGCGTAAACCATCATATCTTAGAGTGCGAGATACAAAAGGTCCTAAGATAATTCCTAAAAATTAAAAATTATAGAAGTCCTAGAATTTAGATAGGTGCAAGAAATTAAAACCATCATGAAGTTCTACCCTAGATGATTGTATTTTTAGAAAGAAAAAAAACCCGGAAATGATTTCCCGGTGGACGAGGGCTCTTAGAACTTCAACCCGGAGGGAGCGCCCCTTAAAAGTCATAGAGCATTTCCTCAATCTCCCGAGGGAGGAAGAGGAAGGGCTCATCCTCGTATGGAGGAGGTGGGGGCGGTGCGACTTCCACCGGAACCTCGTGTAATGCGTCTAGAGGAGGTTCTGGAGGGAGGTCATCCCATCCGGTTGGGATGATGATTTCTTGTGCGAGGTTCCAATCCTCTTGTGGGAAGATTGGTTCAATGGGAGGCATCGCAAGGATGTTCAACCTTTGGTGCAAAAGGTTGATCTCTTGGAAGCAATTATCCAACCCCACCGTCAAATAGTTAATACGGATGATAAGGACCTCTTCCGCTGATGTCATTTCATCGATGGCTTCCCTTAAAGCATACACATAGCGGACTAATGTTGCTTCAATCGATGGTCTTCTTCCTCTGCGGCTGTTTCTTGAGTTTGTCGACGACGTTCCACTGTTCTGACTCGACATACTAAGAAAAAAAGAGTGAAAATTTAAGAGATCGTAACTAAAACCTCCACCACGGCTCTGTGTGTAACAACCGTCAGCGTCGGATCCCTAAAAACCCGACTCATTTTGGTAAAACCGGACCCTTTTCTAATTGAATAAAAAATATGAATTTTTATTTAGATGATTAATTATCATCACGTTTGATTAAAAATCGAACTAAAACGTAAAACTTATAATGTCACGGCCCCCCACCCCTACCCTAGGAGCGGTTGCCGCGAGACAGTCAAGTGGTACCGGTGTTTATTAATTTGGCAGAGGAAAATATCATTAGGATCTATGTTAGGAAAATAAATTCAGAGTTTCTCAAACACCAAAGTTTTAGTATTAAACAAATGGGATAAATCCATATTCCATTAAAATGTATTATAGGGATAAACCCTAATTAACAAAAACATAAGTTCTTCGTTTATTCAGGTAGTCATAGCCACTTTATTTAAGCCTTCAGTGCTCCATAGCTGGCTTCTATGACTTTCACAGCAAGTTACCTGAAACGCGTTTTAAAAACATTTTGGTCAGTTAAAAATACTGGTGAGTTCATTCGTTTTTATAAAAAGACACATGGTTATATTTCACAGTATCAAGGGTAATTACATTGCTTTTATCTAACAAAAACTCAATCAGTATTTGTCACGTTGGCAGTTACACTGACTGTGGTCATACCACTATTAGCTAACTCTTTGTCCAATAGTGACGTTGGACTCAGTAGTGTATACAAAACCCCACACACCGGCAGTAATTGCAGATTAGCAAAAACTTAATCACTGTAAATACAACTCGAAAACATTTAGGGTTTTGTAAAGGCATTTGAGAAAAAGAGAATGACTCACTTTGTGGATTTAGGTTTTTAACTTTAGAGCTTCCTGGTGCTATTCCAGGCTTCCTAATAATATTATAATACAACATGTGTTAGTGCAATAACCCAACTTAACATGAATGATGCTTCCCGAGACAAAACCACAACGTAGTTAACAAAGCACAGCCTTATTAACGGGCATTACTTTGGCATCCGTTGCTGGATTTTAGATCAATCGGGAAGAGTATCAAAACAGTGATTAGGGTTAAAACACTTACAACAGGGCAATGCTTCGCAGGTTTAAGGGTTTAGGGGGGTATCGGTAAAGAAATGATGAGAGTTTATACGAACGATTTTGATTTTCGATTTTGAGCAACAGCTTTTGTCCCACGACTACCTTCTTATACCCAATTTTGACACCTCCTGCGCGTGGCGCCAGCCTCCTGGGACTCCCTCGCGCGGCGCGGGGGAAGACTATATTGCCTAGACAGGCTACGTTGCATGCATAGCTTCGCCAGACGTCGCGTTCAGAAGCCACGTGTCCTGGTACTCTCCCGCGCGTCGCGGGAGATGCCATAGTTTCTGGCGCGTGTCGCCTGGGATGTCCTGCTGAAAATTTTTCGTTTTTCGCGTCGGGTCTCGCTGCGTGTATCTGGGGCTTCGATTATGGATTGTTTTAGGGTATTTTGGAGAGTTGTTACATATAAGCATCTTTGGTTCGTTCAGTTAAAAATTATATAAGTGAAACATTAACCGAGTTAGTTGGTTAGTTAATTAAAGTTATAACTTAAGGGTTGTTTTTGTAAATAATGGTAGTTAGTTATTATTATTATTTTTTTCTACAAGTAGCCAAATAGTTCTGATGGGATCCGGTGCATTAGTGCTGGTATGATCGCAACCAAGTAGCCATTTCGCTACATGAGTTAGTTGGTTAGTTAAATATATAAAGGAAATGCATTAACTAGGTTTATTGTTTAAGTTTGATTAATTAGCAAATGAATTAAAACATGAGGGGCCTTTTTGACAAATTGTAGAAACTTAAATTAAAAGAAAGAAAAGTGGAAACTTAAATTAAAAGAAAGAAAAAGGGTTGTGCAAGGGACGGGAATCGAACCCGATACCCTTGGTTCACCAAACAACACCCCAACCAACTGTTTTGCAGGAAGTATTGTGTTGAGTATCTGTTCGTTATACTTATAACATCAAACTGAAACTTGTACAAACAAAAAGACTAAAAACGTGCTGCAGCCTGCACTAAAAAGACTAAAGGCTGATTTTATCCAAATTTTATATTCGTTGAAATTAGGGTTCTTCGTTCATAAAATTTGGGGTTTTTAGGTTTAAACTTGTGTTTTGATGAAATTGATGATAGATTACTGTTATATATCATACTAATATATTATGTGTAAATTTTGGGAATTTTTAGATACCAATTTTGAATTTTGGGGAATTATTTATGTTTTAATCACTACTTAAATAAAATAAAAATACAAGATAATTTCAAATAAATTCAATAAACATTTTTATTGGGTATTTCAGATTATATAAACACTAGGAAATTTTTATATAATTTTTCCTTAATGTTTGGTAATTCATAAGTATAACTTGGATTTATACATGTTTTAGTTACTCAAAAATACAAGTTTATCATGAATAAATTCTTTAAATATTTTTATTGATTTTTATACATTAAATATTTGTTTTGAGACTCTTATATAATATTTCTATAATTTAGATAATTGTCTTATTAAAGGTTTAATGGATTTTCTTTTAAGTAAATAAAATTATTTATAAAATTTGTTATTGGAATTAAAATAGGTGATAATCATTAAATCTAGTTTGTAAAATTGTTAGAAGTTGTGATTGTTTGTTAAAATAGGTGATAATCATCATACATTTCATACGATCGGCTCCGTTTGATTGAGCCTTGATCTCACAATACATTATCATTCATGTCATATACTCATTCAAGGTGGTTTGTGATTGTTTGTTTATATATGTTTGCTCACATATGAATATTACACAACTTTTCAATATTAAATACAACAAGAAATCAATAACAATGTTTCACTCGCCAACTTTTGTTGACCCAAAATTTCCCCCATTTTACACATGATACAGGTGATCCAGTTGAGGCAAGAAACACATAAGAGGGCCTAGAAGAATAAATCAGTTTAAGCTTTGGAATGTTTTACTTAGTTTCATTTCCTTGTATTTGTATGAATTTGATTTGAACATTTAAGTTGTAATTTTGAATTTAATAAATATGAAACATTTTAGTAAACATCATGAGCTTTGGTGATAACCTAATTATGCCCCGACTCTTATTCCGCTGCGGGTCGGGGTGTGACAGATTGGTATCAGAGCCATGACTATAGGGATATGGGATAGGTTATTAGACCCTTAGAGCCTATACTATAGTTGATTAGAATTTTTAGATTTTGTGCGTTACATACAAAATTCATGATGTTTATATGGTTTATGTTTATTGTTACATTCAATGTTATGCAAGCATGTTCATAAGTACATATTATTATACAATGCTCATCATGAATCATATCCTCATAACATATCATATCCATGAGAGCACACACCTCACAATTCCCATGATTTTTGCAACGATTTTTGTATTTTTCAAATCACATCAAAGTGAGTTCCCATGACGGGCATGTAGTAACTGGAAGGGTACGAGTACCGGTAGTCGGAACGTCCTGTCTAGGCTTGGCATTCGTATAAATCCAAAATAAAGGACCAGTTTGCCTACCTGGGGACTAACGATGAGAGTACGAAGGACCTATTAGGCCAAAGCATGCTATACTAAACGTCGTGTGAGCTAACCCCACTTTGAGTTGTCATTATGTCTATACCTGGACACCCTCCTACCATACATCTCGCAATCATATTTCATGGTTTTCATTCGGGTGATGCGAGTGTTAAACCGCCAACACCAATGTGAATCCTACTAAGCCAATAGTCATGGGGCCCACATGACTATACAGGCGATGGTATGGGGGACATTGGAGGCCCAAACATGAGCAAACCCAAGACATCCTATGGATGTAGTTGCATTATTGATGATTATGTTATTTTATTACTTTTAACGACACATGACACCTAAAAACTTCTTAAACTCACAATCTTCCTATGTATGTTCCTGTAGATGTCGGCTAGGCAACTACGTGGAGGTAGAAAGTCAGGAAGGTCAAACGAACGCTTGGCCACCCAAATTGCAAAACAAATGGCCGCGGTGCTTCCTGACATCGTAATTCAAGTCCAACAAGCTCTCACCGCGAATCCCATCAACCCTCCCAATCAAGAAGACCAGAACGTCGACAACCCTCCCTCCAAAAAGTGCTCCTACAAACACTTTAAGTCTTGCGATCCCCCAAAATATGAAGGGACCGAAGGTGTCACTGCTCTCCTCCACTGGTTTGAGGAAATGGAGAACACCTTCCTCAATTGCGATTGTCTCGAGGATCGCAAGGTACGTTACGCAACCGGGAGACTGTTTGGGGTAGCCCTTACCTGGTGGAACATAGAAAAGGGTAAGAGAGGAGTCGAAGATGCTATGGCCTTAACATGGGAAGAGTTAAGGGAAATAATGACAAGACGCTTCTGTCCAAGAAGCGAAATCAAGAAGTTGGAAGATGAATTCCATTCGTTAAAACTAAAGGAAGGAGATCATACTTCCTACAATAAAAGATTTCTCGAGTTAAACCAAATGATCCCCAACTTGTTCACCCCAGTGTACCGCTTGGTTGAACACTACATTCGAGGCCTCCCCTCGAAAATTCAAGACTCGGTTCTAAGCACTTCACCTGCAACACTTGAGGTCGCAATGGAACTAGCTACCGAACTTACCGAGAATCGCATCCGAAATGGTAAATTCAAGGAGGAGAAAAAGAAAGCCCCCATTGAGGCCCAAACTTCAAACCATTCTGTCTCCTCTTCGAAGTTTGCTGGTAAGAGGAAGCGAAACAACAGGAACTTTGCTGTCACACAAACAACCCCCCCTATCACTGCTGCACCCATCACCCAAGTCGCCCCCTCAGCTGCACCATATAAAAAGCCATACTCTGGCCCATACCCTAAATGCAACCGTTGCCAATACCATCACCTTCCCGAACATCCCTGCCAACATTGCACCAGTTGTGACCGTGCAGGTCACACCATCCAAACCTGTCGCACACTTCAGCGAATGAACCGCAATCAACCCTCAACCCAAACCCACCATCAGATAGTGGGTCAAGCCCAACAACCTTTACTCCTACCACCTACCCAACATGTAGCCCAATCCTACTACCAACCCAACTACCCCATGATGCAACCTATGCGGGCTTGTTACAACTGTGGAGACCCGAACCACTTCAGGAACACCTGTCCACGCTTGGTGAACATCATTCATGCCCAAGCTCAAGCTAATCCGGTAAACCAAGCTAACCAAGCTCCTCCACCTGCTAGAGGAAGAGCTTTCAACATCAACGCCAACCAAGCTAGGGCTGACAACAACGTGGTTAGCAATACGTTTCTCGTCAATGGTAGTTATGCATCTATATTATTCGATACTGGTGCGGATAAGAGTTTTGTGTCCTTAGAATTTGAACCTATCCTCAACCAAACTCGTGATAACCTCATGGAATCTATAACGGTGGAAGTTGCTGACGGAAAACCAGTCTCATTAAACTATATTATACGAGGTTGTACCCTCACTCTAAACGATCACGATTTTCCAGTTGACCTCATTCCTAGGAAGTTGGGAAGTTTCGACATTATAATCGGTATGGACTGGCTCAGCCAACATCACGCTGAAGTTGTATGCCGCAAAAAGTTCATTCGCATTCCTCTTGCAGACGGTCAGACTCTACGAATCTTTGGAGAAACCTCTTCGAAAGGACTCAAATTGATGTCCTGCCTTCAAGCCCGAAAATATCTCCGCAAGAACTATGTCGCCTTCCTAACTCACATCGTCAAGAAGGGAAACAAGGAGAAGAAACTCGAAGATATACCGGTAGTGAAAGAATTCCCACAAGTCTTTCCCGACGACATCTCAGGACTTCCTCCCATGAGAGAAGTCGAATTCCGCATTGATCTTATACCTGGCGCTACACCAGTCGCAAAATCTCCTTATAGGTTAGCCCCATCCGAAATGCAAGAGCTGGCCAGTCAACTGCAAGAGCTGACTGACAAAGGATTTATACGTCCTAGCTCATCGCCTTGGGGTGCACCTGTTCTTTTTGTGAAGAAGAAAGATGGAACGTTTCGCATGTGTATCGACTACAGAGAACTCAACAAGTTAACTGTCAAGAACCGCTACCCATTACCTCGCATCGAAGACCTTCTAGACCAACTTCAAGGCGCCACCTGTTTTTCAAAAATCGACCTTCGTTCTGGATATCATCAACTCAGAGTACATGAAGAAGACGTCCCAAAGACCGCCTTCCGAACTCGATATGGTCATTACGAATTCATGGTCATGCCATTTGGTTTAACCAACGCCCCAGCAGTATTTATGGATTTAATGAATAGGGTATGCAAACCCTACCTCGACCGCTTTGTCATAGTCTTCATCGACGACATCCTCATCTACTCAAAGTCTAAGTCTGATCATGAACGACACCTTCGACTCATCCTTACACTCTTAAGGACAGAAAAGTTGTACGCTAAGTTCTCGAAATGTGAATTCTGGTTAAGGGAAGTACAATTCCTTGGACACGTCGTCAATGACAAGGGAATTCATGTTGATCCCTAAAAAATCAAGGCAGTACAGGAATGGCAAGCGCCACGTACCCCTACCGAAGTAAGATCATTTCTTGGTTTGGCTGGTTACTATCGCCGCTTCATTGCCAACTTTTCCCGTATTGTTGTACCCCTCACGGCTTTAACTTATAAAGGAAAACCCTTCATATGGGGACCTAAACAAGAAGAAGCCTTCCAAACCCTTAATCAAAAGCTTTGTGACGCACCTATCCTCACACTTCCTGAAGGTTGCGATGACTTTGTAGTATATTGCGACGCGTCAGGGCAAGGACTAGGCTGTGTACTGATGCAAAGAGGAAAAGTGATAGCCTATGCTTCTAGGCAACTCAAAGTTCATGAGAAGAACCACACCACCCACGACCTAGAACTTGGAGCCGTTGTGTTCGCTCTAAAGATATGGAGACATTACCTCTACGGTACCAAGTGTGAAATATACACTGACCACAAGAGTCTCCAACATATCTTCAACCAAAAGGAGTTGAATATGAGGCAACGAAGAGGGGTCGAACTTCTTAACGACTACGACTGTGAAATTCGGTGTCATCCTAGCAAGGCAAACGTGGTGGCCGATGCGCTCAGTCGAAAAGGTTATGCGAACTCCATTCGTCTTCTATGTTCGCAAATCATAACCGACATCAAAGATCGAATCCGAGAAGCTCAACATGTTTCTGTAACAGAAAACGACGTACGAGATGAGCTGTCATGTGGAGCAGAACTCAAAATCGAAACCAAATCAGACGGTATTCTGTACTATCTAAATCGCAATAACCTTCGAGATTTCCTTATGAATGAGGCGCACAAAACACGGTACTCTGTCCACCCAGGAGCCGACAAGATGTATCAAGACCTTCGATACACCTACTGGTGGCCTGGCATGAAAAAGGATATTACTGTTTTTGTTTCCAAGTGCCTTACATGTTCCAAAGTAAAAGCTGAACATCAAAGACCTTCAGGACTTCTAACCCAACCTGAAATACCTGTATGGAAGTGGGAAAATATTACCATGGACTTCATTACCGGGTTACCTCGCACCTCCAGTGGGTATGACACTATATGGGTAATCATTGATCGTCTTACAAAATCAGCTCACTTCATTCCGATTCGCGAGGACTTCAAGAACGAGAAGTTAGCTCGTATCTACATCAGTGAGATCGTAAGCCGCCATGGTGTACCTTTAAGCATCATTTCAGACCGTGATGGTCGTTTCACTTCATGAACATGGCGAGCCGTACAAACCGCCTTGGGTACACGATTAGACCTCAGTACCGCTTTTCATCCTCAAACTGATGGACAATCTGAACGCACCATCCAAACTCTTGAAGACATGCTTCGAGCATGTGTCATAGACTTCAAGGGAAATTGGGACTCTCATCTACCATTAGTTGAATTTTCGTACAACAATAGTTATCACTCAAGTATCGGCATGGCTTCTTTCGAAGCTTTATATGGTCGTAAGTGCCGATCACCAGTATGTTGGCACGAAATTGGAGAAGCACAAATCACCGGTCCAGAATTAATTCAAGAAACAACAGACAAGATCCATCAAATTCGAAACAATCTTCTAGCGGCACAAAGTCGTCAAAAGAGTTATGCAGATAAACGACGAAAGCCCTTGGATTTAACGTTGGTGATCAAGTACTTTTAAAAGTATCACCGTGGAAGGGAGTAGTTCGTTTTGGCCAGAAGGGCAAGCTAGCACCACGCTACGTAGGACCTTTCAAGATACTCGAAAGAGTAGGACCTGTAGCATACAAGCTTGACCTACCAGAAGAGCTCAACAGAATTCATCCCACATTCCACGTATCAAACTTGAAGAAGTGCCTCGCCGATGAAAACCTCCATATTCCTCTAGAAGACATTCAAGTCGATGAATCTATGCATTTCATTGAAAGACCAGTAGAAATTATGGACTTCGGAGAGAAGCGTTTAAGACAAAGTCGTATTCCAATTGTCAGGGTACGCTGGGAGTCGAAACGAGGACCTGAGTTTACTTGAGAACGTGAAGACTCAATGCGCGAGAAATACCCACACCTTTTTCCTGTTACCACTACTACTTAAATTTCGGGACGAAATTTCTAAAAGTAGGGGATACTGTAACATCCGTCGAAAAACGGGTTTCCAAAACCCGCTTCGTTTATTAATCGAATAGTCAGTTATAATTTTTGTTGCGTATAAATGGTTCATTTTAATTTTAAACAATACATAATTAATAAACATTTTAGAATTTAAAAACTATAATCATTAAATGGTAAAAACAAGTGCTAAAAAATAAAATCAAGCTGCCGGGTTTCGAACCCGGGTCAGCCGGATCAAACAAAAAAACATCTCACCACTCCGCCACTTGATTCATTTGTGATAACTATTAAAACAAATAATATTTATAATAAAACTCGAAATCAAAGCGCCCAATCCGCAGTCGCCGGAATTACCGACGATTTCACGAGACTTCGACCGTTTCCTTTGACTGAACGCGTGTATTAACTTCGACATCGGTTATAACCGATGTCTAATCCCGCAATCCCAGTCATAACCGCCGGAAAAGTTTTGACCACGAATCAAGATCAAATTCGGACTCGATTCATTCTGTTTCTTCCCTATAAATACACACCCAAGCCTCTGGTAACCTTTTCGCTCAAAATCGCACAATTTATCGAAGTCTTAGCACTCGCCGGAGAAACTCTGCACTCGCCGGACTTTCACCGGAAAACCGGGACTTACACCAAATCGGTAAATTTCTCAACTCTTTCGTTTTCAATCCATTGTTAGACATATACTAACTTCAATCCTTCAACCAGAATCTGTTCCAGACGACGTTGCCGGAAATTCTGCACTCACCGGAAAATCTCTGGAAATTCTGAAATCACACTGTAAATCGGTACAATCATCTAAACCCCCTGATATCTCTTGTTTAGTCACTTAATTTCACAACTCATTGATCAAAACTGTTAATTGATCCGCTCAGACGGAATTCACAAATCAGAGCCGACGACCCTTGCCGGAGTTTTGAGAAAAACATCCTATTCGGTACATTCGAATCCGTAACTCTCTTTATCCATTACATTTCAATCAATTATATGTTCGACGAACGATTTAAACAAGAACAGTCGAACATCTTTGTCTGTGTCTTCATGAATGAAGAAGACGAAGTCGAACCTTGTGTATAAGTTTAATTAAAACAGGATATTAAACTGGGTTAGACACATAGTCCAGCAGTGGACTGTGTGCAATCACACAGCGCACGTCACGAGTTCGAATCTTACAATTCAGAATTAAAACCAGCCTTTTTAAAACCGAATCAGAACGAGTCACAGCATGTGTATAAGAATAATATAAACCGTAATTTAAACAGATTAGACACACAGCCCAACTGGTTGGGCTGTGCGCATACGAACCGAAGGACCCGAGTTCGACTCCGGGTCCCTGCAAGCGGTTCGGCCATTTTAAATCATTTTAATATTAACTCAAATAAAATAACAATTAATTAGTATATATATATATAATTAAAACAGAGAATATTTCGGGTTAGACACGTAGCTCAGTTGGTAGAGCTGCGTGCACGCGTACGAGAGGTCCCGGGTTCGAACCTCACTCAGTGCACACTCAACCACAGTCTGACCGGTCAACGGTCCGGTCAACGGTCAACAAAAGTCAAAAAAATTTATTATTTTATTTATTTATTTAATTTAAAAATCAATTAAAAATACTTAAAAATAATATTTTTGAAGTTAGAAAACGACCTTAAACTCACAAAAGTAAATCTAAAAATCCTATTAAAATTGTTAATTAAAAGTATTAGTCTCCAATAAAATCCAATTATTTTCCGAACCATTTTCGTTAATATTTTAGGTTAGTTCTTCCTCGTCGATCAAATCCCAAAACTCGTGCGCATCCAACAACATCAAAAGAACGCACCCAATGTGAGTGAATCTCTACCAATTCCCCGTTTTAATCACATTTTTGGGGTGTATCATGTGTCGCTTAATTATTTATTATATTTAAACACTTGTTCATCCATCATATCCGTGATCAAATGTGTATTCAATATGTATCAATTGTTGTGTGGATTATGTTTAGATTAAATTTATCATTTTCAGTACATGCATTACATTAGGCCCATCAGCTCCCCGTGGGAGACGGGTTGAGTACAGGTGCCTCGTTCGATCGGCTCCGTTTGATTGAGCCTTGATCTCACATACATCATCATACATTTCATACGATCGGCTCCGTTTGATTGAGCCTTGATCTCACAACACATTATCATTCATGTCATATACTCATTCAAGATGGTTTGTGATTGTTTGTTTATATATGTTTGCTCACAAATGAATATTGAACAACTTTTCAATATTAAATACAACAAGAAATCAATAACAGTGTTTTTAAACAAGGTTCACTCGCCAACTTTTGTTAACACAAAATTTCCCCCATTTTACACATGATACACGTTGAGGCAAGTAACACATAAGAGGGCCTAGAAGAATAAATCAGTTTAAGCTTTGGATTGTTTTACTTAGTTTCATTTCCTTGTATCTGTATGAATTTGATTTGAACATTTAAGTTGTAATTTTGAATTTAATAAATATGAAACATTTTAGTAAACATCATGAGCTTTGGTGATAACCCAATTATGCCCCAACTCTTATTCCGCTGGGGGTCGGGGTGTGACAATTCAAGAATAACCGCATGATTGAGTTTTGCAACGAGAAAGGAATTCTTCATGAATTCCGTGCTCCTTACACTCCATAATAAAACGGGGTGGCTGAGAGGAAGAACCGTACACTCATTGAAACTGCAAGAACCATGCTTGCTGATTCTAAACTTCCTGTCAGTTTCTGAAGTGAAGCTGTTGCATCGGCTTGTTATACGTTGAACAGAGTCTTAACTGTTAAACCTACCATGAAGACATGCTTCGAATTGCTAAACCAAAGGAAACCTAATTTGGAATATCTAGAACCATTCGGATCTCCTTGGACAGTCATTGATCCTGATGGGAAGTTTGGTGCAAAGTCATTAGAGGGTTTCTTTGTCGGTTATGCAAGTCCACTCAGGCGAGTTTATCTTCCTAGCATGAATCAAGTGATTCTCGCACAGCATGTCGACTGTCGCCGATACACAATGCCAACTCAAAAGGCAGGTGATGCTTGGTTGTTGAACTATGACAGCTTATGGAAATCTTTCGATCTTCTAGAAGAGCCGACTAAAGAAGAAGTTGCTATTCTATATCATCTACATCAGACAGCTAATCAAGAACAAGTTGTTAAACCGATGGTGATTACTCAACCACCTGTTGGAACATCTTCTTCTGGTGAAGGTCAAAGTAGTGTTCCAGATGAACCAGTGACACCTACCACAAAACCAGTGAATGCTACTGCAGAACCCATTCTTTCACAAGAGCATGATTCTGATTCTGATGAGGCTCCGACTTTGGATCAAGATGGAGAATCCAGTTCTGATGAGGAATCTGAGCAGATAACTAGTATGTTAAATCAATCTGCTGGCCCGAGGACAAGAAATGAAGCAACTTCTAGCATTCCTGCTGTTGATCTGGTGGTAGATCTGAATGTTACTAATCTGGAAAGTTCAGTTAGTGTTCCTAATGAGGTGATGCCGAGATCTTATTCTTACCATCCATCTGAAAATATTATTGGTGAATTACAAGCATGAATCAAAACAAGAAGCCAAATCAATAAATTGCTAAGTTGTTTCTACACAAAGGTGGCTCCGATTCAAGAATTTTGCTCTTATCACTGTTTTATATCACATATTGAGCCAAAATCAGTTACTGAGGCACTGGGTGATGAAAATTGGGTAATTGCAATGCAAGAGGAGTTACTACAATTTGAGAAATTGGGTGTATGGAAGCTTGTTGACCTCCCGGAGAATCAAAAGGTGATTAACACTAAGTGGGTTTTCAAGTATAAGTGTGACGATCGAGGAGTAATTGTACGAAACAAAGCTCGGCTTGTTGTCAAGGGATTTCATCAACAAGAAGGTATTGATTACATTGAGGTATACGCACCAGTTGTGAGATTAGAGTTTATCCGCATTTTCCTAGCGTTCGCGTCTTGGAAAGGATTTAAAGTGTACCAGCTAGATGTTAATTCCGCTTTTCTCTATGGCAAACTGAGGGAACAAGTGTATGTCGGCCAACCATCGGGGTTCGTGGATCCACTGAACAAGAAAAAGGCATTTCTCCTTAATAAAGCTTTGTATAGGTTGCATCAGGCCCCGAGAGCCTGGTACGAGACGTTATCTCAGCACCTAGTCGGCAACGGCTTTATCAGAGGCACAATGGATAGTAGACTTTTCACGAGAGAAGTTGGAAGTCATCTGCTGATCATACAAATATACGTGGATGACATTATCTTTGGTTCAACGAACGACGATCTCTGCAAAGAGTTCGAAGCTATTATGAAGAAAAAGTTTGAAATGAGCTCGATGGGTGAAATAATATTCTTTCTGGGATTGCAGGTTGATCAGCTGCCGGATGGTATCTTTATCCACCAAAGCAAGTACGTTCATGATATTCTGAAGAAGTTTGAGATGGATAGCACAAAGCGTTATCAACACCACTGGCACTCAACCATGGAATCTGCATTGATAAGCTTGGAACCAAAGTTGATGAGATTCTCATCGGTCGATGATAGGATCGTTGATGTATCTAACGGCATCGCGCTCGGATATCATGTATCCTACCTGCCTCTGCGCAAGATATCAGTCTAGTCCCAGAATATCTCACATGCAGATCGTGAAGCGAATTTTCAGATACTTGAAGGGTTGTCCAAGCACCGGCTTGTGGTACCCGAAGAATGACAACTTCGATCTGACGGGATATGCAGACTCTGATTTTGGTGTAGACAAATTGAATGCTAAATCTACTACAGTCGGTTGCCAATTTTTTGGAACGCGTTTGGTAACATGGTAGTGTAAGAAGCAAACCACGGTCTCTCTCTCGACCTGTGAGGCTGAGTATATCTTAGCTTCCAACTGTTGTTCATAACTTTTGCGGATCTAACAACAGATGAGAGACTATGGATTGCAATTTCTTGACACACCGTTGTATGTAGATAATAAGGCAGCAATCGACATAACGAAAATCCTGTTCATCACTCTCGAACTACACATATTGAGATTCGTTACCACTTTATTCTTGATTGCTATGAAAAAAGATTGGTACGAATTGAGAAAATCCACACCGATGAACAAAAAGCTGATTTTTATACAAAACCATTTGGTCTAACAAAGTTTAAATACTTAATGAGGCTTAACGGTATGAAAAATCTTTTGACAGGTGCGGATGCAGAGGTTGAATATGGATCGGACGATGAGTTCTCGTGATCCTCATTGGTTTGTTACTTTTTAGGATTAGATTTCTTTAAAACTAAATCCAAAAATATGTTTTCGATTTTAGGGGGAGAAATAAAACGAGAGAATACAAAAACACATAAAAAGCAAAATGTAAAATAAAAACATAAAAAAAAGACAAAACGAATTTTGTGTCAAAAAGGAAATGACAGTACATCAGTGGACTATCACAGTATGCTAAAGATTTGTAAAGCTTAAAAGGTCTAAACAAGTCTTACTGTGGATGTATCGATAGGCTTTACACGTTCAGTAGATTGTTTCCGGGATATAAACTAAATTTTACAAGTGCTTAATTTGTGGATTAACATCTCTCGGATATATGGACTTAGTATTCCGAAATTTCGTTTGAGAGATTGCCTGATTCTGAGATACGAGGTCTTTATAGATAATTGATATCTGGGGTATTACAAGTTCTTCTGATTTTGCGTAAGCAATGGCCTAGAACTTCTATAATACTTTTGCTAAAAACCCTAAACTGCAACGATTTGAAAGTAAGATCTAATCAATTTCAGTTAAAAGATTCCATATTGGAACATCACCTTTAAGTCGAGCCTTCATCTCTTTGTCGATACGGTGGTATTAACCTGAGCTCTCAAGGCCTCACATAACCCAGATACAGATATCAATTACGCTATATTCACGTGTAAGATCGAATCTAGAGAATCTTGATACAGGAGTATATTCTGAGATGGGAACCATAGTTAAGTCAAGTTTCTTTAATCTACATAACATATCTTGGAACAATTGAGAAATGTGTCAAAGTTTAAGTGGACAAACATATCGACAATCTAGGTATATTTGTTTAAAACTTAAAGTCATTAAAAGGTCAACGGTACTGGGGATATGTCTCAAACAACTGATATGATCCTTAGACACCAATTCACAAAAATATGTCTGTAAATATGTTTGTACATAGATTCATTTCATTACAGATTAAACCCAAAAAGATTTTCGGTGTGTTTTAGTATAAACTTTCTAAAAATCAAAAAGAATTTTGTTTCTATCTTGTTTTCAACAGCCAATGATGGAAAGCGGATCTTCGAAGTTCGGGAAGGTGCTAAACACTGGGAATCCTGGTGACAACAGGTTGGGAGCTAATCAGTAGATTCAAAAATGAGTCGAAACGATTAAAAGTTCATTAATTTGAAACTTTACATTGTTTAAAACTTTAGTTTGTTCATAACGGGTCAAACCGAGGTCATTAACTTGGACTTGATAGACAAATCAGTTAACCAAGGTCATTAACTTAGGCTTGGTCAACTGAGTGGATTTTCAAAAACTGATAAAAGTGAAGGATTAAATGGTAAAAATCTTAAAAAGTTTGATAAAATAAAAACAATGAACCAACTTCGGACGAAGTTAATGTTTGTTTTTGATTTGTTTTGTGATCACTTCGTCCTAAGTACATCTATAAGGAAATAATTGTTTTGTGATCACTTCGTCCGAATTACATTCATAAGGGGGTATATATAGGGAACTTCGGACAAAATGTTCAAATATCAGTGTGTGTTCTTTGAGAGGCGTCTTTGTGCGAACTAGTAACTGCAATCGAGATAACGTTACTCTGCTCAAATTGATACTTGATCTAGGTGATTAGCAAACCTATTTCAATGGTTGTGGTGAGATTAATCGTTAAAAACCATGAATTTGATGTTAAACAGTTGTGTCGAACCTATAAGTGTAAAATCTGATAGATTTAGGCTTTGTATGATAAAATTGAACGATGAGAAACCTTAAACGACATATATAACTGATAAATGAATCATCAATTTGATCGCTTGAAAAGAAATAGAGTTGCAGGTTTTTGTGATGTGTTGGGGACGATGACCTAGTTCGTACGAACTAGGTCATGATCTTATCAAAATCTTTGAGTCCCACTTCGTGCGAAGTAGTAACCTGCAAATCTGAATTTGTTGTTATAATGTCTTAGTTCATGCGAAGTAATGGATTGTTGGTCTAAAATGTGTTGTCTATGTAGTCCAGTTCGTGAGAAGTTGTTCTTTTATGTGATAAAATGTCAAAACTTTTCTAAGTGTAATTTTTGTGACGTGCAGCAAATTGTGCAGCTGAAGTATTCAAGGTTTCACAATACAAGCGTAACATTGGATAAGAAGACATTTCCTGGTCTTGAACCATTCTCCGATGTGTTGGACTTTATTAAGCGATTGCCAGTGACAAAAGCTATCACAGATAAACATATCGTATATCGTTCACACGTCAACTTCTTCTGGACAATGCATTAGATCCTACAGGTTTTGATGAACGAATGGTCGAAGGATGTTTTTATAGAATGGGTTATCGTGGTCATGTGAACGCAACATCATTTAAGGAGGGCTGTCTCGGTCTACCTTATAAGTTCTTCCTACACGCCTTAATACATGCTTTCAGTCATAGAAGAGATGGGTTAGACGATGTGCAGGATTACATGATGTGTATGGCGACTGCACTTGTCTTAAACAAGAAGTTTAACTATTCTCGCGTCGTGTTTGAGCACATGTCAAAGAATACAGGAGATGAAAAGTTTCTGCTTTATCCTCGATTTGTTAAGATGCTAATTGATGAGAAGTTAAATGATATTGCGAAGGATCCAAATGATGTGTTTTACTTACATCATATGGATGAAGATACTCTGAAGAAGTTAAAGACTTATCAAAGGCAGGATTAAACTCCAACTACTAAGCTAATGTTTGGTGCAATCGTTAAAGCTGACTATGTATCACCACCAGATGGTAAATGGAGAAAAGCTGGTAGTGGTGATGAAAGGGATGAATTGAAATGTCTAGAAGATTTCAAAGAAAAATGAAGTCAGTGGTATATAAAGACAGAGCCTGAGAAAAAGAAACGTAAAAGAGCCTCAAAGAAAGTTGAAATGATGTTGATAGACGAACCAGATAGTGAACCTGAGAATGTCGAAAATGTTGCTGGTTCTAGGGCAGCAGTGAATGTTGAAAGTCAAGAAGTTGAAAAGGTAACCGTTGAAGGTGATAATGATGATGTAATTTATGCTACTTCTGATAAAGACGATGAATCGTCTGAAGATTCTGCAGATATTCGTCAGAAAAAGATTGAAAAATAATTGGAGGAAGAAAGATTGAAGAAACGTGGTGAAGATTTATATGTGCCTTCTGACGAAGAATCCGATGAAGATAGGCCCAAAAAGAAAAAAATTAAACGTGTAAAAGCAAAAGCTGTTGATGGCAATAAAACAACTGGATCTCCAAGTACGAAAGGAAGAAAGTTACCTAAACGAAGATACATTAGCCAGAGAAAGAAAGTTGTTACACCATCGCAGGCATCTTCAGTGCGAGAACAACCTCCACTTACTTCTGAAGTTCAACAACCTCCAACTTCAAAAGTTCAAGAGCAACCAACTACTTATATTCAAGAACCACCTGTGATTATTCAAGGAAGCACATCCACACCAAAGAAAATTCCACTGCAGGTTACTCCAAAGACTATTCTGAGAGCAATGCCAAAGTCTAAACACTCAACGCCACAGAATGTTAGAGATTTTAAAGATGCGTTTGGTGATATTCCAGATAATGTTACTGAAAACATCACTTCTGAAGATTTGGCTGATATGTTTAAAGAAACAAAGCCTGAAGAGTTAGAAAGGCGAATCGAAGCTCTTGAAGAGAAGATCAAACAAAACGAAGTTGAGAAGGAGGTTTTGGAGAAGAGAGTAAACTTTCAGGAAGATGATTGTGGTTTCTTGAAGGATATGGTTGAAAGTTTAGGTTCTGATAATGAAAGACTGAGAAAAGTAATTGATGAACTTGAAGTAGAGAAAGCTCAGAACAGTAAAAGATTCAGCATGTTGCAGCGTGTGTTAACGAATAGTCTGGGTATAGACTTTATTGCTGAATATAATAGAATAGAAATTCAAGATGAAAAGGAGCGAGCTGAGAAAGAAATGGCTACGCAGGGAAAGGGAAAAGGTGTTGAAGACAATGTTGAACTGGTGATTGGTGAAAGTTCAAAGTCTACCGAGCAGCCTATTGTTGAAGAAACCCCTATTGTTGTTGAGCAAGAGTCTAAAGGTTGATGAAATTGTTAAAACTACTACTGTTACAGAGCAAAAAGCAGAGAATGAAGCAGAAAAAGACCAGGAAGATGAAAAACCTGATGATGATGATCCTGCTAATGACGATAAAGATGATTCTGATCACGATGACAATGATAATGATGGTCAGGGGGGTTGGTCTCACTATTGAGTCTGTAAAGTTACACGATGAATTTGATTATGACTCTGTGTTAAACGATGAAATGAATGTTGAGAATGAACAAGTTCAAGGGGAGCAGACAGGACCAACTAACACTGAAGCGTCAGGAATCTTCACAGCTAATCCTGTTACAGTTGTTCCTGATAGCTATAAGCCGATGATGCTAATGTTGGAACATAACGTCGAAAAAGGAGAATTTGTGCATAATTATACAAAGGAAGAATTGGCCAAAATGCTAGAAATTGATGCTGATTCATTTGATTTTGATTTTGAGGAAGAATTAGTTAATATCAGCACATTCGAGCCGAATAGTTATATTTACAAGAAAGTGCCTGAAGCAGACGACTATGATCGAGTTATTATTGAAGATGCTTCAGACGACGAAGTTGAAAAGTATTCTGGTGCTGACACGTATAGTTTTCCAACATTTGAAGAGATTATGAAAGAAATTGATCTAGGCTTGCTGAAAAGAAAGATCGACGAAGTTGTTAAAGATGGAAGCATTCCTAAACGATTATCCAAATAAGAGATTGCTGAAGCAAAGAAGTATTGGTTTAAAGAGATGCCAAAAGAAAGAAAATTCAAACGTCCATTGGCATTCTTTACACAAGATAAGGATAAATCACTTGGAGACATTCTAAGTTGGGGTTGGATTAGGGAGTTGAACGTTTATGCAATTAAAAGAGAGTTTGGTGTTCAGTATTTTTGATATCTGAATGACTTGAAAAGTTTACCATTTCTGGGATGTTGAAGAATTGGTGTAGACTAAGAACATCAGTTATCAAATGAAGTTTGTTGATCAAAGATTGTGGAAAGTGATAAAATTTGAAGCGATGCATGGTTTCAATCACTAGAAACCATTTATTCCAAAACGCAGTATAAAGATCAAGAAAGTGACGAAAGAAAAAGACATAACATTGATTTGAGGCCTAAAGTCATGAAGAATATGCCTCTCAAACCAATTGAGCAAGATTTCCATCCTTACTTCTTATGGTGGCAAACAGACCTTGAAACTTGTGAAGCTGTAATTGTATTAAGGGCTAACGGAAATTGGGATATCACTAAGGAAGAAACTCCTGAATTGATCGAACGTCGAAGGATATGGGGTTTATGGAGAACTATAAGGATACTAGACCGATGTGGCTAGTAAATTGTTCCAAGGAGGAGCTTAAATGTTTATTTTTCAGTAAGATATGTTATGACAAACGTGAAGAAACGCAAGCGAAACAATACCAAGGTGTGATAAATGTTTGCTACGCACACGGTATTAATTCAAGGCATATGTGGGAATCGAAGTGGCAAGAACTTGAACGTAAAAGAGTTTCTAAAGGAAGAGAAGCGTTTGGAAAAGATACATGAAAGAGGGAGAGAGGTTCGTCTTAGAAGGTTTCAGTTTATGAAATGGACGCCTCCTACTGATCAAACGCCGATACCAAAGCAAGAACGAAGGAAGAAGCCTTACAAGAACTGCTTTGGACGTTAAAGTCAGATTTTGAAGATAGAAGGTTTTGAAGACTGATCAAGACTACGACATTATCCAAGGGGGAGTCTGTTAGTACACGATGTCTATTGTCTAAGTCTTAGATCGAGTCTGTATGAATTAGGGTTTAAAATGTTAGATTTGAAGTTATTTATGTATGTTAGGGACTAAGTTCGCACGAAGTTATATTGTAGTGGACTAGTTCGCACGAAGTTACACTTCGTACGAACAAGTTCTTGGTCGGTTTGGTGCGAACTTGTTAGCCTATAAATAGCCGTCTTGAGTCTTTCATTTGTAACACTTTTGCAAACTTTACAGCGGAGCTCTGTCAGTCTGGAAACTCAATGTACTTGATTTGGACTTAATAAACTGACATTTAATCTGCTAATCTCATGTATTTGTCACTATTACATGTAATTTCCGCTTACGTGGACTAGATAACAAATCTAGGTACCGTAACTAAGGAACGGATCGATCCTACAGAAAAACACACCTATACATGTCGTAATTTGACGTATTTTGCCATTGCACGTCATTTTTGGAAATTTATGGTCTATACGGCATGTTCCGGATAAGTTCAGTCACGTGTGTTGCTGTTTTCCATGATTTCGTGTGATTCTCTTTTGATTTCACTTGTATTTCAACGTGTCGTGTTGCATGTATACACGTCCTACCAGATCAGTACTTGACGTATTTTGTCATTAAATGTTGTATTATTATGTTTATCATCACGATTGTTGCGTGCTATCACGTATTTTGGCCATACGGTTCGTGTCGGTGACATTCGGTAGGTCACAAACATACTTAATCTACATCTTTCTGAGCAATAACAATCGCAAACACACTTTCAGTAGGTCAAAGTTAACTTTCTGATAAACATACTTAACCTACATGAAAAAAGCGCTTATTTAGACAATCTGGGATTATGTTCCGTTTTACGGAAGGAGACAAGTTCGGGTCACGTCAAGACGCCTGTCATGAACCATATTCAAGTAAAGAATGAGACTAGTTCCAAGATAACGAAGGAGACAAATTCGCGTCACGTCAATCATCCTTGCTTTATTTTAGCCCTGAAGAAATGATGCTTCGAGACGATAGAGGTAGATCATTGTTTGTCCAACTCAACAAACATGGTAAAAAAACGATTATATCTTGGACGTGGTTTTAGAGATTTCCTGGTTGCGAACGGACTAATGGAAGGTAATGCGTACAAGTTTGAGCTGGGTTGTAAACGGACTAATGGAAGGTAATGCGTACATAATCACAGATTGTCTAAGAAGCAGTTGGTATGTGTTTCGAGCTGTAACATCCGTCAAAAAACGGATTTTACCAAACCCGCTCCGTTTATTAACCGAACAATCAGTTAAAAATTTCGTTGCGAATTTAATGCCCAAAATAATTTTAAGCGATACATAATTAATTATTAAATGGGAATATACAATTAGTTTTTGAAAAACTGTTAAAAATAAGAAAATAAAAATAATATGTCACTGCCGGGTTTCGAACCGGGTCAGTCAGCCGGTTCAGCAACTTAACACACGCGCACTAAACCACTGCGCCACTGATGTTTCTTGTTAAATGTTAGAACCATTTAATTCATATCATGACTTTCCGAATTCAAAATCGGCGCCCAAATGCAGTCGTCGGAAATCCCGGCGATCTCGCCAAGAATTAACGACATCTTCAGTTATAACGTAAACATTTACTAAGACATCGGTTATAACCGACGTCTGAGTCCGCGAAACAAACCATAACCGCCGGAGAAATTATAACCGACGAATCAAGTCGGAAATCGGACCAAATCCATCGACGACTTGCCCTATAAATACCCCCTCGAACCTCTGCAAACTTTTTCGCTCAAAACCGCACCCTTTCTCGGCGAAAACTCACTCGCCGGAAATTTTCTGCTCATCGCCGGAAAACCGAACCCTCCATTTCTGAGCCTTATTGAACCCCCTAAGCTTATACCGAAGTCACCCATATCTTTTTCAAACTTTCTGAAGACTCGCTGCTGCAAGACACACGACGCCGGAACCTGTTGCTGTCGCCGGAGTTCTGCCGGAAAACAGAGGAGTCCAGTCGGTATACCTTTCGCCTGATTTCTTTTTCTTTTCACTTATATCCCACCTGTAATTAACTGAAACACGCTAAATAAACCTGATTAAAACTTCGAACCAGTCAGTCATCGTTCCTGGTTAAGACTGACGAGGAAGACGATGTTCGGTAATGTTTAAGTATAATTAAAAGCAAGATATTACTCGGGTTAGACACACAGTCCAGCGGTGGACTGTGTGCACAATAAACACACTAACGTCTCGAGTTCGAATCTTGTCCCACACACGCTGCCCTAATAAAAATGTCTTTTTTTTGTTAACTGAACCGGATTCATTTCATATATATGTTAAGTATATTAATAACCGGAATAATAACCAAGTTAGACACACAGTCCAGTGGTGGACTGTGTGTATGTTTAAATCACAGGTCACGAGTTCGAGTCCGGGCTACCGCACCGGCCCGGATAATTATTAAACTTTTTTATTTAAGACAGAAAAGGAAATGTTCAGTTTGTATTTAAGAATAATAAAAATCAGTTTAGTTAACAAGTTGGACACACAGTCCAGCGGTGGACTGTGTGTTAGCATAACCCACAGGTCCCGGGTTCGAGACCTGTGGAGCGCACCGAGTCTTGGATTAAAATCGTTTTTAGAAAATAAATGATTTTCGGTTTAAACTAATTAGTATATAAATATAATTAAAAACAGAAATATTTCGGGTTAGACACGTAGCTCAGTTGGTAGAGCTGCGTGCACGCGTACGGGAGGTCTCGGGTTCGAGCCTCACTCAGCGCACACATAAACGATTCGAACCGGTCAAAGTCAACAGTCAACGGTCAATGGTCAACGGTCAACGGTCAAAAAAAATCAAAAATTTTTTATTATTTTTATTTATTTATTTTAATTAAAAATCAATTAAAAATACTTAAAAATAACATTTTTAAGCTTAGAAAATAGCCTTAAACTCACAAAAATACACCCAACAATCCTACTAAAATGGATCAATAAAATCCGTTTACTTACCGAACCAAAATGTTATTTATCTAGGTTAATTTCACTCGTGGTTAAAACCACTTCGCGTGCATTCAACATCATCAACCGAACGCACCCACTGTGAGTGAATCTTACAACTCCCCCTTTTAATTACACGTTTTGGGGTGTGTCATGTGTCACAAAATAATTAACTCGTTTATTTAATCTTGTGCCATACCATATCGTGATCTAAACTTAGATTGTTTATATTGTTGTGATTACTTATTTCATTTTGTCAAATCATATGAAATTCATTCATTAAGCCCATCAGTTCCTCATGGGAGACGAGTTGAACAACGCGTGCCTCAAAACCAATCCATTATTGTTCATGTGTATATCATTGAGTTTATATTGTTTGTAGTTATGTCTTTCATATTATCATGTTTATGCAATTCATTCATTAGGCCCATCAGTTCCTCGTGAGAGACGAGTAGAGCAACGCGTGCCTCTAAACGTTCCATTATTGTTCATGTTTGCTTTATTTAATATCTAATGATTGTTGAATAAGTTTACATCTATTTTTACTCATGTGTGGTTGTGCACTCATTTCATAATCAATTAAATAAACTTGTTCAAATGTTTTCCATAGGATTCACTCGCCAACTTTATGTTGATCCAAAAACCCTTTTACACATGATACAGGTGACAGGGTGAAGCAAGGAAAACATAGGAAATGCCTTAGAAGAAAACAAAGAAGCTTAGATTGATGTTTAGGTCATTGATGTAATTATGATTGTAAATTCCCATTAAAATTGTATTTAATGAATATGAAACGTATAATAAATGTCATGAGCTTTGATGATAACCCAATCATGCCCCGATCACCTTTTCCGCTGCGGGTCGGGGTGTGACAGATTGGTATCAGAGCCATGACTATAGGGATATAGGATAGGTTATTAGACCCTTAGAGCCTATACTATAGTCTGCCTAAATTTTAATTGATTAGGTGGTTACATACAAACTTGTGATATTTATTTGTTTCATATTTGTTTATATTCACAGTCAAACATACATGCTTAAATACATATTCATTATACATATATCAATGTTCATATGTTCAATTCATTTTCATACTTTCATTATTCAAAGATCTTGTTGCAATTTTCAAATCTCATCAAAGTAAGTTCTGCGACGGGCATGTAGTAACTGGAAGGGTACAAGTACCGGTAGTCGGAACGTCCTGTCTAGGTTGGCATTCGTATAAATCCAATATAACGGACCAGTTTGCCTACCTGGGGACCAACGGTGAGAGTACGAAGGACCTATTAGGCCAAAGCATGCCACACCAAACGTCGTTCGAACTAACCCACTTTGAGGTGTCACCGTGTCTACACCTGGACACATTCCGAATATCACACGTTGTATACATATTTCTCGATTTTCTCCGGGTTTTAGTGTACGCAACCAGGCAAACCCGTGCGAACCATATGAAAAACCGGTATTCATGGGGGCCCACATGATTACAAAGGTAAAGTATGGCGGCATGTAGGGCCTAATGGCGAGCAAAGCCCAAGACATCCAATGGATGTAGTAGATTTATTTTTCTATAATTATTTTATGAATGATCATTCCTAGTGCGACCCATGATCCCAAATCGCTCAACAAATGGCTGCCGTAATACCCAACATTATAATCCAAGTCCAACAAACACTTACTGCTAATCCTGTCAATCAAGAAAACCAAAACATTATCAAATCACCCTCAAATACCACTAAATGCACCTACAAGCATTTCAAATCATGCGACCCTCCAAAATACAAAGGGACTGAAGGCGTCACCGCTCTCCTCCATTGGTTTGAAGAAATGGAGAACACCTTTCTAAATTGCGATTGCCCCGATGATCGCAAAGTGCGATATGCTACCAGTCGATTATATGGGATAGCACTTACTTGGTGGAATACAGAGAAGGCCAAACGAGGTGTGGAAGATGCTATGACCTTAACTTGGAATGAATTGAAGGAAATCATGACCAGACGATTTTGCCCAAGGAGCGAAATCAAGAAATTAGAAGATGAATTTTATTCGTTGAAGCAAAGGGAAGGAGACCACACCAAATACAACAAAAGATTCCTCGAGTTACATCAAATGGTTCCCAACATGTTCACTCCCCTCTACCGTTTGATCGAGCACTACATTCGTGGTCTTCCGTCAAAGATTCAAGACTATGTAATAAGTACCTCGCCTGCAACTTTGGAAGCGGCAATGGAGTTAGCAACAGAGCTTACCGAGAACCGAATCCGAAACAAAGACTTCAAGGAGGAGAAGAGGAAGGATAAAGCATCGACTGAAACCTCCGACTCCACCCAAACCGAACCCCCTTCTCAACCCAATTCTAAGAGAAAAAGAGACGGGCAACTTTTCGCTGCTATCCAACGGAATCAACCAATTTCACACGCCATACCCATCCAAGCTATCCCAATCACCCAAGTGGCACCCAACTCAACTTACCCAAATAAGAAACCATATCTTGGACCTCACCCTCGATGCAACAACTGTTTTTATCACCATCCCCTTACCTTACCTTGTCGACTATGTGCAACTTGTGTGACGCTATGGTCATTTGAGCAAGGTTTGCCGCACCTTTCAAAACCAAACCTCTTCCCCTACTCAAACCATGAACCAAACCTATCAACAACCCCGTGTTCCCATATGTTCGAGCTTGTTTCAATTGTGGCGACCCTACCCACTTTAGAAACACATGCCCTCAATTGGTTAATGTCATCAACACTCAAGCCCAATCAAACCCAGTTAACCAAGTAAACCAAGAAAACCCAACCACTAGGCCACCAGCAAGAGGAAAAGTCTTCAATATCAACGCCAATCCTGTCGAAGATAATGACGGCCCAAACGAAGATACCCAACTAGTCCTCTTCACCGAAGATCCAGATTCAACTCCTATCGTTTAGTTTTATGTTTTTCTTTATCACATAGAACCAAACATAACTTAAGGATAAAGCCAATGAAACTTTGACGAGAATACAGTGGATACGCCGCTGGTACTTCCTATATATAAGTATTCTTGTCAAAGGATCAGAAGCATTATCTGGCGGTTATGAGAGGTTCCATGTGTAGACTGTTAGAGTAATTATTGTTTATTATTTTCAGTATATGCAATTGCCGAGGCCGCCGCTCCCCATTTATGAGCGTTGAGCATGTTCCCCATTTTATTATGCGGTTGAACCTGGCGTGCCCGCATACGATCGGCTCCGTTTGATTGAGCCTTGATCGCACAGTTCATTTTACATTTTCATTACATGCAATACGATCGGCTCCGTTTGATTGAGCCTTGATCGCACAGACATTTTCATTTTCAGTACATGCAATACGATCGGCTCCGTTTGATTGAGCCTTGATCGCACAGACATTTTCATTATCAGTATCTTGTGGTTGTTGTGTTTGTTGTAGAGTCGCATAGAACTAATCATAACTTGCGGATAAAGTCAATGAGAATTTGACAAGAATATGGTGGATACGCCGCTGGTACTTCCTATATATAAGTATTCTTGTCAAATGATCGAAGGCATTATCAGGCGGTTATGAGAGGTTCCATGCATAGGCTGTTTGTGTGATTGTTGTTTAGATTAAGTTATTCATTTTCAGTACATGCAATATGATCGGCTCCGTTTGATTGAGCCTTGATCGCACAGACAATTTTCATTTTCAGTACATGCAATACGATCGGCTCCGTTTGATTGAGCCTTGATCGCACAGACATTTCATTATCAGTATTTTGTGGTTGTTGTGTTTGTAGTAGAGTCACATAGAACTAATCATAACTTATGGATAAAGTCAATGAAAATTTGACAAGAATATGGTGGATACACCGCTGGTACTTCCTATATATAAGTATTCTTGTCAAATGATCGGAGGCATTATCAGGCGGTTATGAGAGGTTCCATGTATAGGTTGTTGTGTGATTGTTGTTTAGATTAAGTTTATTATTTTCAGTACATGCAATACGATCGGCTCCGCTTGATTGAGCCTTGATCACACAGACAATTTCATTTTCAGTACATGCAATACGATCGGCTCGGTTTGATTGAGCCTTGATCGCACAGACATTTTTCATTTCAGTATTTTATGTTTGTTGTATTGGTTGTAGAGTTATATAGGACTAATCATAATTCACTGATAAAACCAATGAAAATTTGACAAGAATATGGTGGATACGCCGTTGGTACTTCCTATATATAAGTATTCTTGTCAGAGGATCAGAGGCATTGTCAGACGGTTATGAGAAGTTCTATGTAGGATTTAGTAGTTTCTTGGTAACTAATCATAACTTGTGGATAAAACCAATGAAAATTTGGCAAGAATATGGTGGATACGCCGCTGGTACTTCCTATATATAAGTATTCTTGCCAAAGGATCAGAGGCATTATCAGGCGGTTATGAGAAGTTCCATGTAGGTTTTAGTATTGCCTTGGTTGAAATTTGTGTTACATTTATATCATCTTGCTATTTAAAGAGATTGGATTGTGTTCCATTTCTACATAAACTAACCTCTCCATCATAACAAACGAGAGAGGAACTGCCACCATTCAAACATATATGCTATCAGAATGTGGATTCAAATATTAGCTGTTGTGTTTATTTATGTTCTATATTCATAGAACCAATCATAACTTACTGATATTAGCTGTTGTGTTTATTTATGTTCAAATATTAGCTGTTGTGTTTATTTATGTTCCATGTAGGTTGTAGTATTAGAAGTTTTGCCTTAGGATATAACCATACCCTTTCAAACATATCCAGACTTTTATGCATGATATCATAGTTAGCGAATAAATTCTGCTTATCAACACTTTTACAGTAGGCAACAAAAAGCGATTCCTGTAATAGGGTACTTAACCCTTACAAGGAACGTTACCGCCTCGAACAAAAACTTAAACCCTTACTTCTTCTAAGCATGTAACTGTCAAACTAAACACCATCATTCTTTTAGTCAAATATATCACTATTTAAATTTCGGGACGAAATTTCTAAAAAGCAGGGGATACTGTAACATCCGTCAAAAAACGGATTTTACCAAACCCGCTCCGTTTATTAACCGAACAATCAGTTAAAAATTTCGTTGCGAATTTAATGCCCAAAATAATTTTAAGCGATACATAATTAATTATTAAATGGGAATATACAATTAGTTTTTGAAAAACTGTTAAAAATAAGAAAATAAAAATAATTTGTCACTGCCGGGTTTTGAACCCGGGTCAGTCAGCCGGTTTAGCAACTTAACACACGCGCACTAAACCACTGCGCCACTGATGTTTCTTGTTAAATGTTAGAACCATTTAATTCATATCATGACTTTCCGAATTCAAAATCGGCGCCCAAATGCAGTCGTCGGAAATCCCGGCGATCTCGCCAAGAATTAACGACATCTTCAGTTATAACGTAAACATTTACTAAGACATCGGTTATAACCGACGTCTGAGTCCGCGAAACAAACCATAACCGCCGGAGAAATTATAACCGACGAATCAAGTCGGAAATCGGACCAAATCCATCGACGACTTGCCCTATAAATACCCCCTCGAACCTCTGCAAACTTTTTCGCTCAAAACCGCACCCTTTCTCGGCGAAAACTCACTCGCCGGAAATTTTCTGCTCATCGCCGGAAAACCGAACCCTCCATTTCTGAGCCTTATTGAACCCCCTAAGCTTATACCGAAGTCACCCATATCTTTTTCAAACTTTCTGAAGACTCGCTGCTGCAAGACACACGACGCCGGAACCTGTTGCTGTCGCCGGAGTTCTGCCGGAAAACAGAGGAGTCCAGTCGGTATACCTTTCGCCTGATTTCTTTTTCTTTTCACTTATATCCCACCTGTAATTAACTGAAACACGCTAAATAAACCTGATTAAAACTTCGAACCAGTCAGTCATCGTTCCTGGTTAAGACTGACGAGGAAGACGATGTTCGGTAATGTTTAAGTATAATTAAAAGCAAGATATTACTCGGGTTAGACACACAGTCCAGCGGTGGACTGTGTGCACAATAAACACACTAACGTCTCGAGTTCGAATCTTGTCCCACACACGCTGCCCTAATAAAAATGTCTTTTTTTTGTTAACTGAACCGGATTCATTTCATATATATGTTAAGTATATTAATAACCGGAATAATAACCAAGTTAGACACACAGTCCAGTGGTGGACTGTGTGTATGTTTAAATCACAGGTCACGAGTTCGAGTCCGGGCTACCGCACCGGCCCGGATAATTATTAAACTTTTTTATTTAAGACAGAAAAGGAAATGTTCAGTTTGTATTTAAGAATAATAAAAATCAGTTTAGTTAACAAGTTGGACACACAGTCCAGCGGTGGACTGTGTGTTAGCATAACCCACAGGTCCCGGGTTCGAGACCTGTGGAGCGCACCGAGTCTTGGATTAAAATCGTTTTTAGAAAATAAATGATTTTCGGTTTAAACTAATTAGTATATAAATATAATTAAAAACAGAAATATTTCGGGTTAGACACGTAGCTCAGTTGGTAGAGCTGCGTGCACGCGTACGGGAGGTCTCGGGTTCGAGCCTCACTCAGCGCACACATAAACGATTCGAACCGGTCAAAGTCAACAGTCAACGGTCAATGGTCAACGGTCAACGGTCAAAAAAAATCAAAAATTTTTTATTATTTTTATTTATTTATTTTAATTAAAAATCAATTAAAAATACTTAAAAATAACATTTTTAAGCTTAGAAAATAGCCTTAAACTCACAAAAATACACCCAACAATCCTACTAAAATGGATCAATAAAATCCGTTTACTTACCGAACCAAAATGTTATTTATCTAGGTTAATTTCACTCGTGGTTAAAACCACTTCGCGTGCATTCAACATCATCAACCGAACGCACCCACTGTGAGTGAATCTTACAACTCCCCCTTTTAATTACACGTTTTGGGGTGTGTCATGTGTCACAAAATAATTAACTCGTTTATTTAATCTTGTGCCATACCATATCGTGATCTAAACTTAGATTGTTTATATTGTTGTGATTACTTATTTCATTTTGTCAAATCATATGAAATTCATTCATTAAGCCCATCAGTTCCTCATGGGAGACGAGTTGAACAACGCGTGCCTCAAAACCAATCCATTATTGTTCATGTGTATATCATTGAGTTTATATTGTTTGTAGTTATGTCTTTCATATTATCATGTTTATGCAATTCATTCATTAGGCCCATCAGTTCCTCGTGAGAGACGAGTAGAGCAACGCGTGCCTCTAAACGTTCCATTATTGTTCATGTTTGCTTTATTTAATATCTAATGATTGTTGAATAAGTTTACATCTATTTTTACTCATGTGTGGTTGTGCACTCATTTCATAATCAATTAAATAAACTTGTTCAAATGTTTTCCATAGGATTCACTCGCCAACTTTATGTTGATCCAAAAACCCTTTTACACATGATACAGGTGACAGGGTGAAGCAAGGAAAACATAGGAAATGCCTTAGAAGAAAACAAAGAAGCTTAGATTGATGTTTAGGTCATTGATGTAATTATGATTGTAAATTCCCATTAAAATTGTATTTAATGAATATGAAACGTATAATAAATGTCATGAGCTTTGATGATAACCCAATCATGCCCCGATCACCTTTTCCGCTGCGGGTCGGGGTGTGACAGATTGGTATCAGAGCCATGACTATAGGGATATAGGATAGGTTATTAGACCCTTAGAGCCTATACTATAGTCTGCCTAAATTTTAATTGATTAGGTGGTTACATACAAACTTGTGATATTTATTTGTTTCATATTTGTTTATATTCACAGTCAAACATACATGCTTAAATACATATTCATTATACATATATCAATGTTCATATGTTCAATTCATTTTCATACTTTCATTATTCAAAGATCTTGTTGCAATTTTCAAATCTCATCAAAGTAAGTTCTGCGACGGGCATGTAGTAACTGGAAGGGTACAAGTACCGGTAGTCGGAACGTCCTGTCTAGGTTGGCATTCGTATAAATCCAATATAACGGACCAGTTTGCCTACCTGGGGACCAACGGTGAGAGTACGAAGGACCTATTAGGCCAAAGCATGCCACACCAAACGTCGTTCGAACTAACCCACTTTGAGGTGTCACCGTGTCTACACCTGGACACATTCCGAATATCACACGTTGTATACATATTTCTCGATTTTCTCCGGGTTTTAGTGTACGCAACCAGGCAAACCCGTGCGAACCATATGAAAAACCGGTATTCATGGGGGCCCACATGATTACAAAGGTAAAGTATGGCGGCATGTAGGGCCTAATGGCGAGCAAAGCCCAAGACATCCAATGGATGTAGTAGATTTATTTTTCTATAATTATTTTATGAATGATCATTCCTAGTGCGACCCATGATCCCAAATCGCTCAACAAATGGCTGCCGTAATACCCAACATTATAATCCAAGTCCAACAAACACTTACTGCTAATCCTGTCAATCAAGAAAACCAAAACATTATCAAATCACCCTCAAATACCACTAAATGCACCTACAAGCATTTCAAATCATGCGACCCTCCAAAATACAAAGGGACTGAAGGCGTCACCGCTCTCCTCCATTGGTTTGAAGAAATGGAGAACACCTTTCTAAATTGCGATTGCCCCGATGATCGCAAAGTGCGATATGCTACCAGTCGATTATATGGGATAGCACTTACTTGGTGGAATACAGAGAAGGCCAAACGAGGTGTGGAAGATGCTATGACCTTAACTTGGAATGAATTGAAGGAAATCATGACCAGACGATTTTGCCCAAGGAGCGAAATCAAGAAATTAGAAGATGAATTTTATTCGTTGAAGCAAAGGGAAGGAGACCACACCAAATACAACAAAAGATTCCTCGAGTTACATCAAATGGTTCCCAACATGTTCACTCCCCTCTACCGTTTGATCGAGCACTACATTCGTGGTCTTCCGTCAAAGATTCAAGACTATGTAATAAGTACCTCGCCTGCAACTTTGGAAGCGGCAATGGAGTTAGCAACAGAGCTTACCGAGAACCGAATCCGAAACAAAGACTTCAAGGAGGAGAAGAGGAAGGATAAAGCATCGACTGAAACCTCCGACTCCACCCAAACCGAACCCCCTTCTCAACCCAATTCTAAGAGAAAAAGAGACGGGCAACTTTTCGCTGCTATCCAACGGAATCAACCAATTTCACACGCCATACCCATCCAAGCTATCCCAATCACCCAAGTGGCACCCAACTCAACTTACCCAAATAAGAAACCATATCTTGGACCTCACCCTCGATGCAACAACTGTTTTTATCACCATCCCCTTACCTTACCTTGTCGACTATGTGCAACTTGTGGACGCTATGGTCATTTGAGCAAGGTTTGCCGCACCTTTCAAAACCAAACCTCTTCCCCTACTCAAACCATGAACCAAACCTATCAACAACCCGTGTTCCCATATGTTCGAGCTTGTTTCAATTGTGGCGACCCTACCCACTTTAGAAACACATGCCCTCAATTGGTTAATGTCATCAACACTCAAGCCCAATCAAACCCAGTTAACCAAGTAAACCAAGAAAACCCAACCACTAGGCCACCAGCAAGAGGAAAAGTCTTCAATATCAACGCCAATCCTGTCGAAGATAATGACGGCCCAAACGAAGATACCCAACTAGTCCTCTTCACCGAAGATCCAGATTCAACTCCTATCGTTTAGTTTTATGTTTTTCTTTATCACATAGAACCAAACATAACTTAAGGATAAAGCCAATGAAACTTTGACGAGAATACAGTGGATACGCCGCTGGTACTTCCTATATATAAGTATTCTTGTCAAAGGATCAGAAGCATTATCTGGCGGTTATGAGAGGTTCCATGTGTAGACTGTTAGAGTAATTATTGTTTATTATTTTCAGTATATGCAATTGCCGAGGCCGCCGCTCCCCATTTATGAGCGTTGAGCATGTTCCCCATTTTATTATGCGGTTGAACCTGGCGTGCCCGCATACGATCGGCTCCGTTTGATTGAGCCTTGATCGCACAGTTCATTTTACATTTTCATTACATGCAATACGATCGGCTCCGTTTGATTGAGCCTTGATCGCACAGACATTTTCATTTTCAGTACATGCAATACGATCGGCTCCGTTTGATTGAGCCTTGATCGCACAGACATTTTCATTATCAGTATCTTGTGGTTGTTGTGTTTGTTGTAGAGTCGCATAGAACTAATCATAACTTGCGGATAAAGTCAATGAGAATTTGACAAGAATATGGTGGATACGCCGCTGGTACTTCCTATATATAAGTATTCTTGTCAAATGATCGAAGGCATTATCAGGCGGTTATGAGAGGTTCCATGCATAGGCTGTTTGTGTGATTGTTGTTTAGATTAAGTTATTCATTTTCAGTACATGCAATATGATCGGCTCCGTTTGATTGAGCCTTGATCGCACAGACAATTTTCATTTTCAGTACATGCAATACGATCGGCTCCGTTTGATTGAGCCTTGATCGCACAGACATTTCATTATCAGTATTTTGTGGTTGTTGTGTTTGTAGTAGAGTCACATAGAACTAATCATAACTTATGGATAAAGTCAATGAAAATTTGACAAGAATATGGTGGATACACCGCTGGTACTTCCTATATATAAGTATTCTTGTCAAATGATCGGAGGCATTATCAGGCGGTTATGAGAGGTTCCATGTATAGGTTGTTGTGTGATTGTTGTTTAGATTAAGTTTATTATTTTCAGTACATGCAATACGATCGGCTCCGCTTGATTGAGCCTTGATCACACAGACAATTTCATTTTCAGTACATGCAATACGATCGGCTCGGTTTGATTGAGCCTTGATCGCACAGACATTTTTCATTTCAGTATTTTATGTTTGTTGTATTGGTTGTAGAGTTATATAGGACTAATCATAATTCACTGATAAAACCAATGAAAATTTGACAAGAATATGGTGGATACGCCGTTGGTACTTCCTATATATAAGTATTCTTGTCAGAGGATCAGAGGCATTGTCAGACGGTTATGAGAAGTTCTATGTAGGATTTAGTAGTTTCTTGGTAACTAATCATAACTTGTGGATAAAACCAATGAAAATTTGGCAAGAATATGGTGGATACGCCGCTGGTACTTCCTATATATAAGTATTCTTGCCAAAGGATCAGAGGCATTATCAGGCGGTTATGAGAAGTTCCATGTAGGTTTTAGTATTGCCTTGGTTGAAATTTGTGTTACATTTATATCATCTTGCTATTTAAAGAGATTGGATTGTGTTCCATTTCTACATAAACTAACCTCTCCATCATAACAAACGAGAGAGGAACTGCCACCATTCAAACATATATGCTATCAGAATGTGGATTCAAATATTAGCTGTTGTGTTTATTTATGTTCTATATTCATAGAACCAATCATAACTTACTGATATTAGCTGTTGTGTTTATTTATGTTCAAATATTAGCTGTTGTGTTTATTTATGTTCCATGTAGGTTGTAGTATTAGAAGTTTTGCCTTAGGATATAACCATACCCTTTCAAACATATCCAGACTTTTATGCATGATATCATAGTTAGCGAATAAATTCTGCTTATCAACACTTTTACAGTAGGCAACAAAAAGCGATTCCTGTAATAGGGTACTTAACCCTTACAAGGAACGTTACCGCCTCGAACAAAAACTTAAACCCTTACTTCTTCTAAGCATGTAACTGTCAAACTAAACACCATCATTCTTTTAGTCAAATATATCACTATTTAAATTTCGGGACGAAATTTCTAAAAAGCAGGGGATACTGTAACATCCGTCAAAAAACGGATTTTACCAAACCCGCTCCGTTTATTAACCGAACAATCAGTTAAAAATTTCGTTGCGAATTTAATGCCCAAAATAATTTTAAGCGATACATAATTAATTATTAAATGGGAATATACAATTAGTTTTTGAAAAACTGTTAAAAATAAGAAAATAAAAATAATTTGTCACTGCCGGGTTTTGAACCCGGGTCAGTCAGCCGGTTTAGCAACTTAACACACGCGCACTAAACCACTGCGCCACTGATGTTTCTTGTTAAATGTTAGAACCATTTAATTCATATCATGACTTTCCGAATTCAAAATCGGCGCCCAAATGCAGTCGTCGGAAATCCCGGCGATCTCGCCAAGAATTAACGACATCTTCAGTTATAACGTAAACATTTACTAAGACATCGGTTATAACCGACGTCTGAGTCCGCGAAACAAACCATAACCGCCGGAGAAATTATAACCGACGAATCAAGTCGGAAATCGGACCAAATCCATCGACGACTTGCCCTATAAATACCCCCTCGAACCTCTGCAAACTTTTTCGCTCAAAACCGCACCCTTTCTCGGCGAAAACTCACTCGCCGGAAATTTTCTGCTCATCGCCGGAAAACCGAACCCTCCATTTCTGAGCCTTATTGAACCCCCTAAGCTTATACCGAAGTCACCCATATCTTTTTCAAACTTTCTGAAGACTCGCTGCTGCAAGACACACGACGCCGGAACCTGTTGCTGTCGCCGGAGTTCTGCCGGAAAACAGAGGAGTCCAGTCGGTATACCTTTCGCCTGATTTCTTTTTCTTTTCACTTATATCCCACCTGTAATTAACTGAAACACGCTAAATAAACCTGATTAAAACTTCGAACCAGTCAGTCATCGTTCCTGGTTAAGACTGACGAGGAAGACGATGTTCGGTAATGTTTAAGTATAATTAAAAGCAAGATATTACTCGGGTTAGACACACAGTCCAGCGGTGGACTGTGTGCACAATAAACACACTAACGTCTCGAGTTCGAATCTTGTCCCACACACGCTGCCCTAATAAAAATGTCTTTTTTTTGTTAACTGAACCGGATTCATTTCATATATATGTTAAGTATATTAATAACCGGAATAATAACCAAGTTAGACACACAGTCCAGTGGTGGACTGTGTGTATGTTTAAATCACAGGTCACGAGTTCGAGTCCGGGCTACCGCACCGGCCCGGATAATTATTAAACTTTTTTATTTAAGACAGAAAAGGAAATGTTCAGTTTGTATTTAAGAATAATAAAAATCAGTTTAGTTAACAAGTTGGACACACAGTCCAGCGGTGGACTGTGTGTTAGCATAACCCACAGGTCCCGGGTTCGAGACCTGTGGAGCGCACCGAGTCTTGGATTAAAATCGTTTTTAGAAAATAAATGATTTTCGGTTTAAACTAATTAGTATATAAATATAATTAAAAACAGAAATATTTCGGGTTAGACACGTAGCTTAGTTGGTAGAGCTGCGTGCACGCGTACGAGAGGTCTCGGGTTCGAGCCTCACTCAGCGCACACATAAACGATTCGTACCGGTCAAAGTCAACAGTCAACGGTCAATGGTCAACGGTCAACGGTCAAAAAAAATCAAAATTTTTTATTATTTTTATTTATTTATTTTAATTAAAAGTACTTAAAAATAACATTTTTAAGGTTAGAAAATAGCCTTAAACTCAAAAAAATACACCCAACAATCCTATTAAAATGGATCAATAAAATCCGTTTACTTACCGAACCAAAATGCTATTTATCTAGGTTAATTTCACTCGTGGTTAAAACCACTTCGCGTGCATTCAACATCATCAACCGAACGCACCCACTGTGAGTGAATCTTACAACTCCCCCTTTTAATTACACGTTTTGGGGTGTGTCATGTGTCACAAAATAATTAACTCGTTTACTTAATCTTGTGCCATACCATATCGTGATCTAAACTTAGATTGTTTATATTGTTGTGATTACTTATTTCATTTTGTCAAATCATATGAAATTCATTCATTAAGCCCATCAGTTCCTCGTGGGAGACGAGTTGAACAACGCGTGCCTCAAAACCAATCCATTATTGTTCATGTGTATATCATTGAGTTTATATTGTTTGTAATTATGTCTTTCATATTATCATGTTTATGCAATTCATTCATTAGGCCCATCAGTTCCTCGTGAGAGACGAGTAGAGCAACGCGTGCCTCTAAACGTTCCATTATTGTTCATGTTTGCTTTATTTAATATCTAATGATTGTTGAATAAGTTTACATCTATTTTTACTCATGTGTGGTTGTGCACTCATTTCATAATCAATTAAATAAACTTGTTCAAATGTTTTCCATAGGATTCACTCGCCAACTTTATGTTGATCCAAAAACCCTTTTACACATGATACAGGTGACAGGGTGAAGCAAGGAAAACATAGGAAATGCCTTAGAAGAAAACAAAGAAGCTTAGATTGATGTTTAGGTCATTGATGTAATTATGATTGTAAATTCCCATTAAAATTGTATTTAATGAATATGAAACGTATAATAAATGTCATGAGCTTTGATGATAACCCAATCATGCCCCGGTCACCTTTTCCGCTGCGGGTCGGGGTGTGACACGAGCAAACTACCACCAAATTCCATATCAGCGTTGTTTATCACCCTGTGTGAGCATTGGAAGCCCGACAAACAGTCTTGCAATTACTTGTTAATTAACTCGAATTCAGGAAATTTTTCTCAAATTGGTACAACCTTCCTTTTTCTTCAATTTCCAGAACTACCGGTACGAGCGAATACGATCATCTAACGACATTGGGAATTAAACACATGTACGTGACAAAACAAGGATCGTTCTAATAGATTAAAGAGAAAAGACACTAAGAGATAGTTTAAAAATGCATATCCAGCATTCAAATGATGCCTCCATACGTGTAGTTATTCGGAATGTTTTGAATCATCATAGAAGACATGTCGGGTTTTTCTGCTAGTGGGTTTTAAGATATAGAATACCCTGAAAACAAAGATCGTGTTAACACTCATTACACAAAACATGGTGTCTAAACCCTTGAATCCCAACACTTCTCCATATATGCATTCTGAACCCTAGCTGCAAACAACCCAACAAACTCCGGATGCTGAAAAACATCAGCAATCATACATCGATATGTCAAAGTTAACTTTCAGATTCAGATTCAGGATACAGATTACAAACTTTTTTTTCTTTGTAATGATGTGAATTAAATGCATGTATTGATATGATTGATAAAACTTCAAACATTCTGAACCCTAGCTGCAAACAACCCAAAAACTCCGGATACTGAAAAACAACAACGCGGGGATAGGTACAGAAACCACCAAGGGGGTTTTATATTTAGATTCAGGAAGCAGATGTGTGTTCAGACGCCAAATATTTGAGTAATGAGGGGCTTGAACTCTTGCAATGATTACCATTTAGTTGTACTAACTCACTCCCACGAATATATCTTAAAAATCTAAGCATTAAAGGCAAACAGCCCAACGAACTCCGGAGCATGTTTTGACAAATATCCATACATGCATTTAATTCACATCATTACAAAGAAAAAAAATTGTAATCTTGATCGAAGACAACTTAAGAACCATATCTACATATGCTAACACAAAAAACATCTTCGTCGTCCTCAAGGGTTTATCACAATGTAATGATGTGGGGAATTAAACGCATGTACGTGACAATAGTAGATGTTACACAAGGCAATTAAACCTTACAAACACCATCTAATACACTACTTTCTGATTTGGATTCAGGAAGCAGTTTTACATTGGATTGATTTGTTGTTTAAGTTTTTCGAATTCCGCATCTACATCGATATTTTTATTATAACTTTAATAAAACGGGACATAGTCCCAGGTTGTCTAAAAAAGCGCTTTTATCATGTGTCATATGACTGTAATAAAGCGGAAGCTATCAACGCGGGGATGGATACAGAAAAGGAAAACATGGGATTTGTTTCAAAGTTAAAAGATTGTTGACGTCGGTATGTCAAAGTTAACTTTCTGATTCAGATTCAGGAGGCAGATTTTGATTGGATTGATTTGTTGTTTCAGTTTTCAAATTCCGCATCTACATCAATTCTTTTATTATAACTTTAATAAAATGGGATATAGTCACGTTACGACATGTATAGGTGCGTTTTTCATTTAAAATCAAATTAAAAAATTAAAAAAAAAAACCAAAACGGCCCGCTTTGTCCAAAATGAGACGCTTCAGGTTAAAAAATTTACATTTTTAACCTCAAAGCGCCATGCTTTGGCCAAAGCTCTCCGCTATAGGTTAAGATCAACAAACAGGGACTGAGTCTGTCAGTCCTTGTCGGTTGACTTAATCCCAAAACGCCTCGCTTTGATCAAAGTGTGACGCTTTAAAACGTGTGAATAGCCAAAAGACGTGTGTGTAAATAGCCAGAGCTTTTATAAAACATTAAATACTATATAAGTAAGTATCAAGGTGTTGGAGGTCCTCCAGTGTGAATAGCCAAAAGACGTGTGTGTAAATAGCCAGAGCTTTTATAAAACATTAAATACTTTACAAGTAAGTATCAAGCTGTTGGAGGTCCTCCATGCATTTTTTTATTTTTTCATGTGGAAAGATTATGAATGCCTCCTTTCTTCGAATCTTATATTCTATTATATTATATTATTTTATTGATATCACGATTTGGTCAGCCACCTAACCACTAATGATCATATCACGACCTTTTTTATATTATTTTGGAAAAAAAATTGAAAATTTGAAATTGGAACAAATATCCACCTGATTATTGAAATTGTTTTTCCACATTCCAGCTGTCTAATAGATTTTTCAATTAGTTTTATTAGTACGTGTACCTTTTCAATGGATATTTCAATGTAGTAAAAAGCCAATTTTTCTATTTTTGGGTGGCAGGGAATGAAAGCAAGCACTCCTGTGTTATCGAAGTAGAGAGATTAGTTAGAGCTAGGGGTACGCCATCTATTCCTGCTTGCGCCTAACTCGATGTCCGGGGGAAGGCAGCAACCAGGCCTCAGAAGACTAGCGAATATGAGGTTAGCGTCTTCGATGGTAAGGTCGACGACAAAGAAGAAGACTTTCTTCTTTAGAGGATTCATTTCCCGTAACATCTTAGATTCGCTTTCCTCTCCTACAAACCCATAATCGAATAATAAACAGTCGATCTTTCGTGTCCCTCATTTCCACTTTCAACATCAATCGGACTTCTTTCTTTGTTAACAGCCGTTCTCCGGTCCCCATAATAAATCAATCTAATATGACTTGAGAGAGTCGTGTCTCTATTATATTTTTAATATACAAGTAAAAGTTTGATGTACAGTAATTAAATTTTATTGGGTCATATGTAATGTTTCTATTAAGTCAAACAAACATATCAAGAATGGAATTAAGATTCTAATTTTATCAAATTCCAATTCCTATTGGAAAGTTTAAAATCCAAATTCAATTTTTTCTGATTCTAATTTCTATGCAAATTTCAATTTCAATCGCATTATATTACATTCCATGAAACGAACACTACCTAAGAATCCAACCTTTAATTTAGTGTCCGGATTAGGAGCTTTGTATTGACCTAAATATTTTTTAAGGTAGGACTCATCTTATGTAGGGCTGTTCATGAGCCGAGCCGAGCCGAGCTAGGCCAAGCTCGAACTCGGCTCGATTATAAACCGAGCTGGCTCGGCCTGGCTCGGATTCTAAACCGAGCTGAAAATCAAAGCTCGGGCTCGGCTTGGTTGTAAACCGAGATAGCTCGGCTCGGTTTGATTTGGCTCGATTTAAAAATAAAAATTAATATATAGCTCTAAAAATTAAGTACTCTTAAATATTATTCAATACTTTAAAATAACATATTCAAAATAAGTTCAACCTAATACGCCACAAGCCAAAATCAAGTTAAACAACACAAAATAAGTTTTAAACTTCGACGAAATACATTATTAGTTCATTGACATGGTAATAAACATTCCAATAAGTCATAGATATCAAATTACAAACCTAAATACATGTAAATAATAATTAGTTTTTTTGTAATATATTATAATGTATAGAAAAATAAAATATATTATAAGTAAAATAATTTGAGCTAAATCGAGCCGAGCTAACAAACGAGCCAAACCGAGCTAATCCGGCTCGTTCGAGCCGAGCCGAGCTAGACTCACTTTCTAATCGAGCCGAGCTGGCACGGCTCACATTCAAACCGAGCTAAATCGAACGAGCTTTTTCCAAGCTAAATCCAAGCAAGCTCCGAGCTTTTTGAACAACCCTAATCTTATGGTAAGTAAAAATGTGCACACAAGTAAAGGTAGGACCTGTCTTCCCAAAGTTAAAATGTGTACATATTAACCTTAATAAAATATGTTATCCAGAAGATGCACTATTAGAAAAGTAGTCATTTGACTACATAAATTTTGCTACGTAAAAAAATGTGTCGTAAATTCTGACACATTTACTACGTATTTTCTAAAAAAGAAAACCTTGAATTTTTGGCCAATTTGCGACACAGTAGCGACAAAAATACTAATTCTAAGTATTGTGTCGGAAATGCGTAGCTACTTGCTACGCATTGATGGATGAGTTATATTTGTATTTAAATTATATTTAAACGTTTAATTATTATTATTATTATTAACTATTGCGTCAGAAATGCGTAGTAACTTGCTACGCATTTCCCAAGGAACTATTATTTATGTGTTAGAATTAGATTTTTATGTTGAATTCATTTAAATATTAATTGTTACGTCAGAAATGTGTAGCAACTTGCTACGCATTTACAACAAACATGTAATATTATATTTCTTAAAAATGGGATAATCACTTTATAATATGGTTTTACTTTCTTAAACACCTTATAAAGTGTGTAGTTAAGGTCTATTACCATTGTGTGCATTTCAAGTCCATTAGACCATTACCATCAACTTTCGGTTCGATAAAACATACAATCCCATGGGTGATAATAAAGTTGTGTCATTTGTTAATATATACCGCAATATTATTATTATTGTTAGAGCATTCATATCCCTTTCACCAAATGTAGTGTTCATGTTCCTTATATTAAAGAAATGGTTGTAAGTGATTATGATTGAAGGATAGAGCAAATGAGAAAATGTTAGTATTCATATGTATATTTAAGGGAATATTGTTACACTCTATAATTTTTTAATATATTTTGAAAATTGTTGTAAACGAACGAGAAAGAAAAATAACGATAAAGGTATAAAATATATTATTTAATTGAATTAAAAGATAAAATATAGTTATTTTTAGTATAATTATTGAAAATGATTATAAATGAAGAAGAAACAAAATGTAATAATAAAAAGTATAAAAAATATAATATATAATGGAAAAAGAAAATGTATTTACTTTTAGTATTATTATAAGGTAGAAATGGTGAAAGGGATGTAAATGCTATTGTAATTCCGTGCATACAATTTTTACTTAACATACGGGAATGTGTTTCAACATGTTCAACATAACCAGGGGCGGACCTACCTTAGGGGTAGGGGTAGCCTCTCTACCACTTGACGCTCCAGCGGTAGTGTAAATTTTGAAAAAATTTGACGTTTTTTCGATTTCGTTACCGTTTTTTTATAAAACGTTACTGCTACGAAGATTTTCTAGATCTGCCACTGAACGTAACGTATTAGTACCACATATTACTAGAAGATGAATATAGTGGAATTTGTTAGCAATAATAAGTGTGATCATTTATGATAATGAAGGGGTATGGTCCCAGATGCCGCACAAGTCATGCACACCCAGGGCTATACCATAACTTAACAACAACAACGCTCAGCTTGCTACAGAGTTTCTGTGTGGGACCTACTTGCGTACACGCAAACTGGACAATTCATGAAAGTACATCCAGTACAAGTGGCAGCAGCCTGCAGCCAATTAGCAAGAGACAAACAATACAACTGGACAGTGACATGTAGCCAATAAGCATGAGCTATTCATTGCTCCATTATCCCCACTCAAAGTCAATGAAAGACTCGACAACAAGTTCACTTGGCAGGCGACGTTAGTCACCGTGCGTCAACGTCCCTCCACCTCGGAAAACACCATTTGTCGTGTCAGAGGAGACCAAGAGGATATTCCTTGTTGGTGATGTCTTGCCCAATGCCCATCAGCTCATCTCCTTCTGTAAACCCTTTGGCTATAAATAACAATCTTCAACCAAGGTTTAAGAATCAAATTTCTCATTCTCCTCCTCTTAACACACCTTTGCTTTATTCTCTAAACCGATTACTTATTCTTATGTCAAAGAGTGGTAACGAGAACCCCCGCCTTTCCTTCTCGTAACAAACTCACTATCTTATGTTTTGCATATCACTCTAAGCTTTGTCGATCAATAAGAAATTAGAAAATTACCCTGTTAAGACTACTCTTAGTTCTATCTTTAGCGGATTAAAACCGGTGATTGTTTAAATAAAAAGAAAATGTTACACTGTTCGGTTGTTCTTGAGAGCTAAAAAAAACTATCCTATTCCAGCAATCCCGACAATACAGAATCAACCAAAGTATATTGTTTGATAGACATTATCATTATGCGGGCGATCATGCAACTAATTTGATTATTTGTTTTTCATTTTTGTCCTTTTAGATCGTTGTGACATGGCAGCGTTTAAGTGAAGGTTGAGTGGTGAGATTTTCAAGGTAGGTGTGGGGATAGCGGTGTCGCTCAATTATCGTTAGGCTCTTGATGAGACGTGAGAGCCGTTTGAAAAACATATAAAAATTATATCCCATTTCCTCATGTTTCATGCATTCATTTGAATATTTTATATTATTTGTTTTGTTGTGATAATTAGTCATCAATAATTCTATTTATACAACATTTTGATAATGTCGATTTTCTTGCATCAAGTATGTGTATAATGTGTTATTTTAGAACCATACTTATTTAAGTAGTTGTAAAGTGTATTTTTAGGGTAAAATAAAAACTCACATGTTGTGAGAACTTAATTTTAAGAAAGTTTTTTTCAGAACTTTTTTTTAGCGAAATTCTTAAGAAAATCAACTTTTTAAAAAGAAAATAATATTTGTTGATTTACTTCACCCATAAAAGAAATGCTTACAATTGTTGTAAACATTGATGCCAACAGCCACTAGTACAAAAAGAGAAATTTAATATGACAGTTTTACAATCAAATATTGCATCGTCACTTTTGGTTATTACCGTCGTATTTGGTATTAAAGCCTTTTTAAGACGTTTCAATATACCGTCATATTTGATATGTTTTAAGGTTTTATATTAAAGCCTAATAAGACATTTGTGGTGTGTTAACCATCATTATATATATATATATATATATATCTGTTAGGGTTAATGCGAAAACCACCTTTATTGTGAGAACCAATGTGAACACAAAAGTAAACCCACTACCACGGGACGAGAGAGAACCAATCCCAGTTGCGAGAACCATGAGAACTCTTATCATATAATAGCATATTTACACATCATCCATAACCAAATTAAATCATAAAGGTATTTTAGTCTTTTACTTCTCATGTCACATCTTTTCTTTCTCTTCTATTTAAAAGTCAACATATCACATCTTTTCTCTCTCTACTATTTAAAACTCAACATGTCACATCATTTCTCTCTCTTCTATTTAAAATTTAACATGAGACATCTGTTGAGTCGTGATTTTTGGGTGAGTTCATTTGGTAAGATCCTCAAATTTCGTAAACCCGAAATCGTGGTGTCGGGGGCATAAAAAGATGTTTGGCTTAAAAAAATTGTAAAAAAGTTTTTGGAAAAAATTGTAAAAAAGTTTTTTGTAAAAATAAAATATTTTTGTTTGACGTAAAATATTTTTCGTTTTTTGTTAAAAAGTTTAAACTCGTAAATATTTTTTTTTTGTAAAATAAAAAATTTGTTTTAAAGTTCAAAACCACGCGTAAAAAAGTTTAAACCCGCGTGTAAAAAAAGCTTAAAACCGGCACGTAAAAAAGTTTAAAACCGGCGCGTAAAAAAAGTTCTAAAGCGGCGCGTAAAAAAATTATAAACCATCGCGTAAAAAAAGCTTGAAACCGCGCGCAAAAAAAGTTTCTAAAACGGCGCGTAAAGAAAGTTTGAACCCACGCATAAAAAAAGCTCAAACTGGGCGTAAAAAAAGCTCAAACCGCGCGTAAAAAAAGTTTGAAAACGCGCGTTAAAAAAGTTTGAAATCGGCCCGCAAAGAGAATTTTAAACCGCCACGTTAAAAAAGTTTAAAACCGTGCGTAAAAAAAGTTCTAAACCGGCGCATAAAAAAAGTTTAAAACCGCGTGTAAAAAAGTTTAAAATCGGCGTGTAAAAAAAGTTTAAAACCAGCGCGTAAAAAAAGTTTGAACTCGCGCGTAGAAAAAGTCTGAACCCGCGCGTAAAAATGTTTAAAACCGGCGCACAAAAAAGTTTGAATCCCTACGTAAAATAATTTTCTTACTGCATTTTTCAAAAATAACATTAATTAAAGCACAATGATTACACTTTAATTACCAATCATTAAATAGCTTAGTAAAAATACCAATTTACCCTCTTCTCACTAGAAACAAAAACTCCATTAAAACACTTTTGATCAATGGCTTATATTGATTCCTACGGTTCTCACAACTTAAGGTGGTTCTCGTTTTACCCATCCCCTATATGTGTATATATATATATTACATACACACATATATAAAATTATGATCGTGTGAAAAGTACTATGCTAATTGATAAACTTTATAAACATTCTGAACCACACATTTTCTTTGAGTTTTTCGTAATATACACATATGTATAATTTAAAATTAAATATATACAAATGTGTATAATTCAAGATTTGACAATATTATAAAAAGCTTGAGAACTGTGTAGTCCAGAAAATAGGGTGAACTTTTTTTAGTATCTTTTCATATTATTAATTTATTGTGTCTAAGCAATATAAGAAGAAAATTTGAATAATACAATTGTATCATAGTTAAACAAAAATGTATTATGTTTTATTAATAAACATGATATTTATATCCTCACATCATTTTTATCTGTATGATTTTAGGTAATAAATGTTCGGAGAAAGTATTTATAATGTACGAATTATAAATATTTTCTTTTTGTAAATGGAAAACAGAAACTACGAGAAGAATTATCTTAATAATATAAAAATAAGAAAAGGCTCCACACAAAAGACAGACAACTAGGTATCAACTATGAATTACTGGACCCTATTTTCACAGTCCAGTGGTCATGACAATGAACAGGTAGAGGCTTAATCATAAGTTCGAAACCCAGGAGTCATTCTAAGTTTTCTATTACAGTGCATTTACTTCAGAGAGTTGGCTTTCACAATAGGGTCGACTCTTCTGAAGGGTGCAACTCCTGTCAAGTGGTAGGAGGCTGGAAATTTTCTCGGGGATAGCCAAGCCACATTCGACCAAGGCGTGGACCCGGTTTAAACAACATAGTCCTTGGTGATGAGTGGGGTGACGGGCCTGCGATTAGCAGTATGAATTAACCGTCTGCTGTGAAGTTCACCTATAAAAAAAACTATGAATTATTGGACAAAATTAACAATGTGAATGATGTGTAAAAATTAAAATAAAAAACAATACAGAAATGATTTGTATTGAAAAGTAGTTACAAGTGTTGCAATCATTGTTTAACGCGTTTGTATGTATTGCAATTTTTTATACAAATTACTTCAAGCAGAAAATGACATGGAGTAATAATAAAATAACAAAATCGTAATTAATGTGGCATATATAACATGTTAGACAACACGATTATTAGTTAGACACTAAAATTGTGATTTTTATACAAATTGCTTCTAGCAGAAAATGATATAGAGTAATACTAAAATAACAAAATAGTAATTGATGAGTTGAATTCAAGATTATTAATTCGAGGCTACTAAGTTTTTGTTTCGACCAAAATTATAACTTGAGTAAACTGTAATTTGCCACCATATGGTTTGTTTTATATTGTACTTTCTCTATCTTTCACTTTTTGCAGTATGCCTCCATGTGACCGCATTTTCTCACACAATGACACCCTCCATCGGTCAAACATTGGTTTCACCATCCATCTCAGGAGTAAGTTGGTAATTTTGCATCTCACTCCCCCAAAACCTCTCAAAATTGATGCACCTTTCTTCTACAACCTTGTGTTACCCTAAATGTATGATCCTTAAGTTGTTATGAAGACGAACTAACCAACGTTTCCAACTTCGATTCGTGTAATGGCTTGTGGATATTGGAGAATTTATGTCCTACAAGAGCAATTCGATCCATACGAAATATACCGTAAGTATTAATCGTTTGATATTCTTAAATAACCAAAGGTACAACCCAACTTGAAAATCTTTGATATCTTTGTTTGCAGGGGAGGAACCCAACTAGTGTACGTTATAGATATTCCATGGAGGTGAGTTCACTCAACAACCTGGTAGGAAACACTTGCATTGTAGCATTTCATATATCGACAATGTTGATATAGATGATTTAGGAGTTGATGTGTTGGAAGAAATTGTTGAGTCTATTGGTTATGATGTCAACATGGTTTTCTACTCTCATTATAAAGTTCCTAATTTGTCTTTGGATGAGGTTCTAAGAAGTTTGATTGTTGATCAAGATTCTGAGAGTATTTTTGATCATGTACGAGCAGGAGTAAAGTTAATTGAAATATACGTTGAACATTAGGTTTCATGTATGTTTTTAAACTCCACCCCATCTCAAGATGTTGCAGTTGGTCCATCTAGATCATTTGTTGTAATTGAAACCAGTGAACTTGTTCCATATAGTCTTAGGACAGAATTGGATCATAGTGATCAAGGACCAGTTGGTGATATAGAATCAGAAGGTGATGCAATATCAGATGGTGGCGCAGGATCAGACGAATTAGGATTATAATGTGATCATGGATTAGAAGGATTTGAAAGTCATAATGAATCAGACAAGGATGATTCTAACTATATGTTTGTGGAAGACGATCCTAGGATGGATGTTGAAGTGGACATGAGCTACTTTAAGGCATTAGTTGATCATGATGTAGTAGAGGATCACCTCCATGATGAGCATAGTGATGATTTAGACGATGACATTAATGTTGATATGAACAAATTGGTTGGTGATTATAGAGATCAATATGGTTTGTTTAGAAGCTATTGTGAAGAACTGATAAAGGCCAATCTATGTAGCACAATCAAAATAGATGTAGCCATGCTCTAACCCTAGTAGTGACAATAGGCAATTTAGAAGAATTTACATATGTTATACTGGCATGAAGAGAGGTTTCAAGATTTGTGGGAAAGAAATTCTGGGATTGGATGGATGTTTCATGAAATGTCCATATCCAGGTCAGATCTTGTGTGTTGTGGGTGTTGATGGTAACCATGGTATATATCCACTTGTTTTTGGTCTCGCTTAAGCTGAAACTTATTAGACTAGGGCATGTTTCTTGAAGAACCTCAAGGGTGATCTTTTAATCTAACAGTTGATTCTAATTTCACAATTATCAGTGATCGTCAAAAGGTAAGCTTGTGAACTAATACAATTCAATTATGTGTATGCCATATGAAACAATATGTATGTTGTTTAACCTATATGTTTCACTCATCGTAGGGTCTTATTCCAATATTAAAGAGGGTTTTCCCAAATGCATAGCATAGGTATTATCTTAGACACATTCATGAGAACATAAAGAACCAATGGAAGGGATATGTGTTTAAGAACATCTCAAGGAGAACAACCATGATAACCAGTGTGCCTTACTTTGACACTGACATGCAAGAGAAAAAGGCAGTAGACCCAACCTTACACCATTGGCTACTCTAGACCCACCTGAAACCTGGTCAAGAGCTCATTTTAAAGGTAGGGCACAATGTGATATTTTATTGAACATCTGTGAGGCATTTAATAGGCAACTAATTATGGCTAGAGACAAGCTTTTAATAACATATCTTGAGTACGTCAGGGAAGACATGACAAAAATGATTGTTATTGTGAAAAAGATTCACGCAAAATCAAATGGTCCATTAACACCATATGTTGAAGGGGTCTTAAATGAAAATAAAGAATAACATGCACATATGAATGTTCTCATGGTGAATGCTTCAAAATACCAGGTTATTGGTTCTAGGTCTCAATGTGTGGTGAATGTGGATTTGAAAACATGCTCCTATAGAAAGTGGGATTTGACATGGATTCCCTGTAAACATGTTGTAGCTGCAATTCGGGACACGTCTAGAAATGCGATTAGGGCTGGTATACCAGAAAATTGGGTGTCAAATGTGTACTTGTCAGATACATGGAAAAAAGCTTGCGATCATGTCATTGACCCAATTTGTGGTCCTGAAATGTGGACTCAACCACAGTGCCCCACAAAACTAATTCCACCAAAACATCATAAGCACGTATGAATTCATATGACATTGTTTTGATTGCCTAGAATTTGAATTGAAATTGTGTGAATTAAAATGTGTGTATATATATGATTCTAGGTGGGAAGACCAAAGAAAAAGAGGAGACGAACTGTTGATGAGGTTCAAAAAGCATTTGACAAAGCAGGTAAAATGACAAGGAAAGGGCAAACCACAAAATATACCCAATGTGGGAATAAGGATCACAACTATAGAAGTTGCGAAGGCCAAGGAAGAGCTACACAAGGTACTCAGCAACCTGTTTCATAAAATGCAACATAGGGTGCACCACTACTTAGTCAAGATTCAGGTTTATGATGTTTAAGATATTTTTCAAGGCTCCAAGTTTCAATGTTGTAATGCTTTTTAAGACAAGTTTGATTTGTTTTTTATTTGATATTAGTTTAAGAGATTTTTTACTTCAGTTTGTCAAAAAGTTTGGTGTGTTTTTAAGACAACTTTGGTTTGTATAGTTTAGATTAGTTCGGTTTGTTTAGTGTGTTTTTAAGACAACTTTGTTTGACTGGTTTATGATTGTGTAATGTTAACTCATGTTTTGGTTATTTTGTATTCGTTATTTGATTCTGTGTGGATTAGTTCTATCTGACATCAGAAAGTCAAACTAACATGTATATCTCATATGGGTTGAATTCGTGACTGCGTTAAGTTATAAAAGTGAAAGTGCAATGTAATTGTGAAGTTGTATTTAATAAATCAGCAGTTTGACTTCAATAGGTCAAACATGGCAAATGCAAGTGAAACTGCAACATGAAATTTTCATTGACGTGATGGGAGCGTGGGTTTAATTTTAGATATATTTTTAAGTACTTTTCACTCTATAGTCAAGCTTTAAATTTATAAAACACGATATAACACTATCACTCTCTACAACACGCTAGGGCAAGTGCACCTATCGTTGGCGTAGTATAGTGATGGTAAGATACTGAGGTCGTCCAAGGACACGAGAGCTTTTAATACCAGAATACCGTCAACGTCTAATCTAATCAAATTTTTAGAAAAAAGATTTTTAATAAGTAAACTAAATAAATGAAATAAAATAAATAAAAGATACAAATTGACAAGATAACATCACTTGGTTCCGACTTGTTATTTATGTATCCTCTGATGATTTCCGCACTTAGGGTTTTTAAAGAGATTATCTTAATTAAAATGGCATGTCCCTTTTTTGTAGGCAACGCTACCCTCAACCATATTGGTCTGAGTCAGCATGGATACAGTCCCGCAAGGTCGGAATATTGAAAGATAACTAAATAAGTTATTAATGCAAAATGTGGCATGTCCCTCTTATGGAGGCAATGCTACCCTCGCCCATATTGGTCTGAGTCAGCAGGGATACAGTCCCGCATAGCCGGTTTAAGTTTTAATAGTAGTTTATTTATAAGGGATTCAAGTCGTTCTTACTTCCCACGATTTGATGCTATCTGCCTCAAAGGAAGTCCTACTAAGCTTGAATCAAGTCTTCGCACGATCTATACACTGAACGAGGCAAGAACTTTACCCATACCGCCCTTCTAACCCCCTTCCAGGCAGTTAACGCACTTATATAGACCGTAAAGACACGAATGAGTGAATCAACAAAACATAAAGAGATGATAGAATAAAGTTCACTTTCAAAATAAACAACTAGTTATTAAACTCATTAATACATACCCAATTAAAAAGTTTACCAAAGCTTGGAAATCAAAAGTAATACATAAATAACTTGTCTTCACCAAGTGATGTAAGAGATTAGCCAAGCATGGCCTTTATTTGACAAAAACTCTTACGATCAATCTTGGATCCCGAGACTACCACACACACTCTAAAGATGGATGATGGATGTGGTGGATGATGATGGTATTGTGGTGGTGGAGTGGTGGCAGGTGTGAGAGAAGTGGTTTGCCAAGGGATGAGTTGGAATGGAAACAAGCACCCCCTTTTATAGCTGAAAACAGACTGTTCACACGCCCGATGCTTGTTGGGCACGACCTCGTGCCTTCCTTCTTCTGTGTCTTCATTTAATGAGTTTTTCAGACCAGATGCTCACATGGCCCAATGTGTCACTGACACGACCCTGTGGCAATCGTACTTGCTGTACTATACAAGATTTTACGTATCTGGGGGTTGACCACGGCTCATGCTCCATGGGACACGGCCCCATATCTCTTGTCTGCTTCCATTTGTCTTATTCTTCATGGAATCTTAAATGGGGCACGACCCCATGCTTGTCTTCTGATTCGTTGTTTTTGGTCTTGCGGTGAAGCTCAGAGGGTTGGTATAGTGTATCATCTTTCCTTCTTTTGTATTTATATTGGCTTTTGTCGTTAATTTGTTCCTTTTGTGCATTTAAGCTCTTTTAATACTGAAAATCAAAAGTATACAAAGAAACACACTTTTTCCGTCATTTAGTATTAAAAAGGATTGATTTTATACCTTATTTGATATAATTTATATGTTTCATTTGGCGCATATCACTTATCATCAATATGACTTAAGAAAGTCAAACTAACAGGTATATTGTAACATTCGTCGAAAAACGGGTTTTAAAACCGCTTCCTTTATCAATCAAATATTCAGTTATAAATTTCGTTGCGTATTTATGGTTCATATTAATTTTAAACTATACATAATTAATAAATATATTAGAATTTAAAAATCATAATTTATAATTAATAATAAATAATGAATAAAAAAATAAATGGAGACGCCGGGCTTCGAACCCGGGTCACCCGCATGCACAAACACACAACACACCACTCCGCCACACGTTTTCTTTGTGACAATACTGAAATAAATAATACTTAAAGTAAACCCGAATTCAAAACAAGAGATCACCGCGCACTCAGAACTCGCAATCACCGGAAAATCCGGCAATCCGCGATTTTGGCCATTTCCCTTTTGACTAAAAGGCGATAACCGATCACGACATCAATCATAACCGTTGACGGCCGTCAATTTCGGTCATAACCGCCGGAAAACCTTTGACCGCGAATCAAGACTAAAAATCGGACACAATTCATCCAGTTCTTCACTATAAATACCCACTCAATCTTTCGGAAATCCTTTCGCTCAGAACCGCACACTTTTTCGAAGTTGCAATTCCTCAAAAGCTCGTCGCCGGAGATTTCCAATTTCGCCGGAACATCGCCGGAAATCCCTGATCAGATAACCGCGTCCGTTCATCAGACGGTATAATCATCTAAACATTTCTAGCTATCTCTTAATTTATACTTTAATTGTTCAACCCAATAATCGAAACTGTTAAAACAGTTCATACCGCCGGAAATCACAAATCAGAGCCGACGACACTTGCCGGAAAACCGAAGCAAACCCGCTGTTCTGGTATACCATATCATTTAATTTTTCAGTCCATTTCAATCAAGTATAAGTCGTGAACGATTAAACAGAACAGTCGGATTTCACTGTTCTGTGTTCTTATAAACGAAGAAGATGAAGTCGAAAATAAGTATTAGTATAATTAAAATCAGATATTCAAACGGGTTAGACACACAGTCCAGCGGTGGACTGTGTGCACAAACAATACACACGTCCCGAGTTCGAATCGCACACGTACCGACTTTCAGAATTAAAACCAACATTTTTAGAACTGAATCAGAACAAGTCACAGAATGTTTATAAGAGTAATATAATCCATTAGTTAAACAGATTAGACACACAGCCCAACTGGTTGGGCTGTGGCACTCGAACCGAAGGACCCGAGTTCGACTCCGGGTCCCTGCAACCGGTTCGGCCATATAAATCATTTTTAATAAAAACTAAATAAGTTTAAAATTAATTAGTATATAAATATAACTAAAACAGAGAATATTTCGGGTTAGACACGTAGCTCAGTTGGTAGAGCTACGTGCACGTATACGAGAGGTCCCGAGTTCGAACCTCACGCAGCGCATATAAAAACACAGTCTGACCGGTCAACGGTCAACGGTAAAAAAAAGTCAACTTTTTTTATTTCTTTTTATATTTATTTAATTAGAAAATTATTTAAAAATACTTAAAAATAAGATTATTAAGGTTAGAAAATTTCCTTAAACTCATAAAAATAAATCTAAAAATCCCATTTAAGAGCACTAATTAAAAATATTAATCTCAACCAAAATTTATTTATTTATCGAATCATTTTGTTATTATCTAGGTTAGTTCTTCCCTCGTCAATCGAATCATAAATTCGTGCGCCTTCATCATCATCAAAGAACGCACCCATCGTGAGTGAATCTCTACCAATTCCCTGTTTTAATCATGTTTTGGGGTGCATCATGTGTCGTATAATTCTTTTATTATATTTAAACACTTGTGCATACATCATATCCGTGATCAAATGTGTATCAAATGTGTATCAATTGTTGTGTGAATTATATGTAGATTGGATTTATCATTTTCAGTGCACGCATTTCATTAGGCCCATCAGTTCCCCGTGGGAGACGGGTTGAGCATCAGGTGCCTCATTAGATCGGCTCCGTTTGATTGAGCCTTGATCTCACATACATCATCATTCATATCATATACTCATCCAAAGTGGTTTGTGTTTGTTTATTTATATATGTTTGCTCACATGTGATTATTGCACAAATTTTCTTTATTAAATAAAACAAGAAATTAGTAACAATGTTTTATCAAGGTTCACTCGCCAACTTTTGTTGACCCAAAATATCCCCCATTTTACACATGATACAGGTGATCCAGCTGAGACAAGAAGCACATAGGAAGGCCTAGAAGAATAAACAAGTTTAAGTTTTGGAATAATTATGTAGTTTCATTTTCTTGTAATTGTATGAATTTGGTTTTGGATATTTAAGTTGTAATTTGAATTTAATAAATATGAAACATTTTAGTAAACATCATGAGCTTTGGTGATAACCCAATTATGTCCCGACTCTTATTCCGCTGCGGGTCGGGGTGTGACATATATCTCATATGGGTTGAATTCATGAGAATTTGATCATGAGTTTGACTTCCAAAAAGTCACACTTTAACTTAAGATTGATATGATATGTAAATTGTAATTTGGGTAAAAAAAAGAAAGAAAGAAACAAAAGTACCAATATTTTCCATTTATAAATTCAACCATTACAATACATAATCCAACCATTACATAACATAATAATTCATAACCAGCCATTTCATAAGACAATTATGAATTCAAACATTACGAATTAGTCAACTCTTTCCAGTGATGATCGTCGTTTGACCATTCGAAATCGGATTCATGTTTACCTTCATACGAATCATGATACTAGTAGCCCTCACTATAATATAATGTGGTTTCAAAGTCCCAAGCCTGTTTCAACACCTCACTAACGTAGTCTAACTTTGTATCCTTTTCATACTTCTCTTCCACATCTTCTATGAAGTTGTTGTAATCCTGTTCATATGTTGCTTGCAACTCTTCTTTAGGCATATTGTAAACGTTAACAAAATTATTTTCAACCACTAATTTCTCGTCCACATTTACAACTTCTATTTCAACCTCATGGTTAGAACAACGCTATCAACATAATCAACATATTAGACAAATTGAAACATAGATCAACATAATTAACATAAACATAGATCACCAGAATTAACATAAACATAGATTAAATCCATTACAAAGCTTTAAAAGGTTGGTTACAGTACATTTCAAACGATAATAATGTGCATAAGAAACAACAATTAACTAACTACTAAAACAATCTTCCACATAGTGACTTGCATAGCTTTGATTTTGAGCATTTCGTCTTTCTTGTTGATATCCATAACAAACCAAGAACTACACTTTCACATCTGACAGTGCAATAGTTAGCAAGAAAAGAAGTCGAGTGACGTTTGTTGTTTTGAAATCTGAATGAGGTATACTTAATCGCCCACACAAGCATTAAAGAGCGGGAAAATAAGGAATATGATGTACGTGTGTCTTAACTTGTACAATATGATTTTAAAGGATAACGAGAATGAAATATCGTCGTATTATTGGAGTTGCGAGATTAAGATACACTTTAGACTTCGATATGATCTTTTGGAACAAATTTTAACAAATTTGAACATCCCCGATTTGAATGACGAGTAGTTTAATTTATGAAAATTTGTTTTTATTTATTTGATTTTAATTAATGTAAACACAAAAATAGGTTAACCCGAATTTTAATTAATATTTGATTTTTTAATTGATTTTAAATTTGAACACCCAATTTAGACACAAGACCGACATAAATAAACATGTTTTTAGTTGATTTTAAATAGGTTAACTTGAATTTTTTTTTCATATAGTGGTTTAAAATTATAAATTTGCAACAAAAGTATATATATATATATAACGAGCGTAGGTTAATAATTTCTTATTAATTGTCCAAATTTTAGTATAATATAAATAATGAGTTTAAGTCGTAACATAAAAATATTCACTTTAAGATAAGTAAAAAAATAACTAGACCTGCGAACTCGTCACCTTAACACAGCCCATTTAGTTAAATGTGCTCATTGGTTCGACCCAAACTGACCCAAACTCGTTTAAGCTAAACTTAAAGCCGCTAAATTTGTTTTAGGTGTGCAGTTTGTTTTCAATCATCACACAAATTTAAAGTTAACTCTTTATAAAAGTTGTTTATATTGATTTTGTGAATTGATGATTAGGGTTTTGCAAATGAAGGGTTATATACTGTAACTCATATTTACATAAGGCTACCTCCGATTTTTACTACTTACAATGTGTCTAGTAATCCCCCTAAAGCTAAGGTCAAGGAGTGACCTATAGCTTGGATCGTAAAAAAAGTAAATTTGTGTGTTAACAACGGTGGTCGAGTAGTCGGTCTTTGGACATAGCTCCGAAAGGGTGGGTTTACACGTGGAAAGCAGTTAGCCGTTAAAAAAAACAACGGTTTGGTAAAGATATGTGTGTTTTGATCTCCTATGGGTAGGAATTGGACTCGTAGTTTTCATTGATGTACCTTTTCCCAAACAAAGTGAATATCAACCTCAACATGTTTTGTCCGTGCATGAAAAATTGGATTAAGCGCTAGATTTGTTGCACCAAGGTTATCAAACAAGACAGTTGGAGCAGAAGTTGTGTCTACCCTTGTTCCTTAGGCCTTTAACCAAGTTAATTCAGCTACGATATTAGCTAGAGTCTTGTATTTTGATTATGTATGCTGAGATATTATTTTCTATTTTCATGCGATCCAGGAGACAAGATTAGAACCCATGTATATGGAAAGTTTCCTCATGGATCGATGGTCATTTGGACAACCAGCCTAGCCATCATATGAGAAGGCACAAAGAGAAGAGGATCCATGCTAGGGAACATCCGTGTAAACCTGAATATGGAAACTTGAATTATGACGAATAAGCAACTTATGGTCAATTGTGTTGCTTAAGTATCCAAGAATGTGTTTGGCAGCAAACCAATGATATTCTGATGGAGCTTGCATGTTTTGGCATATTTTGTTAACATGAAAAGTAATGTCAGGTCTGGATAAGGTTGTGAAATGAGGATTGTCTCCAAGTGACAAAGGTTGTGAGGTGCTCATTGGAGATGAAATTGGTTTAGAGTCAATAAAACTAATATGTTGATGGAGCTTAGATTCGTACTTCTTTTGTGAAAGAATAATATTCTCGCCTTGAAAAACAAGTTTAATACCTAGAAAATATTCAAGTGTACCAAGATCTTTAACAACAACGGCTTTACTTAGCAATTGTATGATGTGATTGACAACAACGCTTTTGTTACTAGCGACAATGATGTGAGCCACATAACCATGAATATATAGAAGGGTTTTCCCATTTTTTTAACTCGGCTTTTAAAACCATAAACCCCAATTTTTTTAAAGCTTGTGTGAGACGATGAAATCAAGCCTCCGGGGAGAGCCACAAAGATAAGTTGTCTTTATTGATTTTCTGAAATTGTTGATTAGGGTTTTACAAATGAGAGGGTATATACTTTAACGATATCTTTAACTTTCACTAATTACATTTTTTAATATATAATTATTTAATAAACAAATTACAATGGATACGTTTGTGTTCGGAATATTGTTAGCTTTTTTAGTTTTTTTTATTTTTATTTCTGAAGTAGCCAAACGATGCGTTTTGGGGTTAGGTATACCAACCTTCAATCCAAGTTTTGACATATGTGACATTGTGACACATGCCTTGACTAACGAAAGGGAAAAGCGTATCATAGCCATTCATGCGCACATGACTTGGAAAGTTGTGTGCGTTCACGAGGGGTTTTTTTTTTTTTTTTTCTTTTTGGTTGAATTTAAAGTTGTGTGCTTTCACAAGGGAGGGGTTTTTTTTTTTTTTTTTTTTGGTTGAATTTAGTTAGACCATGCGTAGTGGTAAGGGTGAATAATGCTTTTATTATTGGGTGTTTTTTATCAATTTGTTAATCCAGTCAGTAAGAGGTATTATTTGGCTTTTATTTAATATGGGTGTAGTGAAGACGTGGACATTATGTTAAAAGGTGTAAATAATTAAATAAAATAAAAAAACTAACCAAAAAAGGTATTGGTCAAATCAAAAGAAGGATACCTATGATTAGTGGCTTTCAAATTGTTCCAGCGTGGTTTCAAACACGCCAAAACGAAAAAAGTGACGAAATATGCCCAGGGAGACGGGTGTCAGGCGTTATTGGACGTGGTTGGCGGAAAAAAACGCCACATATTCGATCACTACGGGTGTTCTTACATTTTAATTTCTTTATTTAACTCATCCTTTTCACTTTACCATGTGTAAATGTGTTTCAAATGCAACAATCAGATTGTTAGAATAATAACTAAGCACTCAAATGCAACCATCCCATTGGTAGAATAATAAATAAACACAAGGGTAATACGATTATAACAAAAATACGTGTAAAAAGATTATAACAAAAATACGTGAAAATTACTATTATATTTTTATTGTTTATATATTAGGTGACATGTGACATCCATAACACGATATGCATTTAGCTTTTTTTTTTCAAGCACAATCCAAGCCACTAACCATTATACTAGTGTTGTTCAAAAGATGCTATTATAACAATAGAATATATTTTTAAGAAACACACATAATAAGATAATACAAAGTTGATATGTTGCGTTGTTGTGTTAAACATGAAATGCGTTTAGCTTTATGCTAGCATAAGGAGCCACTAATCATTTTACTAGTGTGGTTTAGTATGTATACACACACCTTTATTGCAAAATCAATCTTAATAAATAATTGTAAGTGTGTTACAAGTAGGAGTGTTAACTACGTCGTGTTTGCGGGTTGACGGATATAACCTAAACTCAAAATTTTATATGAACACCGAACACGATTGGAACCCGAAAATTATGTCAGACATATGAACCCAAACACGACATGATATTCAGAGTTTGACCCAATCACAGCCTATTTAATCCGAAATTTTTTTATTCTTTAACTTTTTGTTCACAGATTAAAATTTTACAACAAATATTAAAGATGTATATAATAATTACATTTTACTTATAACTCTTGTACGCGGGTCTTTCGCACATCTATTACCACATTATAAATTAGCAACATATGGTTGCTTTATATTGTTGTACCCTATACATAGGGTGTTTTTCAAGAAAAAATTAATTTTTCACTTTAACCTAGAAGTTTTTAATGTTTTATATTTTAACCCCTTTGAATTTTTTACTTTAACCCAAAGCTTTTTAATCTTTTTGCAATTTAACACAAACACTTTTTTTATGTTCAGCTTTAGTGCTTCGTACTTTTATATTTCGCAAGTTTTTTATTTTACGTTTCGTTCCAATTTTGCGAGTCAACATGCCGTAACGTGGGTGTGGGGTTTAATGTTTTTTCGTCTATTTTTTCCGTCTGACAGGCCCGTTGTAACGCTTCTATTTTTCTCTATTTGACAATTTCATCGCACCGCGCGGGGTCCTAGATCGACTTAGTTATTCTTTTCTACGTTGTACGTTACCGTCTAATTTTTCGCATTAACATGACGCAATGGGCATGCGTGGTTCAACAATTTTACGTTTGTTTTTCATTCAAGGTTATTTATTCCTTTTTTATTTATTTTATTTTTACGAGCTTTTCTGATGTTCGTAGTCGCTTGCAGTGGTGTCGCATTGGTGCTACTTGGCACGATTTCATAAACGGTATTTAACCTATTAAGTTTTTTTACTAATAATTTGTTTTGAGTTTACCCTTATACCTCCTTTATTTAAAAAAAAACTATTTTTACGTGCATATTGTTATTTATGTGTCGGTATGAATTCGATTTGCTCTCCATTTCAACGTAAACTTTTAACAGAAAATGAGCCAGTTCAAATATAATACGTTTTCATATAAAAAACCATTTTTACGTACATGTTTTATGTACGTTTCGGTATAAATTCAAGTTGGTGTATGTTTCGACATAAAACTTTTTGGGAAACAAGTCAGGTCAAATATAATATGTTTTATGCTTATTTTATGAATGTTCCGTAAAATTTGTTTTGAATCGAGTGGAGTCAAATCAGGGTTTCTTTTTTTCCCTTTTTTTTCAAAAACGCTAATTAATCTCTTTTTATTATACATGTCAACTTTTAACTTTTCTGTCACATGTTTTACGTTTTCTATATATGAGTCCGGTCACGTATAATACGTTATGATTGTATGGTATAATTTGATTTACTTTATGTTTTGATCCAATTGCAATGCTTATATAGGTTACATTGAGTTCAATCGGATACGTCGAAACACGCATTTTCATATTGTTAACGCATCACATAACGTTTGGACTAATCCATTCGATGTTTGCGACGTACCCGCGCTGCAATGCACGCGGGTCTTATTACTAGTTATAACTAAATACTAGCACATTTGATTTTATTATAATACGAAAAAAATTTACATCTAATAATATCATTGATTGTATAATTATATATAACAAAATTAACAATCATTTATTTTAACACCTAATATGTATATATATATATATATATATGTAGGATTCGGTTCAAGAGAGAATCAATCTCAGTTGCGAGAACTATGAGAACTCCTATCATCCAATAGTATATTTACACATCACCTATAACCAAATTAAATCAAAATGGTATTTTAGTCTTTTACTTCCCATGTCACATCTTATCTCTATTTTCTATTTAAAAGTCAACATGTCACATATTTTCTCTCTCTTCTATTTAAAACTCAACATGCCACATCCTTTCTCTCTCTTCTATTTAAAATTCAACATGAGACATATATTGAGTCGTGATTTTTGGATGAGTTCGTTTGTTAAAATTCTCAAATTTCGTAAACCCGAAATCGGGGTGTCGGGGGCGAAAAAAGATGTTTGGCGTAAAAAAAATTGTAAAAAAGTTTTTGAAAAAAAATTGTAAAAAAGTTTTTTGTAAGAATATAATATTTTTGTTTGGCGTAAAATATTTTTGTTTTTTGTAAAAAAGTTTAAACTCGTAAAAAAAATTGTTTTAAAGTTTAATACCACGCGTAAAAAGAGTTTAAACCCGCGCGTAAAAAAAGTTCAAAACAAGCGCGTAAAAAAAGTTGAAAACCGCGCGTAAAAAAAGTTTTAAACCATCGCGTAAAAAAAGTTTAAAACCACGCGTAAAAACAGTTGAAAACCGGCGCGTAAAAAAAGTTTAAAACCGCGTGTAAAAAATTTCTAAAACGACGCGTAAAAAAAGTTTGAACCCGCGCGTAAAAAAACTTTAAAACCGCGCGTAAAAAAAGTTTAAAACCGGCTCGAAAAGAGAATTTTAAACCGGCATGTTAAAAAAGTTTAAATAATCCGCGCGTAAAAAAAGTATAAAACCGCGCGTAAAAAAGTTTAAAAGCAGGTGTAAAAAAAGATTGAACCCGCGCGTCTAAAAAGTCTGAACCCGCGCGTAAAAATGTTTAAAACCGGCGCGCAAAAAAAGTTTGAACCCCTACGTAAAATTATTTTTCTTACTACATGATTAAAAAATAAAATTAATTAAATCACAAACATTAATTAAAGCACAATAATTACAACTTTAATTACCAATCAATAAAGAGATTAGTAAAAATACCAATTTACCTTTATCCCACTAAAAACAAAAACTTATTAATTAAAGCACAATGATTACAACTACTTTATTGTCTTTTTGATCTTATCCATTATAACACTTTTGATCAATGGCTTATATTGGTTCATACGGTTCTCACAACTTAAGGTGATTCTCATTTTACCCGTCCCCTATATATGTATGTATGTATATATAACTTAAGCCTAGTCTTTTACACCTTTTTAGCGGCTCTCACTATTCCTATACCCACATATCTTATTTCCATCCCATTTTTTCACTCTATCACTCACTATATATAAACGGGGGAGGGGGGGAGGGGTGTGAATATTAACTCTTTTTTAGCTTCGTAACACGCATATAGCACGTTGATAGGATTATACAAATGTTAGCCACTAACTCGGTTACTTCGTTTAGTTTTTATGTAACCTGACGATCTGATGATATCCTCGAACATTTGTTATAGTCATAGAAAGACATTTTGTTCTTCGCTTGTAGAGGATATTCTGAAATAAATATAGAGATAAATTCACAATGAATAGGCTCAAAACATGTGTTTCATTGCTGTCAGCATTTATTTAATTTTATTAATTAACAAATGCTAGAACAAAAAAGTTTGTAATTTATGTACTATTAATGAGTATCTGGAAAGGCTCAGAGTAATGGTTGCAACCGTTTTGCTTATTCCAAGCCACCGCAGTTGCCACGCCAAAGTTAACTTGTCTTCATCGCCAATACAATACAGTATAATTTAATCACAACCCACAAAAATCATAAGCCAGTTACAGTTGATAAGTAGGTCATATTCTCATCAGCTCACCACCTAAGAAAAATCTAAACAAACACCAAAGTCTTAAGCATGCCAACGGTTTCAAAAACATTAAAATACAACGATGGAAACAAATAAATAAACCCACATGCCTATGGCTTTCAAACCACCTAAAACAGTAGCGATAACAGATAGACCAAAACAAATGTCCTAAACCCACCAAAGGTTTAAAAACCCCAAAAACAACAAGGTGAGAAAGAAACATTGACCTAGAAGATGTGTTTAGAAACTCTTATAAAACAACGTTTGCAACAGTAAATGAACCGAACGAACACGAACAAGGCCATGTTCGTGTTCGTTCGTTAAGGAAATTAACATGTTCGTGAACTGTTTACGAACGCATGCCGAACATAAGTTTATGTTCGTGTTCGTTCGTTAAGGAAATTTATTTGTTCACGAACAGTTCGTGAACACTAGTCTCGAACACAAACGAACGCAAGCAAATAATAACAACGGCAAACGAACATTTAACTTGAAAATAAAAAATAAAAACATTGTTATCCTTAAACATTCGATATTAGTAGTTATATACAACCATCAAATGATAAATCAAAACACAAGAATACGACACCCCCAAACGATAAATCAAGTTTAACTAACTTATACATAATTATATTAAAAAAATGTCATAGAATGTCCAAATTTTAGCTAACTTAGAAAATATAGGGTTTCAAGTTTTCAATATGTTTAGATAAAATGTTTATTATTTATTATTTTCTAATATAATCAAATGAACGTAAACGAACGAACGTAACTGAACACATTACCGAACATTCACGAACACGGTCAAACGAACGAGACCTATGTTTGTGTTCGTTCGCTAAGCTAACCGGACGAAATTTTGTGTTCGTGTTCGTTCATTAAGCTAATCGAACGAACATAAACGAACTTCCCGACGAACGGTTCACGACTTGTTCGCTTAACGTTCAGTTCGTTTACAGCCCTAGCAACAACTAAACAACCCACGTGTCGTTAAACCAACCAAAGGTCCAATGAAATACCCATAAAACCTATTGTACAACAAATAAAGCCGAGAAAACAAATAATGCATATGGTATAACAACCCAATGCATAACCTAGTTACAAATTAATACGATATAAAAAATCGAAAACACAAATGGCTTCGGTTTTGTTGTATCGGGTCAAACTCATGGTTACACCTTATCTGGTTGCTTTCGTGAAGCAGCACAGTTGCCACACCAAGAGTTCATCATCATTGCAAATGTCATCTACAATCCACATAGCTCAGCAACGCATCATTGCTAAAAATTGAAACTAACAAATAATAATTCCTCAACATATACGATATACAACCAAGTTCGGATATCATTAGCATTCTACACAGCAATACTTAACCAAAATTAGCTTGACTAGAGGATTCCTTTACATGAAATGGACACTTAGGCCCGGTTCCATTCCATTTGGTGAGAATTATTAGAGATTGTTAGAGAATACTAATGTTTTTGTTTAATCAAGGGGATCACAAAATGCATACCAAAACCACAAATCATTTGAAGCCATTGTTTCGAGCATGACCATCGGGTATTGATAATCACAACTCTCATATATGATCTCGCAACTCGATAGGATACATTCTCCAAACGAGATGCGTACAGTCAATGCTATCGATCATCACAGGATGGTGATATTTTTCTTCATGTGTTTGTTACAAAAGCGCAATGTCGTGGCTTGTTAGTATAAGTAAGAACTATTCAACATATAACTGAATTACAACTTTACATAAATATTATAGCCATTCACGCGAAGTCCTTTCAGCCATACATAAATACTCGTCGTACTCGTGAGGAAGATTACCGGTTGCGAGTTGTTTAACGGTCGATGTGTATTTTTATGATGCCGTAAAACTCTTTCTCATCTACCCGTACTGGACATCTTGAAACCATTCATATTGTCCTTCTATATCACCTACATAATTCAAAAACAAATATTTCAACATACGATACCTTGTTCAAAACGCCGCTTCATTGTATTCAGGGTTGTCGACAAAATAATCTTCCGTTAGAACTTGGTGACCTTTTCTCGCGATCACGTGACACATATTTTTTTAGATATCAACAACATCCATGAGAAATTGGAGGCCGCTACCAGTGGAGAATATATCATCGTAATCATCGTCGGGTGGAATGTATAATTTGCCATTATCATCCATGTTGTAGCATGGGAAAAATGAATAGAGAAGTTTATAGAGAGGAGAAATGGTTATAGAGTTAGTGTGTGAAAAAATAAAAAAATGTGAGATATGTAAAGTGAAAAAAATTAATTTTTTTATTGGGTGTCGTGATATTTGACCAAATTTGTTTTTTTTGAACAAGAACAACGGAACCTTTATTCAACACAAAACCCGGCACATAGCAAGGCGCTATAGAGCCGAAAGGTACATCTCATGTAATCAAGAGAACAATACATCAAGGGAAAAGACAAAACAATCAGACTACATAACACTTCTTTATTCCAGAAACGAGAAATCCCTCCACTGGAGCCATGTTATCCTTTGAAACATTGATCTCTTGTTTATCCAGTCAAACGACTCCTCCTTGATCTCTTCTACTAGTTTGTTTGGGTCCGTTATTTCGTCGCTGAAAGCCTTATTGTTTCTATTTATCCAAATACTCCACACAGTTAAGAGATAAATGGCGTAAATTATTTTTGATTTTCTTCTCGGCCAGTCTGTTATATCTTGAATTCTTGTATGTAGCATCTCCCGATGATCCCTAGCAGGAACTTTCACCCGTGCCCATAGCTGCAGCCACACTTGTCTTGCATATGGACATTGGATAAATATGTGATTTGTCGTTTCTGTTGCTAGGTCACAAATCTTACAAGTATCCGATGTGACCTGCACCCCCCTCCTTTTTAGCGCATCCATCGTAGGGATCTTCTCCTCCACGGCTCTCCATATTAATAAGTTTGCTTTCGGCGTTGCAATTCTGCTCCATTCAAGACAGTTAGGCACGATATTTAAGTTCACAATCCCACCCAACTCTATCCTAATATCCTTCACCGAGAAGCCCTGCATCACATTCTCCTTCCACCTCCATTGGTCTTCCCCATACCCTAGTTGTTGTTGTAGTAATAATGTGTTTCGGCCAGCCATCTCGTTCCTTTCTTCATCACAATTGGGCGGTCTTCGCCATTGCCAGTCCCACATCATTCCTCCTTGATTTAATTTGTAGCTCTGTAACACTGTTCCTTTTTTGTTTGACCAAATAACAGTCCAATTTTGGAATGTATCTTCAGCGAGAGTGGTACCCTGATCCACTATGCTCTTATCTAGGAAAGATTTATATAAATCAATCATCCAATCATTCCTTTGACCTTTTGAGTTATCGTTCAAGTGTGCGTCTAAAGCCTTCAAATGGTACGCGGTCAAATGCTAGAAAATACATTTTTAATTAATAATAATGCTATTAAGAAGTTTGATAGTATTGTTCCAATTATACCCTGATCCACTATTCACAAGTTGTACCCGATAAACGTAAGAATACTTGACTCTCGGATGCTCCACCACCTTTAAACACATAAGATTAACAACATTTGATGCACATAATATTATCAGAATATTGTCAGGATATACCCTTATGTGGTTTAGTGGTAAGGTATCTCCAAGCTTGTATGTTCACTTTTTCATGATTTTTTAACACATAGCGATCCACACTTTTTCCTTTTAGTTTACATGTTTTCTTTTCTTTTGGGCATTTTCACTTTTTCATTTTGCCTACCTTTTATTTTAAATGTATTTTTTTTTTAATTGTCTTAGCCTATTAACATATTTTTATCTTTACCATATGCTCTACAATTAAGTAGACTTTATTGACACGAAGACATAGATATATAATTATTTATAGTATCTAAGTATCATCATTTTCAACTTAATTTGGTTTTTGGGATGTTGGAAGTTCAAATAGTAGCACGAAACTTTCATATTTCAGTTCATGGTTTAAATATTTCTACGCATAGTTGGTAAGTAAAACCTAATTGTAAATTATTATAGAGTTATTACTTATTATCAGTGTGGTTTTATGCAGAATTATGCAGATTTATGATGATGTTGAGTTTGAATTTCTCTTATGGATGTTGTTCATTGACTAAGGATTATGACCCGACCTAATCCACCCATTTTACCATGCACCCTAAAAGTTTCCTAATTTTCAAGTTAATTTAGGCCTCCAAAAAAGTTGAGTTAACCGTGGTTGAAACTTTAAATCATTATAAAATATATATTATAAGCCCTATTATTATTTTGAAATTTACTAATAAAAATAAAATGTCGTACTTGAATTGCTATAGAAACATGAAAAAAAATATTGGTACTTTTATAAGAGAGAAGAAACTAACTTCTAAGTTACTTTTGGCAGGGCTGGCCCTGAGAATTCGTTTACCATGCTCGAGCTCGAAAAAAACTTGTCCTTAAACCTTAACGAAATTGGGTATTTGGCTTACTAAAGGTCTAAACCTAATGCTAATGGGCTAATAACTAATCTAGACCATGAAATTAGTTTTGTAAGTGGGCCTATGTCGGTGTATGTATGGGTATACCCTATTAATTTATTTTTTTACATATACAGATCGATTATTTTTTAAATATCGTGCCCTTTGATATATCGGACCCTGGATGGTTGTCCTTCCTGCCCACCCTCACGACCGGCCATGACTAATGGATTAGTAATATCAATATGTGTGCACATATCTTTTTATAACACATTATTTTATCAGCATGGCGAAAACGGTTAATGACGTGACTTCACAACAACAAAAAGAAAAGGCAAATCGCGACGCAGTTTGTAACATGTACGTTTGTGTTTTGATCACTTATCCTTGCCATTAAAAACTTGGTTTTGAACAAAATTTATACTATTTTTAAATATATAATCACGAGAAATTTATTTTGAGTTTAAATTGATTTGCATGTATCAGAGCTTAACAAATGGTTTTCAGGAGCTAAACGAGGGTTTTGAAGCACATTTATAACATAGGAATTTAGCACACGAAGAAACATAAGAAAATTGGGATAGGGGCGCACATTACGGCCTAGAGGTAGCAATGTGTGCCCTCAATAGCTACATGGGGTGCCCACAAGGGCGGAAACTAGAGGTTTGGTCATATAGGGGTGCAATGTGTGCCCATATGTCAGCTAATCTCACAAATTAGGGTTTTCACACCCTATATAAACCTAAAATACCCCCAAACGAAAATTATTCACCTCCTATCAGTTTTTAGGGCTTCTGAAAGGCAATTTTGAGGCATTCCAAGCATACCAGTTAATGAATTCAAGATCCACAACAGAAACCGGCGAAGATTCAAGCATGGCGATAAGCGGCTAAATCGCCCGCGATCTCCTCCGGGTGTAGGTTTTGTGATTGATACTGTTGATTTTAGTTTTAACCTAGGTTTTAGCATTGATTTGTTAACTTCTTAAGTTTTGATCAGATTCAATTATGATTTTACATTTAAGTGATCTGGTTTTCTTGAACATTAAATTGCTTTTTATTCTGATTTGTTTATTGGTTTATTTCTCACAAAAATGAATTGGTGTTTGTGTGAAAAGAACCCGTTAGGTCCTGTTCCATATCCATCACTTGTTTAACCATATATATAGTCACCCTTAATTATATTCTGCTAGGTTAAATAGATCAATTGTGTTTTATCAAACATGAAACCCGAAGTAGATTGGATATTCTCATAATTGTTTACAATCAATCAATCAAACTCGTTTTCACAATCCTTTTTGCAATCAAAACAAAAGACAATAGTTTTAAATTAGTTAGTCAACGAAACACATGAACTTTGACACTTTCCACTAGTTCCCCGTGGTTCGATACCCTACTTGCCATTTCTGCTAGGAACTGTTTTTTAACTTTATTTGACTGACCTTTCGATGTCCATCATTAATGTGAGAAGCGAAGGGGAATTTTTCCCATCTAGTCAAACATGTTTTAGTCCTTAAAACCTAAAAATTTATATATATAATTACTCTACTAGAGTAATCATAATTTTTTATTTTAATTTTATATTTTATTTTTATTTTTTTTTCAACTACAAATCATCTTTGAATAGATGAAAGATATATAAAAATAATAATCTTCCTTCACTTCTCGAGCTTAGCACATTAAAATCCATTTATGTTTGTTCTAAACCGAAAAAAATTATAGAAAAGTTTAAAATTTGATAGTGGTCAACGTGGCATACGATGTTTTGTTAAAGAATAAAGGAAAAAATAAAAGTGAAAAATTATAAGGTATGAAAAGTATTGAGAGGTCAATCTAATAAGGGTGCAAGGAGTTGACCCAGCAAACAACATTGGCGACCGTTGGTTCCATGCGGCAAATTGGCAACCGCCATTCCATGTTATGCGGCAAGTGGGATTCGGCAGGGGGTGTTCGGCGAGGGAGGCTATGGTTTTGCCAAGCACGTCGTTGTAATTGAACCATTGGATGTGTGTCCCCTACCCCAAAAGCAACCGTTGGGATTCTTAAAAATATTATTTAAACCTTCAACCATTTACATTTCCCCTCACTTACCAATTTTTCCATTTATTTCAAAGATTTAAAGCCTCATTCACTACACACATTTCATCCGAGCCATGGATGAAAGAAAAGGAAAGAAAAGTGCAAGAACTAATTCCACACGTGAAATGAACACGTAACCATCTTCCGAACAACTTGGTCAACTTGTGCAACAACAATAACCTTCACAAAAACAACAATTCTCTCCACATACTCTAAATCCACATGTACACGAAAACCTTTGTGATGAGGCAATATATATATATATATATATATATATATATATATATATATATATATATATATATATATATAACAGAATGTTCGATCCTAGGAGCAATGCAACGATGAATCGGATGAAATTATACTAGAGATACAAGATAACTCTAAGTGGAATCCGAAAAGGTTGAAGATGAATCCGCGAATCTATTGCAAAAAAATGTACATCTTATTTTTGTTTGTTGGTTAATTTACAATGTTTATTTTTTTAATCAATTTAGTAGGTTTATTTAATTTGTATGGTATTGAATGTTAATTTTATTTGATTAATTTAGTATGTTTATTTAAGTTTTAAATTTAATTTGATTAATTTCATATGTATATTTAAATTACAGTTTTAACTATTTAGAAGGTGTTTGGTGATGAATGCACTCAGTAGGGGATGTAAGCATGATAATGAGGTCGTGTCGTTTGCCATGATCTTTCGGGATGTTGAAGATTTCATTGTTGGGATCCGGAAACAATGTCAAGTGGTGGTTGACATAAACCCACGTCACCCAGCAGGGCTCGGGGGTGATGTTAACCTCCTCGAGCGTGTTTTCTCCCTCCCTATTCAGACAGTTAAAAGCATTCCCCCTAGTTGCCGGCTTTTGTTTGCCCAGGTTCTAACAGGTGCTTTGCACAAAGTGGTAGCGTCGCCATGATCGGTCGACAATTGAGTCCAATTGTTTTTACTACCACGTTGCACCTTGCGGGTGGTTACACCATCCTCCATAATAGAGCGGAGATCAGGGAAAAGGAAATCTCTGTAGTGTAGTAATATCTTTCACGCGCTTACAGTTTGGAAAGATGGGTATGGGTTTGATGATTTGGTCTCTGCCCAATTGGATAGCGTGGGGGAGACGAGGGCTCCAAGGGGAGAATGCAGGAGAGAGGAAGACAAAGAAAGGGACCCTAATATTAAGCAATGTCTTCGGAAAGTCAGGGATGGAAATTTCACGGCCGCGGTTAAGGTCCTATGATCAAGTGGAGTTGCCCCTCTAGGTGATTCGACCTTGAAAGCCCTTATTGATAAACACCCAGTGGTGCCGCCCCCGTCCTTGCTTTCTAACCCTTTGGCCCAACCCACTCTTGTTGTTGATGGAGGTGTGTGCTCAAATGTATTCGATCCTTTCCTAAAGGGACGTCATGTGGTAGAGACGGGATGCAGGCCCAACACGTGTTAGATGCTATTGGTGGCGAGGGCTCCGTGACTTCCTCAAATTTGCTTACGAGCATTACTAAAGTTGTTAACTTATGTTACACCCCGACTCGCAGCGGAAAAGGTGATCGGGGCATGATTGGGTTATCATCAAAGCTCATGACATTTATTATAACGTTTCATATTTATTATTACAATTTAAAGGGAAACATACAATCATAATTAAACAAATATAACATGTTCTATTCATCCTTCTAAACTTCATTATTTTTCTTCTAAGGCAATTCCTATGTTTTCCATGCTTCATCCTGTTCACCTGTATCATATGTAAAAATGGTTTTTGGATCAACAAAAAGTTGGCGAGTGAACCTTGTTAGAAAACATTTATTATTTATTTCTTGTTGTATTTAATATGGAAAAATTGTGCAATATTCATATATGAACAAACGTAAATAAACATACAATAACAACAATTAGCATACAATTACAAACCATTAGCATACGATATCAAACAACAACAAACAATAACATACATTAACAAACCAACAGCATACAATAACATATCAACTTGCATAAATATATAACATAAATGAAACTGTGCGATCAAGGCTCAATCAAACAGAGCCGATCGTATTGCATGTACTGAAAATGATAAATGTCTGTGCGATCAAGGCTCAATCAAACGGAGCCGATCGTATGTTGGCAACGCCAGGTTCACGCTCATAATGTAATGGGGAACTGCTCAACGCTCATAATGTAATGGGGAGCGGCGGCCTATGAAATTGCATGTACTGAAAATAATAAATTAACTCTAAACAATAACCACACAAACAGTTTATACGAACTGAATACACATTTATTCATGATATGATGAATGCACAATGATTTGAATATAATAAATAGTAAGACACATGATACACCCCAAAAACGTGATTTAAACGGGGAATTTGTAGAGTCACTCACCTTGGGTGCGTTTGGTGAATGATGATGAATGCGCACGAGTTTAGAGGATTGATCGACGAGAAATAACTAACATAATTAATAATGAAAAAGTAAGGTAAATAAATGGATTTTATTAACAACTTTAATAGGATTTTTGGGTATATTTTTGTGAGTTTTAGGCTATTTTCTAACTTTAAAAATGTTATTTTTAAGTATTTTTAATTGATTTTTAAATAAAATAAATAAATAAAAATAATAAAAAATGTTGACTTTTTTACCGTTGACTTGTTGACCGTTGACCGGTTTTATTGTGTAATTGTGTGTGCCGGGTGAGGCTCGAACCTGAGACCTCCCGTTCTCGTGCACGCAGCTCTACCAACTGAGCTACGTGTCTAACCCGAAATATTTCTGTTTTTAATTATATTTATATACTAATTAGATTAATCCGAAAATCATTTATTTTAAAAATATTTTAATGTAACGACTCGGTGCACTCCACAGGTCTCGAACCCGGGACCTGTGGTTTAGTTTGGCACACAGTCCACCGCTGGACTGTGTGTCTAACTTGGTAAATATCCTAGTTTTTATTATACTTAACATATTACTGAATTAACCCGGTTCAGTTTAAAAAAAGGCATTTTATTACAGCGAATGAGGTTGGGACAGGAATCGAACTCGCGTCGTGTGCATATTGTTTGCACATAGTCCACCGCTGGACTGTGTGTCTAACCCGTTTATAATACCGATTTTAATTAATCTTATAACATTCACAACTTCGTCTTCTTCGTCCAAAACACAGACAACGGTTAACTAACTGTTATTGGTTTAATTCGGTTAACGAATAATATGAACGAGTGAAAAGTATTGAACAGAAAAGGGTTTGGGGAATGATTGTACCGAATTGATCGTCTTTCTTCAGAAGTCCGGCAAAGACCGTCGGCTCTGTTTTGGGAGCTCCTTCTGTTCGAATTCAACAATCAGTTTGGATGAAATAGATGTGAAATTGAACCATTGAGTAACGATTATCAGTAGGTTACATGATCATACCGGTTAACAGCGGGATTCTGAAACTTTCAGAAGTTTTCCGGCGAAAACAGAAAAATCCGGCAATGTCGTCTGGGGTTGATTCTGAGTGATGGAGTGATGTTAGAATTTGTATAATAATGGAATGAAACAGAAAAATCGAGGTAATTACCGTGTAGATGAAAGTCCCGGTTTTCCGGCGACTTGCAGAGAATTCCGGCGAGTGAAATTTCTTGCGACAGAGATTCTTCAGAGGTTTAGGGTGAGTGGGAGTGATGTCAGTACGAGTTCTATGATCTTATTTTTGGGTAAGAAGAAAAGATGGATTGAATTCGGTTTTTCGACGAAACTTTCCGGTTAATTCAATGAGAATTCCGGCGACTTCCGGTGAAATTTTCTGAGTGAATTAAAGAGCGTGTTTTTGATAAAATTCGCGAGCTCACTGAATGAAGAAAGTATAACTCCCGGATTTGAATTGTATTTTTCTGTTTTGAATTGAAATGAATGAAATTGATGGATTTCTTCGGTTATAACCGATCTTACTGTTAATGTATACGTTATGACCAAAAAGAAACGGCCAAATTTGACGAAATTGTCGGGATTTCCGGCGTGAACGGATTTGGGCGCGTTGTGTAACTGGGTTTTGATTTCCAGATTTAATTTATGTATTAATTGTTTCAATATGTAAACAAAGATCACGTGTGGCGGAGCGGTTGAATGTGTGTGTGTTAAAGCTGTGCGGACCCGGTTGACCCGGCTGACCCGAGTTCGAATCCCGGCTCCAGCATATTATTTTTAATTCACTATTTTTAATACATTTTCAAAAATAAATTTTAAATTCTAATATACTTATTAATTATGTATCGTTTAAAATTAATTTGGGCATTAAATACGCAACAAAATTTTTAACTGATTGTTCGGTTAATAAACGAAGCGGGTTTGGTAAATCCGGTTTTTTTGGATGTTACAGTATCCCTACTTTTTGAAATTTCGTCCCGAAATTTAAGTAGTGGCATATCTGTCTAAAAATGATGGTGTTTTAATTTGACAATTACATACTTAGAAGAGAGTAAGAGTTTAAATTTTGTTTGAGGCGGTAACGTTCCTTGTAAGGGTTGAATACCCTGTTATAGGAATCGTTTTTTGTTGCCTAAAGTGTATGAATACGGAACATGGATACACAGAGTTGATTGACTAAGTATGATGTTATGCATATGAGTTTGGGTACGTTTGAAAGATTAGGTTATATCCTAAAATAAACTTCTAATACTAAAACCTACATGGAACTTCTCATAACCGCCTGACAATGCCTCTGATCCTTTGGCAAGAATACTTATATATAGGAAGTACCAGCGGCGTATCCACCATATTCTTGTCAAATTTTCATTGGTTTTATCAGTAAGTTATGATTGGTTCTATGATGTGACTCTAGAACATAAATAAACACAACAACCAATGTCTGAGTCCTAATTCTGATAGCATACATGTTTGAATGGTGACACAATCCAATCCCTTTAAATGATGAGATTATATGAATGCTAAATCAGTGAGTATAACACAAACTTCAATCAAGACAATACTAAATCCTACATGGAACTTCTCATAACCGCCTAATAATGCCTCTGATCCTTTGACAAGAATACTTATATATATGAAGTACCAGCGGCGTATCCACCATATTCTTGTCAAATTTTCATTGGTTTTATCGGTAAGCTATGATTAGTCCTATGTGACTCTAAAACATAAACAAACACAACAACCAAAGCTTGAGTCCTTGAATGATGACAATACCTCTCTCGTTTGTTATGATGGAGAGGTTAGTCTATGTAGAAAATGGAACACAATCCAATTTCTTTAAATGATGAGTTGATATGAATGTTAAATCAGTGAGTGTAAAACAAATTTCAACCAAAACATTACTAAATCCTACATGGAACTTCTCATAACCGCCTGATAATGCCTCTGATCCTTTGACAAGAATACTTATATATAGGAAGTACCAGCGGCGTATCCACCATATTCTCGTCAAATTTTCATTGGTTTTATCAGTAAGCTATGATTAGTCCTATGTGACTCTAAAACATAAATAAACACAACAAACAATGCCTGAGTCATAATCCTGATAGTATACATGTTTGAATGATGACAGTCCCTCTCTCGTTTGTTGTGATGGAGAGGTTAGTCTATGTAGAAGTGAGACACAGCCCAACTTCTTTAAATAATGAGATTGAAATACGTTGAGATGTATGATGGTATGAATGTTAAATCAATGAGTATAAAACAAAACTAAAATAGTAATTCGCATTAAGATCCTTGGATAAATTTCCAATTTAAAATTGAGACACGTGAAAATTGAGATAATCATAAAGAAAAACATAAAACTAAGCGGTTGGAGTTGAATCTTGATTTTCAGTGAAGGGGACTAGTTGGGTGTTTTCGTTTGGGCCGTCATTATCTTCAATAGGATTGGCGTTGATGTTGAAAACTCTTCCTCTTGCTGGTGGCCTAGTAGTTGGGTTTTCTTGATTTGCTTGGTTAACTGGGTTTGCTTGAGCTTGGGCGTTTATGATGTTAACCAATTGAGGGCACGTGTTTCTAAAGTGGGTAGGGTCGCCACAATTGAAACAAGCTCGAACATATGGGAACATGGGGTATTGGGGTTGTTGATATGTTTGGATCATGTTTTGAGTAGGGGGTGAGGTTTGGTTTTGAGGGGTGCGGCAAACCTTGCTCAAATGACCATAGCGTCCACAATTCGCACATAGTCGACAAAGTAAGGTAGATGGATGGTGATAAAAACAGGTGTTACATTGAGGGTGAGGTCCAAGGTAAGGTTTCTTATTTGGGTAGGTTGGGTTGGGTGCTACTTGAGTGATTGGGATAGCTTGGAGGGGTACGGCTTGTAAGGCTGGTTGATTGCGTTGGGTGACAGCGAAAAGTTGCTCCTCACGTTTCCTTTTGGAAATGGGTTGAGAAGGGGATTCGGTTTGGGTGGAGTTTGAAATTTCAGTTGATGCTTTATCTTTCTTCTTCTCCTCCATGAAGTCTTTATTCCGTATACGGTTCTCGGTGAGCTCTGTAGCTAACTCCATTGCTGCTTCCAAGGTTGCAGGTGTGGTACTTATTACAGAGTCTTGAATTTTTGAAGGAAGACCTCGAATGTAGTGCTCGATCAAACGGTAGTGGGGAGTGAACAAGTTGGGAACCATTTGATTTAACTCGAGGAATCTCTTGTTGTATGTAGTGTGGTCGCCTTCCTTTTGTTTCAACGAATAGAACTCATCCTCTAATTTCTTGATTATGCTCCTTGGGCAAAACCGTCTTGTCATGATTTCTTTCAACACTTCCCAAGTCAAAGTCATAGCATCTTCAAAACCTCGTTTAGCCTTCTCTGTATTCCACCAAGTAAGTGCTATTCCAAATAAAGACCAGTAGCATATCGCACTTTGCGATCATCGGGGCAATCGCAAGTTAGAAAAACGTTTTCCATTTCTTCAAACCAATGGAGGAGAGCGATAACACCTTCAGTCCCTTCATATTTTGTAGGGTCGCAGGATTTGAAATGCTTGTAGGTGCATTTAGTGGTATTTGGGGGGAGGGATGATAACATTTTGAACTTCTTGATTGACGGGATTAGCGGTAAGGGCTTGTTGGACTTGAATTACAATGTTTGGTATTACGGCAGTCATTTGTTGAGCGATTAGGGCAGCCATGCGCTCGCGGGCTTTTCCTGCTCTCATCTTCCTACGAGCGAGACTAGAAGACATCTACAAGAAATACATATCAAGAGTATGAGTTGGATGTTTTTGGGATCATGTGTCGTATTTAGGAATGAATATTCATAAAATAAACATAGCATAATAAATCTACTACATCCATAGGATGTCTTGGGCTTTGCTCGTAATTGGGCCTTGCATGCCGCCATACTTCACCTTCGTAATCATGTGGGCCCCCATGATTACCGGGTTTTTCATATGGTTCGCATGTGTTTACCTGGTTACGTACACTAAAACCCGGAGAAAATCGAGAAATATGTAACGTATGATATTCGGAATGTGTCCAGGTGTGGACACGGTGACACATCAAAGTGGGGTTAGTTCGAACGACGTTTGGTGTGGCATGCTTTGGCCTAATAGGTCCTTCGTACTCTCATCGTGAGTCCCCAGGTAGGCAAACTGGTCCGTTATATTGGATTTATACGAATACCAACCTAGACAGGACGTTCCGACTACCGGTACTTGTACCCTTACAGTTACTACATGCCCGTCGCAGAACTCACTCTGATGAGATTTGAAAATTAAAAAAAATGCGACAAAATCTTGAATAACGGAAGTATGAAGATGATTTGAATATGTGAATATTGTAATATGTATGATGAATATGTATGTAAGTATGTATGTTCAACTGTAAGCATAATTTACTATATATCACAAAATGTAATATTGGAAATGTTTGCATGCATTTGTGTATGTAATAAATATGAAACAAATAAATATCATAAGTTTGCATGTAACCACATAAACAATTAAAATCTAATCAACTATAGTATAGGCTCTAAGGGTCTAATAACCTATCCTATATCCCTATAGTCAAAAGCTCTGATACCAATCTGTCACACCCCGACCCGCAGCGGAAAAGGTGATCGGGGCATGATTGGGTTATCATCAAAGCTCATGACATTTATTATAACGTTTCATATTTATTATTACAATTTAAAGGGAAACATACAATCATAATTAAACAAATACAACATGTTCTATTCATCCTTCTAAACTTCATTATTTTTCTTCTAAGGCAATTCCTATGTTTTTCATACTTCATCCTGTTCACCTGTATCATATGTAAAAATGGTTTTTGGATCAACAAAAAGTTGGCGAGTGAACCTTGTTAGAAAACATTTATTATTTATTTCTTGTTGTATTTAATATGGAAAAAATTGTGCAATATTCATATATGAACAAACGTAAATAAACATACAATAACAACAATTAGCATACAATTACAAACCATTAGCATACGATATCAAACAACAACAAACAATAACATACATTAACAAACCAACAGCATACAATAACATATCAACTAGCATAAATATATAACATAAATGAAACTGTGCGATCAAGGCTCAATCAAACGGAGCCGATCGTATTGCATGTACTGAAAATGATAAATGTCTGTGCGATCAAGGCTCAATCAAACGGAGCCGATCGTATGTTGGCAACGCCAGGTTCACGCTCATAATGTAATGGGGAACCGCTCAACGCTCATAATGTAATGGGGAGCGGCGGCCTATGAAATTGCATGTACTGAAAATAATAAATTAACTCTAAACAATAACTACACAAACAGTTTATACGAACTGAATACACATTTATTCATGATATGATGGATGCACAATGATTTGAATATAATAAATAGTAAGACACATGATACACCCCAAAAACGTGATTTAAACGGGGAATTTGTAGAGATTCACTCACCTTGGGTGCGTTTGGTGAATGATGATGAATGCGCACGAGTTTAGAGGATTGATCGACGGAAAATAACTAACCTAATTAATAATGAAAAAGTAAGGTAAATAAATGGATTTTATTAACAACTTTAATAGGATTTTTGGGTATATTTTTGTGAGTTTTAGGCTATTTTCTAACTTTAAAAATGTTATTTTTAAGTATTTTTAATTGATTTTTAAATAAAATAAATAAATAAAAATAATAAAAAATGTTGACTTTTTGACCGTTGACTTGTTGACCGTTGACCGGTTTTATTGTGTAATTGTGTGCGCCGGGTGAGGCTCGAACCCAAGACCTCCCGTTCGCGTGCACGCAGCTTTACCAACTGAGCTACGTGTCTAACCCGAAATATTTCTGTTTTTAATTATATTTATATACTAATTAGATTAATCCGAAAATCATTTATTTTAAAAATATTTTAATGTAACGACTCGGTGCACTCCACAGGTCTCGAACCCGGGACCTGTGGTTTAGTTTGGCACACAGTCCACCGCTGGACTGTGTGTCTAACTTGGTAACTATCATAGTTTTTATTATACTTAACATATTACTGAATTAACCCGGTTCAGTTTAAAAAAAAGGCATTTTATTACAGCGAATGAGGTTGGGACAGGGATCGAACTCGCGTCGTGTGCATATTGTTTGCACACAGTCCACCGCTGGACTGTGTGTCTAACCCGTTTATAATACCGATTTTAATTAATCTTATAACATTCACAACTTCGTCTTCTTCGTCCAAAACACAGACAACGGTTAACTAACTGTTATTGGTTTAATTCGGTTAACGAATAATATGAACGAGTGAAAAGTATTGAACAGAAAAGGGTTTGGGGAATGATTGTACCGAATTGATCGTCTTTCTTCAGAAGTCCGGCAAAGACCGTCGGCTCTGTTTTGGGAGCTCCTTCTGTTCGAATTCAACAATCAGTTTGGATGAAATAGATGTGAAATTGAACCATTGAGTAACGATTATCAGTAGGTTACATGATCATACCGGTTAACAGCGGGATTCTGAAACTTTCAGAAGTTTTCCGGCGAAAACATAAAAATCCGGCAATGTCGTCTGGGGTTGATTCTGAGTGATGGAGTGATGTTAGAATTTGTATAATAATGGAATGAAACAGAAAAATCGAGGTAATTACCGTGTAGATGAAAGTCCCGGTTTTCCGGCGACTTGCAGAGAATTCCGGCGAGTGGAATTTCTTGCGACAGAGATTCTTCAGAGGTTTAGGGTGAGTGGGAGTGATGTCAGTACGAGTTCTATGATCTTATTTTTGGGTAAGAAGAAAAGATGGATTGGATTCGGTTTTCCGGCGAAACTTTCCGGTTAATTCACAGAGAATTCCGGCGACTTCCGGCGAAATTTCCTGAGTGAAATGAAGAGCGTGTTTTTTATAAAAATTCGCGAGCTCACTGAATGAAGAAAGTATAACTCCCGGATTTGAATTGTATTTTTCGGTTTTGAATTGAAATGAATGAAATTGATGGATTTCTTCGGTTATAACCGATCTTACTGTTAATGTATACGTTATGACCAAAAAGAAACGGCCAAATTTGACGAAATTGTCGGGATTTCCGGCGGTGAACGGATTTGGGCGCGTTGTGTAACTGGGTTTTGATTTCCAGATTTAATTTATGTATTAATTGTTTCAATATGTAAACAAAGATCACGAGGGGCGGAGCGGTTGAATATGTGTGTGTTAAAGCTGTGCGGACCCGGTTGACCCGGCTGACCCGAGTTCGAATCCCGGCTCCAGCATATTATTTTTAATTCACTATTTTTAATACATTTTCAAAAATAAATTTTAAATTCTAATATACTTATTAATTATGTATCGTTTAAAATTAATTTGGGCATTAAATACGCAACAAAATTTTTAACTGATTGTTCGGTTAATAAACGAAGCGGGTTTGGTAAATCCGGTTTTTGGCGGATGTTACAGCTTGGGGGATCCTGCCCTAAGGTGCTTGTTGAGTTAGTTGCCTCGGCCCCCCTCACCCCCTTATTGAAGCCCGATAAAGGAATTCAGCCTATTGTTGTGGGTGGTATTTAGCGAAGGTTGGTTTCCAAGGTGGCGATGAAGAAGGTCGGGAAAGAAATGATCCAGTACTTGGGTGACTATCAATTTGGGGTGGGGATGCCAAATGGGGCAGAGGCGGTGCTTCACAGTGCAAACAGGTTTCTCAACTCGTTTCATGCAGATGGTTCCTTAGCCTTGCTTACTGTGGATTTCTTCAATGCTTTCAACACGGTCGACCGCACAGCCTTTCTACAAGAGGTTCATCAATGTTGCCCGCCAATCTATCGGTGGGTCCAATTTATTTACGCCCAGCCTGTTAGGTTGTATCTTGGTAACGAGTGTATTGAGGCTACTACCGGAGTTCAACAAGGAGATCCCTTGGGGCCCCTTCTCTTTGCCCTTGCTTTACACCCCCTTATTCTCTGGGTTCAGGACCGTTGTAAACTCCCATTTCATGCTTGGTAATTAGATTATGGGACGATTATCGGAAACGCCTCTGAGGTTGCTAAGGCCTTAGACATCATCAACGAGGAGGGGTCATCTCTAGGGCTTTATCTCAACATTAAGAAAACAGAGGTTTTTTGGCCGACATGCGACAGGCGGAAAGTTCAGGATGGGCTGGGGTTAAGCTCCTTGGTGCAGCTGTTAGTCGGGATCCTAGCTTTATTGAGGAGTTGGTAGGGCGATGAGCCTCGGGGGCGGTTGACCTCATGAAACTCTTACCATGCTTGTGGGATCCACAATGTGAACTCCTTCTGCTAAGGTCGTGCATGGGGTTGCTAAGTTACTTTTTGGGCTGCGGACTTGTCAACCCCATTTGATGGAGGATGCGGTATATCGGTTCAATGATGGCCTTAGAGAGGCTATAGAAGACATAGTAGTGGGTGGCGGCCCCTTCTTTGGTGACCTCCAGTGGCGTCTGGCGTCTTAGCCAATGCGTCTAGGTGGTTTGGGCCCCTTCTCAGCTTGAAATGTTGGGGCTTATGCCTTGTGGCGTCTAGAGCTCAGTCTTGGGAACTACAAGATCAAATCCTTCAGAACGGTGAGGTCGTCGGGCTTGACCCGGACTATCAGCAGGCGCTCGAACGCCTAAATGTCTCTCTCCCAAACCTGGATATTGGCTATTTCTCTAGGACACCGCCCCCTCGAAGCCACAAAAAACTTTGGCGAACGCTCTGATTAGCAAAATCTCTCGAAGCCTAGGAGAAGCTTTTGATTTGTCATCCCGCCAGAAGGCGGTGTTTGAGTGCCTGAAGGGTCCCCATGCTCAGGAATTTTTGACTGTTATCCCGATTTAGGGGTTAGGACAATGCATGTCTGCAGTAGAATACAAAGCCATTCTCAAATATGGTTGATTATCCCTATGTACCCGGAAGATGAAACCTACCCGATATGTCGTAAAGCTTGTATGGATAAATACGGGGAGCACACAGTTCATTGTAAAGAGCTCCATGGGTTCAAATATCGGCATGACTGGGTGCGGGATGTTTTGTGTGACATCTTAAGAAGAGCTGAATTTTTTGCTAAGAAAGTGGCCCCTGTGATTTTCCTCACGGACCCTATAGTATATATTCTGTCTAAAAAAAGTACCAGTAAAACTAGAAAATGAAATGAACACAAAGAAGTGGCTTTGACTAAAGTGTGGATTGAGATGTTGTGTGACCCGATCCATGGGAATCAATAACATCTGCATTCGTTTTGGAAAAAAGGATTTGGCTCATATTTCTAATTCAGTCGGAGGAAAAAATCGCATCGTTCATCAACTCCACTCAAAATGGAAGGCGATGAACCAAAAAGTTACAAGGTCTGGCAGGGTATACAAAATGAGGGATCTTGTTTGAAAAGTGGTGAATCAGGCGAAACCATAAAACAAATCGTTACAAGAGTTCCAAGGTCCAAAGGCAAAACAAGCCACTTTCCCACATTGGAGCTTGGAGCGTTCTAAAAACGAACAAAAATGGCGTCGAATTGAACCGGTGGGTGTTGAGTGTAAAGAGTCGGCAAAAAGAACCAAAAAGCTTGGAGACAAACACCTACACGAATCATCCGAAAACAACTTTGAATCAATTGGGATTGATGAGTCACAAGATGATCCAATTGATGATAATGGCATTCTAAATGTAGAGGTGGCGTCCTATCTGAAACGAAGGGAGGCAGTGGCGCGTTGGGATGGAAATGCGACTTTAAATTTATTTGTAGTAGTTTTTAAATTTGATGCCACCTAGTTTTTTTTTAAACTATTACGTTGACTTGGTTTTTTTATTTTAAAATTAATGTTATGGTTACGTTTGAATTATTATTTTTTTTTCCTAATAGTATTTTGAGTTATTTATATTTATTTTAAAACTAGTTGTGGCATGGAAAGCGTACAAAGTGTGTAATATTTGCTATGAATTGACAAGTTATAGCAAGTTAAAGACAAATATTGAAAACTGACAAGACACTAATATGAATGAGGGTTACGTCCGCTTGGCCCCCGTTAGGTTGCCATCCAAAAGCTCACACGTTTGTTTTTGGTTGCCCAGGTGGAGATTTCTCAGCAGGTCACCCATCCTAGTACTACTCCCCCCTGAGCACGCTTAACTATGGAATTATCCTCTCATCTACTAGCATTAAGCACAAAACACGTTGGTGATTTAAGAGACGGTGAATGTCTTATGAACCAAGAATCCCTCCTGGCCACGGCCGATGTGGGATTTGCCTAGGGTGTCACAGTGGTCCATGTTAATTTCGGTAGTCGGTATCGGTAACATTACAATCACCCCCCTTAGGGACTCATCGTCCTCGTGAGGTTTGCCCCACCATCCCGAACGGCACAAGAGTGGCTCTGATACTATTTGTATCATCCGGCCCCTCGCACCATCAATATTGTCCATTTTGCCCCCGTTGGGTTGCCTATCCAGAAGTTCACGGATTTGTTTTTGGTTGCTCTGATGGAGATTTCCCAGGAGGTCACTCATCCTATTACTACTCCCCCTGAGCAGGCTTAACTGTGGAATTCTCCTCTTATCTACTAGCATTAAGCCCAAAACGCGTTTGTGATTTAAGAGGCGTAGAATATCTTATGAACCATGAATCTTTTCTGGACATGAGTCACAAGATGATCCACTTGATGATGATTGCATTCTAAATGTAGAGGTGGCGTACTAACTAAAATGAAGGGAGGTAGTGGTGCGTTGGGGATGTAAATGCGACTTTAAATTTATATGTAGTAGTTTTTAAATTTAATGTCACCTAGTTTTTATTAAACTATTACGTTGACTTGGTTTTTATATTTTAAAATTAATGTTATGGTTAAGTTTGAATTATTATTTTTTTTCCTAATAGTATTTTGAGTTAGTTATATTTATTTTAAATTTAATTTTAAAATTAGTTGTGGCATGGAAAACGTATGAAGTGTGTAATATCTGCTGTGAATTGACAAGTTGTGGCAAACTAAAGACAAATAGTGAAAACTGACAAGACGCTAGTATGAATGAGTGAAGGGTTACGATAAGTGTGACAATCAATCCTTACACCCTAAGACTACTCGGTGTGGGGGACGTCCCAGAGCTGGCCTGGTGCGGCGATGGGCCTGCACACCGCACCCTGGGTCGTCCCCATCCCCGTCCTCTTCGTCTCCACTTGACGCTCAAGCCGGGCCACTTTCTTCTTTATACCACCCACACACACACACACACACATATATATATATATTGAGACACAACCCCACACCTATGTACATCCTCTTTAGGCTCATCCTCTCACCCGTTTATGTAGATGCCTACGTGACGGATTTTTCATACCCCATAGTTTAATTTGGAAAAGTCATACTTCAAGCAATTGTACCAAATGCTTTAAGAGTTGTAACAAGTGGATGGTAATTGTTGAGTGATCCGTGATATATAATTTATAACCATATATGTTAAATTAAATAATTCTGATAAAAAGATAACTCCATAAAAGAAAAGATACATGCATGTAACTTAGTCATTTATAGCGATAATTATAGGGTTTTAAATTTCATATCCTCCACCAATCCCCACATATTGAGTTATTGACCTTCCTACTTCATGGTTTTACCCTCTAGAAAATAAGTGTTCACTGTATTTAAAATGCAACATATAAGATGTATTTGAAAATATATTTGTCATGTGTTTTATATGAATCAAGAACTATAATTAATAATATCAATACGGGTATTGATTTGTTTGATCGGTATCAGTTTGTTATGGTAACAATACGAAAGGAAAAAAAATCAAATTCAATTTGTCAAAACCGAAAGACCATAAAAATGTATACTTGTATCAGTACCGATGTTTGGTCGGTATCAGTTCGGTGTGGTACCGATACCCGGAGACACGGTACCAAAAATATTTTATTTTGAACACAACTCTATTTTCAATACCCGGTGATACGATATGATACCAAAAAATATTTTATTTTGAACACAACTCTATTTTCAATAAAATATATATCAGTATAACTAAGTTCACATTTTTTTATATTAAGTACAAAGTTTATTAAGTTTTCTTCATAAAAAGGTGTTTTATGGCTACATGGTGTGAGATAAAGCCCTAAGACCATCCAGTATGATTGGAGTTGGGGTGGCGTGGGGCTTCCTTCACGCCGGCACCCCTCCCCGAGACATGGCGTGGGGGCACCAGCATGGGTTCCTTCATTGGCGTGGAGACACTTGCTTGTGATAACCTGGAGGGTGTTGGTTGATTGTGGAGTTTTGAGGATGGTTTGATTAGTATATATATATATATAAAAACATCCTATTTTAAGCGCTTTTCATCCGTGCATTTTTGGTTTCCCATCTAGAGGCTAATACATATAGGGGAAGGATAAAACGAAAACCCACTTGAGTTGAGAAAACTTAAAAAACCTTTGTAAAAACCCCATGTAACATTTTTATTTTTTTCTAAAAAAATAGGAAATGTAACGTACATATATTTGAACATTTTTATAAAAGAAACACAATAAAACACCAAGTAGTTTATTTTCTAAAAATGTTAAAAATTTCATGTTACATAATATATATATCCAAAAAAATGTAACATATAAATTTTGAACATTTTAAAAAAAAAACAAGTAGGTGCTTTTTACATTTTTTTAAATAAAAATGTTCAAGTACATTAACGTTACATTCCCCTATTTTTTTAGAAAAAATAAAAATGTTACATTCGGTTTTCTTGAGTTTTCTCAACTTAAGTGAGTTTTCGTTTTATCTTTCACCAATACATATATATTTAACTTGATAGTAAAAAACAAAACTGTCAACGTGAGATAGTCCACTTAGTAGAAGTATTTACCTTTTAAAAAGATGTCTAAGTTTCAAACATAAGCAATGTTCAAACATAAGCAATGAAGTATTTAAAGATTAACATTTGCCGTTAAAAAAAACAAAAAAAACAAAACTAATTACGCTATTGAAAAACGCACCACCATTATTGGCTGGATGGAAATCTTATCCACCTGCTTCTTTTCGTATGTGGCGAAAAGGCCAGTCTTTTTTGAATCTAAATATTAAAATGATATATATTTTGTTGTTTTGTGTTTGTTTATTTTCTAAAAATAACATAACTATAAGATTAAAAAAAAAGAAGGGATAAAATATTTTTAAACATGTATACTCATTTTTGTCTCTAATTATGATAAATGCCTGAACCGAATCAGGATTAATCTCCGTATATTAAAAATGAGTATTGAAAAGTAAATAATAAGAAATAAATAAGTGAGATATTATTAAAAATGACCCTCTCAAAATTATTATTTTTTAGACATAGAAACATTATTATTGCAAAAAGCATACGTGGTGGAGCCTATGAAGACAAAGGTACGTACATACACCATTCAAATTTCAAAAACCTTTCGTTTTAGACACATTGGTCATGACCCGTGGGGTTGAAAGTGAATGCTTTGAAAAAAATCTATTTCCTATATTTTCTGTATTTTTATAGAAAGTTATGGAGGAAAAATAAATTCTAAATTGTTTATTCTTTTAAAAAAATTTATACTCGTAATCTATTTATTATTAAGTTTATATTATATTTTTGATGATATTCTGATGAATTTATATTTTTTAAATGACAAATAAATAGTTATCTTTTAAAATTCAAATTTATTTTACCAAAGGAAAAATATCTTTACAAAAATCTTGTGTGAAAGTAGTATTCTATTTTATGTCCATACATTGCCTTTGAAAAATATGTTACTTAAAAGTATTATATTTTATTAGTCAAGACAAGTAAGTTGATAGATTTCTTAATTGCCTTTGCATTCACATCCTGAGAATCAAATTATATGTGTGGGGTTTTTAAAATATAAAGAGTATAAAAAATGAGTGTGAGTGTAGGAGATAGAAAATGTTACTGTTCATCTGTATATTTGGAGAGACAATGTTCACCCCCTATACTTTTTAATATATATTGAAAGTGATTGTGAGTGAAGGAGAGAGAAAATATAATGATAAAGTTATAAAAATATTATTTAATTGAAAAGAAGAGAGAAAATATTTATTTTAGTGAAAATATAGTGATATATGAGTTGTTTTTTAGTGGGATATATGTATATTTTTGGTGGACTGGATGTGAATGCAATGGAATTCTAGTCTAATGAAATGATGGTGATAGTTAAGATTTGGGATCTCTAAAGGTCTTAGAAGCTTACTTAAGAGGGGGTTTTCCACGCGTCAAAATCAATATAAACGGTTATATATTCGGTCTTAGAAAGGCTTACTTGGGTTTTAGGGGTTGTTTCAAACGTCATTAAAAAAGTAACATGAAAAATTTTCAAAATTATGGGGTCGCATTTAAGTTTTTTTTTAATGGTTATGAAATAAAGTCAATCGTACCACTTGGCACTGTTTGGATGCAATAATAGAGAACTATTTTAATGGAAAATGAGATGCCCAGGTGCAATGTATACATTTGAAACAGCAATTTCGGCACATTGATCCAATACATTTATTTTTCAATTTAAAGAATATTGTTTGGGTGATTTCTAAATTATAATTAAATACAAATCTTTCACTGCTTTTAAGCAGGGGTGTTTATGATACAGTTTTAACGGTTTTACAGTTTTAACGATTTTTAAGTCAGTGTAGAAGCTAATAAGAAACCAAACAAATAAAATTTAAATTGAACCAAACTTAACTGTTACCATTGACCAATTGTTTACTTCCGGTTTGAGCCTGGTCCTATTAACCTCAGTATTAGGGTTGTTCATGAGTCGAGCTAGGGAAAGCTCGGGCTCGGGTTGGTTTTAAACCGAGCGGTCTCAGCTCGGCTTGGTTTGGCTCGCTTTTAAAAAGAAAAATTAATAAATAGCTCTCAAAATTCAGTAGTCTAAAATATTATTTAATAGTTCAAAAGAACATATCCAAAATAAGTTCAACCTAATACATTGCAAGTTAAGAACAAGTTTAACAACACAAAATAAGTTTTAAATTTCAATGAAATACAATATTAGTTATTAGCATGGTAATAAATATGTCATAGATATCAAATAACACTCCTAAATATATGTAAATAAAAAGTCAGTTTTATTTGTAAATGTTATAATGTATATGAAAATAAAATATATTACAAGTAAAATAATCTGAGCTAAGCTGAGCTGAGCTACCAAGCAAGCCAAACCGAGCCATTCCGGCTCATTACGAGCCGACTCAATCAAACCGAGCCGTGAGTTTTTTGACAGCCCTACTCAGCATGTATCCATTTTAGGAAAAAGAATCAAATACAAAGGACTTTAATTGTAAGAAGGGTAATAAGGATTATACTCCAATGTGCACAAAATAAAAAATACTTAAAAAATAAAAAACCCACAAATATTCTTTTTCAATATTCTATTAAAATAATCGCTAATTTTTCACCACTAAAAAATAAAAAACAATTTTTAATGACGAAAAGTAGCGTTTTTTTTATAAACAATATTAAAAAAATTGTGTTTTTTAGATTTTGGGGGTTATGTTTTTAGTTTGGGGGGGGGGGGGGGGGGGGGTTAGGTTTTTGCATCTCTTATGGACAAAATTATGGACACTTGTTACTCTATAGTTATTTCTTACACTTCTAGAGATGGGCATAATCGGGTTTTATTATTACCCGGAACCGGTTCCAACCCGGAACCGGTTCTGCTTGGATGTCATTGGAACCGGGTATGGTGTGGAACCGGGTCCGGTTCCTACCCAGGTTCACACCTAAGAATATGGAACCGTGTAGAACCGGATACGGGTATTATGGAACCGGGTATGGTGTGGAACCGGGTATGGTGCGGAACCGGTTCCTGACAGTGTTCAGAACCGGTTCCTGACAGTAAAAAGCTGACTTTTACTGTTCAGAACCGGTTCTGAACAGTAAAAACCTGACTTTTACTGTTCAGAACCGGTTCCTGATAAAATGTTACCGGTGGAACCGGTTCCTGATTAAAAAATCGTTTTTTTTTGTATATAGACCCCTTCCTACTTACCGGTTCCTGATAAATGTTATCGTTGGTGTTTTAATAAAGTTTGTGTAATGTTTCTTTCTATCGTGTTTGTTATGTTTGATTTTTATTATTAGTTACATTGATAAATAAAAATAGTAACAATAATCGGTTAAAATTAAAAAACAAATTAATCGGTTACAATATATAAAAAAAATTAACCGGTTACAAAAAAAAATAAAAAATTACTCAGAACCGGTTCTAGTAAGATTTTATTTCTTTGATCGTTTACTAGCGGCAGGTGCAACACTTTCCGACGAGTTTCTCTTAGGTGCGGGTACCTCGGTACAATCGTCGTCCGAATCGTTAGTCTCCACTTCTTCGTCCTCCTCTTCGTCAACAATTTTATGCTCTAACTCAACTTCATCTTCTAGACTAGTTTTATGTTGAACACTTTTAACGGCTATAACCAGTTCCAACGGTAACATTTTAACGGCTATAACCGGTTCTAACGGTAATATTATAACGGTCAGGAACCGGTTCCACGTAGGAACCGGGTACGGGTAGGAACCGGGTACGGTTAGGAACCGGTTACTACCCGATTCAAATGGTAAAATTGTGGAACCGGGTTGGAACCAACGGGTATTTTGAACCCGGAACCGGTTCTACTTAATGTCGGGTAGGAACCGAACCGGTTCCAGTTCGGTTCTACCGGTTCGGGTTCGGAACCGGTTTTTATGCCCATCTCTATACACTTCTTATTTTAAAACCCCTTTGTATTATAAGTCAACCCTATTTTAGATTTCATACAGAATGTGGGTTTTCCTTGTAATGCGGAATTAATATGTAGATGGGCTTGCGGGCAATAGTCAGTCTATCATACATTCATACATCAGTTTTATCTTAGTTAAATGTATACATGTAATATAAAAAATTAATGGGCACTCGAAGTTTACGGTCCGCTCTAGTTCTATAACGCCAGTTTTTGGTATAAAACTATGTACTTACAATTTAAAATTTTGAAACCGACCGACCAAAAGGTAAAAAGAAAAAAACCAAACCAATGACATTGACCGACTCATTAACACTCCCTACTTTTAAGTTTGGAAAACGATTAAACAAAAACAGAATAAATAACTTAGAAAATATGCAGCAATAAGAGTAGGTGATATGCCATAAGACTACAATTGTGTCGTGAACATTGGCTAGAAACGGTTGTGAATGAGGATAATGGAAGTCTACAGAGCAACACGACGCTCGTGGTGTTCAACAGCAGTGATGGAAATTGATTAAAGGCGGGTAAGGCAGCCGTGGCATTGGCGAAGCTTGAGATTTCCCACAGGGGGTCGAAAACGTATATACCCAAAAATTTCTATACGAAAACTACATATACCCAAAATTTTCTATACGAAAACTACATATACCCAAAAAATTTTATAGGAAAACTATATACTCTCCACTACTGAGTGAAAAGTTCGGAGGTCGGTCACCCCGTCCCTCCCCTTGTAACATGCGCCCCTGGATGGAGGAAGGTGATAACAACAAAGATAGTTAAGACAACAATTGATTGCGCTTGACAACCGAATTAACTACCAATAGTGACAGCAAAATTAAATGCTATGGTGGCAGCCCAGTGACTTCTGGTCCAATATTTATGTAACTCGATCAATGCTTATGATACATTGTTACCTAATTCAGCCTATAGCATGATCTTTCAAATAAAATAACAAAACTGATGATAATAAGCATGCTCGAACAGTTGCTTACGATATATAAAAACACGACCGTGTCAATCTTCATCATCGGTGCTGTCATACTGCTGACATAATGACGCAAGTCCATTACTTTGGCTAATCTTTTCTTCTTCAATTTTATCTTGTGTTTTAGCCACTGACGGTTTCTTCACAACGCTAAACTTCACTGTCGAAGACTTTAGAACGATCCGCCCACTCGACGAACCACTTGCTTCTTCTGCAGTGTTAATAATAATATTAATATTAATGATATTAGTTAAACCATTTCTACACACACGAAGAAATAAAACCGTAGAATTTCATTTACATTTCTTATTCGGTTTGTCGACAATGCTGGCCTTGGTTAAGTAATCTGTCGGCTTGTCTTCAGAAATCTTCCTCTTCTGCATTACAATTAAACTATGAGATAAAATCTTTACAAAAAAACAAACATACGATAGACACGATATACGTAAGACCTTATCATACCTTTGTGATATTATCGTCATCGTCGTCATCAAGCTCGTCATCATCAATTCTTCGCACAAACTCTCGTGATCCCTAAACAAAAATTCAAACTTTAAGAATCTTAACAAACAGGTGAGAGAAACATAGCGTGATTAAATGATTATAAAACTTAAAAGTCGTACTAACTTGAAAAATAGATTTTATGAGTGCTTCATCTTCTTCTTCAAGCTTTTCTTCCTGCTGCAAAAGATCAAGAAACAATATAAACAATAACTCCGATAATCATAAAACTTTAACGTTTATAACTAAACCGAAGCGAATACCGTACCTGTACTGGTGCTGATCGTTGCAAGGCTTCGAGCATTGAATCGACACTTACATGTGCATGCCTTCACTGCAAATCAGATACAAAATACATTTTTAGATCCACACACGCGTGTATAAATAGATAAATGTTCATATTTATGTGTAGAATTAAAATAAACCTTCATGGACTTCATTTCATCGAGTGCAGAAAGAATATCCATTTCTCGTTTTGAATCAAGTGTTCGATTCTCCAACGATTTCATTGCGTCTCCCATTTCTTCGGCATCTCTTTTCCTTTGCTCCTCTTCACCCACCTGAAACATTAACATTTTTTTGGTCAAATTTTCGGAAATGATTATAGCGTTAATTATGATTACAAAACAATAACTATCTAAATATCTAAACAAATTGATTTAAGATTTCACACGTTGAAAAAAGACTACGGGCAAATTTTGACTAGCTTGGCCCGTTTCTTTTTTAGTAATGATGTATTATTATTTGACCCCTTTGAGATAAAAATAAAAATTTTAAAAAGAGTAAAATGTCATTTTCATCCCTGAGGTTTGGACAGTTTCGTGACTTTCGTCCAAAGGTTTGTTTTTTTCGCATCGGGATCCATTAGATTTGAAATCCTGCCATTTTCATTCGACTCATTAACTACATCTATTTTTCTCCGTTAAGTCAAGGATATTTTCGTCTTTTTATTAACTTAAAGGGCCAATCGGTCTTTTGAATACTTGTACATTATGCTAAATGCTTGTACATAAAGTGAAAAAGACCAAACTGCCTTTTAAGTTAACAAAAAAGGCGGAAATTCATTCGACTCATTAACTACATCTATTTTTCTCCGTTAAGTCAAGGATATTTTCGTCTTTTTATTAACTTAAAGGGCCAATCGGTCTTTTGAATACTTGTACATTATGCTAAATGCTTGTACATAAAGTGAAAAAGACCAAACTGCCTTTTAAGTTAACAAAAAAGGCGGAAATACCCGTGAACTAACGAGGAAAAATGAACGGAGTTAACAAGCCGAATGAAAATGGCAAGATTTCAAACCTTTTGGATCCAGATGCGAAAAAACAAACCTTTGGACGAAAGTCGCAACAACAGTAGATAAAAAAACTCTATTATTATTTTGCATATACGTTCACCTCATCTTCTGCACGCCACGGCTCAAAGTTTCTTGCGGCTCCAGACTCAACGGTATAATCGGAATTTTGAGGGTCCGTCTTCATAGTAATCTCCGCCCAACACTTGGTACACTTGAAATAAAATCTAAATATTTGGATTCCAAGATATGTCTGGACAAGTAAGAAGTGAATGTCAGTTAATCATATATGTCGTATGTAAATGCATATGTAAGTAAATGAGAGGTTATTGATAACATACCTCACCGATAACATCTTCTTTGCGTGAGTTAAACTTGGTACCCTTGTAAATGTAATTTCCACAAGTGCTACACCGAATGCTCATTGGAAGCATCATACGGACTTTTATTTGTTGATTCTTTGGCATACGCCTTCTTGGAATTTTAGCCGGATCGAAATCCGGTGGATAGTATTTATTCAGCACCTTTCTTTCTGCCATCTTGTGTTTCTAGCTTACTGATTAACTGATGGAAATAGGCTGATTATCCGATAAACTTCTGTAAGAACAAACTGAAAAAAATTAGACAAATAAAGAGAGAATATAAACTAATTCACAACAAGGTATCTAGTATTAACATTTGAATTTGAGCAAAGTACATCATACTCATAATTCTAATAAACTTAGGGTTACCAAAACCAGCAAACAAGTAATGAAATGCTGAAGATGTTAAGCAGCTAAGTAAAAACCATTTCACGAACGACTATTTACCGAACAGTTGAGAACTAAATATCGCAATTCTTATACTTATTGAGTTATAATGAACTCTAACAACCTAAAGATGACAACAGTATCAAATAGAACAAAGTCGACAAACAAAAAAGTTTAATCAAGAAGCATCAAGTCATCAATATATTCACTGATCAACTCAAAAAAAAAAATCAAACAGTTTCTGAAACAAATCCAAATACAACATACAAGCACAAATCACCAAACATTAACAACCAAAAATTTGTCAAAACACATTAAAATCCCCAATTACTAAGATAAGTAGATAACCACATAAATCAGTCATGAAACTATGAACCAATGTAAATAACTTGTCTATCCTTTATAAATCGCATAACAAATCCAAATCAAAATTGCAAAAACCCTAGCGACAGTCATAAATAATCATAGAGAACGAAATCAAGATACTGAACAATGAATAGCACAGAAAACTTACTGTGATATCGTTTCATCTAAATGTTTTGGTCATAGCGACCAATAGCGTGGAGGCATAAAGAAGTCTTCACATTGCTTACTGTGATATCGTTTCATCTAAATGTTTTGGTCATAGCGACCAATTAGAAATAGCTAACCACCGCCCCATGACTTACTCACGCTATCACGCTATCGGTTGAAGGGCAGTCATGGGGTTGCAGATGAGTAAGTCAAGGAAAAAGGCGGTGGTTAGCTATTTTCTTCTTAACATGTTGGCTTATTTAGAGGAGTAGGAATAATAAGACTTTTCAAAGGGATAAAATCTATTAGTTATAGGCTGGTTGAAGATATTAAGAAGACGTCTTACTGGTGATTCATTAGTCGATCAAAGTGAAAGAATGCCAACATGGGCGGTTTGGAGTAAAGGGGCTGGAAAAGAGGTGCTTATGCAGTATTTAGTTTGGCTCTGATGTTTTGTCGTTTTTATGTATGTTGTTTTCTGCTCGTGTAAATAACCCTTTTAGCTAGTTGCTAACATCGGGTGGTTCGTTTTTTTTGTGGTTTTAATTTAATTCATCGCCTATGCAGTTAATGCGGTAAAATATCGGATATCGGTCAAGGACCGACATTTGATATATAGGTTATCTCGGTGAGATATCTGTAACTATAATATAATGCAGAATTTATATATATAGCAATTTAACACTAATAATTCAGTGATATATCGGTCAGATATCAGTGATATATCGATTATATCGGTCAAATATCGGTGATATATTGGTTATTCGGTCAAATATTGGTCAATATCGCCGATAATATCGGTACCGGTATTTTGACCGATATTTGACAACGATATTTTTTACTAGGGACGATATGACCGATATATCACTGAGATTAACTGCATAGTTCCTCGCTTGCCGTTCAAAAAGTATAAACGGATTCACAGATCAACTCAATAAATAAAATCAAAACACATTAATAAAACCCCCAATTGTCAAAATATCCACATAAATCAATCATGAAACTATGAACCACAGTAAATATAACCAGCAATTACATAATAACATAACAGAAACCCTATCAAGAACAAACAATAAATCAGCACTTAATTAATTAATCTAGCCTATAAAAATCGCACAACGAATAATAATAATCAAAATCGCAAAAACCCTAATTAACGACAGCGATAATGAAACGAAATCATAAAAAAAGAAGTAAACAATGAATCGAACAGGAGGAAACTTACTGTGATATCCTTGTTGAGAGATCGAAATCGCCGGTGGAGGTATCCAACAACACAGGAACGTAAACGGGTCGGGTTTTCAAAAGTGACCGCAAGGAAGGCTCTATGAGATTGTTTCAGGTGGTTTTCTTTTTATTCGTAAATATGGGGGTAAACGTCGGCTCTTTATGGCCCAATTCATAATTTGTTTATATGATATGGCCGGGCTCTTCAGGCCCAAAAAAAACAGAAAGAAGTTGCAAGTCGTAGAGGTTAGCCCGAAAAATAAAGTTTTATTAATTTATGCATTCATTAGTTTTCCTTAAAAAAATAGATACGCATTCGGGTTTATTTTTTTTCATTCTAAAATAAATTTGTTGTAAACATGGTTGTGTTTGAAAAAAAAAGTTTGGTATTGAATGCTATATTAAGTGTCGGTGATGTAACGCTATGTTGACGAAAGAAACCGATACCGACTAAAAAACGTCGATACCGGTATCGATATTATTGGGCCTGCATCGATATAGGTTTTTATGATTTACAATCGATATAAAACACTTATACGACCTTTTATTTGGTTACGGAAACAACTTTTGTAGTGTGTTTTTTTTAGCATACTAGTGTGTTTTTTTAGCATATTAGTTATTTGTGTCGTGAAATTTTTGTAGAGTGTTTATTTAGCGTACTAGTTATCTTAAGAATAATGTAATTTTCCTGTCGTAGATATATGAAGTGAACAATAATAAATATCGTATTTTATATTTTTGTTAAAAAGAAGTATGTTACTGATATGTTGGGCTCAAGAACATGAAGGGTTCAAAACTTTACTTGTAAGGGAACTCAAAGAAAGGTGGGATTAGTATTGTGGGCTCAAGAACATGAAGGTCTTTACTTACTAGAACAAGGGACTGGAGTGTGGTTTTTGGCGTGGAGGCCTCAATCATGCCCGCACACTGGCTTGTGCTTGGCGTGGTGGTTTAGGCACCCGATTCTTCATTGGCGTAGAGAAGAAGACGGTGATGAGGTGTGTTGTTATGATTGGGTCACACAACGCTATCCTTTTACGCCCTGTCCCACTCCGTCTTTTTATGCGACAAGCCGCGTTTCTAACGGGTGCTGACATGGCTAACACATGGCGCTTCACGCCCCCTTTTCATGCTCTCCCACTGCGTATAGTCTTAGGTGTGTTGGTTAATTTGTAAACGAGTTTACTCACATTTTTACGTGGTTGGGAGAAATTTGCTACTTCATGTAAAAAAATCATGCCATGGTTGTCCCTGACGTTTCTTAAACGTGGCACTTTAGTCCAAAAAGTTAACGTCCTTTAAAGATGACTATATAATGAGGGGTAAGTTTTTTTTGGATATCCAAAAAGTTAACGTCTGCAAGTCACCGATGATCTTGAAACTATCATCCAATTAAGAACAGCCCTCACCAACACTCGCTTCCCTTCCAGGTCTCCTTCCTTCAAGCTACTTACGCTTTACGGGTCTCAACAACTATATTATTATTATTATTATTATTATTATTATTATTATTATTATTATTATTATTAGAGTTAAATACTTGGTTGGTCCCTGTGGTTGCAAATATTGCAGACTTGGTCCCAGTGGTTCAATAATTACACGCTTGGTCCCGGTGTTTGTAATTTTTGTACTCGTATGGTCCTTATCACTAACTAACGTTAAATTTTTTAGTTAAGTCTATGTAAAATTACCAAACTACCCTTAGTAGTAATAGCAAAATAAATAAGTAAATAAATAAATAAATTACTAAAAAGACCTAATTATAAAGTGGGCCCATATTCACTTAACCAATCTCACCCACCCTCCCACAGATCTCTCTCTTTCTCAGCAACTCTCCCTTTTTCTCTCTCTAAATCCACAACAACAACAGCAACATCATACATCCACCACCACCACCACCACCTAGAATTGCCACCATACATTGATAAAAACCTGGAAAACTTGGATTAAGTCCACATTCCACACTTAAAAACAACGTCAAAATGGTTGATTTTTCATGAAAAGAGGGACGACAGGGGCAGTTATCGAGGTGAAGCAAGAAAAACAAGATGAGAGAGACGAAAAGGGTATTTGGGTCGCTCTGTATAAAGAATATTTGTATATGTATGGCGTTTAATTATGTCAAAACATGTCGAAATTACGTTTTAGGAGTTTTCTTAATTTACAAAACTACTTTGTTTTCAGGTTTTTCTTTTTGAATTTATTTATAATCGTTTTTCCGTCCAAATTTTTTTCCGGCTATAATCGTTTTCCGGCGGGTTTGTGTGGTGGTAATTGGGCTGGTGGAGGTTGGGGTGGTGTTGTGGTGGAGGTGAGACCCGGAAGCCGCCGACCACCTCCTTCACCATTGTCATCGTCTCCGGCTTTAGTTTTCCGGCTATAATCTTTTTTCAGGCCAGATTCTTTTTTCAGGCTATAATCATTTTCCGGCGGGTTTGTGTGGTGGTGATTGGGGTGGTGGAGGTTGGGGGTGGTGTTGTGGTGGGGGCCAGATTCTTAAATATATGTACTCTAATGCCTCGCTTTTTAGCTTTTCTTTAATAATAATAATAATAATAATAATAATAATAATAATAATAATAATAATATTCTTATGCATTTCGCGATGATGAGTTCAAAGACGGGTTTAAGAAACGTAAACCTGGCCGCTCAAAACTCTAAATGCTAGTTAACAGGCCTCGGGCCCAATACGCAAGCCCACTTGAAACCCTAAATCCTATAATTACATCTAAACCCTCATCTCTTTCATTTAGTCAAAACCATAACTCACACAAACTCCTGGCCGCCTCCCTCCTCCCCTGCGTTTTCCGGCGACCGGAGCCGGGTTTCCGACCGGCCTCCGGCGCTGACCTTTCTCTCCGGCGGACACTCCTTCACTAGCTACGCACCACCTACCTCCCTCCTTCTCCTTCCTCCCGTAGACCCCACACACCCGAAAACCCCAACAACACCCCCTCTCCCTCTCCTGCCCAACGAAGACGACGGCGCCGCTGCTCCGGCCGGCCGCCGTGCTGTGTCTCTCGCCTCTCCGTTTTCGCTCTCCTCTCCCTCTCTCTACGGGTGTCGCCGGCCACCATTCGGGTGGCGCTCGACTGGATTGGCGGCAGCAACAACAGCAGGGACGGCAATAACAGCGGTGACATTGGTTTAATGGCGGTTCAGCCGCGTTCTCGGTCTCGGTTCAGGTTAGTTTCGGTATCGACTTCAAGTTCAGGTTCCAGTTCGAGTATGTAGTTCAGTTTTAGTTTCGGTCTCGTTTCGGTTCAGGATAGAAATAGTTCAGGTTTTGTTTGTTTATATTTCGACTCAAGTTCAATGGTTGTTGTTTCAGATTCGGTTCGGTCTTGGCTCGGATTTTAGTTCATGTTTGGCTCGGGTTTCGGTCAAAAACAGTCAACCGACTTAGTTGGGTGTTCCGGCTCAAGCTCAGTCAATCGGGTCTCGTTTCAGTTTGGTGTTCGGTCAAATCAGCTCAAACCTGGTCAACTGTGGTCAAACAGTCAACGGGTCAGATTCGATGTTCGGTAAAAATTCTAACGACTCGATGTTCGGTAAAAATTCTAACGACTCGATGTTCATTTCTATTACTGCTATTTTAAACGCGAGACTCGTTGTAATGACGCGTATGTCGATTTGTTTATTTTCTATTTAGATATTGATGTTATAGCGAAAACGAACCCTATATAAGTGTTTATAAAAATACATAGAAAAATTATATATTTATTGAAATGTTGCGTTTTGACAAATAATAACGACAACTTGTAATGTCGGGTTCGTCCAAAAACAGAGGAAACTCTGCCCATTTTTCATCAAAACATACCAATATATATATTTGTTAAAAATGAATATTTATATATTTCTTACATCCTTCGACAAAATATATATTTATTTATTTAGCTTACCGACAAAATATGTTTATTTATTTCATCGTTCGACAAAATATATATTTTTAGCTTATCAACAAAATATGTCTATTTACTATACTTTTCGTCAAAAATGCATTCAATTATTATATCCTTTCGATGAAGTATATTTACTTATTATACATTAGACAAATATACAATCTATTATACTTCTTCGTCAAATATATATAGATATATATATACGTATATATATCCATATATATATACATATATATATATATATATATATATCCTGTCTACCATTTTGACAATGCGTATATACCTTCCATACTTTCGCTAGAATAAGAAATATATGTACCAATGTGCTTTTCGTCAAACATATATATACATATATAGAGCTTTCCTTCATAATCGATGTTAAATATATACGTACGTCCTACCTCCTATTCTAAATCTCCTTCAAAATTTCAATTACTCATACACCTTCGTTTGCCATATAAGATGACCTCAATGTCTCATCCTCCAACTCTTTAACTCGCCGTGGGATCTCCAAAGAAGACTTAGCAATTTTGTGAGTACACTCGACCCACTTTTGTTTATATCACTTTTTGGGTGTAACATGTTTCCATATACAAAAATCACAAACACTTAAATTTTATAAAACGCACAAACAATCCTATACACATGACTACTTGAATCGTATACTTGTTGCTTGTCTGGGATATTCGTTATGCTATGCTTTAGTCATTAACTATTTTTAGCCTTCGTTTGACATGCTTAGCGCTATAGGAATTCACGCATCCACCTCCATCGTGTTATTCGTGAGGTCATGTTAAAACATCGTGATTGCGTTAAGGGTTTGATTATTAGTATTGCATGCCTTGATATTGCTCTTGTATAGATTTGGTTGCCATGAGGATTGTTAAAACTTTATTCGTATACGTATGCTATGCTTAAACTTGTGTACTCGCCTTTGCTTTTGCATTGACTTTATTTTAAAACATGTTACAGGTTGAAGGAGATGATGCTATGAAATCAAAATAGCAAGGACTTAGATACACACATTTTAGACGTTAGATTTATAAATGTTGTACCAAATTTTGTTATGTTTTATGAACTTATTGTATTGCTTCATTTTGTATTTGACAATGTTGTGAAATGAAATTTGGATTTAATTAAATATTGTCATTTATTAGCGTTGTGAGCAATGAGCAATCTCGTTTTCGTTTCATCCCGATGTTTCCGCCATCGGTTGAGGTGTGACAGATTGGTATCAGAGCCATAACTATAGGGAATTAGGTAGAATTGCCATGCTTTCAACCTAGTCTATAGTTTAGCATCACATTCGACCATACGTGATTCGCATGCTAATTTCTCGAAACGTCTCTTATGTGTTAAATTCATGAAATACTTTATGTGTTCATACTCGTTACATTATTTCAATCATACGCCTTCCCTAATGCATTTTACTCGATTATACTAAACTCGAAAACACTCGTATTACACAAGTGAGACGACTTCACCAAAATAGGCGTGATATCCACAATTTGGTGAACGATTCTCATTACGCTTATTCTTTATTTTTCACGAAGTTACACCATCAAGTTAGGAGTGACATCCACACCTTGACGGAAAACTTCCCATTCAAACACTAGTGGACTCTCGTCAAAGTGTCAAAATTAATTTTGACCCGAAGAGTGCCAACCACACTTAGGGTACGAAATCGTCAAGTTAGGGGTGAAACCCGCACCTTGACGATTAAGTTCCATTCCCCGATTTTCAATCTCGCCAAAGTTTTGATTTTTCAATCGGTTAGAGACGTGTAGTAACTGGAAGGGTAAAATGTCGTTAATCGCTTCTCGACGAGAGCGTTTTACCTATAGGCCAAAGCACATTTCTCTAATTCGAAAGAATCTTCGATTCACTTTGGAATAGTCGACGTTTCTCTACCCGAAACAGTCAGATGTTTTCTGAGACTCTCTTTTATACCATTTCAATTTATACATGACTTTTTATCTACTTGTTACCATTCCTTTCAAATTTCCAATTTATTTTAAGGTTTTTACGCAATTCATATTAAACATTTTCATCCACTTATACATTATTTGCATATATGATTTCAAAACGTCATCAACTAGACTGATATTTCTCGAAAAGTCCGAAATGGAGACCATCGTCGAGATAGGAGTGAATTACTTACCTAGACGATCAAACTTCGTTTCCTTCCTTCCTTAAAACGACCTCACCAACGGATTAGGGGTGATTCCCATACCTCGGTGATCGTTACCAACCCTCCTTCTTGGAGACTTTATTACACAAACCACATGTTTAAATTGTATACCCAAGTCTTTTACCATATTGTCAAAATTCTTACTTAGACGAATTTCAAAACGTACTATTTTATCAAACGTATTTCCCATCCTGTAATCTATTTCATATAAATCACGTACGCATATACTTGGTCACCACATGAAACGTTTTGTTTCACGATTTTCAAAACTCGACAGAATGCTACCTACCAACTTAATCGGTCCAAGGAATACCATGCCCACAAATCTTATGTTTAACATAATCACTAAAACACGCTCACACGATAACTTCACTTAAGAGCTTTCATTTGTAAACAAAAGCCAAACAAATATCTTATAGACATTATGGGATCGTTTTACTAAGGGTATGTTGGGATTGTTATTTTTTTATTATTTTATTTATTTATTATTTATTTTTAACCAGATTCCTTTGATTATTGTGTTTTTTTAAGCGCAAAAAAATATTTCTTTTAGTGTTCGGTATGTATATAATAATAAAAAAATAAATTGATTTCTTTCGTTTTGTAGAGATCGAAGCTTATTATTTATTTATTATTTTATATATGTATATATATATATATATTTATCAAACACTCAAATAGTTGATTATCTGGTTATTGGGATATCAAACAACATAATCAAATCCAAACGCTATCTTTCTGCAGCACGTTTTGTTACAGCTAATTATCTGATTCTGATTATTCAAAATGCATAAACTATTTTCAAAACTCAACCCCAAACACCCTCTAAACCTCTTATCGCGATTAAGAAAACATTTTGCTAAACACCTTTCAACGATAATTAAATCCATTATCCCAGATTTCCTCTCAAGGGTCAACGTTTCACAAGAACCACTGAATTTCAAATTTCTTATCTTGATGTAATATCCTTTGAAAAAATGCGAACCTTCTAATTTAAGACCTTGTCATACACCACCCAAAATGTCACCTCAATTTCAAAACACGTGGGCAAGAAAACATTACAAGGACCAACCACTTTCGACTTACTTAAATTCCCCTAAAACAGTGGTAGCACTCCCGTCCATTACAAAATACGTAACGCATAATCAATAAGTACCTTATATTCTTTTATATTCACAAACTAGATCCTACATTCTAAGTCAAACTGAACCTATTTTAGAAACGATAACCTCAAAGTTTTGCTAAAAAAAATATACATGCATATCCTCATACATGGTTTGGTCAACTGTTGCATGACATTTTAATCGTATCATTCGTTTTACGTACCCTGATTTCTCGACTATTTTATGTAAATAAATTCGTTGCATACAATTCATATCTTACGCACAATCGTAGTCTTTTACACTTGTTGACGTTCATAATTATACACATATTCATGTTCATGAAAATACGTGTCACCATTCATGCTTATACATATCATCACATTCATGCATATACGTCTTATATCCATGCTTATACTTATTTCCATACTTATGCTTATACTCATACACATACCTATACTTGTACTCGTATTCATATTCGTGCCTATGCGCGAGCGAAATCCGAGGGATTCGCTTACGTGGGCCACAAGCTATTTGCACCCAAACATGCCTACGCACTACATTCTTACACACACGCAAACTTATTTTCAGAATTTATGTACACCTTTATTCATGCGCTGCTAGTACAAGCTATGCGGATCATGTGATGATTGGTATAATCGCGGGTGCACACGGGATTATAGCGATAAGCGCATGAGAACCATAGAGTGTACTACCGCGTATGGTAACATACGGAACATAACATTGCATCGAGTAACGAAACGGTCACAACGTGGTCAAAACATGGTGGATACGCCGCTGGTACTTCCTATATATAAGTGTTTTCACCATGCCGCCAAACTTTCGTAATACGTGCCATGAGAAATTCGGTGATTTACAGACCATAATATGACCTAACACGCCAGCTTTAAATAACTCACAACTGCATTGCTAAGTGTGCGCTACCCGATTATCCACAACGAGTCTTAATCCCTAACGTAACGTTTTCGTTTGTTCATATACATATGCCATCCTTACACGAGTATTCGTTGATCGAATCAATCGTCCGCTCTTATGCCTCCGTTACCCCCGTTAACCTTGTCTTTTTATACAACCTCGTTTACAATCAATCGTGTAAGCATTCAAACACTAAATGCCTTCTTACTCTAAAGTTATCTCCCATTCTCGTTGAGGGCAACACACTTGATTGGCCGCTACCTCGATAACTAGCTTATTTTAAATACCTAACCTTCTCGTTTTCCATCATTAAGCAACTCTCTACAAAACCGAGATTTATTAACGCTCTTCAAAGTCGATAGAACTTTCTAACAACCTACGGTTCGACCACACTCACCATTAAACTGCATACCACTTCTTACGAGAGCTTTTCTGCTTAGATGACATATCATTTGAGTTATTCAAGCTCGTTTAAACCACTCTCCTATACGCATACTTACATGTTTTACTTATGCCTGATGCCTCAATTCATTCTAGTCAAGCAACTTCTTGTTGCTACCCCAACTCCTCGTTGCTCTAAACTTCATGCTTTCTCTCACGTATCCAGAACTCCAAGTCTTGATCGTTAACCCTCATTCTTTAGCCAATTCCTTTCAAGTCTTCCTCTGAAATAAATTTCGGGACGAAATTTTCTAAAGGAGGGGAGACTGTAACGCCTCGCTTTTTAGCTTTTCTTTAATAATAATAATATTAATATTAATATTAATAATAATAATAATAATAATAATAATAATCATCTTATATTTCGCGATGATGAGTTCAAAGACGGGTTTAAGAAACGTAAACCTGGCCGCTCAAAACTCTAAATGCTAGTTAACAGGCCTCGGGCCCAATACGCAAGCCCACTTGAAACCCTAAATCCTATAATTACACCCAAACCCTCATCTCTTTCATTTAGTCAAAACCATAACTCACACAAACTCCTGGCCGCCTCCCTCCTCCCCTGCGTTTTCCGGCGACCGGAGCCGGGTTTCCGACGGCGCTGACCTTTCTCTCCGGCGGACACTCCTTCTCTAGCTACGCACCACCTACCTCCCTCCTTCTCCTTCCTCCCTTAGACCCCACACACCCGAAACCCCCAATAACACCCCCTCTCCCTCTCCCGCCCAACGAAGACGACGGCGCCGCTGCTCCGGCCGGTCGTCGTGCTGTGTCTCTCGCCGCTCCGTTTTCGCTCTCCTCTCCCTCTCTCTATGGGGTGTCGCCGGCCACCATTCGGGTGGCGCTCGACAGGATTGGCGGCAGCAGCAACAGCAAGGACGACAATAAGAGCAGTGACATTGGTTTAATGGCGGTTCAGCCGCGTTCTCGGTCTCGGTTCAGGTTAGTTTCGGTATCGACTTCAAGTTCAGGTTCCAGTTCGAGTATGTAGTTCAGTTTCAGTTTCAGTTTCGGTCTCGTTTCGGTTCAGGATAGAAATAGTTCAGGTTTTGTTTGTTTATATTTCAACTCAAGTTCAATGGTTGTTGTATCAGATTCGGTTCGGTCTTGGCTCGGATTTTAGTTCATGTTTGGCTCGGGTTTCGGTCAAAAACAGTCAACCGACTTAGTTGGGTGTTCCGGCTCAAGCTCAGTCAATTCGGGTCTCGTTTCAGTTTGGTGTTCGGTCAAATCAGGTCAACTGTGGTCAAACAGTCAACGGGCCAGATTCGATGTTCGGTAAAAATCTAACGACTCGATGTTTATTTCTATTAGTTATGTTACTGCTATTTTAAACGCGAGACTCGTTGTAATGACGCGTATGTCGATTTGTTTATTTTCTATTTAGATATTGATGTTATAGCGAAAACGAACCCTATATAACTGTTTATAAAAATACATAGAAAAATTATATATTTATTGAAATGTTGCGTTTTGACAAATAATAACGACAACTTGTATTGTCGGGTTCGTCAAAAAACAGAGGAAACTCTGCCCGTTTTTCGTCAAAACATACCAATATATATATTTGTTAAAAATGAATATTTATATATTTCTTACATCCTTCGACAAAATATATATTTATTTATTTAGCTTACCGACAAAATATGTTTATTTATTTCATCGTTCGACAAAATATATATTTTTAGCTTATCAACAAAATATGTCTATTTACTATACTTTTCGTCAAACATGCATTCAATTATTATATCCTTTCGATGAAGTATATTTATTTATTATACATTAGACAAATATACAATCTATTATACTTCTTCGTCAAATATATATATACATATATATCCTTTCTACCATTTGACAATGCGTATATACCTTCCATACTTTCGCTAGAATAAGAAATATATGTACCAATGTGCTTTTCGTCAAACATATATATACATATATAGAGCTTTCCTTCATAATCGATGTTAAATATATACGTACGTCCTACCTCCTATTCTAAATCTCCTTCAAAATTTCAATTACTCATACACCTTCGTTTGCCATATAAGGTGACCTCAATGTCTCATCCTCCAACTCTTTAACTCGCCGTGGGATCTCCAAAGAAGACTTAGCAATTTTGTGAGTACACTCGACCCACTTTTGTTTATATCACTTTTTGGGTGTAACATGTTTCCATATACAAAAATCACAAACACTTAAATTTTATAAAACGCACAAACAATCCTATACACATGACTACTTGAATCGTATACTTGTTGCTTGTCTGGGATATTCGTTATGCTATGCTTTAGTCATTAACTATTTTTAGCCTTCGTTTGACATGCTTAGCGCTATAGGAATTCACGCATCCACCTCCATCGTGTTATTCGTGAGGTCATGTTAAAACATCGTGATTGCGTTAAGGGTTTGATTATTAGTATTGCATGCCTTGATATTGCTCTTGTATAGATTTGGTTGCCATGAGGATTGTTAAAACTTTATTCGTATACGTATGCTATGCTTAAACTTGTGTACTCGCCTTTGCTTTTGCATTGACTTTATTTTAAAACATGTTACAGGTTGAAGGAGATGATGCTATGAAATCAAAATAGCAAGGACTTAGATACACACATTTTAGACGTTAGATTTATAAATGTTGTACCAAATTTTGTTATGTTTTATGAACTTATTGTATTGCTTCATTTTGTATTTGACAATGTTGTGAAATGAAATTTGGATTTAATTAAATATTGTCATTTATTAGCGTTGTGAGCAATGAGCAATCTCGTTTTCGTCTCATCCCGATGTTTCCGCCATCGGATGGGGTGTGACATGTACTGAACAGGTGGTGGTTGGGTGGAGGTGGTGAGTTGACGGTGGAGGAGGTGGTAGTGGTGGTGAGTTGAAGGTGGAGATGGGTTTTACACAGAGTGAGAGAGAGAGAGAGAAAGGGGAAGAAGATGAGATGGGTCCATTTGTTTTTGTTTTTTGTTTCTTTTTTTTAATTGTGTAAGGGCAATTTAGTAATTTTACACATATTTAACTCAGAAATTTAACATGGGTTAGCAATAAGGACCACATGAATACAAAAATTACAAACTCTGGGACCAAGCGTGTAATTATTAAACCACTAGGACCATGTCTGCAATATTTGCAAACCACAGAGACCAACCAAGCATTTAACTCTTATTATTATTATTATTATTATATTATTATTATTATTATTATTATTATTATTATTATTATTATTATTATTATTACGCGATGCGGATCATTTCAATTTGGAGACGTCGGGATTAGAACCCCGTGTCTCCTTGTTGTTTAAGCAATGCAATAAACACCCTAACAAAAGATTGTTTGTGTCATCTATCGATTCAGTGCATATATATATATTAGCTTATACAACGTAAATTCTATACAAAATTAAAAAGATTTGGGCCCCGTGCCGTCGCCCACCCCGCACACTCTCCGGGCCGGCCTTGAAGGACATCCACTATAATTCTTTTAGTTAAAGGACACTGCCTGCCATTTAATTCAAACTTAAAAGACGTAAAATGCAATTTAGCCTTTTTTTTATATGTCTACTTATCTGTTTAAAAAACTAAGACAATGATGTGTTAAGAAAATATAAGTTAATGAGATAGATAGTGAGAGAGTATATTTAGTTTAAGAGGATGATGAGTTAGAAAATATATAAATAAATTAAAACTTTAAATGATACTCAAACAATATTTAATTACAACTTTTATCATCCCCTAACATGCTTCACTTATGTGTACACCAAGCTATCGAGAATTGCACAAAAATTGAATAGTAGATTCATCACACAAAAGTATTTAGCAAATTAGTAGACGGATAATGGTTGCTTCTCTTTTGTGAACTCTTTATCATTTAGTGATTTTTATTTAATATCATGGTAAAATTGTCCTAAGAAGTATTCTAAATCTAAGAAGTGTATAAAAACACAATAGATCATAAAATATAACATAATATCGAACAAAATATAACACAATGCCGAAAAATATAACACAATGTCGAGGAAAAAAAGACACAATGATGCAAATATAAAAAGACACAATGATATAAACAAAAAGTTTAAAATCTACAAGCTATAAATTCAAAATTGAAAACCCAAAATCTCATATCGTATAGTTCAATGGGACGGTTCCAATGCCGCTTGAATGAGGTCAATCGGAGTCTTTGATACCATTTTTACGACTTCTTACTTTTAGAAGACTTTGTATTTAATCTTAACCCTTATCAAATCTAAATCATTTTCAGGATGTCTTTATCAAATGTTTTTTTTTTATAACTTTTCCTGTATAAGAAGTCGTAATCTACGAACGTGGATAGTGTGGTGATATAAAATCTCCAAGTAGTATTTTTGTTTAAGTCTATGGATCTAACTAAAAAATTGTAAAGTTATTTGAAGTATATTTTGGTTTAACAACTTCAATTATAACTTGAGTAACTTACTATACTCTAGTGCAAGAAGCTAGAAGGGGTGAATATGTTATTTTTAGTTCCTTGATCACTTTTTAAAATTTCTTTACATGCTATGAGAATATTTGTTGTGTAAATTTCTTGATGAAAGGACAAGTAAAAAGCTTAAGAATATGAAGATAAACGTGTTTAAGAGATTAGTGATAACATCTTATTCCTTGTAGCAATATATATTGATTTGTCACAACCTTCACACTTTCAAGGACATGACCACCACTTTATAGTCTTAGTAATCTTCACTCTTCTCATTAATTTGGTAGTAATCACCAATTACAAACACATACAATAATCACATTTTTTGTTATATCGTTTTAAACAGTTACTTGAATCTCGATGCAAAGCGAAGAACCTTATCAGGGCATGATGCCGCGAATCCTCTTGAAAGAGAGGGGTACCTTCGGGAACGCGGACACAAGTGCTGCATGGCTGTTGTCAGCTCGTGGCGTAAGGTATTGGGTTAAGTCCTATGTAATTAGATAGTTACTTTTATTGATTATTTATAGGATGAATCGAGTATCTTAAAAAGAAACAAAAGGTGGGCTTTATTATGTGGGCTCAAGAGCATGAAAGTGTAGTGTAGAATTGTTCGTTTAAGACTCATTTGTATTTGATCTTTACACAAAAATTGTATAGTGTAGAATTGTTTAAACTAAGAAAACTTAAAAGGTGGGCTTTATTATGTGGGCGAGCATGAAAGTTATTAGGTTAATTTGTAAACACACCAAAAAAAAAGATTTTTCACATATTTAGGTACGACTTCGTATGCAGTAGTGGCCCGATCCGAAAACCAATCTATCATACCATATGAGGCAAAGCTAGGCTTATCATCGTTCTAAGTCTATTCATGTTCGATAGTAGTCCCTTACCGGCCACTATTTTTTTTACCATACTTGTCCTGGATTATCCTAAATAAAATCTATGGGGTGTTTGCGGTATGAATCGATTGGTTTTGATGAAGATTTTGGGATGAACTAACTACGGTTTTAGGAACAACAAATCCAAACAAACCGATTGGGTTGGGTGGGTCAACCGGACTCGCCAATTCTATTGCTTTGGTGATTATGGTTTGATGGTTTGAAGCAATTTTTTTTAATTTAAAATCATTAATTTATATTAAGATATTTAAAATGCTAAAGATGGTTGATGATTGTAATAAACATACGTAAAACCGAAAAGTATACAAATAATAAAAGTTAAACAACCAGATCGGTTAACAAGGGCCATTCCAAGTTTCAAACCTGACCGAACTGTCAAACTCTCCAAACCATAAAAATCGAGCCGTGAACCAAACGATTTGTATCTTAAACATGCGGCCTTCTGCGGTTTATAAACACGCCCAAGATAGATCATACAATCATGATAGCAAAGGGAGCCCACATCGTACCATCTTTTATTTATTTCCAAAACAATGTTTATAAAATTGGCAAATTATTGTAATTGTTTATCCGGAAAACACAAGAGGTCCCCAAAGGGTAAAGCCCCAAGTAACCAACTCATGTGACAAGTACCAAACTTGGATGGAAAATGGACTAAAATGATCAACCACTCATTAAATCCACAACAAACATCTAAATTGGACCTTTGGATCTTCACACAACAACTACAATAATCCATGTATCCATAAATAAGTGGTAAAATAATTTATTTTCTTTTCAATTTTTACTGAATTCTTTATATATCAACTTGAAAAGTCATATTAATGGTTCATACAAACCCTGACAACATGTGTACATGCTTTCTACACTTTATTGAACCCAACCCCCACTAATAAATACATAGTGGTGCCATCAAGCCATTATCAAAGGTCATGGACCGCTCGGTTCATGGTTCATGGTCCAACCGATTTAAGGTGGATCGACGTTAAGGTAGGACGACCCATAACCTAGTTAATAAAGAAATGTGGGGAGATAGATGATGAAAGGGTGTGGTGTTTACATCATATGGTACCACACGGAATTGTCAATGTGATCATTTCGACTAGGATTTTAACACGAAAAAAGAAGAAAATAAACAAGATTTGTGTTTCACTCTTTAGCAAAGGAAACATCATTACATGAAGTAATTTTGACACAAGTGGAAGTTTACATCAAAAGGAAGTATGAATAAAAAACCAGGAAGATATACAATTCTTAACTAGAGGTCATAACACAACTACTTCTATACCTATTCTTCAAACAAATGAAAAGAAATAACACAAGGCTAAAACCCTAAGACGCGATGATTTTTTCAAACAAGCCGAGTCGGTTATCAGATAATCTTGAATTGAAGGCGGATTTCTTGTACTCGAACCAAGTGAACTCCTTGTATAAACTGTCCTCTTCTCCTTGCATAAGTGATGGCAATGGTGCTATTTTCTCACTTAATGGTGGTCCACCAAAGTATATCATTGACACCCTACTCTTTGTACCATTTGCAACCACCCTATGCTTCACACTCTTAAATCTTCCATTGGTCATCACCTACATGTCCAAAACAATCATCTTTATAATCAAACTCAAAATATATAAACCATTTTCTAAATTTTCCATTTTGAATTTCTTTTTATTTGGGAGGTGATTTATACATATAAAACATTTAACTAATAAAATTTTGTAAAAAAATAAATAAATAATAATATTAAGAATTTGTTGGTTGAAATATTGGTCATCAATGTCATAAAAAATCTTTATTGTTATATTAAAAAAATAAAGGTAATATTGAGATAACCTTTAGATTATTATATTATATCTTAAACAAAACATGACTATTGACTAGGACCTTGGATAAAAGAAGTGACTTGTAGATAAAGAGTGATTTTGACTAAGGAAGCAAACACTAGGATCCACTGATGGAGAATCTATACAGATTCATTTGACCTCATTCTTCGTTTTTTAAACCCTAAGTTTAAATTAAAAAAAAAACTATTGGTCTCTAACACATAAACATGTGTACATCATGTATTAAAACTTGTACAATATTCAGTGTGGATTCAAAATTTTTTTTATAGAATGTTTCTTCTGGAATATTTTCACTGATTCTTACTATTTTTTTTTTTCGAATAATACAAGGTTTCTACTAATATTTTTCTTATTTTACCAAACCGAGGGATTGTGGAAACCCAAAAACCCCTTGGATAAGTCCCTGACAATATTATTAACCAAATACCTGTAAAGAATCACCAACATTGATGAAGAAAGATTCAGAATCAGGTGGAACAGACATCCAGCTTCCATCTCTCAATGATATTTCAAGCCCAGAAGTGTTATTGGATCGCAAAACCGAGATGATTTGCGGGTCTGTGTGTTCGCCAAAACCGACCAGTTTCGAGCCATTTCTTTCGTTTTCTTGAAACTCCGGGCATGGTGGGTAGTGGTTGACCCGGAAAACAGAGTCACTCTGTTCATCTTTCAACAACTTGCTGAACACATTTCTGGGTTGTAGTTTCAATTCATCTGCTAAAAGTTCTAGAATCTCACAAGCCATTGTTTTCACTGATGTTACATAATCATTAACAATGCCCCTACAAATCAAAAGAAAAAAAATAGAGTAAAGTTTAACATAATGCAACTTTCGACTTTTAATCAATGTTTTCGTAACAAGACTAATTATTGGATGGATAGGTAGTCTTACGGGTTCACTAGTCAGACCGGTTTTAAAACTTGATAACATAATAAATAATAAATAATGTAAAAGTTTAGTTTGGTAACCGTATCGGTTATCAGATAGGTAGTCTTACTGGTTCGCTAGTCTGACCGGTTTTAAAAATAATGACAACGTAAAAAATAATGTAATAGTTTTAAATATCAAAATATAACTAATTTAAAACAAAATATTTTTTTTTTACTTTTTATGATGTTTGTAATATCAACAAAAAGTAAAAACTTTAGTATCCGGTCTAATTAGTAGCAGGCTGGAAAACATTGCATTTTAATTGTTGGTTTCACCTGAAAGAACTATATAAACATAAGTAGTATGTTTTAATGAGTTCTTACTGGAAAATTTCCGGGTAATCGGATTCGGGTTTGGCGTTGAGAAGAAGGTATTCAACCCAACCCACATCCCCATTTCTGCCAATGCATTTGTTGCCATAACCAAACGGGTCGGGTGGGCCGAACTTCTCTTTATCCGACATAGAAGAATTGAAGAACTTGACAGCTTCTGATTCAAGTTTATTTATGAACATTGAAGGAACACCATGGTTAGCAACCTTAAAGAATCCGAAATCTTGACAAGCCTTAACAAGATGTTGTTTGGATTCTGGTTTTGATAGGTCAATGAGAGGGATATCTGGGATGACTAATGGGCTTGTGTTTGGTTTTGTTTGTGTCACAAGAAACTGTTCAATAAGTGGCTTTGATACAGTCACCATGTTGATAACAAAGAGATATGAAGAATAATGAGTTGAAGAAACAATGAAGAATGAAGTGAAAAGATGATGGGTATATAAAGGAATGGAAACACACTGGATATGGGTATTGCTGGGCTATTTCTAGGAGAGAGAAAGATAGTCAAATTTGACTTTTTCATTTATGACATAAATTATTAAATAATTTTTATTCGTATTTTATTTTATTAATAATAAAATGAGTAGCATGGTCAAAATCTATGTGTGTGCCAAACCACCACCATGAAAGGTGTAAACTTGTCCGGATATTTTTTGAATATTAATTGTGTGTTCATTTTCAAACTTCATGCTTTCAAGACTCTCCAAGTGACAAAGATTATTAGTATATTATTACAAGATTCTAGAAAGAATGCCACACATGAGAAATTTGATTTTTTTATTCTAATTCAATGTAAGTTTGGATATTTTAAAAAAATATCATAACACATAGTCACTTGTCATTTATTTGTGTAAACTTCGGAATTACATTTTCTAAACCTAAATCAAAAGTTGGATGAGTAGTGTCATGGATGTCAGTTAGTTATTGATAATCTACTTTTACTTTTTTAATAAGTTTTTTTATTTTATTATTTACTTTTCAAACATTTAGTATTATCACTTACTCTATACCTAAATCAAAAGTTAGATGAGCAGTGTCATGGATGACAGTTAGTTATTGATAATCTACTTTTACTTTTTTTAATAAGTTTTTGTATTTTATTATTTACTCTTCAACATTTAGTATTATCACTTACAATCTTTTAACTTTTTAAAAACTTTAAAGTCATTTCTTACATGTTTATATTTTGTGTAAGTGTCGGTAAAAACTCAAGTTAATTACGTTTCTTTGAAAATAGGTAGCACAGATTTAATAAGTTTTTTTTTGTTTTTTTTTTATGTTTTCAGTTGATCTACTTTTGTGCATAAATTTTGTTTTACAATAAGTTGGGTCAAATATGATATGTTTTCGTTAGACTTTATAATTTGGGCTTACTTTACGTTTCGGCGCCACTGCAACGCGCTGGGTACCATTTTCAACTTAAAAACATAATTTTTTTCTTATTTTTTGTACGTGTCGGTATAAGTTCAGGTTGGTGTTCGACGTAAATTTCTTTCGCAAATAAGTGGGGCCATATATAATACGTTTCCGTGCTTATTTTTAGGTCCATCTTCAGTTTATCTACGTTTTGACATAACTTTTGTTCTGAAACAATTCAGGTTTTTACCATACAAATCCGAGTTGCTTTACATTTAGACCTGCCCCAACATACGGGAAAATTTACTAGTTTACTACAACAAAATTCACATCCGATTCAACGAAACTGATGAATTAACATCTATACAGTCGGTAACAGATAAGTAGATAAGATACCACACAGTTGACATTCAAGAAGTTTGTTATATGCCGTAACGACATCCCAACATAAATGAATCAGCGCAACCTTACCTTCTTATCCACAAACCTCTATATATATATATGATATAAACGCCATAGCGATAACAATTGCCGATAAAAATGTAAAAGACAAATACAACATGTACAAATATATCTTATAAATTCGTGACATAAATATCAAATTGTTTACCATAATTGCAAATATTGTTAAGGGAATCTTGAGATGAGTACCAAACTTTAGTTAAAGATAACTGGATAAGGCTAAACATGTCATTTATGATAAGGATGAATTCCAATCCATCTTTTCAAACGTCAAAATAATGATAGAAACAATTTACTTACACTTACCGTACACATGTGAATTACCAATATAACCTTATGAAAAATAAGGTACCTTTTATCAAAAGTGTGAATTACTAGCGAATGTCAGAAGGTCTACGTTGTCTTAACCGGGTCCATGCTAGAAAATCCCCTTGAACAATAGATCCCAATTTACACCACTCAATGAGAAACCCCTATCATTATACTCGAACTTGAGACCTGGATAGGGAAAAACTCACTCGGGCGTACCATATGTGGAACTTAAATACCCGTAGCCACCACTAGAACACTAGTAAGGTGATGGGGTGTGGCGTCGGCAAGTAGCTCGGGGAGCTGAGGTGGAGGCTTTCCCCGATCGGGAACACTGCCCCCTCCCGACTGAAGATCGGGACCATCGGTGAATCCCTCCCGTCCGCCCAAAACACTTTTCTCCTGGATCTTTGATGGTGATTGGTTGAAAGAGAAGGTGAAGGGGTACACCACCCCCTTATGAGAAAAATGATAAGGTGGAGATAAGGTGCTGAGGTGACGCCTATGTGGTCATACGGGAAAAGGAGAACCACATTTCATGATCTAATAAAAGAAAATAATAATAAAATAAGGTAACGTAATAAGTGGTTTTGTTGTAGAGAGGCCAAGCTGGCTGTAGCAAGTCATAAATGCAACAAGTGGCAAGTGGGGATAGGGAGTTTACCGACGTAAACAACAACGAATAAGAGCACGTGGATGTAAAAATGACAATGTTGTCCCCGCCCATAACACGCGTCTATTGGGTTGTTATTTCCGTGTCTTGCGCCGTGGCCATTCTTTAAACACGTGCAAAGGTGAAGGTCGTACATTCTCTTATTCGAAACAAATAATAATAAAAGCGGCAGGAGTTGTTGTAGCGGTTGTTGTGGCATATCTTAAATTCAATTCATAGTAATGTTGGACAGGATTATTGTGCATCCTTATCTTGTCATGATTAGCGATTCTTACAACACCGCCCTTTCCTGATCGGGTAAATTTTTTACTCCCTTTCTTTGATGCATGGTGTCACCTTTTGTTTTCATCTCTTTAAGAGGGAGGGGGCACCCAAACCGCTAGCCGCACACCGTCGCTGGTCCTCCGGCTAGGGCCTAGCGGGTAAGGGGTGGGTTGGGTGGTTACCACTAGGTTAAGAGATTTATGTGGATATATGTGGATTTATGTGAGAAACACTAAGCTAATTGAGAAACTTGAGAAACATTTTGAATTACACATTTTCCCAAAGCTATTCGTAATATACACATATGTATAGTTTAGAATTGACTTTATACATATGTGTATATTACGAAAAGCTTGGGAAAATGTGTGGTCTAGAATGCTTCTCAAGTTTCTTAAATAGGGTTGACTTCTCTTAGGATCCCTACTATATATATATATATATATATATATATATATATATATATTGGGGGTGGGTGAGTGAAAGAAATAGGTGTGATAAGGTGATGAACGGAGATAGTTGTTAAAATATTTTTTTAGGGTTTTGAAGAAGAACGTGATGGTGGTTTATGGGATGTCGGGTGGTAACGTGTAAAGGTTAGCTAGGGTTGCTGTTTTTTTTGATTGAGTTTAACAAAAACTTAATTTATTTTTAAAAACATAAATTATTTTTTAAAACTTAAATTATTTCATTAAAAAAAGAAAAAAGGAAGAGAGTATAAAGGTTTAAATGGTGCCACTAAAAAAGTCGTTTTTTTAACGGTAAATTTGGATCACTGACAGACTACTGGAGTATCATCGTGCCACTAACGGAACCACTCAATCATATCCATCTCCACTAGGCATAATGTCTGTACACCAATTCAGGAGGAAACCAACAAATATGAAAAAACCCCTTGTGGGAATCGAACCCAGGACCTATTTGGTCTCAAAGCTTTATCCCACCCAAAGATTTCACTAGGCTATTATAAAGCCAATGGCAGCCGACATCCCACAAACCACCATCACGTTTCTTCTTTACTAAAGAAAGTAGTTTAAGGTAGTGGATTGTCTAAACTTCCTCGACTATGGCATTGTTTCTTGGTCTCTAGGTTTGCCATGATTCATGCCACCTTTTATAAATTGAACAAGTTTTCACACATTAAAAATTGCAAAACCATATGCACGTATAGTTAAGTATTCAACTTGTATTATGATTGTGCGTATATTAGTATTTTATTATGGAATAATACCAAATGTCTATATTCTTGTTATTTTATCAAAGACATGGTAAAATAAATTAATAAATGTTAGAAAGGAAGGTCTAACCTTGAAGGAAGCGGCAGCTAATCAACAGCCACATATCCAGCAAATCTCCAGCAGATCAACAGCAATCAATCTCCAGCAGATTAACAGCAATCGACAGCAACGGTCAAGACAGCTAGCAATCAGCTGCTGTCTTCTATAAATAGATTACGTTTTTTGTGTATAAATAGTATACCCTTCTTTGTAATGAAACATACGAATACACACATCAATTCAGTGTTTTGAATCAACTTTTAACATGGTATCAGAGCAGTGTCGTTCTTGACCTGTTCATCATCTACCTTGCTCACCCAAAACCGAATCATCCTCTCAACCAAGCTGCCATGGCCGAAGCCGGTAACTTGGGAGAAGATTTATCCATTCAAATCGCCAATCTGCTCAAGAATGGCCTTAACCCACAAAACCGAAACCCAAAACTATCCGATAACCTTCAAATAAACCTCAAGCTCAATAGTCAGAATTACGCCTTATGGACCCGGATGATGAGGGTAGCCATAGGCGGTAAATCAAAAACCTTTCTAAATCATCTATCAACCAACCCACCAAACCAAACCAGCGAGCAATATGAGCAATGGGAACAAGACGACCTAGTCGTCTTCTCATGACTCATACAGAACATCGAACCAACCCTTGCCAGCAATCTAACCGAATTCCCAACAGCAAAATCGCTGTGGGATGCCCTAGCTATAACATATAGCAGTGGGCGTGACAAGCTCCAAACTTTCAACCTACATGTCAAGGCGAATGAAATCAAACAGAACAATCTCTCCCTAGAAGAATTGTGGATTATACTCCAAGGAGTATGGGGAGAAATTGATCGGATTGACCCAAACCCTATGACCTGCCCAGCCGATATCCAAGCGTATCACAAAATCAGGTCGGAACAGAAACTGTTCCAGTTTCTAAACGCTCTCAACCGGAAATATGATCCTATAAAAAGGGAAATACTCCGGTTAGAGCCCCTTCCAACCGTAGAAACTGCATACTCTACTGTCCGCAAGGAGGCCGCTCACCAGAATATTCTGGGAACACCTCTCAATGACACACAGGGTATCACAGTGGGTCTAATGGCCTCTGAAATTGACGGACTAGGGCTTGCGTCAAAGGGTTACCGACGAGCCGGTGAGAAAAGAATCGGAACAAGTAAAGACGACAAATCTCACCTCAAGTGTGATCATTGCGGGATGATGAAACATACCAGGGAACAGTGTTTCAAACTCGTCGGATATCCGGAATGGTGGTCTGATGGTCAGAAGAAAGGCACAAAGACTACAGAAAAAGGAAAGTCATCCGGCGCCAGTAACCGAGACGCTCCCAAAGATGAAAGCCGGAACAGATCGGGCTTCGGCGGAGTGGCCAAAGCAGATGAAGAAGAAACAACAGGTAAAGGGTTTGGGGCGCAACCTTCAAACCCTAAGTCTTTCATAAGTGAAGAAGAAGAAGATACACGAACACATATAGTCCCTCGGTCGGTTTTAAAAACAAAAAATACACATATAGTCCCTGGAAATAAGGGAGAAGCCAATATGGCCCACGAACATCAAAAACAAAAACTATGGATTTTTGATTGTGGCGCAACCGATACGATGACTTATGAGCTATCGGATATTATTTCAACAACCAAACCAGAAAAAACACATATTCAAACGGCAAACGGAGGAATAATGGATGTAAAATCGGGAGGAACTATTGAGATTTCACCCACAATAAAAATCTCTAATTGCCTTTATGTTCCTTCGTTATCACATAAGCTGCTTTCCATCAGCCATGTCACGAAGGAACTCAACTGTATTGTCCTAATGTACCCTACGTTTTGTATTTTACAGGATATCAGGACGGGAGTGATCATTGGGCGTGGCACTGAAAATCAAGGGTTGTACTATGTGGATGAGGTGACTCAAAGTGGTGCTGTGATGCTGACTCATGGGACATCGGAACGGGAAGCTTGGCTATGGCACCGAAGATTAGGTCATCCTTCTGCAAGTTATTCGCATATTTTATTTCCGAAACTATTTCCAGTTAATTCTATGTCACATTGTGAAACATGTGTTTTAGCAAAAAGCCATAGAAAAACTTTTAAACCCAATAACACTAAGGCTGCTTTGCCATTTTCATTAATCCATTCTGACGTATGGGGTCCTGCCCCAGTTCTTGGGGGGCAAAACCTTCGGTACTTTGTGATGTTCGTTGATGATTGTACCCGAATGACCTGGGTTTATTTTTTGAAAAACAAATCCGAAGTATTTGAAAAATTCACTATGTTTTACGCCATGATTCAAACCCAATTTCAAACAAACATCCAAATATTCCGATCTGATAATGGCGGTGAGTTTGTTAATACCTTGTTTAAATCCTTTTTCCAAGACAAGGGAATAATCCACCAAACTACATGCCCAAACACCCCAGAACAAAACGGTGTCGCCGAAAGGAAAAATCGCATTTTGCTAGAAATGACACGAGCCCTCCTGATTGAATCCCAGGTCCCGAAATACTTTTGGCCTGAAGCCCTTGCTACTGCTACCTATCTTCTCAACCGACTCCCAACAAAAATCCTAAAGCTTAACACTCCGTTACACACCCTTTCAAAATTCTTCAAACTACCCTCAGTTCTCACCCTTCAACCACGAATCTTTGGATGTACTTCCTTTGTTCACATACCTAAATCAGATCGAACCAAACTTGACCCTTGTGCTGTAAAATGTGTCTTTGTCGGGTATGGAATGAATCAAAAGGGATACAGATGTTATTATCCAAAAACACGTCATATGTTCACCACAATGAACTGTGACTTTCTTGAAACCGAGTATTACTACAATTCCCAACTCAGTGGTCAGGGGGAGAAGGAATGTTTAGACACACTAAGCTGGTTGGAATATGTTCCCTATGTACCAACTACAGAGTCACCAACCACAGAGTCACCAGAACCCAATCTCAGTCACCACTGGAAGCCCTAACCAAGAACAATACATGGGAAAAGTGTACTCTTCCGTTGGGAAAGAAATCCGTGGGGTGTCGTTGGGTCTATACGATTAAGTATAAACCAGATGGTAAAATTGAAAGATATAAAGCCCGACTGGTAGCAAAGGGGTATACTCAGACACATGGGATTGACTATGCTGAAACATTCTCCCCGGTTGCAAAAATGAACACAATCAGGGTCCTTTTCTCGATAGCTGCAAATGAAGGGTGGCCACTTCAACAGTTTGATGTAAAAAATGCCTTCTTACACGGGGACCTAGACGAAGAGGTATTTATGGAAGCTCCTCCAGGATTCACAAAAGATTTCAAAACTGGAGAAGTTTGCCGTCTGAAGAAATCCCTTTATGGTTTGAAGCAGTCTCCCCGGGCCTGGTTTGGCAGATTTACGGTAGCTATGAAAAAATTTGGATATAAACAAAGTAATGCTGATCATACTTTGTTTCTCAAAAAAAGAGGAAAATTCGTAACCTGTCTAATTATCTATGTAGATGATATGATCATTACAGGGAACGATAAAGAAGAAATGGTAAAACTCAAAGAAAACTTGTTTGCTGAATTTGAAATGAAAGATTTGGGCAGACTTAAGTATTTCCTCGGTATTGAAGTACTAAGGTCGAAACAAGGAATCTTCATTAGTCAAAAGAAGTATGTCTTAGACCTGTTGGCAGAAATTGGAATGATCGATTGCAAACCGGCAGATACTCCTATGAGTGTAAACCAAAAACTTTACATGGAAGAAGGAGCAAAATTAGCAAATAAAGAAAGATACCAACGGCTGGTGGGAAAACTAATATATCTCTCACACACTCGTCCAGACATCGCCTATGCTGTAGGGGTAGTAAGTCAGTTCATGCACCAACCTCAACAGTCACATATGGAAGCAGTTTGGAGAATCATTAGATATCTCAAAGGAACAGTAGGTCATGGAGTCCTGTTTCAATCACATGGACACCTAAATGTTCAAGTCTATACTGATGCAGACTGGGCAGGAGATAAGGGAAGTCGGAGGTCAACAGCAGGCTACTTCGCTCTAGTTGGTGGGAATCTTGTCACTTGGAGGAGTAAAAAACAAAAAGTGGTTGCTCTTTCAAGTGCAGAAGCTGAATTTAGAGGCATAACTCGAGGTTTAACAGAAGCCATGTGGATGCGGAGACTCTTAGCTGAGATTGGTTTTCCGCCAAAAGAAACAAGTAAGATTATGTGTGATAATAAAGCTGCAATTCAGATTTCAGAAAACCCAGTCCAACATGATCGAACAAAACACGTGGAAGTTGATAGGAATTTCATCAAAGAAAAATTGAAAGATGGTACGATTGAATTACCATTCGTTCGATCAAAGGATCAGCTTGCTGACATTCTAACAAAAGCAGTTAACGGAAAAATTCTCAATGATTGTTTGGGCAAGTTGAATTTTGGAAATCCAACTATTCAACTTGAGGGGGAGTGTTAGAAAGGAAGGTCTAACCTTGAAGGAAGCGGCAGCTAATCAACAGCCACATATCCAGCAAATCTCCAGCAGATCAACAGCAATCAATCTCCAGCAGATTAACAGCAATCGACAGCAACGGTCAAGACAGCTAGCAATCAGCTGCTGTCTTCTATAAATAGATTACGTTTTTTGTGTATAAATAGTATACCCTTCTTTGTAATGAAACATACGAATACACACATCAATTCAGTGTTTTGAATCAACTTTTAACAATAAAATGCTGTAAGATGATGGAGAACAAATGCAATGATGGATCCTGAAATCAGTGTTAAAAAGTTTTCTGCTTTGATTGTGTGGTTTTAAGTAATCGATCTTTTTTTTACTGGATTAGAACATTGGAAACAATCAAATGTGAATAGCAGAAACTGTAAGTATATCACTAATCACAATTGTAAACCAACCTCTGGGTCAATATGTCTTCCTTAAAGTTTTCACTTTAAAATTTTGAACCAGATTGAAATTTGTTTCTTTTAAGGTGAAGCATGATGTTAAAAAAAGAACCATACAAAATCATTATACCATGAAGCAATCTAATTTGACTATATATAGGTGTATAATTCAATATACATATATGTATATAGTCAATTTTAAACTATACATATGTGTATATTACAAAAAGCTTAGGCAAAATGTGTGGTCCAGAATGCTTCTCATGTTTCTCAAATAGAGTGGACTTCTCTTAGGATCTCTACTCTATATATATATATATATATATATATATATATATATATATATATATATATATGAATATAAACTTTTGATGAATGTTTGAACTTATTGTGTTTTATTCTGGTCATATAGACAATAAACTTGTGACTATAGTTATAACCTTTTAAAGTCTTTGGTATCGTTTTAAATTGTTTTATTATTATTAAATGTTAGCTAATCGGATGTTTGAAAATCTTCGGTTATGCCTCGTGTTTTCGTCTTAGCCGATATGTGACAATTTATGAAATGTGATAATCAATACCAAATTATTATACTCAAAACGGAGGTCTCATGTGACTTGTGGTTTTGGCATGCGTACGATAGTCCTCCCGGTTGAATTAACGACTTCAATGTTTTCAATCAATCTCCATTGTTCAATACCGAAATGCATGGAACCACCCTCAAAGTGCCCTTTTCAGGTTAAGGGGCACCAATACAAATGTGACTGCCATATTAATTATGAGATTTACCTGACTTGGTATGTTTTTGTGAAATCTTTTCTACCTGGTTGACCTGAATGAAAAAAAGTTCAAGAAAATGTAAGAGTCAGCAAGAAAAGATGTTGAACGAGGGCTTGGTGTTTTGATATCTAGATGAGGTATACTTAATAAACCATAAGGGGCAATGAAGTGTAAGAAAATATGGAATTTAATGTACGCATGTATCATATTGCACAACATGATTATAAAACATGACAAGAATGCAATATCACCCAATTACATGTTGGACCCTCTGACTGATGTAGACGTAGACGACGATGTAATCTATGAGTTGCGGGATGAAGATACAAACTTTAGAATTTGAAATGATCTTGTCTAACATGTTACTACCCTACTGGACTAGAACACTGATGATTCGGAGGAGGATTCATTTTTTTCTTTCTACCTTAATTATGTTTTTTATATAATTTTTATTTTTGATTGTTGTATTTTTTTAATTAATGTTTATTCTTAATTGGAGTATTCATACTTAATATTATTTTTAACTAATGTCTAGTATTTATACAAAAGAAAAAAATAAGGTGAGTACTTGGGCCTTGGGGTAGGGCTGACAATTTTTACACGAACACGATAACACGACACGACCCTAGATGAAGTTATCATGTTTCATGTTTGACCTTAACAGGTTTTGTGTCTAAAACAGATCGACACAATAAGACCTTAACAGGTTTCGTGTCTAAACAGGTTTAAACCCGTTAAGTACATGTTAATAATTAAAAAAAAATTATATGTGGGTGTGGACATGGGGTCATTAGTCGTGGGACCTGTGATGAATTATAAACAAACTTCCACAATCCAAATACTAATTTTTAAATCTTTGTCACAAACACCACCATTCCCAATTCGGTTGACAACTTCCCTAATTTGGTCATGTGCGTGTCTTAAACAAGTCGTGTTCGTGTCTTAACATGTCGTGTTCGTGTCTTAAACAGGTCGTGTTCGTGTCATAACAGGTCATGTTCGTGTCTTAAACAGGTCGTTCGTGTTTTAACAGATCGTGTTCGTGTCTTAAACAGGTCGTATGATACGTTGGTAATTTTTTTCGTGTCTTAACAGGTCGTTTCGTGTAACCTGTTTCGTGTTTGTGTTTCGAAAATCTGACACGATAAGATTTCGTGTCGTGTTCGTGTTTACGTGTTTCGGGTTCGTGTCTTATCGTGTTTGTGTTTTAACAGATCGGGTTGACCCGTTATGCCAGCCCTACCTTGGGGTAAGGTGCGCACATAAAAAATGAGAACTTTGCGTATTTGGGGTAGTTTTGATGTGTCATGATTCTATTGGGTGTTATAATTGAGTACATACGTATGTATATATCTATCACAAATTGATACGTGATTTACAAATAGAGTTGATAAACATCATTGATCGTGAGAGGCACACAAGTAACTTTATCAAAAAAAACGTGATGATATGATGCTCTAATTAGTCTTTTTATGGTACCATTGTTAATCATTTGTTCACACCTTCTACGTTATAATAATTACAATCGGGACCATGTTTAACTGTGATTCGTACCATCTTGAAGTGTACTATTTCATGTTAATGCTTTCAAACTTTCTACTAACTATACTTTGGTTCATGTTCAATTGTGATTGGTGCCACAAATTAGAAAAGGAAAAAAAATATGATTGGCTCAATATAGTGGGTGTTATTATTCACAATGAATCTCCATTTTGATGTGAGTGTAACCTCTATATCTGTGAAAGTGGTTGTAAATTGTTGTGAGTAGAAAAGAGAGAAAAAAGAGAAGAAATTATTGTTAATAAGTAAATTTGAAGGAGATACTGTTATCTCTATAATTTTTTAATATTTTTTAAAAATGATTGTGAGTGGAGAAGAGAGAAAAAGTAATGATAAAAGTATAAAAAAAATATTATTTAATTGAAAAAAAAAAGAAAAAAACAGTGTTTTAGCGTAATTATAGAGATAGTGAAAGAGAGTTGATTGTGAATGATCTAATTATGATATTTTAAATTCAAATTTAATCAAGTTGGGACCGATTTTATTATATTTTATTACTTTATTTTCAATATGTTTACATTCTTGATGGGGTTAAAAAATGGAAAAAGGAGTTATCATAGAGGTTTGTGAATTAACAATTTACCATATTATTAAGTGGAAGTGTTTTAGTAGGTATTTGCAAGCTACTTGCACAATTGTGAGAAATTACTTGCTTCCATTTTCAATCTTTGACGGAGGTTTGTTTACTTTAAGTTTTGTACACCCATTGGTTTAATTTACAGGAAACACTATTTATTTTTATAATATTTTTAAATTTCAGAGACGTAAATGACAGTTAACTCTTTTAGTAATTTACAATTAACTCATTTAGTAATTTAACATTTTGTAAACGAACCTTGTCACATCCCGACCCACAGCGGAAAAGGTGATCGGGGCATGATTGGGTTTTCATCAAAGCTCATGACATTTATTATAATGTTTCATATTTATTATTTCAATTTAAAAGAGATCATACAATCATATCAAACAAATACAACATGTTCTATTCATCCTTCTAAACTTCATTATTTTTCTTCTAAGGCAATTTCCTATGTTTTCCTTGCTTCATCCTGTTCACCTGTATCATATGTAAAAATGGTTTTTGGATCAACAAAAGTTAGCGAGTGAACCTTGTTAGAAAACATTTATTATTTATTTCTTATTGTATTTAATACGGAAAAATTGTGCAATATTCCTATATGAACAAATGTAAATAAACATATAATATCAAACAATTAGAATACAATAACAACCCAATAGCATACCGTAACAAACAACAACAAACAATAACATATATTAACAAAAATGGGGAACGGACGGCCTATGACAAATGCATGTACTGAAAATGATAAATGTCTGTGCGATCAAGGCTCAATCAAACGGAGCCGATCGTATTGCATGTACTGAAAATGATAAATGTCTGTGCGATCAAGGCTCAATCAAACGGAGCCGATCGTATGTTGGCAACGCCAGGTTCACGCTCATAATGTAATGGGGAACTGCTCAACGCTCATAATGTAATGGGGAGCGGCGGCCTATGAAATTGCATGTACTGAAAATAATAAATTAAATCTAAACAATAACCACACAAACAGTTTATACAAGCTGACTACACATTTGTTCATGATATGATGTATGCACAATGCTTTAAATATAATAAATGGTAAGACACATGATACACCCAAAAACGTGATTTAAAAACGGGGAATTTGTAGAGATTCACTCACAGTGGGTGCGTTCGGTTGATGATGTTGAATGCGCACGAGTTTAGAGGATTGATTGACGAGGAAAAACTAACCTAATTAATAACGAAAAGTAAGGTAAATAAATGGATTTTATTAACAACTTTAATAGGATTTTTGGATATATTTTTGTGAGTTTAAGGCTATTTTCTAAATTTAAAAATGTTATTTTTATGTATTTTTAATTGATTTTTAATTTAAATAAATAAATAAAATAATAAAAAAATGTTGATTTTTGACCATTGACCGTTGACTTGTTGACCGTTCACCGGTTCGGTCGGTTATATGTGTGCGCTGGGTGAGACTCGAACCCGTGACCTCTCGTACGCGTGCACGCAGCTCTACCAACTGGGTTACGTGTCTAACCCGAAATATTTCTGTTTTTAATTATATTTATATACTAATTAAATTAATCCGAAAATCACTTATTTTAAAAACGATTTAATATATCGACTCGGTGCTCGCCACAGGTCTCGAACCCGGGACCTGTGGTTTAGTTTGGCACACAGTCCACCGCTGGACTGTGTGTCTAACTTGGTAAATATTCTAGTTTTTATTATACTTAACATATTACTGAGTTAACCCGGTTCGGTTTCTAAAAAAAACATTTTTATTACAGAGGTTATGGTTGTGATAGGAATCGAACTCGCGTCGTGTGCATATTGTTTGCACACAGTCCACCGCTGGACTGTGTGTCTAACCCGTTCATAATATCAATTTTAATTAATCTTATATCTTACACGGCTTCGTCTTCTTCGTTCAAAACACAGACAACGGTTAACTAACTGTTATTTGTTAAATTAATTTAACGAACATTATGAGCAATCGTAATGTAATGAACAGAAAAAGGTTTGGGGATTGATTGTACCGAACTGATCGTCTTTATTCAGAAGTCCGGCGAAGATCGTCGGCTCTGTTTTGGGAGCTCCTTCTGTTCGAATTCAGTAATTAGTTTGGATGAATTAGATGTGAAACTGAACCACTGGGTAACGATTATCAGTAGATTACATGATCATACCGGTTAACAGCGAGATTCTGAAACTTTCAGAAGTTTTCCGGCGAAAACAGAAAATCCGGCAATGTCGTCTGGGGTTGATTCTGGGTGATGGAATGATGTTAGAATTTGTATAATAATGGAATGAAACAGAAAAATCGAAGTAATTACCGTGTAGATGAAAGTCCCGGTTTTCCGGCGACTTGCAGAGAATTTCCGGCGAGTAAATTTCTTTCGACAGAGATTCTTCAGAGGTTTAAGGTGAGTGTGGGTGATGTCAGTATGAGCTCTAAGATCTTATTTTAGAGTAAGAAGAAAAGATGGATTGAATTCGGTTTTCCGGCGAAACTTTCCGGTTAATTTACAGAGGGCGACCGCGACGAGGTTTTTCTGTGCGAAATGAAGAGTGTAAGTTGAATAGATTCGTGAGCTTAATTGGTGAACAAGGTATAACCTGGATTTGAATTAGACTTTCGGTTTCGAATAGAAATTAAGGCAATGAATGAAATTGATTAAGTTTTTCGGTTATAACCGATATGGCTGTTAATGTAATCGTTATGACCAAAAGAAACGGCAATGTTTGACGATTTTGTCAGGATTTCCGGCGTTACCGGATTTGGGCGCGCTGTGTAACTGGGTTTGATTTCCAGATTTATGTTATGTATTAATTGTTTCAATATGTTAACAAACAACACCAGTGGCGGAGTGGTTGAGCGCGTGTGAGTTAAGGCTTTGCTGACCCGGTTGACCCGGCTGACCTGGGTTCGCATCCCGACAGCCTTGTTTTATTTTTATTTCACTATTTTTAACACATTTTCAAATATAAATTTTATATTCTAATATACTTATTAATTATGTATCGTTTAAAATTAATTTGAGCATTAAATACGCAACGAAATTTTTGACTGATTGTTCGGTTAATAAACGAAGCGGGTTTGGTAAATCCGGTTTTTGACGGATGTTACAGTATCCCCTACTTTTTAGAAATTTCGTCCCGAAATTTAAGTACTGACATATTTGTCTAAAAAGAATGGTGTTTAATTTGACAGTTACATACTTAGAAAGGAGTAAGAGTTCAAATTTTGTTTGAGGCGGTAACGTTCCTTGTAAGGGTTGAGTACCCTGCTACAAGAATCGCTTTTTGATGCCTAAGATAATGAATATTGATAAACAGAGTTGATTGAGTAAATATGATTTCATGCGCAAGAGTTTTGATATGTTTAGAAAGATAAGGTTATATCCTAAAACAAAACTTCTACTACTAAAACCTACATGGAACTTCTCATAACCGCCTGACAATGCCTCTGATCCTTTGGCAAGAATACTTATATATAGGAAGTACCAGCGGCGTATCCACCATATTCTCGTCAAATTTTCATTGGTTTTATCAGTAAGTTATGATTGGTTCTATGATGTGACTCTAGAACATAAATAAACACAACAACCAATATCTGAGTCCTAATTCTGATAGTATACATGTTTGAATGGTGACACAATCCAATTTTTTTAAATGATGAGATGATATGAATGCTAAATCAGTGAATATAAAACAAACTTCAACCAAGACATTACTAAATCCTACATGGAACTTCTCATAACCGTCTGACAATGCCTCTGATCCTTCGACAAGAATACTTATATATAGGAAGTACCAGCGGCGTATCCACCATATTCTCGTCAAATTTTCATTGGTTTTATCAGTAAGTTATGATTAGTCCTATGTGACTCTAAAACATAAACAAACACAACAACCAAAGCTTGAGTCTTTGAATGATGACAGTACCTCTCTCGTTTGTTATGATGGAGAGGTTAGTCTATGTAGAAAATGGAACACAATCCAATTTCTTTAAATGATGAGTTGATATGAATGTTAAATCAGTGAGTGTAAAATAAATTTCAACCAAGACATTACTAAATTCTACATGGAACTTCTCATAACCGCCTGACAATACCTCTGATCCTTTGGCAAGAATACTTATATATAGGAAGTACCAGCGGCGTATCCACCATATTCTTGTTAAATTTTCATTGGCTTTATCCGTAAGTTATGATTAGTTCTATGTGACTCTAAAACATAAATAAACACAACAACCAAAGCTTGAGTCTTTGAATGATGACAATACCTCTCTCGTTTGTTATGATGGTGAGGTTAGTCTATGTAGAAGTGAGACACAACCCAACTTCTTTAAATAATGAGATTGAAATACGTTGAGATGTATGATGGTATGAACGTTAAATCAATGAGTATAAAACAAAACTGAAGTAATTTGCATTAAAATCCTTGGATAAATTTCCAATTTAAAATTGAGACACGTGCAAATTGAGATAACATAAAGAAAAACATAAAACTAAGCGGTTGGAGTTGAATCTTGATTTTTGGTGAAGGGGACTAGTTGGGTGGTTTCGTTTGGGCCGTCATTATCTTCAATAGGATTGGCATTGATGTTGAAAACTCTTCCTCTTGCTGGTGGCCTAGTAGTTGGGTTTTCTTGATTTGCTTGGTTAACTGGGTTTGCTTGAGCTTGGGCGTGTATGATGTTAACCAATCGAGGGCACGTGTTTCTATAATGGGTAGGGTCGCCACAATTAAAACAAGTTCGAACATAAGGTAACATGGGGTATTGGGGTTGTTGATATGTTTGGATCATGTTTTGAGTAGGGGGTGAGGTTTGGTTTTTAGGGGTGCGGCAAACCTTGCTCAAATGACCATAGCGTCCACAATTCGCACATAGTCGACAAAGTAAGGTAGATGGATGGTGATAAAAACAGGTGTTACATTGAGGGTGAGGTCCAAGGTAAGGTTTCTTATTTGGGTATGTTGAGTTGGGTGCTACTTGAGTGATTGGGATAGCTTGGAGGGGTACGGCTTGTGAGACTGGTTGATTGCTTTGGGTGACGGCGAAAAGTGGTCCATCTCGTTTTCTCTTGGAAATGGGTTGATAAGGGGATTCGGTTTGGGTGGAGTTTGAAATTTCAGTTGATGCTTTATCTTTCTTCTCCTCCTCCTTGAAGTCTTTGTTCCGGATTCGGTTCTCGGTGAGCTCTGTAGCTAACTCCATTGCTGCTTCCAAGGTTACAGGTGTGATACTTATTACAGAGTCTTGAATCTTTGAAGGAAGACCTCGAATGTAGTGCTCGATCAAACGGTAGAGGGGAGTGAACAAGTTGGGAACCATTTGATTTAACTCAAGAAATCTTTTGTTGTACGTGGTGTGGTCGCCTTCCTTTTGTTTCAACGAATAGAACTCATCCTCTAATTTCTTGATTTTGCTCCTTGGGCAAAACCGTTTTGTCATGATTTCCTTCAACTCTTCCCAAGTCAAAGTCATAGCATCTTCAACACCTCGTTTAGCCTTCTCTGTATTCCACCATGTAAGTGCTATTCCAAATAAACGACCAGTAGCATATCGCACTTTGCGATCATCGGGGCAATCGCAATTTAGAAAAATGTTTTCCATTTCTTCAAACCAATAGAGAAGAGTGGTGACACCTTCAGTTCCTTCGTATTTTGTAGGGTCGCAGGATTTGAAATGCTTGTAGGTGCATTTAGTGGTATTTGGGGGAGGGTTGACAACATTTTGAACTTCTTGATTGACGGAATTAGCGGTAAGGGCTTGTTGGACTTGAACTACAATGTTGGGTATTACGGCAGCCATTTGTTGAGCGATTTGGGCAGCCATACGCTCGCGAGCTTTTTCTGCTCTCATCTTCCTACGAGCGGAATTAGAAGACATCTACAAGGAATACATATGAAGAGTATGAGTTGGATGTTTTTGGGATCATGTGTCGTATTTAGGAATGAACATTCATAAAATAAACATAGCATAATAAATCTACTACATCCATAGGATGTCTTGGGCTTTGCTCGTAATTGGGCCTTGCATGCCGCCATACTTCACCTTCGTAATCATGTGGGCCCCCATGATTATCGGGTTTTCCATATGGTTCGCATGTGTTTGCCTGGTTACGTACACTAAAACCCGGAGAAAATCGAGAAATATGTATGTAACGTTTGATATTCGGAATGTATCCAGGTGTGGACACGGTGACACCTCAAAGTGGGGTTAGTTCGAACGACGTTTGGTGTGGCATGCTTTGGCCTAATAGGTCCTTCGTACTCTCATCGTTAGTCCCCAGGTAGGCAAACTGGTCTGTTATATTGGATTTATACGAATGCCAACCTAGACAGGACGTTCCGACTACCGGTACTTGTACCCTTACAGTTACTACATGCCTGTCGCAGAACTCACTTTGATGAGATTTGAAAAATAAAAATGCGACAAAATTTTTGAATAACGGAAGTATGAAGATGAATTGAATATGTGAATATTGTAACATGTATGATGAATATGTATGTAAGTATGTATGTTTGACTGTAAGTATAATTCACTATGTATCACAAAATGTAATATTGGAAATGTTTGCATGCATTTGTGTATGAAATAAATATGAAACAAATAAATATCATAAGTTTGCATGTAACCACATAAACAATTAAAATCTAGCCAACTATAGTATAGGGTCTAAGGGTCTAATAACCTATCCTATATCCCTATAGTCAAAAGCTCTGATACCAATCTGTCACACCCCGACCCGCAGCGAAAAAGGTGATCGGGGCATGATTGGGTTTTCATCAAAGCTCATGACATTTATTATAATGTTTCATATTTATTATTTCAATTTAAAAGAGATCATACAATCATATCAAACAAATACAACATGTTCTATTCATCCTTCTAAACTTCATTATTTTTCTTCAAAGGCAATTTCCTATATTTTCCTTGCTTCATCCTGTTCACCTGTATCATATGTAAAAATGGTTTTTGGATCAACAAAAGTTGGCGAGTGAACCTTGTTAGAAAACATTTATTATTTATTTCTTATTGTATTTAATACGGAAAAATTGTGCAATATTCCTATATGAACAAATGTAAATAAACATATAATATCAAACAATTAGCATACAATAACAACCCAATAGCATACTGTAACAAACAACAACAAACAATAACATATATTAACAAAAATGGGGAACGGACGGCCTATGATAAATGCATGTACTGAAAATGATAAATGTCTGTGCGATCAAGGCTCAATCAAACGGAGCCGATCGTATTGCATGTACTGAAAATGATAAATGTCTGTGCGATCAAGGCTCAATCAAACGGAGCCGATCGTATGTTGGCAACGCCAGGTTCACGCTCATAATGTAATGGGGAACTGCTCAACGCTCATAATGTAATGGGGAGCGGCGGCCTATGAAATTGCATGTACTGAAAATAATAAATTAAATCTAAACAATAACCACACAAACAGTTTATACAAGCTGACTACACATTTGTTCATAATATGATGTATGCACAATGATTTAAATATAATAAATGGTAAGACACATGATACACCCAAAAACGTGATTTAAAAACGGGGAATTTGTAGAGATTCACTCACAGTGGGTGCGTTCGGTTGATGATGTTGAATGCGCACGAGTTTAGAGGATTGATTGACGAGGAAAAACTAACCTAATTAATAACGAAAAGTAAGGTAAATAAATGGATTTTATTAACAACTTTAATAGGATTTTTGGATATATTTTTGTGAGTTTAAGGCTATTTTCTAAATTTAAAAATGTTATTTTTAAGTATTTTTAATTGATTTTTAATTTAAATAAATAAATAAAATAATAAAAAAAATGTTGATTTTTGACCATTGACCGTTGACTTGTTGACCGTTGACCGGTTCGGTCGGTTATATGTGTGCGCTGGGTGAGACTCGAACCCGTGACCTCTCGTACGCGTGCACGCAGCTCTACCAACTGGGCTACGTGTCTAACCCGAAATATTTCTGTTTTTAATTATATTTATATACTAATTAAATTAATCCGAAAATCACTTATTTTAAAAACGATTTAATGTATCGACTCGGTGCTCGCCACAGGTCTCGAACCCGGGACCTGTGGTTTAGTTTGGCACACAGTCCACCGCTGGACTGTGTGTCTAACTTGGTAAATATTCTAGTTTTTATTATACTTAACATATTACTGAGTTAACCCGGTTCGGTTTCTAAAAAAAACATTTTTATTACAGAGGTTATGGTTGTGATAGGAATCGAACTCGCGTCGTGTGCATATTGTTTGCACACAGTCCACCGCTGGACTGTGTGTCTAACCCGTTCATAATATCAATTTTAATTAATCTTATATCTTACACGGCTTCGTCTTCTTCGTTCAAAACACAGACAACGGTTAACTAACTGTTATTTGTTAAATTAATTTAACGAACATTATGAGCAATCGTAATGTAATGAACAGAAAAAGGTTTGGGGATTGATTGTACCGAACTGATCGTCTTTATTCAGAAGTCCGGCGAAGATCGTCGGCTCTGTTTTGGGAGCTCCTTCTGTTCGAATTCAATAATTAGTTTGGATGAATTAGATGTGAAACTGAACCACTGGGTAACGATTATCAGGAGATTACATGATCATACCGGTTAACAGCGAGATTCTGAAACTTTCAGAAGTTTTCCGGCGAAAACAGAAAATCCGGCAATGTCGTCTGGGGTTGATTCTGGGTGATGGAATGATGTCAGAATTTGTATAATAATGGAATGAAACAGAAAAATCGAAGTAATTACCGTGTAGATGAAAGTCCCGGTTTTCCGGCGACTTGCAGAGAATTTCCGGCGAGTAAATTTCTTTCGACAGAGATTCTTCAGAGGTTTAAGGTGAGTGTGGGTGATGTCAGTATGAGCTCTAAGATCTTATTTTAGAGTAAGAAGAAAAGATGGATTGAATTCGGTTTTCCGGCGAAACTTTCCGGTTAATTTACAGAGAATTCCGTCGACCGCGGCGAGGTTTTTCTGAGCGAAATGAAGAGTGTAAGTTGAATAGATTCGTGAGCTTAACTGGTGAACAAGGTATAACCTGGATTTGAATTAGACTTTCGGTTTCGAATAGAAATTAAGGCAATGAATGAAATTGATTAAGTTTTTCGGTTATAACCGATATGGCTGTTAATGTAATCGTTATGACCAAAAGAAACGGCAACGTTTGACGATTTTGTCAGGATTTTCGGCGTTACCGGATTTGGGCGCTCTGTGTAACTGGGTTTGATTTCCATATTTATGTTATGTATTAATTGTTTCAATATGTTAACAAACAACACCAGTGGCGGAGTGGTTGAGCGCGTGTGAGTTAAGGCTTTGCTGACTAGGCTGACCCGGGTTCGCATCCCGAGAGCCTTGTTTTATTTTTATTTCACTATTTTTAATACATTTTCAAATATAAATTTTATATTCTAATATACTTATTAATTATGTATCGTTTAAAATTAATTTGAGCATTAAATACGCAACGAAATTTTTGACTGATTGTTCGGTTAATAAACGAAGCGGGTTTGGTAAATCCGGTTTTTGACGGATGTTACAAACCTTACCTGATATAATGACCTTTTACAAAATTCCAAACATACTAATTATTATAACCTACGATTCGATAAAAGTTATATTCGAACGAGTTTAATATAGTTGATTTTTCGGTCGTCATATACCGAACATATACCGATCAAACAATATCGATACCGGTACCGTATTTGTTTTTATGGTTTTCCTTGTCATGATGGTATAAAATTCATTGATTTGAGAGTTGTATACATGATAAAGTAGTATCTTAATCTATATCGAGTGCCGATACCATACAACAACCATAACAAACCGAACTGATACTAATCAAACAACATCGATAACTATACAAATATTCTATTTTGTGGTTTTCAATCGATGTAAAACACGTATTAATCGTCATTGTTGGTACTTGATAATGTAATTAACCGACTCAATGCTGACCAAAAGCCCGTTGTCAAACGTGATGGAATCCTACTAGTTCACTATAAATAAAAGGTGATAACCTATAGTGACGCAATGCATGACATCAAAAAATAGTTGTAAGTTGATTTGTTATTTTACTTTAAATTGTGATATGATTTTTGATAACTACAAATCACATTTGATATCCTCCAGTCAATCTTTATACTCAAATTGGGCGAACATATAAGAAATATCATTAGCTTGATGTAACATTTAACAAGAATCTTTTAATAAATATCTTATTCTCATATGATTATAAAATAATGATGAAAACATCATTTAAATAGTCTATTTAGGTATTGCTTACACAATAGCTTTTCATGACATAAGATTGGACACATGAAACTATCAAATACTTGAATAAATTCATGTATCGGTCTTATATTCACATATTTTAAATGTGTTGAAAGATAACCATCTTTCTTTTTCTTTTTTTATCATCATCTTTTATTAAACGGGTTAGAGCTAAAACAGGAAACTCGCAAACATGTTAGAATGGCAATGATTGTGATTCATAAGACGAACCTATTACGATTACTCTGGCCAGCAGCTCTTCTACCATTTCGACACTAGATATGATTTTTTAGAGCTAAATGTTTTGGGCTAAATTCTTGGTGAATTGTTTGATTTAGATTATCGTTAGGTTTTTATGTTAAAAGAGTTTTCATTACTTTATGAATTAAGTTTTATAAATTTATTATTTGGTTTAGCGCTCCAACGTGTGCGGGGTTAAAACTTATTAGATTAATTATTTGTGGTTCTTGGTATTTGTTAGGATGCTAGTTAAATAATATAATTTACTTTAAGAGCACCCGTGTAACACACGGGTACTTAAACTAGTCATAAAAATATGTGTAACTTATGTTCATAAATTTGATAGTGGACAAATCAGATTCAATACACGGGTTTTTAAACTAGTTATAAGAATACATGTAACTTATGTTCCTAAATTTGATAGCGGACTAATCAGATTGATTCAATGTGCATCCTCATCTTGCAAATGTTATATACTAAATTAGACATACGAAACATCTAGCTATGCGGCTAAAAGGTTTTCTTAAAAATCAAGATGTTAAAGTTAATTAGTGGTAGAGAGAAGATACTTCAGTTCTCCAATGGAGATTCAAGTTCAATCCCCACTTATGTTACTTTGATGGATTAGACAATCATAGATAGAGCCTAGCTTTGTTGCAGAGGTGTCAGGCTCTATCTTGAGCCCACCCGGGTTTACGTCCCACCGTGTGTTATGCCAGAGAGTTCTGCCCTTATAGTGACGCAACGACTGTCAAGTGGCAGCCGGTGGTATGGTTTCCTGAAGGAATGCCCAAGCCAAACTCTGAAGCCAGCGTGAGCCCGGTTAAGACAACATCGTCTGGCCGGAGTGGGCAACATGACTCTCTAATTTAAAGAGTACGGTAACCTAATACAAAAAAGTCGCTGTTCTATAACATTAGAGTACAATAATACAAAGTAGATACATTTTACTAAAAAAACAAAAATCTATATAACATACGAAATAAAATATCATCATCGTAACTTTCTAAATAGTAACAACATAAAGAAGAAATATTTTACATCAATCAATTACTATTACTAAAAGAAATACAAAAAACAAACTTTAACCATTATATTATACTATTATTTTAGTATTGTTATTAAATATTTACAAAAATACGACCGCTTCACTATACTTCGTAGATTGTATTGGTCTTATGGGTGGGAACAATTCTTACCGTTTTCACACTTTTGCCTGTTTCTTCAAATCCCGCCCCTATGTTTATATATTTAATATCATCAAAGTATAAATATAGTCGGCATGTATGCACCGATAAGTAGTTATAGTGATAATGCACTAACGATTAGTGTGGTGTTAGGATTTCGTCATTGATCACTGTGCTTAAATTAGTTGACATGGGTATTTTTTCTTAACGTAAATTTGGATCATTGACGGACCAGTGGAGTATCATCGTATCACCAGTGGAACCACCTGATCATGTCCATCTCTACTAGGCAAATTTGGATCACTTACGGACCAATGGGTAATCTTATAATCATGGGTGCAACATAGTGGGGGCGGCCGACCCCCAAACTTTTCGCTCAGTAGTGGAGAGTATGTAGTTTTCGTTTAGAAAATTTTGGGTATATATGTTTTCGACCCCCGGTTTTATAGAAATTTTTGGTATATACGTTTTTGACCATCCGGTGGGAAATCTCAAGCTTCGCCACTGGTTATATTTGTTGGTAGGCCTCTCGTCAAAAGTGACACTCCATATTGAGTGAGTATATACTGTATAGAGAAGATCACTGTAATCTTAGAGTGCAATCTTAGCTAGTATGTAGACTTCACATAATACATATGTCATGTATGTATTTTAGTGTCTTAATCTTTGATTAGTGACCTCCCTCAAGATGTTCATTGTTCATCTATGTTTAATATCTTCTTCTAAGGTCTTTAGGTTCATTCATCTAAATTTGAAGTTTCATATGTAAGATGATGAGTTGTGAATATGTTTAAACTAGATAGACGTGTAAGAGATTCTTAAGTATAACTTCTTTAGTTTAATTGCTTCCTTATTTCTCACGTAAGCTTGTTTTATTTTCAAATTTTGGAAAAAAAGAAAACGTATGCGGTTTAGCTACTTAAAGATGGCAAAACATTGATTTTTCTAGTAACCCCAAATCAATGATGAATATATCATGTATGTAGAATTATCATGTATATACGTACGCTTATTTTTATATTAATGTACTTAAGGTACACCCAACTTTCATTTGTCACAAAATACGTCAATCTTATTATCTTGAACTTTCAACACAATAATCAAGAAAATATATATTAGCATATTCATGGTATTTTACCTTCACGTGGAGATTTGGCATACACACACTGTTTGCGGTATGCGTATATAATGTATATATGTATTGGTCCTTGAGATGCAGAAGTGAAAGTGCACTAATTTTAACGTTATTTTACTAATTTCGTGAAAATAATGTTAAAAAGCGAGGGACGGTTGGTTAATTATGCATCATGTGGTGGCGTTGATAGCCGAAAGACAAAGGGGTACACACACTAAGCGGCTTTTGTCCCAATTGTTGAGTGTTATGTGCCTTATGTCCAAGGCTTGATGCAAAACTACTACCGAGCTGGGGGTCTCACTGGAAGCAGTCTCTCTATTCCTACGGGATAGAGGTAATGTTTTCTACATCTTACCCTCTTCAAACCCTACCTTAGCTTTGTTATTGGTGGGATATACTGAGTATGATGATGTGGAGATTTGGCATATAATTTGATGTAGAATTATTACATTTATGGTCAGTCATATTTTCATGAAACATTCAGCTTCACAGTCGCATATCAACTTCTTCATTAGCATAATTCTTAAATCCAAATAGTGCATGCTAAAACACTTGTCAAACTCGACCCATAGTCGCACCAGTTTTCTTTGGTACGATGTAGTGGTAGAGGGAATTTAGAGATTGTATATAACTAATATTTGAGTCTAGGCATTTTTGTATGTTTTCAACAAAATCCGACAACCTAAAATCCTCTCCTCCGCCATAATAGGGGACTGAAAACATATTATTTTTAGTTACCATGCGGAAACTTTCCTAGAGGTTACTACTTATCAATCGTGAAAAATCCGCTATTAAGTGTCCAAAGATTTTAATTCATGAATTGCTTCAGTTTTACGTACTTAATATCAGATTTTCCTCTCATATGCAACCAATATGTCCAAAGTGTGCGGATAGCAATTCGAGATAAATTTGTTATGAACCCAAAATCTATCTTCACCTTGTTAATTGTATACGGTGCTATATGAATATTTACTTATACTTCTCTTTTTATATTTTCAGATGTTATAGCTTATAAGATTTAAGTTATGTGGTAAATTCTAAAACCACTAGGGAGAACACCATTATGTGAGTGTTAGTGAGGGGATGCCAAAGGAGTTGGTATGGTAACAGGTTTGAAGAGAGAGAGAGAGAAAGAGATGGAGAGAGAGAGAGAGATTTTTAGCCAATCAAATAGTACCACATTACTGAATGACCAAGCTAAACACCACTATAGTTTTATAAATCTGTAATTAGTTAAAACTTGACTACCTATGTGACAATGACGTAAAACTAAAAGTCCCACTAACTGTCTAAATGAGTGTTGTTTGACCTACAAAAGAACAGATGATATCCAAAAGCCAAAACATAACACAGTGATCAAGAAATAAACAGTTGATGAAGCAATTCTCTCCCTAAAGATAGTGAATCTTGAACACCTAGATCAGAGCATCTGTTGAAGACAAATAAACATCTAATCAAGGCCTTGGAATTGTTGTTTAAGAAGAAACAAGGTCTGTTGAAGCCTTAAGTCTGTTGGAAGCAAAGGTCTGATGAAGAAGACCAAACATTTGTCTAGCCAAACATATGTTTGTTTCAAAGCAACAGAGGATAGTCCAAACAGAGGTTTCCCAACGTAACAGTACTCGCTTTGTATTAGTGGTTAGCAAAGTTAGATTTTCACAGATGTATGCAACATTTGTGGAATCTTTTCAGTTAGTAATGTTAGATGTCACTATCAAAGTGATGTCAGCTTATCACGACCAGAGCTTTAGTACTTATAGATCTCACATGTTAGAGATTTTTTTCATCACTTAACACATTCTCTTTTGTATGAACAGTTTTGCGAGTGATCAGGCTGAGGGGGAGATTGTAGAATCGTTGTGTAATAGTTTTGAGTTATTGTGATTAATGAAAAACAGTTGTTGATAATATCTTCTTACTTGTGAATTTTATTGTTTTATCAGTATTTGTTTACAAGTATCAAACTCTGATCCTAACAAGTACACATGTAACACATTCCCAACATGGCCACCAAATGTACAATCCCAGCAGATCTTCTCGATTTCCCAAACCAAACATGTAACCTCATTGCAGCCAGTGAAGAATGGGGCTGTTTTTGGTTGATCAACTGCCACAACATCCATCCAACGACTCTGATGTCCGATATTAAGGTTGTGGTCTGATCTCTGCTTAATCTACCGGTCGAGATTAAGCATTGGAACCTTGATGTTATTGCTGGTAGCAGGTATATGGCCCAGACGTCTAAAAATCCGTTGTATGAGGCACTAGGGTTGTACGATATGGCGTGTTGTGCTGATGCGGATACGTTTTGTTCTCAGTTGCATGCTTCTCTCAGATTTTATGATCAACACAGTTGACTATGATTTCTCTGTGTGAAAGAAATAATTTCAAGATAATTGTGCATTAATAATATTTAAGTCTAAATATGCGAACATGCGTCTATTGGTGAATAATGGTCTGCTCCTTGAGATCTCTGTCTCTCTCGTCGCACGATTGAAGTTATATACATTCTCGTCATAAAGAAATCAATCATTTTTCTATTTGATCAACAATGACTTAGAATCAAGGGTGTAAATGATTCAAGCTACTTGTGAGCAATTCGAGGTCGGCTTGTTAAAAGCAATAATTGAGCCGAGCTTGATAAACGAGCACTTATAGAAGTCGAGCCCTTTATTTATTTATATATTATTATTATTATATATAATTATAATAAAAATAACTAAAAATATATATTTTATGTTATAGATAAAAATAATAATTACAAAAACATATAACATTTATTGTGAATGCATATAAATTAATTAATAAATAATAAATGAGCCGCGCCAAGCTCGAGGGGATTGGCTCACTTACATTGCTACTTAGAATCGCTATACATGAAAAAATATTACTCATAGATTCAAGTGTATTATTAATAGCGTGTAGGCTTGCTTAACAAGTGAGCCGAGCTAGCTTCATCAAACTTAAATGAATCCACTCGCCTTAAAAACTTTTTTTTTATTTTGTTTTGTTTCAAATTAATTTATTGGTTTTGTGGTAATGGTGTTTGATCATGCTTGAAGGTGTGGAGCAATGGAAGGTTATGCGATGTGAAACATAGGGTGCAATGCAAAGAAGCTAAGATACGAGTGTCCATTGCATCGAGCATGACATATATATTTAATCATGTCAAAGATCATGTAACCCAAACACGATGTGTGTAACTTGAATGGACTGTGGTGTTTGAATTTGCAACTTGAATGTACTCTTTTGTTTAGAAAAAGAATTAAAACCAAACCATTTTTGCAATATTGCTTATTCCATAGAGACCCAACATACAAACTTTTGTCATTTGGCAACTGAAAAGAGCATCTTAGCGTTGCGCAAATGCAACGAATTAAGCAACGAGCCACATGAAGAAAGTTGACCAAAGAGTAAGCGAGATCGACGCCAAACCATAAGTCCATAGCAATATTACTGAACATTCACTCTCACCCGCACCAAATAACTGTGTTATGGTACCTGCAGCCATATAAACAAGTCTCACAAATCCAAATAAATTTTGAAAAAAACCCGTCGCTAAATCGGTAAATCACCCTCCAGAGCTCGTACCGATGTTCATGGCTGGTGGAAGTGCAAACTGTATTAGAAGAACAAAAAGATAGAGTGGGTATCCATGCACTAAGCCAAACACAAAACGCCCCTTTCACGATTAAAATGCAGAAAACTGGCAAGAAAATATAGCGAACTGCTGCGATACCCAACACAAGTCGTAACGAGATACCTGACCCATTGAGATCTGCAAATCGTATACTTGTAGTAAGATCAATATAAACTGAATGCTAGGCTATTGGATCATAGTTTGGTCTACCTCTTAATAGGTTATCAGCGTCATTAACGGAACTGACGTGTCCCTGAGAGACCAGTGTCCATTAGTTTACCATGTTATCATGTAGAGTTAATATGTAGGAAAGGTTTAAAAGAGTATACCCTACTCAAGATGCAGAATCTTGAACCACTCGAAGTGGAGCTGTGTTGCCGATTAGTAGCCTGCGCATTGGTGCGATTGTTCCAATCACTAACCTAACAATCTTTCACAATAACAAAACATTGTTATGTAGACATATGTCAACAATCGGACATTAATAATTTTTTATACAATACAAGGGCTTGGCTAAACGTACCCTTGATACACCCCCTATTTGATTTGACGGATTTAATTTTTTGTTTTAGAAAAAAAGCGTGTGAGACTCCGTACAGGTAAAGTTGGTTCTTTTATACAAACCAATTAATTGAATGGTAATATATAGAAAAACACAAAAAATAACAAATTAAAACACAATCGAACGTATCTAGGCATTAAATTTAAAACACATTTATTAAATTTCTTCACGTGATGTGAATTACATGTCTAAAACACAATTCATTTTGTTTTTAATTGTTATGCTTTTCTATGTAATACAGTGCCAAAAGACTTTAAAACATTTATGGTGACGTTTTACATACTTTTATCAATTATATAAATTTTGGTTTAACTATCTAACTATCTCTTTTTTTGTATGACCCCCGACCCGACCTGGTCCAAGCCAAACTGGACCGAAAAAAGTTATTTATAGCGATATACAAATGACTCCTAAAAATTTCCACCCCCATAATAAAATATCCTGGGTCCGCCACCAGAGACAAGTACGCTTAACACAATCCCAATATAATTAACATTTGGTTACCGCTCTGGTTGTTGATGGTGCCAACACCGCGCTCAAGTTAATTTGCCTGGAAAAGTTCCTCCAATGTCGCTTCATCGAGTTTAACATCACCTATGCAAACCACAAGTTGACTTTAATGATCAAACGTACATAAGATTATTAAACAAGTTCTGGAAACAAAAATCAACCTCGACTATATTGGAAGAGTCAGACATGGAGGAAGGAAACAAAGGTATGGTCAAATCCTCTTGCATGGTTTCTGTTTGGTTGTTAGCAGAATCTTTAGAGAATATACGTACGAGGTTGTAAACGTATGACCAAATAAATACTGTTCCAATCTGATAAATTTTGTAACATACTTATTTAGTGACCAAATTGGAGCAAAGAATGAATAAAGGATTAAAGGTTAAGTGAAAATTGAAAATACATACTGCCATAGATAGTGAAGCATAAGCCATGCCATAATCAGAGCAAACATCAGAATCTCCAAAGGGAGTGGATTTTTCTTTGCAAACAGCTGGTACTATGATCAACAGCATGTTTCCAAGGTTACCTGTCAATCATAACCAAAATCCGAAAACCATTATTTTTGTTTTCTTGTTTTTTTTTTAATTTCTAACAATGTCCTAAGGGTTTAGTGGTACGGTGCTTGACCTCACAAATCTGACAACTAAAATCATTACAAATGTGATTTAGATGCATGTAAAGAATTGTTGTGACTATTCTTTTTAATCTTTTATGGAAAAGTATAAAAACCAGGACGTAGCGCATGTTTTTATGAAAATCTTTGTTTTAAAAATGTATACAACTTAAAATTATTACAAAAAAAAAGGAAAAAGAAATCGTATGCGCATGGATCAACATAAGAGAATCTAAGAAATTGCGGCAAAGAAAAGCATGTTTAAGGTTAAATGACCAAAAATCCGTAGAAAATACCTGCTGAATAGGTACCAAGTATGAGACCCTTAAGATGTTGAGGCGGTTTAACGATGATCATAAGCACCCATCCAAGTACTGACCCGATTATGAACGTTAGAAGAATATTAATAGGCATAAACCACCTGCATTTGCAATGCTTGATCCTTTCAAAACTAATCAAATAAACAACGTAATCTAGAACTCACCCGAGTTAACTTACAATGATACGAGACCTTCTTACGTGATCGTGTTAGCCAGGTTGCTACCTACAAGTGCCGGATTGAACACGAAGAATACAAGCTGTTCACAAAGGATGGATCTTTTTAACACACCCATGATCAAAAAATCGAATCTTTGTTTAAGAAACTAATTAATCATCTTGAGATATAATCAGTGTTTTAAGAATCGCTAGGCACTAATCGGTCAGTGGGGTACTGACTAGCGATTAATCGGGATTAATCAGAATTAAATCGGATTGCGATTTTTATATATAATTTTTAGTTATATATGTACACAAACATTTTTATATGTAGTTTTTTTTATAGTTGACATGTTTTAATCCCTCATTGACCCATCTTTTTAAGTAACTGGCGGGAATTTATAAGGTTTGTTCAAATACTGGGTGAACTTATTTTGGCACTTTTTCCTGAAGAACATGTTTCAACCCGGTCTCATTTTGGTTGAAACATGCAACTTTTAGCCGAACCAAATTACTACTTTTTTTCAAAACGACCTGTTCAGATCCGTTACGTTTAAAAATCAAAGCTAGTTTATCATCTGATCAACTAGATGATAAAAATGAAAAAACTTACTTTATTGACTTGCTTCCTTGTGCTCTCTCCTAAGAGATTAATTGAGTCCAAGGCAAGGAATGAGCCAAGTGCAGTGACTATCAACACTTTGAGAACAGGCATAGAGGCAGCACAAAACAGATCCACAAACCCCATCTCTACAACAAATTGATTCCAGAAATTAGATAAAATGTGAATAAAATTTGATAATTATAGCACAAGTGTGTGTATATATGTATATTATATACACATGTGCCAAGTACTTCACATTTATATATTCAAATCAAAGATCAATGTTCTAATAATACCAATCCTCACATGAATTTTTAAATCTGAATGATTGATTTTTTTGCATGTGAACCATGCACTCTCACTCTACATTTGGAAAAGCATATTTCATTAAACAAACAGCCAAAACTAACCTTCTAGCAAGGAACTAGAAGGCGGAGCGACAACAACCACAGAACAACACAACCAATTACAGACAAAAAGATAGCCAACTTATCCAGTTTACCCTCATATTTTGAAAGATAATCTTGTTCCGGGCTTTCCATATACTCCACCATTATAATAGCTTGAATCTTGCGAGGAAATGTTTTTGTGGATCTCAAATAAGTCTATTAAAGAGAAAGCGAATACTAAAGGGACTTTACCAAACCAATGTGGCCACAAAACATGAGGTAAAGATGTGGTCTGCAGTTTCGCCAGCTGAAAAGCATAACTGGCAAACATCCGGCCCCAAACGGGTCTTCTTTTGGTCACTAATTGGGAGACTGTATTGGAGAGCTCTCCAAGCAAACCTTTAGAGGGACCCAACTCCCTAGAGTTCCATTCCAGAATATTTGTGTTTGTGATAGGGTCAGAGTTATACAACATTTTCTTAACTGAAGCCCCTGTTAAACTTCCTTGAAGCTTATTGTGTGATGATACTGTGTAGCCTCTAAATCTTCTGAAATATTATGTCTACGGTTCCAGCTAACAGAGACTTCCCCTCCCCCACCATGAATCCTTTTTTGCTTTCTAAAAGGAATAGATTGGGGAACATAATCTTCAGCGGCTCATCAAGAAGCCATGTGTCGAGCCAAAATCGAACCCGAGAACCACAGCATTAGATAAAGCGATGTTTGAGGATGCAATTCTCAATTCTAGCTACGGAGCCCCACACACCGTTTAAGGTTTTGTTATAGGCGGATGTGATCTCTGGGTATGGTGAATGACGAAATAAGACTTCTCCATAAACTTCGGTCTTCACCACTTGCAAGCCATGCATGGGAACAACACTAGATTGGGGATTCTTGAAGGGGTATGGTCCCAAATGTCGCGCATGACCATACCAACACTAAATCACAGCAAGAATCAGCTTTTTCCAAGGTTCCTGCACAGGAGTCACCCGTGTAGGCGCAGCCATTACAAACTCGCATAAGTTAATATAGTACCAGTGGTAGCAGCCTGCAGCCAATCAGCGTGCGTTAGGCTCTGCCCAGACAATCCTCACGATGGACAATCATGCAGGGGAAAAACAATTCAAAAGGACATTGACGTGTAGCCAATCAGTATACGCCATTCAGTGCACCATGATCTTCACTCATAGTTGTTGACAGACTCGACAACAAGTACACTCGGCAGGCGATGTGGTACCAATCACCGTGCGCCAACATCCCTTCACCTGCAAACACTACATGTCGTGTCGGAGGGGACAAAGAGGATATTCCTTGTTGGCGACGTCTGCCCAAGGCACATCAATCCATCTTCTTCTCCAATCAAAAGAGGATCCGAATTCTCTCACTCTCACTATTAACACACATTTGCTTTATTCTTCCAAAAGCGATACTTATTCACACGCCAGATGGTGGTTACAAGAATAACCCCTCACATCTCCTTATCAAAAGGGGAAACTCTCGCGTCTTAGTTTATGATCAACTAGGTTGTTACATCATTGGTTCTAGAATGGGCTGAGCTATAGCTATCGGGCATGGTGGCTTGATTTTTTGAATGGTTTAGGGTGAAAGGTAGATAACGACCATACATGATATGGTCCTAGAACCATTCACATTGCTCTGATAGAAATTGTATATAATATGGCTGATAATAAGAGAAATTGTATATAATATGGCTGATAATAAGAGAAATTGTATATAATTGAAGGTATTTCTTGTATATTACGACGAATATGAGGCAACTATTATACATGAATAAGATAATCTATTCTAGAAAGATTGTTGACTAATTGAGGCTGTAAATTAGCTGATATATTGTGTCATAAAATTGAGATAATAATACATGGTGTGGGCGTGATTTTGTGGCGTTTATGCCGTTCCATGCCGGACACGCCATCCTGATAACAACGTGGAAGGCAGTGTTGTCGATGGGGCGGGACATTTTCCACAGGCGTAGAGGTGATGGTGGTGTCGATGTGGTGTTGGCTATTGGTGTGGGTTATAGTCGTTGGACCCAAATGACACATTTAAAAAAGGATTTTCAATTAAAAGAAATATTAAGTCCTCTATATAAAAAAACTCAACCTTTTCCATCAGTTTCACCTTATTCTCTTCTAACCAACTCTAAACTTTATAAAAAAAAATCTCTACCTTTTATAATAAATAATGCACTCACACAACCGCAACTTCGATCCGAACAACCCCTATGGTGTGAGTGAAGTATCTGAACCAACTGTCAAACCCCAACCGATGGCTGAAACATCGGAGTGAGACGAAAGCGAGATTGCAAGAGACTTCGTAACAGCTAATTATGACAAATATTTAAATTAACGATTTTTCATTTCATGCTACCGGTAATACATCGTTTCAAGGGAAAATGCAACATTTAGAACATAACAATTCAAATAATAAAAACATAGATTTAAACTAAGTGTGTTTCTAGTCCTTCCTACTAGATTTCTTTTCAACGCATCAACATCAAGTTCATGCAATATATATTTGAGTAACATGTGAACACAAAAGCATAGGTGAGCATACAAGTTTAGTGTACTAGCATATGCATGAAAGAATTTAACGAGATCCACATGGCAAAAACGTATACTAAGGCATAAACATAACATGAACTAGCATGCATCGCATACGTGTCAACGCAAAGATTCCACTAGCGTAATCTTGTCATCTCGACGACAAGACTGTTTGTATGATTACTTAATATAGACCCAACAAGGGCGATGTGCTACTCCTATAGTGCTATACATGTTAAGGTAGGCTCGTACGAAGTTAATAACAAAGTATAGTGTAAGAATGACTTCTACCATGCATGTATTCCTAAAGTATAGACATATAAAGCATGTATATCGGATTCGTTCGTATGAATAATGTAGTATGTTTTTGTGCTTTTAATACGGTATATATATTGTACCCAAAAGTGTGAAAACGTAAAGGGGGACATGTATACTCACGGTTTGCAAAGTAATTCCACTTAGTGAGTTGTCGAGTCTTGAGTTTTTGGAACATCGAAGTTACCCTAGAAGGGAAACGAAGGTGTGTGAGTCGCTTTTTTTTGTTCATCGGATCGGATTCAGAAATTAAAAGTTAACATATTAGGAATGTAAACTAAAGTACCATGAGAATGGTCATGCAAGGAGGTAGGATGAACTCCATCCATTTAACCTCATTATATGATTCACCAAAGCACAAAATCATCAACTTTTTTGATGATTTCGGTTGGTCATGATTACTAAAATAATAAGACTAAAACCTACTAAACCTACAAACTCAAGTGAGCAAACTAGATGCATGCATCCCAAACACGGAAAGTGTTTGGGGATGTATTGTAGCCTTATCCCTTTAATGAAAATTGTTTGAGATTTAATGGTATGAAGATGCTAAATCGACGGGTGAGGTAGTGAAACAAAGTTGGAGAGCCAAAGCTTCAATGGTTCACACATTCACCAAAACACAAGTCTTTCAACATTAAAAGTTGAAAGCTTGGATGGTTCCAACACTTTTGAAGTCACTTAGGACTTTTATGGCAGAATTTTATGGAAGTTTTTGAGCCTCATATCTTATCTTGTGGAAATCAACCACAACACAAACCCATAACTATGAGCTTAGTTGGGAGCAAGGTGGGTGTAAGATTTCACCAAGTTTTAAGCAATATATACAAGAAACTAAAAGATAAGTTACAACAGAATTTTTATGCTACTTTGGACCTCAAATGAGGTGAGGTTCCACCTTAGTTTGTCATGGCAAACTTGTGGAAACCTTCATAGAGGTTGTCCAAGTAGTTTGAAAGGAGATTTGAAGAAGAGTGGTGAAGAAAAGTGAGTGAAAACTCACTTAGAAGACTTGAAAGTATTCTGCCTTGGTATTTTTGAGATAATTTGATGTTTTGGAAGTGTTTAGAGGGTTTGGAAAGTGTTTAGGAGTGTATGGAGGTTCTTATTTATAATGGTTTGATTAGGGTTAATGTTAGGAATTGATTGGGGAAGGTGGGAGGTGAGAGGATGAAACCCGATTGGGCAAAACAAGGAGCTGCGGATCAACACGGTCGCGCCACGCGACCATGCCTTCTTCACCATTGCATGGCATGATGGTAACTTTTTCCTGATTTAGTTTTTGTTCAATTTCATCCCATGTACTTTGTAACTACGTTATTTTATGTCGTTTTCTTGTATTTTGTCCTATTTTTAGGTATCAAAGTATTGTATGAGTGTGATATATGTATGATTGATAATTCCAAGTATTTTGAGTCTCGGTATTGCGTATAAACATGTATTCAACGATTGATTGTGTATAACAGAAGTATATGTATAAAAGTTATGATCAAAGCGTCGGATTACAAGATTGGAAATGACATACGAATACGATAGGATTATAAGTTTATAAAAAATAGGAGTACGAATACAACTTTCTAAATAAGGAAAATACAAAATGCGAAGCGTCACACCAACCTCGTTATCCCGATCCGAACATATTGGCGTACGACCAACTTCTTGCGAACCTACCTTTTATGTTTCCACCACAAATACAAGCTCAACAACAACAACTGCTCACTCCTCTATCCCAAATGCCCTTACACCCAATCCGTACCGGAAACTCAACCTACACCCAAATCCTCTATGCGAAAAAAAAGAACCACCAAAAGAAAACCGAGGCCGAGAAGGAAAAAGCAAAAGAGGATCGTCACGCGCATCCGTGGAAAAATGACGGAGGGCTGGTGTTGACGAAAGCTTGGCTTTCAATTTCATAGAATTCAGTGGGTATAATTTATTTTACATTTATTGTAAAAATACATCTTATAATAATAATATATATTTTTTAATAGGTACCAACCAACATAGTGACGATTTTTGGAACCAAATAAACGACCTTTATCACAAAACCAAGGAACAAGATTACCATTGGAAAATGATATTCTCTCGTCAAAGTGGCGTGAAATAAATACCGCCATGACCGCCTTCAAGGGCTACTACAACAACATAAGAAACAACCCAAAAAGCGGCGAAACGGACGTGTGCGATGGCCTTGTATTCGGAAGGAAAGAAAGGGGCCACCTTTAATTTATTCATTTTTGGGATATTGCGAAAAACTCCCCAAAATGGGCACGAGTATCTTTAGTGGGACAATCGTCGTCCGAAAGGTCTAAAAGTTGTTCATCTACTAATCGCTCGGATGCTCAACCAAGTTTGAGATCAACTTAAGCGACGATGATCTTGAAGCCGAACGCCCACTTGGAAGAGATAAATAAAAAAAGAGGGCGCAAAAAACTTAACGGTCCCCCGTTTTGGTTGGCATCGAAGATCAAATAGCTACGTTCAATAATATCCAAAAAGAAAGAAACACCCAAAAAATAAAAGCTCTCGAGATTTACGAATGAAAGGAAAGGAAGTCAGATATGAAATTACTCGCTATGATGATCGATCACCTTGGAGACGAAGAGAGGGAAATGAACGAGAAAATGAAAGAAGAAATAAAGGCAACATATCATACTTAGTTTCGGTTATTTCTTTCTTTAAGTTTCAGTTTTTCCTTTAAATTATGTAATCCTTTTTATTATTGCGTCTACGCAACTAATGGTAGCTCCACCATTTCATGCACTTCTCTTCGGCTCATTAAGAGCGGGATCCGGGCCCGGAAATAGAGAATCCAACCCCCTTCTGATCCATTCATTTCTGCAAGCAGGGAGGATCCATAGCTAAGCCCCCTCCTTTTTGAGGCCGGGTAATTATTATATTAGTATTAATGCTATTCTGGAAAAACTAATATATTTTATATAATTTTTAAATATAAAATAATTAAAAAAAATTGTGTCACGTGTCAAATAATGCCACTCTTCTACGCCCATCCCACTCCTCCGTATTTTGCACTAAGCCACTTTTCTGACGTGTGCTGACGTGGCAGCCACATGTCGAATAACGCCACCATTTCATGCCTCTCTACACCATATGGTACAAGGAGATTGATCCTATATCAAAAGAAGATTATTGGAAGTGAAAAAATGGGTAATTTAAAGTTATATGTTTTCCATTTTTCATCTTATGCAGATAGTTGATAAGCTTCAATAATACGGTATTTTTACGTGATCCCTTCGTCGTTCAATGGATTTCGACAAAGGTAGTTTTTTTTATTTTAATTTTATGAGTGTTCTTAGACATGTTTTTGTCATCCTACAAATATCAATTTTATGATTATCTTATGGAATTCAACCATTGTAACCGCGAATTGTGCAAAATCACTTAATAGTGGTCTTTCGGTTCACATACTAACAAAAGTCCATCTTTTGGTTCGTTTCGTCTTCATGCTCGACGGGGGTTGTTGACTCATGTTCTCGGCTCTTTCCTGAGAATTGGCGTTGAGTGATCTTCGGTCTACATGGTTCAAGGCGCTCCAAGTTGAATTCATTTATTTTGTCTAAAGTAGTACTGCAAATATTTAAAAAAAATTGATATGAGTTTAAGTGTACAACAGGTATTATTGATTTGAGGCATTATGAACTTATGTCAAAACTCCAAAGCATTCTATAGAGTTATGAACGGGTCAAATGGGTCGAAAGTTATCTAAAACTGCACTAAAAAGCTTAATTTTACTTAAAAAGAAATTAATCATTACTTTTTTAAGCCACAAAAACATTAATGCAATACTAATTTTCTAATTATGCTACCTAATAAAAGAAAAGCAATCTTATGTGTCATTTCCTATTAGATGATCTGTCAATTGCAATGAGCCAGCTTATTAATATCAGTTCCTGTATATGTGCTAGAAATTGACCATGGTTAAAAAGAAAGTAAAAGTCAAGTGGCAAGCTTGTAATTAAGCTTTGAAGTAATTTTGAACCATACTTGTACCTTATGACTATATTGGGTTTGGCTCAAAACGGTCTGTTTAAAAGTATCGATTTTGGGTCGAAATAGTTGGTTGAAACGGTCTGTACGTATTTAGAAAAAAGTACTAAATGACATAGCGTATGTTGTGTTGTAATAGTTATTGTGTTTTTTGTTTAAAATAAGCATATGAACATATTATATGAACACGAGGCTGATTATTGTTCATAGCGGATCATGTTTTGTTCATGCATTAAGTCATGAGTCAAATTTTGACCTTGAATCTTTGCATTAACAGTTGTTCAGTTTTAAAGACGGTTATAGCAGGTTTTCTTGTTTCTTTTGCCATAGTAGCTACCATACCAGAACCAGTAAACAACAGCTGCAGCTCTAAACACCCCTTCGGGCCAGCCGAACTGCTGTCAATTCGAGGTGTTATCGTGTAGAAACCCGATAATGGTTATGAAAACTATGATTAAGATGCTAATTAATATTACAAGTCAATGCAGGTAATCACATGCTTAAGGTTACTAGGAAGGTTCAACTGTCATCAATGAAAAAGTCAATGCAGGCAACCACATTTAAATAACATTTGACTTTTCGTCGCGTTATCTATTCAAGAACATATTAATGCTTCGATTATTTTGTGATGTCGCAATAATACTTAGCTGCTTTGCAGGATGATGAATGAATATCGTTAGCCTCAACCAAGTGGCAAAGGTTCAAACTACACTGTGGGTATTTAGGTGGCGTAGAATTAGATTGTGTGTATTTGATGTGTCGCCGTTCTTAAAGAAAGTTACTCATTTTTAGTTACTTTTTATTTATCTGTTAATGATGATTTTAGAATATTTAGAAGCACAAATTTTACCTTTTTTTAACAGCAACTAATTTTAATAATAAGCTTTCTTTTTAATTTCTATTTTTTTTAAACAAATCGAATTAAATATGTTTTCTACTGCATTTTATTGGCACGTTGTGTTTAGTTGGTGCTTGCAGCCTTGATGGTAGCACTCATCCAATTTCTTCTGCATTATGCATATTGCAATAAAACCAATTATCCCACATACAAGTCAACCTGTTTTTTAAGTCAAAAAGAGCGATTTTGGACATTACAACCAATCTTGTTTGACCCTAGAAGTCAACCCGTTATATAATCATTACATAGTTATTTGCATGCATGGAAATGGTCATTTTGAGTTTTGACCAAGTGTATTTTACATGAATAGTTTGACCAACTTTTTTAAAATTGGTTACTACTAAATAAATTGTTACACGTACAAATCTTACCTCAATAAACACATGTGACCAGTCATCAACTTGTATGACGAAATGTGGCAGCGTATATAGAGTTACGCATGGAAATGGCGCGACTGCACAATTTAGCCAATAGGGTGATGACACGTGGCTACGCAAACGATGATTTTCAAAGGTTTTTAAGCTCAAAATGGAAGATGACACTTGTCAGCACCAATGACGATATCCATGTCCACATGACGACGTCTTTTGATTTAGGTTATAGTACTATGTAATCATCTGTAACAAACAAATGATTATATTATTCTTTTTTTATAGATTTGGTTAAATAACTATTTAGGTACAATGTTGAGTAATGCCCATAATTACACGCAGAGCGCTCTTGTTTCGCGGTACCGGACATTTAGAAATGATCACAACATCTTTGACCTTAGAAGACAAATAATTCTCACAAGTACAACCTAACTGCTCAGATGCATCCTCTTGGGAATAGCCCGGTAGTATTGGTGAGATAGATAGAGCTTAGGATAACAGAAGTCAGGGGTTCAATCTCCCATGATGTGTAAGTTTAGCTATTAAAAAAAACTGCCCAGATGCTATTGAAGACAAACAAATTAATTGAAGTAAAAAAAACATTCCAATAACCATACCCATGTGTATGTAAATGACATATATGCACATACCCATGTCACTCCCATGTGTAAATGTATACATGTATACATGTTTGACCAAGTAGGATGTTTGACTGTCTAATAACCATACCCATGTCACTCCCATGTGTAAATGTATACATGTTTGACCAAGTAGGATGTTTGACTGTCTAATTTACATTAAATATTAAATATGAGGTTCATATCTGTAGACAACACATGTAGAGTTGATTGACAACAAATAACCAGCCATTACTTGTTATCTAATTGTCTTATGAATAAAATAACTAGTTTATTTAATATTAACAACAAAAAGTCAACCACGCAACCTCTAGCCTTAAGGTTGATTCATAACTCCAAAAGGGTTCACTACACTAATCTTCATATTTCTTTTCGTATTTCTTCAACAAAATGAAAGCACTAGCTATCGCGATCATAACCTTCATGTTCGTAGTTTTAGCGCTTACGGTTTTGGTCACCCTTTTTTATAAAGGAGGCAGCGACGATAATGATGGTCGCCTTAAGAGAATCCACAAAAGATCAACCACGGATGGACAAACGGGTCATTATATGGAAAGCGGGGTGGCTGCAGCTGATAATGGTATGCCTGTTGCGACTGGAGTGGCGGTTTTCACTGTCGTGAATAATGACGTAGGCGGCGGTGGTGGTGGTGGTGGTGGAGGAGGGTAGGAAGAGGCTGATATTGAAGTCTTAACTAAAGGTAGCTTGTGTTGTAAGTTATTTTATGGTTATATAATTTAAAGCTGTAGTTGTAAGTAAAGTGTAACAGTTATGTTACTTATTACACATTCTCCAAGAAAGATTATTCTCGGCTAAGTAAATATTATTACACTCAAAAAAATATTTAGTATTTGTAGTTTTGGTGAAGCAACCTTTCTATATGTTATTTTTTTTATCGGCATCTATATGCTAAATGTATCTTTTTATATGTAAAAGTAAAGAGATTATGTGATTGATAGAGCTAAATTCAATAAGGCTACATGGTGAGTAGCCCAACCTTTTGGCGCCCCCCTCTATTTGGAGGAATTTGATTGAGCCAACAAGGCTCCAAAATGTGGTCCACAATTGGAGCCCTTTCACACCCGCCATTGCACTCAAGGAGGACCTTTGGCGCCCCGGGGTGGTGTTGGGGCGCTATGAAGCTGATGTGGAGGAAGGACGCCACTTCACACCACCAAGCCTAATAACAATAGTAGGGGTGTATGTTTAACACAATCCTTTCTTTTTCTTTTTCCATTTCTGGTGGTTTTCTTTTGATTTGTATTCATCCTTTGGCATTGTATTTGTATATTATTATTTATTACACATTTACACTTGAAAAATATTTAATTTTGTGAAGGAGTGGTGACGAGTGAGTAAATAGTACACACTTTAGGTCCGCAAATCTGCGAATGTGTCACTTTTTCTTAAGCAAGAATGGAACCATTGTGGATAGAGGTAATCACACAAGAATAAAGCGGAACTTGTAGAAACCATAAAAGGGTCGTGACTTTTTTACTCGCTTTCACTTTCCAATAATTCCTCATGACAATAGAAGATATGATCAAATATCTAAAGGTTGTTAAGAGGCATTTGGTTCAATGACATTGGTAAATTCCTTTTAACCAACTGGTGATTCAAACACCACTCTGGATGATTAGGTAGTGTAGAACTAAAGAGTGTGTCGTTCTATAAAAAATCTAAAAACGACTTTCGTACTACAAAATGGAGTTCTCGAACACTTTTCTAATGAGCAAACAACCAAACCAAATGGATAATCATCAAAGCATGTTAATTTCAAGCCCAAAAACTAAACAACCTTGTTACAAGAGAATAGGAGGGGAAGATCATTATTATGCTGAAGATCTTCTTAATAATTGTTTCATAATCATTAAATAAAGTACTCTATCTCACGATAGTGCTTGTTTCATAATCATTAAATAAAGTACTCTATCTCATGATATTGCTTGATTATTTGTCAACAAGTAAAAAAATGCATCAACTTTGATCAACAATTAATGTTTATATCTTGAAGTTATAAATAAAACTAAACAAGCTTGTTAGAGCGTGGGTATGGTGGGGTGGGAGTTTAGGGCATGGGTTGACACGTGGGCTCCACTGGCAAGACCCAAAAAATTGAAGGTATGGTGGGGCTTGGGTTTGGGGCGTGGCTTGGCTTGGCCAAATTCCTTTTATTTTTTTTTATTTTCTTTTAAATTAATGGATAAACCATAGGGTAGGGTGCACCCAATGTCCACCCGCCAGCTCAGATGGGTAGGCCCGCCCAACGCATGGGCTAAAACCCCCGCCCAAACCCAAGCCCACTCAGGATGGTCACATAGGCGTTTCCCCCCAACCCACGCCCCATACCCCACAATCTTAGCTGAGTTTATTACCTATTATTATAGTTATTATAATTTTATTTATCATTTACTTTTAAGCTTGTTGTTCGTTATTATTATGGGTGTGTTTGAGATTGCTTTTTCAACCTGATTTTTTGATCATTGTGTTTTGAAATCCCAAAAAATCTATTTTGAGTGTTTGGTAAAAAATTAATAAAAACTGATTTTTTACGTTTTGTAGAGATCAAAACGTGATAATCCAAAAGTAGGTCACCCCTTACTGCAGGAAAACGGGATTCCACAAAAACTGATTTTTTACGTTTTGTAGAGATCAAAGCTTATTTATTTTTTTAAATATATATATTTGCCAAACACTCAAATAGTTGATTATCTAATTATTGTGATATCAAACAATATAATCAAATCCAAACACTATCTTTATGCAGCACGTTTTGTTCCAGCTAATTATCTGATTCTGATTATTCAAAACGCATAATCTATTTTCAAAACTCAATCCCAAATTGAATATTAAGATAACTATTTACGTTTTATCAGTGTTTCATTATCATGATTGATATTATATGAAAAACCTGAATTTTACGTTGTGTCGGAGCATTATTGCCCTTGATGACCAAATCATTCTGCTATTTTTTGTTTGGATTCTTATTGATCCTGAATTTTAAAAATCAGAACAACAATGGGTTAATGATCTACAATAATCAGGCATCGACACTGAATTTTAAAAGCAAGAACAAAGTTCAAATGCATGCAGAAAAATACTCCAAAGGAAGAAAGTACAAAAGAAAGAATGATGAATGACTGATACTCTAACAAGGCTTCTCTATGTGCTCTAACAAGGCTTCGCATGTTAGCCATGTTTATTCTTTATTATAATAATAATTATTATTATTATTATTATTATTATTATTATTATTATTATTATTATTATTATTATTATTATTATTATTATACTTATTATTATTTAATTTGGGGATACTGGCCTCAGGCCAATTCGTACTAGACGTCATTGGCCATTGGCAGTCCCATTTTTTTTTTCTACTGACATAACCACCTTTCAACTATTTTTCCTCTACCGGCCCCCAGTTAAAAAAAAACTTAACTCCGTTAGGTTTTTTCTTTTCCGAATACAAACTGATGTTTTAGGCCTTTTGATCAAAATGGGATATTAGTTTATTGATGTAAAACTTACCTCGAAACGGTGCTCCAACCGACTTGATTTTTGTTAATTGGAAGTTTAAACACCCGAATTGAAACACCGTTTTCGTTGTTTGGAGCACAATTTCAATGTAAGTTTTACATCATTCGACTCGTATCCTTGTTCTGATCAAAAGCCCTAAAACGTCAGTTTGTAATTCGGAAAAAAAATTAACGAAGTTAAGTTTTTTTAATTGGGAACCGACGGAGGAAAATAGTTGAAAGGTGAAACTGTCAAGAGGAATAAAAAAAATGTGACTGTCAATGGCCAATAACGTCTAGTAGAAATTATTAGAGGCCAATATCCCTTTAATTTATCATTTATCTTTAACTTTATTTGTTAGTCATTATTGTATCTCTAGGTGGAATATTAGAATAGTTATTTATCATTAGGATGTACCTCTACATTTAAATTTGTGAATCATCATGTGGTAGATCAATATATGAAAATCCTTGAATTGTTTCAAAGCTGATATTGAGATCGAAATAAGCCACAGAACATCTTAATTTTTTCTTAATCTACAACTATGCTTATAGCAATATGATGAATATAAACCTTTGTTTCTTTCTTTCCATTTTCGTTTTTTTTTCTTTTGATTTGTCAACTCATCTTTTAGCAGTGTATATTATTATAATTGATAAATATCTATTTTTTTGTGAATGAGCGGTAATGAATGAGTATATAGTACACACATTAGGCCTAGCTTGCAACTAGCGAAGGTGTCACTTTTTCGTAAACAAGAATAGAACTGTTGTGGATATAAGTAATCACACAAGAATAAAGTGGAACTTGAATAAATCCTAAAGGGTCATGACTTCTTTTAGACTACATTTGCTTTCACTTTCTAATAATTCCTCATGACAACAGAATATAGTATCAAACTATCAAATATCTAAAAGCAGGGTCGTGCTTGAGAATTCGGTGGCCCTAGTATGAGTGTAGCAAAACGATACATTTTAAATAGTTACATAAATCGTGAGACTCTAATTGTTTTACTGTCTTTATTTGGGTTGTAAATTTAATTATCATCTTTTGTTTAAGAATAAGACTAGTGATATATTACCCGCGTATTGCAGCGGAGGTGTTGCAATTTGTAAAGCTAGATTTCGATGACACGTACAATGGCCACCTTGCAAAACAAATTCGCGTTGGAACGATACTTAATTAGTTTGTATTTGTGTTTTATAGGTTAGATAGGAAATGAGTAAAAACGATTTTAGTTAAAAAGATAGGAAGAGGAAGCAATATATATTGGGCTTTTGTTATGTGTATAACAAAAGAAATTTATAATTATAAATTTGTTTGGGCTAAAAATGAAGAATTAATTAATCTTGTTGGGCCAATAATATAATCAATTGGAAAAGTAAGGGACTCTTATCACTGATAATAGGCAAAAAGAAAGCAAAACACATTAATAATTCAATAGCATGGATTGAACCGGGTGTCTTTTTTAGGGATGAGTTCAGTATCAACCGGTATCAAAAATCCTTAAAAGTGGGTATTGGTATAGTATATACCTGATATGATACGGCTTGATATCAGTTTGGTACCGGTATTTGAAGGTAAATACCGGTATCGAAAATGTCAAAAGTCGATACCGAAAATATATCCAGTTCGGTACCGATACCCGATACCCAGCACCATATGCTCATCCCTAATTAGAACCAACCACTACACTTTAGCCAACAAGTAGCAGAAATGTATCAACTTTGGTCAACAATCAATGCCTAAATAATGAGATTATGATTAAAACTAAATAAGCTTGTTAGCCAAATTTATTATTCTATTATCGTTATTATTATTATTTGACATATAATTTCTTAAACTTTTTTTTGTTTGTTCTCTCTAATTTGAATATTATGATAGTTATTGACGTGTTATCATTATTTTATCATCTTGTAATTCGATTACACATGTATATTTAAACACGTGTAGAAAATTAATCCGAAGGAAGAGAAAACAAATGAATGAATCACGAATGACTAATACTTGACTAAGGTTTCTTATGTACTTGATTTGCTGCACTTGTTAACTTAAGACAACATTTAGTCAAGTTTATTTTCTATTAAGATTATTATTATTATTATTATTATTATTATTATTATTATTATTATTATTATTATTATTATTATTATTATTGATTTATTGTTTATCTCTAAATTTGTTTATTAGTTATTATTCTATCTTTAATTGGTATATTAAGATAATTATTGATGTTTTAACATCATTGTATTATCTTATAAATTTTGTACACCTCTATGTTTCAATATGTGAATCGATCATCGTAGATCAATATATGAGAAAAACCTTAAATTCTTTGAAGCGGATGTTGAAATCTAGAGTAAATTTTCATTTTCTTCCTTAAGGTTTATCCATTTTAACTAGTCTAATCCAAAATTTTAATTTACAATAATATCAGTCCTCAGGTTTGCATTTATTAACATTGTTCTTCTAAATGGCTAACTTAGTTTGTTTTTTCTATTAAGTCTGTGTTAATTGACCAGAATGTCCTTAGAGACTGAAATAGAATGTAATTCTTATATATGACAATATTATATATATTTAAAATATTTTAATGTTAATAATATATATTATAGGGGTAGGATGTAATAAAAAGGTTCATTTTGCCTAAATAGAATAAGAAGTGGTTCTTAACCATTAGGGTATTTTTGGAATAAAATATTTATTGACTTTCTTTCTCCACATGCAAGTCACATGCATATCTCCCCCCTTCCTCACATTTTTTAAATTTTATTACTTTTTATATGACATTATTTAAAAAAAATGCACCATAAAAAAACATTTTTTATCTTTAATTTGAGTACCTTATTGCGATATAAAATATGACTGTTATGGGTGGAATTTTCTGACTCATATACTGAGGATATATTTGACCTTACATATTGATTACAGCGACCAGGATACTGAACCTGGATATTGGTAACATCCTGCGGGAGTATCCTACTCGTTACTAATGATTTTCTTTGGATGCAAGGTACCAACGTTCACAGGGCTTGGTCCTCCTGAAGAATCGGTCATGACGGTTGAAAGAAAGACGTTGGAGGCCGGAAGAAAGGGTCTACAACGGTCAAGAGGGAATATTCGAAGGATCCACAAATGTAGGATAGTTAGTTAGTCTTGTTTACTATTTAAAAGGCACTTGGATCAGCAGTAAGACACACATCATCTCGCACTCTTACACTTTCTGATTACAGAAACACTCGAAAATACTCACTGCACTCACATTATTCAAACATTGTAACACCTAGAGATGATTCAAGCAGTATCCCGAAGTTGTATCCTGTTGTTTGATCAATAAGAAGAACAAGGCAGCTGGCGATTGTCAGCTCCCGAGGTTTTATGCCGGCGATCTAGATTGATTAAGGGCTTTCCTCGTATATCATGTGTCAACCTTTACTTTATTGCATTATTTTTACGAATTGATATAGTTCTGTATCATGGAACTATATCCTGAAACTGCTTATATTTTTAATCAAGTTAACACATTTTTATCCAATCTACATAGCACAATACCTCACAAAACTAATTTTATCACTAAATTGCTTCGGTAATTTTTGACCAAAACAATTTTGCGCCCACCGTGGGGCAAGTGGTGCTATTTCTAATCAAAAGTTTTCTAAAATCATTAATCGGTTTTTTATTCTCTAATCTTTTCACGAGGTTATCTCTGATGGCTTCTCAGTCAGGTTTGAGTTCTTCTTCAGTGCCCGCATCAACCTCTGCTGTAACTGGTTCATTGCCTCTTCCACCTCCACCAGCCTAGACTTCCCAAAGGAGGAATGAAAGCCAAGCAGCTCGAGATGCAACTACTGCTCAAAATATCTCCAGACCCGGAGTTTCAGGGAGAACTCCTGTTTTTGCTTCTAACGACGAAATTTTGTCTTTGTTTAGTAGTATACAGGGTCAAATGAAGCAACAACAGGAAACTAATGTAACATCCGTCAAAAACGGATTTACCAAACCCGCTCCGTTTATCAACCGATCAGTCAGTCAAATTTTTTTGTTGCGAATTAAATGCCCAAAATAATTTTAAACGATACGTAATCAATTATTATGCGGGGATATGTATTTAGTTTTTGAAAATCTGATTAAAAATAACAAAATAAAAATGTTTTACTCATGCCGGGTTTCGAACTCGGGTCTGTACCGGTTCAAACCAAACAACTATCACCTAGCTGAACAACCGCTCCGCCGCTTTGATTTTATGGTAATAACAGGAAACAATTAATTCAAATATTCAAATTCAGAAGTCGAAATTCAATCAATTTTCCGCCCAAATAGCAGTCGTCGGAAATCCCGACGACTTCCCCGTTTATTTACTTTTCCGCTCAAAATAACCGATGACTTAACTCCTACGACGGTTATAACCGACGTCTGAACCCGCGACATCAGCCATAACCGCCGGAGAACGGCTGACTTCGAATTAAGACCGAATTCAGACCCCATTCATCTCAATACTACCCTATAAATTCAACCACTACTCACCAGAAATCTTCCACACTCAAATCGCACCCTTTCTCGGCGAAAAATCACTCGCCGGAAATATTTGATACATCGCCGGAAAACCGTATCATTAACCTCCGAGCTTTACTGAACCCCTAAACTTTTACCGAAGTCACTCACACCCTTTGTAAGCTTTCGGAAGACTCTCTGCTGCAAGACACTCGTCGCCGGAAAGAGATTGCTGCCACCGGAGTTCTGCCGGAAAACAGAGGAGAAACAGCCGGTACTTTTCACGCCAAATTCCTTTCCTTTTTACTTTTATCTCGTCTGTAATTGATCATAAAACGCTAAAGGAACCTGAATCAACTTTTCGAACCAATCAGTCGTCACTTCCGGTTAAAACCAGTGAAGAAGACGACGCTTCGGTAATGGTTAAGTATAATTAAAATCAAGTTATTTACCGGGTTAGACACACAGTCCAGCGGTGGACTGTGTGCACTTTTAACGCTAAGGTCACGAGTTCGAGTATTGTCCCTCACACGCTGCCTTGATAAAAATTCCTTTTTCAGCAAACTAAACCGGGTTGATTTAAGTATATGTTAAGTATATTGATAACCGAGTTTATAACCAAGTGAGACACACAGTCCAGCGGTGGACTGTGTGTCCGCTAACCCACAGGTCCCGGGTTCGAGACCTGTGGAGCGCACCGGTTCTCGGGATTAAATTCGTTTTTAAAATAAAAGGATTTCTGTTTAACTCTAATTAATATATATATATATATAATTAAAATCGGATATATGACGGGTTAGACACGTAGCTCAGTTGGTAGAGCTGCGTGCACGCGTACGGGAGGTCTCGGGTTCGAGCCTCACCCAGTGCACAATAATATGCCTTACGAACCGGTCAACGGTCAGTCAAAGTCAAACGGTCAAAGTCAACTGTAGCAAAAATCAAATATTTTTTTATTATTTTTATTTAATTATTTTAATTAAAAATCAATTAAAAATACTTAAAAATAACATTTTTAAGGTTAGAAAATAGCCTCAAACTCACAAAAATACACCCAACAATCCTACTAAAATAGATTAATAAAACCCGTTTACTTACCAAACCGTAATGCGATTTATCTAGGTTTAATCTCACTCGTGGTTAAAACCACTTCGTGTGCATTCAACGTCATCAACCGAACGCACCCAATGTGAGTGAATTCTTACAAACTCCCCTTTTTATTCATGTTTTGGGGTGTATCATGTGTCGTTTAAACTAATTCTCTTATGCAAATTTGTGTTATACCATTATATGAACTAAACTAGAATGTAACTATTTGTGATGTATTACATATTGTCAAAATTGTATGCAAATTATTTAGGCCCATCAGTTCCTCGTGGGAGACGAGAACAACGCGTGCCTTAAAACTCATACATTAGGCCCATCAGTTCGTAAGAACAACGCGTGCCTCAAAACTCATTCATTAGGCCCATCAGTTCCTCGTGGGAGACGAGAACAACGCGTGCCTTAAAACTCATTCATTAGGCCCATCAGTTCGTAAGAACAACGCGTGCCTCAAAACTCATACATTAGGCCCATCAGTTCGTAAGAACAACGCGTGCCTCAAAACTCATACATTAGGCCCATCAGTTCGTAAGAACAACGCGTGCCTCAAAACTCATTCATTAGGCCCATCAGTTCCTCGTGGGAGACGAGTCGAACAACGCGTGCCTCAAAACAATCATTTGGTGTTTGTGTGTTCAATATTCAATATTATGTCTTGTGTGAATAAATTTACATCTACATTTACTCATATGTGGTATGCACATTATTTATAATCAATTGGATAAACTTGTTCAAATGTTTTTCCATAGGATTCACTCGCCAACTTTATGTTGATCCAAAAAAAAACCTTTTTACACATGATACAGGTGAACAGGTTGAAGCAAGGAAAACATAGGATATGCCTTAGAAGAGAACAAGAAGCTTAGACTGATAGTTAGAACATGTTGTATCATTTATTGTAAATTTCCATTAAATTGTATTAATGAATATGAAACATATAATAAATGTCATGAGCTTTGATGATAACCCAATTATGCCCCGATCACCTTTTCCGCTGCGGGTCGGGGGTGTGACAGATTGGTTTCAGAGCCATGACTATAGGGATATAGGATAGGTTATTAGACCCTTAGAGCCTATACTATAGTCTGCCTAAATTTTAATTGATTAGGTGGTTACATACAAACTTGTGATATTTATTTGTTTCATATTACAGTCAAACATACATGCTTATATACATATTTGTTATACATATATCAATGTTCATATATTCAATTCATTTTCATACTCTCATTATTCAAGGATTTTGTTGCAATTTTCAAATCCCATCAAAGTAAGTTCTGCGACGGGCATGTAGTAACCGGAAGGGTACAAGTACCGGTAGTCGGGACTCTGTCTAGGTTGGCATTCGTATAAATCCAAAATAACGGACCAGTTTGCCTACCTGGGGACTAACGATGAGAGTACGACGGACCTATTAGGCCAAAGCATGCCACACCAAACGTCGTTCGAACTAACCTCACTTTGAGATGTCACCGTGCCCATGCCTGGGCATATTCCGAATATCATACGTTACATGTTTCTCGATTTTCTCCGGGTTTTAGTGTACGTAACCAGGCTAACACATGCGAACCATATGAAAAACCCGGTAATCATGGGGGCCCACATGATTACGAAGGTGAAGTATGGCGGCATGCAAGGCCCAATTACGAGCAAAACCCAAGACATCCTATGGATGTAGTAGATTTATTTTTCTATATTTATTTTATGAACGTTCATTCCCCAAACACGACCCACGATCCCAAAGGCATCCAACTTATACTCTTGACATGTATTCCTTGTAGATGTCTTCTAACCTCGCCCGTAGGAAGATGAGAGCAGGAAAAGCCCGTGAACGCATGGCTGCCCAAATCGCTCAGCAAATGGCGACCGTAATACCCAACATCGTAGTTCAAGTTCAACAAGCCCTTACCACTAATTCCGTTAACCCAACCCAACAAGAGGATCAAAACACTGTCAACCTTTCAGTCACTAAATGCACCTACAAACATTTCAAATCCTGCGATCCTCCAAAATACGAAGGTACTGAAGGTGTCACCGCTCTCCTCCATTGGTTCGAAGAAATGGAGAACACTTTTCTAAATTGCGATTGCCCCGATGATCGCAAAGTGCGTTATGCCACCGGTCGTTTACTTGGAACAACACTCACATGGTGGAATACAGAGAAGACCAAACGAGGTGTTGAAGAAACTATGACCTTGACTTGGGAAGAGTTGAAGGGAATCATGACAAGACGGTTTTGCCCAAGAAGTGAAATCAAGAAATTGGAGGATGAGTTCCATGCTTTGAAACAAAAGGAAGGCGACCACACCACATACAACAAGAGATTCCTTGAGTTAAATCAAATGGTTCCCAATTTGTTTACTCCCCTCTACCGTTTGATCGAGCACTACATTCGTGGTCTTCCATCAAAGATTCAAGACCCTGTAATAAGCACCTCGCCTGCAACTTTGGAAGCAGCAATGGAGCTAGCAACCGCGCTCACCGAGAACCGAATCCGGAACAAAGATTTCAAAGAGGAGAAGAAGAAGGATAAAGCATCAACCGAAACCTCAAACCCCACCCGAACCGAATCCTTTACACCACCTACTTCTAAGAGAAAACGTGATGGGCAAATCTTCGCCGTCACCCAACGCAACCAACCAGCTTCACAAGTTGTACCTCCTCAAACTATCCCAAACGCTCAAGTAGCACCCAACTCAACTTACCAAAATAAGAAACCTTACATTGGACCTCACCCTCAATGCAACACCTGTTTCTATCACCATCCATCTACTTTACCCTGTCGACTATGTGCAAATTGTGGACGCTACGGTCATTTAAGCAAAGTTTGCCGCACCGCTCAAAACCAAACCTCAACCCCTACTCAACCCATGATCCAAACATATCAACAACCTCAATACCCCATGTACCCATATGTTCGAGCTTGTTTCAATTGTGGCGACCCTACCCATTTTAGAAACACGTGCCCTCGTTTGGTTAACATCATAAACGCCCAAGCTCAAGCAAACCCAGTTAACCAAGCAAACCAAGCAAACCCAGCTCCACCGCCAGCAAGAGGAAGAGTTTATAACATCAACGCCAATCCTGTTGAAGATGTTAACGGTCCAAACCAACCACTTAACTAGCCTTCTCTCACCAAGAATCAAGATTCAACTCCAATCACTTAGTTTTTATGTTTATATCTCGATTTTCACGTATCTCAATTGGAATTTTATCCAAGAAATTTTAATGCAAATTACTAGTTCAGTTTGTTTTATACTCATTGATTTAATATTCATATCATCATACTTCACGACATATCTCAGTTTCATCATTTAAAGAAGTTGAGTTGTGCCTCACTTCTACATAGACTAACCTCTCCATCATATTAAACGAGAGAGGTTTTGTCAAACACGGATACTATCAGAATTAAGACTCAAGCGCTGGTTGTTGTGTTGTTTATGTTGTAGAGTCGCATAGAACTAATCATAACTTGCGGATAAAGTCAATGAGAATTTGACAAGAATATGGTGGATACGCCGCTGGTACTTCCTATATATAAGTATTCTTGTCAAATGATCGGAGGCATTATCAGGCGGTTATGAGAGGTTCCATGCATAGGTTGTTTGTGTGATTAAGTTATTCATTTTCAGTACATGCAATAAGCTCGGCTCCGTTTGATTGAGCCTTGAGCACATAGACAATTTCATTTTTCAGTACATGCAATAAGCTCGGCTCCGTTTGATTGAGCCTTGAGCACATAGACAATTTCATTTTTCAGTACATTCAATACGTTCGGCTCCGTTTGATTGAGCCTTGAACGCACAGACATTTCAATTTCAGTACATACAATACGATCGGCTCCGTTTGATTGAGCCTTGATCGCACAGATATATATCATTTCAGTATTTTTATGTTTGTCGTATTGGTTGTAGAGTTATAGGACTAATCATAATTCACTGATAAAACCAATGAAAATTTGACAAGAATATGGTGGATACGCCGCTGGTACTTCCTATATATAAGTATTCTTGCCAAAGGATCAGAGGCGTTATCAGGCGGTTATGAGAAGTTCCATGTAGGATTTAGTATTGCCTTGGTTGAAATTTGTGTTACATATATATATCATCTCACTATTTAAATGTGATCCATTTCTACATAGACTAACCTTTCTATCATAACAAACGAGAGAGGAACTGTCACCATTCAAACATATATACTATCAGAATGTGGATTCAATTATTAGTTGTTGTGGTCATTTGTGTAGATTTTAGTATTGGAAGTTTTGCCTTAGGATATAACCATACTTTTCCAAACATATCTAAACTCTTATGCATGATATCATTTTAGCGAATTATTCCTGCTTAACAATACTTATACAATAGTCAACAAAAAGCGATTCCTGTATTAGGATACTTAACCTTTACAAGGAACGTTACCGCCTCAAACAAAAACCCAAACCCTTATTTCTTCTAAGTATGTAACTGTCAAACTAAACACCATCATTCTTTTAGTCAATTATATCCCTATTTAAATTTCGGGACGAAATTTCTAAAAAGCAGGGGATACTGTAACATCCGTCAAAAACGGATTTACCAAACCCGCTCTGTTTATCAACCGATCAGTCAGTCAATTTTTTTTGTTGCGAATTAAATGCCCAAAATAATTTTAAACGATACGTAATCAATTATTATGCGGGGATATGTATTTAGTTTTTGAAAATCTAATTAAAAATAACAAAATAAAAATGTTTTACTCATGCCGGGTTTCGAACTCGGGTCTGTACCGGTTCAAACCAAACAACTATCACCTAGCCGAACAACCGCTCGGCCGCTTTGATTTTATGGTAATAACAGGAAACAATTAATTCAAATATTCAAATTCGGAAGTCGAAATTCAATCAATTTTCCGCCCAAATAGCAGTCGTCGGAAATCCCGACGACTTCGCCGTTTATTTACTTTTCTGCTCAAAATAACCGATGACTTAACTCCTACGACGGTTATAACCGACGTCTGAACCCCGACATCAGCCATAACCGCCGGAGAACGGCTGACTTCGAATTAAGACCGAATTCAGACCCCATTCATCTCAATACTACCCTATAAATTCAACCACTACTCACCAGAAATCTTCCACACTCAAATCGCACCCTTTCTCTGCGAAAAATCACTCGCCGGAAATATTTGATACATCGCCGGAAAACCGTATCATTAACCTCCGAGCTTTACTGAACCCCCTAAACTTTTACCGAAGTCACCCACACCCTTTGTAAGCTTTCGGAAGACTCTCTGCTGCAAGACACTCGTCGCCGGAAAGAGATTGCTGCCACCGGAGTTCTGCCGGAAAACAGAGGAGAAACAGCCGGTACTTTTCACGCCAAATTCCTTTCCTTTTTACTTTAATCTCGTCTGTAATTGATCATAAAACGCTAAAGGAACCTGAATCAACTTTTCGAACCAATCAGTCGTCACTTCCGGTTAAAACCAGTGAAGAAGACGACGTTTCGGTAATGGTTAAGTATAATTAAAATCAAGTTATTTACCGGGTTAGACACACAGTCCAGCGGTGGACTGTGTGCACTTTTAACGCTAAGGTCACGAGTTCGAGTATTGTCCCTCACACGCTGCCTTGATAAAAATTCCTTTTTCAGCAAACTAAACCGGGTTGATTTAAGTATATGTTAAGTATATTGATAACCGAGTTTATAACCAAGTGAGACACACAGTCCAGCGGTGGACTGTGTGTCCGCTAACCCACAGGTCCCGGGTTCGAGACCTGTGGAGCGCACCGGTTCTCGGGATTAAATTTGTTTTTAAAATAAAAGGATTTCTGTTTAACTCTAATTAGTATATATATATATAATTAAAATCGGATATATGACGGGTTAGACACGTAGCTCAGTTGGTAGAGCTGCGTGCACGCGTACGGGAGGTCTCGGGTTCGAGCCTCACCCAGCGCACAATAATATGCCTTCCGAACCGGTCAACGGTCAGTCAAAGTCAAACGGTCAAAGTCAACTGTAGCAAAAATCAAATATTTTATTATTATTTTTATTTAATTATTTTAATTAAAAATCAATTAAAAATACTTAAAAATAACATTTTTAAGGTTAGAAAATAGCCTCAAACTCACAAAAATACACCCAACAATCCTACTAAAATAGATTAATAAAACCCGTTTACTTACCAAACCGTAATGCGATTTATCTAGGTTTAATCTCACTCGTGGTTAAAACCACTTCGCGTGCATTCAACGTCATCAACCGAACGCACCCAATGTGAGTGAATTCTTACAAACTCCCCTTTTTATTCATGTTTTGGGGTGTATCATGTGTCGTTTAAACTAATTCTCTTATGCAAATTTGTGCTATACCATTATATGAACTAAACTAGAATGTAACTATTATTGGTTGTGATGTATTACATATTGTCAAAATTGTATGCAAATTATTTAGGCCCATCAGTTCCTCGTGGGAGACGAGAACAACGCGTGCCTTAAAACTCATACATTAGGCCCATCAGTTCGTAAGAACAACGCGTGCCTCAAAACTCATTCATTAGGCCCATCAGTTCCTCGTGGGAGACGAGAACAACGCGTGCCTTAAAACTCATTTATTAGGCCCATCAGTTCATAAGAACAACGTGTGCCTCAAAACTCATACATTAGGCCCATCAGTTCGTAAGAACAACGCGTGCCTCAAAACTCATACATTAGGCCCATCAGTTCGTAAGAACAACGCGTGCCTCAAAACTCATTCATTAGGCCCATCAGTTCCTCGTGGGAGACGAGTCGAACAACGCGTGCCTCAAAACAATCATTTGGTGTTTGTGTGTTCAATATTCAATATTATGTGTTGTGTGAATAAATTTACATCTACATTTACTCATATGTGGTATGCACATTATTTATAATCAATTGGATAAACTTGTTCAAATGTTTTTCCATAGGATTCACTCGCCAACTTTATGTTGATCCAAAAAAAAACCTTTTTACACATGATACAGGTGAACAGGTTGAAGCAAGGAAAACATAGGATATGCCTTAGAAGAGAACCAAGAAGCTTAGACTGATAGTTAGAACATGTTGTATCATTTATTGTAAATTTCCATTAAATTGTATTAATGAATATGAAACATATAATAAATGTCATGAGCTTTGATGATAACCCAATTATGCCCCGATCACCTTTTCCGCTGCGGGTCGGGGTGTGACAACTAACCAGATGCTGATAAGAGAATACAACTTTTAAAATCCAACCCCAGGAAACCTGCTGAGGATATTGTCACTCCCTTGCAACCCGGGATGATGAACTTTAGTTCGGCAGTATACACTGAGGATAATCAGGGCAATATCATACCGAGTCACTCCCGGAGCAATATCCCAGAGATCCCCTCATCAAACAGGATGTCAACTGTCAGGGATCCAGGATATGTTCCAGGATATGGCCAGAATCAACAGGCTGGTAACTTATCTAATAATGTTAATACTTTTGCTACTAACAATGTTGGATCTTCGCAGGATACAAGTGTAACCTCAGCACTCTCTAGAGAGCTTCAGAAGTTGAAGGATATGATATCAAGTGTACCTAGGGTAGTGAAGCCCATACCGGAAGCATCCCAGGATAGTCACAACGTATCTCGCTTCGTTCGCCACATTTGTGATACTGAAATCCCAAAGAGATTCCAAACTCCCAACATGAAGCTTTATGATGGGACAACGGATCCTGAAGATCATATTGCCCAGTATAGGGAGGGGATGGAAGTAAATCCTATTCCACCGGATCTTAAAGAAGCATGTCTCTGCAAGGGCTTCGGCTCTACTCTAACAGGATCAACCTTGAAGTGGCTCTTAAGCGTTCCACCTCATTCAATTACATCATTTGCTCATTTGGTTAATTTGTTTAACAGTCAATTTTCTTGTAATAGAATCTTTGAAAAACTAACAAGTGACCTCTACAGGATAACACAGGGACCTCAAGAATCCCTTAGGGATTACGTGAACAAATTTAGTAGGGAATCCCTGGATGTTGCTACGACGGTACAAGCATTCAAGATGGGATTACAGAAGGATTCCCAATTTTATCAGGATCTTGTGATGAATCCTTTCAGGAATCTGGATGAAGCTCGAAACAGCACCCTGATATATATCAGGCTTGAAGATGACAAGAAAATGCAAGAGAGGATGAATTCATCCTCAACATATGAATCAACTAACATGAAGTCAGAATCCTCGTACAAGCCATATCGCACTAAGCCATATGGTAGGAATGACAACAAAAAAGTGAATGCTGATGAGGACGAAGATCCTGAGGAGTATCCTGAGTTATCTAAGTACTGTTTTTTTGTTAATACTCGTGAACTAATATATGCCATGTAGGGTTTAGGAGATAAAGCAAGATGGCCTAGGAAGAACCAACGAAAGTCTGATTGGAAGGATAAATCCAAGTGGTGCGCCTTCCATGAAGATTTTGGACATGTAACGGAAGATTGCATAGCCCTGAGAAAGGAGATAAGCTATCTCCTAAGCAAAGGCTACTTGAAAGATCTTATCGGCAGGAAGAAAAATAAGGGATAGGATACTGACAAGGATCCCGAACGAGCAGCATCGCCTCCTCAGATGCCAAAATAATCACTTTCATATCCGGAGGATCCGATATATGTGGGACCACTTATTCTACCGCTAAAAGGCATACCAAAGAGGCAAAGGCAGAAAAAATGGGATAAGCCAACAAGGATGACGATGCTCACGAATGACAAAGTCATAACATTCGATAGTGACGACCGGGATAACATCCAGGATCCTTGATGTGCTAAAAGTAGTTTAATAAAACAACCGAAATTAACCTAAATCTAGACTCAAAGTAATACTCTAGACTCACTAAAACGAACTAAACGACTAACCGGCAAGTGTACCGATCGACTCTAGTATAGCTAAGTAAGTCCGGATATCGAACCCACGAGACTCTACTGATTAAATTAACTACTTTATTTAGACTCTTACAGACACGGACTAAAATGTTGTTGTTTGATGGGGGGGGGGGGGTTTCTAACAAATTCCTAAGAAAACAATTTAAAAACTAACTAAGATTAACTAAGTTAATTAAACGAATTACTGAAGATTTAACTCTGATGGTGAGAATACACTACCTAGACTGGAATCCTGTTTGCTTCAAGTAATGATTTTTAATTAGAAATTGTCAACCAGGGAACCGGGATCATAAAGTTCTCGCCTTTTAGAATATCTAAAGGACTCCTGACCCTTCTCAAGAGCACACAGTGATACCCTAAAGGTTGTTAAATTACCGGTTATTAGACTCCCTCACAGGACCTCTAATGGGTTTATGGAAGTACCTTGCAAGACCCACTCCCTCACAGGATCTGAGTCAAAGGTAAACTTGGACTTCTAGTTAGACTCGCTAGACAATAGCCAACATGTTTACTTTCTAAGAAAGCTCCTACCTTGCAGCTTAATGACTTAGACCTAGCGATAACCTCGCACCTCACAGCTATTGATGATTAGTAGAACACTTGATTTTATACGTTTACCGATTATAACTTCTAAGGTTTATTACGTAGTTCAACCCTAAAGACTCTAGCTTTATTATGTGATATAGACACTCACCAAAAACTAGATCCTAGCAAGACTCTCTTATGTGATAAAGACCGTCACCAAGAATCAAGCGAAGCATAATCAATGAAAAAATACCCTCAAGCATGCATACACATCTAAACAAAAGAACAAGTCGCTTACAACCTCATAAACAATCCATAGCATCCATAAATCACATAAAAATCAAAACTTTAACACAATCATTCATCCAATCTAGGTAGTTCAATAAAATTAGCCAAACAAAGTCATTGAAAGTATCAAACACAAGTATGAATCAAGAGTATTGAACATCATATGAGTAAAAGCAAGAATAAAGAACACCTGAATGGTAAATCACCAAGCCGAATGATTCCTAAGCTTCCAATCCTCAACGTGCAGCTCCAAATACTCGAAAATACCCAAAACGTTGATAACTTTGCGTCTCAAGCTCTCCCAATTCGTCCAACTAGGGTTATGGACAAGATAATGATGCTTTTATAGGTCTGGAAGAATTATGCAGCAACCAACAATCAGAATTCCCGGAAAACACCCCGTCGCGTCGCGCGACGGGTGAAAGACATGAGCTCCGCGCAGCGCGGCGCTATAAAAAACTGATTTTCCTTTCCCAACCTTGGCGTAGCGCGACGGTGTATTCATATGCATGTCGCGCTACACCTAGCCCTGTTTTCTCTAGAAAGTTACGATTTTTTCATCAGTATTTCAGCTCCAGATATTCCAACTTTCATCCTTAACTTCTCCCAAGCATAAAATCAACATTTCAAGCATATTTCTGCACAAAGACCTGTACACGACAAAGTATCAAACTCCTACGAAATAACTACTAAAATCAAACAAACTCAAACGAAAATTAAACAAACTCTACATGATAAATAGATGTATTTCACAATACATCAAATATCCCCACACTTACTGTTTTTTCGTCCTCGAAAAAGAATCTATGCAAAACGGAATCAGAGACAGAAAATCACTCGGGACAAAAGTTATTCATACTTATGAAAGTCAAAACTTGTATTAGCCACGATTGCAAATATGTTTGTCCTCTTAAACCCGGACCTGGTTCCAAACCCTTATCATGCAATTTTAGTTCAAGTGCAATCAGTTTACCCAGGGTCTCACACCAGAAGCCACAGTTCAACTAATCCCGCCTCAAGCTTACAGAACAAAAGGAACGATCACTGGACCAATTCCTAACCGTTTTATATCAAAATCAAAAGAATTTAAAACCATTTTTTTCTCTCTTCTTTTTTTTCATTGAGCTTAGATAATGTTTTACCTAACCTAGAGGCATTCCGGCTGTAGAGTCGCTATCCCCAACTCGGATTACAATAGGCTTTGGTAGGAATTTTTTTCTCGCACTTTGATTTCACACATCCCAGAGGCAGTCTAAGTCAGAGTCACCATCCCCAACGAAGATTACGTAGGCCTGCGCTACTTTCCTTAATTCCTAGCTCAATTTTTTTTATTATTTTTCTTTATTTTTTCATGATTAAAAATTCTGACGATTTTAACTTATAACAGCATTCCTTATACTATTATTGGCGGTTTCGACTTCCCACTTTTCCTAGATGAGCACCCACTAGCAAACCGACAATTAGGTACATTAAGATCAAAGGAACCTAGAACCAAACCCGGGCCTATTCGCATATCCCAAACTAGACACAAGCTCGACTATTTTTAACTCATATTATCATTATTTGAACCCGAGTAACCACCTATCTTTTCTATCATTTTCCGTTTTGTTTTTGCAAACTTCTTATTTCAAAAGACATTTTCTCAATTTTTATATATATATTTTTTTCTAAGCTCTACAACTACGACCCTTATGTACACCATGTATCCCATCCCCACACTTAAAGATTGCATTGTCCCTAATGCAAAAATGAGACACGACTCGAATTACATAGATAATAAATATACTAAATAAAGAAATAATTATAAACAAAGTATACAAGTGAAACGACTTAGTTGTAAATATGCGAGACTGTCAATGTGCCAGTCAATTCCACATATGCCCTCCATTCCGAATACGCTCAGCAACAACTCCTAACTCTTGGACACGCAAACGGACGCGGCATAAAACATATCAAACCTATCACAAAACACACCAACTAGCATAGCATAATAGGTAAAAGTGTCCAAACATCCAGCAACCATCAAACAACTGATCATACTACCCCAACCCAACCAAACCGAGTATCCAAAATTAGGATACATACTAGATTAGATATAAAACAGCATAAAAGAAAAAATAAACGATACTAGATAATACTCCTGCTGCTGCCACCATCTCTGATCACTCGTCATCGTCTGACTCCTCCTCTTCCATCTCTTCATCACTGTCCTCATCTTCATCACTATCCTCATAAACCTGATACTCCGGCGTCGGATCTGCATAACCACTTGGCCCCGCACCTGAACCACCCTGCTGATCTGAGCTACCCGGGCATCGGAAACTGACCTGGGTCGACAAACAGCTGAAAGAAATCCGGAACACACATACTCATTCGCTCCATCATATACCGGATGGCTCCATCCTGCCTATCCTACCTATAATCAATTCTACCAAAACCCTGATCCATCCGATCATAAAGAGATGCTAACGTAAGAGGCTCCGGTGGTGGCTGTCGACGAGGATACTGAGGAGCGAGCATCTCCTGCCTCTGTCGCGGAATATGGCGAGCTGGCGGATAAATTGCCTGCACAACATCATCAGCCGGATGTCCTACCGGTGGCAAGCCTTGAGGCCCCTGCCTCTCATCAATCCAAGTCACCGGCTCACTCAAACTCACAATCCCTGCCTTTTGCAAATCCCTCACATTTACATGCCTCGACGCAGGTCCCGCCTTCAATGTGTTCAAATTATATTTCCCAAAAACACCCAAATTCTCAGCTATCTTCGTAATGTACGAACCCATGTCTGATGCAGCCCTGCCTCCTCCTCTACGTGCCCTGCTAAACGACCATGCCAACACACTCGCCAAATTCATATCTCTACCCTCAACCCGACACATCAACAAGAAAATGTCAATCCAGTTCGCTTTGTTCTTACACGATTTCCTACCAACCAGAGTGGTAGAGAAAACCTTCAACACAAAACTATAAATCGGATCTCGAACCGGGTAATCAAATTTGTTTTCCCAAAAGGACGGTCGGCTATAGTACCCCAAAACCTTGCTAGATCACCACTTGCCAAACATCACTCCCTCTGTTTCACATACACCCCCCTAAGGCCATTCATGAACTCATCAGAAGAAACATCCTCAAAAGCATAGAAACCACTTATAACAACAAACTGAGGTATAGAAAATTCATGCAACGTCCTTCCTAAACTGAACGAAACTGCATCCTCCTCAAGGAACGATACCTCCTTGTGTTGAAAAGTAGAATGAAACTCCACGACTAGCTCATCATACTGTGGCCAATTACAGTTTATCATATCCAACAATACTGGACCCAACAACTCCTCCACTCTCTCGCGAGCACCCATTTGGGTTAACCAATCCCAATCGATAGTCCAATGTTCAAAGAGCTCCGTGTGAATGATCTTTTTCAACTTCACCCACTCTTTCGTATTAACCTCAAACTGAAGTAACGGATGATCTTTTCTTAGAGGAACCCTGGCATAAATCTTTCGCTCATGACCTTCATATCGAATGCGTCTTTTTTCAGTGGACCCGTAACATATCGCACCTCTTGACTTGGCGAACCTCTTCGCCTGGCTATTGGACCTCTTCTTCCGGCCCTAGGTTCACCTGAGCTTCCTTCACCTGACATATCTGCATAAACATGTTTAAACACGGCAAAACACCGTAGGAAATTAGCGATAACAAACTATATATTTTTTATTTTTTAAAATTTTTTTAAGACCAACCGTATAGCATTGCATTCGTGGTTGAAACCTAAACCAGATTATCGTTTACAAAAGGCAAAAGTTCTAAACAACCTCGCCCGAATGGAGATTGAGTACGGGCGAAGTGTTTTATACTTGTACGTGCCTACAAAAAACTAAACCCGGGCTACAACTAATAAATAAATAAAATTAAAAGACTCGAAAACACAAAACTCAATGTACACTACCCCCTACCGGCACTAAAATTGTCCTCAATTTTACGTCAAGTGCCAAATGCAAACGACATTGAGTGTTAACCCGCGCAACTCTCTGATATTTATAATGTAAAAAGTGAAACGGGTGAAAACCCGATTGGAAATCACAACCCGAATCCCCACACTCAACATTGCGATACCCCAAAACTACGCTATCCGCAAAGCACAAGATTCTCTACCCAAACAACCCATCCGCAGCCTGTAACACGCTAAGCTATCCAATCCAAACCATCCGCAACCTGATACTAGCATAGCAAATGTTCAAAACACAACCCTAGACCTAGCCCCGACACAAAAAATAGCAAAAACAAACTCAAAAGTAACTAATAAACGAATAAAGTACAGAAAATTACAAGGAAACATACCGGATTCGTGAAGAACAAGTGAAAATTTTCAACTTTTTAAGTGAAGAAAGAAGGTCCCGTGTTTGGTGAGTTTTTGCAGTAAATCGGGTGTTTTGGATGGTGAAAAGGAATGTGGAAGTGGAATGGTTGATATGGGTGAAAGATTGGTGAAAAATGGTGAAGTTTAGTGGTGGTTATGGTGAAAATGGGTGGTTTGCGGCTGCAACTTCGTGGATTAGGGTTTTGAAAGTTTGAAGAAGAAAAAGGGGGAAAGCAGTTGATATACCCGGGCACAGGGTCGTCACGCTACGCGGAGCCTCGAAGGAGACAGCGTCGTGCTACACGGCGCTATGAAATTTTGTTGTTTTGAAATCAGGGCCTACGCGCTGCGCGTAGGCCTCAATCTTTACCCGTCGCGCTACACCTAGCTCGTTTTTTCACAGAAGGTTTCGAATTTTTGCCAGATCTGTGCCTTAGAAAATTTTTGCAATTCACCCAAACCTTCCAACACCAAATCCAAAATTTTTCTAACACTTATACTTACCTGGGACCTCGTTTTCTTCATCCAATTTTGTAAATCCACGACTATGATTCCCTGCAAATGACTCAAAAATACGAAACAAAGACCGAAGAACTATAAAAGAAAACTATTACTTATGAAAAATAACCAAAAAGAGATGAAAATACAACCAGTACAAACTCTACACTTGAGCCTACGCTCAAGACACTAAGTGGTGGTGTTGGGCATGTCTTCGAGAGGAGTTACCTCCTTCTCGGTGTTATCGATCGGGCAACTAATAGTGCTTCAACCTATGGCCATTAACCTTCCAAATGCATCCATCGAGTTCATTTAGCAACTCTACCGCTCCATGTGGAAATACTTCTCTAACGATATATGGTCCCGTCCACTTCGACTTCAACTTTCCGGGGAACAATTTCAACCTCGAATTATAAAGAAGTACCTTGTCGCCAACCTTAAATTCCTTCAACTCCTTCAACCTTCGATCATGCAAGGCTTTTGACTTCTCCTTAATACTCCATGATCGTTTATAAGCCGCATCTCGAAGCGCTTCCAACTCATGGATTTGAAAATACCTACGCCTTGCCGCTTCGGTCAAATCTAAGTTCACGGTTTTAATGGCCCAGAGTGCCGTATGCTCCAACTCAACGGGAAGATGGCATGCTTTGCCATACACGATCATAAACGTAGTGGTCCCTAAAGGTGTTTTGCAGGCGGTACGAAATGCACACAAAGCGTCATCAAGCTTGTCGGACCAATCCTTTCTGACTTCCCTACCGTCTTTTCTAATATTCTTTTCACTCCCCTATTCGCATTCTCAACTTGACCACTCGTTTGCGGGTGATATGCGGTTGCAAAACGGTGGGTAACTCCATATCGCTCTAATGCCTTCTCCATCACGGCATTACAAAAATACGAACCATGGTCATTAATGAGAGCTCTAGGTGTGCCGAATCTAGTGAACAACTTCTTAAGAAACTTCACCACCACTCGGGTGTCGGTTGTAGGCAAAGCTTGAGCTTCAACCCAATTCGAGACGTAATCGATTGCCACGAGGATGTACCTATTCCCACTAGAGGGGGGAAAGGTCCCATGAAGTCAATTCCCCAAACGTCAAATATCTCTAGGACTTGGATTGGATGTTGGGGCATTTCATTCCTGGATGAAATATTGCCGGTACGTTGGCAAGCATCGCAATTCTTAACAAACTCTACTGTGTCATCTACTACCGTGGGCTAATAGAACCCGCAATCAAAAACCTTTGTGCGGTAGTGTGTGCGCCATGATGACCACCGGTTGATCCTTCATGAACATGCCTAAGGATCTCTCTACCCTCCTCTCTCGCGACACATCTCCTAAGAACTCGGTCACCTCCTATCCTAAAAAGGAATGGATCATCCCATATGTACTTTCGTGCATCCCTAAACAACTTCTTCTTTTGTTGGGCATTCATATCCCCCATGACATACCCATCGGCCAAGTAATTCGCTAGGTCACTAAACCAAGGTAACCCCTCTCTCTCCGCCTCTACAAAATCTATGGTCTCATGAGGGAATCTATCTCCTATCGTCTCCTCACGGATTTCCTCTCTATTCGGATCCTCTACCCGCGACAAGTGATCGGCGGCTAAATTCTCGGCCCCCTTTTTGTCCCTAATCTCAATGTCAAACTCGGAAAGCAATAGAATCCACCGGATAAGTCAGGGTTTAGTGTCTTTCTTTTGGAAGAGAAAACGCAAGGCGGAATGGTCGGTGAAAACAACGGTTTTGGAAAGCACGAGATAAGATTGGAATTTATCGAAAGCGAATACTAAGCTAAGAGCTCTTTCTCCGTGGTGGTGTAGTTTGCTCACGTAGTAAATTGGATGGAAGTGCTTGCCCCTTCTTTGTCCTAAAACCGCACCTACGGCATAGTCACTCGCATCGCACATGAGCTCGAACGGTAAGCTCCAGTCGGGCGAGATAAGAATGGGGGCACTAACAAGCTTCTCCTTCAAAAAGGTAAAAGCTTTAAGACACTCCTCGTCGAAGACGAAGGGAACATCTTTCTCCAAAAAACGGGTCATGGGGCGTGTGATCTTAGAGAAGTGCTTAATGAAACGCCTATAGAAACCCGCATGACCAAGAAAACTTCTAATCGATTTAACATTGGTGGGTGGGGGTAAACGGCTAATGGTATCTATCTTGGCTCTATCAACCTCTATCCCTAACCTCGAGATGTTGTGTCCTAACACAATCACTTCCGTCACCATGAAGTGACACTTCTCCCAATTCAACATCAACTTTGTCTCTATACACCTCTTCATCATACGCTCTAAATTACCTAAGCAATGGTCGAAAGAATCACCGTAGACTAAGAAATCATCCATAAAGACCTCCATAGTACTCTCAACCATGTCTTGAAGATCGCGACCATGCACCGCTGAAACGTAGCCGGTGCGTTACATAATCCGAAGGGCATGCGCTAGTACGCATAGGTGCCATAAGGACATGTGAAAGTGGTTTTCTCTTGGTCCTCCGGGGCGATTGGGATTTGGAAGTAACCGGAAAAACCATCAAGAAAACAATAGAATTGACGGCCCGCGAGACGCTCGAGCATTTAATCGATGAACGGTAGAGGAAAGTGGTCCTTCCGGGTGGCGTCATTGAGCTTGCGGTAGTCAATACACACACGCCAACCGGTGACTGTACGGGAATGAATAAGCTCGTTTTTCTCGTTCATGAGAACAGTCATCCCACCCTTTTAGGGACGACTTGAGTGGGACTAACCCACAAGGAATCGGATATTGGATATATTAGCCCGGCCTCCATCAATTTAATTACCTCCTTCCTAACCACCTCCTTCATGTTAGGATTTAGACGCCTTTGAGGTTGCACTACTGGTTTAAATTCGTCTTCCATGAGGATCCGGTGTGTGCAAAATGTGGGCTAATCCCCTTGATATCGGACAATCTCCAAACTATAGCATCTTTGTGCTTCCGAAGCACCTCAACTAACCTACCCTTCTCCTCCTCCGTCAACTTAGAAGAGATGATGACGGGCAAACTCGACTCCTCTCCTAAGAAGGCATACTCTAAATGGGATGGTAGAACCTTAAGCTCTAAAGGTGCCAACTCCAAGGGTTTATCCTCTACTTCTTCCCTAACCTCACACAACTCTGAAGTTTCCGGAATCCACTCCGGATCATTCCCAACTTCCTCTTCCTCTTCCTCTTCCTCACTTCCAAACTCAATCTCATCTCCACCCACTAGATCACTCCCACTAATGTAACTAACACACTGATCGACATATGACATGACGGAGTCTAAAAAATAGACGGAGTGACACGGACCACTATGATCATCACTACCACTAGGGTGTTGCATGGCTCTATCTATCTCGAATGTGACAATCTCGTCACCCGCACGTAGTGAGATCTTACCGTCGTAGACATCAATGATTGCCTTGGCGGTTCGAAGGAAAGGATGACCTAGAATGATTGGAACCTTTTCGTCGGCTTCCATGTCTAGGACGACAAAATCAACCGGAAAGACGAACTTATCGACCTTGACTAAAAGATTCTCGATGATACCCCTAGGATACTTGACCGAATGATCGGCCAATGATAACGACATACGTGTGGGTGTAAGCTCTCCTAGACCTAAATGCTCGTAAAGTGAAAATGACATCAAGTTGATGCTAGCTCCTAGATCGGCTAGGGCATGAGCGAGAGCAACGGCGCCCCGAAAAAAACATGGAATGGTGAAGGTGCCCGGATCGGTTAATTTTTCCGGTAGCTTGTTCAAAACTACCGCTGAACAACCACCGGTCAATGGAATGTTCGACAACTCACCTAGCCTATCTTTCCGCTTGAGAAGATCTTTGAGGAATTTCGCATACTTAGGCATAGATTGCAAGGCCTTGATGAACGGAAGATTTATCTTTAATTGCTTAAACATATCTAAGAAATGCTCGTACTCCCTAGCATATTTCTGATGCTTGAGACGAGCAGGGTACGGGGCACGCGAATGATCAACCAAGGATGGCTTGACTCCTACTGGTTGTTTTTCTACTCTCTTTTCTACCTGAAACTCCTCGGTTTGTGCGGTACTTACTAGGACTAGACTATCGTGCACCTTACCGGGAGCTTCCATCTCAATCTCCTCGTCTACCTCTTCCTCACTCTCTACTTCCACTCTCTCCCTAACTACCTCTCCTAAACTCCTACCGCTCCTAGTAGTGATGGCCTTGGCCGAATGATTGGTCGGGTTTTGGTAAGTGTTACCTGAGAATTGTCCAGAAGGTTATTCTTGCAATTGTTTGGAAATACCACCTAACTGTCTTTGAAGATCTAAAAGAGCCGCCTGTTGGTTTTTATTGTGAAGTTCTTGATTCTTATTTAAGTTTTCTTGATTTTTCACGAAAACATTAAGATCATTTAAGGCTTTCTGAGTGGCTTGCTCCTTAACCATGATTTGAGCGAACATCTCCTTGACCCTACTCATGTCGGAGGACTTTTCACTACCCTGACCCTCCTGATTCGACCCCGAATGACTAAACTGCCCCTGTTGATTAGGACCTGAACTAGTGAACAAACCTTGCTCCCTGTTTTGATACTGACCCGATGAGAAACCAGGGTGGTTACCGGAAGATCGGAAGTTATTGTTATTGTTGTTTCGCCAGTTAGGGTTATAATTTGAATTATTGTTAAACGGACCCCTATTCTGACCGGCTATGAACTCTACATGCTCTAACGTAATGGTGGGACAATCTACGGTATCATGACCCCCTCGACAAAGCTCACACCTATCGACTTTTTTCTTAATCTCATAAAGCTCATTTGTGAAAGTTTTCTCCATCCGATCTAGCGCAGCAGCCACCGTTGAGTCCAAGCCAACTTGGTTCACCCCCCGAGTAGTCGAAGAGGTGCTAGTAACAGGAATGGAATTCCTGCCGGTGGTGCTATAGTCCATTTCGGAATGGGCGAAACTCTCAAACAGATCATTACACTCAGCTGTTGACTTCTTTCCCATGAGTTGCCCTCCAGCCGACGTGTCAAACTGGGCCTGGATCTCTCGGGTGAGATCGTTGTAGAACTTCTCTACAAGTGCCCAATCAGACAAGCCATGTCGTGAACAACAAGCAAGTAGGGTTTGGAACCATTCCCAGGCGAGGTCGTACGGCTCATCAAGGTCCATTCGGAACGAATGAATCTGATCGCGTATATGGGATGCCTTGGCGGGTGGGTAATATTTAGCTAGGAAGGCATCTCATAACCGGCCCAAGTAGTGAAAGAACCTGATGGCTGTGAATCAAACCAGCCGGCTGCGCGGCCATCAAGTGAGAATGGGAAAACCTATAAGTAACGCGCATCAGCACTGACTCCTTCAATAGAGAAGGTGCCACAGAGACGAGTGATGCGGTTAATGTGAGCTGGCGCGTCCTCATCATCACGATCATGAAATTGACAAGAGTTGGTAATAGCGGTCATGATATAGGATGGGATCTGCCAAGACTTTTCGTTGGTGATTTCGGGTAGGCGGATGGGTGAGCGAGCACCGGTGAAACCGATGTTTGCTTGTTGGTAAACGGTTCGGTTGGCCATTTGAACAACGGTTTGTGGGCTTTAGGGACGGGAGGGTGGTGGGGAGTTTTGTGGGGATGACTTCGGAATGTAGTCAAAGTTCGGTAGTTTAGATTGTGGTGTAGAGTCAAATGGGTGGAAGATGATGGTAAGGGAGTACTAACCTTAAACGAAAAGGAAGAGAAGGATGACTTGTCTGTAGGTGGCTTCAACGGAGGACCTTGCGAGCGTGTATGGGGCATCCACTGAAAAAACAAAAAATGAACAAGTAAGAAGACTCTATAAACGACTTGACATAACCAAAAAGGAAAAACTAAATTATATTAGACTCCTACGACTCAAACACGACATATAGCACGTATGCTATCACGAAAATCAAAACAAAGTAATTAACGCAATCGCCAAGAGTCCCCGGCAACAACGCCAAAAACTTGATGTGCTAAAAGTAGTTTAATAAAACAACTGAAATTAACCTAAATCTAGACTCAAAGTAATACTCTAGATTCACTAAAACGAACTAAACTACTAACCGGAAAGTGTACCGATCGACTCTAGTATAGCTAAAGTAAGTCCGGATATCGAACCTACGAGACTCTACTAATTAAATTAACTACTTTATTTAGACTCTGACAGACACGGACTAAAATGTTGTTGTTTGATGGGGGGGGGGGGGTTTCTAACAAATTCCTAAGAAAACAATTTAAAAACTAACTAAGATTAACTAAGTTAATTAAACGAATTACTTAAGATTTAACTCTGATGGTGAGAAAATACTACCTAGACTGGAATCCTGTTTGCTTCAAGTAATGATTTTTAATTAGAAATTGTCAACCAGGGAACCGGGATCATAAAGTTCTCGCCTTTCAGAATATCTAAAGGACCCCTGACCCTTCTCAAGAGCACACAGGGATACCCTAAAGGTTGTTAAATTACCGGTTATTAGACTCCCTCACAGGACCTCTAATGGGTTTATGGAAGTACCTTGCAAGACCCACTCCCTCACAGGATCTGAGTCAAAGGTAAACTTGGACTTCTAGTTAGACTCGCTAGACAATAGCCAACATGTTTACTTTCTAAGAAAGCTCCTACCTTGCAGCTTAATGACTTAGACCTAGCGATAACCTCGCACCTCACAGCTATTGATGATTAGTAGAACACTTGATTTTATACGTTTACCGATTATAACTTCTAAGGTTTATTACGTAGTTCAACCCTAAAGACTCTAGCTTTATTATGTGATATAGACACTCACCAAAAACTAGATCCTAGCAAGACTCTCTTATGTGATAAAGACCGTCACCAAGAATCAAGCGAAGCATAATCAATGAACAAATACCCTCAAGCATGCACACACATTTAAACAAAAGAATAAGTCGCTTACAACCTCATAAACAATCCATAGCATCTATAAATCACATAAAAATCAAAACTTTAACACAATCATTCATCCAATCTAGGTAGTTCAATAAAATTAGCCAAACAAAGTCATTGAAAGTATCAAACACAAGTATGAATCAAGAGTATTGAACATCATATGAGTAAAAGCAAGAATAAAGAACACCTGAATGGTAAATCACCAAGCCGAATGCTTCCTAGCTTCCAATCCTCAACGTGCAGCTCCGAATACTCGAAAATACCCAAAAAGTTGATAACTTTGCGTCTCAAGCTCTCCCAATTCATCCAACTAGGGTTATGGACAAGATAATGATGCTTTTATAGGTCTGGAAGAATTATGCAGCAACCAACAATCAGAATTCCCGGAAAACACCCCGTTGCGTCGCGCGACGGGTGAAAGACATGAGCTCCGCGCAGCACGACGTTATAAAAAAAATTGATTTTCCTTTCCCAACCTTGGCGTAGCGCGACGGTGTATTCATATGCCTGTCGCGCTACACCTAGCCCTGTTTTCTCCAGAAAGTTTCGAATTTTTCATCAGTATTTCAGCTCCAGCTATTCCAACTTTCATCCTTAACTTCTCCCAAGCATAAAATCAACATTTTCAAGCATATTTCTGCACAGAGACCCTGTACACGACAAAGTATCAAACTCCTACGAAATAACTACTAAATTCAAACAAACTCAAACGAAAATTAAATAAACTCTACATGATAAATAGATGTATTTCGCAATACAGTAATCCTCACCATGATGGTTTGGTTATTACCTTATATATCGCTAACCATTTTGTACGCATGATATTGGTGGACAACGGGAGCTCGGTCAACATCATCCAGTTATAGAACCCTGAAAAGGATGAACATCCTATAAATGGATATTACCTCGAAATCCACCGTGCTTGTAGGGTTCAGTGGAGAGGCAAAGAACAGTGTTGGAGAGATAAAGCTACCTGTCTACGTTGAGGGAGTAAATTATATGCAGCAATTTTGTGTTATGGATTCATTATCCTGCTACAATATTATATTAGGCAGGCCATGGATTCATGATATGAGAGCCGTGCCTTCCACTTATCATCAATGTGTTAAGATTCCAACTCCTTGGGGGGTAGTCAAGGTGGAAAGCGACCAACAAGAAGCAAAGGAATACTATTCCTCCTCGATGAAGGCGTCAACAAAATCCAGGGCAGGATAGCAATTAAAGATACAAGCCCAGGATATTGTGGAAACTTCTGAGCAGGATGTTAAAAGAATTATCCTGGATCTGGATAATCCTGATATCTCGGTGCTTGTAGGGACCAATATCCCTCAGGATATTGAGAGTCAACTTACTAACCTTTTGAAATGCAGGATGTTCATGTTTGCATGGAAACATGAGGACATGACAGGTATATCGAAAGATATTATAACTCACAAACTTAGAATTGACAGGTCTTTCAAGCCAATTCTGCAAAAGAGGAGGAAATTTTCTCCTGAAAGAAATGCGATTATACAAGAGGAGGTTGAAAGATTATTGAAGTCTAGGATGATTAGGGAAGTCAAGTTCCCTAAATGGCTAGCAAACGTAGTAGTGGTTCAAAAGAAGAATGGAAAATGGAGAGTTTGTGTAGACTACACAGACCTCAATAAATCCTGTCCTAAAGATCCATTCCCATTACCTCACATAGATTCGATGGTAGATGCGACTGCCGGCCATGAAATGCTGACCTTTATGGATGCATCTTCAGGATTTCAACAGATCCAAATGGAGCCATCTGATCAGGAAGATACAGCATTCATGACACCTATAGGTATATATTGTTATACTGCCATGCCTTTTAGTTTAAAAAAATGCAGGTGCAGCATACCAAAAGTTAGTCAATATGATGTTCAAAGACAAACTGGGGGCCACAATGGAGGGGTATATTGACGATATGGTGGTAAAATCCAAGAAAGCTGAGGATCATCTTCAGGATCTTGAATGTGCATTCAATATCCTGGACCAGTATAATATAAAGCTGAATCCTGCTAAGTGTCACTTCGGAGTGGGGGCAGGAAAATTTCTAGGATATGGTGACTAAGAGGGGAATAGAAGCAAGTCAAGAACAAATTAAAACTGTCCTAGATCTCAAATCACCATCCAATATGAAGGATGTTCAAAGGCTAACAGGAAGAGTAGCGACATTAAACAGGTTCATATCAAGATCCTCAGAAAAATGCAAGGAATTTAATGATATCTTGAAGAAAAACAAAAAGTTTGAATGGGGTGAAAGACATGAAGCTACCTTGCAAAAGTTGAAGCAATATCTTTCAAGTGCACCTCTGTTGATGAAGCCTGAGGATGGTGAACCCTTATCCCTATATCTTGCAGTATCAGGGAATGCAGTAAGTGCTGTTTTGGTAAAGGATCACGAAGGTCAACAATATCCTGTTTATCATGTTAGTAAAGCTTACTAGATGCTGAAACCAGATACTCACATTTGGAAAAACTAATATTAGCTCTAGTCATGGCATCAACTAAACATAGACATTACTTTGAAACACATAGGATTCGTGTTAAAACCAATTACCCTGTTAAAAATGTGCTTAGGAAACCCGAAATGTCTAGTAGAATGGCTAAATGGTCCGTTAAACTAAGTGCTTATGATCTAGTATATGAACCTAGAAATGCTTAAAGTCTCAGTCTCTAGCAGACTTTGTGGCAGATTTTAGTAGTGATATTCAAAATTAAGCTGACCTAGAAGTACAACAATTAGGTGAGGATTCAGGATGTTGGATATTGTGTACTGATGGTGCATCTAATATAAGGGGTGTAGGATTAGGAATACTACTAAAATCACCACAGGGGGACATATTACCCCATGCTATTAGATGTGAATTTCCTGCTACTAATAATGAAGCAGAATATGAAGCCCTGATAGCAGGATTAGAATTGGCTAAGAATAAGAACGTTAAGTGTTTGCAAGTGTATGTTGACTCCCTGTTGATTACTAACCATTTCAATGGATCTTATACAGTCAAAGGTGAAAAGTTAGCTGAATATCTTGAAATTGTTAAAAAATTAGCAGGATACTTCGAAAATTTTACACTTGAACAGGTACCAAGAGAGGAAAATGCTGAGGGCGACGCTCTAGCAAATCTAGGATCTACTGTCAGGATACCAGAAGGAACTCAGATACCAATATTACATATCTTGTATCCTGCGACGGAACTCTTGAAGTTTCAGGATAAGGAGGTAACAACTGTTCAGGATCCTGATGAAGAATATCCTGATAAGGATCCGGAATCCTGGATGACTCCAATTGTGAAGTACCTTGAAAAAGGAGATGTCCCAAAGGACGAAAATTCCAAGGCTTTCAGAATGAAGGTATCCCGCTTTACTATAATAAATGATGTTTTGTATAAGAAATCCCTTGCAGGTCCATATCTGAGGTGCTTGGAAGATCCTGAGACCAATGAGGTACTTCAGGATATACACGAAGGAGATTATGGCAACCATACTGGGGGCAGATCTTTATTCCCTAAGGTATTGAGAACATGATACTACTGGCCGACCATGAGGAAGGACGCTGCAGAGTATGCTCGAAAATGTGATGCATGCCAGAGACATAGCAATATACTACATCAGCCTGCAAAACCATTATATCCTATCATATCTCCTTGGCCATTTATGAAGTGGGGGATGGATATAGTGGGAAAACTCCCAAAGGCTCCTGGAGGAAAGGTTTTCATGCTAGCAATGACATATTATTTCTCTAAGTGGGTTGAAGCAGAAACATTTGTCCAAGTTAGGGATCAGGAAGTGGTGTCTTTTATCAAGAGGAATATCCTGACAAGGTTGGGATACCGGCCGAGATAATCTGCGACAATGGTTCCCAATTTATCAGCAAAAGGACTACTAATTTTTGCAAAAGTTGGGGAATTAAGATGATCACGTCAAAACCGGTGTATCCTCAAGCTAATGGACAAGCAGAATCCTCGAAAAAGATAATTGTCAATAACTTGAAGAAGAGATTAGGTGCTAAGAAAGGAAAATGGGCAGAAGAATTACAATATGTCCTATGGGCTGATAGAACAACTGTGAAGAATGCTACTGGGCAAACCCCATTTTCTTTGGTATTTGGGGCAGAAGCAGTGTGATTCCAACAGAAATGGTGATACCCACAGCTAGGTCAAGCCTACGGGATCCTGAAGCGAATCCTGAGACTTATGTCAAGAACTGGATACTGTTGATGAAACTAGAGATACAACAAAGCTAAGGATGGCGGCATATCAACAAAGGATAGCCAAATCGTACAACAAGAATTTAAGAACTAGGAGATTCCAAGTTGGAGATTGGGTATTGAGAACAGCGTTTCAGAATACAACTAATCCTGCTGATGGGAAGTTAGCTCCAAAATGGGAAGGACCATATGAGATTGAGTCAGAATCAGGAAAAGGAGCATACCGGCTCAAGACCATGAAGGGAGATATGATACCAAGATCCTGGAATGCTATACATCTTAAGGCTTATTTCAAGTGAGTTTAGAATTTGATTTGTGACACAGGATGGTATGAATTCTATATCTTTTAAATATATATCTTTAGTTTGAGTTATTTTTCTTTGAAACCCAATACTGACTTAAGCATCGAAGGGGTGTTAGCCAAGCTAACACCCACCTTAGTTTAAAGGTGTTTTGTAGGATATGCTTCAAGATACTTGCTCAAGATGAATCGAAAGATTAGAGGACTGGCCCCCTCTCTCACGTTTAAGGGATTCAGATCCCTTCCTAGGTTTAAAGGTATTCACCTTTCTTCCAAATTGGGTTTAAACACCTCGCCTGGAGCGCAAGTATCCGGGTATAGTTCAAGATGGCGGGACCAGTTCATGTAAAAGTGGCTGATAATTTCGTTGTTGTTGGTTATATCCCGGATCCTTACGGTATATGAGGATTGATCACCCTCTCTCGCGAAAGGGTATTTTCATACTCTCTAAGGTTTAAAGGTTTTCACCTTTCTAAGTCTTGGAGTTTATACACTCCCGCCTGTAGCGCACGAAAACAAGGGTTTATCCTCAGGATACTAAGGGTTTATCCCCAGGATACTAAGGGCTTATACCCAGTGAAACTATAGTTTTTGGAAGATTTCATGAATGTGACCATGATCACACACATCCTTTCATGGAGAAAGCGTTACAAAATTTGATCATTAAGTGAAGGCATACTCAAATATGTCATATACTGATGCAACATCCTGCACAGACAGCGGACATCCACGCTGGGCACATTGCAAAGGATTCAAAGGTTGGAATCGAAAGTTTTTGCCTAAGTATTCCTGGAAATATAAATTGTTCAAGTGCAGGAAAAGTAAAATTGTTTAGGGGATTACAGACCATTCAAGTTAAAAAAAGTGGGCTCCAGCCTAAGCAATAATATCCATCATTGCCAAAGTCGATGCCCTCACACAGCGGCATCTTCACCAACCTTCTTCACTTCTTCAGCATCATCAACCACATTCTCACCACCAGCATCAGCACCTTGATCACCAGCACCAGCATCAGCTAAGGATCCTTGGGAGCCTCAACCGCAACTTCAACCGCCTTGGAAGACTCTGCAACCGCTGGCTTGGCAGGATACTCCACAGGTTTACCTCCTAGGTCCTTTAGCTTTGCCTCCCAAGCGCCGATGTTCCAGGCAGGGCATTCGAAGCCCGCAACTCTGGCTTCATACGCCATTTTCAGCCTGGCTTGGAGGAGGGAAATCACGACAGAACCTTTGAGGCCTTCCCGGTAGGAGTTCATATCCTGCTCATGCTGGAGTTGGGCTACATCCACCTTGGCCTGGGCATCCTGATTAGCCTTTTGGATGGCAGCCTGAGCTTCCTGAGTCATAATGCTGGGATTTGGCGGCGGCAATCTTTTCATGGTTCTTGATCGTGACTTGAGCTTCCTTCAGCTTGGCCTCTAGTATCTTGTTGACCCCACATGCGTCCTCGTAAAGATGCGTCAGGCGACCGAGACCCTGCAGTCTGAGATACAGGTATCAGTACATATATAATATAATCAAGATATCTGTTCAGCATATATGTACAGGATACAGGATAAGGATATTCACCTGGTTGAGAGAAGAAGTCATTAAGGCACTGGACTCGAGGAATCCCTGGTTCTTGTAGGGAAAAGCCTCACCGGTAGCAGGGGAGTCTGTTTCTTTTCTCTTTAGAGAGCTGGTAGCACGTGGCTTTGTGGCAGGGGAAGGCTTAGGCATGGTCGTGGCCTTGGAACTGGTGGCTAGCTTGGATGCAGTGGATGGCTTGCTGGATTCCTTCTTCACTTGGACAGGGCCAGAGTAGCTGTCAAGTTCTTCAAGGTCGAAAACTTCAGGCTTTTTGACTGGATCTGCATAAAGTGGAAAATTCTTAATCTTAACTTTAATTTTATAAACACATAGTTATGTACGGAAATATGTAATCTCTACCAGACATATTGGATGAAGAGTATTGGCTTGAACTTGAGTGAAGGGACGTGAAACTTCTATCACTTTAAAGTAATTTGTAAATTGCTTTAATTCTTTCCTCGGACTCTGCAGTAGGAGGGGCTCGTTCCTTGAGATTCACTGCAAGAAAAAGGAAATATCAAGATGTCAGTTCAGGATGTAAGATCGGGATACATTTGGGGATATCCCTAAAACCCTAAATCCTACCAGTGGTCAGCCACTTCATCGGAAGGTCAACACCTTCGTCGATGGAGTCCCTCTTAACAAAGAAGAACTTGCATTTCCAATCATCCTCATTTTTTGTCACTTTGAGGATGAGGGGGTTGTTAGAGGTGGAAAAAAGCAAGAATTGACTAGAACCGTGTGAACTTAGGCGATAGGCAATGGGTATATCCTGAATGCACAAGTCAGGGATGTGATGGGTCTTGATCCGGTCAAGTACAATCAATACCCTCCAGATCATAGGCATGGTTTGAGCAAAGCTAAGGCCGGTGGTACGAAAAAACTGCATGATAAACTCAAGAAATGGGTATCGAAGGCCTAAAGAAAAGGGGTAGGCTAGAAAATAGATCCACTCCTTGGATACCGCATCTGATCGTAGATTCCGGTCAAATGCTCGGATAATTGCCCCGTCGGGAAAGGCGCAGGAAGCCCTGAGAGAGGCGATATCAGCATTATCGAAGGAGCACACCTCCTTCTCTGGATTCTTGAGAAGATTCTGGTCGGTGAAAGTCGGGGTGGAATCGCCGGTATGTGATCGCGTTCGAGTAGCCATGGAGGAATCGAGAACGGAACAAAAGAAACGAAGAGAAATTAGGAAAACGAGGGAGAAAATACCTGAGAATTCCAAAAATGTTATGATAAGTATCCAAAGAAAAGGAGAAGATATAGGCAAGAGATAAACAGCAATGAGTAAAAATCACGTTGGAAGTTGCACCAAGTCACATCAATCTCTAATCCCATTAATAGCATCGAGTGGCATAAAGAAAAAATATATCCGTTTGGACTAGAGAATCCCAACAGCTATATTTTTTGGGACAATTGTTATGGGTGGAATTTTCTGACTCATATACTGAGGATATATCTTGACCTTACATATTGATTACAGCGACCAGGATACTGAACCAGGATATTGGTAACATCCTGCGGGAGTATCCTACTCGTTACTAATGATTTTCTTTGGATGCAAGGTACCAACGTTCACAGGGCTTAGTCCTCTTGAAGACTCGGTCATGACGGTTGAAAGAAAGATGTTGGAGGCTGGAAGAAATGGTCTACAACGGTCAAGAGGGAATATTCGAAGGATCCCTAAAATGTAGGATAGTTACTTAGTCTTGTTTACTATTTAAAAGACACTTGGATCAGCAGTATGACACACATCATCTCGCACTCTTCCACTTTCTGATTACAGAAGCACTCGAAAACACTCACTGCACTCACATTATTCAAACATTGTAACACCTAGAGCTGATCCAAGCAGTATCTCGAAGTTGTATCCTGCTGTTTGATCAATAAGAAGAACAAGGCAGCTGGCGATTGTGAGCTCCCGAGGTTTTATGCCGGCGATCTAGATTGATCAAGGGCTTTCCTCGTATATCACGTGTCAACCTTTACTTTATTGCATTATTTTTACGAATTGATATAGTTCTGTGTCCTGGAACTATATCCTGAAACTGCTTATATTTTTAATCAAGTTAACACATTTTTATCCAATCTACATAGCACACTACCTCACAAAACTAATTTGTTCACTAAATTGATTTGGTAATTTTTTACCAAAACAATGACAACTAAAAAAACCAAAAAAAATTGTGTTGTATTTCTATGTTGTATAGCATTTTTGTGTTGAACTATTTGTACTATTTTTTTTGCTATATATGCTCGATATTTTGTGTGTTGAAATTTTTGTACTAGATTTTTATGCTATATTTTTTGTATGTGGTTTTTTTGTTGTAGATTTTTGTATTATATTTTTGAGAAAACAAAAGGGTGAAAGGTTGTGTTTTAGGACCAAAACGTCCTTCCATCCTACTTACAAAGATAGTCACATGTCATTTCTACAATTCTTCTTAGGCTACTTAGACAAAATCCACTTTTTAATGGATCCTTACCCTACACACACACATACACACACATGCACACACACATTTAAAAAGCATTACACTTAAGGTAAAATGGTTACACAACATATATATGTAATTACGCACAGTAATAAATAACGACATATAATAATTACGCACTCGTAAAGTTAATTAAATATAAAAATTACGCAGCTTGTAAAAATATAATTTGAATATGGAATTTTTTTATTTATGTAATACGTGATTACTTGTTTATAGTGTATGCGTTTGTGTGTTCTCTGCCATATTGTACCAAATTGATTAATGAGCAAACCATGTTTGACCATGAGTTCATCAAACCTTTACACAGGTTTCGGCTTATGTTAAATAGACCAACTATGCTATTTATTACTATATATAAACGGGATCCGGAGAAAACGTTTTGAAGTGTGAGAACAGTGAGAACGGATCCTGGCCCATCAGTTGGTAGAGCTGCGTGCACGTATACGAGAGGTCCCGAGTTCGAACCTCACTCAGCGCATAGAAAACACAGTCTGACCGGTCAAGACCCGGTCAACGGTCAACGGTCAAAAAGTCAACTTTTTTTATTTTCTTTTTTTATTTATTTAATTGGAAAATTATTTAAAAATACTTAAAAATAAGATTATAAAAGTTAGAAAATTTCCTTAAACACACGAAAATAAATCTAAAAATCTCATTTAAGAGCACTAATTAAAAATATTAATCTCAAATAAAATTTATTTATTTATCGAATCATTTTGTTATTATCTAGGTTAGTTGTTCCCTCGTCGATTGAATCATAAATTCGTGCGCATTCATCGTCATCAAAGAACGCACCCATTGTGAGTGAATCTCTACCAATTCCCCGTTTTAATCATGTTTTGGGTGTATCATGTGTCGTATAATTCTTTTAGTATATTTAAACACTTGTGCATACATCATATTCGTGATCAAATGTGTATCAATTGTTGTGTGGATTATATGTAGATTGGATTTATCATTTTCAATGCACGCATATCATTAGGCCTATCAGTTCCCCGTGGGAGACGGGTTGAGCATCAGGTGCCTAATAAGAACGGCTCCGTTTGATTGAGCCTTGATCTCACATTCATCATCATTCATATCATATACTCATCCAAAGTGGTTTGTGTTTGTTTTATCTATATATGTTTGCTCACATGTGATTATTGCACAATTTTTCCTTATTAAATAAAACAAGAAATTAGTAACAATGTTTTTTATCAAGGTTCACTCGCCAACTTTTGTTGACCCAAAATATCCCCCATTTTACACATGATACAGGTGATCCAGCTGAGACAAGAAACACATAGGAAGGCCTAGAAGAATAAACAAGTTTAAGCTTTGAATAATTATATAGTTTCAATTTCTTGTAATTGTATGAATTTTGTTTTGGATATTTAAGTTGTAATTTGAATTTAATAAATATGAAACATCTTAGTAAACATCATGAGCTTTGGTGATAACCCAATTATGCCCCGACTCTTATTCCGCTGCGGGTCGGGGTGTGACAGATTGGTATCAGAGCCATGACTATAGGGATATAGGATAGGTTATTAGACCCTTAGAGCCTATACTATAGTTGATTAAAATTTTAAATTGCTTATGCGTTACATACAAAATTCATGATGTTTATATGCTTTATGTTTATTGTTACACTCAATGTTATGCAAGCATGCTCACAAATACATAATATTATACAATGCTCATCATGAATCATATCCTCATAACATATCATATCCATGAGAGCACACACCTCAAGATTACCATGATTTTTGCAATGATTTTTGTATTTTCAAATCACATCAGAGTGAGTTCTCATGACGGGCATGTAGTAACTGGAAGGGTACGAGTACCGGTAGTCGGAACGTCCTGTCTAGGCTTGGCATTCGTATAAATCCAAAATAAAGGACCAGTTTGCCTACCTGGGGACTAACGATGAGAGTACGAAGGACCTATTAGGCCAAAGCATGCTATACCAAACGTCGTGTGAGCTAACCCCACTTTGAGTTGTCATTGTGTCTACACCTGGACACCCTCCTACCATACATCTCGCAATTATATTTTCTGATTTTATTCGGGTGGTGCGAGTGTTAATCCGCCAACACCAATGTGAATCCTACCAAGCCCAATAGTCATGGGGGCCCACATGACTACACAGGCGATGGTATGGGGGACATTGGAGGCCCAAACATGAGCAAACCCAAGACATCCTATAGATGTAGTTGCATTATTTTCAGTTATGTTATTTTTCATTCTTTTAACGACACATGACACCTAGAAACTTCTTAAACTCACAATCTTCCTATGTATGTTCCTGTAGATGTCGGCTAGGCAACTACGTGGAGGCAGAAAGTCAGGAAGATCAAATGAACGCTTGGCCACACAAATTGCTAAACAAATGGCCGCAGTGCTTCTTGACATCGTGATTCAAGTTCAACAAGCTCTCACCGCAAATCCCATCAACCCTCCCAATCAAGAAGGCCAGAGAGTCGCCAACCCTCCCTCCAAAAAGTGCTCCTACAAACACTTCAAATCTTGCGATCCCCCAAAATATGAAGGGAGCGAAGGTGTTACCGCCCTCCTTCACTGGTTTGAAGAAATGGAAAATACTTTCCTCAATTGCGATTGTCCCGAGGATCGCAAGGTACGTTATGCAACTGGAAGACTGTTTGGGGTAGCCCTTACCTGGTGGAACACGGAAAAGGGTAAACGAGGAGTTGAAGATGCCATGGCCTTAACATGGGAAGAGTTAAGGGAACTCATGACCAGACGCTTCTGTCCAAGAAGCGAAATCAAAAAGCTGGAAGACGAATTTCACTCACTAAAACAAAAGGAAGGATATCACACTTCCTATAATAAGAGATTTCTCGAGCTAAATCAGATGATCCCTAATTTGTTCACCCCCGTGTACCGCTTGGTTGAACACTACATTCGAGGTCTTCCCTCGAAAATTCAAGACTCGGTTTTAAGCACTTCGCCTGCATCACTTGAATCCGCGATGGAGTTAGCTACAGAACTCACTGAAAATCGCATTCGAAACGGCAAGTTCAAGGATGAAAAGAAGAAAGCACCTATAGAGACCTCAACTACGAACCACTCAGTCTCATCCTCAAGGTTTGCTGGTAAGAGGAAACGTAATGGCAAGAATTTTGCTGTCACTCAAGCCAACCCTCCTATCACTGCTGCACCAATCACCCAAATTGCTCCTTCGACTGCACCATTTAAAAAGCCATACACCGGCCCACACCCAAAATGCAACCGTTTTCAATACCATCACCCTCCCGAAACTCTTTGCCAACATTGCACCAGCTGTGGACGTGCGGGTCACACCATTCAAACTTGTCGCACTTTTCAACGAATGAACCGCAATCAACCCCCAACCCAAACCCACCATCAGATAGTGGGTCAAGCCCAACAACCCTTACTTCTACCATCTGCACAACACATAGCCCAATCCTACTACCAACCCAACTACCCCATGATGCAACCCATACGAGCTTGTTACAACTGTGGGGACCCAAACCACTTCAGAAACACTTGTCCACGCTTAGTGAACATCATCCATGCTCAAGCCCAAGCGAACCTAGTAAACCAAGCTAACCAAGCTCCTCCACCTGCCAGAGGAAGAGCTTTCAACATCAATGCCAACCAAGCTAGGGCTGACAACAACGTGGTTAATGGTACGTTTCTCATCAATGGTAGTTATGCATCCATGTTATTCGATACTGGCGCGGATAAGAGTTTTGTGTCCTTAGAATTTGAACCTATCCTCAACCAAACTCGTGTTAATCTCATGGAATCTCTAACGGTGGAAGTTGCTGACGGAAAACCCGTTTCATTGAATTCTATTATACGCAATTGTACCCTCACTCTAAACGATCACGATTTTCTAGTTGACCTCATTCCTATGAAGTTGGGAAGTTTCTATGTTATAATCGGTATGGACTGGCTCAGCCAGCATCACGCTGAAGTAGTGTGCCGCGAAAAGTTCATTCGCATTCCTATTGCAGACGATCAGACCCTACGTATTTTTGGAGAAACCCCTTCGAGAGGACTCAAATTAATGTCCTGCCTTCAAGCCCGAAAATATCTCCGCTAGAACTATGTCGCATTCCTAACTCACGTCGTCAAAAAGGGAAACAAGGAGAAGAAACTCGAAGATATCCCCGTTGTGAAAGAATTCCCACAAGTCTTTCCCGACGATATTTCAGGACCCCCTCCTGTAAGAGAAGTCGAATTCCGCATCGATCTTGTACCTGGCGCTACACCAGTCGCAAAATCTCCTTATAGGTTAGCCCCATCCGAAATGCAAGAGCTGGCCAGTCAACTGCAAGAGCTGACTGACAAAGGATTCATACGTCCTAGCTCCTCGCCTTGGGGTGCACCTGTCCTCTTTGTGAAGAAGAAAGATGGAACGTTTCGCATGTGCATTGATTATAGAGAACTCAACAAGCTAACGGTTAAAAATCGCTATCCACTACCTCGCATCGATGACCTCCTAGACCAACTTCAAGGCGCCACCTGCTTTTCAAAAATCGACCTTCGTTCTGGTTATCATCAGCTCAGAGTACATGAAGAAGATATCTCAAAGACCGCCTTCCGGACTCGTTATGGTCATTACGAATTCATGGTCATGCCATTCGGTTTAACCAATGCCCCCGCTGTCTTCATGGATCTAATGAATAGGGTATGCAAACCCTACCTCGGCCGTTTCGTCATAGTCTTCATCGACGATATTCTTATCTACTCCAAGTCTAAATCTGATCATGAGCGACACCTTCGACTCATCCTTACACTTTTAAGGACTGAAAAGCTCTACGCTAAGTTCTCAAAATGCGAATTCTGGTTAAGAGAAGTACAATTCCTTGGACATGTCGTCAATGACAAGGGAATACATGTCGATCCTTCAAAAATCAAGGCAGTACAGGAATGGCAAGCGCCACGTACCCCTACCGAAGTAAGGTCATTTCTTGGTTTGGCCGGTTACTATCGACGCTTCATTACCAATTTTTCCCGTATTGCTGTACCACTCACGACTTTGACTCATAAAGGAAAACCCTTCATATGGGGACCTAAACAAGAAGAAGCCTTCCAAACTCTAAAGCAAAAAACTTTGTGACGCACCTATCCTCACACTCCCTGAAGGTTGCGATGACTTTGTAGTATATTGCGACGCATCAGGGCAAGGGCTAGGCTGTGTATTAATGCAAAGAGGAAAAGTGATAGCCTATGCTTCTAGGCAACTCAAAGTTCATGAGAAGAATTACACCACCCACGACCTGGAACTTGGAGCCGTTGTGTTCGCTCTCAAGATATGGAGACATTACCTCTACGGTACCAAGTGTGAAATATACACTGACCACAAAAGTCTCCAACATATCTTCAACCAAAAGGAGTTGTTTATGAGGCAACGAAGATGGGTCGAACTTCTTAACGACTACAACTGTGAATTCGGTATCATCCTGGCAAGGCAAACGTGGTGGCCGATGCCCTTAGTCGAAAAGGTTATGCGAACTCCATTCATCTTCTATGTTCGCAAATCATAACCGACATCAAAGATCGAATCCGAGCAGCTCAACATGTTTCCGTAACGAAAAATGATGTACGCGATGAACTGTCAAGTGGAGCTGAACTCAAAATGGAAACCAAATCCGACGGTATTCTATACTATTTAAATCGCATATGGATTCCTGATCGCGATAACCTTCGTGATTTCCTCATGAATGAGGCGCACAAAACACGATACTCTGTACACCCAGGAGCCGACAAGATGTATCAAGACCTACGATACACCTACTGGTGGCCTGGCATGAAAAAGGATATCGCTGTTTTTGTTTCCAAGTGCCTTACCTGTTCCAAAGTAAAAGCTGAACATCAAAGACCTTCAGGACTTCTAGTCCAACCCGAAATACCTGTATGGAAGTGGGATAACATAACCATGGATTTCATTACCGGGTTACCTCGCACATCCAGTGGGTATGACACCATATGGGTAATAATCGATCGTCTTACAAAGTCATCTCATTTCATCCCGATTCGCGAGGACTTCAAGAACGAGAAGTTAGCTCGTATCTACATCAGCGAGATCGTAAGCCGTCATGGTGTACCATTAAGCATCATTTCAGACCGTGATGGTCATTTCACTTCACGAACATGGCGAGCCGTACAAACCGCCTTGGGTACACGATTAGACCTCAGTACCGCTTTTCATCCTCAAACTGATGGTCAATCTGAACGCACCATTCAAACCCTTGAAGACATGCTGCGAGCATGCGTCATAGATTTCAAAGGGAACTGGGACGCGCATCTACCATTAGTTGAATTTCGTACAACAATAGCTATCATTCAAGTATTGGCATGGCTCCTTTCGAAGCTTTATATGGTCGTAAGTGCCGATCTCTAGTATGTTGGCACGAAATTGGGGAATCACAAATCACCGGTCCAGAATTAATTCAAGAAACAACCGACAAGGTCATTCAAATTCGAAACAATCTTCTAGCGGCTCAAAGTCGTCAAAAGAGTTATGCAGACAAACGACGAAAGCCTTTGGAGTTTGACATTGGTGATCAAGAACTTTTAAAAGTATCACCGTGGAAGGGAGTGATTCGTTTTGGCCAGAAGGGCAAGCTAGCACCACGCTACGGAGGACCTTTCAAGATACTCGAAAGAGTAGGTCCTGTAGCATACAAGCTTGACCTACCAGAAGAGCTCAACAGAATTCATCCCACATTTCACGTATCAAACTTGAAAACGTGCCTCGCCGATGAAAACCTCCATATTCCTCTAGAAGACATTCAGATCGATGAATCTATGCACTTCATTGAAAGACCAGTAGAAATCATGGACTTCGGAGAGAAGCGTTTAAGACGAAGTCGTATTCCAATTGTCAGGGTACGTTGGGAGTCAAAACGAGGACCTGAGTTTACTTGGGAACGTGAAGACTCAATGCGCGAAAAATACCCGCATCTTTTTCCTGTTACCACTACTACTTAAATTTCGGGACGAAATTTCTAAAAGTAGGGGATACTGTAACATTCGTCGAAAAACGGGTTTCCAAACCCGCTTCGTTTATTAATCAAATACTCAGTTATAATTTTTCGTTGCATATTTATTGCTCAGAAATTTTAAACAATACATAATTAATATATATATTAGAATTTTAAACCATAATTATTAAATAACAAAAAATAGTGAATTAAAAAAATAATGGAGACGCCAGGTTTCGAACCCGGATCACCCACAAACACACAACACACCGCTCCGCCACACACTATGTTTGTGATAAACACTAAAACAAATAACATATATAATAAAACCGAGAGTCAAACCCGGTAATCAACGCGCCAGAACTCGCAATCACCGGAAAATCCGGCAATCCGCGATTTTGGCCATATTCCTTTTGACTGAACCGCACAAATTGATGTCGACGTCGGTTATAACTGTTGCCGGCAATCAATTTCAGTCATAACCGACGGAAATCTTTAATCGCGAACCTTGACTCAATTCAAACCCAATTCAGCCTGTTTCCACTATAAATACCCACTTGAACACTCTGAAAATCCTTTCGCTCAGAACCACGATCGTTTCCGAAGCTTTATTCATCCCAAAACACGTCGCCGGAGATATTTGCATTCGCCGGACTTTCACCGGAAAACCAAGGCTTTACTTCTAATCGGTAAAATTCTCGACTCTTTTGTTTGTAATCCATTATTCGGCATGTATTAACCTTAATTATTCAACCAGAATCTGTCTCAGACAACGTCGCCGGAAAACCCAGCATTCACCGGAATATCACTAAAAAACCGAAGCCTCACTGTCGATCGGTATAATCATCTAAACCCTCTTGATATCTCTTGCTCAGTAACTTAATTTCATAACACAATGATCTAAACTGTTAAACAATTCACTCAGCCGAGAGTCACAAATCAGAGCCGACGACTCTTGCCGGAAATCAGGAGTAAACGCTCTGTTTTGGTACATTTTATTGATTAATTTCTTTATCTATTTCATTCCAACCAATTATAAGTTTTGATGATCGATTTAAACAGAACAGTCGGACTTCACTGTTTCTGAGTTCTTATAAATGAAGAAGACGAAGTTGAGTTGTGTATTAATATAATTAAAATCAGATAATTAAACGGGTTAGACACACAGTCCAGCGGTGGACTGTGTGCAAATATAACACGCACGTCCCGAGTTCGAATCGCACACTTACCGACTTTCAGAATTAAAACCAACATTTTTAGAACTGAATCAGAACAAGTCACAGAATGTTTATAAGAGTAATATAATCCGTTAGTTAAACAGATTAGACACACAGCCCAACTGGTTGGGCTGTGCGCACTCGAACCGAAGGACCCGAGTTCGACTCCGGGTCCCTGCAACCGGTTCGGCCATATAAATCATTTTTAATAAAAACCAAATAAGTTTAAAATTAATTAGTATATAAATATAATTAAAACAGAGAATATTTCGGGTTAGACACGTAGCTCAGTTGGTAGAGCTGCGTGCACGTATACGAGAGGTCCCGAGTTCGAACCTCACTCAGCGCATAGAAAACACAGTCTGACCGGTCAAGACCCGGTCAACGGTCAACGGTCAAAAAGTCAACTTTTTTTATTTTCTTTTTTTATTTATTTAATTGGAAAATTATTTAAAAATACTTAAAAATAAGATTATAAAAGTTAGAAAATTTCCTTAAACTCACGTAAATAAATCTAAAAATCCCATTTAAGAGCACTAATTAAAAATATTAATCTCAAATAAAATTTATTTATTTATCGAATCATTTTGTTATTATCTAGGTTAGTTCTTCCCTCGTCGATTGAATCATAAATTCGAGCGCATTCATCGTCATCAAAGAACGCACCCATTGTGAGTGAATCTCTACCAATTCCCCGTTTTAATCATGTTTTGGGGTGTATCATGTGTCGTATAATTCTTTTAGTATATTTAAACACTTGTGCATACATCATATTCGTGATCAAATGTGTTTCAAATGTGTATCAATTGTTGTGTGGATTATATGTAGATTGGATTTATCATTTTCAGTGCACGCATATCATGAGGCCTATCAGTTCCCCGTGGGAGACGGGTTGAGCATCAGGTGCCTAATAAGATCGGCTCCGTTTGATTGAGCCTTGATCTCACATTCATCATCATTCATATCATATACTCATCCAAAGTGGTTTGCGTTTGTTTTATCTATATATGTTTGCTCACATGTGTAACATTTGTATAAATCGGGTCTCCAAAACCCGCTTCGTTTTGTAATCAAATACCAAGATACGAAATTTCATTAAGTATTTATGAATATTTTGAGTTTAAACGTTACATAATTAATATATAAACTAAACTATAAAAATTATTTTTGATAAAAAGTTAAAATAAAATAAATAAAAAAAATTGGAGTTGACCGGACTCGAACCCGGGTCAACTGCCTCCAACGATTTATCTATCCGTTTCCAAACCACTCCGCCACAAGTTGTTTTCTGTTAGTATTATGAAACAATTAAATTTTATACGCAAACTCGGATTAACGGTTAACTGATATTTGAATAACGGAAATCGGTAAGCCAAATCGCCAGATCAGTTTTCGTTCGTTTAATTAACTTATAACCGACGCATATCGGTTTCTAACTAAAGTTTGGATTGAATGAACTTCAATTGTTGAGTTTTGAAACCGAAAGACATTCAAGTTGCAAATAATTCCGTCTCCAATCATATATACGATTCTGAACTGTCTCAAATACACTCAAAACCATTTTCGTCGCGTTTTCAAGTCATTTGAGCACAAGAAAACTGTCGCCGGAATTTTCTGCAACTCTCGCCGGAAAACCGTATTCAACATAAACCAGTAAGAATTTCCTCTCTTACTGTTTCAATCTATTGCTAGGACACTACTAACATTTTTCCGTCACTCAAAGTCAGTCACAGAAGACTTTGCTGGATTTCTGGTTTCGCCGGAGAAATTCTGGAATTTGCCGGAACCACGCTAGTTGACGGTAAACACATTCAATCGTGCTAATAACCCATGTACTCTGGTTCAATTTCAAATCTAACTCTTAAATTCTGTTGATTAGCCCTCTCAGCCGAAGTTTCAAAAAACAGAGTTTTCTGTTCTCGCCGGACTTCCTGAAGAAGACGACCTGTCCGGTATTCCTTTCCCCCAAACTGTTCGGTTGTTCATTCAAACTAGTAGGCTTGATACTTAAGTAGTAGAACCATGAATCAGTTGTCTGAGTAAAAACCAGTAATTGCAATGAAGAAGATGAATCTAAAAACGAGATAAGAATAAATAAAACTCGGATAATTAACGGGTTAGACACACAGTCCAGCGGTGGACTGTGTGCAAAGTTTATATACAAGTCCCGAGTTCGATCCTTACTACACACACGCTGCGTAATAACATTCCTTTTTATTCATAAAACTAACCGGGTTAGATTGAGTAGTTGTTAAGTATAATATAATTCAAGAATATAACCGGGTTAGACACACAGTCCAGCGGTGGACTGTGTGCAAACAAACTGCACGTCACGCGATCGAGTCTCGACACAAACACCGGTTCAATAAGAATAAAACGTTTTGTAAAATAAAGGAATTTTCGGTAAATTCGAATAAGTGTATTAATATAATTAAAACTAGATTTCTAACGGGTTAGTCACGTAGCTCAGTTGGTAGAGCTACGTGCGCGTGAACGGAAGGTCACCGGTTCGAATCCCGCTCGGCACAAGAATTACCGCTGACCGAACCGGTCAACGGTCAACGGTCAACGGTCAAACAGTAAAAAAAATATTATTTTTTTAAAATAATTGTTTGTTTTCATTTAAATTAAAAATCAATTAAAAATACTTAAAAATAACATTTTTAAGGATAGAAAATAGCCATACACTCACAAAAAATATATCTAAGAATCCCATTAAAAATCTTTAATAAATCCATCCATTTAATATATTTTTCCTATTATTATTTAGGTCAGTGATTCCTCGTTAACTTGTTTCGTCTAAATCGTGCGCATCTCACCAATTCAAATCCAACGCACCCAATGTGAGTGAACCCTTCAAATTCCCCGTTTTAATCACATTTTTGGGGTGTATCATGTGTCTTGTTCATTTACTTACTATAACTAAGTTATTGTGCATATATCATATCATGACATGTGTGTTATTTGTTGCTGTTAAATAGTTAGTATTGTTTGCAAGTTATTATTTCAGTACATGCAATTGCTGAGGCCGTAGCTCCCCATCCCTCGAGGTTGAGTTTGATCCCCATTTTATTATGCGGTTGATCAGGGCGTGCCCGCACGATCGGCTCCGTTGGATTGAGCCTTGATCGATTATTTATTCTCATTTTCAGTTCATGCAATATGCTCGGCTCCGTTTGATTGAGCCTTGAGTACACAGATTTATTCTCATTTTCAGTACATGCAATATGCTCGGCTCCGTTTGATTGAGCCTTGAGTACACAGATTTATTCTCATTTTCAGTTCATGCAATACGATCGGCTCCGTTTATTGAGCCTTGATCTCACAGTTCAGTTATGTTAATTATCATATGATGTTGGTATGTTCATGTATGTTATCAGTTGTTGATGTATGTAACCGATGTTGCCATTGCTTGATTTTCATACATATGCTCTTTTATGTTTATGCACAATATTTTTATTGATAAACTAACCAGAAAATCATTATTAAATGTTTAATCTATAAGGTTCACTCGCCAACTTATGTTGACCCAAAAACCTCCCATTTTTACACATGATACAGGTGAACCAGCAGCAGCTAGGAACACGTAGGGCCTGGATTAGAAGAAATAAAATGATCTAGTGTTTGGATTATTATGTTTGGTTATTTTCCTTTGTAATGAATGAACATGTTTGAAGGTTTGAGAAATGTAACTTTGACTTTATTTAATTATGAAACATAATAGTAAATGTCATGTGCTTTGGTGATAACCCAATTATGCCCCGACTCTTACTTCCGCTGCGGGTCGGGGTGTGACAGATTGGTATCAGAGCCAGGTTTATAGGGATATAGGATAGGTTATTAGACCCTTAGAGCCTATACTATAGTCGATTAGAAACTTATAAGAATTTTGTGTGTTATATGCCAAATTTCATGATGTTTATATGTTTATGTTAACATGTTACATTTGATATTGTTCAAGCATGTTCATAAGTATGTGTTATCAAATAATGCTTATCATGAAATCGTATGATCATAACATATCACTTCCATGCAAGCACACACCACACCATGATTGATTTTATAACGATTTTCGTGTTTTCAAATCTCATCAAAGTGAGTTCTCATGACGGGCATGTAGTAACTGGAAGGGTACTAGTACCGGTAGTCGGAACGTCCTGTCTAGGCTGGCATTCGTATAAATCCAAAATAAAGGACCAGTTTGCCTACCTGGGGACCAACGATGAGAGTACGAAATACCTATTAGGCCAAAGCATGCTATACCAAACGTCGTGAGAGCTAATCCCACTTTGAGTTGTCATTGTGTCTACACCTGGACACGTTCCGACCAAACATCTCATGAACATATTTTGTGGTTAGCATTCGGGGGATGTGAGTGTTAAATTGCCAATACTAATGTGAATCCTACCAAACCAATAGCCATGGGGGCCCACATGACTATATAGGTGAAGGTATGGGGGACATTTGAGGCCCAACATGAGCGAACCCAAGACATCCTTCGGATGTAGTTGCATTATTGATATTTATGTTATTTTCATTTTTTTTTTAAAAGACACATGACACCCAAAAGATACCATAAACTCACAATCTTCTCATTTTATGATCCTGTAGATGTCGTATAGATCGCATCGAAGGAATAGGAAATCGGAAAAGTCTCAGGAACGATTGGCCACTCATATCGCCAACCAAATGGCCACGATATTACCTAACATCGTAGTGCAAGTACAACAAGCTCTTGCTGCAAATCCTACTAACCCTCCTGAACAACAGGACCAGATCATCAACAACCCTCCTACCAACAAATGCACCTACAAACATTTTAAGTCTTGCGATCCCCCAAAATTCGAAGGGACTGAGGGAGTCACTGCTCTCCAGCGTTGGTTCGAGGAGATGGAAAACGTTTTCTTAAACTGCGATTGTCCGGAGGATCGCAAAGTTCGTTATGCCACCGGGAGACTACTTGGTGTAGCTCTCACTTGGTGGAATACCGAGAAGGGAAAGAGGGGAATGGAAGATGCGATGGCCTTAACTTGGGAGGAGTTAAGGGAGATAATGACTAGGCGATTCTGTCCTAGGAGTGAGATTAAGAAATTGGAAGATGAATTTCATGCCCTGAAGCAAAAAGATGGTGATCACTCTACTTACAACAGACGGTTCTTGGAGTTGAACCAGATGGTACCAAACTTATTCACTCCAACCTACCGTCTGATCGAACATTACATTCGAGGACTTCCCTCGAAAATCCAAGATTCGGTCCTCAGCGTTTCACCGGTAACACTCGAAGCTGCCATGGTGTTGGCAACAGAACTGACCGAAAACCGAATTCGCAATGGGAAGTTCAAGGAAGAAAAGAAGAAAGCCCCTGCTGAGGGACAAACCTCAAACCACCACACTCCTTCCTCTAAATTTGCTAAAAAGAGGAAGCATAACAACAGGAACTTTGCAGTCACCCACACCAACACCCCTGTTCCTGCTGCGCCCATCACTCAAGCCACTCCTCCACCCGCGCCACACAAAAGACCATACACAGGACCTCTACCAAAATGTAACCGTTGTCAGTATCACCACTCCCCTGTCTATCCTTGCCAGTACTGTACCAGCTGTGGTCGCGCTGGACACATTGTACAACACTGCCGCGCAACTCAACGAACAAATCGCCACCAACCTATAACCCAAACCCACCAACAATTTATGGGTCAAGCCCAACAACAACAACCATTTCCACCCACTCAACATTTAGCCCAAACATACTATCAACCCAACTACCCTATGGGCCAACCTATGCGGGCATGTTTCAATTGTGGGGATCCAAGTCATTTCAGGAACTCATGTCCAAGGCTGGTCAATATTATTCATGCTCAGGCCCAAGCCAACCCTGTGAACCAAGCAAACCAAGCTCCTCCACCTGCTAGAGGAAGGGCTTTCAATATTAACGCAAACCAGGCCAGAGCTGACGGCAATGTGGTCAACGGTACGTTTCTTATAAATGGTAGATATGCCTCTATGTTATTTGATACTGGTGCGGATAGAAGTTTCGTGTCATTAGAGTTTGAACCTATCTTAAGTAAAAATCGAGATAAGCTCGCGGAATCTATAACAGTGGAAGTTGCAGATGGAAAACCAGTTTCGTTAGATTCTATTTTACGCAACTGTACGCTCACCCTAAACGATCACGATTTCTCAGTCGATCTTATTCCTATGAAGCTGGGAAGTTTCGACATCATAGTCGGAATGGATTGGCTTAGTCAGCATAATGCGGAAGTTGTATGTCGTGAGAAATTTATTCGTATTCCTCTTTCAAACGGTCAGACTCTTCGAATTATTGGAGAAACCTCGGCGAAAGGACTCAACTTAATGTCTTGCCTTCAAGCTCAGAAATACCTTCGCAAGAATTATGTCGCGTTTTTAGCCCATATCATCAAGAAGGGGACCGCAGAAAAGAAACTTGAAGATATTCCTGTTGTAAAAGATTTTTCACACGTTTTTCCTGACGACATTTCAGGACTTCCTCCAATCAGAGATGTCGAGTTTCGTATCGATCTTATACCTGGTGCTACACCAGTGGCAAAATCTCCATATAGGTTAGCCCCCTCTGAAATGCAAGAGCTAGCCAGTCAATTGCAAGAGTTGACTGACAAGGGATTTATACGCCCCAGCTCATCGCCTTGGGGTGCACCTGTACTTTTTGTAAAGAAGAAGGATGGATCTTTTCGCATGTGCATCGATTACAGAGAGCTCAACAAGTTAACTATCAAAAATCGATATCCTTTACCTCGTATAGATGACCTCCTAGACCAACTACAAGGTGCCAGTTGCTTTTCAAAAATCGACCTTCGATCGGGCTATCATCAGCTTAGGGTGCATGAAGAAGACGTCCCTAAAACTGCTTTTCGAACTCGATATGGTCACTATGAATTCATGGTTATGCCGTTTGGATTAACCAACGCACCAGCTGTTTTCATGGACCTAATGAATAGAGTCTGCAAACCTTACCTTGATCGATTTGTTATTGTGTTCATTGACGATATTCTTATCTATTCAAAATCTAAAGCTGATCATGAGCGTCATCTGCGGCTTGTTCTTGCACTTTTGGAAAAGGAAAAGCTTTATGCCAAGTTCTCAAAATGTGAATTCTGGTTAAAAGAGGTGCAATTTCTTGGGCATGTAGTCAATGACAAAGGAATACATGTGGACCCATCAAAGATCAAAGCAGTTCAAGAATGGCAAGCTCCACGTACGCCAACTGAAGTAAGGTCTTTTCTTGGACTTGCTGGTTACTATCGTCGATTCATTTCAAACTTTTCTCGCATTGCGGTGCCACTCACGGCTTTAACCCATAAAGGGAAACCATTTGTATGGGGGCCCAAGCAAGAAGAAGCTTTCCAAACCCTCAAGCAAAAACTTTGTGATGCACCAATTCTCACTCTTCCTGAAGGTTGTGATGATTTTGTAGTCTATTGCGACGCGTCAGGACAAGGGTTAGGTTGCGTTCTCATGCAAAGAGGAAAAGTTATAGCTTATGCCTCAAGGCAACTCAAGACTCACGAAAAGAACTACACCACTCATGACCTTGAACTGGGAGCCGTTGTATTCGCTCTTAAGATATGGAGACATTATCTTTATGGCACGAAGTGTGAAATATACACTGACCATAAGAGTCTACAACACATCTTCAATCAGAAAGAGTTAAATATGAGGCAGCGCAGATGGGTCGAACTTCTAAATGATTACGACTGTGAAATCAAATACCACCCTGGTAAAGCGAATGTGGTGGCTGATGCACTTAGTCGAAAGGGGTATGCGAACTCCATTCATATTCTATGTTCGCAAATTATAACCAATATTAAGGATCAAATTCGAGAGGCTCAACACGTTTCAATAACAGAGGAAGATGTACAAAAGGAGATGTCCTGTGGAGCCGAGCTAAAGCTGGAAACTAAATCTGATGGTATTTTGTATTACCTAGATCGTATATGGATTCCTAACCATATCAATCTTCGTGAAACACTCATGCATGAAGCCCATAAGTCGCGATATTCTATACACCCAGGAGCCGATAAGATGTATCAAGACCTACGGTACACCTATTGGTGGCCTGGAATGAAGAAAGATATTGCCGTTTTTGTTTCCAAGTGTCTCACTTGTTCTAAAGTAAAGGCTGAACACCAAAGACCCTCAGGACTTCTGGTCCAACCAGAAATACCTGTCTGGAAGTGGGAAAATATAACCATGGATTTCATTACCGGGTTACCTCGCACTTCTAGTGGGTATGACACTATATGGGTGATTATAGACCGACTCACAAAATCAGCTCACTTTATTCCTATTCGAGAAGATTTTAAGAACGAAAAGCTTGCTCGTATTTATATCAGCGAAATCGTCAGCCGTCATGGAGTTCCATTAAGTATTATTTCTGATCGTGATGGTCGTTTCACCTCACGTACATGGCAGGCAGTACAATCCGCTATGGGCACTCGACTAGATCTCAGTACAGCCTATCATCCCCAAACTGATGGACAGTCTGAGCGCACCATTCAAACCCTTGAGGATATGCTTAGAGCATGTGTCATAGACTTCAAGGGAAATTGGGACGCCCACCTACCGTTAGTCGAATTTTCGTACAACAACAGTTATCATTCTAGTATCGGCATGGCACCTTTTGAAGCCTTATATGGTCGAAAGTGTCGATCTCCTGTTTGTTGGCACGAAATTGGGGAAGCTCAAATTACTGGTCCGGAATTGATCCAAGAAACAACAGATAAGATTCATCAAATCAGAAACAATCTTCTAGCGGCTCAAAGTCGTCAAAAGAGTTACGCAGATAAACGACGGAAGCCCTTGGAGTTTAGCGTTGGTGATCATGTGCTTTTAAAAGTGTCACCGTGGAAGGGAGTAGTTCGTTTTGGTCAAAAGGGAAAGTTAGCACCACGTTACGTAGGACCTTTCAAAATACTCGAAAGAGTAGGTCCTGTAGCTTACAAGCTTGACCTACCGGAAGAACTCGACAGAATTCATCCCACATTCCACGTGTCGAACTTGAAGAAGTGCCTCGCTGATGAAAATCTTCATATTCCACTAGAGGATATTCAGATTGATGAATCCATGCATTTTATCGAAAGGCCAGTAGAGATTATGGACTATGGAGAAAAGCGTCTACGTCGAAGTCGCATTCCTATTGTTAGGGTACGCTGGGAGTCGAAACGGGGACCTGAATTTACTTGGGAACGTGAAGACTCAATGCGTGAAAAATACCCTCATCTTTTCCGTACTACGTCAACTGTTTGAATTTCGGGACGAAATTCCTAAAAGTAGGGGATACTGTAACATTTGTATAAATCGGGTCTCCAAAACCCGCTTCGTTTTGTAATCAAATACCAAGATACGAAATTTCATTAAGTATTTATGAATATTTTGAGTTTAAACGTTACATAATTAATATATAAACTAAATTATAAAAATTATTTTTGATAAAAAGTTAAAATAAAATAAATAAAAAAAATTGGAGCTGACCGGACTCGAACCCGGGTTAACTGCCTCCAACGATTTATCTATCCGTTTCCAAACCACTCCGCCACAAGTTGTTTTCTGTTAGTATTATGAAACAATTAAATTTTATACGCAAACTCGGATTAACGGTTAACTGATATTTGAATAACGGAAATCGGTAAGCCAAATCGCCAGATCAGTTTTCGTTCGTTTAATTAACTTATAACCGACGCATATCGGTTTCTAACTAAAGTTTGGATTGAATGAACTTCAATTGTTGAGTTTTGAAACCGAAAGACATTCAAGTTGCAAATAATTCCATCTCCAATCATATATACGATTCTGAACTGTCTCAAATACACTCAAAACCATTTTCGTCGCGTTTTCAAGTCATTTGAGCACAAGAAAACTGTCGCCGGAATTTTCTGCAACTCTCGCCGGAAAACCGTATTCAACATAAACCAGTAAGAATTTCCTCTCTTACTGTTTCAATCTATTGCTAGGACACTACTAACATTTTTCCGTCACTCAAAGTCAGTCACAGAAGACTTTGCTGGATTTCTGGTTTCGCCGGAGAAATTCTGGAATTTGCCGGAACCACGCTAGTTGACGGTAAACACATTCAATCGTGCTAATAACCCATGTACTCTGGTTCAATTTCAAATCTAACTCTTAAATTCTGTTGATTAGCCCTCTCAGCCGAAGTTTCAAAAAACAGAGTTTTCTGTTCTCGCCGGACTTCCTGAAGAAGACGACCTGTCCGGTATTCCTTTCCCCCAAACTGTTCGGTTGTTCATTCAAACTAGTAGGCTTGATACTTAAGTAGTAGAACCATGAATCAGTTGTCTGAGTAAAAACCAGTAATTGCAATGAAGAAGATGAATCTAAAAACGAGATAAGAATAAATAAAACTCGGATAATTAACGGGTTAGACACACAGTCCAGCGGTGGACTGTGTGCAAAGTTTATATACAAGTCCCGAGTTCGATCCTTACTACACACACGCTGCGTAATAACATTCCTTTTTATTCATAAAACTAACCGGGTTAGATTGAGTAGTTGTTAAGTATAATATAATTCAAGAATATAACCGGGTTAGACACACAGTCCAGCGGTGGACTGTGTGCAACACAAACTGCACGTCACGCGATCGAGTCTCGACACAAACACCGGTTCAATAAGAATAAAACGTTTTGTAAAATAAAGGAATTTTCGGTAAATTCGAATAAGTGTATTAATATAATTAAAACTAGATTTCTAACGGGTTAGTCACGTAGCTCAGTTGGTAGAGCTACGTGCGCGTGAACGGAAGGTCACCGGTTCGAATCCCGCTCGGCACAAGAATTACCGCTGACCGAACCGGTCAACGGTCAACGGTCAACGGTCAAACAGTAAAAAAATATTATTTTTTTAAAATAATTGTTTGTTTTCATTTAAATTAAAAATCAATTAAAAATACTTAAAAATAACATTTTTAAGGATAGAAAATAGCCATACACTCACAAAAAATATATCTAAGAATCCCATTAAAAATCTTTAATAAATCCATCCATTTAATATATTTTTCCTATTATTATTTAGGTCAGTGATTCCTCGTTAACTTGTTTCGTCTAAATCGTGCGCATCTCACCAATTCAAATCCAACGCACCCAATGTGAGTGAACCCTTCAAATTCCCCGTTTTAATCACATTTTTGGGGTGTATCATGTGTCTTGTTCATTTACTTACTATAACTAAGTTATTGTGCATATATCATATCATGACATGTGTGTTATTTGTTGCTGTTAAATAGTTAGTATTGTTTGCAAGTTATTATTTCAGTACATGCAATTGCTGAGGCCGTAGCTCCCCATCCCTCGAGGTTGAGTTTGATCCCCATTTTATTATGCGGTTGATCAGGGCGTGCCCGCACGATCGGCTCCGTTGGATTGAGCCTTGATCGATTATTTATTCTCATTTTCAGTTCATGCAATATGCTCGGCTCCGTTTGATTGAGCCTTGAGTACACAGATTTATTCTCATTTTCAGTACATGCAATATGCTCGGCTCCGTTTGATTGAGCCTTGAGTACACAGATTTATTCTCATTTTCAGTTCATGCAATACGATCGGCTCCGTTTATTGAGCCTTGATCTCACAGTTCAGTTATGTTAATTATCATATGATGTTGGTATGTTCATGTATGTTATCAGTTGTTGATGTATGTAACCGATGTTGCCATTGCTTGATTTTCATACATATGCTCTTTTATGTTTATGCACAATATTTTTATTGATAAACTAACCAGAAAATCATTATTAAATGTTTAATCTATAAGGTTCACTCGCCAACTTATGTTGACCCAAAAACCTCCCATTTTTACACATGATACAGGTGAACCAGCAGCAGCTAGGAACACGTAGGGCCTGGATTAGAAGAAATAAAATGATCTAGTGTTTGGATTATTATGTTTGGTTATTTTCCTTTGTAATGAATGAACATGTTTGAAGGTTTGAGAAATGTAACTTTGACTTTATTTAATTATGAAACATAATAGTAAATGTCATGTGCTTTGGTGATAACCCAATTATGCCCCGACTCTTACTTCCGCTGCGGGTCGGGGTGTGACAACATGTGATTATTGCACAATTTTTCCTTATTAAATAAAACAAGAAATTAGTAACAATGTTTTTTATCAAGGTTCACTCGCCAACTTTTGTTGACCCAAAATATCCCCCATTTTACACATGATACAGGTGATCCAGCTGAGACAAGAAACACATAGGAAGGCCTAGAAGAATAAACAAATTTAAGCTTTGGAATAATTATATAGTTTCAATTTCTTGTAATTGTATGAATTTTGTTTTGGATATTTAAGTTGTAATTTGAATTTAATAAATATGAAACATCTTAGTAAACATCATGAGCTTTGGTGATAACCCAATTATGCCCCGACTCTTATTCCGCTGTGGGTCGGGGTGTGACAGTTAAGACTGTAAAACTTCTCATATTTTTAAGTTTAGTGGCCTTTTATATGGAACCCTTTTCTGTTTGGCGTTATGTTGTTTAGCGTTTTTTGCTATTAATATAGATGTTTTATTAGCTCAAAAGTAGACAACAAAACACAGAAAATGACACCAAATAAAATAAATAATTAAAAATGCTAATCTAATCTTCACTGCTATCAAATCTCTTCTACATGAACCTTTTTGTCCCCTGAACCTTCGTATTTGTTGTATTCCTTAATCTTTTTTGTCCTACACAGTTGAAACGCCAAGCTCTAGACCAAGCCGATCGATCAGTAAAATATGGCGTTTTGGTTTTTTATGTTTGACATATTGTTGTTTTGTTGTGGTGGTTCTTTTGGATGTTGGAAAGATAGACCGATGCCGTATACTGTCAATGCTATTATTGGGGTGATTTGTGTGTGGGCTTTCTCGCTTGATGTCCAAAATAGCCTTTATACATGCTATCATATTCAAGCTCATCACACTCTACACCATTTAATAGCGGAGTCCAAAATAGCATTTACACTGGCATAGGTCTCTTCTTCTCATCCAAACGTTCCTTATGTACAAAGCTACAAAGTGAGATCATCCTCACTAGAGCCGTTTTCTAGAGGATTTGTTCATCTCATTCAGCAAAAGTTTATGGGTGTGATAAAGAGAACCCGGCGTTTTTAAGTGAATGTTTTTGCAAGAGAGCATGGCGTTTTAAGTGAGGAGTTTGACAAGAGAACATTGGCGTGAATAGTGAATAGTTTGCTGAGATATAATGGTTTTTTGTGTTTTTGGTTGTGACTAAATGGATATTGAGATGTTTTTTTATATAATAGTTTTTTTGGCGCGTAGTTTAGGCGGGATTTTTTTTATAAAATGGTAGTAATAAAATATACGTCTCTTTAATTACTGTGTTGGTCAGCCCCTTTTATCTGTTGATGGCTGCTAAATGTCCCATCTTCCATATTTGGTGTTATGTTTTTTTTTTTCATTTTGTGGCGTTTTGGCGTGTTATATAAAACAAAGCATAAATTAGAGAAAATAATATTTACCATAATGAGGCGTTTAATAATTATTATGGCGTTTTAGAGGTGTAGAAAGACCCTTTTACCCTTAATGAGGCACGTTCAAGTAATAAAGTTTATGTTATTTACGGAAACGTCACCGCGCCAATCTAATCCACTGATTGTTTTGATCCAACGGCTAATGGTCGTTCTCACCGTTTTCACACCTTTTAGCGTTTTCTCTAAACCCTAGCCCTATATATATAGGGAGGGTTCACGGGGAGCGCTAAAAAAGTGGGAATCCGGGAAACCATACATTTAATATGTTAAAAGTTCAACTTAACATGTTAAAAGTTCAACTTAACATGTTAAAAATTCAATATTTTTTAAATATTTTAAAGTTTTTGCATATAAATATATGTAGCAGCCTTTTCAATAAAAAAAATTAAAAACTAAAAAAATAAAAAAAAATCTTAAAAAAAGTAAAAAAAATTACAAAAAATGTTTTTTATTGGAATAGCTTCTTCACATATTTACATGCAAAAGATCAGATTTAAAAAATAATAATTTTTAGCATTTTAAATTGAATTTTTAAAATATATTTATTATGTTAAATATACTGTTTCCAGTTCTATACTTTTTAGTGTTCTCCAATGAACCTCACAATATTATATATATATATATATATATATATATATATATATATATATATATAATAGTGGAGGGTTTAAATGAGAAAAAAAATCTTTATAAGAAGAAATTTCAACTAATAAGAATGATTTATTTTACTTATTTAATATTAGTGTAAGGTTATATTTATAAACTTACATAGATCATTAATTTATATTTTCCTATTTAATAGCTAAATATATTAAATTTGTAACTTATTTTAAATATATATTTTTTATGAAAAAACTAATTTAAAGTGTAAGATAAACTACGAGTTGTGTAGGATAAATTTCAATATGTTTAAAATACATTTCGAAATGTGTAGACAAAAAAATTGTGTATAGGAGTTAGTTAATTGGTCAAAGACAGTTGATTGTTATTAGTTTTCTCACATTTAAGTAGTTTTTTCATGATAGTTTCCATATATATATATATATATATATATGGGAAGAACATATAGAAATGATTAATTCGACACGATAAAAGGGAAGTATTTGTATTATTAATCACACGAATTTAATGGTTAGGAATTAGGATTATGTGACGGCATGATCATAATTAATTGTTATGTAAAATAAGGTTGGAGGACCAAAAATGGCCAACATCGTTGACTTTGTTAGGGGGTAAATTTGATTCTCTATATTTAAAATCGTATAAATTTTCTATGTTTCATTATTATTCTTTTAAAAGTTATACCATGACTTCAAATATTTAATTTTATAATTAGGAAAATCTACGAGTGATGAATTCCCGAACTGGACTAGAGATGTTTGTTGCGGAAGATAGATGCATGCATTCTGATGACCCGGTAGGTGAAAAAAGTACTCTACCTTCAAGGAAAGTCCAATGAACATGTATAATTATAAATTTTGCTGTTAAATTCGTTCTAACAAAACAATAGACACTTTGTTGATTATGTGATTTGTTTTCATTTTTTTTGTAGTTATAAGAAGGTTTAAAGTTATTGAATGGTTTGAAAGTGTAGTTAGGCCATTGGAGATCCAATATTATGTGGTTATGTATAATATTTTACTGCAACTTGAACCAAATGTTGTTTGTTATGTATTAGTTAGACTTATTATTAACTTTTCTGCCTACTAGACAATGATTTTGAATGGCAATATATATCAATCCCCGACAATCTAAATGAACCGATAGTTACTTACTAATTAATATAATAAAACGTTACTAAAACTACCCGTGTTTTACACTGGTCCGACTACTAGTTTAATGTTTTATAATTGAACCCTTTATTTTTTTCTCAATTAATATTTTCTTTTTCAAATGATCCTTTCATATATACTCTCTCCGTCCCACTAAATGTGTCTTATTTTGAATTTTCAAAGTCTTTATTTATAAACTTTGACTTTAATTATATATTTTTTGTGTTATATAAAACTTGATAAAAATTATCCCGATAAAAACACTTGTAAAACACACTAAAATCATATAACTTTATCAAGTATTATCTAACGCAAACAAAATTATTTAAGGTCAAAGTTTATAAATAAAGACTTTGAAAATTCAAAATATGACACTTTTAATGGGACGAAGAGAGTATAATCTTTGTGTGTTGTTATACTTTTCTTGGCACGTCTTTTTAGAGGTAAGATTATTTAAACTTTATAGCATACCATAACAACATTAAACAATAAATTATTTATATATATAATTTTAAATATATATATATATAATACTTTTTAAATATATATATACACACACATATATATATATATTATATATTATAAACTAAAAAATTTTAAATATACGTATATAATATTTTTATATTATTATATATAAGAATTAACTTTAATTTTTATCCCTATGAATATTCTAGTCAATTAGCCAAGACTTAAAAAAACAAACGAAATTAGTCATTTAGATAAAAAGTGTTAAGAAATGAACAAACCTCGTAGACAAAACAAAAATGTACTTTAAAATCTAAATAAATAACATAACATCCTAACGATTTAACCTATCTTTATCTCTACAAGTAGGGTTATAGCCTTATAAGAATATGATTAACTTATACGTGATAGTGCTTCTTTCAATATCAAATATGCTTAATATCATCATGTTCCACTTGTGTATAGTTTTATTTATAAAAGCTTCATTCAAGATTTAACATCAATGGTAGGAAACTCAAATTCCTCCTGATTTGAGGCCAAAAAGAGAAAAGCATCGTCAACCCACGATTCATTGTTTTTGTTGGTAAAATGAGAATATATCACCACCTTTTAGAAACCATTATTTCTAACATTTTTTGCAATTAGATGCGAATTTTAGGGTTTTTGGAAATAAAAAGCAAAAGATGCAAAGCATCTCCAGAATGGATAAATGCTAGTTTGTCTGTCTTGTACCTCACTAGCCATTGAAGAATTTATCCCAAGCATACAAACCCTAGCTTTTTTCTAAGGAACAAGTGCTAAAGTGCACTTTAGTAAATCATGAACACAATTAAACATGAAATAAATCTTTAGCATTTATTGAGTTGAATTTGATTTAAGGGATCTAAGCATATTTTTCATGACTTAAAAGATACTGAGTTATTCAAGAGTTTTTCGTATTGGTATATAGAATAACTGGATAAAAGTAAGTGGAGCAGAAAAATCCGAACTTGGCATAACCTTTTATCAGTAGGTACGTAAAATATGGATGAATATAGTGTAGCGGGTGGCAGGGTGGATCCGACTTTCGGGCCAAAATTTCTTCATCTAGATGCCAACTTTGACGAGTTTCCCTTAATTTGGCCATCTTATTTAATATCGTTTCCTTTGTAAAAATATTTGAATAATGAAATTAATTAATTCAAGTGTTTATCTAATAATTTAATTTGAATTCTACTGTCTGAATTTCTATTTCCACATATTTAGGCATATATACTTTGTCAAATTCAGATTTTCCCCAAAGAATGGTATACTAATTTCATTTTAAATTATCAACCTTTTTTAAACGAGAATTCTCTTTTATATTTTATTGTGGCATAGGATAAAAAGATGGTAGTATTTCGAAAAAAGTAAAGCATAAAATGAGAATGAAACTCATGTCCGGTCTTGAGCTTTGTGATTGTTTTCTTTTACGACCGCACCAAATAAAAAAGCATTTAGATTTGACTTTTGTGTTATATTCGAAAAGAAACACGTTTATGGTTATAATTTGGAACGTTAGAACTCCAAGGTATAAGTATTTACATGTGTGTACATGCATAAGTTACAAACACACATATAAGCATAAACATGTTGATAATTCGCTAAAACCTACTTAGGCATACAAGTTTTCGATTGAGAAACAAAATAGCGGATAAATAGATGATGATTACAGGATATGGTCTACGAACGGGGCATTTGCAACGCATTAGCTAGCTGTGTTACTGGATTCCTCTTTCTATTTAGAGTTTTACAATTATATGTGTAGTATATTATGGACGATAATGAAAAGTATCCAAAATTGGTTTATTGTTGTGATTTTATACTTTAAAGCGAAGTTTATGCCGAAATGTTCAAGAGTGCATGAATGGCATGTTTTTCGCCGTAGAGAAATGGATTTTCCTAACATGTGTCATGTGTGTTGGTGCATATGTATTTGTGTGCATTTACATTTATGTGGTCTCTTGCTCACTGCACACGTATCCTTGTAGATGTGTTTTATCTAGAGATGTTTTAAATGATATGTAGCGCTAATAATTTTAAATTAACTATCATTAAAACAATTTAGGTGTTACACGAATGGTGAACATGCTCGCATAAATGGAGGATACACACATTTCGTGTGTGGTGATCACATACTTGTTTCATATTATTTTCGCAATTTTCTCGATATATAAGTGGTGAAACGACCTAAGTTTTTTATTAGTTATATGGGGCAGTACCATGGTATCATGGAGGAAGAGCGTGGATAGTAAGGATGACTAAGAAACCCAAAACTCATGGAAAACACCAAATATTTAGGTTTGGGACGGGTATGATATAAGGTGATACTCGTCCAATTACCTAAAATCGAGCTCATGCATGTTTACCAACTGGAACCGAATACATTAATATATTATATATAATCTTTAAAAACAACAAATAGTCTTTGGAAGTTGTTAGGAACTTGAGTTTAAGATCTGGTTATGTTAATGGGAGTCCAAACGAGTAAACCTTAGCCACATTACATCATAAACCGGTAGATGCGATATGCGTGGAGGACTCACGAACCTGATAACTATAAGTAACGGGTACTGGATATGCATATAATTAGGTAGTCTATCCTATAATAATATTGATTCAACCACATACGATACAGTAACTTAAATACAAAAACACCGATAAGTAAATCTTGGTTTTTATCAATAATTATTATTATATTTAGTTTTAAATGTTTATTTGTTACTTTCTTTCACGCATCATCTAATCTTACTCGAAAATTTACACATGTGTCGATCATATAACTTAAACTCTCAACCACTTAAAAGCAAACATCTTTTTCAATACATGTTGATATTGTTAAGTTACAAACCACTTGCTTATTATATATTATATATATTAATACGAAGTCTTGATGAATATTAAATTAAAATTCTAATAATATTATACTATATTTATTTTGATTTATTCTAATTTAATTTGTTTTTTTATTAAAAATAGTTATTTATTTATTTTTATCATAAAGTGCCCATAAGAATATTAAAAAAAACTCATATTTTTTCTTTTATCATAAATAATACGAGTATTTCATACGTCACTAACTGAACCGATTTCAATCGAACAACATCGGTAATATTGGTGCCAATATTATTTTTATGCTTTTCAATTGATATAAAACACTTATCCTTTTCAGCATATCACGACTTTATTTTTTGAGATTTCTCTTTCAGATGTTGTAGCGAGTCTCGAAATTGAAACAAACAGAATCGATACCAATTGAATTCCCGCCGCATAGCGCGGGGAAAACATATATGAATAGAAAGAGGCCATGAAGAGTGCTTTATATTCATTTTTAATATTGTTTTTTCCAAGTTTTCATTATTTTATGTTTTATTAGTTATTTGATTTAAACATACTTTTATACAACTTTTAAGATATGATCAAAGTACCCGTTATCAAACAGTAAATCAGACAAATGAATGTATACTGGTATCGATGTTGTTCAGTACGGTATGATAGCGATACGGTACCAGTTCATCGAAAGCAAAAACACTAAAATTAAATATTAATACCGATACATATGTTGTTCAATCGATTTTGATTTGATTTGGTACGATAATGACATAATATTCGTTTAAAAAAATATAGATATCATAATGTTGAAATAAAAAGAGCGGAACAATTGTTTTTTATTTTTTTCAATATTGTTTTTCTAAGGTTTATTATTTTATTGGTTTATTACTTTAACTGATTTAAGTATATTTTGTTCTCTCATATAACTTTTTAGATACGATCAAAGCACCCGTTATCAAACTAGAAACAATAAAATTGAATGTATACTGGTACCGATGATGTTCGGTACAATACGGTAGCGATATAGTATCAGTTTATTGAAAGCACAAAAATGAAAATATAAATATTGGTACCGATATAAATGTTGTTCAGTTAGTTTCGACTGGGCTTGATACGATAGCGGCAGAATATTCGTTTGAAAAAATATCGTAATGTTGAAATAAAATAAATATAAAATGCAAACGAACCGAACCGATATCAACTAAACAACATATATAGGCACCATATCAATATGTGTTTTTTTTTTGTTTTCGATCGATATGGTGTTATCTCTTTCAATTACTATATTGAGTGAAGGTATTGTAACGAACCAAATTAATACTGACTCAGACCCGCTGCGAAGCGCGAAAGGAATATCACTAGTTAATAATAACACACACTTGAGAACTCTTTTCCTTTAAATATCTTCATAATTAATTAATTTAAAGTTGATAAAATTAAGGAGGCATTGCGTTGGTGCGGGGTCACATGCCGTTGGGTGCGGTTCCTGTGGGTTGCCTATTTATGTAAAAGATGAACAAACCGACGCCACCCAACATGTGTTATTATTGGTGTACCTATTTGCGTATAACCCCACCCACACCATGTGCACTTAATTCATCATTTTCTATCTTCCTTTAAAAAGAATTTCTTATTTATTTTCTTATCTAATCTTGGTCACAGAGTCGTTTAAAAATAATTTTGTATCTTCCTTTAAAAAGGATTTCTTATTTATTTTCTTATCTAATCTTGGTCATAAAGTCGTTTGAAAGATTCCACATGCGGTTTTCTAACAGACTTTCACCGACTGTTAAACTATTCAAGTCGTATCATTTTGTACCTTTATCTATTCAACAAGCTACAAATTTGCGACAATTGTAAGTTAATTTATTTTTAATTTCTAAAATTTAGTAAAATAAATAATTTTAAAAAATTAAAATGTTGCATTTGTCGGAAATTTGTAGCAATTTTAGTAAAAAAAAATAAAAATAAATGTTAAATTTGTCACAAATTTGTAGCAAATAGACCTTGTTTGCTACAGTTTTCCAACAAATAAAAGTTATTTTATTTGTTATGTCTTAATTTTAGTACAATAACTATTTTAAAACAATAAAATGTTACATTTATAAGAATTTTGTAGCAAATTTACTCTGTTTGCTACAATTTTCCTACAAAACGAGTTATTTTATTTGTTATGCCTTAACTTTAGTAAAATAATTTTATTTTAAAAAATAAAATGTTAAATTTGTAGCAAATTGACTCCGTTTGCGACATTTTTCCTACAATAAAAGTTATTTTATTTGTTATGTCTTAATTTTAATAAAGTTAAATGTTAAATTTGTCTAAAATTTGTAATAAATTGACAATGTTTGCTACAGTTTTCCTACGAAACGAGTTATTTTATTTATTATGTGTTAATTTTAGTAAAATAAACTTTTTTAAAAATAAAATGTTAAATTTGTCAGAAATTTGTAGTAAATAGACCATGTTTACTACAGTTTTCCTACAAATAAAAGTTATTTTATTTGTTATGTCTTATTTTTAGTAAAATAAATATTAAACAAAATAAAATGTTAAAGTTGTCGGAAATTTGTAGCAATTGACCCCGTTTGCTACAGTTTTCCTACAAAATAAAAGTTATTTTAGGGTTGAAAGCTTTGACTTAAATAATAATATGGGTCGGGTTAGGGTTGCATTTCAATCCGTAACCCGCCAACCCATTAACCCATTATTACCGATATTGCTAAGGCGTTTTAGGTGCAATGTCATGTGTTCCCCGCCACTTCCAAAATTGGTTTGTCGATACTTATGCTACCAATACCTCGATGATATGTATGATGCAACTCAAACCAACTCCGATCCTACTCATGGACCTTCAACACAACACACCCTGAGCCTACAGATGGCGTCCACCCAGGGCATTCCCGAGCCTACTGATAGGCCTTCTACCCAAACCAATCCCAAGCCCACCTCTACACCTACACCACCCGAACCTGACCTTAAACCCTTGCAACCTGATTACCGACAAGTTTGTAGGAAGTTTTGTCATACTCTTGTAAGTAACCTGATTACCGACAAGTTTGTTTCACACATATTTTTTTTTGTAACAAATCCATATGTAAGACCAATTTCCTACATATTTGCTGCAAATTTAACAGTTATATAGTAGTGTGAGTGGCATGGTGGTAAGCGCTAAGTCCCTTGTGTAACATCCGTCAAAAACGGATTTTACCAAACCCGCTCCGTTTATTAACCGAACAATCAGTTTAAAATTTCGTGACGTATTTAATGCCCAAATTAATTTTAAACGATACATAATTAATTATTATATTGGAATATATAATTTGTTTTTGAAAAATTGTTAAAAATAATGAAATAAAAATAAAATGGTTCTGCCGGGTTTCGAACCCGGGTCAGTCAGCCGGGTCAACACTCAACCCTTAAACCACTGCGCCACTTGTATTTCTTGTTAATTATTAGAATCAATTAATTCATATCATGATTCTCGAATTCAAAATCGGCGCGCCCAAATGCAGTTGTCGGAAATCCCGGCGATCTCGCGAGATTGGACGGTTACTTCAGTTATAACGTAAACCTTAAACACTACATCGGTTATAACCGACGCCTGAGTCCGCGACACAAGTTATAACCGCCGGAGAATTTCTAACCGACGAATCAAGTCGGAAATCGGACCAAATTCATCGATGACCTGCCCTATAAATACCTCCTCGAACCTCTGCAAGCTTTTTCACTCAAAACCGCACCCTTTCTCGGCGAAAATTTACTCGCCGGAAAAGTTCTGCACATCGCCGGAAAACTGAACCCTTCACTTCTAAACCTTACTGAACCCCCAGAGCTTATACCGAAGTCACCCACATCCATTTCAAGCTTGCTGAAGACTCTCTGCCGCAGGACACACGTCGCCGGAAGTTTCTGCTGTCACCGGAGTTTCGCCGGAGAAACAGAGGAGTCCAGTCGGTATACCTTACGCTTAAATCCTTCATTCTTTTTATTTAATCTCACATGTAATTAACCACCAGACACTAACAAACATGATTAAAACTTCGAACCAGTCAGTCATCGTTTCTGGTTAAGACTGACGAAGAAGACGAAGTTTCGGTAACATATAAGTTTAATTTAAATCAAGAAATAACTCGGGTTAGACACACAGTCCAGTGGTGGACTGTGTGCACATTAAAAACGCTTACGTCTCGAGTTCGAATCTTGTCCCACGCATGCTTGCCTTAATAAAAATATTCTTTTTTTAACCGAACCGGAGTCAAGGCGCAAGATGTTAAGTTTAATAATAACCGGAATAATAACCAAGATTGACACACAGTCCAGCGGTGGACTGTGTGAATGTTTAAACACACGTCACGCGTTCGAATCCGGATTACCGCACCGGTCCGGACAATTATCCAACCTTTTTAAATAAGGCAGAACTAAAATTATTCAATTGTATATAAGTATAATAAAAATCGGTTTATTTAACAAGTTAGACACACAGTCAAGCGGTGGACTGTGTGTTAACTCAACCCACAGGTCGCGGGTTCGAGACCTGTGGAGAACACCGGTCCGATTCAGTAAAATCCTTTTTAAAAAAATATGATTTTCAGTTTAATCTAATTAGTATATAAATATAATTAAAAACAAAAATATTTCGGGTTCTCGGGTTCGAGCCTCACTCAGCGCACACATACACGCATACGAACCGGTCAAAGTCAACAGTCAATGGTCAACGGTCAAAAAAGTCAACTTTTTTATTATTTTTATTTATTTATTTTAATTAAAAATCAAGTAAAAATACTTAAAAATAACATTTTTAAGGTTAGAAAAAGCCTTAAACTCACAAAAATACACCCAACAATCCTACTAAAATAGATTAATAAAATACGTTTACTTACCGAACCATTATGCCATTATCTAGGTTAATTTCACTCGTGGTTAAAACCACTTTGTGCGCATTCAACATCATCAACCGAACGCACCCAATGTGAGTGAATCTTACAACTCCCCCTTTTTAATTACACGTTTTGGGGTGTGTCATGTGTCACAAAATAATTAACTCGTTTATTTAAACTTGTGCCATACCATATTGTGATCTAAACTTAGATTGTTTATATTGTTGTGGTTATGTATTTCATTTTGTCAACTTATATGAAAGTCATTCATTAAGCCAATCAGTTCCTCGTGGGAGACGAGTTGAGCAACGCGTGCCTCAAAACAAATCCATTATTGTTCATGTGTGTATTATTGAGTTTATATTGTTTGTAGTTATGTATTTTATATTGTCAAGTTTATGCATTTCATTCATTAGGCCTATCAGTTCCTCGTGAGAGACGAGTTGAGCAACGCTTGCCTCTAAACGATCCATTATTGTTCATGTGTGTATTGTTTATTATTAAATTGATTGGTGAATAAGTTTACATCTATTTTTACTAATGTGTGGTTATGCACTTATTTTATAATCAATTAAATAAACTTGTTCAAATGTTTTCCATAGGATTCACTCGCCAACTTTTTGTTGATCCAAAAACCCTTTTTACACATGATACAGGTGAACAGGATGAAGCAAGGAAAACATAGGAAATGCCTTAGAAGAAAACAATGAAGCCTAGATTGATATTTAGGACATGTTGTAATATTGATTGTAATTTTCCATTAAAGTGTATTAATGAATATGAAACGTTAAAATAAATGTCATGAGCTTTGATGATAACCCAATCATGCCCCGATCACCTTTTCCGCTGCGGGTCAGGGTGTAACACCTTGGGTAGATGTCTAAAGTTCGAATCCAACCTTTACTCTGCGCACGTGCTCAACATAAGTTGCTTTATACCTAATCTCATTAGATACCAGAATATTAATACAGTTTTATGAGTTTTTCGATAATGGTTTCTCGAGATTAAAAAATATCAAATTTGATAAAAAAATAAAAAACTAAATTGCTTTGAAGAGTTTATGATGTGAAAAAGCACCCACACAATAGGAGACCACTTCGTGTTACGATACGTCCCATGTGTAACACTTGGACACTTGCTTTCATAGATGCTATCGTGTTTTTGCAATTGCAATAATAATAAGTATAGTTATCTTCATCAATTATTCATTGTCATCATTACAATCATTAACAATATAATAATTACATTACAATTATAATATTAATATTAATAATAACAAAATTAATAATGGAATAATGAAGCACATTATTTGGTGCATCGTGTGGTGCGGGTAGATAAAGGTACAAGTGAACTCATATGTAGTACTTAATCACTAATTGGAAGATTTATTCCTCAATTGTATCTTTTATTGATCTCGATTTTCCTTGGCTAACTCATATACGATAGAGTTTGATATCGCAAGAGAAGGAGAATATTATTTCTTATTCAAATTATAAATAATAAAACATAACCAAGAATTATTCCTCTAAAAATATAGAGGATTGAAACAATAAAGACTAAAAGATAATATATAAAATTAAGAAATGCCATATTCCCCCTCAAGATGGAGCATGCAAATTTGTCATGCCAATCTTGCCAAGAAGAAAGTTAAGTTGTCCTGTAAGGCCTTTTGTCAGCAAGTCAACAACTTGCATTTTGCTGCTGATGTTCATGGGAACAATTTCTTTGGACTCGACTCTTTCACGTACAAAATAACATTCCATCTCGACATGTTTGGTTCTTTCATGGAAGATAGGGTTGTTTGCAATGTGGCGTGCTGCTTGGTTCTCACAAAACAAAGGTGTACGCGATGAAATGTGGACTTGTAATTCATCGAGTAACCAACGAACCCAAATGATCTCACTAACAGTGGTGGCCATCGCTCGGTATTCGGCTTCAGCCGAGGAGCGTGATACTATGGATTGCTTCTTGGTTCTCCAGGAAATAGGAGTGCCACCTAATAAAAGAAAGTAACCGGTGCGTGACCACCTCATGTAAGGACACCCTAACCAATCAGAGTCACAATAAGCTGTTAAGACAGGATCTCCTGCTCATGAGAGCAGAATGCCTTGGCCTGGTGTGGCCTTTAGATACCCGAGAACACGGTTTACAGCCTCCAAATGATTACTTCGTGGATCTGCTACAAACTGGCTTAAAATATTGACCGAATATGTGATGTCCGGTCGAGTAGCTTGTAGATAAAGAAGTCGACCCACTAATCTGCGATATTTGCTTGCATCAACACATGCTTCATTCTCCCCGTTGTCCAACTTTAAGCCTTGTTCAATGTGAAAGGAACTCGGCTTACAACCCAACTTTCCGCTGTCTTCCAAAGTATCCAACGTATATTTTCGTTGGCTTAGGACTAAGCCATCCTTAGTTTTTGCAACCTCTATCCCAAGAAAATATTTCAAGGATCCAAGATCTTTAATGCTAAACTCTTTATCAAGTTGTTTCTTGGTTTCTTGAATTTTGGTGAGACAGTTTCCAGTAATGATTACGTCATCTACGTAAATTAGAATAACTAATATAGTACCATCAACCTCGTAGATGAATAAGGAATGATCCGCCTTGGACTGTCTAAAATTTAGGCTCAAGAGAAACGCAGTGAATTTGTGATACCCATTTCGTGAAGCTTGCTTTAATCCGTATAAGGACTTTCTTAGAGGGCAAACTCGTGTCTCATTATCATTAGAAAATCCTTGAGGAATTTTCATGTAAACTTCCTCATCCAATTCTCCATGTAGAAAAGCATTGTTCACGTCAAGCTGATTAATAATCCAATCTCTTTTAACTGTCGTTGCTAATAAGGTTCGGACGGTCACCAGTTTAGCGACCGGTGCGAAAGTGTCATGATAATCCACTCCCTCCTGTTGAGTGAATCCCTTTGCAACGAGCGCTTGGACTTGGAAGCAAGCTAAAGCTACCTTGAATCAAATCAATCAATCAATCAATGAAAATAAAAATAAAAAAACCGCTTACCGAGAAATAGAAAGGAAGGACATGTTGGTTTGAGGACCCGTTGGTCAAAGGAAAGGGGGTACCTATTGATGGAAGAGGGGCTCTAAGCGATCACGAGCGAAGACATGTCGAAGTGAAAGCCCCTGGGATTATTGAACGTAAATCTGTGCACGAGCCTATGCAAACTGGGTTAAAAGCGGTAGATAGCCTGGTTCCTACAGGCCGTGGTCAACAAGAACTTACTTGTTGGAAACCCAGAGTCTTTACTTGATCCAAGAAATGTGATGTATATCCTATTCCATAGTGATCAATAAATCGACTAATAAGTCGTTTCATGGCAGTTCCATCTATCACTTTATTGTGAAAGACTTGAGTACGCTGTTCCCAAGGACTAGCAGAATCGAAATAGCGAAATTCTTGGGTCATCTCAATGGGTTCAGAATAGACACCTGTTGGCATTCCATCCTTCCTTCGCCTTTCATGGCCACATATCTTTCCGGATAAGGAATGGGAAATCCTTCTCCTGTTCCATGAATCCAATTTGCAGACGGGCCTTGTACCTTTCTACTTCACTATTGGGCTTATACTGGATTTTATAAACCCATTTTGAATAGATGGCTCGTTTTCCTTGAGGTAAAACTTCTAATGTCCACGTTCCATTTTTCTCTAAGGCTTCGATCTCCTTTTTCATCGCATCACGCCATCGAACATCCTGTGCGGCTTGTTTAAAACACTTCGGCTCATCATTGTTAGTGATGGCCGCTAAGAATGCCTTGTGATTAGTGGAAAATTTATTATATGAAAAAAGTTGGAAATAGGATAGTGTACCGAGGAGGAGACCTGATTGGATGTAGTCGTTGGGTGTTGGATCGAAGGGGGAACTTGAACAATGTACTCTTTAAATTTGGATGGCTGGGATCTTGTGCGAGTGGGCCTTGTTTGTGGCTGACTTTCTACTCCATCAACCAAATCACAAGTCTCGTTTTCATCATCCCGTCCATCATCATTTACTTGGCCCGATTCATTTCCCACATGATGCCAATTTGTATTGCTATTGGGCTCACTATTTTCTTCCTGGACATAATCCTTTTGAGGATGTTGCGCCTCGTGGTTTTGTTCTTTGGGTTGGTCTGATGTAGTCTCACCATGACAAAGGCAATCATGGTATTTAATTGGATCTACATTGTAATCTTCATGGTTTTCTCGGATGTTCGTGAAAGGAAATCTCCCTTCATAGAAAAAAAACGTTTCTACTAACAATTATTTTTCTAGTCTCGAGATCGAAAATTTTATAACCTTTGGTTCCCGGTGGGTATCCAAGAACACCCCAGGTTTCCCCTTTCTTTGAACTTGTCTCCCCTCGTATTAGTGTTCTTAAAATATGCAAGACACCCAAAAACTCTTAAAATCATAATTTGGTTTTATTCCCCAAATCAATTCAAAAGGTGTTTTATTCTTAAGAACTTTAGATGGGAGACGATTAATCACGTAAGCCGCGGTTAGGATGCACTCTCCCCAAAACTGTTTAGGGAGTTTGGCGCCAAATCTTAAGGCCCGAGCCTTTTCAAAGAGATGTCAATGTTTTCTTTCGACTACGCCATTTTGTTGGGGGGGGGGGTGCGGGTACGTGGTTTCTAACAACATTCCATTTTATTATAAAATTCCAACATGTTGTTGGACGTGAACTCACCACCATTGTCACACCTTAACCTTTTAATTCGTTTATCAAATTGAACTTCAATCATTTTGCAAAAATTCATGAGACATCTGCTCGCTTCAGTTTTGTGGTTAACAAGGAATACCCATACTGCCCTACTGAAGTCGTCAACTATTTTGAGAAAATAATTGGCTCTCGTGTAAGACGGTACCCGATAGCCTCTCCAAATATCACAATGAATTAATTGAAATGGTGCAGTTGTTTTAATAAAACTATAAGGAAAAGGTGTTCTGGCAAACTTTGCCTTCGCACAAGAATCACAAAAATTACCAAGATCTGAAGTAATAGAATTAAGAAAATCAACTTTAGCTAGTTTTCCCTTTGAGGCATGTCCAAGTCTTTTGTGCCACGTCTCAATAGTAGTAGCCATAGCTTTTCTTCCTTGAACCATCTTCATTCGGTATAGTCCCCCTTCGCATCTACCCGCTCCAATCAAGTTCATACTCTGTTGTCACACCCCAACCGATGGCGGAAACATCGGGATGAGACGAAAACTAGATTGCAAGAGGCTTCATAACGCTAATTGTGTCAAGTGTTTAGTAATTACCTTTTCACATAGTTCAAATCAAATAATACAAAATTTAGATCCCGACACGTAACAAATATAACTTCATTTCATTGATAACGATTTAATACAAGATATTGAAACGAAATACATGTTTGAAACAAATACAATACAATAAGTATTTAAAGTTTAAATACGTTTATAGGCAATCCTACTAGATTCCATGTGTCATCAAAATTCCTGCAACATGTGTTAAAAGCATAGATCAAAACAAAAGTATTGGCGAGCATACAAGTTTGAAATTAATTATAAGTATAAAAGTTTGTTTTGATTGTAATAAGTATATATTCAAGTCGAATCGCACGAATATGTAGACCACTTTCGCATAACAATAGCATATAATTGAATTCCTTAACTAGCATGCATAGTATTCTAAGCATAATGATATCATGAGAATACAAGTCAAAACTAATAAGCATAAACAAACTCAAGCATAACAAGTAGCATGTATAGACGAGTTTAAACTAACACATATAACTCACATAAGCGTAACTGATGACACAATTTGGTATTATGAACACATTTAATTTTGTTTAAAATAAATTTTGTAATTTATACATGTTGCACCCCAAAATGCATTAAAAGTGGCAAAACAGTTTGCAAAGTTTCCTTTGTGAATTCCGTGAGAGATTGGAGGTTGGAGCTTCAAAGCTTCCTTTAAAACACTTAGTGTTTTATTTTAGAACTCTTAGAGTTCTCTTCCTTGCTTGGAAGATTTGAGAGAAGTAGAGAGGTTGAGAGAATAATGGTTGGAACACTTAGTGCCCTTTTAGAATTCTTGATTTAGAGATATTGAGAGAATTAGAGAGATGTAGAGAAGAGTGGTGTGAATAAAATGGTAGAAGAATGTTGGTATTTATAGGTAGAGAAAGTGGAAAAGGGTGAAATATGATTGGTTAAAAAGATGAAAGAGGATTGATGAGGTGGAAAGATGATTGGTATATTTCTTGGTATTTCTTGAGTATATATTATGTAATTGAGTATATATAAAAAGTATAAAAGTATAATTCAAGTATTGAGGATGTGCGTATAAGTATTTATACGTATAATTGTGTCGGTTTGCGTATAAATACGTATTTAAATGATCGGTCGTGTGAATAAAAAAACATGTATAAAATATAAATTTTATTATGATTAATGCCTCGAGTTAGGAGATGTAAATTATAATACGAATGTAAGGTTTCTAAAATTAGAATACGGATACGGGCATTTTTAAAATAGAAATACGAAGATACGAGGCGTTACACGAATAACGAATAACAATTAATAATATATATACACACACACATATATTTTAATTATGTTTTAACGCCCCGAATTATGATACAAATATTTATTTTCTCAAATAAGGATGCGAAAAAGCGAGGCGTTACATCTGTAATCCCCGCATGACACATAAATCAGGAAAAAATGATACAAAGCATTAAAGATCACGACTAAGGCGACTAACAGAAAGAAGACTGCATTTAAAATCAGGAACATAAAGAACGCCGTTCACTTTTGCCCCTCCAGGAAGGGTGTATTCCCCCTTTCCGTGAACTGGGATTGATTCGCCATTTGGAATAACAACAGGTGCTTCAAAGGGAGTCATTTTCTTGTTGGTAAGAATGTTAGGCAGGTGAGTTATATACTCGGTGCAACCCGAATCAATAATCCACTCACCTTCGTCATTGATTTTATGAGCCATATTAGCAACAGATTTTGTACTTTCGCTATTACCCGATCCAGAGAAGTGCTTGAGGAGAAGTTGATAGTTCTCGTGTGTCAAGCCAGGAATGGGGCTTGATTCGGTTTCGACACATGCAACCTTGCCTTTGAATTTTTCTGCTTTCTTCCTAGGCCACCAATCCGGGTACCCGATTAATTTGAAGCAGCCTTCTCGCTTGTGACCGTCTTAATCGTAGAAAGTACAATGCTCATTCCCTTCATTCACGCCTTTAACTACACCTTTTTCCTTGTTTTGATCAGCCTTGTCATGTCTTCTCTGAAACGCCTTGAATGCAACCGGTTTGGTTGGTGTTTTGTTTTCATTGGAAATATCTCTTTGTCTCTCATCCTCAGCAACGATATGGTATGCCGTGCTAAGAGATGGAACCGGTTTTGTGGCCAGAATTTGTGTTTTGATGACCGCAAAATCGGTGTCCAATCCCATAAGAAATTCATACAGGTGCTTCTTTTCTTGATGCTCAATGATCCTTTTGCCAATATCACATTCACATTTATCACAGGAGCAACGAGGAAACGATTGTATAGACTGGGCTTCATCCCATATCGACCGTAACTGTGTAAAATGGGTGGATACAGAATTACCTCCTTGTCGAGTAGACGCTATCTTTTGTTTCAGTTTGTATGCCCTAGGGGCACCCTCCTTCCCGAAACGTACACCGAGATCTGCCCATATCTCTGATGATGTGCTCGCATCTTCACGCTATTTCGAATATTTTTCTCCATGGCTGTTGTCAACCAGCCTTTTATCATGGCATCGACACGCATCCATGGCATGTAATCCTTGGATGCTTTCTCTTGCCTTTTGATCGTCCCATCAACGAACTCCACTTTCTTTTTGGCAAAGAGAAAGTTCGTCATCTCTTGGCTCCAATCAGTGTAATTATTGTCTGTCACACCCCAACCGATGGCGGAAACATCGGGATGAGACGGAAACTAGATTGCAAGAGGCTTCATAACGCTAATTGTGTCAAGTGTTTAATAATTACCTTTTTACATAGTTCAAATCAAATAATACAAAATTTAGATCCCGACACGTAACAAATATAACTTCATTTCATTGATAACGATTTAATACAAGATATTGAAATGAAATACATGTTTGAAACAAATACAATACAATAAGTATTTAAAGTTTAAATGCGTTTCTAGGCAATCCTACTAGATTCCATGTGTCATCAAAATTCCTGCAACATGTGTTAAAAGCATAGATCAATACAAAAGTATTGTCGAGCATACAAGTTTGAAATTAATTATAAGTATAAAAGTTTGTTTTGATTGTGACAAGTATATATTCAGGTCGAATCGCACGAATATGTAGACCACTTTCGCATAACAATAGCATATAATCGAATTCCTTAACTAGCATGCATAGTATTCTAAGCATAACGATATCATGAGAATACAAGTCAAAACTAATAAGCATAAACAAACTCAAGCATAACAAGTAGCATGTATAGATGAGTTTAAACTAACACATATAACTCACATAAGCGTAACTGATGGCACATTTGGTATTGTGAACACATTTAATTTTGTTTAAAATAAATTTTGTAATTTATACATGTTGCTCCCCAAAATGCATTAAAGTGTAAAAAGGTGGTCGAGTATGCTCACAGTTTTGCAAAGTTTTCTTTGGTGATTCCGTGAAGAGTTGGAGGTTGGAGCTTCAAAGCTTCCTTTAAAACACTTAGTGTTTTATTTTAGAACTCTTAGAGTTCTCTTCCTTGCTTGGAAGATTTGAGAGAAGTAGAGATGTTGAGAGAATAATGGTTGGAACACTTAGTGTCCTTTTAGAATTCTTGATTTAGAGAGATTGAGAGAAATAGAGCGATGGAGAGAAGAATGGTGTGAATAAAATGGTAGAAGGAGGTTGGTATTTATAGGTAGAGAAAGTGGAAAAGGGTGAAATATGATTGGTTAAAAAAGGTGAAAGAGGATTGATGAGGTGGAAAGATGATTGGTATATTTCTTGGTATTTCTTGAGTATATATTATGTAATTAAGTATATATAAAAAGTATAAAAGTATAATTCAAGTATTGAGGATGTGTGTATACGTATTTATAAGTATAATTGTGTCGGTTTGCGTATAAATACGTATTTAAATGATCGGTCGTGTGAATAAAAAAAATATGCATAAAATATAATTTTATTATGATTAATGCCTCGAGTTGTGAGATTGAAACTATAATACGAATGTAAAGTTTCTAAAATTAGAATGCGGATACGGACATTTTTAAAATAGAAATACGAAGATACGAGGCAGTTACACGAATAACGAATAACAATTAATAATATATATACACACACACATATATTTTTATTATGTTTTAACGCCCCGAATTATGATACAAATATTTATTTTCTCAAATAAGGATGCGAAAAAGCAAGGCGTTACATCTGTATTCCCCGCATGACACATAAATCAGGAAAAAATGATACAACGCATTGAAGATCACGACTAAGGTGGCTAACAGAAAGAAGACTGCATTTAAAATCAGGAACATAAAGAACGCCGTTCACTTTTGCCCCTCCAGGAAGGGTGTATTCCCCCTTTCCGTGAACTGGGATTGATTCGCCATTTGGAATAACAACAGGCGCTTCAAAGGGAGTCATTTTCTTGTTGGTAAGAATGTTAGGCAGGTGAGTTATATACTCGGTGCAACCCGAATCAATAATCCACTCACCTTCGTCGTTGATTTTATGAGCCATATTAGCAACAGATTTTGTACTTTCGCTATTACCCGATCCAGAGATGTGCTTGAGGAGAAGTTGATAGTTCTCGTGTGTCAATCCAGGAATGGGGCTTGATTCGGTTTCGACACATGCAGCCTTGCCTTTGAATTTTTCTGCTTTTTTCCCTGGCCACCAATCCGGGTACCCGATTAATTTGAAGCAGCCTTCTCGCTTGTGACCGTCTTTATCGCAGAAAGTACAATGCTCATTCCCTTCCTTCACGCCTTTAACTACACCTTTTTCCTTGTTTTGATCAGCCTTGTCATCTCTTCTCTGAAACGCCTTGAATGCAGCCGGTTCGGTTTGTGTTTTATTTTCATTGGAAATATCTCTTTGTCTCTCATCCTCAGCCACCATATGGTATGCTGTGCTAAGAGATGGAACCGGTTTTGTGGCCAGAATTTTTGTTTTGATGACCGCAAAATCGGTGTCCAATCCCATAAGAAATTCATACAGGTGCTTCTTTTCTTGATGCTCAATGATCCTTTTGCCAATATCACATTCACATTTATCACAGGAGCAACGAGGAAATGATTGTATAGACTGGGCTTCATCCCATATCGACCGTAACTGTGTAAAATGGGTGGATACAGAATTACCTCCTTGTCGAGTAGACGCTATCTTTTGTTTCAGTTCGTATGCCCTAGGGGCACTCTCCTTCCCGAAACGTTCACCGAAATCTGCCCATATCTCTGATGCTGTTCTCGCATCTTCACGCTATTTCGAATATTTTTCTCCATGGCTGTTGGAAACCAGCCTTTTATCATGGCATCGACACGCATCCATGGCATGTAATCCTTGGATGTTTTCTCTGGCCTTTTGATCGTCCCATCAACGAACTCCACTTTGTTTTTTGCAAAGAGAAAGTTCATAATCTCTTGGCTCCAATCAGTGTAATTATTGTTTGTCACACCCCAACCGATGGCGGAAACATCGGGATGAGACGGAAACTAGATTGCAAGAGGCTTCATAACGCTAATTGTGTCAAGTGTTTAATAATTACCTTTTTACATAGTTCAAATCAAATAATACAAAATTTAGATCTTGACACGTAACAAATATAACTTCATTATTGATAACGATTTAATACAAGATATTGAAACGAAAAACATGTTTGAAACAAATACAATACAATAAGTATTTAAAGTTTAAATGCGTTTCTAGGCAATCCTACTAGATTCCATGTGTCATCAAAATTCCTGCAACATGTGTTAAAAGCATAGATCAATACAAAAGTATTGCCGAGCATACAAGTTTGAAATTAATTATAAGTATAAAAGTTTGTTTTAATTGTGACAAGTATATATTCAAGTCGAATCGCACGAATATGTAGACCACTTTCGCATAACAATAGCATATAATCGAATTCCTTAACTAGCATGCATAGTATTCTAAGCATAACGATATCATGAGAATACACGTCAAAACTAATAAGCATAAACAAACTCAACAGTAGCATGTATAGACGAGTTTAAACTAACACATATAACTCACATAAGCGTAACTGATGGCACATTTGGTATTGTGAACACATTTAATTTTGTTTAAAATAAATGTTGTAATTTATACATGTTGCACCCCAAAATGCATTAAAGTGCAAAAAGGGGGTCGAGTATGCTCACAGTTTTGCAAAGTTTCCTTTGGTGATTCCGTGAAGAGTTGGAGGTTGGAGCTTCAAAGCTTCCTTTAAAACACTTAGTGTTTTATTTTAGAACTCTTAGAGTTCTCTTCCTTGCTTGGAAGATTTGAGAGAAGTAGAGAGGTTGAGAGAATAATGGTTGGAACACTTAGTGCCCTTTTAGAATTCTTGATTTAGAGATATTGAGAGAATTAGAGAGATGTAGAGAAGAGTGGTGTGAATAAAATGGTAGAAGAATGTTGGTATTTATAGGTAGAGAAAGTGGAAAAGGGTGAAATATGATTGGTTAAAAAGATGAAAGAGGATTGATGAGGTGGAAAGATGATTGGTATATTTCTTGGTATTTCTTGAGTATATATTATGTAATTGAGTATATATAAAAAGTATAAAAGTATAATTCAAGTATTGAGGATGTGCGTATAAGTATTTATACGTATAATTGTGTTGGTTTGCGTATAAATACGTATTTAAATGACCGGTCGTGTGAATAAAAAAATATGTATAAAATATAAATTTTATTATGATTAATGTCTCGAGTTGTGAGATTGAAATTATTATACGAATGTAAGGTTTCTAAAATTAGAATATGGATACGGACATTTTTAAAATAGAAATACGAAGATATGAGGCGTTACACGAATAACGAATAACAATTAATAATATATATATATATACACACACATATATTTTTATTATGTTTTAACGCCCCGAATTATGATACAAATATTTATTTTCTCAAATAAGGATGCGAAGAAGCAAGGCGTTACATTGTCGGTAATAATATCATTCACGTGTAATTGTTTGGGGTAGTCGGATGGCTGAGGTAGTAGGGTGAGTCATGTGAGATACCACCACCAGACCCTTCTCCATCCTTGTTCTTGTTTTGTGGGTCATCTCCTGCCATCTTCTTGCGAGTGATCGAGAGCTAGGTTGTTGAAACCTTGCTCTGATACCATATAGAGTTTGATATCGCAAGAGAAGGAGAATATTATTTCTTATTCAAATTATAAATAATAGAACCTAACCGAGAATTATTCCTCTAAATATGGAGAGGATTGGAACAATAAAGACTAAAAGATAATATATAAAATTAAGAAATCCTATATATACCTTATAAACCGACTTCTAATATACATTAATGTCTATCATGAAACTATAGTCATCAACCACTTAGGAATGATTAAAGGGCGTGTACTCTAATTGTGTCAAGGACCAAAGCAATGAACTGATATCACTCTCAAGCGGTGAGAGTTCAAATATTGTATGGGCAAATGGTGTGGATTTAACCTTTAAGTAAGTTTAACGGGTTATGTTTATTGTTTAAAAATCTAGTTAAAAATAAACATATTTCTAGCACACCTTAATTCCATATACCACAAGCTACTTTGTCTAGTTTACTTTAATGAATAGAGTTGGTGAAGGGGGTGAGGGTTTGAGTACAAGTTTCACCCAAACTATAATAAATTTATTTAATAAATATATATTAATATATAATCAAAGAAATATAGCTTGTTTAGAGAAACTAGCTATTAAAGCGGCTGATAAATTAAAGAAGGCACTTCGGTCCTACATTAATAATGTAAAGAGACAGATACATCGTTTGATTATAGAAAATAGTAAATACCATGCCAACTCGATCTTTTTAGGACCTAAAATGAAACGGAATTTCAAGGCCCTTTTTCAAAATTTGTTGTTTTAAACCTTCCTCATTTATCCGAGTTACAATTGCCAAACCTCCCAACCCCTCAACCCCCCCCCCCCCCCCCCCCCCCCACACACACACACACACACATGCATGCCATCAATCAAGAACTTATTAATTGAAAGTAGACGATTTCCACAAACCAAATTATACATTTTTACCTTATGAAAGTGATAAACATGTTCCTCAAATATATAATATCTGAGGAATTATACAAGGTTATCTATTTATTTAGACATTGGGTGTTTTAAAATCATGATAGCTCTACTCTAGCACTACCATGTCATTTAATTGCTTGGCTCACCCCTTTGGCTTCCATTCACCGTTTCAACATTCAAGCAGGGCAAGGAACTGCCCGTTAAAATGCATCAAAGCTTAGAAACCCTTGATCGATCATGAACCTTAACTCATCTTTTTAGCTAATATAGGTATTTCAAGAGAACTTTAGTAAACTAGTGTGAATGTACGATTCTTAGAAGGCATCGTGTGGGGGGTGGGGGTAGCTTTTTCCAAGAAATTTTAAGTGCATGGTTGGGTCTCTTTTGATTCTGTGAATCCTTTTAACTTTCGGATTAACAGTTTTTTCATTAAACCATGTGTGAAGAGAGGACTCTTAAGTTCTTTTAACTCTTCAATTTGGTAATATTGCTATTTCAACATAACTTAGTAAACAATGTGTAAAGATAGGATTCTCACAAGGTGTCGTGTGTGTAGGTTAGCCTTCGTGGTTTGGTCTCTTTCAATTAGGTCAATTTGAATGCTTCGCCTTTCAAAGTACTTAACATGGCTTAGTCTGTTTATAATCGTTGATTCGAAAACGAACATCTATTTCTCGGATTTCGTTGATTTGATTTGCATGAAACTAATCCGAATATGTTTAGACTAGACTCTAACCTAAAAATGTAAGTCAGATTTTTCAGGAAACATCCTTACATCATACCGCACCAAAAATACCCTTAGCAATCCTATATTAATTATAAGCCATGACATAAACAATCTTGTTTATAGTTTTTTTTTTTTTTAAAGAAAGCCGACATGTGAAGATGTGTAGGAATATGCATGTGCTAGAAGACCCACAAACCTTGATTCATACGTACACTACTTGCATTCATAATAACTTTCACTAACGTAATGTCAATAAACACCACTACTTTATTATTTACTTTTCGTTTTAGTTTTAACAACTTCATATCAAATTCATTCAATGTTTATTTCATTTCTTTGATATTGTAGTTCACGGGAAGAAAACGTCAAAAAAAAATCAAATAATAATAAAAAAAACAAAAAAAGGCAAATTAAAATAATCGAATGAATTGGAAAACCAGTTTTTTGGTTACGTTTTTTTCATAAACGAGTTTTTTTTTCTTTTCGTTATGGTTACTTGTATATATTCTAAATAATTGTATTGAACTAGTATTAATGTTTATATCTTTATATTTTTTTTACGAAACTAGAGTAGTGTCCGTTCGACGTGACGGGGCACACAACACCTAGGTTGGTGATTGTAAGAGTGTGAACAGGGCGGGTCGATTCGGTTTTGAGCCATAACCAAAAGTAAAATTTTCGTCTCGGTTCAGTTTTAAAAAATTAAAACTAAAAAGGCCAAAGGGTCTATCGATGCACTTAAACAAAGCCACTAAAACGTTTAGTTATTTTTCTTATTTATAAAGAGTTTTCTTTAACAATATTTATTCTAGTAAGCGATGTGAGACAAAATGTGTTTAAGAGTTGCAGTTTTATAAACTCTAATATATATGTTAAGTAGAAGGACGAAAGAGTAATTTCACTATCATTTTAAGACGCTAAACTTCTTTGAGTGTCTTCAAATCATGGGAAAATTACCTTTTGACCCAAAAAGTTATATTTTAAGATAATATATTATAGTCAGATTAATTTGTTATAATAATTTATTAAAAACAACATATTACTTACTCTTCATTTTCATTTATAAATTGACAAAGCTGTTTTAATTTGTTCTAAATACAAAGTTAGATTTATAGGTTGAAATGTATTTGAATTGATCCATAATCGTATTAATTGTAAACGCTGAAGGGTGTGGGGGTCATGGTTGAGACATGATTTACGTATGAACATGAATGAAAGACTACATTCCCCCTTGCCTGATCCATCATGTTTCGCATGGATTAAACCATGGCAACCATGATCTTTTTTCTTTTTTTCAAGATTTCCTTTCCTTTTTCTTTAGACAAAAATAAATTAAAATAAATAACAGGATAGTGATTTAGGTCATGACCGTACCCTTAGTTACGGTAATGGATGTCATGACCGTACCCTTAGGAAAGTGGTTTTGGATGGTGGACTAGAGATAGATGATATGACGTTGACATAAAAGGTCATGATGGTCATGAGAATCCAAAAACAAAACATCGGTAGTTTTAGCCTTCAGGTTTAATTTGAAAGAAAAATAAACCAAAATGTAAGAAATATTTTGATTCTAGAGGTAGTTAGGTGTAAAGATAGAATTGATTACATTTAGAGAAAAAATTTAAAAGGTGTTAAGGTTAGTTGAAAGTGGGGTCACCCCATTAAAACATAGGAGATATAGTTTCCCAACTCAATTCCACTTTGGTTCTATCATATCTAACACAATCTTGAATGCTCCATTATTTGTCTCCTTTTTGTGGGGCTTTTTTCCACTTACATGGGTACCATTTCTTACCTAATGTTCCTAAATATTGCATACACAACAAACATTTTAAACCACAATCAATATTCTCAATACATCATTTCTTTTCTACTCTAAAGTTTAAAATTAGTACAATTAATAATTGTAAATTTTGAACTTATATCGACACATAAATTATTGTTAAAAACAAAACAAATGAAAAGACAAAACAACGAATGAATACAACGGATCATATCATAATCAATATCTCAATATTAAATAAAACTTACTCATTTAACACGATTTAATCTCAACATTAAATTAAAATTACTCGTTTAACATGATTTAGATTTGACAAATCTTGTTTACTTTAAATTGTTATTAAATGTAGAATAGAAAAAAAGTGGTGATTACGTTTGAGGATATGGTCCATCCTAGTCAACAACCTCTATGTTGTAGATTCAAAGATAATTGTACCATCATAACATTAGGGCCCACTAATACATTGATTTATTTGAGGAACTTTGCCTATATAAACACATCTTCTTTCTTCCTCAATTCATCATTGTGTATCATATTCTCATCACCTCATTTGCTTCTTTCTTTCTACATTCATTTTTCATAATTTGATTTGCTTGATGGCCTCTTTGGTTCAAGAAAACCGACCCGCCATCAATGATCAAGTTGATTTTGATGATCTTGATACTTTGGAAATCGATGACTCTCTTTTGATGTCAATACTCGATGAACCACATGTGGAAAACGAGTGTGATGACGAGAGATTATCAAGTGTAACCCGCTCTTTAGAAGCTGAGATTAATGCAACTGTAATTGAGGACCTTGATATGAGTTTGGAACTTGAATGGAACGTTGACTCTGAAGATACTTACCAATATCCAATTACACAAAACTATACTAAATCACAAGATCTTGAATATAATTGGATGGAGATGGATGATATGTACATCCAAGGTTACGAAGACGCCATGGGCGGTATACTAGAGTTTGGGGGTGTCAAAGATTATTCTCAATTTTCTTATGGAAATAATGTTGAAGAGCATGGTTATGGTGTTTTGTGGTAAGAAATTAATTAATCAAAGGTGAAGTAGTCAAGATATATCAATAGACAACACTTTTTTGTAAATCAACTTATGATGTTGTGGGTTTCACTTAACCCATTTAGTTGATTAGTTTATTATATATCTAAAAAACATAATTAGCTTCGTTTATTATATTCCAAATTTTATATTTTATTTCCACTAAAACAATATAGGGATAAGGCTTAAAAACATAACGTTAAAAAGATAAAACGACCATAAATGACTCTTGTGCCGACACGTATCTTGGTTCATATTTTTGGAAAAACGGATTTGATAGCCTCATGTACAAAGTCACGTATAAAGGTCAACTTGTATGAACAAGTTGTAAAGCACAAAACATGTGTTGTCACTTATCTCACTTACACAACCTTATAGATATTGAGACGTGTTTAACCAAGGAAGGACCTAGAGTGATAGAAGGGGTAACCTTCGTTGCTCATTGACGCTCTGCCGGTAGTGTAAATTTAGGAAAATTTGACGTTTTTTCTATTTCGTTAGCATTTTTTATTGAAACGTTACCTCTATACGGATTTTGTAGATCTTTCATTGTGTTTAACACCAATTAAATATAAAATAGAAAACTACAAGAATAACTTAAACACATATATGCACTTCTAATTACATTACACATAATAATAAAAAGAAATAAAGGTGATGGTTACATGACCACCTTAATTTTTTTTATTTTTGAACGTTCAACGAATAAAAGCCCCGCTATCTGGGATAACCCAGTGGCAAAAGGTGACCTCATATGCTCATGATCACAAACAGCGATTGGTAGCCCAAGCCATCACTGGCTCTGGGGAAAATCAGCTGCCAAAGGCCCACTGCGATAAATCCGGTTAAAATCAGATTCGAATTTGAGACCTATGATCTCAAACTCAAATCTTCACATCCCCTTCAATACCAAATGAACTCTAGCTCATCTCAACAAAAATAAGTAGATACGCGTATTTATAAGTGTAGTATATGTTAGTTTGTTAAAACTTACAAGTATACATGAGTTGATTTTTAGTTTAACTTGTATCATACTATCATGTTGGGTTCATTTGGATAAACGAGTCGAGTTACAATTTGGGGGCCAATAGATAATTGATTAATTATAAAATAATGTTTATATATATATATATATATATAAAATATATGTATCCACGTGGCGGCATCCGATTAGTAGAAGCCGGATTGGAATTATCCATATGTGTATTATTATTCTTGTTCGTAAAGTTATTGTACGATCTTTGAACACACCTGATCCAGTTTCTTCAAAATCACCTAAAACCCTAGAATTTCTTCAAATTCCATTTTTTCAACAAAATCATGAGTGAATCTGCAAACGATTACAACCAGCAGCAGTACGATCAAGATCAGCAGCAACCGCCTCATCATTACGGCACTTTTCAAGGCGTAAACACCTATCCGCCGCCGTCTGCACCGCCGGTGATCGGTTTTCCTCAGCCGGTTCAGCCTTCCGGCACCTCCGGTGGTCCGGCAGTTAACCATTACGTCCACGGTTACCAGGCCGTCACAGGTACCGTACTCGATCGGAGTTTGTTAGTTGTTACTGTTCGTTACTTTGTTTAGCTTATTGTTGATTTCGAATTCGAATTGATCTGTTTTTTGAAGTGATTTTGTTTGATTACGTTAGTTGATGATGTTAATTTGGGTGATCACTTGCTAAAATTGAAAGAGGTATATTGTTCAATTGTTATTTTTTATTAGCTAGGGTTTGTTATGTAGTTATGTGATTAGTTGTTATTTGTTTTGCTAATTAGTGCAAAATGTTATTAGATCTATGGAGTTTGCTCTCTAGGATCGAACTCGAGCTCGTTTAACATATGAGACCGCTTAGCGCGTGACTAGTTTTTTAAGCTCGAGCTCAGTTCATGACTAGTTTTTTATGCTCGAGCTTAGCTTCGGCTCAGCTTGTTTATTATTTAATATAATTAATTAATTTAAATACGTTTCTAATATTTTTTAATTATAATTTTATATACAACATAATACATATTATTTAGTCATTTTTATCATACTTTTATATATGATTAGCTATTATATAAATTTATATTTGATATATTAAATAAAAATTATATAAATAAAAAAGCTCGTTTAGTCTTGCGAGCTGGTTCAAGTGTGATAAGTGAAGGTCGGGCTCGAGCTCAGTTAAGCTCAGCTGGATTCGAGCTGTTCGTGAGCCAAGCTCGAGGCTTGGCTCGTTTACACCCACTGACCCACCCGTATCCATAAATTCATCATATGATAAGTTTGTGATCAAGTAAGATTGGAACATAAATCTATGTGAGAGACTGAGTGTTGAGACTGCTTGTATGTAACACGTGAAGGCATTTAATCTTAATTAGTTCGAATATGAAAGAATGAAGAAAGTTAAAGCGGTTGAATTGTAAGAAGTTGGAAGATGGATATGTTTAATTCAGTATGTTTATCGGTTACTTTAGTTGGTATATTTGGTTTCCTAGTTTAAATCTAATAGACGTCTGCTTGTGTGCAAGTTTATTCATTAAAAAAGAGTCGTGATCTTGGTTTTATAAAAGAAAAACAATTGTTCAAGTTATGTTATTGGGGCCTGATTTCTAACCTATGTAGTTAATATCCCGATATATTAGTGTCGGTTATAGGCCCCCTACCCAGATAACGGTGCAAAATGTCAGTTAGAGTACCGACAATATCGGTGATACTGGACCGTCATTTGACCAATATATCACCGATTTTCCCGATATTAGTACCTTTCTTCTTATTTCTACCATTCGTCTTTCTACTTATTGCTGCTATTAGTGTTTTAAGTCTTAATTGTTAGGTGTTACTGTTAAATGTTAGCATTTTAAGTCTTAGTCAGTTCCTACTTGCTACAATTGTTAGTGTTTTGCAAGTTGCAAAAGGTTAATTTGTTAATGGTAGGAGAGTAACCGATATCTATCGGTCCTTGACCGATATCTCAAATATCGGTCCTTGACCGATATCTCAAATATCGGTCCTTGACCGATATCTCAAATATCGGTCCTTGACCGATATCTGATATTTTACCGTATTAACTACTTAGTTTCTAACAACATGAACCATCTGAAATACATGTTTTATTTAAATTTTATTTTACATTTTGGTTTAACTAATGATGTTGCAGGTTATGCAATTGCTGAAGGAAGACCCGTAAGACAGAGGCGGCTTCCATGCTGCTGTGGTATTGGTATGGGATGGTGCTTGTAAGTTGTTATCTTTATAAATTCAAACTATTATTGATCATTGATTTAGCACGTAATAAGTACAATTGATGCGTTAATCTGATCTAATCAGGCCAATTTTTTTTTGAAGGTTCATAATTGGTTTCTTCTTGGCTGCAATACCCTGGTACGTTGGAGCATTCATTCTATTATGCACCAGATATGATCGCCGTGAGAAACCCGGATATATCGCATGCCTAATCGCTGTAAGATATTCCCACTTCTCGTATTTTATGCAAGATTAAAAGCAAATGTTTATAAGTTTTATACTTTGTTAAAACTTTGTTGTAGGCTATTATTGGAACAATTGCTGTGATTTTTGGTGTTACAAATGATGACTGGGATTGGGACTGGGACTGGTGATCCATGTCAGCAAGCAGAGTGAGATGTACAGAATTAAGAATATTAATGATTACTCTTCCTTCGACCATGAACGTTTATAAACGGAAAAATAGACTTCCGACTTTGGTTAGTCGTATTTAATTGAATCCTTGTAATCATCTATTCTACTTTGGCGTTCAAGATTTCTTTTCATTTGATAAAACATTTACCTACACTTATAATGAAAGTAAACAAAAACAAATGAGCCGCAAAATTAGGATTATGTCCGGTTTTAATAGCGTCACACAAACATTGTGCATCAGTTTCAACTTAAAGGTGGCGAGTTGAGTTTGCAATGACCAGCAATTACAAGTCCATTAGAATGAGTTTGGTGTAGGACTGCCTCCCTGGTCTAAGCAACGGTAAAGTAGTACTCATATTCGTAGTTGTAGGTCTTTATGACACCTAACAAAAATGTTGAAATTAGGTCCAAAAGCTTGTTCTTTTAGTTGAACTTAAAATTGCATCTTCGAAAGTTTACAACCCTCTTGGGGTGGTGGGGGCGCGGTACTCAATTGGGGGCGGCTTGGGTTGGGTCACTGTCACAACCCATGCGAGTATAGGAGGAACTCGGGAACGAATAGCTGTTGGGTAGCGGATTTAAGTACCGTGACCATCCAGCAAATTCACGATACAACATACACCATTAATTACCAAACAAAATAAAAGCACCGGTTGTATCAAAGACAATGATCTTATCATCCATTAGGATTTATGATCCAGCTTTCCCAACTTAAATCTACATGTCTAAGCTTGAATTTCGTCAATGAACCATTATTTTTTTAAACCCAGCTTTACCATCTATTGTCTCAACATCTGTTGTTGAGCCAATTGCTCCTAATGACCATAGTGTCCAACCCAACACTGTGGAACTCGCATAAGAAATTCCCATGCAAACCACTTCCATTCCAAAAGCCAAACATACCATAAGGGGTATCTCTAGAGGATGAGATGCAAGAGAGACCTGTTGTAACACAAATGTAGCTTATATCATATGTTGATACTTCCTCTCAATAGATGCAAACATCTCAACCCATCAAAACTCCTCACCTCTACTAACAAAAGGAGAGTGTTGTAATCACATAGTAACCAAACTATGAGTTCAATGATTCACTTGAATATTTATACTCAAGCCATTCTCTTAGGATGCTTCTTTGCATCACCACCACCAAATATATTCCCCACCATCAAACCATTGCTTGATTCAGTTGAAGCATCTGACTTGTACAAACTTGGTTCCTCTCAATCACCTATCACTGAGTGTATGCCTCTACAAGTGACTAGGGCAAGTCCATAGATCATTGTTTTACCACAAGCAAAGGAGGGTACCCCTCTTGAGTCACAAGTGACTCTTGAAGGTTTTCAAGTGAAGCAGTCACTACAACTGTAGGGGCAACAGTCTCAAAGTTGGACAGTGGTTACATTTAAGACTCCCTTTAATGCAACAACTGTTGAGTCTACAATGGTACACTCATTAACACTTGGAAGACCCAAAAACCAAGACCAAGGGTAGGGGTGTTCATGAGCCGATCCGATCCGAGCGATGGCCTAATCGTGCTCGGATTGAATTACAACCGATCCGATCCGTTCGGATCGAATTTTCAAAATCGAGCACAAAAGTGATGCTCATGCTCGGATCGAATTTGAATCGAGCGGATCGTTTTCGCTCGGTTTTTCTCAGCACCAAAATTATAACATGTATAGCAACACAAAAAGACTGAAATCAAGACTATTACAATGTTGCATTCAACAAAACAAATCCTAACTTAATTAAAACATGTCCAACACCTTATTAACAAAAGCAATATATATGAGTTGACCTAGCCGACGAGGTAGGAGATTGTACCGGGTATGTGGCAGCAGCGAGGTATGTGGCAGGAGGTAGGAGATTGTACCTCTGCTGATTTGAAGTAGCCGGGAGGTAGGAGGTTGTACTGTATCCATATGAGTTGAATTTGAGTAGCAGCGAGTTATGTGGCAGGAGGTATGTAGCAGAAGATTATGCGGTGATTTGAATTTTTAGAAATTAGGGTTAAGTTTTGGTATTGAGTTGGGCTAGTATGTTTCTTGGGCTTTTAATTTTTCTTGGGCTATATATATATATATATATATATATATATATATATATATATATAAAATCTATAATATATATTAATTATTTAATAAAAATAATTCGAGCGAAACCGAGCGATCGACGAGCGAGCGGACCTTTGCTCATGCTTGGCTCGTTTTCAAATCGAACCGAGCTGAGCGGATTTACAAACAAAGCGGGAATCGAACGAGCATCGTGCATTTTTCGATCGATCGTTGAGCGATTCTCGATCGTCGAGCAGTTTGGACAGCCCTAACCAAAGGGCATCTGGTCCAAAAGTAGATACAACCATATCTGGTGGGAATTCAAATGATCTTATTAACTTAGGTGATGGATTAAGAAATCAAGAATTGACGAAGAGAGTTACTAAGATGAAATCTTCAGTTGATGATGTTAATGAGATGCTGAAAATCTTGGTACAAAATTCAAAACCTCCAACATCAAATGCAGAACTTGCCAAAGAAATATGGTCATATGCTCAACCATATCATCAGTTACAAAAATAATCTGCAAATGCCATCCACAACATGCACATGGAGCTCATAAAAAAACATGGTTGAAGTTAGGTACAAAGATATCCAAGCTAAAATGATTCAAATCAGCTCATCTTTCGATCTCTACTCAACATTCCAAAGTCTACAAATGTCAAAGAATACTTGGATTTAAAGATAAAACCGACTGAAAGGATAGCCCACCCATTTGTTTGTATTGCATGTCAATTTTTCGTAAAAGTTAGCTTATAATTTAATTATCATATAATATTTAGTATTAATTACATATACAAAAAAAGGTTAAAGAACTCTAAATTTGTAGTTTGGGTTTGGTACAATTTTTTTACTAAAAGTACAACCCCACCAACGATTACAGGACAACTATTTTAAAGAGTGAATTTCAAATTTGGTCCTTTATCTTTATATCCATTTTCAGGCGCTGTCCTTTATGTTTAAAAATGATGAGTTTTGTACTTTAATTTTTAAAATCCATCACGTTTTGTCCTTTAGGCCTAACTCAGTTAGTTTTTTCTGTTAAATCTGATCATGTGTAAGGCATATGGGGCTATAATTGTCTTTTTCCCTTCATAAGAAAAATAAAAGAAATTTAAATGTTACATATCATTCATCTCTCTCTCTCTTTGAACAAACAACTTTCCCCTTCTCTACTCCATAAATCTCTCTCTCTTTCTCTTTCTCTTTCTCTCTCTACAACCAGTCCACCACCACCAAGTCCTTCCACCACAGTAAGAAACCGGACTCCGATGCACATGGTCTCGTTTCAGATAAGATCGAAACGACGAGTACAAAAACGAACCAGTCCACAACCACCAACTTCTTCAGATCCGGCACCAGCATTATCCACCCCACACCACCACCACCATCCACCCCATACCACCACCATATCGAGTACAACCACCACGCGTTGCTCCCCACCTGCCAAACAACCACCCACCCACCTCCGTCCACATCTACCTTCCACCACAACCACCACCAGATTTTCTCTCTCTCTCTATAAAACACCATCTTTTACCCTCTCTTTACCCGTTACCATCATTCATCACTTCAACAAAACCATATTAAAAACAAAAAACCCCAAATTGAAATACAAAACCCTAATTTCAAGAACACCAAATCAAATCAGCCGAAATTAACCAACTTATCACCATTTCAAGAACCCCAAACAGATCCGCTGTTCTTCTACTCTTTACACCGACACCACCACTTCATGAAGCGTCGATCTGTTGCTTGGTGTAGCTTCTTGCAGGTTTTAGACTGATGGAACGTCGATGGTGGATAGGTGTTGGTGAAGGATTACAACAGATGGTGGTGGTCACTGATGTTGCACGGTGGAGGTGGTGGCAGCCTGGCGGGTGGTTGTGGTTGTGGTTGTGCTAGAAAGAGAGAGAGAGAGGGAGATAGAGAACGGTGGTTTAGGGTGGTGGCTGGAAAGAGGTAGAGAGATAGAAGTGGTTGAGAGTGTTGGAGGGTGGTGGTCGGAGGTGGTTGAGGGTGGTGGCTGGGAGAGGTAAAGAGAGAGCTAGAGAGAGGGGGGTTGTTTCTTATATATTAATAATATACACACAGACATATTATATTTATATATTATATTATTTTTAAATTTATTTTAATTATTAACTTATTAGTAAAGTCATTGGTAAAAAGACCAAATTGCCCCTAAGTAATCAGATTTAATAGAAAAACTAACTGGGTTAGGTCTAAAGGACAAAACGTGATAGATTTTAAAACATAAAGTACAAAACTCATCAATTTTAAACATAAAGAGCAACGATTGAAAATGGATATAAAGATAAAGGACAATCCTTGAAATTCACTCTATTTTAAATAAACATAATGGGTCATTATTATGTTAAAATACAAAAATACAGGCATACCTTTCGAATAGTTTCCTAGGTGTTGGGGTCAATTTTTGGTAAAAATGAGCTTGTTTTGACTAGCAGTTCCATATTTAGAGCCCTTAAGAACCATAGACGCAGGTCTCTGTGGCAAAACCATCCTCTATTGTGCATGCCACACAATATCAAAATAACATCAATAAAGAACGAAAGAAAAAAATAAGTAGTGTCAAATATGTTACATTGTTATACATAGTCAATGCTCATTTAACTTTTGTAACGAAATGATTTAGGTATTGTTTGGCTCAAGAATCACTATGGGTATGTGTTTGATAACATGGTGGAATGGGAATGGAATAGATTGGTGCACCTAGGCCCTAGCCCTTTAGGTGGGTTTGAAAGATACCTAACTTTATGTGTAATCAACCACATTCCTTCAAACCCATACCCTTACACCAAACATGCCAAACACCATCAAACACATACCCTCAAATCAAGACCTTCAAAGCAAACATGCTAATACCCCATATCAACCCCATTCCTTCAAACCTTGTTTCAATTTTTTAAGCTACTTTTATTTTACCTATACTTCTAAACAAAGACAAAAGTTTGTATAGAGTGGCATTATAGGTGGGTTGGAAGGTTGGCTAACTAGTCAAAATGGGTGATTTATTAAAGCAGTTCGATTTGGGTTGGGTTGGGTTGATCCAACCTTTTTTTGGTCGATTTTTTTACTATTTTTCAAAAAAGAACTAATTCACTAGAATTTTTAACAAACTATATTATTAAAGTCTATTTTATTTTTGGAAACAAAGAATCTACGCCATAAAAATACAATTTGGTTGACTTTCGACATGCATACCAAGAGTTATCTGAACAAGAGTCAACTGGAATGATGGTCCTCCTAACCAACGACATGGTCATGATTCATCAACAAGTAATCGAGACAGAAATGAAGTGAGAAAATAAAAACTTGCAACCAACAAAGTTCGACTTACAGTTAGCTCAAAGTCACTAGACATGCCCATTGACAGATCGCATGGCACCTTCATTATTTCAAGAGCAATGCATCCCTCTTTTCTGCATTTGGCTAATGTCTAACATCATCAATACACACAATTGGTTAAAATCTAAAATGTTAATAACATTAAATGTTAAAGTATAATTGGGTGTAACCTTGATGTTCTCTGGAGTAGATGTATAATCTGGCATCCTAAATGTCATTAAGCCACAAAACTCGAGGTTTGGGATGTTTGAAGTAACATGTTTCACAACCTCCAATCACCCATCGGGGTCAACTCCAAATTTTGCTGCAACAATGTAGATGTATTTCAAAATTGAGAAGATGATATTTGCAAAGTAATCAAATTGAGAAAATGTGTAATTAAATTTTTTGTTTGCGGAAATATGTAATAAACGCTAGTAAAAATCCCATTTAAAATTATGTATGCCTATTTAAGGCTTCATTGGTTGTTCAATAAAGAAGCCAGCTTTGTTATCTTTCTGCGGTTGTATTGTTCGTTTACTGAAGCAAGCATATTTTTCTTTATTTATATTCTTAAACGTAAGTATGTTTGCGACATATTCAGCAATTCATCTTTTAAGAACTTTTGTTTTGCTTTATATAAGTTACAACCTAAAAAACTAATTATACTTTGATCCCCTCATCTTAATTACATTTTAATCTCTCATTTTAAAAAAAATATTGTAGATAGTTTGTTAGTACTTACACTTAAACTAACTACTCCCATGATTTTTACGATTATAACTTTTTTTGTACGGTAATTCTTTTTGTTTCGGGGATGCTCACGTATATGTTTTTTCGAACGTTGGAGTCCTGGTCGGTCAGTTCCTTCAACTAAGTCAGCGAAAAGTATGCTAGGACTTGGTCTCTTATTGTTAAGCTTGTCGTTAATAAACAACACGTGCAAGAATAGAATAGTTTGAAAATAAAGAACACGTTCAGGATATCTAACCTGTAGAATATCCCGAGTAGTCTTTCATGATCCAGAATATTAGTCGAAATATTCACACATAACTTTTGGGTATCTTAAAATGTCTTTATCTTATGCGTTATATATAGTATAGATCATAGTTGTTAAAAGTCATTGCCTATTGTGCCTATGCCCATTCTTTCAGGCAAGGCAATTACGCTTTAATTCTCTAGGTGATGGTTCAGGCAAAGATACCAACGAGATTCCTAGATTCCTGAGAGTTTTCAATCAAATTCTCTAAATTTCGGCAAAATTCCAGCTATATTTATGCTTTTATCCAAGGAAAACTACCTTTCTACGCCAATACACTAGTATTTTAGAATTGTGGTATTAGATATATAATATTAAATGTTATATAATTGCTTTTGTTTATTTTATTTAAAGAATATTGATGTGTTGGTAACAACACGGTGTAAATGTAGTAGTTTTGTATACGTTTTGGCGTTTTATCGAGTCGTTTTGTGTATGTTTTATTGTACTTATGTTGTATACTGTATTGTAGGTTAAAATTGTGCTGAATGAGGATAAACGGGGCTTGAAAAATAGAATTGGAGTGCATGGCTAGAGCAAGGGAAAGAAAACAAAGTTCTGGAAAAGTGGCTCCCCCGTGCCACGTAGGGAGGAGAAGAAATCCCCCACGACACGTGGGGGAGTAAAAGGTCAATTTTGTTTGTCTCCCCACCATGCGACAAAACCAATCAAGGTCTCCCGCGACACATTGGGGAGTTAAAAGTCGTAAAAAAAATTTGTTTTGATCTATGTAAGGCTTGGGGATTATGCTAACACCCAACATTCGATTCCAGAGGAACTAGGGTTGCAGATAGGCGATTTTTTACCTTACAATCAAGCTTTCTTTGTGTTTCTTCATACAAGATCATTCTAGAATAAGAACTGAAGTTATAATGAGGAATATGAGCGTCTAAACCTCTTCCGACTTCCCTTGGGTGAACAGTTGTTAGGTTTTACACATTAATCTTATTTGATTACTTTGTGAAAGGATATAACTTGATCACTTGTGTTCGGGTAATTTAAAATATTTGTTTATGTTTGAAATATTTGTCTTTTATCTAACGTATTTGCGATTACCTGCATCATTAGCAAGTTGGTAATTTGGTGGGTAGTTGATATATTCAAGTGGGCAATTGGATTCTAATTGTTACTTTCACTAAGTAGTATTCTAATTGTTACTTTCACTAAGTAGTACACCAAAGCCATGTCAATATGGTGTTCTTGTGATTAAACTGAGTTTAACACATAACTTGAGTCCCGAATGGGTTGCTTTTCTACATCTGATAACATTCTCTCAATTAATTTTACACTTTTCTTCCAAACCAACCAAAACCCCCCAAATTAAGAATAGTACTTAAATAATTATATATTAGCTAACACTAATCACCTATTCCCTGTGAAGACGACCTTACTTATCCGTGCTAATCTAGGTTTTAAGTTTTAATTTTTTTTTATTAGCCCACGACAGCTACATCAAATATTATATTTTTCTATTATATATATATATATATATATATATATATATATATATATATATATATATATATATATTGTGCGCTTTTGTTTCTTAGGACCACGCTTTTTTGTACCTTACGCCTAGTCCCCATGCGAAGCCTATGCGCCTAGTGTTTTTAATAACTATAGTATAGATTATTGCTAATAACTTGGTTTCAAAACGTATTCACAAACTAGTTTAAAAATACTTAATATTGTATTTTAAAAGTTATAAAAGAAAAATAAAAATAAAAAACAAATAAAGATGAATAAAAAAACAAATAACATTGTACTCCCATGCCACACTTGCCAAAACTTTTCTCTCCTTCATATCAACAGCGTATCGACTTTTCCCACTGTTTAGCTTTTACTTGCCACAACTTGTCGATCATTAGAAAAACTACAAGCTTTGTACGCTTTCCACGGCATAACTATTTATAAATTTAAATCTAAAAAAATATTATTAATTATACCTATTTATTTAATATAAAATAATATTATTTATTTACAACAAAGTAATAATACTTAAATAAATTATATATAAACAATAATGATTTAAACTTAAACATAACATTAATTAAAAAAACAAGTTAATGCAATAATTTAAAAAACTAGGTGACAATCAATTTAAAACTACTACCATAAATTTAAAAGTTGCACTTCCATCCTCAACACACCGATACCTCTCTTTTTGTTGGAGCATCTACTCCAATCGAGTGTCGGTCAAGTGATTATGTACTTTAAGGAAAAACTACAAATCCCCTTTTTTCCTGTTGCTCCTTCGACCAAGCCCCCCTTTTCCTGTATATGTTTTTTAGAACGTTGGAGTCTAGGTCGTCTAGTTGAACTGTCAGTTCCTTCAACTAAGTCAGTGAGAAGTATGCTAGGACTTGGTTTCTTATCATTAAGCATGTGATTAATAAACAACACATGCAAAAACCGATTAGTTCGAAAATAAAGAACAAGTTCATGCTATCTAACACGTCGAATATCCCGGATAGTTAGTCATAATCTAGAATATTAGTTGAAATATTCACCCATAACAATTTTTCCAACTGTGATGATGCCATTGATCATAAGACTATGGGGTGTGGTGTAACCCTCCCCAACACAACATCCACACCATCACCTTACCTCCACCTCATCATCTTCCCCATGGGAGGAGGGGTACCCCTTCTCCTCCAACCAATCAACATCCTCAAATTTTAAAAAGTGAGCTTGGGAAGAATGGGGATCCATCCCCGATTGTCCCGAAATGTATTTGTGGGGGTGGTGTTCCCCTTTAGGGGAAGGTGCCACATTAGTTACCATATGTGTATATTACCAAAAGCTTAGAAAAATGTGTGGTCAAGAATGCTTATCAAGTTTCTCAAATATGGTGAACTTCTCTTAGGATCCCTACCCTATGTGTGTGTGTGTATATATATATATATATAGGGATTGGGTAAAATGAGAACCACGTTGAGTTGTGAGAACCGTAGAAACCAATATTAATCATTGATTAAATGTGTTTTGATGAAGAAGATTAAAAGACAATAAAGCAGAGTAATTATTGTCCTTTAATTAATGAGATTTTTGTTTTTAGTGAGATAATGGTTAATTGGTCATTTTACTATGACCATTAATGATTGGTCTCATTAATGATTGTGCTTTAATTAATAAGATTGTTTTTCAATAATTTTTTTTTAAATGAGGGAAATGTTTAAATTGCAAATAAATCACCAAATGAAAAAATAAACTAAAATAAATAAAACAAAGTTGTCGTTAGTAATGATAGTTTGCACCTCCATCGTCTAACATCTGCACGGACACCACACCAAACATGTAAAATTCTCAAATTATCATTCTACAAACAAATTAAATATCATTTACTCCAAAATATAGCGTTTACATTAAATAAAAGTGACGTTTAGAGGACCTGGAGCGGGCATTCAGGGGCGTAAAAAACATTTTTCTGCCGCATGTAAAAAACAATTTTTACGTTTGACACCGTGCGTAAATTTTTTTTACATTTGGCAACGAATGTAAAAACATTTTTTTAAAGGTATCTAAAACATACAAATTTACAAACGTGAATTTACAAAATATTTATATAATCGTTTTTTATGTCGCCGACACGTAATTTTTTTTTATTTTTACCCCAGCCCCAGCTGTAAATTATTTTTACACCCCGCTTAAATTTTTATTTCCATCTCGGTTGTATGTTTTTTACGCTCCTATTAAAACATTTTAAACTTTTTTACGCCTCAGTTGTTAACTTTTTTACGCCCCCAGTCGATTGTTTGATTAGGGGTTTTTAAACTTTTTATGGGGGCCGTAAAAAAATTTCGAGAATAAAAAACTTTTTACATGGAGTTTTTATGGATAGCTTAAAGTTTTATGTAAAGTTTTACAAAGTTTTACGGGTGTATAAAGGTTTGTAAACAACTTTCCGCATTTTTCCTGAGCTCATACCCCATAGTCTAAAAATCATCCACCAAATAAGACTAATTTGAATATATCTTCCCAATAATGCTTCACCATATTAATTCTTCACAAGGATCAATGCAACCAAAAAATCTTCAAGGTTAACAAACAGCCGCAATGTTTGAAATTGATTTTCTAAAGTATTATGAAAAAGGATTAACTTCATATATACACTTATGAACTTTAAAATTTTTATATATACCTAACAAAAATTAAAAAATATTATATATTCCCTTACAAATAGTTAAAATATTAAATATATCTAATTTATTAGAAACAATCTAATAAATAATCATTTTACACTTATTTTTTTAACTTCTAAGTTTTCATATATGTTTATCTTTTAAGTTCATATTTTTTTATAACACATTTTAAGCTTAAATTTATTTTTACCTTTTCTTCCATAAACAACAGTATTCTCCATACATATAATATTTAAGCTAAATAAATATAATATTTGAGGTTAAATGTCATATATGAGATTTCAAAGTTATAGAAAAATAAATGTAAAATTGTATTTTATTAAATTGTTTTTAATAAATTAAGTATATATATGATATTTCAATTACATTGTAAGGGTATATAGAGGGGAAAGAAATTTATATACTGTTAGAAATCAAATACACACCATCTAAACCATTCCAACTATGAAACACGTTTCCAGACTACAATAGCGACTAAACAACCAATAAAAAGGTGTTGTGCTACAGCGATTCCTCAAACTCGCCGCACAAAGGACATAGGACTGAATGCATAGGAATACCTCTACGAGCTAACTCATATCTTGTTGGAAGACATTGACCTTTTTAGGCACCCATTTTTTACAGGTCCCTGGGAGGTTTTTGATAATGCTACTAACAAACTTCTTAGAGATCGAACCGAGGAAATCCCGTTCGAATCACCTAACCATACCCATGAATCGTCATGAGACTGCAATGGGGCCTCGCCTCTCTTGAACCTCCATACCCACTTTGCAAGGAGGATCGTGTTTGAAGTTGATTTAAACAAATAAATAATAACTTAATGGAATCACATAAATGGCATTCTTTGGAGATGGCAATGCTGCGAAGGAAATAAAAGCAAACAAATTCACCAATAAAGTTGGACCCTGTGGTCCCAATAATAAATCTACTATGGAGTTTGATCGCAAAACTAATGGATGCTACAAACTTTAAATCATCGAATCAAAGAACATGGATCGAATAAGCTTTGATACCATGTTACATGTACAGAGAAAAGGAGTTAGGTTTATTGCATTAGAAAACATTAAGGAACGAATAAAAGAGAAACACAAATTATATAGTATGGCTAATCAGCTAATGGGCCAGGCCCGTACTTTTTTTTGAATGACTGATACTACTCTCCCTAAACTCCTATATTTACAAATAAATCACATTTGCCTAGGATTGAACCTAGGACCTTCCACTAACAGGTAAGAGCCTCTGCCAAATGAGCTAGCCCCACTTGGCAAAAGAAAGAGAAAACCAGGGGCTACGAGACTCGAACCCGTCCCCTTGAATAACAAGCCACCTGCTAACCAACTGAGCTACATGCTCATTTTCCAATCCCATACTTACATCTTTATTATCCTAACAAAATCATAATATGTAAAGTTGAACATATTGTTGTAATAATTTCGATGCACCAATTAATAAATGGGCGCATTCTGCTGGAGGGCAATGATGAACAAAATTCTGGTGAAGGTAGAGCTTAGGAGGTGGGGTATTCCAGTCCCGCATCAGACTTGTTCCGGATGTGGGATTCAAGAAGAGTCGATCGATCATTTACTAGTTACATGCTTGAGAGCAAAAGCGATTTGATGGAATGTAAGGGTGGGGCTGAAAATACAAACAATGGTGACATTTAATTATTGCAGCGAAACTATGGTAAGCACAGAGACGCTAGCGGGATCAAGAGATTGGAAGAACATAGTGGGGTCGTGTTCCAAACCACACTATGGCAAATTTGGAAGGCGCGAAATGGAAAGGAATTTCATGGAATCAAGATATCTATAACATATTTTGGGGATGATAAGATGCTAATGAACTTATATTATTATAGGTAATAGGAGTGTAGTTAGATATCTATAACATATTTGGGGGTTGATTAGGATGCTAATGAACTTATAATATATTTCATTGAGATTTGAAACTTATCATATTTGATTGAACTTGACTTTGGCTTGTAATATATTAAGTTGAACTTATTTTGAATATGTCATTTGGAATTAATGAATGATATCTTAGACTATTGAATTATGAAAGCTATATATATATATATTGAACCGCAAATGTTACTTTAATTATACTTTACACAAGTAATAATTAAATACTTCTTTTGTCCAGGTTTGAACTTGATACCTCTACAAAGTGGGCTACTCCACATTGGCTGAAAGCTTTTTAAATTCGAGCCAAACTGAGCCAGTCAAGCTGGCTCGGTTAAAAACCAAGCCGAGCTCGAGCTAAGATTTTCAACTCGGTTTCAAATCTGAGCTGAGCTATAGCTTGCCCTGGCTCGGCTCGAATCGGCTCATGAACAACCGTAATGGTATGACTTCAATATAAGAGATATAGTTTCATAACTAAATTATGTTGTCTTTTTTTTTTTTTATTCCGTTTGACGTACTTTGTTTTTTACAGCATTTGTTGGTCTATTCTATAATCATAGAATCCCGTCACTAAAATGTATTTGTATTTATATATATATATATATATATATATATATATGTATTTTTATTTAATAATAGGTTAATAATATTGATCAGTTTGACTTTATAAAACACAAGTTAAAAAGTCAACTTACTAGCTTCTCTTTTACCTTTACCGGTTTCGGTTTCGAAGGCTATGCACGACCTTGTTCGTACATATATTTTGACTTTAACTTGAAACACATATTCATTATACAACTAAACTCAAACACATACGTATAAAATACGTACTTTTATGGTGTATTTTTGAGATAGATATTGAGAGAGTATATATGTATTTAGTAATAGGTGTTTGACTTTATGAAACACAAGTTAAAAAGTCAACTTACTAGCTTCTCTTTTACCTTTACCGGTTTCGAATGCACCGTACGTCCATGTTCTTACATATATTATGACTTTAACTTGAAACACATATTCAACTAAACTCAAACACATACGTATAAAATACGTATAACTTTTATGTTGTATTGAAGAGATAGATATTGAGAGTATATTCAAACAATATTATAACAACTCTAATTAATAACTAAATTTATGCAATAAGTATACAACTTTCTTAAAATGAGATGACACAAATGATAATATACAAAATATTGTCGTATGACGAAATCATATGTTGACCACATCTATGCACAAATGTTACGTGTCAGTAACATGCTCCTTAAAACACTATTAAAATATAAAATAATATTATCTTGTTAGGATTTGCAAATGGTTAATGGTAGGGCTATAAATGAACCAAACGAATACAAAAAAGGTTATCTTCGTGTTCGTTTGTTAAGGAAATTAACATGTTTGTGAATTGTTCATGAAAGCATACCGAACATAAGTTTTCGTGTTCATTCGTTAAGAATTTCAGTTGCTCACGAACAGTTCATGAACACTGGTCTCGAACACAAACGAATGCAAGCAAATAAAACGAATGAAAACGAACATTATCTCTATATTAATTCAAAGAAGTTCTACACTACACACGTGTACTTTTTTTTACTTGGGTTAACTATTTTATATTATGATTATAAATATATATAATATAGAAAAGAGTTAAATGCCATTTTAGTCCTTGTGGTTTGGGCTGTTTTGTCATTATAGTCCAAAGATTTCATTTTTAATATCTGGGTTTAAAAAGATTTCATCGTTGCCATTTTGGTCCCACTAACTTAACCCCATCCATTTTTCATGTTAACTCGAAGGGCAATCCTGTCATTTATATATATATATATATATATATCATATTTATTCACCTAATTTATAAAATATGTATATAGGAAAAACAAATCCAAATTCAGTATTTCAAAACACATACATATACTCTCTCTCTACTCCTTCTCTATAACTCCACCAACCGCCACCACCACCATCACCACCACCCGACCACCTGCCACCATCACCACAACCCAATTAGATCCATAACCCGCCACCACAACCTGACCGAATCCAGAATCTACCACCACCACCATATTCGACCACCGTCAACACCACCCTCACAACCTACACATTGGTGCAACCACCACCAATACATTTGACCACCATTTCGACAGTTGATTTGTGCATCGAAACCCTAGAACTGGGTCAAATCACCACCAGCGGCGACAAGGTCTTTTAAGCCGGAACCCTAGCTGCCAACCCTCAGTTCTCTCTCTCTCCCCCTCTCTCGGTTCTTTCTTTATTAGTGGGGTGTTGAAGTTGGGTGGTAACATGTAGACTAAGGAGTGGGTTATGGTTTGGTGTTGTGGTGGTTGATGAAGGTGGGGAACGGTGGTTGTGTTGGTGAACGGTAAAGGGTGGAGATGGGTGGCTGTGGTGTGGTGGTTGTGTTTAAGGGGGTGGAGATGGTGGCTGATTATTTCACACAGATATGAAGATGGAGAGTAAATTTGGTGTGGTTTTGTTTTTTTTATAAAGTATATTTGGTTTGGGAAGACAAGTGTGTGGTGTCATTTAATAATATAAGATTGTTATTGTTATTTAATAACAAAGAAATGGTTTTAACAATCATAAAAATAAAGTGAAATTTAAAAAAATTTGAAATGACAACATTGCCCCCTGGGTAATAGGGTTTATTGGATGGGGTTAAGTCAGTTGGACGAAAATGGCAACGATGAAACCTTTTTGGATCCAGATGTAAAAATAAAACCTTTGGACTATACTGGCAAAACAGTCCAAACCACAGGGATTAAAATGACATTTAACTCTATAGAAAATTACTTGGGTTGATTATATATATAATAATAATAAAATGGAAGATGAATAGTGAACCCATTCTAACGTGAGTCATGAACTTTTTGCTAACTTGCACTTACTTTGTTTTAGTTTTTTCTTCAATTTTAGTTTTAACGAATGCGTCAATATCGTTTTTAACATATTTTTCCTTTTCTTCTTCTTTGCTATAACGAGAGCATTCAAGTTTTTTTTATTTTAGTTTTTTATGACGAACGTGTCGATACTCTCTTCGACATATTTTTTAACTTCTATTTTTCTTTGTTATAAGGAGTGCACCGAAACCGACCGAGTTCCTGTCACTCTTTATTTCATTTACCTTTTTTAATTACCATATGGTTTTATATATTTTTATTCTTTTGATGTTCAGCAGAGTTACGTTGCAAATAGCATAACACATTTAGATATCTTTTTGTCCGATTTTACAAATTTATTCATCGATTGTCATGATATGCGATACGGTTCTAATTTCAACCACGTCCCTGCGCAATGCGCGGAGACTACAACCATAGTTTAACTTGAAATAGAAAATAAAAACATTGTTATTCTTAAACATTGGATATAAGTAGTTAAATACAATAATCAAATAATAAATCAAAACAAAAGAAGTCTACTACACCACCAAACGATGAATCAAGTTTAACTAACTTAGACATAATTATCTTCAAAAATGTCTTAGAATATCCAAATTTTAGCTAACTTATAAAAAATAGGGTTTAAAGTTTTCAACATGTTTAGATAAAACGTTTATTATTTTTTATTTTTTTAATATAATCAAACGAACACAAACGAACGTAACCGAACATATTACCGAACGTTCACAAAGAACGAGCGAGACTTGTGTTCGTGTTCGTTCGCTAAGCTAACCGAACGAAAATTTTTTTTCCTGTTCGTTCGCTAAGCTAATCGAATGAACATAAACGAACTTCCCGCCGAACGGTTCACGAACTGTTCGCTAAACGTTCTGTTCGTTTACAGCCCTAGTTAATGGTTTCTTATTAGAAGGTATTAAGATTGTAATAGTCTTTAAAACACAAATTACTATTTGCAAATGGTTAATGGTCTTTTCTTATTAGAAGATATTAAGATTATAATAATCTTTAAAACACAAAGTACCGTTATCATATTTTTACTCAAAGGTGCAACTTCTTACAATGAAGTAACATTATGACTTTTTCCATCCCATGGAACTTCCCATTTCTATATATATTCACATTATAGTACAAGTTACTTCCCATTCACCCATTTCTATATATATTCACATTATACAAGTTACTTCCCATTCAAGATTTCAATCTTGTTCTTTCTTCTTTTGATCAAGTTTTAAATTTCTTCTCATCGCTTACTCACAATTAGTACTTCATGCTTATTTCATTGTACCCATAATAATAAACAGTCTGGTTTTCATGACAGTGTTGGTGTCATCAAGACCATTGCTAAACCTAAACATTCCATTCTCATCATCTCCAAACCAAACCACAGAGAATAATCTTTGTACAGACACCAGTTGTATGAAAACAGCATCTTCTGATTATGGTAAACTCATTTAAGAACTCACCTTCATCAGTTTTCGATATCATTCGCCTTGTGAACTCTTCTTACACATCGTCTTCTCCGTTTGTTATCGCGGCACGTGGAAATGGCCATTCGATTAGGGGTCAGGCCATGGCCAAAGATGGGGTGGTGGTGGAAATGTCAACTTTGAAAAATACTGGGATTAGGGTTTCTGGAAACTCTTCTTTAGGGTTTTATGCAGATGTTGGAGGCGAGCAGTTATGGATTGATGTCTTGCAAGCCACGTTACTGCATGGACTTGCACCAGTTTCATGGACAGATTACTTGTACCTCACGGTTGGTGGTATACTTTCTAATGCTGGGATTAGTGGACAGGCAGCTTTCCATGGTCCTCAAATTAGCAATGTTCTTGAAATGGATGTCATTACTGGTATTTTATAACTTGAACATGATTTTTATGATTTTATGGATGATGTTATATTTATAGTTAATGGTTTTTGTTTACTTTATAGGAAAAGGTGATTTCATAACTTGCTCAAAGGACATGAACTCTGATCTCTTTTATGTTGTTCTTGGAGGTCTTGGCCAGTTTGGGATCATAACTAGGGCAAGGATTGTTCTAGACAAGGCACCCAATAGGTTATAATCATTTCTAACTTATATCCAGTTTCACTAGAAAATTGACTTTCAGCGACTAAAACCTCACCTACACAGAAGTCAAACCAAAAAGATATAAAAAGTATATTTAAAGAAAATTAAAAAGTACATTATATAATATATATGGTTATTCGTTAAGGATATGTCGGTGTCACACACTTCTGTTATGAAGGGATGTTAATAGTCGTGGTAGTCCATCGGTGAAGCTTGCTTGGTGATCCCTCGGTAAATATAGTTAGTTAACTATTTGCACACGTCAAGTTGTCAGATGTGCCATCGCCCACTGCTCCTACCTTCACCAAGGGATTTCCGAAAGATACATCCGCCACTAAAAGCCTTATGTTTTTTATTGGTTTGTATGTAACACCTCGTGTTTTTACGTCCAACATTTTTCCGACACGTGTCCGGTAATCCTCGTGTACCATAGGAGGGACCAAAGTCATTGAAACCATAATAATATTCGCATATTATTTTATGAAAAGAAGTTGGGGGACTTAAACGAAAATTTGAAATTTTCAAGATCTGAAGAACCCTTGCGGACTGCAAGGCTCTTGCCATACGGTCCGCAAGCCTACCTGAATCTATGGGCGCCTAAGGTGCTTACGGACCACAAGGCTTGACCCATACGGTCCGTAAGAACCTGCCAGCGAACAAAAATGTGGCAGCAGCCTGTTCTGCCACCTTTTTCGAGTTTTAGCTCGTTCCCTGCATGTTTGCCACATCTTGGAACCTTAATACTCGTCCATTAACATCTGGTATCACTCCCAAACACTTCCACAACCATTTATAAAAGCATTCTTGGTGTTGCAACTTGTTCTTCATCACCATTAAAGCTCACCAAGACTAATCAGAGGGTTCCAGGCATCTTTCAAGCATTCCTCATTGATCTTAATAATCTCTGGACCTTGTGTAAGTGTTCGAATCTCATACTAAGTCATTTCTTATAGCTTTTAGCCTAGAACAAAGTCTCGTCGTAATTACGCCTTGACCTTGTTCTAAATCCGTGAATACTCCGTCATTGTGAGTAACGAAAGTTCCTGTACGTTTATAATAATGGAGGTGTTAATCCCTCAAAAGGGCATCTCCAGATTTTCACGGATTCATGACCAATTGACGAGTCAACTGAAAAGTCAAACTGTCCAGTTTTTTTTATAAAAATCATAACTAATGATCTAAATGTTATAAAATATGTTTCGATACACTAACAACCTAAAAATAAGTATTTGAACATATGTCAACGGATTCGGCTCTTCAAGTTTTGGTCTAGGCTCGGTTTGTAGTCAAAAGTCGCAACAGTTGACTTCTGTTGACTTTTGATTCTGACCCGTTTCAAGCCACCTTTGCTACTGACTTTTGACCATTTTGAGACATGATTATATTAAGAATGACCATCTAAAGTTTCGTCACTCGATTCCTTAGAAATCTGAGTTTATTACAAAGTTTCATAAAATTCTTTAAACTTTTGCAAAAATGTCTTTTTTGTGCGAATCATGATTTTAAACACACATGCATGTAAAAATAATCTATAAACTGATTCATAAACATTATTTGATTATGTTGGTGTCAAAGAATCTAATCATAATATAAGTTTTCGCAAAGGACGTATCATGGCATTTAAATGGCTAAAACGCCCTTTTCGGCACATTAGAAATCATAAACATGGTTTAGTCATCAAGATGATATATTCACTGACATAATATGATAAGTAGGAGCATTTGGGATGTTCATTCAGATTATAACCTGAATGAGGGCTTAAAATTCGTTAATTGCCGATAAATGACTAAACTACCCTTTTTCGCGTACATGACTTTAACCAAACTTTTTATAGCCAAATTTTTTACCTACTGATTAAACAAAATGAATAACTTATTTTGGTTATATAAAACAGGTCCTAATCTCAGATTATCTTAAACAATCGAATATAATGGCATTTAGCGACTTTTACGCCTTTTTGGCACATAGTATGGTTTAAAACCATAACTATGAGTCAAGACTTGTTACCTACTGATTTATAAACTTATTTTCAAACATCTTAACAGTAAGTACAAGTCCCGAACTCAGAATCCCAATGTTGACTTCAAAGCTATGTGTGAATTTACCAAAATGCCCTTACGGGACATAGATTATTTCAAAATCATCAAGCACACATATATTGATATCCTACTATTATAACATCATATAACAAGTATTTCTACAGGATATTAAAAGTCTTAACATCATATTCCTAATTTACATCTTTTATAAACCTTAAAATGACCAAAATGCCCTTGTAAGGCATAATTCGGTTTTAAATACACCTCGGGCCTATCTTTTGCAAAGCTACTGATTCTATAACCTATTTTAAACATATATCTATATGGAACTTGTATATGACTCTCTCGGTTACCCAGTTTCGCCAATGTGCGTTCGGTTAAGCATACGTAGCTGGTTTACGTATTTTAACCAAAAAGGGTTCAACCTTGTCCATTCCTTATCAAAATCCAGAATGTTATTGGGTAGCCCATATTGTATAAGTTATATACTTGTCGGGTCCAACTAACATTCTGTTCCGGTCACCGCTTAATCTAGCGTATCACATCGTATCATATTTTAGCGTAAAACTAACCGGTTCAAGTCTAAGACTAAATTAAGGACCCGTTAGCATTCTAATATTGGTTAATAATTACTATCACTCCAGAATAAACGCCTCCCGGTAAATTGCCTTGTACTTGCTTTGGAACTACGACTGAGTTTGGAGCTTCTACACATAAACAACTCAGGTAAATACTCTTAACCTATTTTCCCTATACGGGCTTAGGATACGGTATACCACTTGGTCGGGTATGGGAACATGTTTTATCCAATTTTGGTAATTAACTAGATTCTTACATAACCCGTTTTGATCTGTCTTGTTTGAAACTAAAACATTGGGGGTGGGCTTGACCGTGTCTGGGATATCCTTGGCTCACTAAATTGCTAGTGGCCACGACAATATAGCATGGCGTGTAGGCATACACTGGGAAATTGCTATCCTGCTTTCTTTGTGAAAGTTCAGAGTGGTGTGTCAGTCGATCATGTCTCGGTTTCTGTACCGGGCCCTATATGTAAAAGCCAACATGTAAATCTGTATACAAGGTCATTTGCACTATCCCAAGTTATTTACTAAATTGCGCCATGTGCGCCTAAAACCATTTTCGAAAAGGTTTTCAAAATGAGTCGGTCGAGCGTATTTACCAGTGTAAACTGACGTATTTTCAAAAGTTTAAGTTACATGTGCAAGTACGTAATAGGCCAGGAGCTGCGGGACGAATACCGAGGAGTTGCGCCCTTAGGACTTGCCTGTTTATAGTCTGATTTGTATGTTTTTGCGATCCGCCTGTGGATCCTATTACAAGCGTAGTCTGTGTATATTTATTTTGAACTTTGGACACTTATCGGTTTGTAATAGTTTATGAATCCAATGCCTTCCGTTGTGTTATCTTATAATTGGTTATGATGATATCAACTTTACGTCACGGTATTCCCCAACGGGCCCATCGGTAGACACGTGGATGTCAGGATGTGACATTGTAATACATTGATATGTATGGTCATCAGTTAACACAAAGAAAGCAGTCATCAGTTAACCCTAATGGGGGTAGGGGTGGTCATCACCGATCACTCATCACTCACTCACAATTTCCAATCAAGTTCTGCTATGTCATCAACCATTATTCCATCACTCACAACCTTTTTTAGTGGAAATGTCCATCACTCACAACACCCAACAATAAACCCTCACCCCCACTCACATGGTTCCATCACTCATTTCCCATAACTCATGAACTTTATCACGTAGACGCCTCACCACGCGTTGAAGTTGCATGGCGGCGGCCGGTTGTCAGCTAAGTTTCACACGTGAAACTTATATATCACGCACAAATTGAGGCCAGCCCGGGTCCCTTTAACATGCATGTAGAGTGAAGTGAATACATGCATGTGTGGATCAGTGGATGGACCAGTATTCAATAGTACTATAATTAACATGTGTCATGTTCAAGATTTTGTGTACTAGTTTCGTGCTTTTGGTGTTTAGGTGAAATGGTTTAAAATAATTTACGACGATTTTGCCAAGTTCACAAAGGATCAAGAACATCTGATCTCTGTTGACGGGTTTGATTATGTGGAAGGCTCTTTGATCTTGGAAAGGAGTCCCGCAGACAGCTTTTTTTCGCCTTCTGATGAATCCATAATAAGTTTTTTAGCATCCAAATTAAAAATGGGATTTTATACTGCTTAGAAGCAGTCAAGTATTACAATGATCAAACCATAAACACCATTGATGAGGTTGGTAATTATTATCTTGATGTCAAAATCTTACTTTTGCTTCGCACTACTTTCAGTATTCATATAAAATATATTTTTGTATATATTTCTTGTAGGAACTTCAAATGATATTCAAGTTAGTGAACATCAACTCTGGACTCATTTTCACCAAAGATGCAACTCTTTTTTATTTTCTGAATCGAGTAAGAGACGTAGAGGTGCTACTTCAGTCGTTAGGGCTATGGGAAGTACCTCATCCGTGGCTAAATCTCTTCGTGCCAAGATCAAGAATTGCGGATTTTAATCAAGGCGTTTTGGTTGATATTATCCAGAAACAAAGCTTCACTTCAGGACCATTCCTTATCTACCCAATTAACCGAAAAGAGTAATAAAAGCATCTTTAATCCAGTATCTTGAACAGTCACTGTTATGTGTTAGTTTTCAAGCTAAGTAAACTTCTTGAAAATTTTCAGGTGGGATGATAGAATGTCAGTTGTTATATCAGATGAAGATGATGATATGTTCTACGCCGTTTCACTCCTGAACTCTGTTGTCCCCCCCCCCCCCCCCATTGATCCGAGTGTTATTGACAAACAGAATAATAAGATTTTAGAGTTTTTGACAAAGCTGGGATCAAAATCAAACAGTACTTACCACATTACACAAAAAAAGTAGATCACTACTAAAAAACAGGTATTTGCTATGGTCAAATCCATAGAAAAATCGTAGCAAATACCCATTTTGCTACGGATTTAGTTCGTAGCTACAAGTCCCGTCGCGAATTTTTTCTATGGATTTTGCTACGGACTAACATTTTGCGACGATTTTAGCTACAAAAAAACCATCGCTATTTTAGCTACAAATTTTGCTATGAAATATGTTAGCTACGGATATTGCTACAAAAACGTTTGCTACAGATTTTTTACCTACGGTTTTTTGCTATGGAAATGTTCGCTACAAATTTTGCTACAAATTTTTACCTACAATTTTGCTAGGGAAATGTTTGTTACAAATTTTGCTACGGATTTTTTAGCTTTCGTTTTTGCTACAAGTTTATAACTTTGGTTTTTCTGTGGTGTTTATAATTAGGGTCTTTGCTACAGATCTTGCTATACGTTTTGGATATGGATTTTTCTAGGAAACTTAGAGAAGGATTTTGTAATGAATTTATTAACATATTACTATACGAATTTGTATAATTTAAGAAAAAAATCTTTTTTTTTGTTTTTCACACGTTTTTACAAATTCGCAAACAAATTCAAACATAGATTTGAAATAATGATAAACGAGGTAACCATCAAACATAGATTTTACATGTGGGTAGTGTGAAAACTCGATGGTTTAGATTACAACTACTAATACAAACAATTATCTAACCAACAAACAAAAAAGCGACTTCAAAAACAAACCTAGTACTAAGGACCTAATATTATACATGCAATACTTGGCAGGCAGAAGGAATGCAATTTCATTAAATCTATCATGTGTTGCTTGCAGCATATAATACGTGGTCTCCCCGCCCTTTAAGTATAACTTTAGAATGTTGAAGTATTTGGCCTTGGTGCAAAGTTTTCCATCCCGTTCGCACTCCTTCAGTTACAATTACAATTGGTAGATGGCAATCTTCAATGCTTTTGCTTCTTTCTTCAACTATCAGTATCATACTCAATATACTTAGCAACCTGAGATTAAAAACATAGACTTGAGCCTAAACAATGTATATTCCAAACAACATAAAGGTAAACTTGGTCGTTCGTGATTCAAAACCGTAACTGCATAATTTAAGAAAACAGTTATTCTAGCCAACACTAACAAGTACCACAACTATGAAATTAACACAGTGGATCGATGTCCTTACCGATTAGCAAAATGATTGTAAATAAATTTAGGAAAAGGTCAATGGTTTGGATTTGTAGAACCAAATATGTCATACCAGTTAAGTTAAATGGGAAACAACGACGAGTTAGAGGTGGCATTGCCACTACTGGGAGGAGGTGGCTAGTAGCAATAACGAGGACATGAAATTGAATAAGTAATGAAGGAACCGGAGGGAAGTATCAAAATTAAAGGGTTTGAATTCCGTATATTAAGGGAAAATTTTAGCAGTTAATAAAAATGGGAGGGAGCTATGGTGGAATTAAAAATTCTGTGGTAAACTGGTACTTGTGCGGGAAATATTTTGAAGTAGTTTTTCACTATTTCTTTTTGAACAGGTAGTTGATCAAATTATTAGGTATATTAATTAATTTATAGATATATTAGGAAAAAGGTATTGGGACATCTGAGGTGGGAAGTTTTAGTTTTTACTTTGGTGCAAAAAAAACTTCATTAAACTTTATAAAATTTATATGTATGATATATACATTTAGGTAAGGTTGTAAGAAACTTAGAGAATCGGCCTTCCCGTGCGATTTTCGACCCATTTTTTTCACACCCTAGATTAAAATGTTAGAAAAGACTGTCGTAAATAAAGTTTTTTTTTTTTTTGAAAAGTTGATTTTTTTAGGATTTTTGGTAAAAGAAATCTGAAAAAACCTTTCATAAGGTCGAGTTCTTTAAGTTCTCACAACTCGTATGAGTTTTCATTTTATCATGCTAAACAAGTTTATTTAAAATAGAAATAGAAATAAGCTAAACTATATATTAGTTTCGTATAAAAATAAGTTAACCTTTTATTAAACAACGAACACATCATCTATGTTGCACCTTATTTTATTGTTATTTTTATCATTTTACCGTTTTTATGTATAATTGCTATTATTATTACATGACAAGGTATACTAACGAGCCAAGCCAGGTCTAGCTCAAGCTTGTTAGGTTTGAGCTCGACTTGTTTCAAGCTCTCTTTCCAAAGCTTGAGCCATCTCGAGCTTGGTATGTGAAGTTCGGGTTCAAGCTCGTTTATTAATAAGCCACAATAAAAGTTCGATCTCAGGCTTGAGCTCGTTTAAACTCGGCTTGATTCGAAATTTTAACGAGCCGACCTCAAGTAGCTCACGAGGTGCAGTGTACGTAACAAGTTTAGTTATATAGTTGGTTTAGTATAATGTCGACTATACTCGTACTTTGAAGTACCACACATTCGTCTTATTGAAGTTGGCATCGTTTTCCTTGACATTTATGTTGGTTTTCGCTAATCCGGCTCCTTATTTACACGTCCATCAACATGTTTCAAGAGTATCTTTTGTGGGCATTAAGCCCGTGCCACCTCACCTTGTTAACCTACCAAATACCGCGTCGTGATAGTTATATGGGCGTCAACCCCCTAACGCCATGAGAGAATGTGAGATGGGGTCCACATGTTCGCAATTTCCCGAACCGCTCGATAGGAAAACGTTCTCAACTGAAAAGGGAATCCACGCTCGATAGGAACAAAACGTTTCCGATGTTGGTTCACACGGTTTTAATATTGTTCGTTATGCTTAATAATCTAGGCTCGTACGTGTTGGTGTATTCCTTTAATTTGCTTGGCTCGATCATCCCTTTCCATTGTGTACCATCTTGTGTCCGAATTAGCATAAGGTCTGCGGTGGGGGAGGGGGTGAATGGGAACCATAGACGAGGGATGAGCATTTGGTACCGTGTACCCACTTTCCCCATTTTTCGGTTCCGTTGTGTACGGGTAAAAAACCGATAAATAACGATACCAAACCGGTATATTCGGTACCGGTCCCCACTTTTCCTGTTTTTTGGTACCAGTACCGGTTTGGTACCGAACGGGTACTATGCTCATCCCTACCATAAATAGCGAAGAATGAGTTTCCCCCAGTTGAGCCATGGTCCACCAATTGTACGAAAACTCGGCTTATGGCAATAAAATAAGTTCCACTGCTTATGGTTAATTCAATAAGACCATACAAGATTTCCTAAGCTGCGTTTGGTCACCTCTGTTTGCCTGTCAGTTATCAGATGATGAGAGCTATTGAATTACAATCATTTAAGCTCTGCACATTCAAGCTTCTTTTCGAGTTGAGCTCCAGTAGCACAGTCCGTTCGCACCCCTAGTGCAATGGGTCTTAGCAATATGGCACATAAGACAATACTGAATAAAACTAGTTACATCACAGTCTTAGCAAAGGCCACTAAAAATGTTCGCGCACTAAGTTGTCTCATCCACGCCTGGGTGGAAACACGAGGGTTAATTTGTTCGACTTTTTTGCAATTCTTATATAGCAAACACAAGAGAAAAACTAAAACCATATAGTCATGTACTACAAGTTTAACTTCGATTCACCAACCTTTTTCGGAAAACAAAAAGTGACTTTGTTAAATTATTTATAAGTATTTAATATTTATGCGTTTGATTTTTCTATTATATCCTACTTCTTTTATTAATTTTGCTATGGATTTTCTTACGAGTTTTACTATATTTTTTAAAAATTTTTATTTTGTTAGTTTTGTTGTAGTTTTTGCAACCAATATTATTAATTAATTTGAAAATATTTGTTTTCTTCTTTTTCAACGTATTTTGCTACAGATGTTGCTATTGCTATTATTAAATTATTTTTTAATTACTTTTTTTTCTTGTTTGTGCAAAGGATTTTGCTATGGGTGTTATTATAGATTTTGCTATGTTAGTTTTTAAGTTTGTTTTCTAGATTTTGCTATCAATTTTTCTAGGAACTTTATTTACTTATTTTCAATATTTATTTTCTCAAGTTTGCTAACTTCTTTTAGTTAGTTTTTAAATATCTTTTCATGATTTAGCTACGGATTTTGCTACCAATGTTACTAAGTTTTTTTATTATATTTATTTTCATACATTTGCTACCGATTTTACTACGGATTTTTTTTGTTTATTTCTAAATACATATTTTCATGATTTTGCTACCGATCCTGCTACGTTATAGTTTTTATATTTATTTCCTCAATTTTGCTACGAATTTGCTATGGATTTTGCTACGAATTCCATTTGCGACGGAATGTCCGTGGCAAAATTGTAGCAAAATGCGCCCGTAGCTAGTGCATAGCTAATCCATAGCTAACTCGTAGCAAATTTCTGATAAACGTTCCTCGTAGCAAAATTTCTTTGCAAATGCCTTGTAGTAGTGGATTGGATGAAGCATTTTGGCACAAAATGGAGTGTGATTAAGGAGATGAAAAATCAATTTGATCCAAAAATGATATTATCTCCTGGACAAAGAATTTTTAACTCAGTCTAAAGTTTTTATTTGTTTGCTTAAATATGTTATTGTAGGAATAATAGACATAGTGATATTGTGTGTTAAGATTTATGTAAAAGGTATTATTAACTAGGTAACGCACTTTAGTACTTTTGTATGTTTTAATACCATATTTAAAAATAAGCTATGAATGAAAAATGTTTTTTTTATTTCAATCATGGTATTATAGCTAAGAAAAACTAGTTTTACAAGATTATGAATTTATATAATACCATAAGAAATTTGGTTTTAGATGACAAATGCAAGATTAACTAATCATCCAAGATTAGAGGTGCACAAAATAACTGGTTCCATATCCGATCCGGCGGAATTGACCCGGACCCGGTCCGGTTCCTACCCGGTAGTAGGAGGAGTCGGTCCATACCCATATATACCCGAGAGTTTCTACCCGGTTTCATCTTTTTTTTTTTATTTCGGTTCCAACCAGGTTCCTACTTCCGACCCTAACCAATTCCTACTAGGTTCCAACTGTTGAACACGCAGAAATCGACTTTTTATTGGTCCACTTAGAGGATCAAGATTAAACCTATTTCCTTGTTGTCTAACACGCACACGAGTACGGAATCCAAGTGTATATGCAAACCAAAGCAAGAACACTATCAATACAAGAAATATATAACACTTAAAGCTCAAGTATTGATTTCAGCAGAGTAACATTACAAGGTTTACAATATTTTGCCCTAACTCTCTGAACTGTGCTCTATCTCTCACTGGAACCCAGAAAACATGGGTTGTTATTTATAAGCCATGACCAATGAAGTTCACGAACAACTACTGGTGACCATGTAGAACTAGCAAGCACCCATGAAGAACAGGCCAGGCCCACGAAGAAGGAGGTTCTTCGTGGACCTTACGAATCAAATAACAAGTGTTCACGAAGAAGGTTCTTTGCAATTTTGGTCTTGTTCTTCGTGGAATGCCAAATGAATACAATATAAAGTGCATTTTACATTACATCATCGTGACATCATCACAATAATGTCATCTCGCAATATCTTCGTTCTCGTATCGCGAATGTCGGGTGGTACGACGGAGGAACGTCGTTGACTTCGCTCTCAAACCGAACCGAACTGAGCCGAGCTGAACCGAACCGAGCTGCATCCACACAAATATGCATCAACAAACTCCCCTTGGATGATGCTCGTGATGGTTCGTTCTTCAAACTGTCGGATTTTCAGATGTCTTCACTTGTCACAGTCAAAAGGTGCATCAGCAAACTCCCCCTTGAATGTAGCTCGTGAGACGTTGATCTTCAAATCTTTAGATCCTTGTGGTGTTGATGAGTGGTCAGCTACGAATTGATCTTCTTGATCCACGACTTGCATTCATGTTGTGTCTTCACTCCCATAACTTTTCTTCAAACACGTTCTCTTTGCCTTTAGCTTGCTTGGATGCCACATCTGCACATACAACAAAGCTTAACGCGTAATGTGAACAACCGCTAGTGGTGCAAACCGGGCTAGAAAATAAACATGTTCGTCACTATACAAAATCTTTTAGAATGGTGTTACACGATTTTTGTAATGGGGAATGAAAGATATCAAGATTATAAAGCCCATTGTGCCGGTATCGGTGTCAAACATAAAGGTCCTAGTTGTGACGTACCACTCGTTGGAATTCAACTTGTCTCATGCTCGAAAGTGCTTTGTCCCAAATGGGTGCTTTAGAAAGTTTTCATAATAGTTTAAATGATGCATATGACTTGCACGCGTTCGACGAACGGTGTTCGCGTGATATTGAAAGTCTCACTATTTTCTTGACGTTTTCAAAATGGTAACAAAATCATCTGGAGTTTACTATCCCACAAGTTGCTTAGTTCTTTCGGAATTAAATTTAATTCCTTCAAATTAAAAAAAATATGAAACTAGAAATACATTGTTTTCCTTAATGATAAAACCAATGAAAGAAAATTTTGAAAAATATTTCTTGGAACTATGATTGGAGTTTCGCGCCCCGGTCAAAGATAATATTTATATACCCGATTTACTTTAACTATGAGTTAGTGGTAGTACAGGGTCGAACCACGAAGAGTTTTTGGTTTGCGATGGACATGATTGATTTTAACGGTTTTTCACAATTTATGAAGCTTGCTATGGTTAATTTGAATATTTGTTTGGTTGAAAGAGATGTCGGAGAAAACCGACAAGTTTAGAACTAAAGTGATTACTTCAAGGCCACTGCCACGTGTTCGGCAGTTCATTGTCTCGAAGGACATGACCATTTGATCTCTTCCTGTGTCATCGACCAATTGCCACGTGTTCGGCGGACCATCCTTATTGTTAAATCTCAATGAGGCCAACCATTCGCACACTGCCGTCAAATACACCCGTGATATGATATCCTCACACCAATCCAAGACCCGTTCCCCGGTAACGGCGCCAAAATTTGATGGAGTGTCGCACCCTGGTCAAAGATAATATTTATATACCCGATTTACCCTTAACTATGAGTTAGTGGTAGTACGGGGTCGAACCATGAAGAGTTTGAGGATGGTGATGATGATGATTAGGGTGTGTAGTGGATGGTGAAAGTGAATGTATGGATGGATTAGTTGATGATGATGGTAATGGTGGATTAGGGTTAAGACTCGTAGGATGATTCGGAGGATTGGTATGGATTGAAAGTAATTGAGATGATGGTGGGATGATTCTTGGCTCCAAGAACAAGTTCAAAATCCAAAAATACGTAAATCCTTTTCAAAATGGTCAAAACTAGTGACATACCCGTCCCCCAAGCAAAAATCAACAAAATTCGTGACGTGATGCATGAGAGGGCGTTGGCGATGGTGCCTGGTTTGTCCAAATACTTCTGACAGTCTTTTCTACTGTCTACGGGGGTTTCTGGGCGACAGAGTTATCAGAGGGGCGTCGGCGACGACACCTGCATTTCTCATTTTCTGTTTGGCCATTTCTTGCACCCGGTTGACCCATTTTCCGTCCCGGTGCTCCGTATAGCTCCCGAATAGCTCCTTAAGCTCCATTAGACCTGCAAAACACAATTCCAATTAAAAGTAGGCTATTCGAAACTAAAAATTATGTAAAAACATAAGCTTGAACATGTAAGAACACGGTTTTCGAGCACGCATCAAACTACCCCCGGATTTTACTTGTGTCGCCACTTTAAACCCTATGCTAAACGTTCCGGGGGTTGAACGTCTTATAAACAAAATTTTTGGCAATTTGAATATGCATGAAAGGGAACCAACTTTTAAAAGCCATAACAAAAGAAAAATTCAACAAAATTTTGAACAACATGTTTGATCGGTATTTAAATAAATATGGTCTGACAACACACATGAACGTGTCTCAAGAATTGAGCTAAAGTTCTACCTCACGCTCGATATGGGACCTGGTTCTGACTATGATGAATATTGCTTAGGATGAGTCAAACAAACGACAAAGGAGTGACGCCCCAACAAGTGAGCTTGGTAGGTACAGTAATGCGAATTATGTATCGGCTATGTCTACCAAAGTTCAAGGCCAGCTCTCGGGCCATTTAAATCAAGCAGCCGCTTGAGGCCTCCATTATTTCAATGCCACTGATTTTGAAGTTTCATTTTATAGATAACTAGGTTTAACTCCCGTCGCGTTGCGGCCGAGGCCTAAGCAGCAGGGCCTTACAAATTAAAAAGAACAATAGGTTTAACCCTCGCCAAGTTAGGCTGTCATGTCTTAGCGAACATGAACGCGACGGTGTCTCTTAGCGTACATTTCAACACGGCGGTGTCTCTTAGCATACATTTCAACCCGTACGTTGTAGGCTAAAACTACTTTTTTTTTTCAAAACACGACTTAAACAAAATAGAAATTCCATTTATCATATTTAATAAACACGTCTCTTATTTATATTAATTGATGCCATTATTTTTGTTACTTCCTTTTCCCGTATCTTCCCTTTACTCATTATATATTCTATACCCTTGCATGCACATAACATACACCGACAATATCAGCGATGGCGCCTACAAATCCACCGTAAAATCCTACAACAAACACACCGAAAAAGCAACTATTAGTCAACAGGCCGTTAAAACATGGTAATAGGGTGGGAGCGGCTTCCAAAGCCAACAAGATGCGATCGCCGGCGGTCACGTATGCTGTGAACATGGTGAGATGTGTCGATATCTTGAGAAAGTAGAGAAGAGGAGAGTGCAGATCTTGAGGAGAGAGGGGGGGGGGGGGGGGGGGGGGGAAGAAAATGGGTTTTAAACCGAGGAGGGTGGGAGACAAATCATAAAACCACCGATTCATAAACCAGCCCACCAATTCACCTAATACCAATCTACAACCTTCTTGAATGCACATGGTACAACTCTCAATGAAACATTAGGTTGCATATTCATATTATGTAAATATGTATTTGGGCTAATGTATATTAATTTATTGAAGAAACTAAATGAGAGGGAATCACAATATTTGGGTTTGGGTTGATGTGTATTAATTTATTAAAGAAACTAAATGAGAGGGAATCATAGTATAAAAAATGTGGATGTTGGGTTTGCTTTTGTGCTTAAAAGTCAGAGCCAGGTTATTTGTTTAATTGATTACTTTTACGGGAATTGGTCTGTAATAATCTCAACTATACGTTATTGGTCATTGTCAGTCTCATCTTTGAATATTCCCCATGTCAGTCTTACCTTTCACATATTTTCCTCCAACGGTCCTCCGTTAAAGGTGAAAAATAGGTGAAAGGTGGGACTGGCATGGGGAAAATTCAAAGGTGAGACTGACAATGGCCAATGACGTCTAATTGAGATTATTAAAGGCCAATTCCTCTTACTTTTATTGTTCATTATTATATTTTCTGCTTTAGTTGATTATATTGTAGATAAGTTACTTGATTATTCTAGTTGATTTCTTTTTGAAAATAATCGTTTAGCCTAATCGTCAGACTATTGATTTTGCATGGTTAATTATGTACTAAATTTGCTAATCGTTTACACCATAATAGTTGAACACATGATTCAATTGATTTTGTTCAATGCTTGTTTCCACCCTAATAGTTGAGCACTTTATTCGAAAAAGGGCCTCATAATTTTATTTTGCTTTAGGCCATTAAAAGCGTTGAAGCGGCCTTGTCGAAGTTTATAACAACTTTGATACTATGGCTTGTTCGAAAGGAAAGGCTAAAGAATATCTAATTCTATCCACCATGGCTGGTGCGGATCTACCTTGAAGAGACCGGGTCACACGAACCCACTAGGTTTCAAATTATTAGTAAAAGTCTATATAGAAAATTTAGGGTGAACATATAAATAAATTCTGAGTGAAACATAACAGACAATCAGAAGTGCTCAACTGGTATAACGCTTCGTTTTTATTTGCTTAGCCTTGAGTTCGATTCTCGTCTCCTTCACTTTTTCCTTGCGTTTTGTTATAACTTTTTATAATGTAAAATCCATATCTATAAGAACCCTATGACTGCATCCAATGGAAGTTATGTTGATCTCGGGTTCGAGGCTGTCAATTGACTCTTTAAAGTTTAAAATCCATACCCTTTACAACCTTCACCTACGGTGGGACACAAATTTTCATAAATGACCCGACAACTAATTATTATATATATATATATAGTATATAGGGTATGGTTATTGTAAAAAAGACCAAAAGTGTGAGAAAGGTAAGAAAGAATCTCAGCAATTAGATCTAAATTAATTGAAAAGGGTAATTAAGTAATTTTATCATTGATTTAATTAATTCAAAACCTTCCATAAACCACCACCCTAATTTATAGGAATACTGAATAACACTGCAAACACCATTCAGCATGTATATAACACCATTCAATAATTATATAACATCCTTCAATAAGTATATAACACCATTCAATAAGTATATAACACTATTTTAAAGATCTCTATAAAAACACTTCGAATAACACTGCAACAACCATTCAGCGCATATATAACGCCATTCAATAATTATATAACACCATTCAATAAGCATATAACATCATTTAATAATTATATAACACCATTCAACACATATATAACACCATTCAATAAGTATATAACACCATTCAATAATTATATAACACCATAAACTGAAACAAAAAACCATTAACTGAAACATTCGGTTGAACGTAAATTTTTTTTTCTGTATATAAGTATAGTAATATAGTACTCATATTAAAGATTAAAAAACACTCGTTATTATGGTGTAATTTTTTTAAAAAAACGAGTTACATGTAAAAAGTTATTGGCGTTTAAAAAATAAAAGGGGAACTTCCAGGTGGATTGTATGTGACTTTCTAAAATTAAAAATGTTAATTTTACCTTTATACCCTTAATCTAGAAAATTAATTATTTTAATTGTTATACTATTTACAAGATTGTCATCAAGATATCAAACATTAGATTAAAGATCTAATGGTTTATATATTCTTTCTTACCCTTCCCACACTTTAAGCCTTTTTTACAGGATCCTCTACCTATATATATATATATATATATATATATATATATAAGTTATGAAATTTTTAGCTAGAGTGATTTTATTTTTGCCCTTTAGTGAATTTCTTTTCAACTTTTTTTGTCTTTTTTTTGTTTTTCTTTTTTTTTAAGTTACAATCAAACCTGGTGTTGTATATGTAACAAAACAAACGGTCTAATACTGACCGAACAACAACAGTACTAGAATTGATATTTGTTTTTATTGTCAGATCGATGTAAACAGATCTCGGTATTTTTTTTGATCGTGTCATGACTTTTTTTTTGTTTCTCTTTCAGTAAGTGTCGGTATCTTAATGAAACGAATCAATATCAAACGAATTCATGCCACTAACATTATTTTTACTATTGCGTCTACGTTTCCATTAAAAATCAGGTCGCCCCGCTGCAGAGCGTGGGTGTAACCCACTAGTTTAATCAAATTTTGTTTGTTCCAATAAAATCCATAGATTCATGCAATGACAATTGTATTAATTGTAGCTTATAAAATAAGGTTGTATGTTTGTACTAACCAAGAGTCGTTTTATGGTTTAACGCTACACAATGTGCGTATTAGGTTTTATTTTTTCTTATATAAAGTTTCCGTTGAGACATGCTTATCGGTATCTATGTTTTTTTTTTTTGAATTTGTTAAATATCGGTCTTTCTCCGTTGCGGAGCGCATGTCCTTCAGCTAGTTAGGCTTAAAGTAAAAACAATTTCCCGCTTAGCACTTCCATTGACCATCGTCCATTCCTTTGCATCGCTCCCCATTCCAAAACAAAAAAAGGCCGACCTGAATCGTCAAATCGACACAAAATTGTTTATGTTCGTCCTATGTAATTGGAGCTTCTAAAAAAGTTCACCCACTGGAAAAAAAAAACATGGATCCGCCATGGCCATTGCCCGTGATTTACTAAGTCTGTTTTTTTTTTCTCTTAATGGCAGGGTATTGAAGATACGAAGAACAAGGCTCACTCCCGAATTGATATAGATGTGGATTTGCCTAAAAGATCATTTAGATGTAGTGGATCGTGTACAAGACAAGACAAACCTAAAAGATGAAATACTACTTGAAGCAAGAGTGCTCGAGGAAGAAATAGAAGATGGACTATCTTCGGGTGTATCTGACGAAGAACTCGCCGATATGTAACGACTCGTAATAACTAAAGTTGTAATGAAATAAAGAGATTTTTACTTTCATTGATGTTATATTTGTTTTTGTTTTTTTTTTTTTTGTATATATAATAAAGAAGGTTAAATAAACGTTTAAAAAGACGTTTTTAAGCAAGAACTGATAATACCTTGATTTTTGCTAGGAACTGGTGCCTTCCCTACCATAACCGAGTATATTGGGTATGAGTTTCAAATCTCGTACCCGATTGGGCCTTACCCAGTTCTAAGCAAGGCCTAATACCCGTTTTGTGCATCTCTAACTACAACACCTCATACAAAAAAAGACACTCAAACGATACATAACCAACCAAACTACCACCCAATATTTCCCATTCCAAAGTCACATGCTTACATTATTAAAAGTATTTAAAGGTGGACGATAGCAAAGTCGTTAACCTAAAACATACAAAACCATCCAAAAACTAAACTAACTGAAAATCAACTAACCAAACTCGAATCAACCAAAATAGTTATCGGTTTTTTATACCCTCATTTAACCAAATCAACTGAACCAAACCACACGTATTTTTATATGTTTTTAGCTTTTATAATTTTAGTTTATGTAATTTATATTTGTAACTTCATCATTTTATGTACTTATAAATTTCATTAATTTTTATCTAAATTTAATATATATTTTCAAGAAAATAATTTTATAAGTTAACTTATGTAAACAATTATCTGAATTTTTTGTTCTATTTCTTCAAAAACTATCAAAATATATTTTTTTTTGTAACCTCCTTATATTATTAGATTATTAGAGTATATATTTTATAAAGGATTTTTACATATTTCCCCCTACTAAGCTTCTTTATTACGTATTTCACCAAACCAAAAAAACAATTACATATTTCCTTTTTTTTTTTGAAAAATTACCCAACTACCCTTCCATTTTATTTTTGAGAAATTACATATTTCCCATAATGTTTCATACGATCATTCCCTTTTCCAACCTAAACCCTACATCAGACGAGATTCGATGAAGCCCACACGAGCAGAAGACGACGCCAATTCCCCTTCCTCTTCCGTGACGAAAGCCAAATCCCGATCCCCTTCTATGCGTTCAGGTATGTTGTTGCTTTTTGTTGTGTATGCAGAAGATGAGATTTGTTTTAAGTTTCTTTTTGTCAGAACTGTACTAGATATGTTAATGGAGTTTATCGAATTAGAAATCATAAAGCTAAATCTGTTTAATTTCCATTCAGATACTTATTGGAAGCATACCTCATTATTTTATCACTCCTTTTACTAGTGATGTCTGCACATGATGAACTTTTTCATTTCATTCTATTTTTTTAATTAATTCAAAAACAATGGTTTTTTTTTATTGTAGAAGTAATATTGATTTAGAAAAAGATGATTGACTTTGAATTTGATCTTATACTTTCACTTCATAGCGATGTTAACACAACCAGTAATGATTTTTGTCCATTTAATTAATTGTATTCCATTCTTGGGGTGATACTATATGAATTGGCTAGGGTAAATAAGTAATTAATTGATGATATTAGAGTAGGAAAATATGTAAATATTCATTTAATAGTTCATTAAGGATAAAAAAAATCATAATTAAAAGTCATTTTAATGAAAATGAAAAATATATAATATGCATGGGTTAGAGAGGGGAAATATGTAATTGTTTTTTTTTTGTTTGGGGAAATAGGTAATAAAACAGATTAGGAAGAGGAAATATGTAAAAATCTCATTTTATATAGAGCAAAGTGTCAAAATAGTCAGTTTGTTCACTTATGTAACTTTAGTCCGAAACTCAAACCTTTTGAATCTGGGTCCATGTGATTTCAATTTCGTTGCCAATACTGTTCTAAGATTAGTTTATTACAATTATTTTTTGGTTTTATGATTTTTCGATTGATACAAACATGTTTGAACTAAGATTAGTTTATTACAATTATTTTTTTGGTTTTATGATTTTTCTATTGATACAAACATGTTTAAACTAATACTTTTTAGTTTTACATTTTTGTTGCTATACAAAACACCAAGGATGTGTTGTAAAACCAAAGAAATTAACTAAATAATTAATTAAATATACAACAATTTTCATAATCAAAACTCCTTTTTGGCCAACTTTAGCAATTCAAAACTTGTTACAATATAAATCCTTTTTTTCATAAAATTACTAACACACACCCCAAATAATTTCAAAACAATAAAACCAAACTGAAACATTTTTTCACAGATTACTTGAAATCTGTCCATGTTTAAAAGTTTATTTAAAAAAACAGAGAAGTAAAAAAAACTTAATAAAAACATGAAAAATTGTAGGATAAATATGGGGCAGTTACCTGAATAAAACACGACGGAAATTCAAGAAAACGTGCAAAACCCTTGAGGCTGCCCCCATCTTATAACCATAATTTAATATCGGCCGGGTGAAATAGAGAACCCGCTTTCATAATAGTTACGAGATCCCTTTGGATCGGCCAATCTTTTCAACACACAAACAAAAAAAAAATTAAAAAACCGGTTGTACGGCGAGATAGATGTAAACCCTTGATCTGAGAAGAAGAAAGTGGGAATCTTGCTTCGACGGTTATGATTAAGGGGTGGTGGTTGTTATATGCCGGCAACGGAACTCAGGCGACATTGGTGGTCGACTGGTTCTCTCAAAAGGCAATCTGAGTATTGAAGGAAGCTGGTGTTGTGTTTTTATAGGATAAGTTTGTGAAACCCTAAAGCCCAACTTGGTTTGTGTTTATTCCAATCGGGCTGTAACAATCACTTTTGGGCTTATTATATATTGTTGTTGACCTGTAAATTATTTGTTATAATAATTACCTAAAATACCAATGTATTGTAGTCGTAGAGGTGCAAAAAAATAAAAAAACTTGGAAACGGTTTTTTTAATACACGGGTATACTATACCCGAAACCGACCCTACCCGTAGGGTATATATAGGTTATGCATTTTGATATCAATATCTGGAACCGGAACTGGAACCGATCTTACCCGATCTTAATACTTGGAAATAGGGTATAAAAACCCGAGTAGGGTATTTTAATACCCGGTTCCTTAAGAACCGGAATCGAACCCTACCCGATACCGGGCACATAGAGTATGGTTTCTGGTCAAATAACTGGAACCGAAACCGAACCGGTTATAGCAATAACCGGTTTCAACCCTTAAAACGAGAAACCGAAACCGGTTTCATAACCGGAACCGGTTATTAATAATACCCGGTTTGTGCACCTCTATATAGTCGTCTTAACTCTTAAATGCATAAGTGTCCAATGATTTTTAGATTAAGTGGTGGAAGACTTGCATTTCTCATGGGAGATGCAGGTTCTACTCTCACTTGGTGCAGATTAAGGCACTGGTGGGCAATGATAGGAGACCCAGGGAAACCTGGGTTCGATCCTTGAGCCAAACGGGTTTTTCCGGTATTTCACCGTCGTGCCTACGGGCGGGTGGTTTACCGGGTTTTACTCCGAAGTTGGTGGTGGACTCAGGTTACTCTCGTAGTACTCCGTTCGGTCCAGTGGGTGTCTCGAGAGTGCTCGGAATTGGTTATGTTGGCCGTTAAAAAATAAACTCTTAAACGCATAAGTAAATTAGAATATAATATTGTAGTTTAAAGTTATCTATTTAGGGTGTGGTTCCACTACAAAGTGTAGGAAGTGTTTTAAACCATTAGATTTTATTTTATTTTATTCTTCTTGGTTTTAATAGTTGAAATCATTTTGGTGGCCTTTTTTTGTAATATTTGTTTGAGTAACTACCAAAATGGTCCCTCTATTTTGGTATTTTTAACACTTTAGTCTAAAATTCAAACCTTTTGAATTTGAGTCCATGTGGTTTAATTTTATTGCTATTTTCATTCAAAAACAAAATCTGATCAGATTTTTCACTTAAATGAAATGAAGGAAAATGTTTAAATGAAATAAAGGGGAAAAAAACAGGATGTTAATTTAAAAAGCTGATCAGATTTTGCTTTTAAATGAAAATGGCAATAAAATTGAAACCACAGGGACCCAGATTCAAAAGGTTTGAGTTTTTGACTAAAGTAGCAAAAGTGACCAAACCTCAGGGACCATTTTGACAGTTTACTCTATTTGTTTTTTAAATATGGTTTGAAATGATTGATACAAGGCAAAAAAAAGTCATTTAGCATGTTTTAAAAAGGAAAATAACTGTCATTCATCAAACCCCTCCTTCAATCTCGTGAATTCCCCCTCTCCCTCTCTCTCTCCCTCAAACAAAATAAAAAAAACCTACTGAATCTCCTAAAATCAAGGATAAAGATTGGTTGTGTTTTTTGTAAGTAAAAATGTTGTGTGTGCTTTATATTGTGTTTTTTCAGGCACTGGTGTGTTTTATGTTTAAGGGATGCTATTGTGAAAACATATCTAATACAATGTGAAGAAACCAGAAAAACTGATAAAACACGTCAAGAAATAGTTAGTGTTTGTGTTTCGAACTTCGGATGAAAGATATGATGAATGTGACATGAAGGATGCTATGTTTTATTGTGAAACTAATATAAAACAATGTGAAGAAGCTAGAAACTGATAAAACACAATGTGAAGAAACTAGAAACTGATAAAACACGTCACAACGTTAGGAATTAATTAATATGTTTGTGTTTCAAACTTTGGATGAAAGATGAAATGAATATGACATGAAGGGTGCTATATTTAATTGTGAAAGTGATATAACACAATGTGAAAAAACCCATAAACTAATAAAACACAACGTCAAGAACTAGTTAATGGTCATGTAACGCATCGTATTTTATTATTTTTCTAGATAATAATAATAATAAACCAAATAAATTCGACGTTTTATGAAACTTGTACTTGAAATCGGATCTCGTCGGTACGTTCGGGCCACTCAAAAACGTTAGAACGGGTTAACAGGCTTTGGCCCAACACACCACCTAAACCTAACTAAACCCTAAACCTAATTTCAAATAAATAAGCACCACCACACCCTCATTCTCACAAACCATCCAACCCTCATCTCCTTGCCCCCCCCCCCTCACCTCTTCAGCCGCACCCACCTCCCTCTCGCAGACAGAAGCACGGCAGTTCATCACCCCAAACACCCCTCACCCTCTCTCCCACTCTCGCTCTTCTGTCTTTCTCTGGGAAATCGGCCGACCACCACTCGGTGGTGGCGGCGCAATGCAAACAGCAGAAGCAGTCGCTTCTTCTGACCACGAAGGTGGTTGTGTAGGGTTAGGTATGGTGACTCAAGGCAGGGAAGGAGCGGGGAAGCGGCAGTCGGCTACGGTGGTTCCTGCAGCGATGTTAATGGTGGTAGTGGTGACGGCTGGCGACGGTGGTCATGGTTCTGAACTGGAGCTCCGATGACACTCCGGTAAACGCCTCTAAGCTTGTTCTTTCCCTTTTTCTTTCAGATCTGTAAAGATCAACGTCTCCGGCCCCGTTTGGTTTCGTTTCAGGTGGTGCCGGCATGGCCTACGGCGGCGGTAGTAGCTCATCACGGCGGCAGTGATGGTGGTGGCCTTCATTTTGTGACTCGGTCCGATTCGGTTCAGTTGGTGTCACTCGGCTCAGCCTCGGTTCAGTTTGATGTTAGGTCAACTCAGGTCAAAGCTGGTCAACTGTGGTCAAACAGTCAACGGGTCAGCTTTGGTGTTCACTCGAGTTACAGAGGCAGCGGTTCAGCTGTTCCGGTTCAGGTCACTCATCCCGGTCAGATCAGTCGTCCCAGTTCAGCCTCGATTCGGTTCAGGTACGGGTCGTGCTTGATTATTTCAGTTTTGCATTCATTTTTAATTGGTTTGTTTTGCTCACTTTTGGTTCCATCTCGGTTCAGCAGGCTCGGGTCAAATCTGGTCAAAAGCTCGGGTCATGGTCAACCTTCCGGTTTTAGTCATCGCGAGTCAACGTCAGTCAACTTGGTCAACGAAAGTCAACCGGTCAACTGCTGGTCAATTGTCGACCGAGACTGGGTAAAAACCTTAAACGGCGCAAAAACCTTTATTATTATTGTTCATATTATTTATCGTTTTAATCGTAACACATTACTTACTTGTACACTAAACGTGTGTTGTAAGTTGTATAAATATATATATTTTCGTTACATAATTTGTATAAATATATTGTTTTGTTGATTGTTGAGTTTTGAAAACATTTAATCGACAACTAGATTGTCGGGATCGTCCAAAAACAAGAGGAAACTCTGCCCGATTTTCTACAGGTTGTATATTTATTAAACTATTCGACAAAATATACTTATTAAACTATTCGATAAAATATATTTATTATTTGAACTATCCGACGGAATATATTTATCGATATTATTTTTTGTCGACAAAAATATACTTACTTTCTTTATTATGCTTTTCGACAAGAGCATAAATTTATTTATTATAATTCTCGACGAATATACTTATTTACTATACTTTTGACAAAACATATTTACTTATTATATTCATCGACAAAATATAAATTTATTTATTATAATTCTCGACAAATATACTTATTTACTATACTTTTGACAAAACATATTTACTTATTATATTCATCGACAAAATATAAATTTATTTATTATAATTCTCGACAAATATACTTATTTACTATACTTTTGACAAAACATACTTATTCATTATATTCATCGACAAAATATAGATATATTTATCATATCTCTCGACAAATATACTTATTTATTTTACTTTCGACAAAACATATTTATTTTACTTTCGACAAATATATTTGTACACCATTCGACAATATACATATATATCTCATACAATTCGTTAGAATACAAATATATATATACCAAATATGCTTTTCGTCAAATATATATATTAATTATTTGACAACACTCCTACAACCCTTTTGATGAATTTAATTTAGAAATTCCTTTCTTAAACGATGTTAACTATATACGTACTTTCAACTCCAATTCGAATCCTTCGTCGTAGCTTCTATTATTCATGTACATTCGTTTGCCATTTTTAAGGTGACCTCGATGTCCCCTTTCTCCCACTCATCAACTCGTCGTGGAATTTCCAAAGAAGACTTAGCAATTTTGTGAGTACACTCGACCCACATTTGTTTTATATCACTTTTTGGGTGTAACATGTTTCCATATACAAAAATCACAAACACTTAAACTTTATGAAACGCACAAACAATCCTATACACATGACTACTTGAATCGTATACTTGTTGCTTGTCTGGGGATAAACGTTGTGCTGTGCTTTAGTCATTAACTATTTTTAGCCTTGTTTGACATGCTTAGCGCTATGGGAATTCACGCATCCACCTCCATCGCTTAACACGTGAGGTCATGTTAAAACATCGTGATTGCGTTACGGGTTTGATTATTTGCATTGCATGCCTTGATATTGCTCTTGTATAGATTTAGTTGCCATGAGGATTGTTAAAACTTTAATCGTATACGTATGCTATGCTTAAACTTGTGTACTCGCCTTTGCTTTTGCATTGACTTTATTTTAAAACATGTTACAGGTTGAAGGAGATGACGCTATGAAAACAATATAGTGCAAGGACTAGATACACACAAATTAGACGTTAGGTTTAATGTCGACGTATCAATTTTGTTATGACTTTGCAAATGTTAGATTGTTCTTTGTTTTGTTACATTGATATATTTGACAATTCTTATGAAATGAAATATGGTTTAATTAATTATTGTCACTTAATAATGTTGTGAGCAATGAGCAATCTCGTTTTCGTCTCATCCCGATGTTTCCGCCATCGGTTGGGGTGTTACAGGTCATACTTTTGCCTCTGAACAGTTAAGCATTAGATTGGCTCTTAATGGTTCAGACCTCTTACTGGTTCAGCACTTAACCAGGCAGAAGTTGCCAAACAACCTCTTCATTTAGCATTATAAAAAAATATAAAAAGACATAAATACCCTTCATTTACATTAAAAAAAGAACTTATGAAAAGACATAAATACCCTTAATTTAACGGTAAAAATTGGATGGACTTAGTGAAGTGGATGCCATTTAGGACGGTGACCTTCTGTTCAGGTAAAAGATCTAAGATTGAAACTAAGGTTGTAAACGGACCGAACATTCAATGAACAGTTCATGAACCGTTCAGCGGGAAGTTCGTTTACGTTCGTTCGTTTAATAAATGGATGAACATGAACAAGAAATTTTGTTCGAGTAGTTAAATGAATAAACATGAACAAATGTCTCGTTCTTTCAGTTGTGTTTGTGAACTTCAGTAAGGTGTTCATGAATGTTTGTTCATTTGTTCGTTTGTTTATGTTGTTCATTAATTTTTTTAAACATTTATCTATTTTGTCCATACATATTATATTCTTTGAATTATTACCCTAATAATTAAAATAGAAAATCCAATTCTCACCTTGTTTTTGCGCCATTCCCCTTTCTTCCTCATCATTCACATCCATGAATACATCGACCTCCGTTCCACTATACAACTTCAAGTTCCAGCTTTGCTCCCTCCGCCATCCATTTCTAGCTTTCGCCACCTTCATCGATTTTAATTATGTTCATTTGTGTTGGTGAACACGTTATATACTTAATGAACAAACACAAACACAAAATCTCGTTCAATAAGTTTTCAGGAACCGTTTGTGAACACGTTATTTCCTTAACGAACAAACATGAACAAGGCCTTATTCTTGTTCGTTTGATTCGTTTACAACCCTAATTGAAACATAAACTAAACTTTAGTGACCTAATTAAGATAAATAAAATTACGAGTGACCCGATTAAAACAATTATAAAACTTGGTTACTATTTAATAAAGTTATCCTTTTATATATTTATACAGTTAATGGCTTTACAACTCAATTTGGTCTTAATATTTTCCAAACTGATGCATAAATATTGGTACTTTATGTGGGACTAAATCATATTTACCATTTTAAACCCACTTTTGAATAACAAATTCAATTTTACCGAAAACAAAACTATGGTTTTTCGGCGTCAAGAAATTACGATGCACAACCTTCTGTACTCAGAAAACCAACAGCTTCAGATGCAAAGGACCTAAAAGTATCAAAGGCAAAGGAAATGCCAACATGAAAAGGTTTGATGTAGTTTAGGTCACGTGACCATAAAATAAGTACCTCATGCAATGTGCCTTCTACAACTAATATTTATGTGTTATTATTTTGAAAAATATTTATATAGAAAATCATGCGAAAACACATATCTGGTTGGTTAAGCAAGCCTCCTACAAACTCATTAACATCTTGCTTAGATAAATATGTCAATAACACCATAGTAACATCCAAACACTGTGAGTGGTTATAAATGGTTCTTGATGAGTGATGACAAAGTGTGGTAGGGTTAAGTATTCAAACTCATTTCATTATAACAAGTTGGATGCATTCGAATAATATCAACACTACATGATGTCGAAAGCGGTTAATCAAAATCAATGACCTATCAACTATAGACACGGGTCGTTTATAAAAGGACTGTCTTCACCAGTACCATCAATACGACTCCACTCTTCATAAAAAATGTATCATTTCGAGTGGAGCGGATGGTACTAACTACTAACTATCAAACAACAACATATAACGACTCTTCGCTATAGCATAAATCCTATTGTAAACTAAAGGTCTCTCATTTACATGATATGATCTCCATCTCCGAGTGAGTCCTCAAAGAGCGGTTTGTTTTATTTCGACGACAAAACAGAAAATGTTACATTTTCTCTATTCTATGTATTATTTAGGCGTGCGTGTGTTCCTCCCGCCTTTAAATTTTAGCAACACTTTGGCTTCATCGAGTAAAGTCAGCAATCCATTAGCAACAGCTTTCTTGCATAAACACGATTACAACTTTTGCTCGTTGTGACCAAGGTGATCCGGTTTGATCTTTTCAAGCATCTTTAGAACTTCCAACATGTTTGGTCTTTTAACTGGATCTGTTTCTAGGCACATTAACGCTATAATAAACGCATGATTAATCTCATCCATACAATTACACTCTAATCGGTTATCAACATAATATTCTTCCTTCTTATCTTGAACAACTGTTTTCACCTGTAGTTGCATAACACTTCAAATCACTTCATTGCTGATGAAATACAAAAAAAAAGTCAAAACTTTGACTTTTAAAGACTTACCCATGTTACAAGCTTTGTTCCCTCCTCGACAAACACTTCATCCGACGGTTTTCTGCCCGTTAAGAGCTCAAGTAAAACTACACCAAAACTATATACATCCCCTTTTGTTGTTGCTCTTCCCGTGTCGAAATATTCTGAAAAAACAAATATATCTTTGAATAAAAAATTTAAAAATTGTTTTCGGGTCACCCAGCCTAGCCCGGCCCATTTTGATCCATACTAAAAATATTAGATGTTTCAACGCGAACCCATTTGGATATGTTTCCCACCCACTTGACCCGTATCCAAAGATGGTTACTTTATGCTTATAATAGGTATAGTGAGACCATACCAGGGGCTAAGTAACCAAAAGTACCGGCTACTAAAGTGGATACATGGGTCTTATCTTGCTCCATGAGTGTCGCTAACCCAAAATCCGAAACACGGGCCTCCATATTATGATCCAATAAAATATTGCTCGACTTGATATCTCTATGAATTATATGAGGAACGCAATCGTGATGAAGATACGATAGTCCCCTTGCCGCACCTACCGCAATTTTGTATCTTGCATCCCAATCTAGCACTTTGTCCATTCTTCTTCCTGCATCATAATATGACTATTAAATCTAATAAGAGTTAATTACACTGATAGTCCCTGCGGTTTATTAAAAATAACACCTTTGAGTACAAATTTTTTTTTGTAATAGGTTAAGGTTCTATGGTTCGAATTTTGTAACACGTTGGGGACTATTTGTGCAATGTAGTTCATAATTCATAACCAAATTCATATAATTAAAGATTTTAAAAAAGTCAAAGGTTTGACTTTGGAAGTCAAACTCATACCATGAAGTAGTGTATCCAAACTTCCATTAGGCATTAACTCATAAATCAGCAAATTAAAATTAGGCGCGGTGTAATAACCATGAAGCGTAACAATATTCCGATGCTTTATATCGCCCATTGATTCCAACTCTCTCTCAAAACCGCGATCTTGCTCTGTGGTTTCTCTTCTTAGCTTCTTGACAGCAAAAGACGTTGACTCATTTATCGTCAACCTATAAACCGTCCCATACCCTCCGGATCCAATTCTATCTTTGCTGGTCAATTTCATCGTCTTTTTCAAGAAACTGTTCGGTTTTAGAGACTTCATCTTCGGTGATCTAAACAACACCAACTTTCCATCTGTATAAGCACACCAAAACACGTCAAGTTAAATAATGTAAAAAATAACTATACATATAAAAAAAAAATTTAAAAATACAAAAGTTGTACCGGAAAACCTATCTTGAATCACCAACTGCTTTTGTTGCCATCGACGATAACATAAGACCGTGATTGTGATCTTTGAGATTACGAAAGCTAATACGCATATTGTGATGTATAATCCCAGAAATCTGGAGCTACCCATTTAGTTTTTGGTAGTGTGTTAGGCATGTAAACTTAAATATTGTATCATGATTGAGGAATCCATAAGTTGGACTTGTGTTTCTTTGACTTTTATCAAAGTTTCATAACTGATCACAATTCACACACTGTGTGTGTGTTTTTATTATATTGCATATATATATATAAAGATATATCAAAGATTGAAGAAAAGTAGAAAACCAGTGAGAGCAAGTTTGGTTATGAGAAATAATAATTGAGATCATTTAAAGGTGATATAACTTTATAAATAATTGGTTTATGATTTATTTCACTTGACATTCTGTAACAGTGGCACCTTGTGACTTGTGGGACCATGTCAACTGACACGTGTCAGTGGTCCGATTGGTATGGAGGTTGAATTAATTAATGTGTACCAAAATATATGACCATTTTGCCCTTGCTAACAAATGAAGTCTTTTTGACACTTGAGGGCAAATTGGTCCCCTCTTACCAGAAAAGGAAAGAAAACATCTAACATGTGAAAAGTTTTATATATATATAGAGAGAGAGAGAGAGAAGACAACAAACAGCTGTTGTTTTGAGGTGATTTTGGTAGAAGTTGGCACAAAATTTATATTTCCAACATGATATGGGCTTTTAACCAAACAATTATGACATAGGTGTTTATATAGATTGGAATGCTTGCAATGAAAATAATTGATCAACTAGATTTATTCAACATGGAGAAAAGGGTGTATGAATAATAATAATCATTACATATTTTCAATAGCAAAAACACTTTTTGCAATTGACTATTCATTTGTTATAAATACATATAGGTTCGTGATGCATTGCTACTAGAAACACTAGGGTTAATACTTGATATTAACAAATTATGTATAGATTAGGGTTAAACTTGGTGTGTGTATATATATATATATATTCTTATAAGTTATTTCATCGTAGACAGATAAATATATGATTCTTTAAGGGATGGGTGCTCACCGATGAAAACACCACAACCCGGTGCCTATTAGAGTGGCACCGGTGTTACCAATCGGTGACTGCCCCAATAGTGTATCTCTCCCCTCCTCTACTCTCTCTATCTCTCCCTCCTCCTTTCATCAGTGACTACCACCAATAATACTTACCCAATTCATGATACCCGGTGGAGTGGCACCGGTGTTATTATAAAACTAATATACTTTTTGGTTTTACGAAAAAAAAAAAAAGAAGGTACACATGAATAAATTGTCATATTAAATGGTAAAAACTTGCATACAAAACCATCAAATTCCATAAGTTAGTGTTCCGTGACAACAAAAAGTCTACATGACACATATGTAAAGACGTAGAAGCCAGTGGCGAAGCTTGACGTTTTTGACGGAGGGTCGAAACGTATATACCTAAAAATTTCTATAGAATCGGGGGGTCGAAAACGTATATACCAAAAAATTTCTATACAAAAAACTACATATATAACACTACTGAGCGAAAAGTTCGAGGGGTCAAGCACCCCCCTCCCCCCCCCCCCAAATGTTGCGCCCCTGATAGAAGTCGACACCTATCGCTGACTTTTTACAAATATGTGCATTTTAAACAAGTTTGGGGACTTTAATATACCAAAGCCGAGTCATTTAGTGTTTGTTCACGCAAAATGAATCAAGTTAGTTTTTTAGGGTATTAACCCTTAAAAACTTTTATCTTATACATCCTACAAGACAGCCACCTAAATGCAATCCATAACAATTCGATACAAACAACTTATTCAGATATCCTTATTTAAAAAAAAAAAAAGCTAAAGAGAGTGCAATATACATCAACTAAAACACCATGTTAAACTAATATATAAGGTAACACACAATGTAAGAAAACAAGTGGTAATAAAACAAAAAAAAAAAGCCGAAAACAATGACCTCTATGATCATCCCATATGAAAAACACCCACCTCTCTATGAGGCTGGGGCTGCATAAACTTTGCATCAATCGCTATGCGATCGTTTGACTGCTGTTGACCATGTGTTTGCTTGTAATACGGGTTACTATTCACACCGTTCACTAACCCTGGTGCCAGTTTCCCGTCAGTTGACTTCTGTTGACCCTGTGTTTGATCCCCGGTGTTGCTCCTATATGCATAGTGCGGAGAGAGACCAACCATGTTTGTATTTCTAACCATTACCCTTGGATCGTACATGTTTCCGCTACTCTCTAACGGAAGAACCGGGCCCACTACTCTTGCTGTAACAAAAATCACGAGTCATACATACTTGATTTATGTTAAAAGTGAAAAAAAAAGTTTTAGATGTAATGCCATTTTCGACCCCCGAGGTTCGGCCAGTTTTACGACTTTCGTCCTAATATTTGTTTTTCTGCATCCAGATCCAAAAGGTTTGAAATCTTGCCATTTTCCTCCACTCGTTAACTCCATCCACTTTTCTCCGTTAAGTCGGGGGAATTTTCATTTTTTTTTAATTTAGTAAGGGTTTTTGGAATACTTGTGTAAAGTAAAAAAGACCGAATCGCCCTTTCAAGTTAAACAAAAAAAACGAAAATGCCCATCACGTAACAAAGAAAACTGGATGGAGTTAACGAGCCGGATGAAAATGGCAAGATTTCGAACCTTTTGGATCCAGATGCGAATAAACAAACCTTTGGACGAAAGTTGCAAAACTGGCCAAACCTCAGGGGTCGAAATCGCATTTCACTCAAAGTTTTACTAACCTTTGGGCATTCTTGGTGGCGGCCGAGCGGCGGCACTGAAAATATTTCCGGTAGCATCCACATCTCCGCCGCCATGAGACATGCTATCCACCACCGGTCGGTTGTCAAATGCAGCCAAACACTGCTGCAGCTTGGGAGCAGTCGTGCTTGAAGCAATTGTTGACCTGAAATAAATAATCGTTAAAAGAAAAACAAAATAAGGTTGTAGACTTTACACTTTTATTATCAACTTTTAATACCAACCACAATTTAGCTGATTTTTACCTGTCAACTACTAGCTGATGTGGCGCTGATTGATGCCATGCCAGCCACCACATCAGACGTCATATATGCAAAAAAAAAATATGCTTGTGTGAAAAAGAAATGATCTTTCAAGAAAATTAAAATGTCAACTCAAATGCCAAGCGACAATATTATATATAATATATGATACAATATAACATATATGGTTGATGCCATGCCAACCAGCACAACAAAAGTCATATAATGTAAAATAAAAAATATATTATATGTGAAATTAGATGCCAGCTAGCGTAGTATTATATATGTGTGTCGGTGAGGGTTCTATGCAAAACACTACATATTGCGAAAACAAGTAGAACAAAACAAATTATTCATTTTTTCAATCTCAAAACTGTTTAATATAATACAAGAAAATGGTAGAATCACAATGTTTATTCATCTCTTGAAATGCAAAAAAGAAAAAGAAAAGATATGAACAAATTCTGTTTACACATATATTTTATTTTCGTAACATAATCTGTAGGTAAATGTTCAAAAATATATAAAATGTTATTAAGAAAAGTTTGATGGCTTTTTATGTGCATAAAAACATTTTGTATCTAAGATGTACAAAATATACAAAAATTTCACGAATATCTGTAACGTTTTACCTAGGGACGGAAACATGTTACCTCTCTGGCGGTATAACGGGCCCACTTTTCCCAACGTTTTCCTCAAAATAAGCAAACTGCCGTCTAAATTGACCAATCGCACTGCACATTAAATTAAACATGTTACAACCAATAGACGATAAAACAAGCCAATAGAGAAAACCAAAAGCAAACCGAATTTTAAGTATTAACAACCTAGGATAAAGGAAATTTGAGCGATCATTGCCAGCCATGTAATCTTTGAGTAACTGCGGGTGGTATTCTAGAATCTCCCGGAATATTAGCTCTCTAATATCGTCTTTCGTGACTCTTCGTCTCTCAAACTCAAACTCAAATTTAGAAAATGATGGACATGATGGCTCGTGTTCAACTTTTGATAGTCCCTTGAAGTAAGGGTCGGCTAGAGCTTGTTCTGCAGTCGGTCGGTCCTTCGGGTCAAACACCAATAGTCTTTGTAAAAGCTTTAGTGCCAATGGGTCGACTTCTTGAAACTTCTAGGAGAACAATCCAGGTTTCTTTTTACGCATATCGTCAAGTATTTTCTTGCCTTGTCGTTACGTACCTGCACGAGGTTTAACAAGTATCATATAAGGTGGTGTTTGTCTGTGCCATTTTGTGTACTTTTCTATAAAAATAAGACTAAATTGCATTTTACGTCCTTTAAGTTTTAACAAAGATGCAGGCGATGTCCTTTAACTACGGAAATTACACTGGATGTCCTTTATGTTACTATTTTTTATCCAGAGGTGTCCTTTAGCCAATTAGCCCTAACCCGGTTTAATTTTTGGGTTAAGTCTGACCATGTGCCTCTCACATGAGGGCATATTGATCTTTTTACCTTTTTTCTTTGAACAATCCTATGGATGTCATTTATGTTACTATTTTTTAACGGAAGTGAAATGGCCATTTTGCCCCACATGAGTGGCATATGGTTACATTTAACTTAAAAAACTAACTAGGTTAGGGTAAAAGGACGAAATGAGCATAAAAGTGTTAACATAAAGGACATAAGGTGTAATTTCCGTAGTTAAAGGACGGCGCCTACAACTTCGTTAAAACTTAAAGGACGTAAAATACAATTTAGTCTGAAAAAAGATAATATTTTATATAGATTATCTGCGCAATAAATTAAGAAAAAACACAACTAAAATTTCAACCATTACCCATTTTCATTAAAAACACGTCATTGTGACTTTGGCTCACAATAATCGGATAATAACGCAATAGTAAGTTGCATAAAGCACAAATGACCAAAACTTCATAGACAATGTAATTTAACATACTCTAGAAATGGTATCCAGTGACGGTGTCCTAAGAAGATCAGTAATAAGCTCCAACTGATGAACTACGCTTTTTCCAGGAAAAAGCGGTTTTCCCGTCAATACTTCCGCAAATATACATCCGATGCCCCAAATATCAACAGCAGGGGTATACTGCAATTCAAAAAAAAAAACAAACAAACAAATCAGAGAAATCACAAGAACAGAAAACAACTGAAATTACGTGAAACGGATCATAAGACCTATAGATTACTGTTTAAACGCGTTCAAGACGGAAGTTTCAATATAGACAACTCAAATTCGGTAATAAACGTGATAGGAACAAGTCGGCACAGATTTTAAACAGGTCAGACGTATCACTCATGCGTTTGACCTGTTGATACGTTTAAGCAAACACTAACACATATATATACAGTACAGACTTGATCTATCCTATTCGCACAGTAACGACCACACAAATATGCATTAACAACAACGCAACAATAAATTATTAAAATTCGCAAACAGATTGACACAAGATCACATTTTGACTTTCTAATAGATGACTGTCAATATAACTATATTCCACCTTTGAATAAAAAGATCCGCATAGCTCAGGAGCCATATACCATCTTGTTGCCACATAATCCTGCAATGTTTAAAAAAACGAGTAAAAGGTGTTATTCCATGTGCATTGCAGAACATAATGTGTAATATATGAATATATAGGTATATAACCTACCGTCCAAAATATTGTTGTTGGGGTATCGGTAAATGCAGCCCTTGCTAACCCGAAATCGCATATCTTGAGTTTGCAATTTGCATTTGCTAATATGTTCTTCGGTTTCAGATCTCGATGATAAACGTTTGCTGATATCATGAAATAAAAGTTAACTTTGGTTCCAATTTTTTTTTATAAAATTAAAATAAATACCAACATAAATTCAACACTACAAATAACCTAACCTTTTTATATAACAAGTTAAAAGCTTTATAAATTAATAGATATATTTGCTGTCAAAATGTTACCTGTATGCTTATACTTCAATGCTCGAAGCATTTCATAAAGGAAAAACCGAAGATGTTCATGTGTCAAGTCATCATTAGCCTTAATGTAACATTTGTCAAAAACGGGTTTTTCTAAACCCCTCCGTTTGTAATCGAATATCAAGTTATAAATGTCTCGTTGCGTATTTATGTCCATTTTAAATTTTAATGATGCATAATTAATATACAAATTAGAATATAAAAGTTTTAATTGTTAAAAAGTAAAAATAAAATAATTAAAAAGAAAATTTGGCTGCCGGGACTCGAACCCGGGTCAGCCGGGTTTAAACTCAAAGCTTTATCACACACACATATAACCACTCCGCCACTTGTTGTTTTCTGTAAATACTAGGAAACAATTGAAATTTAAGGACTATCATAAATTAATCCGGTTACGCCAACTGTAACCGAACTCGGTCACCAATCGTCCAAAGACGTTTGATTGATCGCGGTTTACCGATTATAACCGCTACACCGACAACTCCAGTCAATTTTGTTATGAATGAACTTGAATTCAAGAGTAAATCGGTTTTAATAACCGAAAACTTTCAATTCCTGAATTACTTGAATCATTTTCCTCTCTCGCGACTCAAACACACTCTGCAACCTATCAATTGCATTTTCGCACCACTTTCAGTCCGCCGGAGAAGCTATTTGAACTCGCCGGACTTTCGCCGGAAAACCGTGTTTTCCATCAAATCAGTAAGTCTCTCAATTCTTTCATTGTCTATCAATTGTTAAGCTATTGCTAACTCAAACCCTTCAATCGGAATCAATTTCAGACGTCGATATCGGATAATTCCAGCTCGCCGGAAAACTTCTGAAAATTCTTATCTTCCGCTGTAACACGGTATAGACATTCAAACCTTCGGTTAACTCTTGTTTAATACTTCAGTTCCTCACGTAGCTAATCAAAACTGTTAATTTATTCGTTCAGTAGAAATCCGTAAAAACAGAGCCGACGACTTGCCGGAATTCTGAGATAAATCGTTCTCCGGTATGTTTACTTCTAAAAATCGTCTCTGTCATTTCATATTAGTCTGTTGAATGTTTGTCAATCGAATTAAACAAGAAACAATAGAGTAATCGCAGACTGTAAATTGGTAACGAAGAAGACGATGATAGTTTGATTATAAGTTTAATAAAATCTGGATATTATCTCGGGTTAGACACACAGTCCAGCGGTGGACTGTGTGCACATACATATCACACGCCGCGAGTTTGATCCTTGACACACGTATGCTCTGTAATAAAAGTGTTTTATTTTTCTAACTGAACCGGATCTTTTCGCCGTTAGATGTTAAGTATAATAAAAATCTGTATATTAAACAAGTTAGACACACAGTCCAGCGGTGGACTGTGTGTAACATTAAGTCACAGGTCCCGGGTTCGAGACCTGTTGACGGCACCGGGCTGATGATTAAAATTCTTTTTAAAATAAATGAATTTTGAATAAACTAAATTAATATATAAATATAATTAAAAACAGGATTATTTCGGGTTAGACACGTAGCTCAGTTGGTAGAGCTGCGTGCACGCGTACGGGAGGTCTCGGGTTCGAGTCCTGCCCGGCGCATACATTTACGCAATAAAACCGGTCAAACAGTCAAACGGTCAACGGTCAACGGTCAACGCAAAAGTCAACATATTTTTATATTTTTATTTATTTAATTTAATTTAAAAATCAATTAAAAATACTTAAAAATAATGTTTTTAAAGATAGGAATAGCCTTAAACTCACAAAAATATATCTAAAAATCATATTAAAATTATTAATAAAATCCACTCATTTACTATATCTTCCGTTATTATTTAGGTTAGTTAAATCTCGTGTTCAATCCTTTCAACTCGTGCACATCTCATCATCTCCAACCGAACGCACCCAATGTGAGTGAATCTCTACAAATTCCCCATTTTAATCACGTTTTTTGGGTGTATCATGTGTCTTACCAATTATTACATTTAAATCATTGTGCATACATCATATCATAAACAAATGTATATTCAGCGTGTATCAACTGTTGTGTGGTTATTATTTAGATTTAATTTATTACGTTCAGTACATGCAATTTCATAGGCCGCCGCTCCCCATTACATTATGAGCGTTGAGCAGTTGCCCATTACATTATGAGCGTGAACCTGGCGTGCCAACATACGATCGGCTCCGTTTGATTGAGCCTTGATCGCACAGACATTTATCAGTTTCAGTACATACATTTATCATAGGCCGTCCGTTCCCCATTACATTATGAGCGTGAACGTGATGTTGCCAACATATACAGTTTCATTCATGTTATACATTCATGCAAGTTCACATGTTATTGTATGTTATGGTATGTTATTGTATGTTATAGTTTGTGGTGATTATTGCTATTGTTTGATTATTTACATTTGCTCACATATGACTATTGCACAACTTTTCCTTGATAAAAATAACAATAAATCAATAATAAATGTTTATCTAACAAGGTTCACTCGCCAACTTATGTTGACCTAAAAACCCCCATTTTTACACATGATACAGGTGAACCAGCTGCAGCAAGAAACACATAGGATTGGCTTAGAAGAATAAACTGGTTTAGAGCTTGGATTGTTTAGTTTGGTTATTTTCCTTTGTATTTGTATGGACATTTTTGGATTATTGAGAATGTAATTTTGATATAAAGATCAGATTCCCTAAGTTCAAACACAACATAAATATCTTTAAAATCCCGCATGCGTTTAATTTCAACAATATCGGGGTGACGCAAAAGCCTAAGCAATTTAATCTCCCGCAAAATTCGAATTGCGTCCGATGAATGTTCAAAAATGTTTGTCATCTTCTTTATCGCAACCTTTTCGCCCGTTTGTGTGTCAACGGCTGCACAAACGACTCCATAACTTCCTTTTCCTATTATTTCGAGAATTTTGTATCGGTTTGATTCACCGTATTCGGTGAAAAACTCCACCTCTTTTGGACTCTGCACAATGTTCATTGCAAGCTCAGAATCCTCATATTACAATTAAAAACATTAAATTAAGTTTTTAACCAATATCCAACAAACAGCTTTAAATTTACTAAAATCAATAAATAACCATAATACATGCATTATCTAAATTCTGAATTTCTAATAACTGATCACTATAACAGAATCATCAGAACTTAAATTTATCAAAAAAAAAAAAACTTATAAAGATTTGATCCACAAGCAATACCAGCATATAAAACACATACAAAAATGCATTATCTAAATTCTGAATTTCTGATAATTGATCACCATAACAGAATCATCAGTTGAGTGAAAAACAAGAAACAAGATAAATCTTTAAAAAAATTAAAAATCTTAAAAAAAAAAACAGAATATATAAAGATTTGATCTACAAGCAATAACAGCATCTAAAACACATACAGAAACAAGCAACCAACTGTAAATCCAATAACAAACAAAACCCAACTCAAAAAATCAAACAAATTACACAAAAAGTTAATCAAGTTCACACTTTTTTTCGCCGATCTTGCTGCATCTTGTTTCTTGAAACAAAACCCACAAAGAAAAAAGATAATTCAACAAGAAAAAAAATAAAAATTACCCACATTTACCCCACCAACCACACCCAAGAATCACCAAACAACAATACCCAGAAATGAATTCACCAACAAAGCTCAAAAACCACAACTTTACTGATCAAATTCTTGAAAACCCTAACCGTAACCCTAAAAAAACCCAAATCCACCGACACCCAGAAAGCTACTTACAAAGAAACAAACACCACAAACACTATCATTGATCAATACAACAACCAAGGGTTATGAGCTATTAGTGACCAAGAATCTGGTACTGAAAGAATTGGTGATAAAGATTGGTTCTTGATCTCAAGATCTTGAGGTGTGAGGGAGGAGAGAGAGGGGGGGGGGGGGGGGGGGTGAATGAAGTGGGGTTTGATTAAATAGAGAGAATTTGAGAAGTGGGTTCGAATTGTATATCCACCGATGATGAGTACAGTTGGTGTTTGCTTATAGAGTACGGAGTTTTCTGATTTTCAAGGGTTAACCTAACCTTTGTTATCTCCTTGTCTCACCCAAATGTGTGAAGGTTGTGGAGTTGCTTATTAAAGGCTAGTTATCACTTTATGTTTATTTTTATTTTAAATTTGACTACAATTTTGTAATTGGTTTATAGTTTTCTAAAACTACACGAAAGTGTATGGTTTGTGTGGTTTGCACTTTGTAACGTATTTAATTTTTAACTTTTGTCAAAAGTATATAGATAGTCTCTGTGGTTTGCGTTTTGTAACGCATCTGGTCTCTAACTTTGATCTACTGAAAACTTTTGATTTGTTTGCTGAGGACTAAATACGTTATAAAGAGCAAACCACAGGAACTATCTGTGTGCTTTTAAAAAGCTAGAGACAAAATTCAAAATTTGAGTTAACAACTGGGACCATTCGTGTATGTACTCTTTTATCTATAAGGGTTGTTTGGTAGTCTCTTAGACCAGACGGATTGTACGTGGTTTGGCGCGTGGAAGCCTCTCCACGCCGGGCATACCGGCTCGTGGGTGGCGTAGAGGGCGGCGTGGGGGAGGGGCGGGAGATTTTTTACTGGCGTGGGGGGCTTTGGTTTAGTGATGTGGAGACTCTTGATTGGTGTGTGTAGTTTGGGTTTGTTTTTATTGGTTGATGTTTATATTTTATTTTTTATTTTTGAAAACACCACTTTCACGCCATTACCACCCGTGCTTTTTTTACCACGCTCCCTACTAACGTGGCTGCCACATGGCGCTTCATGCCATCCCACTCCGTATGGTCTTAATGATTTCATTAGAAGCCTACCTCTGAATCAGTCAGAGGTAAAGTTTATTTGGTTCAACTAAAAACGTATCTCAATGGTTAATTAAGTTATAAATTTAAGAAATATGCTGACCGATTTCTCTTATCGCTCATGCCTTTTAATACTCTTACAATATTTTTAATAAGCACCTAAATATATACATATATTCTTTTTCCTTCTAAAAACTTAATTTTCAATTTAAATGTAGAAAACGTATGATAAGATGAGAAAAGACATGTTGTCTTACTTTTTGGTTTTAGTTATCTTATATATATTATTTTATTGTGACCGTAATACTATAAATGAAGGTAAAAGACGATTAGAGAGATGACATAAAAGGGTTCATATTAAGTGTAGTCGTTGAATCATTAGATTGTATAACAATATTGTAAATTATAATATAGATTGTAGCAAGCTTTAATCATTCCTATTAAAAGGTTTGTAGGGTTTGGAGTTTTCTTTGTTCCATGAGTATATAATGATCAATTGGTGAAATGTTTGACACTTCGCTTTTGTAAATCTATAATAAGAAAATAGTAAGAATATAACATATTGTTGAAAGTAAGTTTGTTCTAACAGTATCAAGATTTGTAATAAAAGTGTTTTTATCTTAAAGTAGTTAAGGAATCTAGTCTCGTGGTAGGTACAAATTGGTGTAGACTTATGGTAAGTTTAAAGTGTATGTGATTAGCGGTTGTAAAAAGTAAATTTAGCATGCTACCTCTGTGATATGTGAACAAAGATTTTTGTTAGCATATTTGTGGTTTGAAAGTTAACGTCAAAAAGTTATAACACTTTAGACGAATCTCATATCAACCAAAGTTTAGATTAAATAGAGGAAATCTTTTTACCGACATTTTGTGGCGTCAAGAAGAGAAAACACATATATAGGTGATACTCTTAAAGGGAAATTGATATATTATTAAATAAGAAGACTTATACATCAAACAACTTTTTAAAGTCTACATATGAGGAATAAAATTAATTGCCTAAAGAAACACATAAAAATCTCAAATCAAAGACCCGACGTGTTCTATAACCAAAGGAAATAGACTAAAACTTCTAAAATTGGGGAAACCCATTGATTTCGAAATGGAGCTCCACATGGTGAAATTATGACCGAGGGTTGGGGCAAACCGCTCATTGGCCTAGCCCTGTTCAGATGTGTAGTCTGTAGCAAAAGTATTGTCCTTTTTAATTTGGTTCACTTTCGAGCCCACTCGCTAGGTTTTGTTAGCATATTTAGAGTGTGACAACAAACTTCGAGAAACCATAACACTTTGGGTGAATCTCATATCAATCATGGACATGAAATGTGTTCAGTTAAAATGTTGAATATAGCAAACCATTTTACCATGCATGACACGTTTGGGAGACACAAACACAACATATCAAATTTTGAAAAATATGGTCAAGAGTGCTTAAACAATAATAGTATTAAGATGGATGACATGTTAAGAGTAAGCTCGTATGTGGTAACCGAGAACAAAAGTTGGCATCAAAGCAATTGGCGTGTCATTCTAGATGGTGCCATGGTGGAACAAAACCTCCTTATGGACAGTGGATGGGGTTGTTTGAAAGATATTAGTTGGATCTGTATGAACCAGAATCGGTGAAATTATAAGTTGAACAAAGTGTATTCCCTTACCAACTTACCATATATGCCACGTTTAGGGTCACACGCATAGCAAATCCCATAATATGGTTCTACCTTTTGAGACGCGAGCCACGAGCCCGCGAGTATACAATATCTATTAGAGGAAATATATTGTGAGAGTTTTTTTTTTATATATATTATTACCATAGTTAAAAGGTATGATTTGATATTCAATAAGATTTTCTATATATACCATGGGAGTTTTCATCATTCTACAATATGATGGCAATGGCATGTCATGTGATCTCATTACACAAAAAAAACTACATTTGTCATTGCAGTTATAACTTAAATGATTTATCATCAAAAACTGACATGTGTGAATTATTAGTATGTGACATTTTTTATATATAGATTTGTCATGGTATCATTTTGGAATATTATTATATTGATTTGGAATCATTTGGTTTTGGATGTATTGTTTGGTTCTTTTTATTAGTAGGTCTGAAGTTGCCACAATCTGGTCCCCTTCATCATCAATACATAAAATAAATATAGACCTCATATAATTGACCAAGATGATGACGTCGTTTGCAATGTGCACCGACCATATTTTTCACCTTTTGACCACTTCTTGTTACCTAACGTTAAAAACTATAATAAAATGCACGTGGTAAATTTATTTCCAAATCTTTGTTTTTTTAAATATTAATAATAATAACCACATGTTTTTGATATTGGTAAAAACTAGTTTAATTCATTACGGCACTACCATGTTCTATAGTAACTGTAATAAACAACCCAAAAATAAATTCATAATATGCGCAAAGAACACTGACACATGTTTTATATCGGTTGGGAACTATAGAAACGAAAAAGCATTACCGGTCTCGGCGATAATATCAATATTGATATCCTCGGCGTCTTTATTATCTTGATTAGTTAACTTTGAATTAGTTACTTATATATATTAACATTAGATCATAAGTATAAAATTTATGTTTGATTAAAAAACTTATGAACTAAAGTTATTTTGTTTGGAAATAATTAATGTCGTAAGCTGAAATAAAAAATATTTTTATGTATATATTTGTAAACTAAATAATTTAATTAATCTTATTATAAAAAAAAACTATTTGGATGAATTATGTTATAGTTGCACTCACAAATTGGATTTAGTGTATGTAAATTCTTAACAAAACAAAGGAGTACATAGAAAGCAAGCAATATGGACAATTAATGAATTAGTACTATTCACATTTTGAAATGTTAGTATATACAATACAATAAGTAAGTATTTTTGGAAACTTATAAACAATTAACCTTTTATGTACAAATTCTATTATACCATTCACAAACGGTTTGTTTACACACAATTAGGTAAAAGCTGATTTATTAACAGGGTGAGGTTCGACTACAAAGTCCATTTTTCTTACAAAGTGTACAAAGTCATAAAACACCACAATTTCAGTCATAAAATACACTCAAAACACACAAATAACAAATTGAAGATCACTAAAACACAATATCCAAACTCTAACAATCCATAGAATTGATGGTTGATTATATATGTAATTATATATATATATATATATATATATATATATACTTATCGCATGGGAGTTGATAATTCACAAACTGCATGTAAAAGAAAATAAAGCATAAAGAAAGGAAAAAAGAAGCAATATATAAACCAGTGTGATACTTGCATATGACGCTTTAAATTTGTGATGATATACACCTACCCGCGTTCAATAGTTCATGCCAGTCGCAACGTTTCATAAATCACAAAGATATGATATACAATGAACCGATATATCGCTTCAATTAATTTATCTATGCAACATTTACAACACACATGCATGCATTCTAACTTAATGTATATAAATACGACACACATCAACGCCGATTTCATTAACGCAATTTACACCCGTTGTAATCATTGTCTAGAATTTTCACCAATTCCACTTTCATGTAACCATAATCATTCTGCTTACAAATGTGACATATTTTGCACGGGTCAAATCACCAGGGCCTCCGAAAATTACAAAAAAAGTTTTGCCCTGTGCGAGATAAAATTTTTGGGTCATATTCGCAAATTTTCCATGTATTATAAACTCATCTGTTATTTAGGCATTAAATGACATATAAAGCTAAAATAGAGAAGTTGTCGGGATTGGAACCCGCGTCTCCTTGTTGTTTAAGCAGTGCAATAACCACCCCGACAAGAGCGTTGTGTCATCTTTCGATTCAGTATATATATATTCTAGCTTATACAAAGTAAATTCTATAAAAAATAAAAAAAGACATTTGGGCCCCCCGGAGGGTTTAGGTTCAGGGCCATCGCCCACCCCGCACCCTTCAAAGACGACCTTGCAAATCACGTTCTGTCTTTCCAAGTAAAATACTTCAGTTTGGTGTTGTAGGCCGAAAATAAATAAAGAAAAGGATATTTTGCATCAATTTAAGAATTTTAGCAATCTCATATAATCATAGTAAAAAAATATTCAATATCGGATTGGCATCAACTCGTAAATATCATCAGACTGTAATATAAGAAAATCATGTCATGCATTTCTATTTATTATATATTTAATGTCTTTATAATATTTTGACCTTTATAGAATATTTAATATGTCTTCGATAATATTTTGACCTTTATAGAATTATAGTCATAGAATACGTGAAATATATTGTGACTCCACCATTTTTTATTAAATTGTACTCGAATAAAGAATCACATACACGAAAACAAAGTAAAAAACAAAAGGGTTCTGACCAATCATGAAAATCATGTTAAACGAAATTGGTTCACGTGTTTGATGGTTATACATAATTTTTTTAATGGCCAACGGAATCAATCCTGAACATTTTTTAGGCATCTACTAGATCAAACAGAGTACTTAGAAAGTAACCCGGATTCACCACTAATTTTGAAGAAAACCCGATAATCCATCCATCCGTCAGTAAAACCCATTTGGCTCAAGGATCAAACTCAAGTTTCTCTAGGTCTCCTATCATTGCCCATAAATGTCTCACTCTGCCCTAAGTAAGAGTTAAACCTACATCTCACAAGAGAAATGCAAACCCTCACCACTTGATCTAAAGATCATTCGCGCCATACATATAAAACTTGTCTAACGTTAATATTGTCCTATAATAAATAATTTTAATAAAAAATCTTCACCATTAAAGATACTCAACTCAATGGTCGTTTTTAGTCTTATATAACTTTTTTATATACTTTTTAAGAATTTTACAATTTCTTTTGAACAGTAAAATTTTTTCAATTCCTGTCAGCTGTGATATTTGAACTCAAGACCTCTCATTCCCAATGGATCACTACTCGTTGGTAAGAATTTTACAATTAAGTCAATCAAACGAAACATAACCGTATCTTAGTTATTATTTTTATAATATATTTAAATAGACAAATATATATGTGTTTTTATTATTTTTTGAAAAATTTTAGTTCCATACAATAATTAGAGAGTTTACGTTTCAGAAAAAGAAAAAAGAAAGAATTTAGTTTAAGCAATAATTGAGGGTTGAGTGTGTAATTCACTCACTGAGCTATAAGATATTATTATCGCAAATCTGCGAGGAAACCCAATCATTCCACAATGTAAACAAGTAATTTTTTATATATAGTTTTTTTATAATTATTATGGAATCCATTATTTCTTCATGGGCCATGGTATCCATATGATTGAACTTTTGTTAGTAACATTTTAAACTTAACTACTGCCTATTTTTTAATTTTGGATTCGGTTGGCAAGATTTGATACTAATATATATCTATATTTGCATAATAAATATGCAATTTTAATCATGAAGTTTATTGATGTGAAATATAACTTATTTGTGATATTTAAGAGAAAAGTGTTTGAAATGTAAACAGTAGAAAACGCGCAAAAGAATAAAGATCTTAATAAATATTTTGTGGTGACATGATTTTTTTTAAACGTAAACTTCATTAGAAACACACCAACCTATAAAACGGGACGGCCAAATCAAAACAAACTACATAATTACAAATTTACACCACTCGGCCATGACACAGATCTAGATTTTAACCTATTACTAATTTAAAGATACACAATCGCTTTCATCTCTATAATAATTTCTTCAACCTCACTTGTTTGTTTTCAAACTTGAACCCGTTCCTAGCACGCCAAATACTCCAACAACCGATCATCACTATCCTATGAACGCCTCTTTAGCTAACCCATTCAAGCCGACCTAGTTGTGGAGCTCCAAAAGATCCCTAACCGAGAAAGTGAAAAACAGAGCTCCCTTAAACCAATTGCTCACGTGCTGACAAACGAGAGAAACGACCATGCAAGACGTGTGCCAATTGCTCACGTGTGCTGACATGATATGATATTTAAGAGTTATTTTAGTCTTTGTTTTACCCAATGAAAAATCATAATATCAAGTATATTTATATACTATTCACATTATTGATTTATTAGGCTTTGATGAGTTGTAAGGTATGTTTTTGTGTTTGTTTAAGTGGTTTATTTGTGTGGGCTCTTAGCCCGTCCTACATATCTGATTGACACCTATTTACCTTTCCAACTTCTTCAGATTTGGTTATATCCTCGCCGCATGTCCACGCCTTTATATGTAGACTTTGTTATTGGCACACGTATACCTGTTGTAAAAGGTTTCAAGGCAATGACGGTGAAAGATGTTTGGTCGTTATTATTATGACATGGTGAATGTCTTTCATTCACTGCCACAGTAACGTACCTTTTTCTGAGCCTAATGGTAATATGAAATCAAGCTATAACTTGCATTGTCTTTACTTAGGATGGCACTCCGTTGCAGCTACGGAAGATTTTTGTTTAAGGATACTGGTAACATTTCAGATTCATTTACATAGGCTAACTTACGAGTCGTTTATGCTTTAGGAAAATAAGAAATTATATTCATTTCACTTTTAGAATTCTTTTTTGGTGTGATTTTGTTTATAGTCTACGACATGGCGACTGGAAACCAGACCGAACTTCTAGCACACCTACAGAAATTGTTGGACGATGTTCTTGCTTAAGATCAATAAATAACCGAAAGATTGGCGGCTCATACTAATAGGGTCCCAAATCTACGTCACAGGAAATCTATATGAAGGTGCAAATGAAAATGCAACAAGTAGATTACGTTTTTTTAGCTTTGTGTTATTGTGTATGTTATGTTATTATAAGTGATTGTAAGTTTTGTTATCCAATCCACTATCATACAATCGATTTCTTATGTAGTCTTAAACATTTATTGTGTTGTTTTTGTTATTAATCATGATGGATGCGCAACAACACGCGAGTGCATACATCTAGTTTATTATAAATCTATGTCATCTGTATATTTTTCTTAAAACTTACATTGGTACATGAGAGTTTTGACCATAAGGAAAGAGGCAATGGTCAATCAAGAGTTTTTTCCTATGGTGTCAAATTTTTTGAGTAGCCATATTTATAACAGTATTCAGGTCGAGTCGAGTTGGGGTCAACCGACACCAATCTATTTAATGAAATTGAGTCTTTAAGAAAATAATGATTCTTCGTACTCTCTCAAAACTATCTTCTCTCATTGCCATCTTGGTTTTAAATAGCGTGATGCGCTCTGAGGCGTGATGCGCTACGATGCGTTTAGTCCAAAAATCTGATGCGTGATGCGCTATGCGAGCGCATCACGTATGTGATGCGTTCTTTATTACAAAATATTTATAAAAACAAATGACGTAATTAGGAGATAAGAGTTGTGCTTTTTGGTTCAAATCAAGCATACTAAGATGTTAATTATGGAAAAAACCGAACACAGTTTACAAAATCTGGAAAAAAAGCATAAGAAACAATGTTGCGTGCATCAGAGAATGCGAAATGCGCGCAATATTCTCACATCATGTAAACGCATCGCACCAGCTGTTGCGATGCACTCTCATCGGCGCATCGGCGCACCACGCATTATGCGCGCATTTTAAAACCAAGATTGTCGTTACCACCATCGGATGCCATTTCTCTACCATCGTTAGCTCGCCATTGTGTACAAGCATCTTACGGTTCCTCCACCCTCTCTCGTCCTACTAACCCTTTTCCTAATCTTTCTGTTCCTCCTTCTTTTGAAGGTTTTCTTCTTTTATTTCTTAGTTATGGGTTTGCTATATTTGGAGTTTTAATAGTATTTTGGATTTAAAATTGCTCAATTTAATCAATCATGCTAGGGTTTAATAAACTAAATTATCACATGTTTATTCATTAAGCTACATTGTCTTGACCCCTTTTTTCCTCAAACCACATGTGTAAAGAACATCATTAGTGCTCTAGTGGTGGCCATGAGTATTTAAGTTCCACATATGGTGGGCCTGTGTGAGTTCTCTCCTCCAAGGTCTCAAGTTCGAGTCTTGGGTGATAGGGGTTTCTCATTGAGGGGTTTAAATTGGGGATCTATTGTCCGAGGGGGCTCTCTAGCGCGGACCCGGTTAAGACAACGTATGCTAGACCTCCCGACATTCGCGAATAATTCACACCTTTCAAAAAAAACATGTGTAAAGCTCGCCCACGGAAACTTTATGGCTTTATCTCTTAAAGTGAACCTTTTCTAAGAAATCATGTGCATTTCTTAAGAGCCGAGTGTGTCTTCTCAAAAATTAAAAAACCACATATGTTATGGTTTAATTTGTTAAGATTTAATTATTACATGTTAATACTTTAGTTTTAGAAAAAAAAATGGTTGCTATTTATTTTTTATGATTCTTCAAGGAACTCACCCCTCTCTCTATGTGTGTGGACGTCTACCCTCTCTCTATGCGTGTGGGCGTCTCTACACACACGTGTGTGTGCATATATATATATACACACATATATAAAAGAGGAGAATCAAAATGAAAGTTTATTTCTACAAGAATCGACAGACTTTGTTTCTATGCTTTCTAAAAATCCTATTTTATAAGATATAACTTACGTGTGTGTATATATGTATGTATATATAGATAGATATATAGTTTTAAAGTAATGAAAGATGAAGTGTCAAAATTATAACAAGAATTCTAATCACCTAAAAAATTAAGTCAAATATGTTTTTGCGAGATGTAGACTAAAATAAATAATTACGTTTTAATTGTTATAAGTGACATGATAGGTAACATATCACATTCATATACCGAGCATTCGTGATTAAGCTTTTTCTAGTGACAACGATGCCAATTAAGCACCGGGACAAAGACAGTCGTCTCATTGTCCTCCCTTTTCAATTATAGAATTCGTAATTTATTAACTTTCCTTGTTTATATCAATATAAATATATTTTTAACTTTTTCGATATATGCAAGCAAAATATTATACGTTTTTCTACTTCTTCTTACATGGCATATTCACATTGAAATGGAATAGACAAATGAATGAAATAAATCATTACCATTTCATGTCTTATTTGGGTATCATGTGAGAATGAAATGAATCATTATCATGTTTGGTAGGCAAGAAAAGACAGAAGAATAAAATCGGTGGTTAGTGCGGAGATGGTGGGTGGTGGCCATAGTGGGTGATGGTGGCGACGGTAGGGGTGGGTGGCGCCGACCGCCATGTTGGGTGGTGACGGTGGGTGGTGACGATGATGATGGGTTGTGATGTTAGTGAAGGGTGAAATAAGGAATGAAATGAAAAAAAAAAACAGAGTGGACGGATAGAATGATTTTGAGGGGAATGTAATGCTTTGTGTAATGGTGATTTCATTCGATTGACCAACCAAACACTACACTAATGATACATGTCACATTCATATTTAAGGACTTGATTTTTAGATAGTAGGAAAGGAAAAAAGCCAGAACCTGGGATTTACCCGAAACCCAACGTATCCGGGAAGGATATTCAGGAATGAGACTAATAAAATAAATTTGTTCTTAGGCCCATGTACGGTATTAGATGATATACATGGCTCGCTTACTCAAAACCACGTATTCATTTAACCAAAGCATATACATGAATCATATACTTAAAAAATCATCTTAAATTATAATTGTACTTTTGCTATTTGTTGGCTTAACATATGTCTAGTAATACTTTTTTTAGTAGTTTCACGTGTGAGAAATGAACTTTTCTTTTAAGATATGTCTTTAATGATATTATTCTATTTTATACTCTTGAAGTATGAACTTATATTTTGAGAATTATAGCATCATGAAATTACCCGGTTTTGCAATCGGGTATGCCGGTATGGTATAATACTCATCCTAAACTTTGTCATACCTTAATGCATAGTGGCCTATCAGAGGTTGACCTGAGCCCTTTTTCTAACAATCTTCTTTTGATGTTTGTATCATGATCTAGCACTCAGAGTAACAAGGACCTAACCGGCTGTCAAAACATACCGAAGAGGTCCAATGCTATAACAAGGAAAGTGAGGAAACACAAGTCTAATCCTAGAGGATTAGACCAAATGCTCAACCGGGTGTGGGGTTATCTGATCTTCACAAGCTCTAATCCGATGATGAATCTGCAAACCTAACAACACCCTGAGCTCGTTACGAGGAGAGAGTGTGTGTGTGGGGGGGGGGGGTTCTTCTTATAACCACCATCCGACTATCCGACGGAAGAATAAGTATTGTTCTTTCTAGAGAAAAAAATATGTAAGTTACAGTGAAAGCAGAAAATGAAAGATCCATTTCACCCCCTGAGCTCGTTACGAGAAGGAGAGAGTGTGTGTGGGGGGGGGGGGGGGTTCTTCTTATAACCACCATCCGACTATCCGACGGAAGAATAAGTATTGTTCTTTCTAGAGAAAAAATATGTAAGTTACAGTGAAAGCAGAAAATGAAATATCCATTTCACCTTGGAGAAGTGTGGTATTTATAGCTGAGAGGTTGGAGAAGGATCGGGCAAGACGTCATTGTCAAGGAATATCTTTTTGGTCCCCTCTGACAGTTAGTGTCCGCATACTCTCATTGGCCACACCTTACTTTCTGGATGTACTTGTTGTCTCGCATGTTGTCAACAGTTAGTGGAGGTCTAAGGATGTGTGGATTGGCATTGCGTGATTTGCTAATCCTCATTATCACATGTACCTCTTGTCCCCTGCACGATGGTGTTTAGTGGAGATCACCTGGTACAGTGTCTGGCAAATGGTGATTGATTATACGTCACTTTCACCTTGTATTATTTGTCTCCTCCGTACTATCATGTTACCACGCCGCGGGGGTGTCCGCGGATGGTTTGTTATGGCCAGTTGGTTGTTTTTTGGTTAGAGATGAGCATAGTCTTGGGCAAGCGGGGTTTCGTCCGACCCCGTTTGGGGTCCGAGACTATATCTCTTCAGAAAGTTAAGTAACACTCAAAATAACTATCAATTTAACACTCAAAATAGCTATCAATTTAACTAAGGCTCTTAAAGTTTAAACCAACACATTTCAAACTTCTTTTTCTTTTAATGCGTTTGAAATATGATGAAAACATATACCAAACAATAATGAATTCTATTAAATGCTCAAATTATAACACACCCATGACCCATGGCCATGGATTATACCAAAAAAATTAGCACATACATTTTATCAAACGACTTTCATGCATACTCAACATGCAACATTTTTTGAACTTTTTTACATGATACATGAAAATCACAAACTAATTCAAACTATCTTCTTTCAAAGATTCTGTTGACCAAATGTAAAGGTGATGGAAAGAAAAAAAATGGTTTCTCCAACCAAGACTTTTGAGTGAAAGTTGATTATTTTCTTTTCTTATATGCATAAACTGTATAATAATAGTTAAAAAAAAAAAGAATTATAGACCAATCAATCAAACCATGAAAGTGGCCTGACTCAGTGACTCAAGCCACTTTGTTAAGCTATAACCGGTTAAAAGCGGCTGACTCAAGCCACTTTCTTGAGCTAACCGGTCTCAAGCTCATTGTTTGCAAGTTTGCAATAACCGCAAAAGACTAAAAACCATGTAATTACTTGCTCAAAATTAGAATTAACACAACCGAAGCAACACAACACCCACATTGATTATCAAAAAACAAGAACGAAGGTGTTGAAAAGTACTAAAAATATGTTCATTTATTATCAATCTACACAAAAAAAAGAGTCGAAACATAAAGTCAAGGTGCGGTTTCTAAGTTCATATCCGGGACCTCTTCTCTGTAGGAATTACTGATGGGATTTGGTCCTGAATGTACTTCATGCAACTCCAACCTCTTGCCATTGTTATACTCCATGAACAACTAAATCAAATAAAGAAAAGATGAAGATCAATAGTTAGCATCCAAACAATATAATTGATATTGTTTTGCGGTTTTACCTTTTTATTCGATTTTAAGGCACTAAACTTCCCAAGCTCGGCGTCTGGTAACAAACTAACTTAAATACGTAAGTAAACAGACATATACATTATTAATCACACCGACAAAAAGAAAAGATGATTAAGGATTCGATTTTTAACCTTGAAGATTTTGTATGGTCGACGATGAATGTAGAGATAAATGAGTTAGGAAAAGCATGAGTAGAAATATAAAACATAAAGCCATTTATGAATCTTGAAGAAGTATGGTGAGTAACCAACTTTGTGTTTGTGATGTTTGTTTGAGAGAGAATTATCTATGTTAGTGAAATTAATATGGTACATTACTAATGGTCTTTAAAGGGGACATTTATAAAAGTTAAAAGAGAGAAAAAGGCCCAAATAGAGTCTACTTTTTCTCAACTTTTTATTATTTTATTTCTATCAAAAGAATTCCAAACATCGTGTAGGCCCTTGTGCATGTTAATTGGGCACAGCATAAGAAAGAAGGACGATTAGTTGATATTTTACAAGTAAGACACTTGTTTCATAATTTCAAGAGAAAAGTGTCCGGATAATTCCTGTGGTTTGCCTAGATTTCACCTTTAGTTCTTACATTTTCAAAATTACAGCTATAGTCTTCAACTTTGACAAATTTATTCTCAGATGGTCCCTGGCATGGATGAAGGTTAATTTTCCCAGTTAATTGAGTATGAAATGACCTTAATACCCTTGGTGTTAAATTTATACTAAAAAGTTAAAAGAAAAATACTTGGTATTTAAATACTCTTAAATATTTATGTAGGACCCACTACTCAACCCATCTAATTCATCGTCCCCACTTTTACCACCGTATCCACCTTTCACCACACCACCATCCACCTTCCATCACCACCACACACCTGCCAACTGTTGCATTACCTCCACCTTCGCCATCCCCTTCCACCACCGCTGCTCCGCCATACGCCTCATCCCTAACGAAACCCAACATTCAAAAATGAATCTTTTCATAACCATCAGATTCTCTACTGTTTGTTTTAAGCTTCATCTGTTGTTCACAATTTTACATTCGTTTTATGTGTTTCATTTATTAGTTTCAATGTTAAGTTCAGTTTTGTATCATGGACTGTTTCTATTTTAGGGATTTACTGAAACAAGCCAGCCCTTAATTTCCTAATCACATAATTGACTTTATAAATAAATGAGCAGAGCAATCGAAACAAAGATTCATATACTTTTACATATAAAATAAATTGATCAAATCATGAAAATAAGGGAAAAACTTTGTTTCAAAACTGAGCAAAAAATATGAAAACAGTTAGAACTATGTTCGATTTTTTTAACTAAAAGTTAAATGGCAGTTGTGATTGTTCCAATTTGCCACATAGCATTCAAAAAATATAAAAACAAATAATACTAATTTTGTAGAGGTGGAAGGGTGATGGTAGTGGTGGTGAAAGGTGGAGGTGGTGAAGATTGGGGAAGATGAAGAGGGTGAAGATTGGTGGAGAAGGGGTGTGGGTGAGGGTGGGTTGAGTTAACTTTATCTTTAAAATATTTTAATATTTTTTTATAACAGTAAAGGCATTAAGGTCATTTCACACTCACTTAACTGAGAAAACTAACATCCATCCATGCCAGGGACCATCCGAGAACGAATTTGCCAAAGTTGAGGACTATAGCTGTAATTTTGAAAATGTAAGGACTAAAGGTGAAATCTAGGCAAACCACATGGACTATCCAGGCACTTTTCTCTAATTTCAATAATAATAATAATTTATACATAACGACTGGCGGATCTAGGAAAATTTTTCAGTGGGTTCATTGTTTTTATATACTCCAATATCATAGAACCGGATGTAAAAGAATTCGGGTCGGTTTGACGGTTTAAGTTGGGTAAAGTTCATCACATAATTAAAATATAATACAATAAAAAATGTAACACGTAACCAAGGGAGATTAGAGATTTGGGGATCTATTTTCGTAGTTTGCTCGTTTAAAAAATGGGGTCATGGGGGCGCTCTTTAATGGGTTCATCCCAAATTTTCTATTAACATTTCTACTAAAAATTTGAGACTGAGTGGGCTCGTGTGAACCTGTGGGTCTTCACCTAGGTCCGCCCCTGAGTAGAGGTCTTAAGTTCGAATCCAGCTTTCACTAGTTTCAGGGATAGGTTCTCACGATTTTAAAAAAAGTGGTATGAAATATGACAGGGTACAAGAAACTAGACCCTGCTTAACTTTAGTATATGGTTTGTTTGGTTTACTAGAATTTTATAACAAAGGAATAGAATGGACTTTGATGATAAAATTAATAAGTAAACGGAATGGATCATGACATTTTACTATCATGCTTGGTTGACCTATAAAATGAATGAGTTTTGATGTAAGTTTTTTATATTGCTTTATAAATTATTTAATAAAAGTAGTTGAAAAAAAAAAGAGAAGCTGCTGCAGCTGCAAATCATCAAAATAAGTCTTACTAACCACAGAATTATTATGATACACAAATAAGAAAAAAAATACAAAAGAAAAAAAAAGAAAAAGAAACAGGCATATGCTCACCTGCAAATCTCAAGCATTCAACTTTAGGTTTTCCTCCAACAAAAGCAACAGGATAAGATGTAGTAACTATATCCTCTGCTGCTCCAGTTGTATTAACCACTTTTTCAGCCTTCATGATACTTTGTTTTATCAGTTTTTTTCCTTCGGTGAATAAAGCCGATCCTCGACCACCAAGTTTCGAATGGACTTCCTTAACACTTTGTTAACAAACTAACAATATGGTCACAAAAGAAGTGAACTCTACAAGGGGATTAAAATGAGCCTCTTGGTTTTAAAAAGCGTGTGGCGCGCGCTCCAATTTGTTTTGATCCTAAAAGCCAATGCGCGAAGCACACATATATCACGTATGCAGGGTGTTCATACTAAAAAAAATACTACCAAAAGGCTTGTAGCCTACTGGTGGTGGTTGAGGTTTAGTAAGTTAGCCGCTCTAAAAAAATTAAAATATAAAAAATTGTTATAGATAATATTTTAACTTGGTAGCTTTTAAACACCAGAATATAAGATATTCTTATCATCTCTGTCCTGATTTGTTCAATCAACGGTCTGATATGTTCAAATACTCAAACTCATTCAACTGACCTATCGATGGTCAGATTTTATCAATCTAATTTAAAAAACTTAGTCCCGTTGCAATCGACGGTCAAATTTGTTCATATTCCAGTCAACTACATAAGGTGCCACATCAAACCAAATGATGCATAAGAAGGCATCAGCCGCGATCTCATCACCGAATCATGTGATACGCGTCTTTTAAACTAGGCTGATCCCTGACCCCTATGTGTTTTGAACTTTTACCTATTTATATTTTGAAACTCACTAATTTGTGACATTTAGCTATAGCAAGGCTAATTTGTTCAAAGGTTTCGGTTTGCATTCGTGTTAAACGAGCAAGTTCACTATTGTTTGGACTTGGAATATCAACATGCTTCAATAGTTCTACAGGAACTGGAGCATCCATTTCGGTATTACAGATCACTGAAGCACCTGCACTTCTTGCAGCCTGTGATAAAAAAATAATGACATAATAGAATCATAATTTGCAATGTCTAATTTGTAAAAATAACATGTTTGATATCAGTTAACAGGACCAACTAGTGGGTTACTATCCGTGATTATGGTAGGTTCGAAATGTAGATAAAAATAAGTAAATCGCAAATGTGATGATAAAAATACCACGTCGCGACGATTTACTTTAAAGTCACAGAAAAATCATGTTATTTTAACGAAAGCCAGGTTATTCAAACAAGATTTATACCAAAACGTATATAAAGATAAACACGATGGCCGCACAGTATAGCGGGTTGGTTTAGATGTATGTAAAAGAAACGTGTTTATGGTGTATTTTGTGAGGGCATCGGTCGGTTTAAAAACAACGTTACGAAAATTCACGTCGAAATGTAAATAAAAATAACTAACAAAACCAATAAAGTTTCACGTAACGGAGTCAGAAAGTTCATCAAAGTTCAGAGGTTTTAGTGTGAATTCGTTATAGAAAGGAAAAAAATCAACCAAGTAAATGTAAGGTGTGTATACAAAACCAAAATAAAGTGTAGAGGAAACTAAATTTATCAAACTTGAGAAGCTGTATAAAATATATATTAAAGATTGTGAGGTGTAATAAAAAATAAAACAAAAAGAGACAACCTAAAAAGAACTGCTCTACGTAAAGATTCAAGAATAATAATAATAATAATAATAATAATAATAATAATAATAATAATAATAATAATAATATAATAATAATAATAATGTGCTACCGAGTCCTTTTTAACTAGAAAAGTGAAAAAAAAAAGTGAAAACTGTTTGTTATTTTGTGTGCTACCGAGTCCTTTTTAACTAGAAAAGTGAAAAAAAAAAGTGAAAACTGTTTGTTATTTTGTTTTTTTTTTTGAAAAGTTAGAAAACTATTTGTTTTTAGTTACAAGTCTCAAATTGTAGAGATTTTGGTGGGAAAACAAAGTGATCAAAGTTTAACTCGTTGAAATTCCCTGATTACCCTTTAACATATTAATAAATAAATAATCTTAAAGAACATCATTGTAAAATTATTACCCTTTAACATATTAATAAATAAATAATCTTAAAGAGCATCGTTGTAAAATTATAACTTTTTTTTTCTTTAAACTCAGAAACACATAAAATCTTTAATTTCCTTTATTTATTTTGAAATTTAGAAAACAAAACTACATTATACACTTCTCATCTCTCTTTCTTTTCTCCCATTAATTCTCTCTTAATTTTTTTAGTTTTTTAAACTTAGGAACAGATCACTTCCATCATAAATTATGTTAAACATACATAAAATGACCATTTTATCATTTCATATGAAAAATAGACATAAAAATACGAGAAACCCACTCCTCTGCTTGTTAACTACTTGAGATCGGCCTGTTAAAAACTCAAATCAAGTTGAGCTTAAACAAGCTCGAGCCTTCTTAAGTTAACGAACTCTGACTCGGCTCGGCTCTTTTACACCCCTAATCAAAACCTTCCATTTCTCTGAGCACATAGTCGCGATTCAGCGGAACATAATTTATTTAAAGAATGGGAAATTGCTACTAGTTAAAGGAATTTGAGGTTATTCAGTGAACATTAAGACTATCTCCAATGCAAACGACGCCCTTGACTGCCTAATCAGCTGCCACATCATATACTTACAAATCCTTAAAAACCTTCAATTCACCTCCAACCATACAAACATCCTTATATATCCTTACATTTTCCACATCATCACCTATTTTTTCTTTAAGTTTACTTACTTAAATTATTAAATGTATTTAAATAATCAAATGATTAAATAATTAATATAAGTAGTCAAATAATATAAAAAAACTAAAAAGTAAATAAAAACATGAAGTCACCGAATAAGAAACCCGTCCAATTTTTTTTTTCACTGTTTTAGAAATTGAAGTTTTATAGGTTGGCACACTCTTAATGGTAAATAAATGTATGGCTTTTAAATGAGAGGTTAGTAAATTAATTTAACTTTTCTTCAATAAATGTTGAAAGAAAAAGTATAATATAATTGGCACATTAACCAAAATAAAGGAAGCCCTTATAGATTAAGGATTTGTGTTTCGGATAAATCAAAAGCAAATGTTCTTCAATGGGCCCAAAAGTAAGGATTTATGCCATGTCATCTTGGATGGGGTTAAGGATCTCCCATTGAAGATAGTCTAACAGTAAAAGGAACTTGCTACAGAATTTGGGTGGGGCAGGTGATTTTTGACTGGCCTATATTGCGGTGGGCCGGCCCAATATAACAGCACATATTTTATGTGAAATGACATTTCATTTGACATATGAAATACTAAAAAAGTTGTTGACTAAACAAATTGAGCCCAACTAGGAATCCAATACAACTACAACATCAAGAAAAAAGGGGGTTGTTAAACAAACCATATGTTCAGTGAACAATTGGAACTTTAAATCCGTTGACTTAATAAGCAAATAAACAGAATGTAATTCAATTAAGACACGTATCTTATCTCTTTGTTCAATTACGTTTTATACGTTAGTTCATTAAGGTGTTGTAAGAATTGCTAGGCGCTAGTCGGTCGGTCTAATACTGACTAGCAATTAATGGGATTAATCAGATCATGATTTTTATATGTAGTTTTTAAAAGTAGACATATTTAACCCCTCATTTACCCATTTTTTAAAGTAATTGACAAGAATTTATAAGGTTTGGTCGAAATTTGGTCAGGATCTGGCTAAAATTTGGCCAGAATAGGACTACCATTGTCCGCCTAGTGATTACTGATTAGTTAGACATTAATTGATGAACCTCCAGTTAGTGATTAATCGACGACTAATAAAGACTAGTCGGGATTCTTACAACTATACTTGTATTCTTTTGTTAATATGAAATATATTTGTGTATGTGTCTTTAGCTTATTAACAAATGAACACAAACAAACAACTTGATTTCACTAACAAATAAGCACAACAAAGTATATTTGTTTGTGTATTCATGCTTGCTTAGTTGAAGTTACACAAACAAACCCTATTTGTTTCATCCTTTGTTTGGCCCTAGGTGTTGTATTTGACATCAAGATAACACATTTTTATTTAACAACTGAATATTTAAGACAAGAATTCTATAACAAACAACAATGTCAATGATAAAAGCTCTTTAATCAACAAAGAAAGCTGAATTATGTAAATTGTTATCAAAACATGATCTAAAATACTTTAAAAACACAAAACTAAAAAAAACTTCTACCCTTAACTATCAAAAATAAAATATCAAATGTTTGTGTGTTCACATCATCACATGTTGACAAGTCAAAACCACAAATCTTGTCACTCATATCTTGCTACAATCTTGAACTTCCCTGTTGCTTGTTGCTGCAAACAAATCAAAATCCATTAAAACACTTACATGAAAAATTTATTAAAAAAAAAAATCTTGATTCATTACCTTCATCCACAAATCAGTATGTGTTTTACAAAATCCTGCAACAATAGCCCCTCTATTCCTCCCTTCTTTATACTCAATACACAAATCCTCTTTCAACCCACAAGTCACATGAAACCTCAAACAACACTTCTCTTCAGAACAATCAATGACACACCCATCCAACTTCTTACACACATAACACTTTCCACCCCATCTTCTAGCAACCACCTTAGAACAATCCACCCCTTCTCTCCCTTCCGGATCGCCAAAAAACACTTCCGGAATAAACAACGCACACACGATATGCGCCCATCGACCGTCTACCGTCGGTTTCATCGCCCCGCCACTAACAGGACACAAACAACAAGACTTGTTTGTACCACTACTCTTGCATTGACAACAAAACCAATCACCCTCAGGCACACCATTGGTGAGTGGTGCACCATAACAAGTGGTGTGCACCATTAGATCACACCCATCACAAAACACAATTGGGTCTAGTGCATCCCCATCTGTGCTTTGACATACTGCACACAAAATCCCGTCTTCTTCTTCATTTCCTACTTCATCAACATTCCCATTTTCTTGATCATGATCTGATCTGGGGTCATACTCAAGATTCAGGTCAAATGATGAAAAGGGTTTGTCCAAAAAAAGATTTGGGTGCAGGGCACATATTCTTTTTTTGGCGGGTAAGCAGACGGCGTCGCCGGCGGTGGTGGGGGGTTCAAGATTGGCCGGAATGGGAGATGGGTCAGGGGTTACTTTTCTCTTTTTTGCCGGTAAACATGAAGAAGCAGGAAAGTTGAAGTCTTGGTGATGAATGGTGGGTTTTTGTTGGTGAATTAGACTGAATCTTTTGTGGGGAGGTAAGCCATGAAGCTTGTTGTTCTCCATTGTTGTTGCAGAGAGAAAGAGATGGTTTGGGGGATGGGGATTGATTGTGATTTTGGGTTTTTTAAACGTGGGATTGGGAAAAAAGAACCGGGAAGAAGAAAAGATGAATTGATTTGGGTGAAATTTTTTGATTAATTTGGAATTCAAGTTTGAAGTTTGAAGTTTGAAAGTTTTATGTTTTTTTCACCTGAAAAAAGTGGAATCTTCCCACCAAAATTTTAAACCGGCGGCAATGGGATCCACTTCAAATGTAATTTTAAAAAATAAATATGTATATTAATATGCAATATATAATATCTTGGAATTTTATATTTGAGTAAATTGCCATTTTCGTCCCTGAGGTTTGGGCACATTTGTCATTTTCGTCCAAAATGACACTTTGGTACCATTTTGCCTCCCACGTTTGTAACTTTTTGTCATTTTCGTCCAAATGCCTAACCTAGTTACTTTATAACGTTAGATGAGTTATTTTTTAAAGAGTAAATTGCCATTTTCGTCCCTGAGGTTTGGGCACATTTGCCATTTTCATCCAAAATGACACTTGTAACTCCAGCGCCGTCTCCGGCACAACCTGCAACTCCGGCACAAACCTGCAACAATTACAAGACTCATACATCCAATCAGGTTTGTCAATTTTAAAAACTATGTCAATATATCTTTGGGCAAATCCGTTTTCCAGAGTAAAAAATATGATGGTTCTAACCGGCATCATTTGAATCTTTACAGAGTCCATAAGAAGTGATAAAGCATTCAAAGGAACCATTCAATTGTATTTGGAGAAAAGTGAGTATTGTTATATGCAAACATCCGAAATAAGGAACTTAGTGATAATAAGATTGTTTATCTCACTATCAAGCATTTTTTTATTCTGGAATTTGGAAGAAAGTTTGTCAAGGAAGCCGAGAACAAAACCACTGGTAGATCATTGTTTTTAGAATGTGTTCAACTTACACTTTCAAACACAATTATGTTTTTCATTGTCTTTCAGCCACTAGACAAAACTATTTTATGCATCTTTGGACTAACTGCATTTTTTCATTATTTTATCACCAGGAGACAATTACCTCAGTGTTCACATCCGGACAGTTGGAGACTGGCCACAAGAACTAAAGGAAGCTATGGGAATTCAAAAGGGTAGTTATATCTGGCCTTTAAAAATCATATTCTATATGCATCATGAAAAAGGGAACAAAATTGTTGATGAAGAAATCTTGGATGACATTAAAAAGGTAAAGATTTTAAAAAAAATTGTTTCACATAAGATTTTCTCCCAAGTGTAGTTGTACTGTACAAGCCTTTTAAAGTAAGTTTATTTCAGGTTCTTGGCTCTAAAACTCAATAAAGTTTGCTACTTCTGATCACACGGTATCGGTTAAACAATCAAGAGTTATCACGATTGCATGAAATTTTTGTGTGCTTTTCCTCTCTTCATTACCAGAATATAGTGTTATCTTTTCACCTCTTTCGCACACATGTGCTGGGCAATTAAATGATGTCGAACGGCCATTTATTGTTAGTGATTGAAAGCTTGTGAAGTTTTGTGAAGTGTGAATGGTCCAATTTACATTTTTTGGTCAAGACTTATGAGGTTAGACCTATAACCTATTATTTCTATATTTTTTTGATGAGATTGTATAAAGTTATGTTTTAGTATCTTTATTCATTCTTCAATTATCTTTATTCATTCTTCAATCGGATATCAAATTTTATTGTTCATATTTATTCATTCTTCATTGTTCTATATTTAAGCTTTTTTTATTATTTTAAAAGTCTGGTTAATATAATTAGGGATATAAGGTGCTTATGATTGTTGGGAAAGCAAAGGTGACAATTTAAATTGTTATAAACGACCAAATTTAAGTAAAAAATGATTAGAGCCTACATGTTTCTTTGATGCAGATATGCGAATGTAAAGTTTGGGAAAAGGATAATGCGCATCAACAAGATAATGCACATGTTACATCATTTTCTATGAGGGCAAAAAGTGTTAGTGGAACAACCCAGGTCAATTCGATCCAGCCTGTTTCAACCAATAGTAAATATGTGAGTTATTTGGACGTGGCCCGTTTTGACCCCTCTATTGCCACCTCTTAAGTAACTTGAATATTTACAACCCTTTTGATTAATGCCACTGTAAATGGATCGAATGTTGTTTATCTTGAAAACTAATTAGACAAGAAGAACGAGAATAAGGAAGTTACTGTCAATGATTTTATGTGATCTGATGAGGCAATTGAGGTGGTCAAACATTCTATCCTTACTTCTTACTTCCCCCATTTACGCAAATGAACCTAGGTTTTAATTATTGTAATGCCGGTACTCACAGAAAGCTCTATCTTGAATATATCAACATATATTAAAGTTGTTCTTCTTTAATGTGGTTACAATTTTCCCATCCCCACAGAGAGAACATTGTAACACAGATGCCTGGAACTTAAATTGGATCAAAGTTTGTAAATGTTTAGGGCATGCCATGTCAGGTTGGGTTGACATACAACTTTTTTTTGTTGTTTTCTAAGTATAAATTTTATATAAATATCTTAAATATTGTAACCAAAATCCTTATTAAAACAAGAATTTAATGTTGTTTTTAAATAAAGAAAGTTAGGAGGCCAATAGGCCATAAACACTTTGATTAGGCCATGGGAAAGTTTGAACTTAGCTGATCAATACAAAGTATGATGTCACTATATAGATGATATGCCTGATCACAGCATATCTTTTTTTTTATATTGTCCTGTTAATTAATTATTTTTCCTTTAAAGTTTCCTTATCTACATACACACACAACGAAATATGGTCGTGGAATTTAGAGTCGTCCGGCCAATGTACTGTTAAAAGTTTGAGGCGACTGATGGAAAAAAGAAATTTTGCAGACTTGCGCATATTGGAACGAATGGGTACCATTAAAAGTTAAATTCGTGGCTTGGCGTTTTGTACAGAACCGGCTGCCAACGTCAACTGAACTGGTACGTCGGCATGTTTTTATCCCGGATGTTCGGTGTAAGATATGTTTGGGAGAGGATGAGCCGGCTGCTCATTTGTTCGTTGGCTGCATGTTTGTACAGAGGGTGTGGGATTATGTGGTAGGTTGAAGCAAAATAAAACAAATATATATCCTTGAATTAAAAGATCTGTTACAAGTGCCTAAAGTGAATCATGGGTCTCCAAAATGGAAAAAAAGTTGCTTCTGTCAATTGTCCAGGTATCCATTTGGGTTTTGTGAAAGACGCGTAATGAAGCCGTTTTTAAGCAAAAGCAAGCAAATATCAGCATGATAGTAGAAGAAATTAAGGTGCTTCGCTACCTTTGGATAAAAAATTGAGTGAAGTGTTTGGCTATTAAGTTGGGATAACAAATTGAGTGAAATGTTTGGCTATTAAGTGGGAGGATTGGTGTAATTTCAATGTAGTGCCTTTTGGCATTTAGTTTTGTTTTCTTTGTACTGACGGATTAATCATGTCGGTTTAACGGGATGTTATCCGATGTGTTTTATTGTTAATAAAGTTCCGTTGGCCATTAAAAAAAATATACATACACACACATCCACATATAGTATCACTTCTGAAATTAAACTGGTTGAAACCGTTGATAGAAAAACCAATACTAATCTTTATATGATTCACATTATTATAATCACTCCCTCCGTTCCTAATCTAATGAAAGTTCCTAATTCAAAAATTATAGATAAACACTAATATCTTGGTATCCTTATTCATGGTATTTAACTTATATATCTTAATGGTCTTAATCTTGTTTTCTTATAAAATACCTTAATTATTGTAAATTTTTAGTTGATTTTTGAATTCTTTGTTGTATTTGTTTTACCTGTTCTATGTATTTTTTAGTTCATTTTAGTAATATTGAATAAATTTTCATTATGTTTTTATTAAATCTGAAAAAAATCAAAGTATTTTAGTTTGTTAAACCATGTATACATGCCTAAGAAAATCATGAAAAACACTTCTATAATGCACATGTGAGTTCAAATACTAATTCAGTAGACTAAGAATAGCATATAAATGAAACTAGAAGGAAACTACATTATGCAAGTATTGTCCAATTGTGAAATATGGAATGTTTACAATGAAGAATGAATAAAGTTTTAAGTTTGCATCATTCTCATAGGTTATATTATAGTTTGGTTGTTTATTTGCAACACATTCTATGTAAACTGTATTGGAAAAAAAATGCATTTTTTACTAAACTCTCTGGTCAATATTCATTTAGCTTGTGCCTCACTTGGGGATAAGCAAATTATACCGGGTACCGATTCGAAACTAACACCGGTTCGAATTTTCCGAACCGACTTGGTTTTCGGTACTGATTCGGTATTGACATTTTGCGTTTCGGCATTGGTTTTACCTTCAAATATCGGTCTGTACTAGTACCATACTATACCGGGTATTTTCAGTACCGGTACACATTTTTTTGGATTTTTGGTACCGATACCAAGCTTTTCCCTAGCGTCACTGCATCAAGCTAATGTGAAATATAAACAACAATTTTACAAATACATATAATCCTTGAACAAAAACCTTGAATAACTAAAATTACATGACAAATTGACAATATTTATTTATTTCATTTATTATAAACTTTATACAACCCGCCATCAAGTCATTCTTAACCGTTTAATGTGTTCTTAGCTACCCTTTGATTGCATTCTTTGGTTCTTGAATTCTTTTTAGGGGTGGGTTGAGTAACGGGTCAAAACGAACAACTAATTCTTTTTAGACAAGTGTGAGATTTTGTGGATATTTTTGCCTTTTTATGATACCTGCAAATGTTATTGATTAAGTTAATATTTATAGGAGTTCCTTGGTTTTGGTAAATGGTTTGTAATAGAATGGGACTTCTAATATGAGTTTTAACTGTCACACCCTGACCCGTAGCGGAAATGGTAGTTGGGGCATGATTGGGTTTTCATCAAAGCTCATGACATTTACTATAAAGTTTCATATTTATTGTTTCTCTTTAAAGAAGAAGTTACAATAAACATACAAACACAACATGTTCAAATACATTTTCATTCAAATTACAAACCAAAGTACAATTACAAAGGAAAACAAAACTAAACGTTCATTCCAAGGCATTAACTTGTTTATTCTTCTAAGCCATCCTATGTGTTTCTTTTCTCAACCGGATCACCTGTATCATGTGTAAAATAGGGTTTTGGGTCAACAAAAGTTGGCGAATGAATCTTATTTAAATATTTGAAAGGATTAGTTATGTTGGTTATTTGAATAAAATTGTGCATAACCAAATATGAATAAACGTAAATGTAAATTTAATCACAAAACACATAATATCAATTAATGCACAAGCACACACACCAAATGATGAACAATGAGATCAAGGCTCAATCAAACGGAGCCGATCAAATGAGGCACCTGATGCTCAACTCGTCTCCCACGAGGAACTGATGGGCCTAATGCATGATTTGCACACAACTTGACAAGAATGTAAACACGTATCACAACAATCAATATTTACATCATAAGTTTAGGTCATATAATGGTAATAGCACAAGTTTGAATAAACGAAATAATTAAAGCGACACATGATACACCCCAAAACATGAATAAAAAGGGGAATTTGTAAGGATTCACTCACAGTGGATGCGTTTCCTGGATGACGGCACGAATTTTAGGATTTGATCGACGAGGAAAACTGACCTAGAATAATAACGAAATGGTTCAGTAAATAAATGGATTTTATTTGAGGTTAATAATTTTAATTCATAACCTTAATAGGATTTTTTAGATTTATTTTTGTGAGTTTAAGGACATTTTCTAACTTTAAAAATATTATTTTTAAGTATTTTTAAATAATTTTCTGATTAAATAAATTAAAAAAAGAAATAAAAAAATGTTGACTTTTGACCATGATGACCGTTGACCGGTCGAACTGTGTTTATTCTAAGCGCTGAGTGAGGTTCGAACTCGTGACCTCCCGTATACGTGCACGCAGCTCTACCAACTGAGCTACGTGTCTAACCCGAAATAATCTCGTTTTTAATTATATTTATATACTATTTAGATTAAACTATATTCTGATTTAACAAAATGATTTGCATATTATAGAGACAGGGTCATGGAACCGGCTCGAACTCACGACCTTTGCTTCGCGTGTGCACACAGCCCGACCAATTGGGCTGTGTGTTTAACCCGTTGTTTAATCAAATCTTATTGAATTAGTTGATTGATTATTACTGATAACGAAAATAATTTAAACAGAAAAGGATTTAAGGATGTTGTACCGAACAGGTGTGATCTCCGATGAAGTTCTGGTGACTGAAAGAAATTCCGGCGAAGTGTAACTTGCGACAGAGGATCTACAGGAAGTTTGAGGTGAGTGTGGGTGACTTCTGTCTGAGCTCTAGAAGTCCTATTTTTAGAGTAAGGCAATACTGGAATGGGTTCGGTTTTCCGGCGAGACTCCGACGGCTGAGGTCAACTCCGGCGAAGTGCAGAAAAGAAAAGCAGAGAGTTTTGAGTGGAAATTCGAAAGAAATGAGCGAGATATTGAGGTAGGAAGCATCGATATATATAGTGTGGATATTCAATCATGAGATTTCGGTTACAAGACCCAAATTTAGGAGTTTTTAAATTTCCGGTTGACCTTAGTTGATTTCGCATTTTGAACTTGAATTTTCGGTTGCATTTTTTGTAAACGGTTTTAATGGTTGTTGATTTTTGCCAGTTACTGATTTGGTTAACTGATTTGCAGGTTTACATTCAATGAATATATAAAAGTTAATCGTTATGGGTTTTAAACCAAGTAGTGCGTGTAGCTCAGCGGTGAATATGGTGTGTGTGGAGTTTGTGGATTCGGTGGGGACCCGGGTTCGACTCCCGGTTACCCCCTTTTTGTGATGATTTATTTATTTATTTATATATATTATTTTATTTATCTTTTATTGATTTGTATTATGTTTATTTATTGGTTAACTTTTTAATTATGAGTTTATTTATTAATTATGAATATTAATAACTAACACAATAAATACGCACGAATTTTTAACCGAATTATTCGATTATTAAACGAAGCGGGTTTTGAAAACCCGTTTTTCGACGAATGTTACAGTATCCCCTACTTTTAGAAATTTCGTCCCGAAATTTAAGTAATAGTGGTATATTTGACTTGAAGGGTGGGTGTTTTAATTTGACAATTACATAATTAGAAAAGGGTGAGAGTTTAAATCTTATTTGAGGCGGTAACGTTCCTAGTAAGGGTTGAATACCCTGCTACAGGAATCGCTTTTTGATGCCTAAAGTATAAGAATGCGGAACAAGGATAAACAGAGTTGATTGACTAAGCATGATTTTTATGCATAAGAGTTTTGAGAGAATTGATACGTTTGGAAAGATAAGGTTATATCATAAACAAAATTTCAACCATGACGACATTAAAACCTACACGGAACCTCTCATAACCGCCTGACAACGCTTTTGATCCTTTGACAAGAATACTTATATATAGGAAGTACCAGCGGCGTATCCACCATATTCTTGTCAAATTTTCATTGGCTTTGTCAGTAAGTTATGATTAGTTCTATGTGACTCTAAAACATAAACAAACACAACAACCAAAGCTTGAGTCTCAATTCTGAAAGGATACATGACTGAATGATGACAGTATCTCTCTCGTTTGTTATGATAAAGGGGTTAGTCTATGTAAAAGTGAGACACAACCCAACTTCTTTAAATGATGTGATCGAGGTACGTCGAGATGTTTGATGATATGAATGTTAAATCAATGAGTATAAAACAAAACTGTAATATCAATTCGCATTTAAATTCTTGGATACATAAATTCCCAATTTATAACTGGGAGACGTAAAGATAAAGAAAACATTAAAACTAAACGGTTGGAGTTGAGTCTTGACTCTTGGTGAGGGAAAGCTAGTTGGGTGATTCGTTTGGGCCGTTATTATCTTCAACAGGATTGGTGTTGATGTTGTAAGCTCTTCCTCTTGCTGATGGTGGAGCTGGGTTTGCTTGATTTGCTTGGTTAACTGGGTTTGCTTGAGCTTGGGCGTTTATGATGTTAACCAATCGAGGGCACGTGTTTCTAAAGTGGGTAGGGTCGCCACAATTAAAACAAGCTCGAACATATGGGAACATGGGGTATTGGGGTTGTTGATATGTTTGGATCATGTTTTGAGTAGGGGGTGAGGCTTGGTTTTGAGGGGCACGACAAGTTTTGCTCCAATGACCATAACGCCCACAATTTGCACACAGTCGACAAGGTACGGTAGATGGATTGTCACACCCCGACCCGCGGCGGAATAAGAGTCGGGGCATAATTGGGTTATCACCAAAGCTCATGATGTTTACTAAAATGTTTCATATTTATTAAATTCAAATTACAACTTATATGTTCAAATCAAATTCATACAAATACAAGGAAATGAAACTAAGTAAAACAATCCAAAGCTTAAACTGATTTATTCTTCTAGACCCTCTTATGTGTTTCTTGCCTCAACTGGATCACCTGTATCATGTGTAAAATGGGGGAAATTTTGGGTCAACAAAAGTTGGCGAGTGAACCTTGTTTAAAAACATTGTTATTGATTTCTTGTTGTATTTAATATTGAAAAGTTGTGCAATATTCATATGTGAGCAAACATATATAAACAAACAATCACAAACCACCTTGAATGAGTATATGACATGAATGATAATGTATTGTGAGATCAAGGCTCAATCAAACGGAGCCGATCGTATGAAATGTATGATGATGTATGTGAGATCAAGGCTCAATCAAACGGAGCCGATCGAATGAGGCACCTGTACTCAACCCGTCTCCCACGGGGAGCTGATGGGCCTAATGAAATGCATGTACTGAAAATGATAACTTTAATCTAAACATAATCCACACAACAATTGATACATATTGAATACACATTTGGTCACGGATATGATGGATGCACAAGTGTTTAAATATAATAAATAATTAGCGACACATGATACACCCCAAAAATGTGATTAAAACGGGGAATTGGTAGAGATTCACTCACATTGGGTGCGTTCTTTTGATGATGTTGGATGCGCACGAGTTTTTGGGATTGGATCGACGAGGAAAACTAACCTAAAAATAATAACGAAATAGTTCGGTAAATAAATGGATTTTTAGATTTATTTTTGTGAGTTTAAGGATATTTTCTAACTTTAAAAATATTATTTTTAAGTATTTTTAATTGATTTTTAAATTAAATAAATAAATAAAAAGAAATAAAATTTTTTGACTTTTTGACCGTTGACCGGTCCGTTGACCGTTGACCGGGCCGTTGACCGGTAGGACTGTGAGTAATGTGTGCGCTGAGTGAGGCTCGAACCTGAGACCTCTCGTATGCGTGCACGCAGCTCTACCAACTGAGCTACGTGTCTAACCCGAAATATTCTCTGTTTTAATTATAGATATATACTAATTAATTGTTATTTTATTTGAGTTAATATTAAAATGATTTAAAATGGCCGAACCGCTTGCAGGGACCCGGAGTCGAACTCGGGTCCTTCGGTTCGTATGCGCACAGCCCAACCAGTTGGGCTGTGTGTCTAATCTGTTTAAATTTCGGTTTATATTATTCTTATACACATGCTGTGACTCGTTCTGATTCGGTTTTAAAAAGGTTGGTTTTAATTCTGAAAGTCGATACGTTGTAAGATTCGAACTCGTGACGTGCATTGTATGTGTGCACACAGTCCACCGCTGGACTGTGTGTCTAACCCGGTTAAACATTCAATTTATATTAATCTTATACTTATTTCGACTTCGTCTTCTTCATTTATAACGACACAGACAAAGATGTCCGACTGTTCTTGCTTAAATCGTTCGTCTAACATATAAATGATTGAAATGTAATGGATAAAGAGAGTTTCGGAAACGAATGTACCGAACAGGATGTTTTTCTTAGAACTCCGGCAAGGGTCGTCGGCTCTGATTTATGAATTCCGTCTGAGCGGATCAATTAATAGTTTGATCAATGAGTTGTGAAATTAAGTGACTGAACAAGAGATAACAGAGGGTTTAGATGATTGTACCGATTTACAGTGTGATTTCAAAATTTCCAGAGGTTTTCCGGCGAGTGCAGAATTTCCGGCAACATCGTCTGGAACCGATTCTGGTTGAAGGATTGAAGTTAGTATATGTCTAACAATGGATTGAAAACGAAAGAGTCAAGAAATTTACCGATTTGGTGTAAGTCTTGGTTTTCCGGTGAAAGTCCGACGACTGTAAATTATCTCCGGCAAGCGCTAAAGCTTCGAAAGTTTGTGCGATTTTGAGCGAAAGGATTACCATAGGTTTGGGTGGGTATTTATAAGGAAGAATCGGTATGAATTGGGTCCGAATTTGGTCTTGATTCGTGGTCAAGTTTTCTCCGGCGGTTACGACTGCAATTGACTGATAGACGTCGGTTATAACCGATGTCGACGTCGGTTATAACGTTATAGTCAAAAGGAATAATGGCTGAACTCGCAGATTGCCGGATTTTCCGGTGATTGCGAGTTCTGCCACGCTGGAAGTCCGGTTTGAACTCAAATTTCATCTTAAGTATTATTTGTTTCGATATGCTAACAAAGAAGTCAAGTGGCGGAGTGGTATGCTGGGTGTTTGTTGAACCGGCTGACCCGGGTTCGAAACCCGGCAGCCTCCTTTATTTTTTTCTTCGTCCTTTTTTATTGTTTATTAATTATAGTTTATAAATTCTAATATATTTATTAATTATGTATTGTTTAAAATTAAAATGAGCATTAACTAAGCAACGAAAATTGTAACTGACTATTCGATTAATAAACGAAGCGGGTTTTGAAACCCGTTTTTCGACGGATGTTACATGGATGGTGATAAAAACAGGTGTTGCATTGAGGGTGAGGTCCAATGTAAGGTTTCTTATTTGGGTAAGTAGAGTTGGGTGCTACTTGAGTGATTGGAATAGCTTGGAGGGGTATGGCTTGTGAAGCTGGTTGATTGCCTTGGGTAATAGCGAAATTTTGCCCGTCTCGTTTTCTCTTAGGAGTGGTTTTAGAAGAGGATTCGGTTTGGGTGGAGTTTGAGGTTTTGGTTGATGCTTTATCCTTCTTCTTCACCTCCGTGAAGTCTTTATTCCGTATGCGGTTTTCGGTGAGCTCTGTAGCTAACGCCATTGCTGCTTCCAAAGTTGCAGTGTGTGGTACTTATTACAGGGTCTTGAATTTTTGAAGGAAGACCTCGAATGTAGTGCTCGATCAAACGGTAGAGGGGAGTAAACAAGTTGGGGACCATCTGATTTAACTCAAGGAATCTCTTGTTGTATGTGGTGTGGTCGCCCTCCTTTTATTTCAAAGAATAGAACTCATCTTTCAATTTCTTGATTTCGCTTCTTGGACAGAAACGTCTTGTCATGATTTCCTTCAACTCTTCCCAAGTCAAAGTCATAGCATTCTCAGTACCTCGCTTGGCCTTCTCTGTATTCCACCATGTAAGTGCTACTCCAAACAAACGACCGGTAGCATATCGCACCTTGCGATCATCGGGACAGTCGCAATTGAGAAAAGTGTTTTCCATCTCCTCAAAGCAATGGAGGAGAGCGGTGACATCTTCAGTCCCTTCGTATTTTGGAGGATCGCAAGATTTGAAATGCTTGAAGGTGCATTTAGTGGTATTTGGGGGAGGGTTGACAACATTTTGATCTTCTTGATTGATTGGGTTGACGGAATTAGCGGTAAGGGCTTGTTGAACTTGAACTACGATGTTGGGTATTACGGCAGCCATTTGTTGAGCGATTTGGGCAGCCATGCGCTCGCGGGTTTTTCCTGATCTCATTTTTCTACGAGAGAGACTAGAAGACATCTACAAGAAATACGTATCAAGAGTATGAGTTTGACGTTTTAGGTGTCATGTGTCGTATTTAGAAATGAACATTCATAAAATAAATGAAGAATAATAAATTTACTACATCCATAGGATGTCTTGGGCTTTGCTCGTAATTGGGCCTTGCATGCCGCCATACTTCACCTTCGTAATCATGTGGGCCCCCATGATTACCGGGTCTTTCATATGGTTCGCATGTGTTAGCTTGGTAACGTACACTAAAACCCGGAGAAAATCGAGAAATATGTATGTAACGTATGAAATTCGGAGTGCATCCAGGTGTGGACACGGTGACACCTCAAAGTGGGGTTAGTTCGAACGACGTTTGGTGTGGCATGCTTTGGCCTAATAGGTCCTTTGTACTCTCATCGTTAGTCCCCAGGTAGGCAAACTGGTCCGTTATATTGGATTTATACGAATGCCAACCTAGACAGGACGTTCCGACTACCGGTACTTGTACCCTTATAGTTACTACATGCCCGTCGTAGAACTCACTTTGATGAGATTGAAAACGAAAATTGCGACAAAGTCTTGAATAAATGAAATATAAGGATGATTTGAATATGTGAACATTGAAATATGCGTGATGAATGTATATGTAAGCATGTTATGTTTGACAATAAGTATAACTCATTAAATATCACACAATATGATAGTGGAAGTGTTTGCATGCATTTGTGTGTGTAATAAATATGAAACAAATAAACATCATGAGTTTGCATGTAACCACATAAACAATTAAAATCTAATCAACTATAGTATAGGCTCTAAGGGTCTAATAACCTATCCTATATCCCTATAGTCAAAAGCTCTGATACCAATCTGTCACACCCTGACCCGCAGCGGAAATGGTAGTCGGGGCATGATTGGGTTTTCATCAAAGCTCATGACATTTACTATAAAGTTTCATATTTATTATTTCTCTTTAAAGAAGAAGTTACAATAAACATACAAACACAACATGTTCAAATACATTTTCATTCAAATTACAAACCAAAGTACAATTACAAAGGAAAACAAAACTAAACGTTCATTCCAAGGCATTAACTTGTTTATTCTTCTAGGCCATCCTATGTGTTTCTTTTCTCAACTGGATCACCTGTATCATGTGTAAAATAGGGTTTTGGGTCAACAAAAGTTGGCGAATGAATCTTATTTAAATATTTGAAAGGATTAGTTATGTTGGTTATTTGAATAAAATTGTGCATAACCAAATATGAATAAACGTAAATGTAAATTTAATCACAAAACACATAATATCAATTAATGCACAAGCACACACACCAAATGATGAACAATGAGATCAAGGCTCAATCAAACGGAGCCGATCAAATGAGGCACCTGATGCTCAACTCGTCTCCCACGAGGAACTGATGGGCCTAATGCATGATTTGCACACAACTTGACAAGAATGTAAACACGTATCACAACAATCAATATTTACATCATAAGTTTAGGTCATATAATGGTAATAGCACAAGTTTGAAGAAACGAAATAATTAAAGCGACACATGATACACCCCAAAACATGAATAAAAAGGGGAATTTGTAAGGATTCACTCACAGTGGGTGCGTTTCCTGGATGACGGCACGAATTTTAGGATTTGATCGACGAGGAAAACTGACCTAGAATAATAACGAAATGGTTCGGTAAATAAATGGATTTTATTTGAGGTTAATAATTTTAATTCATAACCTTAATAGGATTTTTAGATTTATTTTTGTGAGTTTAAGGACATTTTCTAACTTTAAAAATATTATTTTTAAGTATTTTTAAATAATTTTCTGATTAAATAAATTAAAAAAAGAAATAAAAAATGTTGACTTTTGACCATGTTGACCGTTGACCGGTCGAACTGTGTTTATTCTAAGCGCTGAGTGAGGTTCGAACTCGTGACCTCCCATATACGTGCACGTAGCTCTACCAACTGAGCTACGTGTCTAACCCGAAATAATCTCGTTTTTAATTATATTTATATACTATTTAGATTAAACTATATTCTGATTTAACAAAACGATTTGCATATTATAGAGACAGGGTCATGGAACCGCTCGAACTCACGACCTTTGCTTCGCGTGTGCACACAGCCCGACCAATTGGGCTGTGTGTTTAACCCGTTGTTTAATCAAATCTTATTGAATTAGTTGATTGATTATTACTGATAACGAAAATAATTTAAACAGAAAAGGATTTAAGGATGTTGTACCGAACAGGTGTGATCTCCGATGAAGTTCCGGTGACTGAAAGAAATTCCGGCGAAGTGTAACTTGTGACAGAGGATCTACAGGAAGTTTGAGGTGAGTGTGGGTGACTTCTGTCTGAGCTCTAGAAGTCCTATTTTTAGAGTAAGGCAATACTGGAATGGGTTCGGTTTTCCGGCGAGACTCCGATGGCTGAGGTCAACTCCGGCGAAGTGCAGAAAAGAAAAGCAGAGAGTTTTGAGTGGAAATTCGAAAGAAATGTGCGAGATATTGAGGTAGGAAGCATCGATATATATAGTGTGGATATTCAATCATGAGATTTCGGTTACAAGACACAAATTTAGGAGTTTTTAAATTTCCGGTTGACCTTAGTTGATTTCGCATTTTGAACTTGAATTTTCGGTTGCATTTTTTTGTAAACGGTTTTAATGGTTGTTGATTTTTGCCAGTTACTGATTTGGTTAACTGATTTGCAGGTTTACATTCAATGAATATATAAAAGTTAATCGTTATGGGTTTTAAACCAAGTAGTGCGTGTAGCTCAGCGGTGAATATGGTGTGTGTGGAGTTTGTGGATTCGGTGGGGACCCGGGTTCGACTCCCGGTTACCCCCTTTTTGTGATGATTTATTTATTTATTTATATATATTATTTTATTTATCTTTTATTGATTTGTATTATGTTTATTTATTGGTTAACTTTTTAATTATGAGTTTATTTATTAATTATGAATATTAATAACTAACACAATAAATACGCATGAATTTTTAACCGAATTATTCGATTATTAAACGAAGCGGGTTTTGAAAACCCGTTTTTCGACGAATGTTACGGTATCCCCTACTTTTAGAAATTTCGTCCCGAAATTTAAGTAATAATGGTATATTTGACTTGAAGGGTGGGTGTTTTAATTTGACAATTACATAATTAGAAGAGGGTGAGAGTTTAAATCTTATTTGAGGCGGTAACGTTCCTAGTAAGGGTTGAATACCCTGCTACAGGAATCGCTTTTTGATGCCTAAAGTATAAGAATGCGGAACAAGGATAAACAGAGTTGATTGACTAAGCATGATTTTTATGCATAAGAGTTTTGAGAGAATTGATACGTTTGGAAATATAAGGTTATATCATAAACAAAATTTCAACCATGACGACATTAAAACCTACACGGAACCTCTCATAACCTTATTATTAAATCAAATTTGAACCTCAAATTCAAATTCAAATTTGATTTAATAATAAAGTGGATCTTTGAATTTGATTTAATGTAATTTAAATTTTCCTGTCCGGGTTATCACCCGTGTGATAACCTAGTAAATATATAAAACTTACTAAAAAATGAAGACCCTTACTTTTAGTGGCCCAAGACCCGTGCCTAGGATGGAAAGGCTAATGAGCGGGCCCTGGTGAAACTCGTACAACGTATAATGACTATAAAATAAAATATATTCCATTTAATTATGATTTATCTCTTCCACCGTCGGTTCATTACTATACAACTTTGAACCTCAGATACATTGTGATCAGTGGCGAAGCTTGAGATTTCCGACGGGGGGTCGAAAACGTATATACCCAAAAATTTCTATAGAACCGGGGGGTCGAAAACGTATATACCCAAAAGTTTTTATACAAAAGCTATATATATAACACTACTGAATGAAAAGTTCGGGGGTCGGGCATCCCCCGATGTCCTTCTAAGCTACGCCCATGATTGTGATCTAACTCTTTATCATACAATTCGTTAAAAAATGAAATATAGATTAGGTTTGCTTCATCTTCTTTGTACCTTCAACATCTCACAAGCACTGAAGAGATGGAAGATATTCGGAGCAAATCGCCGTGGTGGAGATGCTACGGTTGAAGAAGTGGTGGCGTTTATAAGCTATATGTGGAGAAAAAAGAACACAATACAAAGTTGTACAACATGCATATAAAACTTTTAAATCATCTACATTAGGTGTTTATAAGACAAAGCTAGTTTGCAATTTGATATATAATAATACTATGTTATATATTGCGATTGGTTTTGAAAGCCTAAACCAACTCCATCTTTAGCTACTCCTCAACATTCTCTTTGGCATGTTTCCCACCATATTTACCTTCATGCCAGCCGTTCTCTTAAGATAAAGCAGCTCCAAAACCCTCCACCGACGTGTCCTTAAACTCAGCCATTCCTCTATCTTCTAGCAATTGGCACGTTCAGCTTTCCAATTCCAAGTCAGAAAAACTGAACGTGCCAAATTGAAAATAAATAGAAATTTGGATCAGTTGCCAAAAGATAGAGGAATAGCTGAGTTCTAGGAGACGCCGGTAGAGGGTTTTGGAGTTGCTTTGTTGAAAGAGCACGGCTGGCATGTAGGTAAAGGCGTTGGGAAGAATGCGAAAGAGGATATCGAGGTGGTTGACATGAGACAAAAGGCCTGTGGGGAGCTAAATATGGAGTTAGTTTAGGCTTCCAAGACAGTAGTAACGGTTGAAGAAGCCGGAAAGTTGAAGTTTTAGGGAATAATGGTGGGTTTTTTTGGTGTAGAAGACTGAATCTTTTTCACCATTGTTGCAGAGAGAAAGAAACGGGTGATGGTTGGGGGGATGTGAATGAATATTGATTTGGGGTTTTTTAAATGAGTGATTGAAAAAAAACGAGAAGAAGAAAAAATGATCTCTTGTGGGTAGACCAAGGTTCAATCCTTGGGAGGTGTAAGTATTTAAAGAGGAAAAAAATTAACCATTCAAAATAAAAATGATTTGATTTAATTCAAAACTAGGATAAAAATGCTTAATCAATTGGTTACTACATATTTATACTATTTTTTTTTGGTGGTTAACTCAGTCGAGACAAAAGAAAGGTTAACGGGATAACCCGGTTTAACAAAAGCCAAAAAAAAATTTGTTTGTCTACAAATATTGCCAAAAAAAAGGATAGTACATTGTCATCCTTTAATCAAAAGGCCTAAACACGCCTTTGACTTTGACGGCCATCTTTGTTAGCGTGTTTGTCTCTTAGCTCGGATAAGAGATGTGCCAAATGGGTAAGATCTCTTTCGCTTCTGTAATTTATACACGGGTAAGCAATAACTCCATTGCTTCCCCAAATTTATATATAGTAATAAAAAGATAAATAAAGATTGGTATTTTAAATGATTAATCATATGTCCAAATAAAGAAAAGGATAAAAAAAAATGTTGAAATGAGTTTCTTAGCAATTGGAACCCATTGACCGTCACGCCACGTCTGTTGCGCCCTAATATTAGTTTTATGAGCCTTAATTTGATGAGTAAACCTATGCAGGCTTTTAAGACTTTTGGAACCATTGCAACTTTCCGAGAAATTTCATAAAAACTTCTACAATATCACCACTCACCCAATTTTGTGAACTGGTCGCAGGCGCCATAGGCCTAACAAACCTTCTAAATACCGTTTCCACACCTTCATAACCATCATACCTCACATAGTAACCAAGTCCATTGCTCGAAACCATTTCTGCAACACACCACAATGCTGGTCTTTTTGTTCATAACCCCCACTTTGCTCTAAACTCATAACTAACCCAAATGTAAGCATGAATTAGAAACAAAATAAATAGTTCACATACAACCATGGTGGTTTTTTTTTTTTTTTTTGGGTAATGAACAACCATGGTGGTTAACACATAGATATATATAATATATCCAAATGACCGTCGAATCAGTTCAACACACACAACTAAATGACTTAGAGCATTTTAAGTTTTCTCATTAGAAGCTCGAAGAAACAACGAAGTTACAGATATGGTAAAATCACACATTCACATAAAACTGGCATTTTTTTTTCTAATGAAAGCAATTAAAGAGTTCCTAAACCAAATTGTACATTGAAAGTTTCATGAGCTCTTCAAATAGATTTAAAACTACCTTCATATTATAGATGTGGAGACGATGACGATTGAAGAACTCCTTGAAGTACGTATGTGTCCTAAGGCTGTTATCTTCAATATTGACTACATATCATGAATCCATGAAAGTCGAAACCCAGGTCACATATTTGTTCAAACTAAGTCCTTGAATTTGATAAACTCAAGCTAAACACCATAGAACTTCAAAGAACGACCTTTTTTAATCAGCAAAAACAACTGTTTTTAAAGTTTTGCCTTTTTCACCACTTTTTTTCATAAACTAACGAACCATGTTCAGTGTTTTCCATAAATTGTTGATTTGTTTCTATTTCCTAATTTGAACCCGCAAACAGCTCTTGCTATTTTTAACTTTATATCACAGAGATCCAACTTTAAACCCATTGATCATTACCTTAACCACATTAATATAATGGCTGCAAATTTCCTGGGCACATTTCACGAAAATTCAAGAGAAGTGTTGACCTTTAGTAAGTCAAACCTAGCATCTCAATATACAACAAGGATCATGCTAATCCCACATGGTCCCAATTATTTTCACACCCCAAAGCGCCCCGATATGGCCAAAGCGAGGCGCTTAGGGTTACTTTTCCAGACAAAAGGTGATTTGACTGACGTCTGAGCGACATAAAGGTGATACGAGGTTTCAGGCGGTACGATGTTGTCACGTGAACCCTAAGCGCCGCGCTTTGGCCAAAGCGCGGCGCTTCGACCCCAAATCTTGGCTTTTAAAAGCTGGTCAGGCACGAGAGTTAAGGCATTCGATTTCTAAACAATTCAATATATTGTTTCTAAACATACGGGGGATTTGCTGTTTTACTTGTGTTTCTTCAAAATAACGCGCGGTTTTGCTGTATTAGTTGCTGTCTTCAAAAAACGATGTCGTGGTTAAGCAACTATCTTTTCGGTGAATATTCTAATGAGTCAGTTGTTCTTGATTCTTACGAGGGGACCGCTATTTCTGAATCATATGATAAACCGGTCTCGTCCAACTTGAGGGAAGAAGAGGTTGTGTCTGGCATTCGTTATCGGGATAACATGGTGGAGCTGGATTTGAATATCCCTATGGAGGACCCGTACGCACAACAAGGTTATTTGAATTACGGATACGGAGCCGAAGCGTATCCTCAGGCTGAATATCCGTACGGTCTTCCAAACTATCCCGACTTCGGTTACGGTGGCGAGCACAGCTTTGCACAGCAGGAGGGCTATCTAGACCACAGTTACAGTTGTGATCAGAGCTTTGAACATCAAGTCTATTCGGACCTCGGTGACTATGGTGAGCAGGAGGATGTGTTAGTTGACGAGGAAGGCTGTTACCCGGTTACATTTTTGTTTGATACAACGCAGACCTTTTCATCACGTAAAAAGTTGGTGTGTTGGGTATAAGACACGACAAAAGACAATGGTTACCTCATTGTGATTAAGAGGTCGAATAAAAGAGATGAGAATTATAAGATTTGGTTTCAATGCACTCTTGGTGGGGAGCATAAGAGTATAGCTACACAGAGGAAAACAGGTAGCAAGAAAATAGGCTGCCCGTTCGAGATGATCGGGTTTCCGGAATCAAACGGAAGTGTTTGGAGGATCAAGGTGATGAAGGCGAAGCACAACCACACTCCTATCGAAAACCTAGAGGGTCACGCGTATGCGAGAAGGCTTTATTCGGATGATAAAAGATTGGTTGAGCAGCTGGCAGAGCAAGATATTCCCAACCCCAGTATCTGTCGAATGCTGACGAAAAACAATCCGGCTAGAAAGCTTATTCCGAAAGATATACACAACGTTGTTTAGAAGATCAATGCCGTAAAAAATTGTCTGTAAGTCTCCGATGCAAAAACTTGAAAACATTCTTCGCGGAAAAGATTATACTTATTACATGCGCACGAATGAGATATCGAACGTAGTTGAAGATGTCTTCTTTGTTCACAAAAAAATCATTCACTATGTGGTGTGCCTTCCCCCATGTGCTAATAATTGACGCCACCTACAAAACGAATCTGTACAACCTGTCGTTTGTTCAAGTCGTAGGCATGTCGTCGACAAACAAATCGTTTATGGCTGCTGGTGCGGTAATTTCCGCTGAGAAGTTAGAGAACTACCTATGGGTGTTGCAGAGGATCAAGTCTATGCTGGTAGGCTGTATGGAGCCGCGCGTGATTTTAACAGACAGGGACTTTAATATTAACAAGAACAACAAGAAGAAATTCTCTGACAAGAAGTGGAAAGAATTCGTACGTACATTCACTGTGCGAGTCTACGACCGAGGAAATATACAGGTATAACTTGGAAAACCTTGAAGCACAGCTGAAAGAAGATGGTCGTGAACGTGAGTATTTCTTACATAAATATGTTCAAATTTTATATAATAACAAAAACTGACTATTTACGTTTTTTAATTTCAGAGGTTTTTGATTATTTGAGGAAATCCTGGTTGGATCCGTACCGTGAAAAGTTTGTATCTTGCTGGACTAACAAAACTATTAACTTTCACCAAACTACTACTAACAGGGTTGAGACTAAAAAGTCACTTTCCAAGTTATCGCAACACATTGGATAAACTTGTACTGTATGTTGATCATGTTGTTGATAAACAATACGCCGAGATTAGAAGTAGCTTTGAAACAAGCCTCCGAAAAATGATGAACCACCACAAGGATCATCCCATGCTTGAAAATATTCTCAGGAAGGTTTCAATATTTGCGATCGAGCTTTTAAATATGGAGCTAAAACGTAAGGAAGACGGGTTGAGAGCCTACGGTGCAAGTTGTTGTTGCCAACTTTTTAACAGTTGTGGTTTGCCATGTGCCTGTCGTTTGGAAAAGTTGGAAAATAACGGCAATTAATATTTTTGACCTTTGCCGATATGATTTTACCACCTAATTTGTTTTCGTCCACAGGTCAGCAAATCCGTATCAAATCGATAGACGTGTTCTGGAAGAAGCTTGACATCAAGCCGACAAGGAATAAGATAGAGGATATCGATGTAGACGCGGAATTTGAAAAATTTAAACAACAGATCGATCCAACACCCCCTCAAGTGAAAAGGAGCTTCTTTGAAAAGTTTTAGCAAATCCTCAATCCAGGTAACAATAACAAAAAACCTCCTATTGTTATGAAGAAAACTCGTGGTCCCTCAACATTGAAAAACGCAGGAACAAAGGAAGGTTGAAGCTGCCAGAAAAAGCTCGTATATTCTGTCGGAAGAAACTTGGCTCAAGGCCTCAGACGATCTCCCCCGTCACAGCTCGTATGTATCATCCCAAGACTCTGGAAGACAAAAGAAAACCCAACCGCTCAACCTACACCCTGATTTCCCAATGATCAAGCTCGGTCCTAAGACGGATTTAGCGATCCGCAACCACACATCTCAGATTCCCAAAGTGATCCATCCATACATCGTGAGAATAAAGGACGTGAGACCAGATGGTCATTGTGGGTTTCGATCAGTAGTTGTTGGGTTAGGAAGGAAACAAACAAAGTATTTGACTATCCAGAAACAACTTATAATGGAGTTACGTATGAACGAATCGCTTAGGAGGCAGGTTTTCGATCCGGAAAACATAGGACATTATGATGCGCTAGTTACACGGATCGATTTCCTGGGGGTGGGACGAGCAGGTACCGAAAATTACATGACAATGCCTGAGACGGGGTTTCTTATTGCCCAACGATACGGTGTGATTGTTCACACCTTCGACAATCGTGGGAACGATACAATTTTCCCTCTGTTGGGCGGGCCAGACGAATCCGAGCAACCTCACCAGGTGGTTGCGGTTGTGTTCGTCGACGGTGGCCATTTCATCCATGTAAAGCTTGGAGGATGGTATCCAATGTCACCCCGAAACATACAGTGGACAACGAACGGAACAAAGAGCGCAACAGCTTGGCATACATTATACAGGGATCAGATCAGCGCGTACGAAATGTTTACGTACAAACCCCCGGACCTTAATGTAACGCCATATGTTCAAGATGTAGGTTAAACGTGTGTAATAATAATCATGTTAATTCATTTACATTCCAAGAGTACGTTTGTGTTTGCTAAATATATGCGCTTTTGAACAACATTAAACACCGAATGTCACCGACACTGTCACACCCCGTAAAATCGATTACATCAGAGCCGGTGTGATCTGACTGGTATCTTCATTGCACAGCGGAAGTGAATATTTGCTAAGACTTCTAGAAAATGAACGCCTGCTAAGTACTCGAGTTCCAAATGGGTTCTCCTATTCCAACCGTGCCTTAGTTTGAAAAATATAACCTGAGAAAAAAACATGCGAAAGATCAACATAAAGTTGAGCGAGTTCATAGTATGTTTGAAAACAATTTAAAATAAATCTTTTTGATAACCGGTTTAAATATTGTTGAGAAAACATAATAAAACCATTTTTCCCGTCATGTTAATTGAAAACCTTGTTTTTGTAATGTTTGAATAACCGTCGATGTCCGCGTATGACAAAGACAACATGGCCCGCATGAGCCTATAATCCACCACAAGCTAGTAAGTGCCTCGCCAACCATTTACTCAAGACGGTAGTCTAGCAAGCGGTTATAGTTCTAGTATGCAGCGAGGACTTCACTGTACAGTTTTAATCGACCCTACGGCCCTTAGTGTTGAGTAGTGGACAATCCAGTCCATGTGTCTATAAGCAGGACCAACCAGTCCTCTTATTTGTATGTAGGACAAACCAATCCTTGTGTCTTCGTGCCTCGCACGAGCATGTGTGGGCCTAACCCACTAGTTTCTTTGTGTCTCGCACAAATGAGAATGGGCCTAGCCCATTTGAGTCTCTAAGCAGGACCAACCAGTCCCCTTAGTTGTATGTAAGACAATCCAGTCCCGTTGTAGCTAGGACATTCCCGTCTCTAGCCATGAAACTCATGCACGTTCTGAAAATACGCGTGTGTTTTGTAAAACCGGTATATTGAGTATAAACCTTTCGTAAACCATTTGAGTTAATTGAAATCCTTTCGTAACATGGTTTAGAAATATGAATCCTTTTGTTTCTCGAAATTTTGTGTACTTTGTCAAAACTTGCATGTCTTTCCACCCCCGAAAACATTAAGAAAATGTAAAACCATGAAAAGTAGGGGTTATGAACTCACCTTGTTATCCTCGTGCAAAGCTAGCTAAATGTGATTTCCATAATGTCATTCCAAGACATGAACTCGCTAGCGTGCAACTAAAGCATTCCTAATCAAGGAATAATTAAAAGTTTCCAATAAAATGACGTAGTTAAACAATGTGTCCGAGCTCTACCGAATCGTTAACACACGATCCTAAAAGGGTGTTATTATCTGGACTTAGAATAACCGATCTATGGTTATTTGATCTCTTTTATTATCGGTGATAGGTGCTAGGTCTTGGAATACTTATTTTTCCAAAAGTCTTAGAATATATACTTATATATTTAAATATAATTATACTTACGAGGTTGTGTCAGTTGTCGTAATTTGAAACGCGTAGATGAATGACGATACAACTCGTCGTAGTCTTCGTAGACGTAAATATATATATATATATATATATATATATATATATATATACACACACATATATATATACATACACATATACGTAAAACATTTCGTATCTGAAAATGGTCTTGCGTATGGTTTATAATTAGTAAAATAATTATATAGTCGTACGTTTGTTATAATCTTCCAATAAAGTGTCATGCTTCATTTAGACCTTGGGAAAATAAATATAAATTATTACATTTATTTTATAAACTCTTTGACTGGTGGTGTTTGAAATAAATATTCACCATTACGTTTATATAAATAAAGTATCTGAACCGTCGACATTTGAATATGTAAAACATTAGCTTCGTTTTATAAAATAATCCGACGTTTGTGATAAATAGTATTCGAAACTTATTTCATAAAAGTATCCGAAGCATATTTGATCTATCGACGTTTAAATAAATATGAAACATTATATTTATTTTATAGAAATAATTACTTGGATTTCCAATGTTTGAAGTAAATATAAACTATTATATTTATTTTATATGTTTTGAATTCTTGAAACGTTTGAAATAGAAAATCCGTATTTCCAGCGTTGGAAGTAAGTATATAAAACAATATACTTATTTTGTATAGTTTTCGAATTCCAAATGTGTTTCCGTTGGTTTTAAAATAATAAGTATAGAATATAAATTTATATTTTAATGAAAATCGAGGATAACCCGACAACTCAAGTTGTCGTTATTTTGTCAAAACACAACATTTCTAAACACACCATTCCACCACATATACTATAAGTCCGATGTTCAAGGAATAATACGCCGTGTTAAGTTTGAAATACGCATATGAGATATTATATACGGATTATCTTCACATAATTGGTCTAGTCACGAAATAATTGATGTAATTATTTTTAAAATTTGATGATATGTAATTGTTAGCGGTCGGGTCGAGCTAGGCTTCGCGTTCATACGATATTTATAGCGAACGTAATATAAATTTTTGCGTTGTAACAATTTACCGATCTATGAGTCGAATCGTGGACTGAGTTGACCGAGTCAACCAGGTTGACTCGTGATATCTGAGTTGACCGAGTTAACTCGGTTTGACCGAGTTGACCCGACTGAAACACAATCCACACATAACCCGAACATCACACTGATGCGATCCAGAACTAAAACAACAACCCCAAGCTATTCACAACCCGAACCAAATCTGGCCGAGTTAACTCGGACCGAATCGAGTTGACTCGGATCTGAACCCGAACCACAATCTTGAACCCGAACAATAACTACCACCACCACCGTCGCCGGCCGTTGCCGCGCGACGGTCCTGTTCGTCCACCGGTGACCTTCGTCACCTCCGCCGCTGTCCTCGTTGCTGCCGGCCGGCCCTAGCGCCGCCGGCACTCCCGAGTCCCCACCACGACGTCACCACCATGACGTCGCCCGGAACCCGAAACCACCACACTCGAGCCCAAACCTAACCCACCACCGTCATCACCGCCGGTCACCGTATAGTTGCCGGAAAACTCATCAGGCCACACCCCAACCCGAACTCTAAACCAAACCCGCCACTGTCTCCATCTACCCGGAGCCACCACTGCCGTCGTCACCCCCTCCTTGAACCTGAAACGACAACAAAACGGCCAGAAAGTCCCGGATCTAAACAGATCTAACTGAAAGGATGAAGAAGGAAGAGGGATAAACGGGGTTTACAGGAAAAACTTGATTCGCGGCTGTCGGAACTGAAACATCCACCACTGTTGCTCCGATGAGAAAACCGTCACCGGAAACGGCTTCAGAAGGGTCGATTTAGGGGGGTACGCTCGGACACGCGCCGGAATTTGTGCCGGAAAGTTCTCCGGAAAAGCCTCAACCGCCGCTGCTGACGGCGGCGCCGCTGCCGGAATGTCCGCCGGAAGTCTACCGGCCTGTCGCCGGTTCTAGAGAGAGAAGAGAGAGTGGTGTGTGTGAAAAGGAGGTGTTTTGAGTGTGTGAGAAGGTATTTATAGTTAGGGTTTTGAGTAGGTTGGGTCAAAGCCTACAAGCCCGTTCCTAGGGTTTTCAAGCGGCCCGATCGCGGTTTTGAAGTCCGTTTTCGCACCCGAACGTCGTATAGTGCCATATAATCGAGTTTTTGAGTCAAAACTATATAAAGTAGCATCGGTATTCCTCGTTTGACGTGTTTGTTCGTCGGTAGCGTTAAAATCGCGAAATTTGACACGATTGTCGTTTCTTGTCCGTTTTTCGATCCGATTTCATCTAAGATCATTAAAATTTGATTACAGAGTTAGATTTGTCATAATATTCCCGTCTTGAAGGCGATACACGTGTCTGATGCCTCCGTTTCATTGCCAGCGCGTTCCTGTAGTCGCATTTTTCGTACACGTAAGCGTTTGGTGCCATTCGAAGCACCGTAAATTCGCAAAATCAAGTTCATAAGCATAAGTTATAAGTGTAAAAATTATATTTGTCGGCCTTGTCAGTATTTTTCCGGTGTCAGTTTGTTGTCGCTTATCGTTCAGCAGTTTTCTCGGAATTTACCATAGGCGCACTGTAAGTTTAGATAGGCGTCCATAGGCACTCCAAGGGTCTAATTAAGTTAATATGTGTCTTAAACACTATTATTGTCGCCTTAAACGTTTGTTACTCGCGTAGTTAAAAGCCGAAAAGTACCGGTGTCACAGACACATCCCATACGGCAAAAATACATAATAATAAGACAAAATAAAAATATAATACTCCATAGTAATAGACTACTTACTAATACGGGCACCAACAGACAAAAACGTCTCGACACCGAATGTCACCGACACGACCCATACGCATTAAACAGGCACTTGTACGAACCCAAAATGACAATAAACATCATAATACGACATTTAAGAACAAAATACATCAGGTACTGATCCGGTGGGGGTGTATACACATAACACGTCACATAGGAGTACTTGTGGTTTCAAACCAGATCACGCGATATAATGGAATAGGACATCACACGTGACCGAACACATCCAGAACTTGCTGTGTAGTCCATATACATTGAAAAATGAGGTGTAATGGAAAAAAATGTAAAAATTTAGACAAGTATCGATGCGTTTTTGAATTAACATAAACAATTTAAATTTAAAAAAACGCCCCGCTATGGCCAAAGCGGGGCGCTTAGGCATAAATCAGGCCTTGTCTGTTGACCAAACCCAAAGCACCGCACTGTGGCTAAAGCGCGAAGCTTTAGGTGTGCAAAAAGACAAACGTTTGTGAATAGACTAGGCCATACAACAATGGATGGGAATTTTGTACTAGGTTTTTAATGATAAATCAGTGCTGAAACTAAGGACATACTAAAACAAACTTTCACATAAAATAAAATTACTAATCAATATCCATAATTAGCATATTCCATAAAAAATAATATTCAAATATAAACATGGTGAGAGAGAGAGGAGCGATCTCCGGTGGTGGAGAGAGAGAAGAGGAAGCTAGGGAGCCGGCGATAACTTTCTATGTGGCTAACTTCCATCCCAACCTTTCCGATGATGAACTATGGTTGGAGTGTCAGAATGTCACCATCTGGTGGACTATTATATTGCCCAGAAAAGAGATTCGAAAGGCGGGAGATTCGGGTTGGTAAGATTTATCCAGGTAAAGGATGCAACAAAAATGGTGGTGGCGCTAAACCAATTGACTTTTTACGGCTGGAGACTCAGAACTAATATCGCAAGATACGACAAGGATGGTCGAAATTGGTAGGTGAAAGGGAAAAACTATGGGTTCGGAAGGAGATAGCACCGGTATAGGAGGAACGAAGGCAGGCTTACAGGATAGATGGTAAGACTTTTGCTGACACGGTGTCAAGGATAAAAGAAACACCTGATGAGGGCTTTACGTTGTCATTTGCTCATGAATTTGATACGGTTAATCATGAAGAGGGAAGAGCCTTATTGCGACTGCAAAAAACTATTAGGCATTGAGGTTCGTTGATAAAGTTAAGAATGTGATTGGGATAAAAAAAACATGCATGTTATATATATGGGTGGGATGAATTTGCTAATAACTTTTCACAAGGGTGATGATCTAGTAACTTTAGAAGGGACGGGAAGTGGATTCAGTGGTTCGAGGCGATTGAAGTATGGAATGGTCAAGCTATCTCGTTTCAAAGATTTGCTTGGCTAACAATCAAAGGGATACCCGTGAACTTATGGGAGGCCGGAATATGCAACCGCATTGCGGAAAAGTTTGGAAGGATCGTGCAAGGATCTAGGGCTGATACTATGGATTTGAACATTCACTATGAGATTGTGGGTGTCATTGTGGACCATGGGAGGTCTATCTATAAAAAACTGAAAATAAAAACTGAGAAGCAGTGCTATGAAGTATGGATACAGGAGACAAATGAACTGTGGGTTCCAAATTTCATAGTCAATAGAGAGGAGGTAAAAACAGTAATGGAGGAGGATAATAAAATAAACGACACCGTTATGGAGGATCAGGAAAAACAAACTGAGTCACCGGAGATAGTTGACGGAGCTCCGGCGATTGAAAAAGATGAAAATAACACGAACAAGAAAGGCGTGGAAGAGGAAAAGACTGGTTATGTTGGAAATCCAAACGACGATGAAGTAAAGATGCATGGGGAATTAAACGTGGAGGGTAATGTGACGGTTGACAACTCCCAGGTTTTATTAAATGAAGAATGTTTATTAAATAAAGAAGGTGAAAAAGTGGGGTCAGGTGTTGACCGTGATGTCGAGCAAAGGAATTCACAACCTTTTTATGGGTGTTGGGCCTAATTCAATTACTAATGAGGCTTTTGGGCCTAATTTAATTACTAATGAGGCATTTGGGCCAAAGGTTACGGACCATAAAAAGAGGAAACGTGTTAACCTTTCTTCTGCCAGATCAAACACACTGAAACCTAATGCCAACCAACATAAGGAAAAGTAAGGTTCCAGATTTAAACATAGAATTATCTAATGAATCACGTTTCAACCCAAGGAAGAAATCTATGAAGGTGAAGATGACATCAAAATTCAGGCGTAGCAGAAGAGTACGATTTCAAATGGAAGAACCTGTTGATTCGTTTGGAGGTACCGATCTGGACGATGACTACCAGTCGGACTGGGAGGAAGACAAGACTCCCAATGTGACAACTTTACGATACCGGAAACACAATTGGATGATGTAACTATCGAGGCATACACTATTGAAGATTTAAACTTGGAGGTACGTAATACGGTCACTGTGGGTTAAAAATTAGGTATTAACCTAGGTAAAAAAAGGATCTAGTAAATCAGGAGGTAGTCCTTGAAAGATGAACTTTGGTTCGCTTAATGTGAAAGAGGCAGGGGGCAGGCAAGGCAAAGGTTGTAAGGGAGTTAATCAAGAAATTCGGTTTGACGTTCTTTGCTATTCAAGAATCTCAGCTACGAAACATGGAAGTAAGAGTTATTAATAGATTTTGGGATGGAACAAATTTTGAGTATGCAAAGGTGGACACTGATGGACGATCGGGGGGCCTATTGTCCTTGTGGAACCCGAACATTTTTAAGAGAAATCTAGAGATAAAAAACAGAATTATTTGATCATTAAGGGCAGAATTGTTGGGGATGATATGGACACTATGGTAGTTAATGTATACAGGCAAAAACTTACAGCAGACAGGAAGAAACTATGGGATGATTTGCTGTTGGAAAAAGATTCATTACGAGGTTATAGCTCAGTCGGAAAGGTTTAATTCAAGTTTTGATGTGAATAGTGCTTTATGTTTCAACAATTTTATTTAGTACCGGAGGGTTTTCGGAATACACTATGATCAGTAGACGATTCACTTATATGTCAGCAGATGGGAAAAAGATAAGTAAAATTGACAGAATCTTGGTGGGAATTGAATTTCTTAATAAATAGCCAAATGCAACATTTAGAGCCTTGGAGAGGAATGTCTCGGACCACAACCCGTTAATTTTAACAATAGTTAACGGGACTGCTGGGCCGACTGCATTCCGCTTATTTAATAGCTGGATGGGAATAGAAGGTTTTGACGATGCAGTAAATAAGGGTTTAAATAAAGAGATAAATAACAGGTTCAAGGACATCGTGTTGAGGGAGAAACTTAAAGCAGTAAGAGACGAAGTCAGAAAGTGGAGATTTGGTTTTAAAAGAAAAAGAAGAAAAGGGAATACAAAAAAGCTCAAGATATGGTGAACAAACTGGAGCATCTGGCCAAGTAGAGTATTAACAGATGAAGAAATTGAAGATTGGAAAAACAATAAGTTAAAAATCAAAGATTGGGAGAGGCGTAAAGCACAAGACTTGAGACAAAAGTCTAGATTTAAATGGCTGAAAGAGGGCAATGAAAACTCAGCTTTCTTTCACGTAATTGTGAATAATAACATAGCCAGAAGTAAGATTCATGGTATTTGGGCAAATGGTGTGTGGGTATCGGATCAGAGAGAGGTTATGGAACGCTTTAGGGAAGCTTTCAAAGATAGGTTTTTTGAGCCAGTGGAGGTGAGACCCTTAATGCCGGTGGACGGTTTTATGAAACTTAATGATACAGAGGCAAGGGATCTGGTAAAATCTTTCAGTCCAATTGAGGTCAAAGAGGCAATATGGGAATGTGGGAGCGAAAAGTTACCTGGTCCAGGCGGCATAACCTTTGCTTTGATTAAGAAATTTTGGAGTAATTTCGAGCCATTGATCATGGATGTTATGAATCAATTCCACACCCATGGATCGATTCAACAAAAGGTAAGTTCATCTTTCATAGCTTTAATTCACAAAGTTTCTTTCTCAGATTTTAGACCAATTTCTCTAGTGGGGGTGGTAAATAAAATCATTTCTAAAATCCTAGCATTACACTTGAAGAAAGTAATTACTAGTGTTGTTTCAAACGTCCAATCGGCTTTCATCTCCAAGAGAAATATTGTGGATGGGCCGTTAGTGATAAATGAGTTGGTGTCATGGGCGAAAAGAACTAAAAAGCGATTCTTTATTTTCAAAGCCGACATTGAAAAGACTTATGACACATGTAACACCTCGTAAAATCGTATCCAATAATACATTGACACGTGTCCCTAATCCTAACAATACTTAACGGTAGCTAGAAGGGACTATTTTTACCAAAATAAAAAATTTTGCACGTGGAAGGACTGAAAGTGTCAACATGCTGAAACTAAGCCTCTGAGTGACCTTTTAAAAAACCGGGAGCTTTGTGATATTCAATCATACTCTCGTGAATTCCCACCATTGATCCTTTAAGGCTTTATGCCATTAAATGTTGAAATACGAGAGTTTACAAGTTCAGGGACTATTTCTGACAAACTGGAAAAGTTTGCTGATTCTCGTATTCTTGCAGACCCCATATATAGATCCAAAAACTTTGTATTCAGTAAAATCTTGTGTTTTATTGATAAGAATGTAAAGATGTCGATCGTTGCGAATTTGGGGATCATTTCTGTGTTCATTAAAGCGTTTTACGTATTTTTTTGCGAAACGCGTAACCGTACAACCGAAAAAAACCGACATCTATGATATTTCTGGACAAAATCCAAGTCACATATGACTTAACACCTTTATTAAGCCTATAAATTAGGTTAAAATGGGTTACGGGTGACAAAACGCGACAAAATAAGTCTAGGGGCCAAAGCTGCCAATAAGTGAAAGTTGTATTTCATGACCAAGGTCCTTACGAACCGTATACAAGGAGCTATACGGTCCGTATAGACACTTGCAGATCAGATTTTTGCTTGTTCATCAAGCATATCACCATAACTTGACACCTAGCTCGTTTTGCCACCATTTCCCCTGGTTTTGACACTTAAACACTTGTAATCATCCTAAGAGGCCTCTAAATACCTGAAATCATCTCCTTGATCCTCTTCAAGTATAAATAGGTGTTGAGTTTATTTGAACAACTTGCACCTTTTCTTGAAATCTTTCTATAAACTCTTTTGTGGAGGATCCTGAGCAATTGGGAACTTCCCTTTGAGTTTTATTCAGTCCATAGGACCACTTGTAAGTGTTCCTTTCATGGCTTATTCATTTTTAGGCTTTTTATAGCCAAAAGTCAAGCGTTTTCGATAAACGCTTTGACTTTAAGTTATGACCATTATGGTCAAGCCAATGCTCGATCCAAGCATGGCTACGTGATCGTAATTAGGTAGGTGTTAATCCCTTTAAAGGGTACCTCCTAAGAATCACGTTTGCTTGGTCAATTGATGAGTCAACTTATTAATGTTTTAAAAAGTCAAAGGGGCAGGTTTTAAAATATTTATAATCTGAGTTTAGAAGCGTTCTAAAATATGTTTTAACCCAAAAACAACTTGGTAATAATTATTAGAACATGTGTAAACATGTTCGGCTCGTCAATTCCAGTTTTAGTGTCGGTTCGCAATTGAAAGTCGCAAAGTTTGACTATTGCTTTGACTTTCGATTATGAACCGAATTAGACTAGTATGCTACTGATTTAAAGTCCCGTTATGAACATAATATGATGTAGCATAACCCTCTGAGGTTATATTACATGATCGTAATAGTAATATGAGTTTTATGCAAGTTTCCGTAAAGATGCCTTACTTTGACTATTATGCCCTTTTTATTAAAAATGAGGTTTTAATCACCAACGAACTTGCAAATGAATTAGGTACTGATATGTTAACATGTTTAACATATTTTGATGTTACAAATCTGATCATAAACTAAGTTTTTGAAGAATATCGCAAATGATGCTTTAAAGTGACCGAAATGCCTTTTCGGCGCATAGAACGGTTTTAAACATAATTTCTCATACTAAACTAATTGCCTACTGATATAATATCATAAATAGGATATTTTGGGATATCAAGTCAGTTTATAAACTAAGTTTACGTATGAGTTCTTGTATTATGTTCTTAAATGACGATAACGCCCTTTTGGCACTTAAATAGATTTTTAACTATGAATGTTATACAAAACCTTTTTCATACTGATATGTTATATTAAATAACATATCCTAATCATATAAACCTGGTCATAAGATCATTTTTCATGAAACATCGCAAATATCGTCATTTAACTAATTGGCCTAAGGGAACAATACTCGGGCCTCGGCAGCCTACCTTGTAGCAAGCACTCGGAAGTACTCGGAGCCTAGGCGAGACTTTTACAACCATGCAAACACTTGATATAGCTTACAATATAAAAAAATACTTTATTGCAAATATAACTCTGTATTCAAAGAATTTTATTCTGTGGCGTCGAGAAAACTATAAAAATAAATTTGGTATCGGTACCGATATCGATGTTGTTTGGTCGGTATATTTTTGACTTGTGATCATAAAAAACCAACTATATATGACCCATCTGAATAGATTTTTTTATCGAATTATACATAATAATAAGCATATATATTCCAAATTTTATAAAATGTTAACATTATAGGTAATATTAAAGAAAAAATAATCATTAAAAGTTACAACTAGAGAAATATATTTAAGGTTAAAAGTAAATATAATAATAATAATAATAATAATTTATTGTAATATTGAATTAAAAAATATGAGAAAAAACTATATACTATTATATAAATCATTTTTTTTTGAAGTAACTTCAAATTGTTTTACCAAAAAACTTATTAAGTTACATTAAAATAGAAGGTAGACGAGCAACAAGCTGCACCGCCACCCCTTTCTATATTGCAAACCCTAACATTCAAAAGACAAACCCCTGCCCACCTGGAGTTGAACAATTGCTGTGGATGACCCGTTGGACCCTGGTCAATAAGTGGATAGCTTCTGGCGGTAGGGAGCCAAATGTATCAAAGGCAAAAAGGACAATAACATGCTGGTTTTCTACGCAAAATTTAGTGTGCTTATCCACTTTTTTTATTCTGCCTTTATAATTATATATATTACACTTGAAAAAGAAAACGGTCTTATCTGATGTTTTACACTTTACATTTCGTGATTCGTGTGTTTCGTGATTCATGTTTATCGTATTTAAAGAACAAACTCTATATTATTACTTATTATACAGGTGTGTTTTCTCACGCCATACGGCGGGACTCAATCGATGATATCGATTTGGTTTGTTATAGCAGCAATACTCGCTTTAGTTATCAAAAGAGATAACTAAAAAATAAAAAAGGTGATATGCTCAAAAGATATCACACGTGTTATATATCGATCGAAAAAATATGGAATCGAATATCAGTATCGTTTCCACTAATACAAATACCATTACCTATATTGTTCGATTGTAATCAATTCGATTAATCATTGCACCGATTCACACCAAATTTATACCAAATTAGATGAATACCGATTAAATAAAATACTATCAACTAAGGATCAAGAAAAAAGTATTAAGAAAAGAAACTAAAACGTTAAAAACATCTTTGTGGGATCCATACCTGGGAAATCTGATGAAAAATTTGGCCGACAAGATATCGAAAAAGAAAAATCAAAACACGAAAATGATAATATGTCCAAAATATATCGTACGTGTTATACGTCGTTTGAAAACCATAAAATCAAATATTAGTACCATTTTCGTTAATACTGATATGAGTACCTATATTGTTTGATCATAATCAGTTTGGACAAGCATAGCATCGGTTCACATGAAATTTATACCAAAATTAAATAAAAATTTATTAAATAAAATATTACTAGTAAAATATTCCGCGCGTTGCGGCGGTACGTCACGTCGTATATTTAACTCGAGTAAAACCATGAAAATGTAGATAAAAACTTTCTTGACAAAATGTAGATAAAAACATTTGTGATGGTATATTCGAAAATCACGAAAAAGTCACGTCTTAAATAAAACTTGAGTAAACCGCGACATATCCAAATTTATTACGATTAATAAATAAATTTAATGGAAACTCGAATTTGTCTAAAAGTAAATATAATATAGAAAATGTAACACACAAACTCTTTAACATATTTAATACATAGAAACAAACCATTTGAGTATAAACTATATTTCCAATTTGGTATAATAAATTATGCGTAGATTTTATATGTCCAAACTTAAATAGGAAAAACTTTTGATGTCTAAAATAAAAAGAAGATAACTTTATTGTAGTTAGTGATGTAATTTAATATATACGTGTAAAAATAAAGATCCAAAAAGTTCTGTGGTCAAATAAAAATGCAAAACTTCCGTGGTCAAAATAAAAACCCAAAAACTTTTGTGATCAAAATAAAAATTCAAATACTTTCTTGTAGCTAATGATTTTGTTTAATATATATAGTAAAAAGTAAATGATAGAAAATATTATCAAGAGAAGAAAAACGTTAAAGAAAAGAAAAACGTTACAAACATTTTTGTGGGATCCATGCCTTTGAAATCTGATGGAACATTTTATGTTTATGCTATACGAGTAGAGGATTGGCCGATAAAATATATTTTATATTTAATTAGTATTAAGCACCCCACGTGTTGCGGTGGGGGCGAACACCAATGTCACACTACTGCCATCGACCACCAACACTGAAGTTGTAGCGTGTTAATGCGAAGAAATTAAACCCAAATGTAAAACATATAAAAGAATAACTAAGTCGGTCTAGGACCCGTGCGTTACGATGAACCCGTCAAACGGGAAAAATAAACGACGTAAAAATGTTTTAACCACACATACACGTTACGTCAACTCGCAAAATTAGAACCGAACGTAGTCTTTTTTTTTTTGCGAAAAATGGAAAGAATAGAGGACCAAAGTTGAAAGTTAAAAAGTTATGATGTTAAATTGCAAAAGATGAAAAGTTTTGTGGTTAAAAGTAAAAAAATCAAATAGTTTGAGTTAAAAGGAAAGATAAAAAGTATTGGGATTAAAAGTAAAAAATTAAATAGTTTTGGCTAAAAGTAAAGAATCAAATACTCTTGGGTTAAAAGTAAAATAAATCAAATTTTTTTGAAACACTCCCAAAGCATAAATTATAACCCCTTATGTTTAGAAATGTTGCTTATTATAGTATTGGGTAATTTACATAGCAATGAAGATAATAATAATAATAATAATAACAATGATAATAATAATAATAAACTGTAATTTATCCACTGAGCTTTGAAGGCGTTGACACTCTTACCCTTCATTTTCAAAATTTTGCTAACTTAAACCCTAACATTTCCTGATTGCATTATTCTTAAACCCTCTATTAAGTAAACGGTTATTTGACTTTTAATAATGTGTGAAATAACGTTTTTATCCCTCTTTCTTCCCCAATTAAAACCCTAAATCATTAACAAACTAAAAAATTAACCCATTCAAGATTCAGACATACATAATCAATCCATGGTGAATTTGGTGTTCATTTGGGAACAAATATGGTGCCCCCATCCCGCCGCCACACACTACTTCAAACCATATAATAAATGGAGTTGATGTTACATTTCGGTGTCTAATCCAAGAGTGGTGAAACTATCTCATTAAATCAGAGGTATCCTAAAAAATTTTTACGATGCAATCATACAATATTAAAAAAGCGACAATAAATAAATTAAGTAAAACAACTAATTAATATATTTGTCCTCTTCTTTTTTTTCATAGCTTAAAATCGTTTCAGTCTTTTACTTTATGACATTGTTCAAAAATTCCGGATTGGTATAGGGTATCCTTTTTTATTTTATAAGTTTGGTTTGGTTAGAGGTATCATTTATATAAAACCGAAAAAGAAATAAAAAAAATAAACTACGAATATAGACTTGAGCCGTAGCTCGTGCTATGGCTAACAATACATTGGTTCCGCCCTGCCTTGCAACACCTCCTTGTGTGCAAATCAGGCCTTATATTGTATTCCATGAGTGGCCAGAACATCAGCCGCTTCTTGATTTGCAAAGTGAAGGCCTTACCTCCCAAGCTCCTTGGTCACTTGGGTCCTCCTGGTGCAATTCCAGCTTAAACTTGCATATCCAATATTTATCAGGCATTAATGGTCACTATTGCAGCTACTTTGAGGGTGATTGGTTAAGAGTTTGAGGTACCCACTTATTTCATCTATGTAAAACCCAACTTACGCCACCGACAGAGAGGGGAGAGATAACCTAGTGGTGGGTTTTATCAGAAGCGACGAAGAGCAGAGAATGACTTAATGCTTCACTCAAAAGTATAAGATGTTGTTCAAGTAAATTGGTTCCCAGAATTGAAGGTTCAGCAACCAACCGATTCAAGCAATTTGGTGACTCAGATATGGTGAATGGGTTCTTGAAGGAGTTTCAGGTGTGTGTGTGTGTTCCCCGGATGTTGGAACTGAGTTCGCTTGAGAGTGTTCGCCGGTTGACTTTAAGAGATGATAGACTAAAAAGGTGAAGTGACCGTTTTACCCTTTGACCATTTGTGGGTAACGGTTGACTTTAACAAAGTCGTTTAGGTCAGAGTCCAAGATTGATGCAATCAGGAATGTCGGGATGTAAGGCAGCAAGATTTTGAAAATAGAGAGTAAAAGTGTCAGCTCCCACAAGCGTCAGGGGGATAAAACATCAGTTTACTCTAATAATAGTAATAATAATAATAATAACAACAACAACCAATGAGATGATAGTCTATTAACAAAGACAAAACCTTTAAACAGTTAGGTGAAAGAAGAAAGTCTTTGGCTTAAGTCTCATATAAATAATGACAAATATTAAAAGAAATTAACTATTCAAAAGAACCACTTTCGTTTGTTTGTAAGGGGACAACTTAGCAAGTTGTTTGGATAATTATGTATCAATCCATATTTGATGTATTTTAATAAACAATATTTATGACATCATTTCTTCAGAATGGTGATATACAAAATAATAAAATAAAATAAAAACTATTTTATTAGCAGAAATCTTTTAGAAAATCTGATATTTTATTTGACGTAATAAGAAATCAGTGAAAATTAGTTAGAAAAATAATAGATAAGTATCAAGAGTCCTTAAGGGGCATAATGTGGTGGTAACGTTTTTCCTTCGTTATGAGATAAAGGGTTTAAATCTTGTAATGTGTAAATATATAAGTAGGTTACTTTGCCGTTAGAAAAAATATATGTATCAAGATTGTATTAGTCCTAAAGGAACAAAAAGAAGGCCTGTTTAAAGCAACAATAAAAGGGTAACAAAAGGCAAAGAATAATAAGCATGGCCTTGGTAAACATATTACATATGAATACTGGAGATGGAGAATATAGCTATGCCAAGAACTCCCTGCTTCAGGTTTGAGTAATACCATAACGTTTGCATATATTTAACAATGGGTCTCATCTTCTTTGTTCTTTTTTTCTCCTTAGGAAACCGGGATAAGGAACGCTGTACCAATTTTAAAGCATTCAATCAAGGGTATAGCTAATTATGATGCCTTCAAAGATTGTATGACCGTTGCAGATTTAGGATGCTCATCTGGCACAAATACATTGTTGGTTGTCTAATATCATTGATATAGTGCATGAGGTGTGCCAAGAAAATAACCGTTAAGTACCTCAATTTCAAGTTTGTTTAAATGACCTCTTTGGAAATGATTTTAATACTATTTTCAAATCATTACCCAACTTTTATGCACATCTTAAGAAGAACAAAGGAGTAGTTTTTGGCCCTTGTTTCGTTTCGGCTGTTCCAGGTTCCTTTTATGGCAGACTATTCCCAAACAAAAGTTTGGACCTTGTCCACTGCGCTACTAGTAATCAATGGCTTTCTCAGGTACATATAATATCCAACTTGATCTTTAGTTCTCGAACTTGATATACTTATACCTTAAAGTGCTTGCACTAAAATATTTCACAAAATTTTTACGAATGCGCTCCGAGGAAGTAGTACATGGTGGAAGCATGGTTTTAACAATCCCTAGTCGAAGTTCAGTTGATCCAGCTTCTGATGATAGTTGTGCATTCTTTGAGCTACTCGGGCAATCACTTGTCGACATGGTAAAAGAGGTATATATATGTGGTTCTTTTGTATCCAATTTTGAACTAAACTATAGAAGATTATTTTGGTCAAAAGTTCTAGTTAATCTGCTATGCTTACATGACTAACTAATTAAGCTTAACTGACAAGACAGGGAATTGATTCAAGGAGCAGATATTAACTCATTCAATATCCCAGTGTATTTTCCATGTGAGGATGAAGTTAGGAACTGTTAGAAAAAACTGCTACTGTTCTGAAGACAAAATGCAAAACAGAAACAATATAACTGCAAAGAGAATAAACAAACAGAAAAAAAAAGAATCGTTAGCGTGAACCGGGCTTGTGTTTGACACAATTCCCTTAAACAGATTCGTCGTCTGTTCCCAGGTTACGCCGGTTCGAAGCAGCGCACTGCCGGACTTGCACACTTGCCTGAAACGAAACAGGAGGTGATGCTGCAGACTTCGAGAGAGAAGAGATGAGAGATTGTTGTGGTGTGTCGAAACTGATTGTCTCCATTGGGTTTTATAGTCACAGATTATAACAGCTTCTGGCCTCTCATTACTGCAGAGAATTAACAATCATCAGTTTCGAAACTGATGATTAACATAACCGAAAATAATGATAATTCTCATTAATACCGAATAATGATTTCAGTTCTAAAAAACCCATTATTAAAAGTTCAACCGTTACAGTCTCGAGTGAAGAGTGCAAAAAACCGCCACACACGGGCCCGGGTTTTTCGGAACGGCATTCGTGTCCGCAGGACGTGCGGGCGCACACGAGTTCGACTAAATCCGGTCCCAAATTTTGCAACCCCCCTGCGCACTCCCGCGTAGGGTTTATAGTAAAACATGTCATAGAGTTATATCATCTAGGAAAAACCTTTACATTATAAACAACTTCCCATTTTGTCTCCACACCAATGTGCGACAAGTATGTTTACCACATGATGTAACATCCGTCAAAAACCGGATTTACCAAACCCGCTTCGTTTATTAACCGAACAACCAGTTAAAAATTTCGTTGCGTATTTAATGCTCAAATTAATTTTAAACGATACATAATTAATAAGTACATTAGAATATAAAATTTATAATTGAAAATCTATTAAAAATAATGAAATAAAAATAAAACGCCGAAGCCGGGTTTCGATCCCGGGTCAGCCAAGCATCAGCCAAAGTCTTAACTCCCATTCACCAAACCACTCCGCCACTTGTGTTCTTTAGTAATGTATCAAAACAATTAATTCAAATATCACAATCTCGATTTCAAATCGACGCGCCCAATTCACAGTCGTCGGAAATCCCGACGATTTCGCCTTTCAATGACGGTTTCTTGTGTCTTAACGCGTATATTAACTATTACATCGGTTATAACCGATGTCCAGTCCGCGACACCAGTCATAACCGCCGGAGAAATTATTGACCAACGAATCAAGACGGTAATCGGACTAAATTCATCGATGTTCTTCCCTATAAATACACCCACAAGCTTCTGATAACCTTTTCGCTCACAATCACACAAATTCTCGACGTAATTTTACTCGCCGGAAAATCTCTGCAAGTCGCCGGAAAACCGAACCCATTTCATCACTGTGCCTTACTCTAAAAACAGAACATCTAGAGCTCATACCGAAGCCACCCACACTCACCTCAAGCTTCCTGAAGACCCTCTGCCGCAAGATACACGTCGCCGGAATAACCTGCTGTCATCGGAGTCTCGCCGGCGAAACAGGGGATCTCTGTCGGTATATCTTATACCTAATTTCTCTCATTTTTTATTAATCTCATATGTAGTTAATCACAACTTACTAAAGAAATTGATTAATTTGTCGAAACAGTCGGACATTGGTTCTGGGTTAAGTTTAACGAAGAAGATGAAGTTTTCGGTTATATATATATTTAATTTAAATCAAGTTATATCTCGGGTTAGACACACAGTCCAGCGGTGGACTGTGTGCAAATAAACACGCATACGTCCCGAGTTCGATCCTTGACACACGCACACTCGCCTTAATAAAAATGTTCCTTTTTTTAAACTGAACCGGATCCACTCACAAATAGATGTTAAGTTTAATGAAAACCGGAATAATAACCAAGATAGACACACAGTCCAGTGGTGGACTGTGTGCGAGTTTAAATCATACGTCGCGGGTTCGAGTCCAGGCTACCGCACCGGTTCTGGAAATTATCAAACTTTTTATATAATGACATAAATGAATTTATCTAGTTTGTATATAAGTATAATAAAAACCAGATTATTTACCAAGTTAGACACACAGTCCAGCGGTGGACTGTGTGCCAAACTAAACCACAGGTCCCGGGTTCGAGACCTGTGGCGAGCACCGAGTCGATACATTAAATCCTTTTTAGAATAAATGATTTTCGGATTAATTTAATTAGTATATAAATATAATTAAAAACAGAAATATTTCGGGTTAGACACGTAGCTCAGTTGGTAGAGCTGCGTGCACGCGTACGAGAGGTCACGGGTTCGAGTCTCACCCAGCGCACACATATAACCGACCGAACCGGTCAACAAGTCAACGGTCAACGGTCAACAAGTCAATGGTCAACAGTCAAAAATCAACATTTTTTTTATTACTTTTATTTATTTATTTAAATTAAAAATACTTAAAAATAACATTTTTAAAGTTAGAAAATAACCTTAAACTCACAAAAATATATCCAATAATCCTACTAAAATTGATTAATAAAATCCGCTTATTTACCGAACCATTATGTTAATATCTCGGTTAGTTTCACTCGTGGTTAAATCCAACTTCGTGCGCATTCAACATCATTAACCGAACCCACCCAATGTGAGTGAATCTTACAACTCCCCTTTTAATTACACGTTTTGGGATGTCACTTAAACTAATTCGTTTATTCAAACTCGTGCCATACCATATTATGATTTAAACTTAGAATGTAAATATTGTTTGTAGTTATGTATTACATATTGTCTAGTTGTATGCAAATCATTCATTAGGCCCATCAGTTCGTAAAACAACGCGTGCCTCAAAACTCATTCATTAGGCCCATCAGTTCCTCGTGGGAGACGGGTTGAGCAACGCGTGCCTCAAAACAATCTATTATTGTATGTGTGTGCATTATTTAATAATTAAGTGTTTTGTGAATAAGTTTACATCTATATTTACTCATATGTGGTTATGCACTTTATTCTATAATCAATTCAATAAACTTTTTCAAATGTTTTTCATAGGATTCTCTCGCCAACTTTTTGTTGATCCAAAAACCATTTTTACACATGATACAGGTGAACAGGATGAAACAAGGAAAACATAGGATTTGCCTTAGAAGAAAATAATGAAGTCTGGAAAGATTGTGTAGAACATGTTGTAATTATGATTGTATGATTTCCTTTAAATTGTAATAATAAATATGAAACGTTATAATAAATGTCATGAGCTTTGATGAAAACCCAATCATGCCCCGATCACCTTTTCCGTTGCGGGTTGGGGTGTGACACATGAGACTTTCATTCACACATCAAAAATACCAACAATCCCCCACATGAATGGAGGTCGATCTCAAAAACTACATATTTCCCATTATATTTCAGCAGTTGAATTTTGCATACGACAGGTAGGTTTTATAGTCCTGAGTTTGTTAGAAAAACTGTTACTGTTATGAAGACAGAATGCAAAACAGAAACAATATAACTGCAAAGAGAATAAACAAACAGAAAGAAAATGAATCGTTAGCGTGAACCGGGCTTGTGTTTGACACAATTCCCTTAAACAGATTCGTCGTCTGTTCCCAGGGTATGCCGATGCGAAGCAGCGCACTGCCGGACTTGCACACTTGCCTGAAACAAAACAGGAGGTGATGCTGCAGAGTTCGAGAGAGAAGAGATGAGAGATTGTTGTGGTGTGTCGAAACTGGTTGTCTCCATTGGGTTTTATAGGCACAGATTATAACAGCTTCTGGCCTCTCATTACTGCAGAGAATTAACAATCATCAGTTTCGAAACTGATGATTAACATAACCGAAAATAATGATAATTCTCATTAATACTGAATAATGATTTCAGTTCTAAAAAACCCATTATTAAAAGTTCAACCGTTACAGTCTCGAGTGAAGAGTGCAAAAAACCGCCACACGCGGGCCCGGGTTTTTCGAAACGGCATTCGTGTCCGCAGGACGTGCGGGCGCACACGAGTTCGACTAAATCCGGTCCCAAATTTTGCACCCCCTAGCGCGCTCTCGTGTAGGGTTTATGGTAAAACATGTCATAAAGTTATATCATCTAGGAAAAACCTTTACCTTATAAACAACTTCCCATTTTGTCTCCACACCAATGTGGGACAAGTATGTTTACCACATGAGACTTTCATTCACACATCAAAAATCCCAACAATCCCCCACATGAATGGAGGTCGATCTCAAAAAACTACATATTTCCCATTATATTTCAGCAATTGAGTTTTGCATACGACAGATAGGTGTTACCCTTTGAACCTTCGCTCATGAAGCGCACTTAGCCCACTGGCTCTGAGTAGACGTTGATGTCTTTGAACTCGTCTGCCATTTGTGTGGACGACAATACACAATACTCTCCCTGACAAAGTCAAGTCCTCATAGTTATGTTCGTTATGATCATGAACATGAGCCTGGTTCTGCGAAAGCCATTAAGTATTGTGCCCCAACAATACCCTTCAAAGCGACCCCACTTCTCTCTCACATAGGTGATTCATTATGTATGATTACTTTAGTCGAATCATTAAAAGCCATAGGCTTAGCCTCACACTTGTCACTTTTAGGAATGGACTAGGAAGTTTACTAAGCTTTTACAATACACTCCCTTACATATATACGCAGGGTTATCCCCCCACAGTGACCTCACTAATTCATACAATTAGGTTTTCCTATTGAACTCAGCTCTTGGGATCTTCAGTCTACTGAGTTAGGTTTCCATCATATGAACTTATATGATCCGCGATATTATCCTTTGACCTTACGTAGTCAACAGTGATAATTCCTGTAGAGATTAGTTGTCGTATCGTGTGTCACACCCTAAAAATCCACATGCGGAGTTCTACTGCGAGGCGCGTGACAAACCAGGATCACAGTCATTAGTCATATTGAACGACCACTATATGAGTTTAAAAATTTTCATGTTTGCTCATTCATGAGAAAATACTGTTTATACAATTTAGTTGCGGAAGCGTAACAATTACAAAACCATAATTGCTAATGTAACTAAAAGTGATTCTAAAAGTTTGATGAAATCAATGCGACTCCGAAATGCATCCTAGTCCTGATATGTGCTACCTTAGCAACCTGAGAAAACATGTAAAATCAAGTCTCAACAATAATGATGAGTGAGTTCACATGATTTAGTTCACAAGTTTAAACATAAGGGTTTCCCCATTGGTTCAACCCTGAACCAGTGTCTCATAAGTTACCTTGATCCAACCTGAATCAGATTAATATTATGTAGTTTAGCAGTTCATGTTATATGTTTAGGTAGCTAGCCTAGGTCATGTCAACAAAGTGTTCGATCCGAAGCTGACGTTGCTGCCCCTGTTGTGCCAGGCCTATCACCAACCATGGCTAAAAAGTTAGGCAAATTCTACACTCGTGACCATCAACGTTCGGTCTAACTGGCGCGACCAGTTCGAGTGGGGCTTGTCGGGCCCAGTAGTACTACTAAAAATTCCCTCGCTATAATCCAATACTAACGACATCGTAAGTGTTAAGGGGACTGACATGTGATATATGCTCCCTTGTGACCATAACCGTATAACATAACTCTAAATAGAAAGGCGTTACTGTACCGTGATTGTATGCCACCCATACATCACTGTAACGTGTACATGTTTTAAATAGGAAGACGCTACTGTACCGTAATATATTCAACCCATATATCACTGTAACGTGTACATGTTTTCTCCCCCTGTGTTTAGTAAACGTTTAAAGAAATAGGGGCCGTGAACTCACCTTAAGTTGCTCGGTTAGATAAATGCAAAACAAGTAAATGATGGAACCGCTAATCACGTCCTATTATGTCAACCGGTTCAAAGTTAGTGTGTGAACGCACACTGACACAAAACCCTACGCGTAACTAGCACACCGTACGAAACACGTAATGACAAGTTCAAAACCATAATCATGCATGCAAGGTGTCACTATACGAAATAACGACCAACAACTTGTCACAAACACAGGATAGCACATACATCACTTAGATACACACAAATGTAAGTTACCATGTTTTAGCTTATACATTCATAACTGGGCTATTTTCGGGAATTTTTATAAAATAGTTCCCACGTTACAAAAATTCCAATTTTTTTACAGATGGTGTCAATTAGACTGTTGTGTAAAATTTTCTAGTCCTAATTCCTTACCAATTATTTACAAGAATTTATTTACTAGGCTGCAGTCAGATTCGTCACTTTCTGACTGCAGTCCACGGGAAAAATCATTTAAAAATACTCGTTTGTCCGATTGACGAAATTCCAGTTGGAGGTTTTTCTGAACACCTAGGAGTATCTACTGCATAAATTTCGTGACTTAACTCTTTTCGGATTACAGGTTAGGATAGAAAACATTACGTGCATTTTCTGCAGAAAAAACGCAGCTTCAGCTGCTGCACGAAATCACTAATTTAAAATAGTAAACGACTTCAAAAAAAATGTGATTCCGATGCCATTAGAAGAGTTTTTCGAAAACGTATGTTTTAAGCTTTAGAAAATCAATTGTTCGACTTATAACGGTTTGTTTATAGCCAACTGAAGTTGGCTGTCTTCGCGCATCAGCTTCCTGTTTAGCCCTAAAACTCCACCCAAAACCCTCCTAATGATCAGCACGACTTATGATAACGATTCGCAGCAGGTTATACTTTAATTATCATGCATCTATATTCATAATATCAAAACGCTAAGCATATATCATGATATTTCTATAGAAAATGAAGCCAACGACTTTTACACTCAAACCTATCATCACAACCGCAAGAATTCGCTTATTCATCCGAACTAATCATACACAACAACGCTTTTTATATCACAATCATACAATCACATAATCATGATCAAGGCTTCACAAAAACATAACATGAATCTAATACAATCAAAAACCCTAACCTTAAACGATGGAGACTAGCAAACCGGGCAAGACTTGAATCGATTCGAGGGAGTGTTGGTTGTTTTGCGCGACCTAGAGGGGGGGTTGTTGCTGCCGTCGTACACAAGGGAGGGGAGAGGGAACTAGGGTTTGCAAATTCTTTTTTTTTAACCTCCATGCATACATACGTATACATAACTAAGGGGCCAAGGGAGGGGGCGGTTTGGGCTAGTTTTTGGGCCGAGAGGGAGAGGGTGGCGGGTTGGGTTTGTTTGGTTACGAAATCGAATCGTTTCACAAGCTCGGTTCGGTTCGGCTATTTTTTTAAATCGTTAAATAACTACATATATTACAACTCGACAATCTATTCGCGACACGAAGTTTATAACTATTAAATCACGTAATCGGAGCGTGACACGATAAATCCACAAACGTCTAATAACACATAGCACGTAATTCAGATACGACTCGCTAAAATTCTCAAACATCGTGTATTCTCGGAATACTAAAGTTAGCGTAATTATAGCGTGCGCGTAATTAATTCTCCAAATTAAATTAGCGTAGGAATAAATAATGATGAAGTGGCGCGTTTAAAATACCTGAAAAAACCGAGATGTCACATTATCCCCATATTGAAAGAATTTTCGTCCCGAAAATTGAGTAAACGCGGTTAAGCATGCAAACGTACGAAAGTTCAGTTTGTTAGAATGGTACAAGAAAATCCAGGCTGTCACATCATCCCCATTTTAATAGAATTTTCATCCCGAAAATTGAATAAGCACGAGTTTAAAAAGTGTTAGAGCTAGGGGATATTTTCGAGTTGCCACATTCTTCTCCAGTTAAAAGAATTTCGCCCCAAAAATTCAGTTCGCGCTACTTGGATTTTGTGATTCGGTTGCAAAAAGGTGAGGATATTTGTCTTTCGTTTGATCCTCTCTTGCCCAAGTGTACTCCGGTCCATGCTTAGAGTTTCAACGAACCTTGACAATCGGTATTTTACTATGTCTTCGTGTTTTGACCTCTCAGTCCATAATTTCGATTGGTTCTTCAATGAATCGCAGTTGTTCATCCACATGGATCTCATCCAGTGGAACGGCTAAAGTTTCATCTGAAAGACACTTCTTCAGATTTGAGACGTGAAAAACGTTGTGAACTCCACTGAGTTCATCGGGAAGGTTCAACTCATAAGCTACAGGACCGATTTTCTTTGTTATTTCAAACGGGCCAACATACCGTGGGTTTAGTTTACCTCTTTTGCCAAAACGAATCACGCCCTTCCAAGGTGAGACTTTAAGTGGCACTCGCTCCATAACCTGGAACTCGATAGGTTTCCTACGCTTATCAGCGTAGCTTTTCTGGCAATCACGAGCTGCCGTCATTCGTTGTCGGATTTGGGCAATCCTTTCCATTGTGTCGATAACGAGTTTCTGGGCCAGTGATATGGCTATCGCCAACTTCTGTCCAGCATAGAGGTGATCGGCATTTCCGCCCGTACAAAGCCTCGACAGAACAGCCTTGATGTTGGCGTGGTAATTATTGTTGTATAAAAACTCCACTAAAGGTAGATGTCTTTCCCAGCCGTTACCAAAGTCAATAACACATGCTCGAAGCATGTCTTCTAGAGTCTGGATGGGGCATTCAGTTTGCCCATCCCTCTGAGGGTGATAAGTTATACTAATGTCTAGACGTGAGCCAGAGGATTTGTGCATCGCCTGCCACAAATCAGATGCAAAGCGCGGGTCACGATTGGAAATGATAGAAGTTGGCACTCCGTGCCTAGCGACTACTTCCTTCAAATTGATATCTGCGAGTGTAGGAAACTTGTTAGTTTTCTTGATTGCCAGATTGTGTGCAGACTTTGTCAGTCGATCGACAATCACCCAGATGGTGTCGTTTCCTCGCTGGGATCTGGGTAAGCCAGTGACGAAATCCCTGGAAATTTGATCCCATTTCCATGTTGGGATCTCTGTTTGTTGAAAGTCCTGACCGCTTTTGGTATTCAACCTTAACCCTAGCACAGGTCAAGCGTTTACTAACATAAGTCGCTATGTTAGCTTTCGTGTGGGGCCACCAGTACAAGGTCTTGAGGTCCTGATACATCTTGTCAGAACCAGGATGCACCGAGTAAGGAGACTTGTGTGCTTCATCGATCACAAACTCGCGTAAGTTTCCATAGAATGGGGCCCATACACGTTCCATGAAGTAATAAATGTCGTCTTCCTTGCATTCAAGTTTCTTCTCCATGCCCAGTAGGGATTCTGCATTGAGGTTCTCTTCCTTCAATGCTTCAATCTGAGCGTCACGAATCTGGGTAGGAAGACTGGAGTGGATAGAAAGTTGTAACGCACGTACACACTTAGGTTTGGTATCCATATGACTGAGGGCATCGGCCACCACGTTGGCCTTGCCTGGATGATACTAGATCACGCACTCATAGTGGTTGAGGAGTTCGACCCATCGACGTTGTCGCATGTTTAGCTCCTTCTGATCGAAGACATGCTGGAGACTCTTGTGATCGGTGTAGATGGTGCACCTGGTACGGTGCAGGTAATGTCTCCTTATCTCGAGTGCAAACACTACTGCTCCTAAACTCCTAAACCGTGGGTTGTGTAGTTCTTTTTCGTGAACCTTGAGTTGGCATGATCACGTAAGCGATGACTTTCTCATGTTGCACCAACACGTAACTTAGTCCTTGGATAGACACGTCACAATAAACAATGAAATTGTTTGTGCCTTCTGGTAACGAAAGAATGGGTGTACTATAGAGTTTCACCTTCAACTGTTGAAACACGGATTACTGAGCAGTCTTTCGAGTTAGAGTTGCGAGGGTTTGTGCCTAAGGTCAAGAAAAGCAGGCTTCGCAACGTCAAAAGTGGTTCGTTAGAAGCTAAACATAAGGTTGTTTATGTGGTAGGGGCTCCATGGTAAGGGGTATGTATCGTTCGGATTCCTACTAGTTCTTGGAGTAGATTCGGATGTTGTCAAAGAAAACAAGTGGCATATTATTCAAGGTAGGCTAAATTCGAATGTCGTGACTAGGAACCTGTCTCGTTCGTAATGAGTTCTAAGGATAGTTTTCGTGATACCTCCATATCTGTGATATTCATGGCCCATTGCTCCTCGAGTAACGTTCGTAGAGAGTAACCCCTCCAAGCGAGAGTTCGCGAAGAATGTTGTTAGGATAAGGATCATAGAATCCGGGAAGTATATCCCGAATGGATGTGGAAACATGTAAAAAGGGTAGTCGTAATCGAGGCGTAAGCGTGTCAGGATCCGTAACAGAGGTTTACTTGATGTCAGGGGTATAGCTGGTCGTATACAAGTTTGCATAAGGTTAAAAAAATGAAAAACGCCATTTGACAAAAAGGGGTGTCACGTGGATATATTAATCATAACAAGAATTTACCATCGAAGAATGGTTGCCGCACGAGTTAATAGTGTTAAGATTCATTGAAACCTCCGTCTAATTTGTCGGGCTCGCCCACACGCGAAGGATGAATAATTCACTTTGATCCTTGAACTTAGATGAGTGTGCAATTTATCGTGTCGGTAAGCAACCAAATTCAGAGGAGTTTCCTTAGGTCGTGTGAATGAATCTAAAATATGCCTGTGTAGTCAAGAGGTTTCAAAGAAAGGACGCGAAAAACATGTTTAAGAGGCTATGATCGTATCAACAATTCATCACCATCCTCAAGGTTTCAAGAAGTGATCACCAAGGATAAAAAAGACAAGTTCACCGAGTTCTTAAAAAAAATTGAACACATATTTGATGGGAGATTATGCGTAAAGTTTCGAAGATGTAGTGCGACCACGACAATGGGGTGGGAGATTTGTCTACGTCGTCAACAGTAACTAACTGTCGCATTAAACAGTAAGCATCGATCAGTGCAATGGCTAGGAGATAGACTAGCTCAGAAGGGAAAACTGTTATGGAATAACTATCCTAGCAATACGAGGAGTAAGATTATTGTTTATGCCATTGTGTTTATCTGGGTGTTGAATAACTTACATCTTGTCTTCTGATGTCCATAAGATGATGGGACCATTTTGTGGAAATCCGTTTGTAGGGTTGGATATGTTGCAATGTTCATCATGTTAGACTTAAGATTAGCAACAGGACCGAGTATAAGGGGTCAAAGGAGATTTTATAGTTAAGGCAAGGAATAAGGTGTGAGCGTACGAGAGATTCTTCATAATTCGTTTATATGCTGATGTTGAAGGGTTTACCCTACGATTTCTGATAGGGTTTCAATCGACATAATAGGTTCTGATTAGAATCTTAGTTCACTAAGACTCGTACATGAGAAAAAGAAAATAAATAAATAAATAATAACGAGGGATTCCATTGACGATAGCTTAATGTGTCTACAAAGATCTTAAATCTAATTGTTGCGTCCATCAACTGCTGGACAAGTTTAACGACACCAGTTAGTCGTTGAATGAGTTACGAGAGATTCTATTGACAGTGGAAGTTTTAAATATGAGATTCACAGGTTAGGACAATTTATCCACACACAGGGTTACACAAGGGTTCACATACATCGCAAATTACTATTACGTGAGCACCCGTAATGATAAGTTGGTTTGCATGTTCACCCTAGTTCCATCTATCTTGTGTCAAAATGTCCCTCAGATCTAATTTTTCGAGTACAAAGCGTTGTCAAAATGATAGAGTTATCAAAAGCTTAGTCAATAATCCAAATGTTGATAAACTCAGAGCTATATCAGAAAGAGTAATGTGGGATCAATTGATCTGAGGATCTACTCAAGTTGAAACACACCATGAGAATCCATTCCAACGGATTGTAGAGGTAAGAGTGCGCATGGAACAAACATGCACATGAATTGTGACTTCAAGAAATGAAACTGGTTCATTAACGTAGGTTACCAGAAAAAGCAAGGCAACCGTTCCACCATCCGAGTCAGGTTAGAGTTCAGGTGTGCAATAGGCAAATTGTTCTTAGTTTCGTGGTCAATCATTCTCTCGAAGAATATCAACCAAAGATGTAGAATCGTGGATCGGGAAAAATGATGACATCTCGATGTCAATGGTTTCTGCAATACATGTGCAACGAACTGCCCTAACGCAGGGTGCCTCACGCCAGGGCCACCTGCTCGGGTTGAAAGAAAGTAGAACTAGTGGGGCCGGGGTAATGTCGTTGGTTGGTAGAGAAAGGACTCGTTTTCGATAACTCCCAAGAGATATGCATCAATGTTGTATGTCGTCCCAATCATGGACTTGAGAAAGCTCACCATACCCGATAGTACCATCGGAAGGCTTAAGCTAGTGTTTTGCTCATCTGTGTGGTGTAGGAAGAAGTATAGATGATTGTGATGGGAAACGCTCCTCTAGAGGTTCCGTCTCATGGCCCTCAGATAGGAGTAGATTCACGTTGTTGCCGATCCCACGAACATCGCCACTACGGATGAAGATACAAAGAGTTTGGTGTGTTCCTCGTCAGTAGAGGGTTAAATGGATGATGTCGACATGCCTACAATTTCAATGTAAGTTTTGATGCGATTACATAGGCATATCATGTATGAGTGTTCTTGTATATCAGGTATGTGTGTTTGTGTTGGTGTGTGACTAATGCATTGTCTAAGGCTATAGACTAAGTCTACTCTCTAATGCAAACCTAGTTCACTATAACCATTGGCTCTGATACCAATCTGTCACACCCTCAAAATCCACATGCGGAGTTCTACTGCGACGCGCGTGACAAACCAGGATCACATTCATTAGTCATACTGAACGACCACTATATGAGTTTAAAAATTTCATGTTTGCTCATTCATGAGAAAATATTGTTTATACAATTTAGTTGCGGAAGCGTAACAATTACAAAACCATAATTGCTAATGTAATTAAAAGTGATTCTAAAAGTTTGATGAAATCAATGTGACTCCGAAATGCATCCTAGTCCTGATATGTGCTACCATAGCAACCTGAGAAAACATGTAAAATCAAGTCTCAACAATAATGATGAGTGAGTTCACAGGATTTAGTTCACAAGTTTAAACATAAGTGTTTTCCCACTGGTTCAACCCTGAACCAGTGTCTCATAAGTTACCCTGATCCAACCCGAATCAGATTAATATTATGTAGTTTAGCAGTTCATGTTATATGTTTAGGTAGCTAGCCTAGGTCATGTCAACAAAGTGTTCGATCTGAAGCTGACGTTGCTGCCCCTGTTGTGCCAGGCCTATCACCAACCATGGCTAAAAAGTTAGGCAAATTCTACACTCGTGACCATCAACGTTCGGTTAACTGGTTGGGGCTTGTCGGGCCCAGTAGTACTACTAAAAATTCCCTCGCTATAATCCAATACAAACGGCATCGTAAGTGTTAAGGGGACTGACATGTGATATATGCTCCCTTGTGACCATAACCATATAACATAACTCTAAATAGAAAGGCGTTACTGTACGTGATTGTATGCCACCCATACATCACTGTAACGTGTACATGTTTTAAATAGGAAGACGCTACTGTACCGTAATATAATCAACCCATATATCACTGTAACGTGTACATGTTTACTCCCCCTGTGTTTAGTAAACGTTTAAAGAAATAGGGGCCGTGAAACTCACCTTAAATTGCTCGGTTAGATAAATGCAAAAGAAGTAAATGATGGAACCGTTAATCACGTCCTATTATGTCAACCGGTTCAAAGTTAGTGTGTGAACGCACATTGACACAAAACCCTACGCGTAACTAGCACCGTACGAAACACGTAACGACAAGTTCAAAACCATAATCATGCATTCAAGGTGTCACTATACGAAATAACGACCAACAACTTGTCACAAACACAGGATAGCACATACATCACTTAGATACACACAAATGTAAGTTATCATGTTTCAGCTTATACATTCATAACTGGGCTGTTTTCGGGAATTTTTATAAAATAGTTCCCACATTCCAAAAATTCCAATTTTTTTTTACAGATTGTGTCAATTAGACTCTAGAATTTTGTGTAAAATTTTCAAGTCCTATTCAAAAATTTATTTACTAGGATGCAGTCAGATTCGTCACTTTCTGACTGCAGTCCACGGGAAAAATCATTTAAAAATACTCGTTTGTCCGATTGACGAAATTCCAGTTGGTGGTTTTTCTGAACACCTAGGAGTATCTACTGCATAAATTTCGTGACTTAACTCTTTTCGGATTACAGGTTAGAACTGAAAACATTACGTGCATTTTCTGCAGAAAAAACGCAGCTTCAGCTGCTGCACGAAATCACTAATTTAAAATAGTAAACGACTTCAAAAAAATGTGATTCCGGTGCCATTAGAAATTTTTTTTCGAAAACGTATGTTTTAAGCTTTAGAAAATCAATTGTTCGACTTATAACGGTTTGTTTACATCCAACTGAAGTTGACTGTCTTCGCGGATCAGCTTACTGTTTAGCCCTAAAACTCTACCCGAAACCCTCCTAGTGATCACCACGACTTATGATAACGATTTGCAGCAGGTTATACTTTAATTATCATGCATCTATATTCATAATATCAAAACCCTAAGCATATATCATGATATTTCTATAGAAAACGCAGCCAACGACTTTTACACTCAAACCTATCATCACAACCGCAAGAATTCGCATATTCATCCGAACTAATCATACACAACAACGCTTTTTATATCACAATCATAAAATCACATAATCATGATCAAGGCTTCACAAAAACATAACATGAATCTAATACAATCAAAAACCCTAACCTTAAACGATGGAGACTAGCAATCCGGGCAAGACTTGAATCGATTCGAGGGAGTGTGGGCTGTTTTGCGCGACCGAGAGGGGGGCTGTTGCTGCCGTCGCACACAAGGGAGGGGAGAGGGAACTAGGGTTGCAAATTCTTTTTTTTGAACCTCCATGCATACATACGTATACATAACTAAGGGGGCGGTTTGGGCTAGTTTTTGGGCCGAGAGGGAGAGGGTGGCGGGTTGGGTTTGTTTGGTTACGAAATAGAATCGTTTCACAAGCTCGGTTCGGTTCGGCTATTTTTTTTAAAAATCGTTAAATAACTACATATATTACAACTCGACAATCTATTCGCGACACGAAGTTTATAACTATTAAATCACGTAATCGGAGCGTGACACGATAAATCCACAAACGTCTAATAACACGTAGCACGTAATTCAGATACGACTCGCTAAAATTCTAAAACATCGTGTATTCTCGGAATACTAAAGTTAGCGTAATTATAGCGTGCGCGTAATTAATTCTCCAAATTAAATTAGCGTAGGAATAAATAACGATAAAGTTGCGCATTTAAAATACCTGAAAAACCGGGATGTCACATCGTGTTATGTCTACGTCTGATATGTCTGTTCCTACCATTATACATTGTGCTACGAGCTCTGCCAAGTGCCGATTGGCTATCACAATGTATACAAATGGCCGATGCCGGCTTAGGCCATCCTGGTATATCCTCAACAAATTGACGTAGCCACTCTGCCTCTGCACCTGCTTTATATAAAGCGATGAACTCTGATTCCATCATGGATATAGCAATAACCGTTTGTTTTAACGATTTCCGTGATATAGCAGCACCTCCAAGTGTGAATACATACCCACTTGTTGCTCTGGAATCATTCGTGTCAGATATCCAATTTGCATCGTAGTGTCCTTCTATAACTGAATGATATCTTTCATAATGCAACCCGAATTCCCGAGTATATCTTAAGTAGCAAAGCAACCGAGTAATACAGTTCCAATGCATTGAACTTGGGTTGCTCGTGTATCTACTTAGTTTGCTTACAACATATGCTATGTCGGGTCTAGTACAACTCATGAGATACATCAAGCTACCAATAATTCTTGAGTATTCCAACTGGTTTACAGGTTCACCTCTATTCTTGGCTAGATGTTGACTCGTGTCAAGTGGAGTTCTAGCTTCATTAGAGTCATTTGCATTGAACTTCTCAAGAATTTTGTCCACATAGTGGGATTGACTTAAAACAAGTCCACTTTAGGTTCGTGTGATTTTGACCCCTAAAATCGCATCCGCAAGACCCATGTCTTTCATGTCAAAATCTTGCCTTTAGCATGTTCTTTGTAGATTTTATGATTTTGTCATCACTACCAGCAATGAGCATATCATCTACATATAGACACAAAATGACATATCCATCAGATGTGTCCTTCACATACACACACTTGTCACATTCATTGATTTTGAACCCAGCATCAAGCATGACATGATCAAACTTTTGGTGCCATTGTTTTGGAGCTTGTTTCAATCCATACAAGGATTTTACAAGTTTACACACTTTCTTTTCTTGCCCAATAGCTGTAAAGCCTTCGGGTTGCTCCATATAGATTTCTTCCTCTAGATTTCCATTCAGGAAAGCTGTTTTCAAATCCATTTGGTGAACTTCCAAATTTCTAATGGCGGCAATGGCAAGCACCAACCTGATGGATGTTATTCGCGTAACTGGCGAATATGTATCAAAGTAATCTAAACCTTCTCGTTGCTTATATCCTTTGATAACCAACCTTGCCTTGTACTTATCGATGGTTCCATCTGGCTTCATCTTCTTCTTGAAGATCCATCGATATCCTAGTGGTTTACATCCTTGAGGAAGATCCACTAGTTCCCAAGTATGGTTTTGTAAGATAGAGTCTATCTCACTTTTGATTGCCTCCCTCCACCGAGGTCCTTCTGAGGAATGCACCGCTTGTTGGTACGTTTTAGGTTCATCTTCTACCATATAGGTAAGAAACTCAAGGCCAAAGGATTTTTCAGTCCTTTGCCATTTACTTTTCCTGAATTCAACTTCCTCAGTCATAGATTGTTCTCGAGGTTCATCGTTTTCAACCTCACGCTTAGGAACACTTTCCTCAACCGGTCTAGAAGAACTCGGTTCACTTTTATCTAAGCGAGGGAACACATGTTCAAACCATGATGCATCCTTAGATTCCATTATGGTGCCTTTGCATATTCCAGGGTTCTTAGAATCATGCACAAGAAAACGATAAGGACCATAAGGACGAGTATATCTAATAAACACACAATCAACTGTTTTGGGTCCAATTAGTAGCCGCTTTGGTGGTGTGACCACCACCTTAGCTAGTCACCCCACACTTTCAAGTATTTATATGGTGGTTTCTTGCCCGTCCACAATTCATACGGCGATACATCCTTTTTCTTATTTGGTATCATGTTCCACACATAATTCGCCGATAAGATTGCTTCCCCCTCATGTTTTGGTTTACACCAGAACTTATCATCATGGCATTCATCATTTCTTTCAATGTGCGATTTTTCCGTTCCGCTATGCCATTTGATTGAGGGGAGTAAGGAGCCGTGAGTTCATGTATGATTCCATTTTTTGCACACACATCAATGAAAGGTGAAACATATTCACCTCCTCGGTCGCTCCTTACGATTTTGATTTTCCGATTTAGTTGATTCTCAACTTCGGCTTTGAACAAGATGAACTTGTCAATCGCCTCGTCCTTACTCTTAAGTAAGTACACGTATCAATACCTTGTACTATCATCAATAAATGTGATGAAGTACTTGTTCCCACCACAAGTAGGAATTGCTTTTAGATCACATACATCAGTATGGATCATCTCGAGGGGTTCGGTGATTCGTTCGACCTTTTTGAATGACGTTTTCGTTTGTTTTGCTTCTACGCATGTTTCACATTTATTAATTGAGTCGATATCGAATGTTGGTATGCAATCAAGTTTAATTAAACGACTAATGGAATTAAAATTAACATGAACTAGTCTACCATGCCAAAGATTAGAAGACTCAATCAAGTAAGTAGAACTAGTAGTAGCGTTTTCATTCATTGCGTTCACAACCATTACATTGAGTTTGAACATTCCATTGAGGGCATAGCCCTTACCAACATACACATCATTTTTGGTCAACACGACCTTATCCGACTCAATCACCATTTTGAACCCAAACTTGTTCAACTGCCACCCCGACACAAGGTTCTTACGTATTTCTGGAACATACAACACATTGGTCAATGTGAGTTCTTTTCCAGGAGTCATCTTCAAAATCACGTTACCCTCGCCATTAATCTCTGCCGTGGCGGAGTTTCCCATAAAAACATTTTCGCCACTAGCCACCTCCTTGAAGGTGTTGAAAAGGCTTTTGTCAGAACACACATGACGGGTAGCTCCCATATCGACCCACCAATCCTTGTTATTTTGCCCAACCAAATTAACTTCGGTCACCAGAATCGAAAGATCCATGACCATGGCAACAAAGTTGTCGACTTCATGAACCATGTTCACTTGTCGAGCAGTTTCTTTCTTGGGAAGCTTACATTCACTGGCCTTGTGGCCTTGTTTCTGACAATTATAACAAGTTCCAAGAAACTTCTTTTTCCCAACGCCCCCTTTTGGGCCAAGGTTGGGGCGTTTCCCATGACTCTTCTTTTCACCTTTTCCACTGTCTTTGTTTCTTCCCTTTGAAGATTGGCCATGTTCAACAAGATTGGCCTTCACTGTTTCAGGACCATCAATCTTTTTCAAGGCCACTTTGTTATCTTCTTCAATACGAAGACGAACAACGAGATCTTCAATGGTCATCTCTTTTCGCTTGTGCTTGAGATAGTTCTTGAAATCAACCCAACTTGGTGGTAGCTTCTCGATCATCGCCGCAACTTGGAATGTGTCCCTAAGCACCATTCCTTCGGCATGATAATCATGAAGAATAGTTTGTAGTTCTTGGACTTGACTCATGACAGTATTAGAGTCTATCATTTTAAAGTCCAAGAACTTAGCTACCACGAATTTCTTGATGCCCGCATCTTCAGTTTTATACTTCCGATCCAAAGATTCCCAAAGTTCTTTGGCAGTCTTGGCTTTACTATACACATTGTATAGTGTATCCACCAGACCATTCAAAAAGAAGTTTCGGCACAAGAAATCCGAAAGCTCCCAAGCATGCATAGCGCTCACAGATTGAGCATCCCTGTCCCTTTCCTCAAGATGGGGTTTGGGTTCAGTCAAGAACCTTGCCAGATTCAGCGTGGTCAGATAAATGAACATATTTTGCTGCCACTGTTTGATATTCACACAATTGAATTTCTCTGGCTTTTCAGCATGTGTTACTGTGTTAGGCAGCGGTGCAACCAGACCGGTCGTAACAGCAACAGCGGAAGTCATGACAGCAGTCAGGACTGTAGAAACAGCAGTGGTGACAGCAGGTGTTTCCATTCTGAAAGTAAACATAACACATGAACAATTAGTAAGATAATCTATTTAAGTTTGTTAGAAAAAAAACTGCTACTGTTCTGAAGACAGAATGCAAAACAGAAACAATATAACTGCAAAGAGAATAAACAAACAGAAAGAAAAAGAACCGTTAGCATGAACCGGGCTTGTGTTTGACACAATTCCCTTAAACAGATTCGTCGTCTGTTCCCAGGGTACGCCGGTTCGAAGCAGCGCACTGCCGGACTTGCACACTTGCCTGAAACGAAACAGGAGGTGATGCTGCAGAGTTCGAGAGAGATGAGATGAGAGATTGTTGTGGTGTATCAAAACTGGTTGTCTCCATTGGGTTTTATAGGCACAGATTATAACAGCTTCTGGCCTCTCATTACTGCAGAGAATTAACAATCATCAGTTTCGAAACTGATGATTAACATAACCGAAAATAATGATAATTCTCATTAATATTGAATAATGATTTCAGTTCTAAAAAACCCATTATTAAAAGTTCAACCGTTACATTCTCGAGTGAAGAGTGCAAAAAACTGCCACACGCGGGCTCGGGTTTTTCGGAACGGCATTCGTGTCCTCAGGACGTGCGGGCGCACACGAGTTCAACTAAATCCGGTCCCAAATTTTGCACCCCCCTGCGCGCTCGCGTGGAGGGTTTATGGTAAAACATGTCATAAAGTTATATCATCTAGGAAAAACCTTTACCTTATAAACAACTTCCCATTTTGTCTCCACACCAATGTGGGACAAGTATGTTTACCACACGAGACTTTCATTCACACATCAAAAATCCCAACAGGAACATTATTGAATCCGAGGGATCATTTTCCGTTGGAAACTTGAATGTTTTTAAAGTCAATTGGGATCCACATGACACGGATTACACAAACATGAATGATTCTAATGAGCTCAAACAAGTCCATGGGAAAAACACATCAAAAGTGGTTAGAGTGGCTCTTGAACCATTCTTGGTTTCACATTTCGGAAATTCCATCATTCATGTGTTATTTAAGAAGTATGCGAAACATGTGGCCGACTATCTATCAAAGAAGAAAACAAGACACTTTTTCTTAACCATTTCATTGACCAAAAAATGAATGGTTCATGTGTTCAAATTAAACTTTAATGGTTTCTTGTAATGATATATGAATTCTCATCATTGTATACATCATGAACCATCTATATATGAAGGATTGAAGGTATTGTTAATTTGGTTAATATGGACATGTTTCTTAAGTAAAAGAATTTCCACTCACTTGCAACATTTTGAAACCAATTTAGGTTAGTTGATATATAATATCGGATTTTAACATGCTAACAAATATCGTTTCATTCAAATATGATAGTCAGACCCTTTGACCGTCACAAATTTGTAAGTAATGTCCCATCAAAATGTTTAACAAAATTTATGACCTATGGCCTACGCAAAATGATGTAGGAATGTAATAAAGCAAATATTCAGAAGTACCCGGAAATTCTAAGGTATATATGCATTCTCATGTTCATCCATCCACTTTCTTTGATGCATAGTTGTCTTGAGATGGCGTGATTCATCTCCACCACCAATTATATATACATGCATTCGTAGCCATCCCCGAAAATTCTCTAAATATTTTAGGCGAGTAACAAATACGGCCTCTATTGGGCCAATTTAAATGGGTTTAAACCTTAAATAGGTTTAATTTTAAACAATTGGACGAGAGACACGGATTGAATCAAGTTTAAAATATAAAATAGTATTTTATATTTTTTACATAGTTTTTGTAACCGATATTAGAGTGTGATATTTCTTAAATACAACGAGGATATCTTTATTTATATTTTTGTATTATTGTAGATTAAAGGTGAACCTAATCCTTACATAAAATAACTATAAAGTAGCCGAGTTTCTAACCTTACATAAAATAATAATAAAAAAAGTATTATAAGATCATTGGTCTTTTTCGCTCAGATTTTATTAAGATTTTGTGTCAATTCGTATATACAATATAACACTCGTTAGATTTTCGGGCACTTGATTGCGGGCCTTTCGTCATTATTGACCCGGTTCATTATTATACCAGTATCGTACTGGCACTCAGCATAACAATCGACATGTGTGCTACATTGATTGAAAACTCGGTCGGTATCGATTCATTACGGTACCTATATCAAAAAAATACTTTATTACGAATATAACTCTGTGTTCAATGAATTTTATACCGTGGCATCAAGAGAACTATAAAATTGAATTTGGTATCCGTACCGATATTGTTTGGTCGGTATATGTTCAGTTTGTGATCATAAAAAATCCTACTATATATAACTCATTTGAATAGAACTTTATCGAATCGTACATGATAATAAGCACATATATTCGGAATTTTACAAAACGTTAACATTATCGGTAATATTAAATAAAAAAAATCACTAAAAGTTAGAACTAAATAAATATATTTAAGGTTAAAAGTAAATATAACAACAATTTATTATTCAATTAAAAAAATATAAGAAAAAAACTATTTATTATTATAAAACTCAAATTACTATTTTATATATATTACACTTAAAAAAGAAAATGGTCTTATGTAATTTAATTCAAGTGTTTTACGCTTTATATTTCGTGATTCTTGTTTATGTTTTATTTAAAGAACAAACTCTCAATTATTAGTTATTATATTAGTGTATTTTCTCACGCTATACAGCGGGAACTCAGTCTACGATATCAGTTTGGTTTGTTATAGCACCGATACTCGCTATAGTTATCAAAAGAGAGAACTAAAAAATATAAAATGGTCATATACTCAAAAGATATCGACACCTGTTATATATCGATCAAAAACCATCAAATCGAATATCATCGCTACCTTCCATTAATACCAATATTGGTACCTATATTATTTGATTGTAATCGATTCAGTTAATACCGATTCACAAAAAATTTATACCAAATTAGATGAATACTTATTAAATAAAATACTATGAACTACAGATCAAGAAAAAACGTATAAGAAAAGAAAAAGAAAATAACGTTGAAAACATCTTTGTGGGATCCATGCCTGTGAAATCTGATGGAACAATTGTCCTCGTGACATACAAGTAGAAATTTGCAGACAGGGTATATTTTATACTAGGTTATAAACCTGTCTACTCCAAAGAAATGAGTACAAAAAATTATGCAATTAAAAACATTTACAATAAACAATTACATATAACATTATATGTAAATAAAAATTTATAAATTATTTTTACATTATAATTTACAAACCTATTAATATAAATGCGAATTACTAATATCTAGAACGTTCTTTGTAGATAATATTGGCTGTCCAACTTGTATGATGAACGTATTCATCAGTTTAAGTTCAATTAACTTTTGACTCTAAAAAAATCAAGTAAAGGTCATATGAAAACACTCATTATTTTAAAAATAAATCAACTCAGGATATTGATAATTAGTAAATTTTTTTAAATGACACATACAACAAGAGAAAATGTATTGTTTAATTTCATGTAATGCATTGGGGCTATATACATGACAATGTGAAATGAAAAGTATGCGTATTGATTGATTTTTTTAATTGTCTTTTTAAGTTATATATATTTTAATAGTCTAATATATTATTAAATTAAATAGTAAACTTGTTATTTTCTGGGTAATTGTATTGTATATAAAGATTTTAAATATAAAATTAAGGGGAATTGACCTGTAATAATCCCACATAAATCTTATTGGCCATTAATAATTCCACCTTAGAATAGTCCCCCCACCAGTTCTACCTTTTACCTATTTTTCCTACAATGGTCTCTCGTTAAAAAAACTTAACGGAGTTAAGCTTTTTTCCAAATTACAAATAGATTTTTTAGGGCTTTTGATCAGAACGATGATACGGGTCCGTTGATGTAAAACTTACTTCGAAATGATGCTCCAAGTGACTTGATTTTGGTTAATTGGAAATTTAAACACCCGAATTAAAGCGTCGTTTTCATCGTTTGGAGCACCGTTTCGAGGCAAGTTTACATCAATGGACTCGTATCGTCGTTCTAATCAAAAGCCCTAAGAATTTGTTTGTAATTTGGAAAAAAACTTAACTCCGTTAAGTTTTTTTAACGGGGGACCATTGTAGGAAAAATAGGTGAAATGTGTGACTGGTGGGGGGAATATTCTGAGATGGGATTATTAATGGCCAATAAGGTCTAGATGAGATTATTACAAGCCAATTTCCCTAAAATTAAATTACAGATAATAAAAGAAAATTAGTTTAGAGATAATTTATAACTAAACTGTAAAAAAAATAAATTATAGATGATAACAAAATTAGTTTAGAGATAATTTATAGCATATTTATACTAGTTTGGTTCAAATTTCTCTACTTTAATCCTGTGTATTACATCGGTTGATAAATTTAATTTTATATAACTTGTAATAGAATTTGTTAATATATAAAATCATCAAGATATGTATTTAAAAAATAAACATTATTTCTTTCAACTGCGTATTAACTTTAATTTTTTAATAATACCACTTATTTTTTTTATTATTTAACATATTGTATTTTACCATTCGTTTATTCTTATTTTTTAATATTTTAACTAACATAATTTTGAATTTGGTGAAGCTTTTAAGTACAAAAATATAAGTTTATTTAAAAAATTAAATAGGTCAAAACTGGTCGTTCATGAGCTTATTGAACTCGGTCCAAGTCAATGCGTGAGCGGCGTCGTCTCCGCGTGCGTTACGCTCGGCGGTCCATCAATCGAGTGCCCTCGATCGGACGACGTCGGTGGCGTTGGTTGTGCGAAGATGCACAAGACACCCACTTTGACGAAAGTTGACCTCAATGGGGTCAAACCATTAGAGCATCTTCGTTGCCCCATCTTCGCCCGTAGCCGACATCGGGCTATAAGAATTGAATTGTTTGAACGTGAAGGTCGACTTGGGTGGGTCAACTTTGGAGTCAACCGAGGAATGAGGGGAATCGGTGTTGTTTGTGGTTTGGATCTTATTAACAATGTCGGGGATAACCTGGTCATTTGCTTGGCCATGAACTTCATCATTTCCTTCTTTGACATCGAATCGGAGTCGCACTTGGAACTCTTCTTTGAGTTTGAGTTATAGTTGGAAGACATCTATAAGATTGAAATAAGGAAGGGATGAGACTTGATCATAATGTGTTTGAAAACAAAGTTTGTTTGCATGAATGAACATAATAGGATTTCACGTAGCAAGTTTCACATAGTTTGCATAACATAGCATGTATTCACTTTGTATAATCACCTATAAAGACAATAAGAATTAAAAATTTAGTTCGTTCACGATTATTAATGTTGTTTTAGATTGCAGGTAACGTGCGGTTCGTGTCTTCGGTTTGAAACGAGAAACGTATCAAATGTAAAACACATAGAAATTGATATAGCATAAAAGAGATTCATTGTAAAACTTGGAGTGTCTCGTAACGAAACTAAGACTATTCCAAAGTGATCGAAAATTCTTTTGAGTTAGGGAAACATGCTTTGGCCTAATAGGTAGAATACTCTCACTCAGGAGTGGTTAACGGTATTCACCCTTCCAGTTACTACATGTCCCTAGTCAATCGAAATTTCGAGACTTTGGAGGGATTGAAAATCGAGGAGTGGGACTAGTTATCAAGATGCGGATTTCACCCTTAACTTGATAGCATCGTACCCGAAATGTGGTTAGTACTCACCGAACGGGTCAAGGAAATAAATTCTGACTCGTTTGATAAGGGTCCACTAAGTAAGAATGGGAATTTTTCCATCAAGATGTGGATATCACTCCTAACTTGATGGCATAATTTCGTGAAAAATCGAATGATGCGGATTGAGGGGTTTCACCAAAAGGGAGGGTTTTCACACCTATTTTGGTGGGATCATCTCGTTCGTGTATGTCTTCATGTCTTCATGAGTATATTGTGTTTACCTTAGGAAAGGCATGTATAACTTATGACAAAAAGAATAGATAAGAAGCAAGATAGGAAGAATTCAAGTATTTTAAGAATGAAAACAAGTATGGTCAAGTATGGGTACTTAAACTATAGACTAGGTCAAATCATGGCAATTTTTCCTAATTCCCTATAGTTATGTCTCTGATACCAATCTGTCACACCCAACTGATGGCGGAAACATCAGAGTGAGACGAAAACAAGATTGCAAGAGACTTCATAATGACTATTTGCGACAAGTATTTAATAAATAAGATTTCATTTCATTACTAAACCAAAATACATTGTTTTGAAAAAAAATACTACAATTTGAACGAGAAACAAATTACAACAACAATACTAAATTAAAATAGGTTTCTAGTCATCCTACTAGATTCCGTTCATCATCATTATCAATTTCCTACAATACGTATTAAAGTACATGTCAACACATAAAATATCGGCGAGCATACAAATTTGAGTACTAGCATAAGTATGAACGTTTTAAACAAATCCACATGGCTAAATCGGATACTAAGATTTAACATAACAATACTAGCATGCAACTTATAATTGTCAACCCAAAGTGTCGCGCTAGCGTAATCTTGTCATAGCAACGACAAGACCATTTTGTTTAACTTAACATGACCTCAAGAATACGGGCGCTATGCATGTTAAAGGAAACTTGTGAGAAGTTAATGATAAGTATAAAGAAAATAAGTATTCTAGCATGTATGAGTTCTAGTTTCACGTATCAAGCATGTAATTGGATTGTTTGTTTGTGTCAAGCATGGTTGTAAGTGTATGTGTGAATTTGATAAATTATACGTATTGAACCCAAAAGTGTTAAAAATAAAAGGGTCATGTACACTCACGGTTTTGCTAGCTTTCCGATTAATCAAGAATTGACGAGTTGATGATAGTGTAGCACCGAAGTTACCCTACATTAGGGAAGCGAAGGTGTATGAGTATTCGGAGTTTGTGGAAAGTTCGTATTCAGAATTAAGTATAAAAAGTATATGTACACGAAAATATATCTTGTCTAAATACTCGTTTGGACACTAAGTTTTCATGTGTTTTCATGGGTCCTAACGTGCCCATTAGAATCACAAACGAGAAGATAGTATAACCTAAGTTCATGACATCTAACCATAATCTGGTTAGTATCAAGAATTCGGTTAGGGTATGTATATATATATATATATATTAGGGTATGTATATATATATATATATATATATATATATGTATATGTATATGTATATATATATATTATATAATTATAGTATAAGTTATAGTTATGTCCGTCATGTATTATCATGTAAGTCAAGTATGCAAGTAGGATGATTAGCATCCATTAAACCTCATTGTATGAATTCACCAAAGCACAAAGTCATCAACTTAGTTGATGACCCGGTTGGTCATGAATAAAATAAAATAAAAATAATACGACTAACTAGTTTATCAAGTAGCCAAGTAAGATCAACCCAGGTGTTCCATACCCATAATGGTAAATGATGGAGGTGCGGCGGGGTTTTGTTACTTTGATTTCTTGGAAGCTACTAGGAAGGATATAAAAAAGAAAACAAGCAAGTGAGGTAGTAGAACAAGGTTAGAAAGCCCAAGCTTCCATGGTTCACACATTTAGACACATGCAAGACTCACCATATAAACAATGGTGAGCTTGAACGGTCACACAGTTGAAGGTTGTTTGGAACCTTATCAAAGCAGAAAGTTTAGGAGGTTTTTGGACCTCTGAACAGAAATTTTGTAACTAAAATAACATGTTACGTGATTACATAATATTACATAATTATATAATGTGTGATATTTAGAATAATCATAACATTATGTGATTATGTACGGACGACGATACCTCCGGCTTGAACTACATGTATCGTATTCTTGTGGTTTCCTTCGTTCGCACGGAGTGCACTATATTACAATACATATAAGGAGGACAAAAATTTAATTTGACATCGTATTAAAGTTTAAGTATTAAAGTTTTTTAAACATATGGTACAATCCTTTAAGACATGTTGACTTTTAAACCAACTACACCTCACGTTTTTTAGGTTATATCTTTTTCATACGTTAATATTATAAAAAAAAAATACACCACAAGAACAAGCATTTTATCCTATTTAATTTAAGCATGACATTAATATAGCTTTTTTATTTTGAAAGAATTAACATGTTACGTGATTACCAATGTTTGTGTTCTACGCTGCTTCAGGCGGGCACCTATTTAATGTGTGTATAAAATCTCATGTAAAAGTCTTTTTTTGTATTTTCATTCTAGAAAATACTATAAATATTTAATCTATTTATTTTTTTAATTTGATTTTTCTATAATAATTTACGTTCATTAAGTTTTTCTGAAAAAAATAGATAACTTTTTCCATTTAACCTTTCGGCATAAGTTTCGTTGAAAACTGAGTTGTATTCACAATATGGTGTTGTTTTTTATTGTAGGTTAGAGCGAGTGTCGGTACCATGCCAATGCGCTAACAAAGCGAACCGATTCTGACCGAACAACGCATTGCAGGAAATTGAAGATGAAGATGACGAACAGAATCTAGTATGAGGACTATAAACACACCTTTAAATTTAGTACCTTGTATTTGTTTTTGTTCAACATGTTGTAATTTGCTTCAAAATGAATGTACTTGTTTCTTAGAAATGAAATGAAATTTACTTTATTAAATATTGTCACAATTAGTTATGACGGCTCTTGCAATCTCGTTTTCATCCCGCCCTGATGTTTCCGCCATTGGTTGTTGTGTGCCAGTAGGTTGTTTGGAACCTTGTTAAAATAGAAATTTTAGGAGGTGTTTGGACATCTAAACTTATGGTAATCAACCATACTCAAGCTCCATAACCATAGGTTTGGTTAGAAGTGAGGTAGGAGCAAGATTGTGCAGGTTAAACATGTTTAAAGAAAGTGTAAGTAAAAGTATTATCAAAACAGAATTTTAATACCACTTTGGACCATAATGTGGTAAGGTTCCACCTTTGTTTGCCATGAAAAACTTGTGGAAGCCTTCCTAAAGGTTGTCCAAGTAGTTTGAAAGAAGATTTAAAGAAGACAAGTGAAGGAAAGTGAGTGAAAACACACTTAGAACACTTGGTGTATCTACCTAAAATGGAGAGATTCTTGAAAGTTTTTGGACATTTGGAGTGATTTGTAGAGTGTGTAAAGGTGTGAGGAAGATGTGGGAGGCATGTATTTATAGTGGGGTTTAAGGTTTGGGTTTAAAGATGGTTGGAAGGTGATTGGGGGTGAAAAAGAGGTGGAAAATGGACCAACCCGCGAGTTGGCTCTAACCTGCTACGGATGGACCTCCGTCGAGCGCCGTGGGGGATGGCCTAGTATCTCCCGCGTGGCGTGGGGAGTGCATTTTGAAAATGTCCATTTTTTCCTTTGTACTTTGTAATTATGTTATTTATGCCGTAAACTTGAATTTAGCTCATTTTTAGGTATTCAAAGTGTACTAAGTAATTGTATAAGTGTGATGCATGTATGATTAATATTTCCATGTATTTTGAGTCTCGATTTTGCGTATAACATGTATTCAACGATTGATTCCGTATAACATAAGTATGTAACACGTATATGTACAAAATGAATTTTCATTATGATCAAAGCATCGTATTACAAGATTGGAAACGAAATACGAATACGGCACGATTACCAGTTTTTTAAAATAGAAATACGAATACAACTTTTTAGATAAAGAAAGTACAAAAATATGAAATGTTACATCCACATCATCATCCACATAATGAACCAGCTCAAGAACTAACTAAGTTAGACCTCAGTTAGAAAAGGTCCGACGGAGGCAGAATATTTACAAGTTTGGATTGTTAAATGGAAATTTTTAAGTTGCGATTATTATCGACCAATAGATGAATTTAGAATTATTAAATTCCAATAACCCTCATGACATTTTCCAAATAAACTCCAAGATGAGAAAAAAACATAAAAAAGAAGAAAAAGAAAAACGGTTAGTTGTAGACTTGTAACTTGATGTGATGCGAGCGCGTATGATTTTGTTAATATATTTTAAGCACTTTTCACTCGCTTATCAAGCTTTGATTTTATAAAACACAATATAACACTATCACTCTCTACAACACGCTAGGGCACATGCACCCGCCGTTGGCGTAGTATAGTGATGGTAAGATACAGAGGTCGTCCAAGGACACAAGAGCTTTTAATACCGGAATGTCGTCAACGTCTAATCTAACCAAATTTTGTGAAATGATTTTTAATAAGTAAAAATATAGAAGAAACTAAAGTAATAAAAAAATAAATAGACAAGATAGAATCACTTGGTTCCGACTTATCTTTTACGTATCCTTTGATGATTTCCGTACTTTGGATTTTTTAAGAGATCATCTTAGTTATAGTGGCATGTCCCTCTTTTGGAGGCAACGCTACCCTCGGCCATATTGGTCTGAGTCAGCAGAGATACAGTCCCACAAGACTGGTATATTGAAAGATAATTAAGTTATTAATGCAAAATGTGGTATGTCCCTTTTTTGGAGGCAACGCGACCCTTGGCCATATTGGTCTGAGTCAGCAGGGATACAGTCCCGCAAGGCTGAGTTAAAGTTTTAATAGTAGCTTATTTATAATGGATTCAAGTCGTTCTTTCTTCCGCCGATTTGATGTTATCTACCTCAAAGAAAGTCTTAATAAGCTTGGATCAAGTCCCCGCAGGATCTATACACTGAACGAGGCAAGAACTTTACCCAAACCACCCTTTTAACCCTCTTCCAGGCAGTTAACGTGCTTTATATAGACGGTAAAGACACAAATGAGGGAATCAATAAAACATGAAGAGATACTAGAATAAAGTTCACTTTAAATATAAAAAACTAGATATTAAATTCATTAATACAAATCCAATTAAAAAGTTAACCAAAGCTTGGAGATCAAACATAATACATAAAAGACCTGTCTTCACCAAGTGATGTAAGAGATTAGTCAATCATGGCCTTTGTTTGACAAAAACTCTTACGATCAATCTTGGATCCCGAGACTACTACACACTCTAAAGATGGATGATGGATGAATTTGGTGGAAGATGGTGGTATTGTGGTGGTGGAGTGGTGGCAGGTGTGAGAGAAGTGGTTTACTAAGGGATGGATTGCAATTGAACCAAGCACCTCTATTTATAGTTGGAAACAGATGGTTTACACGGCCCCGTGCCCGGTGGGCATGACCCTGTGCCCCCTTCTTCTTTGTCTTTATTTAATGAGTTGTGTTAGTCCGTATGCTTACACGGCCCCATGTGTCAACGGCATGGCCTCGTGGCCCTTGTACTATCTGTACTATCCAAGATTTACATATCTGCGAGTTGAACATGGTCCGTGTCCATGGAACACGACCCCGTGTCTCTTGGCTGCTTCCGTTTGTCTTTTCTTTCTGGAATATTGAGTGGGGCACGACCTCATGCCTTGGTGGCACGGCCCCGTGCTTGTCTTGTGATTTGTTGTTTTTGGCTTGGGGTGAAGCTCGGAAAGTTGGTATGATGTATTAACCTCACTTTTCTGTATTTATGTTGGTTTCTGCCGTTGATCTGTTACTTTTATACATTTAAGTTCTTTTAATCCTGAAAATTAAAAGTATACAAAGAAATCCATTTTTTCCAACATTAGTACTAATGAGGTTGATTTTATACCTTGTTTGATATAATTTATATATTACATTTTGTGCATATCATAGCTCCATGTAAGTTGTTCACTAGATTTCAAAATTTTCAGAAGTCAGGAACCGGTACTTTGAATCAAGGAAATATACATCGACTTTTATCTAAATATTATCCAATTCCTGGAGATCAGGGGCGAAGTATAGAAGGGGCCGGAGAGGACGCCCGACCCCCTGATAATCTAAGACCCAATTCCCAATTAATTATAAACTTCAAGGATATATATTCAACAAATCATATTCAAGACGAAAACCAAAATAGCATACAAGAAACTTATGACAAAATTCATGACGTACGAATACTAATTTAAAGCCAATCTCACCAAACCGCTAGCCAAACAACCCATGTACCAATAAAATAATAAGCTTCAAACCCATAGCCCAATAGAGGACACAAGCAAATAGATGAGTAGTTTTTGTAATAAAGGTTTTAATGCTTATTGTTTAATAACTACATTTTTATAAAATTAAAAGCTCTAACATTCGTTTAGTAGTTAAAGTTTTAATAATGTCAAAGGGGTTAAAAGTGTGGCCCACACCATGAACTTGGGCAATGCATACCTCAGATAATTGTCGAAATGTCTTAATATCTAGAATGTTGGAATATATGTAAAATGTTGAATCTTCCAAAGTGGACGCAAACTAATTTATATATTTAGCGTATGATTAGCGAATGTGTAAGTTAGTTATTCTATAAAAATGTGTGTTTATGTGTAACTAAATAACTATATATATGTGTGAGCATGCACCAGGCCGCATACATGATAACTAAAAGGCTGTAAGAAAAAAATGTATGATTAATTATGAAATATCATTTAAGTTAATGAAAGGCAAGTGAGAGTTGTTAAAAATATATATATTATAGTATCAAGGATTCTAAAGGTCTATATAAAGCAATGAAAAGGGTGCATGTTTAAAGCAATAAAAAGAAGTGTATGCAACTCGAGTACAAGAGCAAAGAAAAACAGTCATGGCCTTAGTAAACATCCTACATATGAACATGGGTGATGGTGAATCAAGTTAACTCCATCATTCAGGTTTATCTTAACACACATACACCCTCTTCCCTAACGTTTATATGAGCTCTACCATAAACTTTTGCATTTAACAATATTGTTTCAACTGCTACAGGAAACTGGGATGTGAAAAGCTCTTCCGTTTTTGAAACATTCAATAAAGGATATAGCTGATAAAAATGTCTTCAGTGGTTGTTTCAGTGTTGCGGATTTAGGATGCTCCTCTGGCACAAATACGCTATTGGTTGCATCTGATATTATAGATATTGTGTATGAGGTGTGCCAAGAAAATGATCGTAAAGTACCACAGTTTCAAGTGTGTTTAAATGACCTCTTTGGAAATGATTTCAATACTATTTTCAAATTGTTACCCGACTTTTATTTAAAGCTTAAGAAAGACAAAGGAGAAAGTTTTGGCCCATGTTTTGTTTCAGCTGTTCCTGGGTCCTTCTACGATAGACTCTTCCACGATCAAAGTTTGCACCTTGTCTATGCTGCTAATTCTAATCATTGGCTTTCTCAGTTATGCATAATTTCCAACTACGTAATTCTCGTATGTGATATGGTTATAAGTAAAAATTCTCCATGAAAAAATTTGGTATGATAAACTATACATACTTCGGGTAACATATGATAGGTGCCTCAAGACATTGAAAATAATGGATCAAACATATACATGGCGAAAACAAGTCCCCCAAATGTGTATCAAGCATATGAAAAACAATATTACGATGATTTCACAAAGTTTTTACATATGCGCTCTAGGGAAATAGTACATGGTGGAAGCATGGTTTTAACATTTATGGCTCGGCGTTCGGTTGATCCAACTACAAATGATTCTATTGTACTCTTTCAACTACTTGGACAATCACTTGTCGACATGCTTCAAGAGGTATATATATATATGGTTCTTTTGTATCAAATATTGAACTCAAATCAAATATACTATGGATATGTTTGGCAAAAGTAGTTGGTGGCTAGAGACTGATAGCTGTAGCTTTTTAGATATATTTAAGTGTTTGGTAAAGTAGCTGGAGCTTTTAATAAAATGTCAAATGACCAAAATGGGCATAACTAATAAAATATATTTAGGTGTTAGTAGCTGGAGTTTTAGAGGTTAAAATAGTCATTTTTTCCCTAAAAGCTTATAGCTCCTGTTAAACGCTACTAGTAGAAGCGTTCAACCAAAAGCTTCAAGCTCCTTCAACCAAACAAAGCTTTTTATTGTGTAGGAACTTTTTCTTAAATGCTTAAAGTTAAAAGCTCCTAAAAGCTCATGCCAAACATACCCTCTGGGCTCTGACTAACTAACTGATTATGCTTAAATGATACTACAGGGTTTGGTGCGACTCATTCAATATTCCAATATATGCTCCATGTGAGGATGAAGTTAGGAACATTATTGAAAATGAGAGATCATTTTCTCTTGAAAACATGAATGTTTCTAACCTTAATGGGATCCCCAAGACACAGATGACATAAACATGAAGGATTCTAATGAGCTTAACCAAATCCATGGGAGAAACACATCAAATATGATTAGAGCCACTATGGAACCATTATTTATTTCTCACTTTGGAAATTTCATAATGGACGTGCTCTTTAAGAAGTTTGAAACACATGTGGCTGAATATCTTTCCAAAAAGAAAATAAGTTTCTTTATTGCAACCATTTCCATGACCAAGAAATGAACAATAAATGTTCAAATCACACTATTAGTTATTTTAAGTTACCTTATTGATATGTCATTAATGTATACATCATGAACCTTCTGTATATATGAAGATACAGTTATTTTGGTTAATGTAGACCGGTTTTTTATTTTGATTTTTTTTGGAACGGCAAATTTTATCACTAACAGACCACTGGAATATTATAGTGTCACCAGTGGAACCACCCGATCATATCCATCTCCACTAGGCTTAATGCCTATACACCAATTCAGGAGAAAATCCAATAAATATGGGAAAAAACCCCCTAGTGGAAATCAAACCATGTACCTATTGGTCACAAAGTCTTATCCCACCACCAAGAGGCTACTAGGCTATAAAGCCATGGATGAACCAGTCTTTTTGATGAAAAATACTCATACACATAACCCGGCCCTATTGGAACGTGCATGAAGGAACGTCTTGGTTAGTGGGTGTAACAGTGAAAAAAAATATTTGTAAGTTCATGTACAATATATTGGATTAAAACACGCTTGCACAAATATTGTTTTTGACACCTGCAAGTTGGACACTTTAAACTTAAAGTTTACATAACCATTCAGCAAAGGTGAGGTAGTCACTTGCAATTTAATAAAATTAATGAGTTATGCAAAAGCAATGGTATGAAGATGATACAAAAGACATGTACAATAGTTTAAGATACATCCACTGCCGTGTTCATCCATTCACATTACGCCCTCGATGCATAACCATCTTCGTGATCATGTGAAGACAACATCAAATTTGGTAAACTAGTGTTATGTTGAGTATTATACGTGTACAAACTAAAACATATATGTAACTAAAACTTCGTAACATTACGTGAAAAATGGGCTACGACCACACATATGCTCAAACCGCCCCGCCACACTTTTGAGTAAATATGTCGCTAAAAGTCAATTATAATATTTTAAAACACTTTTAGCCACACATTTTATTATTAACGTGACCATTGTATAACAGTTTAAAATTTTTAGCGATACGTTTTATTTTTAATGTGACCATTGTATAACAGTTTAAAACCTTTAGCCACACTTTTTTTAAAAAAAATGTGACAATTACTAGCCACAACACGAAAAATGTGGCCGAATATGACTTATTGCCACGATGCTTGTTTGATTTTTTATTCATGTGATAAAAAAACATCTCTTTGAAACCTTTAGTCACAGTTTTAACAAAAGAAAAATGGTGACAATTACTAACCATAGTTTAAAGGTGTCACTAAATGTTACAAACTGCTACTTACGAGTTTTTGTGACCAACGAACATTGTTTATTAGGCACTTATAGGGTTGTAAACGAACCAGACGTTCAGCGAATAGTTCATGAACCGTTTAGCGGGAAGTTCCTTTATGTTTGTTCGTTTAGTTAATGAACGGACACAAACAGAACATTTCGCTCAATTAACTAAATGAACGAACACGAACAAAGGTCTCGTTGGTTCGATTGCATTCGTGAACGTTCGGTAAGATGTTCGTTTACGTTTGTTCATTTACGTACGTCCGTGTCCGTTTGTTTATGTTAATTTGTTACAAGTTTTTATTTTTTTTAATATTTCACTTTCTATCTCAAGTTTTACTTTCCCATTTTTTTTACTTTCCCCTAAACATTAGTTAATAGTTATATTAAAAAGTTAGTAAAATGTAAGCCCTATCTAAACATATAAAGGAGTTGGACACTAAAAACATTTTTTGAGATACGTCTAAGTAACTTTAGATAATTTTGTCTTAAGTTAACTAAACTTGATTTATCCTATGGTGCTTGTAGTAGACTTCTTGTCTATGGAATTCTTGATTTATTATTTAATGGTTGTATTGGATTACTTGTGTCGGATGTTTAAGGTTAATTGTCAGACTTAAGTAGCTACATGTGGCTAAATCTTACCAACTGCTATGGTATTGTTTTGAATTTTTATTCATGAGATCAGATGTAACCATTTCTTCTAAACCTTTAGTCTCGTGTTTGTCACCAAGTGTTACATTTTCCACTGATTTCTTTTACTTTATGTGTAGCTAAAAGTTTGAAATGGTCATGGTATATTCTTTTTGTGTGGCTGAAGGTAATATATGGACATGGCTAAACCCTTCCTAGCCAACTTCCATGATCACTCATTAGACTCATTCACATTGCCGATACCTCAGCCGAAAATTGTACCTCTTAATGCAAATTTCTAATGATAAATTAGGGATAGAAAATGATGGCACAATATCTTGTATAAATAACCCAAATTTCTGATAAGATCGAAATCAACCATTTTTCATTCATAAATCTTAATTTCACCAAAAAAAAAAAACGAAATTCAGTGCATAAAAACACAATGGTAAGCTCTTGGAAATTCTTGGTAGAAGAATTCAAGGTGTTGCTAACCTGGAGTGATGGGGATACTGAAGAATACGATGTAGGTCTCATACTTTTTTAGATGATCTTAGATTTCTGAAGCAATTTTCTGACTTTCAACTAATCAACAAAAATGAAACACCATTTGGAGTAATTCCTGAGAAGGTTGTGAAGGGTTAGGTTGAACTCTGGTTGATGTGTAGAAAGTGTGTATATTAATTTCGAAACAAGTTTTAAAAATGGAAAACCAATAAGTAACACACAATAGGCAAGTGTATCGATCTCTAGCAAGCAAGTCCCGAATATCGAACCGTGCACACTATAACGCAAACTTTTGATAATGGACCTCTATCGACTCTTAGCCTAAATTTAATTGATATTTGGGATTTTTGTACTAAGATCAATAAACACAAAAGCAGAAAATGTATGATTTCAACTAAAGACTAGAACGCAACAAACTGAATTCAACACGCAGGCAAACACTAGAAACTAGACCGAAGATAGATATGATGGGAAGAAGCACCTAGGTATAGACTCCCTAGACACATGTAGTGAAACCTTATACTGGCTAATGAATGAAAACCCAAATCTAACCCAATAAACCTCCCATGCTAAACTGTCCTTGATAGTGGGACAAAGTGTTAAAGTGCTAAACTGAACTGGCTCTCGCTAGAGATACCAAATCCCATAATCATTAGATATATGGCAACTATGGTGCCAAAATCCTCAAATTGTGAAGCTGATTTAACCCTGATTAACTGAAATCCTATGAAATTCTAGACGCGAAAAAATAGATGAATACGAGCTATTAGTCACCCAATTACCAAACAATGCCCAACTAATAACCTAGGAATCCCGATTTATCTCTCGAACCATCAGGTAGGATGCACACCTTAGTTAATTGATATTATTAGTTGTTAAACTTTTATTATTTCTGATTGATATTAATAGTTGTTAAACTTGTATTATTTCTGATGACAAGAAGTAAACTGAAAAACCCTAAGATTAACGATCTAGAATAGTTTTCTAGACTAGGGGATATCTCTATGTGCCTACGCAAGAGGTAGTGGATGTGTGTCAAGCGAGGCTCTCAAGATGGAAAGGAAAGACACTATCAATGGCAGGGAGAGTAACTTTAATATGGGTAGTGATGGATTCATTACCGGTGTATTACTTTTCATTATATCGGTCTCTGAAAGTTGTGCTGTTGTGATTAAGTCGTTGGACCCAATTCGCAGAACGTTCTTATGGGGAGGTGACATGAATCGGCTAAAAGAGTTAGGTGACGTGGGGTAGAGTGACGATGACTTTGGATAAAGGAGGGTTGGGTATCACTCCACTGAAAGATGTCAACTTGGGAATGCTAGCTCGGTGGTGGTGGAGGTTTAAGTAAAGACTGAAAAACATCGGCTTTGTAGAATGTCATTTAGCGATTCATCAAAGTTCACGAAGCTGGAACTCTATGTCGTTATCAACATCCATATCTGGCACTTGGAAAGGTATTTATAAAATAGATGAAGACCTAAAGCAAGTTAACATACATATAAGGAAGATAATTATGGGGTCGCGGGTACAAGGGAAAATATTCTTTTTTGGATGGATCGGTGGGTGGGCGAGGAGCCGTTTGCAGCATCTTTTCCTCGCTTGTTCGCAAATGTTTTAGCAACTTGCTAGCTCCGGTTTTAATAAAATTCAACCGTTCAGAAAATAAACAACCTAATACATATATATAGGGGTTGGTTAACGTACAATATTCCTTAACGTACGATGTGTACGAGATGAAATTACACACATTATAAAACTCAAAAACCCTAATCACGCATGTTGAAAACCATAATCACGCATGTACAAAATCAGAAATCACACATGGGGTAAAAAACCTAATCACGCATATTAACAAAATAATCACACATGTTATAATTTCATCAGCGTACGCATCGTACGTTAAGCAAAATTGTACAATACACTTTATTATAGCTTTAATTAATAGAACGCTAGTAAACCAAGATTGTGACATCAACATTATAAAAATAACACACATTTAAATGCATGTTCTTTATAAACCATGATACCAACAAGATCAAATTTGCAATTCAAAACATTTGTTTTTTGTACCCTCTTTAATGATCCACCGTAGCTTCCGACATCCTCGTGACGAGATAATTAAATTCCCAACGGCTAATTAAATGAAAGAGACTGGACACCAACTTCATGCTAATCAGGCCCAAAACAGGCCCAATTGTCGGTTACCACTTATCCCCCCCACCTCTACAAACTTAAACCATACAACGTCTATTTCCCACAATTCTCACATCAATGGAAGCACTTTGGAATTTAGAAGATAAGTGGAAGCTTTCAACACAAGAAGCTACAATCTTCTTTGCCGGGACCGCTTTTCTAGTCGTCGTGGTTATCGGGCTTTGTGTCGCCACGACGTTTAGGAAGAGATATACAAAAAATGTTCAAGACCGTGGCGATGTGGTTGAGCCAAAAGGGTCACCGGGTCAATGGGTTAGGGTGAAGAAGGGGTTGGTCGGGTCGGTCCAATGGAGCAAAGGTAGTAAATGGGATGGGAATTTGAGTGCGAGCCGGAAAGAGCAGCCCACACCGTTGCTTGCTAGAGGTGGCGGTGAGGTGGGGTGGCCGAGCCATAACGCAGCTTCTCCGGTGTGGCAGCGGCCCATTCTTATGGGGGAGAAATGCGAGTTTCCGCGGTTTAGTGGGCTCATTCTTTATGATGAAAGAGGGAAGCCATTAGATCAGGGCAACTCTGCTGATGTCCAGGTATTATGCATTAGTGTAGAAATGTATACAATCCAAATTCTAGAACATATTATTACATGTGGTAAGATGATCATGTTACTATGTTTAAGTTTTTATTTTATTTTAATATATAATAAAACCCAAATCGACTCGTATATAACTGTATAACTGAATAAGTTATAAGTGTCACATCTACTATGTGTCACAAGTTTACAACACATTTAAACTTGTTGCACTTTTTGTGTGATTGCAGGAACAAGTACAACACACTGTAAGAGCTACTTTGAGAGATCTTCTGTAGTTCATTATCGTTTTTCGTTCTTGTTGGTATCAAAATACGAATGTAATTAGTCGCATATTTTCTTTGAAATCTTGTAAAACTTCATGAAGTAAGACCAAGAGCTCGATAACGATTTTCTTTTGGCAAATTCATATATATCATCACTATGCAATCTACTCAAGATTGGCTTGTTAAAAACTTGAATCTGATAGAGCTTAAACGAGCTCGAGCTGGATTTGAAGATAAATCGATAAAAGTGCTGAAACTTGAGCTTCAGTTACCAAGCTAACAAGCCTAATATTTGTAGAGTATGATAATTTGTATATATTACAATAAATATAGATTTGCATGCCAATTTTTTTATATATACTTATGAAAATATAACTAGGTAATACAGATTATGTTATAGCTATAAATAAGTATATTTGAAAATAAATAAATGTATATAAACAAGTAATAAATATAAATAATACACGAGTTGACCTGAGTCAAAATCGAGCTTGAAAAATTACTTAGAAGCCAACCTGAGTGTGAAAAATTACTTACAAGCCAAGTTCGAGCCTAAGACATAAGCTCGAGCTTCGCTCTTGCCTGAATTCATTCATCAATACACTAAATTTCAAAACTTACAAATTCACATATATGGATATACAAGACAGAATGGAAACAAAGATATAATATAGATGCCACAGACTTCATCTTCACAAACAAACAAATGCACAATTGGACTACAAAATTCACATATTGACACAAACATGATGCTTCAGCATCCATTCTTTGATGATAATCAAAGATCAAACTCTAGAACAAATCAAGTTCACACAAGCAAATATTGATGTCGGTTTGATTGATTACCTGAGAAAGATATTAACTTGAAGTTGTTCACGCCAAAGATTCTATTAACGGTTCTCTATTTCCTTGTTTAGATTTATCATTGTAGTAGAAATGCAAACCCAATTGTCCGAATCCCAGGACGGTTCCTATACCATTTGGAACCTAAAATTCACAACACAAAAAAACAGATGTTAGTTGCTAATAGACATAGTAATCGCACCTTCAAATATCACTTGCAGTTCAACCTTTTAAAAAAATACTTCTCATTGGACCTCCGTTAAAAAAAACTTAACCCCGTTAAGTTTTTTTCCGAATTTCAAATTGATGTTTTAGGGCATTTGATCAGAACGAGGATACGAGTCGATTGATGTAAAACTTACCTCGAAACAGTGCTCCGAACGACTTGATTTTTGTTAATTGGAAGTTTAAACACCCAAACTAAAGCACCGTTTTCGTCGTTTGGAGCATCATTTCGAGGTAAGTTTTACATCAATCGGCTCGTATCCTCATTCTGATAAAAAACCCCAAAACATCAGTTTGAAATTTGGAAAAAAAATCTTAACAGACGTGAGTTTTTTTTTTTTTAATGGAGGTCCGGTGAGAAAAAAATTTTTAAGATGGGACTGCCAGTGGCGATATTTGAAGGTGGGGTTATTATTGGCCAACCACCTAAGGGTGGGATTATTAAAATCCAATTTCCAAAATATAAAAATAATATTAGAACTTTGGTTGATAAAATAAGCTTACATAAATGAACGGGTCAAAATTGAATAATCGATATAACAAAAACGCGGTGCTCATCAAGAAAGTGGAGAGTGAGAGGTAAAACGGCATAAATTCAACACTCGTAGTCTGGATCACTACATTCTGGAAGAAAAAAGATTCATTAAAAGTTATAAAATTAATCAAAGTGATTAGATTATGATACGCGTTCAACATGGGAAGAACATACCATTACAGACAGTGGTGAGGCAAACATTGATATCAGCGTCACGCAGCTTAAAAACCCGATAATCAAATGCCTAAGTTCAAGATCAGTAACAAGCAAACTCCCAATTGCAATGGCTGCAAATAAACCGAATACTGCTAGCAGTAATGCAGACATCTTGAATTGTAAATATGAGGGCACATATTTAGATAATTTAAATAATGGTTTAATATGTTTATGTAGATATAGGTTCTAACCTTTTTGGTTTTCTCAGCATGTGTTATGTGTTAGGATCGCTAGGATTGAACACACACGAAACTGAACACACACACGAAAGCAGTAAACGACACGAAGATTTAAAGTGGTTCGGTCAGCTGACCTACGTCCACTGTGCTGCAACTAGGGTTTCTTTATTATTCAGGTGCTCAAGGAATTACAAGTACAATGATATCAATATATAGAGACTAATCTAGGGTTAGGAAACTTGTTCCCCAAGTTAGGCCCAAGCCCACATAGAGATAACTAGGGCGGCTAAATTAAAACCCTAATTTAACTGCCAAATAAAGACGTGTGGGCCGACTCAAAGCTAGGGTCGGCCGCCCTCCCTTGATCGGGCCTCCACACCAATTAAGCCCAACAATCTCCCACTTGGAGGCTCGAACAACACCCAATAGTCTTCAACATCTGTACATCTTGTAATCTTCCTTTACCACCTAGTTGCAGCAGCCTTCTCAACAATTAACCTGAAGGCACGTTGAAGCTCCCACTGAGCCTCAACTCATTAGTCACAACCTGTGACTCGTTATCTGTCCCTGCCGGCTCCCACTTAAACGAACTGCCGAATCCTGAGAAATCCTGAGAACACACGCTCTCCAATACTAGCAAGAGATTCTCTGGAGAGACTTTTCCATTTGGAATTCTGGTCTTTTTAACCCACTGTCGCTCTGAAACTGTAACTGAAACACGCCTGGCGCTCCCATTGTGACAATGTCCCCCGACTGGTTTGACCTTCCAAACACGTTCATCCCGAATCTTCCCTGTGACTCTAGGTTTCTCTCTTGCAAAGGAAACCCTCTTCTGTCCCTGAGATTCTGTGAACTCGACTTTGTTTTTCTCCAGAACTGGAACGTCACTTCCTTCTGATGGTATACTAACCATGTATAATGAGCCTCTTTTCTTTCCACGAGCCATGACCATATTCCCTTTGACAACCTTCCACTGTCCATTCCCGAACTTAACTTCATGTCCCTGATCATCCAACTGGCCAACCGAAATCAACAACCTCTTCAGACCTGGAATAACCCTGACATCTCTTAAAGTCCACGAACCAGCTGAAGTCTTCAAAACAATGTCACCCATGCCCGTAACATCAAGTACCTCATCATTCGCCAGTTTACCTTTCCAAAGTCACCTTCTTTCAGATTTTGCAGTGCTTCACTGCTGTGGGTAGCGTGAAATGATGCACCAGAATCCATGACCCAGGAATTCACACTGCTCTCCACACTACAGACTAACGCATCATCATCATCATCACTGTAGTCTCCTGCAGAGTTTATTTCTTTCTTCTGTTTCGAACACTGATTCCTAAAGTGTCATACTTCATTGCAATTCCAACATACCACATCCTTCCGAACCTTAGACACACTCCTCCTCTTGCTCTGACGACTTTCACGCTGATTCTTTCTTCCCCTGGCCTTTGTACTCAACAAAGAACTCGAAGACTCACCTGAACCACGACGTCGAGCATCCTCTCCCAAAATAAGATCCCGCATCTTCGCAAATGTGAATTTACTCGATTCCGAAGTGCTAGTAACAATAGTTACGGTTCCAGACCAACTATCAGGCAATGAGGATAATAACAGTAGGGCTTGAACCTCATCATCAAACTTAATATCGACAGACTCTACGCAAGACAAGATTGAGTTTAGGTTATTGATGTGATTTGTTACCGAGTCACCCTCCTTGATCCTGGTATTCACAAGCTCTGGAATAAGATAAACCTTATTTGTTGCAGAAGGCTTCTCATACATGTTAGATAATGCTTCCATCATACCTTTAGCTGAGGTCTCCTTCTAGATGTTATAGGCAACATTCTCTGACAGAGAAAGCGTTATCACTGCTTTGGCTTTCTTATCCAACTTCACCCAATCTGCTTGTGGCATATCTTTTGGCTTCTCACCCTCAAGCACTACATCTAAGTCTTTCTGAAAAAGTAGTGCCTCAATCTGCATCTTCCACCAACCAAACTTATTCCCATCAAACTTTTCTATTATAACCTTTCCGTCTACAGCCATGGCAATGACTAAACGAAACACTAGTTATGGATAAACAGAGATAAACGCAGCAAATCAATCTATTTAACACGCAGTGGAATAACGAACTTGATAATCAAAACTGAAACTTTAACTGAAACGATAAAACCTGACAAACGCGGTTGACTCAGGTTCTAGGTTTCTGTAGTCGGTCTCTTTGATTCAGCAAAACTTTTCTCTGCAAAATAGATCTTTGATTTCTGCTGATTTGGGACTGGTTGTTAAAGCTTTCGAAAAAAACGGAACCTAAACCTTCTTCTGTGACGGCGGCGAAAACCCTAACGGCGGCGGCGGAACCCTAGCCAAGCTGGGTGGCGGCGGCGGCGGTTAACTGGGTGGCTGACGACGAAAGAACCGAAGGTGGCAGTTCTGGTGTTCTCGTGATCCCGTCAAGAGCCAAAGCTCTGATACCAGTTGTTAGGATCGCTAGGATTGAACACACACGAAACTGAACACACACACGAAAGTAGTAAACGACACGAAGATTTAAAGTGGTTCGGTCAGCTGACCTACGTCCACTGTGCTGCAACTAGGGTTTCTTTATTATTCAGGTGCTCAAGGAATTACAAGTACAATGATATCAATATATAGAGACTAATCTAGGGTTAGGAAACTTGTTCCCCAAGTTAGGCCCAAGCCTACATAGAGATAACTAGGGCCGGCTAAATTAAAACCCTAATTTAACTGCCAAATAAAGACGTGTGGGCCGACTCAAAGCTAGGGTCGGCCGCTCTCCCTTGATCGGGCCTCCACACCAATTAAGCCCAACATTATGTAGATAATTATGTATGACAGTTGGAAAACCGCACCAACTGAATTAACTGTCGTAACTAACATGTTATCGTATGATATGAACGGGCAGCCATACCAGGCACAGATTAAGCAGTTCAAGAGGGCGTAAATGTATGGGATTCCTGAGAATTGTTCGGTTGATTTGTTTCTGATAATTCTTCGAAAGGTTGGTCTGGAAATCGAAAAAAATGTGTTTTTAAGAGTTGGGTTTTTACTTTTTATAAAAGGACTTTTTTAGAAAATTTATTCTGACTAGACCAACTACATTTGGTAAATTGTTAATACTTACATTGGTGACACAAAGAGCCCAAAAGCAAATATGTTCCCTGCAAAAGTTGACAAGAATTTGCACAATTAGATATGTACTTCAGATTAGTGTGAGTATTAAACAGTTAATGCTAGGATTAAACAAATAAAAAGGAAACTCATAACCATTGTAACTTTTAAGATAGATGGAGATGCTCGTATGACGGAACTAGGGGTGTAAATAAACCGAGGTACTCGTGAGCTACTTTAGATTGACAAGCTAAAAGCTGGTATCGGGTCATAATAAACAAGCTAGAGCCTAGCTCAATTAATAAACAAACTCGAGCTTCATCACCGGGGTTGACTACAGTTGCAAAGTTAAATGATCATATTCTAAACCAAAATTAACATAATCATTTTTAATTATTAATATAATATAATAAATCTATAATTACATGATAAATAATAATAAATATGATTATATATGTACATATATACATACAGGGATGGGTTAAATGAAAACCACCACGAGTTGCGAGAACTGCGAGAACTTTTTTATCCGGGGAGAGTTGGGCCAAAACTTTTTTGCACAAACGTAGATGAATATATTAAAAACACATCTGTAAAAAAAAATTTAAATTGCCGAGTCGGTAGTTTTGACTAATTCAAGTTTTTTTTTTACACTTGGCGTAAAATTTAAATTTAAAATTTACGTCAGGCGTAAAAAAACTTGTGGTGGTGAAAACTACCGACTCGACAATTAACAGATGTGTTTATAATATATTCATCTACGTTTGTGAAAAAAAATTTGGCCCAACTCGTCCCGGGTCAAAAAGTTCTCACGATTCTTGCAACTCGTGTTGGTTTTCATTTGAACCGAATCCTATACATATATATGATAAAAATAACTAAATAATTTATATTATGTTACATATAAAGCTGTAATTATAAATAAACATATATAATATAACTATATATGTATATAAATAAAATAATAAAAAAAACCGAACTCGAGCTTGAGAAATTACACGAGAGCTGATGAAAAATAGTTCAGTAACCCAAGCCATTTAGCAGATTAGAAATAGATCATAGGCTATGTGTTATCGTTTTACAATTTACACATCACTATCACGTGCGTAGTCATGAACTCTTGCTCACTATACCTAAGTAGCACTGGAACGGGTACGGGGACGATACGGGAACGAGGAACGACAAAACTCAAAATTCCAAGATACGGGTACGGCAATAAAAAATATAAAAAAATAAAAATATATTAAACAAATTCCAAAAATAGTACATCTTCCAAAGGTAATTAATTATCAATAATCAAATCATTTTCAAATTCCGGTTCATCTAGTGAGAGATTGGCAATCGATAGAGAATTAGAGATGATGAGACTTGAGAGTTTAGAGATTAGAGAAGCCGAATATGATATGTCTATTTATTTAATGGCCTGTTCTGGAATTTGAAAGTGTTAAAACCCTAAAAATAAATGGAACCCGCCTGGATACTTTTACTAGATATGTCCCCGACATTGGAAACGTTTAGGAAACGTCTCAGACGAGTACCCATGGTGTTTCCGTCCCTGACAAGTACCCGAGACGGATACGGCCACATAAATGGAGTCCCCGTGCTACATAGCTATGCACCATTATTTTAAATAATATTTAAATCTAATAAATTTAAAATAAAATGTTTAATTGGTTGAAAAGGAGGGGCCCACCACCATCTTCTTCCTCACGACAGACCACCTATAGCCCCCCACACTTTCACGCTGCCATGATGCGGTGTTTCACGCCCGCTCACACCGGCCGGGCGTTATGCGATAACAGGTGGCCTTACAGATCACAACACTAATCAAATGTCAAAGATTTTAAATAAAAAAACAAACAAAAAAAAAACACAAGAAATTAAACCACATTGCTACAACTGAACACAATCACCAAGTTTCATACAGGCATTTCATCGAACACTTTAAGGACACACAAACACAGAGTGAATAAAAGAGATCGAGAGATACGAACCAGCAACTCCAGCAGCCTGCTTGTAAACCTCAAACATTTGAGCTGAACTTAAAGCAGCCGTTTACTGTTCTTCCTTAACTCTTGAGCTTCGTGTAATTGAGTTTAGAATCCAACTTGTTTGTTTTCTTTGATTGCTACAACTGGCAGCAAATTCGATTCAAAGTTTACAGATGAATTTTAGGATCCAGTGGTCCAGCGATTGTTCATGTCTGTATATAGAGGTTCACTCAGATGAATTTTAATAGACTTCTACTCTTGATCAGCCCTTAATCAGTCCTTTTACTTTTAAAAACTCTATATTCTTGTCATTCACCCACTTGTATCAACAAATGATGCCCTGGACCCCCGCCAAGTAGGGGTGTTCCTCGAACCAAATATCGAATTTTGAATTATTCGAATAATTTTTATTTTTTCTTGAATTCGAATTCGGTTAAAACCTACCCAATTCGATTCGAATTTGTATTCGAATAAAAAACCCAATTCGTAGTCGATTAAAAATTCAAATTCGACTTGAATTCAAATAAGTCCGATTTGATCCGGATTCTTTTAAAACATGTAAAAAACTATCAAAATGAAACATAAATTTTAAAGCAGACATAAAACACGATATCACATTAAAAAGTTACAAATAAATACCATATGTCTAAAATTCAAAATGAGAAGTCAGGAATTACCACTCCACGTTATAAGTTAGTATTTTAAGGATAGAAATCTATTGGTAGATTTGTTACTTAGGTTTTAGTTATGGATCACGTAATGGGTTTGATGATCGGTAATTTTAATACATGAGATAATTATGAAATAATTTATTGTATAGCCCAAATAAAAGTTATATCTGTGTTATATATAAAAGTAATAAATAAAAATGTATAATTTTTATTCGAATTTCGAATCGAATCGAATTTGAAATTATAAGTTCGTATTCGATTCTTAACTTGAATTGAATCGAAATCGAATTCGAATTCTTACAATCGAAACGAATTCTTGATAATCGAATCGAATTTCGAATTTTCAGATTCGAAACGAATTCTGAACACCCCTAGTATACGAGTTCCGCCCGCACACTTTGAATTATAATAACTTAAACAAGCATGCACTCCCGCACCTCCTAACTTGCTTGATGTGTATTATAATTCGCTTTGGTAACCAATTCAATCCCTATTACACTAAAATATGTAACATATATTAGTTTTTCACTATTCATTAACACATTTTTTTACTTTATTATTATTATTATATTATTACTAGATTATTTCTCCGCGCGTTGCGGCGGTATGTTATCGCGGACATCTGATTGGTATCAATTCGTTTCATTAACTGGTGCTACACATGCACTTGGTATGGAAATCAACACGTGTTTTACATCGACCGAAAATAATAAGAACAAACACCGGTACCGACACTGATGTTGTTTGAGTCGTATCGATGGTTCATATCGCTATGGTATTGGTACCAATATTCGTTTATCATTGTTGACAAAATTTTATAAACAAAAATTATCGAAACCAGAAAGCATAAAAATGAATATAGGTACCAACACCGATTTTGTTCGGTAGTAATACGGTGTCAGTTTATCGGAAACAAAAAAAAATAAAAAAATGCAGGTACCGGTACCGATGTTTGGTCAGTTTTGGTTCGGTTCACTACAGTAATGGCATAGAATCATTATTAAAAAGGAAACCATAAAAATGAATACATGTACAAGTACCATGTTGATTAGTATGGTACGGTATGGTAGCAAAATCAATCTAATAAATATTGGTATATATATATATATATATTGTTTGGTCTGGTATGAAAGGGACAGAATATCTGTTTTCTATAAAATTTATACTGCAATATTGAAAAAAATATAAAAATAGAACGTGTGTTATAAGAAAATATATCAAATATATGATGAATAAAATACTACAAAAATTAAATCAATTACTTCAAAAAATACATTCGAATATCAGTTAATTGCTATCATTTATGTTAATACTGCTGTTGGTACCTATGTTGTTCGATAGTAATCAAATCGGTTCATCATAAAACCGGTTAACACAAAATTTATGTCTACAAAAAATCTTTACAAAGTACTATTATTAAGAAAATGAATACATTAAAATTCTTTTCTATTATAAATAAAATAAAATAAATGTTATTTAAAACAAAATCTTATTGGTTTAAAAAAATTACTAACAAAAAGAAATATATAAAAAATAAAAAAATCCTAGCAAATACTATTCATAGCTACTATTCTTCACTTTCTAATTATATATATTAAATAAATAAATATTATTTACCTTTTTATTCAATTTTTTCATATATATGTAATTATGAATATCAATCTTTGAAGTTAACAAATCAAAGCATAAACCATTTGAATAAGAAAAAAAATCAAAGAGGACTCCAGAGTTGATAAATGGTCTTCAAGGGATTGAAGTGTAATAACTAATAGTTAAAGGACTCGCTCTAAAAGAAGATAAAAACCTGAAGATCATTCATACAACTTCGATTTAAGTAGGAAATTATTTTGCCGTAAAAAAAACAAACCACCCTAACAACTTTATCGCTTTCAGATTGCAAGTTGGCAAAATACAAACAAATTTATAATAAAAAAAGTGTAAATCGTTTTAATTTGAAGGACATATCTTATCTGAGGGTTCTCTTATCACCTTACGTGCATATACTTTGCTAACAGATGGTTATATGATCGTGTGAGCGCATGTGTTCGATAATACCATGGACACACCTAAATAATTCGCAAACGCATGGTAATTAATCAAGAAGTTTACTTTGCTAGTGATGACGTGTGTAGCTTAAAACTTAATAAACTAGTAAGAGTACACAAACAGCTTAAAAGGTTGAAAGCTAAAAAGGTTCGAAAGTAAATAACTGCCGTGAACAGCAAAAGGAACGAGGCAGTGTCTGGTCACATCACACTTTACGTGTGGACTCTCCCATCCAGCCGCAACACGAGTATGTGGGAGAGTGTACTCTATTATCCGCAGGTCCAACCAAAAAGGGCAAACCCTCTATTGCAGTCATGGATCGTGAGTCAAAGGTTTCTCTTTATAGCAAGCCCTTTCCTCTATAAATAGCAAACCCTTGTCACTCAGGAGGACAGACCAAAATCTTTCCTCTTCCCTAGATCTTGCTTGATCTATTCTTCACTAAAAACAACACGACACAACTGAATATAAACATTCTGGTTTGAATATTCTTCAATCAATGATTCTAGACAATAACTATCCTTGGTCTTGTATTTGTTGTAGCAACAGCTCCATACGCAAAGATATGAGTGACCTACAAACATAGCATAATTGTCGCGTGCCATCATTAAAATATTTGATATCTTTATTATTTGTTATTTATATCTTATACTCGAGTGACACCAGTTAATCAAACAATTTTAAACAGGGAAACTTTTATTACAAACTTTGTTAAATTTAAATTATATTCAAAACGTTATATATAGATATGTAATTTTTTTTGAACGGTCAACTAAATAATCGGATAAGCATCCTGGGATGCCCTCAGTCGAACAAATGCATCCCCTCCTCTATAACGGTCAGAGTTGGATGCATACCCGAGCCACCAAGCCACCAGTTTCGAGGAAAACCCGTCTGCCCGAAGGCCCACTGCAATAAAACCCGGTTCGGCTCGGTTTTGAACTGGCGACCTCCAAAGAGGTCTAGTCCTAAACTTCATTGCCACCACTAATGTCCTTCAAAGTGATGTTAGTAGGAGTTGAACTTGGGACCTCAAGGATTGAAACCAAGTGACTAATCACTATACTAACTTGATATAGATATGTAATTAATTAACTTTCAGAAATGCAATGAAAACCTTTCAAAGGTAGTTGTTTGGAAATATAACGAGTGATATTGATTATGCACAACCACAATATTATTGGTGTTAGGTATACCCTTATAAATTGAAACGTGCGTTTTTTTTATATATATGGTGGAGTAGGTGTCCGCCGGCAACAGGATATTACAATTTTTTTTGTACCATTCGGAAATAATAAAAACTTGGACCCACAAATTATGTTGTGTTAGAGCCACAAATAAGGCTTAGAACATGGAACCACAAATATTAATTAAGGAATGTTTTTAAGGGTGTTTTTAAATTCAGGTTATTGGATTTTATCACTTCTAATTATTGGGTGTTGGTCGTTGTCACTCCTAACTATCACTTTGACTCTCATCATTCCCAACTTAACACTTTGTGTGTTGTGTCACTCCACAGACGAACCTTTCTTACTGTTTGACTTGTGTTCTTGGTGATATTAAGCTAACACTTTGTGAATTACTAATGACTGCAGGTGAATCTGCTACTAAAAGACAAAAGAGGAGTCAAAAAACCATTCAACCGGAGTGACAAAATACACAAAGTGTTAAGTTTGGAGTGATGGAAATCAAAGTGATAGTTGGGAGTGACAGTGGCTAATACCCAATAGTTGTAAGTGATAAAATCTATTTTTTTGAAAAGATGATAAAATCTAATAACCCTTTAAATTCATGTGGTATTTTTGGACGCTTTTGGATGTAACATCCACGTAAATGCATGGAGTTAGGGATTGCAATTGAACCCGAAACCCAACACAGTTGGGATAGGTTTGGGGTCGGTTAATCGGGTTAGGGATGGGTTTGGGACTAGCTTTTATTTTTTTCACGAGTTTGGGACGGGTTTGAAATTTGATGATATACCCGTTTACCCGATAAAGTGTACATGTAACCGACTATATACTCGATATAATTTCTTTAATATTTTTAAATATGTATATAAATGATACATTATACATATAGATATTTTATTCCGTATACATTGTAGTTATTTGATTCATTTTGATTGTGATAATACTAAATGTAAATAATAATTAGTAGGTGCCCGTAGATACTCGATGAGTTTTAGGTCGATTATACCCAACAGGTAGATTTTTTAGATTAACAGGTTTACCCGAAATCCACGGGTATATGCAATAGATATTTACTTGCTAGAAACCAGACAAGTTTTGAGACAAGTTTGGGATTGGGATTAACTAAACTCGTCCAAACCTGACCCATTGTTATCCGTGCATGGAGTTCGACAGATACCATGGCGTGAGGAAGGGGAAAAAGAGGGAGACCTTTTGGTTGTGAGAGAGGCGATGACGTGGTTGACGTTTCTACCCTTCCTTTAGATCAAGATACTTTTACAAAGAGCCGACCCTTTATTTGCTTAAATAGTAATTGTTTGTTAAAAAGTTAAGGGAAATGCTACATAAATGTAACCAAGTTTGTTAACTTTTCAATTAAGCCATCTAATTTTTTTTTATTTTTCTAAAGTAACTCAAATTTGATATATCGTCTTAATCTTGCGTGAATATCATGCGTGAAAAAAATGCTTGATGAAGCAATAGTGCGATATAGGTAGGGTTGCAAACGAACCAAACGTTGGACGAACAATTTGTGAACCCTTCGACGGGAAGTTCGTTTGTGTTCGTTCGTTTATTAAACAAACGAACACGAACAAGAAATTTCGTTCGTTTAGTTAAATGAAAAAACATGAACAGAGGTCGCGTTCGTTCGTTTATGTTCCTGGACATTCGGTAACGTGTTAGTTTTTATATTTATTTGAATACTTCAAAATTCCGACAAATTAAATATCTAATAAGTGTTAGTGTATTATGTATTATGTTCATGAACGATTGTTTGTTTTCATTTGTGTTCATGAACATTAGTTTGTGCTCATTTGTGTTCGTCAACGTTCGTTTTTGTTCGTTGCCAAAAAATAACAAACGCAAACAAACACGAACAAGTTCATTTTCTTAACAAACGAACACGAACATAAAATCTCGTTCGATAAGTGTTCGTGAACACATATATTTTTTAACAAACGAACACAAAAAAGGCCTTATTCATGTTCGTCTGATTTGTTTGCAGCCCTAGATATAGGCATACAACAATGAAGGAATAGTTTCTGGCTCAATAACAATAAAAGAAATAAAATATTAATATTTTTCTAAACATTAAAAAAAATTGTTAAAAATGCCCTGTCATTATTTACATAATCCGTGTAACCAATAAGAATCAAGAAAAAAAAGGTTATTTAACACATCATTAAATGATAACCTGGTAACCTGTATCATTGAAATAGAAAATGAAATTTGAGTAACTTAAAAAAACAAAAAATTGAGTGGCTTTAATGAAACAATAATAAAGCTTATTATTATTTTCTTTTTGAAAAGTAACTTTTATTCACAAGACCCGTCCCCAACCAGGGGCGAAAAAACGACGACGACCGATTACATTATATTAACTTACACTAGTCTTCCCAACTAATCGATTTATACAAGGATCTACTCTTGCCACCATTATAATCCCCTTGATCACCTCTTTTTTTTCTTCCTTCATCCAAATACTCGTGCAACTCCAGAAGATCCTTAACCGAAAACACGAAAATTGGCCTTACTTTGCACCACACACTGATATATTGCCAAACATTTGAAGCAATATAGCAACCACATATTAAATGGTCCACAGATTCATCCTTACACAGAATGCAAACTAAGTCACCTTCAAAGCAGTTTCGTGCTTGCAGAGCCAAAAGAGTAGGAAACATAAATATATTCACTTTTCTAGGAACCCATTTACACCATTCGAAGACGTACCTGTTTCTAAAATCACCGTCCGTCCGTAAGAACTCCTTGGCAGCCATAACAGAAAATACATTATGATTGCGACCCGTTCCATATCCACTTGTCGCGACCACTTCGAAACTGCACCCTATCCAATTTTTCAATAATATCACTCCATTCAGCTAATTCCTCTGCAGTACATCTCGACCACTTCCAGCTTCCCATAAAACACCGAGCTTCCTGATTGAACCGATCTGAAACCAAACACCGTTTTTCAACTTCCAATCTAAATAAAAGAGGATACCTATCTTTAAGGGGCTCAGCACAGACCCATGGGTCATTCCAGAATCGGATACTAGACCCGTCTCCAATAACACCTCTACACATATGATTAAAACCCAGCCCCGCCACTTTCGCCTTGTCAACGACATTCACTAGAGACTTCCACACACCACAACACGACTTATTGACAGGAATAGAGTACCAACATCTATTATGATCATGAATAGCTTTAACAACACGCTTCCATAAATTATCAGGATCGGTACGAAACCTCCACATCCATTTTGCGAGAAGAGCGATATTTGTCTCTTTTAACTTACACAACCCAAGCCCACCCTCTTTAATAGGCACTGCAACGTCTTCCCAAGCTACCCAATGCAGTTTCTTCACCCCCACCGAACCTCCCCATAAGAACCTTCGGATTATCCTTATAGGCCCTCAATAACCTTAGCCGGAGCCTTAAAAACCGAAAAATAGTACGCCGGAAGACTCTTCATCACCGCTTTAATTAACGTCACGCGTCCACCTATAGAAAGGCATTCCGCCTTCCAAAGGGACAACCTAGCCTCAAAGATATCGAATACAAAATTCCAATTTGCGACCCTATTCATATTCGCACCCACCAAGATGCCCAAGTGTTTAAAGGGAAACGACCCCACCTTACAATTTACCTTACCAGCCATATCTGCAACCTCCTCGGCTTAACTCCTATACCAAAAAGATTCGATTTGCCAAGGTTTATCTTTAAACCTGAGCACAAATAGAAACACCTCAGTAATCTAGCTATATTTTTGACGTTTGTCTCGGACCACTCTCCGATGATAACACAATCATCCGCGTATAAAAGGTGTGAGATACAAGGCCCCTTATTCGGAAGAAAGATTCCACTAATCGCACCAACCCTGAAAAAGCTTCCATAACAATGAGAAACAAAAACGGGGATATCGGATCCCCTTGCCGCATACCTTTATAGCAAGGAAATTCAAAGGTCGGCGAGCCGTTCACAAGCACCGAAGATCTAGCCGACACCAAAATACCGTTTATCCAACTACACCAACGATCCGGAAACCCCATTTGGTTCATCACCGAAGAAACAAAAAGCCAATTAACGTTATCATAAGCTTTGGCAAAGTCGATCTTCAAAATAAAAGCCTTTTTCTTCTTTTTTCTAGCCCAAGAAATAACCTCATTAAGCACAAGCGGACCACCCCGTAATGAGACGATCCTTTAAGAACGTCGTTTGGTTACTCGAAATCAAGGAGTTGAGATCTTTTTTTAGCCGATTCGCAAGAACTTTGGAAAGAACCTTATTAATAATACCCACCAGGTTTATCGGCCTATAATCGTTGAGACTCCCCGGATCCTTAACTTTCGGAGCAAGCGTTATGAATGAGGAGCTACAGCCTCTACCAATCGATCCAGATTCAAAAAATTCTTGAAAAATGCTCACAAAATCAGATTGGAACTGGTCCCAGAAGTGTTTAATAAACCTGAGATTAAACCCATCCGGGCCGGGAGCTTTATCACCACCGCACTCGAAAACCGCACTCCTAATCTCCTCCACAGAAAACCTGTTAACCAGCCCCTCAGCTTCACTTTCAGAAAGTTTCGACTCCAAGAAACATTCCAATTCAGGCCTAACAACCATATCTTCTTTGAATTTAACTTTAAAAAAATCGAAAACCCTTTTCTTAATCCTTTTCGGGTTGGATTCCCACACATTATTGACAAATAAACCCGGGATGCCGTTACTAACTTTCCGGTTGTTATGAGACCATGGAAGAATTTAGTATTGTCATCCCCATCCATAGCCCACCTAGCTCTAGATCTTTGTTTTAGGTCCTTCAGTTTAAGAGCCTCTAACTCCGACAAACCCCTTCTACATTCTAACCGAACCCAAGCTTCTTCCTCCGACAAATCTCTTTCTTCCACAAGGAGATCTAATTCCTCTAACTCCTTTCGAAAATTCTCTTCCTCCTCTCCTTCTTTGACTTTAATCTCATTTCTCCATTTCGAGATATGTTCTCCAATATGTTTACACTTCCGCATTAACAGTACGTCCGGTTGCCCCTCCCCTTCAAAAGAATCCAGCCCCTTAAACACCACCATTTCAAAGTCCGGGCGGTCAGTCAAGCCAAGAGTTAAAAAACCGGAACGGCTTATGCCCAAAATTAAGGTCCTTCATAGACAGTAACAAAGGGTTATGATCCGAAAGAAATCTAGGTAAAGCTCTAAGGCATGCCGTCGGCCACTTGTCCATAACCTCTCTACCCACCAACATTCTATCAATCTTGCTGAGCCTTTTACCCTTCGCATCTTCTTCAACTAAAAACGAAAACTTGCTACCTTTCATAAGATATTCATGGAGATCCGCTGAATGGATGAAGTTGTTAAAATCACGCGCACAAGCCGATTTAAATCTTGACCCTTTTCTTTCTTCCGGGTATCTAACCGAGTTAAAATCCCTGACCACCAACCAAAGCCCAGGCGACCCTTCAATCGCCCCTTTTATTTTAGCCCAAAGCGCTCTTTTATCCACGACCTTCTGTGGGGCATACACATTCATGATACAAACCAGCTCATCACAACCTTTTAAGAAACCTCTAACAAGCAAAAAATTAGAAACCTTGACACAGTCCAATCTAGAGAAAACCAAAGGATCCCAAATGCAAATTAACCCCCCAGATCTCCCAGTTGGTTCAACCAGCTCCTTATCGAATCTAGACCTGCCCCAATAATTGCGAATAGTAGATTCTGAAACCCCCGAGCATTGGGATTCCTGGATAGCAATAAACGACACTCCTTCCTGAGTTTTAATTTCTCTAATCCATTTCAACTTCCCATCGTTCCCCACCCCTCTAAGATTAACAGAGAGAATATTCATTGATCAACTACATTGTTACCTTCTTCCTCAATGGCACTTCTGACCTTCTCTTGTACGCTCTGAAGCTCTATACCCACAATCCTACCAAAGCCAACAGTATTCAGAATTTCGGCCTCCAGATTACCCACCTGCGTTTCTTCGATCACATTCTCTCCGCCCTCTGAAACAAAGGATACAAGCACTCTGTGGATGACAGTCCTTTGGAATTAGGACTATTGTTTAAATTAAAACCCTTATCCCCTTTTCCATTCGTTTCCATCGGACCCACATTACTGGGCCCCCCTTCATCGCTCTTTCTATTTAAGCCCAACAAACCATCTAGAGAAAATGGGTCCTCAGACCTGGGCCTAGGGTGGGGGACCACAACATTATGAGCCCATATCTCGTGGCCCCACCAAAACTTCAGCACCTTTATTGCCTGGGGAAGAGAAAAGAACATTCCATCACTGTTGCCGCCAAGAACAACAGTCTGTTGACTTGAGACTCCCCAAACCCAGACTTTTCCTCTTCCTGCCCGTTGGGATCCACCTCACCGTCTTCACGCTCCGGTTTATCGGCTTTCACTTCCGACGGCATCTCTTCATCCTCCGACTCCGACCTTAGCGAAGAAACCTCATCAATCGGGTCTGATTCTGAATCAAAACCGAACTTCAGCCCTTGTTTATTTCTCTTTCTAGCAATGTACACACCAGCAATGTCCCCAAACTCCCTGAGACGGGTCGCTAAATCCCATGGCCTACAACCGTCGGGAATATTGGCCACAAAGAACTTCACCACTCCCTCGCCAACGATCCTTTTTCCTTCTGCCTTCTGTCTTCTATTCCTGCCTGCCTCTTCCCATTTCTCTTCTCTCCCCTCCTCTTCTCTCACCTCTCTCTCTGGTTCCATTCTTTTTTTTTTTTTTTTTTTTTTTGTGAAGTTAATAATTTTGAACTACCTAGACTGTTAATAAAGTTACCCAAAAAAAACAATTAGGCACTTGACATAATAATTTTAGAAGGAATATTGAATTTTACAAACCGTGGGGGTGTGTCATAACAAGGTTTTGACGAAGCATAAAGGAAACAAGTAAGCAGTTCTTTTAATTAAATGAATAAACAGTATTGTTCAAACTCATTCGTTTATTAAATAACCTAACATAACCAAATTTTCTGTTAAACATTTATTAAATAACCTAACATAACCAATTTTTTTGTTAAACACTTCTTTAACGTTCTATTCATTTACATCTTTAAAACCCTACCAGTTATCTGCTTAAAAAACGTTTAAACATACTAATGTTTTCAAGATATTATGCGAATCTCCACCTGCTTGTTTGCTCCGTGACAGCCTCACACTCTCACATCACCCAGAAATTATTTCACTTATTTTGAACTTTAAAGATATATATAAGGACCAAGAAGTAGGTGTGTAAATGATGTTGGGTTCGTACACGCCCCATATTTTTATTCGAATAAAAATTTATCAACGTTAACCGACACATACATAAAATTGTGTAACCTAAACATGACTCTTTTAATACATTTATCTAAATGTGTCAACTCGATTGGCAGGTATTAATCAAGTTGTAAATGTGTTAATCGGGTAGTTGGGTTTTTAAAGATTGGGCTAAATGAGTCATAAGCAGGTTAGTGGGTCGACATGCCGAATTAAAATGGTTACATATGTTTTCGATTTCGTATGTATGACTTGGATAACTTTGTGAATAAGTCTATCGTGTGGATACGAAATCAATAATTAGATAAGACAACAATGATATGTAAAAGAGCCATGTGTTCTTTTTATGAAAAAAACAGTTTTATTCATATAAGGCCACATGAATCCAGTTAGAGCATTCACAATGGAGTTCTTATATTATGTGTGTGAGTTGGTTATATTATAAGGAATTGTTGTGAGTGGTTTTGAGTGGAGAAGAGAGAAAATGTTACTGTTCATCTGTAAATATACGGGAACATTGTTCACCCTTATAAGTTTTTTAATATTTTTGAAAGTGGTTGTGAGTGGAGGAGAAAGAAAATGTAATGATAAAGATATAAAAGAATATTATTTAATTGAAAAGAAGAGAGAAAAAATAGTGATTTTTAATGTAATTATATGGATAGAGATAAAACTTTTAATGTGAATGCTATATAAGATTGATTGAACCATCACAATGAATCTACTAAATCATTGCAACCTTTTATGAAAAGAGATAAACACTTTAGGTATAACACACAACATTTACAACTGCCCTGTAACTATCAGTTGCATTTGAAAAGTCTCAATAGTATATACCACTACTTAGGGGTTGTTTGGCAACCTTTGAATGGTTAAGTGCTGAATTGAAAAGAGGTCTGAATCATTAAGTGCTGAACCAGTAAGAGGTCTTAACCATTAAAAGCCAGTTTAATTCTTAACCGTTCATAGGCAAATGTCTGACCAATTCAGATTAGATGTCTTAACCATTCAGACTCGGTATAATACTTAACCATTCAGAGGCAAAAGTCTGAACCATGGTTGCAAAAGTCGCTAGGCGCTCCCTCGTCGGTCGACCAGGGAGTTTAGAGTACTCGGTTTAGGCGGAGAGTACTCGGGGAGTACGCGGACATGTTAAATTATAAAGAAATTACTTTTTGGAGATTAAATATATGTCAAATAACATAAATTTACTAATATTTATAACAAAGTACGTGAAAATGATATTCATTTTTTAATATGATAGGCAAGAAATTATGTTTTATTATTATTTAAGTCAAACTAGGCCCGAGTTGACCTACTAGATCCAATTATGGCCGAGGTTGACCGTGTTTGACCGACTTATGAGTAATTAGGCGGAGTCGAAGAAACTCGCCTCGGCAGCCTACTTTGTAGGGACTACTCGGGGAGTACTCGGCATTGGAAACCTTGTTTTACAACCATGGTCTGAGACATTTGCTCGCGAAACAAACAGTCTGAACCATTAATTGCTGAACTAGTAAAAAGTCTGAATCATTCAGAGCCTCATTAAGAGGTAAACAAACAACCCCTTAGACTTACCACTTACCACCATTTAGTCACTGATGGCCATTTGCCTGATGGACAAAGCTGCCACTAATCTTCGGTTGCCACTTATTAACACACTATCATCTTCCCATTGACTATGTGTCATTTCTGAAAATCAACTTTCATGCAACTTTTTTACCATCCTGCACATCCAATCAGGGCCAGTGCCCCTTGGACAGGGTCAGTCCCCGGACACCCCACTGGGGCGGTGCCCCCTTGAGACTAAGGTTCCATGGTAGTTATGATAAACTTGATTGGGCATGTACTATACACCCCTAACTTGAATCAATGTTTATTATGATTTCTCATTCCGTTTTCAAGTATATCCCGATTGATGACACTAAATCACCAACTTTTAAATAGGTTAATCTAAACATCACCCTTTTATTAAACATGTTAGATATGATATATGTTGTGTTTCGGATTATGTCGGCATTAATTAGTGATCTTACAAAAGGCAATCAGAGCCACAACCCAAAACCTACTTATTACACATGTCTTGTCTACTACACAATCATGCCACCATATCCCCATTGGATCTACCTTTTTATTATTCTACATGAGTACATGTAGCCTGACCACATTACTTAACATGCCATTAAGATGGTTTTGAATAAGCATGCATGATCATAAATGAGAACATTTTTATGACATGATACAAAATTGTCTAAACAGATTGAACCTCTTCATGAAACGTTGTAGTGACGGATTAGAAACTTAACCCAACTCATACACGTGTATTAACTGTTAACACGATGTAGTTTAGACTTGTATAAACATACTATATTCTCCACGACCCAAAAATGTTGTCTTTTCTCGGTTTTAGTCTTAGGCTTCTAAGGGTATAAAGTGATACTCTCATACATTTTTACTATTGTAAATATCTCTATTGTGTTGAATTCCCAAACTAATTTGTGTGTATTGAGCTTGTTTTACTGATTTTATAAATTGTAACTTATGATAACTTCTATTAAACATCAAATCGAAATAATTTATATTAAACATCCACGTTCAAGATACTTCATATTTCATATTTATTCATTTTATTATTATTTTTTTGTCGTTTCTTTAATACGATTTTTAGTGATTATCAAAGCTTTCTGTTTTTCCTTGCACTTTATTAGTGTCATAACTTTGAAATTGTGTACATAATGTGTTTTTGCCATCCCTTTACCTAGTTTTAAGGACATATGTGAAGCCATCCCTTTAAATTGTCATGTTAAACGTGTCATTTTATACATATTGTGTATGTCGTTAATGTATTTAATGCTTAGATTTAATTACGCCACCATGCCATTAATGTATTAAACTGCTTAGATTTAATTATGCCAAAAGGATTGTGTAGCCCACTTAGGCCGGAGGGTGTGGGATGGAGCCCTAGGGGCTTTATCAGGACATGTCAGTGCAACCTAGGATCCACGTCAGCCTGGGGGCTCTATAACTCCCTCCTTTAACTTGCAGGGTATGGGATAAAGCTTTGTCATCATTAATTAATTATTATTATTTTCGTTGTTTTGTAGAGTTTGCAAAAACGTAGTGCTCGGATCCCATGTGTTTTGGTTGTTGGGAAACATTTTTGAGAAATTATAAAGGTATAGAGAAGGTTTGTAGAGAAGGTATAAAAATTGGGTGAAGAATGTAGGGTATTTAAAGGTTAAATTTAGAAAATTTTTTTTTTAAATCTAACCGTTAATCAACGGTTATATATATTTACTTTTCTCGATCCACGCAAAATTCTCCAGTTAGCATGGTAGCGAGCTAAATATAGCGCCCCCTTTTAATTTGGTGGGGGTGGAGGGGTGGCGCTATAGGCGATGATGTGGCCTTATAGCGCTCCCACACCCTCCGGCCTTAAGTTGGTGGGTGTGATTTAAAGCCCTTAGGGCTTTATTATGCCAAGTCAGCGCCACCTCATATGGGGGAGGTGACACGTAATCGAGGGGCGTTATTGTTAACTTGCACGACGTGAAATAAAGCCATTTAAACCCCTCCCCCCCCCAATTTACTATATATAAAAACAATTAATAAAAAAGAAAAAATCTGATTGACTGAGTGACTCTCTCTCTCTCTCTCTCTCTCTCTCTCTCTCCTCTTTTCACGCCAGCTAACCCATTGACGAAATTATGCCATAGTGCCCCTTAGCTAACCCATTGACGAAATTATGCCATAGTGCCCCCTTTAGCTACGGCGGGATGGGGGAGGGGCGCCAAAATAGTTGAGTTGGCCAGGAGCGATATAGCATACCCCATGGTCTTATTAAATATGCTCGTGTTGCTATATTAGTACGTGATACGTTATTATATATAAAAGAATACGTTAATCGCGCCAATAGACGTTAAATTTGGTCATCAAACTCTTGTTCGTTGTGCAATTTTTCCCTTCAAGAGTTAAAAGAGAACATATTCAACCCATCGCTGGTTTGCCCCGGTGACCTTTGTAGCTCTCGACTTTGGCCACCGAATGTAGACGGTTTTTCTGGCCGTTTAGCGCACGCTAAAGGATCGTATACTATTTAAACCAACCTTACAATTTATAGCATTATAACAGATCAACACCACCTGTGTAACACAACACCTTTGGCTAGTTTTAGATCTACCCTAAATTGGTAAAAGGAACATGGGAAGATATACCACAAAGAAATAACTAACTAACCAACTAACTAACTAACTAACTACATGCGAATAGAAAAAGGAATAAAAATAATATTCTCTCCTAAAAATCAGTAACTCTTATGACTCAATCTTCCACCCACGTGCAGCACACCTCCAACGTGAAAGCAAAGATATGGTCAACCTAAATACTAAGTCTACCTAATAATTTATTAAACAACCAATATAACATAAATCTAATAAAAGACTTATTCTCAACTTATCAATTCAGCCATGCATATCATCACGTGAAACCACTTTTTATTTTCCTCATGCAATGAACCATTTGAACCGTGAACCGATAACGTGCTAACCGTGTGACTTGTGAACCGTAAACAACCGATTAACCCAACACACATTACATGATTACATAAACCTATTTATTACACAAAACTATTTCCTAGTTACATGTTATGATGCTCTAGAAAGATTTTTCAAAAACGAGACCACCGCATCCGACATCTGGACTAAATACCGAGCATTTGTGCGCGTCCGTCCAACCGCACACGAAAAATAATTATCTCCTTTCAGATCAAGTACATTCCATGTTCTTTTATCGGGGGATGATGATGACCGTCTAGAACCATTCGCAACAACACCATTACCGTTACAGTTACCATTGCCGTTTCTCTTATTTTCAGTATGGCGTTGGTGAGATTGTTTTTGAGACGTCTTTGACCCGCATTTTCCAGACCTTCTGTCTGCAGACGGCTTTGTTGCATCACTAAACTTCGGTCTCGTGATGCCAAAGCTGTCTGCAGGAAGCTCTGGCTCAAAAATGTGTATAAATCTTCGTCCTGTAAATATGATATATTATTAAAAGAGGAAGATACATATGCAAAATTCACATCTTAGGGCCGTTTGGTTCTCATAATCTTTTTGACTACTGGGATTTAATGCTACATTGACCCAAACCCGTTTGACAGGTATTAAAATGATCACCGACACGAACATGTTTCGGCATCTTACTCAATCTGCTCATCATGTGTAAAATATAGTTAAGACTTAAGATATCGAGTACATACCTTTCCAAGAGAATGACCAACGCATAGGACATAATCAATTGGTGCCGAAATCGGTTTACTATGAACAATCTCTCCTAATATGCGAACAATCGTAACACCCTGTTTTCACATATAAAAATGCTTAGTTAGTCATCTACGAATTAGTGCTGACTTGGCAACGACCAAAAATGAATCAGGCACCTTTGTAACACCGACGGGTCGAACCTGCACAGACCTGCTTCCTTGTACAACATCAACCGACGCATTAGATATCGGGCCTGTCCAAAGGTGCTGTAACATGTCTCGGGCTTGCAGCCTTCCAAACTCCACATCTACATACACAAACATATAATCAAACACACACACACATGTGTGCGCACACACACTGACACGAGAAAGAGTCGTGCATGTGCATATACATACCTGCATACTTGTAGTTCCAAACAAGTGATGTCTCGCGAAGGTCGAAATGAGAACGAGGTGTACGTTCGGTGAAATACTCGAAAACATGCTGTGGAAAATTTATAGAGTAAAGATATAAAAACAGCAAAAGACAAAATGGGAAGACAGCCTTAAACCTTAGAAGATCAGAACATGTCATATTGTCGTGTTTACCTTTACGCTGTCGACCCATTCCATATTCGAATGTTCGGGCATCGTTGTCATCCAATCACCTTTTGTGGAGCGTAAAAACATTCCATTTTCAGCTGCCAACCACATGTTATACTCTCCAAAGTTCTGGGAAAATCAACATATGATTATATGGTATCGTTCAATTCGAGTCAAACATAGAAAAATAGCTAAAAATGAATCGGGTCGAATGCGTTAAACATATTACATGTGTCATTATCGTTCTTAAATGATTATTTATTATAATACCGCAGTTTTTGTAATTTTATCTAATACATTAAATAGAGTAAATTGTCATTTTCGTCCAGGGGTTTGGCCATTTTTGCGACTTTCATCCAAAGTTTTGTTTTTCCGCATCTGGGTCCTCGTGGTTTAAAAATCTTGTCATTTTCGTCCCTAAGGGCTAAACCTAGAGGGACGAAAGTCGCAATAAATTGTCAGACCCCAGGGACGTAAATGGCAAGATTTTGAAACCACGAGGACCCAGATACGAAAAGAACCAACCTTTGGATGAAGGTTGCAAAAGTGGCCAGACCACATGGACGAAAATGACAATTTACTCCATTAAATATTTACAAAAACAAAGGATAGCGGATCGACCCAACCTGTTTTGACCCACACATAAAAGTACCAGTTTTGACCCGTTACCCAATCAGCCCGTTTTGCCACCGAGAAAGTTGACATACCTCATCCAATACAGTTCTTTCGCTTCCACTGAGGATAACAACGGTTGTTTTTGGATCACTACAAAGCTTTCTTAAAGGTTCTTTCAACTCAGGGTGTAATTTAAGATCCATTTCTCTTATTTGATCACCGCCACGTCTATCAGGTGTATCAACCGGTTCAGTCAATGTAGCATTGAATCCCTGTAGTCAAAAATGAATATTCTATATGCCAAAGTTCATAAATAATAATATCAAATTAAACTGTTTTGTTTACTTGCCAGTATAAGAAGTCGGTTACTTGACTGAAAATAACGGTCGATAGCCTCTTCAACTGGAAGAAGTGGCGGAACTTGTCTACGCCTTTGTTGTGCTTCAACTACGGTATCATTCAGTTCACTACATAAAGTTAAAAAAATGTTAGGCTTGAATTTTAAATAAAGTTGATTTTTTACCACTAAATTAAATTTTTACTCTATGTAACTAGAAAATATAGCTTTTAATTAATAATCCTAGACTCCTAGTTGAGGTTTTATTGTTTTAATGAGCTTTATTACTTTTTAAAACCTCATTAAAATGTATAAAATAGTTATAAAAAATACACTATATGTCTGACAAACACTGCGTACAAGTGTTTATGCGCTTTCCTACTTAAACTTGGTTATGTATTGAACACGGATCTTTATATATATATATATATATATATATATATATATATGTAGAAAAAGTGTAACGTACAATAGGGCTTATCGTACGAGCGTACGCGATTGTGAAATCGCATGTTATAAAAAAGCATGTTGGTAAAGTGATGAAATCGCATGTTGGTGAAGTTGATGAAGTCGCAGTTGGTTTTTTGTACAATTTCGCATGTTTTTTTCAGCACAAATCACATGTTAAAAAGTAAAGTCGCACAGAGTTGGTACGGCATATATATTTGTACATCTATATAAGTATATATACATATATATAGAAAACCAATTTTAAGTGGAGAGTTAACTGCATATATATTTGTATGTAATGATTGTAAGACATAATAAAAGAGAGAGAAAGAGGTAATTATGTTGTTTGTAACCGCCTTTTGTATCATAAAGTGATGCATACAAATGTTTATGTGATTTCCTATCTAAAATCGGTTTTGTGTTGAACGATCATGATAACGGAAAGCAGTAATACATTCTTGAATTCTTACCACATTGATTCCATTACTTTCGTTATATTCATTTCTTTTGAATTCATTTTTTGTTATTTAAAAGGTCATAAAATACCTGACAAAAGTTTCCGCCCATTCTTGAGCAGTGTGGGTTGTGACATGTAAAAAGTTAAGCAAATGGCGTTTTTCTCGTTCTTCAGCTGACATATTTAAAGCTTGGCCTATGGAAGCTGCAACTTCGGTTATATTCCACGGGTTAACAAGAATGGCCCCCGCACCCAAGGACTGTGCAGCACCAGCAAACTACAAGTGTACCACAAGATGGCTTTATTAAATAGAACGATAGATCTTGATCGAAGATTTTATTGAAATTTACAATTAATAATTATAATAATAATAATAAAGATAGTGATAAATAATTACCTCACTTAAAATGAGCACTCCTCTTTTAGCATCTTGGCATGCAACAAACTCATAACTGACAAGATTCATTCCATCTCGTAAAGATGTGACTAGTGCTATATCTGGCAACACGAGCCGAAAAATATATCAGTTGTGACGTTAAAATATTTATTTCAAATGTTTTATGACTGGATTTTCTTCACGTATCGCATATAAAAAAATCGATCATATAAACTAGAGTAAAGTACACGGATAGTCCCTGTGGTTTTCCAAAATTTTGGTTTGGTCCCTAGTTTTCTAAAAGTACACAGATGGTCCCAATGTTTTGCACTTTGTAACGCATTTAGCCCCCAACTTTTGTCAAAGTACATGGATGGTCCCTGTGGTTTGCCTTTTGTACCGCAATTTACTCCCTAACTTGGACCTCCTGAAACCTTTAGATTTGTTGGCTGTGGACTAAATGCGTTACAAAGTGCAAACCATAGGGACCATCCGTGTACTTTTAGAAAGCTAGGGACCAAATCCAAAAATTTAGAAAATCACAGGGACTCTCCGGGTAATTGACTCTATAAACTATGACAAAATGAGAAAAGACAAGTACCGGTGACAGCATACAATGCACATAAAGCGGGAAAGTCAAGAGACCGATCCTGCATATATCACATGATGGATTTTTTTTTAATCACTAGTTAAAAAACATTATCTTCTAATCATTAATTAAACAATGAAAATCTAACCAGATGGTGAATAGGAACAGTAGTCAATGACCCGAATCTACCATTTATCCGCCCGACAATTTCATGAACTTGACTTGTGAGTTTTTGATCTGCAAGATGAGATAATCAAAGACCAAAAGTTTGTGTAAACGTATAAGGGACAATTCACTAGCATGAAACAAACATAACCAAAACTTATATGGTTATAGCTAAAAGATACAATATTGTGAAAACATACATTCGGGAACATCGGTTCTTGTTGGTACGGCAATCTGTAGCAAAACAACTTTATCACGCCAATATGGATTTTCTTCTAGAAACTTCTCGAACGCCAGTATCTTTTGAGGGATCCCTTTAATCATATCAAGTCGATCAACACCTAACATCACCTATCACAACAAGAACGAAAAAAGTCAAAAGTGGTCAAACTGTTAAACATAACCATTGAACTTATATATCAAAAGTCAAAACTACCTTTCTCCCGGAAAACCGTTCCTTTAGTTCTTTAATATGTTTTTGCACTTCAGGATTTTCGAGAGCGTGAATAAAACGGTCGGAATCTATACCAATTGGGAACTGTTTCATCATCCACAAAATCCAACGTCAGATATAAGATCAAGTCAAAGGCTGACTTTACAGAAGTCAACATTGACTTACAGCAGCAACACGAGTAAGCCTCCCGTTATCCTCTACTCCTTCTGGCGTACCCTCGAGTCCCATTATACGAGTACACGCACTCACAAAGTGTCTTGCGTAATCATAAGTATGAAACCTATATAACAAGTTAATGTTTATGCGATCAAATTATTAAGTTAACATCCATCAACTAACGAAAATGAGAAAATTACAAACATACCCCACCAAATCAGCGGCAAGAACCGCACGTAAAATCTCGGAACGAGAAGGTAACGTTCTATGAATTTCGGAAGACGGAAATGGTGTATGAAGAAACCAGCCAACTTTCATGTTATCGTTACGTTCTTTAAGATATTTTGGGAGAAACATAAGATGGTAATCATGGCACCAAACGACATCACCTTCTTCATAGTGTTCATATACCACATCGGCAAACATTTCATTTGCTTTTTGGTATGCCGCAAATTGAGATTGGAAGCTTCTGGTCGTTGCTAAACGGTCTTCTTGTGGAAGACCGAGATAATGGAAAAGAGGCCATAATATGTTGTTACAGTAACCATTGTAATATTGATGCACGATATCTTCATCGAGAAATACGGGGATGCACCTCTGCATTACGATACACATATGGGTCGGTTTGAGTTGACCAAAATCCGTTTTAACGCATACAACCTCCTAAATAGCTTAATTCAAAGATACAAACTAATAACGTAACAATATCTTTATATAATCATATTAACACATTCATTACTTATACAGCATACGCCAATTGAATTTTAATAATCCAAACTAATTTATTGGCCGAAAATAGTCCATACTAAGGCCACCCGGGGTGGCATGATTTTTGTGCATGATGCAATAGTTTCACGCGTGAAACTTTGCAAAACACCACCGCCGCCCACTTTTTCAACGCGTCAATTTAACAACGCGTGGTATTTATGACGCGTTAAACATTGAAAATTATACCGTTAGGGATATGACCGTTTGAAAGTTTTTTTTATATACAAGTGATGACCATTTCCACTAAAAAAGGTTGTGAGTGATGGAATAATGGTTGATAACATGGCGGAACTTGATTGGATGTTGTGAGTGATGAGTGATGACCACCCCTACCCCCTAACAATTAAAAATGACACTCTGAACTTTTAGTTTCATTTCCAAGGGCAATCCCACTCGCACACACTTGATTTTCACTCGATTACGCACATATGGATGATTACGATTTAAATGGAGAAACGTACCTTCCTTGTAAGCAAAATCAAGTGCAAATCTAGTGTAAATCGATTGCCCTTGGTAACGTAAGTGAAAGTTAGGAGTGACACCATGCAAACTGTCAGTATGGATTATTATCGGCTAATGGATTATTAAAAAGGGACGAAAAGAAAAACTATTAGCATGTCAACCCAACTTGATACATTTGAAACCGAATCCGTTTTGACCAGTTGACCTCTTCTCACCTTGCCAACTTTACAACCATTCATTACAAACTTATAACAATGACCCATCTCACAACACTACAATCTTTAGTAATCTAAACTTCAAAAAGATTTAAACTTTACCTTCTCCGCAAGCGCTTTCGTTAGCGCCCGTTGCCCGGGCTCATCAGGCACATTCACACCCGCCCACCCGATCCATTTCGCCTCAACTTCCTTCACACCCAAAAGAGCACTAACAAGTCCACCACCACTAACATCAAGTGACCAACTTTCTTCCCCTTTCCTAACCGCCGAAACCGGCAACCTATTCGCTACAACTAACAACCGTTGCGTAAACAACCCTCCATCCGGCTTCTCCCACCGCTCCTGTGCAGCAGATGCCCCTTCCAAAAACTCTTCCACATAACTATTCGCCTCAGGTTCAATACTCTCACCGCCATTCGACCCATTCGACTCGTTCAAACCCGAATACGCTCTATTCTTTCTCATCATCTCTCTATCTCTCAACAGTCTCTGGATTCGATTCGCGGTGCCATTCGAATCGCCATTGTAATGATTTGCAGGCATAACTATGATCTACACATCAGTTTTTTTTTTAAACACATATTAAAGAAACAGATAACATAAAGAACAAATCGGATTCACATAAATCTATCTGGGGTCTACCATTTTGACATGTTTACAACTTTTGGTCCAAGATTTTTAAAAACCCACGTTTCTAATTTACCGACAATTAGGGGAACATATGTTTGCAGCCACATGTTACATAAAATCAAACAAAAACATGTCCATACATAAAAAAATATTGAGAAAATCAAGAAAATTAAGATAATCAAGAAATAAAGAAAACCCTATTCAAAAGATTGTCAAGATTTAAACTTTAACACAGACTTACTAAAATTGAGATGGAATGTGAAGAATCTTGCAGCGGATTGGTCGGTGGGTCGCCGGAAAAAGGTTGCCGGAAGGGGGAAAGTTGTGAGGTTTTATAGGGTGGGTGATTTGGGTGTGTTTTACAGAGCCATGCAGGTGGTGGAACACAGATTTACAGTGATGATGAGGTTTATATTATTTTATTTTGTTGATTTTGTGTGTGAGTGTGTGTTTTTTTGTTGAAACTTGAGTTTAAATAATTTATTGATTGCTTACATCACACGTAACGATGGGAATCAAGTCTCACCGAAATGGAGGGTTTCTTGTAATGGTCAAAGGAGGTTTTTTTTTAACGGTCAACAAATCAATCCCGAATACTTTTAGGGTAACCACTGGACAAATGGAGTACTTCGCGAGTAACTTGAGTCGTCCACCACCACTTCCGGGAAAAACCGGTGTAACCTACCCGCCTGTAGGCATGACGGTGAAATTACAGGTAAAACTCGTTTGGCTCAAGGATCAAACCCATGTTTCCCTAGGTCTCCTACCATTGCCCACCAGTGCCTCACTCTATTTTATACCAAGTGAGAGTCGAACGTTTTTGAAATAGGACTGGTTATTGATTTGATGGTTACATTTTGGGTTTGAAACAGGGTTACATCATAAATAATTTATGTGTAAGGGGGTAGGGGTGGTCATCACCCATCACTCATCACCCACTCACAACTTCCAATCAAGTTCCGCCTTGTTATCAAGCATTATTCCATCACTCACAACCTTTTTAGTGGAAATGTCCACACTCACAACACCCAACAATAAACCATCACACCCCCTCACATCCAATTATCACGGAATGCTCATAACGCGTCAAAAGTTTAACGCGATTTAACTTCCACGTGTGAAATATATGGGGTGGCGGTGGTCTTTTGCTATTGTTCACGCGTTGAACATTTTCATCACGCACAAGCTAGTATCCACCCCGGGTGGCCTAAGGAGACTCAAGAAGTATATTAATCAGTAAATGTGATCCTGAACTTAAATGTGTTTAAAAAACTTTGAAATGCAATCTAAAATCCTTTTTTGTCCCCGGTTCAGTCTGTCGGATTGATAGCCGTTCAATTTAAATGTATGATGGTTCATATTCATTGAGTAAAACTGTTTGTATAGCTGGTTCTTAGTCTGAGAGCTCACCTGATTAGTCTGATTAGCTTTTGAAAAAAGTGTAAATAAATGTGAATTTGGCTAAGTACATTGAATAATGAGATTCATGTGTATATTTCATCTTACATTATTAATTTTTAAAATACATTATATAGTAAATTTACTAAAATGGAAAATAATATGCCAATGAGCGAATCTCTAAGTAATAACTATTTTGACCTGCATTTTAAAGTTACTTGACTTGAACCAAGTTAATTCAACTATTTTCTAACCAACTGTATAGTTAGCATCTCAACATCTTTTTTCGAATATATTTATTCGGTGATTATAAATTATATCTCACGAGTGATACATAAGGGCAAACACGATGGATGACGGGCTCCTGCATGCACAAGTTCTGAGATGTTGAGACATATAAGCCTAATATACGCATTTTTAGACACCTTAAGCCGAATATACGCATTTTTACCATACATTTCTGCATGGTTATGTTTCTACGACCCGACCTCGTCACCTTCAGATCACATGACAACAAAGTGATTAATAAGTCTCATGAATCAACCTAGGTTTATCTAATTCATTTAAGGATTTATAAGTCTAATGAATCAACCAAAAGGTATATTTAATTCATTTAAGGGTTAACACATGATGTTTACATTCTCCACCTCTTTAAATTTATCTTTTATTTATCGGATGTTTAACAATTTAAGCATGTCATTTAAGCATGCAAATCATTTCTCCTTTATTTTATGTTAGCAAAAGTATCAACTATTAAACATGTTTGATTATTGTGTTGGAAAGTACTACTATTAGCTAGTAACAAACAACATTGCTTTCAAGGGTCAACCGTAATTCGGTTTCACATGTTTAGGTAGATGAAGAAAGCGTGAATCACAACCTTTAGAGATGTAATTACTAATTAAAGATGAATTTTAAAATTATACATATATTTATGAAGTTATAGGGATGATAATAACAGTAGCAGATCCAGGAATATATTTTAATGAGTTTCTTTTGGTAAATTCTCTTTAATTCTCACTAAGTTTTTCTAAATTATATAGGGTTCTCACTAACTTTTTTTTTTTTCAAACGCACTGGGTTCCTGGAAACCCACAAATGTGGGCTGGATATGCCCCTGGATACTAAGTCGGTTACTTATCATAGTGATATGTTAGTTAAATGAACACAATTTCAATAGAAAAAAAACATGACATAAATAATGTTGACATGTAATAAAAGACATATCTATTATCTAGTATCTACATATTCGGAAATATCTAGCATATAGTGATATATATATTCTCTTTTATTATTTTGATGTAGAGAAAAATATCTAGTTATGATGAGAAAAATATTGTGAGAATCAAAGAGACAGGAAGAATGGTTGCAAGTGGGGTACTTCGACAGGGGCAGGTCGGAAGTAACATAATGACTGGTCTATATTGTTTTTCCATCAAATTGAAAAAAAAGTAGAAAAATAATTTATTATATAATTGCATATTATGTTATATTATACTTATATAACTATTTTGCTAATGTCATTTTAACTTTTAAGCTTGCGAAAGTTAAACAAGTTTAAGGCAAAAAGGTTTGGACCGGGCTTATTTAGAATCGATTACTATTAAGCTTCTAATACATTCGAGAAATTTATAGTAAATACGACTTAGTTAGACCCTTAACTTGGATCGATTAAGCTTTTATCGTCTTTATGCATCACATAAACAAACCACGAGACAAAATTTGTAAGAAAAAAAATTATGCAAGTGATAAGAGTTATTTTTCAAGAATTGAACCAATATTGGCAAGTAAATGGGAAAGAAACAAAGAGTGGATAAAATATCTTTAATAGATAAGATAATAATTTTAAATCAAAATATTTATGAAGTATGCATGTTTTAATCAAAATAGTTTTACATATTTCATAGGTAAAAGGTTGTGTGATATTAACACCATTCTATAAATATACCCATAAAAATATATATTTGTGATTTTTCCATAATAGAAACCTTTTCCATGTTTACACACCACGTATTTACATACGTTTTTAAAAAATAATCATAATTTTCATCCATCTTCGGGCAATTTCTTAACGAAATCTAGCATTCAAAAACACCTTTAAGACGATGAATTAATTATGAGCTCATTAAATTCAGGTTGAATCACTATCTAAGAATAAAAAAACTAACCTCGTGATTACACCGCAGAGCTCCCCTAATCGTTGATTCCGATTCGATCGACAACCGAAAACTGAAGTGAGGGTTTAAAATGAAGAGAAGAAGTGTGTTCTTTGTCACAAGGGTAAAGGAGGCATAAAAGAAAAAGAAAGAAACTTTTGCTTAAAGCTGTTTTTGGTGCCCAACCATTTGGATGTGACGATGGTGTTTGATTTGTTTTAGATTTTACACTAACATTATAAATAGATTGTAGAAAAAAAAAATATATATTACTCGGTTTGTTACCTAAAAGTATAATTTTTCTTTTATATATAATATTAAACATTGATAAATATAGGTTTTTTGGTACTTTGGTGTCCTTGCATATAAAATATATGGGTAAACGTACATTTTGTCAACATATATGGGTAATGTACATTTGAAATATTCGGTTTGTCTACCTTTGTATTGAACTTGACTCTTTTAGTATTATTTATAATGTTCTAGTGTGAAGAAGGTAGACATTAATTTGCTATATAAAGAGTGTTTGCAATGGTCGTTTTTAGAACCCTATAGATGCAAAGACGACAGATATACGAGCCTATTTATTTATTTGTTTATTTTTCCGCATAGATATGAGAGAATACTAATGAGTGAAAAGATGAACTTTTTTTAACAGTATGCATTATTCACGATGCCCACCCTAAAGATAGGGACGGCCAACCAACACAAAACCAATTACATCAAATTAAAAGAAACCCAATATTCGTTCCCCCCTACGGATCTATTTCTTGACATTCTTGTACCACAAGTACCAAAGAGATTTTATACTAGATAAAATCTTATCTATAGGAACCAGCACATCATCGTATCTTTTCTTATTTCTAGCCTTCCATATACACCAACAAGCAACTATAATTATATCTTGAAATGCCACCTTAGACTCATTCGATAAGCTGACTTGGTTGAAAAGCTCCACTATATCTTAACCGAGAACGAAAAAATCGAATTTACCTGGCACCAAACACTGATTTTCTACCATACTATCGCTGCGACAAAACACCCACAAAACTAGGGCTCTGGACTTTCATCCTCCGACTGACATAAAACACATACAACATCCCCACTGAACCAATGCCGAATAAAAAAAATCAATATCATCACCTCTCTTCGACACATAGCCTAAAAAGAAAAAGTTTCTCTTATAATAGATTGGTAATATGATATAAAAGCCTGAAATTTAAATATCTTATCACATAAAAGCCTTCAATTATTTCATAAATTTGCTCAGATCTTGGGTTACTTTCATGTTCTATTATTATACCTTTACACTTTGGTGAAAACGAAAAAGCGTATCTAGTAGCATTGGCAAATAGTGTCACAAAATCACAATCTTTCTAGTATCCCACTATATTTGTCCCTTTTCACCTTTTTATAAACATTTTATTGACACTTAAAAGAATACCTTGGGTTTTTTTTAGAAAGAAAAAACTTTTGAAAAGCAAAAACCACTATATATGATAAATAAATTCATCTTCTTTTTTATATTCATACAATTAAAAGCATGCAGAATTGAGAGAATGTGAGGACAAATTAGTCAGACAACTTATATCTAAATTAAGTTTTAGGTTTAATATAAGATAAACCCCATAAAAACTTGTAAGCGTGGAGTTTTACTTATATTTTATATGCATTTATCATTCTGATTTTCAATTTAACATATATTATACACGTATAAATGTTACAAATATTTATTATTTTTACGTGGTTGCCTCTAATGCGTGGATATTTCACATGTTTATTGTAGTGAATAATTAATATTAAGATTTCTATAATGACATACCCGAACTTCACCCTTTTAAGTCTTAATTAACATCCTTCAAGTTGTAGAAGCAACGACCACCTAGACCCACCAACCATATGAGCTTCCCTTGTGGTACACACCATAGAAAAATACATGCTTTCTTCATGATGATAATGGTCCACCAAGTCTTGATGGTAGAACCACATATGTCAAGTGTTACCCGATCAAAGATTGACGCGCGTGCACTGACTATGTGGTTTTTAATGTCGGCCATTGACCACATCCACTTGTTCTTGCTATGTTGGTTAGGAAAAGACTTTGCGACAATTTCAGTAACTCAACATCTCATCTAAATCGTGGCCCCTTGGTTCTCTATGCCATCCTAAATCCTAATGACACTCTTACCTCCCTCTAAGCACACACGCAATATACATGATGAAAAAAACTGAAGAAAACTAGAAAATATGTAGGTGATCAACGTTGTACAAGATACATAATAAAGACTACAAATTGTGTAGTGATAAAAGATAAAAATACATAAATATGGAGGAGATGGCAACAATAAAATATATATCAGATGAGGATTATTACAGAACACTAACTATTACGAGAACAAAAAGAACAACTCTAAAACACTAAATTTTGGGATTTAAGGTTCATATTTTTCAAATTAGATGTTTCTTACATTCATATGTGTATTATATAAACATAAAAAAACCAGATATTTTTACCTACACATAGCCTACATACATATTGGTAATTTAACATACACATAACCTACATATGTGTAGGTTATACAAAAAGTGAAATTTTTTCTTATTTTATTTTGAATTCTAATGTAAGAAACAATAAATCTTACATTTGTAATATTTCATTTACTTTTTAGGTTTTTAGGTTTGAAAAAAATGGGTTATTCATTGTGTTTTGTGTGTTCTCGCATATATCTAATGTGATTAGTACTCTATAATAATATATCTCCGATATGTTCGCTCAAGCTACACATTTCAAGCAACGTGTAGCTTGGAACGAAGAATATCAAAGCGAGTGTTAGGTAAATCCTTGGTGAGGATGTCAACAATATGGATGTTATGTGAAACATATCAAACTCTCAACTCTGTGCTAGTACCATATACCGGATGAATTGTAAGACAATCTCAATATGTTTTTGTACGCTGATGGAACATCGAAATGACTACTAAGTATGCATCGCTTATGGTGTCACACCTAAAAGTTGATAGATTGGCAAGAAGTATGTGTAACTTATGAGGAACAAAAGAGGAGCAGTGTGAACAATAGCAAGAACTATGCCTCTAAACTAAAGCCAGCAATGGTGATAGAGCAAGTTCTTTGATTTTGTTTTGCTAGTTTAGTATCTAAAATATATTATAATACATATAAGGACAAAACGTTATCTTACATAATTTTAAGAGTTTACGTAACACAATTTTTAAAACATATTGTTCATTTTTAAACCAAATACCCCTCACGATTTTTAAACGAACACATTTTTTTCATATGTTAGTACTTAAAAAAAGTTTACACCATAAAACTTGGGGGCATTTTATTTTATTTAACTTGTGTATGATATTGTTATAGTTTTTTTAAATAGCATCTTATGTGATTACCAGTGTCTCTATTCATTGTCGCATCGCGCAACACCCCTCTAGTAAGGATATAAGTGTATTATTATCTATTTTTTAATTTTAAAATCATATATTACCTTATAATAAATTGATATGTAATTTTACATAATTTTAAAGTTTAAATAATACAACCTTTAAAACATATGATACAATCATTTAAAACATATTATTAACTTTTAAACCAACTAACCCTCACAATTTGTAATTGATCATAACCTTTTCATGCGTTAATATGCTTTTTATAAAAAAATACATTATAATAACGAGTCTTTAATTCTCTTTAATTTGAGTATAATATTTGTATAGTCTTTTATTTCATTTTTAACATGTTACATGATTATCGTTGTTTGTGTTTTTTTTTATCATATTGTCATTAATATTTTAAATTTAAAAATTTATATTATCCTAATCATAATTTGATATGTAGCTGTCTAAAACTCGAAATATATAAAAATATCAAGCCTTAAATTTTAATTTTTATTACGTAATAAAAACCTTTTATTTATTCATACTATATTATAATGTATTTGAAAAGTCAAAAGTTTAATGTATAAGATAACTCTAAAATTGAGTTAATATTTCAAACACTAATTACACTTTAATAATTAATCACTCATCATAATTACATTTTATGTCCCTTATTTTTAACAAAATGCTTATTAACTTTTTTAACGGCAAATTTGGATCACTGACAAACTACTGGAGTATCATTGTGCCACCAGCGAAACCAACCGATCATATCCATCTTCACTAGGCATAATGCTTATACATCAATTCAGGAGAAAACCCAATAATTATGGGAAAACCCCCCTTGTGGGAAAAGAACCCAGGACCTACACCCCCCAATATGTCACTAAGCTATAAAGCCATGCACAAGATGCTGATTAATTACATGGTAGTTACAATTTTGCCTCATTATTTTAAATCAACCTTAAGCGTTTTAAATGACCATAAATTTTTCATACGTTACTTTTATAAAAATAAAACATTACACCATAAAAACAAGCAATTTATTCTCTTTAATTTGAGTATAACATTGTTATAGTTTTTAATTAAAAATTGATATATTAAGTGATTAACAATGTATATGGGTGAACAATAACCAAAACGAAATCAACTGATAATGAAATTAACAAAAGATCTTTTATCGTTTTTTATACCGTCGAAAAACCAAAATTAACCGAATTGAACCAATCATATATTCATATATTTCAAGTTTTTATGCCTTCATTACATGTATTTCATGTTATATACTTCCATTTCATGTAGAAAATTTTAACCCAAGTTTAGTTTGGTTATTAACCGTGATTAACCAAATCAAACCGAAAACCAATAATCTAACTGAATAAATCGAATCAATTACCCAAACACCCATTAGTTAATAAACTAGATTAACCGACGACTTCGATTTCGATTTCGATTTCGGTTTTCCTTTAGGCTAATAACTAGTGGCGGTGATGAGGGTGTGCGGGGAGGACCATTGTACAAGGACCGTGATTTTAGGGACACATGTTTTAGAAAAATCCGATATATATATATATAGAAAAAAGTGTAACGTACAATAGGGTCTATCGTACGATTGTACGCGACGTGAATTCGCAAGTTATAAAAAAGTGCGTGTATGGAATTTGCAAAATCGCATGTTGGTACACATGCAATGAAATCGCATGGGGTAAACTGTTTTCGCATGGGAGGTGTGTAGATGATGAAATCGTATGGGAAAACATGAAATCGCATGTTGAAAAAGCCTCGTGTACGTAGCGTACGTTAAGCCCATAGTACATTAACCGACCTCGATATATATATTAAATAGTATACCTATACTAATTTAAGATACGCACATTTACAAAATAATTTTTAGGAAATATTTCACAGAATAGTAATCAAGTTTTATGAGTTTTCTAATCAGGTCTATTAAAAAAATTGTTCCAATTAAGTCATTAAAGTTTATTTTATGTTCTAATCTTATATAATTTACCTGAATAGCAGGTAAACTATTCTATGTGACATTTATATATTTATTTAACTTTTATAAACATGCTAAAATAATTAATTAACAAAATAGATCAAATAATCAAATCAAAACAACATCTAGATCACTGATGATCATCGATTGATGTTCCATATCCAAATAAAAAACCCACCATTCATCCACATTGATGGAGTGATTAGTATGCAAGTTTTAGAAGTAAAAAAATGTGAGAATTCTTAAAGTAGGTTTCTTATCAATGTGAAGAATGTAAACTAATATCCTCATGAAAATATCATAGGTTTTATTTGTGCTTTAGCAAAGAAAAGTATTAATATATCATTTGTTGTCATCAATTCGGAACTTTGATTATCCGTCGCCGACATCTACTAAGGAAAGTTACAGGGAAGAGGGTTGCGTATAAGTTTTCTGTTGTATAATTATATATAATTAATTTTTAATCCACATTAGCATATATTAATATTATTATTTGTAAATAAATAATATACCAATTCATAAATAAACAGTTTTTTTTGTAGTTTTTAAATTTTTGTTGCAAGTATAAGACATGTCAACATATTTAAAAAAGGAAACTTAATTAAATAAATGCCATTTAGGATGAATGACCTTCTATTTAGGTAAAATATATAGGATTGAAACATCAAAGTAAACTTTAGTGACCTAATTGGAACAAAAATAATTACGATTGACTTAATTAGAACCCTTATGAAAGTTGGTTACAATTTAACAAAGTTATCCCTAATTTTTATGGTTTAAAAGTTAGCTCATTGGCATTAGGTTTAGTGAGTTTAATACCTATTTGATTTTAAAAATAAAAACGTTATGGAAGGACACATTTTCGAGCTCGAACAGTGTATACGAATTCTCAGATGCCTCTGCTAATAACCAAACCGAACCAAATTATGCACACCCTTGACGATATTTGTGTTTACCGTCACATCATGCTGAGACCTTCTAGTTTTGAAAATTTTAAAATGTTTAAAAATATAGTGGAGCTTCCTTTATATGCTCTAGTATTATTCCTTTGCCCGTGAAAAGCTTATTTTTAATATTGGCCACGTGAGTGTCAGGAAATTACAATCGTTCTTACATCGCACTATTTTCGTCAATGAAAAGAAAACATTATTTAAAAAAAACTTTTGAAAAGCAACAATAATTAATAATAACTTAATCTTTCTTTTAATTTTTAGTATATTCAACATTAAAGTATTTAAAATTGATGAACGCTCGTGAAGAAAATAGGTTATGACATTAAATTAAAATCTTTGCACCTAATAATGTTTTTTTTTATTTTCGAAAGGTATCCTTCATTCACAACAAACCGGCTCGTCAACTAGTGAACATGGCACAACAAAAGACTACAATGGATCAAACCAAATCAAACCTACACCTGTAATTCCAAAAGATAGATTTATAATACGATCTATTCTTATACATAGAAATCAAACGCTTTAATATTATGCAAGATGTCTTCGATTCTCCGATCCTTATTAAAAAAATATATTTCATTCGTAGCCTTCCACATGCTCCAACACACGCTAAAATAATGATCTTGTGGACGACTTTCTTTTTCTTTTTTTTTTATCTCAGGTACCTATATGGTTATTGTACTTCATCAAATCCCCCACTGAAAAACCGAAATGCTTGGGATTTTGCACAAGCAAGAAACCATTGTCAAACAATGGTTGCGACCATGCAGCTTGTAAAAATATGATCAACGAATTTCTCGGACAGTCACAAAAAACGCACCCTTCCGAGTTGATATTTGTGTTCCTTTTTAAGGCTTCAACCATGGAAACCCATCCAATGTGGAGTTTGTTTGATAACCAATAAAAATATCACACTTAAAGGATAAATAAATTGTTTAAATCCTCGCGCTTTTAGGGTGGATGACGTCGTCGTGTTTTCCCTGATTTCTCCGTGTGACACATCAGCGACACATCAATTTTCTTCCATTTTTCCTGGGATATCCTTAGATTACGCAGTGTCATCCCAAAATTCTCTAAAACTAAAGTATTTTAATTTATACTTTAAAACAATTTGTATATTTTAAATTATTTTAAGTATAAATTAAAATAAAAGATATATAAACAAAAAAATATATTTATATGTTTTAAATATAAACTAAAATACATACATACATACATACATACACATATAAATATATTTAAAATATCCAAATGCTTTATCCTCCTCCTCCTTCAAAAAAAAAACCCACACACACATAAAAAACATACACACAAGAACCATAAAAAAAGAAAAAACAAACAAACAATTCTCCTATATAATAGACCATTCTTATGAATAGTACTATTTACATATTATTTTTCTTTTCCTTTTATAATATTTTTAATTTAGTGTTTTCCTATTCATTCGTTTTTATTATTTTAATATTATAATATAAACAAAAGTGCGCAAAGATGCAAAGTTAGGGAACTCATTTGATGTGTGTGTTGTATGAATCATACGATTCTTGTGTTCTGTGTCTGAAAACAAAGCACAAAGCTTTGTATCTATACTGATTAGTATTCGAAATGATTAGTCTCTATTGAATACACAAGTCAATAAAATTAAACTCTAGAATTCAATAGCACAATGAATTCTAAAACTTATAAAACTGAATTCTAGAATTCAATGGCACATTGAATTCAGTAATTTGATCATTTGACTCTTGAAAAGTCTCTAGCTGATAACCCAATCCAAGACATATCTAAAAATACTAAAGGCGGCTCCAAGCGGCAATGCGAGCGTGCGAAGTGCAAAGTGCGCCATCAAAGCGCCACATTGCGCCATCCCCTCGTCCCGGACCCGTGCTCGGGCGCGAGCGCTTGCGCGTGTCGGGTGCTTCGCACCCTCCTGGCTGCCACTGGGTGTGAGTTGTCACCCAAGAATACATTCGTGTTGAGAATTCTAATTATAAATCCACAAAAGATTTATCTCTCCACCAATGTGGGACAAACAAAACTTCCGAAACATTAAAGTTCCAACACACAATTAAAGCTTATGATCTTTCATTCATTTGCTTTAATCACTAAGTAAATATTATATTAATAATTAATATAATATTATTTTTCATTAATATTCAACAATCCCCCACATGAATGGAGATCATCCCACACACTCAAGTGTCACGATAAAATTTCAGCGGTTAAGTAATGCAGGATAGGTAGGTTTCCCTTTGAACCTCCTTTGTGATGTATACTTAGTCTCCTAACGGTCAGTAGACGTGATGTCCTTGATCCAACCCCTTTTTATGTAGACGTTATTACACATCACACATTACTTTTCCTGGTTTGGCTAACCCCTCATAGTTGTGTTCGTTATGGTCATGGAACACCATCCTGGTTCTGCGAGAGCTCTAGGAATTGTGCCCCCAATTCCATTTGAAGCGACCCCACTTCTCTCTAACATAGGTGATTTACAAATCATTAAAAGCCATCTGCTTAACCTCTCTTGATATCACTGAATTAAGTAGGAATGGACTAGGAAGTTTGTAACTCCCTTTGTATCTTGAGGTACTCCCCCACAGTGACCTCAGCCCGTACAGTTAGGTGGTACTATTGAACCTAGATAATGGGATCTCCAATCTTCTAGGATAGGTTTTCCGTTGTACAAACTTACTCTAAAGGCTTTAGTCCCATTCCCATCGACGACTTATGTAATATCTCTCTGCTTAAGCCATTTGTAAGCGGATCCGCAATGCTATCCTTTGACCTGACATAGTCAATCGTGATAACTCCAGTTGAGAGTAGTTGTCGTATCGTGTTATGCCGACGTCGTACGTGCCTTGATATGCCATTATACATTGCATTTTGAGCTCTACAATAGCCGATTGGCAATCACGATGTATGCAAATAGCCGACACAGGCTTAGGCCATCTTGGAACATATTCCAAGAATTGACGTAACCATTCTGCCTCTTCTCCAGCTTTATCTAACGCGATAAACTCAGATTCCATCGTGGATCTAGCTATAAGAGTTTGTTTGGACGACTTCCAAGATATAGCTGCTCCTCCAAGGGTAAACACATAACCATTTGTAGATCTAGAATCTTTCATATCGGATATCCAGTTGGCATCACTGAATCCTTCCACAACAGCTGGATTTTGGCCATAATGCAGTCCATAGTTTCTCGTGTATCTCAAATACCTTAATAATCTTGTCATACTCTTCTAGTGTTCTGAACTATGATTACTAGTATATCTACTTAGCCTACTCACAGCATATACCAAGTCTGTCCGAGTACATGACATGAGATACATAAGACTGCCAATGATCCTTGAGTATTCCAATTGAGCAACACTCTCGCCTCTTTTTTTTGACAAATGTTGAGAGGTATCAATTGGAGTTTGAGCTACACTCGTGTCCTCTGGATTGAACTTTTGAAGGATCATATCAACATAATGAGATTGACTTAACACCAAGCCAATTTGGTTTCTAATGATCTTTACTCCAAGAATCACATCAGCTCGACCCATATCTTTCATGTCAAATCTTGCTTTCAACATGTCATTAGTAGATCTGATCATCTTATCATCACTCCCAATGATATACATATCATCTACATAAAGGCATAAGATCACATAACCTTTAGAAGTGTCTTTCACATAGACACATTTATCGCATTCATTTATTTTGAAACCATTGTTAAGCATAACTTGGTCAAACTTTTGATGCATTGTTTTGGAGCTTGCTTCAAGCCATATAATGACTTGACGAGTTTACACACTTTGCCCTCTTGGCTAGGAGTAGAGGAACCCTCTGGTTGCTCCATGTAAATCTCTTCCTCTAATTCCCCATTGAGAAATGCGGTTTTTACATGCATTTGATGTATTTCCAAGTTTATCAAAGCTGCTATTGCAAGCACCAACCTAATAGAGGTTATTCTATTCACAGGTGAGTATGTCAAAATAGTCAAGACCTTCCTTTTGTCTAAACCCTTATATCACAAGCCTTGCCTTATACTTGTCGATAGAGCCATCAGCTTTCATCTTTTTCTTAAATATCCATTGATATCCAAGTGGCTTGCACCCTGGTGGAAGATCTACTAACTCCCAAGTATAATTCTGCAAGATAGAATCAATTTCACTCTTGATGGCTTCTTTCCATTGAGGTCCATCTGAAGAGGTGACTGCTTCTCGATAGGTTTGAGACTCACTCTCAACCATGTATGCAAGAAAGTCAGGTCCAAAGGATTCTCAATCCTTTGCCTTTTACTTCTTCTTTGCTCACCCTCTCAACCTCTGGTCGTTCTTGAGTTTCCTCTATAACAATCTCATCAACCATTGTTGATGAACTTGCATGATTTGAAGAACTCGTATGAGTTTGTACTAACATAGGAAACTCTTCTTCAAAGTAAGTCACATTTCCTGGCCTGTCTCTATGATAGAGTCCTTATGCACATCAGGATTCTTAGATTCATATACAAGAAAACGATGTGAACTAACGTTCTTGGCATATCCAATGAAAATGCAATCAACAGTTTTGGGCCCTATTCTAAGTGCCTTAGGGGATGTAACAATCACCTTGGCTAGGCACCCCCACACTTTCAAGTATTTATAGGATGATTTATGTCCCCACCACAACTCATGAGGTGTTACATCCTTATTTTTGAAAGGTATTTTATTTAACAAAAAGTTGGCCAACAATATGGCCTCCCCCACATGTCCTGGCTCATTCCAGAACTTATTAACATGGCATTCATCATTTCTTTTAGTGTACGATTCTTTCGTTCTGCAATACCATTTGATTGGGGTGTATAAGGAGGGGTACATTCGTGTATGATGCCACTTTTTGCACATACTTCCCCAAATGGTGAAACATATTCACCCCCTCTATCACTTCTCACACGTTTTATTTTCTTGTTGAGTTAATTCTCAACTTCAGCTTTATACAAGTTAAACTTGTCAATTGCTTCATCCTTACTCTCAAGTAAGTAAACATAACAATATCTTGTATTGTCATCAATAAAGGTAATAAAATATTTATTACCACCTCTTGTGGGAATTGATTTTAAATCACACACATCAGTGTGAACCAGATCAAGGGGTTCAGTTATTCTTTCAACTGATTTTAAGGATGATCTTGTTTGTTTGGCTTCAACACATGTTTTACATTTTGTTTTAGAGTCAATGGCAAAAGTTGGTATGTAATCTAATTTAATTAAACGACGCATCGAATTAAAATTTACATGACCAAGACATCCATGCAAACATTAGGAAACTCAACCAAGTAAGCAGAAGTACTAGCATTCTTATTCATGTTTTTCTTAACAGACATTACATTAAGTTTAAACATGCCATTTTGGGAATAGCCCTTTCCAACAAACATACCATGCTTACTTTAAACAAACTTGTCACTCTCAAAAACCAAACGAAAACCAAACTTGTTAAGCATCCAACCCGACACAAGACTCTTGCGCATGTTAGGAACATAAAGCACATTCGTCAAAGTGAGCTCTTTCCCATAAGTTCACTTTAAGATCACATCACCTTCTCCCTTGATATCAGCTGTAGCAGCATTTCCCATGTACAGCTTCTCTTCTCCCACCACCTCTTTTAACGTATTAAAGAGGATCTTGTCTGGGCACACATGGCGGGTTGCCCCAGTATCAACCCACCACCCTTTTGGCTCATTAGCCACCAAATTTACCTCCTCCATCATGGCAGTGAGGTCTGAAATCATGGCCACTAAAGGCATACTATCATCATCAACCATAAGAGCCGTGTCACGCTTAGGCTCTTTGCATTGGTCAGCACGGTGACCAGTTTGTCCACAGTTGTAACACTTCCTTTTAAAGGGACCAACCTTCTTCTTCACACCACTTTTCTTTGGCCCAAGGTCAACACCTTTGTTCTTTCCCTTGACATTGAACTTGTGGCTTTGTTACCCTTGTGATCCCTTGAGGATTGACCATGTTCCACAAGGTTTGCTTTTGCTGAAGCTTCAACTTGACTTCCTTTGTATGACAGCCTATTGTCTTCCTCAATACGAAGACGAACCACAAGGTCTTCAATTGTCATTTCCTTTCGCTTATGCTTAACGTAATTCTTGAAGTCCACCCAACTAGGAGGCAACTTTTCAACAATTGCTGCCACTTGGAATGTTTCACTAAGATTCATTCCTTCAGACAAAATGTCACTAAGAATAATCTGCAATTCTTGTGTCACACCCCGACCCGCAGCGGAATAAGAGTCGGGGCATAATTGGGTTATCACCAAAGCTCATGATATTTACTAATATGTTTCATATTTATTAAAGTCAAAATTACATTCCCAATAATCCAAACATGTCCATACAATACAAAGAAAATAACCAAACAAAACAATTCCAAGCTCTAAACCATTTTATTCTTCTAGGCAAATCCTATGTGTTTCTGGCTGCAGCTGGTTCACCTGTATCACGTGTAAAAATGGGGGTTTTTGGGTCAACATAAGTTGGCGAGTGAACCTTGTTAGTTAAACATTTATAATTGATTTTCTTGTTATTTTATCAAGGAAAAATTGTGCATAATCATAAGTGAGCAAATGAAAATAATCAATCAGTAACAATGTTAACCCCAAACTATAACATACAATAACATACCAACAGCATACCATAACATAACAACTTGCATAAATAGATAACATAATGAAACTGTGCGATCAAGGCTCAATCAAACGGAGGCGATCGTATTGCATGTACTGAAAATGATAAATGTCTGTGCGATCAAGGCTCAATCAAATGGAGCCGATCGTATGTTGGCACGCCAGGTTCACGCTCATAATGTAATGGGGAACATGCTCAACGCTCATAATGTAATGGGGAGCGGCGCCCTATGAAATTGCATGTACTGAAAATAATGAATTAAATCTAACAATAACCACACGATCAATTGAATCAAACTGAATACACATTTGTTCATGGTATGACGTATGCACAATGATTTAAGTATAATAAATGGCAAGACACATGATACACCCCAAAACATGATTAAAACGGGGAATTTGTAAAGATTCACTCACATTGGGTGCGTTTGATTGGAGATGGTGAGATGCGCACGAGTTGGAAGAGTTGAACAACGAGAATAATAACGGAAAATATGGTAAATGAGTGGATTTTATTAATAATTTTAATAGGCTTTTTAGATATATTTTTGTGAGTTTAAGGCTATTTCCTATCTTTAAAAACATTATTTTTAAGTATTTTTAATTGATTTTTAAATTAAATTAAATAAATAAAAATATAAAAATGTGTTGACTTTTTCGCTGACCGTTGACCGTTTGACTTGTTGACTGTTTGACCGGTTTATTGTGCAAATACATGCGCTGGGTGAGGCTCGAACCCGAGACCTCCCGTACGCGTGCACGCAGCTCTACCAGCTGAGCTACGTGTCTAACCTGAAATAATTCTGTTTTTAATTTATACTTATATACTAATTTAGTTTATTCAAAATTCTTTTATTTTCAAAAACATTTTAAATGCTCGAACCGGTGTCACCAACAGGTCTCGAACCCGGGACCTGTGCTTTAACATTACACACAGTCCACCGCTGGACTGTGTGTCTAACTTGGTTAATATACACATTTTTATTATACTTAACAACTAACGTAAATTAACCCGGTTCAGTTAGAAAAATAAAACGTTTTTATTACATAGAGGGTGCGTGTATCAGGGATCGAACTCGCGACGTGTGATATGTATATGCACACAGTCCACCGCTGGACTGTGTGTCTAACCCGAGATAATATCCAGATTTTATTAAACTTATAATCAAACTATCATCGTCTTCTTCATTTCAAAATTACAGACTGCGATTACACCATTATATCTTGTTTAATTCGATTGATAAACATTGTACAGACTAATATGAAATGGCAGAAACGATATTTAGAAGTAAACATACCGGTGAATGATTTATCACAGAATTCCGGCAAGGTGTCGGCTCTGTTTTTATGAACTTCAACTGAGCAAGCAAATTAACCGTTTTGATTAGCTAATCGTGGAATTGAAGTGCTAAACAAACGTTTACAGAGTGTTTGAATGTCCTTACCGTTTCACAGATGAAAATAAAGATTTCCAGAAATTTTCCGGCGAACTGGAATTATCCGATAACAGCGTCTGAATTCGATTGCAATTGAAAGGTTTGAGTTAGAAATAGCTTAACAATTGTTAGACCACGACGGTATTGAAAGACTTACCGTTTTGATGAAAAATACGGTTTTCCGGCGAACTGCAGAATTTTTCCGGCGAGTAAAATAAACGTTTCTGATGAGCTGAGTGTATGACGAAAATGAAATGGCGGGTTTGTAGAGTGTTTCTGAGTCGCGAAAGAGGTCTTTGATTGAAGTAATTCAGGTATTGAATATCTTCGGTTATAAAACCGATCATCATTAGAATTTAAGTTAATTCAATGTCTGAATTGATTAGAATCGTCGGTGCATCGGTTATAAACCAGAATTCGCGTTTAATCAAACATTTTGGACGGTTGAATAGCCGATTACGGTTTTCAGTTGGCGCAACCGGTTGATCTATGATTGACTATAAAGCTCATTTGTCTCCTAGAGTTGACAGAAAACAACAAGTGGCGGAGTGGTTATGCGTGTGTGTGTTAAGTCGTTGAGATCTCTTCCGGCTGACCCGGGTTCGAGTCCCGCCAGCCTCAATTTATTTTTAATTGTTTTATTTTACTTTTTATCAATTATAACTTTTATAGATTAGTTTGTTTATTAATTAGGTAACATTAAAAATCAAAATAGGCATAAATACGCAACGAACATTTATAACTTGATATTCGATTACAAATGGAGCGGGTTTGGAAAACCCGTTTTCGACAAATGTTACATCTTGAACTTGACTCATAACAGTTTTTGAGTCAATCATTTTATAGTCCAAAAATCTTGCCACAACAAACTTCTTTGTACCCGCATCCTCGGTCTTGTATTCGTTCCAATGACTCCCATAATTCTTTGGCAATTGGAACCTTGAAATACACATTATACAATGCATCCGAGAGGCCATTCAACACATAGTTGCGGCATAGGTACTCAGAATGTTTCCATGCATCAACTGCACTCACAGATTGGGCATCACAAGTCCCTTCTGCAAGAACAGGAGGGGACTCAGTTAAGAACCTCGCAAGGTTCAAGGTGATCAGATAAAACAACATTTTCTATTGCCACCTCTTAAAGTTCATGCCAGTGAACTTTTCTGGCTTCTCAGCATGATTAGCCACAACTTGGGCTGCTTGGGTACCAACTAATAGTCCCATGGTGGAGGATGTGGATCCAACAGTGGTTGATGTGGTTGCTGGAACAGTAGCCATTTCTGAAACAAGAGTAAAAAAATCAGTTTAATGCAGAAACAGATTGGTTTACATAAAACCAAAGCAAACTACAAATAAATAACCAAAACAGTGAACGGGTTTTTTAAAATCTGTTTTAAGCTTGTAGGACAACCGATCACAAACAAATAAAATAAAATTTTATTAATCAATATTATGATTACAATACATAAAGAAGAACTACATCAAACTGAAAGGAATTACAATACAAAAAATGTAACCTTAACTAAGAACAGATTACAAAGGAAAAGTAAATGAAAAACATAAACAATGGTGACTGAGGCACGTGAAGATCACGCTTCCCTTAAAATAGATTTCGGGCCACCCAGGTGAACCCGTCTGTTTCCCAGGGTACAACAGCCTAAGCAGATTGTACTGCCGGGATTAGCCTAGCACCCGAAAGTCTACCTGTAACAAGAGTGCGCAAAGATGCAAAGTTAGGGAACTCGTTTGATGTGTGTGTTGTATGAACCATACGATTTCTGTGTTCTGTGTCTGAAAACAAAGCACAAAGCTTTGTATTTATACTGATTAGAATTCAAAATATTATGAATTATGAAACCTGACTTAACTATGGTTCCCATCTCAGAATATACTACCGTATCAAGATTCCCTAGATTTCATCTTACAGTTGAATATAGCGTAATTGATATCTGTATCTGGGTTGTGCGAGGCCTTGAGAGCTCAGGTTAATACCACCGTATCGACAAAGAGATGAAGGCTCGACTTTAAGGTCGTGTTCCACTTAAGGAATCTTTTAAGCACTGCAAATGATTAGTTCTTCGATTCTTTTCAGCTTTGCATGCTGTTATGGGTTTTTAGCAAAAGCATTATAGAAGTTCTAGGCTATTGCTTACGCAAAATCAGAAGAACTTGTATAATACCCCAGATATCAACTATCTATAAAGACCTCGTATCTCAGAATCAAGCAATCTCTCAAACGAAATTTCGGAGTACTAAGTCCATATATCCGAGAGATGTTAATCCACAAGATTAACAGTTGTAAAATTTAGTTTATATCTCAGAAACAATTTACTGAACATGTAAAGCCTATCGACACATCCACAGTAAGACTTGTTTATCACTTTTAAACTTTACAATTCTTTAGCAAACTGTAATAGTCCACTGATGTACTATCATTTCCTTTTTGACACAAAATTCTTTTTGTCTTTTTCAATGTTTTGTACTTTTCGAATTTTTTCATATGTTTTTGTATTTCTCAAATATTTCTCCCCTAAAATTAAAAACATATTTTTGTATTTTAGTTTTTAAGAAATACTAATCTAAAAGATATACAGACCAATGTGGATCACATGAACTCGTCGTCCGATCCATATTCAACCTCTGCCTCCGCACCTGTCAACAAATTTTTAACACCGTTAAGCCTCATGAGATATTTAAATCTTGTTAATGGAAAAGCTTTGGTATAAAAATCAGCTTTTTGTTCATCGGTGTGGATTTTTCTATTCGTACCAACTTCTTTTCGTAGCAGTCTGATACCACTTGTTAGATCGCTCCATGATTAGCATAGGAACCTAAATTGGTATCTAACGTTCATAAAGGCGGAAACTAGATGACGTGTTAACCAAATATGTAAGATTTACTCGTTCAAATGTTGTTTACTGATCATAAAGTTCAATTACATGTCAAATCCAGATCGGGCAGAGCTTCACCGTCCAAGTGACAAAGTTGGAGAAGTTCCAAATGAAATTTCTAAGGCTAGTATTTATAGGCAATCAAGTTCGCTCGGTATAGACAAGTTCGGGCGAACTTGTATAGAACAAGTTTGGCCGAACTTGTTCTCACATCACAATTCCAAGCAAACTTGATGTCTATATTACATAAATACACCTTTTTCTAACATAATCTAGCCCAAACTAAACAGACTCGATCCAAGACTAAGACATAGACATTATGTACTAACAAAAAGCTTGTTCTTGCTGGGATCCTTCGGGAAGTGAAATACCAATCTTGGGTAGCCAACCCCGTTATGGTTCGAAAACCCGACAAGTCTTGAAGGATGTGTATCAACTTCAAAGACTTGAACAAAGCATGCCCAAAGGATTGTTATCCCTTGCCAAAAATTGACCTCAAGGTTGACTCTTTTACTAGTTACCCTTTTAAGTGTTTCCTTGATGCTTACAAAGGTTATCACCAAATTCTCATGAAAGAAGAAGATGAAGAAAAAACCGCATTTCACACGGACAAGGGTATCTTTTCCTATCAAAAAATGCCTTTTGGCCTAAGAAATTCCGGTGCAACCTATCAACGCCTTGTTGACAAAGCATTTGCTAGCCAAATTGGCAAGAACATGGAAGCTTATGTCGATGATTAGTGATCAAAAGCAAAACTGAGTATCAAATGCTCGACGACATACAAGAGACCTTCCAAAACCTGAGAAAAATCAACATGAAACTCAACCCGGTAAAGTGTTCATTCAGATTTGAAGAAGGCAAGTTTTTGGGGCACATTGTGGAGAAACAAAGTATAAAAGCCAATCCAAACAATGTCAGAGCTGTTCTGGAAACCAAATCCCCATAAAGCAAAAAAAAATGGAGAGTCTGAATGGAAGGCTTGCAGCCTTGAAGCGTTTTACCTCCAAGCTTGCTGAAAAGTCCCTCCCATTTTTCAAGACACTTAAACGGTGTGCAAACAAAAATGATTTTAGGTGGACGGAAGAAGTAAAAGAAGCTTTTAACCAGATGAAACAATAGCAGCCCCGGAAACGGGAGAAACAATCTATGTCTACCTCTCAGTTGCTGAAGAAGCAATAAGCGCGGTCTTAACCATTTTTTAAGAATCAATAAGCGCGGTCTTAACCTTTAAAACTAGCAGAGATCAAATATCCTCCTTTGGAAAAACTTGCTTTAGCCCTAGTCCAAATGGCTAGAAGGCTTCAAAGGTACTTTCAAGCACACCAAATGCAAGTGGTCACTGACCAACCCATCAAAAGTGTGCTTGAAAAACCAGAAAATTCAGGACGATTGGTCAAATGGGCTGTGGAACTAGGTGAATACAACATCACCTATGTCCCTAGAAAAGTTGTCAAAGCCCAAATTTTGGCTGATTTTATAGTTGAAATCCCAAAGCAAGTCACTGCGGAAGTAAACACAACTACCGCTGAACCCTCTAACCCTAAAGCCTAGAAGCTTTTTACCGATGGAGCTTCCATCATAGAAAGGTAAGGGGCTGGGTAATCAATTCTGAAGGGTTAGAATTTATATATGCTCTTCGACTTGAATTTCAGACCACAAACAATGGAGCTGAATACGAAGCTTTAATTGCTGGTCTAAAGATAGCAAAGGAAATGAAGGTTCAAAAGCTTCAAGTCTTCACAGACTCGCTGCTCGTGTCAAGTCAAGTCAACGATAGCTATGTAGCAAAAGAGCCCAACATGAAGAAATATCTAGAAAAGTCAAAAGAGCTGATGAACACCTTTCAAGCATGTACTATCACGCAAGTCCCTAGATCACAAAACAAAAGAGCCGACGCTTTGAGCAAACTCGCGTCTCTCACGTTTGCCCATCTTACCAAAAAAGTACTGGTCGAAGTGTTTAAAACCCCCCTTAATTCAAGAATTAGAAGTCCAAGACGTGATCACTGAAGAAGGCCCATATTGGATGATTCCTATTGAGAAGTTACTCAAAAACGGTGAGTTACCCATTGACCGGACAGAGGCCGAAAGGGTTCGAATCAAATCCCGGCAGTATGTGTTGCAAGGGGAAATCCTTTACAAAAAAAAGGTTACCTTACACCATTACTCAGATGTGTTGGCCCAGAGCAAAGCCAATATCTGATCAAAGAGGTTCACGAGGGAATATGTGGAGCTCATTTTGGACCAAGATCAGTGGTTACGAAATTAATGAATCTCGGATGCTTCTGGCCCACTATGCATCGAGACGCAACCGAGCAGCTCAAGAAGTGTGAAGCTTGTCAAATACATGCCCCGGTCCCCAAAAGCCCCAAGCACGATCTCGTTCCTATTTCCTCAGCCTGACCCTTCCACAAGTGGGGAATGGATATGTCGGTCCATTCCCACCGGCCAAGGGTGGAGTGAAATTCCTATTGGTGGCTGTGGACTACTTTACCAAGTGGCCTGAAGTCAAGCCACTTGCAAAGATCTCGGGCAAACAAGTAATCGACTTCGTATGGGAAAACATAATTTGTCGCTTTGGGCTGCCAAGAGTGTTGGTCACGTAATGGGAAGCAATTTGCTGAGAAGCCTCTTAGCATATGGTGCAAGGAATTCGGGATAACCCAAGTGTTCAGCTCAGTTGCATACCCACAATCCAACGGCCAAGTTGAAAGAACAAACAGAAGTATCATAGAAGGAATCAAAACCATATTGGGAAGGCATGAAAACAATTGGCTCGAAGAACTCCCAGACGTTCTGTGGGCGATACGAACAACAGAAAAACAAGTCATAAAAGAACACCATACAGCTTAGTATTTGGGTCAGAAGCTGTTATTCCAGCGGAGATCGGAGTTGTGACACAAAGGGCACTCAACATGGACCTCGAAACAAACAACAAAGAGACCATGTTGAACTTGCAACTCCTCGAAGAAATTCGTGATCAAGCCGTCATTCAAAAAGCCAAATATAAGCAAAATATGGAAGCCTATTACAATGCAAGGGTAAAACATGAACGCTTCAAGCCAGGGGATCTCGTACTTCGAAACAACAAGGCCAGCAAAAAAGAAAACAAAGGAAAACTTGGCCCAAAAAGGGAAGGGCCGTACACAATCCTTGAGGCTCATAAAGGTGGATCCTACAAGCTGACCGACGCAGAAGGCAAAAAGCTTCCCAGGCATTGGAACGACAAAACCCTTAAAAGGTTCCATGTCTAGACAAAAGAGTTTAGAATGTATTTCAAGAGTTGTCCAATCTCCCCTTTTGTAAACGGAAAAACCTCTTGAATGAACGATGAAGCTTTTATCATAACTTGTCTTTACTATCCTATAATTAGGTTGAGGACCTAGCAAAAAACTCCATGGCAGGGGCCATGTAAGTGATGAGCTCCCACGCCACATCGCTCAATAGGTTCAAGGGTTGGATGAACCTATATAAGGGGTGAGTTCCTAAATCAATACAACTCCATGAGACTTAGAAAATTTTCAACAAACTTGTCTCATAGACGGGTTTGAGCAGCCTACATCAATTGTTCCTTAAACTTTAAAAAAGTTTACGAAATGCAAATACACTAAGTAATGATATAAAGGATAGACAACATGTGCCTTTACCTAATGAAGCCTTGAAGCTAAAGTGACTGCAACACAAAAACTTCTTAAGGAAAATTAGATAAACAGACTGTTATGGGTGGAATTTTCTAACTCATATCCTGAAGATATATCCTGACTTTACATGTTAATTACAGCGACCAGGATACACTGAAACAGGATATTGGTAACATCCTGCGGGGGTATCCAACTCGTTACTAAAAATTTGCTTTGGATGCAAGGTACCAACGTTCACAAAGCTTGGTCTTCCTGAAGACTCGGTCATGGCAGTTGGAAGAAAGACGTTGGAAGCCTGAAGAGAGAGTCAACAACAGTCATAAGGGAATATTCGCAGCATCTCTATTATGTAGGATAGTTAGTTATTCTTTTTTACTATATATAGGGAAGCTGGATTAGCAGTAAGACACACAAAATTTCGTGCACTTTCACCCTCTAATTGCAGCAACAATCACAAACACTCACAACACTTACACAATTCGATCATTGTAACACTTAGAGCTGATCCAAGCAGTATCCCGAAGTTGTATCCTGTTGTTTGATCAATAAGAAGAACAAGGCAGCTGGCGATTGTCAGCTCCCGAGGTTTTATGCCGGCGATCTAGATTGATCAAGGGCTTTCCTCGTACATCCTGTGTCAATTTCTACTTTTATTGCATTTACATGTTATTTTGATATAGTTCATTATCCTGAGGCTATATCTTGAAACTGTTTTCATAATCAACCAACTCAGCATATTCTCACAAATCACAATAGCACGCTACCTCACATACTAAGTTTGATCACTTAATTGCCTCGGTAATTTTTTACCAAACAATTTGGCGCCCACCGTGGGGCAAGTGGTGCTATTTTTAGTCAAAAGTTTTCTAAGATCGCTAATCGGTTCTTTATTCTCTAATCTTTTTGCATGATTATTTTTGATGGCTTCTCAGTCAGGTTTGAGCTCTTCTTCGGTGTCCGCATCAACCCCTGCTGTAACTGGTTCATTACCTCTCCCTCCTCCGTCAGTCCAGACTTCTCAGAGAAGGAGTGAAAGCCAAACAGCTCGGGACGCTACTGCTGCTCAAAATGCTTCCAGATCTGGAGTTTCGGCAAGAACTCCGATTTTTGCTTCTAACGATGAAATCTTATTTTTGTTTTGGTAGTATACATGATCAATAAAGAAACAATGGGAAACTAACCAACTCATGATGAAGGAAATACAACTCTTGAAGTCCAACTCCAAGAGATCTGCTGAGGATATTGTTACCCTTTTGCAGCCCAGGATGCTGAACTTTGGTTCGGCAGTATATACTGAGTGTAACAACTCTAAATTTCGTTGTTACTTCATTTACAGTTTATTTCCGTTGTATTCCGTTTGTATTCCGAGATTTGTTTATAAGAAAAGTTTATGTTAATTAATTACAATTATGTATGTTATATCGCATCTAATCGCCTATTAAATCGCATCGCAAATCTCATCGCATCGCAACTCGCAGTTAATTATATGGTTTTATGTTATTTATGTGTTATGTGTGTTTGTGGTTATGATTACAATCGCTATCGCATCGCTCTCGCAAACTCGAATCACTAAATCGCACTATTATATCAATTATAACGCTTAATTTAACGAACCGAATCGCCAAACGAACACTTAACGAGAAAAAAAACGAAAACCCAACAAATTGGGTCAAGTTTGCTCGAACTTGGTGACCCCAAGTTCGGCCGAACTTGGCTGATAAACTCAGAATCTTTCAATTACCTCAAGTTCGCTCGAACTTGCCCTTCAAGGGTCAAGTTCGGCCGAACTTGACTCATTTCTCTCCAAGATTTCACAAGTTCGACCGGACTTGACCCCACCAGCTCACCATTTTGCCTTCTCCTATAAATACCCAGCTCTATCCTCTCATTTGAACTTGCTGCAAGTTCGCCCAGAGCTCTCAAAACCCGAAACCCTCAGTTTTCTAAGTAAGAATCAACCCAATTTCAACTACAACACTGTTTATCAACGTTTTACAACGATTTTTCACAAGGCATTGCCTTCGTTTTTCATCAAATCTTTTCTATTTTACAATTAAACTTTTTCCATAAAACTTCTGTTTTTCACTCAGATCTATACTTAGATCTGAGCAAAACCTTTAAAGTATTGATTTTTACACAAAAGACCTCCAAAAGATCCGAGTTTCTGTAAAATGGCTAAGTTCGCTCCAAAAGACCTCTCCGACCTAAGCTTTACTCAGTGGCTTAAGGTTGGAGGGATGGACACTCGATTTCCTCAGCAAACGACACGAAAACGCAAGATTTTGGACCTAAAAAAATTTTATTCGCTCGAGATTTCACTGATTTTGACAGCACAGGAAGTCAAGTTCGCTCGAACTTGCCCTCACGGGGTCAACTTCGGCCGAACTTGAGTGGAAATACTCAAAATTTACTCCAGAAACCCTCAAGTTCGGCCGAACTTGTCTCCTCTCTTATCAAAACCCCACAAGTTCGACCGAACTTGTCAAGTGTCCTTGAGAAACTTACAAGTTCGCCCGAACTTGACTCTTAGCTCAGCAGAACTATACAAGTTCGCTCGAACTTGCCTACTGTTCAATCCCGACTTAACCATTTCAGCTTTTCGGAGACTGATGCACTTCCGTTCACGTATGCAGGCTGATCCGGCGCTCTTCTCGACTCTTCTCAGATCTCTAATCCTACCTAAAACGCACCCACAGTGAGTATACTTGACCCATTTTTGCTTTAATGCACTTTTTGGATGTTACATACGTTCCTCTATCAAAATCACTTCACGAATCAAACTGTTTATCACACGCGAATAATCTGATTGTGTATGCTCAATACATGATACTAGAAACATGTGACTAGGACTTATTTTCGTTAACTTGCCTCCTTAGCTAGTATGGTACTATACTGTGGCTTACACCCGACGGGGTCTAGTTAGGATGGACGCGCAAGCCTTCTCACGTTAGTTAGCATGAGAAATGAGCCTATGTTGTGTGATGTGTTTTGGTGTATCATGATATGTAATTAGATTAGTTCGCGAACGCTTTCTCTATTGTGTTAGTATTACTAAATCATGTATGCTCACCTTTACTTAATTGTATCGTATTTTAACGTATGTAACAGGTTGAGGATTTTATCATTGGATGCTTGGATGTTGCATGCTTAGGTTAGTTAGTTTGTTTCTTCTGTTTAGAATGGTTCGTAATAAAATCTAGGGGAGATCGAATTGGATTTGTGTTTAAGAGATTTTGTTGAATTGTAATGGTTGTTTTAAAGATTGTATGAGTTTGATAGTATGGGATATTGAATGTTGATTATTATCTTTGAAATGACCGTTATGGGATCTCTTGATCGAACTGATTCGCCTAGTGCCACTACCCGATGATTCCGCCATCGGCTGGGGTGTGACAGATTGGTATCAGAGCAGTCCATAACCTTAGGATAATAGGTAGAATTGTCATGTTCGACCTAGTAGCATGTTTAAGTACCCAATTGACCTATCTTTGACTTAAATGTTAAACTACTTGCCATAAATGCTTAAATGTGCCTTTCCTAAGGATAACACAATATACACGCTTGGAAACACTCGTATCACATAAAACGAGTGATCAAGTCGACATTAGATGTGAAAACCGAGAACACTCGATGAGATCATTCACTCCGCGCAAACTCTATCGCACGAGATACCTTCGTTGAGTTAGGAGTGATATCCAAACCTCGACGAAAATCTCCATTTCTATCTAGTGGAACGCCCGATGTGATCGGTGCGTGTAGCCACAACTAGGAACGACGTTGCTAAGTTAGGGGTGAAACCCACATCTTAGTAACAAATTCCGCCTTTCGATTTTCAATCTCACCAAAGTCTCGGTTATGCCGATGGTTTGGGACACGTATTAACTGGAAGGGTAAACGTCGTGAGCCGCTTGCGATGAGAGCGTTTATCTATTAGGCCAAAGCGTGGGTCCAAATGCAGAGGGTAGTCGAACCACTTTGGGTAGTCAACGTCTCAAAACCCCGGACACTCCCAATTGACTTAAGCCTATATCGTCGATTTACGCATCATCGAGTTTACTATTATTTATGTGTTTAAAATATTGGGAATTTTCGCTTTATTCGATTTCTCGCTTTATTTATTTCTCGCATTATCGATTTCTTGCTTTATCGCTTTATGCCCCATAAACGCATACACTAATCGCACAGCTCTCGTAAATAAAAAACGCTAAATAAATACACCAACAAAACTAATCGCTTAACTCTCTTACGCCTATGAGGACATGTGTGCCTCATGTGCGGTATTACTCGCTTATATATCGCTTATATATCGCATCTCGAACGCGCTACGCTTTACTTATAAGAAGGTGAATACGTGCAAAGTATATGCTTATGTGAATTATGTGCTTACGTGCTTATGTGCCTATGTGTTTACGTGCCTACGTGTTTATGTGATTTTGTGCCTTGTATGAATAATAATAATAATAATAAATACTTAAACATAACTCTATTATAATCGAATCTCATCTAATCTAAATCCTTCGTATAGATGTCTTCAATGGGATCGCACACCCGAAGGAATCTCCAGCGCAGCAACGCTGACAAGCGTATCGCTACAATGGTAGCCAAGGAAATTGCTAAAGTTATCCCGCAAATCGTCTTGAAAATTCATGTTGTGAGCAATAACTCATCGGTCGACTCGAAAGCTGAAAACCCCAAGTCACGATTTAGCTTCAAAAATTTCAAGTCTTGTGCACCTCTCGCCTTCACGGGCAATGATGGACCGACTTCTATGTTCCATTGGTTTGACGCCATTGAGGTCAACTTTAGGCAAAGTGGATGCCCCGATGACCTCCGCACGGTGAACGCTACATGAGTCTTCTAGTCCCGTGCTCTCGACTGGTGGACCGCCGAAAGAAATAGGCGTGGTAATGATGAAGCCTATAATCTGTCTTGGGAGGAGCTCAAGAAAGTGATGATGAAGGAGTTCTGTCCTCCGCACGAGATGCAAAAGCTCGAGAATGAGTTTTGGGGAACCAAACAAGATGGTCCCGACAATGTTAGATTCACCGCTCGATTCAAGATTTTGAGCATCATCTGTCCCAGCCAAGTTGATACTACCGAGAAAGCTATCAACAAGTATATCTGTGGTCTACCCGAATGTGTCGCAAATTTTGTGAAAGTTGCTCGTACTACAACCATCGAGGAAACCTACATGCTCCCCACTGAGATCAATGATCAGGGAGTTCAAGATGGTTACTTCAAGAACTCTGTGAAAGTTGCCAATCAAGCTGTCACCGAACCAACTGCTGCTATCGAACCACCCAGTGACCCGAAGGGAAATCGTCATAGACGCAAAAGAGGAAACCCTAGCAAGAACTACGCCGCTGCTACACCGCTCAACTCTCAGCCTTATCATGTTCCTGCTCAGGACGCACCCCCAGCTAAACGTGCGTACACCGGTCCTCACCCACTGTGCCCTAAGTGCACATACCATCATGTGGTAGGTGGAAAGTGCCGTTTTTGCACAAACTGCAATATCTACGGCCACTTTATTGTCAGTTGCCGTACCGGCCCTCGCCAAGCAGCTCCTCAAGCTCCAGCACTGCCAGCTCTTCAGCGTACTCCTCAGAACAACCAGCAACAACAAGCAGCTCCAAAAGCATGTGTGTGTTACGTGTGTGGTGATCCAAACCACTTTGCAAATGTCTGCACAAACCATACCGTCAAGCAAGAGCCTCCGCAGCAACAGCAGCCCCAGCAGCAACCACCGCCGCAGCCTCAGCAGCAACAACAAGCTGCGCGTGGAAGGGCTTTCAACCTGAATCACCGCCAGGTCCAGAATGACAACAATGTTGTCAATGGTACGTTCCTCATTAATGGTATTTATGCTTCATGTTTATTTGATACTGGTGCCGATAATTGTGTTGTATCGTTAGAATTCGAAAAGGTTTTAAAATGTAAGCGCGCTAAACTCCCAAAGACTTTCGATGTGGAAGTCGCCACCGGAAAATCCGTCACCGTCACCTCCGTCCTACATGGTTGTTCTCTCGATCTCAACAACCATGTCTTCTCGATCAATCTCATACCTATGCAGTTAGGTAGTTTCGACATCATAGTAGGTATGGATTTTCTTCGTGAAAATCATGCCGAAGTTGTTTGTTTCGATAAGATGATTCGTTTCCCTCTCCCTAACGGTGATCAACTTCATGCCTACGGTGAAACTCCCTCAAAGAAGTTGATGCTTTTGTCATGCACTCGCGCGCACAAATGTTTGCGAAAGCAATGTGTTGCCTTCCTCGCCCATATCGTAAACCGGAGAAAGAAAAGAAGACTTATAAAGATGTTCCCATTGTTTGCGAATTTCCTAAGGTCTTTCTAGACGATTTACCCTGTTTACCCCCTACTCGCGATGTTTAATTCCGTATCGATTTAGTTCCCGGTGCTACTCAAGTTGCTAAAGCTCCTTACCGCCTCGCACCATCAGAAATGCGCGAGCTATCAAGCCAACTTCAAGAACTTCTTGATAAAGGTTTCATACGCCCGAGCACTTCGCCATGGGGCGCACCCGTTCTATTTGTGAAAAAGAAAGATGGGACGTTCCGAATGTTCATCGATTATCATGAACTTAACAAACTCACGATAAAGAACCGCTATCCACTTCCTCGTATCGACGACTTATTTGATTAGCTTCAAGGTGCTACTTGTTTTTCTATGATCGATTTACGTTCCGGCTATCATCAGTTACGCGTGTTGGATGTAGATATTCTGAAAACCGCTTTCCGTACTCGCTATGGCCATTTCGAATTCGTGGTCATGCCTTTTGGTCTTACAAATGCGCTCGCGGTCTTCATGGATTTGATGAACCGTGTGTGTAAAGCTTTCTTTGATCGTTTCGTTATTGTTTTCATCGATGATATCCTTATCTACTCAAAGTCGAGGGACGAACACGCACACCATCTCTGTTTAGTCCTCGAACTTCTTCAACGAAATCGCCTTTATGCTAAGTTCTCTAAATGTGAATTCTGGCTCGAAGAAGTCCAATTTCTCGGCCACATCGTTAATAGTCAAGGAATTCACGTCGACCCTGCAAAGATTGAAGCCATCAAGAGTTGGATTACGCCGAAGAATGCATCTGAAATCCGTTCATTCCTTGGATTGGCGGGTTACTACCGTCAATTCATCGCCGACTTCTCAAAAATTGTCGTTCCGCTTACCGGTTTAACTCATAAAGACCAACCTTTTGTTTGGAATTCCAAGCAAGAGGAAGCTTTTCAAACGCTCAAGCGTATGCTATGCAACGCTCCTGTCCTCGCTTTACCCGACGGAAACGATGATTTCGTTGTTTATTGCGATGCCTCTAACTTAGGTCTTGGTTGTGTTCTCATGAAACGAGACAAAGTTATCGCGTATGCGCCTCGACAACTCAAGATCCACGAGAAAAACTACACAACCCACAATCTCGAACTCGGTGCAGTTGTTTTTGCATTGAAGATATGGCGACACTACCTTTACGGTACTAAGTGTACGGTCTTCACCGACCATAAGAGCTTACAACATATCTTCAATCAAAATGAACTAAATATGCGCCAACGCAGATGGGTTAAACTTCTCAACGATTACGATTGTGAGATACGCTACCATCTCGGCAAAGCAAACATCGTCGCCGATGCTCTAAGTCGACGAAGCTATGTGTATAGTGTTCGTGACTCTCAAGATTTGAATGATCTTGAAAGCATGATTCGCTCCGCTCAATTCACCTGTTTCAACGAGAATACTTTGGAGGAAGTAATGAAATGTGGTGCCGAAACTCAACTCGTTGTTAAACCTAACGGTATCTATTATTATCTCGATCGCATTTGGATTCCCAGCCGTGATAATATTCGAAATCTGCTGATGACCGAAGCCCATAAGTCTCGATATTCCATTCACCCCGGTGCCGACAAGATGTACCAGGACCTTCGTCCTAAGTACTGGTGACCGGGCATGAAAAAGGATATCGTTACGTCTCAAAGTGCTTAACTTGCTCGAAAGTTAAAGCCGAACATCAAAGGCCCTCTGGCTTGCTCGAACAACCCGAAATCCCGATGTGGAAGTGGGAGAGTATAGCTATGGACTTCGTTACGAAACTTCCCCGTACTTCATCTGGTCACAATAGCATTTGGGTTATCATTATACGAGAAGACTTTAAGGTCGAACGGTTAGCCCGAATCTATACCGACGAAGTCATTTAACGACACGGGACGCCTCGTGACATCATCTCTGACCGCGACGGTCGTTTTACCTCGCATCTCTGGGAGACTTTTCAATCCGCTCTCGGTACTACTCTCAATCTCAGTACCGCTTTTCACCCTCAAACCGACGGTCAGACTGAGCGCACGATCCGCACCCTCGAAGACATGCTTCGTGCGTGCATCCTAGATTTCAGTGGTAACTGGAATACGCATTTACCTTTAATCGAATTCTCGTACAATAATAGTTATCATACCAGCATTCAAATGGCTCCTTTTGAGGCACTGTATGGAAGAAAATGTCGTTTGCCTATTGCATGGAACGAGATCGGAGAAGCACAATCACCGGTCCCGAGCTAATTCAAGAAACGACAGATAAAATCCTCCAGATCAGAGACAATCTCTTAAAGGCTCGGAGTCGTCTTATGCCGATAAACGCCGCAAGCCCCTACAGTTCAAAGTGGGAGATCACGTTCTCCTAAAGGTTGCACCTTGAAAGGGAGTGATCCGCTTCGGGAAGAAGGGAAAGCTAGCGCCTCGATACGTTGGTCCCTTTAGGATTCTGGAAAGGATCGGTAAAGTAGCCTATCGTCTCGAATTACCGAAGGAACTCAACAACGTCCACCCGACTTTCCACGTGTCTAACCTCAAGAAATGTCTAGCCAAAGAGAATCTACATGTACCTCTCGAAGATCTGCAAATCAACGAGACTCTCCATTTCGTGGAAAAGCCTGTTGAGATCATGGACCGAGAAAACAAGAAACTACGGCGCTCTCGCATCCCTATCGTGAAGGTCCGATGGTAAGGCAAACGTGGCGCCGAGTTTACTTGGGAATTGGAAAGTGACATGAAGGCCAAGTACCCGTACCTCTTTGTTACAGCCACTACTTTAATTTCGGGACGAAATTTCCTAAAGTAGGGGAGACTGTAACAACTCTAAATTTCGTTGTTACTTCATTTACAGTTTATTTCCGTTGTATTCCATTTGTATTCTGAGATTCGTTTATAAGAAAAGTTTATGTTAATTAATTACAATTATGTATGTTATATCGCATCTAATCGCCTATTAAATCGCATTGCAAATCTCATCGCATCACAACTCGCAGTTAATTATGTGTTATGTATGTTTGTGGTTATGATTACAATCGCTATCGCATCGCTCTCGCACAACTCGAATGTCACACCCCGACCCGCAGCGGAATAAGAGTCGGGGCATAATTGGGTTATCACCAAAGCTCATGATGTTTACTAAAATGTTTCATATTTATTAAATTCAAATTACAACTTCAATATTCCAAACAAGTTCATACAAATACAAGGAAAAAGTAAATAAGTCAACAATCCAAAATCTAAACTGATTTATTCTTCTAGGCCGTCCTATAGGTTTCTTGCTGCAACTGGATCACCTGTCTCATGTGTAAAAATGAGGGTTTTTGGGTCAACAAAAGTTGGCGAGTGAACCTTGTTAGAAAACATTTATTATTGATTTCTTGTTGTATTTAATATGGAAAAATTGTGCAATAATCATATGTGAGCAAACGTAAATAAACATACAATAACAATAACAAACCACCTTGCATGAGTAAATGACATGAATGATAATGTATATGTTGGCAACGTCACGTTCCGCTCATAGATAATGGGGAACGGACGGCCTATGATGATGTATGTGCGATCAAGGCTCAATCAAACGGAGCCGATCGTATGTTGGCAACGCCACGTTCCGCTCATAGGTAATGGGGAACGGTTCCGCTCATAGGTAATGGGGAACAGACGAGCCTATGATGATGTATGTACTGAAAATGATAAATTAAATCTAAACATTAACCACACAAACAATTGATTCATATTGGATACACATTTGATCATGGATATGATGGATGCACAAGTGTTTAAGTGTAATAAATAATAAGCGACACATGATACACCCCAAAATGTGATTAAAACGGGGAATTTGTAGAGATTCACTCACATTGGGTGCGTTCGTTTGATGATGTTGAATGCGCACGAGTTTAGAGGGTTGATCGACGAGGAATAACTAACCTAAATAATAACGAAAAGGTACGGTAAATAAGTGGATTTTATTAACAATTTTAATAGGGTTTTTAGATTTATTTTGTGAGTTTAAGGTCATTTTCTAACTTTAAAAATATTATTTTTACGTATTTTTAATTGATTTTTAAATTAAATAAATAAATAAAAATATAAAAAAAATGTTGACTTTTTGGGTTGACCGTTGACTTTGACTGTTGACCGGTTCGGACTTTGTGTTTATTTGCGCCGAGTGAGGTTCGAACTTGTGACCTCCCGTACGCGTGCACGCAGCTCTACCAACTGAGCTACGTGTCTAACCCGAAATATTATAGGTTTTAATATATATATATATACTAATTAAATGTTTAATTTATTCGGTTTATATTAAAAGAATTTAAATGGTTGAACCGGTTTGCAGGGAGCCGGATCGAACTCGGGTCCTTCGGTTTGTAAGCGCACAGCCCAACCAGTTGGGCTGTGTGACTTATCTGTTAAACTTACAGTTTAAATTAATCTTAAAAACATCCTGGGTCCTACTCTGATTCAGTAACAAAAAAATTGGTTTTAATTCGGAAAGCCGGTGCGTTTGTAAGATTCGAACTCGTGACGTGCGCTATGTGTTTGCACACAGTCCACCGCTGGACTGTGTGTCTAACCCGGTTTAATATTCAATTTACATAATACTTATACACAACGTCGACTTCGTCTTCTTCGTTCAAAGACACAGAACAACGATTATTCAACTGTTCTTGTTTAATTCGATTAACGGACATATAAATGATTAAAATGAAATGGATTAAGAAGGTTTTGGAAATGAATGTACCGGAAAGATGATTTTCTCAGAACGCCGGCAAAGGTTGTCGGCTCTGTTTTATGAATTCCGTCTGAGCGGACCAATTAACAGTTTTGATTAACTAATTGTGAAATTGTGTTACTAGGCAAAGATTATCAGAGAGTTTAGATGTTTGTACCGATTCACAGCGTGTTTTCGGAAATGTCCAGAGATTTTCTGGCGAGTGCTGAATATCCGGTAACGTCGTCTGGGACCGATTCTGGTTGAAGGATTTAAGTCAGTATAAGTCTAACAATGGATAGAAGATGAAAGAATTGAGAAATTTACCGATCCGATGAATGTCACGGTTTTCCGGCGAAAGTCCGGCGATATCAGAAAACGTTTCCGACGAACAGAAATTAGAGCGAAAGTGAAATTGAAGGTTCTGTGAGTGTTTCCGAATTATGAGACGATGATATTGTTAGTGTAAATCAGGAAGTAAATGATTTCGGTTTTCAACTCCCAAAATCATATGAACCGAGGCAATGAAGACCGAATTGATTAAGAACGTGGGTTGTAATGTATTTATCGGTTATAATCAGTAATTAGCGATCACTCAAACGTCTCTGGATGGTTGAAAGCCGATGATCGGTTTCAGTTTTGGCGCAACAGATGAATTCACGGGGAAACTTAAGTTTTATTTGTTTCCTTGTTTACACAAAAGAACCAAGTGGCGGAGTGGTTAAGTTGTGTGTTAGTTGTGTCTTCCGGCTGACCCGGGTTCGAAACCCGGCAGCCTATTTTCTTTTTTATTTACCTTATTTTTACTTTTTAACAATTTTAGTTTCCATATTCTAAAATGTTTATTAATTATGTATTGTTTAAAATTAAAATGAGCATTAAATAAGCAACGAAAATTTGAAACTGACTATTCGATTAATAAACGAAGCGGGTTTTGAAAACCCGTTTTTCGACGGATGTTACAGTATCCCCTACTTTTAGAAATTTCGTCCCGAAATTTAAGTAGTAGTGGTAACAGGAAAAAGATGCGGGTATTTTTCGCGCATTGAGTATTCACGTTCCCAAGTAAACTCAGGTCCTCGTTTCGACTCCCAGCGTACCCTAACAATTGGAATACGATTCCGTCTTAAACGTTTTTCTCCAAAGTCCATGATCTCTACTGGTTTTTCAATGAAGTGCATAGATTCATCGATCTGAATATCTTCTAGGGGAATATGGAGGTTTTCATCGGCGAGGCACTTCTTCAAATTTGACACGTGGAATGTGGGGTGAATTCTGTTGAGTTCTTCTGGTAGGTCAAGCTTGTATGCTACAGGTCCTACTCTTTCGAGTATCTTGAAAGGTCCTACGTAGCGTGGTGCTAGCTTGCCCTTCTGACCAAAACGAACTACTCCCTTCCACGGTGATACTTTTAAAAGTACATGATCACCAATGTTAAACTCCAAGGGCTTTCGTCGTTTGTCTGCATAACTCTTTTGACGACTTTGTGCCGCTAGAAGATTGTTTCGAATTTGATGGATCGTATCTGTTGTTTCTTGAATCAATTCTGGACCGGTGATTTGAGCTTCCCCAATTTCGTGCCAACATATTGGTGATCGGCACTTACGACCATATAAAGCTTCGAAAGGTGCCATGCCGATACTTGAATGATAGCTGTTGTTGTACGAAAATTCAACTAATGGTAGATGAGCGTCCCAATTTCCCTTGAAGTCTATGACACATGCTCGAAGCATGTTTTCAAGTGTTTGGATGGTGCGTTCAGATTGTCCATCAGTTTGAGGATGATAAGCGGTACTGAGGTCTAATCGTGTACCCAAAGCGGCTTGTACGGCTTGCCATGTTCGTGAAGTGAAACGACCATCACGGTCTGAAATAATGCTTAAAGGTACACCATGACGGCTTACGATCTCGCTGATGTAGATACGAGCTAACTTCTCATTCTTGAAGTCCTCGCGAATCGGAATGAAGTGAGCTGATTTTGTAAGACGATCAATGATTACCCATATAGTGTCATACCCACCGGAGGTGCGAGGTAACCCGGTAATGAAGTCCATGGTTATGTTTTCCCACTTCCATACAGGTATTTCAGGTTGGACTAGAAGTCTTGAGGGTCTTTGATATTTAGCTTTTACTTTGGAACATGTAAGGCACTTGGAAACAAAAACAGCAATATCCTTTTTCATTCCAGGCCACCAGTAGGTGTATCGAAGGTCTTGATACATCTTGTCGGCTCCTGGGTGTCTAGAGTATCGTGTTTTGTGCGCTTCATTCATAAGGAAATTACGAAGGTTATTGTGATCGGGAATCCATATGCCATCTAGATAGTACAGAATACCGTCGGATTTAGTCTCAATTTTAAGTTCAGCTCCACAAGACAGCTCCTTGCGTACGTCGTTTTCCGTTACTGAAACATGTTGGGCTTCTCGGATTTGATCTTTGATGTCGGTTATGATTTGCGAACATAGAAGACGAATGGAGTTCGCATAACCCTTTCGACTGAGCGCATCGGCCACCACGTTTGCCTTGCCAGGATGATACCGAATTTCACAGTCGTAGTCATTAAGAAGTTCGACCCATCTTCGTTGCCTCATATTCAACTCCTTTTGGTTAAAGATATGTTGGAGGCTCTTGTGATCAGTGTATATTTCACACTTAGTACCGTAGAGGTAATGTCTCCATATCTTAAGAGCGAACACAACGGCTCCAAGTTCTAGGTCGTGGGTGGTGTAGTTCTTCTCATGAATTTTGAGTTGCCTACAAGCATAAGCTATCACTTTTCCTCATTGCATCAGTACACAGCCTAGTCCTTGCCCTGACGCGTCGCAATAAACCACGAAGTCATCACAACCTTCAGGAAGTGTGAGGGTAGGTGCGTCACAAAGTTTTTGTTTAAGGGTTTGGAAGGCTTCTTCTTGTTTGGATCCCCATATGAAGGGTTTTCCTTTATGTGTTAAAGCCGTGAGTGGTACAGCAAACGGGAGAAATTTGAAATGAAGCGGTGATAGTAACCAGCCAAACCAAGAAATGATCTTACTTCGGTAGGGGTACGTGGCGCTTGCCATTCTTGTACTGCTTTGATCTTTGAGGGGTCGACATGTATTCCCTTGTCATTGACGACATGTCCAAGGAATTGTACCTCTTTTAACCAGAATTCGCATTTGGAGAATTTGGCGTAGAGCTTCTCATTCCTTAAGAGCGTAAGGATGAGTCGAAGGTGTCGTTCATGATCAGACTTAGACTTTGAGTAAATGAGGATGTCGCCGATGAAGACTATAACAAAGCGATCGAGATAGGGTTTGCAGACTCTGTTCATTAAATCCATAAATACTGCTGGAGCGTTGGTTATACCAAATGGCATGACCATGAATTCGTAATGACCATAACGAGTTCGGAAGGCGGTCTTTGGGACGTCTTCTTCATGTACTATGAGTTGATGATAACCAGAACGAAGGTCGATTTTTGGAATACAGGTGGCGCCTTGAAGTTGGTCAAGAAGATCATCGATGCGAGGTAATGGGTAGCGGTTTTTGACCGTTAACTTGTTGAGTTCTCTGTAGTCGATACACATGCGAAACGTTCCATCTTTCTTCTTCACAAAAAGGACAGGTGCACCCCAAGGCGATGAGCTAGGACGTATGAATCCTTTGTCAGTCAGCTCCTGCAGTTGACTGGCCAGCTCTTGCATTTCGGATGGGGCTAATCTATAAGGAGATTTTGCAACTGGTGTAGCTCCAGGTATAAGATCAATGCGGAATTCGATTTCTCTCACGGGAGGAAGTCCTGAAATGTCGTCCGGAAAAACTTGCGGAAAATCTTTTACTACTGGGATATCTTCGAGTTTCTTCTCCTTGGTTCCCTTTTTGACGACATGAGTTAGGAATACGACATAATTCTTGCGGAGATATTTTCGGGCTTGAAGACAGGACATTAATTTGAGTCCTTTCGAAGGGGTTTCTCCAAAGATTCGTAGAGTCTGACGTTTGCAAGAGGAATGCGAATTAACTTTTCGCGGCATACAACTTCCGCATGATGTTGGCTGAGCCAGTCCATACCGATTATAATGTCGAGACTTCCCAACTTCATAGGCATGAGGTCAACTGGAAATCGTGATCGTTTAGGGTGAGAGTACAATTGCGTATAATAGAGTTTAATGAGACCGGTTTTCCGTCAGCAACTTCTACCGTTATGGATTCCATGAGTTTATCACGAGTTTGGTTGAGGATGGGTTCAAATTCTAAGGATACAAAACTCTTATCCGCGCCAGTATCAAATAACATGGATGCATAACTACCATTGATGAGAAACGTACCGTTAACCACATTGTTGTCAGCCCTAGCTTGATTGGCGTTGATGTTGAAAGCTCTTCCTCTAGCAGGTGGAGGAGCTTGGTTAGCCTGCTTTACTGGATTTGCTTGAGCTTGGGCATGGATGATGTTCACCAAGCGTGGACAGGTGTTCCTGAAGTGGTTCGGGTCTCCACAGTTGTAACAAGCCCGCATAGGTTGCATCATGGAGTAGTTGGGTTGGTAGTAGGATTGGGCTACATGTTGGGTAGGTGGTGGGAGTAAAGGTTGTTGGGCTTGACCCACTATCTGATGGTGGGTTTGGGTTGAGGGCTGATGGCGGTTCATTCGCTGAAGTGCGCGACAGGTTTGAATGGTGTGACCTGCGCGGCCACAGCCGGTGCAATATTGGCAGGGATGATCAGGAAAGTGATGGTATTGGCAACGGTTGCATTTTGGGTATGGGCCGGAGTATGGCTTTTTATATGGTGCAGATGAGGGGGCAACTTGAGTGATGGGTGCAACAGGGATAGGGAAGTTTGTTTGAGTGACAACAAAGTTTCTGGTGTTTCGTTTCCTCTTACTAGCAAACTTTGAGTAGGAGGTGGAAGGTTTGAAATTTGGCCCTCAATGGGGGCTTTCTTTTTCTCGTCCTTAAATTTGCTGTTACGAATACGATTCTCGGTAAGCTCGGTAGCTAGTTCCATAGCAGCTTCAAGTGTTGCAGGCGAAGTGCTTAGAACTGAGTCTTGAATTTTCGAGGGGAGACCTCGAATATAATGTTCGACTAAGCGGTATACTGGGGTGAACAAGTTGGGGATCATTTGGTTCAACTCTAGAAACCTTTTGTTGTAGGAAGTATGATCTCCTTCCTTTTGCTTTAACGAGTGGAATTCATCCTCTAACTTTTTGATCTCGCTTCTTGGACAGAAGCATCTCGTCATGATTTCCCTTAACTCCTCCCATGTTAAGGCCATTGCATCTTCGATTCCCCTCTTACCTTTTTCTGTATTCCACCAGGTAAGAGCTACTCCAAATAGTCTCCCGGTTGCGTAACATACCTTGCGATCCTCGGGACAATCGCAATTGAGGAAGGTGTTTTCCATTTCCTCAAACCAGTGGAGGAGAGCAGTGACACCTTTGGTCCCTTCATATTTCGGGGGATCGCAAGACTTGAAGTGTTTGTAAGAGCACTTTTTGGAGGGAGGGTTGTCGACGTTCTGGTCGTCTTGATTGGGAGGGTTGATGGGATTTGGGGCGAGAGCTTGTTGGACCTGAATTACAATGTCAGGAAGCACCGCGGCCATTTGTTTTGCGATTTGGGTGGCCAAGCGTTCATTTGACCTTCCTGACTTTCTACCCCCACGTTGCTGCCTAGCCGACATCTACAGGAACATAATAAGAAGATTGTGAGTTTAAGGAGTCTTTTTAGGTGTCATGTGTCGTTAAAAGTATCAAAATAACATAACCATAAATAATGCAACTACATCCATAGGATGTCTTGGGTTTGCTCATGTTTGGGCCTCCAATGTCCTCCATACCATCGCCTGTATAGTCATGTGGGCCCCCATGACTATTGGCTTAGTAGGATTCACATTGGTGTTGGCGGTTTAACACTCGCATCACCCGAATGAAAACCATGAAATATGTTTGCGAGATGTATGGTCGGAGGGTGTCCAGGTGTAGACACGATGACAACTCAAAGTGGGGTTAGCTCACACGACGTTTGGTATAGCATGCTTTGGCCTAATAGGTCCTTCGTACTCTCATCGTTAGTCCCCAGGTAGGCAAACTGGTCCATTATTTTGGATTTATATGAATGCCAAGCCTAGACAGGACGTTCTGACTACCGGTACTTGTACCCTTCCAGTTACTACATGCCCGTCATGAGAACTCACTTTGATGTGATTTGAAAAAAAATACAAAAATCGTTGCAAAAATCATAGGAATTGTGAGGTGTGTGCTCTCATGGATATGATATGTTATGAGGATATGATTCATGATAAGCATTGTATAGTAATATGTACTTATGAACATGCTTGCATAACATTGAATGTAACAATAAACATAAAGCATATAAACATCATGAATTTTGTATGCAACACATAAACAATTTAAATAATTCTAATCAACTATAGTATAGGCTCTAAGGGTCTAATAACCTATCCTGTATCCCTATAGTCATGGCTCTGATACCAATCTGTCACACCCCGACCCGCAGCGGAATAAGAGTCGGGGCATAATTGGGTTATCACCAAAGCTCATGATGTTTACTAAAATGTTTCATATTTATTAAATTCAAATTACAACTTCAATATTCCAAACAAGTTCATACAAATACAAGGAAAAAGTAAATAAGTCAACAATCCAAAATCTAAACTGATTTATTCTTCTAGGCCGTCCTATATGTTTCTTGCTGTAACTGGATCACCTGTATCATGTGTAAAAATGAGGGTTTTTGGGTCAACAAAAGTTGGCGAGTGAACCTTGTTAGAAAACATTTATTATTGATTTCTTGTTGTATTTAATATGGAAAAATTGTGCAATAATCATATGTGAGCAAACGTAAATAAACATACAATAACAATAACAAACCACCTTGCATGAGTAAATGACATGAATGATAATGTATATGTTGGCAACGTCACGTTCCGCTCATAGGTAATGGGGAACGGACGGCCTATGATGATGTATGTGCGATCAAGGCTCAATCAAACGGAGCCGATCGTATGTTGGCAACGCCACGTTCCGCTCATAGGTAATGGGGAAGGGTTCCGCTCATAGGTAATGGGGAACAGACGAGCCTATGATGATGTATGTACTGAAAATGATAAATTAAATCTAAACATTAACCACACAAACAATTGATTCATATTGGATACACATTTGATCATGGATATGATGGATGCACAAGTGTTTAAGTGTAATAAATAATAAGCGACACATGATACACCCAAAAATGTGATTAAAACGGGGAATTTGTAGAGATTCACTCACATTGGGTGCGTTCGTTTGATGATGTTGAATGCGCACGAGTTTAGAGGGTTGATCGACGAGGAATAACTAACCTAAATAATAACGAAAAGGTACGGTAAATAAGTGGATTTTATTAACAATTTTAATAGGGTTTTTAGATTTATTTTTGTGAGTTTAAGGTCATTTTCTAACTTTAAAAATATTATTTTTAAGTATTTTTAATTGATTTTTAAATTAAATAAATAAATAAAAATATAAAAAAAATGTTGACTTTTTGGGTTGACCGTTGACTTTGACTGTTGACCGGTTCGGACTTTGTGTTTGTTTGCGCCGAGTGAGGTTCGAACTTGTGACCTCCCGTACGCGTGCACGCAGCTCTACCAACTGAGCTACGTGTCTAACCCGAAATATTATAGGTTTTAATTATATATATATACTAATTAAATGTTTAATTTATTCGGTTTATATTAAAAGAATTTAAATGGTTGAACCGGTTTGCAGGGAGCCGGATCGAACTCGGGTCCTTCGGTTTGTAAGCGCACAGCCCAACCAGTTGGGCTGTGTGACTTATCTGTTAAACTTACAGTTTAAATTAATCTTAAAAACATCCTGGGTCCTACTCTGATTCAGTAACAAAAAAATTGGTTTTAATTCGGAAAGCCGGTGCGTTTGTAAGATTCGAACTCGTGACGTGCGCTATGTGTTTGCACACAGTCCACCGCTGGACTGTGTGTCTAACCCGGTTTAATATTCAATTTACATAATACTTATACACAACGTCGACTTCGTCTTCTTCGTTCAAAGACACAGAACAACGATTATTCAACTGTTCTTGTTTAATTCGATTAACGGACATATAAATGATTAAAATGAAATGGATTAAGAAGGTTTTGGAAATGAATGTACCGGAAAGATGATTTTCTCAGAACGCCGGCAAAGGTTGTCGGCTCTGTTTTATGAATTCCGTCTGAGCGGACCAATTAACAGTTTTGATTAACTAATTGTGAAATTGTGTTACTAGGCAAAGATTATCAGAGAGTTTAGATGTTTGTACCGATTCACAGCGTGTTTTCGGAAATGTCCAGAGATTTTCTGGCGAGTGCTGAATATCCGGTAACGTCGTCTGGGACCGATTCTGGTTGAAGGATTTAAGTCAGTATAAGTCTAACAATGGATAGAAGATGAAAGAATTGAGAAATTTACCGATTCGAAGAATGTCACGGTTTTCCGGCGAAAGTCCGGCGATATCAGAAAACGTTTCCGACGAACAGAAATTAGAGCGAAAGTGAAATTGAAGGTTCTGTGAGTGTTTCTGAATTATGAGACGATGATATTGTTAGTGTAAATCAGGAAGTAAATGATTTCGGTTTTCAACTCCCAAAATCATATGAACCGAGGCAATGAAGACCGAATTGATTAAGAACGTGGGTTGTAATGGATTTATCGGTTTAATCAGTAATTAGCGACCACTCAAACGTCTCTGGATGGTTGAAAGCCGATGATCGGTTTCAGTTTTGGCGCAACAGATGAATTCACGGGGAAACTTAAGTTTTATTTGTTTCCTTGTTTACACAAAAGAACCAAGTGGCGGAGTGGTTAAGTTGTGTGTTAGTTGTGTCTTCCGGCTGACCCGGGTTCGAAACTCGGCAGCCTATTTTCTTTTTTATTTACCTTATTTTTACTTTTTAACAATTTTAGTTTCCATATTCTAAAATGTTTATTAATTATGTATTGTTTAAAATTAAAATGAGCATTAAATAAGCAACGAAAATTTGAAACTGACTATTCGATTAATAAACGAAGCGGGTTTTGAAAACCCGTTTTTGGACGGATGTTACATCGAATCGCTAAATCGCACTAATATATCAATTATAACGCTTAATATAACGAACCGAAACGCCAAACGAACAGTTAACGCGAAAAACGACGAAAACCCAACAAATTGGGTCAAGTTCGCTCGATCTTAGTGGCCCCAAGTTCGGCCGAACTAGGCCGATAAACTCATAATCTTTCAATTACCTCAAGTTCGCTTGAACTTGCCCTTCAAGGGTCATGTTCGGCCGAACTTGACTCATTTCTCTCCAAGATTTCACAAGTTTGCCCGAACTTACATGAAATCATGCAAGTTCGACCGAACTTGACCCCACCAGCTCACCATTTTGCCTTCTCTTATAAATACCCAGCTCTATCCTCTCATTTGAACTTGCTGCAAGTTCGCCAAGAGCTCTCAAAACCCGAAACCCTCAGTTTTCTAAGTAAGAATCAACCTGATTTCAACTACAACAATGTTTATCAACGTTTTACAATGTTTTACAACGATTTTGCACAAGGCATTGCCTTCGTTTTTCATCAAATCTCTTCTATTTTATAAAATCTTCATCTTTTCCATAAAACTTCTGTTTTCACTCAGATCTATACTTAGATCTGAGCAAAACCTTTAAAGTATTGATTTTTACACAATATTCGGACTAATGACGTATGTTTCGTTCACTTTTGAGTGGAACGAGGCGTTGTCGAAGCTAAATCTCAGATCCGGAAGCACAAGGACGAAATCGTCACTTTACACAAGCTGGACTAACCCGTACGAACATTCAAGTTCGCCTAGATTAGCCCTGTAAAATGGCTAAGTTCGCTCCAAAAGACCTCTCCAGCCTAAGCTTTACTCAGTGGCTTAAGGTTGGAGGGATGGACACTCGATTTCCTCAGCAAACGATGCGAAAACGCAATATTTTGGACCCGAAAAACATCAAGTTCGCTTGAGATTTCGCTGATTTTGACAGCCCAGGAAGTCAAGTTCGCTCGAACTTTCCCTCAAGGGGTCAAGTTTGGCCGAACTTGAGTGGAAATACTCAAAATTTACTCCAGAGACCCTCAAGTTCGCTCGAACTTGCAAAGTTTCTCAGGAAACTTCACAAGTTCGGCCGAACTTGTCTCCTCTCTTATCAAAACCCCACAAGTCCGACCGAACTTGTCAAGTTTCCTTGAGAAACTTACAAGTTCGCCCGAACTTGACTCTTAGCTCAGCAGAACTATACAAGTTCGCTCGAACTTGTATGTTTACATACAAGTTCGGCCGAACTTGCCTACTGTTCAATCCAGACTTAACCGTTTCAGCTTTTCGGAGACTGATGCACTTCCGTTCGTATATGTAGGCTGATCCGGCGCTCTCCACAACTCTTCTCAGATCTCTAATCCTACCTAAAACGCACCCACAATGAGCATACTTGACCCATTTTCGTTTTAATGCACCTTTTGGGTGTTACATACGTTCCTCTATCAAAGTCACTTCACGAATCAAACTGTTTATCACACGCGAAAAATCTGATTGTGTATGCTCAATACGTGATACTAGAAACATGTGACTAGGACTTATTTTCATTAACTTGCCTCCTTAGCTAGTATGGTACTATAGTGTGGCTTACACCCGACGGGGTCTAGTTACGATGGAGGCGCAAGCCTTCTCACGGTAGTTAGCATGAGAAATGAGCCTGTGTTGTGTGATGTGTTTTGGTGTATCATGATATGTAATTAGATTAGTTCACGAACGTTTTCTCTATTATGCTAGTATTACTAAAACCCGTATGCTCACCTTTACTTAATTGTATTGACTCGTATTTTAACGTATGTAACAGGTTGAGGATTTTCGCATTGGATGCTTGGATATTGCATGCCTAGCTTAGTTTGTTTGTTTGTTCTGTTTAGAATGGTTCGTAATAAAATCTAGGGGAGATCGAATTGGATTTGTGTTTAAGAGATTTTTTTGAATTGTAATGGTTGTTTTAAAGGTTGTATGAGTTTGATAGTATGGGATATTGAATGTTGATTATTATCTTTGAAATGACTGTTATGGGATCTCTTGATCGATCTAATTCGCCTAGTGCCACTACCCCGATGATTCCGCCATGGGTTGGGTGAGGAATGCATAGCCCTGAGAAAGGAACTAAGCTATCTGTTATGCAAAGGCTACTTGAAAGATCTTATCGGCAGGAAGAAGAATAAGGGTCAGGATATTGACAAGGATCCTGAACGAGCAGCATCACCTCCTTCGGATGCCAAGATAAATAACTTCATATCAGGAGGATCCGATATATGTGGAACCTCATACTCAGCGGCCAAGAGACATGCCAAGGAGGCTAAGGCAGAAAGAGGAGATAAGCCGACGAGGATGTCAACACTTACAATTGACAAAGTGATAACATTTGATAGTGATGATCGGGATAGCATTCAGGATCCTCACATGATGGTTTGGTAATCACTTTGTATATTGCTAATCATTTTTTATGCAGGATATTAGTGGACAATGGCAGCTCGGTTAACATCATTCAACTAGAGACCCTGAAGAGGATGAACATCCCAGAAATGGAGATTTCCTCGAAGTCCACTGTGCTTGTAGGATTCAGTGGAGAAGCAAAGAATACTGTTGGAGAGATAAAGCTGCCTGTATACGTTGAAGGAGGAATTTAATGCAACGGTTTTGTGTCTCATGGATTCATTATCCTGCTACAATATTATATTTGGCAGGCCATGGATTCATGATATGAAAGCTGTACCTTCCACCTATCATCGGTGTGTTAAGATCCCTACTCCTTGGGGGTAGTCAAATGGAAAGCGATCAACAGGAGGCGAAAGAATGCTACTCCTCTTCAATGAAGGCGTCAACAAAATCCAGAGCAGGGTAGCAATTAAAGATACAAGCCCAGGATATCGTAGAAACTTCGGAGCAGGATGTTAAGAAAGTTATCCTGGATCAGGATAATCCAGATATCTCGGTGCTTGTAGGAACCAATATCCCTTAGGATATTGAGAATCAGCTTACTAACTTTTTGAAATGCAGGATGTCCACGTTTGCATGGAAACACAAAGACATGACAAGTATATCGAAAGATATTATAACTCACTAACTTGGAATTGACAAATCTTTCAGGCCTATTCAACAAAAGAGAAGGAAATTCGCTCCTTAAAGGAACGCGATTATATAAGAGGAGGTTGAAAGGTTGTTGAAGTCCAAGATGATTAGGGAAGTTAAATTTCCTAAGTGGCTAGCAAACGTGATGGTGGTCCAAAAGAAGAATAGAAAGTGGAGAGTTTGTGTAGATTACACAGACCTCAATAAAGCCTGTCCTAAAGACCCATTCCCATTACCTCATATAGATTTGATGGTAGATGCAACTTCCGGTCATGAAATGCTGACCTTTATGGATGCATCCTCAGGATTTCAGCAAATCCAAATGTAGCCATCTGATCAGGAAGATACAACATTCATGACACCCACAGGTATATACTGTTATACTGCCATGTCTTTTGGTTTAAAAATGCAGGTGCAACATACGAGAGGCTGGTCAATATGATGTTCAAAGACAAACTGGGGGATACAATGGAGGTGTATATTGACGACATGGTGGTAAAATCCAAGAAAGTCGAGGATCATCTCTAGGATATTGAATGTGCTTTCGATATCCTGGACCAGTATAATATGAAGTTGAATCCTGCTAAGTGTCACTTCGGAGTGGGGGCAGGAAAATTTCTAGGGTATATGGTGACCAAGAGGGGAATAGAAGTAAGTCCAGAACAGATTAAAGTTGTCCTGGATCTCAAATCACCATCCAATATGAAGGATGTTCAAAGGCTAACAGGGAAAGTAGCGGCATTAAACAGGTTCATATTAAGATCCTCAAAAAAGTGCAAGGAATTCTATGATATCCTGAAGAAAAACAAAAATTTTGAATGGGGTGAAAGACATGAAGATGCCTTAAAAGAGTTGAAGCAATATCTTTCAAGTGCATCCCTATTGATGAAGCCTGAGGATGGTGAACCCTTATCCCTATATCTTGAAGTATCAGGGAATGCAGTAAGTGCTGTTTTGGTAAAGGATCACGAAGGTCAGCAGTATCTTGTTTATTATGTTAGTAAAAGTTTGTTAGATGCTGAAACCAGATACTCACACTTAGAAAAACTAATATTAGCTCTAGTAATGGCATCAACTAAGCTTAAACATTACTTTGAAACACATAGGATTCATGTTAAAACCAATTATCCTATTAAAAACGTGCTTAGGAAGCCCGAAATGTCTGGTAGAATGGCTAAGTGGTCCGTAAAATTAAGTGCATATGATTTAATATATGAACCTAGAAATGCTATAAAATCTCAAGCTCTAGCAGACTTTGTGGCTGATTTTAGCAGTGATATTCAAAATGAAGCTGACCTAGAAGTACAACAATTAGGTGAGAATTCAGGATCTTGGATATTGTATACTGATGGTGCATCTAATGTAAGAGGTGTAGGATTAGGAATACTACTAAAATCGCCACAGGGGGACATGTTAACCCGGGCTATTAGATGTGAATTTCCTGCTACTAATAATGAGGCTGAGTATGAAGCCCTGATAGCAGGATTAGAATTGGCTAAGAATATGAATATTGAATGTTTGCAAGTGTATGTTGATTCCCTGTTAATTACTAACCATTTCAATGGATCTTATGCAGTCAAAGGAGAAAAGTTAGCTGAATATCTTGAAATTGTTAAAAAGTTAGCAGGATATTTCAAAAATTTTACTCTTGAACAGGTACCAAGAGAAGAAAATGTTGAAGCTGACGCTCTTGCAAATTTAGGATCTACTGTCAGGATACCGGAAGGAACACAGATACCAATACTACATATCCTGTATCCTGCTATGGAACTTTTCAAGTCTCGAGATAAGGAAGTAGTAACTATCCAGGATCCTGTTGATGGATATCCAGAGGAGAATCCGGAATCCTGGATGACTCCAATTGTGAAGTATCTGGGAAAAGGAGATATCCCAAGGATGAATATTCTAAGGCTTTTAAAATGAAGGTATCACACTTTACTATTATAAATAATGTTTTGTATAAGAAATCCCTTGCAGGTCCATATCTGAGGTACTTGGAAGATCATGAAACCAAGGAGGTACTTCAGGATATACACGAAGGAGATTGTGGTAACCATACTAGGGGCAGATCACTATTCTCAAAGGTGTTGAGAACAGGATATTACTAGCCGATCATGAGAAAGGATGTTGCGGAGTATGCTCGAAAATGTGATGCATGCCAAAGACACAGCAATATATTACATCAGCCTGCTGAACCCTTTTATCCTATCATATCCCCTTGGCCATTTATGAAGTGGGGTATGGATATAGTGGGGAAATTCCCTAAGGCTCCAGGAGAAAAGGTTTTCATGCTGGCAATGACAGATTATTTCTCCAAATGGGTTGAAGCAGAAGCCTTTGTCCAAGTAAGGGATCAAGAAGTAGTATATTTCATCAAAAGGAATATCCTGACGAGATTCGGGGTATCGGCCGAGATAATTTGTGACAACGGCTCTTAATTCATCAGCAAAAGAACCACTGATTTTTGCAAAAGTTGGGGAATCAAAATGATCACATCAACACTAGTGCACCCTCAAGCTAATGGACAGGCAGAATCCTCAAATAAGATAATTGTCAATAACTTGAAGAAGAGATTAGGTGCTAAAAAGGAAAATGGGCAGAAGAATTACCATTTGTACTATGGGCAGATAGAACAACAGTGAAGAATGCTACTGGACAAACTCCATTCTCATTAGTGTTTGGGGCAGAAGCAGTGATTCCAACAGAAATGGTGATTCCTACAGCGAGATCCTACGGGATCCTGAAGTAAATCTTGAAGCCTTATGTCAAGACCTAGATAATGTCGACTAAGCGAGGGACACAACGAAATTAATGATGGCAGCATACCAAAAGAGGATAGCCAAATCATACAACAAGAATTTAAGAACTAGGAGATTCCAAGTTGGAGATTGGGTATTGAGAAAAGCGTTTTTGAATATGACTAATCCTGCTGATGGGAAGTTAGCTCCAAAATGGGAAGGACCATACGAGATTGAGTCAGAATCAGGAAAAGGAGCATACCGGCTCAAGACCATGAAGGGAGATATGATACCAAGATCCTGGAATGCTATACATCTTAAGGCTTATTTCAAGTGAGTTTAGAATTTGATTTCTAACTCATGATGGTATGAATTCTATATCTTTTAAATATATATTTTTTATTTGAGTTATTTTTCTTTGAAACCCAATACTGAGTTAAGCATCGGAGGGGATTTTTTATTTGAGTTATTTTTCTTTGAAACCTAATACTGAGTTAAGCATCGGAGGGGTGTTAGCCAAGCTAACACCCACCTTAGTTTAAAGGTGTTTTTGTAGGATATGCTTCAAGATACTTGCTCAAGATGAATCGAAAGATTAGAGGATTAGCCCCCTCTCTCATGTTTAAGGGATTCAGATCCCTTCACAGGTTTAAAGGTATTCACCTTTCTTCCGAATTGGGTTTAAACACCCGCCTGGAGCGCAAGTATCCGGGTATAGTTCAAGATGGCGGGACCAGTTCATGTAAAAGTGGCTGACAATTTCGTTATTGTTGGCTATTGTAACAACTCGAAAATTCGATTGTTATCTTTTCTTTTTGTTTTCCTGTTTACCTATCTTTTATAATTCCGAGATTCGACTTATAATAAAGTTTATGTTGATTAATTATGGTATTGTACGTTATTATCACATCTAATCGCTTATCAAATCTCATCGCTAATCTCATCGCATCGCAAATCGCAATTATTTATGTGGTTTTATATTATTTATGTGTTATGTGTGTTTGTGATTTATGTTTACGCTCGCTATCGCATCGCTCTCCACTCTCGAATCGCTAAATCGCACCATTATATCAACTATAACGCTTAACGCATTAATTTAACGCTTAATATAACTAATTAATGCGAACCGAATAGCCAATCGAATACTTAACGCGAAATCGGCAAACGAAACTTGGTCACCAGGCCAAGTTCGGCCGAACTTGCCTACCACAAGTTCGCCTGAACTTGCCTGATAACCAGAAATCCCTTGTTTCTATCAAGTTCGCGCGAACTTGCATATACATATGCAAGTTCAGCCGAACTAACCCTTTTCCCTCTTGAAAACTCCCCAAGTTCGCGCGAACTTGTACACTTTCGTACAAGTTCGGCCGAACTTGTTGCCAGCTCTTGAGATTCTTGCCTCACCTATAAATACCCATGCTCCTCATTCATGCTCCCCTTGCTAACCAAGTTCGCTCAGAGCTTCTCAACCCGAAACCTTCGTGTTCTAAGTTAGAATCAACCCGATTTCACTGCCACAACGTTTATCAACGATTTACAAACGTTTACAACGATTTTGGCACAAGGCGTAGCCTTCGTTTTCATCAAAACTCATTCGTTTACGAAAATCTTCATCTTTTTCTTCCAAAACTTCTGTTTTAAGCTTAGATCTACACAATACGAGTTCGTTTGGTGATAGTAGAGGCTTCACAAACACGAGATCTGCAAAATCTCGGCTTGTAAGTGATGGATCTGAGAAAAAACCTTTGATAACCATTGATTTCTACACAAAATACGGACTTTTGATGATGTTTTGTTGATTTGCTAGTATAAAACAAAGCATCTATCATTCAAGATCCCAGATCTGGAAGCACAAGGACGTTTATGTTGGTTTACACAAGCCGGACAAATCCGAATGAACCCCGAGTTCGCCCGGATTAGCCCACGCTTTTGTAAAATGGCTAAAACAGCTCTAAAAGACCTCTCCGACCTAAGTTTGCTCAGTAGCACAGGGTTGGAGGGATGAACACAAGATTTTCCTCAGCAAACGACGCAAAAACGCAAGATTTTGGACCCGAAACCAACAAGTTCGCTCAAGAAACAGCAGATCCCAGGTCAAGTTCGACCAAACTTGTACCCATATGGGTCAAGTTCGACCGAACTTGTACCCAAATGGGTCAAGTTCGACCGAACTTGGGCTATTCTCACAAGTTTTCTTTGCAAGTTCGACCGAACTTGCCTAGTTTCTTAGGAAAACTATACAAGTTCGCCCGAACTTGCCTTTTTAGTAAGAATCCCTTACAAGTTCGCTCGAACTTGACAAGTTTCCTAGGAAACTTATCAAGTTCGGCCGAACTTAGCTCTCAACTCACTTAAATCATACAAGTTCGCCCGAACTTGTCTACTGCCCAACCAAGACTTAACCGTTTCAGCTTTTCGGAGACTGATGCACTTCCATTCGCGTATGCAGGCTGATCCGGCGCTCTTCTCGACTCTCCTCAGATCCCGAACTCTCCCTAAAACGCACCCACAGTGAGTATACTTGACCCATTTTCGCTTTAACGCACCTTTTGGGTGTTACATACGTTCCTCTATTAAAATCACATCACAAATCAAACTGTTTATCGCACACGAATAATCTGATTATATATGCTCAATACCCGATGCTAGAAACATGTGACTAGGACTTATTTTCGTTAACTTGCCTCCTTAGCTAGTATGGTACTATAGTGTGGCTTACACCCGTCGGGGTCTAGTTAGGATGGACGCGCAAGCCTTCTCACGGTAGTTAGCATGAGAAATGAGCCTATGTTATGTTAAGTGTTTTGGTGTATCATGATATGTAATTAGATTGTTTCGCAAACGCTTTCTCGATTATGCTAGTAGTACTTAAACCTGTATGCTCACCTTTACTTAATTGTATTGACTTGTATTTTAACGTATGTAACATGATGATGATTTGTAGCTTGGATGCTTGGATGTGGCTTGCGTAGTTTAGTTTTGTTTTATTTTGTTTAGTTCCAAGTGTAATAAATCTAGGGAGATAGGATCAGATTTTAATGTCCATGGGATTTTGTTAATGTAATGATTGTTTAAGGATATTATGAGTTTAATAGTATGGGATGTTAAATGTTGATTTATTATCTTTAAATAATTGTTATGGAATCTCTTGAGACAATCTGGTTCGCCTAGTGCCACTACCCCGATGATTCTGCCATTGGTTGGAGCGTGACAGATTGGTATCAGAGCGCCATAACTTAGGATAATAGGTAGAATTGCCATGATTCGACCTAGTAGCATCTTTAGGTACCCGATTGACCTATGTTTGACTTAAATGTTAAACTACTTGTCATAAATGCTTAAATGTGCCTTTCCTAAGGCTAATACAATAATACAAGCTTGGAAACGCACGCATCACACAAAACGAGCGATCAAGTCGAGAATTGTTGTGAAAACTGAGAACTCTCAATGAGATCATTCACTCCGTGCATTCTCTCGCACGAGATAACTTCGTTGATTTAGGAGTGACATCCAAACCTCGACGAAAAATCTCCATTTCTAATTAGGAATGATGTTGTTGAGTTAGGGGTGAAACCCGCATCTTAGTAACTAATTCCGCGGTTCGATTTTCAATCTCACCAAAGTCCTCGGTTATGCCGATGGTTTGGAACACGTATTAACTGGAAGGATAAACGTCGTTAGCCGCTTGCGGTGAGAACGTTTATCTATTAGGCTAAAGCGTGGGTCCAAATGCAAAGGGTAGTCGAATCACTTTGGCGTGTCAAATGTCTCAAAACCCCGGACACTCCCAATTGATTTAAGCCTATATCATCGATTTACGCATCAACGAGTTTATAAATATTTATGTGTTTAAAATTTTGAGAATTTTTGCTTATTTCGATTTCTCGATTTATCTCATTTATGCTCCATCGAATGTATGCACAACTCGCACAGCTCTCGAAGTCTAAAATGCTAAATTAGTACACCAACCAAACTAATCGCTTAACTCGTTTACGCCTATGAGGACGTGTGCCTCATACGCGGTGTTATCTCGCTTATCTAGCTATTATATATCACTTACATCTCGCATCTCATATCGCGTTATGCATTGTTATTATTAGAAAGTGAATACGTGCAAATATGTGCTTATGTGCTTACGTGCTTATGTGCTTACGTGCTTATGTGCTTACGTGATTACGTGCCTACGTGTTTATGTGATTTTGTGCCTTGTATGAATTATAATAATAATAGATATTTAAACATAACTCTATTATAATCTCTTCTATGGGATCGCACACCCGAAGGACCCTCTAGCGCAGCAATGCCGACAAGCGTATCGCTACAATGGTAGCCAAGGAGATAGCTAAAGTCATCCCGCAAATTGTCTCGGAAACCCATGTTGTAAGCAGCAACTCATCTGTGGACTCCAAAGGAGATGCCCGAAAACCCCACTTCAGCTTTAAGCAGTTCAAAGCTTGTGGACCGCTTACTTTCTCGGGCACCGAAGGGCCGAGTGCCATGTTCCACTGGTTTGACTCTATCGAGGTCACATTCCGGCAGAGTGGATGTACTGAGGCTCTGGGCACTGTCAATGCTACCGGCGTGTTTCAATCAAGGGCTCTCGCCTGGTGGACAGCCGAGCGCAACAGGCGTGGGAACGACGAAGCTTACGGACTCACTTGGGAGGAACTTAAGGAAATTATGATTAAGGAATTTTGTCCTCCTTACGAGATCCAGAAGTTAGAGAACGAATTCTGGAATATCAAGCAAGATGGTCCCGATAACGCTGGTCTCACCGCTCGCTTCAAACAGTTGAGCATCATCTGTCCCGGTCAAGTGGATACAACCGAGAAAGCAATCAAGAAATACCTCAATGCTCTCCCCGATTGCGTCACTGACTTTGTTCAAGCAGCACGCTCTGCTACTATCGAGGAGACCTATCAGCTAGCCGCCGATATTAATGACAAACGAGTTCAGTCTGGTTACTTTAAAAGCAGCAAGGTCGCAAATCAGGCAGTCACCGAATCAGCAGCTCTTACTACCGAACAGCCCCGAGAGCCAAAGAACAGTCCCCGTGGTCGCAAAAGGGAAAACCCGAGCAAGAACTTTGCTCTTACTGCTCCAGCGAACCCTCAGCCACTCCAGTCAGCAGCACCAAACGCACCGCCAGCAACGCGTGCGTACACTGGCCCGCACCCTATGTGCCCTAAGTGCACATATCATCATGCCGTTGGAGGCAATTGCCGTTTTTGCACGAACTGCAACATCTACGGCCACTTTACAGTCAGCTGTCGTAGTGGTACTCGTCAGCCAGCTCCTCAGGCTCCAACAGCTCCAGCTTTACCTGCTCCTCCTCAAGCCAACCAGCAGCAAGCTCCAAAGGCACGAGTGTGCTTCGTGTGTGGTGATCCGAACCACTTTGCTAATGTTTGCCCAAACCGCACCATGAAACAAGAGCCTTAGCAGCAGCAGCCACCACCGCAGCCTTAGCAGCAACAACAAGCTGCGTGAGGAAGAGCCTTCAATCTCAATCACCGCCAGGCCCAGAATGACAACAATGTCCTCAATGGTACGTTTCTCGTCAATGGTATTTATGCTTCATGTTTATTTGATACTGGTGCCGATAATTGTTTTGTATCGTTAGAATTCGAAAAGGTTTTAAAATGTAAGCGCCCTAAACTCCCAAAGACTTTCGATGTGGAAGTCGCCACCAGAAGAACCGTTACCGTTAATTCCGTCTTACGTGGTTGTAATCCCGATCCCAACAACCATGTCTTCTCGATCAATCTCATACCTATGCAGTTAGGTAGTTTCGATATCATAGTATGCATGGATTTTCTTCGTGAGAATCATGCTGAAGTTATATGCTTCGATAAAATGATTCGTTTCCCTCTTCCTAACGGTGATCAACTTCATGTTTATGGTGAAACTCCCTCAAAGAAGTTGATGCTTTTGTCATGTACTCGAGCACACAAATGCTTGCAAAAGCGATGTGTTGCTTTCCTCGCCCATATCGTGAACCCGAAGAAAGAAAAGAGACTTATAAAGACGTTCCTGTTGTTTGTGAATTTCCTAAAGTATTTCCCGACGATTTTCCTGGTTTATCCCTACTCGAGATGTCGAATTCCGTATCGATTTAGTTCCCGGAGCTACTCCAGTTGCTAAAGCTCCTTATCGCCTCGCATCCTCAGAATGCGCGAGCTATCAAGCCAACTTCAAGAGCTTGTTGATAAAGGTTTCATACGCCCGAGCACTTCGCCATGGGGCACACCTGTCCTTTTCGTGAAAAAGAGGGATGGATCGTTCCGTATGTGCATCGATTATTGTGAACTTAACATGCTTACGATAAAGAACCGCTACCCTCTTCCTCGTATCGACGACTTATTTGATCAGCTTCAAGTGCTACTTGTTTTTCCAAGATCGATCTTCATTCCGGTTATCATCAGCTACGCGTGTTGGAAGAAGACATTCCTAAAACTGCCTTCCGTACTCGCTATGGCCATTTCGAATTCGTGGTCATGCCTTTTGGTCTTACCAATGCACCCACGGTTTTCATGGATTTGATGAACCGTGTGTGTAAGGCGTTCTTAAATCGTTTCGTCATTGTTTTCATCGATGATATCCTTATCTATTCGAAGTCGAGGGACGAACACGCGCGTCATCTCCGTTTAGTCCTCGAACTTCTTCAAGGAAATCGCCTTTATGCTAAGTTTTCTAAATGTGAATTCTGGCTCGAAGAAGTCCAATTTCTCGGCAACATCGTTAATAGTCAAGGAATTCACGTCGACCCTGCAAAGATTGAAGCCGTCAAGAGTTGGATTACACCGAAGAATGCTTCCGAAATCCGTTCATTCCTTGGATTTGCGGGTTACTACCGTCTATTCATCGCTGATTTTTCTAAAATCGTCGTTCCGCTTACCGCTTTGACTCATAAAGACAAACCTTTTGTTTGGGATTCCAAGCAAGAGGAAGCTTTTCAAACTCTCAAGCGTATGCTATGCAACGCTCCCGTTCTCGCCTTACCCGACGGAAACGATGATTTCGTTGTTTATTGTGATGCCTCTAACCTTGGCCTTGGTTGTGTTCTTATGCAACGAGACAAGGTTATCGCATATGCGTCTCGACAACTCAAGATCCACGAGAAGAACTACACAACCCACGATCTCGAACTCGGTGCAGTTGTTTTTGCATTAAGATATGGCGACACTACCTTTACAGTACTAAGTGTACGGTCTTCACCGACCATAAGAGCTTACAACATATCTTTAATAAAAAAGAACTAAACATGCGACAACGACGATGGGTTGAACTTCTCAACGATTACGATTGCGAAATACGCTACCACCCCGACAAAGCAAACGTCGTAGCCGATGCTCTAAGTCGATGAAGCTATGTATATGGCATTCATGACTCTCAAGCTTGTGTTAAACTTGAAACCCTCATCTGTGCCGCTCAATTCGCCTGTTTTAACGAGAATACCCTTCAAGACGAAATGAAATGTGGTACCGAAACTCAGCTTGTATCTAAATCTGATGGTATTTATTACTATCTCGATCGTATTTGGATTCCTACTAATCTCCGTAATTTGCTAATGACCGAAGCTCATAAATCTCGATATTCCATTCACCCTGGTGCCGACAAGATGTACCAGGACCTTCGTCCTAAGTACTGGTGGCCGGGCATGAAAAAGGATATCGCCTTGTACGTCTCAAAGTGCTTAACTTGTTCGAAGGTTAAAGCCGAACATCAAAAGCCCTCTAGTTTACTCGAACAACCCGAAATCCCGATGTGGAAGTGGGAGAGTATAGCTATGGACTTCGTTACTAAACTCCCGCGTACTTCATCCGGTCATGATAGCATTTGGGTTATCGTTGATCATCTCACTAAATTTGCGCACTTTATTGTTATACGAGAAGACTTTAAGGTCGAACGGTTAGCCCGAATCTATACCGGCGAAGTCATTTGTCGACACGGGACGCCCCGTGACATCATTTCTGACCGAGACGGTTGTTTTACCTCGCGTCTCTAGGAGACTTCTCAATCCGCTCTCGGTACTACTCTCAATCTCAGTACCGCTTTTCACCGTCAAACCGCCGGTCAGACTGAGCGCACGATCCGCACCCTCGAAGACATGCTTCGTGCGTGCATCATAGATTTCAGTGGTAACTGGGATACGCCTTTACCTTTAATCGAATTCTCGTACAATAATAGTTCTCATACCAACATCCAAATGGCTCCTTTTGAAGCACTGTATAAAATGCCGATCGCCTATTGCATGGCACGAGATCGGAGAAGCACAAATCACCGGTCCCGAGCTAATTCAAGAAACGACGGACAAGATCCTCTAGATCAGAGACAAAAATGCTGAACATTTCATCAGTATCCTGACCAAGATATTCGGTCAGGATATCCAAACAGGTTTTTCAAAAAATAACATAACAACATCGGATAAGGCTAAAAGGTTAGTTTATTATTAACATTCCAAAATGTCACATTCTTGGCTTCGTCTTAAACCAAGACCCATCCACCAAGAATGTGATAAGGTCTAAAAGCATATAAACAATGATGACCAAAGGCTTTGTCCTGAAACCCAGGATCCCTCCACCTAAGGTCATCACAAAATACTAATGTTTAAAGTGCAGGAAATTTAAATTGTTCAAGTGCAGAAAAGTAAAATTGTTTAGGGGATTACAGACCATTCAAATTAAAAAAGTGGGCTCCGGCCTAAGAAATAATATCCATCATCGCCCACTTCACTGTAATTATGTTGCGGCACCTTCAGCAGCATCCTTGGCAGCGTCATCAACCACATCCTCACCACCAGCATCAGCATCTTTACCACCAGCTCCAGCATCAGCCTCAGCATCCTTGGAAGTTTCAACCACCTTCGAAGGCTCCTCGACCACCGGTTTGGCAGGGCACTCCACAGGTTTCCCTCCTAGGTCCTTTAGCTTCGCCTCCCAGGTAGCAATGTTCCAGGCAGAGCATTCAAAGCCCGCAGCTTTGGCCTCGTACGCCATCTTCAGCCTGGCTTGGAGGAGGGAAATTACGACAGAACCTTTGAGGCCTTCCCGATATGAATGCATATCCTGCTCATATTGCAATTGGGCAGCATCCATCTTGGCATGTGCATCTTGGTTAGCCTTCTTGACACCGGCCTGAGCTTCCTGAGTCATTGCCTTGTATTTGTCCTCGTAATGCTGGAATTTGGCAGCAACAATCTTTTCATGGTTCTTGATCATGACTTGAGCTTCCTCTAGTTTGGCCTCTAGCATCCTGTTGGTCCCGCATGCGTCCTCGTAAAGATGCGTCAAGCGACCGAGACCCTTCAGTCCGAGATACAGGTATTAGTATATATATTCTAATCAACATACCGGTTCGACATATAGGTGCAGGATGCAGGATAATGATATTTACCTGGTTAAGAGAAGAAATCATCAAGGCACTGGACTCCGGGAATCCCTGGTTCTCATAGGGAAAAGCCTCATCGGTAGCAGGGGAGTCTGTTTCTTTTCTCTTTCGAGAACTGGTGGCACGTGGCTTTATGGCAGGGGAAGGCTTAGGCATGATCGTTCCTTTGGAACTGGTTGCAGGCTTAGATGCAGTGGATGGCTTGCTGGATTCCTTCTTCACTTGGACAGAGCCAGAGTAACTGTCGAGTTCATCGAGATCAAAAAACTTGAGGCATTTTGGTTGTGTCTGCATAAAAAGGGAGAATTCTCAATCTTAACTTTAATTTCATAATTACGTAACTATGTACAAAAGTATATAATCTTTACCAGACATGTTGGATGAAGAGTATTGACTTGAACTTGGGTGATGAGACAAGAAGCTTCTGTCGCTTTCAGGTAACTTGTAAATTGCTTTGATCCTTTCCTCAGATTCTGCAGTAGGAGGAGCAAGTTCCTTAAAATTTGCTACATGGGAGAAACAAGGATACCAGTCCAGGATATAACATCAATATACATTTGGGGATATCCCTAAAACCCAAAATCCTACCAGCGGTCAAACACTTCGTCGGAAGGTCAACACCTTCGTCAATAGAGTCCCTCTTAACAAAGAAAAACTTGCGTTTCCAATCATCCTTGTTTTTTGTCACTTTAAGGATGAGGGGGTTGTTAGAGGAGGAAAAGAGCAAGAATCGACTAGAACCGTGTGATCTTAGGGGATAGGCGATGGGCATATCCTCAATACGCAGGTCAGGGATGTGATGGGTCTTGATCCGGTCGAGTACAATCAAGACCCTCCAGATCATAGGCGTGGTATGAGCGAAGCTAAGCTCGGTGGTACGAAAAAACTGCATAATAAACTCAGGAAATGGGTATCGAAGTCCTAAAGAAAAGGGGTAGGCTAAAAAACAGATCCACTTATCGGATACTACATCTGATCAGAGAATCCGGTCAAATGGCCAGATAACTGCCTTGTCAGGAAAAGCGTCGGAAGCCCTGAGGGCGGCGATGTCAGCGTTATCGAAGGAGCACACCTCTTTCTCCGGATTCTTGAGAAGATTATGTTGGGTGAAAGTCGGAGTGGAGTCACCGGTATGCGATCGTGTACGAGTAGCCATGGAGGAATTGAAAACAGAGTAGAGAAAACAAAGAGAGGAAAAAGAGATAGTACCTGATAACTCTGAAAAATGATGATAATTATCTACATAGTGGGAGAAGATATAGGCCAGAGATAGGATGTGATGAGTGAATTTGGCCTTTAAAGTTACAAGTTGTATTAACAAACGTCTACATCCCATTAAAAGCCTCGATCTGCGCAAGGAAAAATACACCCGTTTGGGTTCCAGGATCCCAACAGCTATATTTTTTGGGACAATTGTTATGGGTGGAATTTTCTAACTCATATCCTGAAGATATATCCTGACTTTACATGTTAATTAAAGCGACCAGGATACTGAACCAGGATATTGGTAACATCCTGCGGGAGTATCCTACTCGTTACTAACGATTTGCTTTGGATGCAAGGTACCAACGTTCACAAAGCTTGGTCTTCCTGAAGACTCTGTCATGGCAGTTAGAAGAAAGACGTTGGAAGCCTGAAGAGAGAGTCAACAACGGTCATAAGTCGCAGCATCCTAGAATGTAGGATAGTTAGTTATTCTCTTTTACAATATATAGGGAAGCTGGATCAGCAGTAAGACACATGAATTTTCGTACACTTTCACCCTCTAATTGCAGCAACAATCACAAACACTCACAACACTTACACAATTCGATCATTGTAACACTTAGAGCTGATCCAAGCAGTATCCCGAAGTTGTATCCTGTTGTTTGATCAATAAGAAGAACAAGGCAGTTGGCGATTGTCAGCTCCCGAGGTTTTATGCCGGCGATCTAGATTGATCAAGGGCTTTCCTCGTACATCCTGTGTCAATATCTACTTTTATTGCATTTACATGTTATTTTGATATAGTTCATTATCCTGAGACTATATCTTGAAACTGTTTTCATAATCAACCAACTCAGCATATTCTCACAAATCACAATAGCACGCTACCTCACATACTGAGTTTGATCACTTAATTGCCTCGGTAATTTTTAACCAAAACACGGACACATAAAAAAACAAGACAAATGATCATCAACACATGTGCAACAAAAACACAAAACATGAAACATACAAGATTCTTAAACATAAAGGCCATAGGGGCCATAACACCTACATAATGTTCATACAGCCATCAGGACTATTAACCAAAAAAGAAACCATAAAGGTTTCCATCAAACCTAGAAATTATTCAAACAACCATTAAGGCTAGCAACAACCACAAACAGAAATCTTAAGGGTTTCTTCAAAACCTAAATTGTTCATAATAACATTGTTTAAGGTGCTAAGATAGCTACGAATAAATTCTTCAAACACCAGAAGAAGGTTTGGAAACCCCAGTTCCATCACCTTTACCTTTCTTTGCCTTTTTCACCTTCTTGACTTTTGGGTCACCACCACTACTAACGGCTGAACCTTCAAGGCTTGCCATATTAGACCCATCGGCACCACCAGACAAAGTCTCTTCACTATCTCCTGAACGGGAACGTTTCTTGGATAAAGACTCAAGCACCTCGGAACAAACCTTCTCATTGAGCCCAGAAGGTTTCAATCCCTGCAAAACAGAAATGGGTTTACCAAAGCAGGAAGAAACCTCACCCACGTAAGGATAAGTCAGCCTTTCCATAGCTTGAACAGACTCTTTGAAAATCTCTGAGGCCTCAGGGCGAAATATAGGAGATTATTTCAAAGCTTGACCCGACTCATGAAGTTTAAAACCAGCAACCAAACCCAGGTGCTTCCCATAATTCAACAACTTTGTATAAATGTCACCAAGGGTTGAATTAAACTCAGTTGAATGAAGGAGATAAGTGACAACCTGTTGGAACCCATGCTCAATGAGCCACTGGTTGTCACTGGTAGCCTGAACCACGGAAGCCTTTAAGCCTTCTTTCTCCTCAGCAAAGGCTTTCTTCTGAACCTCCAGGGCCTCCCTATCAGCCTTGAGCTGGAGCTTATATGCCTCCATCCTTTTCTTCAGATATCCAATCTCAACTTCATGTCTACGAGTAATTTCCCAACCTTCTTCACCCAAGCCTCTTCTTTCTTCGAAAAACCATCTATGTCCTTTCTCATAGCAGCCATCGAAGCTTTCATCTGATCCTTCTTCTTCGAAAACTTAGCATACTCATGCATCCCTTTCCTAAAACGAGTGACACCCTCAGCCAAAAGGGCCGAAAGGTTACAGGAACTGAGGATCAATCGAGAAAGCATTGCATCGCCCTCCATATCAGAAATAGAACCTCGAACTCCATGAGGGGCAAAGTTGGCTAGCACATCTACACAAACGTCAGGATCCTTGAAACTATCCCCAACTTTAACACTCCAATTGGGTACATAAACCTCGTCACCACTTGAATCTTCAACACCCCTCCTCGATGACCCTTGAATGGAAGGAACCATAACCTTCTTACCAACGGATTTCTTCTTCTTAGCAACCCCCAACTCTTGCTCTTTCTTAACATCATCACCAGAACCCTGTTCTCCGGAAGCATCAACATCATCATTTCAATATGCTCAGGGGCAGATGACTGACCACTAGCTTTCAACAAACGTCGATTCGAACGACGAGTGGACACTTTAGGAACAGCAACTTTTGTAACCTTTCACATTCGGCACATTCACATATCCGGAACCTTCGAACCGATGTTCCGACCCCCTAACAACAGTATCCTCGCCAGGTGTAGCTTCGGCATCCCCAAACACAACATCTGAAGTGACATCACTCTTCACGAAATCCAACGCAGACATAACTGCAAAGTAAACAAAGTGTATAAACAAAAAGTAACAAGAATGAAATAACATAATAAAACAAATGCATACCCTGACCATCTCTCATAAGCACTGGATCCCGATTAGATTTATCCCACAATTTACTTATACCCAACAACACCAGCAAATGCTCAGGGAAAGGACGAACCCTTGAAGGGCACTCCCGGATTGCTTTGAGAAAACAACTGTTTATCTCAAGTTCAGAGGGTTCAGGTTCATTAAGAATGGCATCCGGATGTCTCCATACCATTTTAAAGGGAACAATTTCATCTGATACCCAAAAGAAGCGGTCTTTCCAGGAACCAAGGGTGGTAACCATGGAGGAAACTAAGCAAGCGTCAACCTTAGAAGCTTCAAATGTGAACCAATCGCCGTTCTTCGCTAGCCGAAAGAAACGGCGGAATGATAACAAGGTTGGATCATATCCAGAAGCCCGACATAAAACCTCAAAATGCAAAACCCTAGCCAAACCCTGGGGATGTATTTGACCAAAAGACACACGGTAATACTCCAGCACATTCAAAACAAAGAGTGAAAACGGATGACGGAGGTTAGAAAACTCAAAGTGTCGACAATAAAGGGCAATCGAACCGGCCGGACACCGATCGATCGGAACATCCATCGCAAGAGCAACCGGTTTAAAATCTAACCCAATACCCCATTCAAGACAAAATGTTTCGACCTCCTCTTGGGTTAAACGCGAGTAACTTATGGATAAATCCGTACGAGCACCCATAAGGTATGATTAAAAGAAAGAAAAAACGAGAATTAGAACTAACCTGGAACGAAGGAAATGAGGATATGGTAGTAAACTTGAGAGAAAATGTATGAAGTTTGTGTTTATCTTGACAGAAAAATGAAAAATAAATAAGCATTAAGAAGTTATCATTACCTAGCAGCTGCCCCCTGCAAAAACTGCCGCTAGTCACATCACTGTCTTTTCAAATTTCAAAACCTCAACTGTATCGAACCCTTCAAGCCTTTAAACCTTGAAGCCTTAAGCAATAAAAATAACGTGTCAAAGTCATAAGTATTTGAGCTTACTTCCCAAAAAAACCTCTGACTTAGGGGGGCTGATGACGGGGGTAGCTCAGTCTTAATAAATGGCTTAAGCACATAAACGCTTGAAAGGTTAAAAGGTCAAAGGGTTCAAAACCCGCGAACTTGGGTGAACAGCAAAAAGAACGTGAACAGTAATCCGTCACTTCATTGATTACTTGCACAACTATCCCACAGCCGCAAAAGTAAGCATGTGCACAGGGAACTTCCTTTTATGCGCAGGTCCGAAGCCTTCAACCCTACAATGGGTAATTCCTCCATTGTAGCCTTGGATCCTTGGTCAAGAACTTCTTCTTATAGAATAATCATTGTCTATAAATCCCAGCTCTAACATTCACATTGGACACACCAGATCAGCAGAGCTAACACATACTCTCTGATCTTCTCTTCTCCCTTAAGAACAAGTTCTATACTTGCTTCTTTTCTTCACTTCAAACATCATTGCTTCACTAGCAACTTCACTCTGGCTTGAATTCCCTTCAAGCTAGAATCAAAAGTGAGCAATAAACAAGTGATCCACCCCACGTGCTACAAACGTGAGAGGACCCTACGACCTGCGTTAGGCTAATCAAACCATCGAAGCTTTTTAGCCTAACCAGCCTATCCACTACCCTTGATCTCATATTTGTTGTAGCAACAGTAACCTTTAACAATACTTGCATGTTGCATTGGTTACTCTGTATGTGATTGTTTTTTCTATTCTCCCCACGTACTATGGACAAAGATTTAACAATACATGTTGCATGGATTGTTAACTCATTTGTATAATTTGTTATTTTAATTATACGGCAATGCAATTCATAGTTGTTTATTAGTTATAAGGAAATTATTTTTTTTTTGTTGATTCTCCACAATGTCTTCACATATTAATTTATATTTGCTATTGAATTGAAAAGAAAATCACGTGCAAGGACAATTGATGGGATGAAGATTGAGACTAAAAACCATTAAATTAAGCATGCAAAGACATGTTTATGACCAATTAATTCATATAATAATATTTATTTTTTGAAAAATGAATGTTGTCACCATCTTGTTGTTTCTATTTGAAATGTTTGCTGCTATTGGATTAAAAAATGTTTTCTATTTTGTTAATATATGAGAACATAATTTTTTTTGTTGGCTAATTTGACAAATAGAGCCTACATGTGATAAAAATGATAAACATGATTACATTATACAAATTTGTCGTAAATTTAATATTTAAGAGTATTTATATGGAAAAAATAAATTAAATTTAATTTAATGTTAAACTTGGCATGTTCGAATTCATAATCCTAACATGATCTTTGAGTCATGTAGTATACGATTTTACTGATCAACCAATGAAAACAACCCATTTTATAAAACAAAATTATTATTTTGGGTAGGTGTAAGTCAAAATAAACTTAGCTCGTTAAACTACAAATATTGAATTCTTTCAATTTATTACGGTATTGGTATGTTACCGACATTTGGTATAGCAATTACAAAAGAAAACCACATATACTAAAGTCATGAAATGACAAATTGTTTGCGCTCGTGCGCGCAGACACACACACACACACACACACACACATATATATATATATATATATATATATATTGGGTTAGGATCATGTGAGAAGAAGTAGGCTATTTGAGAAACTCGAGAAGAAATCTGGACCACACATTTTCCCTAAGCTTTTCGTAATATACACATATGTATAGTTTAAAAGTGACTATATACATATATGTATATTGAATTATACACATATGTATATAGTCAAATGTAAACTATACATATGTGTATAATACGAAAAGCTGAAAAAAATGTGTGGTCCAGATTTCTTCTCGAGTTTCTCAAATAGGGTGCTCTTCTCTTAGGATCCCTACCATATATATATATATAGGGTAGGGATCCTAAGAGAAGAACCCCTATTTGAGAAACTTGAGAAGAAAATCTGGACCACACATTTTAATCAAGCTAATTTAACTAAAATAAAAGGTGGAGGGGCAATATGGTCAATAAACATTCTAATTTCAAAGCGCGTACAAAACAACAGGTTAACGAATCGTTCGTTTCAAAATTCCCCTAAAAAAACCCTTCACATTCCCTGTTCTCTCTCTACAAACAGCTAAAATCTAGGGTTTCGCGGAGATTTTCATTCAATCGCTCAGTTCCACCGCGCTATTTCGACAGCGATAAGCATAACTTGCATTCGAAGGTTTGATTACGAGTTTTCGTTTCTTTTTTTATCAAAAAAACTTAAAAAATCAGAAAATTCTTGCTATTGTACGATATGAAATGTTCTTGTTAGTCGTAAACTTAAATTTCATGTTAGTTATTTGAATGTATTGTTCGTCGATATCATAAATGTTGAGTTAGGGTTTGATAAATAGATATTCGGTTTTGTTTTCAACTAAAAAAAGTGTAGTGTTATCTAAAGTTTTAGATCGCTATTCGGTGAAAGATAGATAGATTAATACAATCGGCTGATATTTGGCTGCTATTTGGCCTAGGGTTTACAAATTTTGTTGTCAGTGTTTGTGTCATTTCGGTCTAAAATTGATATATGTTTTATTTTGTAATGGTCTACACTCTGTTATGATTATGTGTATGTATAACTGTTGTGTTTTGGAATGATATACACATATGCATACTATACTTGTTCTTGTTCTATTGAAATTTTAGATAAACATAGAAATAAACTCTGTTGTGAAGTATGGATACATATGTATATAGCTGTTGTGTTTTGTAATGGTGTACGCATACGTATACTTGATATTAGGGCTGATTCTATATGTATTTTGTAATGGTGTACGCATACATATACCTATGTTGTTTGAATTTCTTAGAAAGCATGTGGTAGGTACACATAGAAATATACTCTGTTGTCAAGTATGGATACATATGTGTATAGTTGTTGTGTTTTGTAATGGTGTGCACATCCGTATACTTGATATTAGGGCTGATATTATATGTATTTTGTAATGGTGTACGCATACGTATACCTATGTTGTTTGAATTTTTTAGAAAGCATGTGGTAGTTACACATAGAAATATACTCTGTTGTGAAGTATGGATACATATGTGTATAGCTGTTGTGTTTTGTAATGGTGTACGCATACGTATACCTGTTATTAGGGCTGATTCTATATGTATTTTGTAATGGTATACAATACGTATACCTATACTGTTTAAATATTTTAGAAAACATGTTGTAGCTAAGCATAGTATTATACTCTGTTCTGAAGTATGCATACGTATTTGTATAGCTGTTGTGTTTTGTAATGGTGTACACATGTGTACACTAGTGATTATACGTGTTTTGTAATGTTATACATATGTTCCCTATTAAAAATTAATCTTCAATATCAGATCAGGCTGAGATGGAAGAAATATTAAAATCAATGATGGAGAATAGCAATGAATATGAACAAGGTACCATTTAGTAATACATTTACGTTTGTATTTTAAATGTATGTATATAATACATTGGTGTACAATTTGTAATCTTTGTTTTTATTACAGCTGGAAAAGAGGGAAAAAAAGAAGAGTTTATAAAGGATTTGGTGCAAAAACTATTAAATATCGATGTGGTGAAAAGAAAAGAAGCAAAACCAAAAAAAGGTATTGTTTAATAGTACATTTAGTTTTGTAACTTATATGTAGTCACATTTGATAATGTTTTTTAATGCAGATGAAAAAAGCAACAGATGATAAAAAAGGTAAAGAAAGCAAGCTTGAGAAAACAAAAGCATCAACGAAGAAATCCGAATGTACTCAATATATTTGTTTGCTGATTTTTTATTGTTTTTATTACGCATGTGTACATTTGATAATGTTTTTTTAATGCAGCTGAAAAAAAAAAGCAAAAGATGATAGCAAAGTTGAGGAAGCAAAAGTTGATAAAAAAAGTTAAAGAAAGCAAGCTTAAGAAAACAAAAGCATCAACGAAGAAATCCGAAGGTACTCAATATATTTGTTTGCTGATTTTTTATTTTTTTATTATACGCATGTGTACATTTGATAATGTTTTTTTTATTGCAGCTGAAAAAAAAAGCAAAAGATGATAAAAAAGTTAATAAAAACAAGGTTGAGGAAGCTAAAGATGATAAAAATTTTAATGAAAGCAAGGTTGAAAAAACAAAAGCATCAACAAAGAAATCTGAATGTAACACATATCCATTTTCTGTTTTTAGTGTCTTCTATCATATTTGTACAACTCTAGTATAATGTTAGAAATAGAATTATGTAGGAGCTAAAAATCAAAAAGAAATAAAGAATGTGGAAGAAAAAACCATTGGGAAGAAAAGAAAGGCTAAAGGTACTGAAGACGACAAGGACCCAAATGAACACCCCAAAAGAGGTAAAGTATACAAATGTATGTATACACATACGTATATATACTTCTGAAAAAACTGCTTTAAAATCCAATGCATTTTGGGTAAACCTTTGTCAAAAATCTATGTCAAATTTTATCAAAACTGTTTCGGTTTAGCTCTTAACCAACTTATACCAACTTGTTTCAGAATATTATATCAGTCTGACAACTAATTAAAAAAGACTTAATGTAAACTTCATATGAGTATATATGCATATATACATATACGTATATTCGTACATACCTATATTAGACTGAGACCCAAGTAATAATGCCCAAACAGTAACGTTAGAATTGTTATTATATAGGATCTGGATATCTGTTACGAAACCAAAACGTTGAAAAGATAAGTGGAAAGAAAAGGAAGACAAAAGATATTGAAGAGGAGAAGGAGAAAGCTGACAACACTACGAGAGGTAAAATTATACATACTTAGCGTATATTTAAATATACATATATGTACTGAAACGGTTTGGTAAATATTTGTATACTCAACGACAATGTGTATATTGGTAAACACATATGTCTCAACCTTGATAAGAACTGTTTTGTTCTTATTAGTCAAAATTTGCTTTAGTTTTAAAAATCTGTATGTTTAAACTTCAATGTGTATATAAGTTGTATATATACATATGTGTATATTCTGATATGGTTAATTTTGTAGGATCAACAACAAAAAAGAAAGTTGTTCAAAATAAGAAAAAGAAAGTTGGTGAAAATGAAAGCAAAGCTGGTACGAAAAAGGAAAAAAAAGAAAAGAAGAAAGGAAGAAAAGCACCTGCTTGGTTTTGGATTCGAACAAGAACAACACCACACAGATTATTTGAAGTAATTAAAAAGCTCACAAAAAACAGAGAAACATAGTCAAAAGACTGGGATTTGGGAAACTTTTGACATTACAAATTGAGAAGATATCAGCAAAACTGGCACATTACGTTGTTCTTAATTTCAATCCAGAGATAATGGAAATAAATCTAGAAGGAGATAGAAAAATTATGGTACACAAAGAAGCAATAAGTAAATTGCTTGGCTTTCCTTGTGGAAGTCGAATTATAAGTGAAAAAGAAAGGTTGAAAGTACGTGAGTCTATAGTGACTGTGTGGAAGAATAGATATCCAAATGCTTTAATTAGTCCCAATCAAATCGGTGTGAAAATTGTCAAAAACGATTATAACGAAGAAATGCTTTTCAAAATTGATTTCTTGATGCTTGTTATTACAACCTTGATGGAGTCTGCACAAAATGGTACTTGCAAGTTCCAACAGTTGGATTTGTTGCGCATGGAGAATAACTTTTGTGATTATGACTGGTGTGAGTACACAATGGATATTTTGAGGGGATGTAAAAAGTGTTGGAAGCCTTATAATGTAAAATCACAATTTGCAGGTCCTCTTATGTTTCTTGTGGTACGTGATCTAAACTTGTTATTTACGTATAATTTTATAATGTTTGAAGCTGTATATACATGTATACATGTTTGTTTTGTTCAACATAGCTTGTAAAAAAACATCTTTATATTTTACGTATGTGTATAATTGTTATGTTCATCTTAACTTGCAAAACATGTTTACCTATACGCATGTGTATAATTGTTTTGTTCATCTTATCTTGTAAACATGTAGCTATGTGTATAATTGTAGCTTGTAACACATGTTTACATTATATGTATGTGTATAATTGTTATGTTTATCTTAACTTGTAAAACATGTTCACCTTATACGTATATGTATAATTATTTTATTCACGCCTCTTTAACACATCTACAATATACATATGTGTGTTATTGTTTTGTTTAACATAGCTTGTAAAAACATCTATATATTTTACGTATCTGTATAATTGTAGCTTGTAACACATGTTTACATTATGCGTATGTGTATAATTGTTATGTTCATCTTAACTTGTAAAACATATTTACCTATACGCATGTGTATAATTGTTTTTTTCATCTTATCTTGTAAACATGTAGCTATGTGTATAATTGTAGCTTGTAACACATGTTTACATTATACGTATGTGTATAACTGTTATGTTCATCTTAACTTGTAAAACATGTTCACCTTATACATATGTGTATAATTATATATACGTGTATATGCATGTGTAAAGTTTCTTCATTATAGCTTGTATTATGAAATGTTATTTTTGACGACTAATTGTTTTGTTCTTTATAGCTTTTGTATCTAGATTCACTTACATGTGAAGGAATCGATAACGAAAGAGTTATACCACCAATTGCTTATTGGGACAAAGAAAAAATGGAAAGAAGAGAACAACAAGAAATAAAGAATGGTGGGTTTGGTTTAGGTCAAATCAGAGATCTATTTGAAGATAACATCAGTTATGATATTGAAAGTGAAGAAGAGACAGAGGGTAAAGAAGGCGATGAAAAAAGTTTGGAGGTAATGCCCAAATTTTAAATTAAAAAAATATATTCTTATATGATACTAAAGTTTTGTTATGATTTCCATTTTCATAAATATTTAGCAAGCTTACGTGGGATGTGTAAGGAGAATGTTGAACAAAAGTTAAAGCTTGAAGAAAAAATCAAGGATTTCAAACAAAAATTTCCCAATAACCATGACATGGTTAAAGTTATTGAAGAATACTAAGAAATCTACAGCAAATTTCTTGAGTTTAAAGATGAAGAAGAAGATAATGATAATTCAAAAAAAGAATGATCTGTAGATGATAAAAAAAGAGAAGGGTCTGAAGATGAAGAAGGCAAGCGTGATGCAAATGAAGAATCTGATGGTAAAGGATCTGAAGACGATCAAACAAAAGATGGTAAAGATGAAGAAGACAAGCATGATACAAATAATGAACAGTCGGATGATCAAGGATCTGAAGATGATACAAAAAAGATGAAGAGAAGGGTAATTCAAGTACACATATATGTATATTTTATTTATTTTTTACACATGTGTAAAGTGAGTAAAAAAGTAATATTTTTCAGCAGGTGAAGTAAAACAGAAAGATGAAGACAAATATTCTTATTCTGATCTTAATGCTAGTGCAGGTAAATACATATATGTATATATTTTTATATAATAATAAGTATATACACATGAATTCTTTTCATACATATATGTATATAAAAGAATAATTCCTAATTTCTATTTGTGACAAGTTGAAGCAATTGACAACATAGTTGAAGAGTACAACAAAAATGTTAAAAAACCAAAAGATGCTCTGATGTATGAATCGTCGGACAATGAATGGACATCTGATGCTATTGAATTCTGTGATCGTCTAGATAAAGGAGAGGTGTGTGCTAATCCAAAAGAGAAGCAAACAACCCATTTGGTAGACATGCCAACGTTTAAATTAATTTCCCAAGAATCACCAACAACTCCAAAACATGAAGTTGAACAAAAACCTGATGAAGAGGAAAGTTGTTTGAAAGAAAGTCAAGAAGTTGAACAAAAAGATGGACAAAAAGAAACTGATGAAGTAGAGATTGCAAAGAGGGAGCCTAAACTTTCTAAATTTGGCAAATCACCATTTTTAGAAAGAGCTGTGAATATGGACAATGCTCTTACAAGTGAAGAAAAGAAGATTTGGGATTACATGTGGATGGGTTAGTTTTAGTACATTCTAATATGCTCTTGACATACATCTTGTCCTTTTAAACTAATTCACCAATTTCATACATGCGGGAGTGAAATCAACACAAAGATCAACAGTAAAGATATGTTTGATAAAGATGAAAAGTATGTTTATAAATACTGAAACTTTATTTCAACTAAAACTTTGATCGTATATTAATCATTTGAATTGACTAGGGATTTAACCAAAGAAGAAAGGGGGAAGCTAGAAGAAGCTGTTAAGTTAGAGAATGAAAAAATGGAAGTTGCGAAAAGTTTTGGGTATGTGTTACACAACTAATCTAGTATTTTTTTACACATATATAAATATGCATATGCGTATAATCAGGAAGAAAATTATAAAATGTATATGATCTCACATATACATGGTTATACACATATGTATAAAAGGTATATGTGTATAATTCAACATACATATATGTATATGATTGAACATATATGTAAATATACATATGTGTATAATCAACAAGGAAACCTTGAAATCTGTGAATATACATATGTGTAAATTCAGAAGAAATCCTTGAAACTGAATCAGGTTGGGTTTTAATTTGTTATACACGTGTATAATTATATAGTAATTGTTTATAATTTACAGGAACCATGCATATAAAAACAGTAATGGCGTGTCGTGCATGTTTTTTGAACTCCTTAATCTATTAACAAACGAATACATAAGTACATCAATCATTGATTGTTGGGCATCAAAACTGAACTATGAAGAAGCAAAAAGAAACGACCCAACATTTGTAGACTGTTTGGCCATACAAATTTGTTTGTAAGCATTTAGTTTTCTTATTTTTATATACTTTGTTATTCCATATTATTAAGCATGTTTTTTTTTGTTTTTTTTATGTTTGACAGCCTAATTATATGTTGGTGGGCCAGAAATATGATAATCCAAATACTTTGGAGTACTTCAAAGAAAAACTTTTTGATGTAGTGGGAAAGAAAGAAGAGAAACTGAGTCTGGCAGAATATACATTGGTCATCTTCCCAATCTTCGAGAATAAACACTTTTACCTTATTTGCTACGACTTAAAGAATTTGGCTTGTCAAGTAATCGACAACATGTGGGTTGACCAAACAGTTGCTAACCAGTATACACAACTGAAAGTTGTAAGTTGTCTATGTATATCTACGTATATGTATATTATTTTACCAATATTTTATTTATTTAATTACTGATTCTGTGTTATACTATGCAGAAAACTATTTTTGCAAAATATTTGGCAGAAGTGAATCATCCAAAGCTGATGCAAATTCAACAACTGCTACCAACAATGTTGAATCTTAGTTGGGCAGTTAGAGGAAATATGGTAGATTGTGGTGTTTACACAATTAGACACATGGAAACATATATGGGGGTTACTGCTGAGAAATGGGATTGTGGGTTCCCAAACCAGCCAAGAAAAATCAAAAGTAAACTAAACCTTTCAAGAAAAAAGTACGCAGCTGCACTTCTCCTGTCAAAAACAGATATCAACCGTGAGAAAATAATCAAGGCAGCGAACGAGTTGAAGGAAAAAAAGAAGAAGCTTAAAGAAGAAGAAAAGCTGGAGAGAGAAAAGAAGGAAGAAGCACAGCAAGGCACACCTAAGAAGACAAAGTTGCCAGAAAAGAAAAAGCAAGAAACTAAGAGAAGGTTGTCGCCAAGAAAAGCGAAGCACCAGTCGACACTAAAGAAGGCAATGCTAAAAAGCAAGAAGAAAGAATAGAAATTATGTTTGACATTGGTTTTCATGCTATCTTTGACATTATTTTGATGCTATGTTTGACATTATTTTGATGCTTTGTTTGACATTATGTTTAACAGTGGTTTTTATCAAATTGGTATATGTTTCTTCTATTGATATATGTATAATACTCAAACTGTTATTATATACAAATGTGTATAAAATAACATTTTGAACAAACTAAGTATGTTTCTTCTATTGATATAAATATTAACTATATATAGCTTTTATACATATATGTATGTATGTTCAATATGATGTACTTTTAATTCTCATATACAGATATGTATTTACAACATTAAGTACTTTTAATTCTCATATACGTATATGTATATACAACATCTTGTACTTTTAATTATCATATACGTATATGTATATACAATATCTTGTACTTTTAATTATTATATACATATATGTATGTACAACATGTCCTACCTCTAATATATATTGTTATTTAACAAGAAAAACTTGAATAAATTTTCATTCAGAAAAATCTCTAAGTCTTTTCAATCAAGCAAGAACATGAACAATTAAAAAAACCTCAACAAATATAATTTTTCAATCACATATGTATAAATTGAAATATTCCACCTATTCTTCGCCATCCTCATCCATTTCTTCCTCACTTGTATTGGTTTCTTCATCGCTTGATTCAAAATCCATTTCTTCCTCAGCTTCACTTTCGTCCTTATCAGATGTTTTCTTTGTTTTTTAATAGGTTTGCCTGTTTTTATTGGACAATTCCTAGAATCATGATCATCTACTAATTCGTTACAAAAATTACATTTTCTCTTCTTTTTCTTCTTGATCTTCTTTTTCTTCAATTTACCTTTGATCTTCTGTTTGGCCTTCTCACGTGAACCAACTACACGTTTATGTTTTCCACAACCTTTGTTCCAAATTCCTTTGGGAGCTGTAATAGATACTTCTGGGGGTTCTGAATGAGATATCAACTCCTCAATTATAACACCACTTTTGTTATATGAAGGCTCAGATGGAAATTCTTCAAAAATCTTATCCTTTATTAATTGAACTTGTCGATCAAGTTCTTCAAGTTCCCCATCATTACATCTCACACGATCACTGCACATCTGAATGTTCTCAATAATGCGGCGCCTTAACATCGACCTTTTACTTTCATTAGCAAGATATCTATTATGAACACAAAAAAATCAAAGGAATAATAAATAGAAAAGGATTATACATATGTGTATAAAATAGCAGTTTGCACAAACAGATATGAATAGTATCTAAGAATAGCTTTTATTCTTATATACATATATGTATGTTCAACATGTTGTACTCTTAATTGTCATATACATATATGTATTTACAACATGAAGTACCTTTAGATCTTATATACGTATATGTATGTACGACATGTTCTACCTCTATATATATTGTTATATAATACAATGATGCAGAATACCTGTTAGCCATGCTGTGAACACTACTTGGAAGAGCATCTTTACGCCAACGAAGATGCACATACTTCAAAGGAATCTTCTGGATGTTATGAGTTCTAAACACACAAAAAACATGTCGACAAAGATACCCGAGACGTGTAAATCCCATACACACACACGTTACAGTATGATCAGACAAATCAATTGTAACCTACAATTACAAATAAAATGAATCTTAGTACCACTATAAAATCGTATGCACATATTTATATAAACTTAAAAACAAACCTTGAATTCATTGATAATCTCAGATGTATGACTTTGATGAGCAACAATATATGTATGTAAACCATCTGTTTTCCCCCGTTCAACAACGTAGCACAACCTAAAACCTTTATCTATCTCCTTTTGGACTTCAAAGAAAATAGTTCTAGTGTAGATCTCATTTGCATGTCGCTCAATATCTAGTGGTGTAACGAATCTCGGTACAGTATCTTCTGTTGAATAATCAAGTACACGCTGATCATGACATTGGCCATCCAAAGTTGTCTCGAAACATAACATAAATTGCACTAATGTATTGTGTGGACTACTATTGCTTTTAAAGCGATGATTTGCACTTTCACACCTAGATGTTGTTTTCATTAAACAACACATAGGGATATCTCTAAAATAAGCAGGAATCCACTCAACCCGCATAGCATACATTTCAGATAGCCATGAATGATCTTTTAATCCATACTCATCCATTAACCGATTCCATCGCCTCTCAAATGTAGAAGGTTCAATATAGACATTCCAAACTAGCTTGTGAAACGCTTGGCGAAACTTCTTATTCTTCCCCACATCTCCATCAATCTGAAAAATACATATAAAAATTAAGTTACACATGTGTATAGTACATTAAAAACTATAGAGATTAAGTAGAAGTATACATATATACACATATGTATACAAAACAGAGACATATAGTCATATATACACATATGTAAAATGTGTAGTTCTGAATGCTTCTCATTGTTTCGATATACACATATGTATAAAAAATTGATAAATACCTTGAAAGGTAGCTTCTCTATAATATGCCACATGCATAGTCGGTGTATCGATTTGTCAAGACAATATGAATTGCTTGCTTCATAGCTGGGTCTTGGTCCGTTAAAATTAATACAGGTTGCTTGCCATGAACATTAACAAACATCCGAAGAAGCCATGTATAAGATTCAATCGTTTCGTTATGCAACAAAGCAGCACCAAAAACAGTGCATTTCTTGTGATGGTCAACACCAGTGAATGGAACAAATATCATGTTGTACCTGGAAAAATGAATATCTCAAAATTAACATACTAATAATTGATTACATTATACATATATGTATAAACGTCTGTATAGAAACTAAATAACTTACATATTTGTTTTGTATGTCGCATCAAAAGCCACAACATCTCCAAAAGCCTCGTATTTCCTTTTTAAAACATTATCAACCCAGAATAAAGATATAAGCTCTGTTCCTATAGTTTCATATTTAAAGGTGTAATCCATTAAATTTTTCAACCGCTCATCGAATTTCTCAACAACCATTTGAGCATCTCTGTCACTAATGAAATCTCTGATGTCTCTAGCAAAATTCTTGTAATCCGTAAGTGTACCTTTAAGATTATGATGCCCACCCTTTAACACCACATGAAGTTTGTATGCTTTCGTTGACCCGATGTCACACCCCGACCCGCAGCGGAATAAGAGTCGGGGCATAATTGGGTTATCACCAAAGCTCATGATGTTTACTAAAATGTTTCATATTTATTAAATTCAAATTACAACTTAAATATTCAAATCAAATCCATACAATTACAAGGAAAATGAAACTAAGTAAAACAATCCATAGCTTAAACTGATTTATTCTTCTAAGCCTTCCTATGTGTTTCTTGCCTCAACTGGATCACCTGTATCATGTGTAAAACGGGGGATATTTTGGGTCAACAAAAGTTGGCGAGTGAACCTTGAGAAACATTGTTATTAATTTTCTTGTTGTGTTTAATATTGAAAAGTTGTGCAATAATCACATGTGAGCAAACATATGTATATAACAAAACACAAACCACATTGGATGAGTAAATGACATAAATGATGATGTATTTGAGATCAAGGCTCAATCAAACGGAGCCGATCGAATGACATGAATGATGATGTATGTGAGATCAAGGCTCAATCAAACGGAGCCGATCGAATGAGGCACCTGATACTCAACCCGTATCCCACGGGGAGCTGATGGGCCTAATGAAATGCATGTACTGAAAATGATAACTTCAATCTAACATAATTCACACAACAATTGATACATACACATTTGATCACGGATATGATAGATGCACAAGTGTTTAAATATAATAAGGAATTAAACGACACATGATACACCCCAAAATGTGATTAAAACGGGGAATTTGTAGAGATTCACTCACATTGGGTGCATTCTTTGATGACGTTGGATGCGCACGAGTTTTGGGATTTGATCGACGAGGAAAAACTAACCTAAAATAATAACGAAATGGTTCGGTAAATAAATGGATTTTATTTGAGATTAATACTTTTAATTCATAATCTTAATAGGATTTTAGATTTATTTTGGTGAGTTTAAGGACATTTTCTAACTTTAAAAATATTATATTTAAGTATTTTTAAATAATTTTCTGATTAAATAAATTAAAAAATAAATAAAAAATATTGACTTTTTGACTTTGACCGTTGACCGTTGACCGGTCGGAATGTATTAATTATATGCGCTGAGTGAGGTTCGAACTCGGGACCTCTCGTACGCGTGCACGCAGCTCTACCAACTGAGCTACGTGTCTAACCCGAAATATTCTCTGTTTTAATTATATATATATACTGATTAACTTTTATCTAATTTAGTTTATTTCTAAAATGATTTAAAATGGCCGACCCGACTCCAGTGACTTGGAGTCGAACTCGAGACGTTCGGTTCGAGTACGCACAGCCCAACCAGTTGGGCTGTGTGTCATATCTGTTTAACTTATGGATTAAATTATACTTATCAACATTCGGTGACCTGGTCCGATTCAGTTGTAAAAATGTTGGTTTTAATTCTGAAATTCGGTAACGTATGCGATTCGAACCCGGGACGTGTGCATTGTTTGTGCACACAGTCCACTGCTGGACTGTGTGTCTAACCCGGTTAAATATTCAGTTTTAATTAAACTTATACACATGTTCGACTTTGTCTTCTTCGTTTACAAAGACGCAGAACAATGATGTCCGACTGTTCTGGTTTAAATCGATCATCGAACATATAATTGACTGGAATGAAATGGATAAAGATGGTTACGGAGTAAAATGTACCGAACAGAATGCTTTTTCTCAGATTTCCGGCAAGAGGCGTCGGCTCTGATTGGTGACTTCCGTCTGAGTGAATCAATTAACGGTTTTGATCAATGAGTTGTGCAATTAAGGTACTAAACAAGGGATATCAGGGGATTTAGATGATTGTACCGATTCACAGCGAGACTTCGGAATTTTCAGCGATTTTCCGGTGAGTGCAGGAATTCCCGGCGACGTTGTCTGAGACAGGTTCTGATTGAAAGATTTATGTTATTACTTGCCTAATAATGGATTGCAAACAAAAGAGTCGAGAATTTTACCGATTTGAAGTAAGTCTCGGTTTTCCGGTGAAAGTCCGGCGAATGCAGAATATCTCCGGGGAGTACTAAAGCTTCGAGAGTTTGTGCGATTTTGAGCGAAAAGGTTACCAGAGGTTTGGGTGGGTATTTATAGGGAAGAAACATCATGTATTGGGTCCGAATTTGGTCTTGATTCGCGGTCAAAACTTTTCCGGCGGTTACGACTGGAATTGGGGGTTAGACATCGGTTATAACCGATGTCGAAGTTAGTTCACGCGTTTCAGTCAAAGAAAAACGGTCGTGATTTGCGAAATCGTCGGTCTTTCCGGCGACTACGGATTGGGCGCGCTGATTTCCGGATTTTGATTTCGAGTTTTAATTTAAGTATTATTTGTTTCAGTATATTAACAAAGAAGGCAAGTGGCGGAGCGGTGTGTTGTGTGATTGAGTTTGTGGGCGACCCGGGTTCGAAACCCGGTGTCCCCATTTTATTTTTTTCTCATTAATTAAGATTATTTATAAATTATGGTTTTTAAATTCTAATATAGTTATTAATTATGTATCGTTTAAAATTAGTTTGAGCAATAAATACGCAACGAAAATTTTTAACTGGATATTCGATTAAGAAACAAAGCGGGTTTTGGAAACCCGTTTTTCGACGGATGTTACACCTGACACTAGCCAAATGACAATTGAAAATAAACTCTTTTGTTGCAACATCCAATTTCCTTTTTTTTCTTGCTCATATCCAAATTGTGTTCAGAAATAGGCCCATGATTGTGTACATCAACAAACTCATAAACTTTATAATCTAAGGTATTTTTGACAAGCTTAACTTTTATTAAAGCTTTGCAATCCGTAACTTTGAAATTTGTGCGCCTTGATAAAGAGTTTGAAGAACCTGAGTCAACCTCTTGATCCTTCGGTTTGTTTGCTTTAGAACACAAAATATATATTTGTGTGTAATTACACCTTGTTTGTTTGTTGATGTAGTACCTAAACGAGTACTGAAACCAACATGCTCAGCATAATTAATGATAGCTTCTTCTAAAGAACGAAACCTAGATCCAACATACGGCATAACTCCAGGAGGAACAACTGGGATCCAATACCTTGAACCACATGGTAATTCATAGACATGACTTGATATAGAATCTGCATGAAAACAAAACAATTAATTACAAAAACAATACTTTAGAATTGACTATACATATGTGTATAGTAGTTAGAATCTGCATAAACAGAAGGCATGTATAGCTAATATACATATGTGTATATCAAAAACTTACATAAAAGAAACCATTCATTCAAACATATGCGTAGTTACTAGACACATATAAACATATGTATAGTCAATTCTAAACTATACATTCATTTGTTAAACATATATGTGTATATTAAGTTGCACATATGTACATATATACACTTACGTATATCAAATAAGTACAAACAAAATCTATTCAGTTAGTAATAGACAAAAAAATATATACACATGTGTATAGTACGTGAAGTATATTACATACAGTAGGTATGCAGTTAGTGTACAGAAACAAATATACACATATGTAATTGTATCACAAATAGAACATATTCAGTTAGTATCTATGCATACATCTAAAAAACCAAATAGCAAAACATCTAATGTATTGGAAACAGAAGATATAATACATCTATACATACATCAAATATGAAAAAAGCACACAAATCTAAGTAACATTATACATAAATTTATATATGAATATACTGAATCTCAAAAAAATAACTCAATAAATACCTTGCTGTTTGAAAACCGTTCACACAAAAAGGCTGATCGTGATCAAAGTTAATGGAAGGCATCGAGACCTGAACACTGTTTACTTCATCCATTGAATGCGACACTGATCCAACTTCATCAATACTTGCAGAATCCATGGAGACCAAAAGCTATACTGGTCTTAAATAAACAGCAAAAGATATGTTAATCGAAGATTTTCAGAAAATTATCAAATACGAACCAGATCTGGATCGTATTAAAGAAGCAAATCACAAATAAGAAACGATCGTATTAAGGATCTTTGATTGAATTGATTAAAGGAAGAGATTTCTCCTTCTCAGATCTGAATGAAATATCATCAGAACAAAAATAAAGGCTTTATATACGATTTGTTTTATAATTTTTCTAAAATGCCGAAAATACCCCTCCTCGTTTTTATCCCTTTTCTAAGATGTGTGGTCCAGATTTGTTCTCAAGTTTCTCAAATAGCCTACCTCTTCTCACATGATCCTAACCCTATATATATATATATATATATATATATATATATATATATATATATATATATATATATATATATATATATATATATATATATATTGACGTTGTATTGTATTTTTTCTTTTGCAAAAATAATTTGAATTTATTGTTTATTAAAATAAATTATGTAAACTAGCAATAACAGCCACGCGTGTTGCGGCGCGGTCCATCGCAAACATAAAATGGATTAGTACAAAGGTTATGTGATGTATTAACCATATGAAAACACGTGTTTCAACGTATCCGATTGAACTCAACGTAACCTATATAAGCATTGTAATTGGATCAACCATAAAGTAAATCAAATATATATCGTACAATCATAACGTATTATATGTGACCTGATTCATACATAGAAAATGTAGCGGGTATAACAGAAAAGATGACACGTATAACCAAAAGAGATAAATTAGAGCTTTAGTGAAAATGGAAAAAAAGAAAACCGCAATTTGACTCCATTCGGTTACAAACAAAATTTACAAAACATCACCTAACTCGTTTCTCAAAAAAACTACGTCGAAATATACACCAACTCAAATTAAACTGAAACGTACATAAAAAATATGCACATAAAAATGTTTTTTTAACGAAAACATATTATATTTGACCTGACTCGTTTCCAGAAAAAGTTTATGTCGACATGTAGAGCAAATGAATTTATACCGACACGTACGTAATAATATGCATGTGAAAAAAAAAATAGTTTTTCTTAAGTTAATGAGGTATAACTGTAAACTCGAAACAAATTATTAGCACAAAACTTAATAGGTTAATAACGTTCGTAAAATTGTGCCAAGTAGCACTAATGCCAAACCACTGTCAGCGAACACCAACATCAGAAGAGCTTATAAAAATAAAATAAAGAGTAACCTTCCGTTTTGCTCCCTGTGGTTTGGTCACTTTAATGGTTTTGCCCCAATCTTTTAAAAATAGCCAGTTTCCTCCAATAGTTTAGTATGTTTTTCCTATTTTGCTCCCTGACTCTAACTCCATCCATATTGTATGTTAACTAGAAGGGTATTTTGGTAATTTCAAATATAAAGTAATGGTACTTTGGTAAAGTATATTTGAATTGATTTTGTTTCATAAAATCAATTTCTTTTTATAAAAAAATAAATACATAACTGTTATTGATATATAATCAGACATAACAAACAGCCACATTATCTCTCAAGTCTCACCCTCAACCATCATCATCATCATCATCATCATACGCCGGCGTCATTGCCGCCACTACCACCACCATCCGCCGACGTCACCACCACAACTCTCTTTCCCTCTCGTTCTCAATGTCTCTCTCTCTCTACATCTACCCCACCGCCACACTCTCTCTCTCTTTCTCACCGTCTTTCTCTCTCTACACTTGCTACAACCACCACTCTCTGGATAAACCCTACAGCAGCTAGAGGTTTCAGATCTGGCCGTTGAAGGTTTCAGATCAGGCTGCCGAAGGTTAGGGCTTGCTCAGATATGTTTTTGTGAGAGGAACGCATACCTAGGCAAGCATATTCACAAAAATAATGAATGAACCAACAACCAACCAGTACCACACACTTATTAATGAAGGATAAAACTCCCGCCCATTGAAGATTTCTATAGCTAGGAGACCCCAACCAACCAAAATTTAACCAATCAAAACTCACCACTGACTAAAATTCCACTTACAAATGAATATTTCAGACCAATACAAAAACATCAGGGATTGCAAATTCCATTTTGATTGTTATGCAGCCAGTGACACACACACATTTTGATTGCAAATTCCTCTCACAACTCAGATCTGTTTCTGAGTTCAGACGGTGATAGAGAGAGGAACACATACCTAGGGTTTCGAGCAAAAGCTTTAGCTCCGGCGACATTTGAACATCCGGCGACGTTTAAACAAATTATGATGGTGAGTTGGTGACAATAGAGTCCGTTGATAGCTTTGAGTGGTGGTATTCATAGATCCCCGATGTCGTTGGTTGCTGTTAGTTGTCAGGTGGGACTGGTGTAATGTGGTGGTGCTTGTGGGATGAAGCTGGTGCAAGGTGTTGGTGGTTGTCGGGTGGAGATGGTGGTTAATTGTCCAAGTTTTTTGAACATGCTAAATGTTATTCTTATGAGTTTGATGATAATCATGAAAGAGAGTTGTTATTTTATATATTAAATACTAAATAATAATAATAGAGATGATGAGAAATAACCAGGATTTACCAAAGTACCCTTATTTTATGTTTGTAATTATCAAAATACCCTTCAGTTAACATACAATATAGATGAAGTTAAGGTCGTGGAGCAAACTGGAGATAAAACTGAAACATCAGGGAGTAAAATGGCTATTTTTAAAGGATTTTAGCAAAACCGTTAAAACGACTAAACCACAGGGAGCAAAACGAAAGTTTACTCTAAAATAAATAAAAAGGTAAAAAATAACACCGAACAAAAACATACATAAAATCGATGAACCAAGCACGCCCGTTGCGGCGTGTTAATGCGATGAAATTAGACAGAAACGTAAAACGTAGAAAAGAATAACTAAGTTGATCTAAGATCCGCTCGTCGCAAGGACGAACTTGTCAAACGGAGAAAAATAGATGTGTTGCGACTGGCCTGTCAAACGGGAAAAACAAACAAAAAAACGTTGAACCCCGCACGTACATTGTTGCGTGTTCACTCACAAAATTTAGAACGAAACGTGAAATGAAAAACATGTGAAAAATGAAAAACTTGCTAAAAATGAAAAGTATGGGGAACCAAAGTTGAAAATTAAAAAGTGTTGAGGTAAAATTGAAAAGTTAAAAAGCTTAGGATTAAAATTAAAAAAGTCAAATGGATTAAAAGTAAAAAATGTAATTTTTTTTTTTTAAAATACAGAATGGGATATGAATGCTCTGAGTGTTATTATACTACTTGTTAATTCCCCAAACATTTTAAATTGTAATATTTTTCTTTCTATTTCTTTCCATAATCGTTTAGTCCATTATCCAACATGTATCATAAAAAAACATGTATCATAAATAACCTCTTTTATAACAAATCTAACGATGCCAATTCAAGCTTGATCACTCGACTCTTTTATAACCTCGAGGTTATGATAATAAATAGAATATATTATACTTTTGATAGTAATTGTCATAGGAGTGGGGTCGATGATACTTTTGTTCCGAATCTTTGCAACAAATCTTTTTTATTCGTCAACTTTTTGTGTCCTTCCAAATAAATCATGATGTTATCACTTTTAGTAATAGAAAACCAAATTCTTTTTGTTAAGCTTTTGAAGTCTAAATGTTTTTTTTTTATTCAAGTGAATATTACTCAAAACTTGTACATCATTACTTATGGCAATATTATGTTATTACAGAAAAAAATGGTTAATAATAATCTACTCTATGGTGTTGGTGAGTTAGATAGGGTGTATGATTGTAGGAGGTCATGGGTCCAATCCCCATAGTATGCAAGTTAAGTCATTCACCGAAGTGCTAATTGAGATTTTGAAAAACGAGATACCAAACCGCCAAGAATTGGTTTAGTATGACGAACGAAAATGATTTCATTTTAACAATTTGAACCGTTTTGAAAATAGAACTTAGAATACGATTTTGAAAAACACAAGCACAAACCCGACAAAGAATTGATTGAGTCAGTATGACCAACGAAAATGATTTCGTTTTGACAACTTGAACCTTCTTTTTTCAAACGGGTTAGTTTGAAAAAATAACTTAGAAAACGATTTTGAAAAATACGAGAACACCAATCTGACAAAGAATCTGTTGAGTCAGTATGACCAACGAAAATGATTTCGTTTTGAAAATCTGTTGAGTCAGTATGACCAATGAAAATGATTTCGTTTTCACAATTTGAACCGTTTTTTTTTTCAAACCGGTTAGTTTGAAAAAAGAAGTTAAAATGATAAATATATATATATATATATATATATATATATATATATATATATATATAGGGGATGGGTAAAATGAAAACCACCACGAGTTGCGAGAACCGCGAGAACTTTTTGATCCGGCGCAAGTTTGGTTAAAAAAAAATTTGCACAAACGTAGATGAAAAAATTATAAACACATCTGTAAAAAAAATTCTAAAAAAAATTGCCGAGTGGGTAGTTTTGACTGATGTAAGTTTTTTTTACGGCAGATGTAAATTTTGGAAAAAATATATTTTTTTTACGCCTCATGTAAATGTGGGCATGCACCATTTTTTTTCATTTTTTTCTTTTTTACGGGAACAAGTGATTGTTTTTACGACTTTTAAGGAAAAAAAATTAGAAAAACCTTTTGGATGACCTAGTTCTCGCGGTTCTCGCAACTCGTGGTGGTTCTCATTTGAACCGGATCATATATATATATATATATATATATATATATATATGCATTTCAAAAATAAAACGACAATAAAAAGGCAAGGGGAAATTTCAATACCGAGTTGGTGATACTAACATACTAACAACTAACCCAGTTAGCGACATTCTAACCGTACGCCATTCAAACCATTGGTCGAACCATTGAACCACTTTACTAACTGTAAACCGAACAGTCGATTTTAACGGTATATATGGACGTCTAAGAAGGTGTTTGGGATTGCGTTTTGAAGTAATTATTTGATTATTGCGTTTGTAAAACATAAATAATCTAAAAAAGTGTTTGGATGAAAAAGTGATTATCTGCCTTTTAGAGAAGCATGTACCTACATGCTTTTTCAAAGCAGTTTTGAAAACGTAAAATCTATTTTAAAACGCATAATCTATTTTGAAAACACAACACCAAACACCCCCTAATTACTATATGGTTAATTATTGTGTTTTATTTAGTAAATAAAAATACATCTTATGTAATTTTAGAATATACAAAGTAACACACTTGAGTGTATCAAATTTTCCAACTTTGGTTGATGATGTATTTTCAAGTTATTCTCACTACATGTACTAAAAGCCATCAAGACCAATTAAGAATCCATCAAATTAAAAGTTCCACACAAGAAAATATTAATTCCAAATCATGAAAAAAAATGTACTTTTATGCAAAAACTCTTAACTACCATTTTATCAATACAGCTGCAGTAAAGTTATCCAGGAAGCATTTCAACCTTGCATCACAGAAAATAATATAAACAACAAAATTAGCAAAAAAAAAAACATTATATTAGTTACAATTTCAACCAAATTCAACAACAAATCATACCTATGAGGCGAGGGCGATTATGTCAATTCAATGGCTAGCGGAACAGCCGAAAGGCCCGAGGCATTGGTATCTGATAAAGGCCCGGAAAAAGTATGTGAGGATTAGCAAATCAAATAAACGAAAATTTTCCTAAAAGTAGTTAAGTGTGGCATATCTGAATGCCATAACATTGTTATTTCAGCATGGCTCTAAATCTTCGGATAAAGTGATTTATAAGGTTTATATGCATTAAAAATACACTTCAAGAAACTTTAGCCGTTTGAGACACGTTGGATTGAGAAGAAAACATCTTTAAAAAAACTTAACCAACCTTTTTTAAATATATATTATGTCCAATATGATTACCATAATAATGTTATTTTAATAATATTCTACCTTTTTATAAAAAAAAAAAGATTTATAACGTTTATGCATTAGGAATGTACATTGGGAAACTTTCAACCCGTTCTACCCGTTTTGATAAAACATAACCCATTTAGTCCCCATCTATTTCCAAAACGACCCATCATACTTAAATAAGGAGTAAGGTACACAGATGGTCTTTGTGGTTTACCAAAATTTTGAATTTGGTCCCTAGCTTTCTAAAAGTACACGCATGGTCCTTGTGGTTTGCACTTTGTAACCTATTTAGTCCCCAGCTCTTTCCAAAAGTACATGAATGGTCCCTGTGGTTTACGCTTTGTAACACATTTAGTTCGTAACTTGGATCTGCTAAAACATTTAGATTTGTTGCTTGGGTACTAAATGCGTTACAAAGTGCAAGCCACAGGGACCGTCCATGTACTTTTGGAAAACTCGGGACCAAATCCAAAATTTTGGTAAACTGCAGTGACCATCCACATACTTTACTCTTAAATAAGTCAACCCATTCGACATGTACCTTCAGGTTCCATCCGCAACCAATCTTGCCCACAAATCAAAGCTTGACGGATATCCGGGTCAACCGATCTCAAATGATTATCAATCACTCGACCACCAGTACTAAACGCCAGGTCAGCAGTAAGAGTAGACACAGGAACACCCAATATATCACGAACCATCGTGGATAAAATCGGGTACCTCGGTGTATGCACTTTCCACCAATTTAAAATATTAAAATCGTAATTTCTCGGAAACACGGGTTCCTCCAAATACTTATCGAGATCCGAACCCCCGCTTTGTTGGTTCGCAGTTTCATTAAGAAACTTATCAAAACCTCTCAATCGGTCCTGAGCAGCATTACTCGTACCGATTAAACCGCTGCCACCCTGCCCCGCCACGTCATCAACTGAGCCCCCTAGATCGACGGAATACTCGTTAAAAAGGTTGCTTATACCCTCGGAAACCTCGCGTAATCGATCCGGAGCTTCTGTATCGTATATTTGTTTATAATAATATTCTACGAGCTTCATTTTAAATCTCGGATCCAAAATTGCGGCAATTGCTAAACCTGACCCGCTTTTATTCCAATATTTATCGAATTTAATCTTCATTTCCGTTGCCAGAGAACTGATGAATTCATCCGGGTTTTTACAGTGGTCGATCAATTGGATATGAATGTCACATATTTCCGGGAAAAATACGTTTGAAGTAGGGTATTTGCTTTGCGAATGTGAAAAGACGTTTATGACCTCAACAAGAAGTTTTATAAAAGACGTAACCGACCCCACCCGTTGCCATTCTTCATCAGATAAACACGCTGTGTAACTAGCATCATGCTCTTGAAGTAAAAAAAACGCGCCTTTGTATTCTAATACACTTTCGAGCATAAGATATGTAGAATTCAATCTCATTTGATTATCAAGCGATAAACATTTTTCGGTATTAATCCCAGCTTGTCGAGCAAACTCGTCGAACTTGCCATGTGTTGTTAACGAGCTTTTCACGAACCGAACGCTTTCACGAATCTTTTCAATCACGTTTTTAATCGATTCCATCGAATCCTCAAGAAGGGATTTAACTAAATGTGAAGCACATCGAATATCGAATAATTCACCATGATCTAAAACGGGTCGGTTTTCCGCAAGCCAGTTTTTTATTCTATAGGCTAAATTTTCGTACCGGAAGCAATCGTCAAGAGTCAACGAGAATAGCTTTTGGTCAATGTCCCAATCCATTAAACACTTTATAAGTAACTCGGATATCGCGTCTTCTGTTTGAGAAGAATCCAACGTCAAGAAGTTTAATATTTTCCTCTGAAGTTTCCAGTTGTCGTCGATGTAATTAGCGGTCAAACTTAGGTAGTCAACGTTCTCGGGTGAGGACCAAAAACCGACAGCGAGACTAATTCTGCTGTGTAGATTTCTCACGACGTCAAACACCTTTTGTCGTTCTTTTGCGTAAATGGTCAAACAGTCAGACTCGATAGCACCTGTGGTCAACACTTCAAACATCGGCTGAAGATTCTTGACGAATATTTTGAACCCAACGTGTTCCACCATAGACGGCGGATAATCATGTAACATGATCATACGGGCCAAGTCAACCCGACTTCTTTCTTGGTCAAACTTAACACTTCCAAGGTTAATCGTCCCGTCTACCTTCGACTCGTGGTCAAACTTATGATAAGCTATCGGGATGACGTTTTCGTCTTTTCTTTGAACTTCATCATAACCAACAGTCGCAATGGTAACCGGTTCGTCTTTTCTTTTTCGTTTTGCTGCAAGTATTTGTGAAACGTCGAAATTTGATCTTTTTAAACATCTCATTAAATGATTTCTCAAATGAGTTGTCCCGCTGTTGCTTGACCCGCTTAGCTTCTTTTGACAATGAACACATACTGCATAACACGCTTCCGCTTTTCTGACCCGTTCGAAGTGATTCCACACCACCGATGTCAATCTCTTCGGTTTTTTTACCGGAGTTTCAGTTTGTATTTCCATCACATAAACTTGATAGAAACCTGTTTAACTTACATAGATAGATATATCAGTAAACTACTAAACTCATGATTTAGTATCAAAACAAAACTGAAAGAATTCACATAATAAAAAACCCTAATTCTTCTGAATGTGACAAACCACAAGCAATCAACATATAACAATTTCATCCATCCGCATATGTTCGGTCAGTAGTACAGGTAGGGCACCGTACTGTTAAAAGTCTCGAACTGGTAATGTACCGTATATGTTCAGTCGGTAGTACCGTTATGGCACCGTACTGTTAAAAGTCTCGAACCGGTACCATACCGTATATGTTCAGTCGGTAGTACCGGTATGGCACCTTGCTGTTAAAAGTCTCGAACCGGTACCGTTCCGTATATGTTCAGTCGGTAGTACCGGTATGGCACCGTTCTGTTAAAAGTCTCGAACCAGTACTGTACCGTATATGTTCAGTCGGTAATACGGGTATGACACCGTACTGTTAAAAGTCTCGAACTGGTACCGTACCGCATATGTTCAGTCAGTAGTACCGGTATGGCACCGTATTGTTAAGTCTCCAACCGGTACCGTATCGTATATCGGTAGTACCAGTATGGCACCGTACTGTTAAAAGTATCGAACCGGTACCGTACCGCATGTTACCAATACCAAATTTAGCTAAATTCAAAACTGAATACCGCACGGTATATGTTCGGTCAGCACCGGTATTGTACTGTACTGCATGGTTCCGATGTTAAAATTCAGCTAAATTTTAAACCTAATACCATACCATATATGTTTTAGCCAGTACCGGTATGGCACGGTACCGTTAAAAGTGCCAAACCGGAACCGTACCACATGGTACAAATATTGAAATTTAACTAATATCAAAACCGAATACTGTACCGTATGGTATATGTTCGGTTGGTACCGTTTTTCGGTATAAAATTCTTAATTAGGGTTCATCATTTGTAACAATTATCGTATGAATACAAATTCAAAATTCAAATTAAACGGATATTCGACAAGATCGAGTGAAAAAAAAAACAACAGTCGAATTGCATAATCATATAATATGAAATTAACAGATCAATTAACAATATGATGATTAAGAAAAAGATAAAGAGGGTGAAATTAAGAAATTAATTAGGGATCCGAACCTTTTTTGCAGCGGGTTTGTTATGGCAGAGTCCGATTGGAAGATCCGGGAAGATGAAGCAGGGTTAGGGTTTGATTTGGGGGAAGAGGATACGGATGCAAACGAAGACCCGACGATGTGATCCGAATTGGGTATTGTTTGTGTGGAGTTAGGGTTTCCCGAATTTTGGGTACGGTTTGTGGTTGTTATTGCCGGATCCTAATGCCCAGTCCTTTTCATTTTCTTTTTTTAATTTTTTTAATTTATTAAATCATTTCATTTTTTTAATTATTTTTTAGTTTATTAATCAGATTTCTAGGATTTTTTTTTGTTGCATAAATTGAACTCCAATAAAATTTCGAATGACTAGAGAGTTTGATACTTGTTGGAAACATTTTCGATTTTGTACGATAAAAAGTTCTATAGAAATAAGACGCTGATTACTTGTGTGTTTTCAAATATTAGTTATTATATGTTCTTGATTCAAATTATGAAATTCATAAGATGTAACTTTTTAAGTTGTAAAAATGTAATACAAAAATCTAAAAGAAATAAGATGTTAATTAGTTATGTATTTTTAGATGCTTATTATGCGTTCTTGATTTGAATCTTAAAGGTTGAAAATCTAAAAGAAATAATGCACTAATTACTTTATGTGACGTGTTTGTAAAGAAATAATATCTGGGATGTTTGAGCTTAAACTCACGAGTATAACAAGTAACTTGTATTTCTTAAATCTTTTGGGGTGGGTTTGTTGTGATTTTGTTTTAAATGGACGGATGACGCCAATTGAAGATCCAAAAGTGTGCCTCGTATAAGCTCAAGGTTAGATTTGGATCCTATCGTGATTATGAAACTGCAAAACAATAAACTGTTAGCCTCGTTGAAGGGGTGAGATGCCACTCTGCGACACCTCCCGACGTGAGGATAAGTATTTGGAGAAGATAGAAAGTGTGATTCGGTGAATAATGGAAAACGTGTGTTGGTTGTGCTTGTGAGGGGGCATCTATACCTTTGGGATTTGATGACCTATACTTATGGTCCCTATCAAACCAGTCACTATTGGGGTTGGTTGTTCGGAGCAGTAGCGGATTTAACGTATACAAAGGGTGGGCCAAGGCCCACCGTACGACTCAAATTTGCAGCATATGAAAGTGTATGTTTTTCAATGTTTTTACCCAAATTTTGACTGAAATGGGCACTTTGACTGTGAAAAGTCTTATACACAAAATAAGTTCGCTAAATGTTAGTTAGAAATTGGAAATATTAAAACCATGGCCTTTTAGTTTCATTTGGATATTTCCGTTGGGTAAGGGGTTCATAGAAACGGATTTAGTAACATCCGGGTTACATTTATAAGCAAAAGCTACTCATTTCACTTTTTTTACCGACCCAGTCAATTTTGTGCCCACCGTAACGAAAAATCCTGGATCCATCACTGGTTCGGAGGGCCCCTTTTAAGCTCCGGAGTATGAGTCTTAATCGTCTGGAGCAGTTGGTTGTGTCATGTGACTCGTTTACGAGCCATTACCACCTCTTCATTTTTCTTGGCTTTATTTTTGTTTTTTAGACCTTGTATGATTACTCCTTTAATTTGCTTCTTTTCCATTGGCATGACCAGTGATCCCTTCATGTAAAATTATGTCAAGAAATAAAAATTAAAACTTCTATATATTTGTGATTAATATTAAAATTAGTAGATAACCTCTTTATTACCTTTGTGTAAGTCTCTATGAAGATGTATTTTATTGAATCAAGATGCATCCCACCTTGATGGCGCGAAATAAATTGCACTGTTTTTGTCAAACTCTAGCTTCTTGTGAGCCATAGCATTTTGAAGCCTCACAACCCTTTTGTTCCAACACATCGAGCCTCAAGTCAACCACAACAAACTCACCATCTAACTTGCGGCTCGAGCCTATGAGTGGATCGTCCATTCTATTGTGTTCAATGACAGAGCAAAACGTATACTCGATAAATCAAAAACCAAATAATGTGATTAATTAGTAATAATAAAAGTAAACTGAATGTTGTTAAGTCTTTGATGTTTGGGTGATACATTTAGTAGCCGTCCCACATCGGAGGTGAGAAGAAAGGGAGACATAAGTGGAGTTGAATAAAATGGGAAAGAGGGTATACGAAAACTCACATGGGGTCAATGGGTGATCAAGAAGGCCCATGGCCTAGGTTAGTGATCTCCATTGCACTTAGGAGGGGTGCTACCCTAAGATCGGCCAAAGTAGTCGAGTCTACATCATAATTTGTGGCAGTGGCGTTTTAATTGTTGTTTAATGATATATAGGCTGAATTGCTGAGGCAATGTAATGACGTTTTGAAAAAAAAAACTTGAAAACTATACCAAGTACAAGAAGCAACAATGTCCTCTAGCCTAGCCCAATGCCTCCACACCTGTGAGATTCTTGCTGCCCCTATCACCACACCAAGGCACGGGTGGTATGCTGGCGTGGTGAAGCCTTCCACGTCACCACTCCGTGTAGTCTTAACCAAGTAAAAGAAATACATATATTCTTTTGACTTTTTTAAAAGAATTAGTTTTGTTATAGCGAGAAATACATATATTCTTTTGACTTTTTTAAAAGAATTAGTTTTGTTATAGCGAGTGTTGATTACATAAACTGTGAATTAAAAAGTTTATTTTGCGGTTTTTTTCTGACCTTTTAGTCACAATCAAATGTAATTAAACAGAGATGTTAGAAAAATCACAATCACATGTAATTAAACTATTAATTAGAGATAAATGTAAGAAAAATCACCAACTTGATGCTTAATCTACAGATGATATGAAGGAATTCAATCTCTATAACGTTGAAATCTCACCCATTACACCTCCCTCAAGTAATGATAAATCATATCTATTAGTTTGGGATTCAGCCAAGATGCACAAGTAAGCATTTAACAAGTTTTATGGCCATGGTTTTGAAATTGAGGGAGATAGTCGCTTGCGATATGCGCATATAATGTATATATGTGTGTGGATGCTCGGGTCGGGGGGGGGGGGGGGGAAGTGAAAGTGCACTAATTTTAATGCTATTTTACTAATTTCGTAAAAAATAACGTTAAGGGGATGATTATCATGCATCATATAGTGGCGGTGATAGCCGATAGACAAGGGGTTACACGCACTAATTGGCCTTTGTCTCAATTGCTGAGTGTTATGTGCCTTATGTCCAAGGCTTGATGCAAAAATACTATTGAGCTTGGGGTCTCACTGGAAACAAACTCTCTATTACTACGAGATAGAGGTAAGGCTGTCTACATCTTACCCTCCTTTGACCCTACCTTAGATTTGCTATTGGTGGGATTTACGTAATATGATGATGAGGAGATATACAAAAAGGAAACAATTTTAAGCTTTAAAATAATAAGAGGTATAATGTATACACTATAAATTAATAATAATATAAATTTATAATGCATACTGTGATTGTAAGTGAATAACAATAACTAATTGGTTAGATAGTGGTGGTGGTAATGATGATCAAGCTACACCAAATTATGCTTAATAAGTCACAAAGGAAAGTTGAACTATATCCAAAAAGGTTTGATGATATAGGTGATGAGTCAAGCATTTCATAATCAACTTCAACATGATTCGATGAACTTTAAAGATTTATTATATTTATGTTTTGTAAATAGTTTAATTGTGTTTTTTATTACATTATATGTAATATTCAATTTTCCTCTAAACATAAAATTTTCCACAATTTTGTAAATATAAAATTGGTTGTTATGTTATGGTTTCAAATTTGGAAATTGCATCAGCTTCTTTGAGCATGAGATTGAGCAACTTTTCATTAATCTCAATGGCCGATTCAAGATGGCTAATCCCTAGTCTGCGGTCTCTGCGGTCTTCCACCACCACCTTCAACGCCTGTTCCATTTTGGTCGCCTCCTTAGCCGCCTTACCCAACTCCTTCCCACCACCATAACCACCGGTTTCCACATTTTCAATCCATCTTGTTCCAAACCACCACCGCTTTTCACCACCACAACGCCGCTAACGCCACAACCAATCTTCTCAACAAAACTACTTAGCATTCTACCACTATCCACTTCCCATGCACAAATGCTTCCATTCTCAGAAAATTGTCAAAAGTGTTCTCCCATAATTTAACATCATCATGGCCACTACCGCTCCGTCAGGCATCGCTCCCCACACAACCGTTTCTCCTCCTCGTGCAACCTGTTGATGTGTTCGAATCGGCTCAAGTCATGTTATGGACAAAAGGTATAAATTTAGGAGTAGATTAAAGGGTGTATGAGTAAAACAAATTTTTTTTAAATTGAACTATTTATAAGCTTACAAGAAATAACCGATAGAGCCATGGGTACACACACTAATGCATTAGTGACGTGTTAACCAAACACCAACTCTCATACGAGCCATTTAACAAGACAAATATGGGTCCTACGGGTCGTGTGACCTATATTAAGATATTAAGATGGCTAGATAACCTATATGAGACAGAAATGATTAATGTGACAGTGATATACGGTCCATATCACCTTTTTTCACTCATCCATATCCATATGGCCCATATGCCCCATACAACTTGTATGCTCAGATAATAACGCTCAAATGTAAAACAACCCATATAACCTGTTTTCGCGTCTCTACTTTAAGCTTTATTTTGTATATCAACCCGTCTGTTCCGGCAGCTTACAACTCCGTCTCAGACGGGTCCAACGCCATGGACCATATGTCGCCGGGGTACTTCACCGTCTGGAGGTGGGTCCCATTCGCGACACCCCACACCTTGCAAGTCCAGTCCAAGGAGCTAGAGATCATAATGCCATCTGATCTCCCCATCCCGGTGGCTATTCCGGTCACCGGTAAATCATGTCCGACAAACCTCTTAACAGTTGTCGATTTTGTATCAATAGAAGAATCTAAAAGCATGAGTATAGGAGTAACCGCGATTGTTCCCTCGTCACTCCCCGAAAGAATCAACGATTCATCGAAATTGATCGCAATGCACGATATCGATTTCTGATGAGCAGGAAAAGACCGGATTAGCTCGCCTGAAGGCACCATTACCGAATGAATTCGACCCGAAACTCCACTAGAAAATAAGTATGATCCATCAACAGAAGCAGCAAGTGGAGCTACCGGTTCCGGTAGAGGAATATTCTATGTACAAGAGGGTGACCACCAGTAATAAAGATGAATAGAGCCTGCACCGGTCTCCGGTGAAACATGAGAGCTAGCGAATTGATTGTCTCCGACTACGGTTATGCCGTTACGCGGGCATTGCCTGCCGTTGAAGCGAGCTAAGACGGTTCCGGTGTATGGATCGTAGGCGGTGATCCGACCGTCAAACGAGGCTTTGAGGATGGTTTCGAGTAATGGTTGCGGCGGTGACATTGACGAAAATTAGGGTATGTTAATGTAACCAAGACACAATAAATTTTATAAAAAATGGATTAGCAAGAAGCTGGAATATGTATTAGAGTGTTTGTAACATAGGTTTAAATGTTTTCAACTTTTGATCTTTGAGGTCCCACTTTTTGGGACATAGATCAAGAAAAAGTGGAAGATCCCATAGATTCTATCCTATGATTCATGTGAATCCTTAGATATTTACATTTTACAACATTGATGTCTAACGTTGGAGAAACAATAATAAAACTATATATTTCATTTCTTTAAATCAAGAATTGAATAAGTATTATATATTTCATTTCTTTAAATCAAGAATTGAATAAGTATTGAATATATGATTATATGCCATTTATACTCATGGCAGTGGTATCTAAACTTAAATTACAATAATGCCCTCACCTCAAGAAATTCTTAGTAATGGTATAGTGGTATTTATGTGTATCACTTGTTATTTTCTATAATAATTCAATAATTGAATTATGAATTTTCTTTTCCTAAAACATGAGGTTGTAAAGCAAAATGTTCCATGTGTCTGGAACTCCAGCGAGGCACCAGTGGCTGCAATCCGTCGCCCCAAACCCGTAAGTTGACGGATGGCCATCTTTTCGGAGCAGTGAGAGGTTGGTAATGTCCAACAAAGTGACCGGTTTCTTGATGGTTTTCAATGAGTTTTTGAGAGTTGTTACCGGCGGGCAATTTGGCTCCAGGATAAACGGAGGTTAATACAGGAATTTTCTGACCGTAGCAGGATTTTGCCTTCGGGTCTCCCCAATCGGTGCCACTGTAAAATTCGGTTATATATCATGTGGTTGTCAATAAAAATGCTTGCAATGGGATGTTGGTATCGTATAAAAACCAGACTTACTTGTAATGAGATGGCGATATCCCTTGAAAAAACACTTTTGTCTTGTTCTGAACAACATTAGCATCAACCCATTTACCCCACGTAACAATGGCCTTTCCGAAAGCCACTAACCGATCCATGTCCTTGTATATACGAGTCCCGTCTTGTATATAATCAAATCTACATTCATGACCAATCTAATATAAATGACCAGATAAATTATTTTAATTTATATTATAATGAATCAATTAAAAAATTATATTCTTTTAGTTTTGATGAATACATGTTTTTTTTGACTATTGGATAAATGTTAATTTTTTTTACTATTGTATAAATGTTTAAATGTTAAATACACGGCCTTTAGTATGAGATGAAAATGTGCACTTACGGTTGACTGGCTCCTCTACGGTTCCACCAGTGCCACGTGTTAAAGATAAGATAGTCAACATCCAACCACAATTTGCCAGCTGTCACGGTATTCAAATTCAACACTCTTCCAAACCTTCTCTTCACTATATCCACTAGGTACAAATTGTGATGGTATGTCACTTTCAACCCATAATCCTTCAATTATCACAAAATTATTAAAAATAACATTAATATATATACAATTAAATAAGCGCGCACACAAAAGAAACATGTTAAAATTTATACCGTAAAGGTGTAAGTGGTCATGTCTTTAATCACGGAGATGTTGACCGCGTAATTTGTTGTTGGCACCGACGAGTGAATCATACACAACATCGACAACCACTGGTTTCGGCTAAGCGAATCTCCTACAAACATAATGGTTTTCCCTCTTAGTTTTTCTAAGAAGTATCGACCATCAAATCTATTACAAAAAAGAAATGCATAAATATGGTTAATGACATATTAGTGGTTTTTGGAATATTCCCAAATTGTTTTAAAAATAAAAGCATCTTTTCTATTGTGGTAAAATATGTGTGGTATTAGTTGTAAGATGGATGCATCACATGCATGATCACATGTAGTTCTTTTTTCACAAATCACATCTAATTTTGTGGTTCTAAAAGTGATAATTAAAAAGAGTATAATGTCAAATTTGGAATAATTGTTGAGATGATAATGGTTGGAAAAACATCTTATCTTGATGAAGAAACTTGAGATAAAAGTTAACCAAATGAGTTGATAACGATGATCGATTAGACCACTCAACTTATAGATGAATTTTGTTAAAAAATAATCTTTTTTTATTTTATCATTAAACTAAATTTTTGTTTCAATTGTGATAGGAGTGCTTTTAAATTTATTAAATACTAAACCTTTAAAAAAAACATTAATTGCAATAGTAAAAAGATAACAATCTTACTTCCAACATATTAAGGGTACTACGATATAACCTTTTAACTTATGATATAACTTTTTTTTAATATATTTATCTTTTTCTGTTCTTTAACTATAACTTTGTACTCTTTATTTCATAGATTTTAATACGAAATATTTTATACGAATTCATATATACCCTTACACTTTATTTGTTTTTATATATAATCGATACAAATAATTTTTATCCTATCAAATATATAATAACTTGTTATCATAGAAACTTGGTAAACTTGTGACAATTTATAACACGTGGTCAATTTACCACATCAAATATAATAAGTTTTTATTAATTCGTGATTTATACTCAAATATGTATACAAAAGCATCGTAATGGTGTATTTAAATGAATATAAGATATAATGTATTACAAAATAATATGTATTTGAGTTTATATAAGATATAATATAAGGAATAATGGATTTTAATAATCCAAACTTTTAATCGTTGGCCGGCAACGGTCCCAACTTAAAAAATAATTGGTCGTGGTCCCAACTTTTCACATATTGTAAACAAATGGACTTTTACTAAAAAAAAACCTTAATTTTTTTGTCTCTTTATCCTTTTCGGTTTAGTAAAGGTCCATTGGTTTACATTATACGAAAAGGTTGCCGAAAAGGATAAGGAGATAAAAAGAGATTAAGTTTTTTTTAGTAAAAGTCCATTTGGTTTACAATATACGAAAAGTTGGGACCACCACCGATTTTTTTTTAAGTTGGGACCGTTTCCGGCCAATGACTAAAAGTTTGGGTCATTAAAATCCATATTCCATAATATAATGTGGTTAGGGTAGAATGAAAACATATACGAGTTGTGAGAAACTTAGAGAACTCGTCCTTACGAACGGATTTTTCAAAAAAAAATTTTACCAAAAATCATAAAAAAAATCAACCTTTCCAAAAAAAAAACTTTTTTTTTTCTTCATTTATGGCAGTTGTAAATGATGTAAAAAGTGATGTTATGCTTATGTCATCACCTTTTTACATTGATTTAAGGGGCAGAAAAAACGCCACTTTGAAATTTGTTATTTTTTACGACGGTCTTTCTAAACATTTTTATTTAGGGGTGTGAAAAAATAGGGGCAAAACTCAAACGGAAAGACTGAACTTTATAAGTTTTTACAACGCAGGATGGTTTTCCCTATCATGGTCCTAATATATTATATATAATATTAAAGAAGAGAACTTCAACAGTGTTGTACTGGATGTAATGCATGTTTTAAAAGTTCATTACTTTTTTGTCCTTTATTCTATTTCATCATTTAGTTTAAACCTTTTTTCATTTACGTTTAACTACTGTATTTTTTTTTCTTTTACTTTAACCAAATTATTTTTCTACTTCTAAATAGTTTTTTTAACGAACCGTTTTAGATATATTTTTTTATTTTTTCTTTTTCTTTGCTATAATATTAAAGAAGAGAAGTTCAACAGTGTTGTACAGGATGTAATGCATGTTTTGTAAGTTCATTAATTTTTTGTCCTTTATTCTATTTCATAATTTAGTTTAAACTTTTTTATTTACGTTTAACTACTGTATTTTTTTTCTTTTACTTTAACCAAATTATTTTTTCTACTTCTAAATAGTTTTTTTAACGAACCGTTTTAGACATTTTTTATTTTTTCTTTTTCTTTGCTACAATGAGTGTTGCAAAGGTTTTTTTTAGTTTAATATTTTTTAACGAACACGCCGATACTCTTTTGAACATATTCTTTAACTTTTTTTTCTTTGCTTTAACGAGCGCGCCGAAACCAACTATCATTTTCTTTTTCGTTTACTTTATTTTTACTTTTATTATTTACTATATCGTTTTACCTTTGGTTATTATTTCATATATCATTTTAATTAATTTTATAAATTTATCGGTTGTCATTGTGTGTTCAACAACGTTCCTGTGCAACGCACGAGTAACTACCACCCTAGTTGTATTTAAAAATAAAATTACACTATAGATGAAAAAAATATAATATTAATATATTTACCAGCCAACCCACATGCTGTCCTTGTCCCACTACACTACGTCAACCCCCCCCCCCCCCCCCCCCCCCCCCCTCCTAAGGCAAAAAGTAACTGCCCCCTCTTTATATCACATTTCCACCTAAAAACACGCAACTCAATCTCACATTTATATTATTATTAAAAACATCAATATGTTTCCAAAACAAAAGATGTTACACGAATTTGGATATTATATCATGCATAGTAATTTTATATAATAATAACCATCTTTTTCTATTTACATAATACTAACTAACTTTTTCAAAGATCTTACTAAAATTAGTGAAAGTTTGTTTTCATATAAAGTTATGCAACTTTTTCATTAACTAATTCAAGTTCCACATACGAAAGTATTAAAGAAATTTGCCTTTGTTGTTCAAAAAAAAAAAGTAATTCAATCTTGTATAGTTATTTTAGGAGTTAAATTTTAAAATAAAAAGAGATAAATGTAACATGTGAATCATTAGAAAAGAAAATAACACGGGCATATTTAATAACAAATTCAAGAAACGTAATTTAGTAAAATAAATATATTTACATATTTTTTTCAATATTTGAAAAAAAACAAGTATTTTTCTTTCTCTCGAGGGAAATAGCATAAAAAGTTGCAGAGAACCGAGGAAGACATCCTCCGTGACAGCTCACATCGTAGAACGTGCCATACTTTTTAGCTCACATGAACACGTTTTGTCGGATTTATACAATATTTTCCATGTAAATTATTAAATATATTAATAATTTAATTTTAGGGTGACTTGTTATATTTTATATAATTTTAATTTAATAATCAAGTTTTCTTATTTTTTTTTCAGATGTTGAGAGTGATTACTTATTACTATAATAACCTTTCTTGAGATCCATGTCCTCAATTTCATGTTCTCAATCATTTCCCCTTTCACTTTATATTCTCATAAAAAAATGTCGGTGGAAATTGATAAAGCCCATTATAATTTTTTTTTTGTTTCTTTTGACATATTGTCGAACAATAAATAAAATAGAGTAATGCTAGTTGTCCCGACCAAACTACGGATTAACACGGGCCAGGCCTCTCACCGTCCGGTCTTAGAATGGGTTAATTGGTATAGTTTTAACTTTGCACACGTTACAATGTACAAAGAGTGGTATGTACATTTCAGTTCTAGTTTCTTGCTAGAGCCTATTCTATTTAGTGAAAACGTCATTTATTACTGAAAAAACTTAAATAGCTCATATCCCTCTAAATCTACGCTAGTGTTCACTATAGAACTATATACATCACCATCTACGGGAAGAAAACCTTTAGTATGATACGCTACACTGCAAACTCTTTAGCTTTAATATAAATATATTTTATTTAAAAATAACACCTTATTTCATTTATATATTTTAAAATAACTTAAATAGAATGGATTACCTCATGGTGACATTTCTCCCATAATAACTAAAAAGTTTCCAATGAAAAAGGAATATAATCTCCTCCGCCCAATAAAAAAACAAAAACATTTATCTCACAAATTCCTTTCACAAATGACAGCTATGAAGCACCACCACATTTTTAAGTGTGGGGGACCTCCCACTTAATGGAGGGAAAACAAGTTGGTTTGAGGCAACAGCCGCCACTGATGGCTGCCACACGACAGCCACCAATGACGGCCGTTAACACATATATAAACAGGGTGAGTTTAAACACACCCGGTAAGTTTGAACACACCCCTCGTATAGTAAAAAAATAATGTGACTGATTTAGTAGGATGAGGGGTGTGTTCAGTAAAAATAGTAACACATGATGCGTTTACCCTCACCCAGATATAAGTATCGGGGTGAATAAAAGTACCTGGATACGCGGCAGCCGCTAGGTAGCCATCGGTATCTGAGATATAATCGGTCCGGGCGGCCGTTGTTGATGCAGTTGAACTCTTTTTCAACAAAGGGGCAGGTGGATTCATTGTAGAGTGGATATGAACTATCCAATACCCAATTTCCCTGGAACAGATCACAGCCGGCTGCGGCTGCATCAACCGCCATTAATGGCGAAAGAATGGCGATAGTAACGAGTAATAAGCTCAAGTGAGTGTTTACACTCAACTCCATTTTTGATCTCCCTCTCAAAATGGAGATATTGCAGAGAGGGAGGGGGGAATGAAAAACGCTTTTTTGTTTGTGGGCTATTCTGGTAATGAATGTGGACAGGAGTATTTATAGTGTTAGGTTTCCTTGTGATAACAATAGGATAATATAATGAAATAATAAGTTTTAATCACTTAATTTTATTAGGGACTTATGGTATTTATATTGTAAGTCACAAAAAATGATACCAGGTCAACTGTCATTATATACATGTCGTATGGATTAGATGGTCCTTATAAATCGTATCACTTGTCACGTCTGTCATTTTAGTATACATGATATAGGTGAAACACTTGATACAGATTGTACAAAATTTACATAAGAATGAATATAAAATTTACATAAGAATGAATCAATATTGAAATTTGAGTGGTTTTTAGAAAAAAAAAAGTATGAGTACACTTGGTATAATATTAAGGAAATAGTTACTATCATATGTAAAATAATTTTTTTAAAACTTAACTACAAAAGGTAAAAATACTAAGGGATAAAACAAATATTCTAATTGGGTGGTTTTTTAAAGTAACAACTTAGACAACTCAAGCTCAATCATAAATGGAGAGACTGGTTGAGTATTTGTCAATAGGTACAAAATTAGAACTCGATAATTTGAAATTATTTTTTTGAACAACGAACAAATAAAAGTCTGCTTATTTGGGGGTAATCTAATACGCTTGTAATCGTAGACTATGCTGGGTAGCCCAAGCCCACTATATCCAGTTCCGGGGAAACCCATCGTCCAAAAGGCCCACTATGGTAAAATCTGGTTGTGATCAGATTTGAACTTTAGACCTGAATGGGGTATGGTCCCAAACACGCAGCAAGACCAAATCCACGAATAATGCGCAAACACGCAGCAGGGCTTTGAGTTCTTCCCTACATAGGAACACCCGCGTGTGCGCATGATGTCAGCTCATGTGAAGGACGAATAGTACACATGGCAGCAACATGTAACCAATCCGGTTGCAACAGGCTCTGCAACCATGATCCCCACGATGGATGAATCGTCCAGGGGACAACAAGTACGAAAGGATAACCACGTGGCACCATTCACTTGTCGCCAGACGCTGCTCAACGAACCTCCATTAACGACTGATTTCAGTGCCGACAGAAAGTACACATGGACAATTACGTGTAGCCAATCACGTCGCACCATGTCGTCTCCTCCACTGTAGATACATGATGACATGATGATGCTCCGTATAAACACCTTCGTAGGCGAACTCCTGTCCTTAACTGTCTAGGTCCCCACACAATTCTCGAGGAATGGGACACTCAGACCGAGGAGTTCGATATTACATATCAAGAAGGAGACAGTACACATGTTTACACCAACAGAATGCAAAGCAGTCGCGCTACAAACCGCGTGCCCATGTAACGTACAATCTGAATGCTGAAGACGACTACTCGTTGGTGTACAGACCAGCGACAGCCGCGGAACAATCAAAGTTCATTCCAAAAAACGCTTGGGCCCCATTGGAAAAAAGGCAAAACTCTCACCAATGTTGGGAAGTTTACAAGCTTATCTGACATGGACGACCATATCCAGTTGTTCACCAGTGAAGGAGTAGTCGACTGTTGGACCCACCCCATGTGGTGTCATCTTTTTGTCCAAACCATTGCTGGCGCGGATCACACATGGTTCGACAATTTGCCTGTAGGAAAGATAGAGTCGTGGACAGATTTATAAAGGAAGTTTCTGTAACACTTCAGCCAACAACGTGTCATGTTAGAGATTCAACAGATGTCATGAACATCTGGCACAGAGACAATGAAGGTATCGAAGACTTCATTATAAGGTTCAACAAAGAATGCCTAGACATAGGTAGAGTTAGTGAAGATCTGATGCGCGCACGCTTTTATAAAGCAAGGCGTTGCGACGAACTTATCCACACCATTTTTTGGTAGAGATGGTGTACTAAAAGATTGGGTTAAAATCATGACAACTGCAAAAGTCAATGCACAGACTTAAAGGGCCCTCGCCGGTGGGAAAGCCCCTCAGTATTACTGTAGCCAACACGAACAAGGTGGGCGTAACACGAAGGGCATGAATTCTACCTAGAAACGTGCCCAAGCTACCAGTCATGAGGAAGAGAAACCTAACACTCCAACCGATGCCCGTGCGATGATCACTAGACTCAACCACAAAGATGCAGTCAAGCAAGAAAACCATGAATTCAAGCAGGCGCAAGTTATGAAAAACAAGAAGGGCCAAGACCCGAATTTGTACTGTGAATATCATAAAGACAATGACCATACCACAAATAATTGCTACAATCTATGGATGGAGATTGAGAAAGATTTGAAGAACAGGAAACTCACGCACATAGTGCAGAACATTCGAAAAGAGACACACCAACTAGGGCACAAAGATGAGGGTCCCAGTAACAAAAAAGATCCTCCAATTAGAGACACATATGGTCCAAGGCGGGCCGAGAAAGAATCTGAGAAACAAACACCAGAAACACCAATAGGACGATAGCTGGCGTGAAGCCCAAGTTGTTTTCCCTGTGGTGCGTGGTGGTCCCCGCGACAAAGGCCTAATCGTCATCACAGTGATAATAGGCCATTACTAAACCGATCATGTCTTATTCAACGGCGGAAGTACTGCATATATAAATTATGAGCCCCGCTTCAACCAATTCGACCCCGAAGACAAGGCTCGCCCCGAGTCAATTCACTATCCACTCACAGGGTTTTCCAACAAACTAGTACTACCATTGGGGCAGATCTCCTTCCTATTCACTCTCACAGACGGGAAGCATTCAAGAACTGAAGATGTGAACTTCATGGTCCTACCTGCGCAATCCCGTCATGAAATCATGTTAGTCTCAGAATCCCAAGAGATTTTAACATGGTGAGGTCAACCCCCCACTCTGCAATTGGTTTCCCAATGGAAATGGGGGTGGCGATCATTTACACGAAGAAGGAAGTTTTGGTTGTTGAGGAAGCACGTCAAGCCAAGATAACCAAGTCCATGCCTTACACAGATTCAGAATAGTGGATCCTCAACCGCAAATACCCAGAGCAGAAAATTACCCTCGGCCACGCTATATACGAAAAATATCCACGTCCACCTGAAACAACTCTTGTTCAAGAATATGGGTATTTTTGCATGGACTCATGCGGACATGATGGGGGTCCCACATGACGTTGCGGAACATTGTTTAAAAGTTTTCCCTTCTGTGTAACCGGTCGTGCAAAGAAATAGAAGTATTAGCGCAAAGAAGACTCGAGCAAGTCAACGACCTCCTTAAAGCGGACATTGTCCGTGAGGTTAGATATCAAATATGGGTAGCTAATCTTGTCATGGTGCCCAAGTCAAATGGCAGCTGCTGCATGTGCGTCGATTATAAGTACCTGAACAAGGCATGCCCGAAAGACTGTTAATCATTGCGTGACATCAACATGAAACTCAACCCCATCAAGTGCTCATTCAGAATGGAAGTTAGCGTTACAAAGGATGGATTCCGCGTTAACCCATAAAAAGTTCTAGCGATAGAATGCATGCCCTCCCCTTCCTCCATCAAAGAAATGCAAACCCTTGTAAGATGTCTTGTTGCGCTGAACAAGTTTCTTACCAACCATGCTGCTAAGTCTTTCCCATTTATCAACACCCTCTGCAATTGAATGAAGAAAAAACCAGTTTAGATGGACATCAGAAGCGGAGTGAGCATTCCAAGAGATGAAGCAGTGTTTCATCAAACTCCTAACCCTCACAACTCCACACCAAAAGGAGCTACTGACTCTATACCTATCCGCGTCTGATCGCGTAGTAGGCGCATTGCTCCTTTTGGACAGGGAGGGGTTCAAACACTGATTTACTATATCAGCAGGGTTCTCACCAATCCCAAAACTCGATATTCAATCATGTAAAACTTGTCTTGGCACTCGTGCATGCATCAAAGCACTTGTGCCGATACTTCACGGTTCATGTCATTAACGTTCTTACAAACTAAAAGATTGACCACATCTTGGCTAGGCCGGAGATATCGGGTCGCCTGGTAAAATGGGTTATAGAATTAGGTGGTCACAACCTATTTTTTAAGTTAAGGCCCACTATCAAAGGGAAATTGCTCATAGATTTCGTTAATGAAGTGCCTGAGGACAAATTGAAAGAATGTGAGGCCAAACAAAAATCTACGCCTGCTCGCCAACTACCGACGTTTGGGCCTTATACACTAACGTTGCCTCAAACGAAGATGGCACAGGTGCAGGCCTTTGACTGGTCAACCCCGGAAAAGCAAGAACCCACGTATGCAATCCCCTTGAATTTTAAAAGCACCAATAATGAAGCAGAGTACGAATCTTTTCTCGTCGGGTTGCGCTTAGCAGTTGAAATGGGGATACAAAATCTGGAAGCTCATGTTGATTCACTGCTGGTGGTGGGTTAGATAAATGGTTTGTATGATGCTAAGGGGGAAACAATAGCTCTGTACCTCGAGCAGGCGAAAGAGCTCATCCAACGATTTCAATCATTCAAAGTCATTCACATTAACCGGAGTGAAAACAAGTCGGCGAACGCCCTAAGCAACTTTGCATCAACAAGTTTTCAACACTTGGCGAAGAACATACATATAGAGGTCCTCAAGAACCCGTCAGTCTGTCACACCCCTATTTCCACGTATAACCCGGTGGGCCCGGTTGGGGAATATTGTGACGTATGTTGATATCATCATAACCAAACAACACAGAATAGCACAACGGAAGTTTTGGATTTAAAATATTATTACAAGCCGAAAGGTTTAAAGTTCAAATACAATGGCTCGTAATAAAGATCCACAAGCGGATCGAAAATATACACAAAAGATGTTCAACTGACTTTGGGCACATCTAAGGACTTGCAAGATCCTCTTATGTTGCTACTGAGCAATTTCCAGCCTATTTACGTATTTGTACCTGTAACTTAATTATTTTGAAAATACGTCAGTTTACACTGGTAAATACAATCAACCGACACATTTTGAAAACATTTCAAAATCTTTTTATGTACACATTGGTACATTTGTTTGATATTTAACTTGGGACAAACTATATCTCATGTTATCACTTTTACATAACTCGACAATACATACGGGGGGACCGGAAACTATGTCGGTTCATGATTAACCGACACACCACTTATTCCCTTATTGGGAAAACCCATATTGGGTTATAAATTTATAGTTTATTCCCTTATTGGGAACACCCATATTGGGCAAACCCGTACTGGGTTATAATTTATTTTATTTAAACCATTTAGCATCTGTCAGGCGTATGCCTACACCCCGCGCTTAAGTCGTGGCCATTTGCAGTTAATGAGTAAAGGATATCCAGGACACGGTCGTATTAACCCCCAATGTTTAAGAGCATTCCATCCTGGGAATCAAATTATGTGTATGAGGTTTTTAAAATATAAAAAGTATAAAAAGTGATTGTAAGTGGAGGAGAGAGAAAATGTTACCGTTCATCTGTATATTTGGGGGGACACTGTTCACTCTCTATACTTTTTTAATATATATTGAAAGTGATTGTGAGTGACGGAGAGAAAATATAATAATAAAGGTATAAAAATATTATTTAATTGAAAAGGAGAGAGAAAAAGTATTTGTTTTTAGTGGAAATATATTGATATATAAGTTGTTTTTTAGTGGAACGTATGTATATTTTTGATGGGTTGGATGTGAATGTTCTAAGTCAAGCAATACAAATTAAAAAGGGTTATTTGAATTTCTCGACACATATAGGTCTTCGAATCCCTTACCCGACCATGCGGTAATAATTTACCGTATCCCAAGCCCGTATAGGGAAAATAGGTTAAGAGTATTTACCTGAGCTTAGCAATCCTTTTAAAATAATAAATATAATAAGCACAGCCGTATCTAATTTAAGTAAGCATAGGTATAATTTACCTGAAGGCTCTAGTCTAGAATGATGGTATAAATAACCAATTAGAATGCTAGCGGATCTTATTTAAGTCGTAGACTTAGACCGGCTAGCTTAAAGTATTAAAAATGGTACGATTCACTTGATTAAGCGATGACCGGAATAGAATGTAGTTTAAACCCGAAAAGTACACAAACTTGTATAATATGGGTAAACTATTAATATTCTGGAATTTGAGATAAAAATTATAAGGTTAAACCTGTTTCGGTTAAATTACGTAAACTAGTCTGCCGTTAAGGCTTAACCGTACGCATATAAGCGATACCGGGTAATCGGATGAGTCATGAACAAGTTCCGTATACCAATATACTTTAAACAAGTTATAATATCAATAATATATCAACTTGTCTGCCGTTAAGGTTTTAAAATCAAACTTTGCCTCATAATGGCGTTTTGGTCATTTAGCGACGTATAACAGGAACTTGCATATAATCTGATGTTACGACCATAAATATTCTGTGAAAATACTTTATTCATGATATAATATCAGTAGGTTATCAAATATATGTGTGTTTATAGTTTAAGACCAAACTATGCTCCGAAGGGGCATTTTGGTAATTTCACACATAGTTTCGAAAACGTATTTGGGATTCTGAGTTTATAATATGTACCCACTATAAAATATTTTAAATGAGTTATAAAATCAGTATGTAACAAGTCTTGGATGGTAAATATGGTTTAAAACCATACAACGCGCCGAAAAGGCGTTAAAGTCGTTAAATGACGATATTTGCGATGTTTTGTGAAAACTGATGTTATGAACAGGTTTATATGATCAAGATATGTTATTTATTATAACATATTAGTAGGTAATAGGTTTCGTTTGAAAATCATGCTTTAAACCCATTTTATGTGCCACGAGGGCATTATCGTCATTTAAGAGCGCAATTCAAGAACTTGTGCATAAACTCAGTTAATAAAATGAAATAATATCCCAAAATATCCTAATCATGATATTACATCAGTAGGTAATGAGTTTAGCATAATAAATTGTGTTTAAAACTGTTCTATGCGCCGAAAGGGCTTTACGGTCACTTTAAAGCGTATTTTTTGATATTATATGAAACTCGGTTTATGATCAGATTTGTAGCATCAAAATATGTTAACATATCAGTACTAAAATCATTTGCAAGTTCATAAATGTTTAAAACCTCATTTTTAAATAAAAGGGCAAAATAGTCAAAGTTTGGCATATTTACGGAAACTCGCATAAAACTCGAAATACTAATATGATCGTGTAATATAACCTCAGAGGGTTATGCTACATCATCATATGATCATAATGGGACCTTCAATCAGTAGCATACTAGTCTAATTCGGTTCATAATTGAAAGTCAACACAAAAGTCAAACTTCGCGACTTTCGGTTGCGAACCGACCCTAAAAGTGGAATTGACGAGCCGAACATGTTTACACATGTTCTAATAATTATTACCAAGTTGTTTAAGTGTTAAAACTTATTTTAGAATATGTATAAACTCAGATTATAGATATTTCAAAATCTGACCCGTTGATTTTTAAAACATTAATATGTTGACCTGTCAATTGACCAAGCAGACGTGATTCTTAGGAGGTGCTCTTTTGAGGGATTAACACCTACCTAATTACGATCACGTAGCCATGTTCGTTGCGAACAATGGCTGGACCATTAAGGTCTTAACCGAAAGTCAAAGCGTTTGTCGCAAACGCTAAACTATTGGCTTTTAAAGCCTAAATAAACAACAAAGGAAAGGAAAGGAAAGGAACACTTAGAAGTGATCCTTAGATGAAAATGAACTCAGAGGATGCTCCTTATAACCAGGAACTTCCAACTTAGAGAGTAGAGAGGAAGAATGAGAAAGGTGCAAGTTTAAACTAAGAACAAAGCACCTATTTATACTTGTGGAGGATTAAGGAGGAGCTTCCAAGTGTTAAGAGGAGTTAGGAGGAAGCTACAAGTGTCCTAGGTAGTGGCCTAGCAGTTTGGGTGCCCATGGTTTCAAAATGGGGTGGTTTGGAAGCTTGGAGTGGCCTCCAAGCATAAAATGACATAGCTGGCAGACCCCAACCGTAAGTCACGGTCCAAGGACCGTAAGCCACGGTCGGGCCTGGCCAGCAACTCCCACATCTTTCATTTGCTTGCTAGTTTTGGCCCTTTTGACCTCCGAACTTGCATAGAATGTTATAATTAGCATACGAAGCCTTCCTTGGCCATTATTAGGCATTCCCAAGAGTATGATCAATATCATAAACTCCCGGTTTGTTAAAAGGTCACTCAGAGGTAAGAATTTACATGTTGACGCTTTTAACCCTTCGTCGTACAAACTTTTAAATAATTCCTCAAACGGTTTCTTACAACCAACAAGTGGCTCAATTGAGAATATGGACATCGTGTAAGGTCACTCAGAGGCTAAGTTTAAGCATGTTGACACTTTTAATCCTTCACATCCATGGTTTTCAATTTTTGGTGAAAATAGTCCCTCTTAGTCAATGTTTGACCTAAATAGGGTTTAGGACACGTGTCATTACATTATTGGACATGATTTTATGAGGTGTTACCTCCTCACCCCCTTAAAAGAAATCTCAACCTCAAGATTTACTCAAAGAGATGGGGGTACTCCTGTCACATAGTGAACTCGACCTCCCACGTATATTCGGGGCCTCTACAGTCATCCTGTTTGACCTTTATAATGGGCACATACTTCCTTAGAAGCTTCTTAACCTGTCGATTCTTGATCGATACCGGTTTTCCAATGAAACCGCAGGTTTTCATTGATTTGTACATTCTTATGTGACATAGCTAGCAACTCATTGGCTAGACATTTCATTACATTATAATTGCGGAACACCTTGTGAATTCCACTAAGATTCTCCAGTAAGTTTAACTTACAAGTTAGATACTTGACACATTCGATTATCTTGGATGGTTTCCATATAAATATAGGACTCAATTCGTCCTTTTAACCAAAGCATATCACGCTTTTCCAAGGTGACGTCTTTAATAGTACCTTGTTCTCTACTTGGAACAAAATTTTGTGTCTTTAGTCGACGTAATTCTCCTGCCTATATTAGGCAGGTTTGAGGCGATCACGGATTTGTCTGATCCTATCCGTCGTCTCTAGGACAATCTCAGGTCCTATTAGTGGGGCCTCCCCAACTTTTGTTCAACAACAGTGTTTGACGCTTTCTCCCATACAAGGCTTCCAAAGGAGCAGCCTTGATGCTTATATAAATATTATAGGTGAACTTAACTAGGGTAAGATGGTCATTCCAACTACTACCCAAACGATCTTAAAGAAATAGCTAACCTTTGATGCTTATTTAAATAATCAAGTTCTATTTTTAGAAAATGCACAATTCAGTTATATCAATTAGGTAGCTAGCCTATTTTCAAGTTACTAAACAAAGGAACCAAAGCTGACTGTTGTATTTTGGTGCCTTCCACCACGTCTATCACAAATGTGGGAATTGGGTTAGGTTAATGTTTCACCCAGCTCCCCGCATAGTGTGGGGTTTGTCAAACCCAGTAGTACTACCAAATATTACCTTGCCATCCCATATTAACGGTTCAGTGTATAAGGACTTTAGTGATATGAAGGTGTTTAGTACACTAGTGATATAAAAGTACTACATCAACTAAGTGTGTTTGTGTTTCCTCCTAGAAACATAAAAGTTTAAGTAGTAGTGAAACTCACTTTTTGCAAAAAAACTCCGAGATGTGCACAGACACGAAATAGATGCCCAGCTAACCGCTACCTATTACATGCAATGCCTATGAGGGTGTGTTCGTGTAGGTTCATAAAACCCAAGTAATCCAAACAACTCAATTGTTTTTAATATTTTTAGAAAAGGACTCACATGTGTTGACCAGATTAAACAAGTTGACCCGACGACACGTTGGTGAGTAATGAAGTGGCTTGACATTAATTTATAATCATGCAAACAAGCAAGGTTATACTACATACCACATTACATGTATGATAAATTTATTTAAGTTTCATCTCATACTTATACTTACTTGCATGGTAAAGAGAAGTAAAACTCTAATGTTATCAAAACGTTTCGGCATACATAGTACAACTTCAATTTTAGAGCCAGTGTGTGTATTTTATTTAAAATACTAAACGATGATATGCCATATAGTCCATATGGGGTTTGTGTAATTTTCTTGAGGTATGAAATTTTATACAAAATTCATGGGAAATCCCACACTACATAAGGGTCAAAAATGTTGTTTTCTGGTAATAGCTTACCATTAAATTTATAAAAAAATCTACGTTGATCCAATTTGACCCAGGGCCAATTGGAGTATCTCACTAACTCTTATGATTATCTATTGTAAATATTTCATGTCTTAACTCCAAACATTGATCAAGTTATACTCCTCGTGATGGCCCTTATTTTCTGATGAGAAAATTTAGATTGACCAATCAATATTAAAAATTTGCAAAAACATAGTTAGGGTTTATGAAAAATTATGAAATTTTTTTTATGGATTATCTACACTTCTAGTAGATGATCCTAGGCTCAAGAGTTGTGCTATTTAACATCAGTATGAGCAGGTTATGATCAAACAATTTCGGGAATTTCTGCAGTAATGTTCTTACAAGGTCATGTAATGTCAAATCTTTAAATTCAACAAAGTTTCTCTTTTTTTAAAGTTATAAACTAGCATGCACCTTAGGATTTTCATCATCAAACTTGGTTCATATATTATTATATTCATCTACTAGCATAACCGTAGCATCATACACAATCAGATCAACCTATACATGCACATATAGATCATCAAAGTTTCCTATATATGGTAGGGTATTAACAATCAAGAATCTAGGGTTTTCAATCCACACAAAATCATTCAACACATTCCTATAATCATAGACAAATACTTGACATCAACAAGTTTGATTATAATTGAGTTTGGATAAACTAGGGGTTTTGATCAAATCTTAAAAATCATGAAAAGCATCAAAGTTGATCAAAAAGCTTACTTGTAAACGTTGTAGGATTCTGGAATCAATTAAAGGGATTATTAATTGTAAGAATCAAGCAAAAAATCAAAGCGGAATGCTGAACTTGTGTGGCACAAATTTCGATGGAGATGGAGGTGGGGGTTGTCCTTCGTAAATGGGGGGGTTAGGGTTGGGTTATGTTTTTTTTTATATAAAATTAAGTAATTAAAACCCATGGTGGGCCTTTTGGTGGGTTTTTGCACTTTTTATGGACTTTTCAAATAACACAACTCCACCAAGCCATTTTTTTTTACTAAAATTAAAGGTCTAAGTCTATAAAAATAAAACCCGTTAATTTGTTTATAAAAATTATTTTCATAAATGCTAGATTACACAAAAACGCACTTTTGTACGCAATTACGAGCAACAACTAACAGTTAATCCATATAGTGAAATAACATGTAATTCCACACAATTATATTAATATTTCTATTTTTGAAATACAATATCCATGTTTCTCCAAGGTTCATGGTCAGACTTGTGTGCGATTCGGTAATTCAATTAACTTACCAAATTACTATTACGTGAGTGTTCATGTACTAACTAACACACTTAACCAACTAATATCAAGTGAAATGCAATAATGAATGTTTATGATAAAGTTAAAGATACCGGAGTTAACATGAAAATTTTCAATTGTCACATCATCCCCAAGTTGAAATAATACTTGTCCCGAAAATTTGACTAGTGTCACTAACGTTTGAACGGAAAATTCTGCGGCTGTCACATAGGCTAACCAACCTGGATGACGCCCATCATGGCTTATTTGCAGTCTGGTACCCTCCCCCAAGACGAAGCTGAAGAAAAAAAATCCAGCACAAGACCCTCCGGTACTAGATATCCGATGGTATCCTATATCACAAGATGCCAGCTACCTCATCCGAGAAATCCATGAAGGAATTTGTGGCATCCAAGCATGACCTCGCATGATAGTGGCAAAAGTGATAAAACGAGATATTATTGGCCGGGAATGCACCATGATGTCGTCAAAGAAATGCACAAATGTGACTCTTTCCAGAGACATGTGCCCAAAACTATGCGCCCCCAATACGAGTTAGTGTTTCCAATAGTGGGCTATCAATCTCGTCGGGCCTTTCCCAGATGCACCTGGTGCTGTCAAATACTTCATCGTCGACGTAGACTACTTTACGAAGTGGGTCAAGTGAAATGACTAGCCTCCACAACGGCCGTTGTGGTCAGGAAGTTGATTTGGGAGTACACAATTTGCCGATTTTGACCCCCCGATGAGCATCGTTACAGACAATGGCATCAGCTTCACTCACGAAGACCTTTAGAAGTGGTTGGCAGACCTACATATCGAGCATATTTTCATGTCTGTGTTACACCCGCAAGGGAATGACTAGGTTGAACATATCAATCAAAGCATCGTGGATGGAATTTAAGCAAGGTTTGGAACATAGATAATGGAAAGGTTGAAGAGTTATACAACATCCTATGCGCTCACCACACCATGCCCAAGACCAGCAACGGAGAAACACCCTTCAGCCTAACTAATGGGTCTAAGTTCCAGCTGAAATTGGACTCCCTTCACCAAGAATACTTCACATCATTTCCATCTGCTATGAGACCGAGCGCCGTCTACACTTGGATCTTCTGGAAGAAAGGCGTGAAAACGTGATCATAAACGAAGCCAAATACAAGGCCAATCAAGAAAAGTATTACAACTTTTGGGAGCACATCCGCAACTTCAATGTGGGAGACTATGTCTTTCACGAAAATGAGGCATCAAACGTAGAATGCCCGAGCAAGCGTGCCTCGAAGTAGAATTGATGAAATAAATATTACTAATATATCAATCACCCAACCTTAACAATTGAGCAAAGAAAGAAATAACAATCTCTCTATATAATCGAAGTAGAATTATAGAAGTAACAATTTTACTATGTTAATGAAAAAATTATAATTTTATCATTAACTTGGAAGTAGATTAGATACCATTTACTTTTTGATGGTGTGACGCTATACAAACACCCTTTTTATGCACTTTTACATAATTTTACATAATGTATACCTTCCTGTTATCACATTAAACCTTTCATTTAGTATATGAGTGTATAACCCTAATAGAGAATTGTACATCCCTTGCATACATAAATATGGCCCCCAAATTAATTAGACCACATTCGGGGGAAAGTGGGGGAATGTGGAAAGGGGTGTTCCTTTAGCCCCCTTTGGTTGGAGACCTCATATGATCAAATAAAAAGCTTCTAAACATTTTAATTATATTCACTTCAAAAAAGAATCGAAGGTTTTGAATCTTGTATGCAAAATGTATTCACTTTGTATGCGGATGTTAAGTTCTCAAATTAATCAAACCAAATAAAAGGGTTTAAACTTTTAAAATTTTTAATTGTATTCCGTTAAAATTAAAAGAATTAAAGGTTTTGACTGTAACAAAAATACATGTGGAAAGGAAAAACTTTTATTTTTATTTTTTAAAGAACAACACTCATGTTCACATGAAAAGAACAAACAGTATTCATGTCACAAACACATGCATGGCGGAGAACCACGTGCGTATATAACGACCATACGAAGTTGCAATACAATGAATGTCTAATCATACGTTTGCCCTTTAACTTAAAGCTAAATTATATAGGTTAAGTACTTAAATATATGGGTTGTATTAGTGGGACACTTTGACACCTTATATCGACACTACCTATGCGACTCATATTAGGCTAAATTCAATTTCTAAGGTCACTTAAAGGCTGACATTGTCTTTACATGTTTAGCCAATACGCATCCTATAGGGCTATACGGTGTGTATTGGTACAAAGTTGTCTTTCAACTCTAACAGATAGGGTTCACAAGCAAACCCTATATTGATCGTATAGGCCTATACGATCCGTATCAAGTACAATGTTAGTTTTCTGTCACTCAACAATGACAAAAGGTGATGGAAGTGAATATTGCGTTAGTTCTATACAGGTTGTATAGACCTATACGACCCGTATTGGTATATAGTTTTGCATTCAGCTTGGCCTTTATAAACTAGGAAGATGAAGACGATTGATAAAATTCATTTCATTCTCTTCGTTTTTCCTTTATAATGGATTTCACCATGTCTTGGTTCAACCTTAATTACATTTTTGGTGAGTCGTCCGGCACAAACATGAGCAAGTTTATTCTGGGAAGCAGTGTGGTATATTATTTTTTTTAAACTTGTTTTGTTTATGAAATACTTAACACACCGTTGTTTTATGACGGGGATGTTGTCCCAGATTCTTACGTTGGGAGAGTAAATGATGATAACGCGTAGGAGGTTGTGTTCGGTTTTCGTTCCGATCACAAGGAACCGTTGTTTCCAGACCTGAACGAGGTAAACATTTATTTACTTATTTGTTTTCAGTGGTAAATTTATCTTTATCTTTTGCACGTTGGTTTTTAGTTTCTTGTGCCTGGCGAACCGTTGTTGCCAGACTTGAACAAGGTAAACATTTATTTACTTATTTCTTTTCGGTGGTAAATTTATCTTTAATTTTACGCATTGGTTTTTTAGTTTCTTGTGCCTCGCGAACCGTTGTTGCCAGACCTGAACGAGGTAAACATTTATATACTTATTTGTTTTCGGTTGTAAAATTAACTTTATCTTTTACCCGTTGGTTTTTTTAGTTTCATGTGCCTCGCGAACCGTTGTTGCCATACTTGAACGAGGTAAACATTTATTTACTTATTTTTAATTAGACGTTAGATATACTGTTATCTTTTTAATCATTGGTTTTTTTTTCAGGTTGGTGTGCCTAGCGGTGATTACGGTATGGGTGTTCGAGTTATGAAGACGGTTTTGGTGCCTTGTACGATGGAGAAAATTATGGCAATAACTTTTTCGTTAGTAATGCCTAGTACATACAACAAGACGTTGGGGAGCCTTCTTACGCCCAAGAGTCATTGGGTGACGAGCAACCCCCTTATCTAGAAGTTTCGTACAAAACTGATCAGGTATAAATGTTATATATTTTTGTTAAATAAATTGTAAATGTTATATATATTTTTCGTTTATTATGTTTAGGATTTTATATCCGCCAAGAGTTGGAAGTTTGGGTGAAAAAAGGGGGATTAGACAACAAATGGGTTATTGTTACTAGACGAACCAAGGAGCATTGGATATGGCTTCAATGCTGCCGTAGCAGCGAGCATGAAAGTAAGGCCATGCTTAGAAAAACCGGCAACAAACTGTGCCTTGTCTAAACCTTAACTAATACGCATCGTATAGGCCTATACGATGTGTATTGGACCAATCAAAGTGTGAGGATAGAATCCCTGATGTGCCGATAAAATCCCCTAAATATATTTCTTAGTCACAATTCATGTTAGATATGAGTTTGGTGGAAACCCAACTCAAGTATTTAATTTGTTGAACAACCGAGTCTTAAATTTATACACATCGTTTATTTAAATAAGTCAAATGAATTTTCAGGGTGAAACACTAATTAAAGACTTAGAGAAGTTAGTTTATTAGACCATATGCAGTGGTCAAGCCTCATGGAGCCTCCGAGAGGGTTATATGACAAGTGACAAAATGTATAAGAAATGAGGGTTATATAACTTGAGTGTGTAGTGGGAGGTTATGTAGATATGAGGTTATACCCTATTAATTATATGTATATGTATATATGTGTGTTATGTGTGTGTGAGAGAGAAACCTTTCTATAGCGCCGTTATGCTCATCGTGGCGCTCCCCATTTCAGCCCATAGCGCCCAGGGGTGGTGCTCTTTGACACTATGAAGCATGATCGTCGACATTGAGCCCCATGGCGCTCCAATATGCATGGTCTTAAATAGACCAGTGATGTCGCATAAATTCAATATGAGCCCGTGTGGCCTAAGCTATTTTGTTTATTACGTCTTAAGTTGAATGAGTTGTATATGAGTTGGGCAAATAAGTTTATTAAACAGGTTAGTCATATCGTCTTAGCCAAATTTGAGCTCCTTTAGCCCTGAGCTAATTCGTTCAGTGCAACTTGAAAATAAAGAATTATAAAAGAAAAAAATGGATTATAATTAGCATATATCCGTCTAGTTAGGCTAACTATTAACCCGATTAGCGACATTCTAATCGTACACTGTTCAAAACACAAAAAAAATTAAGAGCATATCTCGATTACATTTAGATGCTAATTATTAATCAAATATTTAATTATAAAAATAGAATAACAAATAATTAAAGTGCAAGGTGTCAAATAGAGAATGGAAGAACACCAATTGTGGTCCATGGTGGGCCGGTGTATCTTTTCTACTGTCCCATCATTTCATTGCTCATACAAGTGGGCCCTACCTTTTTACAAAATTTACAAATTCACCCTTACTTTTATGCTCTATCGTCACATGATATCCTCTCTTTTCAGAAAATAGAACCGACACCCCCTATAAATATATACATATAAAAAGTAAAAATCTTCTATCAAAATAGAAAAGAATTTGTTTGTTTTAACTTACTGACTAATTTATTTTAGCTTTTTTTTCTGGTATTAATTAATAAATATATTTTTATTTTTTTTGAAAAATTAGCATTTACTTAAATAAATTCAATTACAAATGTGTTTATTTTTATCGGAGAGAAATTTTACGACAAACTAAGTTGTATCTGAAATAAACAAAAATACTGAACAAGGCTCGGTTTATGTTAACTTATAAAAAAGGTGCATAACTATACAATCACCATAATGATAGAATTTAAATTTCATATAAAACTATATATATATATATATATATTAATGACAATAACATAAAATTCAAATTGTCACGTTTGTACCATCCAACATATAGGGTGTAAATTGGAGAACAAACATTTTATTTGTTGTATGAATCCAAAACTGAAATAAATAGTATCATAGAGATTACAACTCTATAATGTATAAATCTGACTGGATATCAAACAATAAGTATTCATTATATGTATAACCAAGGTATTCAACTCAACTATTCGAGTACTCGGTCTGAGATAACTACTTTGTGTCACCATCTCTTCTGTAGATACTCGGTGACACCAGTGATCGGGTAGAGACTGACAGCAGATGTCGAAGAATCGGTGTACGCAAATGGCATTTCCTCCTGTTGATTCTCATTCTCGATCTCAAGTAGCTTCGTCATTTTGTCACGATCCGTTTTTGTCATTGAGCCACTTTGTTCAGCAATAAACGTTTCAGGAACGTTTCGTCCTTCTAGCATGCTAACAACTGATGACATTGTTGGTCTATCGGTTGGAGAGATTGCGGTGCACATAAGAGCCAATTCGATAACAACCATCATCTCCTGGATGTCATATTCTGAACCCAGCTTTGGATCAACAAGATCCATCAATTTACCCTCAGCTTTTAAAGCAATGGCCTAATATATAAAAAAGAGGGGGATAGTGAGGAATTAATGCAGATTTGTAAGTTGGAAAAGGTTCACATAAATGTTGGCAATGTGAACGCATAAGCCTTAACATGGGTTCAAAGGTACTTCCACTTTAGAAAGGTTTAGGGACTTAATAATATACAAGATATACATTAGTAACGTTTTCAAGTATTCTTGAGGGACTTTAATATACCAAAAATAAGTTGAGGGACTTTTTCATGAAAAATAAAATATAGAGTAAATTACTCAAATTGTCGGGTGATTCTATTTACACCCAAGTGATGTGACATCAATATATTCATATTTATATTTTTCTTGTATAACTTCCGATATATAATGTTATGTTAAAAATCGAATATGTTTTTGTGCTGTACTTATTTTTATCTATGTTTTGATATATATTTTATAAAAAACGGAATATAAATATAACGACTTATAAAATGTAATATTTGATACGACTCCGTTTTTTATAAAAATTTATAATCAAAACATAGATAAAAATAAGCATATCGCATAACCATATTCTTTATTTGATAAAACAATATATATCGAAAGTTATAAAAGAAAAACACAAATATAAATTTTTTAATGTCACATCATTGGTACAAATAGCAAAAAGAAAGTGAGTGTAAATAGTAGGACCCCAAATTGTCTTTTATTTATATACTAAATTACACTATTTGTCTTTAAAAAAACACGCAAAAAAGCTAATTGATGTTAACTTTTAAGTTAACTTTAAGGTAAAATGATTATTTTGTACAAATGACATAATCAGAAGTTTATTTATAAAAGACATAACCTGTTTGTACTATGTTTTTGCATACAATGTAATTTTTTATACTATGTTTTTATATAAACCGTTGGTGTGATCAAGTTATTTTTTTATCCCTTTTACAATTTTTATATGTTATTCGAACAAAATCTACACCAACATATGGAGAAATAAGCATGTCGGTAGCGCATTACGACAATCGGTTTAAACATAGATAAAAAATATGCCGCAACGTTGTATTTTGAGGTGTACGTCGAACATTTTATAACACGTCTAAAATAACCAGCTGCTTTAGAAATGACGTTACAAAATTTCAAAATTTTATAGAACATCAGAGTTTAAACCCACCCATCGTAACCGCATGACCGATGTGCTTTTTTTTAATATTTTGGTGTAAATTTTATTCGAATAACACATAATAATTGAAAAAAGTGATAAAAAATAACTCGATCACACTAATAATTTATATTAAAAACATAGTATAAAAATAGATTATTTGTAAAATTATAAAAAGGAAATAATTTAATCAAACAAACGATAATAAATAACTTATAAAAAAACATATATTTTTTAGAAAGTTAATTAATGAAATAAGAATAATTTTATAATAATTGATAAAACAATAATGATGAATTTAATAAAATTAAAAGAAAGAAATTAAAATAAAAGAACTTAAGTAAATTATAATTTATGTCCTTTGTGCAAAATGAACATTTTACCTCAGTTAGCATAAAGGACAAAGAACGTGCAAAATTGATATTTTACATGCCTTTTAAAGTTACAGGATAAAGAATGCAAATTAATACATGTATAAAGGATAATTTGTGTAAGTTACTCTAAAATATACATTGGCTTCTATTGTATAACCTTTTTTTTCATAACTTTATTTTATAAACTAACTATTTATACAATAAAAAAAGTGTTGAGCACGATAGGTATGAACCTTAGTTAAAAAATTTAAGCATTTTGCCACGCAGAGCCGTCGCTAAGGATTTAAGTGCCTTGGTCGAGCCGAAAAAAAAGTCTTTCTGCCTAACTAATAATATAAACTATTTTTTTAAACGACGATTAACTTTATAATAATAAACATATCAAAAATATAGGGTTGCTAAGTTCATTAGTTTCTAACGTGTCAAATAACTTAAACTCCATTTCATCACATCAATATCCAATCTTTTTTTAACTTTATTCATTAGATGTTTGGATAATGGACATGGATCAAAATAAGACTAATGGACCCAATATGTTATAAGATTTAAGATATGGATAAAAATAAAATTATTTGGGCGCAATAAGTTGTAAGATTAATTTTTTTATATAAATGGTCTAATAAATTACATTAGATAGATGTTTGGGTAATGGATATGAATCAAAATATGAATAGTGGGCCCAATATGTTATAAGTTTTAGATTTGGATAAAAATAAAATTAACTAGGCCTAATAAGTTGTAACTTTAAATTTTTATAGAGAGGGTCCAATATTTTTTTTATTTCATTCTTTCAAAAAATTATATATATATATATATATATATAGGATTAGGATCAAGGGAAAACCTTTACGAGTTGTGAGAACTTAGAGAACTCGGCCTTTCTGTGCGATTTTCGACCCTATTTTTTCACACCCCTAGATAAAAATGTTAGAAAAGACTGCCGTAAAAAATATATAAAAAAATCTCGAAGTGGTATTTTTCGGCCCCTTACAGCGGCTGTAAAAAGGTGATGACATCAGATGACATCACCTTTTACAGCATTTACGGTTGCCGTAAATGAAAAAAAAACAAGTTTCTTTGTTCTTTTTCTTTTTTTGAAAAAGTTGACTTTTTCAGGATTTTTAGTAAAATTTTTTTTTTGAAAAAACCTTTCGTAAGACCGAGTTCTCTAAGTTTATGAGTTTTCATTTTACCCTAACCATATATATATATATAAATATATATATATATATATATATATATATATATATATATATATAGGCCCCAGAAAATCGGGCCTCGGCCAGTGGTGTGGCTTGCCCACCCCCTTGGCCGACCCTGTTGCCATCTCTAGGTTCATGTAAGTTACCCGATCGTGAAGAACAAACTGATTCTCTTTTGCCTTGTCAGGAATGTTAGCCACCCCGCTCACAATCTCTAAAAGGACAATTCCATAGCTATAGACATCTGCTTTATCTGTTAGGTAACCACGCATAGCGTATTCGGGAGCCATATATCCACTGAAATGAATGTGTAAAAAAAAGATAGAGATACTTAAAGTGTGATAATGGCATTACATTATAGAAAAAATGGTGTAAAGTAGGGCATAAATGACTCACTAAGTTCCGGCAACACGGGTGCTTATATGGGTGGCGTCCTCTTCATCAAGCTTAGCCAAACCGAAATCAGAAATTTTAGCATTTAAATCCTTATCAAGGAGCACATTAGTGGCTTTGATATCTCTATGAACAATCTTCAATCTTGATTCTTCATGGAGAAAAGCAAGACCTTTCGCTATTTGGATGCATATCGTGTATCTTGTTGGCCAGTTAAGTTCCAACTGCCATTCTTTAGGCCCTTCAATCCACAAGGTCAACAATAACTCAAAGAAATAATAAGAAAATGTTAATGGGCCTACTGTTCAAACAAACTGGAAGTGTACTTTTAATGGATTGAGATCCTTTTATGTGGAACCCAACGATGCCAATTTTCGTAAAACAGCAGGTCCACTTATATCATTTTATTCAAAACAACGTATTACTATTAAACTTATATCATTTTTGAAATCTTGTTTGCCGTTCCATATTTTTATATGAAACTAAATTGTTTTGAAAACAAAGTGTGTTCGGGTCAACCCATTCAGTTTCGATCAACACAAAAGTCGCTTGTTTTTTACCCGTTCTCTAACGTGTCTCATCTATTCATTTTTGCATCTCTAAGAATGATAAACCTATAATCAATGCAGTTAATGCAGTAAAATATCGGATATCAGTCAAGGTCCAATATATAAGATATAAGTTATCGCGGTGGGATATCGGTAATTTTAATATCATGTAGAATTTATATATGTATAGCAATTTAACACTAACAATTCAGTATACTCTCCCACCATTAACAAATTAACCTTTTGCAACTTGCAAAACACTAACAATTGTAGCAAGTAGGAACTGATTAATACTTAAAACACCAACATTTAACACTAGCGATTAATACTTAAAATATATCACCAATTTTAACTGCATAACTTATAATCCAACATACTATTGATAAACCGATCACTTACCAAACAAAGCACGAGCTAGACTGTTATTTTCCAAGTATTCATACGCTAGCAACAACTGGTTTCCTTCGATACAACATCCGTGCAGTTTCACAAGATTCGGGTGTTGCACAGCGGATATCACACCTAATTCATTCAAGAACTCTCTATTTCCTTGTTTTGATTTGGAGGAAAGTTGTTTCACTGCTATTATGGTGCCATTTGGTAATACTCCCTTCATTATAACACAAAAAGTAAACTTTCAACATTGTAAAAAACATTTTTCAGTATTATGTCATTGAGAAAGAAGCTGTAGAGTACCTTGTAAACAGAGCCAAAACCACCTTCTCCAATCTTATTAGCAACATCGAAATTGTTTGTTGCAATTTTGATTTGCTTCAATGTAAAGGAACCAGTGTTAAGCTCTAGACCATGCAGGTCTACACCGTGCAGATCTGTTGAGCCACAAATGTAATTGAGAACATGTATAAAAAGTCAGGACATAACTACTTAATGAGCACGTTCGTGTAAACGCGACAATTTTAACCCATTATCTATAATCGGGCTGATTGGGGTTGTATTATATATCGAATGGGTCAAATGGTAGGGGTGTTCAAAAAATTCCGGATCCGAAATTCGGATAAAAAATTAGATAATCCGAATTTTTAGATACCCGAAAATTGGTAATCCGAATTTTCAGATATGGATTTCTAAAAATGTCAGGTAATCGGATTTCCCGATATCCAAAAATTAAAGAAAAATAGTAAAGATATATTATATGAGTAATATGTTTAGTTTAGAATATAGTAAAACATAGTAAATAGTTGGATGATATGGATTCATAAATAGTTATTTGTTTTCATTGTTGGAAATTTGGATGATATGGATATCCGATTTTGATTCGCTACCTGAAATTTTCGAATATCCGAAAACCAGATAACCTGATCTTGAATAACCCAGTCAAATGGTTTAAGGAGTGAAGAGGTCAAAAGTCACCCAAACTCTACTTTTGATGCATACAAATAACCTGTTGAACTTGACACCTCTAGAGTACCAGGTTGATATGTAAATAAATACCTAGTTCAGGATCTCTGCAACGTAAACAACCCCACCACCATAAAAGTCCTAAAATTAGGATGATGGCACAAATAGCTCCAATCACAATCCCAGCCACAATTCCTCCCGACACATCGTTTCCATTTTCCTGCGATTCACTTTGTGTAACCTCGTAATCTGAATGATTAAGATATACAAAGATTGAAACAATAAGCTTGTTGTTTGGTTCTTTTTCGTAAACAATTTCTCCCAATATTCTCTAGCGTTCTAACAATTTCATAAAATATGATAACTTTGTAATCAACTTAATGAAGTTGGAGGTAATTTCTAGTTGTCAGAAAAACTTATAATTGCTGAAAGTTGTAAATAAACTAAATGAAGATATAGTTAAATATGGTAAGTTATCAATTAACAACTAAAATGACAAATTGGATAGTTAAAGTGGATAAAAAAAACAACACAAAAACTAATCTCTTTATCTTTTGCGATGGAATCGGGGTCTCCTAGGAAACAATCTCTTTATCTTTTGCGATGGAGGTATGGTTTGCCTACATCCCTTGCTAGAGTGTATGTAAGAACGCTGATCGGTTCTCAAAAAACTAATCTTTTTCGGTAAGTTAAAAGGACGACGAGTGGTCTCCGAATACTCAAAGAGAAGGACCCACCCGGAATCAAGACCTAATATGCATGATATTAGGGCTAATTACTAGAGTCCATAGTTTCAATTAATCATGCAACTAGTTGGGTTGAACATATATAATTACTTTAAGTTTAAGTTGACTGCTGGTGATATGAACTTGAAACCTATAGATTAAACATGGTTTAATCTAAGTCATCATACTTAAGGAAATCTACCATAATTGTCATAAACAATACACACTCCAAATCATGAATATTCGATAAAATCAGCAAACACAATAAGGAGTTGGTTATAACTTACTTGGATCCACAGAAATAGCTGAAATAAGAGGACCATAACTTCCTCGGGTTGGGATATTTATTGTTCCTTTTCCAGCCCAATTGAGACGGATTTTCAAACTACTTGTAACATTTACGGTATAAGTTCTCACAATCGCTTTCCCGACCCCACCTGCTCTATCACTGATGTCAAAATCCTTCTCCATCACCACATCCTAACACAATACCAACCATTTACAATTGATAAAATAAAAAAAAACCATTTACTTTTTATATATTACTTATTTACGAAGACTCAAGCGCGTAAGTTGGATGTAGCAGAAATGAGGATGCTAAGGTGGACGTGCTGGCACATTAGGTTGGATAAGATAAGAAATGAGATCTTTAGGGAACGTCTGGGGGTAGCTAGTATATCGGACAAGATAAAGGAGGGGAGGTTGAGATGGTATGGGCACGTTAAGAGGAGACATGTGACGGCCACAGTTAGAACCGTAGAAACTATAACTTTGAAGGGGAGGAAGAGTAGAGGTAGACCAAAATTGACTTGGGAGGAGCAAATTCGGCAGGATTTGTTACACTTGCATCTCTCCGAGAACATGGTTGATGATAGGAATTTGTGGAGACGTAGGATTAGGGTCGAATTTTAGGAGTAGGGTTTAGTTTATTTTTTTGCATGTTATGGCTTATTTATGTGTCTAGTTGATGTGGTACTTGTTGTTAAAAGTTGATTCACAAGACACTGAATTGAGGTATGTATTTCTGTATATTTCATTACAAGAAAGGTATAGAATTTATACATAAAAACCGTAATCTAAACATAGAAGACAGCTTGGTTTACGGCTGGATTTACAGCTGATTACCAGCTGTCTTCAATCCTGCTAATCTTAACAGCTGATTACTAGTTGTGTTTGACCCGGTAACTTGGGAGATGATGCTTGACTGATCCCGTAATCTTTTATTTTTCAACACTCCCCCTCAAGTTGAATAGTTGGATTTCCAAATTTCAACTTGCCCAAACAATCGCTGAAAATTTTCCCGTTAACTGCTTTTGTTAGAATGTCAGCAAGCTGATCCTTTGATCGAACGAATGGTAGTTCAATCGTTCCATCTTCCAATTTTTCTTTGATGAAGTTTCTATCAACCTCCACGTGTTTAGTTCGATCATGTTGTACTGGGTTTTCTGAAATCTGAATTGCAGCTTTATTATCACACATAATCTTACTTGTTTCTTTTGACGGAAAACCAATCTCAGCTAAGAGTCTCCGCATCCACATGGCTTCTGTTAAACCTCGAGCTATACCTCTAAATTCGGCTTCTGCACTTGAAAGAGCAACCACCTTTTGTTTTTTACTTCTCCAAGTAACAAGATTCCCTCCAACTAAAGTGAAGTAGCCTGTTGTTGATCTCCGATTTCCCTTATCCCATGCCCAGTCTGCATCGGTATAGATTTGAACATTTAGGTGTCCATGTGATTGAAACAGGACTCCATGACCCACTGTTCCTTTGAGATATCTAATAATTCTCCAAACTGCTTCCATATGTGACTGTTGAGGTTGGTGCATGAACTGACTTACTACCCCTACAGCATAGGCGATGTCTGGACGAGTGTGTGAGAGATATATTAGTTTTCCCACCAGCCGTTGGTATCTTTCTTTATTTGCTAATTTTGCTCCTTCTTCCATGTAAAGCTTTTGGTTTACACTCATAGGAGTATCTGCTGGTTTGCAATCGATCATTCCAATTTCTGCCAACAGGTCTAAGACATACTTCTTTTGACTAATGAAGATTCCTTGTTTCGACCTTAGTACTTCAATACCGAGGAAATACTTAAGTCTGCCCAAATCTTTCATTTCAAATTCAGCAAACAAGTTTTCCTTGAGTTTTACCATTTCTTCTTTATCGTTCCCTGTAATGATCATATCATCTACATAGATGATTAGGCAGGTTACGAATTTTCCTCTTTTTTTGAGAAACAGAGTATGATCGGCATTACTCTGTTTATATCCAAATTTTTTCATAGCTATCGTAAATCTGCCAAACCAAGCCCGGGGAGATTGCTTCAAACCATAAAGAGACTTCTTCAGACGGCAAACTTCTCCAGTTTTGAAATCTTTTGTGAATCCTGGAGGAGCATCCATAAATACCTATTCGTCTAGGTCTCCGTGTAAAAAGGCATTTTTTACGTCAAACTGTTGAAGTGGCCATCCTTCATTTGCAGCTATCGAAAAAAGAACCCTGATTGTGTTCATTTTTGCAACCGGGGAGTATGTTTCAGCATAGTCAATCCCATATGTCTGGGTATACCCTTTTGCTACCAGTCGGGCTTTATATCTTTCAATTGTACCATCTGGTTTATACTTAACCGTATAGACCCAACGACACCCTACGGATTTCTTTCCCAATGGGAGAGTACACTTTTCCCAAGTATTGCTTTTGATTAGGGCTTCCATTTCTGTTTTCATCGCTTCCTTCCAATGTTTAGACTTTAAGGCTTGATCCACGTTCGTAGGAGTTTCTTCGGAATAAACAGATGAGATAAATGCTTTGGCTTCCTTAGTGAAATTTCCATCGGCCACACTAGCTATAGGATAGCTAGATCTTCTTGGTTCTTTTTCGGGAGAATACCGTTTCGGAGGAACCCCTCTGTTTGTTCTAGGGGGTAACTTGCAACCGGGGAGAATGTTTCAGCATAGTCAATCCCATATGTCTGGGTATACCCTTTTGCTACCAGTCGGGCTTTATATCTTTCAATTGTACCATCTGGTTTATACTTAACCGTATAGACCCAACGACACCCTACGGATTTCTTTCCCAATGGGAGAGTACACTTTTCCCAAGTATTGCTTTTGATTAGGGCTTCCATTTCTGTTTTCATCGCTTCCTTCCAATGTTTAGACTTTAAGGCTTGATCCACGTTCGTAGGAGTTTCTTCGGAATAAACAGATGAGATAAATGCTTTGGCTTCCTTAGTGAAATTTCCATCGGCCACACTAGCTATAGGATAGCTAGATCTTCTTGGTTCTTTTTCGGGAGAATACCGTTTCGGAGGAACCCCTCTGTTTGTTCTAGGGGGTAACACATATCTTGATGGTGGTTCTCCTTGTCTGGATTCATCTGCCTGCAAATTTTCAGTTTGTTCTGTGGCAGTTTCATGGTTAGAAGTATTGGTATCCTCAGAGTCATTAGAAACTTCAAAAGTACCACCAGACTGAATAGGATGAGTATCACTTACCTCGGACACCAGGTTAGGAGGAACATTAGGACCGTCAGTGGCACTGAAATTGGACTCTGGTGACTCTGTGGTTGGTGACTCTGGTGACTCTGTGGTTGGTGACTCTGTAGTTGGTACATAGGGAACATATTCCAACCAGCTTAGTGTGTCTAAACATTCCTTCTCCCCCTGACCACTGAGTTGGGAATTGTAGTAATACTCGGTTTCAAGAAAGTCATAGTTTATTGTGGTGAACATATGACGTGTTTTTGGATTATAACATCTGTATCCCTTTTGATTCATTCCATACCCGACAAAGACACATTTTACAGCACAAGGGTCAAGTTTGGTTCGATCTGATTTAGGTATGTGAACAAAGGAAGTACATCCAAAGATTCGTGGTTGAAGAGTGAGAACTGAGGGTAGTTTGAAGAATTTTGAAAGGGTGTGTAACGGAGTGTTAAGCTTTAGGATTTTTGTTGGGAGTCGGTTGAGAAGATAGGTAGCAGTAGCAAGGGCTTCAGGCCAAAAATATTTCGGGACCTGGGATTCAATTAGGAGAGCTCGTGTCATTTCTAGCAAAATGCGATTTTTTCTTTCGGCGACACCGTTTTGTTCTGGGGTGTTTGGGCATGTAGTTTGGTGGATTATTCCCTTGTCTTGGAAAAAGGATTTAAACAAGGTATTAACAAACTCACCGCCATTATCAGATCGGAATATTTGGATGTTTGTTTGAAATTGGGTTTGGATCATGGCGTAAAACTAGTGAATTTTTCAAACACTTCAGATTTGTTTTTCAAAAAATAAACCCAGGTCATTCGGGTACAATCATCAACGAACATCACAAAGTACCGAAGGTTTTTCCCCCCAAGAACTGGGGCAGGACCCCATACGTCAGAATGGATTAATGAAAACGGCAAAGCAGTCTTAGTGTTATTGGGTTTAAACGTCTTTCTATGGCTTTTTGCTAAAACACATGTTTCACAATGTGACATAGAATTAACTGGAAATAGTTTTGGAAATAAGATATGCGAATAACTTGTAGAGGGATGACCTAATCTTCGGTGCCATAGCCAAGCTTCCCGTTCCGATGTCCCATGAGTCAGCATCACAGCACCACTTTGAGTCACCTCATCCACATAGTACAACCCTTGATTTTCAGTGCCACGCCCAATGATCACTCCCGTCCTGATATCCTGTAAAATACAAAACGTAGGGTACATTAGGACAATACAGTTGAGTTCCTTCGTGACATGGCTGATGGAAAGCAGCTTATGTGATAACGAAGGAACATAGAGGCAATTAGAGATTTTTATTGTGGGTGAAATCTCAATAGTTCCTCCCGATTTTACATCCATTATTCCTCCGTTTGCCGTTTGAATATGTGTTTTTTCTGGTTTGGTTGTTGAAATAATATCCGATAGCTCATAAGTCATTGTATCGGTCGCACCACAATCGAAAATCCATGTTTTTTGTTTTTTGTGATGTTTGTGGGCTATATTGGCATTTCCTTTATTTTCAGGGACTAAATGCACAATATTTGTTTCTTTATATGTTGTGTGTGACCGAGGGTTTTGTTGCGCCCCACACTTATTTTCAGGGACTATCTTCGCAATATTTGTTTCTTTATCATCTGTGTGTGACCTAGGGTTTGGTTGCGCCCCAAACCCTTTACCTGTTGCAGTGTTATCTTCTTCTTCATCTCCTTTGGCCATTCCGCCGAACCCTGATCTGCTCCGGTTTTCATCTCTGGTGATATCTCGGCTGGTGCTAGATGACTTCCCCTTTTCCGTAGTCTTTGTGCCTTTCTTCTGACCATCAGACCACCATTCAGGATACCCAACGAGTTTGAAACATTGTTCCCGGGTATGTTTCGTCATACCACAATGGTCACATTTGAGATGAGTTTTGTCATCTCTGCTTACGGATCCAGTTCTTCTTCCGTCAAACCGTCGGAGCCCTTTCGATGCAAGTCCTGCCCCTTCTATTTCTGTGGCTATTAGACCTGCTGCGATGCCCTGTGCGTCATTGAGAGGTGTTCCGAGAAGTTTTTGGTGAGCAGCCTCCTTGCGGACAGTGGCATATGCGGCTTCTGCAGTCGGAAGTGGTTCCGACCGGAGTATTTCCCTTTTTATGGGGTCATACTTCCGGTCAAGGGCATTTAAGAACTGGAAGAGTTTTTGCTCAGTTCGGATTCTGGAGTAGGTTTGAATATCCGTTGAACAAGTCATCGGATTCGGATCAATGCGGTCGATTTCTCCCCATATGCCTTGGAGGGTGATCCACAATTCTTCGAGAGAAGTATTGTTCTGTTTGATGTCATTTGCTTTGACATGAAGATTAAAGGTTTGGAGCTTGTCACGCCCACTGCTATATGTTATAGCCAGAGCATCCCACAGCGATTTTGCTGTCGGAAATTCGGTTAGATTGCTGGCGAGGGTTGGTTCGATGTTTTGTATGAGCCATGAGAAGACGACTAGGTCGTCCTGTTCCCATTGCTCATATTCTTCATTGGTTTGGTTCGGTGGGTTGGTTGATAAATGGTTTAGAAGGATTTTTGATTTACCGCCTATGGCTACCCTCATCATCCGGGTCCATAAGGCATAATTCTGGCTGTTGAGCTTGAGGTTTATTTGAAGGTTATTTGACATTTTTGGGTTTCGGTTTTGTGGGTTGAGGCCATTCTTGAGCAGATTGGCGATTTGTATTGATAGATCTTCTCCCAAGTTACCGGCTTCGGCCATGGCAGCTTGGTTGAGAGGATGATTGGTTTGGATGAGCAAGGTAAATGATGAACAGGTCAAGAACGACACTGCTCTGATACCATGTTAAAAGTTGATTCACAAGACACTGAATTGAGGTATGTATTTCTGTATATTTCATTACAAGAAAGGTATAGAATTTATACATAAAAACCGTAATCTAAACATAGAAGACAGCTTGGTTTACGGCTGGATTTACAGCTGATTACCAGCTGTCTTCAATCATGCTAATCTTAACAGCTGATTACTAGTTGTGTTTGACCCGGTAACTTGGGAGATGATGCTTGACTGATCCCGTAATCTTTTATTTTTCAACACTTGTTCATGTTATATGTGTAAAATAGAAGGGCGTGTGTACTTATTCATGTTATATGTGTAAAACAGGATTATGTGTGTGGTTTTTTTTTTCTTCTGAGTTGGGATTCACTGAAGTAGGCTCTCTATCCTTTTGGATTAAGGTAAGACTTGCCTACATCTTACCTCAGACCCTACAAATAGCATGGCTTGAGTGGGATTTTAATGGGTATGTTGTTGTTGTATATTAGTTATTTATGAGAACTGACCTGAATGTAGATATCAAATACACGCCTCCCGAGGCTGCTAAACCTTGTATCATCAGTAAAAACAATCTCGGAAAAGTGAAGGCTGACGTTGTAGCTTCCATTACGCATGCAGTAACCATAATAAGTCAAAGATATGGCCGAGGTTCGTGCATTCATGTACAATTCAGAGGTGTTCACCGGGACCCCAGAACGACTTGTCAAAATATAACTGTCAGGGTTATCATCATCCAAGAAGTGACCAGTATTGCTAAATCCCCATCGATTATCAGTTGAAGAGAAATGCGAAGCCCCGCCTGCGTCCAAGTCACCTTCATATACGTTATTTTCAACCGATACTCCGTTTCCACCGCAGTTGATATACAAGGAGGTTGAAGCTGATCGAAAACAGTTGTCATAAAAAGAACATCGTCAACGAATCGTAAAATAACGTGACACGGATCGATAAACCTATAGATTAGTGTTTAAACGCGTTCAAGATGGAAGTTTCGATAAAGATAAACAAATTCGATATGAATTTCGACATTATAACGACGTCATCACAGATTTATTCAGTACCAAAAGAGTTTACATTGTTTAAGCACCGGGAGAGAACAAGCACATTCAATCTCCTCTCAAAAACTTAATGGTTCAAGCGCATGACACCTCTATTCATAGCCTATGACTCATGCGTTTGGGAGCTTCAAACGCATGGCTCTTGCGTTTGACCCTTTAAACGCACGGACTCATACGTTTAACATTACTAAACGTATGTCCATCTGTCAACCGCATCACTCATACGTTAGAGTTATTCATGCATTTAAACTCACTAATTCAAACATATACAATACAAACTTTATCTAACTTATTCGCACAAATTAGGACACAAATATGCCTTAACAAATCATGTATAAACTTAATCACATCAAACATGTCACAAAATTTCATCAACATATGAGAAACAATGTGTAATTTAACTTACATGTACGACAAACTTCGTTCCCCAAGCACGAGACCTCCTTACTGGTAAAATAGTAGACACAAGAAAGCATGCCACAAATAAATAAACATGGATGTATTTTATCTAGAAAAATAATGAGTAAAATGCCATTTTCGTCCTTAAGGTTTGGCCACTTTTGCGATTTTCGTGCAAAGGTTTGTTTTTCCGTATATGGATCCAAAAGGTTTGAAATCTTGTCATTTCCATCCAACTCGTTAACTCCATCCATTTTTCTTCGTTAAAATGCGGGGCATTTCTGTCTTTTTAGACACTTTTTATTAAAATAAAAAACACTATAATGAATAAAGATCCACTTCTGTTGACTTTCTTCCCACCCAAAAATCATCACAGAAAAATGTCAAAAAGACAAAAATACTCCTGACTTAACATTAAAAAATGGACGGTGTTAACGATTTGGATGAAAATGGCAAGATATCAAACCTTTTACATTCAGATGCGGAAAACCAAACCTTTGGACGAGAGTTGCTAAACTGGCCAAACCTCATGAACGAAAATAATATTTTACTCAAAAGTAATTCATGGCAGAGAAACTTACGATGCGTTATCCGTTGAAAAGGAGGCAAACAAGTTTCTACAAGAAACAAAAAAAGAAGCATTAGCTGGTAGAATAATAAACACTTACAAGTTAACCATTAAGACGGTTAAAGAATGATAGCTTCAAGAAAGAAGAAAATGATCTTACGTATCCCGAATCTGACACCTTAAGTTACTTGAGGTTTGAGATGTGAAATTGTTGTATGACAGATCACTGCAAGGAAAATCCAATTTTAGTTTTTTTTACTTCTAGAAGTGTCAGGGGTTGTTTGGCAGCTTCTGAATGGTTAAGTGCTGAACCAGTAAGATGTCTGAACCATTAAGTGCTGAACTAGCAATAGGTCTGAACCATTAAGAGTCAGTATAATGCTTAACTGTTTAGAGTCAAATGTCTGACCAATTCAAATTATTGGTCTTAATCATTCAGACTCAATATAATGCTTAACCGTTCAGAGGCAAATGTCTTAACTATTCAGACATCTACTAATGAAACAAACAGTCTGAATCATAAAGTGTTGAACCATTAAGAGGCCTAAATCATTAAGAGTCTCATTAAGAGGTAAACAAACAGCCCTTACAGTAGATAAACTTACATAACATCTCCTGAAGTGAGCATCCAGTTGGGTACAATTCCGGATAGTGAGTTTCCAGTAAGATAGCTAAAAATTTAAACTAACAAGTTAATATTACAGTTATATTGAGATATGACAATACATTAGAACGAGATGCTTACATGTAGTCGGTTTTCCTTAGATCAATGAACCGATCAGGAATGGTACCGTTAAGCTTGTTAAAGCTAAAGTCTCTGGAATAGCAACATAAACAATAAGTGTATGAAATATGATAATATTGTAACTAAATAATATTAGGGAAAAGTAAGAATTACTAACAAGACTTTCAACTCGCTTGAAGCAAGAGAATCCGGTAACTTGCCGAATAAATTGCAATTCCTCAAGATCCTAGCAAGATTAAATTTACGATAAGTTAAGTGAAGAAACCGACCGGTAAAAGAAGAAATCCAGTTACTCACAAGTTCTTGAATAATGTTGTGTTACTAAAAGGCGGAAAAAGGGTGTCTGGTCCTCCCAAGTCGCTAACTCTCCTGCGTTTATTGACTTAGTCAACACAAACATTTAACCAAAGTTGCAAGCGAAATAAAGACTGTATAAGAGATGTTACTGACAAGTCTGTCAGGCTTTCCAAGAGAGTAATGCTAGAAGGTATCGGTCCCTCCAATCCACTGGCCTGAATCCTTCTGTTATTGAAACAATAAGAAAATGCGCTGCGTATGAGTCATGCACTGCATATGACATGATGCTATTACATACTCAAACACAAAACACAAACACTACTCACAAGGTTTGGAGGCGTCTCCATTGCCCAATGTACTCGGGGATCTTGCCAGAGAAATTGTTACCGCCAATCCGACTGTAATAAGAAACAAAAATAAAAGTCATGTTGTATAACGTTTGTCAATATATTGAAATTCAGTTTGGTAGAGCTCACAATTCGCTGAGGGTGGTCAGATTTGCGAACGATGCAGGCAACGTCCCAGTAAAATAGTTGGAGTTCAGAAACCTACGATTAAAAATGGAACAAACGTATATAAGTTGACAGGATAACAAGATATAGAGATCACCAAATAACAATTCCAAGAAAATCCAACAAGTCTTACAATCTGTCAATGCTTGAAAGATTCCCAAGCTCCTCAGGTATTATTCCAGACATCATATTGTCCTCTATAGTTCTAATCAACAACAGAAGTTAAAACAAAAACAACAAAAAGAAGTTATATATGTTATAGTTAAAGTAAGTTTAAAAAGAAACTTACAAAGTTGTCAATGTGCTTATGTTCCCGAGCTCCTTCGGGATTGATCCAGTTAAACGGTTCCCGATCAGAGTACTGCAAAATAGTACTAAATGAAGTTCCGATAACAAATCGACACTTAAAGATTATAAATAAAGAAAGAGGTACATGTTTAAAATTCGCGGCATGGAACCCCATGCTGGAGGGATGGTACCGTTGAGATAGTTGCGAGCTAAGTCTCTGTAAGAATGAAATACACAAATCAACTGCTAAATACAAACATTACAAGTCATGATATTGATAACCAGAACAAGTTTTAGGACTAGGAGTGTACAGATTCAGAAGGTTAGGAAGATTGGTGAATTCAGAAGGGAGAATGCCGGCTAAGCTTTGTCCTTTAAGGCTTCTGTATCTCATACAAACATCAAAATTAATAATAATTTACTTTTAAGGTTAGGAAAAATAAATGGCATTGAGCGTCTTCAATGCACTTAGGGGCTGTTTGGCAACTTCTGAATGGGTAAGTGCTGAACCAGTAAGAGGTCTGAACCATTAAGTGCTGAACCAATAAGAGGTCTGAACCATTAAGAGCTAGTATAATGCTTAACCGTTCAGAAGCAAATGTTTGATCAATTCAGATAAGAGGTTTTAACCATTCAGACTCGGTATAATGCCTAACCATTAAGTGCTGAACCGGTAAGAGGTGTGAACCATTAGAGCCTCATTAAGAGCTAAAAAATAGCCCGTTAATTGAGTTTTTATATTCTGAATCGAAACTGTTTAACTGGTCTGTTTGAATATCCAGACTTGAAACTAATCTGCAACACACTAGAGTCTGCTGAAAACTCGCGCGCGCACGCACGAGAGCTGATTCGCCAGTCCGCACGCCACTCAATGGTTGAACACGCTGGTCTGCGCCATCCGCTACACAAGCGCGCCACATAGAGCCTTCTTCATATGCCACGCGCGCCATCTGGAACCCGCCACGCAGACCAGAACGCCACATGGTCATTCGCCATCTCATCCGCTTCTCGCGCCATGGCACATCATCCACGTACACATGGACCTACCACCTGATCCTCACCACCTTTCCGGCAAGAGAGTGTGCAAATTGCGCTACACTGCGCCCACGTCATGTGCGAATGCGAGTTAGGGTGCTTCGTACACCTTTGCGAATCCACTGGGTGTGAGATGCTATAGAATGATGGGGAAGGAGGCTTCCATATATATAAGACAGGGAAGGAGGCTTCCATATATATAAGACACCCCTTTTTCTTTCCCTCCTGACAAGTTCCACTTTTCCCACTCCTTTTCCATTCCATTTTCTAGCTTTCCTTAGTTCATGTCTCAACTTTGGGCATCGATATCTCAATAATCTTAGCTCCAATTTGGACGTGGTTTGGTTCGTTGTAAAGCTCCATTACAGCGTAGATAACAAACCCACAAAATAATACTTATATTAACCAAAGTATAATATAAATATATTTGTCCAAAGTTTGTGAAGATTACACATTTACACTTAATGAAAATGCACACATTTCCATCCATTTTTTCCAACAAATCCCACATAGCAAAGCTATTGGTAGGATCTGGGAGGGTGGGATGTAGACAAACCTTACATCTATCCTTAGAATTAGAGAGAACGCTTCCAGAGAGACCCCGACACCAAGATAAATACCAAATAAACAAAAAGTACTAAAATAGAGAATATAGAAAATTATCAATATCCGATAGAACTAAAATATAGAATATAGAAAACTATCAATATCCGACAAAAAAGGTGAAAGATTATTAATCCCTATTTATGGTAAAAACACAAATTACAAAACTATTAATCCCTATGTATCCTAAACATTGCTTGATCACCAAATAATGACTCCTAACTAGATTAACATACCAACTAAACATCACATTAATAAACAATTAAATAGTATATTCAAATTAACTCTATCAAGATTAAAACCAACAAAAAATCTAATTTTCTGAAGCATAAACTTCTGGATCATCAAAAATCAATAAATTTGCATCGAGACTGCCTGACTTGCCAAATCTAATAAACAATTATGATTACCCTAAATGGTGAGTGAGTTCGGATAACGATTGATGAAGTAATTAACTGGATCAGTTCAAATAACCAGTTAATTACGGAACTGTTAAAGTAATTAACCGGATCAGTTAAAAAATAACTGGTTAAAGCATTTTTTTGAAGGGTGACTTTCTAAGTACTGGACCTATTGGTCACCGAGTTCTTGTCAAAGACAATCCCCCGTCAGCCCCGCCTTGAGAACGCGATGTTCGATTGGGCCCCGGCCTCCGCGCAGACTGACCTTCGCCCGGAACCATACTGTCCTCACACGAGAGACTTGCTGGGGTAACAGCTGGGTAAAACCGGGTTGCCCTCCAGATCGAACCATGCCTCGGTAGGAAGCGATCCATCATTGGGACCTCCCCCCCCCCCTCCCCCCCACAAATGCAACTCCCAAAGGAGGAACCGGCCCAACCCACCCCAAGGGAACCAACTGGGCTGGGAGAGGGGATGGTTAAAGCATTAACCGGTAAAAGTTAAAAAGTCAAATTAACCGATATAACCATTTAACCGAACCGATTATTAAAATTAACTGGTTTGTGCAACTCTAGAACTTAGTCTCCATTTTCCAACCGTTAATTGGTTGTAAGAGGAATTGTGGGCCAGACACTCGATTTAAACAGCCTGCTTGAAGAGTTGAAGTTCTTCTACTCAAGCCCACATGTGGGCCCAGTTCGACTGAAAGCAGGCCTCCACTTGTGGCCTATCATTTTTCGCTTAAATCCAGTCTCGACTATGGACTCTGGAGCTTAATTTTGTGGGTTTTAATTCCAAGTCACAACTGAACTCGCCTCGGTAGCTCTTTTGTTTGGCGGTGTAGGCGTTCGTGTTGGCAACAACGAGTAGGTGGTGGTAGGGGTGTTCTTCGGGTTTCTCGGGTTTTTTAATAAAAAAAGTGACCCGATAATCATTTCATTTAAAGTTCTGGTTGTTCAGTTATGGGTTATTTGGGCCAGGTTGTTCGGTTTTGGGTTTAAATGTAAAATTAAAAAAAGAATATTTTTTTCATCAAATATATCATGTTGTTAGAAAAATATCATCACAATTCAAACATCATCTAATTATAGTATGATAATATTTAAAAGTCTTAAAACTTAATATTTCAAATAGAAAACACTCCAAATCAAAGGGTTGAGTTATAATACAAAGGAGTTTAAAAATAAGAAGTGTAAGAAACCAGCATAGAACCATAACAGAAAAAAACATACACATGCAAAAAACCTAAATCCCCACACCCACCCTCACCCCCACCACCACCCAAAAACCTAAACCCCCCACCTCAAAAAAAAAAAAAACACAAACAACTATACCTTACCAAAAACCTACCCCCCAACCCCCCCCCCCCCCCCCCCCCCCCAAAAAAAAAGAACTAAAAAACACACAACTTTTTAAAAAAAAAAACCTATTTTTCATGACGAAAGTAGTGATTTTTTTATAAAAAATAAATAAAAAAATTTGTGTTTTTTAGATTTTTTTTAATTTTTTGTGGTTGTGTTCACATTGGACTATAATCTTCTTACCCTTCTTACCTATCTTACCATTTGTATTTGATCCTTATCCCCAAATCAAATCACATATATAAAAAAGACAATTAAAGTTCGGGTTTGTTCGGGTCAGGTTGTTCAGGTTTTTTGTTGAGAAAAGGTGACCCAATAACCGGCCCATTTAGGGTTCGAGTTGGTCGGGTTTTTGTTATTCAGGTTCGGATTTTTTGGTTATTCTCTAATTCGGGTTCAGGCGACTTCGAAGTCAGGTCGATTTTGGATTTCGGATAAAAAAAGGACAACCTTAAGTGGTGGAGACAAACAATGATCGTGTGAGGTGCTAACTTATGTGGACTCCTTTTAGGCAAACACATGTTATAACATTGCCCGTTTTGACCTTGACTAATTTGAGGTGACCAAATCTACAAGTAGACATTTTTTTTGTGTCCATATAGATTGTAAAGTTCTTTTTAGCCTATTTACAAAAATATGATCATTCAAATTTTCATTAGGGAGTGTTCTAATAGCTCGTGACTCGAAACTCATTTGGAAAAAAGCTCGGTTGTAACCAAGCTGAGCCGAGCCATGGTTGATTCACTTACACTAATCTCAACCTTTAAAAGTTCACAACCTAAGTAAAAATGATTCAACAATTTAAAGTCAACTCTCCATCGATATTTGATCAAAACCAAGCCAAACTAAGCTAAGCTAGTTATTTAAAACCTGAGTTAAACCAAGCTGGCTCGGTTAAAAATTGAGTTGTGCTTAAGCTCAAATTTTCAGCTCAATTTAAAATTGAAAAGCTCGGCTCGGCTCTACTCGTAACCAACCCTGACCCTGAGGATAAACTACTTGGGAAAGAACAAAACAACATGCAGGTACAAGTCAACAAACTATATTAAAAGTTTCTAATTGGACTCTTAAAAAGGATAAACATTGGTTATAAAAATCCCGATTAGCATCGTCAATTAATTTCTAGTCTGAGGTTCACCGAGTAACTTTTATCTAATCAGCCAACTAATTAGTAGGTGGTCATTAGTGGTCAAATTAAGTACTAATTGGCAAAAAAATCTGTGGCAGTATAGCAATTTTGGCTAGGTTCTAGACCAAAACCTGTAAATTCCGACAATTATTCCTATCTACTTGAAAATATGGGTACAAAAAGGTGTTAAAACATGTCTGTTAAAAATACATATAAAAATGTGAGTATACACGTATAAAACTAAAAATCATATATAAATCTCAATGCGATCAATCCAGATTAATCCCTAGTCGGTACCCCACCGATCGACTAGCACCTAACGATTCTTACAACAATTCATAAAATCAAATTCGAGTCCCTCAGATTTCAGTTCGATTTTTACTAGATAAAAAGGTAATATGCATCATATCTTAGGTTGACTCAACATAGACAGTTGTAAATTTGATTTTTCTGGAAAATAGGTTGACTCAACATAGACAGCTGTACATTTGATTTTTTTCTGGAATGGCCTTAAGAGGAATTGAACTATAACCAAACCTCCACTTAAAGCTTTGTCCAAATGCATTTTTTGTATATAGTTTTAACATTTTACATATGCATATTGGTGGTGACACTTGCACCACTTAATCTAACCAACAACTTACAACTTCGTCCCGTTACACTTTTTTATGTATATCTAAGATCTAACAAATGCATCATGTCATCGTTAATTGAATAAGTGAGGGAAGAGGATATTACATGCTAACGACATGGCATATGGTGCTGTTTGGTTCTAGGGTGCAAGTGACATTATTCATATATGTTGTATTGCTAATACTATCGCTCCATTCAACACATGGATCTTGTTCGAAATCCCAATCTTTACCCAGCTTTCTTCCAATCTCCCTCAGTACATCCACTGCAAAAAAGTAACTTTTTTAAGTGGATTAACCACGAAGAAATTACGATATAGAATCTTGACGTCATCATATCTTGTAAACTAACCTTCTTCGGATGGAAGACATGTTGTATCAATGGATGCGAAAGCAAAAGGTAGGAATGTAACACAAAGAATTACTACCAACAACATGTTGCTTAGATCAATAAACTAGTGCTTTCCTTATCAAACATATATATAGATGCATGTGTACTTATATTACAACTATCCAAATTTTGAAAAATCATCCTTCGAAGACCAAGACTTGGTGCTAGTCACTCATATGGATTATACAAACAACTTGGTTTTGTCAGCTTTCAATAATACACTACTAGCTAGGTGATAAGAAACTGTGTTTTTTTGACTTTTTGGGTGTGTGATATATTTTTGTTTTTGAGCAGCCAACAAGAACATACTTTATTAAGAAAAAAATGAAACAAGGAACCTTAGCAGGAAACTAAGGACCGCATACAAAGTTTATTTTATACAAATAACATAGGTAAAGAGAAGAAAAAAGTTGCAATTCTTTACTTTTTATTTTACTTTTAACAGTTCCCATTAACTTAACTTATGTAATCAAGGTGTGTGTGTATTATTATTATTATTATTATTATTATTATTATTATTATGGGTAAGGTTATTGTAAAAAAGACTAAAAGTGTGAGAAATGTAAGAAAGAATCTCAGTCATTAGATCTAAATTAATTGAAAAGGGTAATCAAGTAATTTTATCATTGATTTAATTAATTCAAAACATTCCATAAACCGCCACCCTAATTTATAGGAATACCGAATAACACTGCAAACACCATTCAGCACGTATATAACACCATTCAATAAGTATATAACACCATTTTAAAGATCTCTATAAAAACACTACGAATAACACTGCAACAACCATTCAGCGCATATATAACACCATTCAATAATTATATAACAAATTCAATAATTATATAACACCATGAACTGAAACAAAATGAAACATTCGATTGAACGTAATTTTTTTCTGTATATAAGTATAGTAATATGGTACTCATATTAAAGACTAAAAAACACTCGTTATTATGGTGTAATTTTAAAAAAAAAACGAGTTACGTGTAAAAAGTTATTGACGTTTAAAAAATAAAAGGGGAACTTGCATGTGGATTGCATATGACTTTCTAAAATTAAAAATGTTAATTTTACCTTTATACCCTTAATCTAGAAAATTAATTATTTTAATTGTTATACTATTTACAAGATTGCCATCAAGATCTCAACTATTAGATTGAAGATCTAATGGTTTAGATTCTTTCATACCCTTCTCACACTTTGGGCCTTTTTTATAGGATCCTCTACCTTATTATTATTATTATTATTATTTTATTATTTTCCTATTTAAAAAAATCCAAATTTTTAAGCTTTTATGATTCTAATTGTGGTATATTTTACTTTAAAAAACATTGCATATAATATTCTTTGAGGATCATTAGGTATAATAGTGCTTCAATAATTCCTTTACAACAAAGTATCAAAAGAAAGCATTGGTCAAGACTCAAGAGCGCCCTTGGAATGCATCAAAACCATTAAAGCTAACGGTTTGTCAAACTTTACAAGTTTAATATATTGTTAGACCAAACCCAATGCACCGTATTTGCGGATGCATTTGGGTGACATGACAAATAAAGAATGTAATGCTGAATTGAAGGTATACTGCATTTGGATGGAAGCACGCCAGGACATGAGTTTGATGCACATGATATTAAGCCAACGACCTTGACACAATCCGAAAAGAGTGGAACACGACTCGAAAATAACTAGGTTTCAAGTTGGTTAACAGAAGTCTTTTATTAGACTATCCACTATCAATGGTGGATCCATGAATTTTTCTAGTGGGTTCATTGTTCTAGATGCTCAAATTTCATAGAATCGAACGTAAAATTTCTGGATCGGTTTGACGGTTCGAGTTGGGTAAAGTTCATCACATAATAAATGTACAATACAGTAATAAAAAAATAATCATTGTCATTAGATTAAAAAAAACACATAATACAAACACGATCGTCTTTATGAATTATAAAAAAACTAAGTTGTATCTAAAATAAACAAAAATATTGAACAAGGCTTGGTTTATGATAACTTATATAAAAATGTTCATATAAATATACAATCGCCACAATTATAGAATTAAAATTTCATAAAAATTCTATATATTAAGATAATAACATAAAAATTGTCACATCTGTACCATCCAACATATAGGGTGTAAATAGGAGAACAAACATTTTATTTGTTATATGAATCCAAAACTGAAATAAATAGTATCATAGAGATTACAACTCTATAATGTATAAATCTGACTGGATATCAAACAATAAGTATTCATTATATGTATAACCAAGGTATTCAACTCAACTATTCGAGTACTCGGTCTAAGATAACTACTTTGTGTCACCATCTCTCTTCTGTAGATACTCGGTGACACCAGTGATCGGGTAGAGACTGACAGCAGATGTCGAAGAATCGGTGTACGCAAATGGCATTTCCTCCTGTTGATTCTCATTCTCGATCTCAAGTAGCTTCGTCATTTTGTCACGATCCGTTTTAGTCATTGAGCCACTTTGTTCAGCAATAAACGTTTCAGGAACGTTTCGTCCTTCTAGCATGCTAACAACTGATGACATTGTTGGTCTATCGGTTGGAGAGATTGCGGTGCACATAAGAGCCAATTCGATAACAACCATCATCTCCTGGATGTCATATTCTGAACCCAGCTTTGGATCAACAAGATCCATCAATTTACCCTCAGCTTTTAAAGCAATGGCCTAATATATAAAAAAGAGGGGGATAGTGAGGAATTAATGCAGATTTGTAAGTTGGAAAAGGTTCACATAAATCTTGGCAATGTGAACGCTTAAGCCTTAACATGGGTTCAAAGGTACTTCCACTTTAGAAAGGTTTAGGGACTTAATAATATACAAGATATACATTAGTAACGTTTTCAAGTATTCTTGAGGGACTTTAATATACCAAAAATAAGTTGAGGGACTTTTTCATGAAAAATAAAATATAGAGTAAATTACACAAATTGTCGGGTGATTCTATTTACACTCAAGTGATGTGACATCAATATATTCATATTTATATTTTTCTTGTATAACTTCCGATATATAATGTTATGTTAAAAATCGAATATGTTTTTGTGATGTACTTATTTTTATCTAGTTTTGATATATATTTTATAAAAAACAAATATAAATATAACGACTTATAAAACGTAATATTTGATACGACTCCGTTTTTTATAAAAATTTATAATCAAAACATAGATAAAAATAAGCATATCGCATAACCATATTCTTTATTTGATAAAAAAATATATATCGAAAGTTATAAAAGAAAAACACAAATATAAAATTTTTAATGTCACATCATTGGTACAAATAGCAAAAAGAAAGTGAGTGTAAATAGTAGGACCCCAAATTGTCTTTTATTTATATACTAAATTACACTATTCGTCTTTAAAAAAACACGCAAAAAAGCTAATTGATGTTAACTTTTAAGTTAACTTTAAGGTAAAATGATTATTTTGTACAAAAGACATAATCAGAAGTTTATTTATAAAGGACATAACCTGTTTGTACTATGTTTTTGCATACAATGTAATTTTTTATACTATGTTTTTATATAAACCGTTGGTGTGATCAAGTTATTTTTTTTTATCCCTTTTACAATTATTATATGTTATTCGAACAAAATCTACACCAACATATGGAGAAATAAGCATGTCGGTAGCGCATTACGACAATCGTTTAAACATAGATAAAAAATATGCCGCAATGTTGTATTTTGAGGTGTACGTCGAACATTTTATAACACTCTAAAATAACCAGCTGCTTTAGAAATGACGTTACAAAATTTCAAAATTTTATAGAACATCAGAGTTTAAACCCACCCATCGTAACCGCATGACCGATGTGCTTTTTTTTAATATTTTGGTGTAAATTTCATTCGAATAACACATAATAAATTGAAAAAAGTGATAAAAAATAATTCGATCACACTAATAATTTATATTAAAAACATAGTATAAAAATAGATTATTTGTAAAATTATAAAAAGGAAATAATTTAATCAAACAAACGATAATAAATAACTTATAAAAAACATATATTTTTTAGAAAGTTAATTAATGAAATAAGAATAATTTTATAATAATTGATAAAACAAATAAATTGAAAAGAAAGAAATTAAAATAAAAGAACTTAAGTAAATTATAATTTATGTTTTTGCAAAATAAACATTTTACCTCTGTTAGCATAAAGGACAAAGAACGTGCAAAATTGATATTTACATGCTTTTAAAGTTACAGGATAAAGAATGCAAATTAATACATTATAAAAGGATAATTTGTGTAAGTTACTCTAAAATATACATTGGCTTCTATTGTATAACCTTTTTTTTTCATAACTTTATTTTATAAACTAACTATTTATACAATAAAAAAAGTGTTGAGCACGATAGGTATGAACCTTAGTTAAAAAAATTTAAGCATTTTGCCACGCAGAGCCGTCGCTAAGGATTTAAGTGCCTTGGTCGAGCCGAAAAAAAAGTCCTTCTGCCTAACTAATAATATAAACTATTTTTTAAACGACGATTAACTTTATATAATAAACATATCAAAAATACAGGGTTGCTAAGTTCATTAGTTTCTATTGTGTCAAATAACTTAAAACTCCATATAAAGTTCATCACATCAATATCCAATTTTTTTTAACTTTATTCATTAGATGTTTGGATAATGGACATGGATCAAAATAAGACTAATGGACCCAATATGTTATAAGATTTAAGATATGAATAAAAATAAAATTATTTGGACGCAATAAGTTGTAAGATTAATTTTTTTTTACATAAATGGTCTAATAAATTACATTAGATAGATGTTTGGGTAATGGATATGGATCAAAATATGAATAGTGGGCCCAATATGTAATAAGATTTTAGATTTGGATAAAAATAAAATTAACTAGGCCTAATAAGTTGTAACTTTAAATTTTTATAGAGAGGGTCCAATATTTTTTTGTTTCATTCTTTCAAAAATTATATATATATATATATATATATAATATATATATATATATATATAGGATTAGGATCAAGGGAAAACCTTTACGAGTTGTGAGAACTTAGAGAACTCGGCATTTCTGTGCGATTTTCGACCCCATTTTTTCACACCCCTAGATAAAAATGTTAGAAAAGACTGCCGTAAAAAATATATAAAAAATTCTCGAAGTGGTATTTTTCGGCCATTTACAGCGGCTGTAAAAAGGTGATGACATCAGCATGACATCACCTTTTACAGCATTTACGGTTGTCTTAAATGAAAAAAAAAAACAAGTTTCTTTGTTCTTTTTCTTTTTTGAAAAAGTTGACTTTTTCAGGATTTTTAGTAAATTTTTTTTTTTGAAAAAACCTTTCGTAAGACCGAGTTCTCTAAGTTCTCACAACTCGTATGAGTTTTCATTTTACCCTAACCATATATATATATATATAGGCCCCAGAAAATCGGGCCTCGGCCAGTGGTGTGGCTTGCCCACCCCCTTGGCCGACCCTGTTGCCATCTCTAGGTTCATGTAAGTTACCCGATCGTGAAGAACAAACTGATTCTTTTTTGCCTTGTCAGGAATGTTAGCCACCCCGCTCACAATCTCTAAAAGGACAATTCCATAGCTATAGATATCTGCTTTATCTGTTAGGTAACCACGCATAGCGTATTCGGGAGCCATATATCCACTGAAATGTGTAAAAAAAAGATAGAGATACTTAAAGTGTGATAATGGCATTACATTATAGAAAAAATGGTGTAAAGTAGGGCATAAATGACTCACTAAGTTCCGGCAACACGGGTGCTTATATGGGTGGCGTCCTCTTCATCAAGCTTAGCCAAACCGAAATCAGAAATTTTAGCATTTAAATCCTTATCAAGGAGCACATTAGTGGCTTTGATACCTCTATGAACAATCTTCAATCTTGATTCTTCATGGAGAAAAGCAAGACCTTTCGCTATTTGGATGCATATCGTGTATCTTGTTGGCCAGTTAAGTTCCAACTGCCATTCTTTAGGCCCTTCAATCCACAAGGTCAACAATAACTCAAAGAAATAATAAGAAAATGTTAATGGGCCTACTGTTCAAACAAACTGGAAGTGTACTTTTAATGGATTGAGATCCTTTTATGTGGAACCCAACGATGCCAATTTTCGTAAAACAGCAGGTCCACTTATATCATTTTATTCAAAACAAAGTATTACTATTAAACTTATATCATTTCTGAAATCTTGTTTGCCGTTACATATTTTTATATGAAACTAAATTGTTTTGAAAACAAAGTGTGTTCGGGTCAACCCATTCAGTTTCGATCAACACAAAAGTCGCTTGTTTTTTACCCGTTCTCTAACGTGTCTCATCTATTCATTTTTGCATCTCTAAGAATGATAAACCTATAATCAATGCAGTTAATGCAGTTAATATCATGTAGAATTTATATATGTATAGCAATTTAACACTAACAATTCAGTATACTCTCCACCATTAACAATTAACCTTTTGCAACTTGCAAAACATAACAATTGTAGCAAATAGGAACTGATTAATACTTAAAACACCAACATTTAACACTAGCGATTAACAATTAAGACTTAAAACACTATTAGCAGCAATAAGAAGAAAGACGAATGGTAGAACTAAGAAGAAAGGTAATGATATCGAGAAAATCGGTGATATAGCAGTCAAATATCGGGCAATATCGGCAAATGCCGATAATATCGGTATTATTGGTACGATATTCTTACTGATATTTTACATGGGGACCATAACCAATATAATCCAACATACTATTGATAAACCGATCACTTACCAAACAAAGCACGAGCTAGACTGTTATTTTCCAAGTATTCATACGCTAGCAACAACTGGTTTCCTTCGATACAACATCCGTGCAGTTTCACAAGATTCGGGTGTTGCACAGCGATATCACACCTAATTCATTCAAGAACTCTCTATTTCCTTGTTTTGATTTGGAGGAAAGTTGTTTCACTGCTATTATGGTGCCATTTGGTAATACTCCCTTCATTATAACACAAAAAGTAAACTTTCAACATTGTAAAAAACATTTTTCAGTATTATGTCATTGAGAAAGAAGCTGTAGAGTACCTTGTAAACAGAGCCAAAACCACCTTCTCCAATCTTATTAGCAACATCGAAATTGTTTGTTGCAATTTTGATTTGCTTCAATGTAAAGGAACCCGTGTTAAGCTCTAGACCATGCAGGTCTACACCGTGCAGATCTGTTGAGCCACAAATGTAATTGAGAACATGTATAAAAAGTCAGGACATAACTACTTAATGAGCACGTTCGTGTAAACGCGACAATTTTAACCCATTACCTATAATCGGGCTGATTGGGGTTGTATTATATATCGAATGGGTCAAATGGTAGGGGTGTTCAAAAAATTCCGGATCCGAAATTCGGATAAAAAATTAGATAATCCGAATTTTTAGATACCCGAAAATTGGTAATCCGAATTTTCGATATGGATTTCTAAAAATGTCAGGTAATCGGATTTCCCGATATCCAAAAATTAAAGAAAAATAGTAAAGATATATTATATGAGTAATATGTTTAGTTTAGAATATAGTAAAACATAGTAAATAGTTGGATGATATGGATTCATAAATAGTTATTTGTTTTCATTGTTGGAAATCTGGAAAACCGAACACATGTTTAGTTTTAATCTATGCGTGATACGGATTTTTGATTTTTATTTATAAATTCAGATATTCGTTTGAATATCCGAATCTGTATCTGAAATTTTGGATATCCGATTTTGATTCGCTACCTGAAATTTTCGAATATCCGAAAACCAGATAACCTGATCTTGAATAACCCAGTCAAATGGTTTAAGGAGTGAAGAGGTCAAAAGTCACCCAAACTCTTCTACTTTTGATGCATACAAATAACCTGTTGAACTTGACACCTCTAGAGTACCAGGTTGATATGTAAATAAATACCTAGTTCAGGATCTCTGCAACGTAAACAACCCCACCACCATAAAAGTCCTAAAATTAGGATGATGGCACAAATAGCTCCAATCACAATCCCAGCCACAATTCCTCCCGACACATCGTTTCCATTTTCCTGCGATTCACTTTGTGTAACCTCGTAATCTGAATGATTAAGATATACAAAGATTGAAACAATAAGCTTGTTGTTTGGTTCTTTTTCGTAAACAATTTCTCCCAATATTCTCTAGCGTTCTAACAATTTCATAAAATATGATAACTTTGTAATCAACTTAATGAAGTTGGAGGTAATTTCTAGTTGTCAGAAAAACTTATAATTGCTGAAAGTTGTAAATAAACTAAATGAAGATATAGTTAAATATGGTAAGTTATCAATTAACAACTAAAATGACAAATTGGATAGTTAAAATGGATAAAAAAAACAACACAAAAACTAAAATCCTGCTATTTACCAGCTATGGAGGTGCCAAAATCAGATAGCGACTTATGAGCGCTTCGCTACGCTATTCGCTATAAGCGCTATTAACAACGACTCTATGATTTTTATCTATTAACCTATGTTTCTTATATACCATTTGTCAAGATATGATTTTGGAATCGGGTCTCCTAGGAAACAATCTCTTTATCTTTTGCGATGGAGGTATGGTTTGCCTACATCCCTTGCTAGAGTGTATGTAAGAACGCTGATCGGTTCTCAAAAACCTAATCTTTTTCGGTAAGTTAAAAGGACGACGAGTGGTCTCCGAATACTCAAAGAGAAGGACCCACCCGGAATCAAGACCTAATATGCATGATATTAGGGGTAATTACTAGAGTCCATAGTTTCAATTAATCATGCAACTAGTTGGGTTGAGCATATATAATTACTTTAAGTTTAAGTTGACTGCTGGTGATATGAACTTGAAACCTATAGATTAAACATGGTTTAATCTAAGTCATCATACTTAAGGAAATCTACCATAATTGTCATAAACAATACACACTCCAAATCATGAATATTCGATAAAATCAGCAAACACAATAAGGAGTTGGTTATAACTTACTTGGATCCACAGAAATAGCTGAAATAAGAGGACCATAACTTCCTCGGGTTGGGATATTTATTGTTCCTTTTCCAGCCCAATTGAGACGGATTTTCAAACTACTTGTAACATTTACGGTATAAGTTCTCACAATCGCTTTCCCGACCCCACCTGCTCTATCACTGATGTCAAAATCCTTCTCCATCACCACATCCTAACACAATACCAACCATTTACAATTGATAAAATAAAAAAAAACCATTTACTTTTTATATATTACTTATTTACGAAGACTCAAGCGCGTAAGTTGGATGTAGCAGAAATGAGGATGCTAAGGTGGATGTGCGGGCACATTAGGTTGGATAAGATAAGAAATGAGATCTTTAGGGAACGTCTGGGGTAGCTAGTATATCGGACAAGATAAAGGAGGGGAGGTTGAGATGGTATGGGCACGTTAAGAGGAGACATGTGACGGCCACAGTTAGAACCGTAGAAACTATAACTTTGGAGGGGAGGAAGAGTAGAGGTAGACCAAAATTGACTTGGGAGGAGCAAATTCGGCAGGATTTGTTACACTTGCATCTCTCCGAGAACATGGTTGATGATAGGAATTTGTGGAGACGTAGGATTAGGGTCGAATTTTAGGAGTAGGGTTTAGTTTATTTTTTTGCATGTTATGGCTTATTTATGTGTCTAGTTGATGTGGTACTTGTTCATGTTATATGTGTAAAACAGAAGGGCGTGTGTATATATGTGTAAAACAGGATTATGTGTGTGGTTTTTTTTTTCTTCTGAGTTGGGGTTCACTAGAAGTAGGCTCTCTATCCTTTTGGATTAAGGTAAGGCTTGCCTACATCTTACCTCAGACCCTACAAATAGCATGGCTTGAGTGAGATTTTACTGGGTATGTTGTATATTTGTTATTTATGAGAACTGACCTGAATGTAGATATCAAATACACGCCTCCCGAGGCTGCTAAACCTTGTATCATCAGTAAAAACAATCTCGGAAAAGTGAAGGCTGACGTTGTAGCTTCCATTACGCATGCAGTAACCATAATAAGTCAAAGATATGGCCGAGGTTCGTGCATTCATGTACAATTCAGAGGTGTTCACCGGGACCCCAGAACGACTTGTCAAAATATAACTGTCAGGGTTATCATCATCCAAGAAGTGACCAGTATTGCTAAATCCCCATCGATTATCAGTTGAAGAGAAATGCGAAGCCCCGCCTGCGTCCAAGTCACCTTCATATACGTTATTTTCAACCGATACTCCGTTTCCACCGCAGTTGATATACAAGGAGGTTGAAGCTGATCGAAAACAGTTGTCATAAAAAGAACATCGTCAACGAATCGTAAAATAACGTGACACGGATCGATAAACCTATAGATTAGTGTTTAAACGCGTTCAAGATGGAAGTTTCGATAAAGATAAACAAATTCGATATGAATTTCGACATTATAACGACGTCATCACAGATTTATTCAGTACCAAAAGAGTTTACATTGTTTAAGCACCGGGAGAGAACAAGCACATTCAATCTCCTCTCAAAAACTTAATGGTTCAAGCGCATGACACCTCTATTCATAGCCTATGACTCATGCGTTTGGGAGCTTCAAACGCATGGCTCTTGCGTTTGACCCTTTAAACGCACGGACTCATACGTTTAACATTACTAAACGTATGTCCATCTGTCAACCGCATCACTCATACGTTAGAGTTATTCATGCATTTAAACTCACTAATTCAAACATATACAATACAAACTTTATCTAACTTATTCGCACAGATTAGGACACAAATATGCCTTAACAAATCATGTATAAACTTAATCACATCAAACATGTCACAAAATTTCATCAACATATGAGAAACAATGTGTAATTTAACTTACATGTACGACAAACTTCGTTCCCCAAGCACGAGACCTCCTTACTGGTAAAATAGTAGACACAAGAAAGCATGCCACAAATAAATAAACATGGATGTATTTTATCTAGAAAAATAATGAGTAAAATGCCATTTTCGTCCTTAAGGTTTGGCCACTTTTGCGATTTTCGTGCAAAGGTTTGTTTTTTCCGTATATGGATCCAAAAGGTTTGAAATCTTGTCATTTCCATCCAACTCGTTAACTCCATCCATTTTTCTTCGTTAAAATGCGGGGCATTTCCGTCTTTTTAGACACTTTTTATTAAAATAAAAAACACTATAATGAATAAAGATCCACTTCTGTTGACTTTCTTCCCACCCAAAAATCATCACAAAAAATGTCAAAAAGACAAAAATACTCCTGACTTAACATTAAAAAATGGACGGTGTTAACGATTTGGATGAAAATGGCAAGATATCAAACCTTTTACATTCAGATGCGGAAAACAAACCTTTGGACGAGAGTTGCTAAACTGGCCAAACCTCATGAACGAAAATAATATTTTACTCAAAAGTAATTCATGGCAGAGAAACTTACGATGCGTTATCCGTTGAAAAGGAGGCAAACAAGTTTCTACAAGAAACAAAAAAAGAAGCATTAGCTGGTAGAATAATAAACACTTACAAGTTAACCATTAAGACGGTTAAAGAATGATAGCTTCAAGAAAGAAGAAAATGATCTTACGTATCCCGAATCTGACACCTTAAGTTACTTGAGGTTTGAGATGTGAAATTGTTGTATGACAGATCACTGCAAGGAAAATCCAATTTTAGTTTTTTTTACTTCTAGAAGTGTCAGGGGTTGTTTGGCAGCTTCTGAATGGTTAAGTGCTGAACCAGTAAGATGTCTGAACCATTAAGTGCTGAACTAGCAATAGGTCTGAACCATTAAGAGTCAGTATAATGCTTAACTGTTTAGAGTCAAATGTCTGACCAATTCAAATTATTGGTCTTAATCATTCAGACTCAATATAATGCTTAACCGTTCAGAGGCAAATGTCTTAACTATTCAGACATCTACTAATGAAACAAACAGTCTGAATCATAAAGTGTTGAACCATTAAGAGGCCTAAATCATTAAGAGTCTCATTAAGAGGTAAACAAACAGCCCTTACAGTAGATAAACTTACATAACATCTCCTGAAGTGAGCATCCAGTTGGGTACAATTCCGGATAGTGAGTTTCCAGTAAGATAGCTAAAAATTTAAACTAACAAGTTAATATTACAGTTATATTGAGATATGACAATACATTAGAACGAGATGCTTACATGTAGTCGGTTTTCCTTAGATCAATGAACCGATCAGGAATGGTACCGTTAAGCTTGTTAAAGCTAAAGTCTCTGGAATAGCAACATAAACAATAAGTGTATGAAATATGATAATATTGTAACTAAATAATATTAGGGAAAAGTAAGAATTACTAACAAGACTTTCAACTCGCTTGAAGCAAGAGAATCCGGTAACTTGCCGAATAAATTGCAATTCCTCAAGATCCTAGCAAGATTAAATTTACGATAAGTTAAGTGAAGAAACCGACCGGTAAAAGAAGAAATCCAGTTACTCACAAGTTCTTGAATAATGTTGTGTTACTAAAAGGCGGAAAAAGGGTGTCTGGTCCTCCCAAGTCGCTAACTCTCCTGCGTTTATTGACTTAGTCAACACAAACATTTAACCAAAGTTGCAAGCGAAATAAAGACTGTATAAGAGATGTTACTGACAAGTCTGTCAGGCTTTCCAAGAGAGTAATGCTAGAAGGTATCGGTCCCTCCAATCCACTGGCCTGAATCCTTCTGTTATTGAAACAATAAGAAAATGCGCTGCGTATGAGTCATGCACTGCATATGACATGATGCTATTACATACTCAAACACAAAACACAAACACTACTCACAAGGTTTGGAGGCGTCTCCATTGCCCAATGTACTCGGGGATCTTGCCAGAGAAATTGTTACCGCCAATCCGACTGTAATAAGAAACAAAAATAAAAGTCATGTTGTATAACGTTTGGCAATATATTGAAATTCAGTTTGGTAGAGCTCACAATTCGCTGAGGGTGGTCAGATTTGCGAACGATGCAGGCAACGTCCCAGTAAAATAGTTGGAGTTCAGAAACCTACGATTAAAAATGGAACAAACGTATATAAGTTGACAGGATAACGAGATATAGAGATCACCAAATAACAATTCCAAGAAAATCCAACAAGTCTTACAATCTGTCAATGCTTGAAAGATTCCCAAGCTCCTCAGGTATTATTCCAGACATCATATTGTCCTCTATAGTTCTAATCAACAACAGAAGTTAAAACAAAAACAACAAAAAGAAGTTATATATGTTATAGTTAAAGTAAGTTTAAAAAGAAACTTACAAAGTTGTCAATGTGCTTATGTTCCCGAGCTCCTTCGGGATTGATCCAGTTAAACGGTTCCCGATCAGAGTACTGCAAAATAGTACTAAATGAAGTTCCGATAACAAATCGACACTTAAAGATTATAAATAAAGAAAGAGGTACATGTTTAAAATTCGCGGCATGGAACCCCATGCTGGAGGGATGGTACCGTTGAGATAGTTGCGAGCTAAGTCTCTGTAAGAATGAAATACACAAATCAACTGCTAAATACAAACATTACAAGTCATGATATTGATAACCAGAACAAGTTTTAGGACTAGGAGTGTACAGATTCAGAAGGTTAGGAAGATTGGTGAATTCAGAAGGGAGAATGCCGGCTAAGCTTTGTCCTTTAAGGCTTCTGTATCTCATACAAACATCAAAATTAATAATAGTTTACTTTTAATTCAAATACTCAAGCAATGTTGGAACAATTGGATCACAAACAACAAACGAACAAAAGATTTTGTGAGAAACGCACTCATGACTTTTTTCTTTTTATTAAAATCAAACCATATAAATTGCAACAACAACCGTACCCAGTAAATCCTGTAGGAAAGCGTTCCCGTATAAAATAAATAAAACACTTTTATACATATAATCACAATACAGAAGCAAAGGAAAGCAGTAAATTACAGTACTTTTACAATTGAAAAGAAACAGAAATACAAGAACAAATACTAAAAACAAAAATGGTTCTTGGCCGAGGATCGTGTTTGACACAAGTCCCTTAAAATTTTTTTGAGTCTTCCAAGAGAACTCGTTTGTTTCCAGGATATAACAGCCTAAACAGCTGCACTGCCAGGGAGGACTCTTAACCCGAAGGTGTGCCTTGAATCGAGGATCAAAAAATATGCACAAAAAGTTAGGGAGTTTAGTGTTGTTGCGTATTACAGTATGTTCAGGTGTGTCTGCAACCAAGGCTCCTCCTTGGTTTTATACTCAAACTTGAGTTGAAACAGTCCACAGAAAAGAGGGAAAAATAAATGGCATTGAGCGTCTTCAATGCACTTAGGGGCTGTTTGGCAACTTCTGAATGGGTAAGTGCTGAACCAGTAAGAGGTCTGAACCATTAAGTGCTGAACCAATAAGAGGTCTGAACCATTAAGAGCTAGTATAATGCTTAACCGTTCAGAAGCAAATGTTTGATCAATTCAGATAAGAGGTTTTAACCATTCAGACTCGGTATAATGCCTAACCACTAAGTGCTGAACCGGTAAGAGGTGTGAACCATTAGAGCCTCATTAAGAGCTAAAAAATAGCCCGTTAATTGAGTTTTTATATTCTGAATCGAAACTGTTTAACTGGTCTGTTTGAATATCCAGACTTGAAACTAATCTGCAACACACTAGAGTCTGCTGAAAACTCGCGCGCGCACGCACGAGAGCTGATTCGCCAGTCCGCACGCCACTCAATGGTTGAACACGCTGGTCTGCGCCATCCGCTACACAAGCGCGCCACATAGAGCCTTCTTCATATGCCACGCGCGCGCCATCTGGAACCCGCCACGCAGACCAGAACGCCACATGGTCATTCGCCATCTCATCCGCTTCTCGCGCCATGGCACATCATCCACGTACACATGGACCTACCACCTGATCCTCACCACCTTTCCGGCAAGAGAGTGTGCAAATTGCGCTACATTGCGCCCACGTCATGTGCGAATGCGAGTTAGGGTGCTTCGTACACCTTTGCGAATCCACTGGGTGTGAGATGCTATAGAATGATGGGGAAGGAGGCTTCCATATATATAAGACAGGGAAGGAGGCTTCCATATATATGAGACACCCCTTTTTCTTTCCCTCCTGACAAGTTCCACTTTTCCCACTCCTTTTCCATTCCATTTTCTCAGCTTTCCTTGGTTCATGTCTCAACTTTGGGCGTCGATATCTCAATAATCTTAGCTCCGATTTGGACGTGGTTTGGTTCGTTGTAAAGCTCCATTACAGCGTAGATAACAAACCCACAAAATAATACTTATATTAACCAAAGTATAATATAAATATATTTGTCCAAAGTTTGTGAAGATTACACATTTACACTTAATGAAAATGCACACATTTCCATCCATTTTTTCCAACAAGACAAACCTTACATCTATCCTTAGAACTAGAGAGAACGCTTCCAGAGAGACCCCAACACCAAGATAAATACCAAATAAACAAAAAGTACTAAAATAGAGAATATGGAAAATTATCAATATCCGATAGAACTAAAATATAGAATATAGAAAACTATCAATATCCGACAAAAAAGGTGAAAGATTATTAATCCCTATTTATGGTAAAAAACACAAATTACAAAACTATTAATCCCTATGTATCCTAAACATTGCTTGATCACCAAATAATGACTCCTAACTAGATTAACATACCAACTAAACATCACATTAATAAACAATTAAATAGTATATTCAAACTAACTCTATCAAGATTAAAACCAACAAAAAATCTAATTTTCAGAAGCATAAACTTCTGGATCATCAAAAATCAATAAATTTGCATCGAGACTGCCTGACTTGCCAAATCTAATAAACAATTATGATTACCCTAAATGGTGGATGAGTTCAGATAACGATTGATGAAGTAATTAACTGGATCAGTTCAAATAACCAGTTAATTACGGAACTGTTAAAGTAATTAACTGGATCAGTTAAAAAATAACTGGTTAAAGCATTTTTTTTGAAGGGTGGCTTTCTATGTACTGGATCTACTGGTCAACAATCCCCCGTCAGCCCCGCCTTGAGAACGCGATGTTCGATTGGGCCCCGGCCTCCGCGCAGACTGACCTTCTCCCGGAAACCATATTGTCCCCACACGAGAGACTTGCTGGGGTAACAGCTGGGTAAAACCGGGTTGCCCTCCAGATCGAACCATGCCTCGGTAGGAAGCGATCCATCATTGGGACCTCCCCCCCACAAATGCAACAGCCGGGTGTCGAACCGGTGACCTCCCAAAGGAGGAACCGGCCCAACCCACCCCAAGGGAACCAACTGGGCTGGGAGAGGGGATGGTTAAAGCATTAACCGGTAAAAGTTAAAAAGTCAAATTAACCAGTATAACCATTTAACCGAACCGATTATTAAAATTAACTGGTTTGTGCAACTCTAGAACTTAGTCTCCATTTTCCAACGGTTAATTGGTTGTAAGAGGAATTGTGGGCCAGACACTCGATTTAAACAGCCTGCTTGAAGAGTTGAAGTTCTTCTACTCAAGCCCACATGTGGGCCCAGTTAGACTGAAAGCAGGCCTCCACTTGTGGCCTATCATTTTTCGCTTAAATCCAGTCTCGACTATGGACTCTGGAGCTTAATTTTGTGGGTTTTAATTCCAAGTCACAACTGAACTCGCCTCGGTAGCTCTTTTGTTTGGCGGTGTAGGCGTTCGTGTTGGCAACAACGAGCAGGTGGTGGTAGGGGTGTTTTTCGGGTTTCTCGGGTTTTTTAATAAAAAAAGTAACCCGATAATCATTTCATTTAAAGTTCGGGTTGTTCGGTTATGGGTTATTTGGGCCAGGTTGTTCGGTTTTGGGTTTAAATGTAAAATTAAAAAAGAATATTTTTTCATCAAATATATCATGTTTTAGAAAATATCATCACAATTCAAACATCATCTAATTATAGTATGATAATATTTAAAAGTCTTAAACTTAATATTTCAAATAGAAAACACTCCAAATCAAGGGTTGAGTTATAATACAAAGGAGTTTAAAAATAAGAAGTGTAAAGAAAATCACAATAGAAACTCATAACAGAAAAAAACATACACATGCAAAAAACCTAAATCCCCACACCCACCCTCACCCCCACCACCACCCAAAAACCTAAAACCCCCCACCTCCAAAAAAAAAAAAAAACACAAACAACTATACCTTACCAAAAACCTACCCCCCAACCCCCCCCCCCCCCCCCCCCCCCCAAAAAAAAAGAACTAAAAAACACACAACTTTTTTTAAAAAAAAAACCTATTTTTCATGACGAAAGTAGTGATTTTTTTATAAAAAATAAATAAAAAAATTTGTGTTTTTTAGATTTTTTTTTAATTTTTTGTGGTTGTGTTCACATTGGACTATAATCTTCTTACCTATCTTACCATTTGTATTTGATCCTATCCCCAAATCAAATCACATATATAAAAAAGACAATTAAAGTTCGGGTTTGTTCGGGTCAGGTTGTTCAGGTTTTTTGTTGAGAAAAGGTGACCCAATAACCGGCCCATTTAGGGTTCGAGTTGGTCGGGTTTTTGTTATTCAGGTTCGGATTTTTTGGTTATTCTCTAATTCGGGTTCAGGCGACTTCGAAGTCAGGTCGATTTTGGATTTCGGATAAAAAAAGGACAACCTTAAGTGGTGGAGACAAACAATGATCGTGTGAGGTGCTAACTTATGTGGACTCCTTTTAGGCAAACACATGTTATAACATTGCCCGTTTTGACCTTGACTAATTTGAGGTGACCCAAATTTACAAGTAGACATTTTTTTTGTGTCCATATAGATTGTAAAGTTCTTTTTAGCCTATTTACAAAAATATGATCATTCAAATTTTCATTAGGGCGTGTTCTAATAGCTCGTGACTCGAAACTCATTTGGAAAAAAGCTCGGTTGTAACCGAGCTGAGCCGAGCCATGGTTGATTCACTTACACTAATCTCAACCTTTAAAAGTTCACAACCTAAGTAAAAATGATTCAACAATTTAAAGTCAACTCTCCATCGATATTTGATCAAAACCAAGCCAAACTAAGCTAAGCTAGTTATTTAAAACCTGAGTTAAACCAAGCTGGCTCGGTTAAAAATTGAGTGTGCTTAAGCTCAAATTTTCAGCTCAATTTAAAATTGAAAAGCTCGGCTCGGCTCTACTCGTAACCAACCCTGACCCTGAGGATAAACTACTTGGGAAAGAACAAAACAACATGCAGGTACAAGTCAACAAACTATATTAAAAGTTTCTAATTGGACTCTTAAAAAGGATAAACATTGGTTATAAAAATCCCGATTAGCATCGTCAATTAATTTCTAGTCTGAGGTTCACCGAGTAACTTTTATCTAATCAGCCAACTAATTAGTAGGTGGTCAAATTAAGTACTAATTGGCAAAAAAATCTGTGGCAGTTAGCAATTTTGGCTAGGTTCTAGACCAAAACCTGTAAATTCCGACAATTATTCCTATCTACTTGAAAATATAGGTAAAAAAAGGTGTTAAAACATGTCTGTTAAAGATACATATAAAAATGTGAGTATATACGTATAAAACTAAAAATCATATATAAATCTCAATGCGATCAATCCAGATTAATCCCTAGTCGGTACCCCACCGATCGACTAGCACCTAACGATTCTTACAACAATTCATAAAATCAAATTCGAGTCCCTCAGATTTCAGTTCGATTTTTACTAGATAAAAAGGTAATATGCATCATATCTTAGGTTGACTCAACATAGACACTTGCACCACTTAATCTAACCAACAACTTACAACTTCGTCCCGTTACACTTTTTTATGTATATCTAAGATCTAACAAATGCATCATGTCATCGTTAATTGAATAAGTGAGGGAAGAGGATATTACATGCTAACGACATGGCATATGGTGCTGTTTGGCTCTAGGGTGCAAGTGACATTATTCATATATGTTGTATTGCTAATACTATCGCTCCATTCAACACATGGATCTTGTTCGAAATCCCAATCTTTACCCAGCTTTCTTCCAATCTCCCTCAGTACATCCACTGCAAAAAAGTAACTTTTTTAAGTGGATTAACCACGAAGAAATTACGATATAGAATCTTGACGTCATCATATCTTGTAAACTAACCTTCTTCGGATGGAAGACATGTTGTATCAATGGATGCGAAAGCAAAAGGTAGGAATGTAACACAAAGAATTACTACCAACAACATGTTGCTTAGATCAATAAACTAGTGCTTTCCTTATCAAACATATATATAGATGCATGTGTACTTATATTACAACTATCCAAATTTTGAAAAATCATCCTTCGAAGACCAAGACTTGGTGCTAGTCACTCATATGGATTATACAAACAACTTGGTTTTGTCAGCTTTCAATAATACACTACTAGCTAGGTGATAAGAAACTGTGTTTTTTTGACTTTTTGGGTGTGTGATATATTTTTGTTTTTGAGCAGCCAACAAGAACATACTTTATTAAGAAAAAAATGAAACAAGGAACCTTAGCAGGAAACTAAGGACCGCATACAAAGTTTATTTTATACAAATAACATAGGTAAAGAGAAGAAAAAAGTTGCAATTCTTTACTTTTTATTTTACTTTTAACAGTTCCCATTAACTTAACTTATGTAATCAAGGTGTGTGTGTATTATTATTATTATTATTATTATTGTTATTATTATTATTATTATTATTATTATTATTATTATGGGTAAGGTTATTGTAAAAAAGACCAAAAGTGTAAGAAATGTAAGAAAGAATCTCAGTCATTAGATCTAAATTAATTGAAAAGGGTAATCAAGTAATTTTATCATTGATTTAATTAATTCAAAACCTTCCATAAACCGCCACCCTAATTTATAGGAATACCGAATAACACTGCAAACACCATTCAGCACCCCTAATGGTTTGTATAGTGGTAATGTATGCCTTAATATGTGGCGGGGGCGAACACCAATGTCAAACTACTGCCAACGACCACTAACACTATAGTTGCGGCGTGTTAATGCGAAGAATTAAACCGAAACGTAAAACATAGAAAAAAATAACTAAGTCGATCTAGGACCCGCGCGTTACGATGAACCTGACAAACGGGAAAAAAATAGACGCGGGTTCATCGTAAAGTGCGGATCCTAGATCGACTTAGTTATTATATTCTATGTTTTACGTTTCGGTTTAATTTCTTCGCATTAACGCGTCACAACTATAGTGTTGGTGGTCGCTGGCAGTAGTCGCCCCCGCCACAACGCAGGGATGCTTAATACTAGTTAGGGGCTGTTTGTTTACCTCTTAATGAGGCTCTGAATGGTTCAGACCTCTTACTGGTTCAACACTTAATGATTCAGACTGTTTGTTTCGCGAGCAAATGTCTGAATGGTTCAGACATTTGCATCTGAATGGTTAAGCATTATACTGAGTCTGAATAGTTAAGACCTATAGACTGAATTGGTCAGACATTTGCCTCCGAACGGTTAAGCATTATACTGGCTTTTAATGGTTAAGACCTCTTACTAGCTCTTAATGGTTCAGAACTCTTACTGATTCAACACTTAACCATTCAGAGGTTACTAAACAGCCCCTAAGTTATAATTGGTCAAGGAGCGCCCTTGGAATGCATCAAAACCATTGAAGCTAGTGGTTTGCCAACGCTTACAAGCTTAATGTATTGTTATAATATAAAGGCGTGTGCAAGTTTGATGCACGTGATAATGAGTTTTGGTATACATAACATGTTTATGATAATGCTTCAAACTCTTACTCAAATAAAATTTTGTTATAGATTATTTTTAGATTCATATGTATTTTTTATATTTTCAAATTTTGTGTATATAACTCAACACTATCTAAGAATATGTTCCCAATTTAAACATTTTGAAATAATAAAGCAGAAGTTAAAATTTGAGGACCAAAAAGTCGAAGAAATTGATGTTGTCACATCATTTCATAGAATGTTGAATAGTTATACAAAAGGACGTTTTCGACATTTATGACCCGGGTTGGTCCTGACTTTTCTTCCTTAAGGATTTAAGGCAACCACCTTGATCCAATCCGAAAAGAGTCAACTAGGTTTTGAGTCGGTTAATATAAGTTTTATTAAACACGTCAAATCAAACATGACTTTTTAACAGAAAGGTTACACTATGTGTAATGGTTTAGTGAATAATGCCATCACCTTTGGGCGTTTTTTACCATGTGGCAGTTCAGTCAACAACAGGGCATTATTGGACATTTTTATAACAGGGGTGTACTGAAATAATGCCCCAACCAATCATTACACAATCATTATTTTTTAATTTAAAAAATAATAATATTTCATTGAATAAAAAAATTACAATACTAAAAAACGATCGTAGTTAAAAAAATACATTAATTTTTGGCTTCGCTTTCGTCATTTTCGTCTTCCTCGTCCACCGTTTCTTCTTCACCCTCAGCTGAGATATACCAAACCGACCATGCGTGTTGTACCAGATCAACAGTTAACGCGGAATGGTGGGGTTCGTAACGCAATTCTCGTGCATTATTCACTCTTTCTTCCATTGATGCTTGCGGATGCTCCTCCTTATAAAAATGGTTTAATATTTGAGATGGTATAGGTTTTTGTTTGTAAAAAATATGAATCGTAGTGTGTATATATATAAAGATGAGAAAGGAAAAAAGAAAAAAGTAAATACAATCTATCCCTTGCTTTTTGACTGTTGCAACGGTCTTATTGGTGGATTTCAAATTCATCTAGCGTTGTTTCAAAAACGCCCGGGGAGGGGGGTGTGTCCCGGCGTTTTTGGCGTGTTTCACGAAAAAAAACTCCCCTTAATGGACAACTACGGGTGCCTTAATCCAAACTGAATCCATAAAAAGATTTTTTTTTAAAGTTCTTATATAAATTTTAGAAAAGGTTAAACAAGTGTTAAGATTTTAATTCTAATATTTTGATTAACTTTTTTTTGTCTAGCTATGGTATTCAAAACTGAAATTTTCGTCTTAAAATCTTTATCATCTGCAATTTTATCGATTAATTCGAGCTAAACATTCTTCAATCATTTCCATTCATTTACTTTAGATAAGAAAAAAAGAAATATCAGAAAAAAACAATTAAAATTAAAAATGCCCGGATAGTCTTTGTGGTTTGCTCCGTTTTCACCTATAGTCCTTACACTTCTAAAATTACAGCTATAGTCCCCAACTTTGATACTTTTGTTCTCGGATGGTCCCTGGCATGGATAGGGGATTAGTTTTGGTGTTAATTGAGTGCGAAATAACTAAAATGCCTTCACTACAAAACAAAATAATAAAAACAATAAAACATTTATAAATTCAAAGGGCTCCACCCAACCCCTCACCCAATCAACCCCCTTCATCAATCATTATTTGTGAGACCCACCATCACCATCTTCAACGTACTTCACTCTCCTTTGCAAACCCTCACCCTCCGGCCACCACAATCCACCAGGACCACCATCGTCACCACAACATCACTCTTCACCACCACGACACCACCCTCTCCTCCATTGTCGCCACAACACCACCCTCTCACTGCTGCTGCCACAACCACCCTCCGCCATCATCACCATTGCCACAACCACCCCCCGCCACAACCACCACCGCTAGCATCATCACCATTGCCAGAACGGATGAAAGATCAATAATTTCTAAACCATCCAGGTGGCACAGTTAGCACCCACAACACATAGCCAAATGGATGAAACATTAATAATTTCTAAATCGTACAACATTTCATCTACTGTTCTACCATCATAGTCAACCCTAAGGTTTCTACCAGTTCCTCCTGACACTCAAAATACCTCTACAATCTACACATAACTTGTTTGAAAAATTAAACAAACCTTGATGCTGCCGAAAGGATGACCATCAATTAGCCCTAACCCATCTGCTGCACATTTCTTGTGATACCTCTTTGATTCTAGATTAGATTATGCAAAATTTAAGATTTTGGATCGCAATTCCGGTAGATTCACCCATAAGTTCGACCACATATTTCTTCACTTCCGGAAATCGTCCCTCTATTTTGTAAGTTCTTGATCAAAGTAAAACACACATTTCTGGCAGTGGTGATGATGGCGGTAGTGGTGGTTGTGGCCGGGGTGGTTGTGGTAGTGGTGATGATGGCGGCAGTGGTGAGAGGGTGGCGCTGACGAAGAACCATGGGGCCGACCATCTGATTTGGACTTTGAATCTTGGTGCAGTCGAATTTGTGTTTGAACTTATGGAGTTTTATGGTTGTGGTGGTTTAATTGTGGTGGTGGTGGTGATTTAATTGGTGTTGCATATAAAAAACGAGAAAGAGAGAGAGAGAAAGGGACGAGAGGGGTTGGTGTGGGGATAGGACAAGGTGGGGCTCATTATTCTTTTAATATTAAAATTGGTTGAGAGTTTTAATTATTTTTATTGATAGTAAGGGCATCCTCGTCATTTCACACCCACTTAACTGAGAAAAGTAACCCTCATTCACGTCAGGGACTATCCGAGAACGAATTTCAAAACTTGGGGACTATAAGTGAAATCTGAGCAAGCCACAGGGACTATCAGGCCACTTTTCTCTGAAATTAAAATGACACCAATTACAAAAGGTTTCATTTGAGTGGGAGTAATTTTTTTTGAATGGCTAAACTTGTATTTCATGGGTTTGAATCCCTAACCTCCCATTACCCTAAGCTGTATCTAACTCACCAACACCACATGGGATTATCCGGGCACTTTTTTCTAAACTTAAAATGACACCAATTACAAAAGGTTTCATTTGAGTGGGGGTAATTTTTTTTGAACGGCTAAACTTGCACTTCATAGGTTTGAATCCCTAACCTCCGATTACCCTAATATGTATCTAACTCACCAACACCACTGGGCTATTCTAAGATGGATGAGTGGGAGTAATTAGTTGTTTAAATTTAACTGGGTTTATCACCGTCGCCGGGTTGCGACGAACTTCTTTTGTTATTTAGTCTGTGTTTACATGTGTTTTGAAATCACTATGGTTTTGCGCATGGAACCCCTGACAAGAATAAAAAGAAAATGTGGAAAAAAAGCACTGAAAGATAACCGAAAGAAAATCAACCAAAAAGTTGTATGGTAATGATGTTCGTATGAAACCCTGGTCAGGGATGAGCAAATGGTACTGGGTAGCGGTACTGAATTTCCCGAACCAAAAGATCTTAAGTACCAATTCGGTACCGACTTTTGGCGTTCTTAGTACTGGTTCGCCACCGGTTTTTACCTTCATAAACCGTACTTTAACCGGTATTTTCGGTACCAGTACCGATTCGGTATCGGTTGACACCGAGCTCATCCCTACCCCCAAAACTAAAAAAATAAGAAAATCAACAAAAAAAGTTGTACCATACCGTTGTTGGTCGTGTACCGTATCAGGGATGAACAAATGGTACCGGGTAGCAGTACCGAACTTCCTGAACTAAAAAAATTTCAATATTAATTCGGTACCGACTTTTGGCGTTTTCTGTACCAGACTGGTGCCGGTTTTTACTTTTATGTACCGATACCGAACATGACCGCACTAGAAAAAACAATAAAAAAAAGAAGTTGCCACGTGACAACTTCTTAATGGACCAAACACTATTAAGTGGCTTGGTTTTTTATTATATTGATGATAATGATAATAATAATTTGATAATGATAATGATAATTAAGTCTCATATTTGCAAGTGAACATGTAACAGGTGGACCTAAAACACAGTCTGAACGCAACACCATTTTATGTGTTCAACAACACATTACGGGGACACCCATATTGGAACCAAGTTCATCTTATGAGTCCAACTAATAGCAAGATGTCAACTCATTTCATCCTTAAAAGAATGGAGCACCCGTATCTAGTGAACCATTTCTATCTAGTACCATATTTTAATTAAAATTAAATATAAAATATGCATGCTTGTGGTTCCCCGTGTTCTATCTAGTGCTAGATCCCGATCCCGTGAACCATCTTGGAAACCCATCTTGGGGCACTTACGGCGTTCTAGCTGTAACATCCGTCAAAAACCAGATTAACCAAACCCGCTTCGTTTATTAACCGAACAACCAGTCAAAAATTTCGTTGCATATTTAATGCCCAAATTAATTTTAAACGATACATAATTAATAAGTATATTAGAATTTAAAATTTATTTTTGAAAATGTATTAAAAATAGTGAATTAAAAATAATATGCTGAAGCCGGGATTCGAACCCGGGTCAGCCGGGTAAACCGGGTCAGCACAGCTTTAACACAAACACATTCAACCGCTCCGCCACTCGTGATCTTTGTTTACATATTGAAACAATTAATACATAAATTAAATCTGGAAATCAAAACCCAGTTACACAACGCGCCCAAATCCGCTCACGCTGGAAATCCCGACAATTTCGTCAAATTTTTGCCGTTTCTTTTTGTCATAACGTTTACGTTAACAGTGAGATCGGTTATAACCGAAGAATCCATCAGTTTCATTCATTACCTTAAATTTCCATTCAAAACCGAAAAATACAATTCAAATCCGGGAGTTATACTTTATTCATTCAGTGAGCTCGCGAGTTTTATCAAAATCACACTCTTCATTTCGCTCAGAAAACTTCGCCGGAAGTCGCCGGAATTCTCTGAAAATTAACCGGAAATTTTCGCCGGAAAACCGAGTTCATTCCATTTCGTCTGTTTACCCAAACATAAGATCTTGGAGCTCATACTGACATCGCCCCCACTCACCTTAAACCTCTGAAGAATTTTTGTCGCAAGAAATTTCACTCGTCGGAAAATCTCTGCAAGTCGCCGGAAAACCGAGACTTTCATCTACGCGGTAAATACCTCGACTTTTCTGTTTCATTCCATTATTAGACAAATTCTAACATCACTCCATCACTCAGAATCAACCCCAGACGACATTGCCGGACTTTCTGTTTTCACCGGAAAACTTCTGGATTTTTCGGAAACTCGCTGTTAACCGATATGATCATTCAAACATACTGATAATCATTACTCATTAGTTCAATTTCACATTTAATCCATCCAAACTGATTATTGAATCCGAACAGAAGGAGTTCCCAAAACAGAGCCGACGGTCTTTGCCGGACTTCTGAAGAAAGACGATCAATTCGGTACAATCATTCCCCAAACTCTTCGGTTCAATACTTTTCACTTGTTCATATTATTCGTTAACCGAATTAAACCAATAACAGTTAGTTAACCGTTGTCTGTGTTTTGGACGAAGAAGACGAAGTTGTGAATGTTATAAGATTAATTAAAATCGGTATTATAAACGGGTTAGACACACAGTCCAGCGGTGGACCGTGTGCAACAATACATACACGTCCCGAGTTCGATTCTTGACACACGCACCTTCGCAGTAATAAAATGCCTTTTTTTTAGAAACTAAACCGGGTTAACTCAGTAAGATGTTAAGTATAATAATAACCAGAATATTTACCAAGTTAGACACACAGTCCAGCGGTGGACTGTGTGCCAAACTAAACCACAGGTCCCGGGTTCGAGACCTGTGGCGAGCACCGAGTTATGCAATTAAATCGTTTTTAAATAAATAATTTTCGGATTAATCTAATTAGCATATAAATATAATTAAAAACAGAAATATTTCGGGTTAGACACGTAGCTCAGTTGGTAGAGCTGCGTGCACGCGTACGGGAGGTCTCGGGTTCGAGTCTCACCCAGCGCACACATATAACCGAGCTAACCGGTCAACAAGTCAACGGTCAACGGTCAACAAGTCAACGGTCAAAAAGTCAACATATTTTTTTATTTTTATTTATTTATTTTATTTAAAAATCAATTAAAAATACTTAAAAATAACATTTTTAAAGTTAGAAAATAGCCTAAACTCACAAAAATATATCCAAAAAATCCTATTAAAGTTGTTAATAAAATCCATTTATTTACCTTACTTTTCGTTATTAATTAGGTTAGTTTTTCCTCGTCGACCAATCCTCTAAACTCGTGCGCATTCAACATCATCAACCGAACGCACCCACTGTGAGTGAATCTCTACAAATTCCCCGTTTAAATCACGTTTTTGGGGTGTATCATGTGTCTTACTATTTATTATATTTAAATCATTGTGCATACATCATATCATGAATAAATGTGTATTCAGCTTGTATAAACTGTTTGTGTGGTTATTGTTTAGATTTAATTTATTATTTTCAGTACATGCAATTTCATAGGCCGCCGCTCCCCATTACATTATGAGCGTTGAGCAGTTCCCCATTACATTATGAGCGTGAACCTGACGTGCCAACATACGATCGGCTCCGTTTGATTGTGCCTTGATCGCACAGACATTTATCATTTTCAGTACATGCAATACGATCGGCTCCGTTTGATTGAGCCTTGATCGCACAGTTTCATTCATATTATATATTCATGCAAGTTGATATGTTATTGTATGCTATTGGTTTGTTAATATATGTTATTGTTTGTTGTTGTTTGATATCGTATGCTAATGGTTTGTTATTGTATGCTAATTGTTGTTATTGTATGTTTATTTACGTTTGTTCATATATGAATATTGCACAATTTTTCCATATTAAATACAACAAGAAATAAATAATAAATGTTTTCTAACAAGGTTCACTCGCCAACTTTTTGTTGATCCAAAAACCATTTTTACATATGATACAGGTGAACAGGATGAAGCATGGAAAACATAGGGAATTGCCTTAGAAGAAAAATAATGAAGTTTAGAAGGATGAATAGAACATGTTGTATTTGTTTGATATGATTGTATGATCTCTTTTAAATTGAAATAATAAATATGAAACATTATAATAAATGTCATGAGCTTTGATGAAAACTCAATCATGCCCCGGTCACCTTTTCCGCTGCGGGTCGGGGTGTGACACTAGCTTCATCTAACGTACCCGTGTTTCCATCTGGTAGACGCCCCCTTCACCCTTAACTTTAGAAGAAAATATTGTTCAGACACGATCAAAGTCACCAGAAAAACTATCACATAAAGAAAAACCAAATGTAACATACGTACTTACTTGCTATCCAAGGCATTTTATGCAAAAAACATCTTATGGTCTACAGAACTATATCGATCTTTCTTTAAATGTAATTCAAATGTCACTGAAAGCGTTAACTGGGTACAAATCAACAACGGATTTTGAGGAATCGTTGCACCGGATTGACATTTTCGTGATCCGGCTCTCGTTTGTATCCTTATGTTGCTTCATCACTGTGTGATGGTCTATTTTAGCCACATGGACACCTTGTTCAACAGCATATTCTTCAGGAACTATTCTTCCTTCGAGCATGCTAACCACTGATGACATTGTTGGCCTACTGATTGGAGAGATTGCAATGCACAAAATCGCTAGATTTATAACAACCATCATCTCTTGGATGTCGTATTTGGAATTCAGCTTTGGGTCAACTAACTCCATCAAATTACCCGAGGTTTTCAAAGATATGGCCTGAAATAAAGAGACACGAATAATATGATGAATAAACATAATAATAAGGATTATGGACAGGTGGCAATGGCGATCCATTAGCCTTATCATGGGACGATTTGCGTTGTAGGTCAATGGGTTGAAAGTCACCTAAAGTGGATTCAAATATATACATAGGTGATTTATTTAGAGAAATCCCACTCTATTTTAAGAAAGTTAAGAAACTCATTTGTGTGGACACAAAAATGCCATGTGTTACACTTTTTGACAGCCAAGCACCTTTTTGTCAGAATAGAGAGGAGAGAGAATGTATTAATTTGTTACATTTTTTTAACTTTATATGTTATACATTTTATGAGTTTTGATAGTAGTTTTTTCAAAATTTTTGAACATCAAAGTGTTACAATTTCCAATATTTTCAGAATTTACAAAGGGTTTTAGTTTTGAGGTGCACGTAACAATATGTTACATTTTTATAGTAAGTTTTTTCTTGTGTATCACTTACAGACATACACAATTTTGTGTCAGACTGTAATAAAATTTTGAAAAACACTTTTTGCTGGCTTTATACTTTCTGAAAAAGTAACTCTTTTATATTTGATTTAATCACCAATGTTTTCATCTTAACTTATCAATGATGGAGTTCTAGAGTGAATACTAATGTATTTGTGAATTGAGTGAACAAATTATGGCCATTGATTTACATCATCAAATTGTAAAATACAGTAGTGTATTTTCATGACCACTGATTTACACTGTGTATTGATAATCAAGGGCTATGATTAGTTCACTAGTGTTCACAATTAAGGGAGTTGGGTTTTTCTTGTAAATATATCTGTATTTGGGACCAAGGATTCTCTCTTGAATCCCATAAATTCTTTTATTTTATTTTCATTTTACATATAATTTAGTTTTCTCTGATAACTTGTAATATTTAATATTAACAAAAATCAAAATATTAGTGTAGTATAGCTTTTTTGTCGTGTATTATTAAAAACAAGTTGTATTTCTACACTAACTTTATAGATTTATTAATATAATTTGATTATTATTTTAGGGTTATTGTTTTTAGAATCTTTTTTATGAACCGATTATTTACAAAAAAATCAGAATAGGCAAAAAGGGTTGAAAGGGTCAATACAACCCGTTGTACCCATCCATTTTGCCACCTCAATGTTAAAGTTACTTACCCGATCAATAAGAACAAAATTATTCTCCTTTGTCCTGTCAGGAATGTTACTAGTCCCGCTCACGATCTCTAGGAGGACAATTCCATAGCTATAGACGTCTGCTTTATCTGTCAGGTAACCGCGCAATGCATATTCGGGAGCCATATATCCACCGAAAAAAAAGGAAATTAAAGCCTGATTGTTGCAATAAGGGTATTGAAAATGTAATATTTTTTAGAAATGGTGTAAACTCGAGTATAAATGATTAGTAAGTTCCAGCGATACAGGTGCAGCAATACGGGTGCTTCTATGGGTGTTATCCTCTTCATCAAGCTTAGCCAAACCGAAATCAGAAATTTTGGCATTTAAATTCTTATCAAGCAGCACATTAGTTGTTTTAATGTCTCTGCGCACAATCTTTAATCTTGATCTTCATGGAGAAAAGCAAATCTTTTCGCTATTTGGATGCATATCCTGTATCTTGTTGGCCAGTTAAGTTCCAATTGCCATTCTTTAGGCCCTTCAATCCACAAGGTCAACAATAAAAAAATGTTAATTGGTTATACTGGTCAAACAGACTAAAAGTGTACTTTTAATGGATTGAGATCCTATTATATAGAACCCAACACGACTAGTTTTTCATAAAACAACATGCCTTCTTATTTTTGGGTAGACAAATGACCTCTCATGCTAGGTTCGATATAAGAGGATCTTAATCTAATTATAATACCAATGTTTTCAGAATCGGACCGGACATTGAATCGGTCTCCTTAATAGTCCATGATTTTAACAGAGTACATATATTCGTCTAATGATTCTATTCAAAACAACATATTACTAGTAAACTTATATCATTTTTGAAATCTTGTTTGCCGTGCCATATATATATGAAACTAAATTGTTTTGAAAACTAAGTGTATTCAGGGTCAACCCAATCAGTTTCGATCAACACAAAAATTACCTGTTTTTTACTTTTTATTATTAATAGATGTTTGGATATGGATATGGATCAAAATAAGACTAATGGACCCAATATGTTATAATATTTTGGATATGGATAAAAATAAATTATTTGGGCCCAATAAGTTGTAAGATTAAGTTTACCAGAAATGGTCTAATAGATTACATTAGATTGATGTTTGGATAAAATACCAACAGTGGACCCAATATGTTATAAGATTTTATATATGGATAAAAATAAAATAAATGATCCGATAAATTGTAAGTTTACATTTTTATAGAGAGGGACCAATATTTTTGTTTTGTTTCATATTTTAAAAAAAATATATAATTTTTTTTAAAAAAATTGGCCCCAAAAAAATCGAGCCTCGGCCAGTGGTGTGGCTCACCCACCCTGTTGCCACCTCTAGGTTCTTGTTAGGTACCTGATCATGAAGAACAAACTGATTCTCCTTTGCCTTGTTAGGAATGTTAACCACCCCGCTCACAATCTCTAAGAGGACAATTCCATAGCTATAGACATCTGCTTTATCTGTCAGGTAACCACGTATAGCGTATTCAGGAGCCATATATCCACTGAAATGTGTAGAAAAATAGAGATACTTTAAGTGTGATAATGGCATTACATTATAGAGAAAATGGTATAAGTTGGGCATAAATGACTCACTAAGTTCCAGCAACACCGGTGCTTATATGGGTGGCGTCTTCTTCATCAAGCTTAGCCAAACCGAAATCAGATATTTTAGCATTTAAATCTTTAACAAGGAGCACATTAGTGGCTTTGATATCTCTATGAACAATCTTTAATCTTGATTCTTCATGGAGAAAAGCAAGACCTTTTGCTATTTGGATGCATATCCTGTATCTTGTTGGCCAGTTAAGTTCCAACTGCCATTCTTTAGGTCCTTCAATCCACAAGGTCAAAAATATTTCAGAAAAATAACAAGTAAATCCATAACATCAATTAAAACCAAAACAAAAACCAATTAACTAACAAGGAAACAGGTGGAAAAATAAAGTGTATTCTATTACATAAAACCTTCAAAAATATTTAGCATAGAATATTAATAGTCAAATTATAGGCCTTTTGCAATCAATTTGAAGGGGTATGGTCTCAAATGCCGTGCAAGCCATGCGCGCACAGGACTATACCCACACTTATTTCCCAAAACACTCAACTCATTCCAAAGTTCCTGCGCGGGGTCCGCTTGTGTTCCCGTAACCGTGACAACTCATAAAAGTACAAACAATACAAGTGGCAGCAACCTGCAGCCAATCAGTATGCACCAACATCCCCACCTCTGCAAACACCACCTGGCATGTCAAAGAGGACCAAATGAATATTCCTTGATGACGATGTCCGGCCCATGAGCCCAACTCCTTCTCTCACCCTGCGGCTATAAATACCAACCTCTACCAAAAGGTTGAAGGATCCGATTTCTTACTCTCTCACTCTTAACACACACACACACACACTTTTACTCCCTTAGAAGAGTTATTTATTCTCACGCTGGATGGTGATTACGAAAAGAACTCCCCACAACTCCTCATAGCGAGCTCACGGTGCTTTGTTTTACAGATCATTCCAAGATAGTCGATGAAGAGATTAAGAAGATGACCCCTCCCCACATCAAGACTACCATTATTGTTCTTTCCCAAGCGGATCAGAACGAGTGTTTCTTCAATATATGATGAATTAAGTAAGAAAAAAATATAAAAATAAACACTCGACAAAAGTGTTTCAGGCAAGCCAGCCCAACCCCTGTAATGAGTTACAAGTTTTGACCTGTTAAATGGAGAAAAAGCGTATCATTTACCATATAAAGCACAAGCAAGACTGTTATTTTCCATATATTCATACGCAAGCAGCAACTGGTTTCCTTCAATACTACATCCATGAAGCTTCACAAGATGTGGGTGTTGCAAAGCAGAAATCATGCCCAACTCATTCAAGAACTCCCTATTTCCTTGTTTTGATCTAGAGGAAAGCTGTTTTACTGCTATTAAGGTGACATCTGGCAATACTCCCTTCATAAAAGGACAATATTTTCAAACATAATTAAGAACATGTTTAATATATGTGTCAAGAAATTAAGTCCTCGGTTACCTTGTAAACAGAGCCAAAATCGCCTTCTCCAATCTTATTAGCAACATCAAAATTGTTTGTTGCGGTTTTAATTTGCCTCAATGTAAAGGTACAAGTGTTAAGCTCTAGACCATTAAGCTCTGTTGAAACAAAAAATTTAATTCGAGAGCATGTAAAGTACTTGGCAGAAAATTAAGTTAAGGGGAGTTTGGTATATCCAGTCAGATATTCAATTTCAAAACGTATATGCAATCACCGTGTAACAAGTAGGGGTGTGAAATCCTGAAAGGGAACGAATCTACACAGGTTCAGGTCAGATTCAAGTCGAGCTTGCAAACATGTTTAACACAACGGGTCGTGTCAGGGTCAACCACCTGGCCAGTTTAGTTTTCTATTCTTTTTAAAATTGTGTTTTTTTGCCATGGTTACGAAATACGCCAAAATTTAAAAATTATATGAGAAACTGACATCAAGTTTTATATTTTACACAATTGTTTTATGCGTCTTTATATCTTCAGTTACATATTTATAATTTGAGAGGAGTAAATAAAAAATTCAAAAAACACGGGTTAAATTAATTCCATAGTACTGGTTTGGCATGTAAGTACCTAGTTGCGTTGCATTTCTGCATGTTAAACAACCCCGCCACCATAAAGCTCCAAGAATTAAGATGATAAGGCAAAGTGTTCCAACCACAATTCCAGCCACAGTCCCTGCAGACACACCATTCCATTTCCCTGCAGAGGCCCATCTTTTGGTGGAACCCAAAAAGCTGAATGATTAAGAGGAAGACAAAACAATAGTCAAGGGCCGTTCAAGAAAAAAGTCGTATATAAGGAGCATAATCCAACTATATAAATGCCATTTATCAAAGATAGGTTCTGTTAGAAATGTTAAAAGGTGAGTCTTATGAAAGACATGGAAATTGTGAATGTGTTATTAGTTTACACAAAGATTTATATGGCAACCTTAGATGGGATAATTGCAACAAAATGTAACCAAGTTTGGTCCAAGATCTAATTTAGTTCAAAAAGTACCATCTAATACTGAGCTGGTAATACTGAGCTGGTAGAGAAGCAAAATTAACAATTTGGTGGCTGATTTATGGGTAACAATTTACCATGTTGACTTTTTCTTAATGAGGCATTTGAAAACCAGTTATCATAAATAATTACTTGATTAAAAGTTTTTGAAACTTATGATCCGTAATGAAGAGTAACATGTGAGGCAAAATTCGGGTATTAATCGTACACAAAATTAGAGTGCTAGAATCATGCCCAACTTCTTACAAATGTAATTAATCAGACTTCCATGTAATGCTTTGGTGAAGACTTTGACTAACTAACTACTTGTTCTAACATGGAGAATGGGGGAGTGATGATAGTCCCATCTTATAGATTATCTAAGGCCAATGACTATATGTTTGTGAGTTTCACTCCTATGTCAAAAACCAGTTTAATACATCCATCAAAACTCTGCACACTGATAATGCGAAAGAGTATTTTTCCACTGAATTCTCTACTTATTTGAAAACACATCACATTATTCATGAGTCCTCCTATGTGTACACACCTAAACAAAATGTCATTGTACACACCTAAACAAAATGTCATTGTTGAACACAAAAAACGTCATTTGTTGGATGGTGCACGTAGGGGTGTAAACGAGCCACGCTGAGCCCGAGCTCGACTAGGCTCAAGCTCACTTAACTTACGAGAGCACTCAGCTTGTGCTCGACTCGTCTATTATTTATTAATTAAATTATATAAAACTAATAGTTATTCAATATATATATATATATGGTAAGGTTCATGCGAGAACCACCTTTATTGTGAGAACCACCTTTATTGCAAAATAAAACCTAAAAAAATCAAATAAAACACTCATTTTTTTTAATAAAAATCGTTATATTTCGTTACAAAAAAAAACTTTTTTTTTTTCGAGTAACAGTTATCCATGCACATGTGCATATGTATCATAACTTCGACAAATTCGTAATAAGTTATCACTAGTAGACAATTGCACTTTAATTTACAATACCATCCATAATACACTCAATTTACATTAAATGCACATGTGCATCATTATGTATAACCATTATATACCGTGTTTTAGTACAAAAAGTTTGTGATTTTGAATAATAAAGTGGGCTCATATATATATTTTCTGGTTAGTTATATCTAGTGGTTGATGGGTTCATTATGGTTGTCACTTTATGATGTAATATGTTGATTGGATGGTATAAACGGTGTTTATATACGTGTAATAAAGTGAAAATATTGGTATTGGTATTGTTTTATAAATGGTAGGAGGTAATGGTATTGTATTATGGATGGTAGGAGGTAATGGAAGTGTATTATGGATGGTATGATAGATAAAAGAGAAAGTGTATTCAAAGTAGTGTACCAAAACACCTTATTTCATGTTGATACATATAGATGCACATGTGCATTTCTTATATTGGTAACGTAAAAAGTAGTGTATTACACATGGTAGTGCAAATGAAAGTATAATTGTCTAATGTTTGTAATGTATTATGGAATTTGTCAAAGACATAATGAAAATGCACATGTGTATTGTAGTGTATTATGGATGGTATGATAGATGAAAGAGTAAAATATATTCAAATTAGTGTACCAAAACACCTTATTTCATGTTGATATATATAGATGCACATGTGCATTGCTAATATTGGTAACGTAAAAAGTAGCGTGGTACACATGGTAGTGTAAATGAAAGTACAATTATCTAATATTTGTAATGTATTACGGAATTTGTCAAAGAAATGACGAAAATGCACATGTGCATGAATAATTGGTACTCAATTTTTTTTTTGAAATTTTTTTTTTGTTGTTGAGTAAATATAGCGAATTTTCAAAAAATATTATTTTTTAGGTATTACTGTTTGTGTTCACACTGGTTCTCGTGGTTCTCGCAATAAAGGGTGGTTCATAACGGATTCTTGTCCTATATATATATAGGGTAAGGTTCATGCGAGAACCACCTTTATTGCAAAATAAAATCTAAAAAAATTAAAAAAAAAATACTCAATTTTTTTAATATATTTTTTTTAAAATCGCTATATTTTGTTTAAAAAAAATACTTTTTTTTTCAAGTAACAGTTATCCATGCACATGAGCATACGTATCATAACTTCGACAAATTCCGTAATACATTATCATTAGTAAACAATTGCACTTTAATTTACAAATTCCATCTCTAATACACTACTTTATACATTACCAATATTCAAAATGCACATGTGCATCATTATGTATAACCATTATATAACGTGTTTTGGTAAAAAAAGTTTGTGATTTTAAATGATGAAGTAGGCCCATATACATGTTTTTTGGTTAGTTATATCTGGTGGTTGATGGTTTGATTATAGTTGTCACTTTATGATGTAATATGTTGATTGGATGGTTTAAATGGTGTTGATATACATGTAATAAAGTGAAAATATTGGTGTTGGTATTGTATTATAGATGGTAGGAGGTAATGGTATTGTATTATGGATGGTATGAGGTAATGGAAGTGTATTATGGATGGTATGATGGATGAAAGAGAAAGTGTATTCAAAGTAGTGTATCAAAACACATTATTTCATGTTGATACATATAGATGCACATGTGCATTTCTAAAATTCGTAACGTAAAAAGTAGTGTATTACACATGGTAGTGTAAATGAAAGTACAATTGTATAATATTTTTAACGTATTACGGAATTTGTCGAAGAAATGATACATATGCATATGTGCATGGTAGTGTATTATGGATGGAATGATAGATGAAAGAGAGTGTATTTAAAGTAATATACCAAAACACTTTATTTTATGTTGATACATATAGATGCACATGTTCATTTCTAATATTGGTAACGTAAAAATTAATATATTACACGTGATTGTGTAAATGAAAGTACAATTGTCCAATGTTTGTAATGTATTATGGAATTTGTCAAAGAAATGATAAAAATGCACATGTGCATGGATATCTGTTACCCAATTTTTTTTGATTTTTTTTTATTGTTGACGAAATATAGCGATTTTTTCATAAAAAAATATTAAAAAACTAAAAAAAATTTGGGTGTTTTTTAGATTTTTTAAGGTATTACTGTTTATGTTCATACTGGTTCTCGTGGTTTTCACAATAAAGGGTGGTTCCTAACGGATCCTTAACCCATATATATATATATATATATAGGTGAAGTATAGAGAGAAAACTCACTTGAGTTGAGAAAACTTAAGAAAACCCTATGTAACATTTTTATTTTTTTCTAAAAAAATAGGAAATGTAAGTTGCATGTTAACAAACATTTTGTAACAAAAAAATAAAAAGCGCCAAATGGTTTTTTTATAAATTTTTAAAAAATATATTGTTTACAAAAAATGCTAAAAAACTGAATTTTTGTAATTTTTTATAAAAAAATCCACTCGGCGTTTTTCAAATTTTTTTTTGTTACAAAACGTTCATTAACATGTAACTTACATTCCTTATTTTTTTAGAAAAAATAAAAATGTTACATAGGGTTTTTTGAGTTTTCTCAACTCAAGTGAGTTTTCATTTTATCATTCCCCTATATATATATATATATATATATACTAATAACTTTTTTTATGTATAACATGATATATAATATTTCGATATTGGATTTAAATACCCCAACTTTCACTAATTGGCCAATAACACTCTCAACTTTCGATTTGTACACTAGTATCCTAACTTATTGGCCGATAACACTCACTAAATAACCGAATCCTAACCATTTAGTTTTTGCTGATGTGGCACTGATGTGGCCCTTTTTGCTGACGTGGCATATGACATGGTAGCTGATGTGGCATTTTTAATGACATGGCAGCTGCCGTGGCATTTTTGATGACGTGGCAGTGGACATCAGCTAGCTAACTGGGTTAGGGTTTAGTTAGTTAGGGAGCGTTATCGGCAAATAAGTTGAAAGTTGGGTGTATTGGTGTACAAATCGAAAGTTGGGAGTGTTATCAGCCAATTGTTGAAAGTTGGGGTCATTTAACTCCAATATCCCTGTAATATTTAGTTATGTTTATCATAATTTAATGAGTAGATTACAAAAATCGTCCTTTATGTATGTTACTTATTGCAAACTGTGTCCTTTGTCTTTAATATATACAAGAAACGTACTCGATGTTTGCAAACTCTTGCAAGTTACGTCCTTTAGCCTTAACTCACTTATTTTTTATGGTTAAATCTGATCTACTAGACCCCACATAAGGGTATTTTAGTCATTTTACCCTGTATACTTTAATAATTAAACATCAATAAAACTCAAAAACTCTCTGTCTCTCTACAACATCACACAACTACTGCTACACACCTCCATTGAATCAACACCAACAACTGCCATCGCTGCACCACCGCCATCGCTGCACCACCGCCATCGCACCACCACCCCCAAATCTCTCAAATGGGATCAGAAATCAGATCTAAATATCTCAAATTAAACTACATACAGATTCAAGATCAGATCTGAAAGTGACAACATGCAGACTCATCGATGGCAGTGTATCTACTTATCAATCTCTCTCTTTACCAGATCTGAAAGTGACAACACGCAGACATCTCACCACCACCCCCAAATCTCTCAAATGGGATGAAAGTGACAACACGCAGACTCAAAATCAGATATGAGCCTCCTTTTGTAACCGGTTATATCCGGCTAAATCAGTTTTTTGTGCGCCGGAGAAGACATAGTGGGTGGTGGTAGTTGTCGGATATGGTGGTGGGGTTGTTGGCAGTGGATGACGGTGGCGTTGGATCCAGTGGTGGAGGGGGTGGCAGGTGGCAGCGGAGGGGGTTGTGCAGCAGGGGGTCGGCCGCCGGTGGTGGATGTGGTGGGGGTTATCCAGCAGGGGGTCGACCGCCGGTTGTGGAGGTGGTGGGGGTTGTGCATAGGGGTGGAGGTGATTACGGTGGTGGTGCAGGTGCGGTGGCCATGGTGATGCGGTGGCGATGATGGAGGTGGTGTGGTTAAGAGAAAGAGACAAGAGAGAGAGAGTATGTGTGTAATCAGATTATTGGGTATGTATATATTTTTAAAATTTGATTTTATTTATCTATAATATATTTTTTAAATATAATTATTTATTTAGGGTAAAATGTCTAAAATACCCTCATGTGGGATCCACTGGGTCAGATTTAACCTTGAAAACTAACTCAGTTAGGGCTAAAGGACATAACACGCAAGGGTTTGCAAACATTGAGTACGTTTCTTATATATATTGAAGATAAAGGATACAGTTTGCAATAAGTAGCATACATAAAGAACGATTTTTGTAATTTACTCTAATTTGATATATTAAATAAAAATTAGATAATTGATATGATTGTATAGGCTTGTGATCCCACATAAGCTCAACAAGTGAAGCTTGGGGTCGAGGTCATTTATTAACAAGCTAACTTTTTGACTCAGGCTCGAGCTCAAGCTTGTTTAACCTTGATTTGGTCAAGCTTTTAACGAGTAGCTCACGAGCAGCTTGACTCTTTTACACCCCTAAGGGCTCGCAACATCATGTTTCTTTTCTTGCCCCTCATCAGTTTTAGATGACATTGCCCTTACAACTTGTGTGATAAATCACATGTCATGTTTGCTGAAGGAACTCCCTTTCTACTCACACCCAAAAAAAATCGGCATGCAGTGTGTGTCCATGATTTCACGTAAATAACCAAAAACAATACAGTGAATGACCTAGAAGGTAGGAACATAACTCATGAAAAGTGATATCTACCCCGTCTATCTGACTATCCTCCTCTCAGCAAATAAGATTATGGCTTTGCGTCTATTCCAGGTGCACTCGTGGCCTCGCCTTGCTTGAGCACAACAAAAGGCGCTCTCCTTTCACTACATAGACAACGGATACTTATCTCAACAAACGTATGTCCTTTATATGTTGAGCGTGTAGATAACTAGTAGCCCAATGTTTCTACATGGACGCTCCTTCTAGAGAATAGGAAGGATCCAGAACTATACACATGATTGGTTGGTAAGCTTAAATGCTTAACACTTACACAACCATATATTTCCTGTGTTGTTGGTGTCCTGGATAAGTTCATGGCCACACCATACACTCAGGCATTGGTATGTTGCCTTTTGTGTATTAGATGTCTCAAGAACACTAGAGGCGTCTCTCAGAATTCATGTACCCTGTTCGAGTTCGAAAAAATGTGCCCTTCCATAATGTTTTATTACTATTTTTAAAATCAAATTAGTATTTGGCTCACTAAATCTAATACCAACAGGCTAACATCTAAACTGAAAACATTGATTTGTAAATAGGCCTATATTGGAATTGATATGAGTGTATATATATATATATATATATATATATATATATATATATATATATATATATATATATATATATATATATATATAGGGTAGGGATCCTAAGAGAAGTCCACCCTATTTGAGAAACTTGAGAAGCATTCTGGACCACACATTTTTCTAAGCTTTTCGTAATATACACGTACGTATAGTTTAAAATTCACTATATACATATATGTATATTGGATTACACATATATGTATATAGTCAGTTTTAACTATACGTATGTGTATATTACGAAAAGCTTAGAAAAAATGTGTGGTCCAGAATGCTTCTCAAGTTTCTCAATTAGCATAGTGCTTCATATATATATATATATATAGTGTGAGGTTCATTGGGAACACTAAAAAGTGGGGAACAGTGGGGAACCGACTCAAACGAACTCCGACTGGACTCATTCCAGCGGCGTTGGAACCGGCTTGTCGAACCCTAACTAGGATCTCTTAACCCTAAACCCTAAATCGTAACCGCTAAACCCTAAATATATTAGGGTTTGGATTTAGGGTCATATATTAGGGTTTAGCTTTAGGGTTTAGTTTTAGGGTTAATCATTAGTATTTAGGGTTTAGCTTTAGGGTTTAGGGTTTATAGCTTAGATTTTACGATTTAGATTAGGTTTTAGCCTTATTTTTTTATCTTTACGGTTTAGGGTTTAGGGGTTAGGATTTAGGGTTTAGGGTTAAGAGATCCTAGTTAGGGTTCGACGAGCCGGTTTCAACGCCGCTGGAATGAGTCCAATCGGAGTTCGTTTGAGTCGGTTCCCCATTGTTCCCCATTTTTTTAGTGTTCCCTAATGAACCTTCCCCTATATATATATATATATATATATATCGGATATTTAAGAAAACATGTGCCCCTCAAAATCACGGGCCCTGTGTGGTGGTCCTCCCCACACACCATTAAAGCCTCCCATGAAGAACACACAGAGTTCTGTATTCCAACCAAGGTCACAGTCGTGTAGATTGGCACATTGCCTTTTGCGAATTAAGATGTCTCAAGACCATGCAGGGTCCTGTATTCCGACCAAGGTCAGAGTCGTGTAGATAATAGATTGGGATTAGGGAGTTGCATAGAACATGGGTCATTAAAAAGCTCAAAGTGTACCGAGAAGATAGGGTCCTTGGAGTTGGGGAGAAGGCACACGCATCATCTAAAAAGAACTTCTTTTTCTTAAAACACAAAAGATGAGAAATTTATAACATAGAAATCTATCCATAAACTTAGAAAGAAACAACTTGTATATTAATATGTTAGGTAGCAGTAAACAAACAATAATGAGATTTAAGAGTATCTATATACTTAAGAAAGAGAAGGAAACATAAGTAAAATAAGAACAAGAAAAGTTGATCGGTGCAAGTGGGCAAAAGCTAGGAGAAAAGCATATAAACCCCTATTGGAAAAGAGAGTATCCAAGGAATGAATGCTTGAGACTTGAGAGATTTTAGATCCTTCTCAGAGTGATTTGAGGTCGAAGTGTCCATGACCAAACAAGTCATTATCACATAGGGACCGAACTAAATCAGAACATTGTCCCACCAATCATAATGAGGGTCTCACGTTGAGAAAGCACATTCAAACACGGCAACATAATAGAAATTGAGATCCATAGCAGCGAAAGCACATTCATTCAAACACAACTAGAACCATAAAACCAACGTAAGTGAAAGGCGACAAAGGGAAAATGCAAAACATAGCTTTAGTGAGACTGGGCTGATGATGACGTGTGAGTGGCAGCGAGCTACTCACAGGGTAAACCAATCAGATGTCTCTTGGTCCAAATAAGGTGGTTCTGACTCTGTACAACGAGGACTCTAAATGGGTGCACTTAATTCAAATTTTATATAAATCTCAAGCTTCAAAACAGAACAGGGTTTCGTGGTTGTGAATGCATTAGGACACGGAAACTTGATGTCTTGAAGCTATATATAGACGAGTATTCCTATACTAAATCACGCCCTATGGGGATTACATTATTTGGGCCCAACTCTAAAGTTACATTATAACCTGATTGTTTCTTTAGAGTACAATAGGTTAGTTATATCAAATAGTAGCCAGACAAAATTTAGTTACCCAAGCATAGCAATGAAGGTAATAATAGCTTACTTGACTTCACAGAAATAGCTGAAATAAGAGGACCATATACTCCTCGTGATGGTATACTGGTTGTTCCTTTCCCAGCCCAACTGAGTCGGATAAACAAAGTAGCGTTAACATTTACGGTATAACTTTTCACAATTTCTTTCCCAACCCCACCTGCTTCGTCACTGATATCAAAATCCTTCTCCACCCGTTCACCCTAGCACATTACCAACAATTTATACAATTAAGCTTCAAAAAGTAGGAACTAAGTTAATCATGCATCGCAATATAAGGAAAAACAGCTAAGTTAATTGTTACTATAGGAGGTATATCCAGTTCAGAAACAACATTCGAGATCTTTAGTATTAATCTATGAAAACTCACCTGAATGTAGATATCAAATACACGCCTCCCAAGGCTGCTATATGCTCCATCATCAGTAAAAATGATCTCGGCAAAGTGAAGGCTTACATTGTAGCTCCCATTAACCAAACAAAAACCATATTATGTCAAAGATAAAGATGAGACTCGTGCACTCATGTACAATTCAGGGTTGTCCATCAAGAGCCTAGAAGTATTTTTCACAGTATAATTATCAACGCTGACATCGTTACCCAAAAATTGACCAGTGTTGCTAAATCCCCATCGACTTTCAGTTGATGTGAAAAATGAAGCACCCCCATCTTCCAAGTCACTTTCATAAGAATCATTTCCATTGCTTAATCCATCCCCGCCACAATCGATATACAAGGAAGACCAATCTAATCCAAAAAGTACTACTATATATCATGAAAATTCATCAACATAAGAGCGAAAGATGTAATTAATATCTATTACTTGTTTGACAATCACTGCGACACAAGCATGAGACCTTCTTACTGGTAAAACATTACAAAAGTAAAAAACGAGTAAGTCGCATAGAAATGAACGATGCTGAATCTTTACGCAAAGAAACTTACGAGATGGTATCATCTGAAAATGAAGCAAACAAGTTCCTGCAACAAAACAAAAGAAACCTCAAGACTTAGCTTGTTTCTGAAGAAACACTTTGTAGAAATATAAGGTTGGTCTTACGTCTCCCGCACATGACAGCTGGGAGGGTTATTATATGTAAAATTGTTGTACGACAAATCACTGCAAGAAAATTCACGAGTCGTCAGTAAATTCAACAACCAAACAAGGGGACATGTCACAACTTCAACTTTTACATTCATGATACATAGATAAATGCAACCATCAAAAGAACCAAGTCTGGCTCATTTTACATCATATAAACTTACATTTTTTTCCAACACTGAGCATCCAATCAGGCACACTTCCAGATAGCAAGTTTCCAGTAAGATAGCTAAAACTCAAAGTTTATTTCAGTATGAAGTATGTGGGTTATCAATACATTAAAATGAGAAGTATATGGGAAAGTAATACATTTACTTACATATAATCTGTATCATTTAGTTCAGAGAAACTTGTAGGGATGGATCCGTTAAGCTTGTTAAAGCTGAAGTCTCTGAAGAGCAACTGAAACAGTTTTATACCATGACTCTTGTTAGTAAGCCGATTCGAGATGGCTAATCTCCCGATAGATACCCGTAGAGTGGGTTAACTCCAAGAAAATAGATAAAGAACAAGACTCTAATTTTGCATCAATTTTCTTCTCTACTTTCATTAAACTCAAAACAATTCTTAAATACAAAATGGAAATGGAAAATAACTAACTATTGGGAAATAACTAACTATTGTAAACATGGGATAATGCATGGAAACGTGCAATGGATGGTTTAGCATGAACATGAAAACGTGGGTGTCTTCAGTTAGGTCCGTTGACCCGTATTAACCCGGGTCGGATCGTATCAATACTCCCGTCCTAAAAAAATGTCCTTGTCCTCAAGGACGGTATGAAATCTCATGGCGGTCGCCATTCGACTCTACCAAAAGCGTTTGGTTTAGTCACAACCTTCCGCCACGGTGGTTGCCACGGCGGTAGCCATTCCCGTGGTCCAACATAAGCATTTGAAATCAGCGTCAAGTACCCTGCCAAAGCATTGAATGAAGCAAGTAGTTTGTCATTAGAAAATCCAAGCCACAAAAAATGTTTAGCCAATGATGGTGATAAGTTTGGTGTTGGTGTTAGTTTTGTGGTTGTTTAACGTGGAAAACCCACGGTGGTGGTCATTGTAGGTGGATATCAAGTCACCTACAAGCAAGCAAGGGTGAGTTTGTGTTGTTCGTGAGGAAATTGGTGTCAGGAAAGGAACACTTGGGGATGACTTTTTTAGCAGGAGGACGGGAACGGAACACTTCGGGTGACTTTTTTAGCGACAGGATAGGTTTTGGTAACGGTCTTTGTGGCGGTGTTGGTGGAGTGGCCAAGCGTAATTTGGATATAGCGTCGATGAGGGCGGCGAGGGCAGGTTGGAGGACGGTGGAAATCGCGTTGACGGTTTGCAGGAGTTGTTCGGACTCGGTGAGCGTCTCTTCACTTGCCGGGTTGTTTGAGCGGGAAGGAGAGGACGTGAATGAAAGCACCATTGTTAGTAAGCCGATTCGAGATGGCTAATCTCCCGATAAATACCCGTAGAGTGGATTAAACTCCAAGAAATAGATAAAGAACAAGACTCTAATTTTGCATCAATTTTCTTCTCTACTTTCATTAAACTCAAAACAATTCTTAAATACAAAATGGAAATGGAAAATAACTAACTATTGGGAAATAACTAACTATTGTAAACATGGGATAATGCATGGAAACGTGCAATGGATGGTTTAGCATGAACATGAAAACGTGGGTGTCTTGAGTTAGGCCCGTTGACCCGTATTAACCCGGGTCGGATAGTATCAACTCTTGACATCCAAAAGCTCTCTTTAAAAATCAACTACCATGTGGTCCGCTCATACTTGTGTGTGTTGGGAACGTGGGAAATGCGTGAAAAGGACCAAATTTCAAATTAGGAAGTAATTTTAATTATTTTAGGCTGAATTATAGAGTTTGAATTTTGGTAGAACCTTGTCCTATCCTTAATGAAGGACCATTCTGAACCTTAACGCTTATGAAACATCTTAAATTTTACCAATGCACTACCTCGTTAAAGAATATTAAACATCAGATAGTTCCCGGAACTACAACTCTTTTTAAAGTAATTACATGAGAAGTATAATGTCCCAAAGTGAACATACTATTTTACCGTTCCAAAAGGAAGCGAAACCAATCCTCAGGTAAAGATTCACAACAGACGAGACATGTCTGTGTGTTTTTATCAATGCAGAGATATTCCATGTTTAAAGTAAATAATTGAGAAAAAGGTACATGTTACTAACAAGACTTTCAGACTTGAAGCAAGAGATTGTGGCAAGACTGGTAACTCGCCGATTAAATTGCAGCTCCTCAAGAACCTGGCAAGATTAAGTTCAGATGCATAAATCCAAAAAAAAAAAAAAAAAAAAAACTGGTAACACTCAATTAAAAGAAGTAATTCAACTTACAGGTGCTTGAAACGCGCTGTATTACTAAAGGGTGGACAGAGGGTGTCTGGTCCTCTCAAGTCACTGATTCTCCTGCATCTCTTGACTCAGTCAACACAAATATATGACCGAAGTTGCAAGCAATATAAGTACTATAAGAGAAATTACTGACAAGTCTGTTAGGCTGTCCAAGAGAGTAATGCTAGAAGGTATTGGTCCCTCCAATCCACTGGCCTGAACCCTTCTGTTATTCACAAACTTTATCAAATACAACTGCTATAGCCAATAATGGAAAACTTGGTTTTAAAATGCGTGTAGCGATCCGATGCGTTTTGATCCCAAAACCCGAGGCGTGATGCGCAATGCATGAAGCACACGCATCAGGTATGCAAGGTGTTCTTTATTTAAAAATATTAAAAAAATATATTTATAGCTAATCTTTTGACTTGTGAATCTTTAAACACTATAATATAATATATTCTCATATCTATAGTCAAATTTGTTCAATTAAAGATCTATTTTTTTTAATACCGGTCAACTGCATAAGGCACCACATTAGACCACATCATATGATGCGCGCATCATGGCATCGCAACATGCGATGCGATCTCATCATTGCAGCATGTGATGCGCGCATTTTAAAACTAAGATGGAAAAGCAAGAGTAAGAAATTGTCTCACAAGGTCGTGAGACTTGTCCATTCTCCGATGAAGTCTGGTATCTTCCCAGAGAAGTTGTTACCGCTAATCTGACTGCATAACGGAACAGAAATCTAATTAGGCAACTCCATGTAGCCATATAATGATCAAAGAATAAATAGATCCAACAAGGTAGCAGAACTCACAACTCCTTCATATTGATCAGATTTGCGAATGATAAAGGCAATTCCCCGGTGAAAAAGTTGGAGCTCAGTATTCTACAATGAAAAATAAAACAGTTGATATGGTCATCAGATAATGATATACAGAAAGCACCAGAAACAATACAAAAAAATTTAACCAATCTCACAATCTCTCAATGCTTGTAAGATTCCCAAGGTCATCAGGAATTGCTCCAGACATCGTATTGTCCTCCACGGATCTAATTTAACAATAATAGAATTGCAGTCACAAACAATAAAAAGAAAACAATTACATAAGTTAAAAATGAGAGTAAATTTGACGAGATAACAACAGATTAATAGAAACTCACAAAGATTTCAACGTGCTGATGTTTCCGAGTTCCTTTGGGATTGATCCGTTTAAAACGATTCACGAGAAGAGAACTGCAAGTGATGTCAAACTCAAACATAAAGCTTTAAGATCCAAATTCCATAGTATGTTAAAGAGTACAAGTAAATAGACGAACATGTCGACAATTCGCTGCATGGAACCCCATTGTGGAGGGATGGTGCCCCTGAGACAGTTGCGCGCTAAGTCTCTGTAACAATGATATACATAATTCAATTCTCAAATATAAACAAACAATGGAAGTTGAATTAACAAAGAAGAAAGGATCGTACAAATTCAGGAGGTAAGGAAGATTGACAAATTCCAGTGGGAGAATGCCTGATAGGCTTTGTCCTTTCAGGCTTCTGCATGTCGTAACAACAAAAAGATCTTCAGTATATGAACAACAATGTACAATGTATACGTCTTTTGATTCAGAAATCCTAATTTTTGCATTCGGAAATAATCTTTTGTAACATAGAGCTTATATTGTATCGCCCGTTGCGTTTAAAACAGGCTGGTGTCGATATTACGAAAAGCTTTGATTGAGTGACATAATTATTAATATTGGAATATGTCTAGGGATGAGCAAATACCGGGTACCGGTTCTCAACAGGTGGACCGAATTTACCCAACTGGATACTTTTCGGTGCCGACTTTTTACATTTTCGGCATGGTTCGGTACCGGTATTTACAGATTTTTACCCTTAAATACCACCGGTACCAAACCATGTTGATGCATATGTCTGTTGCTTACGTCATCGTATTACGTCGAGTCTGTGTATAGGAGCGAAATGTTAAGTTTATGTATCATGAGAGACAAGTTCGACTGAACTTGTATGGTGCATGAACAATTTCGCCCGAACTTGTCCTATGAAGGATAAGTTCGCCCGAACTTGGTCATGCAACATTTGGAGCGAACTTGTTCTCCTATAAATAGGAGTCTTGATTTCTCATTTGGTTCATTCAGAGATTTTGTGTACTGGACGGAGAAGCTCTGTCCAAGTGTTTCTAGGATCTGTAATGTTTACTAATCAATGAAACAATGATTAAACAGTAACAAACTAGTATCCAGTGTCGCCTATGCAAACGGATTCCGCACGTTTACCTTAGTTTTGCCAAATTAGGACCCGAACGATCCGTACAACGGACCTTCAATTGGTATCAGGGCAGGATTGGCCTAATTTGAAGACATTGGACATAGAACATCTCATCTTCTACTCACTTCATTCTTTTTAAACTTTTCTTGGACAATGAACGGACAAAATGGACTGATTTTCAAGTATAATACGTAAAATCCATAATAGTAAAACCCTTGAAAAGATCAGAGCTTAAAACAAACGAATTCATGTCGAAAATTTGAAAAAACCATGTTTGAAAACACATGTTCGCTCGAACTTATCATCAAGTTCGCTCGAACTTGACTGAAAAATTCACTTTTTGAGTGATTTTTCATCAAGTTCGCCTGAACTTGATTGATTTTTCAAAGATTTTCACTCAAGTCCGCTCGAACTTAGCTGTTTTTCATCAAATTTAATCAAGTTCGCCTGAACTTTATCAAAATTTGTTAATACATAATGTCTATGTCTTAGTCTTGGATCGAGTCTGTTTAGTTTTGGTTAGAATAGACTAGAAATGAAGGGTATTTATGTAATTAGTACACAAGTTCGCTTGAAATCTTCATGTAAGATCAAGTTCTACCGAACTTGATCAAGACAAGTTCGCCCGAACTTGTTCTCCCTCCAGCGAACTTGTGTCACTATATATAGGTGTCTTGTTTCCTTCATTTGTAACTTCTGCAATTTTGGCACACAGACGGCGAAGCTCTGTCGGATCTGGATCTGAATGTATTGAACTATTATGATCAATAAAACAACGTTTAAACAGTAAATCTTGCATATTCAGTTAATCTTGTCATATAATTTCCGCTTGTATGGACAATAGAAACAATTTAGGTTCCTAAGCTAAACGAGAGACGATCTAACAAGTGGTATCAGAGCCACGGTACCTAAATTGGTGCAATCATTGCAAAATCTACTCTTATTCTACCTCTTTCTACCATTTTTCTTCATTTTTCAAAGAAAACAATGAATTCACGGATAAAAGTTGCTAATTTTTGAATATGTCATGTAAAATACACTTGTGATAAACCCCTAAGAGTTTGGACATCAAATTCAAACGAATTGATATCAAAAAGTTCAAAAAACCATGTTTTGCAAACAAGCTTTGGCCGAACTTAACGTCAAGTTCGACCGGACTTGATTAAAATTTCATTGATTTTAATCAAGTTCGCCCGAACTTGATTGATATTTCAAGGTTTCTTATATAAGTCCGCTCGAACTTACTGTTTTTCTTTCAATTTTTACCAAGTTCGCCCGAACTTGAGTAAAATTTGTTGAAATTCTAGCATAAGTTCGCCCGAACTTAACAATTCTCTTGAAATTCAATCATAAGTTCGCCCGAACTTGTGCAAATCAAATCTGATTTTTCTCACAAACTGCAAGTTCGCCCGAACTTGTCAGTGTACTGATCGTTTTTCGAAGTTTGTGAACGTGTGTTTTTCATTAAAATTCGTCAATTTTCAAGATGGAAGATTTGCAAAGTGCTTTTATGTCGGCAACAACATTGAATGCTCAGATGGTTAACCAAGTTAACATCGATAACAAAATGGGCACATGCGTTAAACCTCCGAAACTCATGAATATGGACGAGTACGAGGGTTGGAAAGAGAAGTTTTCAAACTGGGTGCAAGCTACGTAATTCTATAGTTGGGTTGCAATTCAGACTGGCTACACATGGCCTCGTGATGAAAGTGATAATGAGGTCGATATAAGCAAGTTTTCAACCTTACAAAAGGATGCTTACATCACAGAGAAGAAAATGATAAGTTTTATCCAACAGTCAGTAAAATAAGATATACTGGTGCTGTTACCGGAATATAAGACTGCACAGGAGTTATGGATATCTTTGCAGAACAAGTACAAGGGAAGTGCATAAATGGTTAAAAGCAAGAAAGCACTGTTCATGAAAGAATTCGATATCTTCACGATGATAAAAGGCGAAACGATGAAACAGATGATCGAAAGGTTCTGTCATCTAAAAGTGATCACGAGGAGACACGGGCTTGAGAAGAAAGAAGAAGAATGCATTGATAAATTGGCTGACGCATTGCCTGAAGGTGATTGGACGACATATCTTATGGTTCTCAAAGAAAGTCCGAGCTGGCAGTTCTTTAAGCTATCCACGTTCATCGATAATTTGGAAGGTCACGAGATGGAGTTATTAAAGATAGCAAAATCAAAGAATGCAAACGTGACTCAAGATGTAGGGTTGTACTACAAGTCAGGAGCTCAAGATAACATCACTGGCCCGAAAATTCAAACCGCTTTTAGCGCGAATCTGAATTATTCGAATCATTCGCCGCAAAGTCAAGCTCAATCATATCCAAAATATGATCAGAGTCCTCAAGAGTTCATCATTTTCAAGCACAAGATCAAATTCTTCATATCAGAATCAAGCAAATCAGAATGATCAATCGAATTATGCCAAATGTGTACAAATGCAACATTGCTGTTAATCTAAACAATGTTGTTTCTGAACAAGTAGCTAGACAACACATGATACTTCTTGCCACAGTGTTAGAATCATATGAAAGCTTGGTGGCTGGAAAGATGGGTAATCCGGAGATGACGCCGAAGATTATGATCAAGTAGATGAAGAAGAACTTGAACTGATGGGCATCAAATGATCCTTAGCTTCAATCATTCAGAGGGTTACAAAGTTTGTTGCTCTTACCGGCAGAGATATCGAAAATTCCAGCAACAAATTGGGACTCGACAAAACAAAAGTCACTTGCTTCAGATGCCGACAGAAAGGGCACTTCAAGAGAGAATGTAAGAATTCTGAAGCAACTGGTAATCAAAATCCATTTGGAGGTGATAGTGAGTACTACAAAAAGTCACTACAATACAAGTCTTTCCCAAAGAAGACACAAGTCGAAATCCAAGATAAACCAACCAACAACAACACAGAGAAAGAAATGGTCGCTTCAAACGAAGATGATGACTTTGACTGGAATTCTTATATCGCCAAAAAGACCGGAGTTGCATTAATGGCTGAGATTGTTGAAGACACATTTGCTGAAGATGCAGCCATGGAGAGTGCATTACTAGAAGACTACATGCAACAAGCTGAGGAGGAGGAAATTTATCACCATACAAAGATGCAGGGTATCCTTTCCCCTAACATGTCTACTAGTTTTGCAGGTTGTTTTGGCAATACAACATCAATGGAGCATGTTGCTGAAGAGAAACCGGTGATTGACGAGGTTATTAACACAACCAAAGAGATGAATGAAGAAAACCTCACAGAGATCGCCAACAAGGCTATGATGGCAAATCTAACAAAGGTAGGTCCAGAGGTAGATGTTGTAGAAAAGGAAGTTGTCAAAGTACAAGTTGTCGAGGTTGAGAAACCATGTACGAAATGTGCTGAACCGTGCATTCAATGTGCTGAAAAGTCTCATATCATAACCGAACTCAATGTGCATAATAATAATTTCAAATATGATTATCGCACAATGAAGGAGGCATATGACAAAATGAAAGATGATTACAGCAGGTTGGATAGAAATAACATTGAACAAGATGGTACTATCAGAATGTTAAAAGCTACTTTAATGGAAAAACAAAAAGCTATTAACGTTTATATAAATAACATTGTTGAAGTAAAATAAGAGCTTCAAGACATGAAAATCGAAACCGAAAGGGTTCGACAGCTTCTAAAGAGCTATACCACGAATGCCTATGTCATCGATCACATTCTTCCGACAATTCAATCGGAAGAAAATGTTCAGAAAGCCAAAGGTAAGAAACGTGGAGACTATAATAATGTTCCACCACCCCTATGCGAAAAATATTGTCACAAAAAGGCTGAGGGGATGGACAAGGCGCTCAACATTGAACTTTTAATCGAAAAGAAAAATGAGCTGCCTGAGAACATTGATATAACCTACACGAGTATGATGGCGAAGCAGTAGTTAAGCAAGTTGTTGAAAAGGTTCTGAATGATTCTGATGATGGCAGCTTTGAGAGCGCCAACTCGAGTTCGAACACTGATTCACAATCTGAAGATGACGATACATCATCGGAAGATAGCCTAAGTGATGATCCTAACGTTGTCATGTACAAAGTTAAGGATTCTGATAGACTATACTTCGACGATAGCTTTCCAATTCGGAATGTGAAAGAGGATCAGCTTGAGAAATACTTCAAACTCGCTGAAGTTACATCAGAAGATTTGGAAATCAATCAAAAGAAGTTTTACTCCAAACCTAAAAGAAACAACTATCGAAGGAATGGTGGTGATTTTCCTGAACATAGGAGAGCTGGGTTGGGTTTGGATGTGGAAGAAGAACCGGTTAAGAAAAGGTCACCATTTCGTGAATATAAAGATAAAAACATGAAATGCATATATGGGACGAGCACGGTTCAAGAGGAAAGTTTGATTAGGAAGCAATCAAACGATGAGTTTAAGAAAGAAAAGGAACTTCGAGATAAGGCCAAAGCCACAAGTGGTGTAAAACCCACTAGTGGACATTCTCATGATGATCGGACTTGCTTCAAGTGCAATGAAGTTGGTCATATTGGATGCAAGTGTCCGAAATCTAAGCTGGTTTACCCTCGAAGGAAAACAAGTTCAGATGTTGAAAAACCTAAGCAACCAGAGTTTGTAAAACCTGTCACGATTCTAAAAGAAATGAACCTAAACTTAAAGTTAAACCTAAAAATAAATTTGAAAACTCAACTTTCGAAAAAGGTGAAACTTCCAAGGCAAATGAATCAAGGTTTTACATCAAAAAGACACAGGTTAAATCACAATCCTGGATTGCTAAAAAGAAATCATCAACATCTGAAGTTACCAAGTCTGAGCTTGTTAAGACTGGTAACAACAAAGAATCAAAATCTGAGAATAAATCTGAAATTGTCAAATCTACAATTGGTATCAAATCATCAAAAGGTAAAAAGAAAGTTAACTTTGAAAATGTAACTGCCAGTGGAAGCCAGATGGAGATTTTGAGGATGATTATGAAGCTTTTTATCCCAAACCAAGACTAAGAAGGCTTGGGTCACGCTGTTTAACTGAATTTTAATATGTGTAGGGGCTCCAGAGATCCGTTCTTTCAAAGTGGATTCTGGATAGTGGAGCGTCAAGGCACATGACAAGGATGAAAGCTCTTCTCTTCGACATTAAAGCTATAAACGATGGTTATGTTGGCTTTGCCGGTAACCAAGGAGGCCGGATCGTAGCTGAAGGAAAACTCTCAAATGGAGTTGTATCGTTTGATCGTGTGAATTATATTGCTGAGCTAGAGAACAATCTTCTAAGCGTCTCGCAGATTTGTGACAAACAGTTCACAGTTCACTTTAATGACAAAGAGTGCATGATATTAAAGCCGGGTTTCAAAATCCCATAGGATTGGATTCTCATGCGTGCTCCACACGAAAATGATCTCTATGTGTTAAATATGGGCAACGCTACAACGTCATCGAAATCGGCACAAGTTTTGTCTCGAAAGCCATGGAGAAAGATTCTATTCTATGACATAGAAAAATGGGACACATTTATTTGAGAAAAATGAATTTTCTGGTTCATAACGATTTGGTTGAGGGGGTGAATCTTCAAAGTTTCCACATAACGGATAACTGTCTTGAATGTAAGAAAGGGAAGCAGAAGAATAGATCACATCCTAAGAAGATTCTGAATTCCATTAAGTTACCGTTTGAACGTCTTCATATGGATCTTTTCGGTCCGGTGAACGTTCGAAGTATTTCAGGAGACATATACTGCTTAGTCGTCACAGATGATTATTCTCGATATTCGTGGGTTTTCTTTCAAGACTCTAAAGATGAAACGTTCGACAATCTGGTGATTCTCTTCAAGAAGCTCGAAAATCTATATCGTCTCCCTGTCAGACGTATTCGCAGTGACAACAGCACGGAATTCAATAACAACAAGATGAAAGAGTTTTGCAACGCCAAAGGAATTCTGCATGAATTCAATGCACCTTACACTCCACAACAAAATGGCGTAGCTGAAAGGAAGAATAGAACTTTGATCGAAACAGCAAGAACTATGCTTGCAGACTCGAAACTTCCTGTTAGCTTCTGGAGTGAGGCGGTTGCAGCGGCTTGCTACACTTTAAACAGAGTCTTAACTGACAAACCGACTAAAAAGACATGTTTTGAAATGATCAACCGAAGGAAACCAAATTTGAAATATCTAGAGCCATTTGGTGCACCATGTACTGTGATCGATCAAGATGGAAAGTTTGGTGCTAAATCACTTGAAGGTTTCTTTGTCGGGTATGCTACTCCACTAAGAAGAGTTTATGTTCCCGTGTTAAGAAAGGTGATTGAAGCACAACACGTTGATTGTTTTAAGTACACAACTCCTATTCAGAGGAAAGGTGATGCGTGGCTGTTCAACTATCAAGATTTGTGGAAGTCATTCGACTTGCCAGAAGAACCGTCTGATGAAGAACTTGCAGCGCTTTATTATCTTCAACAGTCGGCAAACCAAGATCAGATTATTAGGCCAATTGTGGTTAATCAACCCACGTTGGATACTTCATCTTCTGGTGCAGGTCCGAGTAATAGTGGTATTCCGGATGAAAATGTTTCAGAAAAAGAAATAACACCTCCTACTCCTCCAACAAATGTTTCCACTGAACCAGGAAATACAACTTTAGAGCCCAATATGCCTCAGAATCAGAATTCTGACTTTGATGAAGCTCCGACTTTCGATGCTGATGGAGAATCATCTTCAGATGAAGAATCCGAGCAGATAACAAGCATGTTAGATCAATCTGCTGGCCCGAGCAATCGAAATGAGGCAACATCGAGTACTCCTTCCGTTGACTTGATCGTTTATCTGAATATTACAAATCAGCAAAGCTCGGTTGCTGTTCCTAGCGAAGAAATGCCACGATCTTATTCTTATCATCCTTCAACGAATATTATTGGTGAATTACAAACTGGTGTACGAACAAGAAGTCAAATCAACAAAGCACTAAGTTGTTTCTATACCCGAGTTGCTCCTACTCAAGACTACTGCTATTATTCTTGTTTCATATCTCAAATAGAGCCAAAGAATGAAGCTCTGGGTGACGAGAACTGGGTGATAGCAATGCAAGAGGAACTGTTACAGTTCGAGAAATTAGGAGTCTGGAGGCTTGTAGATTTACCACCGAAGCAGAAACTATAGACACGAAGTGGGTCTTCAAGTGCAAAAGGGATGACCGGGGTGTAATTGTCAGAAACAAAGCCCGGTTGGTTGTCGAAGGTTTCCACCAGCAAGAAGGAATTGACTACACAAAAGTCTATGCACCGGTTGCATGATTAGAGTCAATCCGCATTTTCCTTGCATTCGCAGCTTGGAAAGGTTTAAGGTGTACCAGTTAGATGTGAAATTCGCATTTCTCTATGGTAAGCTACGCGAACAAGTGTACGTCGGCCAACCATCGGGTTCGTCGATCCGCTGAACAAGAAAAAAGCTTATCTCCTAGACAAAGCCTTATACGGTTTACACCAAGCTCCGGGAGCTTGGGACGAGACGTTATCGCAACATCTCGTTGGAAACGGCTTTACAAGAGGCACAGTGGACAGTACATTGTTTACCAAGGAAGTCGGAAATCATCTAATCATCGTACAAATCTATGTGGACGATATCATCTTTGTTTCAACGGATGATAGTCTTTGCAAAGAGTTCGAAAAGATCATGAAGAAGAAATTCGAGATGTCTTCTATGGGCGAAATGAAATTCTTCCTCGGATTATAGGTCGATCAGTTACCAGACGGCATATTCATTCATCAAACCAAGTATGTTCACGATATTCTCAAGAAGTTTGAAATGGATAGCTCGAAGCCGCTTTCGACTCCACTGGCACTGCATCATGGGATTTTCATTGACGAGACATGAACCAAAGTTGATGATACACTCTGTCGGTCGATGATAGGATCTCTGATGTATCTGACGGCATCTCGCCTAGATATCATGTATCCTACCTGCCTTTGCGCAAGATATCAGTCTAGTCCTCGAGTGTCACACATGCAGATAGTCAAAAGAATATTCCGTTACTTGAAGGGATGTCCAAGCACCGGCTTGTGGTATCCAAAGAACGATAATTTTGATCTAACGGGATACGCTGACTCAGACTTCGGAGTGGACAAGCTGAATTCTAAATCTACAACGGTTGGTTGCCAGTTCGTCAGAACCAGTTTGGTAACGTGGCAATGCAAGAAACAAACCACAGTCTCTTTTTCTACCTGTGAAGCAGAATACATTTCTGCTTCCAGCTGTTGTTCTCAAATCCTATGGATTCAACAGCAGATGAGGGACTTTAGATTGCAATTTCTTGATACGCCTTTATATGTAGATACCAAGGCAGCAACCGACATCACTAAAAATCCTGTTCATCACTCTCGTACTAAACACATTGAAATTCATTATCACTTCATTCGTGACTGCTACGAAAAGTTGGTGCGAATAGAAAAAATCCACACCGATGAAAAAAAGCTGATTTTTATATCAAAGCATTTCCTTTAACAAGATTTAAATATCTCATGAGGCTTAACGGTATTAAAAATTTACTGACAGGTGCGGAAGCAGAGGTTGAATACGGATCGGACGACGAGTTCACGTGATCCACATTGGTTTTTTATATCTTTTTGAATAGTATTTCTTAAAAACTAAAATACATAAATATGTTTTTGATTTTAGGGGGGGGGGGATATTTGAGAAAATACAAAAACATATGAAAAATTTCAAAAAGTACAAAAACATTGAAAAGTACAAAAGAATTCGTGTCACAAAGGAAATGATAGTACATCAGTGGACTATCACAGTATGCTAAAGAAATGTAATGTTTAAAAAGTGATAAACGAGTCTTACTGTGGGTGTGTCGATAGACTTTACATGTTCAGTAAATTGTTTCTGAGATATAAACTAAATTTTACAACTGCTTAATCTTGTGGATTAACATCTCTCGGATATGGACTTAGTACTCCGAAATTTCGTTTGAGAGATTGCCTGATTCTGAGATACGAGGTCTTTATAGATAATTGATATCTGGGGTATTACACAAGTTCTTCTGATTTTACGGAAGCAATAGCCTAGAACTTCTATCATGCTTTATGCTAAACCCCTAGACAACATGCAAAGCTGAAAAGAATCAAAAGATCTAATCATTTGCAGTGCTAAAAAGATTCCTTAAATGGAACACACCTTAAAGACGAGCGTTCATCTCTTTGTCTGTATGGTAGTACTAACCTGAGCTCTCAAGGTCTCGCATAACCCAGATACAGATATCAATTACGCTATACTCACCTGTAAGATGAAATCTAGGGAATCTTGATACGGGAGTATATTCTGAGATGGGAACCATAGTTAAGCCAAGTTTCATAATTCATACCTAACATATCTTGGAACAATTGAGAAATGTGTCGAAGTTTAAGTGGACAAACATATCGACAATCTAGGTAAACGAGTTTAAAACTTAAAGTCTTCAAAAGGTCAACGGTACTGGTGATATGTCTCAATTAACTGATATGATCCTGCGACACGAATTCACAAAAATATGTATGTAAATATGTTTGTTTATAGTTTACTTTGTTCTGTACATAGTTTATATGCTTTACAGATTAAAACCAAAAAGATTTTCAGTGTGTTTTAGCATAAACTTACAAAAATACAAAAAGATTTTGTTTCTACATTGTTTTCAGCAAGCCAATGTTGGAGAACGGATCTTCGAAGTTTGGTAAGGTGCTAAACCGGTGGGAATCTAACTGACAACGGGCTGGGAGCTAATCTGTAAAATCTGATAAGCCAAAACGATTAAAAGTTCATTAATTTGAAACTTGATTTTGAAAAATTCAACAGTTTGTTCATAACGGGTTGAACCGAGGTCATTAACTTGGACTCGACAGACAAATTGGTTAACCAAGGTCATTAGCTTGGACTTGGTCAACTGAGTGGATTTTTAAAACTGGTAAAATCTGAAAAGACGGGTTTAAATTGAAAAAAATTGAAAAAATTTGGAATTGAAGTTACTCAAGTTCGCCCGGACTTGTGATTAAGTTCGACCGAACTTGTGTCTTGCTCAAAATGATATATCAGTCAACAAGTTCGCCTGAACTTATGACTGATCTTAATTGATTGGTTTCATAAGTTCGCCCGAACTTGTTATCTATAAATAGAAGACAAGTTCGCCCGAACTTAAGCACTAGTTATTCAAAATCCAGAGCGAACTTTATAGGCGAAATTGGCGATTTTGAAAATGGCAACAATTAGTCGAAGTGTTGCCCGATTATCTAGTGATTAGTGGTGATTAGCACATCACTCATCATGGGTATGGTGAGATATTCGAATTTGGACCATAGATTGACTGAAATTGAACGGTTTTCGATCTGTGCTTAAGTGTTTGACATGTTCTGGACCTTTTAAAAATCAAATTGAAACATAAAACATGTCTAACAATGATAATCAACCGTATAAATGTCATTAATTTTATCAGAAATGCTCATATAATTTGTTGCAGGATTGTTTGGGACGATGACAAGTTCGCCCGAACTTGTAAAAGTTTGACCGAACTTGTCCTCAGGAGTTTCAAAATAATAATACATAAGTTCGCCCGAACTTCCTGAGAAAATTCAAAGCTGTTTTTTTCATCATAAGTTCGCCCGGACTTGTATAAATGAACTTTGATAATCTTTAAGCAAGTTCGCCCGAACTTGTGTGAAAATGTTTAAAACAGAATTGACAAGTTCGCCCGGACTTGAGAATTGTTAATGTTGTATATATAACAAGTCCGCCCGAACTTAGTTAAAAAGAAATGTCAAATTGCCTATCAAGTTCGCTCGAACTTGATGGAAACTTGTAAATTTGAAAAATTTTCTACTAATTTCGTCTCGATTTACGTGTTTGCAGAATACTGAGCTTTCGTTTAATAAGTTTCACAACACGTGCATCACGCTGGATAAAGTTATCTGTCCATCGCTCGGAGCATATGATGATATTCTTGCGTTTATGGAACGGATTCCAATACACAAAGCTGTCACGGAAAAGACTGTGGTGTATAGATCACACGTCAATAGATTTTGGATGTCCGCAGTAATGAATGAGGATGATACAACAATTACATCTGTGGTTCGTGTTGGCGAAGAAGATAAAGAAATCACAGTGACCGAAGCTGATACATGGAAGGTTCTAAACTTCAACGACAACAAAGATGATCCTTTGATGCTAGATGAACGAATGGTGAGAGGTTGTTTTTGCCGAATGGGGTACAAGGGGCATGTGAATGAGTCTACATTGAAGAAAGGATCAGTCCCTAATCCTTATAAGTTCCTGATGCATGCTATTATTCATGCCTTTAGTCATCGAAAGGCTGGTTTAGACGATGTGCAAGATTATATGGCCTGTATGGCTACAACACTCATTCTGAACAAGAGGTTTAACTATTCGAAGCTGGTTTTCACTCATATGAAGAACAATATGGGATCGAAAAGACTTGTGATGTACCCGAGGTTTGTACAGATGTTGATAGATGAAAAGTTCAAGAAGATTGCGAAAGATCAGAATGATATTGTGTATTTGAGCCATCTGGATGATACTATGGTGAAAAAGCTTATTACTTTCCAAAAGCAACCATCTGCACCTGTTGCTAAGCCTTTATTAGGTGCTATGGCCTCTGAGAACTATGTCGCGCCGCCAAAATATAAGTGGAGGAAAGATGATAGCGGTGACGAGAAGGAACGTAATACTGAGATAGAATGGTTATCGACGTTTAAAGAGAAAAGAAGTGATTGGTTCTTGAAAAGGTTGTCGTTCAAGAAAAGAAGAAAGTTTCGCGTAAGCCGAAGAAAGTTGATACTATGTTGGTTGATGAGGAAAAGCCAGAAAATATTCAACATAAAGCAGGTTCTAGTGCTGTTGTGGTTATAGAAAGTCAAGAGGCTGAAAAGACAACGCAGGAAGATGATGTGATCTCTGTGACATCAGATAACGATGAAGATAGTGATGATTCTTTAGAGGAGGCCACTAAAAGGTCTATAGCAGAGAAAGAGGCCGAGAAAATTAAAGAAACAGATGCTGACTACGAGCCTGAACAAGAAAAAGATTCAGAAGAGGAGAGACCAAAGAAAAAAGCAAAGCATGTAAAGTGTTCAGCAACTGATATTTCTACGAAGACTACAGGTTCTCCTAAGACGAAAGGCAAGAAGGGTCAGAAAGCGAAAAGCCGATGATATGTAGATCAAAAGAAAGGCATAGAAGTTACACAAGAACCTTCTGCTGCACAGCAAATAGGAGTTACACAAGAACCTCCTACGGTCGAGAATATTCAAACATCTGCTATTGAAGAAACTATCTTACAGACAGGAGTTACACAAGAACCTCCTGAGTCTGAATTACTCGAGATTCCAGTGATACAATCTCAAGATTCTCCACTTACTGCTCAACCTAAAAGCTCAACACCGAAAGAGTCTACACCAAAGGGTACTCCTAAATCGACACCGAAGACGACTCCTAAATCGAAGTTATTTGGTGATATTCTGAATGAGCCGGTGGATATTCAGGATTTGAATGATTTCTTTCCAGAATCAGATGTCGATGAGCTAGAGAAACATGTGAAAATTCTGGAAGACAAAGTTGCTAAGAACGAGATAGAGAAAGCTGAATTGGAAAATATGGTGAAACAGAGTGAAGTAGAGAAAGAGATTCTGTCTGATAAAGTCAAATTCATAGAACGTGGTTGAGGTTATCTAAAGGCCTTAATTGAAAGCTTGCAAGACGCAAATGAACGATTGATGAAAGAATTAGCAGAACTACTATCAGAAAAAGAGTTAAACGATTGAAGATTCTCCAGACTGCAGAAAGTTCTGACAAATAGTCTTGGTATTGATTTTGATGCTGAATACGCAAGAATAGATATGCAGGAAGCCAAGGAAAAAGCTGATAAAGAATTGGCAGAACAGGGCAAAGGAAAGAATGTTATTGAAAGCATGCCCGATATTACTGAACCAGTAGCTGAGTCTGCTAAAGCTTCGAAGTCTAAAATTGCTCCAGAAACATAAACAGAAACAAAAGATGGTGATGAAGCTGAAGATAAAGATGACGATGATGATCAAGCAGACAATACAAAAGACGACTCTGACAATGATGGTGGTAATGATGATGATCAGGGTGGAGTCGATCTAAAAGTAGTTGATGCAAAAGTGAATGATGAGTTTGATTTTACGTCGTTGCTAAATGATGAATCTAATCAGATGGATGATCAAACTGAGGGGGAACTAACAGGGGAACAAAAAGATGATGACATTGATATGATAGACGCTATTACTACTGTGATACCTGTTATTGCGGTTCCTACAAAGCCTTTGATTTTGATGCTTGAACACAACATTGAAGAAGGCGAATACAATTACTTGAAAGAAGATCTAGCGAAGTTGATCGATGTTGATGCAGAATCATTCGATTTTGATTTCGAAGAGCAAGTTCTGAATGTGAATATGTTTGAGCCGAATGAGTATCATTACAAACGTAGATATGAAGTAGACGACTACAACAAAGTTATAGTTGAAGATTGGTCTTCTGATGATGAGAAAGATGAAGCTGAGAAGTACACAGGTCCGAACACTGATAGTTTTCCTACTTTTGAGGAAATATATGAACAACTGAATGAAGATATGTTGAAAGAGAAAATAGAGGAGTCTGTACGAGAGGGAAAAATCCCTAAACCAATGACGAAAGAAGAGATAGCGCAAGCGAAGAAGTCCTGGTATAAAGAGATGCCATGTGAACGAAAGTTTCGATGTCCACTAGCATTCTTTACCAGAGATAAAGATGTGTCATTGGGAGATATACTAAGCTGGAGGTGGTTTAAAGAGTTGAATGTGTACGCCATCAAAAGGGAATTTGGAGTTCAATACTTCAGATATCTGGCAGATTTCAAGACACTTCCATATTGGAATGTTAAGGAGCTGGTACAGACAAGAAACGTCACGTATCATATGAAATTTATTGATCAGTTGCTTTGGAAAATGATCAAGTTTGAAGCGACAAAAGGGTTCAGGTACTGGAAGCCTTTTATTCCTAAGCGTCGCATCAAAACAAATAAGAAGACTGGAGAAGAGATATCACGTTGATCATGAAGCGTCCTCGAGCTATGAGAAATATGCCCCTAATGCCGATCGAACAGAATTTCTATCCATTATTTAGGTGGTGGCAGGTTGATCCTAATACTTGTGAAGCAGTGATTGTTCTAAAGTTTGAAGATCATTTGGATATCACTCAGGAAAGGGTTGAAATGTTTGGAGCTGTAGGTTTGAGAGGGATGTGGAGAACGATTCGGATACTAGACCCGATGTGGCTAGTGAACTGCTCAAAGGAGGATATAAAGTGTTTATTCTACAGCAAGATTTGTTTTGAAGAACGTGAAAAATAGCAAGCAATACAATATCAGAGGGTCGTAAATATCTGCTATGCACATGAAGTCAACTCTGGTAGGATGTGGGAATCGACCTGGAGAGAACTTGAACGCAAAGAGTTTTTGAAGGAAGAAGCGCGTATTGAACGTATACATGAAATGGGCAGGGAGGCGAGACTTAGAAGGTTTCAATTCATGACAAAAGTGCCACCTATAGATCAAACACCAATTCCAGAGCAAGAACATTGTAAAAAGCCAATCAAAAACTTCTTTGGGCGCGTAAGACAGAGATAGAGCTGTGAAGACTGATCAAGACAAAGACGATATCCAAGGGGGAGTCTGTTAGTACATAATGTCTACGTCTTAGTCTTGGATCGAGTCTGTTTAGTTTTGGTTAGAATAGACTAGAAATGAAGGGTATTTATGTAATTAGTACACAAGTTCGCTTGAAATCTTCATGTAAGATCAAGTTCGGCCGAACTTGATCAAGACAAGTTCGCCCGAACTTGATCTCCCTCCAGCGAACTTGTGTCACTATATATAGGTGTCTTGTTTCCTTCATTTGTAACTTCTACAATTTTAGCACACAGACGGCGAAGCTCTGTCGGATCTGGATCTGAATGTATTGAACTATTATGATCAATAAAACAACGTTTAAACAGTAAATCTTGCATATTCGTTTAATCTTGTCATATAATTTCCGCTTGTATGGACAATAGAAACAAATTTAGGTTCCTAAGCTAAACGGGAGACGATCTAACAAAATTTGTTGAAATTCTTTACAAGTTCGCCCGAACTTGCTGTTTCTCTTGAATTTTCACATAAGTTCGCTCGAACTTGTTCTCAGGGTGATATTTTCATAAATCTCAATACAAGTTCACCCAAACTTGTTAAATAGCTGATTTTCACAAGTTGTGACAAGTTCGCCCGAACTTGTCCAAGCTTTCTAAAAAAACTCTACTCTGGTAAAAACAGTTTTTGGAAAAATTTTAAACGTTTTTAACGACCCGATACATTAATATTGTCGATTAAGAAGTCAAGTTTTACTAAAATTGTCTGTTTGCTAATCATTTTTCAAGTGTTTTTGAACGACATATAAATTTAGAAAACGAAATGGGGTCCGTGAAGCCGCCAAAGTTGATGAGTACGGACGAGTATGAAAGATGGAAAGAAAAATTTGAGAACTTGAAACGAGCAAATTTCTTCTACCAGAATGTTCATGAGAAGAAGATGTTCAGCTTGTTACAGCAATCGACAAATGAAGATATCTTGAGTCTACTACCAGAATGTGATACAGCACAGAAGTTGAGGAATGCTCTACGTGCTAAATATATAGAGAGTGCTGAGATGATTAAGAGCAAAAAGGCTATAATAAAAAAAGAGTTTGATATTTTTAAGATGATCAAAGGCAAAACGATGAAACAAATGATAGAGCGATTTTGTCATTTGAAAGTGCAGATGAGAAGGCATGGCCTTGATAAGACAGAAGCAGAGTATATTGACAAATTGGTTTATGCCCTTCCGGAGGGTGAATGGACAACGTACTTAATGGTATTAAAGGAAAGTCCGAGCTGGGAATTTTTCAAGCTTTCTACCTTCATTAACAAATTAGAGGGATATGAAGTGGAATTACTAAAGAAGTCTGATCTTGTCAGTGATCAACGAAATGATTTGGAAACGCAAAGTTCAAATGATCATTTGAAGAAAGTAGGGAGTATAATGGCAAAGAACTGTGAAGCACAGGTTTCAAGTACATCTACATATGAGTCTTCAAGTTCTAAACTAATCTGTCCAGTTTTTTATGTAAATCTAAATGATTATCTGGCAGATAATGCCAAACTCTTGAATAATCTTGAGAGTTTGACATTAGAAAATAAAAAGTTAAAAGAAAATTAAAAGAATTTTGAAAATAGAATAAAAATTTTAGAAAATGAAAAATTTGTTTTAAATAAAAATGATTTTGAAAAACAAATTGAAATAAACTCGCATCTTGAAAAAATCAGGAAACTTGAACAAGATGTTGAGAATGCTAAAAATAAAGCTGTTGATTTAGAAAAGAAATTTAAAGGTTTTGTGACCTCGTCATTGATTCTAGATCAGGTATGTCCAAAACCGATCAATGAAAATAAAAAAGAAATTCCAATAAGTGATAAAGTCATAAATTATGACAATGTCATAATTGAGGATTGTGATGATGATACCAATGATGAAAGAGCTAAAAATGATAAACATGAAATATTTTTTAAAACTAAAAGAAAAATTCCAAGAAACTGTTCTACAATCTTCTGAAAAAGGTGAATGCTCAACGCAAAAACCTTATAAGCAGAATGGAGAACGAAAACAAAAGGAAAAACAAAGTTCTAACAATTTTCAAAATAAACATAAAAGCTCATCGGTACGATCATCCAATCATTATAAAAATTCACAAAAAATTGAAAATAAGGGGTGCAGGTCTGACCACAGTGCTTCAACGTCAAATCGTGCTTTTAGAAGAAACAGGAAAGATGGTTACCACACATCAAATCAATGTTATGATTTGAGTGTATGGTTTGCTAAAAAGGACCAGTATGAGAACAGGAAGTGTCATAAATGTGGAGTAACTGGACACATTGCTAGAAAATGTTTTCAAATTAATCCTAAACATGTTCATATTGATAAGAAAAATTTTGAAGATTTGAATGTACCAACTCAGGTTTGGAAACAATGTACAGAAACTACAAACAAGGTGAAGCCCGTTATTACTAAGTTTTCAAATTTTAAAACTGATGAATCTTTGAATAATAATGAACAAAAAGGTTCTATATTGTATTTCAAGAAAGTTTTAACAAAAAATCAAACATGGTTGGTTAAAGAAAAAGAAGTTACACAATCAGTGAAAATTGAAAGTTTAGAGGACTTTCTGAAACTTGAGAAAGTCCAAAATAAACATGATTGTGAAAAGAAAATCAAAATTAAGGTTGAAGAAATAACGCCTAAGATTGAAAAGGCTTGGGTGTCATTATTCAACTAATTGTTTGATTCTTTTGCAGGAACTTCCGAGGAAAAAACAAATTACTGAGAATGGAGTTCCGTGGCACACATTGAAGACGGGCCGTGTTATCAAGTTCTATATAAAGGCCTTATTACATTTCAAATAACGTTTACTTTACAATTTTTTGAAAAATTTTTGGAGAAAATTTTTGAAAACATGTTCTAATAGCGTTAACTTGAAAATTTTACAAATTTTTGGAGAAAATTTGAAATATTTCACAGAACCCTCACTGTTGAACCGACAAAACCCAAAGATATAAACCTTTTATAAACACAAAAGTGTCAAGGTTTTTGTCATCATGAGGGGGAGAGTGCTTTAAACGTATAATTGTGAAGCGGTAATGGATGGAGAATTGAAGTGATTCTCATCAGTCGGACAATGTTTTTCTATAAATAAAAATTACAAAAAAATATGTTTTTGAATTTTAGGGGAGGAGAAATTTTTTTTCAGAAAATCTAAAAACATATTAAAAGCAAAAAGTACAAAAACATTGAAAAAGGCAAAAGAGTTTTGTGTCAAAAAGGAAATGATAGTACATCAGTGGATTATCACAGTATGCTAAGGATTTGAAAAGTTTAAAAAGTGATAAAAAAGTCTTACCGTGGATGTGTCGATAGGCTTTACACGTTCAGTAAATTTTTTCCGGGATATAAACTAAATATTATAACTGCTTAAACTTGTGGATTAATAGCTCTCGGATATATGGACTTAGTACTCCGAAATTTCGTTTGAGAGATTGCCTGATTCTGAGATAAGAGGTCTTTATAGATGATTGATATCTGGGGTATTATACAAGTTCTTCTGATTTGCGTAAGCAATGGCCTAGAACTTCTATAATGCTTTTACAAAAATCTCCTAAAACTGCATTTAGTTGAAAATATCGAAAGATACTACAATTGCAGTGCAAAAAGATTCCATTTTGGAACACTACTTTAAAAGTCGAGCTTTCTTCTCTTTGTCTGTACGGTGGTACTAACCTGAGCTCTCAAGGCCTCGCACAACCCATATACAAATATCAATTACGTTATACTCACATGTAAGATGAAATCTAGGGAATCTTGATACGGGAGTATATTCTGAAATGAGAACCATAGTTAAGTCAAGTTTATTAATTCTACCTAACATATATTGGAACAATTGAGAAATGTGTTGAAGTTTAAAAGGAAAATATATCGACAATCTAGGTAAATTTGTTTAAAACTTAGTATCATGAAGATGTCAATGGTACTTGTGATTTGTCTTAAAAACTGATATGATCCTTTAACTCAAACTTAACAAAAATATGTTTGTAAAATTATGTTTGTACATACTTAGTGTTGATATTCATTTCATAAAACAAAAAGATTATATTATCTTTTAGTTTCGACCACTGATGATGAAAAGCTGATTTTCAAAGTCTAGAGTTGCTGAACAAATCTAAAAACTTTTGAAAATTGATCTCAAAAGTTTAAAAGTTCATTAATTTGAAACTTACATTTCAATATATGTGTCAGTTTAGTGTCAAAAATGTTTAATCAAGATCATTAAGTTGAACTTGATACATGAATCAGATATTCAAGGTCATTAATTTGGACTTGATTAACTGAGAGGGTTTAAAACTGATGAGAAGATTAAAATTTGAAATGGTTGTGTTTAGAAATTTCAAAGTTTGAATCTGAAATATTTTATTTGAATGTTTGAGGAACTTTGAAACAAAAAATAGTTTTTAAAGGGGAGCTGGATAAAACACGTTGATTGAAGATAATAGAAAGCTCAAAGCAAGGGGGAGCATAGTGATTAAAGTTTTATTAAGACAAGCTCGAGAAGAAAAGAGAAAAGGATTGTAGATGCTATGAAGATCTAGGAAGTTAAAGTTATTCAAGAAATAAAGATCAAGAGAACATTAAATACTCAGGAACATAATTGAAGAATGATGACTACGGCAACATCTAAGGGGGAGTCCGTTGATGCATATGTCTGTTGCCTACGTCATCGTATTACGTCGAGTCTGTGTATAGGAGCGAAATGTTAAGTTTATGTATCATGAGAGACAAGTTCGCCCGAACTTGTATGGTGCATGAACAAGTTCGCCCGAACTTGGTCATGCAACATTTGGAGCGAACTTGTTCTCCTATAAATAGGAGTCTTGATTTCTCATTTGATTCATTCAGAGATTTTGTGTACTGGACGGCGAAGCTCTGTCCAAGTGTTTATAGGATCTGTAACATTTACTAATCAATGAAACAGGGATTAAACAGTAACAAACTAGTATCCAATGTCGCCTATGCAAACGGATTCCGCATGTTTACCTTAGTTTTGCCAAATTAGGACCCCAAACGATCCGTACAACGGACCTTCAAACCGTACCGGGTATATTCGGTACAGGTACCCACTTTTGGGAATTCCCGTACCGGTTGGTACCGAGCTCATCCCTAAATATGTCTAACGTTCGTTGTCACACTCACAAGAAAGCCCATGGTGTTCATTGACCTTGAGAAGACGTACGATAATGTGCTACGTCAAGTGATTTGGGATAGTCTTGGGTAAAGGAGTCCCAGAGAAATATATCAATATAATTAGGGACATGTATGACAGGAGTGAAACAAGTGTTCGGGCACCTTTGGGGATACTGACTTCTTTCTTGTGGAAGTGGGCCTCCACCAAGGGTCTGCACTAAGATCATTTCTTTTTGCAGTAGTCTTGGACGAGCTATCAAATTCGATTCAGGAGGTTGTTCCATGGTGAATTTTTTTCGCTAATATCGTGTTAGTTGCAGAGAATAAATAGAGTCTGAATGTGAAGATTGAGGAATGACGAACAACTTTAGAAAGCAAAGGTGTAGGAATTAGTCGTTTTAGAATAGGGGGGGGGGGGGGAAATGACGTTGAGGACGTTCAAGTCACTATTGAACACCAACCGGTTCTGCAATCAACCAAGTTCAAGTATCTAGGATCATTTATGCAGAGCAATGGGGACATAGATAGTGATGTAGGATCGTTCAAGTCACTATCGAACACCGCCACTGGCCTCCGCCGCCACCAACCACCACCGACACCGACACAACCGCCCCCACATCGCCACCACCCATCACCGTCGCCACCACCCACCACCGCCACAAACCGCCACCGTCGTTGACACCGGCCACTGCCGCCACACATACGTCGCCATTGTCACCTACCACCGCCTCGGCCTCCACCAATTGCCACCGCCACCCACACGCCGCCGTTGCCACCCGCCACCGCCTTCGCTGCCACCCGCCACCGCCTTCGCTGCCACCAACCGCCTTCGCTGCTACCAACCGCTGCCCCCACCCACATGCCGTCGTTGCCACCCGCCGCCGTTGCCACCTACCGCCGCCGCCACCAGTCACTACCGTCAATCATCGCCACCGATCACTACCCATGACCACCACTCATCGCTGATTTTATTCCTTCATATTTTCTTGCTTACAAAAAATAAACGGTAATAATTCATTCCATTCCTACATGGTAACCAAACAAAAAATGAAATGGTTATGACCCACTGCATTTCCTCGTCGATTCCATTACCTTGTTCATTCGATTCCCTCATCTATTCCATTACCCCGTAACAAACAGACCCTATTTTGATTATTAAGTTCATGCTAATTTAATTGTTTTTCTCAAAGTATAGCTTAATACATTTGGAGTGGTTTTCTTAATATTTTACTACTGGAAAAGAAATAGGTATAATCAGATGTTCACATTTTTTTAGCTTAAGGTAGGTGTCTAAATATATATTAAAAGGATTGTTAATTTGGGTATGGATCAATACATCAAACGTATGTGCCGATAGTCTTTCTATAAAATAATAACCTGTGATTTTTTTTGTTTTGTATTTACGTGGAAAACGTTGATAAAAAGTGGTAGAATCTGTTGTAAATGATACTTAGGATGTTGTAAAATGATATATTTTGTGATTTTTAACTTCTTGGGGGGTTTGATTTTCACAAATGGATTTTGTATATTGAAATATAGGTATGGAGTTGGGTTTTCACACGTGTGTTTACAAATAAAATTTGTGTGTAGGTGCTCGATTTGAAGGACGACGGCGGAGTTTGTGGGTTTGTTGAATAGTTCGTGAGTCTTGAGGATGGCGGCGGAGGTTGTGGGTTTGTTGCAGATCTGGATTTTCTTTTCAACTCCGATACGGCGACTCTGGTATACGTTCGACCACGTGGCGTTTTCTGGAAAGTATTTATTCCTGTTTGTTGGTGGATGGTGTCTTATGTTTTTTAGGTACTCCTGAAAAATTTAACTCACCATTTTATGCACAAGAGATTTACCGGGGTGATAAAATGTTTGTTTAATTGATGAGATTAATTTGAAAAATTTTAATTTTAACTATTTTAAAGAATAGTTGAAAGGTTGATATTTATTCTTTTGATTTTATGGGTGAGAATGAGTTAGTTCTTGACCATCGATTATGGACGTTGGGATTTAGCCAAATGTTTATTAGTTTTTTCTACTGTAACGTTGTGATTTAGCTTAAATAAATAAAAACTTTTGGTGCCATGTTAATAAAAGGCTCAAACTATTTGCACACTTAGGGTTTATATACGCTGCGTATAGGTCTATACGCAGCGTATAGGGTTTCAAATATACGCTGCGTATAGCCCTATACGCAGCGTAGATAAGGGGTAGGTACACGACCAGACACTGAAACCTAGTACCTTGTCAAATCTGTCTGACATACGCTGCGTATGGACTTATACGCAGCGTATGTACAGTACTATATATGTCACACCCCGACCCGCAGCGGAATAAGAGTCGGGGCATAATTGGGTTATCACCAAAGCTCATGATGTTTACTAATATGTTTCATATTTATTAAATTCAAATTACATCTCAAAGTTTCAAGTCAAATTCATACAATACAAGGAAAGGAAAAATTAACTAAAATAATCCAAAATCTAAACTGGTTTATTCTTCTAGGCCGCCCTATATGTTTCTTGCTTCAACTTGATCACCTGTATCATGTGTAAAAATGAGGAATTTTGGGTCAACAAAAGTTGGCGTGTAAACCTTGTTAAAAACATTTGTTATTGATACCTTGTTGTATTTCATATGGAAAATTGTGCAATAATCATACATGAACAAACGTATGTAAACAAACAATCACAAACACCTTGCATGAGTATATGATATGAATGACAATGTGTATGTTGGCAACATCTCGTTCACGCTCATAGGTAATGGGGAACGGACGGCCTATGATGATGTATGTGAGATCAAGGCTCAATCAAACGGAGCCGATTTTATGTTGGCAACGCCTCGTTCACGCTCATAGGTAATAGGGAACAGCTCACGCTCATAGGTAATGGGGAGCGGCAACCTATGATAATGTATGTACTGAAAATGATAACTTTAATCTAAACATCAACCACACAAACAATAGATATATATTGGCAACACATTTGATCATGAATATGATGAATGCACAAGTGTTTAATTTAAATAAATAATAGCGACACATGATACACTCCAAAATGTGATTAAAACGGGGAATTGGTAGAGATTCACTCACATTGGGTGCGTTCGGTGGATGATGTTGAATGCGCACGAGTTTAGAGGATTGATCGACGAGGAATAACTAACCTAATTAATAACGAAAAGGTACGGTAAATAAGTGGATTTTGTTAACAATTTAAATAGAATTTTTGGATATATTTTTGTGAGTTTAAGGCTATTTTCTAACTTTAAAAACGTTATTTTTAAGTATTTTTAATTGATTTTTAAATTAAATAAATAAATAAAAATAAATAAAATAAATAAAAAAAATGTTGACTTTTGACCGTTGACCATGACTGTTGACTGTTGACTGTTGACCGTTGACCGGTTCGGTTGTGAATATTATTGCACTGAGTGAGACTCGAACCCGTGACCTCCCGTACGCGTGCACGCAGCTCTACCAACTGAGCTACGTGTCTAACCCGAAATATTTCTGTTTTTAATTATATTTATATACTATTTAACTTAATCCGAAAATTATTTATTTAAAAAGGATTTAATTGTATCAACCCGGTGATCTCCACAGGTCTCGAACCCGGGACCTGTGGTTTAGTTTGGCACACAGTCCACCGCTAGACTGTGTGTCTAACCTGGTAAATATTCCGGTTTTTATTATACTTAACATCTTACTGTGAGTTAACCCGGTTCGGTTTAAAAAAAACTTTTTATTTCTGAGGTTAGGATTGTGATAGGAATCAAACTCGCGACGTGTTTGTATTATTTGCACACAGTCCACCGCTGGACTGTGTGTCTAACCCGTTCATAATATTGATTTTAATTAATCTTATAAACATAAACGACTTCGTCTTCTTCGCTCAAAACACAGACAACGGTTAACCAAACTGTTTCTTGTTTAACTCGATTAACGAACATTATAAGAAATTGAAAGGTAATGAACGGAGAGGGTTTGGGGAAAGGATGTACCGAACAGGTGTCTTTCACAGAACTCCGGCAAGGATTCGTCGGCTCTGTTTTGTGAACTTCGGCTGTTAGGATCAATTAACAGTTTTGATTGATTAGATGTGAAATTGAGTTACTAAACAATGATTAACAGGAGGTTTAGTTGATCATACCGATTAACAGCGTGAGTTCGGAAATTCCAGCGATTTTTCCGGCGAGTACAGAAATCCGGCAACGTCGTCTGGGATCGATTCTGGGTGATGGATTGATGTTAGTAATGGTCTAACAATGGAATGGAACAGAAAGAGTCGAGGTATTTACCGTGTTGATGTGAGTCTCGGTTTTCCGGCGAAAGTCCGGTGATGGCAGAAAAGTTCCGGCGAGTAAAATTTCGTCGAGAATTGGTGTGATTTTGAGCGAAAAGATTACCAGAGGCTAGGGTGTGTATTTATAGGAAAGAATATCGATGAATTGGGTCCGATTTCTGTCTTGATTCGTTGGTCAATTATTCTCCGGCGGTTATGACTGATGTCGCGGAACTGGACATCGGTTATAACCGATGTAAGTGTTAATACGCACGTTAAGTCACAAGAAACCGACAATAATTGGCGAAATCGTCGGGATTTCCGGCGACTGCGAATTGGGCGCGTCGGTTGACTGATTTGAAATCGAGTTTTTGTTATTTGAATTAATTGTCTTGATATATCACTAAAGAACACAAGTGGCGGAGTGGTTTGGTGGATGTGAGTTAAGACTTGAGGTTCCCGGCTGACCCGGGTTCGACTCCCGGCAGCCGGTTTTTCTTTTTAATTAATTTATTTTTTACTTTTTAACAATTATAATTTATAAATTCTATTTTGTTTATTAATTATGTATCGTTTAAAATTAAAATAAGTCATAAATAAGCAACGAAAATTTAAAACTGATTATTCGATTAATAAACGAAGCGGGTTTTGAAAACCCGTTTTTCGACGGATGTTACAGTATTCCCTACTTTTAGAAATTTCGTCCCGAAATTTAAGTAGTAGTGGTAACAGGAAATAGATGTGGGTATTTCTCGCGCATTGAGTCTTCACGTTCCCAAGTAAACTCAGGTCCTCGTTTCGACTCCCAGCGTACCCTGACAATTGGAATGCGGCTTCGTCTTAAACGTTTCTCTCCGAAGTCCATAATTTCTACTGGTCTTTCAATGAAATGCATAGATTCATCGACTTGAATGTCTTCTAGAGGAATATGGAGATTTTCATCGGCGAGGCACTTCTTCAAGTTCGATACGTGGAATGTGGGATGAATTCTGTTGAGTTCCTCTGGTAGGTCAAGCTTGTATGCTACAGGTCCTACTCTTTCGAGTATCTTGAAAGGTCCTACGTAGCGTGGTGCTAACTTGCCTTTTTGGCCAAAACGAACTACTCCCTTCCACGGCGATACTTTTAAAAGTACTTGGTCACCAATGTTAAATTCCAAGGGCTTTCGTCGTTTGTCTGCATAACTCTTTTGACGACTTTGTGCCGCTAGAAGATTGTTTCGAATTTGATGGATCTTGTCTGTTGTTTCTTGTATTAATTCTGGACCGGTGATTTGAGCTTCTCCAATTTCATGCCAACATATTGGTGATCGGCACTTACGACCATATAACGCTTCGAAAGGTGCCATGCCGATACTTGAATGATAGCTGTTGTTGTACGAAAATTCAACTAATGGTAGATGAGCGTCCCAATTCCCTTTGAAGTCTATGACACATGCTCGAAGCATGTCTTCAAGAGTTTGAATGGTGCGTTCAGATTGTCCATCAGTTTGAGGATGATAAGCGGTACTGAGGTCTAATCGTGTACCCAAAGCGGCTTGTACGGCCTGCCATGTTCGTGAAGTGAAACGTCCATCACGATCTGAAATAATGCTTAACGGTACACCATGACGGCTTACGATTTCGCTGATGTAGATACGAGCTAATTTTTCATTCTTGAAGTCCTCGCGAATCGGAATGAAGTGAGCTGATTTTGTAAGACGATCAATGATTACCCATATAGTGTCATACCCACCAGAAGTGCGAGGTAACCCGGTAATGAAGTCCATGGTTATGTTTTCCCACTTCCATACAGGTATTTCAGGTTGGACTAGAAGTCCTGAGGGTCTTTGATGTTCAGCTTTCACTTTAGAACAGGTAAGGCACTTGGAAACAAAAACAACAATATCCTTTTTCATGCCAGGCCACAGTAGGTGTATCGAAGGTCTTGATACATCTTGTCGGCTCCTGGGTGTACAGAGTATCGTGTCTTGTGCGCCTCTTTCATAAGGAAATCGCGAAGGTTATTGTGATCGGGAATCCATATGCGATCTAGATAATATAGAATGCCGTCAGATTTTGTTTCGAGTTTAAGTTCTGCGCCACAAGATAACTCATTGCGTATGTCGTATTCTGTTATGGAAACATGTTGAGCTTCTCGGATTTGAGCTTTGATGTCGGTTATGATTTGCGAACATAGAAGACGAATGGAGTTCACATAACCCTTTCGACTGAGTGCATCGGCCACCACATTTGCTTTGCCAGGATGATACCGAATTTCACAGTCGTAGTCATTAAGAAGTTCGACCCATTTTCGTTGCCTCATATTCAACTCCTTTTGGTTAAAGATATGTTGGAGGCTCTTGTGGTCAGTGTAAATTTCACACTTGGTACCATAGAGGTAATGTCTCAATATCTTAAGAGCGAACACAACGGCTCCAAGTTCTAGGTCATGGGTAGTGTAGTTCTTCTCATGAGTTTTGAGTTGCCTAGAAGCATAGGCTATCACTTTTCCCCTTTGCATTAATACACAGCCTAGTCCTTGCCCTGATGCGTCGCAATATACTACAAAGTCATCGCAACCTTCGGAGAGTGTGAGGATAGGTGCGTCACAAAGTTTTTGCTTAAGGGTTTGGAAAGCTTCTTCTTGTCTAGGTCCCCATATGAAGGGCTTTCCTTTATGTGTCAAAGCCGTGAGTGGTACAGCGATACGAGAGAAATTTGAAATGAAACGGCGATAGTAACCAGCCAAACCAAGGAATGATCTTACTTCGGTTGGTGTACGTGGCGCTTGCCATTCTTGTACTGCTTTGATCTTTGAGGGGTCGACATGTATTCCCTTGTTATTGACGACATGTCCAAGGAATTGTACCTCTTTTAACCAGAATTCGCATTTGGAGAATTTAGCGTAGAGCTTTTCGGTTCTTAAGAGCGTGAGGATGAGTCGAAGGTGCCGTTCATGATCAGTTTTGGACTTTGAGCAAATGAGAATGTCGTCGATGAAGACTATAACAAAACGATCGAGATAGGGTTTGCAAACTCTATTCATTAGATCCATGAAGACAGCTGGAGCCTTGGTTAGACCAAATGGCATGACCATGAATTCATAGTGACCATAACGAGTTCGGAAGGCGGTCTTTGGGACGTCTTCTTCATGTACTCTGAGTTTATGATAGCCAGAACGAAGGTCGATCTTTGAAAAACAGGTGGCACCCTGGAGTTGGTCTAGAAGATCATCGATGCGAGGTAATGGATAGCGGTTCTTGACCGTTAATTTGTTGAGTTCTCTGTAATCGATACACATGTGAAACGTTCCATCTTTCTTCTTTACAAACAGAACAGGTGCACCCCAAGGCGATGAGCTAGGACGTATGAATCCTTTGTCGGTCAGTTCTTGTAATTGTCTGGCCAGCTCTTGCATTTCGGATGGAGCTAACCTATAAGGAGATTTCGCGACGGGTGTAGCGCCAGGTATAAGATCAATGCGGAATTCGACTTCTCTCTTGGGAGGAAGTCCTGAGATGTCGTCGGGAAAGACTTGCGGGAATTCTTTCACTACAGGTATATCTTCGAGTTTCTTCTCTTTGTTTCCCTTCTTGACAACGTGAGTTAGAAATGCGACATAATTCTTGCGGAGATATTTTCGGGCTTGAAGACAGGACATCAGTTTGAGTCCTTTCGAAGGGGTTTCTCCAAAGATTCGAAGGGTTTGACCGTCTGCAAGAGGAATGCGAATGAACTTTTCGCGGCATACCACTTCAGCATGATGTTGGCTGAGCCAGTCCATGCCGATTATAATGTCAAAACTTCCCAACTTCATAGGAATGAGGTCAACAGGAAAATCGTGATCGTTTAGAGTAAGAGTACAGTTTCGGATAATGGAGTTTAATGAGACTGGTTTTCCGTCAGCAACTTCTACCGTTATGGATTCCATGAGCTTATCGCGGGTTTGGTTGAGGATGGGTTCAAATTCTAAGGACACAAAACTCTTATCCACGCCAGTATCAAATAACATGGATGCATAACTACCATTTATGAGAAATGTACCGTTAACCACGTTGTTGTCGGCCCTAGCTTGGTTGGCGTTGATGTTAAAAGCTCTTCCTCTAGCAGGTGGAGGAGCTTGGTTAGCTTGGTTCACCGGATTTGCTTGAGCTTGAGCATGTATGATGTTCACCAAGCGTGGACAAGTGTTTCTAAAGTGGTTTGGGTCTCCACAATTGTAGCAAGCCCGCATGGGTTGCATCATGGGGTAGTTGGGTTGGTAGTAGGTTTGGGCCGTATGTTGTGTAGGTGGTAGTAGTAGGGGTTGTTGGGCTTGACCCATTATTTGATGGTGGGTTTGGGTTGTGGGTTGGTTGCGGTTCGTTCGCTGCAGTGCGCGGCAGGTTTGGATGGTGTGACCTACACGGCACAGCTGGTGCAATATTGACAGATGTGTTTGGGAGAGTGATGGTATTGGCAACGGGTGCATTTTGGGTAGGGGCCGGAGTATGGCCTTTTGTATGGTGCGGGTGAAGGGGCAACTTGAGTAATGGGTGCAGCAGGGATAGGGAAATTGGTTTGGGTGACAGCAAAATTTCTGGTATTTCGTTTCCTCTTGTTTGAAAACTTTGAGGAGGAGGTGGAATGGTTTGAAGTTTGGCCCTTAACGGGGGCTTTCTTTTTCTCCTCCTTGAATTTACCGTTTCTGATGCGATTCTCGGTAAGTTCGGTAGCTAATTCCATAGCAGCTTCGAGAGTTGCAGGCGAAGTGCTGAGGACTGAGTCTTGAATCTTCGAGGGGAGGCCTTGAATGTAGTGTTCAACCAAGCGGTACACTGGGGTGAACAAGTTAGGAACCATCTGGTTCAGCTCAAGAAATCTTTTGTTGTAGGAAATATGGTCTCCTTCCTTTTGCTTCAGCGAATGGAATTCGTCTTCCAACTTCTTGAGTTCGCTTCTTGGGCAGAAGCGTTTTGTCATTATTTCCCTTAACTCTTCCCACGTTAAGGCCATAGCGTCTTCAACTCCTCTCTTACCCTTCTCGGTGTTCCACCAGGTCAGGGCTCCCCCAAATAATCTCCCGGTTGCGTAACGTACCTTGCGATCCTCGGGACAATCGCAATTGAGGAAGGTGTTTTCCATTTCCTCAAACCAGTGAAGGAGAGCGGTGACACCTTCGGTCCCTTCATACTTTGGGGGATCGCAAGACTTAAAGTGTTTGTAGGAGCACTTCTTGGAGGGAGGGTTGTCGATGTTTTGATCCTCTTGATTGGGTGGGTTGATAGGATTCGCGGTGAGAGCTTGTTGGACTTGAATTACAATATCAGGAAGCACCGCGGCCATTTGTTTTGCAATTTGAGTAGCTAAGCGTTCGTTTGACCTTCCCGACTTTCGACCTCCACGTAGCTGCCTAGCCGACATCTACAGGAATATACATAGGAAGATGGTGAGTTTAAGGAGTGTTTAGGTGTCATGTGTCGTTTAAAATAATAAAATAACATAATCATCAATAATGCACTACATCAATAGGATGTCTTGGGTTTGCTCATGTTTGGGCCTTCAATGTCCCCCATACCATCGCCTGTATAGTCATGTGGGTCCCCATAACTATTGGTTTAGTAGGATTCACATTGGTATTGGCAGTTTAACACTCGCATCACCCGAATGAAAACCATAAAATATGTTTGCGAGATGTATGGTCGGAGGGTGTCCAGGTGTAGACACAATGACAACTCAAAGTGGTGTTAGTTCACACGACGTTTGGTATAGCATGCTTTGGCCTAATAGGTCCTTCGTACTCTCATCGTTAGTCCCCAGGTAGACAAACTGGTCCTTTATTTTGGATTTATACGAATGCCAAGCCTAGACAGGACGTTCCGACTACCGGTACTCGTACCCTTCCAGTTACTACATGCCCGTCATGAGAACTCACTTTGATGTGATTTGAAAATACAAAAATCGTTGTAAAAATCATATGAATTGTGAGGTGTGTGCTCCCATGGATATGATATGTTATGAGAATATGATTCATGATAAGCATTGTATAATAGTATGTATTTATGAACATGCTTGCATAACATTGAATGTAACAATAAACATAAAGCATATAAACATCATGAATTTTGCATGTAACACACAAACAATTTAAAAATTCAAATAACTATAGCATAGGCTCTAAGGGTCTAATAACCTATCCTATATCCCTATAGTCATGGTTCTGATACCAATCTGTCACACCCCGACCCGCAGCGGAATAAGAGTCGGGGCATAATTGGGTTATCATCAAAGCTCATGATGTTTACTAAAATGTTTCATATTTATTAAATTCAAATTACATCTCAAAGTTTCAAGTCAAATTCATACAATACAAGGAAAGGAAAAATTAACTAAAACAATCCAAAATCTAAACTGGTTTATTCTTCTAGGCCGCCCTATATGTTTCTTGCTTCAACTTGATCACCTGTATCATGTGTAAAAATGGGGAATTTTGGGTCAACAAAAGTTGGCGAGTGAACCTTGTTAAAAACATTTGTTATTGATACCTTGTGGTATTTCATATGGAAAATTGTGCAATAATCATACATGAACAAACGTATGTAAACAAACAATCACAAACACCTTGCATGAGTATATGATATGAATGACAATGTGTATGTTGGCAACATCTCGTTCACGCTCATAGGTAATGGGGAACGGACGGCCTATGATGATGTATGTGAGATCAAGGCTCAATCAAACGGAGCCGATCTTATGTTGGCAACGCCTCGTTCACGCTCATAGGTAATGGGGAACAGCTCACGCTCATAGGTAATGGGGAGCGGTGGCCTATGATAATGTATGTACTGAAAATGATAACTTTAATCTAAACATTAACCACACAAACAATAGATATATATTGGTAACACATTTGATCATGAATATGATGAATGCACAAGTGTTTAATTTAAATAAATAATAGCGACACATGATACACTCAAAAATGTGATTAAAACAGGGAATTGGTAGAGATTCACTCACATTAGGTGCGTTCGGTGGATGATGTTGAATGCGCACGTGTTTAGAGGGTTGATCGACGAGGAATAACTAACCTAATTAATAACGAAAAGGTACGGTAAATAAGTGGATTTTATTAACAATTTAAATAGGATTTTTGGATATATTTTTGTGAGTTTAAGGCTATTTTCTAACTTTAAAAACGTTATTTTTAAGTATTTTTAATTGATTTTTAAATTAAATAAATAAATAAAAATAAATAAAATAAATAAAAAAAATGTTGACTTTTGACCGTTGACCATGACTGTTGACCGTTGACCGTTGACCCGGTTCGGTTGTGAATATTATTGCACTGAGTGAGACTCGAACCCGTGACCTCCCGTACGCGTGCACGCAGCTCTACCAACTGAGCTACGTGTCTAACCCGAAATATTTCTGTTTTTAATTATATTTATATACTATTTAACTTAATCCGAAAATTATTTATTTAAAAAGGATTTAATTGTATCAACCCGGTGATCTCCACAGGTCTCGAACCCGGGACCTGTGGTTTAGTTTGGCACACAGTCCACCGCTAGACTGTGTGTCTAACCTGGTAAATATTCCGGTTTTTATTATACTTAACATCTTACTGTGAGTTAACCCGGTTCGGTTTAAAAAAAAACATTTTTATTTCTGAGGTTAGGATTGTGATAGGAATCAAACTCGCGACGTGTTTGTATTATTTGCACACAGTCCACCGCTGGACTGTGTGTCTAACCCGTTCATAATATTGATTTTAATTAATCTTATAAACATAAACGACTTCGTCTTCTTCGCTCAAAACACAGACAACGGTTAACCAAACTGTTTCTTGTTTAACTCGATTAACGAACATTATAAGAAATTGAAAGGTAATGAACGGAGAGGGTTTGGGGAAAGGATGTACCGAACAGGTGTCTTTCACAGAACTCCGGCAAGGATTCGTCGGCTCTGTTTTGTGAACTTCGGCTGTTAGGATCAATTAACAGTTTTGATTGATTAGATGTGAAATTGAGTTACTAAACAATGATTAACAGGAGGTTTAGTTGATCATACCGATTAACAGCGTGAGTTCGGAAATTCCAGCGATTTTTCCGGCGAGTACAGAAATCCGGCAACGTCGTCTGGGATCGATTCTGGGTGATGGATTGATGTTAGTAATGGTCTAACAATGGAATGGAACAGAAAGAGTCGAGGTATTTACCGTGTTGATGTGAGTCTCGGTTTTCCGGCGAAAGTCCGGTGATGGCAGAAAAGTTCCGGCGAGTGAAATTTCGTCGAGAATTGGTGTGATTTTGAGCGAAAAGATTATCAGAGGCTAGGGTGTGTATTTATAGGAAAGAATATCGATGAATTGGGTCCGATTTCTGTCTTGATTCGTTGGTCAATTATTCTCCGGCGGTTATGACTGATGTCGCGGAACTGGACATCGGTTATCACCGATGTAAGTGTTAATACGCACGTTAAGTCACAAGAAACCGACAATAATTGGCGAAATCGTCGGGATTTCCGGCGACTACGAATTGGGCGCGTCGGTTGACTGATTTGAAATCGAGTTTTTGTTATTTGAATTAATTGTCTTGATATATCACTAAAGAACACAAGTGGCGGAGTGGTTTGGTGGATGTGAGTTAAGACTTGAGGTTCCCGGCTGACCCGGGTTCGACTCCCGGCAGCCGGTTTTTCTTTTTAATTAATTTATTTTTTACTTTTTAACAATTATAATTTATAAATTCTATTTTGTTTATTAATTATGTATCGTTTAAAATTAAAATAAGTCATAAATAAGCAACGAAAATTTAAAACTGATTATTCGATTAATAGACGAAGCGGGTTTTGAAAACCCGTTTTTCGACGGATGTTACAATATACGCTGCGTATAGATCTATATGCGGCGTATATCAGACAGATTTGACATGATACGCCGACTGCGTTCCGGCTGAACTATGTGATGGAGTGGGTGGTTGAGGAGCTGCAGGAGCGCCGACTGCGTGACGGGTTAGCTCCACGTCAGTTCGTTCCGGCTGCGGAATGGCATCAGGAGCAGCAGCAGGACCCGCTACCGTAGTTATATATCTTTTGTTATGCGCTGTATATATCAAACTTATGTTGTATATAGTATTATATCTTTTGTTACGTATGTACAAACTTTTGCTGTATATATCAAAATATTTAACGCTATAATTTTTTAACGTTATATTATCCGAACCGCACGGTGTAATATTCAAACGGTATTATATATTCGGACCGTACACGAGTATCTAAAAATAATTAACGATATAATATTTAAACGTTTATAGTATTTAAAAATAATTAACGGCACTTGTTATAATATTTTATTTTAAAACCTCGATACCGATATTATATATTTCAACCATATACACCTTTTCAAAAAAAAATTAATGTTATACGCTTTCCGATGACATCGACTAAATAATAAAAACATTATATATTTTAAACGAGTTAACGTTGTAACCGATTGAGAATTTATAACACAAATAAGCAAAAATATATATATATATATATATATATATCTGAAGGTTATATACGCTGCGTATAGACCTATACGAAGCGTATATACACTTGGTGGAAAAACTGCTGCTTCAACCCCACTTAAACGACCCCAAAACGTCTAATGGTTTATATACGCTGCGTATAGGTCTATACGCATACGCTGCGTATAGGTCTATACGCAGCGTACATAAACCCTGGTTTTCTGTGCAATGATTGGTGGTCTGGCTCCGAAACTCATGCAAACTATACGCAGCGTATAGGTCTATACTCAGCGTATAGATGTAACCCTACACGCTGCGTATAAAGCTATACACAGCGTAGGTAAAGGTAGGGTTTGTTAGGGTTTGGTGTGCAAATAGGCAACAAGGTGTGCAAATAGGCACACCCTAATAAAATTTGATGGAAATTCAAAAAAAATAAAAAGAAATAAAAAAGAAATTGCATTTTAGGAGGTTTGGAAGTTTAACCTATTAAAACATTAAGTAATTGTCTACATTAGTATTTACATAAGGCCTTGTTTTGGAGCCTTGTATTTTTGCAACGATTCTAATTCATTTTAGTTGTTCAAAAAAGGAAGCTTAAGTTGTTTTAAATGTTTTTTCAATAGGGTAAAAACATTTTTTTACGAAACACTGATGTTCGACATCCTTGTAAAAAAATTACAAGATGGCAAAAGATTCTATGAAAATAGTTACGTTAGCGTAAAAAACTTTAACAACCTGGGAATTTTCTTTGGGTTGTGTTTTTGTGTTTATAATAAACAAAGACATAAAATTTTATAAAGGTCAGATGTAAAATACATTTACATCACATCGTTGCACTATCTTAGATTTTTTTTTACTTGTGTTTGTAGGTGTTGCGATATTTTTGACGAACAAGCATTTATGAAAATCAAGGACGAAATTGGCTTTATATATTTTTTTGTTACATTCTTTAGGTAATTTACGTGAATGTAAATATATACGTCTATGTAAATATTTTGTCACATTTGTATTTTTCCTTTTTTCACATTTACAATTTTTTGTTGATTGACGACAGTGTAAATTTTTAAACAATGTAAATATTTTTATTTAATTCAATTTTTATGTAAAATAAGAAAATAGAGAATTTTTTATGATAAATTTGATTTGACATTGTTTAAGGAAATGATAGTCTACACATTTGCAAATGAGAGAGTGGCAAAGGTCGAAAATGCCCTCTAGCGTACCTTAATAATAAACAATTACTTATGTTTTTAACACATGAAGAATGCAAATTAAATCTAAGCCATACAAACACAAATGATCAATAGTGGTAGGGAGTCTTTGGTTTTCTTGTGGTTTTTATTTTATCCTAACTCTAGAAAAATATATGTATAAAAAATATATAAAAGAACACACACATGTTATCTACATGCCAATGTACTAGATAAATAGTATTTGTTAACCATGATAAAATTAATTTCCAGTCCCTCATAATTCAGTTCTACTTTTAGTTCTTAAACAAACTTTATTAAAGGGTCTTTTCCATCAGAATGAAAAAAAGAGAAAATAAAAAACAAAAAGGCTGGGGCCTGCATTCGTAACATCACTTTCAGTTGCTAAACAAAATCATTAAAGGGTCTTTTCCATAAAAAAAATAAAAATAAAAGAAGAGAAACTAAAAAATAAAAAGGCTGGGACCTGCATTACTAACATCATTGTCACAAATGAAAATTTGGTAAGGGGCGTTTGTTTTCTTTAAAAACTTTTCAGGACCTTTTATGTCTGCCTTACGTAGACGTTTAAGTCTGCAGTGTGTTTGTTTTTTAAGACATTTCACTAAAAAAAGTCTGCGTGACCTCTGTTTATGTAGACATGAATCAAGGTCTTCTTGGGTCTCCAGACTTGTTAATATGTTAACGGGATGTTAAGAGATTGATTTAATATTTTTTTTCTTTTTAAGCCAAAAACAACTAAAAATTAGGGTTAAATGGAACAAATGGGATTTAACCATTTCTTTAGGGTCAGGTGAAGTGAATGGGGAATAGTGAGTGATATAAGACCTAGATGGAGTTGAGAAGAATTAAAATATACCCCAAGGTAGGGATGACAAAGAGCCGGATATTGTTAATCCCATACCCATACCTTTGTAAAATCTTGTCCCATTCCCAACCTATCACTTGTAGGGTATTTGGCGGGTATTTACACGTCGGGTATCGGACATACCCACATGTATCAGGTATCCCGTTGGGATTTCATTTATATATAGTTGTTACTTTCTTTATAACTCGTAGGGTATTTGGCGGGTATTTACACGTCGGATATTAGGCATACCCACAGGTATCAGGTATCCCGTTGGGATTTTCATTTATATATAGTTGTTACTTTCTTTATAATTATATGTTATAAATATCTTTATAATATATTGAATTATAACATAATAACATACATATCATCGTCACCACAATATATTAATATATTTAAAAATATAAATATATTATAATATTAATCTAAAGATATAATTTTGTATTTCATAGCATATAAATAATGTCATCAAAACATATATTTCAAATGAAAACTTTATTTTCAAATAATAAAGCTACAAGAATGTAACATTAGTAAACAATAGTTTACGGAAATTAGATATAAAACTCAAAAGTTTTCGAGTAAATGGGTATATGGTTTTGGGTATCGGGTCGGGTATCATCTAATCCCATACACGTCCCATACCCACAATATATTTTTTTTCCATACCCACACTACTAGAAAAATGCCTTTTTTGCGACAGCGTAATTTGTAGCAAATTTGTAGAAAAACGGAAGTATCGACAAACTTGTCGAAAATCAAGCAAAAGATGCAGTTTTCTAGTAGTGCCATACCTGGCCAAATATCCGTTGAGTATCGGGTATACTCGTCCCAAATGCTTCGAGTTTCGGGTATATCCATCGGGCTCGGGTATTTTTACCATCCTACACCAAGGCCTTAATAGCCATCTTTTGTAAAATTGATATCTTTGAAAAGGTATTGTTAAGACGAATCCAACGATAACCAAAAACATCACTTAAAACTTTGTCCAATTACTTTTTTTTTTCCTGTAGATTTCTAAGATTTCACATTCGTGTGTCATCAAATGGTGACATTTGCACCACAAGATCGGAGTAAAGATAATAAAAATGTCACTTAAAACTTCGTCAATTGCATTTTTGTATGTATTTTTAAGATTTTATGTATGCATGTCATCAAGTAGTGATACATGCACCACTTGATCAACCTTGTTAGCATTTTCTTTTGAAAAATATTTTTCATGGTGATTCAGCTGAAATAACAAGCTAGGGAAGAGGAAATTACATGCTAACGACGTGTCATGTTGTGTGGTTTGATTCCAGGTTGCAAGTGACATTATTCTCGCGTTCTCCAATGCTAGAAATCTCCCAACCACGACATGGATGCTGTCTGAAATCCCAATCTTTACCAAGCTTTCTTCCAATCTCCCTCAGTGCATCCACTGCAACATGCGTTTTTAAGTAACTAAACCATGGAACGTGCAATATATAATCTCGAGCTCGCTATATATTTATTAACTAACCTTCTTCTGGAGGAAGACAAGTTGTGTTGATGGATGCAAAAGCAGAAGGTAGCAATGCAACACATAGAATTACCAACAACATGTTGCTTGGATCTTAAAATAATTTCTGGATAGATACAAGTATTTATATGATACACCATCCAATTAATGGAAAGTGATCAGAATTAAGTTGTTGGAAAAAAAGTGAGGGCCGCGAAGACCAAGACTCTTCAAGGTTAACTGTTCACACAGTCAGTACATATGAATTATACAAGCAACTTCATTTAACTTGTCCCACAAATGGGTGGGAAACAAAGAAAAAATTTGCAACACACACATTAACCATGTATTATTTATAAATAGGGTTTTCCTTAATGGTTAATATTAAAAATTTTTTTGTCGTTAGTTTGGTTATGCTTTATGCTTTTTTGGTTGTTAGTTGGATGCCACTCAATTGGATGATAGATACTCACTATTGCAAGTTATAATTATAATTTTCTTCCCTAATAATATTACTAAAAGTACATATAATGACCCTTATGGTTTACTTTTAACTTCATTATACCTTATACTTTATAAAATTATTATTATATTATTATTATTATTATTATTATTATTGTTGTTGTTGTTCATATATATTAATTCATAAAATTTGGATGAATAGTGTCTATGTAGGTCCACTTGGAGGATCAAGTTACCTACTTCCTTGTTTGTTAACACACACTACCAAGTGCGGAATCCTTGTTAGCATGCAAACCGAAGCAAAGCAATGTAAAAGCAAACACAATATAACCAAAAGATTCACTATCTTTAGATTAACTTGAAGAGAATCAGTTTACACATACACATAGTGTTATACTCTCTAAGGACTCTCTTAGGTGAAACTGTAAAATGATGTTGTATATATAGGCAAAGTACCCAGCAACCCTACGAAGAAGGTTCCTGGGCCACGAACAACTAACACTCCCATGAAGAATGGTTCTTCGTGGGTCTTCTCAACGAACCACCATCTACCAACGAAGAACAGTTCTTCGTGGCCTTCCAAATCAACGAACAATCAATTGTTCGTTATATATGTTATCTTACGAAGAATGTGGGTTCTTCGTAGGTTACCTTTATACAAACAGTAATGACAGTTTACCAAGATAACCAACACATACAAACTAACAGTTGCACCATGCAAACTGTTTTACAACATAGGACAACATAAACGTCGTGCTAAGTCAAGATAGGAGGATATATTGACTTGGCCGACCAAACCAAAACATACAGGCACGTAAATAAAGACCGTACAAAACAAACTACGTTAAGAACAAGCTACAGACACAAAAACTGTATCAACAAACTCCCCCTTGTCTATAGCTTGGTCTTCGGTCTTCATTCCTTCTGCGCCTCGGTCCATGAGCTACTGGAGTGAATACCCCGATAGTAGCAAAAACAAGCAACCCGTTGAAACAACAATGCTTGATCTGCATCTTCGTCTTCATAAAAGATGTCATGCTCAAGTAGCTTCTTGATATCATTCTGCGATATGTTCACAATCCACATTGGGTCGAGCATACGGAAATTCTCCTTATTGTCATGGAATACGATAACGGCTGAGTATCTGAATCATAACACCACAAGCACATATCTCCCAGAAAGTCTTGTTTCATTGGCATCAGCGGAATCTTGTCTAAGACTTTCACTTGCTTGTAAACGAGCCTGTATTTACCGGTGTTTGTTGCCGGATCCAATGTATACTTGATTTGCTCGTGCATAGGGAACTGCGGCTTGTAGAGTTCATCTTTCCAACCCTTTCGACGCTCAACTCGTAGCTTGCGAGCAAAGAGGGTAACACCTTCGTAGTTTGATTGGTTAATCACGTTCAACTTGGTCAAAGCTGCAACATCATAAAAAGGTAAAGTTAGCATGCTCAGGAACGACTGAAGTACTGGATTCCATGTTCTCGTTTAATCGCCATGCAGTATATCTCTTGAACAAACATCCAGCTGAGAATACGACAGTGTGATCGATTTTTCACAAACTTCATATAATCTACTTGAGCTGGAGGAGGAACAGACTTTGGATGCTTCGCTAGAAATTGCTTTCGCCATTCTTCAAAAGTATCCGTAGGAGCGTCAAACATATCACGACTCTTTAGTTTTTCATCGATCTCGTCCATGTTCTCCGTAACCCAATCATCATCAAACGGATTGATTTCTGTTCCATCATCCCGCACATACTTAGCCTTATCGGTGTTCCCTTCAAAGACAATCTCTTCGATATCGTCAACATTCATACTATCAGGTTCACTCGGTATATCATCAATGGTAGCTTCTTCTACCTTCTTCATATCTTTTAACGCCAAAATCTGTTCCTGTGAGAGTTCCGAAACAAACTCCCCTTCCTCTAAATCCTCACCTGTTACAGGATGTTGAGCCTGCAACGGTGGTACATTCACATCTTCAGAAGTAGCCACTACTTCGTAACCTGCACCTGAACTACCTCCAATACCAGAACTTTCCACAATCGCCAGTTGAAGGCTAATATCTTCAATATCTTGCAAACCTTCCATAACCTCCTGTGTTCCACCGGAAGCACCTGAACCAGCAACAACTTGAACTGAACTCGAAGCACCAGCCGGGGTTGAAGCAGAACCCTCCGGATGTGCAGATGAAGTAGGAACATCAGGATTTTCTGGATCTTCACTATCATGATCTCGTTTTCGAAGTACTTCATGTGCCTTACATCGATTAGTCCACAAAACATTAACCCTCTTTCTGGTTACCTCATAGCTGCCAGCCATCTGTTTCACATTTTCAGCTATGGTCTTGTTTCTCGAGTCGTACCAGTTGGTTATCTCAGTGTACTTCTCAGATAGCTTCTCACCAGAACGTAGTAACTCAGTGCTTCGTTCTTTCATTTGGTTCATCTCAATCCACAAGCATTATCAGCTGCACGCATCTGTAGCAGCTGAGCAGCTCGCTCATCGTCTGCAGCTCGTAGCTGAGCATTCTCAGCTGTCAACTGAATGATTTCAGCCTGTTGCTTCCTAGCAGTCTCATTAAACATGTTGATCTCCATCTGTTGTTTAACTGTGGCGTTACGTGTCGAAGACATGAAATCCGTATGACGATTTATTTGAGTTGTTGCTGCTTGAAGCTGTGAGAATAGAAAGTTTACTTTCTCACTATCGTTCATGCGCTCAAATCTTGCCTCAAGTGATTCTAAACTTTGTTTACGAGTTCTTTCGCGAGCGGCTTGAGTAACAGAGGGTGTTGTAAACTGTGGAGGATGTTGATGTGGACTGACTGAAATAGTGGCTGTCACAGTACCAGTGGACCGACCAGGAGAAGCTACCAAGGCTTCTGTTTCCTCGGCAGTGAAGACTTCTTCTTGCGTTGGTCCAGTAGTAGGATCAGGTTGTGGAGTTGACTCAGGCTGAGCTGATGAGGAACCAACTGTTTTCCGACTCTTTTTCTTTCGTCGAATCTCAACTTGTTTCTTTCGAGCTTTTCAGACTCAGTATCCGAAGGAACATACTCCGGATCATCCTCCGTTCGAATCCTTCTCAATCGTCGAACACCACGTTCATCAAGATAGTACTCATATCCTGCCTCTGGAGGATTATCTTCCTCCTCATCACCCGATGCTCCTTCCGTTTGTTTACCAACATCACCACCGGTTGGAACAACACCACTATCACCACCTTCTCCGCCATCTCCACCGTCATCACCATCATCATCACTGTCATCATCATCATCCCGATCTTTATGTTTCCTCCCAACTTATCATGAATCAACTTTTTCAACCTTGGCTCTTCGTCATCCGAAACACTATTTGCATGACGCCACTTATCATTCTCCGGTGCCACATAAGTAGATTTCTCAAGAAAGCCAAATAACTTTCTAGGAGGCTCGCTTTCTTGGTAAGACTTGGCTGCGTAACCTTTAAAGACCTTCAACGAGTGTGACTTCATTTCATCAATTTTAACTGTATCATTTGCAACCTTGGGAAGATCTGGGCTACTAAAGGAATTTGGTGAACACACGCAACAAACACAAACGCGAATGAAGAACAAACATCCTAATGCCTTTATCACCTATGTGCACATGTCACACCCACAATCTCAGCTTGCATCAAATCACCCAAGTTCTAACACAGGATAACACATAGCCTGCACTCAACAAACGAATTCATCATAAAATGCATCATATCCATCTACAGGCTCAAGATCTCACCAAGAAAAGGCAAAAGGGTTAACGACATGTAGCATATGCGATTAGAAACATGTTACCACTAGATAGACATCTCTTTTCAACTCTTTTGTATAAAAAACACTTGCCAAGCCTACTCTCATGGAACTTAAAGGGACAACCATGACAAGGGAACTAATCTAGTCTACTACCGGTAAGGAATCTATTAGTGATTGAAACTTTAGGTTTTCGTATCCAATTAGCACACTTAAGACGATGAAAATTTGGGAAAATTTTAAAAATTTTCAATCAAGTTTTTTTCAATTTTCATCGATTTCCAATCACTAATTCATCTCTTCAAACTTTATCCACAAATCCCTTTCCGAGCTTCCCATCCCCACACTTGGGATACATTGTCCCCAATGTACGGTGCTTTTAAAATTTTTACCCGGGAATTCAACCAAACCTACCCGACTGGGCGGCTAACTCCTAAACAAATAATTAACACTCATTCCCATAACACATAAATAGTTTAGAACACCACCAAAACAAAAAAATAAAAAAATAAAACACAAGATAGATAAACACATGCACCTGATCATGTGTCTGTAATGATGCCATAGTTGTGCTCTACAAGAATAGATGCCTTCCATGGATTCTTTGATATCTCACCGAGGATGTTGCCAAACATCCCCACACTTGAATCATTGCATCCATGATGATTGAATCGTAGGAATCTGTCAAGACACAACCACACCAAAACGAAACAAAACAAGGTACACTACTCAACATCCTCGGGCTGCCTCCCGAGAGCGCTAAGTTTTAGGTCTTCAGCTAGACCGTACATGATATGCGCTACGGTGGTCTCAATGCACATTTACCCAATGTATTTCCAATGAATGCACGGTACCTGACATCATTGATCCAACGGGGTCTAATTTTTATCAAGATGTCCACTGAAGCATTACAATCCAGCTTCAATCCACACTTTCCTATCGAGTTCCCAACATAAACTCGATAGTTAACTCTACCAAGCGTTTCTTTTTACTCAATATCCGCAGATAAGTCGGATTATTGCACAACCACTTTATGATGATCTGCTCGATGTCCTTCATCACCACCTTCCTCATCTGTATACATGCATCCCTACACTTATTTTGTGGAATGTCTTCTTTCACCTCATCACCTTCAACAATTTTCTCCACATCTGACTGTTCAGCAGTTGAGAGAATCATCGGTGTGGTATTAACCTCCACAACCTCGTTCCCTACTTGAGAAGGAGACATCTGTAGAGACACCCATCTATCCCTGGCTTGGCGTTTTTCCATTGGAGTCATTCTTGGCCCATCATCCTTCACTTCAGCGATCAAAAGATCATACTTCTGAATAAATATCTCCAACTGGTCCTCTATTGACAGGTCAAGTTTCGCCAATTCCTCTTTAATGTATACCAGGTCTCTTTGTCTCATATATTCAATAAGACTTACAAATTGGGGTGATTGATGGTAACTATGTGACTGGGGTTCACATTCAGACTCACCCTGATCAAATGTATCCTGGGTATGATAAGCATCCTGATACTGTACTGGATAGTCTTCATAAGAAAGTCAAGAGTATTCATCATAACAATTGTCATACACCTCTTGGTAACTCACGCCTTGTACCATCCCCGGATCATAGCTACTCTCATCCCATGTCTGCTTATCATAACAATAATTCATATACGATTGGTAATCATATGCAACTCGCGGCGAATCAGAATAAGAATAGTGTGGGTGGACATGATCATCAGAATAAAAGTTCAACTCAATTTCTCTCCTCTGTTCTTCTCTACGCCTGTATCGAGCCTCCCAACAGGTAATTCCCGGATGCAGCGGAGTCTTGCAAAACATACATATATAGTACTCAGGAAATCTTCTTCTCAAATAACTTGCCATCCTGCAAAAACACAGAAACACCAACACCAAGCATAAATCTGAACAAAACAAAACAAAACAAAACTGACACTATTTTTTTATTTATTTTTACTAAAAACTTAACACTAAACACTTTGCGCACGCCTCCCTGGCAACGGCACCATTTTGATGTCTGTCGTAAGGAACATGCAAAAACCAACTAACTCTGTAGAAAGGGTAAGTAAGTGTAATATTGCTAAGGTTTATCTAACAACTATGAAAACTTAACTCTTGTTTGATTGATATGAGAATTAACTAAATTATGAACTAAGAAAGTGAGTGTTGGAAGAATGGTTCCTCTGGAATTTAGGTTTTGCAGTTAACTTCAATTATGTGTTTAATCGCACACTTACATAGACATAAGTGGACTAACCTAATTGACAATTGTGATAACCAAAGACTAAGTACTCCGGTCAATACATAACGGGAGGTTATCTAATGGTTACCAATCACAATTACCAACCCTAATCCCATAGCAAATATATCCCAATTACTAGAATTCTCAGGAATTGAATGATCAAGAACTAAGGTTAAATAAATGCAATCGTTTACAGCTAGTCAATTAAATCATAAGTGAAAAGCATCGAATGCTTAGATCACTGAGTCAAACGATTGTCACAAAACACATAAAATCCATTAACTTACAAAAACCCTCCAACCGGAGGAAACCACAAAGAGTTTAGCCACTCATGTCGCTCACAAAATCAACAAAAGCTTGGAATGATGAATTCATGATCTTGCTCTTCGGACTTGTTGGAAGATGATGATGGTATGGATGAGAAAAACTTCAACTTTTCTACTTTGGAGTGTCTATTTTCGTCCTTGGGAGTGGAAGATATCATAATATGCTTCCTAAAACCCTAATATACCTCAAAAGGCCCTAAGTCACATTTTCCCGGAAATACGACCGTCACCGACGGTCTCGGACCGTCAGTGACGGTCCAGACCTGCTGTTCCGTTCGGCAAATTTGCTCAAAAACTGTTTTGTTCAAAACTTTTTCGTTATAGCTTCGTTTTATGCACGGTTTTCGCCTACGCGTTCGTAATACAACCCTCTATCATTCTATGTCTTAAGATATTTAATTCTACTCCATTTGTTTTCCTCAAAACACGTCCAATCTTCATGTTTAACCCCTTGGACGTCATTCTTTCGTATAATTTGCATCCTTAAGCCTTGATAGCAACCGAACAAGATTCTAAATCACACTTGAGCTACAAATATCATCCTTAAGCAATACACTTCCGCTTTAACTCCCATAACTTTGCCAAGTTACGTGTTGTACCTGCAAAACATCTATATCTCATAGTCAACTCATTCTAGGCAAGTAAACACATAAAACACATATAATAATCACCATTTAAACACTTTAATGCTCGGCTTTCACCCTCTCCATCAGGTATCAAAACAAAGTGTTTTGATACCCAAAAATAGCTCCGTCGTATAATGCGTACTTTGCGCATTATTGACCGAAACTTTGATTCGTCACTACAACTAGTAAACGTGGTAACAGTTGGTTTGATCGCTATGGACCATAATCCTCGTGATTACAATCACGTTGCAAAGTTCAATTGAACTTTTCTTTGACCAATTCATGGTCAGAACTGAAAGTCAAACAGAAGTCAAACTGTTTGACTTTTAGCTCAAAATAAGCTAAAAGAATAAACAAGGCTTGGTTAGAGCACTTACTTGCACTCAAGGCAGCCAAGGATGCTCAGTAGGAGGCCTCCACAAGTGGTAGCACTCCAATTAGAGCAGATGGGAGAAAGAAATGAATTGAGCAATTTGAAATGGTAGCTTTGATTACCTATTTATAGTGATCATGGAGCTCCCAAATCATGCCAAGTTCCCATCTAGGTGCTATGGAAGTGATTAGTGTCCTCCCATGTGTCCATTGCAGGTTAAAGGTGGCAAAAATTGCGACTTGGTGGCCAAGAAATGTAACAAGAAGCTTCCAGGTAGCATTTAAGAAACTTCTGACCCGGGGACCCCTTACGGACCGTATGGGGTTGTGCCTTATGGTCCGTAAGGCCCTTGTAGGGGCAGAAGTTTAAAAAATGGCAGAAATGGCCCATGAACTTGTTTTCGTCGCGTTTTGGCACTTCTTACACCCGTTAACCTGATTTTTAAACTCTATAAGGACGATAAAGCATAGACAACTTGAAATAAGTCCAAAATTGTCTCGGGTGTGGGTTCGTTCGGTCGTATGGTTGCGGTTTTTGGTTAATTACGACGAAAATCGTAAAGAACGCGCAAATGACCGTAAATGCACAACGAATGATATTTTTGCATTCCAATCACTAAAATACAATATTTTAATGATTACAAAAATTTTTGGATGTGTGTACATTTCCCGGATTAAGAAATATGCGTAACAACATAGTTTCGCAGAATTTGCAAAATAGCCCCTGAAGTTGCATAAGTAGGTTTTTGCCATGCCGAAGCCCTCGAAACTTATTTCTAAGCTATGTTAAGGGTATTTAGGGTATGTTTAGCTTATGAACTTGTTACGAAGTGTGGATTGCTACGAGAATCGGCAGACTTTCGTAGTTTGTCGTAAATAGTCCCTGTGATGGAATAGGCTTGTTTCTGACATACCAAACCCTTCAAAACTTATTTCTAAGTTATGCAAAGGATATTAAGGGTATGTTAAGCTTGTGTCATTGTTCCGGAGTGTACGTCACGTTAAACTGATTACGTTTACGTAACAGTTTGCGATTTCACTTCTAGAAGTCGTTAGAAAGTTTGTTATCGTGTAATAATCGAATATGTGCAAATGTCATGATAAATAAACAAAACTCATAAATAAAATACCAAATTTCATTGATTGATAACTTGTTCATTATTGTTACAAATTCGATATACCACAAATGTCACAATATGTCTCTACAAAACATTCCATGCAGACCCTTTGATATCACCATAAAATCACAAACTTTATCACCCGTGTTTCCGTTTAGTAATTTACTGAAGAAAGTGAAATGTATGAATATTATTATCCCCCCATTTCTTTGGTGAATTATCTAAACCTTAACAAATTTCCTCCTCCGAACGAAACTGTCGTTTTCTTCACTAAACAAATTCCCTCCACAAAGAAGAATTTTCAAATTTTCTCAGCTTTTCAAAAAAATCATAAAAGTTGCTTTCTTCTTTGCATATTCTAGTTGATAAAGAAATTCCCCTGGCCCCGTAAGATCCGACTTGTATCCCCCCAAAGTTCTTCTAACATCTAATCCGACTACTTCTATCATAGGCATAGCTCTTCGACCTTATGAACTCGTTAGGACCGGTCTTGGCTCTCTAGGTTCGTTCAATCATTGCCAAATGCGAGAATATGACAACGAACAAAACACTTTCGATCATATCCGAACTGTTAACAAAATAAATTTTCTCGTGCAAAAATAAATTTTACTTTTTGGTCCATAATAGTCAAGTCACCAAATTTGACGTTTGCACTTGTAAGTATGACTACCCCTCATTCTTAAAAGAGAAGTATTTTCGTCATCACTCATCATTCCAAACCAAGTAACTCAACAACTTATGCACAACCCAAGCTCTAAAAATATATGACACGATCCATCTGACCCATATTCCATTAATTATAAACGGCCCACCACATAATACCATCGGCCTATAAAAAATCCCCAAGACCAATCCTTAATTTCAATATATCCCATAAATTGTTTAACACATCTCGAATTAATTCCATCTATCTTGGCCCAAATATTTATTTAATCATACATATATAAGTCAAGCCAATAGAAAAGCCCAACTTATAAAACAGAAAGATTAATACTTGAAGCAATCACGTGGGCACAAAAAAAAATCCAAACACATTGGAATGTCCATATGTTGCGTGGCTAAAAAAAACCCATGAATCAATTAATTAGTGATACAACCATTATTTCATAATGGTTAATGGGCCAAGAATATAAAATGCATAGCTAAGTCCCCACCAAAAACTAACATACCTTGATAATCCATGACTGCCGCAGGAATCTGTTACGTCCAATCCAGTGGGACCCAGTATGTTATTAGGTCATTCAAGTGGTCACCCTTGTTAGCCACTAAGGTTGTGCGGTGTGGGGGACGACCTAGGGCCGGCCCGGTGCGGCGTCGGGCCTGCACACCACCCCAAGGTCCTTCTCCGTCTTCTTCTCACGCCCAAGCTGGGCCAAAATTTCAAACATATAACTGTTAAATAACGACTAGTTTCTTAAAAAATATTTTTCTTTATAAATATATATCATTTATCCCCCATTTCAAACAAAATCTTTCCAATCTCTCTCACTTTTTTATACACTACTTTAAATTTTATAACGTTTTAGCCATACCTCCTCATCGTGGTGTTCGTCATCTTCGAGTGAGAGCGATTTGTTTTTTGCAAACACCGTAATGCATGCATCACAAATGATCATCAAGGAAGAAGAATATTAAGAAACGACGTCACAACCGCGAACTAGGCAAGCCGCCATAAACCGAGACCGAGAAGGTATGTTATTTTTCGGTGTTAATAATTTAGTTTTATTATTTTTCTGTGTTAATAATTTAGTTATATGTGTTTCGCTGTTAATAATTTAGTTATATTATTTTTCACGTGTAGGTGCCCATGATAGATTAGAGGCCGATTATTTTGCCGATGACCCGTGTACACGGCTGCGATGTTTAGACGCCGAATGAGTCGTTGACTGTTCTTATGTATAGCAATGACTTGTCGTGGTCTAATCCATTTTTTACACTACGATACAACGATAGGGGCAAAAGGGGATTCACCATTTTACAGAAATGCACAGCGGCCATTCGCCAACTGACATACGGGACGGCACCCGATTCGTAGGACGAGTATTTAAGGATGCCCAAAAGAACTGCACGAGAATGTTTGTATGTGTTTTGCGAATTGGTGGTGAAGTTGTATAGCAAGAAATATCTGCGGAAACCAAACGCAGATGACATCCAAAAAATTATATCAAGCACACAAAGAAAGGTATGGTTTTTCCGGAATGCTCGGGAACATTGATAGCATGCACTGGTCATGGAAGAACTGCCCCACTGAATGGCGAGGTCAATTTACACGAAGCGATCATGGACATCCAACTATAATACTAGAGGCTAGATCTGTGGATTTGGCATACTTTTTTCGGCGTTCCTGGTTCGCTTAACGACCTTAACGTCATCTACCAATCAGAGATCTTTCTTTAACAATGTCATAACAGCAACTGGTCCAGATACCAAGTTTATGGTTTCAGGGGTGGAATATAGGCGCGGTTACTATCTTTCTATGGAATATACCCAACGTACTCTACAATTGTCAAAACTATTCCGCACCCGACAGACGACAAGTGAAAGAAATTTACCAAGTTTCAAGAGGGGGGCGAGAAAAAACATTGAACGGTGTTTTGGGGTTCTAAAAAATGGCATATCCTTGAACATCCAGCAAGTGCTTTTACACCAGAGAAGTTGCGATACTGTATGTATACTTGTATCTTGCTGCATAACATGATCATCGAAGACGAATGTAGAGCGATTTGTGAGTACCTTGAAAATGCGCCTAATGGGAATCTGTTCCAGTAAGTGTAGAACAACAAGATTTAAACGGGGTCTCCTTACGTAACGAGTACACACATCAAAACCTTCAAGCGGACTTGGAGGAATACATTTGGAACAACGCACAAAACGAACCCAACGACGACATGCCAAATGAAGACTAGTATTTTTTTAATTAAATATTTTTTTTAAGTTTAGGTTGTTTTTTTAATGTAATGTAAGAATTAATATTTATTATAGAGTTAAATTAATTTTACTTATATATATATATATATATATATATATATATATATATATATATATATTGGATATTTTACTTGCAAAATTTTTAAAAAATAATAAAAAAGGGAGGAGGCCCGTCCTCCACACCCTTGTCCATCCTTGAAAGGGCATCCTCCTTGGGTGTTGACGTGGCAGGCAATCCTCAAAGGATGGTGCTCCTCCATACCCCATAGTCTAATATCAGCCGCTACCATCTTTCTACATCTTTCTTGTTCACCGTAAACAGCCATATAACACCCAACCGAGCTCAAACGGACCACCACCATGAACCACCATATATCGGAGAACAACTTTTGCCAGATACCACATTCTATCAACATTCTTAAACCCTAAAAAAACTGTGCAACTGCCACCCTTGTACACCAGCTGCCACCACCAAGCTTGGCCGCTACAGCCTATAGGTGACCGGAGAACCACTCTTGTTCCTCCGACCAGATTCAATGAGATTCATCATGACTTTATAAAGCTAGAATGACAACAAATATCTGCCATCATCCAATTCACCTTCGATGTATCAAGATGACACTGGACTATGGATAGTTATCTTATCAATGTCGACCAAATTATATAACAAGATACTACCGATGTAAACAAGAAAGCAAGCCACTGTCGATAACTTTTGTGATAATGTAACTTTGACTATCTATTGAATCATGTATTAGCGAACCATCGATGTTTGTCTTAACACTGTCGATGTTGTAATAATTTGTGAAACCCTAATCTCACTAAAGACAAACACAGCCGCCACACTCCTTACCAAATAGGTCACGGACTGCTCTTCAGCAACTCAGCTCAAAATCCATTAAAAACTGTAATACGATGAAGAAAACCACTTCAAAATGATGTGAAAATGGGAACACAACACTCGGTTACGGTCCGTTTCCTAGATCTAAGTTTTCGTCTTTGTTCTTCAAGATCTAGGATTTTCACACATTTTTATATCTTTGAACAAAAACCCACAAAAATCACTAATCAAGAGCTCATGTGACTTAGCAAATTGTTAGATTCAATATGTCTAGTACCATGACTCTCATACCAATTGGAAGTTCGTGTTTCGGATCAAACACAATGAGTAGTGTGTGATTAGTTAAAAGACGGAAGATTGGAGATTGATAAACAACTTTCTTGTATTGAATCAGATAACATAACGTTACAAACCGACACATAATAAGCAATCCGAACAAACTGAAAGAGCATACATCCGGGAGAGACCAAGTGGTGGTCTCTCCCCCACATCTAAAACCTTGAGTTTGCAAATGACCTAAGGATAGGTATATATAGGCCCATCACACTCACTTGGAAATTCCAACCTAAACTTACAAACGCACAAAGCCAAAAGAAAAACCCTTTCGTTTAACCATTTCAAACACAGGGGTCTAAACACATTCGTTTGACCGTTTCACTAACTATTACATAATCAGCATAAAATGTAATTTAATCTATTTGCACATCAGCGGACACAAAAACTTCACTAACAAGAAAGCAAGACTAAATTCACAGTTTCCAAACACAATTCCACATGCAAATCTCTACTTTTCTAACACAAATAGTTAATTAAATCATAAAAACAGTGAAATAATAATCAAAATCAAATAAAAAACAACCTGACCGGTAGACAAAATAACTCACTAGAATTAGGGCACTGAAACTCCTTTACGAACACAAAACGACATCATCAATGAAGTTGAAAACTTACGAATCACGATTGAAGATGATTTTAAGATGATTCAAAGCCGCAAAGCCTATTTTAAGATGATTCATGTTGAATACTGTTGATTTTGTCGTTTGAAGAAAAGTAGAAAACCTCTGAAGAAAAAAGTCAAAAAGGAAAAAACCCTAGAACGCCTTTAACCCGCCTTTTTTTTCTTATATCCCGTTACACCGGTTTCCTTTTACATCCAAACCCAACATGACCTGTAAAAACCTTTCCGTGTTTATGGGATGACCCAACTGGATCCACTACATAGTAATAAGAAGCCCAATCCGAGCCATGGCAATTAGAAACGACCCAAAATCTATCTGAGTGGATATCAAACAATTAGCATATACATCATTTAGATAACAACTCCGAGTGGATATCAAACAATTAGCATATACATCATTTAGATAACAACTTCCTTATATAACTGTCTCTCTTCTGCAAATACTCACTGAAACCATGGTCTGGGTAGAGATCGACAGCAGATGTTAAGGAATCGGTGCACGCAAAAGGCATTTCCTCTATTCGGTTATCATTCTGGTCCTCAAGTTCCTTCACCCTTTTGTCACAATCCATTTCAGTCATTGAGTCGCTTTGTTCAGCAGGAAACACTTCAGGAACGATTCGTCCTTCTAGCATGCTAACCACGGATGACATTGTTGGTCTATCAGTTGGAGTGATCGCAGTGCACACTAGAGCCAAATTGATAACAGCCATCATCTCTTGGATGTCATATTCTGAACCCAGCTTTGGATCAACTAGATCCATCAAATTACCCGTGGCTTTCAAAGCAAATGCCTAGTATTAAGAATCAAGGGGGATAATGAACATGAGGTATACATGCAGACTTGTAAGTTGGAAAAAGGTTCATGTAGTTGGGCCTATACTGTTCGTAACAGATAAAAATTTTGAATAAAATGAACAAAAAAAAAACTAGCTATTTCTACATATTTTAATAAGTTTACTAATTAACTAATTATTTATACATTTCAAAAAAATGAACAAAAAGGTAACGCTCCCAAGTGGTTTGAACCTTAGTTAAAAAACTAAGCATTTTGCCACCTCTAGGTTTATGTTAATGTTAGTTACCCGTTCAAGAAGAACAAACTGATTCTCGTTTTCCCTGTCAGCAATGTTAGCCATCCCACTTACTATCTCTAAGAGGACAATTCCATAGCTATAGACATCTGCTTTATCTGTTAGGTAACCACGCATTGCGTATTCCGGAGCCATATATCCACTGAAATTTGTAATGGAAAGAAAATTTTATCTGTTTCTGAGTTTTATGAATAATTAATGTATAAAATATGAAATATCTAGCAAGTAATCAGCGACTCACTAAGTTCCTGCAACACGGGTGCTTATATGTGTTTTGTCCTCTTCATTAAGCCTAGCCAAACCAAAATCAGAAATTTTAGCATTTAAATCCTTATCAAGGAGCACATTAGTGGCTTTGATATCTCTATGAACAATCTTCAATCTTGACTCTTCATGTAGAAAGGCCAATCCTCTCGCTATACCGATGCAAATTCTGTATCTTGTAGGCCAATCAAGTTCCAACTGCCATTCTTTAGGCCCTTCAAGCCCCAAAGTCCACAATAATTCAGCAAAATAATAATGAATATTACTCAAGTGTAGCTGTGTCATTCAATCCATTTCTTTGTGAACATGCTGATTCGGATTATGTTTTTTATCAACATATCAAAACGGGTAGTGTAAAATGAATCAGATCTAGAAGTCTATCTGGTCCAATAGGCTGAACGTGTACTTTTAAAGGATTGGGATCCTGTCATGCCACAACATTACCTCTTATGTTGGACATTAGAGGATCTCAATCTACTTATAATACATAAAATTCTCTAATGATGTTAGTCAGAAAGTTAGATTAGTGTTAAACTAATATCATTTTTAAAGCATGTTTGATGTACTAACTATAAATATGAAATTAAATCATTTTGAAAAAAAAAGTGTTAATGAGACCCCAAAATCATTTTCGACACATACAACAGTTACCCATTTTGGCCTGTCCCTAAAGTGTCTCATCTATTCAATTTCCACCTCTACTCAGGTGGTTTTATATGGCTAAGAACAATGCATTTGTAATCCGACATAATAGTAAAGATGGTAAAACAATTCACGAACGCCTATCCATGTTAATGACTGAAAACCAATTGCTTACCGAACAAAGCACGGGCTAGACTATTATTTTCCAAGTATTCATATGCTAGTAACAATTGGTTTCCTTCAATACAACAACCATAGAGCTTCACAAGATGCGGGTGTTGCAAAGCGGATATCATGCCTAGTTCATTCAAGAACTCTCTATTTCCTTGCTTCGATTTGGAGGAAAGTTGTTTCATTGAGTTGAACAGGGTAAAGGAGCGAAGTTCTGAAGTGCTTCATATGGGTGATCGTTTGAATAAGAGATACACTGAGATTACCAATTTCTACAACTCTCGGAACAAGACCATCGCCGATAACTTCAGGAACATGGCAAGCAGCTATGAAGTTACTCGAAAACGAACAAATACGATGTGGGACGAGAGATGTAAATATCAAGAAGTTCTTCAGAAAAGGGATCATGATAGTGAAGATCAAGGGAATCCAGAAGCTCTTGTCTCAACAGCACAGCCAGAGGGTTCGACTTCTACTCCGGCTGGTGCCTCTAGTTCAGCTCCCATAGTTGCAGGCTCTGGTGGTGCGGGTACGGTTGAAGAAGCCTTGGAGAAGATGGATCTGCAAAGAATCCTAGTTCAGGTTTGGATGATGTGGTTGTGAATGAAAGTTCTAAGGCTGATGACACTGTGGTTGTGAGATCGGAAGACATAGCTCTACAAGTATGTCCACCGGTTTCGTCTGAAGAGTTAGAAGAAGGAGAGTTTGTGTCTGAGCTCTCCAAGGAACAAATTTTAGCTTTAAAAAACCTCAAAGAAGTAGATGATGCTTCTGTTGAAGAGATACCAAGTGAACCTGACCGTACAAACGTTGAAGATATCGATGAGATAGTGTTTGAAGGAGATACCGATAAAGCAAAGTATGTTCATGAGGATGGAGTTGAACTCAATCCGTTTGATGATGAGTGGCTCAAGGATAATTTAGACGAGATCGATGAAAAGTTGAAGACTCAGGATACATCCGATACGTCTACGGATACTTTTGAAGAATGGCGAAAGAAATTCTTAGCAAAGCATCCAAAGCCAACTCCTCCTCCGGTTCAAGTGGATTAAATAAAGTTTATGAAGGGATGATCTCACGGTCAAATTCTTAGCTGGATGTTTGTTCCGGAGATACACTGCATGGCCGTCAAACGAGAGCATAGAATCCAATACTTCAGATCACTTTTGAGCATGCTAACTTTACCGTTTTATGATGTTTCTTCTTTGACCAGGTTGAATGTGATTAATCGGTCGAATTGTCACACTTTTTGCTCGCAAACTTCGAATGGAGCGTCGCAAAGGATGGAAGGATGAACTCTACAATCCGCAATTTCCAAGACATGAGCAAATCAAATACACTTTGGATCCGGAAACAAATACCGCAAAATACAAGCTCGTGTACCAGAAGGTCAAAGTGTTGGAAAAGATCCCTTTGATGCCAATGAAACAAGACTTTCTCAGAGAAATGCGTCTGTGGTGTTATGATTTAGAGACACATGAAGCCGTTATCGTTTTCAAAGACGATAAGGAGAATTCCCGGATGCTGGACCCAATGTGGGTGGTGAACATGTCGAAGAATGATATCAAGAAGCTGCTTGAGCATGACATCTTTTATGAAGACAAAGATGCGTATCAAGCTTTGCTATTTCAACGAGTTGTTTGTTTTTGCTACTATCGGGGAATTCACTCTGGTAGCTCATGGACCGAGGCACACAAAGAATGAAGACCGAAGACCAAGCAATAGACAAGGGGGAGTTTGTTGGTACAGTTTTGTGTCTGTAGCTTGTTCTTAGCTAACGGTAGTCTGTACGATCTTTGTTTTATTTATGTATAGTTTTGGTCGAGTCGACCAAGTCAAGATATCCTCCTATCTTGACTTAGCACGACGTTTAGTTATGTTTTGATGTAAAACAGTTTGCATGGTTGCAACTGTTAGTCTGTGTTTAGTCTTGGTGAACTTGTGTTTCTGTAATACTTATCTGTCTTTAGGCAACCTACGAAGAACCCCTGTTTCTTCGTAGGACTCATACAACAAACAATGATGTTCGCTGGGTTGAAGACCACGAAGAATCCTTCTTCGTGGTAATGAAGTTCGTTGTTTGAAGACCTACGAAGATTGGATCTTCGTAGGATGGATCATTGTTCGTAGATCAGCAGCCTTCTTCATAGGGCTGCTGATACCTTGGCCTATATATAGAAGTGTTGGTTCATAGTTCATGCTAAGAGCGTCCTGAGAGAGTTTACACTGTGCGTATGTGTATGTACAGATTCTCTTCCATAATCTAAAGATAGTGAATCTTTTGGGTTACTTTGTGTTTGTTCTTACATTACTTTGCTTCGGTTTGCATGCTAACAAGGATTCCGCACTTACTAGTGTGTTAACAAACAAGGAAGTAAGTAACTTGATCCTCCAAGTGGACCTACACCATCAAACGGATCAAACTCTCTTCCGTCTTCTCAAACATACTTAGACTTCTTGGTATTACCTTCAAACACAATCTCTTCCAAACCATCCAAATTAACTACCTCGGGTTCACTTGGTATCTCTTTGATAGTAGCATCATCTACTATCTCCATTTCTTTCAAGGCTAAAATATGTTCCTTCGAGAGTTCAGACACAAACTCTCCTTCTTCCAACTCTTCACCAATTACAGGATGACACACCTGTATTGGTTGCACATCGACACCCTCAGACACTATCACATCAACGTCTGACGTCATTCCTTTCTCAAAGCTTGCAACAGAACTTTCTCCAACATCTACAGCAACACTTTCAACGATCGCTAATTGGAGATCAAGCTCTTCAATGTCTTTCATACCTTCCAACCTTTCCTGTTCCTCTTGAGTACCACCAGAGGTAACTAGATCGGCTATGATCTGCTCAGAACGAGAACCTGGAGTTGAAGCAGAACCCTCCGATTGTGCAGATGATGTGGGAGCATCAGGATTGCCGGGATATTCACCATCATGATCATGCTTTCGTAAAACTTCCTGAGCTTTGCACCTTTCATTCCATAAGGTATTCACTCACTTTCAGGTCACTTCATAGCTAGAATTTATCTTCTTCACATTCTCGACTATTTAGTGTTCCGTGAGTTATACCTTTCCTTCATGTCATCGTACTTTTTGGCCAGTTTCTCTGCAGATCCTAAAACAACGGTACTTCGTTCTTTTAGCCTGTTCATCTCAATACCATGAGCATTGTCAGCTTCTCGCATCAGCAACAACTGAGCTGCTCGTTCAGCATCTACAACCTTCAGTTGTTCATTTTCCGCCCTTAGTTGTATGATTTCTGCCCCTTGACGCTCAACAGTAACCTTCAAGGTATTCCTCTCCATCAGTTTCTTGATAATAGTGTTTTGATTAGCCGACATGAATTCTGAGTGTCGATTAATCTCTTTAGCTGCAGCTTGGAGTTAACTAAACAAGAAATCAACATTATCACTTTCGGACATTTGCGAAAACACTGTACTTTGCCGTTCTGAACTTTCCTGATGGGCTGTTGCTCTAGCATATTGAAAGGAAGAGGTAGTGTGCTGTGGTTGAGCATGAGTTGTTGCAACTAGAGATGTTTCAATTATAGTTGTAGTTACAGGAGGTGGTTAAGTGGTTGTTGTGGGTGAAGTCATCAATGCTTCAGTTTCCTCTTCTGTGAAGGCAAACAAAGCACTAACATCAGCTTCAAGTATTGGTTCGGATGCGGCTACAGGCTGTGTGGCTACAGTTTGAGTCGACGAGGCACCAATTGACTTCTTGCTTTTCTTCTTTTGTCGAACTACAACTTTCTACGTTCGTGCCTTTTCTGAATCAGTATCGGAAGAAACATAATCAGCATCTGTCTTAATCTGAATTCTTCGGATTTGTCTAACACCTTGCACATCAACATATCACTCGTATCCATGTTCAAGTGGATTATCATCAGAATCTGATTCATCGTCACCAACCGACTGTTTTCCTTTATAACCACCGGTAGTACCTTCACCACTATCACCAACAACTCCACCATCACCACCTTGGTCATCACCGTCCCCACCTTCATCATCACTGTCATCATCATCATCACATGTTCCCTTTCCTTTCTGTTAACCGAACTATCTTTGATCATTTTCTTCAACGTTCGTTCTTCATTGTCAGAATCACTATTGTGATGTCGCCACTTATCGTTCTCCGGTGCTACATATGTGTGTTTTTCAAGGAATCCAAACAACTTCCTTGGAGGTGTGCTTTCCTTGTAACGCTTAAGAGCATAACCTCTAAAAATTTTCAACGAATGTTCCATCATAACTTCCACCTTCAGAACATCTTTTTCATCTTTAGGAAGACCTGGATGTTGAACATTCATAATCATCTGAAGAAAATGAGGATACATCCAAAACTTGCTACCTCCAGTAGTACTTCCGGTTCTTCCAAGATTCTCTTTCATGTTAGCAAAGATATACTTTGAAATACTGAACGGTTTTTTAATACCAAAGCTACCATTACTCCAACCAACTCATTGTTCGCGATATCGTATCCACTTCTACGATTGCTCAAAACTGGATCAAAAACATGTAGTAGAAACTTGTAACGAAGCGGTAACCATGCCTTGTTCAGTTGAACTCCAGAATATCTCCAACACATTTCATACGTAGCAGACAACCATGTTTACATTTTAACGGCGCAGAAAATGGAGTATCAGGATCATCACCAAGTTGTAACACGTTGTTAAGAATCTCGACGGAAACAATAACGTCTAGATTGTTAACACGTCCACGTATCACTTCTTTGCCATCAATTTCAACAACTTCCGCCGAATCCCAGAATGCCTTTATCAAGGACTTGTACACGGTAGTCTGATGTGTAATAGCATAGTTGATCCTTGATTCATGTAAGCACTTCATTATCTCGTTGTATTCAACTATCTTGTCCTCTGGATCCAAATAAGCGACCATGTTATGCCTTGGTTCCGACATGATTTCAACCTCTGACTTGTCGGTTTTCTTTGTTGAGGGTTTCCTTTTCTGTTCTTTCGGTGCCATCCTGTACACCAAAACATCACCCCAATGTGAAGAATAGCAAAACAAGTAGGAAATACATCCAAACATGTTCACTGTGAATATTCTGTGAATGTGCATACCCCCACGAAGAACCATGTCTCACTATGAAAAAAGGTTCATGAAGAACTGACTGTCACGAAGAATCAAATCACAACAGATCCCATGAAGAACTATTCCACGAAGAATCATTTGATGAATAACTAGTCACTACGAAGAACCCTGGTCAGCGAATAATGGGTTCTCCATTGACTTTGGTTCGTCGTCGGTTCCCAAATCAGTTGTTCGCAGAGTTGGTTCTTCGTCGGTTATCAATTTGATTCTTCGCCGGAGTTGATTCTTCGTCACAATCGGTTTAAACACATACATGTTAAAGATACCCTGACACTTTAAATCAAAACCAAGTGCTATCAATTTGATTTCCACATTTGTTCAGAAAACCCATTAAGATTTGTTAACTATTTTCAATGAAACAGGTTATTTTTCAAAACTTCAAAACAATCAATCAAACATAAACAATACACCTATGTTGTCATGTATGTATAATCAGTCTTGAGTTTGAAACATTGTTCAAAAACAACATTGGTTCTAAAGAGAATCATCGATTTTCAAGGTTTTAACATGAACAGTGTCGTTGTGTTTCCATTGGTTCAAGATCATGATTGACAAGTAAAATCAACTAGGTTATAATGACTCAAACACAAGATTCACTACATCGACATCATGAACAGTTAAAAGATAAGTTGAAAAAGGTGAATCAGTAAACTTTTGAACCTTTAATGTAAGATACACAACACTAATACAAGGATTCAAATGAGTCGGTTATGGGTTTCTTGAAGATGAAGGTGAACAGTTAAAAGATAAGGTGAAAAAGGTGAATCAGTAAACTTTTGAAAAGTGTTGAGATCTATCAAATGGCCCCATCCTTCTATATAAAAGCGGAGACCACGAAGGATCTAGGGTTCAACGAGGAACCTAATATCTCACGAAGAACCTTTGACGGGCCATGAGTGAATTAGCCCAACATGTGATCCACGAAGAACTGAACATTCGTCACGAAAAATCAAGGTCTCCACAAAGAATGGTTCTTCGTCGAGATAGTTCTTCGTCCCTTCTGATTCTTCGTTGACTTGGGATTCTTCGTTGACTGTCAACTTTTTCAAAAGATTGCCAGTGTTAAGTTATGAAGTTTTTCCATGCTGAACAGATTTTGCTTGTCTTTGAGTTTAACAAACTGCAAGATGATTTTTGTGAAGTTGTGATATCAAAAACAAGTTGATTTTAGGACTTTATAAGTAGAAACCATTCAAGCTTCAACTTCGGCAAATCAAAAGCAGTTTTTTTTAAATAAGATAAACTAAAAACAAACAAACGCTAACACTAGAAAAACTACGCAGAAATTAATAAAAATTAACGTAAACAACTGTACACTATTTAGCAGACTTTTGCGAGTTTCAAGATAAGAGAATCATACCAGCTTACGGCCTTGTCAAAAACGATTTGCGATATTCATTATATATTGGATAAGTATTCTACCACGATTTCCGGTATTGTTGTCCACATAAACTCAACTTATCAGATGTAATCACGATTAAGAGATATGATTTAATGTATGATTTATACTTACTAGCCGATGTTCATCAACTTCACGACACATTCCCGTATCAAGACATGCAAGAGAGAAAATCTTATGGTTGATGCAGATGTTTGTTGCCTACGTCATCATATTACGTCGAGTCTGTATTTCGGAGCGAATTGTTAAGTTTATGTGTGATATAAGACAAGTTCGCCCGAACTTGTAGAGCACATGAACAAGTTCGCCTGAACTTGTCATGTGAAGGACAAGTTCGCCCGAACTTGGTCATGTCTCATTCCGGGCGAACTTGTACTACTATATATAGGAGTCTTTGCATTTCATTTATAAGATTCAGAGATTTTGTCATGACAGAGCGAAGCTCTGTCCAAGTGTTTCCAGGATCTGTAACGTCTAACTAATCAATGAAACAGTGATTAAAGAGTAACAAACTTGTATCCAATGTCGCCTATGCAAACGGATTTCGCACGTTTACCTTAGCTTTGCCAAATTAGGACCTGAACGATCCGTACAATGGACCTACATGTGGTATCAGAGCAGGATTGGCCTAATTTGAAGACATTGGACTGAAATCATCTCATCTTCTACTCATTTATTTCATTTTTAACTTTTCTTGGACAATACACGGACAAAATAGACTGATTTTCAAGTATAATACGTAAAATCCATAATAGATAAACCCTTGAAAAGATCAGAGCTTAAAACAAACGAATTCATGTCAAAAATTTGATAAAACCATGTTTGAAAACATAAGTTCGCTCGAACTTATCATCAAGTTCGCCCGAACTTAATTGATTTTTCAAGGATTTTCACTCAAGTTCGCTCGAACTTGTCAAAATTTGATCAAGTTCGCCCGAACTTGCCACATTTTGTTGAAAATTGATTCAAGTTCGCCCGAACTTATCAAGTAATATAAGTAATATACAAGTTCGCTCGGACTTGTCAAGAAGGGTACAAGTTCGCCCGAACTTGTCCAAGGTTAAAAAAAGCATGAAAACCCTGAAAAACGTCTCGGACATTATATATCGTTAGATTCGTATTGACGAGACGAGTTTAAAGCTCTAATCTGGTAAAAACAGTTTTCCGAAAAATTTTAAACGTTTTAAGCAAACCGATACGTTAATATTGTCGATTAAAAATTCAAATTTTTCTAAATTTTGTCTGTTTGCTAATCATTTTTCAAGTGTTTTGGAACGACATATTAGTTTGGAAAACAAAATGGAGTCCGTGAAGCCGCCAATGTTGATGCGTATAGATGAGTATGAAGCCTGGAAAGGAAAATTCGAGAGCTGGGTACAAATAAGTTTCTTCCACGTTTGGGTTGCCTTTAAAACTGGATTTGAATGGCCAGTTGATAAACATGGAGCTAATCTCGCAGTATCAAAGTTTACACCAGAACAGAATAATGCATATGTCCATGAGAAGAGGATGATCAGTTTGTTACAGCAATCAGTAAATGAAGATAACTTGATTTTGCTACCAGAATGTGATACAGCACAAAAGCTATGGAATGCTCTGCGTGCTAAATATCTGGAGTGTGCTGAGATGTTCAAGAGCAAGAAGTCTCTAATCATAAAAGAGTTTAACATCTTCATAATGATCAAAGTCGAATCAATGAAACAAATGATAAAACGCTTTTGTCAGTTGAAGATTCAGATGACAAAACATGATATTCTTAAAACAGAAAGATAGTACATTAACAAGTTTGTAGATGTACTTCCGGACAATGAATGGACAAAGTACTTAATGGTGTTAAAGGAAAGTCTGAGCTGGGAATTTTTCAAGCTTTCTACTTTCATTCACAAATTAGAGGGATATGAAGTGGAATTACTAAAGAAGTCTGATCTTGTCAGTGATCAACGAAATGATTTGGAAACACAAAATTCAAATGTTCAGTTGAAGAGAGAAGGGAGTATCATGGCAAAGAACTGTGAACCACAAGTTTCAAGTACATCTACAAATGAGTCTTCAAGTTCTAAACCAAACTCTTGAACAATCTAGAGATTTTGACATTAGAAAATAAAAAGTTAAAAGAAAATAAAAAGAATTTTGAAAACAAAATAAAAATTTTAGAAAATTAAAAATTACAAATGTTAATTGATTTTCAAAATGAAATAAAAATGTTTAAAAATAAAAAAATTGTTTTTGAAAAATTAAATATAGAAAATCAAAAAACAATAAATTCTCATATTGAGAAAATTGCTCAACTTGAAAAAGAAGTTGAGACTGTTAAAAATAAAGCTGTTAATTCAGAAAAGTTATTGAAAGGTTTTGTGACTTCCTTATTAAAGTTAGATCATATATGTCCAAAACTGATCAATGTTAATAAAAAGATAATTCCAATAAGTGACAATGTTACAAATTATGACGATGTCATAATTAAAGATTGTGATTTTGATATCGAGGATGAAAGAGCTAAAAATGATAAACATGAAATATTTTTAAAACTAAAAGAAAAATTTCAAGAAACTGTTCTATAATCTACTGAGAAAGGTGAATGCTCAATGCAAAAACCTTCTAAGCAGAATGAAGAACAAAAACAAAAGGAAAAACAAAGTTTTAAAAATTCTAAAAACTTTCAAAAGAAAAATAAAAGCTCATCGGTACAATCATCCAATTATTTTAGAAATTCACAAAAAAATTGTAAATCAAAACTCACAAAAATTTGTAAATAAGTGGTGCAGGTCGGACCACAGTGCTTCAATGTCAAATCAAAGGTACAGAAGAATCAGGAAAGATGGCTACCACACGTCAAATCAGTGTTATGATTTGAGTGTATGGTTTGCTAAAATGGATCAGTATGCGAACAGGAAGTGTCATAAATATGAAGTAACTAGACACATTGCTAGAAAATGTTTTCAAATTAATCCTAAACATGTTCATATTGATAAGAAAAATTTTAAAGATTTGAAAATACCAACTCAGGTTTTGAAACAATGTACAAAAACTTCTAACAAGGTAAAACCAATTATTACTAAGTTTTCAAATTTTAAAACTGGTGAATTCTCGAATAGCAATGAACAAAAAGTTTCTACATTGTATTTCAAGAATGCTTTAACGAAAAATCAATCATGGTTGGTCAAAGAAAAAGAATTTACACAATCAGTGAATATTGAAAATTTAGAGGATTTTCCAAAACCTGAGAAAGTCCAAGAAAAATCTGATTTGTGTAAAGAAAATCAAAATTAAGGTTGAAGAAACAACGCCTAAGACTACAAAGGCTTGGGTGTCACTATTCAACTAATTTTTTGAATTTTTGTGCAGAACTTCTGAGATGAAAGTAAATTACTGAGAATGAAGTTCCGTGGCACACTATAAAGACGAGCCGGGTTATCAAGTTCTATATAAAGGCCTTATTACATTTCTATAACGTATACTTTACAATTTTTGAAAATTTTTGAAGAAAAGTTTACGAAAATACATTCCAATAAAAGTTTACTTGAAAATTTTTACAAATTTTTTGAAGAAAATTTTGAAAAATTTGAAGAAGCAGGAAAATTTTTTAAAAATGATCCTTTTCAGCATACCATACACTCAAATCGTAACACTGATTTTACGTGTGGTAGCCATCTTTCATGCTTCTTTTGTACCTTTGATTTGACATTGAAGCACTATGGTCTGACCTGCACCACTTATTTAAAAAATTTTGTGAGTTTTGATTTACAAATTTTTGTGAATTTCTAAAATAATTGGATGATTGTACCGTTGAGCTTTTATTTTTCTTTTGAAAGTTTTTAGAATTTTTAAAACTTTGGTTTTCCTTTTGTTTTTGTTCTTCATTCTGCTTAGAATGTTTTTGCATTGAGCATTCACCTTTCTCAGTAGATTGTAGAACAGTTTCTTGAAAATTTTCTTTTAGTTTTAAAAATATTTCATGTTTATCATTTTTAGCTATTTCATCATAGGTATCATCATCAAAATCTTTAATTGTGACATCGTCATAATTTGTGACATTGTCACTTATTGGATTTTTTTTTATTAACATTGATCGGTTTTGGACATATATGATCTAACTTTAATGAGGAAGTCACAAAACCTTTCAATAACTTTTCTGAATTAACAACTTTATTTTTAACAGTCTCAACTTTTTTTTCAAGTTGAGCAATTTTCTCAATATGAGAATTTATTGCTTTTTGATTTTCTATATTCAATTTTTCGAAAACACTTTGTAATAACGTTTACTTGAAAATTTACAAATTTTTGAAGAAAATTTGAAAGAAACTCACAGAACCCTCACTGTTGAAAATTTCAAAAGTGTCATAGTTTTTGTCATAATGAGGGGGGGAGTGCTTAAAGGAAAATTTGTGAAGCAGTAATGGATGGCGAATTGAAGTGATTCTCATCGGTTGGTCAATGTTTTTTTCTATAAATAAAAAATCTAAAAAATGTGTTTTTGAATTTTAGGGGGAGAAATTTTTTTTCAGAAAATCCAAAAACATATTAAATACGAAAAGTACAAAAACATTGAAAAAGGCAAAAAGAGTTTTATGGTTAAAAGGAAATGATAGTACATCAGTGGACTATCATAGTATGCTAAAGAATTGTAAAGTTTAAAAAAGTGATAAACAAGTCTTACTGTGGATGTGTTGATAGGCTTTACACGTTCAGTAAATTGTTTTCGGGATATAAACTAAATTTTACAACTGCTTAAACTTGTGGATTAACATCTCTCGAATATATGAACTTTGTACTCCAAAATTTCGTTTGGGAGATTGCCTGATTCTAAGATACGAGGTCTTTATAGATAGTTGATATCTGGGGTATTATACAAGTTCTTCTGATTTTGCGGAAACAATAGCCTAGAACTTCTGTAATGCTTTTGCAAAAATCCCTAAAACTGCATTCAATTAAAAATATCGAAAGATACTACAATTGCAGTACAAAAAGATTCCTGTTTGGAACACAACTTTAAGTCGAGCCTTCATCTCTTTGTCGGTACGGTGGTACTAACCTGAGCTCTCAAGGTCTCGCATAACCAAGATACAGATATCAATTACGCTATATTCACCTGTAAGATGAAATCTATGAAATCTTGATACGGGTGTATATTCTGATATGGGAACCATAGTTGAGTCAAGTTTCATAATTCTAACTAACATATCTTAGAACAATTGAGAAATGTTTTGAAGTTTAAGAGGACAAACATATCGACAATCTAGGTAAATTTGTTTTTAAAACCTAAAGTCTCAAAAGGTCAATGGTACTAGTGATATGTCTCAAACAACTGATATGATCTTTTAACACAAACTCAACAAAAATACGTCTATAAATATGTTTGTACATAGTTAGAGTTTGATATTCTTTACATAAAAAACAAAAAGATTATATTATCTTTTAGTTTCGACCGCTGATGATGAAAAGCTGATTTTCAAAGTCTAGAGTTGCTGAACAAAATCTAAAAAACTTTTGAAAATTGATTTGAAAAGTTTAAAAGTTCATTAAGTTGAAACTTACTTTTGAATAAATGTGTCAGTTTAGTGTCAAAATGTTTAATCAAGATCATTAAGTTGAACTTGATACATAAATCAGCTATTCAAGGTCATTAATTTGGACTTGATTAATTGAAAGGGTTTAAAACTGATGAAAATATTAAAATTTGAAATGGTTGTATTTAGAGATTTCAAAGTTTGAATTTGAAATGTTTTATTTGAAAGTTTTAGGATCTTTGAAACAGGAAGTTGATTTTAAAGGGAAGCTGGATAAAACACGTTGATTAAATATAACAGAAAGCTGAAAGCAATGGGAGCATGATGATTAAAGTTTTATCAAGACAAGCTCGAGAAGAAAAGAGAAAAGGATTGTGGATGCTATGAAGATCAAGGAAGTTAAAGTTATTCAAGAAATAAAGATCAAGAGAATATTAAAGACTCAGGAATTTAATTGAAGAATTATGACTACGGCAACATCCAAGGGGGAGTCTATTGATGCATATGTCTATTGCCTACGTCATCATATTACGTCGAGTCTGTGTTTCTAAGCGAAATTTTAAGTTTATGTGTGATATAAGACAAGTTCGCCCGAACTTCTAGAGCACATGAACAGGTTTGCCCGAACTTGTCCTGTGAAGGACAAGTTCGCCCGAACTTGGTCATGTCTCATTCCGGGCTAACTTGTACTACTATATATAGGAGTCTTGGCATTTCATTTGTAAGTTTTCAGAGATTTTGACACGACAGAGGCGAAGCTCTGTCCAAGTGTTTCCATGATCTGTAACGTTTACTAATCAATGAAACAGTGATTAATCATTAACAAACTTGTCTACAATGTCGCATATGCAAACGGATTCCGCACGTCTACCTTAGGTTTGCCAAATTAGGACCCGAACGATCCATACAACGGACCTACACTTACCGGTGAGTATACCGCTTATCATCTGTTTTGCATATATGATTGTGAGATACTCACTTATTTTTTATTGAAAACAAGCCCTATGTGATAAAATCATTTATTGATGAGGAACTTGATTTTCAGATGCATGCAGGGCACAGAAGCAAGTCCGTGAAAAGGTTAGTACCATCATACCGACAAAGAGAAGAACTTGACTCCCATAAATGATTGTGATATATTATCACTTATTCGTTTGGTGGATGTAATATATTTATCACTTATTGATGGTCGTATGCAATATTTACACGTATGTATGGTATCATGGAAGTTCTTAACTTATGTCCCTGTTATTTTTCGGTAAAAGATTCAACCATGATACCCAGATGATAAACAAGCAAAAAGACCACATATCTCGGAACCTCGGTATACTATCAAACCCAATTTTGGTACCAAGACCATATGCCAATGAATGGTTCCCTCCTGACTTTCAGTTTGTTATGTTTATATCAACATGCACATTTTAATTTGATTGTGAGTCTATCGGTACATCGTTAATAAAGCTACTTATCGTTTTTCATTTTCAATTTTGACCGTATTTGACAGACCACCGGTGTATCATCATCTTCCCTTATCTTTCCAAGAAACTCATTTTTGGTTTTTCCGTTTTCTATGTAACGCCCTGCTTTTTCATATTTTCCTTAATTAGAAAGCTTGTCTTGTAATTCTATTTTTGGAAATCTTTGTATTCTTGTAACCGTCTTCTTTGTAATATCCAGGACTTGGATCATAATAAAATTTGTCTTTCTGACAAATCATGCTTTACACAATCATACACATTCATACATGTGAAACCATTATACATGTGATACCTAATTCGTGGTTCTTGAAAACGTGTATTAAACTTACAAATACGTGACATATCTACATTATACGATGCTTATTCATAATTCTTATACTAAACTATACTTGTTACACTTATGCAATTCTTTAGAATATGCATCCCATAATAATAACATCCCTAATTTGGTTAAAAAACAATTAAAACCTTAAAACATATGGGATAAATGGATAATAACTTAATAACAAAAATTAAAAATGAAAAATCTTGAGCTTGACAAGCCTTACGGACCGCAAGGCTATATGCTTACGGTTCGTAAGCAGGTCTGACGGGGGAAAGTTTGAATCAGCCGCGTTTTGCACGAATCTACACACTTAACTCTCACCCAGTGGCCTCCAAACCTCATTTAAACACCCACCAATAAACCCTAACTCCTCCCCTGTAAAATCCAAGCTTCTTCCAAGCATTTTCAATTTGAAATTTCCTTCAAACACTCTCTAATCACTCCATAATCTCTTGCAAATTCAGTAACTTGGCAGATTCGTCACAAGTTACCAAAGTGAGCATAACTTCACTTCTACTTGGTCTTTTTCTTTGATTCTTCTTCTAAAACACTTGGATAAACCTTAGGTATGATTCCACGGGTTTTCCATGGAAAATCCAGACCTGGAACTTCACCAAAAAGGCTCAAAAGTGGACTGAAACGTTTTGATTTACGTGAACTTTGTTTTTACTACTTGAACTTGAGGTTTCTCATACATTCCTATGTCCTAATGCTCATAATCAATTGTATGGTTAGTTGGGCTTAAAAACAAGGGTGTGACATTCAAAATCATAGGATTAATCCTCACTAACTTTATGTTTTGCATGAGTTCTAACTCACAAGTGGTGTCAAGTCTTGAACTTGAAGTTTGTGTGACTACTTGGTTAGCTTGGGCTATCCTACATATAAGTCCACACATCACTTGATGTTTTGCTTAGATTAGTCATATTATTTCATTCTTGTATATGTTCATGACCCTCCTTGTTGTCTATGACAACTTGTGTAGTAGTGAATACCAAAGAGGTTCATAAATGGAAGATTTACCTTCCTACCTCCTAGGTGACTTCTATGACATCCTTGAAGGACTTATGATATAATATATGTATATAACTTATATATAATATTTAACCGAACCCTTGATGATGACTAAATGGTTATTTGTCAAGCTACTAAGTTAAATCACCAAAGTGTTTAGTTTCTCGTTACGATTCTAATGGGTGTTAAACCTATGAAATCATACTAACCCTCATGGGTTCCCATAGTGTCCAAAACGAGTGCTAGACCTAGGTGACTACTTTCTTGTGTAAATACTTTGTTATACCTTATGATCTACATTCTGAATCCTTCGTTAATCATCCAATACTCACACCTACGTTTTCTTCTTGTAGGGTAACTTGGTGTTCCTCCAACGACCAAAACAACTCTTCACGGAATCACCAAGTGGAAAGCTTGCAAAACCGTGAGTACACATGACCCATTTTCGTTTATGTCACTTTTGGGTGTAACATGTTAACCATTATCAAAATCACTGAACTTATTACTTTATTCAAATGCACGAAATAATCCAAATACATGAATGCTATGATACATTACTTGATGCTTATACTTGGGTGATTCTTATGTAAATACTATAGTCATTAGCTTTATACGAGCCTCCATTTAACAAGTATAGCGCTAAAGGAGTAACGAAACGCCCGTGAACGAGAGGTCATGTTGAATTACATTCGTTATTGCGTAAATAGAGGGTTGACTAGAAATATTTCATGCCATGTTATGATGCTCTTGTATAAACTTAGTTGCCATGTGGATTCGTTTTAAACCATTATGCTTATACGTATGCTTACTTAAACTTGTGTGCTCGCCAATGCATTTTTGTGTTGAACTATACTTTGTTAACATGTTGCAGGTTGATGAGGATTCATATGACGAAATCTAGTAGGGACTACACTAGAAACGCACTTGAAATTACTAGATTAGTTATCTTGTTATTTAAATTGTCGTATTGTTCCCCTTGTTTTACTTTGAATTTCCATGTTGTATCGACAATTTTTATTATGAAATGAAATCCGGTTTTGAATTAATTATTGTCACCATTAGTGTTGTGAGCGATGAGCAATCTATTTCGTCCCGCCTCGATGTTTACGCCATCGGTTGGGGTGTGATAGATTGGTATCAGAGCCATAACTATAGGGAATTAGGTAGAATTGCTATGTTCGACCTAGTCTAGAGTTTAAGTGTCCCATTTTTTACCATTCTTGTTTCATGCTTAAAACATAATTCTTCCTACCTTTCTTTTTCCTACTTCTTTTGTCTTAATACTTAAAATATGTATTTCCCAAGGCATTTACACAATACACTTTTGAAAACTTGAAGACACTCGTAATGTAAACGAGGCGATTTGCACCAAGATAGGTCCAATGGCCCATAACTTTTGGTGAAATCACTCATTCTGCTATTCGATTTTTCACGAAGTTACACCATCAAGGTAGGAGTGACATCCACATCTTGATGGAAAACTTCCTATTCAAACTCTAGTGACCCTCGTCAAAGTGTCGAAATTAATTTTGACCCAATGAGTGTCAACCACACTAAGGGTACGAAATCATCAAGTTAGGGGTGAAACCCGCACCATGTCGACTAAGTCCCATTCCTCGATTTTCAATCTCGCCAAAGTCTCGAATTTTCGATCGACTAGGGACATGTAGTAACTGGAAGGGTAAAATACCGTTAATCGCTTCTCGACGAGAGTATTTTACCTATTAGGCCAAAGCATGTTCCCTAACTCGAAAGATCTTACGAACCACTTTGGAATAGTCGACTTTTCTCTACCCGAAATAATCCTATGTTTTATTGAGCCTATATTTTACGTTATCTCAATTTCTATGTGATTTTAATACTTGCTATCTCGTTTATTTCAAAACTGATACAGAATTCACACGTCTCTCGCAATCAAAAACAATAATAATCCTCATGAACAAACTAAATTTAAACTCTTTATACGCACTCATACGTGACTGTACATGCCAATACTTGATGAATACATGCGAACTATGTGAATCATACATGAACATACACATTCTTATACATGCAAAACTTATTTTTACATTATGATTAAGTCTCATCCTTTTCCTTCTATTTCAACCTTCAGATGTCTTCCCCAAGTTCATCGAAGAAGTCCAAGAACTCCATAAAGGGTTCCAACCACAATAAGGACTCCATATCAAAGGAAGACCTCGTGGGTCTAATCGTTGAGCAAATGGCCGAACAAATGGCCGAGCAAATGGCCCGAGTTATACCTGACATCGTGAGCAAGATGCAAACCCACCTGCCATCGAATCCCCTAATGTCTCCGTCGATTCCAAGGTGGAAAAACCAAGAACGACGTTTCTTTTCAAGCAGTGTATGGCCTGTAAACCACTCGAGTTCACTGGCATGGATGGAGCCACTGCCATGATGAACTGTTCGACGTGATCGAACTTACCTTTCTCCAAAGTGGGTGTTCCGATGACCTGTGAACCCTAAACGCGACAGGGGTGTTCTGTTCGAGAGCTCTCAAATGGTGGACCTCCGAGCGTAACAAGAGGGGAAACGACGCAGCCCACGCCCTGCCCTGGGAAGAATTTAAACAATTGATGAAGGACGAGTTCTGTCCTCTCCGTGAGCTTCAAAAACTTGAAACGAGTTCTGGAATTTGAAGCAAATCGAGAGCGACACTGCTAGTCTGATAGCACGTTTCAAACAACTAAGTATCCTCTGCCCAGGCCAAGTCGACACCACTCCCAAAGCCATTGCCAAGTTCATCCGTTGCCTCCCATCTGTTTTAATGAACCATGTCGAATCAGCTTGCCCCAAAACCCTCGATGATGTTTACAGTTTAGCCACCGCCTCAACAACAATTGTATCCTCGACAAAGCCTACGACAAGGTTCCTACGAAGAATGTACACCAAGTCGTTACCAATACCACCACTGAACCTACCCCATCTAAACCCCCAAGAGACAACAACAACAAGAACAAGAAGCGGAAAGCTACTAGTCAAAATTGTGCGGTTGTTACTCTGCCAAACCCTCAACCTATCCAAACAGTAGCCACCATTATCCCTGCACCCAACGAACAACTAAAACGAGGCTACACTAGATCTCATCCCCAGTGTGCTAACTACACATACCATCACCTTAGCAACGCTCCATGCCGCAAATGCGCCCAATGTCATAGGTTTGGGCATTTTGCTAACCGTTGCCTAAACAACCCTCAACCCCAAAACCATCAACCTCAGGCCATTGTCCCAAACCCTACCCCTAACCAAGCTCAACCTCAAGCCGCTACTGCTCGAGCTTGCTTCAAGTGTGGCGACCCTAATCATTTCGCCAACGTTTGTCCCCAGCACAACAACAACCAGTAACAGCAACAACAACAGAAACAACCTCAACAAGCTCGAGGCAGAGCTTTCGTCCTCACAACCGCTCAAGCGAAAAATGCGAACGACGTCATAACCGGTACGTTTCTTATCAACCATGTCTATTTTTTGTCTTTTTGATACTGGCGCATATAAAAGTTTTGTATATGTTGAATTCGAACCTATGCTTAAGTGTAAACGCTCTAAGTTACCAAAATCGTTCGCTGTCGAAGTGTTGTGAATTAATTATTGTCATCATTAGTGTTGTGAGCGATGAGCAATCTATTTCGTCACGCCTCGATGTTTCCGCCATCGGTTGAGGTGTGACATTCTATTGCTTTTGTATTTTTCTGAAATTCTCCCCCTTAAATGCAGAAAGTAAATAAATAAAAGACATACTTGTTAAAGGTGTTTTTTAACAAACCGATGCATTTTGCTTATGAAGAGAAGTTGAATTAATCACTCAAATTCATTAAAAACGACTTTTATTGAGTTTTTCCAAAAGAGAAGCATTTTAAATAAAATCAAGTCAATAAAAAATTAAGACGTGATCAACTTTTTTGGTAGAGATGACTTTTCTGGACGGACGAGGAAAAAGAGTTGTCGCAATAGATGGAGACCATGTACCTTTTCACTTCACGCTATTAAAATAAACCTTGATATTTCATTAGTTTCCAAGATATAGGAAGAAAGTGAAGGGTTCAAATGAAAATAAATTCTTTGTAAGAAAAAAAGATTACAACTATTAAGATCATTATCATACTTAGTAAATCTCACCAATAGCAAAGCTAAGGTAGGATATAAGAAGGGTAAGATGTAGACAGCCTTACCTCTACCCCGTAGAAATAGAGAAGCTGCTTCCAATGAGACCTCCGGCTTGATAGTAGTTTTGCACCCAGCCTTGGACATAAGGCATATAACACTCAGCAATCGGGAAAAAAGCCGATTAGTGCATGTACCCCGTTGTCTTTCGGCTAACAACGCCACCACATAATGCATGATTAACCGTCTCTCTCTTTTTAACGTTATTTTCAGGAAATAAGTAAAATAACGTTAAAATTAGTGCACTTTCACTTTTGCCCCCCCGAAGGCCCACACATATATACAATATATGCGCATACAACACATATTTCATTTTGCTTTATTTAATATTTGTATTTAATGTCATTTTAAAGGTATATTGGTAAATTTACATAAATCATTAATTTGTACTCTTTCTTTTTAATAGCTAAATAACTAAATTTGTAACTTAATAATAACAATTTAAAGCATATGATAAATTATGAGTTGTATATGCTAAATTTTGATTTGTATAATATAAAATTCGATAATGTGTAGGATATATGTAGGATAAAATTTTATGTGTGTAGGATCACTTAGGGATGAGCAAATGGTATCGTTATCGCATTTATCAAACTGGGTACATTTTCGTTACCGATTCGGTACCGACTTTTGACGTTTTCATTACCGTTCAATACCGGTTATACCCTCAAATACCGGTTGGTACCGAGCTCACCCCTAACATCACTATTGAGCTTATGTAGCAACGCAAGTAATTGCACTGTTTAGATTGCTTTTCATGTGGTAAGTAAATTGTATTTCGCTTGAATGAGGTTTTATATACACAACTTCTTTTGCTTTCATTTTTGTCTTTTTCTGTAATGAATGAATTGTAGCATGTAAAACTAATTTGGATATTTAAATTATCGATGAAACAAGGGTATCAAATCCTGTAATCAATCCGGTATCGTATGGATATCAAATCTACTATCGCAAATCATTTTCTGTACCAATTTGGTACTCACCTTTTGGCGTTTTCAGAATCGTTGCTTTTGGTTCGACACCAGTCTGACACCATACCCGTGTTTACTGATTTTTACCTTCAAATACCACGTATCGTACCGAGCATTTTCGGTGCCGGTACCTAATTTCGATGATTTTCGGAATCGGTACTTTCAATGCTTTTACGAGTACCGAGCTCATCCATATTTTAAAGTGTTAGTACTGTAATAACTGAACTGAAAACAAACGAATTTCCAACGTGTAGGACGTGTGGGCCCTACTATTTTAGATTATTTAAAATCGTTTTTTAGGACGGATTGACTATCCTTACTACGTCATTTTTATCTATGTTTTGATATTCGGTATCTGCTTGCCGTTGCTGGCATATGTTGGATCCCCGCCGCAACGTGAGGGCGGAAAATCAACTAGTTCCCTTAAAGATTGGAATGATGAATACTTTTTATTTATAAGAATTTTAATTAAACATATAAAGATTACCGGTTATTTTTGCATTTTTCATACGTATTATCCGTTTTCTACTTATTTTTGTATGATCCCTTTTATTACAATAAATATCTCATGTGTATCTAATTAAAAAAATCAATATGTAACATGTGTCATTCATTGAATGCGTCTGTTTTTTTTTTAATTTTTTCATACTTAACTTAGGTCAATTAAATAAATAACAAATTAATATTAAATCTTATCTTAATTTAAATATGAATCCTTCTACTTATTTTAATAAAATATTATTTTCAAATCTAAATTATTAATTTAAAATGTTTTTTAATTAATAGCACAAAACAATAATCTTAAACTTAACGAAAACAATAATACATTTATATCAAAAATTAAAAGTACAAACAAACTATATAAAATAAGTTGTCAAACGTTTGACCGAACTTAAAAAACACTAAATAGCAATAGAAGTGAATAATTTAATTATCTTCTTGATTTTCAAATTGGAGTTGTAATCGATTCGGATTAAATCGAACCAAATTTATAATTGTTGAACGAATCCAATCTAATATAATCTAATACTAGTAAAAGACTCTAAAGAATGTCAAGTGACATTTTTTCCTTTAACTTTTTAAATATTAGTTATTAATATTATTAATATATCTAAGGTAGAGCATCCTGTAAAAAAGGCCCAAAGTGTGAGAAGGGTAAGAAAGAATCTAAACCATTAGATCTTTAATCTAATGGTTGAGATCTTGATAGCAATATTGTAAATAGTATAACAATTAAAATAATTAATTTTCTAGATTAAGGATATAAAGGTAAAATTAACATTTTTAATTTTAGAAAGTCACATGCAATCCACATATAAGTTCCTCTTTTATTTTTTAAACTCCGATAACTTTTTACACGTAACTCGTTTTTTTTTAAATTACACCATAATAACGAGTGTTTTTTAATCTTTAATATGAGTACCATATTACTATACTTATATACAGAAAAAAAATTACGTTCAATCGAATGTTTCAGTTAATGGTTTTTTGTTTCAGTTGACGGTGTTACAAAATTATTGAATGGTGTTATATACTTATTGAATTATATATGTGATGAATGGTGTTATATAATTGTTGAATGGTGTTATATACTTATTGAATGCTGTTATATATGCACCGAATGGTTGTTGCAGTGTTATTCGTAGTGTTTTTATAGAGATCTTTAAAATGGTGTTATATACTTATTGAATGGTGTTATATACTTATTGAAGGGTGTTATATAATTATTGAATGGTGTTATATACGTGCTGAATGGTGTTTGGAGTGTTATTCAGTATTCCTATAAATTAGGGTGACAGTTTATGGAAGGTTTTGAATTAATTAAATCAATGATATAATTACTTGAATACCCTTTTCAATTAATTTAGATCTAATGGCTGAGATTCTTTCTTACATTTCTCACACTTTTAGTCTTTTTTTACAATAACCTTTCCCATATATCTAATATCTGATAAATTATTAATATCTTTCACTTCTAACCCAAAACTTCGTATCTCTTACAATTTAATCTCTTTGATTTTTTTCTTTTAACCTAAATCTTTTTTTTTTTTGAAGTTTAACCCATATACTTTTTTACTTTTAACATTGGTCTCCCATACTTTTCATCTTTCGCAAGTTTTTTGTTTTACGTTTCGTTTTAAATTTTGTGAGTTAACACACTGCAACGTGTGAGTGAGGTTCAATGTTTTTTTGTCTATTTTTTCTCGTTTGACATGCCCACCGCAAACGTGTGTATTTATTCCCGTTTGACATGTTTGTCGCAACACTAGATCAACTTTGTTATTTTTTCTATGCTTTACGTTTCGGACTAATTTCTTTGCATTAACACGCCGCACAGGTGTGTGTGGTTCAACGATTTACGTTTGTTTTTCGTTCGGTTTTATTTTTCCCCTTTTTACTTATTCTGCTTTTATGGGTTTTTCCAGTATTGGTAGTCGCTGACAATTGTATGACATTGATGCTACTTGGCATGGTTTTATGACTCCGCTGCAACGTGCGGGGATTAATACTAGTAACATATTATTTACTATACAAAATTACATTAACTTAACCTGTGTAATATACAGTGTTATTAAAGGTATAACTTTTTTTATTTTTTAGTATATAAAAATAGATTTATTCAACCTGTACAATACATAGGGTTTTATAAAGATATATTTTTTATTATTTAGTATATGATATACATTTATTCAACCTGTGTAACCCATAAGGTTTTTGAAGATTATTTTTTTTATATGTTATATAAAATTACATTTATTCAATACAATACACGAGGTTCTTAAGAATATTATTTTTATTATTTAATATATTAAATTACATTTGTTCAACCTGTGTAATAAACAATAAACGAGGTTTCTAAAAATATATTGTTTTATAATTTAGTATATTAATTACATTCATCAAATCCGTAAAAATACAGAAGCTTCTAACATGGTATATTTATTATACATTTGTATATATATATATATATTTTTTGTTATTCTACCGAAATAAGATGGCGACAAATTAAATGAAGTTGCGTGTACGGTTCGAATGTTTAAATGTGTAAACAGTATAGCTTTAAGAGTCTTGGTCTTTGCGGCATAACTATTTCCCAACAAGTTCAGATCATTTCGATTTGTTCAGATTTGTTGGATTTATAATATAAATACTTCTATTAATATCCATCCAGAACTTAATATTAGTCTAAGCAACATGTTGCTAATTCTATCTGTTGCATTGCTACCTTTTGCTTTTGCATCCATCAACACAACTTGTCTTCCTTCAGAAGAAGGTAAGTTTATAAATATACGATAAAGCTTGAGATTAATCAAATCAAAATTTTAAAATTTTTATTTGATTCGAATTCGATTTAGATTTGATTTATTCTAGGAATTCGATTCGTATTTGAACTCGAATACAAATAAATTTGATATTATTAAAATTCTCTATAAACAATAAATTATTTTACTTTTATTTTTAAAAATACTATAAGCTAATTGTTTTTAGCTTTAAAACTACTAATCTACAAAATTAATAAACTATCAATATGTTAAAAACTAAGATTTTAAAGTTAGATTAGTTATCGGTAGTGATAATAAGGTAAGAGATCATGTACAAGAGAAGAATTTTGTACGAAGTGTAGGAGACAATCATGATCACACATTTGTTTTTCTCAATTTAAAAAGGAGAAGGGTATGATGGTCTTTTCTCCGTTTAACTAGTTTTCACCTTGATTTTCAAACGGCTATAACTTTTTCATACGTTAATATTTATAAAAAAATTACACCGTATTAACGAGAATTTCATTCTCTTTAATTCGAGCAGCGTATTGCTATAGTATTCTTAAAAATAATTTATAGGACTTTAAATATCTATTACATGATTACGTGATTTTGAATACCCAGTACCCATTACGTGATTACACATTCAACATAAATCATTAGGCATTCATTGTAATTTCATTACGAGATTACATATTTAATATGATTTGTTATAACTAATGTTAATACAATTATGCTTATTACGTGATTACACATTCAATAATAATAACTTAATTGTTTATGCTTTATTACGTGGTTAAATCTCTAATATATGACATTATGTTGCTATTATAGGTTGGTTTGGCTACTTTTGTATATAATTTATCCTTAATGCATGATTATACCTTAAATATTAGGTATTCCATATGAAATATTATGTGTTACGTTACGTAATCACTCAGTATAGTTTCACATAAATACTATAATGAAATCATGTAATCACGAAATACGTATTTAAAATCCTGTAGTCATGTAATTTACATAGGAGTAAACTTCCATTTTGCTCCATGTGGTTTGATCACTTTAACGGTTTTGCCCTAATCCTTTAAAAATAGCCAGTTTACTCCATGATGTATTAAGCCTTTCATGATTTTACTCCCCGCTCCTAAACGTCATCCATTTTATGGTTAAATGCTGTCACGTGTAAAGCACATGATGGGCAATTCTGTCTTTTCCAGTCAATCCTTTACCCTTCCAGTTTCAAACCCTAAATACCCATTATTTTAATCTTCATAACCCATGTTTCGATACATTATCACCCAAATCAAAACCTTTTCTCAAACCCTAAACACTCTCTTACATCAAACGCATACAAGATCATCGCCGATTGAAGTGCAATGTCAATGTGGTTCATTCGTCCAAGGGGACAAGAGGATGATGTAGAGAATCTGTATGGTAAGTTTTGTAAACCCTAACACTGATCATGTATTCAACAATTTCCTCATTATAATACTGATAAACTGACAATGGTGGCGTTTTTAATGTTTTTTCAGATAATCCTACATTTTTCTCACTCAAGATTCATCACGGGGGCTCTTTCACAAAGTTTCCTAACAGGAAGTATGTAAAAGGCCAGGTAGACTATATTGATATCGTAGACAAGGATGAATTTTCAGTTCATGAAGTAAGTTATATGATGTTAGAACTAGGATACTCTGAAAAGGAGTTGATTTTTTACCATTTCAAAGTGTTTGATGAAGATTTGAACTTTGGGTTGAGGGCTTTAGGAAATGACTCTGATGTGATTAGCTTTTTGTCTTGTGTGGGAGATCATAAGTTAATGGAATTATACACTGAGCATGGTCAAATTGGAGTTGAGACATATTTTATGTCTCCTAATTGTAAACTTAGGATTGAGGAGATACATGATGATGTGGAGAATGATTTACTTGTTAGGAATACACAACAAATATTGGCAAGGGCTTCTAGGAGACTAGCATTAGAGTATAATGTAGGTGATGCTGGTCCTGGTCAGGATAATGCAAATGAGGGTAGTGAGGCTGATGATGAGGGAGATGATGGTGAGGGCAGTGAGGGAAGTGATAGTGAGGATAGTGATTATGTAAATGAGGGAGATGGTGAGGATAATGAAGATGATGATCAAGAGGGAGATGGTGAGGATAATGTAGATGATGATTAGGAGCCTGCAAACAGTGATGAAGATGAAGATGATTCTGATGATTCAGATTACATAGTTGATGAAGATAACATGATTTTTGATGTAGTGGTTGATATGCATAACTTTAGTAGTTATGTGGATCATGACATAGAGGAAGAGCCCTTAGAATACAATTAGTTAAGTGAGTCAGATGGCATGGGAATAGATGCACATTTAGAGGATTTTGACAGCTTAACTGATGAGGAAAATGACCCACCTATGAAGATACAACTGAGAAGGGAAAGAAGGAAACAAAAAAGGAGGAATGATCCTGTGGCTGACCCATTCTATCTTGGTCAAGTATTTGCAGAAAGGAAAGACATTAAGGCTCTTGTCAAGAAGTTGGCTGTGTCTAGCAAAAGGCAATTGAAGATTCTTACGAATGATCCTGTGAGGTTTAGGGTGATTTGTGAAGGGTTTAAACCCGAATTTGGTCAGGGTAAAAATGTCAAAACTGCTGGTGCTAGTAAGGGTAAAAAGGGCAATTCTGAAACAAGTAAGGGTAAAAATGTCAAAACTGCACCAAGTGCCTCTAAATAAAGGGGAATCTTCATGCAAAAGTGGTGGTCCCAATGGTGTGGGTCCCAAGAGTAAAGCTGCTTTATTGCACAAACCTACCATAAGATCACAAAGTAAATCCAAAAAACATGCAACCACATGTCCGTGGGTACTTTATCTCTCCAATGTGAATAGAGAAGGTTCTTGGATAGTGAGAACCTACATAAATGAACATAAGTGCTTTCAAACAAGATTTGTTAAGCTGTGTACTGTTTCATGGTTAGCAAGGGAGATAGAACCTACAGTTGCAGTGAATCCTTCTATTCCTCTAAAAGCACTGCAAGAAAATTTCCAAAGGAAGCATCAGATCTCAGTATCTTTGCAAAAGATGTTCAAGGCAAAAAGCATTGCAAGACAGAATATAGAGGGAGACTACAGGGCTCAGTATGCAATTCTAAGGGACTACTGTGAAGAACTCATGAGGTCAAACCCAGGAACAACAGTTACAATCGATGTAGAGAGTGAACCTAATCCTAACAGCCCAACAAGATAGTTTAAAAGGATCTACATATGTTTAGGTGGTTTGAAGGCAGGCTTTAAGGTTTGTGGAAGGCCACTGTTGGGTTTCGATAGAGCCTTCATGAAAGGTCCATTCCCAGGACAACTGTTAACAGCAGTGGGCCTAGACTCCAACAATGGAATATATCCTGTAGCGTATGCCTTGGTTGAAGCTGAAACAAAAAGTTAACGGGTTTGGTTCTTGCAATGTTTGGGACATGACTTAGATCTTCACAATGATTCATACTTCACATTTATCACAGACAGGCAGAAGGTAACTTTAATTGTCATTATGTAACATTGGTTGTCATTTTGCAAGTTAAGACTCATGATTAACAATAACTGTCTTTGTTCATTTTAAGGTATCATTCCAGCCATACACCAGGTGTTTCCATTAGCAGAACACAGGTACTATTTGAGGCATGTGCATGAAAACATGAAGCCTAGGTGGAGTGGTGAGTTTTTTAAGAATTTGTTATGGAAATGTGCATCTTCAACTACTGTAGCTTACTTTGAACAAGCAATGAAGGAGGTTCTAGCAATTGATGAGGGTTTATATCAATGGCTGAGGGTGATTCCACCTGTTCACACTGGACCAGAGCTTACTTTAGTGGTATGTTTATAATAACTTCAGCTATTAATGTAGTAGTTTGCAACTTCTGTTTGTAATCTATGTCATTTGTAACTTAGTTTGTAATCTATGTCATTTTGTAACTTGTATGATGCAGGTAGAGCTATAAGTGATGTGCTTCTTAACAACTTGTGTGAAGTCTTCAATAGACAGTTGGTTGAAGGAAGGGATAAGCCAGTTATAACATGCTTAGAGTACATTAGAGAGTATCTGATGAGGAGGAATGTTACTGTGCACATCATGATTTCAAAGAGTGAAGGTTACTTAACACCAAAGGCTACTGAGATTTTTGAGAAGATAAAGCAGAAAGCTGCAGATATGAGTGTCCAGTGGAACTCTGTGGACAAGTATCAGGTTAAAGGGAATTCAATTGAACAATATGTTGTTAACATGGCTGACAAAACATGCTCTTGCAGAAGGTGGGAACTAACTGGTATGCCTTGTAAGCATGATGTGGCAGTTATATGGGATATGGCTGCACATGGAATAGAAGTGAAGCTTCCAGAGAAATGGGTTTCAAAAGTCTATTGGTTGGAGACTTTGAAGCAGGTCTATGCAAACACAGTGGACCCAATCAATGGCAGGAACATGTGGTTACCTTCTGCTTGTCCTACAGCCCTTGTACCACCCAAGCACCATAAGCAAGTTGGCAGGCCAAGAAAGAAAAGGAAGAAAAACTGCAGAAGAGCTGAATGGCCAAGCATCTAAGCAAGGGAAGCTGTCTAGAGTTGGTCAAACTATGACCTGCAAAAAGTGTGATGGGAAGGGGCATAATCAAAGGTCTTGCAAGGGAAATGCAGAAGGGTCCAAGGCCAATGCTTAAGTTCTGGGTGTTTGTTTATAAGAATGAAGTATGTATGTCATGACAATGATCGTCTTTTGTTGAGTTTATGACTCACTTTTGATGTTTGTTATGGGTTAGGGCCTGAATTTTGATGTTTGTTATGGGTTGGGGCCAACTTATTAAGTCAATGACAATGTTTATGGTTGGTTTTTAAGTTATTAACTATTAACTTTTCAGTTATCTTTTGGTCTTGTTTATGTTATGCTTGTAGATTTCATGTTTTGGTTTGTTTATGTCATGTAGATTTCATGTACCAGGTTTGTTATTGTCTTGTTTATGTCATATGACAGGTTGGTTTTGGTCTTCTTTTAATAGGTTTGTGGGTTTTGGTCTTATTTTAATAGGTCTTGTTTATGTTATGCTGCTGATTTCATGTACCAGCTTTGTTATGGTCGCTTTTGATTTTCCGACAAACGGCTGCGAACAAAAGGTGTCAAATGGTCATAGTGTTTTGGTCTTGTTTTAATAGGTCTATTGTGGTTTTGTTGTAGTGCTGTTGTTTGTAATATACTGTTGCTTTGTTATGGTCACTTTTGATTTGCCGACAATCGGCTACAAACAAAAGTTGTCAAATGGTCATAGTGTACAAAGTGGCCGTAATTTTGTCGTCGTCAAAATGTAAATTCAATGGGTGTCTGAACCAAACATATCAAACAACTCTCAACATTTTCCAAACAACTAAACTTATTTTCATTACAGTTCCAACAGACATTCTTCCATACATAATCGTTCAAAACATACATTTTTCCAGTTCCAACATACATTCTTCCATACATAATCGTTCAAAACATACATTTTTCCATACAAGGTCATTTGTTAAGAAAAAAGAAGATAATAAACACCCATGTCAACCCTAACAGAACGTCCAGCTTCATGTTTTCTCTTGCAGCAGCTTTGGCAAGAGCTTCGTTCCTGTTACATCTCTCCAACAAACCAGGTATGATCTAGGTTGATCGACGACACATGGGCGGGTCTGACCATTTCACGAAGCCATGTAGAGCACATCGATAGAACCTCCTTCCTGGATTAGCTCGAGTCCATGATGTCATATACGAGGTTCGAGATCCACAACCACAATGGAAGTCTGCCATGGAGTTGTTAGGGTTTTTTTGAGAATAATGGGGAAGAAGATAGAATGGGGAAAGCAGATAGTTTGGGTTTTAAAAGGTTATTCATTAAGGATTGATTGGAAAAGACAGAATTGCCCATCATGTGCTTTGCACGTGACAACATTTAACCATTAAAATGGATGACATTTAGGAGCGGGGAGTAAAATCATGAAAGGCTTAATAGATCAGGGAGTAAACTGGCTATTTTTAAAGGATTGGGGCAAAACCGTTAAAGTGATCAAACCACATGGAGCAAAATGGAAGTTTACTCTTTACATAGTCAACTATTGTTACGTAATTACGTAATGACTTAGCGTGGTTTCACATAAAATACTACAATGAAATCAAGTTATCACGTAATGGGTATTCAAAAACATGTAGTCACTTACTGGGTATTCAAAATCACGTATCACGTAATATGGTTTCAAAATCCTTCAAAAAAAAAATTAATGTTAAAATATAGCAATAGGCTGCTCGAATTAAAGAGAATGAAATACTCGTTAATAAGGTGTAATTTTATAAAAAATTATTAACGTATGAAAAAAGTTATAGCCATTTGAAAATCAAGGGGGAAATGGGTTTATGAGTTAACGATATTAGATTTTCTTATTTTACCCTTTTCCCCACTTGTTCCCTTGGTTTTTGTTATGTGATTCTATATTTGAGGACCATTTAATCTCAACCATTGATCTTGCAAATAAAGAGTCAAACTTGTCTCTTACATTTCGTACAATTCTTTCCTTTTGTAGAATAACCTCTTTCGTGATAATAATATAGGCTAGGAGTTTCCTAAATATACTTTCAATATATATATACATATATATATATATATATATATATATATATATAATGTAGGATTCGGTTCAAATGAGAACCACCACGTGTTGTGAGAACCGCGATAACTAGGCCATCAAAAGGTTTTTCTGATTTTTTTTCTCAAAAGTCGTAAAAATAATCACTTGTTTTAGCAAAAAAGAAAATTGAAAAAAAAAAGTCGCATACCCATATTTACAAGAGATGTAAATTTTTTTTTATCTTCTTCCAAAGTTTACGTCGGCCGTAAAATAAACTTGCATCAGTCAAAACTACCGACTCGGCAATTTTTAATTACTTCTTTTACACGTGTTTATAATTTTTTCATCTACGTTTGTGCAAAAAAGTTTTGACCCAACTCGCGCCGTATCAAAAAGTTCCTGCAGTTCTTGCAACTCAAGATGGTTCTCATTTTACCCTTTCCATATGTGTTTTGTGTGTGTGTGTATATATATATAGGATTAGGATCATGAGTGAACCACATCCTTGTTTGTGAACCTTGTGAACCAATTTAAGCCATTGATCATTTTTTATATGTAAAGGATATGATGATAATTAATCAATTTAAATAAGGAAGTTATAACATAAAACTAACTACCCCTTACGATCTTTAAATCGTTATAACTTTTTCATATATTAATATTTTTTTCTTTTAAATACACCATAAAAACGAGTTTTTTATTCTCTTTAATTTGAGTATAATATTGTTATAGTTTTTTTTAATAAAAACGAAAAACATATGAAGTTTCGTTTTTTCACCGTTTTACTATTTATATACACATGTGTACATGAGTTCAATACACAAATATACAACAGTGTACAAACAACTTATGCACTTGTGTACGTTGTCGGAACAACAGCATGTACACCTGTGTACACATAACCGCAGCGAAAATTAAAAAAAAAATAACAACATTCAGTTATCATTGAATAACAAAATTACCAATACACCCTTATCTTTAATTAATAATTAATTATATCATTAACCTCTTTATTTCATTGTTTTTTTTATAACCACCCATCTCAAATAGATCAATGATTGAGATTGGTTTACAATGTTCACAAATAACATTAGATTCACTCTAGAACCCTACCATATATATATATATATTAAAAATATGTATAAATTGAATTTGAATTTCGAATAGAATCGAATTGAAATTCATAAATTTGTTTTTTTTTTAATTATTGGAGTCTGATAGAATCGAATTCGAAGTTTTTTTAAATCGAATCTGAACTTTGATAATCGAATTCAAATCAAGTTAAATTTTGAATTTTTTGATTCCGGATTGAATTATGACACCACTACTAAGGATTATATATTGCACATTCTATGGTTTAGTTACTTAAAAGTGTCTGTTTTAGTGAATGCACTAAGGGAGATTGGAAGAAAGCTTGGTAAAGATTGGGATTTTGAAAAAGATCCATGTCATGGTTGGGAGATTTCTAACGTTGGAACACGTGTGAATAATGTCACTTGCAACCTAGAACCAAACAACACGACATGCCACGTCGTTAGCATGTAATTTTCTCTTCCCTCGCTTGTTATTTCAGTTGACTTACTATGAAATATATTTTCAATAAAAGTGTTGATAGGGTCAAGTGGTGCAAATATCACACTTGATGTTAGGTGTATCTGAAATCTCAAAAGTACATACAAAAATGCAGTTGGCGAAATTTTAAGTAACATTTAGGTTATCTTTAATCGATCATGTGGTGTAAATGTCACCATTTGATAGGGGTGAGCAAACCTTAGCCGTTAACCAAAATTAATTAATAACTGAATCGTTACCGAACCGAATTAACCGACGATTATGGATAATGCTATTTGATTAACCGATAAGTTGGTTATGAATATAGTTAAATGTTTCCCATAACCGAACCGAAATCAATTAAGACATGTTCAAGGAATCAAACTCTATATACATAAAAACATATACAAAAGCTTTTTTATATTGTATAATTAGTTTTAAAATGTTTAAAAAATAATTATTGTATAAAACTTGACTCATTTTATGCATGTGTATGTTTTTTTTGGCTTTTTTATTTATAAAAACGATTGTAACCTAGACAATAAAAGTCTAATATCTTCATTTAGTTTAAACATAGATCGGTTGATTAACCGAACCGAACCATAACCAAGTCTCATAACTGATTAACCAAACCAAATCATAACCAAGTCTTATAACTGATTAACCGAACCGAAGTTCTATTATAACTACAGTTAAGGAAACTTTATAACCAAAAATAGCAGTTATGAATATGGTTAAAAGTGAAAACTGAACTAATGATTACACTTATGTGAAATATATTAGAAATATAAAAAAAATTGATTACACACGTATGTGAAGTATATTAGAATTAGAAATATAAAAAGATGTTGGACAACGTTTTAGGTCGCGTTTGGCTTGGATGCGTCCTAACAGTACCTTTCCAAAGATGTCAAATTTCTGTACGTGATGTCGGTGATGCATGCACTTTACCATTTTTTAATGGAAAAGACCCTTCGAGGGACTGATTAACATGGGACTCGAATTTAATTTTATTATTTTATACCACCTAGTAATATTTTTTTATCAAAGTATATGTTTATATAATATACATAAAAATATAAAGAGTAAATTGCACAAAACATCATTTATGTTTCCTCAAACTTGCAGATTCCAGTCTTAATATTTAAAAGTTGCTAAAAACAGCTTTTAAGTTTATTTTTGTTGCGGGTTCAATCCTTTACAGCTAACCACGTTATTTTCTTCAGTTAAGTTCCCTCACATGCATAACATGTGAGGGTATATTCGTCATTTTTGTTGATCTTCCACCCACGTCAACTATAAGAAAAAAGAATATTTAAGGTTTAACCTATTTTAAAAAAATTCTAACCGCAGGGACTAATGTTCTATAAAACCAAACTTTTAAAAACCAAACACCCTCTTTTCCGGTCTTCTTCTCCGGCGACTTCGCCAGATTCCGGCGAACCCGAAATTAAGATAGGAATCTTGTTAAGCTAGCCCACTAAGCTGTAAAGATTAACACAGATTTTGATCATGCCAATCAAACTCTTCAGGATTATCATCCGTTGAAAGAATCGGCGCCTTATTCGCATCAGACGGAAACGACAAACGACTCTTCAACCCTAGATACTGTCACACCCCGACCCGCAGCGGAATAAGAGTCGGGGCATAATTGGGTTATCACCAAAGCTCATAATATTTACTAATATGTTTCATATTTATTAAAGTCAAAATTACATTCCCAATAATCCAAACATGTCCATACAATATAAAGAAAATAACCAAACAAAACAATTCCAAGCTCTAAACCATTTTATTCCTCTAGGCCAATCCTATGTGTTTCTGACTGCAGCTGGTTCACCTGTATCATGTGTAAAAATAGGGGTTTTTGGGTCAACATAAGTTGGCGAGTGAACCTTGTTAGATAAACATTTATAATTGATTTTCTTGTTATTTTATCAAGGAAAAATTGTGCATAATCATAAGCGCTCAAATGTATTAATCAATCAGTAACAATGTTAACCACAAACTATAACATACAATAACATACCAACAGCATACCATAACATAACAACTTGCATAAATATATAACATGAATGAAACTGTGCGATCAAGGCTCAATCAAACGTAGCCGATCGTATTGCATGTACTGAAAATGATAAATGTCTGTGCGATCAAGGCTCAATCAAACGGAGCCGATCGTATGTTGGCACGCCAGGTTCACGCTCATAATGTAATGGGGAACATGCTCAACGCTCATAATGTAATGGGGAGCGGCGGCCTATGAAATTGCATGTACTGAAAATAATGAATTAAATCTAACAATAACCACACAATCAATTGAATCAAACTGAATGCACATTTGTTCATGGTATGATGTATTCACAATGATTTAAGTATAATAAGTGGCAAGACACGTGATACACCCCAAAAACGTGATAAAAACGGGGAATTTGTAAAGATTCACTCACATTAGGTGCGTTTGGTTGGAGATGGTAAGATGCGCACGAGTTGTAAGAGCGGAACAACGAGAATTAACTAACCTAAATAATAACGAAAAATATAGTAAATGAGTGGATTTTATTAAGGATTTTAATAGAATGTTTAGATATATTTTTACGAGTTTAAGTCTATTTCCTATCTTTAAAAACATTATTTTTAAGTATTTTTAATTGATTTTTAAATTAAATTAAATAATTAAAAATATAAAAATATGTTGACTTTTTCGCTGACCGTTGACCGTTTGACTTGTTGACTGTTTGACCGGTTTATTGTGTAAATACATGCGCTGGGTGAGGCTCGAACCCGAGACCTCCCGTACGCGTGCACGCAGCTCTACCAACTAAGCTACGTGTCTAACCTGAAATAATTCTGTTTTTAATTATACTTATATACTAATTTAGTTTATTCAAAATTCTTTTATTTTCAAAAACATTTTAAATCCTCGAACCGGTGTCACCAACAGGTCTCGAACCTGGGACCTGTGCTTTAACATTACACACAATCCACCGCTGGACTGTGTGTCTAACTTGGTTAATATACACATTTTTATTATACTTAACAACTAACGTAAATTAACCCGGTTCAGTTAGAAAAATTAAAACGTTTTTATTACATAGAGGGTGCGTGAATCAGGGATCGAACTCGCGGCGTGTGATATGTATATGCACACAGTCCACCGCTGGACTGTGTGTCTAACCCGTTTAAAATACCAATTTTGATTATCCTTATAATGTTAATATAGTTCATCTTCTTCGTCAGTTTTTACAGACAGCTGATTACACCATTATATCTTGTCCAATTCGATTGATAAACATTGTACAGACTAATATGAAATGGCAGAGACGATATTTAGAAGTAAACATACCGGTGAACGATTTATTTCAGATTTCCGGCAAGGCGTCGGTCTCTGTTTTTATAAACTTCAACTGAGCAAGCCAATTAACCGTTTTGATTAGCTAATCGTGGAATTGAAGTGCTAAACAAACGTTAACAGAGTGTTTGAATGTCCTTACCGTTTTACAGATGGAAGTAAGGATTTCCAGAAGTTTTCCGGCGAACTGGAATTATCCGATAACAGCGTCTGAATTTGATTTCAATTGAAAGGTTTGAGTTAGAAATAGCTTAACAATTGTTAGACCACGACGGTATTGAAAAACTTACCGTTTTGATGAAGAATACGGTTTTCCGGCGAACTCCAGAATTTTTCCGGCGAGTAAAATAAACGTTTCTGATGAACTGAGTGTATGACGAAAGTGAAATGGCGGGTTTGAAGAGTGTTTCTGAGTCGCGAAAGAGGTCTTTGATTGAAGTAATTCAGGTATTGAATATCTTCGGTTATAAAACCGATCATCATTAGAATTTAAGTTAATTCAATGTCTGAATTGATTAGAATCGTCGGTGCATCGGTTATAAACCAGAATTCGCGTTTAATCAAACATTTTGGACGGTTGAATAGCCGATTACGGTTTTCAGTTGGCGCAACCGGTTGATCTATGATTGACTATAAAGCTCATTTGTCTCCTAGAGTTGACAGAAAACAACAAGTGGCGGAGTGGTTATGCGTGTGTGTGTTAAGTCGTTGAGATCTCTTCCGGCTGACCCGGGTTCGAATCCCGGCAGCCTCATTTTATTTTTAGTTGTTTTATTTTTACTTTTTATCAATTATAACTTTTATAGATTAGTTTTTTTTATTAATTAGGTAACATTAAAAATCAAATTAGGCATAAATACGCAACGAACATTTATAACTTGATATTCGATTACAAATGGAGCGGGTTTGGAAAACCCGTTTTTGACAAATGTTATAGTATCCCCTACTTTTAGGAATTTCGTCCCGAAATTTAAGTAGTAGTAGTAGGAAAAAGATGTGGGTATTTTTCGCGCATTGAGTCTTCACGTTCCCAAGTAAACTCAGGTCCCCGTTTCGACTCCCAGCGTACCCTAACAATTGGTATGCGACTTCGTCGAAGACGTTTTTCTCCGAAGTCCATGATCTCTACAGGTCTTTCAATAAAATGCATAGATTCGTCAATCTGAATATCTTCCAGAGGAATGTGGAGGTTTTCATCAGCAAGGCACTTCTTCAAGTTCGACACATGGAATGTGGGATGAATCCTGTTGAGTTCTTCTGGTAGATCAAGCTTGTATGCTACAGGTCCTACTCTTTCGAGTATCTTGAAAGGTCCTACGTAGCGTGGTGCTAGCTTGCCTTTTTGACCAAAACGAACCACTCCCTTCCACGGTGAGACTTTTAGAAGTACATGATCACCAATGTTAAACTCTAAAGGCTTTCGTCGTTTATTTGCATAACTCTTTTGACGACTTTGAGCCGCTAGAAGATTGTTTCGGATTTGATGGATCTTGTCTGTGGTTTCTTGGATCAATTCTGGACCAGTGATTTGAGCTTCCCCAATTTCGTGCCAACATACTGGAGATCGGCACTTACGACCATATAAGGCTTCAAAAGGTGCCATACCGATGCTTGAATGATAGCTATTGTTGTACGAAAATTCAACTAATGGTAGATGAGCGTCCCAATTTCCCTTCAAGTCTATAACACATGCTCGAAGCATATCTTCAAGAGTTTGAATGGTGCGTTCAGATTGTCCATTAGTTTGAGGATGATAAGTGTAACACCTCGTATTTCCAATATTTATTATTTTTGTAAAAATTCGCGCTCGTTTTCTATTTCCTGAGTCGCAACTTCAATCGGATCGAAAAACGGTTTAAAATCGGAAAACTACGCGTTTTTACGCGTTTTAACGAAACGACAACTGAACGCAATCATTTTCGAGCGCCGACGTTTAAATCGCGTGTTTAAACCTAAAAACGATATTATACCCTGTTATATCACGTTCGGGTTCGAAAACGGGTTTCAGAACCGTAACGGGCCGCGTAAAACACATGAACCGGGCCTTAGGCCCAACACACTCAAAACCCTAGCCTATATAAACCTAACCCCCCTCCTTCTTCATCACTCAAAACCCTAGCCCCCCTTGTCCCTCCTCTCTGAATTACCGGCGACCAGACTCGATCTCCGGCGAGCTCCAGCATTGGTCCGGCGACGACGGTTCACGCCGGCGAACCACCACCTCCCTCGCTCGCACTCACCCCCTCAACCACCTCACTCTCCTCTCTCCCTCTCTGCAGTGGTGTCGCTGGCCACCAATCGGGTGGCGGCGCAGCAGGGGCGGCATAGCAGCGGCGGCAGCGATGGTTCAGCAACGGCGGTGTAGCAGCGGCGGCGGTGGCTTAGCGGTGGTGTTTTAACAGCGCCCGTGATCTCAGACCTGGTTCAGGCTCGGTTTCAGCTGGTTCGGGTCTTGAGTTTCCAGGCAGTAGCACCACTCGTGGCGGCGGCAGGCTTGATGACAGCAGCGGCGGCAACAACATCGGCGTCAACCAACAACATGTTCGTCTCCGATGACACTCCGGTAAACACCTCTAAGCTTGTTCCTCCCCTTTTTCTTTCAGATCTGTAAAGATCAACGTCTCCAGCCCCGTTTGGTTTCGTTTCAGGTGGTGCCGGCATGGCCTACGGCGGCGGTAGTAGTTCATCACGGCGGCAGTGATGGTGGTGGCCTTCATTTTGTGACTCGGTTCTCCGAGTCGACTCGGTTCAGGCTTGATTAGGGTTCGGGTTCGAGCTCAAGTGTTTCGGGTTTAGTCAAGTTTGGCGACTCGGCTCGGTACGACTCAGTTGTCCGAGTTTACTCGGTTAACACCGGGTCAAACCCGGTCAAGCTGGTCAACATCAGTCAACAGACAGATTTGGTTCAAGTTTGCGTGATCTCGGCTCGGGTTAAGTTTGAATGTTCGGTCAAATGAGGCAACTCGGTCAAACCGAGTCAACGAAAGTCAAACCTGGCCAACTTGGTCAACGAAAGTCAACTGGTCAACTGTGGTCAAACAGTCAACGGTCAGCCTTAGTCAAAGTCAGATTCGGTTCGGGTCAACACTAGTCAACAGCCGCCTTGGTTCGTTCAGGTTCGGGTCAAATCTGGTCAAAGCTCAGATTGTGGTCAACTTTCCAGTTCTGGTCAACACTCGGGTCTCGTGGTACTCAGTCGAATCCGACTCGACATGGTATATCCCTCTATAGTTAGTTTTTGGATATAATCGTTATAAATATACATTTACATAACTTGTATGGAGACTTAAATATATATATTGTTTCGTTATTCTTGCGTTTTGACAAATAATATCGACACTTGTGTGTCGGGATCGTCCAAAAACAAGAGGAAACTCTGCCCGATTTTCTACAGGTAATATATTTATTAAACTATTCGATAAAATATATTTATTATTTGAACTATTCGACGGAATATATTTATCGATATTATTTTTTTTTGTCGACAAAAATATACTTACTTTCTTTATTATGCTTTTCGACAAGAGCATAAATTTATTTATTATAATTCTCGACAAATATACTTATTTACTATACTTTTGACAAAACATATTTACTTATTATATTCATCGACAAAATATAAATTTATTTATTATAATTCTCGACAAATATACTTATTTACTATACTTTTGACAAAACATATTTACTTATTATATTCATCGACAAAATATGGATATATTTATCATATCTCTCGACAAATATACTTATTTATTTTACTTTCGACAAAACATATTTATTTTACTTTCGACAAATATATTTGTACACCATTCGACAATATACATATATATCTCATACAATTCGTTAGAATATAAATATATATATACCCAATATGCTTTTCGTCAAATATATATATTAATTATTTGACAACACTCCTACAACCCTTTTGATGAATTTAATTTAGAAATTCCTTTCTTAAACGATGTTAACTATATACGTACTTTCAACTCCAATTCGAATCCTTCGTCGTAGCTTCTATTATTCATGTACATTCGTTTGCCATTTTTTAAGGTGACCTCGATGTCCCCTTTCTCCCACTCATCAACTCGTCGTGGAATTTTCCAAAGAAGACTTAGAAATTTTGTGAGTACACTCGACCCACTTTTGTTTATATCACTTTTTGGGTGTAACATGTTTCCATATACAAAAATCACAAACACTTAAACTTTATGAAACGCACAAACAATCCTATACACATGACTACTTGAATCGTATACTTGTTGCTTGTCTAGGGATAAACGTTGTGCTATGCTTTAGTCATTAACTATTTTTAGCCTTTGTTTGACATGCTTAGCGCTATAGGAATTCACGCATCCACCTCCATCGCTTTACACGTGAGGTCATGTTAAAACATCGTGATTGCGTTACGGGTTTGATTATCAGCATTGCATGCCTTGATATTGCTCTTGTATAGATTTAGTTGCCATGAGGATTGTTAAAACTTTATTCGTATACGTATGCTATGCTTAAACTTGTGTACTCGCCTTTGCTTTTGCATTGACTTTATTTTAAAACATGTTACAGGTTGAAGGAGATGACGCTATGAAAACAATATAGAAAGGACTAGATACACACAAATTAGACGTTAGGTTTAATGTCGACGTATCAATTTTGTTATGACTTTGCAAATTGTTAGATTGTTCTTTGTTTTGTTACATTGATGTATTTGACAATTCTTATGAAATGAAATATGGTTTAATTAATTATTGTCACTTAATAATGTTGTGAGTAATGAGCAATCTCGTTTTCGTCACATCCTGATGTTTCCGCCATCGGTTGGGGTGTTACAATAAGCGGTACTGAGATCTAATCGCGTACCCAAAGCGGCTTGCACTGCTTGCCATGTTCGTGAAGTGAAACGACCATCACGATCAGAAATAATGCTTAACGGTACACCAGGTCGGCTTACGATTTCGCTGATATAAATACGAGCTAGCTTTTCATTCTTGAAATCTTCGCGGATAGGAATAAAGTGAGCTGATTTTGTAAGTCGATCAATAATTACCCATATAGTGTCATACCCACCAGAAGTGCGAGGTAACCCGGTAATGAAATTCATGGTTATGTTTTCCCACTTCCATACAGGTATTTCAGGTTGGACCAGAAGTCCTGAGGGTCTTTGGTGTTCAGTTTTCACCTTGGAACATGTAAGGCACTTAGAAACAAAAACAGCAATATCCTTTTTCATTCCAGGCCACCAATAGGTGTATCGAAGGTCTTGATACATCTTATCGGCTCCTGGGTGTATAGAGTATCGTGTTTTGTGAGCCTCATTCATAAGAATTTCACGAAGATTGTTGTGGTCAGGAATCCATATGCGATCTAGATAGTACAGAATACCGTCAGATTTAGTTTCAATTTTAAGTTCAGCTCCACAGGACAGCTCCTTTCGTACATCATCTTCCGTTACTGAAACATGTTGGGCTTCTCGAATTTGATCTTTAATGTCAGATATGATTTGCGAACATAGAAGACGAATGGAGTTCGCATATCCCTTTCGACTGAGTGTATCAGCCACCACATTTGCTTTGCCAGGGTGGTACCGAATTTCACAGTCATAATCATTTAGAAGTTCGACCCATCTTCGTTGCCTCATGTTTAACTCCTTTTGATTGAAGATATGTTGAAGACTCTTGTGGTCAGTGTATATTTCACACTTAGTACCGTAGAGATAATGTCTCCATATCTTAAGAGCGAACACAACGGCCCCGAGTTCTAGGTCATGGGTGGTGTAATTCTTCTCATGAGTCTTGAGTTGTCTCGAAGCATAAGCTATAACCTTTCCTCTTTGCATTAGGACACAGCCTAGTCCTTGCCCTGACGCGTCGCAATAAACCATGAAGTCATCACAACCTTCAGGCAGAGTGAGGATTGGTGCATCACAGAGTTTTTGCTTAAGGGTTTGGAAGGCTTCTTCTTGCTTGGGTCCCCATATGAAAGGTTTTCCTTTATGAGTTAAAGCCGTGAGTGGTACAGCAATGCGTGAGAAGTTTGAAATGAAACGACGATAATAACCAGCCAAACCAAGAAAAGATCTTACTTCAGTTGGTGTACGTGGCGCTTGCCATTCTTGTACCGCTTTGATCTTTGAGGGGTCGACATGTATTCCCTTGTCATTGACTACATGTCCGAGGAATTGCACCTCTTTTAACCAGAATTCGCATTTGGAGAATTTGGCGTAAAGCTTTTCATTCTCTAGAAGTGTAAGGATGAGTCGAAGATGTCGCTCATGATCAGACTTAGACTTTGAATAAATGAGGATGTCGTCGATGAAGACTATAACAAAACGATCGAGATAAGGTTTGCAGACTCTGTTCATTAGATCCATGAAGACAGCTGGAGCGTTGGTTAAACCAAATGGCATAACCATGAATTCATAATGACCATAACGAGTTCGAAAAGCGGTCTTTGGGACGTCTTCTTCATGCACTCTAAGTTGATGGTAACCAGATCGAAGGTCGATTTTTGAAAAACAGCTGGCACCTTGAAGTTGGTCAAGAAGATCATCAATGCGAGGTAATAGATAGCGATTCTTGATTGTTAACTTATTGAGTTCTCTGTAGTCGATGCACATGCGAAACGATCCATCTTTCTTCTTTGCAAAAAGGACAGGTGCACCCCAAGGCGAGGAGCTAGGGCGTATGAATCCCTTGTCAGTCAACTCTTGCAATTGACTGGATAGCTCTTGCATTTCAGAGGGGGCTAACCTAAAGGGAGACTTTGCAACTGGTGTAGCACCAGGTATAAGATCAATACGGAATTCGACTTCTCTAACTGGAGGAAGTCCTGAAATGTCGTCAGGAAAAACTTGCGGGAAATCTTTTACTACTGGGATGTCTTCAAGTTTCTTCTCCATGGTTCCCTTTTTGATGATATGAGCTAAAAACGCGACATAATTCTTGCGAAGATATTTTTGAGCTTGAAGACAAGACATTAAGCTGAGCCCTTTCGACGAGGTTTCTCCGAAGATTCGAAGAGTCTGACCGTTTGAACGAGGAATGCGTATAAACTTTTCGCGGCATACAACTTCTGCCTGATGTTGACTAAGCCAGTCCATACCGGTTATGATATCAAAACTTCCCAACTTCATAGGAATAAGGTCAACTAGAAAATTATGGTCGTTTAGAGTAAGAGTGCAATTACGTATAATAGAGTTCAATGAGACCGGTTTCCCGTCAGCAACTTCTACTGTTATGGATTCCATGAGTTTATCACGATTTTGGTTTAAAATAGGTTCAAACTCTAAGGACACAAAACTTTTATCCGCGCCAGTATCAAACAACATGGATGCATATCTACCATTTATAAGGAACGTACCGTTAACCACATTGCCGTCAGCTCTAGCCTGATTAGCGTTAATGTTGAAAGCTCTTCCTCTTGCAGGTGGAGGAGCTTGGTTTGCTTGATTCACCGGATTGGCTTGGGCCTGAGCATGAATAATGTTCATCAACCTTGGACAAGTATTTCTAAAATGACTTGGGTCTCCACAATTGTAGCAAGCCCGCATAGGTTGTACCATAGGATAGTTGGGTTGGTAGTATGTTTGGGCTAAATGTTGGGTAGGTGGTAATAGTAGGGGTTGTTGGGCTTGACCCATTATTTGTTGGTGGGTTTGGGTTGAAGGCTGGTGGCGGTTCGTTCGCTGAGGCATGCGGCAGGTTTGAACAGTATGACCTGCGCGACCACAGCGGGTGCAATATTGGCAAAGATGATCAGGAGAATGGTGGTATTGACAATGGTTGCATTTTGGTAACGGGCCAGAGTATGGTCTTTTGTATGGTGCAGGTGAAGGGGCGACTTGAGTAATGGGTGCAGCAGGAATAGGGAAATTGGTTTGAGTGACCGCGAAGTTTCTGGTGTTGCGCTTCCTCTTGTTAGCAAACTTAGAGGAGGAGATGGAATGGTTTGAAGTTTGTCCCTCAACAGGGGCTTTCTTTTTCTCTTCTTTAAACTTACCGTTGCGAATTCGATTCTCGGTCAGTTCAGTGGCTAGTTCCATAGCAGCTTCAAGTGTAGCTGGTGAAGTGCTGAGAACTGAATCTTGAATTTTCGAGGGAAGTCCTCGAATATAATGCTCGATTAAACGATAAGTTGGGGTGAACAAGTTAGGAACCATTTGGTTCAACTCTAAGAACCTCTTGTTGTAGGGAGCATGATCTCCCTCCTTCTGCTTCAAAGAATGAAATTCGTCCTCCAACTTTTTAATCTCACTCCTAGGACAGAAACGCCTAGTCATGATTTCCCTTAACTTCTCCCATGTTAAGGCCATTGCGTCATCAATTCCCCTCTTCCCTTTTTCAGTATTCCACCAGGTAAGAGCTACCCCAAATAGTCTTCCGGTGGCGTATCGAACCTTGCGATCGTTAGGACAATCGCAGTTGAGGAAAGTGTTTTCCATCTCCTCAAACCAGTGGAGGAGAGCAGTGACACCTTCGGTCCCTTCAAATTTAGGAGGATCACAAGACTTGAAATGTTTATATGAGCACTTGCTGGTAGGAGGGTTGCCGACGTTCTGGTCGTCTTGCTGGGGAGGGTTAGTAGGATTTGTGGCGAGGGCTTGTTGTACTTGAACCACAATGTCAGGAAGCACCGTGGCCATTTGTTTCGCGATTTGTGCGGCCAAGCGTTCGTGAGACCTTCCTGATCTTTTACCCCCTCGTTGTTGTCTAGCCGACATCTACATGAACATACATAAGAAGATTGTGAGTTTATGGAGTCTTTTTTAGGTGTCATGTGTCTTTAAGAAAATGAAAATAACATAAATATCAATAATGCAACTACATCCATAGGATGTCTTGGGTTTGCTCATGTTGGGCCTCAAATGTCCCCCATACCTTCACCTGTATAGTCATGTGGGCCCCCATGGCTATTGGCTTGGTAGGATTCACATTAGTATTGGCGATTTAACACTCGCATCACCCGAATGCAAACCACAAAATATGTTTACGAGATGTATGGTCGGAATGTGTCCAGGTGTAGACACAATGACAACTCAAAGTGGGGTTAGTTCACACAACGTTTGGTATAGCATGCTTTGGCCTAATAGGTACTTCGTACTCTCATCGTTAGTCCCCAGGTAGGCAAACTGGTCCTTTATTTTGGATTTATACGCGCCTAGACAGGACGTTCCGACTACCGGTACTGGTACCCTTCCAGTTACTACATGCCCATCATGAGAACTCACTTTGATGAGATTTGAAAACACAAAAATCATTGTAAAAGCAATCATGAAAATGATGTGGTGTGTGCTTTCATGAATATGATATGTTATGAGAATATGATTCATGATAGGCATTATACGATAATATATACTTATGAACATGCTTGCATAACATTGAATGTAACATTTAACATAAAACACATAAGCATCATGAAATTTGGCATGTAACACACAAAAATCTTAAAAATTTCTAAACAACTATAGTATAGGCTCTAAGGGTCTAATAACCTATCCTATATCCCTATAGTCATGGCTCTGATACCAATCTGTCACACCCCGACCCGCAGCGGAATAAGAGTCGGGGCATAATTGGGTTATCACCAAAGCTCATGATATTTACTAATATGTTTCATATTTATTAAAGTCAAAATTACATTCCCAATAATCCAAACATGTCCATACAATACAAAGAAAATAACCAAACAAAACAATTCCAAGCTCAAAACCAATTTATTCTTCTAGGCCAATCCTATGTGTTTCTGGCTGCAGCTGGTTCACCTGTATCATGTGTAAAAATAGAGGTTTTTGGGTCAACATAAGTTGGCGAGTGAACCTTGTTAGATAAACATTTATAATTGATTTTCTTGTTATTTTATCAAGGAAAAATTGTGCATAATCATAAGCGAGCAAATGTAGTAATCAATCAGTAACAATGTTAACCACAAACTATAACATACAATAACATACCAACAGCATACCATAACATAACAACTTGCATAAATATATAACATGAATGAAACTGTGCGATCAAGGCTCAATCAAACGGAGCCGATCGTATTGCATGTACTGAAAATGATAAATGTCTGTGCGATCAAGGCTCAATCAAACGGAGCCGATCGTATGTTGGCATGCCAGGTTCACGCTCATAATGTAATGGGGAACATGCTCAACGCTCATAATGTAATGGGGAGCGGCGGCCTATGAAATTGCATGTACTGAAAATAATGAATTAAATCTAACAATAACCACACAATCAATTGAATCAAACTGAATGCACATTTGTTCATGGTATGATGTATGCACAATGATTTAAGTATAATAAGTGGCAAGACACATGATACACCCCAAAAACGTAATTAAAACGGGTAATTTGTAAAGATTCACTCACATTGGGTGCGTTTGGTTGGAGATGGTAAGATGCGCACGAGTTGTAAGAGCGGAACAACGAGAATTAACTAACCTAAATAATAACGGAAAATATAGTAAATGAGTGGATTTTATTAAGGATTTTAATAGAATGTTTAGATATATTTTTACGAGTTTAAGTCTATTTCCAATCTTTAAAAACATTATTTTTAAGTATTTGTAATTGATTTTTAAATTAAATTAAATAATTAAAAATATAAAAATATGTTGACTTTTTCGCTGACCGTTGACCGTTTGACTTGTTGACTGTTTGACCGGTTTATTGTGTAAATACATGCGCTGGGTGAGGCTCGAACCCGAGACCTCCCGTACGCGTGCACGCAGCTCTACCAACTGAGCTACGTGTCTAACCTGAAATAATTCTGTTTTTAATTATACTTATATACTAATTTAGTTTATTCAAAATTCTTTTATTTTCAAAAACATTTTAAATCCTCGAACCGGTGTCACCAACAGGTCTCGAACCCGGGACCTGTGCTTTAACATTACACACAGTCCACCGCTGGACTGTGTGTCTAACTTGGTTAATATACACATTTTTATTATACTTAACAACTAACGTAAATTAACCCGGTTCAGTTAGAAAAATAAAACGTTTTTATTACATAGAGGGTGCGTGAATCAGGGATCGAACTCGCGGCGTGTGATATGTATATGCACACAGTCCACCGCTGGACTGTGTGTCTAACCCGTTTAAAATACCAATTTTGATTATCCTTATAATGTTAATATAGTTCATCTTCTTCGTCAGTTTTTACAGACAGCTGATTACACCATTATATCTTGTCCAATTCGATTGATAAACATTGTACAGACTAATATGAAATGGCAGAGACGATATTTAGAAGTAAACATACCGGTGAACGATTTATTTCAGATTTCCGGCAAGGCGTCGGTCTCTGTTTTTATAAACTTCAACTGAGCAAGCCAATTAACCGTTTTGATTAGCTAATCGTGGAATTGAAGTGCTAAACAAACGTTAACAGAGTGTTTGAATGTCCTTACCGTTTTACAGATGGAAGTAAGGATTTCCAGAAGTTTTCCGGCGAACTGGAATTATCCGATAACAGCGTCTGAATTTGATTTCAATTGAAAGGTTTGAGTTAGAAATAGCTTAACAATTGTTAGACCACGACGGTATTGAAAAACTTACCGTTTTGATGAAGAATACGGTTTTCCGGCGAACTCCAGAATTTTTCCGGCGAGTAAAATAAACGTTTCTGATGAACTGAGTGTATGACGAAAGTGAAATGGCGGGTTTGAAGAGTGTTTCTGAGTCGCGAAAGAGGTCTTTGATTGAAGTAATTCAGGTATTGAATATCTTCGGTTATAAAACCGATCATCATTAGAATTTAAGTTAATTCAATGTCTGAATTGATTAGAATCGTCGGTGCATCGGTTATAAACCAGAATTCGCGTTTAATCAAACATTTTGGACGGTTGAATAGCCGATTACGGTTTTCAGTTGGCGCAACCGGTTGATCTATGATTGACTATAAAACTCATTTGTCTTCTAGAGTTGACAGAAAACAACAACTGGCGGAGTGGTTATGCGTGTGTGTGTTAAGTCGTTGAGATCTCTTCCGGCTGACCCGGGTTCGAGTCCCGGCAGCCTCATTTTATTTTTAATTGTTTTATTTTTACTTTTTATCAATTATAACTTTTATAGATTAGTTTGTTTATTAATTAGGTAACATTAAAAATCAAATTAGGCATAAATACGCAACGAACATTTATAACTTGATATTCGATTACAAATGGAGCGGGTTTGGAAAACCCGTTTTTGACAAATGTTACAGATACCTCTCTCGGAACTCCGATGCCGTCAAATCAGAGAACTTCGTAACACCGTGTTCAGTAGTCGGATCCAGCAACTGGTGACGCTTAGGACGCCGAAGTTAGACTTAAACACTATCAAACGGTAATCGTGCTCCTTTGTAGTCGCATACGTTTTTACCAAACTTTGTTAAAACTAGGTTAAAACTTAAATATTCTTTTTTTATAATTGAAGTGGGTGGAAGATCAACCAAAATGACGAATATACCCTCACATGTTATGCATGTGAGGGAACTTAACTGAAGAAAATAACGTGGTTAGCTGTAAAGGATTGAACCCGCAACAAAAATAAACATAAAGGCTGTTTTTAACAACTTTTAAACATTAAGTCTGAAACCTGCAAGTTTGAAGAAACATTAAGAATGTTTTGTGCAATTTACTCAAAAATAAATTTTAATAATACAAACTATAATTCACTAGCCGATAATAATCCAACCATACTTGTTTAATAAAAAAACTACCTACTAATATATTTAATCAAGTTAAAAATATGTTAATATAATATTATGTACGATGGTTTTACTACACATCATTGTCACGTAGACTTTAACTACAATATTTAACATGGATTTTGTGGTTTTAATAAAAAATGAAATAAAAATAAAGAAAATATGTGATTAGTTGACATCTTGGTAACACCCCCCCCCCCCCCAACCCAAAGGCTTGTTAGCACAATAATTAAAGGGTCGAGGACTCCCCATGTTTAGTGATATAGTGGTGTAAAAATAGTGTAGTGACATATCCTTCACACCTAGCACACATAGCTATTAACTTTCATTTATGTCACTCAAACAATGTACAGTTCAACCAATCAATTTTTGATTAAAGGCAAACATATTTACTAGTTTGTTAGATTGGAATTGTTGACCAATAAGTCTGAAATTTGCTATATAATACACACACATACTGACATACATCACTAAATACATATTCATCAAGTAATACAACGTAATTGATAATACTTTTTCTCTGGTAATTAATTAACATGTTTTTACATTAATCAAAAAAATATATATCGCTACATCCATATAATAAATCTATTGGTGCTTGCTTGTATTCATAGTCATAGATGAATATGATATATTTTCAAAAATTAGAGGAAATTGACGAAATACAGGGAGTAGTTCAATTTTCACTACAATAATACAACTTAAGGTTAAAAAAAGTAAATTACTCTTTGAATCCCTGTATTTTATGTATTTTAGAGGTTTACCCGTTTGAGTCCAAAATCAAAATGTTAAACGGCTTAGTGTTTAAACGCTCTTTTTATAGCCTCTATAATTAAAAAAAAAACTATTTTATTTAGATTTCTCTCTCTAAAAAAATATCGGCAACTTTCTCTCTCATATTTCTTTCGCTCTCTCTCTCTCTAAACAACCTCCATTCTTCCCACCACCACACCTCCACCATCTACACAACACCACCAAAACACACACTAGAAAGGGAGGGAGGGTTTCAGTTATCTCTCACAAAGCTCAAACTTACCATCAATGGCGGCACGAAAATCCTACGATACCTGATCAATCTACAACTACAACGTCGTACATCTAGAACCACAACAACGTTGTACAGTCGCCAGAGCTTCGAAAACCCGCTCTGACTCACGGGGTCTTCACGGGAATCGAGTGAAAACTTAAGCAAAACAACCAAACAATGATATTTGGTTTGGTTATGGGATTTTGGTTCGGATCTGTGATTTCGACAGAGGCGTTGTAGGAAGGGTATGGGGGTGGTGCGGTGGTGGGGAGGGTGGTGATGATGGAGGCGCAGTGGGTACGGTGGTAGTGCAGTGGTGGGGATGATGGTGGTACTGGTGTAGGTGTAGTGGGTAGGTGCAGTGGGTATAGTGGTGGTGCGGTGGTTGGGATGGTGATGGTGGGGTGGTGGAGGACGGTGGTGGTAGGATGTGTTAGATGAAAGAGAGAGAAAAAGTGTAGGCGTGATAAATTATGTGTGTACATGATTCTAATATATATATATATTTGATATATAATGTTTTTATACAATATTAAATCTTTACGATTAGAGACTTGCTCTTTATACTTGTGTGCATATAAGACTTGTATTTTGTGTGTACATGACTAAATTGCTCGTGTAGTTAACAAACTTGGTGATTTATGTTAAAAAATTGGACTCAAAAGGTTATACAAAGAGCATTTAGAAACTGAGACTAGGAATAGTGTTTTGCGATAATTGGTGGAAGGGGGCGGGTGCCCAACATGGCATCCACTCAAGTAATATATATATATTTTTTGTTTTCCAAATGCAAAGTTGTCTTATATAAATTTAGTAACATACTGTAACATAAATGAAGGAAGTGGTGTGTTCGAATCTCGTCTGAATCGTTTCGCCTGTTTTGTTTTTTTTGCTAAACTAGGAGTGTCTAACTTGAAACCTTAACTTTAATAACTTATCTTACTTACCTTAAATTTTAAAATTCACTTTATTGTCTGCAAAGTTTAAAAAACAATTTTCCTCTGTTTTCCCTTTATTTTTTTTATATTATACAGACTTTAATAAAGTTTAGATGTGTTCTACAATACTGTAATAAACTAAATCGATAATGAAAAATACAAAAATTATATGTAATAAACGACGCAACAGTGTGAGCGAATAAAGTTTGGATGTCCCGTATCGATATTGTAACAAACTAAATTGATAATAAAAAACGAAAAAATCATGTGAAATACGGCGCGGCAGCGCGCCGGCTAAAATCTAGTTTAAATACATTTCTTATGGCCAGGAACATTAATAAAATTACTATATAGTTCCTGAAGTTTATAAATACTTAGGGGTGTTAATTATGTCAGGTTGGTGGGTTGAAAGGTTCAACTTGAACCAGACTCATATTATTATTCGGGTAGAAGATTTCAACCTTAACCCAACCCATATAAATACGTGTCAACCTGAACCCCGACCTGTTTAACAGTAATTTTAAATGAATCATACGAGTTGACGATTTATAAGCGAGTTCTTGAGTTTTAAGCGGGATATTGATAACATGTTCAATGACGAGTATGCGTGTGACAAATAAATAATATAATGCGGCAAAATTAACATTATATAACTATAAATAAGTAACATTCTTATGCATAGTGTGTTGTACCTCTTGCTTTGGGGGTTTTTCAAAAAAAAAAAAAACTTAGATTTTTTAATTTTAACCAAAAATCTTTTTAAATTTTGCTCTTTAACCCACATAAATTTCTTTTTCACCTTTTCACTCAAAACTTTTCATTATTTTCAATTTAACTTCACAACATTTTTACCTTCAATTTTGGTCCCTTATTCTTTTCATATTTCGCAAATTTTCGTTTTACATTTTGTTCTAAATTTTGCGAGTTAACATGGCGCAACGTGCGTATGTGCTTCAACGTTTTTTTTTGTTTCTTTCAAATTATGCAAGTTAACACGACACAACGTGCATGTGTGGTTCATTGTTTTTATATTTATTCTTTTCGTTTGATAACTTTGTCGTAACGTATGGTGGTGTGGCATTAGTGCTATTTGACATAGTTTTGTGCCCCCGCCACAACCCGGGTGAGCTTAATTCTAGTTATTATAATTAACCATTTAAAATAAAAACGAAAAAACAAAAATAAAATATAAAAGGCTTTTTATCTAATTAGTTAAACGGGTTAACGGGTCAACCCATTAGTATACTGGTCAACCGAAACCTGACCCTTTTTTTAATACGGGTTAACCCGAACTCGCCCGTTTTTTAAACGGGTCGTGTTAGTCGACCCAAACCTGTTTTCTTTGACGGTATTTTTATCTACGTCTCCGTGTTATTTTATTGAGATTGCGTTATTAGTAGTATGTACGAGTAACCGAAATACAAATATACATGTTATTAAACTGAGAAATATTCGGTTTAGCGTCTCACAAAGCAGGCAGGGCATAAAACTAGTATATATATAAAAGGAAGAACAGAACGTAATAGTTATTGTTTTTCATTTCCCTCAATAAAATAAATTAAAAAAGAATATGTAAATATTAGTTAGATTATTTTTTTTTGTATATAACCTATTCAGCTAATATAACCTCCATATGTGTAGGTAACATATAATATAAATAAATCAGTATGACTTTTTTTTTATGTACATAACATACACACAAGCATGGCTGTAAAAGACGACAAACACTTCCTAGTCAGAGTTGAGAGTATTCTAAAAGTAATTGGTGCACTCTAGGGCATGTGTTTCTAAGACAATCTCAAGCAAGTATAACATGGACCATTTATTAATAATCTTGAAGAAAGCTAAACAAAGATCTATTATAAATTATAAAAATCATAATTGACATGATAGTCTATTTTGTAGCGATTATTTGGGTAGTATTTGGTCATAGAGATCATGTTTTACAACATTGACATGAGTATCTAAAAAAAAAAAAAAAACGTAGATAAACAATTGATTGAAAAATTAAATGATTTTAGATTTTTTTTCTCATATAGTAATGATCAACCGTCAACGTCCATCTTCTAAGTAAGTTACACCCAAATATATAAATCCACAAGAACTACTAAATTGCTTATTTATTCACATATGATATATATTCATATATGGCTATAGATTTGTTTAAATATGAAGATTATTCATATCTATAGTGATCGCATCAATTATGATTTTTTTTATACTAAATCTTCTTTTAGTTTTGTTGATTATTAATAAATGGTTCATGTCATACTTGCTCAAGATTGTCCTAGAACCACATGCCCTAGCCAGACTGTATCAAAAAAAGGCCCAACAAAACCCATTTGAGAACGTTCGTCCCAACAGATGCCTCACCTGGCCGCTATCTCCTCTTCGTGTCTCAAAAACGATCCTTTAACTTTGCTTTTATAACATTAACTAAAGCAATTACCTGTACACAAACACAAAAATCTAATTTAGTTGAGCTTATAATATGTAATTGGCCAATAGTTCTTTTTAATCAAAAAACATAATTTTCTAGCGAGTGTTGACTACATAATATTTTGATTGCATTAGGGAGTTTTTTTTTTTTTTTTTTTTTCTGTTTAAGTGAATGTTATTCACACAACAGCCAAGAAAAACAAACTACCAAACAAGACACAAAAAGATACAAAAACCGCAATTACATCTGCTCAAAACTAAGCCACATATCCCAGGATATACCATTGTTCTTAACTCTATTTCTGTACAAAAAAACCCAAGCGATTTTATCTCTTGCATAATTTTTTGAATCTTCGCTTCAACGTTGGAGAACCTCTTGTTGTTACGGGCCTTCCATAAGCACCAACACGTGGTCATCACAATACCCTGAAGTGCTAACCTTTTTATCCTTCCGGCCCCAAAGTGATTGTGCACCTCCACAATATCCTTAACCCAGAACAAAAATAAGGGCGGGACCTTGCACCAGGCACTAACCTGGTTCCAGATTTTCGAAGCAGAATAACAAGAGCAGAGTAAGTGATCCACCGTCTCGTCTCCCTCCTCACATAAAACACAGCCCATATCGCAATTGTAACAATTCCTTTCCCGACTACCGTAACACATCAAGCTTAGGGATTCTATCCATAACAGTAAGCCACATGAAGATATTAACTTCCTTCGGCACCCACTTACTCGAGTAAAATATGAACCTGTTGCTATAACCCTTACCACTTCTCAAGAACCGTTTAACCACCCTGAACGAGAAGCCAACATCACTCCCCCCGGCCCTTCCGAGGTCCATCCGTCTTTCTTGTTCGATAAAAGGAAACTAGCCAATATACTTCTGCAACAGTTACCTTCTTCCATCTCACCGTTCGACCCTAGGTCCCATCTCCACTGCCACCAACCATCAAAGAAACCTTTCACGCTATTGTACCTGGCTGAAAAATGTTCGAGAGTAAACTGGTTTATATTTATATATTATGTGTATTAGGATAACATAACCTTATTATATTTATGTTTGTGTATGTAATAGTACCGAATAAGTGTAGGGACATGGCGGTTGGAAGACACCGTTTCAAAGGTAGTTATTCCTGCCAAAATAACCACCGGACTAACTATCCCTCATATATATATATATATATATTTGCCGGCAATGTTAACCGGCACCAAGATATTGTAAAATATCCCTCTTTCTTGTTCTTATAATCTCTTTAAGTGTGTGTTGTTAATCGCTTGATCAATATGAATTCGACCAACGATTTCAGTGAATCAAGTTCTGATATTCACACCTATGATGATATCAAACTTCCGCTGCCAACATGTGGTATCAGAGCCACGGTGGATTACGAAGATGACGGTCTCTATTCGTCTGCGTCTGTGTTACCCTGTAAACATTGCTCCGATGAAAAGAAGGAACGTCGAAAGACAAATTCAATTCACAAAAGATGTTATTACTGCAACCAGCCCGGTCATCAAATCGTTTCATGTAAAACAAAGGAGAACGATGAAGCAACACTTTTGATCCGACAAGCCATTAATACCGGCATTCAAAAGCAAGAGGAAAACGAAGTTCAAAGCATGGAATTCATCGTCAATGGTACCGAAGGAGGCCTGTGGTCTGAGATCTGGTATGTAAGCACAAGTTTTAAACATCACTACGCGGGTAACTTAGATGTATTCTAGAGAATTAAAAATATGTTTGGAGTCGAAACCAAAACCGGTGAAAATAATTTCTTTTTTATGAGAGGAATCGGGGCTGTGGATGTAGTGTCAGGAAACGATAAATTTCGAATTCAGAGTGTATTCTATACCCCTGAATTGGATCAAAATATTCTTAGTCTTGATCAATTAGTGATTCAAGGATACACGGTACAATTCATCGGTGAAAAATGCAAGATTTTTCCCATTTTTAGTGTACCCGTTGTGAACAAAAAAAATGATATAACTGGTTTAACGATAGAAAATGAAATCGGAACAAGAAAAAAACAGTCAATAATAAACAAGCAATCAGATCATGAGGCATACAAATCTGATCACTTGAATGATTATTTCGAGAAACTGAATCTGTCTTCCAATGAACCCGATTGGAACGTAATGATTTTATAAGAAATGAAATTCAATGAGTTTCAAGACTACGAAGCCCTGTTAGAGATGTTAGAAGATGTCGATTATGTCAGAAAATACAAGTATGATCTAGAAATTAAGTTTGACGAGATGATAGAATGGTTTATAAGAATTAAGTTGGGAATTACAACAAGACCGATACCTGCTTATATGAGTGATAACAGAAAGGTTAACCTGCTTTAACTTTATATGGTGGTGAAAAGAGAAGGCGGTCATAGGAATGTAACTTCGAACAACTTATGGGCATTAGTAACAAAAGATATGGATATGATTATCATGATGCAGATTTTATGAGAATAATGTATGCCATGTATCTGGATGTTCTCGTGAGAATGTTAGAGAAGGCAAAACTGTGAACCGGGGAGAATCCAACAGCTAAGGTCAAAGTTACTCCGAAACAAGAGAAGTTGCTGATCTGGAAGGAAGATCGCTGAGTGATGGCTGCATACCGGAAGAAGAAGGAGAGCATTACGCTCTGTTTGCTGTGAACGACTGGACATGAATGAAGAAGTTTCAAAAGCGACGACGATTCAATTTCAGGCATACTGAAAAGGCTGTAAATGAAGCCAATCGAAGCGTTCTCATGCATTCCCGTAAATATAATCCAGTTTAGGGGAGTATGTTCGAGAGTAAACTGGTTTATATTTATATGTCATGTGTATTAGGATAACATAACCTTATTATATTTATGTTTGTGTATGTAATAGTACCGAATAAGTGTAGGGACATGGCGGTTGGAAGACACCGTTTCAAAGGTAGTTATTCCTGCCAAAATAACCACCGGACTAACTGTCCCTCATATATGTATATATATATATATATATATATTTGCCGGCAATGTTAACCGGCACCAAGATATTGTAAAATATCCCTCTTTCTTGTTCTTATAATCTCTTTAAGTGTGTATTGTTAATCGCTTGATCAATATGAATTCAACCAACGATTTCTATGAATCAAGTTCTGATATTCACACCTATGATGATATCAAACTTCTACTGCCAACAAAAAAGGGTGAATCGGTCCTTTAGCGGGACATTACACACCCACATGTCAAGCCACAACCTAATATCACACCCACCCCCAACATCCCTTTGAAAAGATTTTAAAAACGAACGGCCAAAACCTTCACTTTTTCTGTTAAGAAGACAATATGTTTCCACGTACCGGAAGATATTTATTAACTGGAAGCGTGGACCAACATGTCTTTGTATTATGAAGACCATCAATAACCAGCTTCCACAAGTTATTATGTTGGTTTTATACCTCCAAACCCACTTAGACACCAACGCATTATTTGTGTCCGCCAAATTGCTAAGCCCTAGATCGCCATCCTCAATCGAAGAAGCCACCCACTCCTAAGCGACCCCATGTAACTTGTTACCATTAGAAGACCCTCCCCATAAATATCTTCTAATGATCTTTTCCAAGTTTTTTTATCACTTGCACCAACGCCTTAGAGAACAAGAAACAGTAATTTGGGACACTCCATTACTGATTTTATAAGGGTCACCCTTCCACCTATAGACAAAACAAACACCTTCCACCGAGACAATCGGGCCACAAAAATATAGACAAGATAGTTCCAATTACTCACTCTATTCATATTGGCTCTCACCAAGATTTCCAAGTGCTTAAAAGGAACCGAACCCGCCTTGCAATTTATAATCTTGGCCATGTTCACCACTTCTCACACCCCCCGGTACTGATGACAATAAGATTCGATTACCCATGTTAATTTTCAGCCGCTAAACAATAATAAAAGCATCGAAGGAGTCTGGCCACATTCTTCGCATTATGAACCGACCATTCACCTAAAAGAACACAATCGTCTGCGTAAAGAAGGTGGGATATAGTCGACTTGTTGTTTGGGGAGATGTGGGGTTGTATTCTTTTTCTCTTTTATACTGTGTTCTAGAGTTCACTTATGGAAGGAAATGAAAGGAAATAGAAAGAAAATAAAAATATTTTGTGTTCCAGAGTTTTATTTAAAGAAGGAAAAGAAAGGAAAATAAAATATGTTGTGTTCCCGAGTTTCATTTAAGGAAGGAAAAGTAGGCTAAACTCTTTAGTTTTTCTTTTCTTCCGATTTGGAAGGAAATGCAAGAAAAGACATCCTTTCCTTTCTTCCTTTTAATTTCTCTTCTTTTCCGGTGAACTCGGGAACAAAGTGTTAAACAAAAGGGTGTAATAGTCATTTAGATATTTTAACATTCAAAGAAAAGATCAAATGCAATCGAATGTTCGCTTAATTTCCACGTCAACCTAATTTAAACTCAACGGGCAAGTTTCAGAAACACAAAAATTAGGGTTTCTGCGTCGAAATACGCATAAAGTTGTACATATACTGAATGATCCTTTGCTTGGTGCGAGATGCAGAAGTCTCAGAGGACAAAGCCTACCAGGCATTCTCCCACTGGAATTCGCCAATCTTCCTTACCTCCAGAATTTGTATGATCTCTTTTTGTTTGTTAAATTAACTTCCATTGTTGGTTGTTTGTGTTTGATAGTTGATTTGTGTATTTAATTGTTACAGAGACTTAACTTGCAACTGTCTCAGTGGCACCATTCCTCCCCAATGGGGATCTATGCAGCGAATTGTAAACATGTAATCCTACTTTGTGTATAATTTTTAATATACTGTATAGACTTTGGATCATAAGGTGTTACATTTGATTTTGAAATCAATTGCAGTTCTCTTCTAGTGAATCGTTTGAACGGATCACTCCCGAAGGAGCTCGGAAACATCAACACATTAAAATTTTTGTGAGTTTCTATTCATCTGTTATCTCATCAGATTTACTCGGTGTTGTAAGAAGCTGGATTAATCACGACGTAATTGGTAGTCGGATTATATATCCCCTGGTAGGACCGAGAATCCATAAATGGTTAAAGGCAGCGGTCAAAGTTGATCAAAATGTTTGAAGTATCTGGAAAATTATAAGTATTAATCCAATCCGATTAATAAGGTTGAAAAATTATATATAAAATTATGAAAAATTATCGTTGGTCGGTACCCTGACTCCCACCTATGCAGTTATAGCGGTCCAAAATCGAATAGGGTTTATTCATTAGAAAAACGGCTAGGGTTTATTCATTAGAAAATCATCCAGTACAAATGAAAAGGAAATTTTATATAGCCAGGCTACAAACTTACTAGTCAACGGGCCAAAGCCCACAATAAACTAAACTTATTTGATTACACTAACAATTGTTATTTTGCTGTTTGTGACTATAATTAATTAGATCCGTAGAGGACAACATGATGTCTGGAACAATTCCTGATGAACTTGGGAATCTTACAAGCATTGAGACACTGTAAGACTTTGTGAAATTTATTGATATTGGTGTGGATACTTTCCGTATACAACTGTTTCATTTTCTGTTGTAGAATATTGAGCTCCAACTTTTTCACTGGGGAATTGCCTGTATCATTTGCAAATCTGATCAATATGAAGGCATTGTGAGTTCTACTATTATTCTTTGATCGATCATTATATGGCTAGTCAGCTAGATGAAGTTACGTATATTTATTTTTGTTTCTTACGCAGTCAGATTAGCGGTAACAACTTCTCTGGGAAGATCCCGGATTTCATTGGAGAATGGACAAGTCTCATGAGCTTGTGAGACATTTCCCTACGCTTTCTTTTCCATTTATCGATTTTACCAGATATATTTAAATAAAGCTTCTGAATAACAGAAGGATTGTGGCCAGTGGGTTTGAAGGGCCAATACCTCCTAGTATTACTCTCTTGGAAAGCCTGACAGACTTGTAAGTAATCTCTCTTATAACGTTTCTATTTGCTTGCAACTTTGGTCAAATATTTGTGTTGACTGAGTCATGAGGTGCAGGAGAATCAGTGACTTGAAAGGACCAGACAACACTTTTCCACCCTTTCGTAATACAACACACTTGAAGAACCTGTGAGTTGAATAGCTTCTTTTAATTTGAGTGTTACCAATATCTTTTTTTAGTGTATTCTGAACTCAATCTTGCCAGGATCTTGAGGAGCTGCAATTTAAACGGCCAGTTACCTGTCTTGCCACAATCTCTTGCCTCAAGTCTTAAAGTCTTGTTAGTAATATGGACCTTTTACTCAATTATTTACTTTATACATGAAATTTTAAGGGTCCTTGTATAAAAATGTTTCTGTTGCTCTTCAGAGACTTCAGCTTTAACAAGCTTAACGGATCCATCCCTACAAATTTCTCTGAACTATATGACACAGATTTTATGTAAGTAAATGTATTGCTATCCCACATACTTCTCATTCCAAAGTATTATTTTCCCACATACTTCTTACTGAAATATACATTGAGTTTTAGCTATCTTAGTGGAAACTTTCTATCTGGAAGTGTGCCTGATTGGATGCTCAGTGTGAAAAAGAATGTAAGTTTATTTGATGTAAAATTGAAGTTGTAACATGTCCCCTTGATTGGTTGTAGAATATACTGATGACAAATGTTGCAATTTTATTTATTTATTTACTTATTTATTTTTTCTTTTGCAGTGATTTGTCATACAACAATTTTACATATGATAACTCTTCTCGCTGTCAAGTGCGGGAAACGTAAGACCATCCCAATCTTTTCAATTACAAAGTGCTTCTTTTTTAAACACGCTAATCTTGAGGTTTCTATTGTTTTATTGCAGAAACTTGTTTGCTTCGTTTTCAGATGCTACCATCTCGTAAGTTCTTTGCCTAAAGATTCAGCAACGTTTATTTCTATGTGACTTACTCTTCTTTGTTTTTGTGTTATTTTACCAGTAACAAGGTCTCATGCTTGCGTAGCAGTGGTTGCCAAACAAGTAATATTAGTTCACAAATTACCTTCTCTTATCACTTATGTTGATGAATTTTTATGATCTATAGTTGTACTTAATGAATCAGATTGGTCTTCGTTGTATATCAATTGTAGCGGGGATGTACTAAGCGTCGGGAGTGATTCTTATGAAAGTGACTTGGAACAAGGTGGTCCTTCGTATTTCACTTCAACTGAAAATCGATGGGGATTAGCAACACTGGTGGCTTTTTGGATAACAACTTCAACACCGACAATTATACTGTTAAAAATACTTCTAGACTCCTGATGAACAACCCTGAATTATACATGAGTGCACGAGTCTCGGCTTTATCTTTGGCATATTATGGTTTTTGTTTGCATAGTGGAAGCTACAATGTAAGCCTTCACTTTGCCGAGATTGTTTTTACCGATGATGGGAGATATAGCAGCCTTGGGAGGCGTGTATTTGATATCTACATTCAGGTGAGTTTCCTTATATTATGATGTATGATTAACTTAGTTCGTTCTTTTGGAGCGTTAAGTGTATAAATTTGGTAATACGTTAGGGTGAATGAGTGGAAAAGGATTTTGACATAACCGACGAAGCAAGTGGGGTTGGGAAAGAAATTGTGAAAAGTTATACGGTAAATGTTAACGCTACTTTGTTTATCCGACTCAATTGGGCTGGGAAAGGAACTACCAGTATACCATCACGAGGAGTATATGGTCCTCTTATTTCAGCTATTTCTGTGAATCCAAGTAAGCTATTATTACCTTAATTAATTTCTCTGGATGGGTATCTAAATTTTGTCGGACTACTGTATGAATAACTAATTTACTGTACGCCCAAAGAAACAATCAGGTTTTAAATATAACTTTAGAGTTGGGAGTATAATGTAACGGCTCGTAGGGCGTGATTTAGTACAGGAATACTTCACTATTATGTTATGTTGTCTTGCCTGACGTCACCTTCTAGGATGATTTACCTTTATCAGTTTATCTTGATGTTCACCTCTTTTAACGAGAATGATAATGATGATTTGTTAGTGTATACTATAACTTACTCTAACCAACTCGCCCACGTCTTATAACGAGAGTGAGAATGATGATTTGCTAGTCTATGCTATAACATACTCTTACCTGCTATAGTTTTTCCTATGTATTTGGCTCCCAGTTCTAAGCTCCTGCGTCACATTGGGTAAACGTATAGTTCTACGGCTAGGTAGTTACAAATGCACTACCAACTAAAACATTAGGGCTACGAATTTGTAACGAAGATACATTCCTATCCACTTGGGTCACAAATCGGTTCTTCAATCACCACTCTGTTGGGTATAATCTTGATGTTTTGAGTCGGTTCGGGTGGAATACGGTTCAAGTCGGTTACGGGTCAGCAGCTAGATACGTTGATTTTAGGCACATGTTTTAAGTGATTTTTAGCAAGTTACTGTTAGTTTAATAAGTCAAATTAGCATGTGTTTAATTAGTCTCTTTAGTCCGAGTCTTATGTTTAGTTGCAAGTTAGTAGTGAGTTGTTTACTATTCTTGTGTTTACGTGTGTTTGTTGGGTATTTAAACACCCTAGTATGTTGAATGAAATATTAAGTCTTGAAAGCAATAAATTTCTTTTGAACGTGAGTTTTTCTTTGAGTGTAATTGGGGCCTGAACCAACATTTGGTATCAGAGCAAGGTCGTCAAGCAACGAGGGCCGGTTTGAGGGTCTAGAAACGAGAGTCAGGTGAAGACGGTGTTTGCCGTTTTGAGAGTCGGTTCTGAAAAGAGGGGAGCAGCTCTCTAAACTGCAAGATGTAGAAGACAGAAAGAATTCACAAGATGGTGTTCAAGAACAAGACAACAAGGTGATCAAAGAAAGGAAAGAAAGCAGATCACCGGGAAAAAAGTGACAGGAAGAAAGCAGCAAGGGGTTTCGATCAGCTAGTTTGATTGATCTATCGAAAGAAATCAATGGACGGTATAAAAGGCAGGAGGAGAAAAGCAACGAAGATTGGTGGTGTTAACAAGTAGGCTGGTGAAAGAGAGAGTGGGGAATTAAAGGTGACGTCAAAGAAAGTATGTTATTTGTGATCGAATAAAATGAAGAAAAGAAGAGCATGTAATGACAAAAAAGGCGGCTGAGATTATGGAAGGAATCAAGCAAGCATAGATTTTTTTAAGCAGGCAAGCACATACCTCAATTCTCTCACCAAGATTATAAGCACCAGGTTTGTTGGTTGTGTGGTTGTTCTTTGGTGCAACAACCAAGAATAAGGAAGAAGAACAAAAGCAGCAAGTTGCAAGTTTAACCAGAAGGACGCAAGTAAGAAAGAAAGAAGAAAGAGGCCGGTGTCGCTTAGCTGGAAAGAAAGAAGGCCTCGCAAGAAAGAAAGAAAGAGTCCGGTGCGGTAAGAAAGAAAGTGCACGCATCCGTAAGAAAGAAGAAAGAATGCGCGTCGATCAGAAAGAAAGAAGAAAATCGACAACCGAAAGAAAGAAAGAATCGAACCTTAGTGGTTCGGATAGCAAGAGCAAGACCGAACCTTTGTGGTTTGAATAGAAAGTTAGCAAGCATGAAGATTCGAAAGCAAGAAAGTTCGAATCAAGTAAGAAAGTAGCAAGTTTAGCAAGATAACCGTTTCTGGTTAAAGCAAGAAAATAAAGCACGAACGCAAGCGAGAAAGGATCACGTAGCAAGAACCGACATCAAGATTAAGGGCGTGAATGTTGGGTATAATCTTGATGTTTTGAGTCGGTTCGGGTGGAATACGGTTCAAGTCGGTTAAGGGTCAGGAGCTAGATACATTGATTTTAGGCACATGTTTTAAGTGATTTTTAGCAAGTTACTGTTAGTTTAATAAGTCAAATTAGCATGTGTTTAATTAGTCTCTTTAGTCTGAGTCTTATGTTTAGTTGCAAGTTAGTAGGGAGTTAGTTGTTTACTATTCTTGTGTTTACGTGTGTTTGTTGGGTATTTAAACATCCTAGTATGTTGAATGAAATATTAAGTCTTGAAAGCAATAAATTTCTTTTGAACGTGAGTTTTTCTTTGAGTGTAATTGGGGCTGAACCAACACACTCGATGCGCCACTTTCGAGCTAGCAAAGAATAGAATTCAACTCAAAGACTTGAATCGAATAACACATTTTTATAATTCTCAGGATCTGCCTCCTCATTCCCTTCATTCATGAGAACTAAACCACTAACATTGATTGAGGCACTAGCACCTATCAACTTTTCTCATTCTTCTTTTACATGGGTTCCTTTCTAGTTCTTAATTTTTCGTCTACTATTAAGTCTCATTCTTTTTCGTTTACGGCTACCTAACATATTAATATACAAGTTGTTTCTTTTGTATATAGACTTGTATGTTATAAATTTCTCACCTTTTGTGTTTAAAAGGTAAAAACGCAGAATATTATGTTATTGATTTAATAATGAAAATATTTCATAAGATCCTGTGTATAGGTTATGATATTACACTTAAGCACCATCTAGTTACAATAATTATAAAAGCTAACCAAACTTGTCTAATATTCCCCCGCAAGTTAAGCGCAGGGAACGACCTGCAACTTCGACCGTAGTAGCAGCAGAAACCGTTGTGATGGTAGAGGTATAGTAAAGATATCGGCAATTTGATCATTATTGTTGATAAACTGAACTTTCAATTTGCCTTGAGCAACTTTCTCCTTAACGAAATGAAAATCAACTTCAATATGTTTGGTACAAGCATGGAAGACTGGAGTGGCTGAAAGATACGTGGCACCTAAGTTGTCACACCAGAGTGTAGGTGCGAAATTGTTTCATATTCCGAGTTAAATCAATAATTATTCCAACCAGGTTAATTAGACCACAATGTCAGCAAGAGCCTTGTATTTGGATTCTTTTGAAGAGCGGAGACCGTACGTTGTTGCATGCATTCAAGGAGATGAGATTGGATCCAAGATATATGGCAAATCCCCGGGTGGATCGATAGTCATCAGGACACCCGGCCAAATCAAGATTAGAGAAGGCCTTAAGGCTGGTTTGCCAATTAACATCAGTGAAGGCCTCAAGAGAAGATCCAGAATTATGCCGAATAAAAAGACCAAAGTGAGAGTTGCCATCGAGGTACCGCAAAGTACGTTTAACTGCAGACCAATGGTTTTATGTGGGAGCATGCATAAATTGACAGACTTTATTCATAGCAAAAGTAATATCAGACCTCCTCGAGAGGCAGACATACTATAAAGCTCCACCAACTTGACGATACTTGGTAGGATCCAAAAAGGCAGGTATCACCAAGAGCTAAGATTTGAGATGTGCTCACTGGAGATGAAACCGATTTACATTCATGAAGCACAGTTTTGGTAATAAGTTTAGAAATATATTTGTGTTGTGACAATATAGTGTTCCTGCCCTGAGGTATGATCTCCAAAAAATAAATAATGTAGATCTCCCACATCCATGACTGCAAAGGAGGTACCTAACCATGATATTACATCATTAACTGCCTTGTTGTTGTTTCTGGTGACGGTAATGTCATCAACATAAACGAGACCATAGACAAAAGTGCCCTGAGACTTCATAATAAACAAGGAGGGATAAGTTTTAGAACCAGCGAAGCCAAGCTAATACAGTGTAGCAGATAAACGTTGGAACCATGCCTGTAGAGCCTGTTTAAGCCCATATAAAGAATTGTGTAAAAGACAAACATGATCAGGTTGAGTTTTGTCAATGAAGCCAGCCGGTTGTTGGGAATAATTCGAAATTGATTAGATAAATATGAAGTCATGTAATCACTATCAGATCAAACAATTGGAGTGGCTACCAATCTTTGATCGGATAAAATCAGAAAAATTCTAGATTTTTGTATGGCAATTTTTGATTTAGAATCAATAATCAAATTTCGATTATTTTGGCAGTTTTCACTGGGAGCGTATATGCAGTTTTCACAAACTGCAGGCAGTTTTTATTTTGCACAAACCACCTTTAGTCCCTTAAGTTTCCATAAGTGCATATTTAGCCCGAAATTCAATTTTTGATGCATTTTTTGATAAAGGACTTCTGTCCAAAATAAAAAATTTCGAAGCTGAAAACTACCAGGGGCTGCCGCCCCTTGGACCCTGCTCCCAGGAGCACTGCCCCCGGACCCCCGCCAAGGGGGCGCTGCCCCCTTGGATCCCCTGTTAGCCCCGATGACATTAAAATAAGCGTGCACTCTTATTTGAACGTCACACGCAATCTAAAATTACACTAAAATATCCAACATACCTCCCCTATTTTAGTGTAATCAAGAATTACCTAACTTGTTCACAGCAATCAAAACAAACTAATGCATAAAATGAAATGTCGTGACGATTGAATTTCATATAGTATATTGCACATTCCAAATATTCGAATTTAAGGGTGTCTCTAAGGATTGAACCCTTAATATCCATACTGAATACATGAAGATAATATACACATTAGTTTACATACATAGATCTAACTTGACACTATCTTTTACTAGCCTATGTCCCTATCCTTCATAAACATATCAAAGCCAAGTTCAAGCTTCTTGAAGCAGCTAAACTTCATGCTCATATAGGTAGCTCTTTTACTCTTGCACCTGCAAATGCAATTTTTCAAAAAAGCTATTAAGAAGATATACCTCAACCTTACTTAACTTGCAGATCTAAACACATACCTTTGGGATAATTTTAATGTTGTGTTCCAAACTCTAGATGTTAAGCTTTCCACATTGAATTCTGCACCTAACGTCATATTAGGTGGGAATTGGGTATCTTAACATGAGAGTTTTCAGATGGACTTTAACCCTAATCCCACAGCTGATCCTTTCACGAGATCTCTAGTTAACCCTTTGGTTAAGTGATCAGCTAAGTTATGTTGAGTTCTCACATACTCAACCGAAATCGCACCATGCATAATGAGCTCACGAACCATGCTATGTCTCACACCTAAGTGTCTTGACTGGCCATTATACACTTGACTATACGCCTTAGCCAGTGTAGCTTCACTATCACACCTTATAGAATGGTAGCCATTGGTTTTGGCCATAATGGAATCTCATAAATCAAGTTTCTTAGACACTCAGCTTCTTTGCCAGCTGCGGCTAATGCTACAAACTCAGACTCCATTGTTGAATCAGTTATGCAAGTCTGCTTCTTTGAAGTCCAAGAAATGGCACCTCCCCCAAGTAGGAATACCCAACCACTTGTGGAAGAATGATCTTCCTTATTGTTTATCCAACTTGCATCTGAATATCCTTCAATCACCGAAGGAAATCCAATGTAAGTTAGACCATAATCCATGGTTCCTTTCAAGTATTTGAATACTCGACCTAGTGCTTGCCAGTGATGAGTACTAGGATTACTAGTAATCCTACTAAGTTTTCCAACAGCATATACATAAGTGATCCAATCGCTCTTGAGTACTCAAGTGGAGATACTGCAATGCCTTTATTAGGTAATAGCTTCAGACTAGGATCAACAGGAGTACTTGCGAGAGAACAATCCTTGAATTTGAACTTGTTCAAGATCTTCTCAATATAGTGTGATTGAGAGATTGAAATGCCCATGTTCTCACGTTTGATTTTAATACCTAAAATCACCTCAGCCTCCCCCATATCTTTCATAGCAAACATAGATGATAAAATTCTTTTGTTCTATTGACTTGATCTTGGTTAGTGCCAAAAATCAACATATCATCTACATACAAAAAGATCAAGACTCCGTTTCCAGAAGCATCAAACTTGCTATAAACACATTTATCTGCTTGGTTTAAAGCAAAACCATTAGACAATACAATCTCATCAAACGTTTGATGCCTGTTTGGGTGCTTGCTTCAAACCATAAAGAGATTTAATTAGTTTACACACCTTGTTTTCACTTCCAGGCATAACAAACCCTTCTGGCTGTTTCATGTAAATCTCCTCATCTAATTCACCATTTAGAAATACAGTTTTCACATCCATTTGGTGAATTACAAGATTATGTATAGCAGCAAGTGCTAATAATAATCTAATGGTGGATATCCTTGCTACAGGAGCATATGTATCAAAGAAGTCAATACCCTCCTTTTATCTAAACCATTGGATTACTAATCTGGCTTTGAACTTATCAAGAGTACCATCCACCTTCATCTTCCTCTTGAAGATCCATTTACTTCCCAATGGTTTACAACCAGGAGGTAAATCCACCAATTTCCAAGTGTTATTTTGCAAAATAGAGTCCATTTCATCTTGGATGGCTTCTTTCCAAAATGAAACATCCCTTGAAGTCATTGCTTCACTATATGTCTTTGGATCCTCATCAACATTGAAACAATATTGATATTGAAAATTAATATCAATCCTAGATCCTTCAACTAAGTACAGTTGAAAATCGTCACCATAAGACTTGGCCTTTCTTTCTCTTGAGCTCCTTCTTGGTTCAGTGCTAGTTGAAGGTATAATTTCTTTTCCACTAGAAATCTGGAGAGAAGGATTCATATCCTTTGGCCTAGGTATAGATGTGAATCTTTCTTCATCATATTCTACATTTCCACTTCTTGCCTCAATAACCGTATGTACTGAAACGTGGTCATTTGGTTCTATTACATAGAACCCGTGAGCAAATGAGTGCTCAGCATATCCAATGAAAATGCATTCTATTCCTTTTTCCCCTAAGTTTCTTATCTTAGGATCATTGAGCCTAACCACGACTCTAGAACCCCAAAATCTTAGTTTTTGCAACTCATGTGGCTTTTTATACCAAAGCTCAAAAGGGGTTGTTTTGTTCCTTTTATTAGGAACCCGGTTTAACAAATAACAGGCTGTCAACATAGCCTCTCCCCAAAACCCATTATTTAAACCCGAATGGGACAGCATGGTATTAACCATCTCTTTTAGCGTCCTATTCTTCCTTTCCGCCACACCATTTTATTCCGGTGTGTAAGGAGCTATGGTAAGGTGTATTATTCCAGTTGATTGGAAATATTCCAGATCAAAATACTCACCACCTCTATCCGTATGTAGGGTTTTGATCAATTCACTTTGATGAAGCTCTACTTCTTGTTTATAGATTTTAAACTTTTCCAAAGCTTCATCTTTTGCATGTAACAAGTAAACGTAACAGAACCTAGTAGCATCATCTATAAAGGTTACAACATACTTCTTGTTACCTAATGATGGTGTAGCATGAAAATCACATAGATCACTATGTATCAAATCTAACAATTTACTTTCTCTAGTAACATGTTGTAAGAATGGTTTTCTAGTTATTTTATTCAACTTGCAGATATGGCACTTTTCATTTGTTAAATTAACTGCCGGAATTAAGCTCATCTTAGACATTTCCATAAGTCGTTTATAATGTACATGTCCTAATCTAGCATGCTATAATTCAGATTTTGACGAATTTACACTAGATGACGAATCAATCATACAAACAGAATTATCACTAAACGGCACTTCTAGATTTAACATAATCATACCATTACATAAATAACCAAATCCGATATAAGAACCATGTCTTGACAAGATATACTTGTCACATTCTAACACTTGTTTGTACCCGCAACTATTTAATACGATACCGGATAACAAGTTTTTCCGAATGCCGGGTACATACAATACATTACTTAAACTTAGAGTTTTTCCAGAAGTAAATACTAGTACTACACTTCCAATTCCGTGGATTGGCTCGGTTGCAACATTTCCCATCTTTAAAACAGATCCATCTTCAATTAATGTAAGGTCCTTGAACCATCTTTGATCCTTACATACGTGACTTATTGCTCCCGAGTAATACCACCAAGCAACATAATCATCCTGCACATAAAATGCTTCAGAAATTAGTGAAACATAATTCACATCCGAATTATAGTTAAAGTTTAATTTCTGACCTTGTTGCTTTGGATCCTTAGAGGATCCACCAGTGCCAGCTTCATTCTTGGCTTTACCAACACGACAATCTCTCTTGAAGTGTCCTGGTTTACCACACTTCCAACAGCCTTGATCATTGGTCTGTTTTGCATACTTCACAGCCTTGTTCTTCTTGTTAAACCCACTTTGATACTTTCTTTTGTTGTTTCCCTTGTTAGAATTTTTGAGACTAGGACCACTTTCTTCCACCATGTTAACAGAAGACCCACCAACGTGTTTGTCTTTGTTAATATTTTCCATGGCGCGACAAGACTCCTCAATTCGAAAACAACTTCCAAGTTCAACCAGATTCATTTCCTCCTTCTTATGTTTTAAAGTATGTTTAAAATCTTTCCATGAAGGAGGAAGTTTATCAATGATAGATGAAACAGAAATAGCTTTATCCATCTTTAAACCATGTTGTTCGAATTGACCCAGAATTCTTAGACATTCATTGTATTGTTCCATGATGGGTCTACCATCAACCATTTTATAATTCATAAAATCACTAACTAAGAATTTCTTACTAGATGTGTCTTCATCCATGTATTTGGCCTCTAGTAATTCCCACAGTTCTTTTACAGATTCAACATTTTGATAAATATAAAAAAGAGAGTCACACATACCATTCAGAATATGCCCACGACAGATGTAATCAGCATTCAACCACTTTCCACGCTTCCTAGTTTGTTCCAGCGGTTCATCCACCACTTCCTCGGCATCGGGATACTCAGAACGTACACCACTTTCAAAGTCGTCAACAGAAAATGCATATTCTTTTGCCAGCGACGAAAGTCTTGCCCTTCAAACTTGTCCAATTTTGCAAATTTGTTCGTCATAGCCTTCGAAGATTCACCACCGCTTGTCATCTTCACTGAAATTGTTTGATCTTTGTTGGGAATAATTCAAAATTGCTTGGATAAATCTGAAGTCGTGTAATCACTATCAGATCAAACAATTGGAGTGGCTACCAATCTTTGATCAGATAAAATCAGAAAAATTCTAGATTTTTGTATGGCAATTTTTGATTGAGAGTCAATAATCAAATTTTGATTATTTTGGCAGTTTTCATTGGGAGCGTATATGCAGTTTTCATAAACTGCAGGCAGTTTTTATTTTGCACAAACCACCTTTAGTCCCTTAAGTTTCCATAAGTGCATATTTAGCCCGAAATTCAATTTCGGATGCATTTTTGATAAAGGACTTTTGTCCAAAATAAAAAATTTCCAAGCTGAAAACTGCCAGGGGCTCTGCCCCTTGGACCCCGCCAGGGGCTGCCGCGCCATGGACCCTGCTCCCAGGAGCGCTGCCCCCAGACCCCGCCAAGGGGGCGCTACCCCCTTGGATCCCCCGTTAGTCCCGATGACATTAAAATAAGCGTGCACTCTTATTTGAACGTCACACGCAATCTCAAATTACACTAAAATATCCAACACCGGTTGTCTAAGATATGTCGTTTCATGCAAGTCACCATGAAGCATTTTGTATATCAGTTGTATTGTCTAAGAGACCACTGATTTGTAATTGCAAGAGATAGAACAACCTAAATTGTTGAACCCTTGATGACATGACTAAAGGTTTCTTGAAAATCAACACGCGACCTTTGATTGAAGCCTTTAGCAATTGTAACAAACTTAAACTGCACTTAACAGACTCGCACTCAGATCTGAATGAATAAAAACACAGGTTCAAAAAAGTGAAAAGCTTGAACATTGTAGACACTAAAAATATATCTGATTAACTCAATTATCTCAATTTACAACTTACAATATACCTACTATATAGGAAAGGAAATACACTAGTACTACTTGGCCACTTGCATGACAACCTGAATTTTAGAAACTATAATCTTATCTCTTCAGCCAACTTGTAAGCCCATATCTTTTTTAATACTCTATATTATCTTACAGCGACCAAGCGGGCTTTTTAACGAATTACCTTGCCATTTTGATCTGTTTTTAATTTGTAAATCCACTTCGAATCAATAATGTTAGTGTTTTTAACATAAGGAACAGGAGACCATGTGCCATTCTTAACAAGAGCATCAAACTCTTCGGCCATAATTTGACGCCATCAGGTGACAGGGCCGTCTCGGAAAATGTTAAAAAGATTTTGGGCCCTGTGCGAGAATAAAAAACAGGGGCCCTAACCAGGGCTTTTTTTGCAGTAAACAAGGAAATAGCGAGAAACAAAGCAAGCCGACAAAACAAAAAATGTCTACCACGTACACTTGAACCCAACACCTGAATTTTAGAAGTCGAGTCGGCAACCGGTTGATCTATGGTTGGTGCCGACATAGCCATTTAATTCACATTTATCTACTTTACAAATACGATCTTACTTGAACTTGTACAGTTCTTTATTTGATCTAGAATTACAATTATTAATTAAAAGCAATGATCAACAAAAAAAATAAGAAAATAAAAACGTTGATAGATCAGTTGACTAATCCAAGAACATAACATATTATTTATTTAATTTAATTTGTTATAATTAATTCCTAATATGAAATGCATAAGTGAAGGGTTATTTTAAACTCAACTAGCTTAAAAGATTAATTTGTACGCCTATTTTAGTTAAAGGGGGTTAGAATTAAAATTGATATTAAATGTTTAAGACCCCACACACTTGCAACATTTACAATTTCATTAAATACACCAAGTTCATTGGAACTTGCAAAGGAGCCTATAAAAATCCCAAAAAATACACAAAACAGACTCGAACGTGATACCATTTGGTTAGAAACAAGGTGCCTTTCCACTAGATTATAATTATTTTTTGTATATGGCTTCATTTCTAATTGTATTTATGGGTTCTCTCCAGATTTTTTATATTTATATTTTTTAAAAACGTACGGGCCCTTCTATGTTTTTGACCTTGACTCGGCGCCCACCCGCACAGGCTTAGGGCAGGCCCTGTCTGTGACTTGTCAGCGATGGTAAATGAGGTGGGTTCAAGACAAGGAAGATGGACCGGTGGAAGTGTGATAAGAGGAAGGAGTGAAGCGATTTGGAGGTTTAGGATTTTGGCGAAGATTTGCTAGACGAGAACGGGTTGAGGGAGCAGTTTGGGTTGTTTCTATTTGGTCTGCTTGGGAGGGTTCAGTTGTTTGGGCCGGTTCGGTTAGGAAATGCTTTAGGTTGGGTTGGTTCAAAATGGGGTGGTGGTGTTGGTGAATGGGGTTGTGAAGGTGATGTGTGTGAGTCGGTTTAAGGAGCGGGTGTAGGAGTGGGCAAAGTAGGTGAGGGAAAAGAGGAAAAGTAAGGATTTGGTTGAGTGGGATGGGCTGAGGTAGGAGTAAAGGGAAGACTTGTTCATTGAATCGAACATGGCGTGCAATGTACACGCGTTGGATGTACAGATCCAGAGATCTAGACACTGATACCAATGATGTATAGGACTATATCCTAGAATAACACACGAAGTAGACCGAATATCCAATTTTATGATGATTATATGGCCTTAGGTAAGGAAAGCATTGGCAACCAAAAACACGAAAAAAGGAGCAATTGGGTGGTCGTTTAAAGATGAGCTCAAAAGGTGATTTGTTCGAAGAAATACGAGATGTAAGCGGTTTACCAAGTAAAGAACTTTCAAAATCAAAGCTCCAAAAACGACAAGTGTGTTAGATTGATCAAGAAGTGTAAGACATGTTTCTACAAATGACAATAACGATGCTCTACAATCCACTTTTGTTCACTCATATGTGGACAAGAGCGTCGATACCTAGAGACGAGAAAAATAGGGCAAGATTCCAAAATTCTCCACCCCAATTAGTTTGTACATCTTTAAGATTTGTATTGAACTGCCTTTGAGTCATTGTTACAAAAGATTTAAAGGTGATGTAAACATCTGAATTATTTGCTAATGGACAAAACCACTTATTTCGAGTATGGTGATCAGTGCATCACATAAAGAACATGTGCCCATCAAAAGATAATTAAGGCGCATGACCCCAAACATCACAATAAACCAAATCTGTGTTGGTAATTTACGGACTTCAAGTCACAAATTGGTGGACTTAGGGGACCAAATTTGACAAGTAGGTTAAACTTGTTAAGTTTCCTAATTACATTATAACTAATATGGTAGTGTCTTGGCCACCAAGTGAGGGTTGGCCTATATAAAACCAAGTTAGGGTTAAACATTATTATTCTAAAGAAGCCGCCATCTGAAGAAGCCGTTGTTGCCCCAGTGTTTTCCAATTGAACCAAAACCGAGTTCGATCATAATTGTGGCCGCCGCTCGTGTTCTCATCAACGGGTGGTTCTTTGCAATTGAACAAGAAAAGGAGTTTCTGTTCGTTTTGTTTCCATTTGGTTTTGGAATTAAAACCAAAGGTGAAAGGTTCTCATGATCATGGAGGGTTGTTGAAGAATTAATAAATGTGACAACACAAAAGTCAAAAAAGAGCAAGGGGGTTCTACACCATTAACTTACAAGAGACGAGGTAAGCTTGCGGACAGGGATAGACCAACACCGGTTGTGGTTAAGGATCAGAGTACCACAACTTTAAAATGTCTAATGTTAACATAAACTAATTATTACAAAATTTGGGTGATTCATATCAAGGCGATATTCAAAGTTCATGGAATGCTGCAGGCTTTAGAACCAGGCGAAAAAGAGGTAGAGACCAAAAAGGATGACATGGTAGTTGCACATCTACTTCAGGCAATACCCGAAGAGCTCGTGTTTCAAGTAGTTCAGTTTTAGACTGAAAAGGAAATCTGGTTAGCATTGAAGACACACTCTGTTTGGGTTGAACAGATTCGAGAGGCAAAGATTGAACAACTGAGATAGAGTTTGAATCTTTAAAGATGAAAGAAATAAAGACGATTGATTTTTTTTGCAAGTAGGATAAGTCAGTTGGTTACCAAAGAAGTTAGTTTAGGAACCACCTACCAAGACGAAAAGCTTAGAGAAAATTGTTAGGCTCTGTTCCAGGGAAGTGTGTTCCAATTTTAGCTTCAATTCAACAAATCGCAAATTTGAAGGACGTGACGTTTCAAGAATCAATTGGTAGACTCAAGACATTCAAAGACATGATTAAGAGTATCGGGTCTTTAGTAGAAAATCAAGGTAATCTAATGTTCGCCAATGGTGAATCTTCCTTGAATTACAAACCCTATGACAATACATGGGGGTGTGGGTGAGGCGGTTCAAGTTACCGAGGTAGACGTCAAGACCGGGATGATGAGGACCAAGATGGAAGTCAAAGCTGAGATGGTCAAGATCATGGGTCAAAAAAATGGGTCAATTGAGAACTAATGATTGTCAAAAGGGAAGAAAGGATAGATCACAGGTTCAGTGTTACAATTGTGATAAATTTAGGCACTTCGCGTTAGGGTGTCCAGATCGTATGAAGAAACAGGAAGAAGCTACCTTTGCTAAACTGATGATTTTGATCCATCATTGTTTATGATGTGATGTGATCAAGAGACAAGACGGTTTTCTAAATGAATAATGGTTGATTCCAAAGCGTTTTGAAACTGAGCCAATAGATAAAGACACTTGGTATCTCGACAATGGAGCATCAAATCTCACATATGGGTAATGGAGCTTATTTCTATGAACATAATGAACGTGTCACGGGAAAGTTGAAATTCGGAGATGGATCTTGTATTAAAGATATACGGGGAAAAAGATCGGTATTACTTGAAGGAAAAACACTGGAGAAGAGCCCGTTGACCGGTGTTTACTTCATACTGAGTTTGCAAAAGTAATACCATAAGTCTTGGTCATTCAGTGGAAGGTGGATGTGACATTCACATGAACGTGATTTGCTAACCATTCATTATGATATGGGTATGCTTATGCTAGAGATGACAAGAACCAAAAATCGTTTGTACAGATCGGCCTCAAGATAGCAACTCCCAGTACACAAGCTAGCATGATTGGAATAGAGAATTTTGCGGGTGGGGGTCTACAAAGAGTTGAATTGAAAGATGATACACCATGTACGAGTCAGAATTTTCTCAAAGATCCAAGTTTAATGAAGAAACCCAATATTTAAAGTCCAAAGAAAGATGTTCAAGAATTCAAAGAAAATGTCAAACAAAGGATTCAAACCTAAGGAAGTACGTGTAATGATCCAAGAAAGCTAGTGTTTGCACAAGATCACAACCGGATCAATGGTGGTGCGAGATCTTTCTGACCAAAGGACAAGCCAAGTATAAGGTCACAAGAATGTTCGAGCTTAGAAGGAGCTGAAAAGCACAGCCAAGAGAACTTCCAAGAGAATCAAGGCAATGAAGGCGTGTTTGGAGTTGAAGGCATACCTAGTTTGATTCCGAAATTACGAGGGTGATTGTTGGTAATTTACGGACGTTAAGTCACAAGTCGGTGAACTTGGGAGATCAAATTTGACAAGTAGGTTAAACTGGTTAAGTTTCCTAATTACATTATAACTAATATAGAAATGTCTTGGCCACCTAGTTAGGGTTAGCCTATATAAACCAAGTTAGGGTCAGGGATTATTTAGACTAGAGAGAACCAAGATACGGTTTGAGAGTTAATGTAATCAAGTTTTTAAGTTATATTTCTTGGTTATAATAAAAGTTCTTAGAGAATTATTCCACTCATTCTTGTTATAGATTCTTGGACTTGAATCTAAAATGTTATCGCTGTGAAATTAGAATTGTTCAAAGATAATTTCGAGTATCTACCCTGTTGATAAGAAAACATAAAGTAGGAAACAATTTGTTCGAAACCGGTAAAGGAAAACTAGAAACAATAGACCGAAAAACACTAGCATGTATATGTCCAAGACGCTGATGCCAGATTGTTGAGGATGCTTTAGTGGCTATAAAGGTAACGTGGAAGTGACTTCAATTGAGGGAGACGAACTGAATAGAGATCACCATCACTTGGACCCATGAGTAGGATAACACGTGTAGAGTCCTTCACAACACAAAGGAAGAATGAAATTAAAAAAAAACATTATTACCGGTGCAAAATTGTTGGACAGAAAGAAGATTTTTCTTAATGTCCAGTACATAAATATTAGATAGTTTGAAAATTTGTTGGTGAATAAATTTTGGAAGAACCAATATGAAAAATGGGTAAGGGATTACCGTCACCAACTTGGAGTTAGTCGTTACCATAATATGCATCCGAGTTATCCAAATTTGTTATGTCTGGTGTGACATGGCTATTAGACCCTGTGTCTGTGTCAGGATTCCAAGTAGAGTTGGGGCCAGATGATCTGCTTTCAGAGTAGTGTGCATAGTTGCCTTGGGATGGTGTATTAGCAGGAGAGGAGCCAGAATGATTTGGGCATTAGGATGGGATATGCCCTTTGCCTCAACGGTTGCAACGACCGTACACGATATTTTGAGTAGAAGCCCATGCAAACTATGGCTGTCGGATTTGATTTCCTCCGGCTCCCAAGTGTCTTCATGGTTTCGGTTATAATTAGCGCACGATCCACCATGTGAGTTGCCACGTCAATTACCACGATAGTTGATCAATGGATGCTTGGCAAAGAAGGCCTTAGGTTGTGGGTTTGGGGAGGCAATAGGGTGTAGTTGGTACCCGAGTTGAGATGCCAATTGTTGCAAGGTTTGCACCTAAGATAATTGAAGTGCATTAGGCTTAGATGTGAGGTTGGAAGTGGAGGTTATAAACACCTGAGGGGCTGATCGGTTTGTATGGTTTAGCATATAGTTATCGTCAGTTAGAAGACCATGCAATTCATTGAAGACAACCAGAGGAGGAGACCGAGTAAGCAGGTTTGTTTCCAGACCATTATATTCCTCTCTAAGGCTGTAAAGAACCAACATAACCAAGTTTTTATCCTTAAAGGGTTCGCTAATATTTGCTAGGGCTGTGGCGTATTCTTGTGCACGAGTGAGGTAGGCTATTGGAGTTTCATCACCCTGCATCTCTATTTTTAAAAGTTGAGATTCAAGTGTGTATTCACGAGAAGAGTTTGCTATTGCATATGCTCTTTCAAGGTAGAACCAAATATCTCTGAAAGGAATACCTTGAACGTGTTGAAAGGATGCTTCAAAGATGGTTTAGATGAGGATCATTCGGACATGCACATCATTATAAATCCGATGAAGATAACTACGATTATCCATGGATAGTGTGTTAGTGGTGGCTGTGGTTTTTGGTAGTGGGCATGGGATGGTTCCATTAATGTATCCATACAAGCCATTGGTGATCAAGAACGGTTGGATCATGGTTCAATAGCCATATTAAATAGTTATATTAATACAGAGAAAAGCCTAAAATCCTGCTTTTTTTTTCGAAAACTTAGTGATGTATTCGATATTCAAAGAAAGGGGTACAAACAAACTACTGCAACTACTCCCTATTTATAATAAACAAACAATATAAAACGCTAGATAATCCCACTAATTGCTGAATTTTAGAGCTACTCCAACAATTCTCAACTCACACAATCTGTTGCGACAAAACCGGTCAACATTGACCAAGTTATATTAATCAGAATATTCCACATGATATTCTCCTCCGTGCAGTTCTAAATCCCACGTAAACCATTGGAGTTTTAACTTATTTCATGCAACTAATTAGTTTAACCAACTTCTAATTTCCGTTAGCTACTGAGCCATTTGAGCCGTGACACGATCACGCGCCAACCCGTGACCCGCAAACAAACCGAATAACCCAACACTATTTATATAAAAAAGGTTGATATCCCACTATTTTCATAAAGTCACGCCATGGAGCCGCAAACAATCAGGTTGCGAGATAGGGTCCCTCCGCTAACACTCACCTTTTAGCATTTCTACAAGAGCTTTTCTTTGATATATATCCTTTATATAGTTGGATTGTGCTCCCTTTACACTATTTTTTTTCTTGAATTGCCCTTGACTATTGTTTTTATCTTCTTAATTTTTCAGATTTTTGGGTTCCAACAAAAGATAGACCTCTGAATGGAAATGGACACGGTGTGTCTGCAGGGATTGTGTCTGGAATTGTGGTTGGAACACTTTGCCTTTTCATCTTAATTTTTGGAGCTTTATGGTGGCGGGTTATTTAACATGCAGAAATGCTACAAAACTAGGTAATTAAGTATACAAAGATGTATAAAAGAATAATGTTTAATATATTATAATTGATGTCAGATTCTCTTTTAACTTCTAATTTTAGTGTATTTCGTAGCCATGGCATAAAACACACTTCTAAAAAGAACAAAAAACTAAACTAGTCAACCTATTGTGCTAAACGTGTTTGTAGGCTTGACTTGAAACTGACCCGAACCTGTTTAGTCTAATCCCAAACCCACAAATTTTATGTTAGATTCCTGTCATGTCAGGATTTTACATGATTTGTTAGATTTGTGGTTCAGCAGGGCTGAATGGGCTTACTAGTTCTTTTACATTGAGGCAAATTAAAGATGCAACAAATAATTTTGATGTTGCTAATAAGATTGGACAAGGTGGTTTTGGCTCCGTTTACAAGGTAGCTAGTACTTAATCTATCAATTACATAATATTATACATGTTTTTAAGTATGTTGGGTAATATTGTCTTTTTTATGAAGGGAGCATTGCCAAATGGCACCTTAATAGCAGTAAAGCAGCTTTCCTCTAAATCAAAGCAAGGAAATAGGGAGTTCTTGAACGAATTAGGCGTGATTTCTGCTTTGCAACACCCGCATCTTGTGAAGCTGTATGGATGTTGTACTGAAGGTAACCAGTTGTTGCTTGCATATGAATACATGGATAATAACAGTCTCGCCCATGCTTTATTTGGTAATTTTGATACACCTTTTCTCCATTTAACAAGTTAAAACTTGTCGTTTTCTACTAGGTCGGGCTAGGTTGTCCCGATTCCTAAAACACTTTGATTAAGAATACACTTTCTGTCAGTTTTGAGCTGTTCCAGCTGTTTCTTTTTTAATTAATTGTTTTGCTTTTCTTTTTTTTCAACCTGGATCTTATGGATTTACTTATTAATTTTAATTGTTTTTGACCTTATGGATTGAAGGGCCTAAAGAATGTCAGTTGGAACTTGATTGGGCAACAAGATACAGGATATGCATTGGTATAGCAAAAGGTCTTGCTTTTCTCCATGAAGAATCAAGATTAAAGATTGTGCACAGAGACATTAAAGCAACTAATGTGCTGCTTGATAGGACTTTGAATGCCAAAATTTCTGATTTTGGTTTAGCTAAGCTTGATGAAGAAGATAACACCCATATAAGCACCCGTGTTGCTGGCACTTAGTAAGTCATAGAGACTCGAGTATCCACCATTTTTTATTAATTTATTGCATTTACAAACCCTTATTGTAACCATCAGGCTTTGTAAAAATAATTTTCATTTTTAATTTTTCAGTGGATATATTGCTCCCGAATATGTGTTGCTGGCACTTAGTAAGTCATAGAGACTCGAGTATCCACCATTTTTTATTAATTTATTGCATTTACAAACCCTTATTGTAACAATCAGGCTTTGTAAAAATAATTTTCATTTTTAAATTTTCAGTGGATATATTGCTCCCGAATATGCAAGGCGCGGTTATCTCACAGATAAAGCAGACGTCTATAGCTATGGAATTGTTCTCTTAGAGACCGTGAGCGGGACCCGTAACATTGCTGATAGGGAAAGGGAAGATGATTTTGGTTCTTCTTGATTGGGTAACTAACTTTGTAAATAATAAGTCAGTTAAATAAGATTCTTAAAACAGTAATCTTCAAATACTAATAATTAAGATCTTTTAATAAATATATTTAGGGGGTTTGAAGTTTGAACTTTTTTTAGTAATGATGAATGTAGTGTATTTAAAAAAAAAGTATTTGCAAATGGGTGTCATTTATTCTGTAAAAATAGTTTATCCGAGGATTCTCTGCATTGGGACTCCCATAAAGTTTTTTCTTTCAGTTTTCACTTTTTTATAAAACTTAGTTTATTTTACTATAATTTGTAATATTTGATATAATCTAAAGTTTGGTTTTTCTATAGGTTTCGGTACATATTTTTTTGTAAACAGGATTGTATATGAATAATATTTTTTTATATTGTGAGAGCAATAAATACATTATTTTGGATACGACTCGGGTAATTTTAATAAAATTTATATCAGTATACAGATTTTTATCAGTATTAAACGTTACAGGTTATTATGCGATTCAAGAGAAAATCTTTGGTTCCCAAACACGGATACCCTGTTTTTACAAGAAAAACCACCTATTTTTTTCTTATAAAAAACTCCATTTGAAACCACATTAGGTGACTTTTAAACCATCGCATAACCCTTTTTATGCATTTGTCCGTCATACTCAATATTTTTATTATTCCCCTTGTTTCTTTATTTCAGGCCATATATTTGAAAACCAAGGGTAATTTGATTGAGTTAGTTGACCCATTCAAATACGACATCCAAGAGATGATGGTTGTTATAAATCTAGCCATAATGTGCACAACAATCTCTCCAACCAATAGGCCAACAATGTCATCAGTGGTTAGCATGCTCGAAGGGAGCATAGTTCCTCAAGAATTTGCTTTTGAACAAAGTGTCTCAGTGACTGAATTAGACCATCACAAAATGATGGAGCAACTTGAGGATGCGAACTAGAGCCAGATCACAAAAATGTCTATCCCGTGCACCAATTACTCAAAATCTGTTGTTGATTTGTATCCAGTTGACGCTTTTAGTGACTATCTGCAAAACTGATCCAACGTTACATATAAATAATTATCTAAATGGTTTTAGTTTAAATGTTTACCTCTATAGAAGGATCGATAGAGTACAGTAGACCATAAGTTTTTTTTTCTTTTTTTTCTTTGCATGACGTGTCTTGGATCGCAATTATCTTATATTTGGTTTTTCTTATTGTAACGCTAATTTTTAGTTTTCCGGTGACTATGATCATGTTTGCATAATATTTTCTTTTATAGTTGAAATATATTGCAGTTTTGACATATTCTATCCACATTCTGCTTGTAAGTTGTAACTACTACGTTAGATTCTAAGGCTTACCCACCCCAAACAACGGTCCGATTACATCCCATTTTTTATGCAGATAATGTCATCATCATGAGGGAATGGTTGACAATAAACTCCCTCAACTTGGCAAGGATGTTTGGTTATCTGCTCGGATAACACTATGGAATCGTGTAACATTCTACAATGCCAAAGAGGTACCTTTTCATTCATATACCTTGGATCGCGAGTACGTGCTAACAGCAACCATGCTAGACACGAAAAACCTGTAATTGAATTATATGAAGCCAAAGTCTTATAACGGAAAGCGAAAACAGAGAACTATGGAATTATACAAAGCCAAAGTCTCATAAGCGGTCAATCAGACAACTAGATGTACAATATGCCTTCCTTCATAGTGATTTACATTTACAGGAAACTGTTTATATGAAACAACCTCTGGCTTCGTAAATCGTAGCAAACCGGATCATGTTTGTCTTCTTCATAAGTCTTTGTATGGACTTAAACAAACACCTCGGGCATGGTTTACTAGACTATCCACTGTTCTCAATAGCTTGGTTTTACTGGTTGCAAAATAGATATTCTCAACTTACGAGGTACATTTGTCTATGTTTATTTGTCTTGATCTATCCGCACCTCCCTAATTACTAATTATACCCCCTCTTGTGAGGGGAAAAAGACTGGTCCCACACAGGCCCCATCGGTAAGTATGTGAGAGGATGGGGATATATTGAGTAACTCGACGGAGTGTATTCAGTTGCACCCATCTTATTTAAGTTGATGACATAATAATTGTAATAATAATAATTAATGCCCCTCTTTCAATTACTAAAAATATAACATGCAAATAAATAATACCTTATTAACAAATTAAAAATCTAATAGTAATAATGATAATTATAATATAATACTTATATTATTACAACCCTTGCAAATGGGATACTTGCAAAATGTTAATACGAAAAGTTGTCAAGCAATTATATAAGAATTGGGTGAAAAAGAATTTCCTTTAATAAAATATTTGTCTACATGAATTATTTCTCTGCAAACATTTGAATATTTCATCAACGAAAACCTTCTTTTCATCTCTATAAACTAAACTGAGAGCTTTTCTCTTGCAAAACCACTCTCAAACTTCTTCACACACTATCTTATTTTCTAACAGTTCTACTAAGAAAACCCGGTTCAAGCAAATCATAACCGAAACCGAATACCATACCGACACCACTTTTCATTCACCACCATCCTACTAAGCCACTCGAAGCTGTAACCACAATTTGTACCATCCAAAAACATTTTCGATACAGAAAAACGAGTTCAACGATTCTTACGTATTTTCCGACAACGTCTCTCGCAATCGAAACACACGATTTTGACCAAGGTAATCTAGAATGAAAATGGAATAAAGAATTGAATATCTGAATGTTAGTTTTAGATAAAAATATGATGTAGAAGAAGATAAACACCGGGTACATAATAAACTTATTTGTTCACAAGGGCTTAGGTTGCCTAGTTGGTTAAGATTCTCGTTTACAACCCAAAGGTTATGAGTTCGAATCATACTTTTCTGATACAATGCATGCATCAGATCTTGGTGACGGAGTTTTATTTTGTTTTTTCAGCTAAATCATTACGCATTCAATGTAAATTCATTACGTGATTACACATTTAATATGATTTGTTATAACTAATGTTAATACAATTATGCTTATTACATGATTACACATTCAATAATTAGAAATTGATTGTTTATGCTTTGTTACGTGGTTAAATCTCTAATATATGACATTATGTTGCTATTATAGATTGGTTTGGCTAATGTTTTTTATATAATTTATCTTTAATAGGTGATTATACCTGAACTATCAGGTATCCCATATTAAATATTATGTATTACATGTTTTGTTTATACGTAATTACGTAATCACTCAGTAGGGTTTCACATAAATACATAATGAAATCACGTAATCACGAATGGGTATTTAAAATCATTTAGTCATATAATAATACATGGTCAACTATTATTACGTAATTACGTAATCACTTAGTGGTGTTTCACATAAAACACTATAATTAAATTAAGTAATCACGTAATGGGTATTCAAAATCATGTAGTCACTTACTAGTATTCAAAATCACGTAATGGGTATTTAAAATCCTGCAAATTTTTTTAAGAAAAATATAGCAATAGACTGCTCGAATTAAAGAGAATGAAATGCTCGTTAATACGGTGTAATTTTATAAAAACAAATATTAACGTATAAAAGTGTTATGCTGTTTGAAAATCAAGGGGGAAGTGGGTTTACGAGTCAACAATATTGGATTTTCCTATTTTACCTTTTTCTGCACTTGTTCCCTTGTTTTTAGTTATGCGAATTCTATATTTGGGGACCACTTAATCTCAACCATTGATCTTGCAAATTAAGGGCCAGACTTCTCTTCTACACTTCGTACACATCTTTCCTCTTGTACAATAACCTTTCTCATATTAATAATATCAACTGCTAATTATTTCAAAAATAAATAAATAAAAATAAGGGGAATTGGCCTGTAATAATCTCAACTAGAGGTTATTGGCCATTGACAGTCCTACCTTTGAATATCCTCCCCCACCAGTCCCACTTTTCACCTGTTTTTCCTCCACTGGTCACCGGTTAAAAAAACTTAACAGGGTTAAGTTTTTTTTCTAAATGACAAACAGTTTTTTAGGGTTTTAGATCAGAACAACGATACTAGTACATTGATGTAAAAGTTACCTCGAAATGGTGCTCCAAACAATGAAAACGGCGCTTCAATTCGGGTGTTTAAATTTCCAATTAACAAAAATCAAGTCATTTGGAGCACCGTTTCGAGGTAAGTTTTAAATCAATAGACTCCTTTCGTCGTTCTGATCAAAAGCCTTAAAAAATCCGTTTGTAATTTGGAAAAAAGCTTAACTCCGTTAATTTTTTTAATGGGGGACGATGTAGGAAAAATTGGTGAAATGTGGGACTGGTGGGGAATATTTAAAGATGGGACTGTCAATGGCTAATAACCTCTAGTTGGGATTATTACAGTCCAATTCCTCCAAAAAATGAAAACGTTTGCGAAAACATTTATGTCACTATCATCAAAGGCTCTATTTAAGATTTTTTGTATTATATTTCTTGTTAGTCCTTTCTAGAGTTGTCGGAAAATATCATTTTACAACTCCATCACAAATTATCATTACTTATACTATACCCTTCGAGCTCGTACTTAATCTCTCTCGGGGGAATGTTTTTTTGAAATCACTTGTGGTAATACTTGTTGAAATTTATTATGTCAAGGCTAAAATATCTCACATATAGTGGCAACGTGGAATTAATGGTGCAATGTTGTCTCGTAATCAGTCACGGGCTCATGATTTTTTTTCCAGCGTTCCTTTTGGTAGATTTTGACTAATTCTCACCATTCTTTTTCCAAATCATACAAGGTTTCCACTTACTTTTTTAATTTGTTTCCAAACCCCCTGGATCCGACACTGCTCATTATTTGATTGTATATGTGCCCTCGTACCCGGTCCTGATACTAGTCAATGGAACCTAGTACAGTCGGGTCTTACCCGAGTATTCGCCTCAAAAACTAGAACCGATGTAACCAGGTACGGGTAGTACGGAACCGGTTCCTGACAGGAACCGGTTATGTCGGGAATTTCAAATCAAAAGCTGCTGAGTACTGTTTGGAACCGGTTCCAACGGATATACCGTTAATCGTTTTTTTATATAAACCCCATCTTCTCCATTCCGTGTCATTCCTACTACAAACATTCATCACTTAAACCTTTAAACTCATATTTTCATTATTACAAGGCATGCAATGACGAGGTGGTGATGGTTTTGGAAATCAAACGTAACCCGTCAATTTGGAAGAATTTCGATTTGTGTTTGATGTCAGATAGCCACAAGATGCTAGGTGTAAAGCTTTTGGAAAGTTCATGAAGGCCACCACCAACTCGACGATTAAAAAACAAACCGAACGCCATTGCGAAGGCGAAAAAACACGAGACGGGTGAAGGATCCGGGACCGGTTCTTCAAATGTTTAGTGTGGTTGATGTAACTCGTTTGTTAAGTTTGGTGTTTTATGTTAAGTGTTAACCGGTTCCAGTTTGTTTAGTGAAGTTTGTTTATGTAATCGTTTGAAATAAATATTTATGTAACCGTTTGTCTGGCTTAATACCTTGTACTAAAGAAATAAATCACATTAACTATATATTAAACACTTAAAAACACATTAAGAAAAAAATTAAACATGCAGTAACAGGTTCAGCAAAAAAAATAAACCGATTCAAAATTTATAACAGTAACCGGTTCCTTTGTAACCCCAGTAACCAGTTCTATAGGAACTGATTTATTTCTTTGATCGCTTACTTGTGGCGGCCGCAGGTGCGGCACTTTCACTTGCGTTACGCTTTGGTGCGGGCACTTCAGTACAATCGTCTTCGGAATCATTAGTCTCTACTTCGTCTTCCTCCTATTCATCAATAATTTTGTGCTCTAACTCAACTTCGTCTTCTAGACTCGACGTATGTTGAACACGGTCAACGGCATCCAAATGATCGTTTAGGCAAATGCCATCTCTAGCGATTCTGGTGTTAGTCTTGTTCTTCTAATTGACAATACCCTACCACTAAGGGAAAAGACACTTTCCAAAGCTACCGTGGAAGCTTGGACCGTTAGTACCACGAGCCATGGTGGCTAGAATCGGGAATTTCAATTCTTTTGATTTCCACCATGCCAAAATATCAAAGTTTTTATATTCCTCGGCATTCATAGTACGTGAATAAGTCATTTTCTGATACCTACCGAGATCGTTTCATCTTCATTGGCTGACGACCGAGACTCAAACAAATTGGTATCATGTTTTCCCCATGTTTTTTTAAATAATGATCATAAAGCGTGGACAAATACTTGTTGAATATTTTTTTTGTTTTCTCTTTTAATGTTAGATCCTCCTCATGCATATCCAACTTGTCATAAATTTCTTCATTAAAAGCTTCAACACCTGGTACGTTTAAAACTGGATTTAAAGCGGCGGCACATAAAAAAATGGGTAAAAATCCAAAAAATACTTTTAAAATTTTTCAATCATAGGTTTCATCATATTCCTCAACATGTCATTTGAATTTTCAAACTTTTTAAAATTGGTTGTTATCAAATACAATTCGGAGAGAACTTTAGAACTAGTAGGATAATAAACACCGGAAATCAAAGTTGTTGAAGTTTTGAAAACTTTTAAAAAAGTACTTAGTGTTTGAATATTAGCCCAAGCCGTGTCGGGAAAAGGGTCGACTTGGTAGCCATCACTTAAAGTTGTATGAAATGATCTTAAAGTGCCCATTTGTTTTAAAGCCATTTCAAACATATGACAAGTTGAATTCCAACAAGTTGGTATATCCCATTTAGGTCCAACAATTTTTTGGTAAACATCTTTACAAAGTTTTTTATAGTCTTGATATCTTTCTTTTCCACTTTTGAAAACATCTTGAAGCATAGCTCTAAAAGCTATAATATAATCCGATACAAATTTATCTTTTAACCCGGTTTGTATAACTAAATTAATAATATCTGTAACACACCATGTGTGGAAAAAAACACCATCAACAATTGGTTTGTACTTCAACTTTAATTTATTGATCGCCATTGTGTTGTTTGAAGCATTATCAAATGATATTGAAAATATTTTATCCTTTAAACAATATTTAATTATTGTGGCATTTATAATTTTATAAATATTTTCTCCCGTATGAGGAGAAGGAAACTCGTCAAACGCAATCGTGCGTTTCATCATTTGCCATGTATTGGGATCAATCCAATGAGCGATGACACAAATCTACGATTCCGGTAAACCGTGTGAGCCGACCACATATCACTAGTAAAGTTTACACTAATTTTTAAATCTTAAAAAAATAATTAAATCTTTTTTTGTATTTTCCCATAAATTTAAACAATGGCGTTTTAAAGTACGACGACTTACATGTTTATTGCGAGGTTGAAGTGTCTCCCTTATAAGCTTAGTAATATCGGGGTCGTCGAAGTGTCCAAACGGCAACGCTTTTTGAATCACCAACTTCGCTATCCTATCGCGAGCTAACTTTGTTCATAACGGAATATCGTACAATCTTTTGATAGTTGAACTTGACCGGGTGTCAACTCTTTCAAAGCTTTACAATACTTTTTAACATGCTTCGTTAACGTGGAATTAGAGTCCTTGCCTAACAAGGAGCCACAATGTTTGCATTGGGCCTTTTGAGAACCGTCACTCATTTCGACCAAGTCCCAATTGCTCTATACTTCCATATTGCGACTATGTGATAATGTTCCAACAACATATGGAGCGGTTTGAGCTTGAGGAACATTGTTGACGGATGGGGAATTTGTAGTTTTAGAATTTTTTGAAGCCATCGTAGAAAAGTATGTCAAGAAGAAGAAGATTAGAGATGAGGATTCGTGTGCTAAACAAATGAAAATTGAAAACTATTTATAATAACCAGTTCTAACGGCTAGTAACCGGTTCCAACGGATAGTAACCGGTTCTAATGGCTAGTAACCGGTTCCAACGGTCATATTTGGGCATTTAATGCTGTTGCAGACTTGCATAATCGATTACAACGGATAGTAACCAGTTCCAACGGTAACTTATGACCGGGTACAGTGGAACCGGGTACTGGAGGAACCGGGTACGAGTAGCAACCGGGTACGGGTAGGAACCGGGTACGACCCATTTATAATCCTAAAATATGGAACCGGATAGGAACCGACGGGTTTTCTGAACCCGGAACCGGTTCCACTATACATCGCGTAGGTCCTGGAATAGGTTCCAGGTTGGTTCTATCGGGCCGGGTTTGGAACCGGTTATTATTCCCATCTCTAGTGGTGGTAATGGGTGGAGTAGTAGACCCATAATTGAAGTCGGCTACATGTTTAGTTAGTAACACATCTTTTGAATATCGCCCTGTTTGGTTGTATAATTGGCTGAAATTGGGCCAAACATCTTCGAATATTGATAGTCAGTTAATGTTGGGTCTTTGGTCTCAACTCTCAAAATTTGAAAGCTTTCCAATTTGATTGTAAAATTGATCATTCTTGGCTGTAAAGACTTGTGTTTGTTTTAGATTATAGTATGATATAGACGTTGATATTTTCAAACGATCAGTGGGGTATGTTTCATCCAATATAACTCATTAGTAAACAACTTTACTTAAGATCATCTAGTATAATTCATTAACATTTAATAACTTTTATCACCATCAACCAGTGGAGGGGTATGGTCCCAGATCCTGCGCAAAACATGCATGTAAAGGACCATACCCAGACTTAACAACAATAACACTCAGGTGTTTCCAGAATGCATGCCTGTGCGGGGTTCATCTGTGCATGTATAAACTTGGCAGGCTCAACAACAAGTACACTTGGTAGGTCATATAGCTCCGATCACTGTGCGCTAATGTCCTTCTACCTCTGCAAACATTATATGTCGTGTCAGAGGGGACAAACCCGCTATTCCTTGTTGGCGATGTCTAGCCGAAGGCCCATCAGCCCATTTCCTTCTCTACACTTTCCGGCTGTAAATACCAACCTTCAACCACAGGTTTAAGAATCTGTTCTCTCACTCTTTCCCAACGAACACCCACTAATTTGCTCTCTCTCTAAACGAATACTTAATCTCACACCGGAGGGTTGTTACGAGGAAAACCCCCACCTCTCCTCCTCGTAACGAGCTTCACGATGTTCTTGTTTTGCAGATTCACTCTTGAAATAATACCAGTCGCTGATCTCGAAGAGATAAAGGATTAACCACCTTGTCAAGGCTACCTCCTTGGTTCTAACCCAAGCGGATTAGAACCGGTGTTATCATTGGCGCCCACCGACTTCTTACTACTACTTTCTTCTTTTCCCTTTTTTCGATCCGATGGTTGATCCAACACCACCAGTACCACCCTACGATTCAATAACCAAGTCTGCTGCTATAGGAACCACCTCGTATGGTCCCGAAACCCATGATTGCGGATATGAACGAGTGGAATACAATTCTGGTACATTCCACCATGTGACAAGTAGTCTTGCACGGACGCACCAAAACCAGAACGTCCAGTTGCTGAATCTAGCTGCGCAACTCTCAGCTTTGTTACCAGAGAGAAGTGACTCCCGTCTCAGGGTACATAAAGTCTCAAGTAGCGCTGGATGCCGTGTATGTGCAACTATGTGCGCAGGCCCAACCAATAGTGAAGCAACACGAACACACTGCACGAACTTTAACCTACAACTCACCTCCCCGTGACCGCGCACCGCCACACGTGACGACCGCACACAAGGATGAGAGCCGACAACACAAGTACAGACTCTCCCATCATAGTGTAATCTCCATGCGCAACACAATTTCTGATACTGGGAGACATGATGACGCTTAGTATGAACATCTTGGTAGGCGGCTTCCTGTCCAACACCGTCTAGGCCCGCTCATAGTCATTAATGAGTGCGCCACACAGATGGATGAGTTCGATCCTACATATCAGGAAGGAGATAGCGCAAGTGTTTACACCCACAAGGTGCAAAGAAGTCGTGTAGCCTACGCACGTGCAACATACAACCCGAAAAGATTATTCGTTGGTATAACAACTAACAACGGCCGCAGAACACTCAAAATTCATTCAGAAAGTCATTTTGGCCCCGTTGGAAAACGCAAAACTGACACCCAACTTCGGGAAGTTTACAGGATTATCAATCTAGGCGACCATATCCGGCTGTTCAGAGCATGTAACACCCGCAAAAAACGGATCTCTAAAAGACTGCCCGTTTTGAAAATCCAGATAATAAATAGAAATTTGATTTTTTTTATATTTAATATTGTATTACTTAATTAATCGCCACGTATAGTATTAGTTCAAAGCAGGCTAAAAACGTCAAACGCTTAGGCTTTTTCCCTTAGTTCGGTTAGATTCACATAAGTTAATAATTATTTTTATAAAAGAAAATAGGAATTACTTACCAACTTATTGTTGACCCAATTTTTTTTTACGTATGATACATGTACACAAGGTGAGATGAGTACACGATGAAGATGCATAGGATGTGCCTTGGGTTGGATTTTATTTCATGAATTATGTCTTTTGGTACTTGTATGAATATTTAGATAATTCTATGTTAAGTGTGACAATATAATTTAGTTGGTTCAAATATTTAAACTTTTAATAGTGTCGTGAGCTTGGACAATCATGCCCCATACCAATTTGTTGTGGGTCGGGTGTGGACATGTTGGTCGTCATTTTGATTCGGTGGATTCGAGGAGCTTGACACATCGAAATGGTCCGTGCCTTAATGAGGTGGGCGGAACGAGGTGTTAAAGGGTGTGACATACGGAAACATTTTCTATTTTTTTAGAATTGAAATAAATGTAGAATAGGTAGAGAGTGATTTTGTTTGTTTGTATAGAATTAGGAAATAATAGGTATTTATATGGTGATTTAATTTAAAATATTTTTTTATTAAAAGCAAGTTACCTTCGGTAATATTCTATCGGAATTTGCAAATCAACCACGTGGTGCCGGACCACAAGGACAAGGGGGGGGGGGGTGTGTTCCCCTCGTGGTTTGGATTACCACGGGTGCCGGACCACAAGGACAAGGGGGGGGGGGTGTGTGTTCCCCTCGTGGTTTGTCCAATCCACACACAACAACATAGTCACTACGGGTGGCTTTATTACAACGTACGGATCGCTTCAATGAGATTTTGATGCAAGTGCGCTCCTTGACCCATGTCTTCTTTTGATACATTATTGAAGTAAATGTTTTGATGTACCATTGTAACTTTGTAACTAATTGAAGTAAATGTTTTGATGTACCATTGTAACTTTGTAACTAATTAACATTAACTTATATAATACACAATATTTTATTAAGAAACACACAACAAAATTATCATAAAAAATTGGATTTTTCAATATAGCCCTTTTGTTAGAAAAATTTGATTATATTAAAGATTTGATGAAAAACTACTTTTTTATTAAAATTTAAATAAAAAGTAAACATGCGTAACTATTTTTTTCTTTCTTTCCAACTTTTTTTTTACAAACAACAAAACTTTTGCACAATATATAAATATCTCATGTCTCTATCTCTCACACACAAACGCACCTTCTTATCACATTGATATAAGATGGGTCACTTTGGTAGTGTATTATTGAAAGATGACAAAACCATCTTGTTCGTATAATTCAAATGAGCAAACAGGTCTTCTTGCATCTCGCATTTAATTTCCAATCACTACTGATTATTTTCCACTACTTGGATATTCGTTGTAAGGACATCTATTTGTGTTCGATCCAGAAAGCATTCAATTATAGATCCAAGCAACATGTTGTTGGTAATTCTATGTGTTACATTCCTACCTTTGGCTTTTGCATCCATCAACACAACATGTCTTCCGTCCGAAGAAGGTTAGTTCACAAGTTGTTCAATCTATATCGCACATTTTCCTAGTGCATTTACTTAAAAACTTTTCTTTTCTGGTCAGTGGATGCACTGAGGGAGATTGGAAGAAACCTCGGTAAATTAGATTGGGATTTTCGACAGGATCCATGCCTTGATTGGGTGATTTCTAGCGATGGACCACGTGAGAATAATGTCACTTGCTACCTGAAACCAAACAACACGATATGCCATGTCGTTAGCATGTAACTTCCTCTTCCCTCACTCGGTTGTTATTTCAGTTGAGTTACTATGTAAGATATTTTTAAAAGAAAGTGTTACTGGATCAAGTGGTGCAGACGTTTGTGATCACATACGTGAAATCTTAAAAACATATAAAAATGCATTCGCCATGAGGAGCTAGCCCAAGTGGTAAAGACACAAGTCTCCTAGAGGGGAGGTACCGGGTTCTTATCCTGGAAAGGGCGTATTTAGGTGTAGAGTTCCATTTAGTCATTAAAAGAATATATAAAATATGCATTTGGACAAAGTTTTAAGTGGAGCTTTGATTATGGTTGGATTCGTTGCAACTTGCAAGACCTTTTCAAAGAAGTAAAATTTACAAGTGGTTATTTTGAGTCAACCGAAAATTGGTTATCTTGAGTTTTATTAAATTTGCATTTGTGGCAGTTAGGGTATACCTTAACCTTCTTAATTTCATATAAGTGCCACATTATTCTTTTTTTCCCTTTTTACTCCATCTTATTCTAAAGAAATGGTTTAACCTTTTTAACTCTACCTCACCCACCTTTTTTAAATCATTTTAATATTAAATATTTAAATTAAATACAAAATAAATAATAATAATAATAATAATAATAATAATAATAATAATAATAATAATAAATTAATAATACCATTTAATTACCTTTTAGCTAAAATAAACATAGATAACACATAGCATTAATTTCTTATTCTTTTTTGCCTAAGTTAATATGTTAACTAAGGGAGGTTTTAACACCCTTTAATATGGAAGGGAGTGGTTTGAAAGACATGTTAACTTGCTACGTCATCTTGAACATGAATGAAGTTAGAGTACACCCCAATGCCTTATTTTAGCAGATTGCCTTTTTTTTTGGAAAGATCCTTCGATGATATTGTTTGAAAATTAAAAGTTGAACTCACATTAGAGAGTATGTGTTGTGATATTGTTTGAAAATTGAAAGTTGAACTTAGATTAGAGAGTATCTGTTATGAAATAATAATCTCACTTAACAACTAGCAAAAAGCGTTGTCGTCTCAGCGCCACGTAGACAGAGAGACAATAACTAAGCCATCCAATAACTAGTCATTCTAGAATAACTAAACACAAAAAAGACATGATTGGTCGAATGGGTCTCCCCCTAATAACTACGAGGCGACCGCCCCAACCGGCTGAGGTCGTATGGGGCGGCAATAAACAACACTTAGCATTTGAAACTTTTAATTATATATTACAGATTGAGGTTCCTGTAAAAAAGACCAAAGTGTGAGAAGGGTAAAAAAGAATCTCAGCCATTAGATCTTTCCCTATCTATTTTATTAGATCAATGATATAATGGCAATTGCACTAGTAACTCTAATTAAGGATATAATTAATGTAACCGGATTTAGGTAGTTATTTTAGGGAGTTCGAATTTTGAATTTTATATGATTATACGTAAAGATTAATTCACAGGTATAAAATTCATATCAAAATTTTAGTTAATTCGCAGGTATAAAACACCATACGAATTCCAAAAAACACCACAACTTGAATCTAATATAGTCTTTTGAAAGTATAAAACACCATTCAGATTCGATAAACACCATGACTTGAATCATAATATAGTCATGGTGTTTTCAATATCCGGAATGATTGCATTACACATTATGTGTGGTGTTTTACTACTATAATTCTAGTAGATCTTCTTCGTATACCTGCATTCCAGTAGTTGTTCTTTGTATGGTGTTTTACACTTGCATTCAGGTAGATGTTATCATACAATATTTTAAACATGTATTTCAGTAGGCTGAACTATACGTAAATTTAACCATTAGATTAAAGATCTAATGGTTTAGATTCTTTCTTACCCTTCTCACAAAAAACCCCTTTTTTTTACTATAACCTCACCCATATATTATATATTATTAATAAGATTTTAGCTAAATTAATTAGATTATTATAAATATAGTTAATTTCTATTTGACTCCCTGATATTTATCTATTTTAATCATCTAAGTATGTATTCTTATTTTTTCTCAAATGATTTGGCCTCAGGGTTTATGAATGTTAACTATTTGACTCATTATGACTAACTCCATCCAACTTTAACAATAGTTCTTGAGGGTATAGTTGTCCATTAAATTTGAAGTGTTTAATAAATTAAATTCAAATACAAATTCATACTTACCTTTGGTCGACGGATGCTTCTATAGCAAATATACATTTTATACATTAGGGATTAAAATTCTATGCGATAGAATTAATCGACAGAACTTGATTACGTAAGCAAGAAATAAAAATTTAAATATTTAATGTGGTTGGATGGTAACAATGTTAAAATGCAATGGGTTAACTAATAAAAAAATAGGAGATATTAAAAAAATCAAAGTTAATCGCCAATTAAAATAGATTACGTTTTCAAAATTAACTTAATATAATTTATTACTTCATGTCAATGTTCATTTATTTAAATATGTATCTTGAAGACTATATGTGTTAACAAATTACATTATATTTTATTCTATTCCTATAACAAATGACTTTATTCAAGCGGGTAGTGCAAATGTTTTTAAAACATATTTTTTCGTTAATTATATAACATTACATTTATAAAAACCCGTGTAATACACGAGATTATAACCTAGTTCTTATATAAATTAGATTTCACTTTTTTCTTTCTGATGTAATCAACTTCCACCAATTAGTTCATGATCTTTAATAATTCATGTACAAGATGTATAATTGCTTTAGAAATAATCGTACACCAAGTAGTATTTAATTTAGATCTATTAAACATTCTAAATTGAACGGACAGTTATACCCTCAAGAACTAATGTCAAAGTTGGACGGAGTAAGCCATAAGGAGTCCGATAGTTAACATTCATAAACCTTAAGGAGTCAAACCGAAATTAACTCTTATAAATAATAATAATTTACAAATAAAACAACACAACTTGTAACAAAGCAATACATAAAACACCATATTAACACAAAGTACAATACATTAATGCTAAAATCTAATGCAAATTAATAGGATATAAATTAATATTAATAATTAATAATTAATAATTAATATTAATATTAATATTAATATTAATAATTAATAATATATAAATTATAGAAGCTAATGAATAGTAAATTTAATATATAGTTTTTTTTAAACATTTATTATTTTAATATTATAATAATAATAATTATTATTTTCTTTACTTTTTTAGTTACATACATTTTCCTTAACATTAATGATTTTTTTATCACTGGTTGGGATAAGCTTGTTGTCAACCGGTACTGATATCGAAAATACTGATGCAGTCATGTTCGGTATCGGTATATAAAGGTAAAAACCCGTATCGGTCTGGTACAGAAAACGCCAAAAGTCAGTACCGAATTGATATTGAAAATATTTTAGTTCCGGTACCATTTGCTCATTCATGATCACGGGTATCGTACGAACAATAACGGTATCGTACAACTATTTTGTTGATTTTCTTCAATTTTCATATTTTTTTTTAGTTTTAATGGTAGGGATGAGCTTGGTGCCAACCGATACCAAATTGGTACGGTACCGGTATAAGGTAAAAACCAGTAACAACCACTACCAGGAACGCCAAAAGTCAGTACCAAATTGGTACTTAAGATCTTTCGGTTCGGGAAATTCGGTGCCGGTACACAGTACTATTTGCTCATCTTTGACCACGGGTTTCATACGAACATCATCATTACTATACAACTTTCGGTTCGGGAAATTTAGTGTTTTTTCTATATTTTTTTAATTCTTGTAAACAGTTCCGTTCGCAACGCACTCGTAGTGATTTCAAACACATGTAAACACAAACTAAATAAATGCTTCGTTCTTCAAATTCAATTCATTTAGCTGTAGCTAACATGCTTCGTTCTTTTATAGATACATGTTTGATAAAATATTGTTTTACTCAGATATATTTTTGTTAATATGTTAAAAAAGGGGAAATATCATAAAAATACAGGGGTTTTGTTATTTCTCATAAAACTTACTTCACAATTTTTTGCATATAAAAATATTTTACTTTCCACTTTTTTCTCGCAAAAGTCACTTAACAAATTTTTACACATGAACGTCACTTTACGTGTCAATTTAGAACAAAATTATGATTTTTTTATTAATTAACCTATAATGAAGTTTCTTTTTATAAAGTCTATCTTTACACCAAATATCACAAAATCATTGCACTCCAGTCTCAACTTTTATCTATAATATTCAACTTTTTAACTCATAGCCAAATAATGTGTAAATAATTTAAAAGAGAATACACTTATATATATATAAAGAAGTTAAACTTAAAACTTACAAATTTAGAAAATATTTATTATTTTAAAAACCATAGTTAGTTATATTGATCCGTTTGATTTAACAAGGTAGAAACAAATCAATTCATTCTTCAAATTTAAGATGAATCTTGAGATGCTCTAACAAAATAATTTACAATTGGTGCAAGAAAATAAAGAATGTTAACTTGGAATTTGAAACTTTGTTTTGTGTCATACGTTGCTTATATATTTTTATTCTTAATAAAATGATGAAATATGAGTAACTTCGAAAAGAAAAAACCGAAAGTACAATGTCTTTTATGTGCAAAAAAAATGTTTAAGTACATTTCTAAGAAAAACACCAAGTATAATGTTTTTGTTTGCAAAAGATTATTGAGTGACTTTTGTAAGAAAAAAAGAGAAACTATAGTATTTCTTTTTTTTTTCCTTAAACACATGGTTTATTCACCAATTAATCCATGTATTTGTCAATAAATACACTTTAGTTTGTAAAATTGTTCACTCGTAACATGTTCCTACATAAGACTATCTATTATACCAATCCATCATCTCTCATTCCTCACTATCTATCAAACCCATCTATCATCCCTTATTCTTTAGCGTTACATCACAATCTTCTCTCATTTTTCACCTCCACCTCCAGAATTCAACCTATGTTATACCAGTCTCTCATTCCTCATTATTTTTATATAACTAATTTTAATTATTTTATAATATGATGTATATAAGACTAAATTTTAGTTCAAAACAAAAGAATATAAAAGAAATAAGAACACATATATATCTAATAAATAATGAAAGAATACGTTTATTTTATTTTCAACTTAGAGAAAACAAATTACACATATTTAATACCTCTTTCTCCATCTTTGAAAAACAAAATTGATATATTTAACACGCCTTTCTTCATCTTTTCTTCATGAAAGTCTAACCACTTCCTTCTTCATATGGAACACCTATCACATTTCCTTTTTCTCTACCATCATCGTTGCAAACATCTCCCTCACATCTGCTCGTTGTTTTCTATGTAAATAAAGTAAACACAATGAAATTGGGAAGTTGGATGCGAAGAGCACGGAACTTCGTTCTCCGCGGCCCCACTCCTTCCATGTTAGCTCTCCTCTCTCCTGTTGGTATAACACCCAACCTTAGTTACAAAATATTATTGTGTCCATATGGTATATGTATGCGCGTGTGTGAACAAATTTTGATTATCAATATAATATAATTTTCTTAAGTGGTACAAATCTAAAATATAAATTAACAATGACATCACTCGCCTTAAAAAATAATAATTAACATTTGCTTGGACGCCAGCCCCAATTTTAAACTCAACGGGCAATATACCCTTTCCCCAGTTACTGCTCAGTTTTACAAAAAAATAGGAATTTCGAACATTCAGAACTGCAAAAATTAGGGTTTCTGAATCGAAACATGCAGAAACTGAGCTTGATATACTGACTAATCTTTTAATTGGTACGAAATGCAGAAGCCTGAAAGGACAAAACCTAACAGGCACTCTCCTACCAGAATTCGTCAATCTTCCTTACCTCCAAAATCTGTAAGATCCTTTCTTGTTCATTAAATTAACTTTAATTGGTTGTTTGCTTGTGTTTGACAGTTGATTTGTGTATGTTATTGTTACAGAGACTTAACTCGCAACTATCTCAGTGGCACCATTCCTCCACAATGGGGCTCCATGCAGCAAATTCTAAACATGTAATTCATCTACTTTGCCTATAATTATTAATATACTACTATATCGACTTTGGATCTTGAGGCATTACGTTTGAGTTTGACGTCACTTGCAGTTCTCTTCTGGTGAACCGTTTAACCGGATCAATCCCAAAGGAACCGGAAACATAAGCACGTTGAAATCTTTGTGAGTTTATGTTAATCTGCTATGTTTTTTTATATACTATATAAGTACGGTATCATTGTGACTACAATTTACTTGTTAACTAGATCCGTCGAGGACAATAGGATGTCTGGAGCAATTTCTGTTCAACTTGGGAATCTTAGAAGCATTGAGAGACTGTAAGAGTTGGTGAAAGTTGATGGTATTGTTGTGGATGCTTTTTGTATCTCGTTATCTGATGACCGTATACAACTGTTTGATTTTCTATTGTAGATTGCTGAGCTCCAACTTTTTCACTGGGGACTTGCCTGCATCTTTTGCAAATCTGATCAGTATGAAGGATTTGTCAGCTCTACTGCCTTGTTGGATCTATTTATATTCTTTGATCATTATATATGGCTAGATGTACGTTGACTTTTTCATTTTATTTTTGTTTCTTATGCAGTCAAATTAGCAGTAACAACTTCTCTGGGAAGATCCCGGACTTCATTGGAGAATGGAAAAATCTCACAAGCTTGTGAGACATTTCTCTACTCTTTCTTTTCCATTTGTTGGCTATAGCAATTAGATTTAAATAAAGTTTCTGAATAACAGAAGGATTCAGGCCAGTGGATTGGAAGGGCCAATACCTCTTAACATTACTCGCCTGACAACTTTAACAGACTTGTTAGTAATTCCTCATTGTTTAGTTGATGTGCTTGCCATTTTGATCAAGTATTTGTATTGACTTAGTCAAGAGATGCAGGAGAATTAGCTACTTGAGAGGACCAGACACGCTTTGTCCACCCTTTGAAAATACGTCTTTTAAGAACCTGTGAGTATATTTCTTCTTTTAATATAGTATTATTTGTACTTGGAAATCTTATTATTTTGTAATGAAAAGCATGAATGCATAGTTCTCCTTTTTCGTGCTCTAAGCGTGTAGCTACAAATAAAAGCTATTATTATTTGTAAATGCCATGTTTTGGAATTTGGACACACTTGTGATCCTCATGTCTAGGTGGTGTCTTTTAGTGACATCGTTAAAAACTTTACATATTTTGCCATGCCACCTCTATGATGCTGATAAATTGAAAATATCGTTTTTAATAGCAATGAGAAAGACTGAGATTGATATTTGTTAGATTTTATGTTTGGTGTTGTTTATTAAATTAAATGTATTTAGCATCTAGACGGGACCATACTCTTTAGATGTCACATAGTTCTCCTATTGAAGGCTTCTACAACATAAACATAAGATATGCATGGTGTCCACACATAGAGTGAAAACGTTGTAGGATATAAGTTGTATGGTGTTTGTTGCTAGAAAAGTGTGCTGAGTTCAATACGATACCATATGAGATTATGAGTCTATGTAAACATGAGGAGATGTTGTGACTATTAGCGTGACTGTGAGCATGTGAGTGTTGAGTCACTATACCTTATACATTTGTAATTTCTCTTTGGTTGGTACATATATTAACTATTAAGTAATGCTCAATGGTTGGTTCGACTAATTTATTTTAATATGTTCATTTATTCGTCTTTGCGTTATAACATCTATGTCTCATGTTTCAAATACTTCAAGTAATGTATTCTAACTTAACACAATCTTGCTAGGATCTTGAGGAGTTGCAATCTAATCGGCGAGTTACCAAAAATCTATAGCATCATCCAAACTCTTGTTAGTAAATTTCACCTCTAACTATGCTATTAAAACAATTCTTCACAGTGATATAAACATGTAGCTATTTATGTTTGCATTGCCTTGTTGATGTGAGCATTTTAGTGATCACGTATCAGTGCACATGTGAGGCTTAGATACAGGTTTTGTGAACAACAAGTTTTGACCCTAAGCTATCAATGATATACCTTTGGAACTTATATACACTATACTGTTACACCTATTTTGAAAGAATTATTAAACCATGGGTGGGGATGGTTTACTTTGTATTTAGTTACATTATTCACAAGTTTTTTTTACCAGATATCACACCTTCATTGTTTATGTTGTTCTCTCAGAGACTTGAGCTTTAACAAACTGAATGGATCCATTCCTGAAAGGTTCATTGATCTACAGGAAACAGACTATATGTAAGCATTTTATTCTAATGTATAATCGCTATCTCACTACAGATTATGAAAGATGAAACCATATTCATGCTTACTAGCTTTAAGTCCTAATAAGATTTTCAATATAACTTCAAGATTATCCTTCCACGTGTGTCTAAATAATCTTTCCCTGTGAGTTGAACATTCAACATACTAATTTATTGTTTTGACTTTTAGCTATCTTACTGGAAACTTGCTATCCGGAAGGGTGCCTAATTGGATGACCACTTCAGCAGATAATATGTAAGTTTATCTACTGTTAGAATTGTAGACAAGATAACTGAAGTGGAGGCAATAACCAATATATGGTGTTATCAAATAAGTTGCAATCTGTATAAATCAACTGATATGATCTATGTATTGTGAACATCACAGTTGATGTGAGTTTGTACAAGTAAAATTACATCCATTTTCCCTTGTATGGTTGTATATTAATATTGAACATTTTCTTCCAGTGATCTGTCATACAACAAATTTGAAAGCAACAGAGATTTAAGGTGTCAGATGCGGCAAACGTAAGACCTCCCCCATCTCTCTCAAAGTGTTTCTAATTGCACCAGCTAAATCTTGGTGGTTCTGTTTCGTGCAGAAACTTGTTTGCTTCGTTTTCAACAGATAATATCTAGTAAGTTTCTCTACCTTGATTTTTTTAAATCCAAATAAAGATTTGGTTATGGTCATATCTGTGTGGCATAATACCATTCCTACCTTTGTACTATTTTAGCAGCAGGAAGGTCTCATGTTTGGGGGATAGTTCTCGTCCAACAAGTATGTGAAAGTTACATATTATTATCATATCGTCCCTGAGGGGTTTGGCTACGTTTGCGATTTTCGTCCAAAGGTTTGTTTTTCCGCATATGGATCCAAAAGGTTTGAAATCTTGCCATTTTCATTCAACTCGTTAACTCCATCAATTTTAAGGTTAAGTCAGGGGTATTTTCATCTTTTTATACATTTTTTTTGTGATTTAAAACGGGTTTGGGTGGGGAGAAAGTCAACAGAGGTGGATCCTTATTTCTTATAGTGTTTTTTTTTTTATTTTAATAAAAAATGTCTTCAAAGACGGAAATGCCCCTCATTTAACGTTAAAAAATTGATGGAGTTAACGAGAGTGATGAAAATGGAAAGATTTTGAAACCTTTTGGATCCAGAAAAACAAACCTTTGTACAAGAGTCGCAAAACTGATCAAACCTCAGGGACAAAAATGACATTTTACTCTATCATATATCTTGATGAACTTTTTACTTATTAAATATTTCTTTGTATAGAGTGGACCTCCTTGTATATCAACTGTGGTGGAAGCAAACTAACGGATGTAAAAAAGGAATATGAAAGTGACCTGGAAGCAGGGGGTGCTTCAGATTTCTCTGCAGTAGGAAGTCCATGGGGATTTAGCAGTACTGGTAACTTCTTGGATGACAACAATCGTGACAGTTATATTATTTCCGGGGTCCCAACGAACACTTCTGAACTGTATATGAATGCACGAATGTCAGCCTTATCTTTGACATATTATGGTTTCTGTATGCGCGATGGAAGCTATAATGTAAGTCTTCACTTTGCTGAGATCCTTTTCACTGACGATGAAACATATAGCAGCCTTGGGAGACGTGTATTTGATATCTACATCCAGGTGAGTTCTCATGGGTAAATATTTCCTCAATATCAAATACTGTTTCTTAGCTGGATATAATAACGTAGTAAGATATCTACAATTTTAATAAAGAACCAGAGGCAGAATGATAGTCGGGTTGAGTGGATTGAGACGTTTGACATGTTGCATTCATAGTAGTGGATCAGACTGGATGAAACCCACCAACACTTTTTGTGCTTTTTTAATAACAGGAAGGTTATGAATAGTTAAGGCGTTTATGGTGATTACATAAACAACATTATTATAGTACTATTTTTAATCTTTAAACAAAATGATTTAAAAATAAAAACAGGAAAATTCACCAAAATATCCATTTTGACAAACCTTCACACCAAAATAACCTCCATATTGCTTTTTCTAGTGAACTATTGTGCCGTAGGATTTAAGTTTGTTTGTTTTCGGAAGCTTAATTCATTGTTGGTTATAAATGGTTGGTATGTACTGTGTCAGGGTGTGCGGATGGAGAAGGATTTTGACATCAGGATTAGAGCATACGGTAAATGTTACAGGTAGTTTGGAAATCCGTCTCTATTGGGCTGGGAAAGGAACAACCAATATCCCATGGCGAGGAGTATATGGTCCTCTTATTTCAGCTATTTCTGTGGATCCAAGTAAGCTATTACTATCTCTTTATGTTTTCGATGGTGTTCATGATTTGGAGTGTGTACTATTCTTTTACGATTATGGTAGATTGCCAAATGACCTGGCACTTGTCTAAATAAGTTCATGGTAGTTTAACTCATACCAAAAGTTATAAAATAGTTGAGATTCAAATGTAATTCCAAAATTTGAATACCAAAATGTTCAAAGATCAAAATGTTCAAAATAGCAAAATATTCAAAACTTGAAAACCAAAAGTTCAAAAAGTAATAAATAGTTAAGGTTCAAATGATCTATTAGGAACTAGAAAAAATTCAATTGGATTATAACAGAAACAAAGGGATATATAGCTGACCTGATTCGAGATAGGCTATTCTCCAATTACAAGATTAAAAACCCTAATTCTGAAAATAAAAATCACGACAAAACGAAAGAAATGTAGAACACAAATACTTAAACTAAAATTGAGGTAGGGACGGTTATGGATTGAATTCCCCACTTCTTCACGTCATGGATCGTCCCCCATCTCCAACAATTTCGAATGTTTTCCCTCCCTATCATTTCCCTCCATTCAGCTTCAAATGGGCCTGACCCGACCCAGTGTGACCCAACCCAGCCTTGGTTTCGTATCATGATCATTGTTCATCAGTCATCAGGACCATCATCAAAGCCATCAACAAAAGACTGGATAAACACTGGATATGCATCAATCGGTATTTAAAAAACACTGGATATGCATAACAAAAGTTTTATGTTAACTATAAACATCAACAAAAGATTTACTAACCCGGAGATGCAGATCTTTAAGTAAACTGGATGATTAAACCGGCCTTTGGTTGGTATTGTGGAGAAGCTAAATAAATAAATAATAAAGCAATAAATAAAGAAAAAAACTGAACCATCGCCTAGGTAATTAAAGCGCATTTACTGCGCCTCACCTGGGAATTGTGTCTAGGCGCACGAAACACGCGTCCACACCCCTTTTGTAAAGGGTACTTGATATTAAACGTTCCCGATCCGTCATATTGAGCATTGAGACCAAGATAAGTTGTAGAACAAGACGTTCATCGGAGACGGGAAACCGATATTAAACAAATACAACTTTGTTTGAGAGATAAGGGTGGTTCGGATGGTCTCATTGGGTGGATGGAGGAGATCTGATTGAATAATAATTGGTTGTTAGATAACTTTGTTCAAGTCAAGTTATCTGATTAAGTTTAATATTTTAATAAGTATTTGAATTTTATAGATTAGTCTAATTATTATTTGTATTTGAGTAGGATTATATAATGTAAGGATGCTTATATAAACAAGTAGCCAGTTATCAATTTCTTGTACTCGTTCTTTGCTTTTCTGATTGAATATAGTGTCGCACGTTTGTTTTGCAGAACCGGTTCTTGTGTATTTGGTTATTACGTAATTCACTTGTGAAACAATTCCTGCTTTAACACCTGAAATTTGCAAGTTGGTCCGATAAAACTTTTAGAGCTTGACAGTAAGTAGGTTACTTTGGAGAGATTGCTACCTGCAGAATTAAAGTGGGCTGATTTTGCATTTGATCTTATGTACATTGCTTTCGATAAAATTTTGTTTTGTGGTTATAATAGTGCACATATGCAAGCTCTATATGAGTACCATGTAAATCTTTATTGGTGTTATGAATATGTAGGATCATATTTATTGTTTGATTTTCCTCATTGACAATTGCTTCCATCTTTGTTTATTTCAATCGTTCAGATTACCACGTTCAACAATCGGGGGAAAATGGAAACGGTGTGTCTAGAGGTATTGTGGCTGGGATTGCGGGTGGAGCAGTTTGTGCTGTCATTCTAATTTTAGGAGTTTTATGGTGGTGTGGTTATTTACGTTGCATAGACACTATGGAACTAGGTACTTATGTGACTATGACCATACTTTAGAGGTGGCAAAATGAACGGGTTGGGTGGGTGCTATTAGGGGTGTTAATTTCTGATGCGGCCCGAAAACACAACACGAATCTATACGAAATTCACGGGTTTGGTAAAGTTTAGGTTGAACCCTGGAACCCGTTTAGCTAAACCGGTCGGGTTCAGGTCAACCCGGTTGGGTTGGTGGGTTTACCCGTTTAAAACATTTATATTGTATTATATGTTTTATGTCGTAAATTAAATTTTGAGTGTGTATTTTTATGTTATAATAATAACTTAAACAGTGAGATTGACGCAAGATCATATAATGTATATGTGATTGTATCATATACATTTGTGTTTTTTTGTAGTAAATTTTAATTTTAATATATTAATTTACGAAAAAATAAAAAAAATCGGGTTAAATGGGTCTTGTTCGGGTCAACCCAAGAATATTCAAGTCGTGTTTGGGTTCATATGTATGGCATGATTTTCGGGTTCCGGTCATGTTCAGGTTCGTCTAAAGTTTTAGGGTTCGGGTCAAGTTGAACCCACAAACACAACTTGTTTGGCACCCCTATCAGCCCGGTTATAGGTAATGGGTTGAAATTGTCACGTTTACAAATACATGCTTATTAATTTTAGTTCTCCCCTAATGTTTTTTTACATATTTCAATTACAATTGTGGCGGAACAGATCTGCATGATTTAGAGCTGCATGATCTAGAGCTTAACACTGGTTGCTTTACTTTGAAGCAACTCAAAATTGCAACAAACAATTTCGATGTTGCTAATAAGATTGGAGAAGGTGGTTTTGGCTCGGTTTACAAGGTACTCTACAACTTCTTTCTCAAGTACATAGTATTGGAAAATGTTTTTTACAATGTTGAAAACTAATAATATTGTGTTATACTAAAGGGAGTATTACCAAATGGCACCTTAATGGCAGTGAAACAACTTTCTTCCAAATCAAAGCAAGGAAATAGAGAGTTCTTGAATGAATTAGGCATGATATCTGCTTTGCAACACCCACATCTTGTGAAGCTGTATGGATGTTGTATCGAAGGAAACCAATTGTTGCTAGCGTATGAATACATGGAAAATAACAGTCTAGCCCGTGCTCTGTTTGGTAAAGATTAATTTTTAAATACTATGTTGGATTACAAAATTTTCATTCTTAGACGTGTAAAACCACTTGAATAGAGGTGGAAAAATGAATGGGTGAGACGTTAAGAGAACCGACGGTAACTTTTTTATGGGTTGAAACTCGTTAGTGATTGGTTGACCTGAACATCTTTTATCCAAAACAATTTAGTTTCATAAAATATTTATAAATTTAGTATGCCAAACATGATATCAGTAATATATAAATTTAACAGTGTTCTAATGTTTTTAACAAAACATTTATTAGAGAATTTTATTTATTAAGATTAGATTAAGATCGTTGAACCCCGTATGATAGATCATGTTGTCTAACGAAATATTTTACCAAAAACGGGTCCCACGATATATCTAACCTTTTCTGAATTTTTGTTGACTTGCTGGTTGAAGGGCCTAAAGAATGGCAGTTGGAACTTGATTGGTCTACAAGATACAGAATTTGCATCCATATAGCACGAGGTTTGGCTTTTCTACATGAAGAATCTAGATTAAAGATTGTTCATAGAGATATCAAAGCCACTAACGTGCTCCTTGATAAGGATTTGAATGCTAAAATTTCTGATTTCGGTTTGGCTAAGCTTGATGAAGAGGACAACACCCATATAAGCACCCGTGTTGCTGGAACTTAGTGAGTCATTTATGCGCTAGTTTATTTTCTATATAATTTAATGCCATTATCACACTTTACGAATCTCTTTTTTCTTTACACATTTCAGTGGATATATGGCTCTAGAATACGCAATGCGTGGTTATCTAACAGATAAAGCAGACATCTATAGCTATGGAATTGTCCTCTTAGAGATTGTGAGTGGGATGGCTAACATTGCTGACAGAGCAAAGGAGAATCAGTTTGTTCTTCTTGATCGGATAACTAACATGAACTTCGAGGTGGCAAACTGCTTATTTCTTTGACTAGGGTTCAAACCTATCGGGCTCAACACTTTTTTGGTCATTTTTTCGAATTGTATAAATAGCAAGTTTATAAAATATACTTAAATAAGGGCTAAATCGTTAATACTATAAAAACCTAATATACTTTTTATTTTTCATGAAAAAATCCCTTAACCTAATTTTGGTATATTAAAGTCTCTCGCCTTGTAAAAAATACATAAAAAATTACTCGTCTAATATGCATGTACTTTTGATTTTTTTTTCATAGCGACTTAATAACTCTTCAGTTTATTATTATTTTTTTGGTCAAAATCAGATGGTATTACTTTTGTTTTTGCAAAAGAGTTAAATATCACTTTATCAAATTGTAACCAATTTAATAATTTACGTGTCATTATTCTAAATTAAAAAACAGGTTTGGGACTTAATATACCAAAACTCATGTAAAATAAGAAAGAATATTTGCTTTTATGGTGTTAACTTAAAGAAAAATGTTGAAATAATTTGTTTTTTTTTGTTCATATTTTTTAGTTTTATTGGTTACAAAACATATTGACCCATGTTAAGGCTTATGCGTTGACATTAACACATCTATATTCATTATCCCCCTTTTTTCTTTATATTAGGCCATTGCTTTGAAAGCCGAGGGTAAATTGGTCGATCTTGTTGATTCAAAGCTGGGTTCAGAATATGACATCTCTGAGATGATGGTAGTGATCAATTTGGCTCTAATGTGCACCGCAATCTCTCCAACCGATAGACCAACAATGTCATCGGTGGTTAGCATGCTAGAAGGACGAATTGTTTCTGAAGCGTTTATTGCTGAACAAAGTCTCTCAATGACTAAAATGGATCGTCACAAAATGATGAAGCTACTTGAGATCAAGAATGAGAACCAAATAGAAGAAATGTCATTCGCTTACACCGATTCTTCGACATCTGCAGTCGATCTCTACCCGGTCAATGGTTTCAGTGAGTATCTGCAGAAGAGAGATAGTGATGCAAAGAAGCTGTTATCTTAGACAGAGCATATGCGTGGATAGGTATACAATATTTGTATGTTGATAAAGTTGTAATCACTGTGACATTTATTTATTGGTTGATATGGAGTGTTTTATATTTACTTATTTAGAATGGTGTTATTGAATATTTGGAATCATACAACATATTAAATATTTGTCTCGCATTTACACTTTTACAGCCTTTCTGTTACATAGAACAAATGTGACAATTATTTTATGTCATCTTCATTATAATTATTAACAATAGTGTTTGATATAAATCTAAATTCTATTATTACGGTGGTTGTATGTTTATGAACATTTTGATACAAGTTAAAATAAACCGAGCTGTATCCAATATTTTTGTTTATTTCGGATACAACATTGGTAAAATTTCTATCAGATAAAAATACACATATTGAAACATCATATTTATAAGAGTAAATTAAACAAATAATCAATTATGGTAAATATCATACATTTACGATTGGAGTATTTTGTGGGATTCGATTTTGTTTCTTCTTCACGTCTGACATTACGAATCAAACTCTCACAACCCTTACAATAATATAAAGTGTGAAGCAATATCATTGTTTAATGAGTCATTGGTCTGTAATAATCTGACCTAGACCTTATTAGCCATTAATAATCTCATCTCAGAATATTCCCCTACCAGTCTCACCTTCACCTATTTTTCCTACAATGGTCCCCCGTTAAAAAAACTTAACAGCATTAAGCTTTTTTCCAAATTACAAACATATTTTTTAGGGCTTTTGATTAGAACGACGATACGGGTCGATTGATGTAAAACTTGCCTCGAAACGGTGCTCCAAACGATAAAAACGGCAGTGACTTTACATCAATGGACTCGTATCATCGTTCTGATTAAAAGCCCTAAAAAATCTGTTTGTAATTTGGAAAAAAGCTTAACTCCGTTAAGTTTGTTAATAAGGGACCATTGTAGGAAAAATAGCTGAAAGGTGTGACTGGTGTGGGATTATTAATGGCCAATAAGGTCTAGGTGGGATTATTACAGGCCAATTCCCCTTGTTTAATTGGTGATATTTTTTTTCACATATGGTCCATTTCATCCTATATCCAAGTTTTGTGCTTTGTTCTTCAAGATCTAGGGTTTTCACGTCATTTTTTAAATCTTGAACAAACCCACAAAAATCACTAATCAAGAGCTCATGTGACCTAGCAAATGGTTAGATTCACTAAGTCTAGTATCATGGCTCTGATACCACTTGTATTTTCGGATTACCGTTAACCATGATTAGTGTGAGATTAAGTTCATAAATGGAAGGTAGGAGATAGAAAAACAATTTTCTTGTATTGATTCAGACAACATAACATTACAAACCGACAAATAATATGTCAAAGATAAGGTGATACAACTCGGGCAGGCCCAAGAGCAAATCCAACCGCACCAGGCCCATCTGCAGCAAACAAGCCCAAGCGAAATGTCCAGAAGCCCAATAGATTTAAGGATTGAAGCACAAGTTATTTAATTCTGCATTTTGTTTGCATTTAGGATCCATGTTCTATATATCACATGTTTAATTGTTGCAAGTAGGTTAGTGATGCATGTCATGTAGGTATATATGTATGATCTCAATGAAATAAGGGACATGGGTGATGAGCCTTCATCTCCGGCATGTTTAAATTCTGCATTTTTGTTTGAAAAATGTATTAGAAAATTGCCCCAAATCACTTGTTCCTTCTCTGATTTCTTTGGAGTTTTTGCCTACTAAAAAGGCTACAACATCTTGGTGCTTTCATTGAGAGTCCACCTTCCGCTGGGCAAGGATCAATCGGGTTTCGATGATCCACCCTACCATCACCGACAAGTTGCTGATTCAAATTTCCACCACCACTGCCAAAGCCCAAACCGACATTTAAAATACCCTCGTTGCCCTCGACCAAGCCACCTCAAACCTCAATACCAAACTTGATGGCCAAACCGAAAACACAACTCATCTGGTCAATCACGTCACACAATTGACGGATCAACTTTCCTCTTGAGCTTCCAACCTGGATTCCACCACCCTTGGCCCCGAACCCATGCACCAACAACACCCTCCCAACACCCCACGACCGCCGAAAATATCACTTCCGTTATTCGATGGCTCCAACCCATTTGCTTGGATCTTTCAAGCAGAACACTATTTCACAAACTATCAAATTCCTCCGGCTGAACGTGTTACACTTACCGCCTTCCATTTTATCGGTGATGCGTTTCTCGTGGTACCAACACCAGTTGAATATGTCACACACCCGATAAATCGATTACATCAGAGCCGGGCGTGATCGACTGGTATCTTCATTGCACAGCGGAAGTATATATTAGCTAAGACTTTTAGGAAATGAACGCCACTAGTACTCGAGTCCCCATGGGTTCTCCTAATCCAACCGTGCCATAGTTTGAAAATAATACATGAGAAAGAAACATGCGAAAAATCAACATAAAGTTGAGCGAGTTCATAGTTTGTGTATTTTGTATCAAATGATCTTAAAAACATTTGAAAATCATGCCTTTGAAATTTACGCGTTTAAAAACCGGTTTGTGAGATCATAGTATCTCAAGTGTTTGAAATGTCATATCTGTAAATCGGTATTGAAATGTTCTCTGTCATGTTTGTAAACCGATACATGCAACTAGTATATTTGTAAACCGGTAATAAAATGTTCCTGTTATACTTGTAAACCAATGTAAAAGTCATAGAATGAAATCCATCATATAGAAATCGTGTATGTTATTGTCATGAATAATGGGTTTAAGGATCCGTCAGTGGGTAGCGAGCCCCCTGACATAATGTGGCCTAAGTAAGTATATAACCAAACCGAGATAACTTTATCATCAATTGGGCTCACAAAAGCACTCTGAAAGAACTTGTTTTATTCAGAGTGGAGCGTGTCTCAAGCTCAATAGATCTACACCTTTTGCACCTTGGTCACTAAGTGATTAATGGTTACCAAATGTCATAATCCTACTTACGCACACCGATCATGTCATCATCTAAACCCGTAGCTAACATACGTTTGTCATAATCTATGTCATTGGGCCGAGCCCATGTTATCTTGTCATCAAAAGAGTTGGGGCCGCGCCCCTAGTTTTCTTTATAAAAACCGGCATGTTTGTCATAGACTTTTCGTAAACCATTAGTGTTATCTGGTAATTCGTTTGTAATCATGGTTTAGAAATATATATGATTTCGTTTATCAAAACATAGTATGCTTTCGCAAAAACTTGCATGTCTTTCAACCCCCGAAAACATTTATAAAATGTAAAACGGTAAAAAGAGGGGGTTATGAACTCACCTTGATATCCTTGTGCAAAGCTAGCTTAATGTGATTCCGTAATGTTGTTCCAAGAACGTGAGCCTGCTAGCGTGCAACCTATGACATTCCTACCAAGGAATACTTATAAGTTTCTAATAAGATGACGTAGTTAAACTACGTGTCCGAGCTCTACCGAATCGTTAACAACGATTCTAAGGAAGTGTTATCGCTTGACTTGTAGTAACAAACCAATGGTTGTTTTAGTCCCCCTACTAGTCAGGATGAATACTAAATCTTAGAAACGAATTAATTTCCAAGTGATCTGGAATATATATTCATATATCAATATAAATATACTTATACGAGGTCGTGTTAGTCGTCGCGAATAGAAGGCGTAGTTGGAATATGGTACGTATTCGAAACATCGTATACGATTCGGTAATGTACCGTTGTAGTTTTTATATGATGGAAACAAATGGATATATGTACATATATATATATATATATATATACATATATATATATATATATATATATATATATATATTCGAGAACTTGTCGTTTGAAATGAATATTAAAACTATATTCATTCTATAAGAATATTCGGATTCTAAATGATTGAAATAAATATAAACATTATATTTATTTATATGATTTTCGACTACTAAACGTTTAAGTGTGAATTCCGAATCGTTGATGTTTTGAAATAAATATAAACCTTTACATTTATATTTTATAAAAGTGTGCGAAGTTATCGACATTTGAAATAAGTATAAACGTTATATTTATTTATAAGGGTATCGAAGTTATTCAAATTTTTGGTGTTTTTGAAATAAATATACATAATTATATTTATTTGATACAAGTTCTCGAGTTATGTTAACTAGTATCACGTATGTGTTGAAATGTTACAAACCCGGGTCATGTGTTATAAACGTCGTAAAAATAAATATACATCTATATTTATTTGATAAGAATTACTTGAATCCAATAGGTGTTGTTTTTCAAATATAATTACGTTTCGTATTACCGGGTTTTAAAAAAAACGGACAGAGTTTCCTATGTTTTTAGAATAACCCGACAATTCAAGTTGTCGTTATTTTGTCAAAACCAATATTTTCAAACACGCCTTACCACGCAACACAATATACTATGTGATCGATGTTCAAATAATAATAACGCCAAAGTGTCAAGTTTGATATACGTATGTAAATCATACATGGACAATCTTCGTATAAAATGGGTTGAGCTACGAAATAATCTATATAATTATTTTCTTTAAAATTGACGATATAAAGTTGTTAGCGGGTCGGGTCGAACTCGGTTTCAAGATCATACGATATTTACAACTAATGTAATATAATTTTTCGCGTCGTAAATAATTATTTACCGAGTCGCATTGACTGGTTTGACCTGCCTTTGACCGAGTTTGACTATGTTGACTGAGTTGACCCGGTTTGACCGAGTCGACATGTGATACCGAAGCTGACCCGGTTGACTGTTGATCCAAACCAAGACACGCCTGCTTGTTCTTTTATAACCTGAGCCGAACAAAGGTGAAACGGAACAAATCTGAGGTTTGTTGGCCACCACCACTTCCGTCGGCCGGAATTCAGAACCACCACCATCACCACCGCTACCACACAAACCCGAACCACTATAGCCACCCCCACTGTCTTCGTCGCTGGAGTCACCTAACCCGAACCCACCTTCACTAGGCCACAACCACACCTGAAAACGAAAACCAACTGGCCAGAGAACCTGGATCTAACAAGGTCTGAAGGAAGGAACGGACTAGAACTTACCGGAAACAAAATCATGGCTGCCGGACTTCAAACTACCTCTTCCATGCTTCAAACGGAAAAACTACTACCGGAATCATGTCCGGGAGGTCCAATTTGGGGGGGGGGGTACACCGTGGTTCCGCCGTGAAAAATCTCCATCGCTGCCGCCAGCGCCGCGATGCCGTCGCCGGTCCGCCGGTGTTCCGCCTGTTCGCCGGCCGAAGTCCGATCACCGGAAAGGGGAGAGAGAGAGAGAGAGCGCATGGTGTGTGCGTGTGTTTTTCTTAGGTAAAAATGAAGAAGACGAGGGTTAGGGGCTTTTATATCTAGGGTTTTCTTAGTGGGCTTGGGCCCTAGGCCCACAAGCCCACTTCTCGTGTTTTGAACGGCCCACAAGCTCGTACGAGACGTATTTTCACACCCAAATGTCGTGTAATGTCGCAAAATGTTATTTTAGGACCGAAAGCATGAAAAATAGTGTCGGTAGTTGACGTTTGACGCGTTCGATCGTCGGTTGCGTTAATATCGTGAAATTTGACACCGTTGTTGTTTCTTGTCCATTTTTCGATCCGTTTTTGTCTACAAATATTAAAATTTAATTACGGAGCTAAATTTTTCATAATATTTCCATTTTGAAGTCGATACATATGTCCTTTGCCTCCGTTTCGTTGTTGGTGCATTCTTGTAGTCGCATTTTTTGTCCACGTAAGCGTTTGGTGCCATTCGAAGCACCTCAGATTCGCGAAGCCAAGTTCCTAAGCATAATTTATACATGTAGAATTTATATTTATCGGACTTGTCAGTATTTTGTCCGGTTTTAGTTCGTTGTCGCTTATTGTTCAGCAGTTTTTCCCGGAAATCACCTTACGCGCACTGTAAGGTTAGATAGGCGTTCCTAGGCTTTCCAAACGCCTAATTATGTTAATTAAGTCTAATTACGCTTATTATTATTGTCTTAAAGTTTGTTATCCGCGTAATTATAACCCGGAAAGTACCGGTTGTCACATTCTCCCCCTGTTATAGAAATTTCGTCCTTGAAATTTACACTTTGTTATCTTCTTAAAGTTTTGTCATGCACATGTAGGTATGAGTAATGTCGAGGAAATTGACCACAAGAATGAATTATAAGAATAGAATGCCTTACTACAACAATAAGAATCCAATGATTTAATTGAATTTGTTTTCTGAATTGATGCCAAGTGAATGAGATGTTATGATAAAGTCACTAGCGTGACTAAGTTTACTAGAGTCCGACAAAGAGAAATTCAACCAATGAGATTTTAAATGAACGTTCATAATATGCAAATGAATTCTAAAAGCAAGAAATGTACTACCAATAGTACCTTGCGTTAGTTGTTGCAAAAATTGTATCTCGAAATCAACAAGCTCAAATAGAATAGGGTCATGAAAGAATGATAAGTTAAACGAAAAGTTCACGTAGTTTCGCATGAAACGGTTGGTCAATATTAGCCAAGCTACAAGTTTATGCCAACGCCACAAGACGTTATTGAGATTGAAATAATTTAACAATAGCGGTGATCGAACAAGTTCACCGTGTTTGCAACAAGATAAAAGGTTCAACAAAGTGAATTCAATGATTTATTCCAAATGAATTTCGTAGAAATTCGGGTCGATGACAAAAATAAATAACAAATCAACGTCATCGAGTATTGCAAGTGGCGTTGAAATAACCGTTAGAGGTACACTGAAATAAGCAATGAAATTGTGTACCATTTTCCTAATACACGATTGTATTAAGAATATTCCAAGATAACGAATCAACAAAGTGGATTTAATAATAAATAAATAATAAATAATTAAATCCGTATGTGAAGTGTGTAGACAAAATAAGCACAAGCTTCAATTTATTGGAAACGCCACCACAAGGTGTCGTAAACAGCAAACAATTTAGTGGAATTTAAGATTCAAACAAGTTTGCTATGATTCGAAATGAACGAAATGCTTGTTGATGTTACTTCGAATATGATGGCCTTAATCCATCATATGGAATCCTTGAATTGAATATGTATAATGAGCAAGTTTAGCCAACTAAACTTGATTTAGTTATCGACCAACAACGATATATGTATTACTAAGGAAATTTTAACACGGCCATACAAAACCATGTATGCAGCTTGTCAAGAAAAGTGATTCGAATAACTTTGTTGACTCGATATCAATGAGTTAACTTTTGCAATAATGTAGGTTATCAAAGTTGCAATGCAAAAATCGGTATCGCGAAAACAATAATTGAAATATTTATAGAACAACCCATTCGATGTGCAGTCCTCGATGGGTTCCACGAATCAAGTTAACCACATGCCAAACAAACAACACATGCGTAACGTATGAATTTATCGAAAAACTGTAATTGGGTGTTCACTGATCAGGGATGAGATTTTCGCGATGAGATGACCATTAGAAATAGTAGAGGTTCAAGAATCTACTCACTATATGCAAGAGTCTGAATATTCAACAAAAAAATTAAGACTTACCTCGAATTTCGTGCAATGACCTGGTGTTTTGTGACATCACCACGAGATGTCAATCTTGGCGTAATCGCCAGTAGGGAGTGGGAGATGTGAGGACTTGTAGTTCTTGTTGCGATGCCAACAATCGTGATTTCCATTAGTTTGTAAAGTCCTCGTTTTGACGTACCTTGGCACATTCACACCGCTTGCAGGGCTACATGATAATAGTTGTATTCTGACTGACAGTCATTCCGCTGACGGAATTTGTAACGCTTTTGTAATTGTTCATTCATGTTTCCTAAAGGCCTTGCCTCATATTTCGTACGTTTCGTGTTTCTATATCCGTGATGTATGCGCTAAGTTTCATGTATTCGTGCGCCTCGGCATGCTGTTTTTCGTAGTTTACCTGCTCGGGTTAGTAGAATAACACCAATGACATAGATAAAATCGTTGCTCGAGTTAATAGTCGCAGCTCCTACGAAATGACCTTTAATGGATTTGTCATAAACTAACCAAAGGTCTCAAGTGTGTGTTTCCAAAACTTTCAAGTTTCGCGTATCGTATGTATTCGTTTCGTGTAACGTGTATAAAACACAACACTAATAGATGTTTACAAAATCGATATGTTGACTCATTGTTTTCGGCCACGGTTGGAACCCATGTATGTGTTTCTAGGCGTTCTATATGTGTTCAAGTCTTAAGAAGCTAACTCCCCGAAGGAGAGTTAGGTTAAAGCCTAGGTATCTCTACCGAAACCTAATTCGCTGAAACCTATAGCTCTGATACCAATCTGTCACACCCCGATAAATCGATTACATCAGAGTCGGGCATGATCGACTGGTATCTTCATTGCACAGCGGAAGTATATATTAGCTAAGACTTTTAGGAAATGAACGCCACTAGTACTCGAGTCCCCATGGGTTCTCCTAATCCAACCGTGCCATAGTTTAAAAATAATACCTTATAAAGAAACATGCGAAAAATCAACATAAAGTTGAGCGAGTTCATAGTTTGTGTATTTTGTATCAAATGATCTTAAAAACATTTGAAAATCATGCCTTTGAAATTTACGCGTTTAAAAACCGGTTTGTGAGATCATAGTATCTCAAGTGTTTGAAATGTCATATCTGTAAATCGGTATTGAAATGTTCTATGTCATGTTTGTAAACCGATACATGCAACTAGTATATTTGTAAACCGGTAATAAAATGTTCCTGTTATACTTGTAAACCAGTGTAAAAGTCATAGTATGAAATCCATCATATAGAAATCGTGTATGTTATTGTCATGAATCATGGGTTTAAGGATCCGTCAGTGGGTAGCGAGCCCCTTGACATAATGTGGCCTAAGTAAGTATATAACCAAACCGAGACAACTTTGTCATCAATTGGGCTCACAAAAGCACTCTGAAAGAACTTGTTTTATTCAGAGTGGAGCGTGTCTCAAGCTCAATAGATCTACACCTTTTGCAACTTGGTCACTAAGTGATTAATGGTTACCAAATGTCATAATCCTACTTACGCACACCGATCATGTCATCATCTAAACCCGTAGCTAATATACGTTTGTCATAATCTATGTCATTGGGCCGAGCCCATGTTATCTTGTCATCAAAAGAGTTGGGGTCGCACCCCTAGTTATAAACCCGTGTATGTTTCGAAAACGCGTATGTCCTTTATAAAAACCGACATGTTTGTCATAGACATTTCATAAACCATTAGTGTTATCTGGTAATTCGTTTGTAATCATGGTTTAGAAATATATATGATTTCGTTTATCGAAACATAGTATGCTTTCGTAAAAACTTGCATGTCTTTTCACCCCCGAAAACATTTATAAAATGTAAAACGGTAAAAAGAGGGGGTTATGAACTCACCTTGATATCCTTGTGCAAAGCAAGCTTAATGTGATTCCGTAATGTTGTTCCAAGAACGTTAGCTTGCTAGCGTGCAACCTATGACATTCCTACCAAGGAATACTTATAAGTTTCTAATAAGATGACGTAGTTAAACTATGTGTCCGAGCTCTACCGAATCGTTAACAACGATTCTAAGGAAGTGTTATCGTTTTGACTTGTAGTAACCAATCAATGGTTGTTTTAGTCCCCCTACTAGTCGGGATGAATACTAAATCTTAGAAACGAATTCATTTCCAAGTGATCTTTAATATATATTCATATATCAATATAAATATACTTTACGAGGTCGTGTTAGTCGTCGCAAATAGAAGGCGTAGTTGGAATATGGTACGTATTCGAAACATCGTATACGAATCGGTAATGTACCGTTGTAGTTTTTATATGATGGAAACAAATGGATATATGTACATATATATATATGTATATACATATATATGTATATACATATACACGTATATATGTATATACATATATATGTATATATATATATATACACGTATATACATACATATGTATATACCTATATACGTATATACATATATACGTATATAGGTATATACATATGTATATACATATACGTGTATATATATATACGTATATATATATATATTCGAGAACTTGTCGTTTGAGACGTCATTATTTTGTCAAAACACAATATTGTCAAACACACCATTACCACGCAACACAATATACTATATGATCGATGTTCAAATAATAATAACGCCAATGTGTCAAGTTTTAAATACGTATGTTAAATCATACACGGACAATCTTCGAAATAATCTATATAATTATTTTCTTTAAAATTGACGATATAAAGTTGTTAGCAGGTCGGGTCGAGCTCGGTTTCAAGATCATACGATATTTCCAACTAATGTAATATAATTTTTCGCGTCGTAAATAATTATTTACCGCGTCGCGTTGACTGGTTTGACCTGCCTTTGACCGAGTTTGACTATGTTGAATGAGTTGACCCGGTTTGACCGAGTCGACACGTGATACCGAAGCTGGCCCGGTTGACTGTTGACCCAAACCAAGACACGCCTGCTTGTTCCTTTATAACCTGAGCCGAACAAAGGTGAACCCGAACAAATCTGAGGTTCGTTAGCCACCACCACTTCCGCCGGTCGGAACTCAGAACCACCTGTCACACCCCGACCCGCAGCGGAAAAGGTGATCGGGGCATGATTGGGTTATCATCAAAGCTCATGACATTTATTTTAACGTTTCATATTCATTAATACAATTTAATGGAAATTTACAATCATAATTACATCATGACCTAAACATCAATCTAAGCTTCTTTGTTTTCTTCTAAGGCGTTTCCTATGTTTTCCTTGCTTCATCCTGTTCACCTGTATCATGTGTAAAAGGGTTTTTGGATCAACAAAAAGTTGGCGAGTGAATCCTATGGAAAACATTTGAACAAGTTTATTTAACTGATTATGAAATAAAGTGCACAACCAAACATGAGTAAAAATAGATGTAAACTTATTCACCAATCAATTTAATATTAAACAATACACACATGAACAAAAATGGATCGTTTAGAGGCACGCGTTGCTCAACTCATCTCTCACGAGGAACTGATGGGCCTAATGAATGAATTGCATAAACTTGACAATATGAAATACATACTACAAACAATATAAACTCAATAATACGCACATGAACAATAATGGATTTGTTTTGAGGCACGCGTTGCTCAACTCGTCTCCCACGAGGAACTGATGGGCTTAATGAATGAATTTCATATAAGTTGACAAAATGAAATACATAATCACAACAATATAAACAATATAAGTTTAGATCACGATATGGTATGGCACAAGTTTAAATAAACGAGTTAATTATTTTGTGACACATGACACACCCCAAAACGTGTAATAAAAAAAGGGGAGTTGTAAGATTCACTCACAGTGGGTGCGTTCGGTTGATGATGTTGAATGCACGCGAAGTGGTGTTAACCACGAGAGAAATTAACCTAGATAAATAGCATTATGGTTTGGTAAGTAAACGGATTTTATTAATCCATTTTAGTAGGATTGTTGGGTGTATTTTTGTGAGTTTAAGGCTATTTTCTAACCTTAAAAATGTAATTTTTAAGTATTTTTAATTGATTTTTTATTTAAATAAATAAATAAAAATAATAAAAAAAATTGACTTTTTTGACCGTTGACCGTTGACCATTGACTGTTGACTTTGACCGGTTCGTATGCGTGTATGTGTGCGCTGAGTGAGGCTCGAACCCGAGACCTCCCGTACGCGTGCACGCAGCTCTACCAACTGAGCTACGTGTCTAACCCGAAATATTTCTGTTTTTAATTATATTTATATATTAATTAGATTAATCCGAAAATCAACTTATTTCTAAAAAGATTTTACTGAATCGGACCGGTGCTCTCCACAGGTCTCGAACCCGGGACCTGTGGGTTGAGTTAACACACAGTCCACCGCTGGACTGTGTGTCTAACTTGTTAAATAATCCGATTTATATTATACTTATGAGCAAACTTCATTATTTTATTTCTGCCTTATTTTAAAAAGTTAGATAATTGTCCGGATCGGTGCAGTAGACCGGACTCGAACTCGTGACGTGTGTTTAAACATTCACACAGTCCAGTGCTGGACTGTGTGTCTATCTTGGTTATTATTCCGGTTATTATTAAACTTAACATGTACGGCGGTGACTTCGGTTCGGTTAGCTAAAAAAACATTTTTATTAAGGCAAGCATGCGTGGGACAAGATTCGAACTCGAGACGTAAGTGTGTTTAATGTGCACATAGTCCACCGCTGGACTGTATGTCTAACCCGAGTTATATCTTGATTTATAATAAACTTATATGTTACCGAAACTTCGTCTTCTTCGTCAGTCTTAACCAGAAACGATGACTGACTGGTTCGAAGTTTTAATCAGGTTTCTTTAGCGTTTTATGATTAATTATAGGTGAGATAAATGAAAATAATGAAAGACTAAGCGTTAGATATACCGAAATTGGACTCCTCTGTTTCTCCGGCGGAACTCCGATGTCAGCAGACTATTCCGGCGACTTGTGTCTTGCGGCAGAGAGTCTTCAACGAGCTTGAGATGAATGTGGGTGGCTTCGGTATGAGTTCTGAGTGTTCATTGTTTAGAGTAAGGCACAAAAGTGAAAAATCCGGTTTTCCGGCGATTTGCAGGAGATTTCCGGCGAGTGAGTTTTCGCCGAGAAAGGGTGCGGTTTTGAACGAAAAAGCTTGCAGAGGTTCGAGGGGGTATTTATAGGGCAGGTCATCGATGAATTTGGTCCGATTTCCGACTTGATTCAAAGTCATTACGTTTTCCGGCGGTTATAGCTTGTGTCGCGGGTTCAGGCGTCGGTTATAACCGATGTGGGTTTAAATGTTTACGTTAAGACTTGAAGAAACCGTCCAATCTCGCGAGATTGCCGGGATTTCCGACGACTGAAATTTGGGCGCCGGTTTTTGAATTTGGGAATCATGATATGAATTAATTGATTCTAATAATTAACAAGGAACACTAGTGGCGCAGTGGTTGGAGATTTGAGTGTTAAGTCTGTTGACCCGGCTGACTGACCCGGGTTCGAAACCCGGCAGAACCATTTTATTTTTATTTCATTATTTTTAACAATTTTTCAAAAACAAGTTATATATTCCAATATAATAATTAATTATGTATCGTTTAAAATTAATTTGGGTATTAAATACGCCACGAAATTTTAAACTGATTGTTCGGTTAATAAACGGAGCGGGTTTGGTAAAATCCGTTTTTGACGGATGTTACAGTATCCCCTGCTTTTTAGAAATTTCGTCCCGAAATTTAAGTAGTGATATATTTGACTAAAAGAATGATGGCGTTTAGTTTGGCAGTTACATACTTAGAAGAAAAGTAAGAGTTTAAATTTTTGTTTGAGGCGGTAACGTCCCTTGTAGGGGTTAAGTACCCTATTACAGGAATCGCTTTTTGTTGCCTACTGTAAAAGTATTGATAAGCAGATTTGATTCGCTAAATATGATATCATGCATAAGAGTTTGGATATGTTTGGAAGGATATGGTTATATCCTAAGGCAAAACTTCTAATACTACAACCTACATGGAACTTCTCATAACCATCTAACAATACCTCTGATCCTTTGACAAGAATACTTATATATAGGAAGTACCAGCGGCGTATCCACCATATTCTTGTCAAATTTTCATTGGTTTTATCAGTAAGTTATGATTGGTTCTATGACTATAGAACATAAATAAACACGACAGCTAATATTTGAATCCACATTCTGATAGCATATATGTTTGAATGGTGACAGTTCCTCTCTCGTTTGTTATGATGGAGAGGTTAGTTTATGTAGAAATGGAACACAATCCAATTTCTTTAAATAGCGAGATGATATAAATGTAACACAAATTTTAACCAAGACAATACTAAATCCTACATGGAACTTCTCATAACCGCCTGATAATGCCTCTGATCCTTTGGCAAGAATACTTATATATAGGAAGTACCAGCGGCGTATCCACCATATTTTTGTCAAATTTTCGTTGGTTTTATCTGCAAATTATGATTAGTTACCAAGAAACTACTAAATCCTACATAGAACTTCTCATAACCGTCTGACAATGCCTCTGATCCTTTGACAAGAATACTTATATATAGGAAGTACCAGCGGCGTATCCACCATATTCTCGTCAAATTTTCATTGGTTTTATCAGTGAATTATGATTAGTCCTATGTGACTCTACAACCAATACAACAAACACAAAATACTGAAAATGAAAAAAAAATGTCTATGCGATCAAGGCTCAATCAAACGGAGCCGATCGTATTGCATGTACTGAAAATGAAAATGTCTGTGCGATCAAGGCTCAATCAAGCGGAGCCGATCGTATTGCATGTACTGAAAATAATAAATTTAATCTAAACAACAATCACACAAACAGCTTATACATGGAACCTCTCATAACCGCCTGATAATGCCTCCGATCCTTTGACAAGAATACTTATATATAGGAAGTACCAGCGGCGTATCCACCATATTCTTGTCAAATTTTCATTGACTTTATCCACAAGTTATGATTAGTTCTATGTGACTCTACAACAAACACAACAACCACAAGATACTGATAATGAAAATGTCTGTGCGATCAAGGCTCAATCAAACGGAGCCGATCGTATTGCATGTACTGAAAATGAAAAATGTCTGTGCGATCAAGGCTCAATCAAACGGAGCCGATCGTATGTGGGCACGCCGGGTTCACGCTCATAATGAAATGGGGAACATGCTCAACGCTCATAATGTAATGGGGAGCGACGGCTTATGAAATTGCATGTACTGAAAATAATAAACAATAATTACTCAAACAGTTTACACATGGAACCTCTCATAACCTCCAGATAATGCTTCTGATCCTTTGACAAGAATACTTATATATAGGAAGTACCAGCGGCGTATCCACCATACTCTTGTCAAATTCCCATTGGCTTTATCCTTAAGTTATGATTGGTTCTATGTGATAAAGAAAAACATAAAACTAAACGATTGGAGTTGAATCTGGATTTTCGGTGAAGAGGACTAGTTGGGTATCTTCGTTTGGGCCGTCATTATCTTCGACAGGATTGGCATTGATGTTGAAGACTCTTCCTCTTGCTGGTGGCCTAGCGGTTGGGTTTTCTTGGTTTACTTGGTTAACTGGGTTTGATTGGGCTTGAGCGTTTATGATGTTAACCAATCTAGGGCACGTGTTTTCAAAATGGGTAGGGTCGCCACAATTGAAACAAGCTCGAACATATGGGAACATGGGGTATTGGGGTTGTTGATAGGTTTGGACCATGTTTTGAGTAGGGGAAGAGATTTGGTTTTGAAAGGTGCGGCAAACCTTGCTCAAATGACCATAGCGTCTACAAGTTGCACATAGTCGACAAGGTAAGGTAAGGGGATGGTGATAAAAACAGTTGTTGCATCGAGGGTGAGGTCCAAGATATGGTTTCTTATTTGGGTAAGTTGACTTGGATGCCACTTGAGTGATTGGGATAGCTTGGATTGGTATGGCGTGTGAAATTGGTTGATTTCGTTGGATAGCAGCGAAAAGTTGCCCGTCTCTTTTTCTCTTAGAATTGGGTTGAGAAGGGGATTCGGTTTGGGTGTAGTCGGAGGTTTCAGTCGATGCTTTATCCTTCTTCTTCTCCTCCTTGAAGTCTTTGTTCCGGATTCGGTTCTCGGTGAGCGCTGTTGCTAGCTCCATTGCTGCTTCCAAAGTTGCAGGCGTGGTACTTATTACAGAGTCTTGAATCTTTGACGGAAGACCACGAATGTAGTGCTCGATCAAACGGTAGAGGGGAGTGAACATGTTGGGAACCATTTGATGTAACTCGAGGAATCTTTTGTTGTACGTGGTGTGGTCGCCTTCCTTTTACTTCAACGAATAAAATTCATCTTCTAATTTCTTGATTTCGCTCCTTGGGCAAAATCGTCTGGTCATGATTTCCTTCAATTCGTTCCAAGTTAAGGTCATAGCATCTTCAACACCTCGTTTGGCCTTCTCTGTATTCCACCAAGTAAGTGCTATTCCATATAAACGACCGGTAGCATATCGCACTTTGCGATCGTCAGGGCAATCGCAATTTAGAAAAGTGTTCTCCATTTCTTCAAACCAATGGAGGAGAGCAGTGACACCTTCAGTCCCTTTGTATTTCGGAGGGTCGCATGATTTAAAATGCTTGTAGGTGCATTTAGTGGTATTTGGGGGAGAGTTGATAACGTTTTGATTTTCTTGATTGACAGGATTAGCGGTAAGTGCTTGTTGGACTTGGATGACAATGTTGGGTATTACGGCAGCCATTTGTTGAGCGATTAGGGCAGCCATGCGCTCGCGGGCTTTTCCTGCTCTCATCTTCCTACGGGCGAGGTTAGAAGACATCTACAAGGAATACATGTCAAGAGTATGAGTTGGATGTTTTTTTGGGATCATGGGTCGCACTAGGAATGAACATTCATAAAATAATTATAGGAAAATAAATCTACTACATCCATAGGATGTCTTGGGCTTTGCTCGCCATTAGGCCCTACATGCCGCCATACTTCACCTTCGTAATCATGTGGGCCCCCATGAATACCGGGTTTTTCATATGGTTCGCATGTGTTAGCCTGGTTGCGTACACTAAAACCCGGAGAAAATCGAGAAATATGTATACAACGTATGGTATTCGGAATGTGTCCAGGTGTAGACACGGTGACACCTCAAAGTGGGTTAGTTCGAACGACGTTTGGTGTGGCATGCTTTGGCCTAATAGGTCCTTCGTACTCTCATCGTTAGTCCCCAGGTAGGCAAACTGGTCCGTTATATTGGATTTATACGAATGCCAACCTAGACAGGACGTTCCGACTACCGGTACTTGTACCCTTCCAGTTACTACATGCCCGTCGCAGAACTTACTTTGACTAGATTTGAAAATTGCAACAAAATCTTTGAATAATGAGAGTATGAAAATGAATTGAATATATGAACATTGATATATGTATAATGAATATGTATATAAGTATGTATGTTTGACTGTAAGTATAAACAAATATGAAACAAATAAATATCACAAGTTTGTATGTAACCACCTAATCAATTAAAATTTAGGCAGACTATAGTATAGGCTCTAAGGGTCTAATAACCTATCCTATATCCCTATAGTCATGGCTCTGATACCAATCTGTCACACCCCGACCCGCCGCGGAAAAGGTGATCGGGGCATGATTGGGTTATCATCAAAGCTCATGACATTTATTTTAACGTTTCATATTCATTAATACAATTTAATGGAAATTTACAATCATAATTACATCATGACCTAAACATCAATCTAAGCTTCTTTGTTTTCTTCTAAGGCGTTTCCTATGTTTTCCTTGCTTCATCCTGTTCACCTGTATCATGTGTAAAAAGGGTTTTTGGATCAACAAAAAGTTGGCGAGTGAATCCTATGGAAAACATTTGAACAAGTTTATTTAACTGATTATGAAATAAAGTGCACAACCACACATGAGTAAAAATATATGTAAACTTATTCACCAATCAATTTAATATTAAACAATACACACATGAACAAAAATGGATCGTTTAGAGACACGCGTTGCTCAACTCGTGTCTCACGAGGAACTGATGGGCCTAATGAATGAATTGCATAAACTTGACAATATGAAATACATACTACAAACAATATAAACTCAATAATACGCACATGAACAATAATGGATTTGTTTTGAGGCACGTGTTGCTCAACTCGTCTCCCACGAGGAACTGATGGGCTTAATGAATGAATTTCATATAAGTTGACAAAATGAAATACATAATCACAACAATATAAACAATCTAAGTTTAGATCACGATATGGTATGGCACAAGTTTAAATAAACGAGTTAATTATTTTGTGACACATGACACACCCCAAAACGTGTAATTACAAAGGGGGAGTTGTAAGATTCACTCACAGTGGGTGCGTTCGGTTGATGATGTTGAATGCACGCGAAGTGGTGTTAACCACGAGTGAAATTAACCTAGATAAATAGCATTATGGTTTGGTAAGTAAACGTATTTTATTAATCCATTTTAGTAGGTGTCACACCCCGACCCGCAGCGGAAAAGGTGATCGGGGCATAATTGGGTTATCATCAAAGCTCATGACATTTATTATATGTTTCATATTCATTAATACAATTTAATGGAAATTTACAATAAATGATACAACATGTTCTAACTATCAATCTAAGCTTCTTGGTTCTCTTCTAAGGCATATCCTATGTTTTCCTTGCTTCAACCTGTTCACCTGTATCATGTGTAAAAAGGTTTTTGGATCAACATAATGTTGGCGAGTGAATCCTATGGAAAAACATTTGAACAAGTTTATCCAATTGATTATAAATAATGTGCATACCACATATGAGTAAATGTAGATGTAAATTTATTCACATAACACATAATATTGAATATTGAACACACAAACACCAAATGATTGTTTTGAGGCACGCGTTGTTCGACTCGTCTCCCACGAGGAACTGATGGGCCTAATGAATGAGTTTTGAGGCACGCGTTGTTCTTACGAACTGATGGGCCTAATGTATGAGTTTTGAGGCACGCGTTGTTCTCGTCTCCCACGAGGAACTGATGGGCCTAATGAATGAGTTTTGAGGCACGCGTTGTTCTTACGAACTGATGGGCCTAATGTATGAGTTTTGAGGCACGCGTTGTTCTCGTCTCCCACGAGGAACTGATGGGCCTAATGAATGAGTTTTGAGGCACGCGTTGTTCTTACGAACTGATGGGCCTAATGTATGAGTTTTAAGGCACGCGTTGTTCTCGTCTCCCACGAGGAACTGATGGGCCTAAATAATTTGCATACAACTTTGACAATATGTAATACATCACAACCAATAATAGTTACATTCTAGTTTAGTTCATATAATGGTATAGCACAAATTTGCATAAGAGAATTAGTTTAAACGACACATGATACACCCCAAAACATGAATAAAAAGGGGAGTTTGTAAGAATTCACTCACATTGGGTGCGTTCGGTTGATGACGTTGAATGCACGCGAAGTGGTTTTAACCACGAGTGAGATTAAACCTAGATAAATCGCATTACGGTTTGGTAAGTAAACGGGTTTTATTAATCTATTTTAGTAGGATTGTTGGGTGTATTTTTGTGAGTTTGAGGCTATTTTTTAACCTTAAAAATGTTATTTTTAAGTATTTTTAATTGATTTTTAATTAAAATAATTAAATAAAAATAATAAAAAAATATTTTATTTTTGCTATAGTTGACTTTTGACCGTTGACTTTGACTAACGTTGACCGGTTCGAAGGCATATTATTGTGCGCTGGGTGAGGCTCGAACCCGAGACCTCCCGTACGCGTGCACGCAGCTCTACCAACTGAGCTACGTGTCTAACCCGTCATATATCCGATTTTAATTATATATATATATTAATTAGAGTTTAAACAGAAATCCTTTTATTTTAAAAACGAATTAAATCACAAAACCGGTGCGCTCCACAGGTCTCGAACCCGGGACCTGTGGGTTAGCGGACACACAGTCCACCGCTGGACTGTGTGTCTCACTTGGTTATAAACTCGGTTATCAATATACTTAACATATACTTAAATCAACCCGGTTCAGTTTACTGAAAAAAGAATTTTTATCAAGGCGGCGTGTGAGGGACAATACTCGAACTCGTGACCTTAGCGTTAAAAGTGCACACAGTCCACCGCTGGACTGTGTGTCTAACCCGGTAATTATCTTGATTTTAATTATACTTAACCATTACTGAAACGTCGTCTTCTTCACTGGTTTAACCGGAAGTGGCGACTGACTGGTTCGAAATGTTGATTCAAGTTTCTTTAGCGTTGTATGATCAATTACAGACGAGATAAAAGTAAAAAGAAAGGAATTTAGGCGTGAAAAGTACCGGCTGTTTCTCCTCTGTTTTCCGGCAGAACTCCGGTGGCAGCAAGTTCTTCCGGCGACGAGTCTCTTGCAGCAGAGAGTCTTCCGAAGGCTTGCAAAGGGTGTGGGTGATTTCGGTAAGAGTTTAGGGGGTTCAGTAAAGCTCGAAGGTTAATGATACGGTTTTCCGGCGATGTATCCAATATTTCTGGCGAGTGATATTTCGCCGAGAAAAGGTGCGATTTGAGTGTGAAAGGTTTCTGGCGAGTTGTGGGTGTATTTATAGGGTAGTATTGAGATGAATGGGGTCTGAATTCGGTCTTAATTCGAAGTCAGCCGTTCTCCGGCGGTTATGGCTGATGTCGCGGGTTCAGACGTCGGTTATAACCGTCGTAGGAGTTAAGTCATCGGTTAAATTGAGCGAAAACGTAATTAAACGGCGAAGTCGTCGGGATTTCCGACGACTGCTAATTGGGCGGAAATTGACGAATTTAACTTCGGAACTTGAATATTTGAATTAAATGTTTCCTGATATTACCAAAAAAATCAAAGCGGCGGAGTGGTTGTTCGGTTAGGTGATAAGTGTTTGTTTGAACCGGTTACAGACCCGAGTTCGAAACCCGGCATGAGTAAAGTATTTTTATTTTGCGATTTTTATCAGTTTTTCAAAAACTAAATATATATCCCCGCATAATAATTGATTACGTATCGTTTAAAATTATTTCGGGCATTTAATTCGCAACGAAATTTTAACTGACTGTTCGGTTGATAAACGGAGCGGGTTTGGTAAATCCGTTTTTGACGGATGTTACAGTATCCCCTGCTTTTTAGAAATTTCGTCCCGAAATTTAAATAGTGATATATTTGACTAAAAGAATGATGGTGTTGAGTTTGACAGTTACATGTTTAGAAGAAAATAAGGGTTTAAGTTTTTGTTTGAGGCGGTAACGTTCCTTGTAAAGGTTAAGTATCCTAATACAGGAATCGCTTTTTGCTGCCTACTGTATAAGTATTGTTAAGCAGGAATGATTCGCTAAAATGATATCATGCGTAAGAGTTTAGATATGTTTGGAAAAGTATAGTTATATCCTAAGGCAAAACTTCCAATACTACAATCTACACAAATAACCACAACAACTAATAATTGAATCCACATTCTGATAGTATATATGTTTGAATGGTGACAGTTCCTCTCTCGTTTGTTATGATGGAGAGGTTAGTCTATATAGAAATGGATCACAATCCAATTTCTTTAAATAGTGAGATGATATAAATGTAACACAAATTTCAACCAAGGCAATACTAAATCCTACATGGAACTTCTCATAACCGCCTGATAACGCCTCTGATCCTTTGGCAAGAATACTTATATATAGGAAGTACCAGCGGCGTATCCACCATATTCTTGTCAAATTTTCATTGGTTTTATCAGTGAATTATGATTAGTCCTATAACTCTACAACCAATACATCAAACATAAAAATACTGAAATGAAATATATCTGTGCGATCAAGGCTCAATCAAACGGAGCCGATCGTATTGTATGTATTGAAAATGAAATTGTCTGTGTGCTCAAGGCTCAATCAAACGGAGCCGAGCTTATTGCATGTATTGAAAATGAAATTGTCTGTGTGCTCAAGGCTCAATCAAACGGAGCCGAGCTTATTGCATGTATTGAAAATGAATAACTTAATCACACAAACAACCTATGCATGGAACCTCTCATAACCGCCTGATAATGCCTCCGATCATTTGACAAGAATACTTATATATAGGAAGTACCAGCGGCGTATCCACCATATTCTTGTCAAATTCTCATTGACTTTATCCGCAAGTTATGATTAGTTCTATGCGACTCTACAACATAAACAAACACAACAACCAGCGCTTGAGTCTTAATTCTGATAGTATCCGTGTTTGACAATACCTCTCTCGTTTAATATGATGGAGAGGTTAGTCTATGTAGAAGTGAGACACAACTCAACTTCTTTAAATGATGAAACTGAGATATGTCGTGAAGTATGATGATATGAATATTAAATCAATGAGTATAAAACAAACTGAACTAGTAATTTGCATTAAAATTCTTGGATAAAATTCCAATTGGGATACGTGAAAATTGAGATAACATAAAGAAAAACATAAAAACTAAGTGGTTGGAGTTAAATCTTGATTTTTGGTGAGAGAAGGCTAGTTAAGTGGTTGGTTTGGACCGTTAATATCTTCAACAGGATTGGCGTTGATGTTATAAACTCTTCCTCTTGCTGGCGGTGGAGCTGGATTTGCTTGGTTTGCTTGGTTAACTGGGTTTGCTTGAGCTTGGGCGTTTATGATGTTAACCAAACGAGGGCACGTGTTTCTAAAATGGGTAGGGTCTCCACAATTGAAACAAGCTCGAACGTATGGGTACATGGGGTATTGAGGTTGTTGATATGTTTGGATCATGGGTTGAGTAGGGGTTGAGGTTTGGTTTTGAGAGGTGCGGCAAACTTTGCTCAAATGACCGTAGCGTCCACAATTCGCACATAGTCGACAGGGTAAGGTAGATGGATGGTGATAGAAACAGGTGTTGCATTGAGGGTGAGGTCCAATGTAAGGTTTCTTGTTTGGGTAAGTTGAGTTGGGTGCTACTTGAGCGTTTGGGATAGTTTGAGGAGGTACAACTTGTGAAGCTGGTTGGTTGCGTTGGGTGACGGCGAAGATTTGCCCATCACGTTTTCTCTTAGAAGTAGGTGGTGTAAAGGATTCGGTTCTCGGTGAGCGCAGTTGCTAGCTCCATTGCTGCTTCCAAAGTTGCAGGCGATGTACTTATTACAGAGTCTTGAATCTTTGATGGAAGACCACGAATGTAGTGCTCGATTAAACGGTAGAGGGGAGTAAACAAATTGGGAACCATTTGATTTAATTCAAGGAATCTCTTGTTGTATGTGGTGTGGTCGCCTTCCTTTTGTTTCAAAGCATGGAACTCATCTTCCAATTTCTTGATTTCACTTCTTGGGCAAAACCGTCTTGTCATGATTCCCTTCAACTCTTCCCAAGTCAAGGTCATAGTTTCTTCAACACCTCGTTTGGTCTTCTCTGTATTCCACCATGTGAGTGCTGTTCCAAGTAAACGACCGGTAGCATAACGCACTTTGCGATCATCGGGGCAATCGCAATTTAGAAAAGTGTTCTCCATTTCTTCGAACCAGTGGAGGAGAGCGGTGACACCTTCAGTACCTTCGTATTTTGGAGGATCGCAGGATTTGAAATGTTTGTAGGTGCATTTAGTGACTAAAGGATTGATAGTGTTTTGATCTTCTTGTTGGGTTGGGTTAACGGAATTAGCGGTAAGGGCTTGTTGAACTTGTACTACGATGTTTGGTATTACGGTCGCCATTTGCTGAGCGATTTGGGTAGCCATGCGTTCACGGGCTTTTCCTGCTCTCATTTTCCTACGAGCGAGGCTAGAAGACATCTACAAGGAATACATGTCAAGAGTATGAGTTGGATGCCTTTGGGATCGTGGGTCGAGTTTGGGAATGAACGTTCATAAAATAAATATAGAAAAATAAATCTACTACATCCATAGGATGTCTTGGGTTTTGCTCGTAATTGGGCCTTGCATGCCGCCATACTTCACCTTCGTAATCATGTGGGCCCCCATGATTACCGGGTTTTTCATATGGTTCGCATGTGTTAGCCTGGTTACGTACACTAAAACCCGGAGAAAATCGAGAAATATGTAACGTATGATATTCGGAATGTGCCCAGGCATGGACACGGTGACATCTCAAAGTGAGGTTAGTTCGAACGACGTTTGGTGTGGCATGCTTTGGCCTAATAGGTCCGTCGTACTCTCATCGTTAGTCCCCAGGTAGGCAAACTGGTCCGTTATTTTGGATTTATACGAATGCCAACCTAGACAGGACGTCCCGACTACCGGTACTTGTACCCTTCCGGTTACTACATGCCCGTCGCAGAACTTACCTTGATGGGATTTGAAAATTGCAACAAAATCCTTGAATAATGAGAGTATGAAAATGAATTGAATATATGAACATTGATATATGTATAACGAATATGTATATAAGCATGTATGTTTGACTGTAACATGAAACAAATAAATATCACAAGTTTGTATGTAACCACCTAATCAATTTAAAATTTAGGTAGACTATAGTATAGGCTCTAAGGGTCTAATAACCTATCCTATATCCCTATAGTCATGGCTCTGATACCAATCTGTCACACCCCGACCCGCAGCGGAAAAGGTGATCGGGGCATAATTGGGTTATCATCAAAGCTCATGACATTTATTATATGTTTCATATTCATTAATACAATTTAATGGAAATTTACAGTAAATGATACAACATGTTCTAACTATCAATCTAAGCTTCTTGGTTCTCTTCTAAGGCATATCCTATGTTTTCCTTGCTTCAACCTGTTCACCTGTATCATGTGTAAAAAGGTTTTTGGATCAACATAATGTTGGCGAGTGAATCCTTTGGAAAAACATTTGAACAAGTTTATCCAATTGATTATAAATAATGTGCATACCACATATGAGTAAATGTAGATGTAAATTTATTCACACAACACATAATATTGAATATTGAACACACAAACACCAAATGATTGTTTTGAGGCACGCGTTGTTCGACTCGTCTCCCACGAGGAACTGATGGGCCTAATGAATGAGTTTTGAGGCACGCGTTGTTCTTACGAACTGATGGGCCTAATGTATGAGTTTTGAGGCACGCGTTGTTCTCGTCTCCCACGAGGAACTGATGGGCCTAATGAATGAGTTTTGAGGCACGCGTTGTTCTTACGAACTGATGGGCCTAATGTATGAGTTTTTAGGCACGCGTTGTTCTCGTCTCCCACGAGGAACTGATGGGCCTAATGAATGAGTTTTGAGGCACGCGTTGTTCTTACGAACTGATGGGCCTAATGTATGAGTTTTAAGGCACGCGTTGTTCTCGTCTCCCACGAGGAACTGATGGGCCTAAATAATTTGCATACAACTTTGACAATATGTAATACATCACAACCAATAATAGTTACATTCTAGTTTAGTTCATATAATGGTATAGCACAAATTTGCATAAGAGAATTAGTTTAAACGACACATGATACACCCCAAAACATGAATAAAAAGGGGAGTTTGTAAGAATTCACTCACATTGGGTGCGTTCGGTTGATGACGTTGAATGCACGCGAAGTGGTTTTAACCACGAGTGAGATTAAACCTAGATAAATCGCATTACGGTTTGGTAAGTAAACGGGTTTTATTAATCTATTTTAGTAGGATTGTTGGGTGTATTTTTGTGAGTTTGAGGCTATTTTTTAACCTTAAAAATGTTATTTTTAAGTATTTTTAATTGATTTTTAATTAAAATAATTAAATAAAAATAATAAAAAAATATTTTATTTTTGCTACAGTTGACTTTTGACCGTTGACTTTGACTAACGTTGACCGGTTCGAAGGCATATTATTGTGCGCTGGGTGAGGCTCGAACCCGAGACCTCCCGTACGCGTGCACGCAGCTCTACCAACTGAGCTACGTGTCTAACCCGTCATATATCCGATTTTAATTATATATATATATTAATTAGAGTTTAAACAGAAATCCTTTTATTTTAAAAACGAATTAAATCACAAAACCGGTGCGCTCCACAGGTCTCGAACCCGGGACCTGTGGGTTAGCGGACACACAGTCCACCGCTGGACTGTGTGTCTCACTTGGTTATAAACTCGGTTATCAATATACTTAACATATACTTAAATCAACCCGGTTCAGTTTACTGAAAAAAGAATTTTTATCAAGGCGGCGTGTGAGGGACAATACTCGAACTCGTGACCTTAGCGTTAAAAGTGCACACAGTCCACCGCTGGACTGTGTGTCTAACCCGGTAATTATCTTGATTTTAATTATACTTAACCATTACTGAAACGTCGTCTTCTTCACTGGTTTAACCGGAAGTGGCGACTGACTGGTTCGAAATGTTGATTCAAGTTTCTTTAGCGTTGTATGATCAATTACAGACGAGATAAAGGTAAAAAGAAAGGAATTTAGGCGTGAAAAGTACCGGCTGTTTCTCCTCTGTTTTCCGGCAGAACTCCGGTGGCAGCAAGTTCTTCCGGCGACGAGTCTCTTGCAGCAGAGAGTCTTCCGAAGGCTTGCAAAGGGTGTGGGTGATTTCGGTAAGAGTTTAGGGGGTTCAGTAAAGCTCGAAGGTTAATGATACGGTTTTCCGGCGATGTATCCAATATTTCCGGCGAGTGATTTTTCGCCGAGAAAAGGTGCGATTTGAGTGTGAAAGGTTTCTGGCGAGTTGTGGGTGTATTTATAGGGTAGTATTGAGATGAATGGGGTCTGAATTCGGTCTTAATTCGAAGTCAGCCGTTCTCCGGCGGTTATGGCTGATGTCGCGGGTTCAGACGTCGGTTATAACCGTCGTAGGAGTTAAGTCATCGGTTAAATTGAGCGAAAACGTAATTAAACGGCGAAGTCGTCGGGATTTCCGACGACTGCTAATTGGGCGGAAATTGACGAATTTAACTTCGGAACTTGAATATTTGAATTAAATGTTTCCTGATATTACCAAAAAAATCAAAGCGGCGGAGTGGTTGTTCGGTTAGGTGATAAGTGTTTGTTTGAACCGGTTACAGACCCGAGTTCGAAACCCGGCATGAGTAAAGTATTTTTATTTTGCGATTTTTATCAGTTTTTCAAAAACTAAATATATATCCCCGCATAATAATTGATTACGTATCGTTTAAAATTATTTCGGGCATTTAATTCGCAACGAAAATTTTAACTGACTGTTCGGTTGATAAACGGAGCGGGTTTGGTAAATCCGTTTTTGACGGATGTTACAGTAGGATTGTTGGGTGTATTTTTGTGAGTTTAAGGCTATTTTCTAACCTTTAAAATGTTATTTTTAAGTATTTTTAATTAATTTTTAATAAAATAAATAAATAAAAATAATAAAAAAAGTTGACTTTTTTGACCGTTGACCGTTGACCGTTGACCATTGACTGTTGACTTTGACCGGTTCGTATGCGTGTATGTGTGCGCTGAGTGAGGCTCGAACCCGAGACCTCCCGTACGCGTGCACGCAGCTCTACCAACTGAGCTACGTGTCTAACCCGAAATATTTCTGTTTTTAATTATATTTATATATTAATTAGATTAATCCGAAAATCAACTTATTTCTAAAAAGATTTTACTGAATCGGACCGGTGCTCTCCACAGGTCTCGAACCCGGGACCTGTGGGTTGAGTTAACACACAGTCCACCGCTGGACTGTGTGTCTAACTTGTTAAATAATCCGATTTATATTATACTTATGAGCAAACTTCATTATTTCATTTCTGCCTTATTTTAAAAAGTTAGATAATTGTCCGGATGGGTGCAGTAGACCGGACTCGAACTCCTGACGTGTGTTTAAACATTCACACAGTCCAGCGCTGGACTGTGTGTCTATCTTGGTTATTATTCCGGTTATTATTAAACTTAACATGTACGGCGGTGACTCCGGTTCGGTTAGCAAAAAAAACATTTTTATTAAGGCAAGCATGCGTGGGACAAGATTCGAACTCGAGACGTAAGTGTGTTTAATGTGCACACAGTCCACCGCTGGACTGTGTGTCTAACCCGAGTTATATCTTGATTTATAATAAACTTATATGTTACCGAAACTTCGTCTTCTTCGTCAGTCTTAACCAGAAACGATGACTGACTGGTTCGAAGTTTTAATCAGGTTTCTTTAGCGTTTTATGATTAATTATAGGTGAGATAAATGAAAAGAATGAAAGACTAAGCGTTAGATATACCGAAATTGGACTACTCTGTTTCTCCGGCGGAACTCCGATGTCAGCAGACTATTCCAGCGACTTGTGTCTTGCGGTAGAGAGTCTTCAATGAGCTTGAGATGAATGTGGGTGGCTTTGGTATGAGTTCTGAGTGTTCAGTGTTTAGAGCAAGGCACAGAAGTGAAAAACCCGGTTTTCCGGCGATTTGCTAGAGTTTTCCGGCGAGTGAGTTTTCGCCGAGAAAGGGTGCGGTTTTGAGCGAAAAAGCTTGCAGAGGTTCGAGGGGGTATTTATAGGGCAGGTCATCGATGAATTTGGTCCGATTTCCGACTTGATTCAAAGTCATTACGTTTTCCGGCGGTTATAGCTTGTGTCGCGGGTTCAGGCGTCGGTTATAACCGATGTGGGTTTAAATGTTTACGTTAAGACTTGAAGAAACCGTCCAATCTCGCGAGATCGCCGGGATTTCCGACGACTGAAATTTGGGCGCCGGTTTTTGAATTTGGGAATCATGATATGAATTAATTGATTCTAATAATTAACAAGGAACACTAGTCGCGCAGTGGTTGGAGAGTTGAGTGTTAAGTCTGTTGACCCGGCTGACTGACCCGGGTTCGAAACCCGGCGGAACCATTTTATTTTTATTTCATTATTTTTAACAATTTTTCAAAAACAAGTTATATATTCCAATATAATAATTAATTATGTATCGTTTAAAATTAATTTGGGCATTAAATACGCCACGAAATTTTAAACTGATTGTTCGGTTAATAAACGGAGCGGGTTTGGTAAAATCCGTTTTTGACGGATGTTACACCACCACCATCACCACCGCTACCACACAAACCTGAACCACTATAGCCACCCCCACTGTCGTCGTCGCTGGAGTCACCTAACCCGAACCCATCTTATCTAGGCCACAACCACACCTGAAAATGAAAACCAACTGGCCAGAGAACCTGGATCTAACAAGGTCTGAAGGAAGGAACGAAGTAGAACTTACCGGAAACAAAATCATAGCTGCCGGACTTCAAACTACCGCTTCGATGCTTCAAACGGAAAAACTACTACCGGAATCGTGTTCGGGAGGTCCAATTGGGGGGGGGGGTATGTAACATTTGTAAAAATCGGGTTTTCAAAACCCGCTCCGTTTTGTAATCGAATATCAAGTTATAAAAGTTACGTTGAATATTTATGATTATTTTGATTTAAAACGATACATAATTAATAAATAAACTAAACTATAAAAATTATATTTGATAAAAAGTTAAAACAAAATAAATAAAAAAAATATGTTGCTGCCGGGACTCGAACCCGGGTCAGCCAAGAACAACTCCAACGCCTTAACACACACTCACATCACCACTCCGCCACTTTGTGTTTTCTGTTATTTCTAGGAAACAAATGAAATTTATACACAAACTCGGTTAAAACCGGTTGCGCCAACTGAGAAACGGAAATCGACAAATCAATCGTCAGATCTTTTGATTACTCGCGCATTCACGTTCATAACCGATGAACCGATGTCTTTAATCAATTCAGAGGTGATTGAACATCAATTTCCATTACTATCGGTTTTTATAACCGAAAGGAATCAAAGTCTCAATTACTTCAATTCTAGACCACTCTCGCGACTCAGAAATATCATACCAGCATCCCATTTCATTTTCGTCACATTTTCATATCATCAGAACGCTTAAATCAGCTCGCCGGAATTTTCTGCAAAACTCGCCGGAAAACCGTATTCATCCTCAAACGGTAAATCTTTCAATATCGTTGTAGTTCAACAATTCTTAAGCTATTTCTAACTTAAACCACTCAATTGAAATCGAATTCAGGCGCTGTATTCAACTAATTTCAGTTCGCCGGAAAGATTCTGAAAGTCTTTATTTCCGTCTGTGAAACGGTAAGGACCTTCAAACACATCGTTAACGTTTTTTATCACTTCAATTCCACAATGGACTAATCAAAAACGGCTAATCGTCTGTTCAGTTGAGGTGCACAAAAACAGAGACCGACGCCTGCCGGAACTCTGTAACCAATCGTTCACCGGTATGTTTTTCCTTTAATTGTCATCCCTGCTATCTCTTATCAGTTTGTGTAATGCTTAGCAATCGAATTAATAAGTTTCAATGATGTAAACTGCTGTCGGTAAAAATCTAGCGAAGAAGATGAACTTTGACAATACTATAAGTATAATTAAAATTGGGAGTTTAAACGGGTTAGACACACAGTCCAGCGGTGGACTGTGTGCAAAATACATACGCATGTCCCGAGTTCGATTCCTGCTATACGCACTCCTTATATAATAAAATGCCTTTTTGTTTAAAAATTAAACCGGGTTAACTCAGTTAGTGGTTAAGTATAATAAAAACCGAGATAATAACCAGGTTAGACACACAGTCCAGCGGTGGACTGTGTGCAACATTAAGCCATACGTCGCGCGTTTGAAACCCGTCACTAGCACCGGTCCGTTGAATTAAAATGTTTTTGCAATTAAAAAGAATTTCGGTTAAACTGAATAAGTGTATAAATATAATTAAAAACAAGATTATTTCGGGTTAGACACGTAGCTCAGTTGGTAGAGCTGCGTGCACGCGTACGGGAGGTCTCGGGTTCGAGCCTCACCTAGCGCAAACTATGTCACTGACCGAACCGGTCAACAAGTCAACATGTCAACGGTCAACGGTCAACGCAAAATAAACAAATTTTTTTTTATATATTTTTATTTATTTAATTTAATTTAAAAATCAATTAAAAATACTTAAAAATAACATTTTTAAAGATAGAAAATAGCCTTAAACTCAAAAAAATATATCTAAAAATTTCATTAAAAACCTTAATAAAATTCACTCATTTAATATATTTTTCCGTTATTATTTAGGTTAGTATTTCTCGTTGTTCCGCTCATCTAATTCGTGCGCATCTCACCATCTCCAATCCAACGCACCCAATGTGAGTGAATCTTTACAAATTCCCCGTTTAATCACGTTTTGGGGTGTATCATGTGTCTTTGTATATATATTATAATTAAACCATTGTGCATACATAATATCATGAACATGTGTATTCAGTTTGTTTCTGTTGTGTAGTTATTGTTGGATGCAATTTATTATTTTCAGTACATGCAATTTCATAGGCCGCCGCTCCCCATTACATTATGAGCGTTGAGCATGTTCCCCATTTCATTATGAGGTTGAACCTGGCGTGCCCACATACGATCGGCTCCGTTTGATTGAGCCTTGATCGCACAGACATTTTCATTTTCAGTACATGCAATACGATCGGCTCCGTTTGATTGAGCCTTGATCGCACAGTTCATTTATGTTATTTATCGTATGTTGTTGGTATGTTAATGTATGCTGTCATATGTTATTGTATGTTATAGTCGTGACTGCTATTTGCCACTGCTTGATTATTTACATTTGCTCATCTATGATTATGCACAATTTTTCATTGATAAACTAACAAGTAATTCATTAATAAATGTTTATCTAATAAGGTTCACTCGCCAACTTATGTTGACCAAAAAACCCCCATTTTTACACATGATACAGGTGAACCAGCAGCAGCTAGGAACACATAGGACTTGGACTAGAAGAATAAAACGATTTAGAGTTGGGATTGTTATGTTTGGTTTATTTTCTTTGCATTGAATGAACATGTTTGGATATTTGTAAATGTAACTTTGACTTTATTAAATATGAAACATATTAGTAAATGTCATGAGCTTTTGTGATAACCCAATTATGCCCCGACTCTTATACCGCTGCGAGTCGGGGTGTGACAGGGTACGTCGTGGTTCCGCCGTGAAAAACCTCCATAGCCGTCGCCATAGCGGCGGCGGCGCCGCGATGTCGTCGCCGGTCCGCCGGTGCTCCGCCGGTTCGCCGGTCGAAGTCCGATCACCGGAAAGGGGCGAGAAAGAGAGAGAGCGCAGGGTGTGTGCGTGTGTTTGTCTGAGGTAAAAATGAAGAAGATGAGGGTTAGGGACTTTTATATCTAGGGTTTTCTTAGTGTTCTTAGGCCCTAGGCCTGTCACACCCCGACCCGCAGCGGAATAAGAGTCGGGGCATAATTGGGTTATCACCAAAGCTCATGATATTTACTAATATGTTTCATATTTATTAAAGTCAAAATTACATTCCCAATAATCCAAACATGTCCATACAATACAAAGAAAATAACCAAACAAAACAATTCCAAGCTCTAAACCATTTTATTCTTCTAGGCCAATCCTATGTGTTTCTGGCTGCAGCTGGTTCACCTGTATCATGTGTAAAAATAGGGGTTTTTGGGTCAACATAAGTTGGCGAGTGAACCTTGTTAGATAAACATTTATAATTGATTTTCTTGTTATTTTATCAAGGAAAAATTGTGCATAATCATAAGCGAGCAAATGTAGTAATCAATCAGTAACAACGTTAACCACAAACTATAACATACAATAACATACCAACAGCATACCATAACATAACAACTTGCATAAATATATAACATGAATGAAACTGTGCAATCAAGGCTCAATCAAACGGAGCCGATCGTATTGCATGTACTGAAAATGATAAATGTCTGTGCGATCAAGGTTCAATCAAACGGAGCCGATCGTATGTTGGCACGCCAGGTTCACGCTCATAATGTAATGGGGAGGGGCGGCCTATGAAATTGCATGTACTGAAAATAATGAATTAAATCTAACAATAACCACACAATCAATTGAATCAAACTGAATGCACATTTGTTCATGGTACGATGTATGCACAATGATTTAAGTATAATAAATGGCAAGACACATGATACACCCCAAAAACGTGATTAACGGGGAATTTGTAAAGATTCACTCACATTGGGTGCGTTTGGTTGGAGATGGTAAGATGCGCACGAGTTGTAAGAGCGGAACAACGAGAATTAACTAACCTAAATAATAACGGAAAATATAGTAAATGAGTGGATTTTATTAAGGATTTTAATAGAATGTTTAGATATATTTTTACGAGTTTAAGTCTATTTCCTATCTTTAAAAACATTATTTTTAAGTATTTTTAATTGATTTTTAAATTAAATTAAATAATTAAAAATATAAAAATATGTTGACTTTTTCGCTGACCGTTGACCGTTTGACTTGTTGACTGTTTGACCGGTTTATTGTGTAAATACATGCGCTGGGTGAGGCTCGAACCCGAGACCTCCCGTACGCGTGCACGCAGCTCTACCAACTGAGCTACGTGTCTAACCTGAAATAATTCTGTTTTTAATTATACTTATATACTAATTTAGTTTATTCAAAATTCTTTTATTTTCAAAAACATTTTAAATCCTCGAACCGGTGTCACCAACAGGTCTCGAACCCGGGACCTGTGCTTTAACATTACACACAGTCCACCGCTGGACTGTGTGTTTAACTTGGTTAATATACACATTTTTATTATACTTAACAACTAACGTAAATTAACCCGGTTCAGTTAGAAAAATAAAACGTTTTTATTACATAGAGGGTGCGTGAATCAGGGATCGAACTCGCGGCGTGTGATATGTATATGCACACAGTCCACCGCTGGACTGTGTGTCTAACCCGTTTAAAATACCAATTTTGATTATCCTTATAATGTTAATATAGTTCATCTTCTTCGTCAGTTTTTACAGACAACTGATTACACCATTATATCTTGTCCAATTCGATTGATAAACATTGTACAGACTAATATGAAATGGCAGAGACGATATTTAGAAGTAAACATACCGATGAACGATTTATTTCAGAATTCCGGCAAGGCGTCGGTCTCTGTTTTTATAAACTTCAACTGAGCAAGACAATTAACCGTTTTGATTAGCTAATCGTGGAATTGAAGTGCTAAACAAACGTTAACAGAGTGTTTGAATGTCCTTACCGTTTTACAGATGGAAGTAAGGATTTCCAAAAGTTTTCCGGCGAACTGGAATTATCCGATAACAGCGTCTGAATTTGATTTCAATTGAAAGGTTTGAGTTAGAAATAGCTTAACAATTGTTAGACCACGACGGTATTGAAAAACTTACCGTTTTGATGAAGAATACGATTTTCCGGCGAACTGCAGAATTTTTCCGGCGAGTAAAATAAACGTTTCTGATGAACTGAGTGTATGACGAAAGTGAAATGGCGGGTTTGAAGAGTGTTTCTGAGTCGCGAAAGAGGTCTTTGATTGAAGTAATTCAGGTATTGAATATCTTCGGTTATAAAACCGATCATCATTAGAATTTAAGTTAATTCAATGTCTGAATTGATTAGAATCGTCGGTGCATCGGTTATACACCAGAATTCGCGTTTAATCAAACATTTTGGACGGTTGAATAGCCGATTACGATTTTCAGTTGGCGCAACCGGTTGATCTATGATTGACTATAAAGCTCATTTGTCTCCTAGAGTTGACAGAAAACAATAAGTGGCGGAGTGGTTATGCGTGTGTGTTAAGTCGTTGAGATCTCTTCCGGCTGACCCGGGTTCGAGTCCCGGCAGCCTCATTTTATTTTTAATTGTTTTTATCAATTATAACTTTTATAGATTAGTTTGTTTATTAATTAGGTAACATTAAAAATCAAATTAGGCATAAATACGCAACGAACATTTATAACTTGATATTCGATTACAAATGGAGCGGGTTTGGAAAACCCGTTTTTAACAAATGTTACAGTATCCCCTACTTTTAGGAATTTCGTCCTGAAATTTAAGTAGTAGTAGTAGGAAAAAGATGTGGGTATTTTTCGCGCATTGAGTCTTCACGTTCCCAAGTAAACTCAGGTCCCCGTTTCGACTCCCAGCGTACCCTAACAATTGGTATGCGACTTCGTCGAAGACGTTTTTCTCCGAAGTCCATGATCTCTACAGGTCTTTCAATAAAATGCATAGATTCGTCAATCTGAATATCTTCCAAAGGAATGTGGAGGTTTTCATCAGCGAGGCACTTCTTCAAGTTCGACACGTGGAATGTGGGATGAATCCTGTTGAGTTCTTCTGGTAGATCAAGCTTGTATGCTACAGGTCCTACTCTTTCGAGTATCTTGAAAGGTCCTACGTAGTGTGGTGCTAGCTTGCCTTTTTGACCAAAACGAACCACTCCCTTCCACGGTGAGACTTTTAGAAGTACATGATCACCAATGTTAAACTCTAAAGGCTTTCGTCGTTTATCTGCATAACTCTTTTGACGACTTTGAGCCGCTAGAAGATTGTTTCGGATTTGATGCATCTTGTCTGTGGTTTCTTCGATCAATTTTGGACCAGTGATTTGAGCTTCCCCAATTTCGTGCCAACATACTGGAGATCGGCACTTACGACCATATAAGGCTTCAAAAGGTGCCATACCGATGCTTGAATGATAGCTATTGTTGTACGAAAATTCAACTAATGGTAGATGAGCGTCCCAATTTCCCTTGAAGTCTATAACACATGCTCGAAGCATATCTTCAAGAGTTTGAATGGTGTGTTCAGATTGTCCATCAGTTTGAGGATGATAAGCGGTACTGAGATCTAATCGCGTACCCAAAGCGGCTTGCACTGCTTGCCATGTTCGTGAAGTGAAACGACCATCACGATCAGAAATAATGCTTAACGGTACACCATGTCGGCTTACGATTTCGCTGATATAAATACGAGCTAGCTTTTCGTTCTTGAAATCTTCGCGGATAGGAATAAAGTGAGCTGATTTTGTAAGTCGATCAATAATTACCCATATAGTGTCATACCCACCAGAAGTGCGAGGTAACCCGGTAATGAAATCCATGGTTATGTTTTCCCACTTCCATACAGGTATTTCAGGTTGGACCAGAAGTCCTGAGGGTCTTTGGTGTTCAGTTTTCACCTTGGAACATGTAAGGCACTTAGAAACAAAAACAACAATATCCTTTTTCATTCCAGGCCACCAATAGGTGTATCGAAGGTCTTGATACATCTTATCGGCTCCTGGGTGTATAGAGTATCGTGTTTTGTGAGCCTCATTCATAAGAATTTCACGAAGATTGTTGTGGTCAGGAATCCATATGCGATCTAGATAGTACAGAATACCGTCAGATTTAGTTTAAATTTTAAGTTCAGCTCCACAGGACAGCTCCTTTCGTACATCATCTTCCGTTACTGAAACATGTTGGGCTTCTCGAATTTGATCTTTAATGTCAGATATGATTTGCGAACATAGAAGACGAATGGAGTTCGCATATCCCTTTCGATTGAGTGCATCAGCCACCACATTTGCTTTGCCAGGGTGGTACCGAATTTCACAGTCATAATCATTTAGAAGTTCGACCCATCTTCGTTGCCTCATGTTTAACTCCTTTTGATTGAAGATATGTTGAAGACTCTTGTGGTCAGTGTATATTTCACACTTAGTACCGTAGAGATAATGTCTCCATATCTTAAGAGCGAACACAACGGCCCCGAGTTCTAGGTCATGGGTGGTGTAATTCTTCTCATGAGTCTTGAGTTGTCTCGAAGCATAAGCTATAACCTTTCCTCTTTGCATTAGGACACAGCCTAGTCCTTGCCCTGACGCGTCGCAATAAACCACGAAGTCATCAAAACCTTCAGGCAGAGTGAGGATTGGTGCATCACAGAGTTTTTGCATAAGGGTTTGGAAGGCTTCTTCTTGCTTGGGTCCCCATATGAAAGGTTTTCCCTTATAAGTTAAAGCCGTGAGTGGTACAGCAATGCGTGAGAAGTTTGAAATGAATTGACGATAATAACCATCCAAACCAAGAAAAGATCTTACTTCAGTTGGTGTACGTGGCGCTTGCCATTCTTGTACCGCTTTGATCTTTGAGGGGTCGACATGTATTCCCTTGTCATTGACTACATGTCCGAGGAATTGCACCTCTTTTAACCAGAATTCGCATTTGGAGAATTTGGCGTAAAGCTTTTCATTCTCTAGAAGTGTAAGGATGAGTCGAAGATGTCGCTCATGATCAGACTTAGACTTTGAATAAATGAGGATGTCGTCGATGAAGACTATAACAAAACGATCGAGATAAGGTTTGCAGACTCTGTTCATTAGATCCATGAAGACAGCTGGAGCATTGGTTAAACCAAATGGCATAACCATGAATTCATAATGACCATAACGAGTTCGAAAAGCGGTCTTTGGGATGTCTTCTTCATGCACTCTAAGTTGATGGTAACCAGATCGAAGGTCGATTTTTGAAAAACAGCTGGCACCTTGAAGTTGGTCAAGAAGATCATCAATGCGAGGTAATGGATAGCGATTCTTGATTGTTAACTTATTGAGTTCTCTGTAGTCAATGCACATGCGAAACGATCCATCTTTCTTCTTTACAAAAAGGACAGGTGCACCCCAAGGCGAGGAGCTAGGGCGTATGAATCCCTTGTCAGTCAACTCTTGCAATTGACTGGCTAGCTCTTGCATTTCAGAGGGGGCTAACCTATAGGGAGACTTTGCAACTGGTGTAGCACCAGGTATAAGATCAATACGGAATTCGACTTCTCTAACTGGAGGAAGTCCTGAAATGTCGTCAGGAAAAACTTGCGGGAAATCTTTTACTACTGGGATGTCTTCAAGTTTCTTCTCCATGGTTCCCTTTTTGATGATATGAGCTAAAAACGCGACATAGTTCTTGCGAAGATATTTTTGAGCTTGAAGACAAGACATTAAGCTGAGCCCTTTCGACGAGGTTTCTCCGAAGATTCGAAGAGTCTGACCGTTTGAAAGAGGAATGCGTATAAACTTTTCGCGGCATACAACTTCTGCCTGATGTTGACTAAGCCAGTCCATACCGATTATGATATCAAAACTTCCCAACTTCATAGGAATAAGGTCAACTAGAAAATTATGGTCGTTTAGAGTAAGAGTGCAATTACGTATAATAGAGTTCAATGAGACCGGTTTCCCGTCAGCAACTTCTACTGTTATGGATTCCATGAGTTTATCACGATTTTGGTTTAAGATAGGTTCAAACTCTAAGGACACAAAACTTTTATCCGCGCCAGTATCAAACAACATGGATGCATATCTACCATTTATAAGGAACGTACCGTTAACCATATTGCCGTCAGCTCTAGCCTCATTAGCGTTAATGTTGAAAGCTCTTCCTCTTGCAGGTGGAGGAGCTTGGTTCGCTTGATTCACCGGATTGGCTTGGGCCTGAGCATGAATAATGTTCACCAACCTTGGACAAGTATTTCTAAAATGGCTTGGGTCTCCACAATTGTAGCAAGCCCGCATAGGTTGTACCATAGGATAGTTGGGTTGGTAGTATGTTTGGGCTAAATGTTGGGTAGGTGGTAATAGTAGGGGTTGTTGGGCTTGACCCATTATTTGTTGGTGGGTTTGGGTTGAAGGCTGGTGCCGGTTCGTTCGCTGAGGCATGCGGCAGGTTTGAACAGTATGACCTGCGCGACCACAGCCGGTGCAATATTGGCAAGGATGATCAGGAGAATGGTGGTATTGACAACGGTTGCATTTTGGTAACGGGCCAGAGTATGGTCTTTTGTATGGTGCAGGTGAAAGGGCGACTTGGGTAATGGGTGCAGCAGGAATAGGGAAATTGGTTTGAGTGACCACGAAGTTTCTGGTGTTGCGCTTCCTCTTGTTAGCAAACTTAGAGGAGGAGATGGAATGGTTTGAAGTTTGTCCCTCAACAGGGGCTTTCTTTTTCTCTTCTTTAAACTTACCGTTGCGAATTCGATTCTCGGTCATTTCAGTGGCTAGTTCCATAGCAGCTTCAAGTGTAGCTGGTGAAGTGCTGAGAACTGAATCTTGAATTTTCGAGGGAAGTCCTCGAATATAATGCTCGATTAAACGATAAGTTGGGGTAAACAAGTTAGGAACCATTTGGTTCAACTCTAAGAACCTCTTGTTGTAGGGAGCATGATCTCCCCCCTTCTGCTTCAAAGTATGAAATTCGTCCTCCAACTTTTTAATCTCACTCCTAGGACAGAAACGCCTAGTCATGATTTCCCTTAACTCCTCCCATGTTAAGTCCATTGCGTCATCAATTCCCCTCTTCCCTTTTTCAGTATTCCACCAGGTAAGAGCTACCCCAAATAGTCTTCCGGTGGCGTATCGAACCTTGCGATCCTCAGGACAATCGCAGTTGAGGAAAGTGTTTTCCATCTCCTCAAACCAGTGGAGGAGAGTAGTGACACCTTCGGTCCCTTCAAATTTAGGAGGATCACAAGACTTGAAATGTTTATATGAGCACTTGCTGGTAGGAGGGTTGCCGACGTTCTGGTCGTCTTGCTGGGGAGGGTTAGTAGGATTTGTAGCGAGGGCTTGTTGTACTTGAACCACAATGTCAGGAAGCACCGTGGCCATTTGTTTCACGATTTGTGCGGCCAAGCGTTCGTGAGACCTTCCTGATCTTTTACCCCCCTCGTTGTTGTCTAACCGACATCTACAGGAACATACATAAGAAGATTGTGAGTTTATGGAGTCTTTTTAGGTGTCATTTGTCTTTAAGAAAATGAAAATAACATAAATATCAATAATGCAACTACATCCATAGGATGTCTTGGGTTTTCTCATGTTGGGCCTCAAATGTCCTCCATACCTTCACCTGTATAGTCATGTGGGCCCCCATGGCTATTGGCTTGGTAGGATTCACATTAGTATTGGCGATTTAACACTCGCATCACCCGAATGCAAACCACAAAATATGTTTACGAGATGTATGGTCGGAATGTGTCCAGGTGTAGACACAATGACAACTCAAAGTGGGGTTAGCTCACACAACGTTTGGTATAGCATGCTTTGGCCTAATAGGTACTTCGTACTCTCATCGTTAGTCCCTAGGTAGGCAAACTGGTCCTTTATTTTTGATTTATACGAATGCCAGCCTAGACAGGACGTTCCGACTACCGGTACTGGTACCCTTCCAGTTACTACATGCCCGTCATGTGCTTTCATGAATATGATATGTTATGAGAATATAATTCATGATAGGCATTATACGATAATATATACTTATGAACATGCTTGCATAACATTGAATGTAACATTTAACATAAAACACATAAGCATCATGAAATTTGGCATGTAACACACAAAAATCTTAAAAATTTCTAAACAACTATAGTATAGGCTCTAAGGGTCTAATAACCTATCCCATATCCCTATAGTCATGGCTCTAATACCAATCTGTCATACCCCGACCCGCAGCGGAATAAGAGTCGGGGCATAATTGGGTTATCACCAAAGCTCATGATATTTACTAATATGTTTCATATTTATTAAAGTCAAAATTACATTCCCAATAATCCAAACATGTCCATACAATACAAAGAAAATAACCAAACAAAACAATTCCAAGCTCTAAACCATTCTATTCTTCTAGGCCAATCCTATGTGTTTCTGGCTGCAGCTGGTTCACCTGTATCATGTGTAAAAATAGGGGTTTTTGGGTCAACATAAGTTGGCGAGTGAACCTTGTTAGATAAACATTTATAATTGATTTTCTTGTTATTTTATCAAGGAAAAATTGTGCATAATCATAAGCGAGCAAATGTAGTAATCAATCAGTAACAACGTTAACCACAAACTATAACATACAATAACATACCAACAGCATGCCATAACATAACAACTTGCATAAATATATAACGTGAATGAAACTGTGCAATCAAGGCTCAATCAAACGGAGCCGATCGTATTGCATGTACTGAAAATGATAAATGTCTGTGCGATCAAGGTTCAATCAAACGGAGCCGATCGTATGTTGGCACGCCAGGTTCACGCTCATAATGTAATGGGGAACATGCTCAACGCTCATAATGTAATGGGGAGCGGCGGCCTATGAAATTGCATGTACTGAAAATAATGAATTAAATCTAACAATAACCACACAATCAATTGAATCAAACTGAATGCACATTTGTTCATGGTATGATGTATGCACAATGATTTAAGTATAATAAATGGCAAGACACATGATACACCCAAAAAACGTGATTAAAACGGGGAATTTGTAAAGATTCACTCACATTGGGTGCGTTTGGTTGGAGATGATAAGATGCGCACGAGTTGTAAGAGCGGAACAACGAGAATTAACTAACCTAAATAATAACGGAAAATATAGTAAATGAGTGGATTTTATTAAGGATTTTAATAGAATGTTTAGATATATTTTTACGAGTTTAAGTCTATTTCCTATCTTTAAAAACATTATTTTTAAGTATTTTTAATTGATTTTTAAATTAAATTAAATAATTAAAAATATAAAAATATGTTGACTTTTTCGCTGACCGTTGACCGTTTGACTTGTTGACTGTTTGACCGGTTTATTGTGTAAATACATTCGCTGGGTGAGGCTCGAACCCGAGACCTCCCGTACGAGTGCACGCAGCTCTACCAACTGAGATACGTGTCTAACCTGAAATAATTCTGTTTTTAATTATACTTATATACTAATTTAGTTTATTCAAAATTCTTTTATTTTCAAAAACATTTTAAATCCTCGAACCGTGTCACCAACAGGTCTCGAACCCGGGACCTGTGCTTTAACATTACACACAGTCCACCGCTGGACTGTGTGTCTAACTTGGTTAATATACACATTTTTATTATACTTAACAACTAACGTAAATTAACCCGGTTCAGTTAGAAAAATAAAACGTTTTTATTACATAGAGGGTGCGTGAATCAGGGATCGAACTCGCGGCGTGTGATATGTATATGCACACAGTCCACCGCTGGACTGTGTGTCTAACCCGTTTAAAATACCAATTTTGATTATCCTTATAATGTTAATATAGTTCATCTTCTTCGTCAGTTTTTACAGACAGCTGATTACACCATTATATCTTGTCCAATTCAATTGATAAACATTGTACAGACTAATATGAAATGGCAGAGACGATATTTAGAAGTAAACATACCGGTGAACGATTTATTTCAGAATTCCAGCAAGGCGTCGGTCTCTATTTTTATAAACTTCAACTGAGCAAGCCAATTAACCGTTTTGATTAGCTAATCTTGGAATTGAAGTGCTAAACAAACGTTAACAGAGTGTTTGAATGTCCTTACCATTTTACATATGGAAGTAAGGATTTCTAGAAGTTTTCCGGCGAACTGGAATTATCCGATAACAGCGTCTGAATTTGATTTCAATTGAAAGGTTTGAGTTAGAAATAGCTTAACAATTGTTAGACCATGACGGTATTGAAAAACTTACCGTTTTGATGAAGAATACGGTTTTCCGGCGAACTGCAGAATTTTTCCGGCGAGTAAAATAAACGTTTCTGATGAACTGAGTGTATGACGAAAGTGAAATGACGGGTTTGAAGAGTGTTTCTGAGTCGCGAAAGAGGTCTTTGATTGAAGTAATTCAGGTATTGAATATCTTCGGTTATAAAACCGATCATCATTAGAATTTAAGTTAATTCAATGTCTGAATTGATTAGAATCGTCGGTGCATCGGTTATAAACCAGAATTCGCGTTTAATCAAACATTTTGGACGGTTGAATAGCCGATTACGATTTTCAGTTGGCGCAACCGGTTGATCTATGATTGACTATAAAGCTCATTTGTCTCCTAGAGTTGACAGAAAACAACAAGTGGCAGAGTGGTTTTGCGTGTGCGTGTTAAGTCATTGAGATCTCTTCCGGCTGACCCGGGTTCGAGTCCCGGCAGCCTCATTTTATTTTTAATTGTTTTATTTTTACTTTTTATCAATTATAACTTTTATAGATTAGTTTGTTTATTAATTAGGTAACATTAAAAATCAAATTAGGCATAAATACGGAACACCCATTTATAACTTGATATTCGATTACAAATGGAGCGGGTTTGGAAAACCCGTTTTTGACAAATGTTACAAGGCCCACAAGCCCACTTCTCGTGTTTTGAACGGCCCCACCAAGCTCCTACGAGACCCGTTTTTGCACCCGAATGTCGTGTAATGTCGCAAAATGTTATTTTAGGATCGAAACTATGAAAAATAGTGTCAGTAGTTGACGTTTGACGCGTTCGATCGTCGGTTGCGTTAATATCGCGAAATTTGACATGGTTGTCGTTTCTTGTCCATTTTCCATCCGTTTTCATCTACGAATATTAAAAATCGATTACGGAGATAAATTTGTCATAACATTTCTGTTTTGAATTCGATACATATGTCCGTTGCCTCCGTTTCGTTGTTGGTGCATTCTTGTAGTCGCATTTTTTTTCCACGTAAGCGTTTGGTGCCATTCGAAGCACCTCAGATTCGCGAAGCCAAGTTCCTAAGCATAATTTATATGTGTAGAATTTATATTTATCGGCCTTGTCAATATTTTGTCCGGTGTCAGTTCGTTGTCGCTTATTGTTCAACAGTTTTTCCCGGAAATCACCATACGCGCACTGTAAGGTTAGATAGGCATTCCTAGGCTTTCCAAAGGCCTAATTATGTTAATTAAGACTAATTAAGCTCAGTATTATTGTCTTAAAGTTTGTTATCCGCGTAATTATAACCCGGAAAGTACTGGTTGTCACAGAATAACCGCCTATTCGGCTTTGGACCGAATTCAAACGATCCGTTGAGTTGCGTTTCGGACCATTGACCTTCGAAAATCACGAGGCCATGTTGTTCAACAGGATCACCGGGTTATCTCCTCAAACCCTACTTAATTGTTTTCTATCTGGGCTCAAACCCGAGATACAATTGAAGCTTGCAATTATTCGGCCCACTTCTTTTTATGAAGCATCTGGACTAGCCCATCATGTGGAGGATAAGCTGGCCCATCTGCAGCAAACAGGCCTAAGCGAAATGTCCAGAAGCCCAACAGATTTATGGATTAATGCACAAGTTATTTAATTTTGCATTTTTTTTGCCTTTAGGATCCATGTTCTTTTTTGTCACATGTTTAATTGTTGCAAGTAGGTTAGTGGTGCATGTCATATAGGTAGTTATGCATGATCTCCATGAAATAAGGGACATGGGTGATGAGCCTTGGTCTCCAACATGTTTAAATTCAACATTTTTGTTTGAAAAATAAATCAAAAATTGCCCCAAATCACTTGTTTCTTCTCTAATTTCTTTTGAGTGTTTGCCTACTAAAAAGGCTACAACATAAGGCTGATGTTCGTGTGCTCGTGTATAGGCCAGACGTGTCCCTTGGGACTCCACAAGGTTCTTGAGCAATATAAGTGTCCCGATTGTTGTCATCCAAGAAACTAAATACATTAACCTTGAGCAATATAAGCATCCTTGCCAAGTTCTGGGAGTCTCTTGTCAACCAATCCTTGGGAAGATGACCTCATCTCTGCACAAAAAAAGATGGGATAGAACAGGACCGTTGTTTGGGTGTGTAACTCATAGAATCAGACGTAATAGTTACAGGCAGAATGTAGTTACAATGTCATAACTGCAGTGTTTTCTAACTTTAAAAGAATATATATTATGCAGATATCATCGTAGTCACCAGAATACTAAAAAATATTGGGACAAAGGGAAGTACAAAACATAACATACTCGCGATCCAAGACACCTAATGCAAAAAAAATCTTGTGGTCCAAGAGTAATATATCGATCTTTCTATTTATGGAAACAAATGTCACTAAAACCATTAAGATAATAACTTGTTTGTATCACTGGATCTGTTTTCCAGATAGTGACTAAAAGTGTCAACCGGGTACAAATCAACAGCGGATTTTGGGGAATCGGTGCATGGGGTTGACATTTCCGTGATCTGGCTCTCGTTCGTATCCTCAAGTTGCTTCATCATTTTGTGATGATCTATTTCAGTCACTGAGACACTTTGTTCAACAGCAAATTCTTGAGGAACTATTCTTCCTTCAAGCATGCGAACCACTGATGACATTGTTGGCCTATTGATTGGAGAGATTGCAGTGCACAGTATGGCTAGATTTATAACAACCATCATCTCTTGGATGTCGTATATGGAATTAAGCTTCGGGCCAACTAACTCCATTAAATTACCCGTGGATTTCAAAAATTTGGCCCTTAAAATAAGAATAAAGGGGCATACAATAAATAAATGCAATAAAAAGGGTTATGCACAGGTGGCAATGTCGATCAATTAGCCTTACCATGGGTCGATTTGGGTCGTAGCTAGGTCAACAGTTTGAAAGTCGCCCAAAGTTGTGTTTCTAGGTATTTTCGGAAACCACGGATTCTCTCTCGAATCCCACAACTTATTATTATTATTATTTTTTTCTTCATATTCACATGCTATTTAGCTTTACTCTAATAAATTGCAATACAATATTGATAAAAAAAATCTAATTATGATTGTAGTTCAACTTTTTGTCTATACTGATATAAATTTTATTAAAAACTCAACTGTATCCAAAATAATGTATTTATTCAAAAGAAATAATTCATTTTGAATACGCTTTTTCCAATAAAATTCGTACCAGAAAAAAACTAAACATTAGATTATAATAAATATCACTGGTTATTAGCAAAAAAGATTAAATTATATAAAAAGTGAACTCAAAAACAACTCATTTGATTTATGGGACTCCCGGGCAGAGAATCCATGGCACAAGCTATTCTTTGAAACAAAAATAAAAGGCACCCACAAACATATATACTCTTTCTAAAAAAAACACTATATCTTTTTGCACAGTTTCAAAAGAATAAACCCCCTGTACAGATTTATTGATAGAATTTGATTATTATTTCAAAATATATATTGTTAACAAACCTATAGAATTTGATTATTATTTCATGATGATTATTATTTCAAAAAATATCTTGTTAAATAAACCTCAGAATGGACAAAAAGGGTTAAAAGAGTTAATACAACCCGTCATACCCATCGATTTTGCCACCTTAAAGTTAAAGTTTGTTACCCGATCAAGAAGAACAAAATTATTCTCCTTTGTCCTGTCAGGAATGTTACTAGCCCCGCAATTCCATAGCTATAGACATCTGCTTTATGTGTGAGGTAACCACGTAGTGCCTATTCGGGAGCCATATATCCACTTAAATTTGAAAATGGAAGGGTTTTAACGCCTGATTGTTGCAGTAAGGGTTTTGAAAAATGCAATAAGTCATTTAAAAAAAGGTGAAAATCGAGTCTAAATAACTTACTAAGTTCCAGCAACACGGGTGCTTATATGGGTGTTATCCTCTTTATCGAGCTTAGCCATACCAAAATCAGAAATTTTGGCATTTAAATTCTTATCAAGCAGCACATTAGTTGCTTTAATGTCCCTGTGCACAATCTTTAGTCATTTGACATTGTTATTCGTTAATATCACTCGTGATTTTAAACCATAAGCTCTATAAAGAAATCCGCATGTATATGAATATCTCAGTAGAATATTAGATAAAGATCTGTAGCTACATAAAACTTACATCAAAAGATTAAAAAAGAAAGGAGATTGAACAAATTATTATTATATTATATTAATCGTGATTTTTCATGGAGAAAAGCAAGACCCTTCGCTATACCAATGCATATCCTATATCTTGTTGGCCAATCAAGTTCCAGTTGCCATTCTTTAGGCCCTTCAATCCATAAGTTCAAAGATATTTCAAAAGGACAACTAATTAGCAAGGAAAAATGTGGAACGTGTCAAACCGACCGAAAGTGTATTTTAAAATATTAATAATATAAAAAATCCACCAAAAATATTTTACAAACCAAAATATTAATATTGAAAGCATATGATTTTTTATATCATTTTCGAACGAAGTACATAAAATATCAAAAAAAAAAAAAACATGTGACAAACGTGTGTCTGACAACCCCTTTAAAAAGAGTAAAATGTACAGATAGTCCCTGTGGTTTTACAAAATAACACCTATAGTACCTAACTTTTGGAAATTACACTGGTGCTCCCTGTGGTTTGACAATTTGTTACTCGGATAGTCCCTAGAGTGGATGACGGTTAGTTTTCTCCGTTAGATGGATGTGAAATGACAGATTTACCCTTCATCTTCTCCACTCTATAAAAACAAAACAACCCCACCCCAACCACCAACCACCACCCACCCCCACCTTTCTCTCTGTTTCCCCCACCATTACTCCATTAGTCACACATAAACTCTTTAAGAGCCAAAAAACAACAAAAATGTAAGCTTTTTATAAAAATCAAGAAACACATATAGTTACCGGAGCCCAAATCAGAAGCGGTGGAAATCGGCCCACCACCACGGCCACCACCACCGGAAACGGAGGCAGAAGGGGAGGAGCAACCGGCGGCATCACTACCGGCGGCTAACTTGGTCCCCGGAGCACACCCACGACCAAGAAAGTCATGTAAAATAGTGGGTTTAACATCATCACTTGCATTGGTGGTGTTGTTTTGAGCCATCAAGATAGCAGCCATAATCTCATCTCAAATCAGTAAATCACCTATTGGTGGTATTGTGGTGGTTGTTGTTATCATCATATCATAGAGACTATATAAATGAGAAAAGTAAAGGAGGGGTTTTGGAGAGAAACAAGGGTTTTCTTTTCCTGCTTTTAAGAAGGGATGAGATAGAGGGAGAATCTAGAGAGAGAGCGAGAGAGAGAGTGGTGTGGGGTTACCAGATCCATGTTGGTTGTGGTGACGGCTACGTCGGGGATGGTGATTGCTGGATTTGAAACATGAGGTGATGGTGGTGGTGTGGGGGTAGGTGGTAGTAGGTGGCGGTGTGAGGTTGGATGGTGGTATGAGGGTGGTGGGGTGGTGGCAGTGGTTGTACTGGTGACGGTAGGTGGTGGTGGGGTTTTTCCTGTGTGAGAGAGAGAGAGAGTCAGAGTGTATGTTTTAGAGAGAGTGAGTATCTATATATGTGTGATTTTTTTTATATTTTAATAAAAGCAAGGGGTAAATAAGTAATTCAAATGGACTTAACGGAGAAAACTAACCCCCATCCACTCTAGGGACTATCTGAGTAACAAACTGTCAAACCACAGGGAGCACCGGTGTAATTTTCAAAAGTTGGGGACTATAGGTGTTATTTTACAGAGACTATACGTGCATTTTACTCCTTTAAAAAATTACAAGTTTTGACCTGCTTAATGAAGAAAAAGTGTATAATAATTACCAAATAAAGCACGGGCGAGATTGTTATTTTCCATGTATTCATATGCAAGCAACAACTGATTGCCTTCAATACAACATCCATGGAGCTTCACAAGATGTGGGTGTTGCAAAGCAGAAATCACGCCCAACTCATCCATAAACTCCCTATTTCCTTGCCTTGATTTAGAGGAAAGCTGCTTTACTGCGATTAAGGTGCCATATGGCAGTACTCCCTTCATAAAAGGACAAGTTTTTCCAACAAAATTAAAATCATGTTTAATATTATGTGATCAGGAGATTAAGTACAGGTTACCTTGTAAACAGAGCCAAAACCACCTTCTCCAATCTTATTAGCATCATCAAAATTGTTTGTTGCAGTTTTGATTTGCCTCGATGTAAAGGAACCAGTAACCTCGTTCAGCTCTGTTGACCACAATTTTATTTTTGAGCATGTCAAAAACTCAGGAGATATTTAAATTCAGGGGAGTTTGGTATATCCAAACAGATATTCAATCTCAAGATGCATATGCAATCACCCCTTAACAAGTAGGGGTGTGAATCCCAACACAACACAAACCTAATACGAAAATCGCAGGTTTGAGTTTAGTCTAAACAGGTTCAGGTCAACCTGGCAGGTTGATCGGTTTAGTGTTTTGTTGTTTTTGAAATCATGTTTTATGGCATGGTTACAAAATGCGCCAAAATTTAAAAGTTAAAGAGAAGTTGACATCAAGTATTGTATTTTAAACATAATCCTTTAATACATCTTTGTACTTCTAGTTAATAATTTATAATTTATAGAAGTAAATATAAAATAAAAGTCGGGTTAATGGGTCTTAGTTTCATTGTACAGGTTTGGCATGTACTACCTAGTTCCGTAGCATTTCTGCATCTTAAATAACCTCGCCACCATAAAGCTCCAAGGATTAAGATGATCAGGCAAAGTGTTCCACCCACAATTCCAGACACGGTCCCTGCAGACGCACCATTTCCCTTTCGCTGCAGAGGTCTATCTTTTGGTGGAACCAAAAATCTGAATAATTTAAGAGGAAGATAGAAACACTAGTCAATGTCCGATGAAAAAACAATAGTATACAAGGAGCACAATCCAACTACAAAAGTATCAAAGAGAGGTTCTTTTAGAAATACTAAACGGTGAGTGTTATGAAAGACATGGAATATATGAAGGTGTTATCAGAAAATACCATCTAAAATTTGAGGTAGCAGGGTTTTCCTTTTTTGATACAAGAAAGTGTGACCTACTGAGCTGGTAATGAAGCATAGTTAAATGATGTGGCAGCTGACTTGTGGGGTTTCAGTTGTACACGAAATCAGAGGATACAAGGTAAATATATATAGATGAGTATTTCAATACTAAATTTGGGCCAAACTCTATATTTACATTCAATCACTCTATTAGAGTATATAAACTTAATTTTATATATATATATATATATATATATATTATGTGTGTATTAGAATATCGAACCTATGATTATGTATGTGTAACGATAATATTTAAACGGTTGTGTTGTTTTTGGTGGCACCGGTTCAAATGGTGGTTATTCCCTCCAAAACCAACCACCGTGTAACCGTCACATATGAAGCATATATATATGTCGTGCCGGGAACATTTACCGATACCAAGACAATTCTATTCCTTACTTGAATTGCCCATTCGTATCATTTTGCATTCACTTCTTTCTTGCATATCCTAATATGAATCCAAATTCCCAAGTATGTTCCGTTGCACATCTCCAAGATATCCAACAATATATACCAACATAGTGGTATCAGAGCCACGGGATGTGAAGATGATCTCAAGCCACCATCAACATTGATGCCCTGCAAGCACTGTACCGATGAAAAGAAAGAACAGCCAAGAAAGAGTACACTGCAGAGGAGATGTTATTACTGCAACTAACCAGGACATCAGATTATTTCGTGCAAGACAAAAGAAAATGATGAGGCGACCAATTAATTCGTTCGGCCATAAATACCGGAATACAACAACAACAAGACGCTGTTGATGATCAAAGACTGGAGTATATTGTCACCGGTACAGACAGAGGATTGTGGTCCGAGATCTGGTATGTAAGCACGTATTTTAAACATCACTACGCTGGAAACTTAGATGCATTTAAAAGAATCAAAAACATGTATGGTGTTGACACTAATACCGGAGAAAACAATTTCCTTTTTATAAGAGGAATTGGGGCAGTAGATGTAATATCAGGAAGCGAGGAGTTTGGAATTCAGAGTGTTTACTACACCCCTGAAATAAATCGAAACATTCTTAGTTTAGATCAATTAATAGTTCAAGGCTACACAGTAAAATTTACCGGAGAGAAGTGTAGGATATTTCCTATTTTTAGTGTGCCTATTATGAATCGAAAGAATGAAATTTCTGGTCTTACAAGGGAAGATGAGATCGGGATTAGGGAAAAAGAATCCATAATCAAATTTGAATCAGATCATGAGGCTTACACGACAGATTATCTGAATATTTTGAAAATCTGAATCTGTCGTCAAGTGAACCTGATTGGAACGTTATGATCCTACAAGCCATGTCGTTCAAAGAATTTCAAGACTGTAAGGCACTACTCCAAATGTTAGAAGATTGTGAGTACGTTAAGAAATATAAGTTCTATCTGGAAAGTAAGTTTGATGAAATGGTTGACTGGTTTCTAAGAAACAAGTTAGAAATTCCTACAAGGCCAATTCCTGAATATGCTTCGGATAATCGGAGGGTTAATCTGTTAGAACTATATATGGTGGTTAAAAGAGAAGATGGACACATGCGAGTAACTGAGAATAATCTATGGGCGGTAGTTGCTAAAGATATGGGCTTTGATTATCATGACGGAGAGTTTATGAGGTTGATGTATGCCATGTACCTTGATGTGCTTGTTTATTATTACAAGTTTAAAACAACACAGGAAAAGGTATTCGAGAAGGAGATAACAGAGGATGTGGCAGAAGTAAGAAGAAGCCAGAGTCTAGACAACCAGGAAGGAATCGGCAAATGCACCGATGTAGATCAAGATAGAGAGCATTATGCCTTTTATGCAGGAAATGACTGGCACGGGCTGAACAAGCTGCAAAAGAGGAAGAAGTTCGACTTTAAACAGGCTGAAAAAGAAGTAAATGAAGCAAACAAAAGCGTTATGATGCACTCTCGGAAGTACAATTAAGTTTAGGGGAGTGTATTAGAGTATATAAACTTAATTATATATATATATATATATATATATATATATATATATATATATATATATATATATATATATATAGGTAGAGGATCCTGTACATTAATCTAAAAGTGTGAGAATGGTGAGAAATATTGTGGTGATGACAAGTGTCCTAAATCTAAGTTAATTCAAAAGGGTGAATTAGTAATTTTCTATTTCATTCAATTAACTGATTAAAAGATAACTGCCCAAACTAACTGTCCACTAGTTATTATAGGGATTTCGAATTTTGTAATTTTTTGTAAGATCCATTAAGATTTTGGTGTTTATCACTCATTAGTTATAAATACATGAGATCGCAGGAAATTTTGAGAGACACGGACAATTGTTTATCCTCTGCGATTGTGGTGTTTTATTTCAATTTCAATGGAGTCCGTTGATGCAGGTATATGTGTATCATAGGAATTGATTCTGTTAAGAATTATCATGTTTGGATCAGTAGGGATCTGTGTTTTTACGTTCCTAATCATACGACAGACGTGTGTTTTTTTCAGTTTGCGGTCTTACTATACAATTTTTTGTTGTATAGATTTCATTATATTTGGGTTGCAGGGTTTTGTAGTGTCTTATACACTGAATTGTTTGGGGGGGGGGGGGGGGAACTTGTTTAGGGTAAGTTGTTGTTTTAGTGTTATATCATGTACATATTTTTTTTTATATTGGACGTATAGTGTCATATGCTTGATCAATAGTGTTATGTGCTGAACATACATTGTAAATTTGTTTCATAGTGTTTTATCCCCATAATAATGTTAATTAAATCTGGCCGATAGTGTTTTAACCCACCAGAAATTTGTTATCACACCTATAGTGTTATATGCATGTACAATAGTGTCATATGATGGGTAGATATTGTAAAATTGTTTTATAGTGTCTTATTTTAATCTTGTTTCTGGTGATGACATTTATAGTGTTATATGCAAATTCTATAGTGTTATCAGTAGAGTAGATAATGTAATTTTGTTTCATAGTGTTTTAGTACAACAGATTATTGTTAATTAAACTTTATAGTGTTTTATAATAAACAGTTAGTATTAGATGGACATATAGTGTTTTATTAAATACAGAAATATGTTGTTGTCTCTGTTATTAACTTTTTTTCATTTAGTGTTTTACATTAGTTTGTTAATTGTATACAATGGTGTTTTATTCTACCTTTTTATATTGCTTTATGACGGTTTATAGTGTTTTATAAATGGTTGATGTGTCGCTTTTTTATTGTTAATTAATTTTGTTTCATAGTGTTTTAGTACAACAGATTATTGTTAATTAAACTTTATAGTGTTTTATAATAAACCATTAGTGTTAGATGGACATATAGTGTTTTATTAAATACATAAATATGTTGTTGTCTCTGTTATTAACTTTTTTTCATTTAGTGTTTTACATTAGTTTGTTAATTGTATACAATGGTGTTTTATTCTACCTTTTTATATTGCTTTATGACGGTTTATAGTGTTTTATAAATGGCTGATGTGTCGCTTTTTTATTGTAGATATTCATACATACCAGCCGGTCGATGATGTTCATGTGTCCCCAAGGTCTGGAAGGAGAACGTTTATACCAAATGTTGACGGTTCCATTAAACCAAAGATGCACATGACGTTTGATTCGTTGGATAATGCCTTTCTTTTTTACCAAAGATTGCTATGGCCGGAGGTTTCACAGCTAGGAAGGGTAGTCAATACGAGCCTCAGAAGGGTGTCATACATAATAAATACTTCCTATGCTCAAAAGAGGGTACTAAACCCTTTAAGGCGATTGACTCGAGTCAGGAAGCCGGTAGTTCTAATAATAACTCGAAGACTAAGATTACGCGCAGGGTTCCTTCTATAAGGACCGGCCTGTGAAGCGTGTATTCGGGTTAAGTTAAACCCAGATAAACTTTATGACGTTTATTGTTTTCTTGGAATCGTTGTGTTGGATTTTATAGCTTTTTGTTTCATTTTTTAATTCATGTTTGCACTATTGTGAAACATAACGATTTTTAAGTTGTTTTTTTAAATTCATTTAATTGCTGGTAGTTTTACTATGTGGATCTTTATTTCATATGCTTGCCTTAAATGTAGTGTTAGACACAGTGATCGTGTGCCATACAGTGTGATTAATGACTTACATGTTGTCACGTTCTACTTGTAGTGTTTTATATTGAATTATAGTGTTATATTCTAGTTTGGAGTTTGTTAAGATGAAAACAATTTTGACAATGTCGGTAAACTATTTTAAATGTAGTGTGTGTTATAATGACTTGTATTTTTATTGGAATGTGTTTTATGGACAAATAAATTGACTAAAGCACTAGAAAATAAACCATTGCCATAGCTTTGTACACTAAACCTACCATATAACTACATATGAGTCACATACCGCCAGTAACACGATCGGCCCTCTAAATGGGTCATCCCTCTTCCGGTTCCATGCTTTTGCTGTGCGTTTTAAACAGGTTATCATGTAGCTGCACCAATCAAAGCTCGCTATATCAATATTTCGGTCCACGCATCCCAAGAATCGTTTGTTAACTGTTTTGCATGCGCTTATTTCCCCCACCACAGTATTAAACAACACCAACCAATTCAATTCGAACACCCGGTCACTTGAATTGTCGGAATCCATCATGTCCTTCAGTCCAAGTGGCAACACTTTATTATAATCCTTGAACTGGTCCCTCCATTCCTTCACAACTGGATTGCTGTCCCTTGCTCTGATTTTTTCAACAATCTCTGTATCCCCGTTTGGAATTCCGAATATTTTTATGCAACAACTCCGGTGTCATATACGGTGTTCGCCAACGTTCAAGACTCCAGCGATGTCGTCATAGTTGCTTGCCAACCAATATCCAAGACGGGTCGTGTCGTATATTGAATTTCAGCAACGAACCAAACCCCATTTCTACGACCTTATTTTAATACAACCAGGTTATACGCAGACGTCTTCAGTTTAATTTTTGGGCCGCTGAACGGCTCATATTTTTTTGAAGGCAATGACACCAGTGGCCTGGTCGACTTCCTCCTAGTTGTTGTTGACTTACGTATTCCACCCTCTGGTTGTAGGGGTTTATTGTCAACATCGCCGCCAACGGGCTGTGATGGGGCAGCTGAAACTCATATATACACGTTAGTTAGATTATATTCACAACTAAATGAAAACACTAATATTTTCGTTCGAATTTTTGAAGTATTACCTGCTGGATTTGTAATTGTTGGTTGGGTCATGAAGTCGTCATCGTCGTCGGCACGGTGTGGTTTTCAGCTGGACACGGAACATATTTAGTTGCTATCGTTTGCGACATGAAGTGATCATCAGCGGCTGTAGGTTGTTTTATTGAACCTGAAAGACCCATATATACATGTTTGTTAGACTTCAATCACAATTACATGAAAAACACTCACAGTTCATTTGAATTATTCAATTTCTTACCTGCTGGGACTATAATTGGCAGCTGTGACACGAAGTCGTCATCATTGTCCGCAGCGTGTGATGCTGCCCAGCTGGAAATCGAACATATATTGTTATTATAAAACAACAAAACCATAAAACTACCCTAAAGTGTATTATATTTTTCATACACGGTGTAAGAATTCCGACAAAAGGTGACCTTGCATAACAAAACAATATTTCATCAAGCTATTGTTTTACATTTATAGTTTTGTATTTTATCTATACCTTCTTCACTTATGTTATCATTATCCGAATCGCTCAACGGGATGCTTTGTCAAATCGTATTATGAAACCCCATTCCCATTTTGAAATTTGGTATTCGGCCGCTTCTCCGGACTAAAATTAAATGCTTTTACAATTAGTTATCAAACGGTGAAAGACAACTTATAACTATACATATTGGTTATAAAGCACTATAATTCATTCAAACCAATTGAGCAACTTAAGTTTGACAATATATAACACTACAAAACTGTTTAAAACACTCCAATTTAATCTAACACTATAACACTGTTTAAAACACTACAACATTACAAAACACATAGAGTAGTATATAATACCACACCATTGAAAGCACTATAACACCATGCGTGATCAAACTTTTAAAGACGATTTAAAATCAAATCCCCAATAAAATACCTACATGGTTTCGCTATAACTGCTTATCGCTTCCTCTTCAAACCCGCAATCTTGGTCGAACCTTTTTTTTTGGAATCCATAGAACACTCTTTGATTCTGGATTTTGCTATTTAACCTAAACAAAACAACGCATATCAATGTTATATAAACCCCTGGATTTTAAAGGAAGTAGATGATGAAGAATGTGTTTGTATTACGCTTATAACACCTGTAGGTTTTTTGATGTTGATTATCTTCAAAGATTCGGAGAATTGTAGTTGACGGATTGATCGCTGGTTTTTAGGAGAATGATGGGGGTTTTAGTTGTGTATACGGTTATCATATTTGAAACATATGAAAAGACACTATTACCCCTGAATTTTACAAAACAACCTACTAATTAAAACACAATTTACATTTTTATACCCTATTGATCTTAACCATTAGATCAAATATCCAATGGTTTAAAACACTTCCTACACTTCTCACACTTTAGACACTTTGTACACTATCTCTACCCTATATATATATATATATATATATATATATATATTATGTGTGTATTAGAATATCGAACCTATGATTATGTATGTGTAAGTGTAACGATAATATTTAAACAGTTGTGTTGTTTTTGGTGGCACCGGTTCAAATGGTGGTTATTCCCTCCGAAACCAGCCACCGTGTAACCGTCACATATGAAGCATATATATATGTCATGCCGGGAACATTTACCGGTACCAAGGCAATTCTATTCCTTAATTGAATTGCCCATTCGTATCATTCTGCATTCACTTCTTTCTTGCATATCCCAATATGAATCCAAATTCCCAAGTATGTTCCGCTGCACGTCTCCAGGATATCCAACAAAATAACCAACACACTCTCCCTCGAGTTGGAGCATAGATGATTTCATACCCAACTTGTTACAAACGCAATTAATCAAACTTCCATGGGGAATTGTAATATTCCCATATTATAGATTATATCCCGGGTCAAATGACAGCTGATGTCTATATGTTTGTGTCACTCCTATGTCAAAAACCAGTTTAATGTGTCCGTCAAAACCTTACGCACTGATAATGCGTAAGAGTATTTGTTCACTAAATTCTCAACTTATTTGACAACACATGGCATTATTCATACGAGTCCTCATGAGTGCACACACTATTTAAGGTCAACCAAATTTCCCTCCAAACAGAAAAATCAAAATTTAAAATTCTTTATTATTTATAGTAAATATTGTATATTTATTTCTCCAATACATTCGTAGCTGTCAGTCATTTATTCCTACTATGTCCTCTGTATATATTATCGTTTTGTATCAATGATATAATTGTATTGGTTTAACAATTAATATGGTATCAGCCAGGATATCATAGAAGACTATGGCCACTTTTTTTCAATCAGTGTATCGCTACCAGCAACTTGTTTTTTTCCGGCCTCTTCCATGTTTGGAACAGACACCATATGCCTACCAAAAGCTCCACCCATTCATCCACAGTTTCATCTTTGGCTCTCAATCCTCAATCATCTCTCTAGTCTGGTTATCCTCCCCACCTCTCTCAAACTCACTGCCACCAACTACTTAAGTTGGAAAACTCAGATTGAAGCCCTACTATATCGGTTGGATCTCTACAAGTATATTGATGGATCTTATCCCGCCCGAAAATCATCGGTTGATGCTGCTGGAAAAGCCACCCCACATGCTTATTACAAAGCTTGGTTCCGTAAAGACCAACTTCTGTTTGGTGCTTTAGTCGAAAGCATATTTCCAACTATTGTCCCATTAATCATAAATGCCAAATCATCCCTTGACGCATGGTCGATCCTTTCATCTACTTATGCCTCCACTTCCCGAGGTCATATTAAACAACTCACCACCGCCTCATACAGTCTTCCAAGAAACCCGATCAATCAGTCATCGATTACATGCAATCGGTTAAAGCTATTGTGGATGAACTTTGCATTCTCCATAAAACATGGACCCAGAAGATGTTACCGCCATAATCTTAAATGGCTTGGATGTTACGTCCTATAAACTAGTCATTGACTTCGACCATGAAATCTCCATCAACCCGCAACCGCCTTTACACCGCTAAGTGCTAAGTGCTTGTACCATCATGTCCCTCATCAATGTGGGTGACGATGTCCTTACTACTTACAAATTACTCTTAAACCGTATGTCATAATGTGTACCCTAAAAAAACTGCCTTCCCACTCGTACCCAAAAAATGGTGGGTTGTGTATGTGTATGTCCATGATTTCAAGTAAATAACCAAAAAAGATACAATGAATGACCAGGAAAGTAGGAACATAACTCAAGAAAAGTGACATCTACCCCCTCTATCCCCCACCCCTACAACAAAGTCATGTTCATGTCAGATATTGGCTTTGCATCTATTAAAGGCGCCCTCAGCCCCTCACCTCGCATGAGCATTAGAGAAGGTGCTCTCATTTGACTTCATAGACAAGGAATACTTCTCTCAACGAAAGTATGTACTTTACTAAAACATGCCCTACGGGACATTACATTATTTGGGCCCAACTTTAAGGTCACATTCTAACCTGATTGTTTCTTTGGACGTAAAATAAGTTAGTCATCCAAACAGTAGTCAGACAAATTTTAGTTACCCATGCATAGAAATATAAGGTAATTGATAATAGCTTACTTGGCTTCACAGAAATAGCTGAAATAAGAGGACCATATACTCCTCGTGACGGTACCCTTTCCAGCCCAATTGAGTCGGATAAACAAAGTACTGCTAACATTAACCGTATAAGTTTTCACAATTTTTTTCCCAACCCCATCTGCTTCGTCACTGATGTCAAAATCTTTCGGCACTTGTTCATCCTAACACATTGCCAACAATTTATACAATTACGCTTCAAAAAGAAAGAACTAAAGTTAGTCATACATCCCAATATAAGGAAAAACCATTTTGACCACTTAGGAACTTACCCAACCTGCTCATCTTGCCACCTCTAGTTATTTGTCACTATAGCAGGTATATCCAGTTCAAAAACAAGTAGGTGATATTTATTTATGAAAACTCACCTGAATGTAGATATCAAATACACGCCACCCAAGGCTGCTATATGTTCCATCATCCATAAAAATGATCTCAGCAAAGTGAAGGCTTACATTGTAGCTTCCATTTACCAAACAAAAACCATAATACTCGTGCACTCATGTACAATTCAGGGTTGTTCATCAGGAGTCTAGAAGTATTTTTCAGAGGATAATTATCAACGCTGGCATCGTTACCCAAAAATTGACCAGTGTTGCTAAATCCCCATCGATTTTCAGTAGAAGTGAAAAATGAAGCACCACCATCGTCCAAGTCACTTTCATAAGAATCATTTCCAACGTTCAATCCATTCCCACCACAATCGATATACAAGGAAGACCAATCTAATCCAAAAAGTACTATATATCATAAAATCTAAATTCATCATACATATGGGAACGTAATATGTAAATTAATATTACTTGTTTGACAACCACTGCTACCCAAGCATGAGACCTTGTGACTGGTAAATATTACAAAGATATAAAAGGGAGTAAGTCACATAGAAATGCACATTACTGAATCTTTAGGTCGATCAAGAAACTTACGAGATGGTATCATCCGAAAATGAAGCAAACAAGTTTCTGCAATAAAATAATAGAAACCTCAAGACTTAGCTTGTTTATTGAGAAACACTTTGTGAAAGATGAGATTGGTCTTACGTCTTCCGCACATGACAGCCGGAAATGGGAGGGTTATTATATGTAAAATTGTTGTACGACAAATCACTGCAAGAAAATTCGCGACATTAGTCGTTAGTAAATTCTACAACCAAATAAGGGGACATGTCACAACTTCAATTTTTACATTCGTGATACATAGATAAATGCAAACATCAAAAGAACCAAGTCTGGCTTGTTTTACATCATATAAACTTACATTTCTTTTCCAATACTGAGCATCCAATCAGGCACACTTCCAGATAGCAAGTTTCCAGTAAGATAACTAAAAATTAAAATATATTTCAGTAACAATTATGTTGGATAGCAATACATTGTAACGAGAAGCATGTGAGATAGCTATACATTTACTTACATATAGTTTGTGTCTTGTAGTTCAGAGAAACTTTTAGGGATGGATCCGTTAAGCTTGTTAAAGCTGAAGTCTCTGAAGAGTAACAGAAACAATTTAATACAATGATTCTTGAAATCCAAAAGTGTGGTCCTCTCATACTTGGGAGGGTTGGGAATGTGGGGTGTGCGTGAAAAAGACCAAACTTCTAATCAGGAAGTAGTTTCACTTATTTTAAGCCGAATTCTAAAACTTTGAATTTCGGCAGAACCTTGTCCTTTCTTAAATGAAGGACCATTTTGAACCTTAAAGGTTATCAACTGTAGAACATCTTAAATTTTACCAAAGCACTACCTTGTTAGAGAATATTAAACATCAGATAGTTTCCAGAACAATAATTGTGTTTGGAAGTTGTTACAAGAAAATCATACTGTACGGTTTGCATATGGCCTACGATTTTAATACTTTTTAACCATTCCAAAAGGAAGTAAAACCAATCATCAGGTAAAGATTTACAACCGAAGAGATACGTTTGTGTGTTTTTATCAATGCAAAGAAATTCCATGTATAGGTAAATAAGTTGAGGAATGAGGAAAAGGTCCATATTACTAACAAGACTTCCAGACTTGCGGCAAGATATTGTGGTAACTGGCCAATTAAATTGCAGCTCCTCAAAAACCTGGCAAGATTAAGTTCAGATACATTAATCCAAAAAACAAATGGTAACACTTGATAGGGACCGATTCGAGATGGTCAATCTCCCAAGATAGATAACTCTTAGAGGGGGTCAAGCTCCAAGAAATTTAGAGACGAAAGACGAGTTTTCTATATTTTTTCTTCTTACTAAAATCAAATATGACAACCCATTAAATAGGCTTGCAAACACAATGCGGAAATAGGAAACGTGATATGCAGAGATATAGGATAATCATGGAGTATCCACTCTTACCACTATCAAGACTAACTACCCACTACTTAAACGAAACAATTAAATTAAACTTATAAAACTAAAGATGTTTAACGTGTGCATGGCCGACTTTACGGATCATGTTGATAGGTTCGTAACAATACCCACCCCTTCAAATCGTCCTTGTCCTCAACGACGGAAAGATTTCTCCGTGGTGGTCACCATTCGATTCTCCCAATGGCATTAGGTGCAGTCACAACAGTGCGCCACGGTGGCCGCCATTCGCGTCTCGCGGTGTTATATGAAATTGGCGTCGCGGCAGCAAGGGTTGGCTTCATGGAAGAAAATGATGTTGTTTTTGTTGATGCCAAAACCGTGTAAGAAGCCGTGAGGGAAAAACATAGGTTGCATTTTTTTAGAGCCCGTGTAGGGCATAAAATCTGCAAATGCAACAAAAGTTGGATGTGATGGTGGCGAGGTGCTTTTCTTTGTTATGGAAACCGAGTTAACACCCTTTAGTAGGGGTTTGCTCGCGATCTTTGATCTACCTGTTTTTGGAATGGGAACGATGGGTTTGGGCGCTAGTGTAGGTGTTGGGACTAGGACGGTTATTGGCGTCGGTATTGGGGCTATTGTGGATTGTGGAGATGGCGGGAGTGGTGGAGTAGTTTTTCCGGTCAAGGAAAGTCGTTGGGTTTCAATTTGGGCGGCGAGGTCGGCTTTGAGTTGTGCTTTTTGATCGATGGAGAGGGCGGCAAACCGAAGGCGTAAATTGGCGACGATTTGGTCGGCGTTGACTGTGACAAAATTCAAGAGTTGTTGGGACTTAGCTAACATCTCATCGAGTGACGACATGTCCGTGTGGGAAGGAGAGAACAAGAATGAAAGCACCAAATGATAGGGACCGATTCGAGATGGTCAATCCCAAGATAGATAACCCTTAGAGGGGGTCAAGCTCCAAGAAATTTAGAGACGAAAGACGAGTTTTCTATAATTTTTCTTCTTACTAAAATCAAATATGACAACCCATTAAATAGGCTTACAAACACAATGCGGAAATAGGAAACGTGATATGCAGAGATATAGGATAATCATGGAGTATCCACTCTTACCACTATCAAGACTAACTACCCACTACTTAAACAAAACAATTAAATTAAACTTATAAAACTAAAGATGTTGAACGTGTGCATGGCCGACTTTACGGATCATGTTGATAGGTTCGTAACAACAGTCAATTAAAAGAAGCACTTCAACTCACAGGTGCGTGAAACGCGTTGTATTACTAAAGGGTGGACAAAGGGTGTCTGGTCCTCCCAAGTTACTGATTCTCCTGCATCTCGTGAGTCGGTCAACATAATCTTTGACCAAAGTTGAAAGCAGAATAAAGAGTAGATAAGAGAAATTACTGACAGGTCCTTCAGGCTTTCCGAGAGAGTAATGCTAGAAGGTATTGGTCCGTCCAATCCACTGGCCTGCATCCTTCTGTTATTCACAAACTTTATTCAAATACAATAGCTACAGCCAATAAACGGAAAATCCAGAGTAGGGAAACATCTCACAAACTCGTGAGACTTGTCCATTCTCCCATGAAATCTGGCATCCTCCCAGAGAAGTTGTTACCACTAATCCGACTGCGTATGAAACGAAAATCTAATTAGGCAACTCCACCTAGCCATCTTGCGATCAAAGAATAACTAGATCCAACAAGGTAGTAGAACTCACAACTCCTTCATATTGATCAGTTTCGCAAATGATACTGGCAATTCCCCAGTGAAAAAGTTGGAGCTCAGTATTCTACAATAGAAAATAAATCAGTTTTTATAGTCATCAGATCACGAGACGCAAAACACATCCACAACAATACCAACAAATTTCACCAAGTCTTATAATCTCTCAATGCTTGTAAGATTCCCACGTTCATCAGGAATTGCTCCAGACATCATATTGTCCTCTACGGATCTAATTATTAAAAGAATTATTATAGTAACAACCCCGCAAAATAACAGTTATAAGTTAAAGAATGAAAGTAAATTTAATGAGATAACAGACTTATTAATAAAAACTCACAAAGATTCCAATGTGAGGATGTTTCCGAGTTCTTTTGGGATTGATCCGTTCAACCGATTTGCGAGAAGAGCACTGCAAATACGTTTTTTTTTTTATGTCAAACATGATAGTCTAACATTCAAATTAGATCTATATGATATGTAAAAGATTACATGGTTACAATTCGCTCCATGGAACCCCATGCTGGAGGGATGGTACCACTGAGACAGTTGCGATTTAACTCTCTGCATGAATGAAATACACAAATTAACTGAAAAATACAAACAAACAATGGAAGTTAACTTAACGAATAAGAAGTGATCGTACAGATTTTGGAGATAAGGAAGATTGACGAATTCCGGTTGGAGAATCCCCGGTAGGCTTTGTCCTTGAAGATTTCTGCATCTCGTACCAACCAAAAGAAATCAAACTCAATTTGTGCATGTTTCGATTCAGAAACCCTAATTTTTGCAATTCTGAAAGTTCGAAAGCATATAACAGTAATTGGGGAAGGATACACTGCCCGTTGAGTTTATATCACTAAAGTTGAGTTCCTGAGTTTCTTTAATGGAATAAAAGAAAGTGAAAGTAAGAACGTTTGTGTTCAAGATATTTATTTTATATTTTTTCTTTTTTTTTTGGGACAGAAGACAAGTGAAAAGAAGGAAGCTAAATTTTATCTTTTTAAAATTAACTAGTAGGATTCTCATGCGCTATGCGGGGGAAACTTAGTCTATATCAATTTGATTTGTTACGATACCTACATTCGTTATAGCAAATGAAAAAGAATACTAAAAAATAAAGTCGTGATATGAACTAAAGAATACTGACATATGTTTAGGATTGAATGAAAACTTAAACTGAAAACAAATACCAGTACTTATTTCGATAATACCAATATTGGTACCGATGTTATTCAATCAGAATCAATTTGATTTGTCAAGGTATTGGTACAGTATTGATAGTCGTATAATTTACGATACTGAAAAATACTCATTTTTTTTCTAAAAAAATCCGTTTTCAATAAAAAGTATATGGAAATTTCAAGGAAAAAAGAATGTACACATTTACTTATTCAACTTTCATATCGGATTACAAAACCATGTTCAACAAAAGTTATACTAAAATGTCAAGGGAAAAAGTTTAAATACAGAAAAGTATTGAACTTTTATAACTATAATAATGTGTGTATATTGGTTATTTGATTGTTTGGATGATATCTTTAACCATTATAATAATATAAAAAGAAAAGCGGAAGATGACAAAACCACCGACATAGCATATTTATATGTTATGTAATGGGATGGTGGTCAATTGGTAAAAAGATAACTCATAAACACCAAAGTTTGAGAGGAGAGATATTGAGTTTAAGTCATACAGACGATAAGAATTAAAGCAATTTCTCGTTCAAAGAAAAATAGATCAGTTATCTTCCATTCCTTCGTTAAGTAAACTCTGGAACACAACGTAAAGGAAACTTCGATCGAGTGACTTAATTATTAATTGGAATCAGAAGGACACTTTTACTAATCTACTTGAATAACTTAGGGGTAGGGTTATGTCAATATGAAAGGTTTTGTAATTATTAGAGAAGTAGGCTAGAATATCATGTATAATGTGTACTACACGAATTTCTTAAAATGTTATACACCAAGTATTTAAAAAAAATGTTTTAAAATACTTGTGTACTGTAATAAACTTGTGTATTACATTGGTTGAATATTATATAATGTAATTTCTTAACATATAGTCATCAAGATACTTCTTTTAAAAAAGTAAATTTGACGTGATAATTAAAAAGTCTATTAAGTTGATTTTGAAAACATTTTTTTCAATAGTGTATTTTTTTTTGTAATTGTTAATTCAATTAACATTTACTTAGTCCTTTAAATATCTTTTTAGTTCAGTTAAGTTAACTTAAATTTCATTTATAAATATATATAGACATAAAAAATTAAGAACTAAAACTTTGGAATTTTTTTGGGTATGAGTTTACAAAGCCTACTTTTCATGCAAAGACATGTGACATTATGTTATATTTAAACCCTATAAATAAGCAATCAGCTTTGGATGGTTGTACCATACGTTTGGGATGTTCTTCAAAAAAAATCCATTGCCTACCGTACAAGCCTTCTTCGTCAAAATTGGGTTATCACCAAAGCTCATGATGTTTACTAAAATGTTTCATATTTATTAAATTCGAATTACAACGTCAATATTCAAAACAAGTTCATACAATTACAAGGAAAAAGAAACTAAGTAAGACAATCCAAAGCCTAAACTGATTTATTCTTCTAGGCCGTCCTATATGTTTCTTGCTTCAACTGGATCACCTGTATCATGTGTAAAAATAGGGAATTTTGGGTCAACAAAAGTTGGCGAGTGAACCTTGTTAAAAACATTTGTTATTGAATTCTTGTTGTATTTAATATGGAAAAATTGTGCAATAATCATATGTGAGCAAACGTAAATGAATAAACAATCACAAACCACCTTGCTTGAGTATATAACATGAATGATAATGTAATGTGAGATCAAGGCTCAATCAAACGGAGCCGATCGTATGTTGGCAACGTCACGTTCCGCTCATAGGTAATGGGGAACATGCGAGCCTATGATGATGTATGTGAGATCAAGGCTCAATCAAACGGAGCCGATCGTATGTTGGCAACGCCACGTTCCGCTCATAGGTAATGGGGAACAGACGAGCCTATGATGATATATGTACTGGAAATGATAAATTTAATCTAAACATTAACCACACAAACAATTGATACATATTAGATACACATTTGATCATGGATATGATGGATGCACAAGTGTTTTAATGTAATAAATAATAAGCGACACATGATACACCCCAAAAATGTGATTAAAACAGGGAATTGGTAGAGATTCACTCACATTGGGTGCGTTCTGTTGATGTTGATGGATGCGCACGAGTTTTGGAATTTGATCGACGAGGAAAACTATCCTAAAAATAATCACGAAATAGTTTGGTAAATAAATGGATTCTTAGGTTTATTTTTGTGAGTTTAAGGACTTTTTCTAACTCTAAAAAAATTATTTTTAAGTATTTTTAATGGATTTTTAAATTAGAAAAATAAATAAAAAGAATAAAGTTTTTTGACTTTTTGACCGTTGACCGGTCCGTTGACCGGTCCGTTGACAGGGCCGTTGACCTGTCGGACTGTGAGTAATGTGTGCGCTGAGTGAGGTTCGAACCTGGGACCTCTCGTACGCGTGCACGCAGCTCTACCAACTGAGCTACGTGTCTAACCCGAAATATTCTATGTTTTAATTATATATATATACTAATTAAATGTTAATTTATTTGGTTTATATTAAAAGGATTTAAAATGATCGAACCGGTTGCAGGGAGCCGGATCGAACTCGGGTCCTTTGGTTTGTAAGCGCACAGCCCAACCAGTTGGGCTGTGTGTCTTATCTGTTTAACTTACAGTTTATATTAATCTTAAAAACATACTGGGACCTACTCTGATTCAGTTTTAAAAAAAATGGTTTTAATTCGGAAAGTCGGTGCGGTTGTAAGGTTCGAACTCGTGACGTGCGCTGTGTGTTTGCACACAGTCCACCGCTGGACTGTGTGTCTAACCCGGTTTAATATCTTGTTTTAATTAAACTTATACATAATGTTCGACTTCATCTTCTTCGTTCAAAGACACAGACAAACGATATCCGACTGTTCTGGTTTAATTCGATTAACGAAACTTATAGCTGGTTGGAAAGTATTAGATAATGAGATTAAAGAACAGAATTGTACCAAACAGGATGTTTTTCTCAGAACTCCGGCAAGGGTCGTCGGCTCTCATTTATGAATTCCGTCTGAGCGGATCAATTAACAGTTTTGATCAATTAGTTGTGAAATTAAGTTACTATACAAGAGATATCAGGGGGTTTAGATGATTGTACCGATTTACAGTGTGATTTCGGAAATTTCCAGAGATTTTCCGGCGAGTGCAGATTATCCGGCAATGTCGTCTGGGACCGATTCTGATTGAAGGATTGAAGTTAGTATAAGTCTAACAATGGATTGAAAACGAAAGAGTCGAGAATTTACCGATTTTGTGTAAGTTTCGGTTTTCCGGTGAAAGTCCGGCGATAGCAGATAGTGATTCCGACGAAGAGAAACTAGAGTGAAAACTAAAATTGAGGGTTCTGCGAGTGTTTCCGAGTTATGAGGCGATTATATTATCAGTGTAAATTGGAAGTAAATTTCATTTCGGTTTCAATCTTCAACAACCATATGAATCGAGGCATTGAAGATTGAATTGATTAGAACGTGGGTTGGCATTGATTCATCGGTTATACTCAGGAACTCGCGATCACCCAAAAGTCTCTGGATATTTGAAAGCCGATGAGCGGTTTCAGTTCTTGACGCAACCAGATGAATTCACGGGTGGAACTTAAGTTTTTATTTGATTCATTGATTACACAAAAGAATCAAGTGGCGGAGTGGTGAATTACTTGTGTGTTAAATGAACCGGCTGACCCGGGTTCGAAACCCGGCAGCGGCATTTATTTTTTTCTTCAACCGTTTTTATTGTTTATTAACTATAGTTTATAAATTCTAATATATTTATTAATTATGTATTGTTTAAAATTAAAAAGAGCATTAAATAAGCAACGAAAATTTGTAACTGACTATTCGATTAATAAACGAAGCGGGTTTTGAAACCCGTTTTTCAACGGATGTTACAGTATCCCCTACTTTTAGAAATTTCGTCCCGAAATTTAAGTAGTAGTGGTAACAGGAAAAAGATGCGGGTATTTTTCGCGCATTGTGTCTTCACGTCCCCAAGTAAACTCAGGTCCTCGTTTCGACTCCCAGCGTACCCTAACAATTGGAATACGACTCCGTCTTAAACGTTTTTCTCCGAAGTCCATGATCTCTACAGGTCTTTCAATGAAGTGCATAGATTCATCGATCTGAATATCTTCTAGGGGAATATGGAGGTTTTCATCGGCGAGGCACTTCTTTAAGTTTGATACGTGGAATGTGGGGTGAATTCTGTTGAGTTCTTCTGGTAGGTCAAGCTTGTATGCTACAGGTCCTACTCTTTCGAGTATCTTGAAAGGTCCTACGTAGCGTGGTGCTAGCTTGCCCTTCTGGCCAAAACGAACTACTCCCTTCCACGGTGATACTTTTAAAAGTACTTGATCACCAATGTTAAACTCCATGGGCTTTCGTCGTTTGTCTGCATAACTCTTTTAATGACTTTGTGCCGCTAGAAGATTGTTTCGAATTTGATGGATCTTGTCTGTTGTTTCTTGAATCAATTCTGGACCGGTGATTTGAGCTTCTCCAATTTCGTGCCAACATATTGGTGATCGGCACTTACGACCATATAAAGCTTCGAAAGGTGCCATGCCGATACTTGAATGATAGCTGTTGTTGTACGAAAATTCAACTAATGGTAGATGAGCGTCCCAATTCCCCTTGAAGTCTATGACACATGCTCGAAGCATGTCTTCAAGAGTTTGGATGGTGCGTTCAGATTGTCCATCAGTTTGAGGATGAAAAGCGGTACTGAGGTCTAATCGTGTAGCCAAGGCGGCTTGTACGGCTTGCCATGTTCGTGAAGTGAAACGACCATCACGGTCTGAAATGATGCTTAAAGGTACACCATGACGGCTTACGATCTCGCTGATGTAGATACGAGCCAACTTCTCGTTCTTGAAGTCCTCGCGAATCGGAATAAAGTGAGCTGATTTTGTAAGACGGTCAATGATTACCCATATAGTGTCATACCCACTGGAGGTGCGAGGTAACCCGGTAATGAAATCCATAGTTATGTTTCCCCACTTCCATACAGGTATTTCGGATTGGACTAGAAGTCCTGAGGGTCTTTGATGCTCAGCTTTTACTTTGGAACATGTAAGGCACTTGGAAACAAAAACAACAATATCCTTTTTCATGCCAGGCCACCAGTAGGTGTATCGAAGGTCTTGATACATCTTGTCAGCTCCTGGGTGTACAGAGTACCGTGTTTTGTGCGCCTCATTCATAAGGAAATCACAAAGGTTATCGTGATCGGGAATACATATGCGATTTAGATAGTATAGAATACCGTCGGATTTAGTTTCGATCTTAAGTTCAGCTCCACAAGACAGCTCATTGCGTACGTCGTTTTCTTTTACTGAAACATGTTGAGCTTCTCGGATTCGATCTTTTATGTCGGTTATGATTTGCGAACATAGAAGACGAATGGAGTTCGCATAACCTTTTCGACTGAGCGCATCGGCCACCACGTTTGCCTTGCATGGATGATACCGAATTTCACAGTCGTAGTCGTTAAGAAGTTCGACCCATCTTCGTTGCCTCATATTCAACTCCTTTTGGTTGAAGATATGTTGGAGACTCTTGTGGTCAGTGTATATTTCACACTTGGTACCGTAGAGATAATGTCTCCATATCTTGAGAGCGAATACAACGGCTCCAAGTTCTAGGTCGTGGGTGGTGTAGTTCTTCTCATGAACTTTGAGTTGTCTAGAAGCATAGGCTATCACTTTTCCCCTTTGCATTAATACACAGCCTAGTCCTTGCCCTGATGCGTCGCAATATACTACAAAGTCATCGCAACCTTCAGGGAGTGTGAGGATAGGTGCGTCACAAAGCTTTTGCTTAAGGGTTTGGAAGGCTTCTTCTTGTTTAGGTCCCCATATGAAGGGTTTTCCTTTATGAGTCAAAGCCGTGAGTGGTACAGCAATACGGGAGAAATTTGCAATGAAACAGCGATAGTAACCAGCCAAACCAAGAAAGGATCTTACTTCGGTAGGGGTTCGTGGCGCTTGCCATTCCTGTACTGCCTTGATTTTTGAGGGATCAACATGAATTCCCTTGTCATTGACAACGTGTCCAAGGAATTGTACTTCCCTTAACCAGAATTCACATTTCGAAAACTTAGCGTACAACTTTTCTGTCCTTAAGAGTATAAGGATGAGTCGAAGGTGTCGTTCATGATCAGACTTAGACTTTGAGTAGATGAGGATGTCGTCGATGAAGACTATGATAAAACGGTCGAGATAGGGTTTGCAGACTCTGTTCATTAGATCCATGAAGACAGCTGGGGCGTTGGTTAAACCAAATGGCATGACCATGAATTCGTAATGACCATAACGAGTTCGGAAGGCGGTCTTTGGGACGTCTTCTTCATGTACTCTGAGTTGATGATAACCAGAACGTAGGTCGATTTTTGAAAAACAGGTGGCGCCTTGAAGTTGGTCTAGAAGATCATCGATGCGAGGTAATGGGTAGCGGTTCTTGACCGTTAACTTGTTGAGTTCTCTGTAGTCGATACACATGCGAAACGTTCCATCTTTCTTCTTCACAAAAAGGACAGGTGCACCCCAAGGCGATAAGCTAGGACGTATGAATCCTTTGTCAGTCTGCTCTTGCAGTTGACTTGCCAGCTCTTGCATTTCGGATGGGGCTAACCTATAAGGAGATTTTGCAACTGGTGTAGCTCCAGGTATAAGATCAATGCGGAATTCGACTTCTCTCACGGGAGGAAGTCCTGAAATGTCGTTAGGAAAAACTTGCGGAAAATCTTTTACTACTGGGATGTCTTCGAGTTTCTTCTCCTTGGTTCCCTTTTTGACAACGTGAGTTAGGAATGGGACATAATTCTTGCGGAGATATTTTCGGGCTTGAAGACAGGACATTAATTTGAGTCCTTTCGAAGGGGTTTCTCCAAAGATTCATAGAGTCTGACCGTTTGTAAGAGGAATGCGAATAAACTTTTCGCGGCATACAACTTCAGCATGATGTTGGCTGAGCCAGTCCATACCAATTATAATGTCGAAACTTCCCAAATTCATAGGAATGAGGTCAACTGGAAAATCGTGATCGTTTAGGGTGAGAGTACAATTGCGTATAATAGAGTTTAATGAGACCGGTTTTCCGTCAGCAACTTCTACCGTTATGGATTCCATGAGTTTATCGCGAGTTTGGTAGAGGATGGGTTCAAATTCTAAGGACACAAAACTCTTATCCGCGCCAGTATCAAATAACATGGATGCATAACTACCATTGATGAGAAACGTACCGTTAACCACGTTGTTGTCAGGCCTAGCTTGATTGCCGTTGATATTGAAAGCTCTTCCCCTAGCAGGTGGAGGAGCTTGGTTAGCCTGGTTTACTGGATTTGCTTGAGCTTGGGCATGGATGATGTTCACCAAGCGTGGACAAGTATTCCTGAAGTGGTTCGGGTCTCCACAGTTGTAACAAGCCCGCATAGGTTGCATCATGGGATAGTTGGGTTGGTAGTAGGATTGGGCTACATGTTGGGCAGGTGGTAGGAGTAAAGGTTGTTGGGCTTGACCCACTATCTGATGGTGGGTTTGGGTTGAGGGTTGGTTGCGGTTCATTCGTTGAAGTGTGCGACAGGTTTGGATGGTGTGACCTGCACGGCCACAGCTTGTGCAATGTTGGCAGGGATGATCAGGAAAGTGATGGTATTGGCAATGGTTGCATTTTGGGTATGGGCCAGAGTATGGCTTTTTATATGGTACAGCTGAGGGGGCAACTTGGGTGATGGGTGCAGAAGTAATAGGGAGGTTTGTTTGTGTGACAGCAAAGTTTCTGCTGTTTCGTTTCCTCTTACTAGCAAACTTTGAGGAGGAGGTGGAATGGTTTGAAGTTTGGCCCTCACTGGGGGCTTTCTTTTTCTCATCCTTAAATTTGCCGTTTCGGATGCGATTCTCGGAAAGCTCGGTAGCTAGCTCCATAGCGGCTTCAAGTGTTGCAGGCGAAGTGCTTAGTACCGAGTCTTGAATTTTCGAGGGGAGGCCTCGAATATAGTGTTCAACCAAGCGGTACACTAGGGTGAACAAGTTGGGGATCATTTGGTTCAACTCTAAAAACCTTTTGTTGTAGGAAGTATGATCTCCTTCCTTTTGCTTTAACGAGTGGAATTCATCCTCTAACTTCTTGATTTCACTTCTTGGACAGAAGCGTCTTGTCATTATTTCCCTTAACTCTTCCCATGTTAAGGCCATAGCATCTTCGACTCCTCTCTTACCCTTCTCTGTGTTCCACCAGGTCAGGGCTACTCCAAACAGTCTCCCGGTTGCGTAACGTACCTTGCGATCCTCGGGACAATCTCAATTGAGGAAGGTGTTTCCATTTCCTCAAACCAGTGGAGGAGAGCAGTGACACCTTCGGTCCCTTCATACTTTGGGGGATCGCAAGACTTGAAATGTTTGTAGGAGCACTTTTTGGAGGGAGGGTTGTCGACGTTCGGGTCTTCTTGGTTGGTAGGGTTGATGGAATTCGCGGTGAGAGCTTGTTGGACTTGAATTACGATGTCAGGAAGCACCGCGGCCATTTGTTTTGCAATTTGAGTGGCCAAGCGTTCGTTTGACCTTCCTGACCTTCTACCTCCACGTAGTTGCCTAGCCGACATCTACAGGAACATTCATAGGAAGGTAGTGAGTTTAAAAACTTTTTAGGTGTCATGTGTCGTTAAAAGTAATAAAATAACATAATCATAAATAATGCAACTACATCCATAGGATGTCTTGGGTTTGCTCATGTTTGGGCCTCCAATGTCCCCCATACCATCGCCTGTTAGTCATGTGGGCCCCCATGACTATTGGCTTAGTAGGATTCACATCGGTGTTGGCGGTTTAACACTCGCATCACCCGAATGAAAACCATGAAATATGTTTGCGAGATGTATGGTAGGAGGGTGTCCAGGTATAGACACAATGACAACTCAAAGTGGGGTTAGTTCACACGACGTTTGGTATCGCATGCTTTGGCCTAATAGGTCCTTCGTACTCTCATCGGTAGTCCCCAGGTAGGCAAACTGGTCCTTTATTTTGGATTTATACGAATGCCAAGCCTAGACAGGACGTTCCGACTACCGGTACTCGTACCCTTCCAGTTACTACATGCCCGTTATGGGAACTCACTTTGATGTGATTTGAAAATACAAAAATCGTTGCAAAAATCATAGATATTACGAGGTGTGTGCTCTCTCATGGATATGATATGTTATGAGGATATGATTCATGATGAGCATTGTATAATAATATGTACTTATGAACATGCTTGCATAACATTGAATGTAACAATAAACATAAAGCATATAAACATCATGAATTTTGTATGTAACACATAAACAATTTTAAAATTCTAATCAACTATAGTATAGGCTCTAAGGGTCTAATAACCTATCCTATATCCCTATAGTCATGGCTCTGATACCAATCTGTCACACCCCGACCCGCAGCGGAATAAGAGTCGGGGCATAATTGGGTTATCACCAAAGCTCATGATGTTTACTAAAATGTTTCATATTTATTAAATTCGAATTACAACGTCAATATTCAAAACAAGTTCATACAATTACAAGGAAAAAGAAACTAAGTAAGACAATCCAAAGCCTAAACTGATTTATTCTTCTAGGCCGTCCTATATGTTTCTTGCTTCAACTGGATCACCTGTATCATGTGTAAAAATGGGGAATTTTGGGTCAACAAAAGTTGGCGAGTGAACCTTGTTAAAAACATTTGTTATTGAATTCTTGTTGTATTTAATACGGAAAAATTGTACAATAATCATATGTGAGCAAACGTAAATGAATAAACAATCACAAACCAACTTGCTTGAGTATATAACATGAATGATAATGTTTTGTGAGATCAAGGCTCAATCAAACGGAGCCGATCGTATGTTGTGTCACACCCCGACCCGCAGCGGAATAAGAGTCGTGGCAATAATTGGGTTATCACCAAAGCTCATGATATTTACTAATATGTTTCATATTTATTAAAGTCAAAGTTACATTTCCAAATATCCAAACATGTCCATACAATACAAAGAAAATAAACCAAACAAAACAATCCCAAACTCTAAATCATTTTATTCTTCTAGTCCAATCCTAAGTGTTTCTTGCTGCAGCTGGTTCATCTGTATCATGTGTAAAAAAATGGGGGTTTTGGGTCAACATAAGTTGGCGAGTGAACCTTGTTAGATAAACATTTGTTATTGATTTTCTTGTTAGTTTATCAATGAAAAATTGTGCATAATCATAAATGAGCAAATGTAAATAACCAAGCAGTAGCAATAGCAATCACAACTATAACATACAATAACACATGATAGTATACATTAACATACCAACATCATACGATAAATAACATGAATGAAACTGTGCGATCAAGGCTCAATCAAACGGAGCCGATCGTATTGCATGTACTGAAAATGATAAATGTCTGTGCGATCAAGGCTCAATCAAACGGAGCCGATCGTATGTGGGCACGCCAGGTTCACGCTCATAATGTAATGGGGAACATGCTCAACGCTCATAATGTAATGGGGAGCGGCGGCCTATGAAATTGCATGTACTGAAATAATAAATTGAATCTAACAATAACCACACAAACAGTTGTAACAAGCTGAATACACAAGTTCATGATATGATGTATGCACAATGGTTTAAATATAATATATAGCAAGACACATGATACACCCCAAAACGTGATTAAAACGGGGAGTTTGTAAAGATTCACTCACATTGGGTGCGTTTGATTGGAGATGATGAGATGCGCACGAGTCGGGAGGGTTGAACAACGAGAATTACTAACCTAAATAATAACGGAAAAATATAGTAAATGAGTGGATTTTATTAAGGATTTTAATGAAATTTTTGGATATATTTTTGTGAGTTTAAGGCTATTTTCTATCTTTAAAAATATTATTTTTAAGTATTTTTAATTGATTTTTAAATTAAATTAAATAAATAAAAATATAAAAAAATTGTTTATTTTTGCGTTGACCTGTTGTCCGGTTCGGTCAGTGTGCATGTATGCGCTGGGTGAGACTCGAACCCGAGACCTCCCGTACGCGTGCACGCAGCTCTACCAACTGAGCTACGTGTCTAACCCGAAATAATCTTGTTTTTAATTATATTTATATACTAATTCGATTTATTCAAAATTCATTTGTTTTAAAAGAAGATTTTAAATCATCGAACCGGTGCCGTTAACCAGACTCGAACGCATGACGTGCGACTTAGTGTTGCACACAGTCCACCGCTGGACTGTGTGTCTAATCTGGTTAATATTTCGGTTTTTATTATACTTAACAACTAACGGAATTAACCCCGGTTCAGCTTTAAACAAAAGACATTTTATTACATAGAGGGTGCGTGTATCAGGGATCGAACTCGTGACGTGTGCGTATTATTTGCACACAGTCCACCGCGGACTGTGTGTCTAACCCGTTTAAAGTACCAATTTTAATTATACTTATAGTGTTATCACAGTTCATCTTCTTCGTTGGATTTTACCGACAGCAGATTACACCATTAAATCTTATTAATTCGATTGTTAAAACATTGCACAGACTAATATGAGATAGCAAATATGATAATTAGAGGAAAACATACCAGTGAACGATTGATTACAAAGTTCCGGCAACGTGTAACATTTGTAAAAATCGGGTCTCCAAAACCCGCTCCGTTTTGTAATCTTGTACTAAGTTATAAAAAAAAATTTCGTTAATTATTTATGATTATTTTGAGTTTAAACGTTACTTAATTAATAAATAAACTAAACTATAAAAATTATATTTGATAAAAAGTTAAAATAAAATAAATAAAAAACATTTGAAGCTGCCGGGACTCGAACCCGGGTCAGCTGAGCCTCTAAACGACTTAACCTTCTTTCACTAAACCACTCCGCCACAATGTGTTTTCTGTTAACACTAGGCAAACAATTGGATCTTATACGCAAACTCAAATTAACCGTTGATGCCATCTGAATAACGGAAATCGGCAAACCGATCGCCAAATCATTTCGATTTCATCTGGCCAACTTATAACCGATGTATTTCGGTTTCTAATTAAGTCAGTAATGAATGAACTTAAAGTTTCATCATTTTCGGTTTTTGAAACCGAAAATTTATCAAACTCTGATTTAATTCAAGTTCCGATCATTTGCACGATTCAGAACTGTCACAACAACACTCCATTTCCTTTTCGTCGCGTTTTCAAATCATTTGAGCACCTAAAACAGTTCGCTAGAATTCTCTGCAGAAATCGCCGGAAAACCGTATTCAACACAAACCGGTAAGATACTCCTTCTTTGCGATTTCAATCTATTGTTAGAACTTTACTAACATTAATCCATCACTCAAAATCAGCCACAGACGACTTTGCTGGATTTTCTGTGTTCGCCGGAGAAATTCTGGAATTTCCGGAAACTCGCTAGTTATCGGTATGCACATTCAAACGTACTAATAATCAATGCACACTAGTTCAATTTCATATCTAATTCCTTAATTCTGTTGATAGACCCTCTCAGCCGAAGGTTCAAAAACAGAGCCGTCAAATTCTCGCCGGACTCTCTGAGGAAGACAACCTGTCCGGTATCTTCTTTCCCCAAACTGTTCGGTTTAGTACATTCAAGCTAGTCGTCATGTTTTATTAATCAGATTAATCACAAACCAGATGTCGGAGTAAGGTCTGTAATCGTAATGAAGAAGACGAACTTAATAATGAGATAAGAGTAATTAAAATCCGGATTATAAACGGGTTAGACACACAGTCCAGCGGTGGACTGTGTGCAAATTTCATATTCACGTCCCGGGTTCGATCCTTGCTACGCGCACGCTTTTGTAATAACATTCCTTTTTTAATCATGAACTAACCCGGGTTGAATCGGGTAGTTGTTAAGTATAATATAATCAAGAATATAACCGGGTTAGACACACAGTCCAGCGGTGGACTGTGTGCAAAATGAACTTCACGTCGCGCGTTCGAATCCTGTCCCGAGCACCGGTCCATGGAATTAAAACGTTTTTGCAAAATAAAGGAATTTCCGGTTAATTCAAATAAGTATATAAATATAATTAAAACCGAGTTTATAACGGGTTAGTCACGTAGCTCAGTTGGTAGAGCTACGTGCACGTGAACAGAAGGTCGCCGGTTCGAGTCCCGCCCGGCGCAGGATTTTACCGCTGACCGAACCGGTCAACGGTCAACGGTCAACAGTAAAAAAAATAATATTTTTTTTATATATTTATTTGTTTATTTTAATTTAAAAATCAATTAAAAATACTTAAAAATAACATTTTTAAAGATAGAAAATAGCCATAAACTCACAAAAATATATCTAAAAATTTCATTAAAATCCTTAATAAAATCCATCCATTTAATATATTTTTCCATTATTATTTAGGTTAGTATTTCCCGTCGATCCGCTCATCTAAATCGTGCGCATCTCACCATCTTCAATTCAACGCACCCAATGTGAGTGAACCTTTCAAATTCCCCGTTTTAATCATGTTTTTGGGGTGTATCATGTGTCTTTGTTTATTTACATATTATAACGAAACTATTGTGCATACATCATATCATGACATGTGTATTAGTTTGTTGCTGTTAAGTAGTTATTATTGGATGCAAATTATTATTTCAGTACATGCATTTGCCGAGGCCGCAGCTCCCCATCCATCGAGGTTGAGCTTGATCCCCATTTTATTATGCGGTTGATCTGTGGCGTGCCCGCACGATCGGCTCCGTTTGATTGAGCCTTGATCGGTCATTTCATTTTACATTTCAATACATGCAATACGCTCGGCTCCGTTTGATTGAGCCTTGAGTGCACAGTTCAATTTACATTTCCAGTTCATGCAATACGTTCGGCTCCGTTTGATTGAGCCTTGAGCGCACAGTTCAATTTACATTTCCAGTTCATGCAATACGATCGGCTCCGTTTGATTGAGCCTTGATCGCACAGTTCATTTATGTTAGTTATCGTATGATATTGGTATATTCATGTATGCTATCAAGTGTTAATGTATGTTATAATTGTAACTGCTAATTGCCAATGTTTGATTACTTACATGTGCTCTTTTATGATTATGCACAATATTTTATTGATAAACTAACCATAAAATCATTATCAAATGTTTATCTAATAAGGTTCACTCGCCAACTTATGTTGACCCAAAACCTCCCATTTTACACATGATACAGGTGAACCAGCATCAGCTAGGAACACATAGGACCTGGATTAGAAGAATAAAACGATTTAGTTTTTGGATTGTTATGTTTGGTTATTTTCCCTTGTATTGAATGAACATGTTTGGATGTTTGAAAAATGTAACTTTGACTTCATTTAATTATGGAACATAATAGTAAATGTCATGTGCTTTGGTGATAACCCAATATTGCCCCGACTCTTATTTCCGCTGCGGGTCGGGGTGTGACACAAGGCGTCGGTCTCTGTTTTTAAGAACTTCAACTGAGCAAATCAATTAATCGTTTTGATTAGCTAATCATGAAATTGAAGTGCTAAACAAACGTTATCAGTGTGTTTGAAGGTCCTTACCGTTTCACAGACGAAGATAAAGACTTCCAGAAATTTTCCGGCGAACCGGAATTATCTGATAACAGTGCCTGAATTCGATCTCAAGTGGAAGGTTTGAGTTAGAAATAGCTTAACAACTGTTAGACTACGATGGTATTGAAGAACTTACCGATTTGAGGAAAAATACGGTTTTCCGGCGAACTTGCAGAATTTTCCGGCTAGTTGATTTAAGCTTTCTGATGGACCGAATGTGTGACGAAAATGAAATGGAAAGTTTGTATGATGTTTCTGAGTCGCGAGAGGGGTCTTGATTGAAGTAATTCAGACATTGATTATTTTCGGTTATAAAAACCGATCATGATCAAAATTGAAGTCAATTCAAGTCTGAATTGATTAAAATCGTCGGTGCATCGGTTATAAACCTGAAATCGCGATTATTCAAACGTTTAGACGGTTGAATAGCCGATTTCAGTTTTTCAGTTGGCGTAACCGGTTTATCTAGGTTTGTATATAAGAATCATTTGTTTCCTAGAGTTGACAGAAAACAAACAAGTGGCGGAGTGATGATGTGTGTGTGTGTTAAGTCTTTGGATTTAAATTTCTGGCTGACCCGGGTTCGAGCCCCGGCAGCTACATTTTATTTTTATTTATTTTGTTTTCACTTTTTGTCAAATATAATTTTTATAACATTAAAAATAAAAATAACCATAAATACACAACGTGACATTTATAACTTGATATTCGATTACAAAACGGAGCGGGTTTTGGAAACCCGTTTTTTACAAATGTTACATGTTGGCAACGTCACGTTCCGTTCATAGGTAATGGGGAACATGCGAGCCTATGATGATGTATGTGAGATCAAGGCTCAATCAAACGGAGCCGATCATATGTTGGCAACGCCACGTTCCGCTCATAGGTAATGGGGAACAGACGAGCCTATGATGATATATGTACTGGAAATGATAAATTTAATCTAAACATTAACCACACAAACAATTGATACATATTAGATACACATTTGATCATGGATATGATGGATGCACAAGTGTTTTAATGTAATAAATAATAAGCGACACATGATACACCCCAAAAATATGATTAAAACGGGGAATTGGTAGAGATTCACTCACATTGGGTGCGTTCTTTTGATGTTGATGGATGCGCACGAGTTTTGGAATTTGATCGACGAGGAAAACTATCCTAAAAATAATCACGAAATAGTTTGGTAAATAAATGGATTCTTAGGTTTATTTTTGTGAGTTTAAGGACTTTTTCTAACTCTAAAAAAATTATTTTTAAGTATTTTTAATTGATTTTTAAATTAGATAAATAAATAAAAAGAATAAAAATTTTTGACTTTTTGACCGTTGACCGGTCCATTGACCGTTGACCGGGCCGTTGACCGGTCGGACTGTGAGTAATGTGTGCGCTGAGTGAGGTTCGAACCCGGGACCTCTCGTACGCGTGCACGCAGCTCTACCAACTGAGCTACGTGTCTAACCCGAAATATTCTATGTTTTAATTATATATATATACTATTAAATGTTAATTTATTTGGTTTATATTAAAAGGATTTAAAATGATCGAACCGGTTGCAGGGAGCCGGATCGAACTCGGGTCCTTTGATTTGTAAGCGCACAGCCCAACCTGTTGGGCTGTGTGTCTTATCTGTTTAACTTACAGTTTATATTAATCTTAAAAACATACTGGGACCTATTCTGATTCAGTTTTAAAAAAATTGGTTTTAATTCGGAAAGTCGGTGCGGTTGTAAGGTTCGAACTCGTGACGTGCGCTGTGTGTTTGCACACAGTCCACCGCTGGACTGTGTGTCTAACCCGGTTTAATATCTTGTTTTAATTAAACTTATACATAATGTTCGACTTCATCTTCTTCGTTCAAAGACACAGACAAACGATATCCGACTGTTCTGGTTTAATTCGATTAACAAAACTTATAGCTGGTTGGAAAGTATTAGATAATGAGATTAAAGAACATAATTGTACCAAACAGGATGTTTTTCTCAGAACTCCGGCAAGGGTCGTCGGCTCTGATTTATGAATTCCGTCTGAGCGGATCAATTAACAGTTTTGATCAATTAGTTGTGAAATTAAGTTACTATACAAGAGATATCAGGGGGTTTAGATGATTGTACCGATTTACAGATTTCGGAAATTTCCAGAGATTTTCCGGCGAGTGCAGATTATCCGGCAACGTCGTCTGGGACCGATTCTGATTGAAGGATTGAAGTTAGTATAAGTCTAACAATGGATTGAAAACGAAAGAGTCGAGAATTTACCGATTTTGTGTAAGTTTTGGTTTTCCGGTGAAAGTCCGGCGATAGCAGATAGTGATTCCGACGAAGAGAAATTAGAGTGAAAACTAAAATTGAGGGTTCTGCGAGTGTTTCCGAATTATGAGGCGATGATATTATCAGTGTAAATTGGAAGTAAATTTCATTTCGTTTCAATCTTCAACAATCATATGAATCGAGGCATTGAAGATTGAATTGATTAGAACGTGGGTTGGCATTGATTCATCGGTTATACTCAGGAACTCGCGATCACCCAAAAGTCTCTGGATATTTGAAGCCGATGAGCGGTTTCAGTTCTTGACATAAGCAGATGAATTCACGGGTGGAACTTAAGTTTTTATTTGATTCATTGATTACACAAAAGAATCAAGTGGCGGAGTGGTGAATTGCTTGTGTGTTAAATGAACCGGCTGACCCGGGTTCGAAACCCGGCAGCGGCATTTATTTTTTTCTTCAACCGTTTTTATTGTTTATTAACTATAGTTTATAAATTCTAATATATTTATTAATTATGTATTGTTTAAAATTAAAAAGAGCATTAAATAAGCAACGAAAATTTGTAACTGACTATTCGATTAATAAACGAAGCGGGTTTTGAAACCCGTTTTTCGACGGATGTTACAACTTAATTATTAATTGGAATCATAAGGACACTTTTACTAATCTACTTGAATAACTTAGGGGTAGGGTTATGTCAATATGAAAGGTTTTGTAATTATTAGAGAAGTAGGCTAGAATATCGTGTATAATGTGTACTACACGAATTTCTTAAAATGTTATACACCAAGTATTTAAAAAAAATGTTTTAAAATACTTGTGTACTGTAATAAACTTGTGTATTACATTGGTTGAATATTATATAATGTAATTTCTTAACATATAGTCATCAAGATACTTCTTTTAAAAAAGTAAATTTGACGTGATAATTAAAAAGTCTATTAAGTTGATTTTGAAAACATTTTTTTCAATAGTGTTTTTTTTTGTAATTGTTAATTCAATTAACATTTACTTAGTCCTTTAAATATCTTTTTAGTTAAGTTAAGTTAACTTAAATTTCATTTATAAATATATAAAGACATAAAAAATTAAGAACTAAAACTTTGGAATTTTTTTGGGTATGAGTTTACAAAGCCTACTTTTCATGCAAAGACATGTGACATTATGTTATATTTGAACCCTATAAATAAGCAATCAGCTTTGGATGGTTGTACCATACGTTTGGGATGTTCTTCAAAAAAAATCCATTGCCCACCGTACAAGCCTTCTTCATAAAAAATATTAGCTGACCCTCTCTCCCTCACCATTCTATGCTCTTCATCTCTCTCCATCTGAGCACTCTCCATCATCATCAAAAACCGTTATGTATTGCTGCCAGTCACCACCTCCGCCGGTGGCGGAGCCCCGGTTGGGCTGTGGTGGCGCCACACCGCGCCTCCTCAACCACGGCACGTACAACCCCAGTTTCTTATCCTACGCACCTCCTCCGGCGTCTTCTCCATGCGGTTAACTCCGGAAAGAATTCGGGTAAGCCTCGATTCATTTGTATGTTCCCTTTTCAGTTAGATCAGTCTAAGTTATGTTTGTTGAACCTATTTTTGGTGTTCTAGAACTCCGGTGAAGCTCCGGAGCGGTAGGGTTTAATTTTCGGTCTTCGGTTTCGGAGTCAAAGGGTGCATTAAGTAATTTACTTTGGCTTTAGTTTGCAGTTTTGTTTGGGGGGGGGGGGGGGGTTCTTCTAGGGCTGATTATCTAATTTTTTTGTGGTTGTTTTGCAGGGTGATTGTTTAGTTTTGCCTGGAGTTTGTTCTGATTCATTGGGCGTGTTCTTTTGGTAAGTTTTTTGGTATGTTGTTGGGTATTTGCATGTTACTTGGCTATTTTTTTTTGTTCTTTTTTAAGTCTTTCGCACCAGGTAGGCATGCTGACGGTGGAGTTCGTTTAGTTAGGTACTCATACTTTTTACTCTACTCTATTTGAGTTTGCATTTGTTTTCAAACATTATTCCCAGTGCAAAATAGTATTTTACAGAGAATATGGTCATTATGTGTAAGGCTTGGGTTATTGATCTTGAGTGCCATTTTTATGCCTTTGTGTTTCGGTGCTTCATAATATATATATAATGAGTTTAGTTCTGCTAATTGGTTAGTATTCTCACTAGCATTTTCCCGCTTCACTTACAGAAGAGAAAAGACTGGGAGATTTGATCATGTGGTTATGGTTTGTGTTCTTTTCTCTTTTGGTATATATCTTTCTATCAGTTTTGTTATTACTATTAGTTTAGTTATTTTTAAATAATGGCATTTGTTATGAAAACCATCATTTGGTCTTAAGGTAGAAACACATGATATGGTTGAAAGACAACCTATTTTGAATATGCGTGTTTCAAAGAAAGGGTTTCCTTTTGGAGAGGATGTTCATCTTGCTAATATTGCATCCATGACCCTGGTTTCACCGGATAATCACAGAATAATTTGGTTTATAACACCGACATTCAGATACCAATTTCTATGTTGTTTGTTAACACTTAAAAGTTAAAAAACAATTTATAATTTGGCATTCAGGCGGACCTTGCAAAACTGGTAAATGAAGCGATTTTGTTGGGAGGGAGACAAAATAAAGTCGTCGTGGAGAAAATCGACTTTATCGAAGCAGTGGAGCGCTCCATTGTTGTAAGTCTCATGTTTCTGTCACACCACCTATAGTTAAATGGGTTGATTTGGTTTGACTATCTCTGAAGGGCCACTTGAGTAAATATAGTGTTTTTCATCATATTATACACCCTTTTTTAAGTTTCGCGAAAGTGTTTGTTAGCTAGTATCCTAACTGAAAGGTGTTTTGGGTTGTTATCTAATTCTGACTCATCCATTCACACCTCTTCTCTACGCATTTGTGTCTTCTGTGCACATCACATGCTTTCGGCTGATTTGATTTAGATTGCAATATTGTTATTGAATACGTAAATGTAACACTCATTTACGTCTTTTATCCACTTTGTTTATGTTCCGTGGTAATATAACAGGGGATTAAAAAGAACACGGCCAAGCTGCACAATAGTGAGAAAGCAGTGGTTGCACGTCATGAAGCTTTTCATGCGGTAGTAGGCTCTGCTGTTTCCAAACTTCTTGCAGGACAGTTAAGGGCCGAGGTAAGATATATCAAGAATACTCTTTTAGTGTATAAGTGTATTTATCATGTAACATGCTTTAAATGTAAATCATTAACAATGAGATGACATATATAATGATAAACGACAACTATATATAGCGCTTGGCGTCAAATGGAAGGTGTTTATAGACCTATAGTTCATCTTTGGTAGCGGTTCGCTTCATGGCAGTATCGATACTTTTATTTGCGTGTTGCAGCTTAACGCATGTCTGATTTTGGGTTTTTAAAATTGTGAAATGGTCATCGATTAGGGGTATGTTTGAGAGGTTTCATCGTAGTCTTACTTGCCTCCTATTCTACATTTTGGTCATTTTTTTATTTGGAGCAATTTTGAAAGTAAATAAGCACTATTGAGTGTTTAAATGAAGAAAAATGTGTATCTGTATGTGCATAAGCAAAAGCTCTTTGATTAAGCAATCACAAAAGCCCATTTTGACAGAAAGTATTTATGTTTATCATTTAGAATGTCAAATGATAGACATGTAAACCCAAGTATGAGACCAGGAGGATCAAACTATGCCTATGTCACTAGAAACAACACTAGGTAAAGATCTTATGGTATTCATCATTCTTCATGCTTTCGTGTACAATTCATTAAACTAACTTGAATTATTTTTATTATGATTTGGTAAATTCTATTGTAGGAGGTTGGATGGAGGACGTATTCATAAAAACCATTGTTGATATAGTCATTTTGGACACCAAAAATATGCTTTTGTCCTTGATATATATAGGCTAGGCGATGTGACTATGGAACATCTGTGTAATAAACACTTGGGTTTTATTAAGTATGATGTATATGAATTGATCCCGCCGCATCGCGGCGGCTGATAAATCCTAGTTATACAAAATAGGCATAATGGTAATTGCATAATTATTTTAATTATGGAATATTTAATATCCTAAACAGATTAACGAGCTTTTCTAAGGAAACTACATATCTTTGTTGATTTCAAAATCGACAGCTATCTTTTATATTACGATCGCTAATTTATATTCACATTCCATTATTTATTGACGGTGTATTTTATTAGTTTCTGGTTATTCACACTGTGTTATATATGACAATTAAATAAACCCCTCACACATTTCGAAACATAAAACACATTAATTATTTTTTTGACAGTGTTTTATCTGGATTCCTCACAATGTTATATCATTTTTCACTATTAAACAAATCCTTTACACATAAATCACACTAGTGTCTGAAATACACAATTTAAAACACACCAATGACTAATTTGATGTAGACACATTAGTGTGTAAATTACACAATATAAAATACACTAGGTTCAGAGCCGTGGAGGTCTATGGTATGACAATTATTTCCTTATTTAAAACACACCAATTTTGGAGGATGGATGGATGAATACACGTGAGAAAAATGGGGAAGTTTTTTGCATGACGGTTAATAGTTCTTACATTTTACTTGTTCAGTACTTAATGATTCAGACCTCTTACTAGACCTCTTACTGGTTCAGCACTTAACGATTTAAAAGTTGCCAAACAGCCTTAAATCTAAACCATAAACCCTAAGGCTAAACCCTTTGCTAAAACCTAAAAACTAAACACTAAAGCCTAAAACTAAACCCTAAAGCTAAACTCTAAAGCTAAATCCTAATGTTAAACACTAAAAGTAAACCCAAAATACTAAAACTAACCCCTAGCGCTATAAACTAAATACTAATGCTAAACCGAAAAGCTAAAACTAAATCATTCACCTCAATTGTAGATGTGTAATACTTATTTTTCAATTTTAAACATATATATACATATATGTATAGTTAAAAGATTGAAAATATATACATATATGGTTAAAAGATTGACAATATACACATGCGTATAAATCCCTAAAAAAACCCGATAATACTTTTTTTGTTTTTTTTGTTTTTTTTTTTTAATATTTGATTACAAAAAACGTACGGTCCAAAATACTTTTCAAGTTTCTCAATTAGCCTAGTATTCTCACATGATCCTTACCTTATATATATGTATATATATATATATATATATATATATATATATATATATATATATATAGAGAGAGAGAGAGAGAGAGAGAGAGAGAAAACTCACTTGAGTTGAAAAAACTCAAGAAAACCGTACGTAACATTTTTATTTTTTTCTAAAAAAAATAGGGAATCTAAGTTACATCTAATAAACGCTTTGTAACCAAAAAACAAAAAAAAAGCGCCGAATGTTTTTTTTTTATAATTTTTTTTAAAAATTTCAGTGTTTACAAAAAAAATGCTAAAAACCGATTTTTTAAATTTTTAAAAAAAATCCACTCGACGCTTTTTTTTATACAAAACATTCATTAACATGTAACTTACATTCCCTATTTTTTTAGAAAAAAATAAAAATGTTACATAGGGTTTTCTTAAGTTTTCTTAACTCAAATGGTTTTTATTTTATCCTTCCCCTATATATATATATATATATATATATAGACACACACACACACACATGGGATGGATTATGAGAATATTAGTTTAAATAAGAAAAAAAACTAACAAAAAAAGCCTAAAGAACATACCAATATTTTTTTGAATTTTTTAATAAAAAACGCTAACTTTAATGTATAAAAAATCTTTTTTTCAAAAAAAAAGTTGTACAGTTAATTTTTAATTAAATAATACTTTTATCATTACCTTTTTCTCTCTCCTCTATTAACAACCACTTTCAAAAAACATTAAAATATTATGAAGGTGAATAGTATATTCTCCAAATTTACTGATGAACAGTAACTTTTTCTCTATTTTTCTCTTCACTACTCACAACACTTTACAACCACTCACACAAATATAAAGGTCACACTCATATAAAAATGGAAGTTCATTATGAATGGTCTTAACTTGGCCCAATTAATTTTAATACTTGATGTTTATACCATTTTAAAATGGCACAAATTTTAAACCCAAACTAAACTAATGGCCTACTCATTTTAAAACTTTGAAGTTAATCCATTGTAAAAGTCTCAAATTTCACACCCAAATTAAATATACAATTCACTTAATAAAGTAAGTTCGATTATTTTGATATATTATTTTGTTTTGTTTATTTTATAGCAACTATTGTCGTATTATGGTTTTTATTATACACGATTGATGAGTATATTATAGGCTCGGGCACCCAGGACCCAAAGTTTGATTAACATTCTTAGGGACGGCCCTCTTGGTAGCAATGGTGATACGTGAAAACTAGGACTACATGAATGAACAAAATGTTAGCTACAGGTCAACGACCTAGATGAAAAGTAGAACTGAATTATTAGGGACAGGAATTTACTTTTATTATTTAAAAGGTTAACTTAAAGACTTTTTTTTTATTTTTCAAACAAAATCAATGAAGGACTTTTTCATTAAAAAAAAAAACAAAAAAAAACAGAGAAAAATAACATAAAAGGGGGCGGTCTGTATCACCGACAACACTGCCACTGGTGCAAATTTGATAAAACTTAGGTAGCGTTGAAACAACTTTCAGTATCCATCTTTTGTAAATTTGATATCTTTAAGATTTCACACATGTGTGTCAACAAGTTATGGTGACATTTAAACCACAAGATCTGATAAGCGTCTCTAAAACTTTGTGAATTGCATTTTCGTATGCATTTTTAAGATTTTACATACGGTAATGACTGCACCACTTGAACTTGTTAACACTTTCTTTTGAAAATGTCTTTCATAGTAAATGCTGAAATAACAAGCGAGGGAAGAGGAAATTACATGCTAACGACGTGGCATATTGTGCTGTTTGGTTCTGGGTTGCAAGTGACATTATTCTCCCATTCTCCAATGCTAGAAATCTCCCAATCATGACATGGATCCCGTTCGAAATTCCAATCTTTACCGAGCTTTCTTCCAATCTCCCTCAATGCATCCACTATGAAAGACGTTTTAAGTACCTTAACCACGAAACGAGCAATATATAACTAGAGATTACCCATCATATCTTGTAAACTAACCTTCTTCGGACGGAAGACATGTTGTGTTGATGGATGCAAAAGCAAAAGGTAGGAATGTAACACATAGAATTACCAACAACATGTTGCTTAGATCAAAAAATAATTTCTGGATGGATAAAAATACAAGTATTTATATAATAAATATCCAAAAAACGGAAATTCATCGGAAGTAGTTGGGAAATTAGTGCATGCAGCAAAGACCAAGTCTTCAAGCTTTACTGTCCACACATTCACTCTCTGAATTATACAAGCAACTTGATTTTATTTGTGACTTTTATTTCCAAAAGGGCTACCGAGACAGTTTGTTGCACGTTTGCCTTCTACTTCGATGTATTAAATTAGATTGTTATCACTAATGGAAGAGATATGAGTAACACACATACAAGATATTTATCGTAAAAAGGTTTTATATAAAAATTTGGAATTTTTTTTCTAAAAGGATGTAGTTAGAAAAACTTATTTATAATATAGGTGTTTTAAAAAGTATTTATCAAAATGGGTGAAATCTTAATTTTCTTTTACTTAAAAAAAAGTGTATTATATAAATTCTCCGTGTACCATGTTTGAGTGTCTATCCACCCACCTTCTCCGCTTGAAATCCGAAGGAACCAGACACACGGAATGAATCTGGATTAATAAGCACCTATACATTACTCACTTCCTTTCTACTATGATTCTTTTTTTATAAGAATCGATTATCCAGGAAACAGTAGGTTTTTCTTCTACCACACTTTCCTCATCAAGGATCATAACTCTTGAGATTTTAATTCCGTGCGATAAGTATGATTGATATCAATTAAAAATCATCCATTATGCATTATTAAACTGGACTGTCCCTGGAGTGATTGAATAAATAATTAATAGAGATAAACAGTAAGATAGGCAAATAGGATAAAAGAGAATTTGATATTAATTCCAAGAAGGAGATGAGGGGAAGAGTTACAGAACTTGGATGAGAAGGAGACTATCACAAACGTGAAATTAAGTTTATTCGATGATCATCTAGACAATCTTAGACCTCTTTAAATAGACTAAAAATACTAATCTAATTAAGGACATAATCTCTAAATTTAAAGGGTATTTTTGACTCCCTCTTATTCTTTCTTGGACCAGCTAGGACATTCTTTTTTTTTGATCAACTGAATTGTCCAACACGGTTTCCTTCGGTTCACGTGACACGTTTTCATTCGGGCCGACTTGCTTCACAACATTACCTCCCCCTTTAAAACCCACCTTGTCCTCAAGGTGGAGAGCTGGAAAGGATTTCAAAATGCTAGCCTTATCTTCCCATGTAGCATCCACATCAGCTAGCCCTTCCCATTGCACAAGCCATTGAACAATTTGTTGTCCTGATCTCCAAATAGTACGCTCCTCCGGAATATATTTGGGTTGAACAATCAAATGAGCCGATGAGTCAATTAAATCAAGCGGGGTGACTTGCTGCAATGGCTGGCCCACACATTTCTTAAGCAAGGATACATGAAACACATTATGAATTTGGGCCTCTTTAGGTAAGTCTAACTTATAAGCAACCGAGCCGATGCGAGCAAGAACTTGGTAAGGCCCAAAGTAACGACGACCCAACTTGTGGTGATGCCATAAACGTAGCGAGCTTTGACGAAATGGTTGAATCTTGACATAGACCCAATCACCAATTTGAAAGACGACTTCACGTCGGTGTTTATCAGTATACTCTTTCATTCATTGTTGGGCTTTTTGTAGATTGGTTTTTAAAACCTCCAAAACAAAATCCCGTTCCATTAGTTGTGCGGCGATTAGATTGTTATCTGTAGCGTCTCGAACATAGCGAGTTAAGGTCGGGGGTGGTCGCCCATAAAAATCTCGAATGGAGTCATTTTGGCTGCCGTTTGATAAGATGTATTATGCCAATATTCGGCCCATGGTAACAACCGGACCCAATCCTTAGGCGAATCAGCCACAAAACAACGCAAATACATTTCAAGGCACTTGTTTAATGATTCCGTTTGTCCATCCGATTGAGGATGATAGGCAGTGCTAAAGGAAAGATTAGTGCCTTGTAGTCGATGGAGTTCTTTCGAAAAATCAGCAAGAAAACGGGGATCGCGATCCGAGACAATATCCAGGGGAACCCCATGGAGTTTCACAAAATCAGCTACGAAAGCCGATGCGACAATGGTGCTAGTAAATGACGTTGCTAATGCAGAAAATGTTCGTATATAGATAGCCTATCAACGATGACCATAATCACAGTTTTTCCTTGTGAGACCGGTAGGCCGGTGACAAAGTCCATGGCAATGTTTTCGAAGACCAAATTAGGAATTGCCAATGGTTGTTGTCACACCCCGACCCGCAGCGGAATAAAAGTCGGGGCATAATTGGGTTATCACCAAAGCTCATGATATTTACTAAGATGTTTCATATTTATTAAATTCAAATTACAAACTTAAATATCCAAAACAAAATTCATACAATTACAAAGAAATGAAACTATATATTTATTCCAAAGCATAAACTTGTTTATTCTTCTAGGCCCTTCTAAGTGTTTCCTGTCTCAGCTGGATCACCTGTATCATGTGTAAAACGGGGGAGATTTTGGGTCAACAAAAGTTGGCGAGTGAACCTTGATAAAACATTTTAACTAATTTCTTGTTTTATTTAATAAAGAAAATTCGTGCATTAATCACATGTGAGCAAACATATATGTAAATAATCACAAACCACTTTGGATGAGTGTATGACATGAAATGATGATGTATTTGAGATCAAGCCTCAATCAAACGGAGCCGATCTAATGAGGCTCCTGATGCTCAACCCGTATCCCACGGGGAACTGATGGGCCTGATGAAATGCGTGCACTGAAATGATGAAATTCAATCTACATATAATTCACACAATAATTGATACACATTTGATCACGGATATGATGTATGCACAAGTGTTTAAATAAAATAAAAGAATGGTACGACACATGATACACCCCAAAATATGATTACAACGGGGAATTGGTAGAGATTCACTCACAGTGGATGCGTTTCTTGATGACGATGAATGTGCACGAATATTATGATTCAACCGACGAGTGAAAACTAACCTAAATAATAACGACATGATTCGATTAAATAAATAAATTTTATTTAAGATTATTATTTTTAATTAGTGCTCTTTAATGAGATTTTTAGATTTAATTTTATGAGTTTAACGCAAATTTCTAACTTTAAAAACCTTATTTTTAAGTATTTTTAATAAATTTTTCAAATAAATAAAAAAAGAAATAAAAAGGGTTGACTTTGTCAAGTTTGACCGGGTCTGACCGGTCAGACAGCAAGTATTCCAGGCAGCAAGTGAGGTTCGAACTCGGGACCTCTCGTAAACGTGCACGCAGCTCTACCAACTGAGCTACGTGTCTAACCCGAAATATTCTTGGTTTTAATTATATTTATATACTAACTGACTCTAACCTTATTTACTTTTTATTAAAAATGTTTTAATATGGCCGAACCGGTTGCAGAGACCCGGAGTCGAACTCGGGACCTTCGGTTCGAGTGCACACTGCCTAACCAGTTGGGCTGTGTGTCTAATCTGCTTAACTACTGGATTATATTTCTCTTATATACATACTGTGAATTGATCTGAATGGGTTTTTAAAAATGTTGGTTTTATTTCAGAAAGTCGGTAACATGTGCGATTCGAACCCGGGACGTGTGTTTTATATTTGCACACAGTCCACCGCTGGACTGTGTGTCTAACCCGGTTAAATACTCGATTTTAATTACATTAATATACAACTTAAACTTCGTCTTCTTCACTAAGAAGAACACAGAACCATGAACCCGACTGTTTTGCTTAATCGACCAACAAACTTATAATTGATTGAAATAGAATAGAAAAAGAAGATTAAGTAATATGGTATACCAAAACAGAGAGTTTTCTTCAGATTTCTGGCAAGTGTTCGTCGGCCTTGATTTGCGATTTCCGGCTGAGTGAACTGATTTAACAGTTTCGATTATTGTGTTGAGCAATTAGATTACTAATCAAGAGATAGCAAGAAAGGTTTAGATGATTATACCGATTAGGAGTAAGGCTTCGGTTCTCCGGTGATATTCCGGCGAGTGCGAGAATCTCCGGCGACGTGCTCTGAAAGGACTAAAGCTTCAAGAAGTGAGTGTGGTTCTGAGCGAAAGGTTTACAAGAAGTTTGAGTGGGTATTTATAAGGAGGAACAGGCTGATTTAGGTTCGAATTAAGGTCATGATTCGCGGTCAAAGGTTTCAATCTTCAAAGGAAACGGTTTTGACTAAAATTTATGGTTAGGCAACGGTTATAACTGATGTCGAAATCAGTTTACGCATTTCAGTCAAAGAAAATAGCCACAGGTGTGTGTTTGTGTTTGCGGGAGTCCAGGGTTCGAGACCCGGCGACTCTATTTTATTTTTTATTGACTTATTATTATTATTTATTAATTATGGTTTTTAAATTCTAAAATGTTTATTAATTATGTATTATTTAAAATACTCTGAACAATAAATACGCAACGAAACTTATAACTGAATACTTGATTATTAAACGAAGCGGGTTTTGAACCTGTTTTTCATAAATGTTACAGTATCCCCTACTTTTAGAAATTTCGTCCCGAAATTTAAGTAGTAGTGGTAACTGTCACACCCGACCCGCAGCGGAATAAGAGTCGGGGCATAATTGGGTTATCACCAAAGCTCATGATATTTACTAATATGTTTCATATTTATTAAAGTCAAAATTACATTCTCAATAATCCAAACATGTCCATACAAATACAAAGAAAATAACCAACTAAACAATCCAAGCTCTAAACCAGTTTATTCTTCTAGGCCAATCCTATGTGTTTCTTGCTGCAGCTGGTTCACCTGTATCATGTGTAAAAATGGGGTTTTTGGGTCAACACAAGTTGGCGAGTGAACCTTGTTAGATAAACATTTATTATTGATTTTCTTGTTATTTTATCAAGGAAAAAGTGTGCAATAATCATACGTGAGCAAATGTAAATAATCAAACAGTAGCAATAACAACCACAAACTATAACATACAATAACATACAATAACATACCAACAGCATACAATAACATATCAACTTGCGTAAATATATAACATGAATGAAACTGTGCGATCAAGGCTCAATCAAACGGAGCCGATCGTATTGCATGTACTGAAAATGATAAATGTCTGTGCGATCAAGGCTCAATCAAACGGAGTCGATCGTATTGCATGTACTGAAAATGATAAATGTCTGTGCGATCAAGGCTCAATCAAACGGAGCCGATCGTATGTTGGCACGCCAGGTTCACGCTCATAATGTAATGGGGAACATGCTCAACGCTCATAATGTAATGGGGAGCGGCGACCTATGAAATTGCATGTACTGAAATTAATAAATTAAATCTGAATAATAACCACACAACAGTTGAAACAAGCTGAATACACATTTGTTCATGATATGATGCATGCACAATGATTTAAATATAATAAATGGTAAGACACATGATACACCCCAAAAACGTGATTAAAACGGGAAATTTGTAAAGATTCACTCACATTGGGTGCGTTTGATTGGAGATGGTGAGATGCGCACGAGTTGGAAGAGCTGAACAACGAGAATTAACTAACCTAAATAATAACGGAAAATATAGTAAATGAGTGGATTTTATTAATGATTTTAATAGAATTTTTAGATATATTTTTGTGAGTTTAAGGCTATTTCCTATCTTTAAAAACATTATTTTTAAGTATTTTTAATTGATTTTTAAATTAAATTAAATAATTAAAAATATAAAATATGTTGACTTTTTGGGTTGACCGTTGACTTTTTGACTTTGACTGTTTGATCGGTTTATTGTGTAATTGCATGCGCTGGGTGAGGCTCGAATCCGAGACCTCCTGTTCGCGTGCACGCAGCTCTACCAACTGAGCTACGTGTCTAACCCGAAATAATTCTGTTTTTAATTATACTTATATGTTAACTCAGCTTATTCAAAATTCTTTTATTTTCAAAAACATTTTAAATCATCGAACCGGTGTCACTAACAGGTCTCGAACCCGGGACCTGTGCTTTAACGCTAACACACAGCCCACCGCTGGACTGTGTGTCTAACTTGTTTAATATACAGATTTTTATTATTCTTAACATCTAACGTAAGTTCATCCGGTTCAGTTAGAAAAATAACATTTTAATTACAGAGGGTGTGTGCATGTATCAAGGATCGAACTCGCGGCGTGTGATATGTATATGCACACAGTCCACCGCTGGACTGTGTGTCTAACCCGAGATAATATCCAGATTTTATTAAAATTATAATCAAACTATCATCGTCTTCTACATTACAAAATTAAAGTCTGCGATTACGCTATTGTATCTTGTTTAATTCGATTGACAAACATTGAACAGACTAGTATGAAATGGCAGAGACGATATTTAGAAGTAACATACCGGAGAACGATTTATCTCAGAGTTCCGGCGAGTCGTCGGCTCTGTGTTTACGGATTTCTACTGAATGAATAAATTGACGGTTTTGATTAGCTACGAGAGAAATTTAAGTATTAAACAAGAGTTATCAGAAGGTTTGAAAGTCTATACCGTTTCACAGCTGAAAATAAGGATTTCCAGAAGTTTTCCGGCGAACTGGAATTATCTTATATTGACGTCTGAAATTGATTTCGATTGAAGGGTCTGAGTTAGAAATAACTTAATAATTGATAGACCACGAAGGTATTGAAAGACTTACTGTTTTGATGGAGAATACGGTTTTCAGGCGACTTGCAAAAATTTTTCGGCGAGTAAAATAAACTTTTCTGATGAACTGAATGTATGACGAAAGTGAAATGGCAGGTTTGTAGAATGTTTCTGAGTCGCGAGAGAGGTCTTTGATTGAAGTAATTCAGATATTGAATATCTTCGGTTATAAAACCGATCATCATCAGAATTTAAGTTAATTCAAGTCTGAATTGATTAGAATTGTCGGTGCATCGGTTATAAACCAGAATTCGCGATTATTCAAAAGTTTTAGACGGTTGAATAGCCGATTACGGTTTTCAGTTTTGGCGCAACCGGTTGATCTATGATTGACTATAAAACTCATTTGTTTCCTAGAGTTGACAGAAAACAACAAGTGGTGGAGTGGTTATGCGCGTGTGTGTTAAGTCTTTGAGTTCTCTTCCGGCTGACCCGGGTTCGAGTCTCGGCAGCCTCATTTTCTTTTTAATTATTTTATTTTTACTTTTTATCAATTTTAACTTTTATAGTTTAGTTTGTTTATTAATTATGGATCATTAGAAATTAAAATAGCCATAAATACGCAACGTGACATTTATAACTTGATATTCGATTACAAAACGGAGCGGGTTTGGAAACCTGTTTTTGAAAATGTTACAGTATCCCCTACTTTTAAGAATTTCGTCCCGAAATTTAAGTAGTAGTAGTAGGAAAAAGATGTGGGTATTTTTCGCGCATTGAGTCTTCACGTTCCCAAGTAAACTCAGGTCCCCGTTTCGACTCCCAACGTACCCTAACAATTGGAATGCGACTTCGTCGAAGACGTTTTTCTCCGAAATCCATGATCTCTACAGGTCTTTCAATAAAATGCATAGACTCATCAATCTGAATATCTTCCAGAGGAATGTGGAGGTTTTCATCAGCGAGGCACTTCTTCAAGTTTGATACGTGGAATGTGGGATGAATCCTGTTGAGTTCTTCTGGTAGATCAAGCTTGTATGCTACAGGTCCTACTCTTTCGAGTATCTTGAAAGGTCCTACGTAGCGTGGTGCTAGCTTGCCTTTTTGACCAAAACGAACTACTCCCTTCCACGGTGATACTTTTAGAAGTACATGATCACCAATGTTAAACTCTAAAGGCTTTCGTCGTTTATCTGCATAACTTTTTTTGACGACTTTGAGCCGCTAGAAGATTGTTTCGAATTTGATGGATCTTGTCTGTGGTTTCTTGAATCAATTCTAGACCAGTGATTTGAGCTTCCCCAGTTTCGTGCCAACATACTGGAGATCGGCACTTACGACCATATAAAGCTTCAAAAGGTGCCATGCTGATGCTTGAATGATAGCTGTTGTTGTACGAAAATTCAACTAATGGTAGATGAGCGTCCCAATTTCCCTTGAAGTCTATGACACATGCTCGAAGCATATCTTCAAGAGTTTGAATGGTGCGTTCAGATTGCCCATTAGTTTGAGGATGATAAGCGGTACTGAGGTTTAATCGTGTACCCAAAGCGGCTTGTACGGCTTGCCATGTTCGTGAAGTAAAATGACCATCACGATCGGAAATAATGCTTAACGGTACACCATGACGGCTTACGATTTCACTGATGTAGATACGAGCTAACTTCTCGTTCTTGAAATCTTCGCGGATCGGAATAAAGTGAGCTGATTTTGTAAGACGACCAATGATTAATCATATAGTGTCATACCCGCCAGAAGTGCGAGGTAACCCGGTAATGAAGTCCATTTGTTATGTTTTCCCACTTCCATACAGGTATTTCAGGTTGGACCAGAAGTCCTGAGGGTCTTTGATGTTCAGCTTTTATTTTGGAACATGAAAGGCACCTGGAAACAAAATCAGCAATATCCTTTTTCATTCCAGGCCACCAGTAGGTGTATCGAAGGTCTTGATACATCTTGTCGGCTCCTGGGTGTATAGAATATCGTGTTTTGTGCGCCTCATTCATAAGAAAAAAATCACGAAGGTTATTGTGAGGAATCCATATGCGATCTAGACAGTATAGAATACCGTCGGATTTAGTTTCCATTTTTTAAGTTTAGCTCCACAAGACGGCTCCTTGCGTACGTCTCCTTTCTGTTACTGAAACATGCTGGGCTTCTCGGATTTTGAACTTTGATGTCGCTTACGATTTTATGTATAATAGTTTTGAGGGAACTGATACATTTGTAATGATAAGGTATGTATCATAAAACAAAAACTTCAACCATGACGATATTTAAATCTACACGGAACTTTTCATAACCTCCTGGTAATGCTTTTGATCCTTTGCCAAGAATACTTATATATAGGAAGTACCAGCGGCGTATCCACCATATTCTTGTCAAATTTTCATTGGCTTTATCAGCAATTCATGATCAGTTCTATGTGACTCTAAAACATAAACAAACACAACAACCAAAACTTGAGTCTCAATTCTGAAATGATACATGACTAAATGATGACAGTACCTCTCTCGTTGGTTATGATGAAGGGGTCAGTCTATGTAAAAGTGTGACACAACCCAACTTCTTTAAATGATGAGATTGAGATACATCGAGATATATGATGATATGAATGTTAAATCAATGAGTATAAAACAAAACTGTAATATCAATTCGCATTAAAATTCTTGGATACATAACTTCCAAAATCTTTTTACAACTGGGATACGGAAAGATTGAGATAACATAAAGAAAACATTAAAGCTAGACGATTGGAGTTAAGTCTTGATTCTTGGTGAGGAAAAACTAGTTGGGTGATTCGTTTGGGCCGTTACTATTTTCAACAGGATTGGCGTTGATGTTGTAAGCTCTTCCTCTTGCAGGTGGTGGAGCTTGGTTAGCTTGATTCACTGGATTTGCTTGAGCTTGGGCATGAATGATGTTCAACCAACGTGGAAAAGTGTTTCTAAAGTGATTTGGGTCTCCACAGTTGTAACAAGCCCGCATAGGTTGCACCATGGGATAGTTGGGTTGGTAGTATGATTGGGCTAAATGTTGGGTAGGTGGTAGTAGTAGGGGTTGTTGGGCTTGACCCATTATTTGTTGGTGGGTTTGGGTTGAAGGCTGGTGGCGGTTCGTTCGCTGAGGTATGCGACAGGTTTGAACAGTATGACCTGCGCGACCACAGCCGGTGCAATGTTGGCAGGGATGATCAGGAAGGTGATGGTATTGGCAACGGTTGCATTTTGGTAATGGGCCGGAGTATGGCTTTTTATATGGTGCAGGTGAAGGGGCAACTTGAGTGATGGGTGTAGCAGGGATAGGGAAATTTGCTTGTGTGACAGCAAAGTTTCTTGTGTTTCGATTCCTTTTACCAGTAAACTTCGAAGAGGAACCAGAATGGTTTGAAGTTTGAGCCTCAATGGGGGCTTTCTTTTTCTCCTCTTTGAATTTACCGTTTCGAATGCGATTTTCGGTGAGTTCGGTAGCTAGTTCCATCGCGGCTTCAAGTGTCGCAGGCGAAGTGCTTAGAACTGAGTCTTGAATTTTTGAGGGGAGACCTCGAATATAGTGTTCAACCAAGCGGTACACTAGGGTGAACAAGTTGGGGATCATTTGGTTCAACTCTAGAAACCTTTTGTTGTAGGAAGTATGATCTCATTCCTTTTGTTTTAACGAATGGAATTCATCTTCCAACTTCTTGATTTCGCTTCTTGGACAGAAACGTCTTGTCATTACTTCCCTTAACTCTTCCCATGTTAAGGCCATAGCATCTTCGACTCCTCTCTTACCCTTCTCTGTGTTCCACCAGGTCAGGCCTACTCCAAATAGTCTCCCGGTTGAGTAACGCACCTTGCGATCCTCGGGACAATCGCAATTGAGGAAAGTGTTTTCCATTTCCTCAAACCAGTGGAGGAGAGCAGTGACACCTTCGGTCCCTTCAAATTTCGGAGGATTGCAAGACTTGAAATGTTTATATGAGCACTTGTTGGTAGGAGGGTTGCCGATGTTCTGGTTTTCTTGCTGGGGAGGATTGGTGGGATTTGTGGCGAGAGCTTGTTGTACTTGAACCACAATGTCAGGAAGTAACGCGGCCATTTGTTTTGCGATTTGAGTGGCCAAGCGTTCGTGTGACCTTCCTGATTTTCTACCCCCTCGTTGTTGTCTAGCCGACATCTATAGGAACATACATAAGAAGATTGTGAGTTTATGGAGTCTTTTTAGGTGTCATGTGTCTTAAAGAAAATGAAAATAACATAAATATCAATAATGCAACTACATCCATCGGATGTCTTGGGTTTGCTCATGTTGGGCCTCAAATGTCCCCCATACCTTCACCTGTATAGTCATGTGGGCCCCCATGACTATTGGCTTGGTAGGATTCACATTAGTATTGGCGATTTAATACTCGCATCACCCGAATGCAAACCACAAAATATGTTTACGAGATGTATGGTTGGAATGTGTCCAGGTGTAGACACAGTGACAACTCAAAGTGGGGTTAGCTCACACGACGTTTGGTATAGCATGCTTTGGCCTAATAGGTACTTTGTACTCTCATCGTTAGTCCCCAGGTAGGCAAACTGGTCCTTTATTTTGGATTTATACGAATTCCAAGCCTAGACAGGACGTTCCGACTACCGGTACTTGTACCCTTCCAGTTACTAAATGCCCGTCATGAGAACTCACTTTGATGAGATTTGAAAATACAAAAATCATTGTAAAAACAATCATGAAAATGATGTGATGTGTGCTTTCATGGATATGATATGTTATGAGAATATGATTCATGATAGGCATTATATGATAATATATACTTATGAACATGCTTGCATAACATTGAATGTAACATTTAACATAAAACATATAAACATCATGAAATTTGGCATGTAACACACAAAAATCTTAAAAATTTCTAATCAACTATAGTATAGGCTCAAAGGGTCTAATAACCTATCCTATATCCCTATAGTCATGGCTCTGATACCAATCTGTCACACCCGACCCGTAGTGGAATAAGAGTCGGGGCATAATTGGGTTATCACCAAAGCTCATGATATTTACTAATATGTTTCATATTTATTAAAGTCAAAATTACATTCTCAATAATCTAAACATGTCCATACAAATACAAAGAAAATAACCAACTAAACAATCCAAGTTCTAAACCAGTTTATTCTTCTAGGCCAATCCTATGTGTTTCTTGCTGCAGCTGGTTCACCTGTATCATGTGTAAAAATGGGGGTTTTTGGGTCAACATAAGTTGGCGAGTGAACCTTGTTAGATAAACATTTATTATTAATTTTCTTGTTATTTTATCAAGGAAAAAGTGTGCAATAATCATACGTGAGCAAATGTAAATAATCAAACAGTAGCAATAACAACCACAAACTATAACATACAATAACATACAATAACATACCAACAGCATACAATAACATATCAACTTGCATAAATATATAACATGAATGAAACTGTGCGATCAAGGCTCAATCAAACGGAGCCGATCGTATTGCATGTACTGAAAATGATAAATGTCTGTGCGATCAAGGCTCAATCAAATGGAGCCGATCGTATTGCATGTACTGAAAATGATAAATGTCTGTGCGATCAAGGCTCAATCAAACGGAGCCGATCGTATGTTGGCACGTCAGGTTCACGCTCATAATGTAATAGGGAACATGCTTAACGCTCATAATGTAATTGGGAGCGGCGGCCTATGAAATTGCATGTACTGAAATTAATAAATTAAATCTGAATAATAACCACACAACAGTTGAAACCAGCTGAATACACATTTGTTCATGATATGATGCATGCACAATGATTTAAATATAATAAATGGTAAGACACATGATACACCCCAAAAACGTGATTAAAACGGGAAATTTGTAAAGATTCACTCACATTGGGTGCGTTTGATTGGAGATGGTGAGATGCGCACGAGTTGGAAGAGCTGAACAACGAGAATTAACTAACCTAAATAATAACGGAAAATATAGTAAAAGAGTGGATTTTATTAATGATTTTAATAGAATTTTTAGATATATTTTTGTGAGTTTAAGGCTATTTCCTATCTTTAAAAACATTATTTTTAAGTATTTTTAATTGATTTTTAAATTAAATTAAATAATTAAAAATATAAAAATATGTTGACTTTTTGGGTTGACCGTTGACTTTTTGACTTTGACTGTTTGACCGGTTTATTGTGTAATTGCATGCGCTGGGTGAGGCTCGAACCCGAGACCTCCCGTTCGCGTGCACGCAGCTCTACCAACTGAGCTACGTGTCTAACCCGAAATAATTCTGTTTTTAATTATACTTATATATTAACTCAGCTTATTCAAAATTCTTTTATTTTCAAAAACATTTTAAATCATCGAACCGGTGTCACTAACAGGTCTCGAACCCGGGACCTGTGCTTTAAGGACTGTGTGTCTAACTTGTTTAATATACATATTTTTATTATTCTTAACATCTAACGTAAGTTCATCCGGTTCAGTTAGAAAAATAACATTTTAATTACAGAGGGTGTGTGTATGTATCAAGGATCGAACTCGCGGCGTGTGATATGTATATGCACACAGTCCACCGCTGGACTGTGTGTCTAACCCGAGATAATATCCAGATTTTATTAAACTTATAATCAAACTATCATCGTCTTCTACATTACAAAATTACAGTCTGCGATTACGCTATTGTATCTTGTTTAATTCGATTGACAAACATTGAACAGACTAGTATGAAATGGCAGAGACAATATTTAGAAGTAACATACCGGAGAACGATTTATCTCAGAGTTCCGGCGAGTCGTCGGCTCTGTGTTTACGGATTTCTACTGAATGAATAAATTGACGGTTTTGATTAGCTACGAGAGGAATTTAAGTATTAACAAGAGTTATCAGAAGGTTTGAAAGTCTATACCGTTTCACAGCTGAAAATAAGGATTTCCAGAAGTTTTCCGGCGAACTGGAATTATCTGATATTGACGTCTGAAATTGATTTCGATTGAAGGGTCTGAGTTAGAAATAGCTTAATAATTGATAGACCACGAAGGTATTGAAAGACTTACTGTTTTGATGGAGAATACGGTTTTCCGGCGACTTGCAGAAATTTTCCGGCGAGTAAAATAAACTTTTCTGATGAACTGAATGTATGACGAAAGTGAAATGGCAGGTTTGTAGAACGTTTCTGAGTCGCGAGAGAGGTCTTTGATTGAAGTAATTCAGATATTGAATATCTTCGGTTATAAAACCGATCATCATCAGAATTTAAGTTAATTCAAGTCTGAATTGATTAGAATCGTCGGAGCATCGGTTATAAACCAGAATTCGTGATTATTCAAACGTTTTAGACGGTTGAATAGCCGATTACGGTTTTCAGTTTTGGCACAACCGGTTGATCTATGATTGACTATAAAACTCATTTGTTTCCTAGAGTTGACAGAAAACAACAAGTGGCGGAGTGGTTATGCGTGTGTGTGTTAAGTCTTTGAGTTCTCTTCCGGCTGACCCGGGTTCGAGTCCCGGCAGCCTCATTTTCTTTTTAATTATTTTATTTTTACTTTTTATCAATTTTAACTTTTATAGTTTAGTTTGTTTATTAATTATGGATCATTAAAAATTAAAATAGCCATAAATACGCAACGTGACATTTATAACTTGATATTCAATTACAAAACAGAGTGGGTTTGGAAACCCGTTTTTGACAAATGTTACAGTAACCGGAAAAAGATGCGGGGATTTCTCGCGCATTGAGTCTTCACGTTCCCAAGTAAACTCGGGTCCTCGTTTCGACTCCCAACGTACCCTGACAATTGGAATACGACTTCGCCTTAAATGCTTCTCACCGAAGTCCATGATTTCTACTGGTCTTTCAACGAAGTGCATCGATTCATCGACTTGAATGTCTTCTAGAGGAATGTGGAGGTTTTCATCGGCAAGGCACTTTTTCAAGTTTGATACGTGGAATGTGTGATGATTCTGTTGTGCTCTTTTGGTAGGTCAAGCTTGTATTCTACAGGACCTACTCTTTCGAGTATATTGAAAGGTCCTACGTAACGTGGTGCTAGCTTGCCCTTCTGGCCAAAACGAACCACTCCCTTCCACGGTGATACTTTTAGAAGTACTTGATCACCAATGTCAAACTCCAAGAGCTTTCGTCGTTTGTCAGCATAACTCTTTTGACGACTTTGAGCCGCTAGATGATTGTTTCGAATTTGAAGGATCCTGTCGGTTGTTTCTTGAATTAATTCTGGTTCGGTGATTTGCGCTTCCCCAATTTCGTGCCAACATACTGGAGATCGGCACTTACGACCATATAAAGCTTCGAAAGGAGCCATGCCGATACTTGAATGATAGCTATTGTTGTACGAAAATTCCACTAATGGTAGGTGAGCGTCCCAGTTCCCTTTGAAGTCTATGACACATGCTCGCAGCATGTCTTCAAGGGTTTGGATGGTGCGTTCAAATTGACCATCAGTTTGAGGACGAAAAGCGGTACTGAGGTCTAATCGTGTACCCAAGGCGTTTTGTACGGCTCGCCATGTTCGTGAAGTGAAACGACCATCACGGTCTTAGATGATGCTTAATGGTACACCATGACGGCTTACGATCTCGCTGATGTAGATACGAGCTAATTTCTCGTTCTTGAAGTCCTCGCGAATCGGGATGAAGTGAGATGACTTTGTAAGACGATCGATTATTACCCATATGGTGTCATACCCACTGGAGGTGCGAGGTAACCCGGTAATGAAATCCATGGTTATGTTTTCCCACTTCCATACAGGTATTTCAGGTTGGACTAGAAATCCTGAAGGTCTTTGATGTTCAGCTTTTACTTTGGAACAGGTAAGGCACTTGGAAACAAAAACAACGATATCCTTTTTCATGCCAGGCCACCAGTAGGTGTATCGTAGATCTTGATACATCTTGTCGGCTCCTGGGTGTACAGAGTATCGTGTTTTGTGCGCCTCATTCATGAGGAATTCACGAAGGCTATCGCGATCAGGAATCCATATGCGGTTTAAATAGTATAGAATACCGTCGGATTTGGTTTCGATTTTGAGTTCGGCTCCACATGACAGCTCATCGCGTACGTCATTTTCTGTTACAGAAACATGTTGAGCTGCCCGGATTCGATCTTTGATGTCGGTTATGATTTGCGAACATAGAAGACGAATGGAGTTCGCATAACCTTTTCGACTGAGCGCATCGGCCACCACGTTTGCCTTGCCAGGATGATACCGAATTTCACAGTCGTAGTCGTTGAGAAGTTCGACCCATCTTCGTTGCCTCATATTCAAATCCTTTTGGTTGAAGATATGTTGGAGACTCTTGTGGTCAGTGTATATTTCACACTTACCGTAGAGGTAATGTCTCCATATCTTGAGAGCGAACACAACGGCTCCAAGTTCCAGGTCGTGGGTGGTGTAATTCTTCTCGTGAAACTTGAGTTGCCTAGAGGCATAGGCTATCACTTTTCCTCTTTGCATCAATACACAGCCTAGCCCTTGCCCTGATGCGTCGCAATATACCACAAAGTCATCGCAACCCTCAGGGAGTGTGAGGATAGGTGCGTCACAAAGTTTTTGCTTTAGAGTTTGGAAGGCCTCCTCTTGTTTAGGTCCCCATATGAAGGGTTTTCCTTTATGAGTCAAGGCCGTGAGTGGTACAGCAATACGGGAAAAATTGGCGATGAAGCGTCGATAGTAACCAGCCAAACCAAGAAATGACCTTACTTCGGTAGGGGTACGTGGCGCTTGCCATTCCTGCACTGCCTTGATTTTTGAAGGATCGACATGAATTCCCTTGTCATTGACGACATGTCCAAGGAATTGTACTTCTCCTAACCAGAATTCGCATTTTGAGAACTTAGCGTAAAGCTTTTCAGTCCTTAAGAGTGTAAGGATGACTCGAAGGTGTCGCTCATGATCGGATTTAGATTTGGAGTAAATAAGGATGTAGTCGATGAAGACTATGACGAAACGGTCGAGGTAGGGTTTGCATACCCTATTCATTAAATCCATGAAGACAACGGGGCGTTGGTTAGACCGAATGGCATGACCATGAACTTGTAATGACCATAACGAGTCCGGAAGGCGGTTTTTGGGATATCTTCTTCGTGCACTCTGAGCTGATGATAACCAGAACGAAGGTCGATTTTTGAAAAGCAGGTGGCGCCTTGAAGTTGGTCTAGGAGATCATCAATGCGAGGTAGTGGATAGCGATTTTTAACCGTTAACTTGTTGAGTTCTCTATAATCAATGCACATGCGAAACGTTCCATCTTTCTTCTTCACAAAGAGAACAGGTGCACCCCAAGGCGATGAGCTAGGACGTATGAATCCTTTGTCAGTCAGCTCTTGCAGTTGACTGGCCAGCTCCTGCATTTCGGATGGGGCTAACCTATAAGGAGATTTTGCGACTGGTGTAGCGCCAGGTACAAGATCGATGCGAAATTCGACTTCTCTCACAGGAGGAAGTCCTGAAATGTCGTCGGGAAAGACTTGTGGGAATTCTTTCACAACTGGGATATCTTCGAGTTTCCTCTCCTTGTTTCCCTTTTTGACGACGTGAGTTAGGAATGCGACATAGTTCTTGCAGAGATATCTTCGGGCTTGAAGGCAGGACATTAATTTGAGTCCTTTTGAAGGGGTTTCCCCAAAAATACGTAGTGTCTGGCCGTCTGCAAGAGGAATGCGAATGAACTTTTCATGGCACACCACTTCAGCGTGATGCTGGCTGAGGCAGTCCATACCGATTATAACATCGAAACTTCCCAAATTCATAGGAATAAGGTCAATTGGGAAATCGTGATCGTTTAGGGTGAGAGTACAATTGCTATAATAGAATTTAATGAAACAGGTTTTCCGTCAGCAACTTCCACGTTAGAGATTCGATGAGATTAACACGAGGTTGGTCGAGGATAGGTTACACAAAGCTTTTATCCGCACCAGTATTGAATAATATGGATGCATAACTACCATTGATGAGAAACGTACCGTTGACCACGTTGTTGTCAGCCCTAGCTTGGTTGGTATTGATATTGAAAGCTCTCCCTCTGGCAGGTGGGGGAGCTTGGTTAGCTTGGTTTACCGGGTTTGCGTGAGCTTGGGCATGGATAATGTTCACTAGGCGCGGACATGTGTTCCTGAAGTGGTTTGGGTCCCCACACTTGAAACAAGCTCGCATGGGTTGCATCATGGGGTAGTTGGGTTGGTAGTAAGGTTGGACTACGTGTGGTGCAGGTGGTAGAAGTAAGGGTTGTTGGGCTTGACCCACTATCTGATTTTGGGTTTGGGTTTGAGGTTAATTGCGGTTCATTCGCTGGAGGGTACGGCAGGTTTGGATGGTGTGACCTGCACGGCCACAGCTTGTGCAATGTTGGTAGGGATTTTCGGGAGGGTGATGGTATTGACAGCGGTTGCATTTTGGGTGTGGGCCAGTATATGGCTTTTTGAATGGTGCAGCTGGAGGAGTAATTTGGGTGATTGGTGCAACAGTGATAGGAGGGTTGGTTTGAGTGACAGCAAAATTCTTGCCATTACGCTTCCTCTTACTAGCAAAATTTGAGGATGAGACTGGGTGGTTTGAAGTTGGGGTCTCAATGGGTGCTTTCTTCTTTTCATCTTTGAACTTGCCGTTTCGAATGCGATTTTCAGTGAGTTCTGTAGGTAACTCCATTGCGGCTTCAAGTGTTGCAGGCGATGTGCTTAAAACCAAATCTTGAATTTTCGAGGGGAGACCTCGAATGTAATGTTCAACCAAGCGGTACACGGGGGTGAACAAATTAGGGATCATCTGGTTCAGCTCGAGAAATCTCTTATTATAGGAAGTGTGATCTCCTTCCTTTTGTTTCAGTGTGTGGAATTCGTCTTCCAACTTTTTGATTTCGCTTCTGGGACAGAAACGTCTTGTCATGAGTTCCCTTAACTCTTTCCATGTTAAGGCCATGGCATCTTCAACTCCTCGCTTACCCTTTTCCGTGTTCCACCAGGTAAGGGCTACCCCAAACAGTCTTCCAGTTGCATAACGTACCTTACGGTCCTCGGGACAATCGCAATTGAGGAAAGTGTTTTCCATTTCTTCAAACCAGTGAAGGAAGGCGGTAACACCTTCGGTCCCTTCATACTTTGGGGTATCGCAAGATTTGAAGTGTTTGTAGGTGCACTTGGGGGTTTTGGAAAGAGGGTTGGCGACGCTTTTGGTCTTCTTGGTTGGGATAGCGGTGAGAGCTTGTTGAACTTGAAGCCGATGTCAGGAAGTACTGCGACCATTTGTTTAGCAATTTGTGTGGCCAAGCGTTCACTTGACTTTCCTGACTTTCTACCTCCACGTAGTTGCCTAGCCGACATCTACAGGAACATATATAGGAAGATTGTGAGTTTAAAAATTTTCTAGGTGTCATGTGTCATAAAAAGAATGAAAAATAACATAACTGACAATAATTTAACTACATCCATAGGATGTCTTGGGTTTGCTCATGTTTGGGCCTCCAATGTCTCCCATACCATCGCCTGTGTAGTCATGTGGGCCCCCATGACTATTGGGCTTGGTAGGATTCACATTGGTGTCGGCGGATTAACACTCGCACCACCCGAATGAAAATCGTAAAATATGATTGCGAGATATATGGTAGGAGGGTGTCCAGGTGTAGACACAATGACAACTCAAAGTGGGGTTAGCTCACACGACGTTTGGTATAACATGTTTTGGCCTAATAGGTCCTTCGTACTCTCATCGTTAGTCCCCAGGTAGGCAAACTGGTCCTTTATTTTGGATTTATACGAATGCCAAGCCTAGACAGGACGTTCCGACTACCGGTACTCGTACCCTTCCAGTTACTACATGCCCGTCATGAGAACTCACTTTGATGTGATTTGAAAAATACAAAAATCATTGCAAAAATCATGGGAATCGTGAGGTGTGTGCTCTCATGGATATGATATGTTATGAGGATATGATTCATGTGAGCATTGCATAATAACATGTATTTGTGAGCGTGCTTGCATAACATTGAGTGTGAAAATAAACATGAAACATATAAATATCATGAATTTTGCATGTAACGCATAAACAGTTAAAATTTAATCAACTATAGTATAGGCTCTAAGGGTCTAATAACCTATCCTATATCCCAATAGTCACAAGCTCTGATACCAATCTGTCACACCCTGACCCGCAGCGGAATAAAAGTCAGGGCATAATTGGGTTATCACCAAAGCTCATGATATTTACTAGGATGTTTCATATTTATTAAATTCAAATTACAAACTTAAATATCCAAAATTCATACAATTACAAAACTATATATTTATTCCAAAGCATAAACTTGTTTATTCTTCTAGGCCTTCCTAAGTGTTTCCTGTCTCAGCTGGATCACCTGTATCATGTGTAAAACGGGGGAGATTTTGGGTCAACAAAAGTTGGCGAGTGAACCTTGATAAAACATTTTAACTAATTTCTTGTTTTATTTAATAAATAAAATTCGTGCATTAATCACATGTGAGCAAACATATATGTAAACAATCACAAACCACTTTGGATGAGTATATGACATGAAATGATGATGTATTTGAGATCAAGTGTAACATCCGTCAAAAACCGGATTTACCAAACCCGCTCCGTTTATTAACCGAACAATCAGTTAAAAATTTCATTGCGTATTTAATGCCCAAATTAATTTTAAACGATACATAATTAATAAGTATATTGGAATATATAATTTATATTTGAAAAAGTATTTAAAATAAGAAAATAAAAATAAAAGGCTGCTGCCGGGTTTCGAACCCGGGTCAGCCAGCGAATCAACAACTGCGCCACTTGTGTTTCTTGTTCAATATTGAAAACAATTAATTCACAACATAAGTCTCGAATTCAAAACCGACGCGCCTAATCGCAGTCGTCGGAAATCCCGACGATTTCGCCGAGATTGGACAGTTTCTTCAGTTTTAACCGAAGCCTTAACTACTACATCGGTTATAACCGACGTTTGAACCGGCGACGCAAGTCATAACCGCCGGAAAACTTATTGACCGACGAATCAAGACGGAAAACGGACTAAATACGTCGATGTTCTGCCCTATAAATACCCCCTCTAACCTCTGTTAGCTTTTTCGCTCACAATCACACTCTTTCCCGACATAATTTCGCTCGCCGGAGAACTTCTGCAACTCGCCGGAAAACCGAGCCTTTCACCTCTGTGCCTTACTGAACACCCAGAGCTCATACCGAAGCCACCCACATTCATCTCAAGCTCGTTGAAGACCCTCTACCGCAAGACACACGTCGCCGGAATAACCTGCTGACATCGGAGTTCCGCCGGAGAACAGAGGAGTCCAGTTCGGTATACCTTACACTTAATCTCTCATTCTTTTTATTAATCTCACATACAATCAATCGCAACACACTAAAAGAACTTGATTAAAATCGTTTGAACCAGTCAGACACCGATTCTTGTTAAGATTAACGAAGAAGATGAAGTTTCAGTAGTATATAAGTTTAAGTTAAATCAAGATATATCTCGGGTTAGACACACAGTCCAGCGGTGGACTGTGTGCAAATGAACACGCTTACGTCCCGAGTTCGATTCTTGTCCCACGCACACTCGCCTTAATAAAAATGTTCCTTTTTTTAACCGAACCGGATTCACTGCAATAGATGTTAAGTTTAATAAAAACCGGAATAATAACCAAGATAGACACACAGTCCAGTGGTGGATTGTGTGAACGTTTAACCACATGTCACGAGTTCAAGTCCAGACTACCGCACCGGTCCGGACAATTATCAAAATTTTTATACAAAGCAGAAACGAAATTATTTAGTTTGTATATAAGTATAATAAAAATCAGATTATTTAACAAGTTAGACACACAGTCCAGCGGTGGACTGTGTGTTAACCTAAACCACAGGTCCCGGGTTCGAGACCTGTGGAGAGCACCGAGCGAGTCATTTGAATTGTTTTTGAAATAAATTATTTTCGGATTAATTCAATTAGTATATAAATATAATTAAAAACAGAAATATTTCGGGTTAGACACGTAGCTCAGTTGGTAGAGCTGCGAGCACGCGTACGGGAGGTCTCGGGTTCGAGCCTCACCCGGCGCACACTTATTACATACCGAACCGGTCAACAAGTCAACGGTCAAACAAGTCAAAGTCAACAGTCAAAAACCAACATTTTTTTTATTATTTTTATTTATTTAATTACACTAAAAATACTTAAAAATAACATTTTTAAGGTTAGAAAATAGCCTTAAACTCACAAAAATATATCCAACAATTCTACTAAAATTGATTAATAAAATCCGCTTACTTACCGAACCATTATGCCATTATCTAGGTTAGTTTCACTCGTGGTTAAAACCAACTTCGTGCGCATTCAACATCATCAACCGAACGCACCCACTGTGAGTGGATCTTACAACTCCCCTTTTTAATTACACGTTTTGGGGTGTGTCATGAGTCACAAAAATTAACTTGTTTATTTAAACTTGTGCCATACCATATTGTGATCTAAACTTAGAATGTATATATATTGTTTGTAGTTACGTATTTCATATTGTCAAGTATATGAAAGTCATTCATTAGGCCCATCAGTTCCTCGTGGGAGACGAGTTGAGCAACGCGTGCCTCAAAACAAATCCATTATTGTTCGTGTGTGCATTATTTAATATTAAATGATTGGTGAATAAGTTTACATCTAGTTTTACTCATGTGTGGTTGTGCACTTTATTTTATTATCAATTCAATAAACTTGTTCAAATGTTTTCCATAGGATTCACTCGCCAACTTTTTGTTGATCAAAAAATCATTTTTACACATGATACAGGTGAACAGGATGAAGCAAGGAAAACATAGGAAATGCCTTAGAAGAAAACAATGAAGTCTAGAATGATGTTTAGGACATGATGTAATTATGATTGTAAATTTCCCATTAAATTGTATTAATGAATATGAAACGTTATAATAAATGTCATGAGCTTTGATGATAACCCAATCATGCCCCGATCACCTTTTCCGCTGCGGGTCGGGGTTTGACAGATTGGTATCAGAGCCATGACTATAGGGATATAGGATAGGTTATTAGACCCTTAGAGCCTATACTATAGTTGCCTAAATTTTAATTGTTTAGGTGGTTACATACAAACTTATGATGTTTATTTGTTTCATATTTGTTTATACTTACAGTCAAACATACATACTTACATACACATTCATCATACATATTTCACTGTTCATATATTCAAATCATCTTCATACTTTTGTTATTCAAAGATTTTGTCGCAATTTTCAAATCTCATCAAAGTAAGTTCTGCGACGGGCATGTAGTAACTGGAAGGGTACAAGTACCGGTAGTCGGAACGTCCTGTCTAGGTTGGCATTCGTATAAATCCAATATAACGGACCAGTTTGCCTACCTGGGGACTAACGATGAGAGTACGAAGGACCTATTAGGCCAAAGCATGTCACACAAACGTCGTTCGAACTAACCCCACTTTGAGGTGTCATCGTGTCCATACATGGACACATTCCGAATATCATACGTTATATACATATTTCTCGATTTTCTCCGGGTTTTAGTGTACGTAACCAGGCTAACACATGCGAACCATATGAAAAACCCGGTATTCATGGGGGCCCACATGATTACGAAGGTGAAGTATGGCGGCATGCAAGGCCCAATTACGAGCAAAGCCCAAGACATCCTATAGATGTAGTAGATTTATTTTTCTATATTTATTTTATGAACGTTCATTCCTAAATACGACCCATGATCCCAAAAACATCCAACTCATACTCTTGATATGTATTCCTTGTAGATGTCTTCTAGCCTCGCCCGTAGGAAGATGAGAGCAGGAAAAGCTCGCGAGCGCATGGCTGCCCTAATCGCTCAACAAATGGCTGCCGTAATACCCAACATTGTAATCCAAGTCCAACAAGCACTTACCGCTAATCCTGTCAACCAAGAAGATCAAAATGTTATCAACCCTCCCCCAAATACCACTAAATGCACCTACAAGCATTTCAAATCATGCGACCCTCCAAAATACGAAGGGACTGAAGGTGTCACCGCTCTCCTCCATTGGTTTGAAGAAATGGAGAACACTTTTCTAAATTGCGATTGCCCCGATGATCGCAAAGTGCGATATGCTACCGGTCGTTTATATGGAATAGCACTTACTTGGTGGAATACAGAGAAGGCCAAACGAAGCGTTGACGATGCTATGACTTTGACTTGGGAAGAGTTGAAGGAAATCATGACAAGACGGTTTTGCCCAAGGAGCGAAATCAAGAAATTAGAAGATGAGTTTTATTCGTTGAAGCAAAAGGAAGGAGACCACACCACATACAACAAAAGATTCCTCGAGTTAAATCAAATGGTTCCCAACTTGTTCACTCCCCTCTACCGTTTGATCGAGCACTACATTGAAGGTCTTCCGTCAAAGATTCAGGACTCTTTAATAAGTACCACGCCTGCAACTTTGGAAGCAGCAATGGAGTTAGCTACAGAGCTCACCGAAAACCGAATCCGGAACAAAGACTTCAAGGAGGAGAAGAAGAAGGATAAAGCATCAACTGAAACTTCAAACTCCACCCAAACCGAATCCCCTTCTCAACCCATTTCCAAGAGAAAAAGAGACAGGCAACTTTTCGCTACTACCCAACGTAATCAACCAGTTTTACAAGCCATACCAATCCAAGCTATCCCAATCACGCAAATAGCACCCAACTCAACTTACCCAAATAAGAAATCATACCTTGGACCTCACCCTCGATGTAACACCTGTTTTTATCACCATCCCCTTACCTTACCTTGTCGACTATGTGCAAATTGTGGACGCTATGGTCATTTGAGCAAGGTTTGCCGCGCCCCTCAAAACCAAATCTCTTCCCCTACTCAAAACATGATCCAAACCTATCAACAACCCCAATACCCCATGTTACCTTATGTTCGAGCTTGTTTCAATTGTGGCGACCCTACCCACTTTAGAAACACGTGCCCCCGATTGGTTAACATCATAAACGCTCAAGCTCAATCAAACACGGTTAACCAAGTAAATCAAGAAAACCCAATCACTAGGCCACCAGCAAGAGGAAGAGTTTTCAATATCAACGCCAACCCTGTTGAAGATAACGACGGCCCAAATGAAACCACCCAACTAGTCCCCTTCACCGAAAATGAAGATTCAACTCCAATCGTTTAGTTTTATGTTTTTCTTTATGTTATCTCAAGCTTTGGTTGATTGTGTTTGTTTATGTTTTAGAATCACATAGAACCAATCATAACTTAAGGATAAAGCCAATGAAAATTTGACGAGAATATGGTGGATACGTCGCTGGTACTTCCTATATATAAGTACTCTTGCCAAAGGATCTGAGGCATTATCTGGCGGTTATGAGAAGTTCCATGTGGAATTTAGCATTGTCTTGATTGAAGTTTGTTTTGTATTTACTGATTTCGCATTTATGGCATCTTATCATTTAAAGAAATTGGATTGTATTCCATTTCTACATAGACTAACCTCTCCATCACAACAAACGAGAGAGGTATTGTCATCATTCCAACATGTATACTATCAGAATTTAGACTCAAGTTTTGGTTGTTGTGTTTGTTTTAGAGCCACATAGAACTAATCATAACTTGCGGATAAAGTCAATGAAAAATTGACAAGAATATGGTGGATACGCCGCTGGTACTTCCTATATTTAAGTATTCTTGTCAAAGGATCGGAGGCATTATCAGGCGGTTATGAGAGGTTCCATGTAGGATTAGTAGGTTTTGGTCGAAGTTTGTTCATCATACATTTCAGTGTATTCAATTTCATCATTTAAAGAAGTTGAGCTATGTCTCACTTTCACAATGACTAACCTCTCCATCACAACAAACGAGAGAGGTATTGTCATCATTCAAACATGGATACTATCAGAATTAAGACTCAAGTTTTGGTTGTTGTGTTTGTTGTAGAGTCACATAGAACTAATCATAACTTGCGGATAAAGTTAATGAAAATTTGATAAGAATATGGTGGATACGCCGCTGGTACTTCCTATATATAAGTATTCTTGTCAAAGGATCAGAGGCATTATCAGGCGGTTATGAGAGGTTCCATGTAGGATTTAGTATGTTTTGGTCGAAGTTTGTTCATCATAGGTTTCAGTGTATTCAATTTCATCATTTAAAGAAGTTGAGCTATGTCTCACTTCCACAATGACTAACCTCTCCATCACAACAAACGAGAGAGGTATTGTCATCATTCGAACATGGATACTATCAGAATTAAGACTCAAGTTTTGGTTGTTGTGTTTGTTGTAGAGTCACATAGAACTAATCATAACTTGCGGATAAAGTCAATGAAAATTTGACGAGAATATGGTGGATACGCCGCTGGTACTTCCTATATATAAGTATTCTCGCCAAAGGATCAGAGGCATTATCAGGCGGTTTTGAGAAGTTCCATGTAGGATTTAGTATTGTCTTGGTTGAAATTTGTGTTACATTCATATCATCTCGCCATTTAAAGAAATTGGATTGTGTTCTATTTCTACATAAACTAACCTCTCCATCATAACAAACGAGAGAGGAACTGTCACCATTCAAACATGTATGCTACCAGAATTTGGACTCAGATATTGGTTGTTGTGTTTATTTATGTTCTAGAGTTACATCATAGAACCAATCATAACTTACTGATAAAACCAATGAAAATTTGACAAGAATATGGTGGATATGCCGCTGGTACTTCCTATATATAAGTATTCTTGTCAAAGGATCAGAGGCATTGTCAGGCGGTTATGAGAAGTTCTATGTAGGATTTAGTAATTTCTTGGTACATTGGTTGTGGCGTTTATTTATGTTTAGAGTCACATCATAGAACCAATCATAAATTACTGATAAAACCAATGAAAATTTGACAAGAATATGATGGATACGCCGCTGGTACTTCCTATATATAAGTATTCTTGTCAAAGGATCAGAGGCATTGTTAGACGGTTATGAGAAGTTCCATGTAGGTTGTAGTATTAGAAATTTTGTTTTAGGATATAACCCTATCTTTCCAAACATATTAAAACTCTTACGCATGAAATCATACTTAGTGAATCAACACTGCTTATCAATATTTTTACCGTAGGCAACAAAAAGCGATTCCTGCAACAGGGTACTTAACCCTTACAAAGGACGTTACCGCCTCAAACAAAAACTTAAACTCTTACTCTTTTTTTTAAGCATGTAACTGTTAAACTAAACACCATCTTTTTTTTAGACAAATATGTCACTACTTAAATTTCGGGACGAAATTTCTAAAAAGCAGGGGATACTGTAACATCCGTCAAAAACCGGATTTACCAAACCCGCTCCGTTTATTAACCGAACAATCAGTTAAAAATTTCGTTGCGTATTTAATGGCCAAATTAATTTTAAACGATACATAATTAATAAGTATATTGGAATATATAATTTATATTTGAAAAAGTATTTAAAATAAGAAAATAAAAATAAAAGGCTGCTGCCGGGTTTCGAACCCGGGTCAGCCGGCGAATCAACAAACGCCTTAACTTCCAACCATTCAACCACTGCGCCACTTGTGTTTCTTGTTCAATATTGAAAACAATTAATTCATAACATAAGTCTCGAATTCAAAACCGACGCGCCTAATCGCAGTCGTCGGAAATCCCGACGATTTCGCCGAGATTGGACGGTTTCTTCAGTTTTAACCGAAGCCTTAACTACTACATCGGTTATAACCGACGTCTGAACCCGCGACGCAAGTGATAACCGCCGGAAAACTTATTGACCGACGAATCAAGACGGAAAACGGACTAAATACGTCAATGTTCTGCCCTATAAATACCCCCTCTAACCTCTGTTAGCTTTTTCGCTCACAATCACACTCTTTCCCGACATAATTTCACTCGCCGGAGAACTTCTGCAACTCGCCGGAAAACCGAGCCTTTCACCTCTGTGCCTTACTGAACACCCAAAGCTCATACCGAAGCCACCCACATTCATCTCAAGCTCGTTGAAGACCCTCTGCCGCAAGACACACGTCGCCGGAATAACCTACTGACATCGGAGTTCCGCCGGAGAAACAGAGGAGTCCAGTTCGGTATACCTTACACTTAATCTCTCATTCTTTTTATTAATCTCACATACAATTAATCGCAACACACTAAAGAACTTGATTAAAATCGTTGAACCAGTCAGACACCGATTCTGGTTAAGATTAACGAAGAAGATGAAGTTTCAGTAGTATATAAGTTTAATTTAAATCAAGATATATCTCGGGTTAGACACACAGTCCAGCGGTGGACTGTGTGCAAATAAACACGCTTACGTCCCGAGTTCGATTCTTGTCCCACGCACACTCGCCTTAATAAAAATGTTCCTTTTTTTAACCGAACCGGATTCACTGCAATAGATGTTAAGTTTAATAAAAACCGGAATAATAACCAAGATAGACACACAGTCCAGTGGTGGACTGTGTGAACGTTTAACCACATGTCACGAGTTCGAGTCCAGACTACCGCACCGGTCCGGACAATTATCAAACTTTTTATATAAAGCAGAAACGAAATTATTTAGTTTTTATATAAGTATAATAAAAATCAGATTATTTAACAAGTTAGACACACAGTCCAGCGGTGGACTGTGTGTTAACCTAAACCACAGGTCCCGGGTTCGAGACCTGTGGAGAGCACCGAGCGAGTCATTTGAATTGTTTTTGAAATAAATGATTTTCGGATTAATTCGATTAGTATATAAATATAATTAAAAACAGAAATATTTCGGGTTAGACACGTAGCTCAGTTGGTAGAGCTGCGAGCACGCGTACGGGAAGTCTCGGGTTCGAGCCTCACCCGGCGCACACTTATTACATACCGAACCGGTCAACAAGTCAACAAGTCAACGGTCAAACAAGTCAAAGTCAACAGTCAAAAACCAACATTTTTTTATTATTTTTATTTATTTAATTACACTAAAAATACTTAAAAATAACATTTTTCAGGTTAGAAAATAGCCTTAAACTCACAAAAATATATCCAACAATTCTACTAAAATTGATTAATAAAATCCGCTTACTTACCGAACTATTATGCCATTATCTAGGTTAGTTTCACTCGTGGTTAAAACCAACTTCGTGCGCATTCAATATCATCAACCGAACGCACCCACTGTGAGTGGATCTTACAACTCCCCTTTTTAATTACACGTTTTGGGGTGTGTCATGAGTCACAAAAATTAACTTGTTTATTTAAACTTGTGCCATACCATATTGTGATCTAAACTTAGAATGTATATATATTGTTTGTAGTTACGTATTTCATATTGTCAAGTATATGCAAGTCATTCATTAGGCCCATCAGTTCCTCGTGGGAGACGAGTTGAGCAACGCGTGCCTCAAAACAAATCCATTATTGTTCGTGTGTGCATTATTTAATATTAAATGATTGGTGAATAAGTTTACATCTAGTTTTACTCATGTGTGGTTGTGCACTTTATTTTATTATCAATTCAATAAACTTGTTCAAATGTTTTCCATAGGATTCACTCGCCAACTTTTTGTTGATCAAAAAATCATTTTTACACATGATACAGGTGAACAGGATGAAGCAAGGAAAACATAGGAAATGCCTTAGAAGAAAACAATGAAGTCTAGAATGATGTTTAGGACATGATGTAATTATGATTGTAAATTTCCCATTAAATTGTATTAATGAATATGAAACGTTATAATAAATGTCATGAGCTTTGATGATAACCCAATCATGCCCCGATCACCTTTTCCGCTGCGGGTCGGGGTGTGACATCAAGGCTCAATCAAACGGAGCCGATCTAATGAGGCTCCTGATGCTCAACCCGTATCCCATGGGGAACTGATGGGCCTAATGAAATGCGTGCACTGAAATGATGAAATTCAATCTACATATAATTCACACAATAATTGATACACATTTGATCACGGATATGATGTATGCACAAGTGTTTAAATAAAATAAAAGAATGGTACGACACATGATACACCCCAAAATATGATTAAAACGGGGAATTGGTAGAGATTCACTCACAGTGGATGCGTTTCTTGATGACGATGAATGCGCACGAATATTATGATTCAACCGACTAGTGAAAACTAACCTAAATAATAACGACATGATTCGATTAAATAAATAAATTTTATTTAAGATTATTATTTTTAATTAATGCTCTTTAATGAGTTTTTTAGATTTAATTTATGAGTTTAATGCAAATTTCTAACTTTAAAAACCTTATTTTTAAGTATTTTTGATAAATTTTTCAAATAAATAAATAAATAAATAAAGAAATAAAAAGGGTTGACTTTGTCAGGTTTGACCGGGTCTGACCGGTCAGACAGCAAGTATTTCAGGCGGCAAGTGAGGTTCGAACTCGGGACCTCTCATAAACGTGCACGCAGCTCTACCAACTGAGCTACGTGTCTAACCCGAAATATTCTTGGTTTTAATTATATTTATATACTAACTGACTCTAACCTTATTTAGTTTTTATTAAAAATGTTTTAATATGGCCGAACCGGTTGCAGAGACCTGGAGTCGAAGTCGGGACCTTCGGTTCGAGTGCACACAGCCTAACCAGTTGGGCTGTGTGTCTAATCTGCTTAACTACTGGATTATATTCCTCTTATATACATACTGTGAATTGATCTGAATGGGTTTTTAAAAATGTTGGTTTTATTTCAGAAAGTCGGTAACATGTGCGATTCGAACCCGGGACGTGTGTTTTATATTTGCACACAGTCCACCGCTGGACTGTGTGTCTAACCCGGTTAAATACTCGATTTTAATTACATTAATATACAACTTAAACTTCGTCTTCTTCATTAAGAAGAACACAGAACCGTGAACCCGACTGTTTTGCTTAATCGACCAACAAACTTATAATTGATTGAAATAGAATAGAAAAAGAAGACTAAGTAATATGGTATACCAAAACAGAGAGTTTTCTTCAGATTTCCGGCAAGTGTTCGTCGGCCCTGATTTGTGATTTCCGGCTGAGTGAACTGATTTAACAGTTTCGATTATTGTGTTGAGCAATTAGATTACTAATCAAGAGATAGCAAGAAAGGTTTAGATGATTATACCGATTAGGAGTAAGGCTTCGGTTCTCCGGTGATATTCCGGCGAGTGCGAGAATCTCCGACGACGTGCTCTGAAAGGACTAAAGCTTCAGGAAGTGAGTGTGGTTCTGAGCCAAAGGTTTACAAGAAGTTTGAGTGTGTATTTATAAGGAGGAACAGGCTGATTTGGGTTCGAATTAAGGTCATGATTCTGGTCAAAGGTTTCAATCTTCAAAGGAAACGGTTTTGACTAAAATTGATGGTTAGGCAACGGTTATAACTGATGTCGAAATCAGTTTACGCGTTTCAGTCAAAGAAAATAGCCACATTTGCGGAAATTTCGGTTTTTCCGGCGACTGCGAGTTCTGGGCGCGCTGATTACCGGTTTTGACTTTCGGATTTTACTTTAAGTGTTATTTGTTTCTGTATTTAACACAAGTGAAGTGTGTGGCGGAGTGGTGTGGTGTGTGTTTGTGTTTGCGGGAGACCCGGGTTCGAGACCCGGCGACTCTATTTTATTTTTTATTTACTTATTATTATTATTTATTAATTATGGTTTTTAAATTCTAAAATGTTTATTAATTATGTATTATTTAAAATAATCTGAACAATAAATACGCAACGAAACTTATAACTGAATACTTGATTATTAAACGAAGCGGGTTTTGAACCCGTTTTTCATAAATGTTACAGTTGTAACAAGCCACTAGGAGGTAAACATGAGGACATCATTTGCTGGCACACTTGACACTGTGCTATATTTTTCCCATAAAAATTGGAAGCCAAACGATGGAAGGTGCGAGTGACCCCCGAATGTCCGCCGGTCAAGGAAGCATGAAATTCTTGCAATAATTGTTGACAAAGAGGGAAGGAAGCGGGTACCACGAGTCTTCCTTTGAAACAAAGCAACCCGTTGTGAATCTGATAATCACCAAAGGACGCCGGGTTTGTTGTACAGATTGCATTAATTGGTGAAGATCCGGATCGGATAGAATGGATTGTTGAAGTTGTGGAAGTAGAGCTAAGGTTTGGCTAGAGAGAGCAAAAAATTCTCCCGAATAGATCCTTGAAAGTGCATCGGCCGCCCCGTTTTGTTTCCCCGGTCGGTATATAATATCAAAACCATACCCTAAGAATTTCCCTAACCATTTTTGTTGATCCGGCGTTTGAATGACTTAATCTTGAAGATTACAAAGGGATTGTTGATCGGTTATTATCCGGAAGCGTTGACCAAGTAGGTATTGACGCCATTTAGCTAATGCTTGAGTGATGGCAAACATTTCGCGTTGATAGGCGGATGCGTATTGCATGCCAGGAGAAAGTTTTTGACTATAAAAGGCAATCGGATGACCGTCTTGAGATAAAATTGCGCCAATACCTGTTCCGAAAGCATCAGTTTCCACTGTGAAAGGTTTGGTAAAATCTGGTAGCTGTAGTATGGGGGTGGTACTCAAACGTTGTTTCAATTGGGAAAAAGCTTCAGTTGTAGTGGCCGACCATTCAAACGAATCTTTTTTAGGAGGTCTGTTAACGGTCCGGCAATGGTAGAAATTTTTTTTATAAACCGACGATAATAGCCGGAGAGACCCAAAAAACCGCGTACGTCTCTAACTGTAGTGGGCGTGGGCCATTGTTTAATACACTCGATTTTTGCCGGATCCACTGCCACCCCTGGGACGAAATTTGATGACCTAAATAACCCACCATGGTTTGTCCAAAGAGACATTTAGATAATTTAGCCACTAGTTTGTTGGCCAACAATGTTAGAAAAACCGTACGCAGATGTTGTAAATGTTCTTCCCAAGTCGAGCTATATATCAAGATATCCTAAAAAAAACTAAGACATACTTACGAAGATACGGCCGAAACACCTCATTCATCAATCGTTGAAATGTGGATGGAGCATTTGTTAGTCCAAAAGGCATTACCAAAATTTCAAAGTGTCCGTCATGAGTTCGAAAAACGGTTTTAGCAATGGCTCCTTCCTGTAAACAGATTTGGTGGTATCCTGCAAGCAAATCTAGCTTTGAGAAGAACCGAGCTCCGTGTAATAATTCATCAATTATTGGGATAGGGAATCGGTCTCGAACCGTGATGGAATTAAGTGCCCTATAATCCACGCAAAATCTCCAAGTGCCGTCCTTCTTTCGGACAAGCAATACTGGTGAGGAAAAGGGGCTGGTACTCGGTCTTATGATTCCATGCTGCAACATTTCTTGAACAAGACGGTCAATTTCTCGTTTCTGAAAATGTGGATATCGATAGGGTCGTACTGCTACCGGGTTTTGTTTGGCAAGTGTTCGATGGCATGATCCTGAACACGAACAGGTGGTAGGGAATGTGGGGGTTGGAAGATTTCAGCAAACTCGGTCAACAATTGTTGGATATCGGGCGGATACGGTGCTACAGTCGTGGAGTCCGGGCTTAGCGCTTTTAAGTGATAGAATTCAGCAATGGCATCCGCTTGAGCAAACCGACGAAGGCCATTGAATTGGATCCGTTGGTTCGTGATGTTGGGATACCCTTGCCATATGATGCGCTTATCATGTAACTGAAATTCAAAAGTTGAGGCTGCATAGTTTGTTACTACCGGCCCCAAAGTTGCTAACCATGAAATTCCCATAACCATGTCCCAACCTTATAATGGGAGGACGTAAAAGTCGACATAAATGGTAGACTTCTGAACTACTAGTGCTACCTGTTTTGCCATGCCCGAGCAAGGTAGACGCTCGCCGCTGCCTACCAACACCGAAAAAGGTGTAACCGACTCAATTGGTAAATTGAGAAATGTGGCATCTTAGTTCGAACGAAACAATGAGTACTACCGCCATCAAGTAATACCTGAACCGGTTTTCCTTTTATGGTTCCGGTAAATCGTAATGTGGTAGCGGATGTGCCACCCGCCATTGCATTATAAGAGATGCTGGACTGTGTTTTTATTTCCTCAAGTTGAACGTTCTCAGCCAAAACATCATCAGGGGTGGGTTCGACCTCGTCATCCGGCCAAAACATCATCAGGGGTGGGTTCGACCTCGTCAAAGAACAATAATTGTGGAGCCGATTTACACTGATGGTTGGGAGAATATTTTTCATCACACCTGTAACACAGCCCAAGAGTTTTCTTTTGAGCCAATTCTGCGGGGTTTAGGCGTTTAAAGCCAATAGGTTGATTGGTGCCTTTTTTATTTGGTGTAACGGTGATGTTGTTACCCGCTATGGAAGTCGGTTGAGTTTTTGGAATTGTAAGGATGGGTTTAGAATTTTGATTGAGTGAGACCCGACCCAAGCCTTTTTCTAACTGGATACGGTTTCGTGTAATTGGGCATAATGCATTGCTTCGTCTAGCGTATTGGGTTTGTGAATCACCACAGATTGTTTAATGTCTGGGCGAAGACCTGAGATAAAGCAACTAACCAAAAACGCCGATGGAAGGGCCATGGATCTGGTTGAGATTTCCTCAAAACGGTGTCGGTATCAGCCACCGTAGACGTTTGTTGTAACTTAGCTAACACCCCTTCGGGTTCTTCAAGTTCCCGGAGTTTGAAACGTTGTATAATTGCTTCAGTAAAAGGAGTCCATCCGGTAAAACGGGAGTGGTGGCAAAACCAATCATACCAATCCGCTGCTGCATCATCAAGAGAAAAGGAAGCAATTGTCACCCGATCTTTGTCCCCGATTTCATAGAAATCAAAATAGCGGTTAGCTTGTGGGACCCATCGTTCCGGATACAGACCGGAAAAACAAGGGAGGTTAATCTGCGCGGGTTTATGCCGGCGTAATACCCCTGACGACCTTACGCCATCATCTTTTTTTTGATTTTGCTGGTCACGATCATTGTTGTCGATACGCACCAGCACCAAATTCATTGTCTTTTTCCTGTCTTCAATGGCTGGAAAAATTAATGAAACATCGTCGCGTATTGAGGCTTGTTCTTGATCGGATTTTTGTTGTGCCTCCTGCAGGATCATGAGGTTTTCATCCATCACTTTGAATCGTGTGCCATCAGCCATGATGCTAATGGAGAATGAAAGCACCAATGGAGTGATTGAATAAATAATTAATAGAGATAAACAGTAAGATAGGCAAATAGGATAAAAGAGAATTTGATATTAATTCCAAGAAGGAGATGAGGGGAAGAGTTACAAAACTTGGATAAGAAGGAGACTATCACAAACGTGAAATTAAGTTTATTCGATGATCATCTAGACAATCTTAGACCTCTTTAAATAGACTAAAATTACCAATCTAATTAAGGACATAATCTCAAAATTTAAAGGGTATTTTTGACTCCTTATTCTTTCTTGGACCAGCTACGACATTCTTTTTTTTGATCGACTGAATTGTCCAACACGGTTTCCTTCGGTTCACGTGACACGTTTTCATTCGGGCCGACTTGCTTCACAACAGTCCCTATAACTTCTTGGGGGATCCGGAAGTTTGCGGGTGCACGGGGGAGCTCTCAACGTTTGCCGTTAGCATCTCCATGAAACGGTAAGTGCGGACAATGGCAGATCAAGGAATTTTTTTTCTGGTTGTTCCTTTTGCTAGATTCTCAGTAATTCTCACTAATTTTTCCAAATTATACAAGGTTTACCCAAATATTTTTTAATTTTTTTCAAACCAAGGGGGTTCCTAGAACCCAGGAACTCCCTCTCGATCCGCCACTGAGTGCCAACGTATTTACACCGATTGAGCGTTCAACTACGTAACTGCGAAGGACTCTTATACTGCTGTTGTTCGTAATTCTCAAATCAACCTTCCATAAAAGATTCATATTAACACTTACAAAGCAAGGTTTTTGTTTCTATTTTTTTCTTTATAAGACATATTTAGTTTGTCTGAAGACTTTTTTATATGGTGATTGAGGGTCCGTTCTACGGATCGTTCGGGTCCTAATTTGGCAAACCTAAAGTAAACGTGCGGAATCCGCATGCATAGGCGACATTGTAGACAAGTTATTCACTGATTAATCACTGTTTCATTAATGTTTGACTCTTACAAAACCTGGAAACACTTGGACAGAGCTTCGCCTCTGTCGTGCAAAATCTCTGATTGTTACAAATGAAATCACAAGGCACCTATTTATAGGTTTAGAAGTTCGCTGGTGAGATGCTAAGTTCGGGCGAACTTGACTAACAGGACCTAGTCAATCTCAACACCATCATGACCAGCGAACTTGCCCTCTATCTCACTTAAATACGCCTAGTTTCTAACAGATTAAGCCCTAATTGCTCAGACACGATACATAATGACGTAGGCAACAAACATATGCATCAACAGACTTCCCCTTGGATGTTGCCGTAGTCATCATTCTTCAGTTAAATTCCTGAGTCTTTAATTCTTCTTGATCTTTATTTCTTGAATAACTTTAAGTTCCATGATCTTCATATCGTCTACAATCCTTTTCTCTTTTCTTGAGCTTGTCTTGATAAAACATTGAATCACCATTCTCCCCGTTGCTTTGAGTTTTCTGGTATTTTGAATCAACATTTTTATCTAGCTCCCCCTTAGAATATACTTCCTGTTTCAAAGTTCCTCAAAAGCTCCCCCTTAGAATATACTTCTTGTTTCAAAGTTCCTCAAACATTCAAATAAACATTTCAGATTCAAACTTTGTAATTTCTAAACACCAACATTTCAAATTTTAATCTCCTCTTCAGATTATAAAACATGTCAGTTATTTAAGTCCAAATTAATGGCCTTGAATATCTGATTCATGTATCAAGTTCAACTTAATGATCTTAATTAAACTTTTTGACACTAAACTGATATATTTATTCAAATGTAAGTTTCAACTTAATGAACTTTTAAACTTTCAAATCAATTTGAAATTTTCAAACTTTTGATTGGCAGCTTTAGATTTTAAAAATCAACATTTCATCATCAGTGGTTAAAACTAAAAGATAATATATTCTTTTAGATTTTATGTAATGAATATCAAACTCATATTTACAAATATATTTACAAACATTTTTTTTGTTAAGTTTGTGTTAAAGGATCATATCAGTTTTTGAGACAAATCACAAGTACCATTGACATTTGAGACTTCAAGTTTTAAACAAATTTACCTAGATTGTCGATATGTTTGTCCTCTTAAACTTCAACACATTTCTCAATTGTTCCAAGATATGTTATGTAGAATTAAGAAACATGACTTAACTATGGTTCCGATCTCAGAATATACTCCCGTATCAAGATTCCCTAGATTTCATCTTACAAGTGAGTATAGCGTAATTGACATCTGTATCTGGGTTGTGCGAGACCTTGAGAGCTTAGGTTAGTACCACCATACCGACAGAGAGATGAAGGCTCGACTAATAAGGTAGCGTTCCAAAATAGAATCTTTTTGTACTGCAATTTTAGTATCTTTCGATATTTTCAATTCAATGCAGTTTTAGGGGATTTTTGCAAAAGCATTATAGAAGTTCTAGGCCATTGCTTACGCAAAATCAGAAGAACTTGTATAATACCCCAGATATCAACCATCTATAAAGACCTCGTATCTCATAATCAGGCAATCGCTCAAACGAATTTTCGGAGTACTAAGTCCATATATCCGAGAGATGTTAATCCACAAGATTAAGCAGTTGTAAAATTTAGTATATATCCTGTAAACAATTTACTGAACGTGTAAAGCATATCGACACATCCACAGTAAGACTCGTTTATCACTTTTAAAACTTTACAAATCTTTAGCGTACTGTGATAGTCCACTGATGTACTATCATTTCCTTTTATCCACAAACTCTTTTTGTCTTTTTCAATGTTTTTATACTTTTCTTATTTAATATGTTTTTGGATTTTCTGAGAAACATTTCTCCCCTTAAAATTCAATAACATATTTTTGGCATTTAGTTTTTAGAAAAACATTGACCAACTGATGAGAATCACTTCAATTCTCCATCCATTACCGCTTCACAATTTTCTTGTAAGCGCTCTCCCCCTCATGATAACAAAAACCTTAACACTTTTATGTTTATAGAACATTTATACCCATGTGTTTTATCTTTTCAATAGTGAGGGTTCTGTGAAATTTTTCAAATTTTTCTTCAAAAAATTTGTAAAAATTTTCAAGTAAACATTATTGGAATGTAATAAGGCCTTTATATAAAACTTGATAACCCGGCCCATTTTCATTGTGTGCCACGAAACTGCATTTTCAGTAATTTGCTTTCATCTAAGAAGTTCCTTCACAAAAATTCAAATAATTAGTTGAATAGAGACACTCAAGCCTTTGCAGTCTTAGACATTGTTTCTTCAACCTTAATTTTGATTTTCTTTTCACAATCAGGTTTATTTTGGACTTTCTCAAGTTTCGAAAAGTCCTCTAAAATTCAATTTTCACTGATTGTATAACATCTTTTCTTTTGCAAACCATGATTGATTTTTCGTTAAAGCTTTCTTGAAATACAATGTAGAAACTTTTTGTTCATTACTATTCGAGGATTCACCAGTTTCAAAATTTGAAAAGTTAGTAATAACTGGTTTCACCTTTTTTGTAGTTTCTGTACATTGTTCCAAAACCTGAGTTATACTCCAGAATTTTTGTTATCAATATGAGCAGGATTAGTTTTAATTTGTAAACATTTACTAGCAATGTGTCAAGTTACTCCACATTTATGACACTTCCTGTTCTCATATCGATCTTTTCTATCAAACCATACACTCAAATCATAACATTGATTTGAAGTGTGGTAGCCATCTTTCCTGCTTCTTCTGTAACTTTGATTTGACGTTGAAGCAATGTGGTCTGACCTGCACCACTTATTTACAAATTTTTGTGAGTTTCTATAATGATTGGATGATCGTACCGATAAGCTTTTATTTTTCTTTTGAAAATTTCAGAGTTTTTAAAATTTTGTTTTCGTTCTCCATTCTGCTTAGAAGGTTTTTCCGTTGAACATCCACCTTTCTCAGAAGATTGTAGAACAGTTTCTTGAAATTTTTCTTTTAATTTTAAAAATATTTCATGTTTATCATTTTTAGCTCTTTCATCATCGGTATCATCATTACAATCTTCAATTATGACATCGTTGTCATAATTTGTGATATTATCATTTATTGGAATTTTCTTTTTATTATATTGATCGGTTTTGGATATATATAATCTAACTTTAATAAGGAAGTCACAAAACCTTTCAATAACTTTTATGAATTAACAGCTTTATTTTTAACAGTCTCAACTTCTTTTTCAAGTTGAGCAATTTTCTCAATATGAGAATTTTTGCTTTTCGATTTTCTATATTTAATTTTTCATAAACTTTTTTTTTCATTTTTAAAATCTATTACCATTTGTAATTTTTCATTTTCTAAAATTTTTATTTTGTTTTCAAAATACTTTTCATTTTCTTTTATTTTTTTATTTTCTAATGTCAAACTCTCAATCTTACTTGCATTTTCTGTCCGATATACATCATAAACTGGGCAGACTGGTTTAGAACTTGAAGACTCATTTGTAGATGTACTTGAAACTTGTTCTTCACAGTTATTCGCAATCATACTTCCTTCTCTCTTAAACTGATCATTTGAACTTTGTGCTTCCCAGTCATTTCCTTGATCACTAACACGGTCAGATTTCTTCTTGATTAGGACCTTTTTGTTCTTAATCATCTCAGCTCTTTCCAAATATTTAGCACCCAGAGATTTCCACAAATCCTGTGCAGTTTTGTACTCTGGTAACAAAACCAAGATATCTTCTTTTATCGATTGCTGTAACGAGGTTAGGAGATTAAGTACAGGTTACCTTGTAAACAGAGCCAAAACCACCTTCTCCAATCTTATTAGCATCATCAAAATTGTTTGTTGCAGTTTTGATTTGCCTCAATGTAAAGGAACCAGTAACCTCGTTCAGCTCTGTTGACCACAATTTTATTTTTGAGCATGTCAAAAACTCAGGAGATATTTAAATTCAGGGGAGTTTGGTATATCCAAACAGATATTCAATCTCAATATGCATATGCAATCACCCCTTAACAAGTAGGGGTGTGAATCCCGACACAACACAAACCTAATACGAAAATCGCGGGTTTGAGTTTAGTCTAAACAGGTTCGGGTCAACTTGGCAGGTTGATCGGTTTAGTGTTTTGTTGTTTTTGAAATCATGTTTTATGGCATGGTTACAAAATGCGCCAAAATTTAAAAGTTAAAAGAGAAGTTGACATCAAGTATTGTATTTTAAACATAATCCTTTAATACATCTTTGTACTTCTAGTTAATAATTTATAATTTATAGAAGTAAATATAAAATAAAAGTTGGGTTAATGGGTCTTAGTTTCATTGTACAGGTTTGGCATGTACTACCTAGTTCCATAGCATTTCTGCATCTTAAATAACCTCGCCACCATAAAGCTCCAAGGATTAAGATGATCAGGCAAAGTGTTCCAACCACAATTCCAGACACGGTCCCTGCAGACGCACCATTTCCCTTTCGCTTTTCGCTGCAGAGGTCTATCTTTTGGTGGAACCCAAAAATCTGAATAATTTAAGAGGAAGATAGAAACACTAGTCAATGTCCGATGAAAAAACAATAGTATACAAGGAGCACAATCCAACTACAAAAGAATCAAAGAGAGGTTCTTTTTGAAATACTAAAAGGTGAGTGTTATGAAAGACATGGAATATATGAACGTGTTATCAGAAAATACCATCTAAAATTTGAGGTAGCAGGGTTTTCCTTTTTTGATACAAGAAAGTGTGACCTACTGAGCTGGTAATGAAGCATAGTTAAATGATGTGGCAGCTGACTTGTGGGGTTTCAATTGTACACGAAATCAGAGGTACAAGGTATATATAGATGAGTATTTCAATACTAAATTTCGGCCAAACTCTATATTTACATTCAATCACTCTATTAGAGTATATAAACTTAATTATATATATATATGTATATATATATATATATATATGTATATGTATATATACAGATATATATATATATATATACATATATATATATATATATATATATTATGTGTGTATTAGAATATCGAACCTATGATTATGTATGTGTAACGATAATATTTAAACGGTTGTGTTGTTTTTGGTGGCACGGTTTTAAATGGTGGTTATTCCCTCCAAAACCAACCACCGTGTAACCGTCACATATGAAGCATATATATATGTCGTGCCGGGAACATTTGCGGATACCAAGACAATTCTATTCCTTACTTGAATTGCCCATTCGTATCATTTTGCATTCACTTCTTTCTTGCATATCCCAATATGAATCCAAATTCCCAAGTACGTTCCGTTGCACGTCTCCAAGATATCCAACAAAATAACCAACATAGTGGTATCAGAACCACGGGATGTGAAGATGATCTCAAGCCACCATCAACATTGATGCCCTACAAGCACTGTACCAATGAAAAGAAAGAACAGCCAAGAAAGAGTACACTGCAGAGGAGATGTTATTACTGCAACGAACCAGGACATCAGATTATTTCGTGCAAGACAAAAGAAAATGATGAGGCGACCAATTAATTCGTTCGGCCATAAATACCGGAATACAACAACAACAAGACGCTGTTGATGATCAAAGACTGGAGTATATTGTCACCGGTACAGACAGAGGATTGTGGGCCGAGATCTAGTATGTAAGCACGTATTTTAAACATCACTACGCTGGAAACATAGATGCATTTAAAAGAAGCAAAAACATGTATGGTGTTGACACTAATACCGGAGAAAACAATTTCCTTTTTATAAGAGGAATTGGGGCAGTAGATGTAATATCAGGAAGCGAGGAGTTTGGAATTCAGAGTGTTTACTACACCCCTGAAATAAATCGAAACATTCTTAGTTTAGATCAATTAATAGTTCAAGGCTACACAGTAAAATTTACCGAAGAGAAGTGTAGGATATTTCCTATTTTTAGTGTGCCTATTATGAATCGAAAGAATGAAATTTCTGGTCTTACAAGGGAAGATGAGATCGGGATTAGGGAAAAAGAATCCATAATCAAATTTGAATCAGATCATGAGGCTTACACGACAGATTATCTGAATATTTTGAAAATCTGAATCTGTCGTCAAGTGAACCTGATTGGAACGTTATGATCCTACAAGCCATGTCGTTCAAAGAATTTCAAGACTGTAAGGCACTACTCGAAATGTTAGAAGATTGTGAGTACGTTAACAAATATAAGTTCTATCTGGAAAGTAAGTTTGATGAAATGGTTGACTGGTTCTAAGAAACAAGTTAGAAATTCCTACAAGGCCAATTCCTGCATATGCTTCGGATAATCGGAGGGTTAATCTGTTAGAACTATATATGGTGGTTAAAAGAGAAGATTGACACAGGCGAGTAACTGAGAATAATCTATGGCGGTAGTTGCTAAAGATATGGGCTTTGATTATCATGACGGAGAATTTATGAGGTTGATGTATGCCATGTACCTTGATGTGCTTGTTTATTATTACAAGTTTTAAACAACACAGGAAAAGGTATTCGAGAAGGAGATAACAGAGGATGTGGCAGAAGTAAGAAGAAGCCGGAGTCTAGACAACCAGGAAGGAATCGGCAAATGCACTGATGCAGGAAATGACTGGCACGGCTGAACAAGCTGCAAAAGAGGAAGAAGTTCGACTTTAAACATGCTGAAAAAGAAGTAAATGAAGCAAACAAAAGCGTTATGATGCACTCTCGGAAGTACAATTAAGTTTAGGGGAGTGTATTAGAGTATATAAACTTAATTTTATATATATATATATATATATATATATATATATATATATATATATATATATAGGTAGAGTATCCTGTACATTAATATAAAAGTGTGAAAAGGGTGAGAAATATTATGGTGATGACAAGTGTCCTAAATCTAAGTTAATTCAAAAGGGTGAATTAGTAATTTTCTATTTCATTCATAACTGATTAAAAGATAACTGCCCAAACTAACTGTCCACGAGTTATTATAGGGATTTTAAATCTTGTAATTTTTTGTAAGATCCATTAAGATTTTGGTGTTTATCATTCATTAATTATAAATACATGAGATCGTAGGAAATTTTTAGAGACACGGACAATTGTTTATCCTCTGCGATTGTGGTGTTTTATTTCAATTTCAATGGAGTCTGTTGATGCAGGTATATGTGTATCATAGGAATTGATTCTGTTAAGAATTATCATGTTTGGATCAGTAGGGATCTGTGTTTTTTACGTTCCTAATCATACGACAGACGTGTGTTTTTTCAGTTTGCGGCCTTACTATACAATTTTTTGTTGTATAGATTTCATTATATTTGGGTTGCAGGGTTTTGTAGTCTCTTATACACTGAATTGTTTAGGGGGGGGGGGGGGTAACTTGTTTAGGGTAAGTTGTTGTTTTAGTGTTATATCATGTACATATTTTTTTTGATATTGGATGTATAGTGTCATATGCTTGATCAATAGTGTTATATGCTGAACATACATTGTAAATCCGTTTCATAGTGTTTTATCCCCATAATAATGTTAATTAAATCTGGCCGATAGTGTTTTAACCCACCAGAAATTTGTTATCACACCTATAGTGTTATATGCATGTACAATAGTGTCATATGATGGGTAGATATTGTAAAATTGTTTTATAGTGTCTTATTTTAATCTTGTTTCTAGTGATGACATTTATAGTGTTATATGCAAATTCTATAGTGTTATCAGTAGAGTAGATAATGTTTTCACAGTGTTTTAGTACAACAGATTATTGTTAATTAAACTTTATAGTGTTTTATAATAAACAGTTAGTGCTAGATGGACATATAGTGTTTTATTAAATACATAAATATGTTGTTGTCTCTGTTATTAACTTTTTTTCATTTAGTGTTTTACATTAGTTTGTTAGTTGTATACAATGGTGTTTTATTCTACCTTTTTATATTGCTTTATGACGGTTTATATTGTTTTATAAATGACTGATGTGTCGCTTTTTTATTGTAGATATTCATACATACCAGCCGGTCGGTGATGTTCATGTGTCCCCAAGGTCTGGAAGGAGAACATCTATACTAAATGTTGACGGTTCCATTAAACCAAAGATGCACATGACATTTGATTCGTTGGATAATGCCTTTCTTTTTACCAAAGAGATGCCATGGCTGGAGGTTTCATAGCTAGGAAGGGTAGTCAATACGAGCCTCGGAAGGGTGTCATACATAATAAATACTTCCTATGCTCAAAAGAGGGTACTAAACCCTTTAAGGCGATTGACTCGAGTCAGGAAGCCGGTAGTTCTAATAATAACTCGAAGACTAAGATTACGCGCAGGGTTCCTTCTATAAGGACCGGCCTGTGAAGCGTGTATTCGGGTTAAGTTAAACCCAGATAAACTTTATGACGTTTATTGTTTTCTTGGATTCGTTGTGTTGGATTTTATAGCTTTTTGTTTCATTTTTTAATTCATGTTTGCACTATTGTGAAACATAACGTTTTACGTTGTTTTTTAAATTCATTTAATTGCTGGTAGTTTTACTATGTGGATTTTTATTTCATATGGTTGCCTTAAATGTAGTGTTAGACACAGTGATCGTGTGCCATACAGTGTGATTAAAGACTTACATGTTGTCACGTTCTACTTGTAGTGTTTTATATTGAATTATAGTGTTATATTCTAGTTTGGAGTTTGTTAAGATGAAAACAATTTTGACAATGTCGGTAAACTATTTTAAATGTAGTGTGTGTTATAATGACTTGTATTTTTATTGGAATGTGTTTTATGGACAAATAAATTGACGAAAGCAATAGAAAATAAACCATTGCCATAGCTTTGTACACTAAAACTACCATATAACTACATACGAATCTAAGTTTTTTTCTGTTCTGGTTTCCCTGACAAAATGAACCAGTAGTGTGTCTAAATAAAACAACTTCAAATAAAACGTGTCTGAAAACATATCAGTTTTAATGAAACTACGTGCTATTCCTCACTCATCGGCACTCGATCCTTTCCTTTGCATTTTCCATTCTTTCATCTTCACTCAACATGCGTATTCATGTACTTCTTTCTCCAACGCAGATCGGAATGAGTTTACCTCACTTAATAAGATTTTTGATAAGTACTTTATTCGCAAGTCAGATCGTTCTTTCAATTGATCTTGCATCAGCTCCCCCTTGATGTCTCGCTCTGGCGATAGCCCACAGTCCCATTCACGCACACTTGTGCCTAGTGAATAGAAATACAAATCAAATTAGCGTAGCTGCTCTTTTCAACTATAATAATTAATCAACTATAATTACAATAATACCTTTAAAAGTCTCCATATGCGTGTAGTGTTTTAGTCTAATAGGAGGCACAATAAAGTAGAGTCACATACCGCCAGTAAAACGATCGGCCCTCTAAATGGGTCATCCCTCTTCCGGTTCCATGCTTTTGCTGTGCGTTTTAAACAGGTTATCATGTAGCTGCACCAATCAAAGCTCGCTATATCAATATTTCGGTCCACGCATCCCAAGAATCGTTTGTTAACTGTGTTGCATGCGCTTATTTCCCCCACCACAGTATTAAACAACACCAACCAATTCAATTCGAACACCCGGTCACTTGAATTGTCGGAATCCATCATGTCCTTCAGTCCAAGTGGCGACACTTTATTATAATCCTTGAACTGGTCCCTCCATTCCTTCACAACTGGATTGCTGTCCCTTGCTCTGATTTTTTCAACAATCTCTGTATCCCCGTTTGGATTCCAAATATTTTATGCAACAACTCCGGTGTGACTACGGTGTTCGCCAACGTTCAAGACTCCAGCGATGTCGTCATAGTTGCTTGCCAACCAATATCCAAGACGGGTCGGTACATGTCGTATATTGAATTTCAGCAACGAACCGAACCCCATTTCTACGACCTTATTTTTTTGCGCCTTATTCAGGTTGTTAACCAATATAACCAGGTTATACGCAGACGTCTTCAGTTTAATTTTTGGGCCGCTGAACGGCTCATATTTTTTTGAAGGCAATGACACCAGTGGCCTGGTCGACTTCCTCCTAGTTGTTGTTGACTTACGTCTTACACCCTCTGGTTGTAGGGGTTTATTGTCAACATCGCCGCCAACGGGCTGTGATGGGGCAGCTGAAACTCATATATACACGTTAGTTAGATTATATTCACAACTAAATGAAAACACTAATATTTTCGTTCGAATTTTTGAAGTATTACCTGCTGGATTTGTAATTGTTGGTTGGGTCATGAAGTCGTCATCGTCGTCGGCACGGTGTGTTTTTTCAGCTGGACAAGGAACATATTTAGTTGCTATCGTTTGCGACACGAAGTGATCATCAGCGGCTGTAGGTTGTTTTATTGAACCTGAAAGACCCATATATACATGTTTGTTAGACTTCAATCACAATTACATGAAAAACACTCACAGTTCATTTGAATTATTCAATTTCTTACCTGCTGGGACTATAATTGGCAGCTGTGACACGAAGTCGTCATCACTGTCCGCAGCGTGTGATGCTGCCCAGCTGGAAATCGAACATATATTGTTATTATAAAACAACAAACCCATAAAACTACCCTAAAGTGTATTATATTTTTCATACACGGTGTAAGAATTCCGACAAAAGGTGACGTTGCATAACAAAACAATATTTCATCAAGCTATTGTTTTACATTTATAGTTTTGTATTTTATCTATACCTTCTTCCCTTATGCTATCATTATCCGAATCGCTCAACGGGATGCTTTGTCGAATCGTATTATGAAACCCCATTCCCATTTTGAAATTTGGTATTCGGCCGCTTCTCCGGACTAAAATTAAATGCTTTCACAATTAGTTATCAAACGGTGAAAGACAACTTATAACTATACATATTTGTTATAAAGCACTATAATTCATTCAAAACAATTGAGCAACTTTAGTTTGACAATATATAACACTACAAAACAGTTTAAAACACTCCAATTTAATCTAACACTATAAAACTGTTTAAAACACTACAACATTACAAAACAAATAGAATAGTATATAATACCACACCATTGAAAGCACTATAACACCATGCGTGATCAAACTTTTAAAGACGATTTAAAATCAAATCCCCAATAAAATACCTACATGTTTTCGCTATAACTGCTTATCGCTTCCTCTTCAACCCCGCAAGCTTGGTCGAACCTTTTTTGGAATCCATAGAACACTCTTTGATTCTGGATTTTGCTATTTAACCTAAACAAAACAACGCATATCAATGTTATATAAACCCCTGGATTTTAAAGGAAGTAGATGATGAAGAATGTGTTTGTATTACGCTTATAACACCAGTAGGTTTTTTGATGTTGATTATCTTCAAAGAATTCGGAGAATTGTAGTTGACGAAGTGATCGCTGGTTTTTAGGAGAATGATGGGGGTTTTAGTTGTGTAGGATACGGTTATCATATTTGAAACATATGAAAAGGCACTATTACCCCTGAATTTTACAAAACAGCCTTATGTTATCATTATCCGAATCGCTCAACGGGATGCTTTGTCGAATCGTATTATGAAACCCCATTCCCATTTTGAAATTTGGTATTCGGCCGCTTCTCCGGACTAAAATTAAATGCTTTTACAATTAGTTATCAAACGGTGAAAGACAACTTATAACTATACATATTGGTTATAAAGCACTATAATTCATTCAAAACAATTGAGCAACTTTAGTTTGACAATATATAACACTACAAAACAGTTTAAAACACTCCAATTTAATCTAACACTATAAAACTGTTTAAAACACTACAACATTACAAAACAAATAGAATAGTATATAATACCACACCATTGAAAGCACTATAACACCATGCGTGATCAAACTTTTAAAGACGATTTAAAATCGAATCCCCAATAAAATACCTACATGGTTTCGCTATAACTGCTTATCGCTTCCTCTTCAAACCCGCAAGCTTGGTCGAACCTTTTATGGAATCCATAGAATACTCTTTGATTGTGGATTTTGCTATTTAACCTAAACAAAACAACGCATATCAATGTTATATAAACCCCTGGATTTTAAAGGAAGTAGATGATGAAGAATGTGTTTGTATTACGCTTCTAACACCTGTAGATTTTTTGATGTTGATTATCTTCAAAGAATTCGGAGAATTGTAGTTGACGAAGTGATTGCTGGTTTTTAGGAGAATGATGGGGGGTTTTAGTTGTGTAGGATACGGTTATCATATTTGAAACATATGAAAAGTCACTATTACCCCTGAATTTTACAAAACAGCCTTATGTTATCATTATCCGAATCGCTCAACGGGATGCTTTGTCGAATCGTATTAGGAAACCCCATTCCCATTTTGAAATTTGGTATTCGGCCGCTTCTCCGGACTAAAATTAAATGCTTTTACAATTAGTTATCAAACGGTGAAAGACAACTTATAACTATACATATTCGTTATAAAGCACTATAATTCATTCAAAACAATTGAGCAACTTTAGTTTGACAATATATAACACTACAAAACTGTTTAAAACACTCCAATTTAATCTAACACTATAAAACTGTTTAAAACACTACAACATTACAAAACAAATAGAATAGTATATAATACCACACCATTGAAAGCACTATAACACCATGCGTGATCAAACTTTTAAAGACGCTTTAAAATCGAATCCCCAATAAAATACCTACATGGTTTCGCTATAACTGCTTATCGCTTCCTCTTCAAACCCGCAAGCTTGGTCGAACCTTTTTTGGAATCCATAGAATACTCTTTGATTCTGGATTTTGCTATTTAACCTAAACAAAACAACGCATATCAATGTTATATAAACCCCTGGATTTTAAAGGAAGTAGATGATGAAGAATGTGTTTGTATTACGCTTCTAACACCTGTAGGTTTTTTGATGTTGATTATCTTCAAAGAATTCAGAGAATTGTAGTTGACGAAGTGATCGCTGGTTTTTAGGAGAATGATGGAGGGTTTTAGTTGTGTAGTATACGATTATCATATTTGAAACATATGAAAAGACACTATTACCCCTGAATTTTACAAAACAGCCTTATGTTATCATTATCCGAATCGCTCAACGGATGCTTTGTCGAATCGTATTATGAAACCCCATTCCCATTTTGAAATTTGGTATTCGGCCGCTTCTCCGGACTAAAATTAAATGCTTTTAACAATTAGTTATCAAACGGTGAAAGACAACTTATAACTATACATATTGGTTATAAAGCACTATAATTCATTCAAAACAATTGAGCAACTTTAGTTTGACAATATAAACACTACAAAACAGTTTAAAACACTCCAATTTAATCTAACACTATAAAACTGTTTAAAACACTACAACATTACAAAACAAATAGAATAGTATATAATACCACACCATTGAAAGCACTATAACACCATGCGTGATCAAACTTTAAAGACGATTTAAAATCGAACCCCAATAAAATACCTACATGGTTTCGCTATAACTGCTTATCGCTTCCTCTTCAAACCGCAAGCTTGGTCGAACTTTATGGAATCCTAGAATACTCTTTGATTGTGGATTTTGCTATTTAACCTAAACAAAACAACGCATATCAATGTTATATAAACCCCTGGATTTTAAAGGAAGTAGATGATGAAGAATGTGTTTGTATTACGCTTCTAACACTGTAGATTTTTTGATGTTGATTATCTTCAAAGAATTCGGAGAATTGTAGTTGACGAAGTGATTGCTGGTTTTTAGGAGAATGATGGGGGGTTTTAGTTGTGTAGGAATACGGTTATCATATTTGAAACATATGAAAAGTCACTATTACCTGAATTTTACAAAACAGCCTTATGTTATCATTATCCGAATCGCTCAACGGGATGCTTTGTCGAACGTATTAGGAAAACCCATTCCCATTTTGAAATTTGGTATTCGGCGCTTCTCCGGACTAAAATTAAATGCTTTTACAATTAGTTATCAAACGGTGAAAGACAACTTATAACTATACATATTCGTTTAAAGACTTAATATTCAAAACAATTGAGAACTTTAGTTTGAAATATATAACACTACAAAACTGTTTAAAACACTCCAATTTAATCTAACACTATAAAATGTTTAAAACACTAAACATTACAAAACAAATAGAATAGTATTAATACCACACCATTGAAAGCACTATAACACCATGCGTGATCAAACTTTTAAAGACGCTTTAAAATCAATCCCAATAAAATCCTACATGGTTTCGCTATAACTGCTTATCGCTTCCTCTTCAAACCGCAAGCTGTCGAACCTTTTTTGGAATCCATAGAATACTCTTTGATCTGGATTTTGCTATTTAACCTAAACAAAACAACGCATATCAAGTTATATAAACCCTGGATTTTAAAGGAAGTAGATGATGAAGAATGTGTTTGTATTACGCTTCTAACACCTGTAGGTTTTTTGATGTTGTTATCTTCAAGAATTCAGAGAATTGTAGTTGACGAAGTGATCGCTGGTTTTTAGGAGAATGATGGAGGGTTTTAGTTGTGTAGTATACGATTATCATATTTGAAACATATGAAAAGACACTATTACCCTGAATTTTACAAAACAGCCTTATGTTATCATTATCCGAATCGCTCAACGGGATGCTTTGTCGAATCGTATTATGAAACCCATTCCCATTTTGAAATTTGGTATTCGGCCGCTTTCCGGACTAAATTAAATGCTTTTACAATTAGTTATCAAACGGTGAAAGACAACTTATAACTATACATATTGGTTATAAAGCACTATAATTCATTCAAACAATTGAGCAACTTTAGTTTGACAATATATAACACTACAAAATGTTTAAAACACTCCAATTTAATCTAACACTATAAAACTGTTTAAAACACTACAACATACAAAACAAATAGAATAGTATATAATACCACACCATGAAAGCACTATAACACCATGCGTGATCAAACTTTAAAGACGATTTAAAATCAAATCCCCAATAAAATACCTACATGGTTTCGCTATAACTGCTTATCGCTTCCTCTTCAAACCCGCAAGCTTGGTCGAACCTTTTTTGGAATCATGAATACTCTTTGATTCTGGATTTTGCTATTTAACCTAAACAAAACAACGCATATCAATGTTATATAAACCCCTGGATTTTAAAGGAAGTAGATGATGAAGAATGTGTTTGTTTTACGCTATAACACCTGTAGGTTTTTGATGTTGATTATCTTCAAAGAATTCAAGAATTGTAGTTGACGAAGTGATCGCTGGTTTTTAGGAGAATGATGGGGGTTTTGTTGTGTAGTATACGATTATCATATTTGAAACATATGAAAAGACACTATTACCCTGAATTTTACAAAACAGCCTTATGTTATCATTATCCGAATCGCTCAACGGGATGCTTTGTCTAATCGTATTATGAAACCCCATTCCCATTTGAAATTTGGTATTCGGCCGCTTCTCGGACTAAAATTAAATGCTTTTACAATTAGTTATCAACGGTGAAAGACAATTATAACTATACATATTGGTTATAAAGCACTATAATTCATTCAAAACAATGAGCAACTTTAGAGTGACAATATATAACACTACAAAACTGTTTAAAACACTCCAATTTAATCTAACACTATAAAACTGTTTAAAACACTACAACATTACAAAACAAATAGAATAGTATTAATACCACACCATTGAAAGCACTTAACACCATGCGTGATCAACTTTTAAAGACGATTTAAATCAAATCCCAATAAAATACCTACATGGTTTCGCTATAACTGCTTATCGCTTCCTCTTCAAACCCGCAAGCTTGGTCGAACCTTTTTTGGAATCCATAGAACCTTTGATTCTGGATTTTGCTATTTAACCTAAACAAAACAACGCATATCAATGTTATATAAACCCCTGGATTTAAGGAAGTAGATGATGAAGAATGTGTTTGTTTTACCTTATAACACCGTAGGTTTTTTGATGTTGATTATCTTCAAAGAATTCGAGAATTGTAGTTGACGAAGTGATCGCTGGTTTTTAGGAGAATGATGGGGGTTTTAGTTGTGTAGTATACGGTTATCATATTTGAAACATATGAAAAGACACTATTACCCCTGAATTTTACAAAACAGCCTTATGTTATCATTATCCGAATCGCTCAACGGATGCTTTGTCGAATCGTATTATGAAACCCATTCCCATTTTGAAATTTGGTATTCGGCCGCTTCTCCGGACTAAAATTAAATGCTTTTACAATTAGTTATCAAACGGTGAAAGACAACTTATAACTATACATATTGGTTATAAAGCACTATAATTCATTCAAAACAATTGAGCAACTTTAGTTTGACAATATATAACACTACAAAACTGTTTAAAACACTCCAATTTAATCTAACACTATAAAACTGTTTAAAACACTACAACATTACAAAACAAATAGAATAGTTATAATACCACACCATTGAAAGCACTATAACACCATGCGTGATCAAACTTTAAAGACGATTTAAAATCAATCCCCAATAAAATACCTACATGGTTTCGCTATAACTGCTTATCGCTTCTCTTCAAACCCGCAAGCTTGGTCGAACCTTTTTGGAATCCATAGAATACTCTTTGATTTGGATTTTGCTATTTAACTAAACAAAACAACGCATATCAATGTTATATAAACCCTGGATTTTAAAGGAAGTAGATGATGAAGAATGTGTTTGTTTACGCTTATAACACTGTAGATTTTTTGATGTTGATTATCTTCAAAGAATTCGAGAATTGTAGTTGACGAAGTGATGCTGGTTTTTAGGAGAATGATGGGGGTTTTAGTTGTGTAGTATACGTTATCATATTTGAAACATATGAAAAGCACTATTACCCCTGAATTTTACAAAACAGCTTATGTTATCATTATCCGAATCGCTCAACGGGATGCTTTGTCAATCGTATTAGAAACCCCATTCCCATTTTGAATTTTGGTATTCGGCCGCTTTCCGGACTAAAATTAAATGCTTTTAAATTAGTTATCAAACGGTGAAAGACAACTTATAACTATACATATTGTTATAAAGCACTATAATTCATTAAAACAATTGAGCAACTTTAGTGACAATATATAACACTACAAAACTGTTTAAAACACTCCAATTTAATCTAACACTATAAAATGTTTAAAACACTACAACATTACAAAACAAATGAATGTATATAATACCACACCATTGAAAGACTATAACACCATGCGTGATCAAACTTTTAAAGACGATTTAAAATCAATCCCAATAAAATACCTACATGGTTTCGCTATAACTGCTTATCGCTTCCTCTTCAAACCCGCAAGCTTGGTCGAACCTTTTTGGAATCCATAGAAACTCTTTGATTCTGGATTTTGCTATTTAACCTAAACAAAACAACGCATATCAATGTTATATAAACCCTGGATTTTAAAGGAAGTAGATGATGAAGAATGTGTTTGTTTTACGCTTTAACACCTGTAGGTTTTTGATGTTGATTATCTTCAAAGAATTCAGAGAATTGTAGTTGACGAAGTGATCGCTGTTTTTAGAGAATGATGGGGGTTTTAGTTGTGTAGTATACGGTTATCATATTTGAAACATATGAAAAGACACTATTACCCGAATTTACAAAACAGCCTTATGTTATCATTATCCGAATCGCTCACGGGATGCTTTGTCGAATCGTATTATGAAACCCCATTCCCATTTTGAAATTTGGTATTCGCCGCTTCTCCGGACTAAAATTAAATGCTTTACAATTAGTTATCAAACGGTGAAAGACAACTTATAACTATACATATTGGTTATAAAGCACTATAATTCATTCAAAACAATTGAGCAACTTTAGTTTGACAATATATAACACTACAAAACTGTTTAAAACACTCCAATTTAATCTAACACTATAAAACTGTTAAAACACTACAACATTACAAAACAAATAAATAGTATATAATACCACACCATTGAAAGCACTATAACACCATGCGTGATCAAACTTTAAAAGACGATTTAAAATCAAATCGCCAATAAAATACCTACATGGTTTCGCTATAACTGCTTATCGCTTCCTCTTCAAACCCGCAAGCTTGGTCGAACCTTTTTTGGAATCCATAGAATACTCTTTGATTCTGGATTTTGCTATTTAACCTAAACAAAACAACGCATATCAATGTTATAAAACCCCTGGATTTTAAAGGAAGTAGATGATGAAGAATGTGTTTGTTTTACGCTATAACACCTGTAGGTTTTTTGATGTTGATTATCTTCAAAGAATTCAGAGAATTGTAGTTGACGAAGTGATCGCTGGTTTTTAGGAGAATGATGGGGGTTTTAGTTGTGTAGTATACGTTATCATATTTGAAACATATGAAAAACACTATTACCCCTGAATTTTACAAAACAGCCTTATGTTATCATTATCCGAATCGCCAACGGGATGCTTTGTCTAATCGTATTATGAAACCCCATTCCCATTTGAAATTGGTATTCGGCCGCTTCTCCGGACTAAAATTAAATGCTTTTACAATTAGTTATCAAACGGTGAAAGACAACTTATAACTATACATATTGGTTATAAAGCACTATAATTCATTCAAAACAATTGAGCAACTTTAGATGACAATATATAACACTACAAAACTGTTTAAAACACTCCAATTTAATCTAACACTATAAAACTGTTTAAAACACTACAACATACAAAACAAATAGAATAGTATATAATACCACACCATTGAAAGCACTATAACACCATGCGTGATCAAACTTTTAAGACGATTTAAAATCAAATCCCAATAAAATACCTACATGGTTTCGCTATAACTGCTTATCGCTTCCTCTTCAAACCCGCAAGCTTGGTCGAACCTTTTTTGGAATCCATAGAATACTCTTTGATTCTGGATTTTGCTATTTAACCTAAACAAAACAACGCATATCAATGTTATATAAACCCTGATTTTAAAGGAAGTAGATGATGAAGAATGTGTTTGTTTACGCTTATAACACCTGTAGGTTTTTTGATGTTGATTATCTTCAAAGAATTCAGAATTGTAGTTGAGAAGTGATCGCTGGTTTTTAGGAGAATGATGGGGGGTTTTAGTTGTGTAGTATACGGTTATCATATTTGAAACATATGAAAAACACTATTACCCCTGAATTTTACAAAACAGCCTTATGTTATCATTATCCGAATCGCTCAACGGGATGCTTTGTCGAATCGTATTATGAAACCCATTCCCATTTTGAAATTTGGTATTCGGCCGCTTCTCCGGACTAAAATTAAATGCTTTTACAATTAGTTATCAAACGGTGAAAGACAACTTATAACTATACATATTGTTATAAAGCACTATAATCATTCAAAACAATTGAGCAACTTTAGTTTGACAATATATAACACTACAAAACTGTTTAAAACACTCCAATTTAATCTAACACTATAAAACTGTTTAAAACACTACAACATTACAAAACAAATAAAATAGTATATAATACACACATTGAAAGCACTATAACACCATGCGTGATCAAACTTTAAAGATGATTTAAAATCAAATCCCAATAAAATACCTACATGGTTCGCTATAACTGCTTATCGCTTCCTCTTCAAACCCGCAAGCTTGGTCGAAACCTTTTTGGAATCCATAGAATACTCTTTGATTCTGGATTTTGCTATTTAACCTAAACAAAACAACGCTATCAATGTTATATAAACCTTGGATTTTAAAGGAAGTAGATGATGAAGAATGTGTTTGTTACGCTTATAACACCTGTAGGTTTTTTGATGTTGATTATCTTCAAAGAATTCAGAGAATTGTAGTTGACGAAGTGATCGCTGTTTTTAGAGAAGATGGGGGGTTTTAGTTGTGTAGTATACGGTTATCATATTTGAAACATATGAAAACACACTATTACCCTGAATTTTACAAAACAGCCTTATGTTATCATTATCCGAATCGCTCAACGGGATGCTTTGTCAATCGTATTATGAAACCCCATTCCCATTTGAATTTGGTATTCGGCGCTTCTCCGGACTAAAATTAAATGCTTTTACAATTAGTTATCAAACGGTGAAAGACAACTTATAACTATACATATTGGTTATAAAGCACTATAATTCATCAAAACAATTGAGCAACTTTAGATGACAATATATAACACTACAAAACTGTTTAAAACACTCCAATTTATCTAACACATATAAAATTTTTAAAACACTACAACATTACAAAACAATAGAATAGTTATATAATACCACACCATTGAAAGACTATAACACCATGCGTGATCAACTTTTAAAGACGATTTAAAATCAAATCCCCAATAAATACTACATGTTTCGCTATAACTGCTTATCGCTTCCTCTTCAAACCCGCAAGCTTGTCGAACCTTTTTGAATCCAACACTCTTTGATTCTGGATTTTGCTATTTAACCTAAACAAAAAACGCATATCAATGTTAATAAACCCTGGATTTTAAAGGAAGTAGATGATAAGAAGTGTTTGTTTACGCTTTAACACCTGTAGGTTTTTTGATGTTGATTATCTTCAAAGAATTCGAGAATTGTAGTTGACAAGTGATCGCTGGTTTTTAGGAGAATGATGGGGGTTTTAGTTGTGTAGATAGGTTATCATATTTGAAACATATAAAAGCATATTACCCCTGAATTTTAAAAACAGCCTTATGTTATCATTATCCGAATCGCTCAACGGGTGCTTTGTCGAATCTATTATGAAACCCCATTCCCATTTTGAAATTTGTATTGGCGTTCTCGGACTAAAATTAAATGCTTTTACAATTAGTTATCAAACGGTGAAAGACAACTTATAACTATACTTTGGTTATAAAATTAAATTTAAAAAATTAGCAACTTTATTGACAATATATAACACTACAAATGTTTAAAACACTCAATTTATCAAACATAAACTTTATTAAAATAAACATACAAAACAAATAAATCAATTAATACCACACCATTGAAACACTAAACACCATCGATCAAATTTAAAAACATTAAAATAAAGCCAATAAAATACTACATGTTCGTTAATCTTATCCCCCTTAAACCAAGTTGTAACCTTTTTTGAATCCATAGAATACTCTTTTTTTGGATTTTGATTTCCTAACAAAAACATTAATTAAAAAACCCCTGATTTTAAAAAAGATAAGAAGTGTTGTTTTTGCTTATAACACCTGTAGGTTTTTTGATGTTGATTATCTTCAAAGAATTCAGAGAATTGTAGTTGACGAAGTGATCGCTGGTTTTTAGGAGAATGATGGGGGTTTTAGTTGTGTAGTATACGGTTATCATATTTGAAACATATGAAAAGACACTATTACCCCTGAATTTTACAAAACAGCCTTATGTTATCATTATCCGAATCGCTCAACGGGATGCTTTGTCAATCGTATTATGAAACCCCATTCCCATTTTGAAATTTGGTATTCGGCCGCTTCTCCGGACTAAAATTAAATGTTTTACAATTAGTTATCAAACGGTGAAAGACAACTTATAACTATACATATTGGTTATAAAGCACTATAATTCATTCAAAACAATTGAGCAACTTTAGTTTGACAATATATAACACTACAAAACTGTTTAAAACACTCCAATTTAATCTAACACTATAAAACTGTTTAAAACACTACAACATTACAAAACAAATAGAATAGTATATATACCACACCATTGAAAGCACTATAACACCATGCGTGATCAAACTTTTAAAGACGATTTAAAATCAAATCCCCAATAAAATACCTACATGGTTTCGCTATAACTGCTTATCGCTTCCTCTTCAAACCCGCAAGCTTGGTCGAACCTTTTTTGGAATCCATAGAATACTCTTTGATTCTGGATTTTGCTATTTAACCTAAACAAAACAACGCATATCAATGTTATAAAACCCCTGATTTTAAAGGAAGTAGATGATGAAGAATGTGTTTGTTTACGCTTATAACACCTGTAGGTTTTTTGATGTTGATTATCTTCAAAGAATTCGGAGAATTGTAGTTGACGAAGTGATCGCTGGTTTTTAGGAGAATGATGGGGGTTTTAGTTGTGTAGTATACGGTTATCATATTTGAAACATATGAAAAGACACTATTACCCCTGAATTTTACAAAACAGCCTTATGTTATCATTATCCGAATCGCTCAACGGGATGCTTTGTCGAATCGTATTATGAAACCCCATTCCCATTTTGAAATTTGGTATTCGGCCGCTTCTCCGGACTAAAATTAAATGCTTTTACAATTAGTTATCAAACGGTGAAAGACAACTTATAACTATACATATTGGTTATAAAGCACTATAATTCATTCAAAACAATTGAGCAACTTTAGTTTGACAATATATAACACTACAAAACTGTTTAAAACACTCCAATTTAATCTAACACTATAAAACTGTTTAAAACACTACAACATTACAAAACAAATAGAATAGTATATAATACCACACCATTGAAAGCACTATAACACCATGCGTGATCAAACTTTTAAAGACGATTTAAAATCAAATCCCCAATAAAATACCTACATGGTTTCGCTATAACTGCTTATCGCTTCCTCTTCAAACCCGCAAGCTTGGTCGAACCTTTTTTGGAATCCATAGAATACTCTTTGATTCTGGATTTTGCTATTTAACCTAAACAAAACAACGCATATCAATGTTATAAAACCCCTGGATTTTAAAGGAAGTAGATGATGAAGAATGTGTTTGTTTACGCTTATAACACCTGTAGGTTTTTTGATGTTGATTATCTTCAAAGAATTCGGAGAATTGTAGTTGACGAAGTGATCGCTGGTTTTTAGGAGAATGATGGGGGGTTTAGTTGTGTAGTATACGGTTATCATATTTGAAACATATGAAAAGACACTATTACCCTGAATTTTACAAAACAGCCTTATGTTATCATTATCCGAATCGCTCAACGGGATGCTTTGTCGAATCGTATTATGAAACCCCATTCCCATTTTGAAATTTGGTATTCGGCCGCTTCTCCGGACTAAAATTAAATGCTTTTACAATTAGTTATCAAACGGTGAAAGACAACTTATAACTATACATATTGGTTATAAAGCACTATAATTCATTCAAAACAATTGAGCAACTTTAGTTTGACAATATATAACACTACAAAACTGTTTAAAACACTCCAATTTAATCTAACACTATAAAACTGTTTAAAACACTACAACATTACAAAACAAATAGAATAGTATATAATACCACACCATTGAAAGCACTATAACACCATGCGTGATCAAACTTTTAAAGACGATTTAAAATCAAATCCCCAATAAAATACCTACATGGTTTCGCTATAACTGCTTATCGCTTCCTCTTCAAACCCGCAAGCTTGGTCGAACCTTTTTTGGAATCCATAGAATACTCTTTGATTCTGGATTTTGCTATTTAACCTAAACAAAACAACGCATATCAATGTTATATAAACCCCTGGATTTTAAAGGAAGTAGATGATGAAGAATGTGTTTGTATTACGCTTATAACACCTGTAGGTTTTTTGATGTTGATTATCTTCAAAGAATTCGGAGAATTGTAGTTGACGAAGTGATCGCTGGTTTTTAGGAGAATGATGGGGGGTTTTAGTTGTGTAGTATACGGTTATCATATTTGAAACATATGAAAAACACTATTACCCTGAATTTTACAAAACAGCCTTATGTTATCATTATCCGAATCGCTCAACGGGATGCTTTGTCGAATCGTATTATGAAACCCCATTCCCATTTTGAAATTTGGTATTCGGCCGCTTCTCCGGACTAAAATTAAATGCTTTTACAATTAGTTATCAAACGGTGAAAGACAACTTATAACTATACATATTGGTTATAAAGCACTATAATTCATTCAAAACAATTGAGCAACTTTAGTTTGACAATATATAACACTACAAAACTGTTTAAAACACTCCAATTTAATCTAACACTATAAAACTGTTTAAAACACTACAACATTACAAAACAAATAGAATAGTATATAATACCACACCATTGAAAGCACTATAACACCATGCGTGATCAAACTTTTAAAGACGATTTAAAATCAAATCCCCAATAAAATACATACATGGTTTCGCTATAACTGCTTATCGCTTCCTCTTCAAACCCGCAAGCTTGGTCGAACCTTTTTTGGAATCCATAGAACACTCTTTGATTCTGGATTTTGCTATTTAACCTAAACAAAACAACGCATATCAATGTTATATAAACCCCTGGATTTTAAAGGAAGTAGATGATGAAGAATGTGTTTGTATTACGCTTATAACACCTGTAGGTTTTTTGATGTTGATTATCTTCAAAGAATTCGGAGAATTGTAGTTGACGAAGTGATCGCTGGTTTTTAGGAGAATGATGGGGGGTTTTAGTTGTGTAGATACGGTTATCATATTTGAAACATATGAAAAGACACTATTACCCCTGAATTTTACAAAACAGCCTTATGTTATCATTATCCGAATCGCTCAACGGGTGCTTTGTCGAATCGTATTATGAAACCCCATTCCCATTTTGAAATTTGGTATTCGGCGCTTCTCTGGACTAAAATTAAATGCTTTTACAATTAGTTATCAAACGGTGAAAGACAACTTATAACTATACATATTGGTTATGAAGCACTATAATTCATTCAAAACAATTGAGCAACTTTAGTTTGACAATATATAACACTACAAAACTGTTTAAAACACTCAATTTAATCTAACACTATAAAACTGTTTAAAACACTACAACATTACAAAACAAATAGAATAGTATATAATACCACACCATTGAAAGCACTATAACACCATGCGTGATCAAACTTTTAAAGACGATTTAAAATCAAATCCCCAATAAAATACATACATGGTTTCGCTATAACTGCTTATCGCTTCCTCTTCAAACCCGCAAGCTTGGTCGAACCTTTTTGGAATCCATAGAAACTCTTTGATTCTGGATTTTGCTATTTAACCTAAACAAAACAACGCATATCAATGTTATATAAACCCATGGATTTTAAAGGAAGTAGATGATGAAGAATGTGTTTGTATTACGCTTATAACACCTGTAGGTTTTTTGATGTTGATTATCTTCAAAGAATTCGGAGAATTGTAGTTGACGAAGTGATCGCTGGTTTTTAGGAGAATGATGGGGGGTTTTAGTTGTGTAGATACGGTTATCATATTTGAAACATATGAAAAGACACTATATACCCCTGAATTTTACAAAACAGCCTTATGTTATCATTATCCGAATCGCTCAACGGGTGCTTTGTCGAATGTATTATGAAACCCCATTCCCATTTTGAAATTTGGTATTCGGCCGCTTCTCCGGACTAAAATTAAATGCTTTTACAATTAGTTATCAAACGGTGAAAGCAACTTATAACTATACATATTGGTTATAAGCACTATAATTCATTCAAAACAATTGAGCAACTTTAGTTTGACAATATATAACACTACAAAACTGTTTGAAAACACTCAATTTAATCTAACACTATAAAACTGTTTAAAACACTACAACATTACAAAACAAATAGAATAGTATATAATACCACACCATTGAAAGCACTATAACACCATGCGTGATCAAACTTTTAAAGACGATTTAAAATCAAATCCCAATAAAATACATACATGGTTTTCGCTATAACTGCTTATCGCTTCCTCTTCAAACCCGCAAGCTTGGTCGAACCTTTTTGGAATCCATAGAACACTCTTTGATTCTGGATTTTGCTATTTAACCTAAACAAAACAACGCATATCAATGTTATATAAACCCCTGGATTTTAAAGGAAGTAGATGATGAAGAATGTGTTTGTATTACGCTTATAACACCTGTAGGTTTTTTGATGTTGATTATCTTCAAAGAATTCGGAGAATTGTAGTTGACGAAGTGATCGCTGGTTTTTAGGAGAATGATGGGGGGTTTTAGTTGTGTAGTATACGATTATCATATTTGAAACATATGAAAAGACACTATTACCCCTGAATTTTACAAAACAGCCTTATGTTATCATTATCCGAATCGCTCAACGGGATGCTTTGTCGAATTGTATTATGAAACCCCATTCCCATTTTGAAATTTGGTATTCGGCCGCTTCTCCGGACTAAAATTAAATGCTTTTACAATTAGTTATCAAACGGTGAAAGACAACTTATAACTATACATATTGGTTATAAAGCACTATAATTCATTCAAAACAATTGAGCAACTTTAGTTTGACAATATATAACACTACAAAACTGTTTGAAACACTCCAATTTAATCTAACACTATAAAACTGTTTAAAACACTACAACATTACAAAACAAATAGAATAGTATATAATACCACACCATTGAAAGCACTATAACACCATGCGTGATCAAACTTTTAAAGACGATTTAAAATCAAATCCCCAATAAAATACCTACATGGTTTCGCTATAACTGCTTATCGCTTCCTCTTCAAACCCGCAAGCTTGGTCGAACCTTTTTTGGAATCCATAGAACACTCTTTGATTCTGGATTTTGCTATTTAACCTAAACAAAACAACGCATATCAATGTTATATAAACCCCTGGATTTTAAAGGAAGTAGATGATGAAGAATGTGTTTGTATTACGCTTATAACACCTGTAGGTTTTTTGATGTTGATTATCTTCAAAGAATTCGGAGAATTGTAGTTGACGAAGTGATCGCTGGTTTTTAGGAGAATGATGGGGGGTTTTAGTTGTGTAGTATACGTTATCATATTGAAACATATAAAGACACTATTACCCCTGAATTTTACAAAACAGCCTTATGTTATCATTATCCGAATCTCAACGGATGCTTTTGTCGAATTGTATTATGAAACCCCATTCCCATTTTGAAATTTGGTATTCGCCGCTTCTCCCGGACTAAAATTAAATGCTTTTACAATTAGTTTATCAAACGGTGAAAGACAACTTATAACTATACATATTGGTTATAAGCACTATAATTCATTCAAAACAATTGAGCAACTTTAGTTTGACAATATTACACTACAAAATGTTTGAAACACTCCAATTTAATCTAACATATAAAACTGTTTAAAACACTACAACATTACAAAACAATAGAATAGTTATAATACCCACCATTGAAAGCACTATAACACCATGCTGATCAACTTTTAAAGACATTTAAAATCAAATCCCAATAAATACCTACTGGTTTCGCTATAACTGCTTATCGCTTCCTCTTCAAACCCGCAAGCTTGTCGAACCTTTTTGGAATCCATAAACACTCTTGATTCTGGATTTTGCTATTTAACCTAAACAAAACACGCATATCAATGTTATAATAAACCCTGGATTTTAAAGGAAGTAGATGATGAAGAATGTGTTTGTATTACGCTTATAACACCTGTAGGTTTTTTATGTTGATTATCTTCAAAGAATTCGGAGAATTGTAGTTGACGAAGTGATCGCTGGTTTTTAGGAGAATGATGGGGGGTTTTAGTTGTGTAGATACGATTATCATATTACGAAACATTGAAATTTTACATATTACAGCCTAATCTAATTAAAAACATTTACTGTTATCATTATTCGAATCTACCATAAATCTATTATCAATGTATTTAAAACCTTCTACATTCTCACATTTAGAAACTTTGTACACTTCTTCCCTTATCAGTATATATAATATATGCTTGTTATTAGTATCGAACCTGTGTATGTGAAAGACACTATAACTACTGTTAAAAGCTATTTTCATTGCACAGTTCAAATGGTCAATTCCTCTCGAATACCTAACCACTGTAACGTACATACAACTCATATTAATTCTGCCAACATATTAACGTTCAAAATCATTCCATTACTTGAATTGCCCATTAGTATCATTCTGCATTCACTCATTTGCATATCCCAATATGAATCCAAATTCCCAAGTATGTTCCGCTGCACGTCTCCAGAATATCCAACAAAATAACCAACACTCTCCTCGAGTTGAGCATAGATGATTCATACCCAACTTTTACAAACGCAATTAATCAAACTTCCATTGGGAATTGTAAATATTCCATATTATAGATTAATCCCGGGTCAATACCCATATTATAGATTATATCCCGGGTCAAATGACAGCTGATGTCTATATGTTTGTGTCACTCCTATGTCAATAACCAGTTTAATGTGTCCATCAAAACCTTACGCACTGATAATGTGTAAGAGTATTTGTTCACTAAATTCTCAACTTATTTGACAACACATGGCATTATTCATACGAGTCCTCATGAGTGCACACACTATTTAAGGTCAACCAAATTTCCCTCCAAACAGAAAAATCAAAATTTAAAATTCTTTATTATTTATAGTAAATATTGTATATTTATTTCTCCAATACTTTCGTAGCTGTCAGTCATTTATTCCTACTATGTCCTCTGTATATATTTATCGTTTTGTATCAATGATATAATTGTATTGGTTTAACAATTAATATGGTATCAGCCAGGATATCATAGAAGACTATGACCACTTTTTTTCAATCAGTTTATCGCCACCAGCAACTTGTTTTTTTCCGGCCTCTTCCATGTTTCGAACAGACACCATATGCCTACCGAAAGCTCCACCCATTCATCCACAGTTTCATCTTTGGCTCTCAATCCTCAATCATCTCTCAGTCTGGTTATCATCCCCACCTCTCTCAAACTCACTGCCACCAACTACTTAAGTTGGAAAACTCAGATTGAAGCCCCACTACACGGGTTGGATCTCTACAAGTATATTGATGGATCTTATCCCGCCCCAAAATCATCGGTTGATGCTGCTGGAAAAGCCACCCCACATGCTTATTACAAAGCTTGGTTCCGTAAAGACCAACTTCTGTTTGGTGCTTTTGTCGGAAGCATATTTCCAACTATCGTCCCATTAATCATAAATGCCAAATCATCCCTTGACGCATGGTCGATCCTTTCATCTACTTATGCCTCCACTTCCCGAGGTCATATTAAACAACTCACCACCGCCTCATAAGTCTTCCAAGAAACCCGATCAATCAGTCATCGATTACATGCAATCGGTTAAAGCTATTGTGGATGAACTTTGCATTCTCCATAAGAACATGGACCCAGAAGATGTTACCGCCATAATCTTAAATGGCTTGGATGCTACGTCCTATAAACTAGTCATTGACTTCGACCATGAAATCTCCATCAACCCGCAACCGCCTTTACACCGCTAAGTGCTAAGTGCTTGTACCATCATGTCCCTCATCAACGTGGGTGACGATGTCCTTACTACTTACAAATTACTCTTAAACCGTATGTCATAATGTGTACCCTAAAAAAACTGCCTTCCCACTCGTACCCAAAAAATGGTGGGTTGTGTATGTGTATGTCCATGATTTCAAGTAAATAACCAAAAAAGATACAATGAATGACCAGGAAAGTAGGAACATAACTCAAGAAAAGTGACATCTACCCCTCTATCCCCCACCCCCACAACAAAGTCATGTTCATGTCAGATATTGGCTTTGCATCTATTAAAGGCGCCCTCAGCCCCTCACCTCGCATGAGCATTAGAGAAGGTGCTCTCCTTTGACTTCATAGACAAGGAATACTTCTCTCAACGAAAGTATGTACTTTACTAAAACATGCCCTACGGGACATTACATTATTTGGGCCCAACTTTAAGGTCACATTCTAACCTGATTGTTTCTTTGGACGTAAAATAAGTTAGTCATCCAAACAGTAGTCAGACAAATTTTAGTTACCCATGCATAGAAATATAAGGTAATTGATAATAGCTTACTCGGCTTCACAGAAATAGCTGAAATAAGAGGACCATATACTCCTCGTGATGGTATAGTGGTTGTTCCCTTTCCAGCCCAATTGAGTCGGATAAACAAAGTACTGCTAACATTAACAGTATAAGTTTTCACAATTTTTTTCCCAACCCCACCTGCTTCGTCACTGATGTCAAAATCTTTCGCCACTTGTTCATCCTAACACATTGCCAACAATTTATAAAATTAAGCTTCAAAAAGAAAGAACTAAAGTTAGTCATACATCACAATATAAGGAAAAACCATTTTGACCACTTAGGAACTTACCCAACCTGCTCATCTTGCCACCTCTAGTTATTTGTCACTATAGCAGGTATATCCAGTTCAAAAACAAGTAGGTGATATTTATTTATGAAAACTCACCTGAATGTAGATATCAAATACACGCCTCCCAAGGCTGCTATATGTTCCATCATCCGTAAAAATGATATCAGCAAAGTGAAGGCTTACATTGTAGCTTCCATTTACCAAACAAAAACCATAATATGTCAAAGATAAAGACGAGACTCGTGCACTCATGTACAATTCAGGGTTGTTCATCAGGAGTCTAGAAGTATTTTTCAGAGTATAATTATCAACGCTGGCATCGTTACCCAAAAATTGACCAGTGTTACTAAATCCCGATTGATTTTCAGTAGAAGTGAAAAATGAAGCACCAGCATCGTCCAAGTCACTTTCATAAGAATCATTTCCGACGTTCAATCCATTCCCACCACAATCGATATACAAGGAAGACCAATCTAATCCAAAAAGTACTATATATCATAAAATCAAAATTCATCATACATATGGGAACGTAATATGTAAATTAATATTACTTGTTTGACAACCACTGCTCCCCAAGCATGAGACCTTGTGACTGGTAAATATTACAAAGATATAAAAGGGAGTAAGTCACATAGAAATGCACGTTACTGAATCTTTAGGTCGATCAAGAAACTTACGAGATGGTATCATCCGAAAATGAAGCAAACAAGTTTCTGCAATAAAATAATAGAAACCTCAAGACTTAGCTTGTTTATTGAGAAACACTTTGTGAAAGATGAGATTGGTCTTACGTCTTCCGCACATGACAGCCGGAAATGGGAGGGTTATTATATGTAAAATTGTTGTACGACAAATCACTGCAAGAAAATTCGCGACATTAGTCGTTAGTAAATTCTACAACCAAACAAGGGGACATGTCACAACTTCAATTTTTACATTCGTGATACATAGATAAATGCAAACATCAAAAGAACCAAGTCTGGCTTGTTTTACATCATATAAACTTACATTTCTTTTCCAATACTGAGCATCCAATCAGGCACACTTCCAGATAGCAAGTTTCCAGTAAGATAACTAAAAATTAAAATATATTTCAGTAACAATTATGTTGGATAGCAGTACATTGTAACGAGAAGCATGTGAGATAGCTATACATTTACTTACATATAGTTTGTGTCTTGTAGTTCAGAGAAACTTTTAGGGATGGATCCGTTAAGCTTGTTAAAGCTGAAGTCTCTGAAGAGTAACAGAAACAATTTAATACCATGATTCTTGAAATCCAAAAGTGTGGTCCTCTCATACTTGGGAGGGTTGGGAATGTGGGGTGTGCGTGAAAAAGACCAAACTTCAAATCAGGAAGTAGTTTCACTTATTTTAAGCCGAATTCTAAAACTTTGAATTTTGGCAGAACCTTGTCCTTTCTTAAATGAAGGGCCATTTTGAACCTTAAAGGTTATCAACTGTAGAACATCTTAAATTTTACCAAAGCACTACTTTGTTAGAGAATATTAAACATCAGATAGTTTCCAGAACAACAATTGTGTTTGGAAGTTGTTACAAGAAAATCATACTGTACGGTTTGCATATGGCCTACGATTTTAATACTTTTTAACCATTCCAAAAGGAAGTAAAACCAATCATCAGGTAAAGATTTACAACCGAAGAGATACGTTTGTGTGTTTTTATCAATGCAAAGAAATTCCATGTATAGGTAAATAAGTTGAGGAATGAGGAAAAGGTCCATATTACTAACAAGACTTCCAGACTTGCGGCAAGATATTGTGGTAACTGGCCAACTAAATTGCAGCTCCTCAAAAACCTGGCAAGATTAAGTTCAGATACATTAATCCAAAAAACAAATGGTAACACTTGATAGGGACCGATTCGAGATGGTCAATCTCCCAAGATATATAACCCTTAGAGGGGGTAAAGCTCCAAGAAATTTAGAGACGAAAGACGGGTTTTCTATAATTTTTCTTCTTACTAAAATCAAATATGACAACCCATTAAATAGGCTTACAAACACAATGCGGAAATAGGAAACATGATATGCAGAGATATAGGATAATCATGGAGTATCCACTCTTACCACTATCAAGACTAACTACCCACTACTTAAACAAAACAATTAAATTAAACTTATAAAACTAAAGATGTTTAACGTGTGCATGGCCGACTTTAAGGATCATGTTGATAGGTTCGTAACAATACCCACCCCTTCAAATCGTCCTTGTCCTCAAGGACGGAAAGATTTCTCCGTGGTGGTCACCATTCGATTCTCCAAATGGCATTAGGTGCAGTCGCGACAGTGCGCCACGGTGGCCGCCATTCGCGTCTCGCCGTGTTATATGGGATTGGCGTCGCGGCAGCAAGGGTTGGCTTCATGGAAGAAAATGATGTTGTTTTTGTTGATGCCAAAACCGTGTAAGAAGCCGTGAGGGAAAACATAGTTTGCATTTTTTTAGAGCCCGTGTAGGGCATAAAATCTGCAAATGCAACAAAAGTTGGATGTGATGGTGGCGAGGTGCTTTTCTTTGTTATGGAAACCGAGTTAACACCCTTTAGTAGGGGTTTGCTCGCGATCTTTGATCTACCTGTTTTTAGAATGGGAACGATGGGTTTGGCGCTAGTGTAGGTGTTGGGACTAGGACGGTTATTAGCGTCGGTATTGGGTCTATTGTGGATTGTGGAGATGGCGGGAGTGGTGGTATAGTTTTTCCGGTCAAGGAAAGTCGTTGGGTTTCAATTTGGGCGGTAATTTTAGCGATGTCGGCTTTGAGTTGTGCTTTTTGATGGATGGAGAGGGCGGCAAACCGAAGGCGTAAATTGTCGGCGATTTGGTCGGAGTTGACTGTGACAAAATTCAAGAGTTGTTGGGACTTAGCTAACATCTCATCGAGTGACGACATGTCCGTGTGGGAAGGAGAGAACAAGAATGAAAGCACCAAATGATAGGGACCGATTCGAGATGGTCAATCTCCCAAGATAGATAACCCTTAGAGGGGGTCAAGCTCCAAGAAATTTAGAGACGAAAGACGAGTTTTCTATAATTTTTCTTCTTACTAAAATCAAATTGACAACCCATTAAATAGGCTTACAAACACAATGCGGAAATAGGAAACGTGATATGCAGAGATATAGGATAATCATGGAGTATCCACTCTTACCACTATCAAGACTAACTACCCACTACTTAAACAAAACAATGAAATTAAACTTATAAAACTAAAGATGTTTAACGTGTGCATGGCCGACTTTACGGATCATGTTGATAGGTTCGTAACAATACCCACCCCTTCAAATCGTCCTTGTCCTCAAGGACGGAAAGATTTCTCCGTGGTGGTCACCATTCGATTCTCCCAATGGCATTAGGTGCAGTCGAAACAGTGCGCCACGGTGGCCGCCATTCGCGTCTCGCCGTGTTATATGGGATTGGTCGCGGCAGCAAGGGTGGCTTATGGAAGAAAATGATGTTGTTTTTGTTGATGCCAAAACCGTGTAAGAAGCGTGAGGGAAAACATAGGTTGCATTTTTTAGAGCCCGTGTAGGGCATAAAATCTGCAAATGCAACAAAAGTTGGATGTGATGGTGGCGAGGTGCTTTTCTTTGTTATGGAAACCGAGTTAACACCCTTTAGTAGGGGTTTGCTCGCGATCTTTGATCTACCTGTTTTTGAATGGGAACGATGGGTTTGGCGCTAGTGTAGGTGTTGGGACTAGGACGGTTATTGGCGTCGGTATTGGGCTATTGTGGATTGTGGAGATGGCGGGAGTGGTGGTTAGTTTTTCCGGTCAAGGAAAGTCGTTGGGTTTCAATTTGGGCGGTAATTTTAGCGATGTCGGCTTTGAGTTGTGCTTTTGATCATGGAGAGGGCGGCAAACCGAAGGCGTAAATTGCGGCGATTTGGTCGATTGACTGTGACAAAATTCAAGAGTTGTTGGGACTTAGCTAACATCTCATCGAGTGACGACATGTCCGTGTGGAAGGAGAGAACAAGAATGAAAGCACCAAATGATAGGGACCGATTCGAGATGGTCAATCTCCCAAGATAGATAACCCTTAGAGGGGGTCAAGCTCCAAGAAATTTAGAACGAAAGACGGTTTTCTATAATTTTTCTTCTTACTAAAATCAAATATGACAACCATTAAATAGGCTTACAAACACAATGCGGAAATAGGAAACGTGATATGCAGAGATATTGGATAATCATGGAGTATCCACCTTACCACTATCAAGACTAACACCCACTAGTTAAACAAAACAATTAAATTAACTTATAAAACAAAGATGTTTAACGTGTGCATGGCCACTTTACGGATCATGTTGATAGGTTCTAACAATACCCACCCCTTCAAATCGTCCTTGTCCTCAAGGACGGAAAGATTTCTCCGTGTGGTCACCATTCGATTCTCCCAATGCATTAGGTCAGTCGCAACAGTGCGCCACGGTGGCCGCCATTCGCGTCTCGCCGTGTTATATGGGATTGGCGTCGCGGCAGCAAGGGTTGGCTTCATGGAAGAAAATGAAGTTGTTTTTGTTAATGCCAAAACCGTGTAAGAAGCCGTGAGGGAAAACATAGTTGCATTTTTTAGAGCCGTGTAGGCATAAAATCTGCAAATGCAACAAAAGTTGATGTGATGGTGGCGAGGTGCTTTTCTTTGTTATGGAAACAGTTAAACCCTTTAGTAGGGTTTGCTCGCGATCTTTGATCTACCTGTTTTTGGAATGGGAAGATGGGTTTGCGCTAGTGTAGGTGTTGGGACTGGACGGTTATTGGTTCGGTATTGGGCTTTGTGATTTGGAGATGGCGGGAGTGGTGGTGTAGTTTTTCCGGTCAGGAAAGTCGTTGGGTTTCAATTTGGGGGTAATTTTAGCGATGTCGGCTTGAGTTGTGCTTTTGATGGATGGAGAGGGCGGCAAACCGAAGGCGTAAATTGGCGGCGATTTGGTCGGGTTGACTGTGACAAAATTCAAGAGTTGTTGGGACTTAGCTAACATCTCATCGAGTGACGACATGTCCGTGTGGGAAGGAGAGAACAAGAATGAAAGCACCAAATGATAGGGACGATTCGAGATGGTCAATCTCCCAAGATAGATAACCTTAGAGGGGTCAAGCTCCAAGAAATTTGAGACGAAAGACGCGTTTTCTATAATTTTTCTTCTTACTAAAATCAAATATGACAACCCATTAAATAGGCTTACAAACACAATGCGGAAATAGGAAACGTGATATGCAGAGATATTGGATAATCATGGAGTATCCACCTTACCACTAACTACCCACTACTTAAACAAAACAATGAAATTAAACTTATAAAACTAAAGATGTTTAACGTGTGCATGGCCGACTTTACGGATCATGTTGATAGGTTCGTAACAATACCCACCCCTTCAAATCGTCCTTGTCCTCAAGGACGGAAAGATTTCTCCGTGGTGGTCACCATTCGATTCTCCCAATGGCATTAGGTGCAGTCGAAACAGTGCGCCACGGTGGCCGCCATTCGCGTCTCGCCGTGTTATATGGGATTGGCGTCGCGGCAGCAAGGGTTGGCTTCATGGAAGAAAATGATGTTGTTTTTGTTGATGCCAAAACCGTGTAAGAAGCTGTGAGGGAAAACATAGGTTGCATTTTTTTAGAGCCCGTGTAGGGCATAAAATCTGCAAATGCAACAAAAGTTGGATGTGATGGTGGCGAGGTGCTTTTCTTTGTTATGGAAACCGAGTTAACACCCTTTAGTAGGGGTTTGCTCGCGATCTTTGATCTACCTGTTTTTGGAATGGGAACGATGGGTTTGGCGCTAGTGTAGGTGTTGGGACTAGGACGGTTATTGGCGTCGGTATTTGGGCTATTGTGGATTGTGGAGATGGCGGGAGTGGTGGTGTAGTTTTTTCCGGTCAAGGAAAGTCGTTGGGTTTCAATTTGGGCGGTAATTTTAGCGATGTCGGCTTTGAGTTGTGCTTTTTGATCCATGGAGAGGGCGGCAAACCGAAGGCGTAAATTGGCGGCGATTTGGTCAGCATTGACTGTGACAAAATTCAAGAGTTGTTGGGACTTAGCTAACATCTCATCGAGTGACGACATGTCCGTGTGGGAAGGAGAGAACAAGAATGAAAGCACCAAATGATAGGGACCGATTCGAGATGGTCAATCTCCCAAGATAGATAACCCTTAGAGGGGTCAAGCTCCAAGAAATTTAGAGACGAAAGACGAGTTTTCTATAATTTTTCTTCTTACTAAAATCAAATATGACAACCCATTAAATAGGCTTACAAACACAATGCGGAAATAGGAAACGTGATATGCAGAGATATAGGATAATCATGGAGTATCCACTCTTACCACTATCAAGACTAACTACCCACTACTTAAACAAAACAATTAAATTGAACTTATAAAACCAAAGATGTTTAACGTGTGCATGGCCAACTTTACGGATCATGTTGATAGGTTCATAACAATACCCACCCCTTCAAATCGTCCTTGTCCTCAAGGACGGAAAGATTTCTCCGTGGTGGTCACCATTCGATTCTCCCAATGGCATTAGGTGCAGTCGCAACAGTGCGCCACGGTGGCCGCCATTCGCGTCTCGCCGTGTTATATGGGATTGGCGTCGCTGGCAGCAAGGGTTGGCTTCATGGAAGAAAATGATGTTGTTTTTGTTAATGCCAAAACCGTGTAAGAAGCCGTGAGGGAAAACATAGGTTGCATTGTTTTAGAGCCTGTGTAGGGCATAAAATCTGCAAATGCAACAAAAGTTAGATGTGATGGTGGCGAGGTGCTTTTCTTTGTTATGGAAACCAGTTAACACCCTTTAGTAGGGGTTTGCTCGCGATCTTTGATCTACCTGTTTTTGGAATGGGAACGATGGGTTTAGCGCTAGTGTAGGTGTTGGGACTAGGACGGTTATTGGCTTCGGTATTGGGTCTTTTGTGAATTTGGAGATGGCGGGAGTGGTGGTGTAGTTTTTCCGGTCAAGGAAAGTCGTTGGGTTTCAATTTGGGCGGTAATTTTAGCGATGTCGGCTTTGAGTTGTGCTTTTTGATGGATGGAGAGGGCGGCAAACCGAAGGCGTAAATTGGCGGCGATTTGGTCGGCGTTGACTGTGACAAAATTCAAGAGTTGTTGGGACTTAGCTAACATCTCATCGAGTGACGACATGTCCGTGTGGGAAGGAGAGAACAAGAATGAAAGCACCAAATGATAGGGACGGATTCGAGATGGTCAATCTCCCAAGATAGATAACCCTTAGAGGGGGTCAAGCTCCAAGAAATTTAGAGACGAAAGACGAGTTTTCTATAATTTTTCTTCTTACTAAAATCAAATATGACAACCCATTAAATAGGCTTACAAACACAATGCGGAAATAGGAAACGTGATATGCAGAGATATAGGATAATCATGGAGTATCCACTCTTACCACTATCAAGACTAACTACCCACTACTTAAACAAAACAATTAAATTAAACTTATAAAAGTAAAGATGTTTAACGTGTGCATGGCCGACTTTACGGATCATGTTGATAGGTTCGTAACAATACCCACCCCTTCAAATCGTCCTTGTCCTCAAGGACGGAAAGATTTCTCCGTGGTGGTCACCATTCGATTCTCCCAATGGCATTAGGTGCAGTCGCACAGTGCGCCACGGTGGCCGCCATTCGCGTCTCGCCGTGTTATATGGGATTGATGTCGCGGCAGCAAGGGTTGGCTTCATGGAAGAAAATGATGTTGTTTTTGTTGATGCCAAAACCGTGTAAGAAGCCGTGAGGGAAAACATAGGTTTGCATTTTTTTAGAGCCCGTGTAGGGCATAAAATCTGCAAATGCAACAAAAGTTGGATGTGATGGTGGCGAGGTGCTTTTCTTTGTTATGGAAACCGAGTTAACACCCTTTAGTAGGGGTTTGCTCGCGATCTTTGATCTACCTGTTTTTAGAATGGGAACGATGGGTTTGGCGCTAGTGTAGGTGTTGGGACTAGGACGGTTATTGGCGTCGGTATTGGGTCTATTGTGGATTGTGGAGATGGCGGGAGTGGTGGTTATAGTTTTTTTCCGGTCAAGGAAAGTCGTTGGGTTTCAATTTGGGCGGTAATTTTAGCGATGTCGGCTTTGAGTTGTGCTTTTTGATGGATGGAGAGGCGGCAAACCGAAGGCGTAAATTGTCGGCGATTTGGTCGGAGTTGACTGTGACAAAATTCAAGAGTTGTTGGGACTTAGCTAACATCTCATCGAGTGACGACATGTCCGTGTGGGAAGGAGAGAACAAGAATGAAAGCACCAAATGATAGGGACCGATTCGAGATGGTCAATCTCCCAAGATAGATAACCCTTAGAGGGGGTCAAGCTCCAAGAAATTTTGAGACGAAAGACGCGTTTTCTATAATTTTTCTTCTTACTAAAATCAAATATGACAACCCATTAAATAGGCTTACAAACACAATGCGGAAATAGGAAACGTGATATGCAGAGATATTGGATAATCATGGAGTATCCACACTTACCACTATCAAGACTAACGACCCACTAGTTAAACAAAACAATTAAATTAAACTTATAAAACTAAAGATGTTTAACGTGTGCATGGCCGACTTTACGGATCATGTTGATAGGTTCGTAACAATACCCACCCCTTCAAATCGTCCTTGTCCTCAAGGACGGAAAGATTTCTCCGTGGTGGTCACCATTCGATTCTCCCAATGGCATTAGGTACAGTCGCGACAGTGCGCCACGGTGGCCGCCATTCGCGTCTCGCCGTGTTATATGGGATTGGCGTCGCGGCAGCAAGGGTTGGCTTCATGGAAGAAAATGAAGTTGTTTTTGTTGATGCCAAAACCGTGTAAGAAGCCGTGAGGGAAAACATAGTTTGCATTTTTTTAGAGCTCGTGTAGGGCATAAAATCTGCAAATGCAACAAAAGTTGGATGTGATGGTGGCGAGGTGCTTTTCTTTGTTATGGAAACCGAGTTAACACCCTTTAGTAGGGGTTTGCTCGCGATCTTTGATCTACCTGTTTTTGGAATGGGAACGATGGGTTTGGGCGCTAGTGTAGGTGTTGGGACTAGGACGGTTATTGGTGTCGGTATTGGGGCTATTGTGGATTATGGAGATGGCGGAGTGGTGGTGTAGTTTTTCCGGTCAAGGAAATTCGTTGGGTTTCAATTTGGGCGGTAATTTTAGCGATGTCGGCTTTGAGTTGTGCTTTTTGATGGATGGAGAGGGCGGCAAACCGAAGGCGTAAATTGTCGGCGATTTGGTCGGAGTTGACTGTGACAAAATTCAAGAGTTGTTGGGACTTAGCTAACATCTCATCGAGTGACGACATGTCCGTGTGGGAAGGAGAGAACAAGAATGAAAGCACCAAATGATAGGGACCGATTCGAGATGGTCAATCTCCAAGATAGATAACCCTTAGAGGGGGTCAAGCTCCAAGAAATTTTGAGACGAAAGACGCGTTTTCTATAATTTTTCTTCTTACTAAAATCAAATATGACAACCCATTAAATAGGCTTACAAACACAATGCGGAAATAGGAAACGTGATATGCAGAGATATTGGATAATCATGGAGTATCCACACTTACCACTATCAAGACTAACGACCCACTAGTTAAACAAAACAATTAAATTAAACTTATAAAACTAAAGATGTTTAACGTGTGCATGGCCGACTTTACGGATCATGTTGATAGGTTCGTAACAATACCCCACCCTTCAAATCGTCCTTGTCCTCAAGGACGGAAAGATTTCTCCGTGGTGGTCACCATTCGATTCTCCCAATGGCATTAGGTACAGTCGCGACAGTGCGCCACGGTGGCCGCCATTCGCGTCTCGCCGTGTTATATGGGATTGGCGTCGCGGCAGCAAGGGTTGGCTTCATGGAAGAAAATGAAGTTGTTTTTGTTGATGCCAAAACCGTGTAAGAAGCCGTGAGGGAAAACATAGTTTGCATTTTTTTAGAGCTCGTGTAGGGCATAAAATCTGCAAATGCAACAAAAGTTGGATGTGATGGTGGCGAGGTGCTTTTCTTTGTTATGGAAACCGAGTTAACACCCTTTAGTAGGGGTTTGCTCGCGATCTTTGATCTACCTGTTTTTGGAATGGGAACGATGGGTTTGGGCGCTAGTGTAGGTGTTGGGACTAGGACGGTTATTGGTGTCGGTATTGGGGCTATTGTGGATTATGGAGATGGCGGGAGTGGTGGTGTAGTTTTTCCGGTCAAGGAAATTCGTTGGGTTTCAATTTGGGCGGTAATTTTAGCGATGTCGGCTTTGAGTTGTGCTTTTTGATGGATGGAGAGGGCGGCAAACCGAAGGCGTAAATTGTCGGCGATTTGGTCGGAGTTGACTGTGACAAAATTCAAGAGTTGTTGGGACTTAGCTAACATCTCATCGAGTGACGACATGTCCGTGTGGGAAGGAGAGAACAAGAATGAAAGCACCAAATGATAGGGACCGATTCGAGATGGTCAATCTCCCAAGATAGATAACCCTTAGAGGGGTCAAGCTCCAAGAAATTTTGAGACGAAAGACGACGTTTTCTATAATTTTTCTTCTTACTAAAATCAAATATGACAACCCATTAAATAGGCTTACAAACACAATGCGGAAATAGGAAACGTGATATGCAGAGATATTGGATAATCATGGAGTATCCACACTTACCACTATCAAGACTAACGACCCACTAGTTAAACAAAACAATTAAATTAAACTTATAAAACTAAAGATGTTTAACGTGTGCATGGCCGACTTTACGGATCATGTTGATAGGTTCGTAACAATACCCACCCCTTCAAATCGTCCTTGTCCTCAAGGACGGAAAGATTTCTCCGTGGTGGTCACCATTCGATTCTCCCAATGGCATTAGGTACAGTCGCGACAGTGCGCCACGGTGGCCGCCATTCGCGTCTCGCCGTGTTATATGGGATTGGCGTCGCGGCAGCAAGGGTTGGCTTCATGGAAGAAAATGAAGTTGTTTTTGTTGATGCCAAAACCGTGTAAGAAGCCGTGAGGGAAAACATAGTTTGCATTTTTTTAGAGCTCGTGTAGGGCATAAAATCTGCAAATGCAACAAAAGTTGGATGTGATGGTGGCGAGGTGCTTTTCTTTGTTATGGAAACCGAGTTAACACCCTTTAGTAGGGGTTTGCTCGCGATCTTTGATCTACCTGTTTTTGGAATGGGAACGATGGGTTTGGGCGCTAGTGTAGGTGTTGGGACTAGGACGGTTATTGGTGTCGGTATTGGGGCTATTGTGGATTATGGAGATGGCGGGAGTGGTGGTGTAGTTTTTCCGGTCAAGGAAATCGTTGGGTTTCAATTTGGGCGGTAATTTTAGCGATGTCGGCTTTGAGTTGTGCTTTTTGATGGATGGAGAGGGCGGCAAACCGAAGGCGTAAATTGTCGGCGATTTGGTCGGAGTTGACTGTGACAAAATTCAAGAGTTGTTGGGACTTAGCTAACATCTCATCGAGTGACGACATGTCCGTGTGGGAAGGAGAGAACAAGAATGAAAGCACCAAATGATAGGGACCGATTCGAGATGGTCAATCTCCCAAGATAGATAACCCTTAGAGGGGGTCAAGCTCCAAGAAATTTTGAGACGAAAGACGCGTTTTCTATAATTTTTCTTCTTACTAAAATCAAATATGACAACCCATTAAATAGGCTTACAAACACAATGCGGAAATAGGAAACGTGATATGCAGAGATATTGGATAATCATGGAGTATCCACACTTACCACTATCAAGACTAACGACCCACTAGTTAAACAAAACAATTAAATTAAACTTATAAAACTAAAGATGTTTAACGTGTGCATGGCCGACTTTACGGATCATGTTGATAGGTTCGTAACAATACCCACCCCTTCAAATCGTCCTTGTCCTCAAGGACGGAAAGATTTCTCCGTGGTGGTCACCATTCGATTCTCCCAATGGCATTAGGTACAGTCGCGACAGTGCGCCACGGTGGCCGCCATTCGCGTCTCGCCGTGTTATATGGGATTGGCGTCGCGGCAGCAAGGGTTGGCTTCATGGAAGAAAATGAAGTTGTTTTTGTTGATGCCAAAACCGTGTAAGAAGCCGTGAGGGAAAACATAGTTTGCATTTTTTTAGAGCTCGTGTAGGGCATAAAATCTGCAAATGCAACAAAAGTTGGATGTGATGGTGGCGAGGTGCTTTTCTTTGTTATGGAAACCGAGTTAACACCCTTTAGTAGGGGTTTGCTCGCGATCTTTGATCTACCTGTTTTTGGAATGGGAACGATGGGTTTGGGCGCTAGTGTAGGTGTTGGGACTAGGACGGTTATTGGTGTCGGTATTGGGGCTATTGTGGATTATGGAGATGGCGGGAGTGGTGGTGTAGTTTTTCCGGTCAAGGAAATTCGTTGGGTTTCAATTTGGGCGGTAATTTTAGCGATGTCGGCTTTGAGTTGTGCTTTTTGATGGATGGAGAGGGCGGCAAACCGAAGGCGTAAATTGTCGGCGATTTGGTCGGAGTTGACTGTGACAAAATTCAAGAGTTGTTGGGACTTAGCTAACATCTCATCGAGTGACGACATGTCCGTGTGGGAAGGAGAGAACAAGAATGAAAGCACCAAATGATAGGGACCGATTCGAGATGGTCAATCTCCCAAGATAGATAACCCTTAGAGGGGGTCAAGCTCCAAGAAATTTTGAGACGAAAGACGCGTTTTCTATAATTTTTCTTCTTACTAAAATCAAATATGACAACCCATTAAATAGGCTTACAAACACAATGCGGAAATAGGAAACGTGATATGCAGAGATATTGGATAATCATGGAGTATCCACACTTACCACTATCAAGACTAACGACCCACTAGTTAAACAAAACAATTAAATTAAACTTATAAAACTAAAGATGTTTAACGTGTGCATGGCCGACTTTACGGATCATGTTGATAGGTTCGTAACAATACCCACCCTTCAAATCGTCCTTGTCCTCAAGGACGGAAAGATTTCTCCGTGGTGGTCACCATTCGATTCTCCCAATGGCATTAGGTACAGTCGCGACAGTGCGCCACGGTGGCCGCCATTCGCGTCTCGCCGTGTTATATGGGATTGGCGTCGCGGCAGCAAGGGTTGGCTTCATGGAAGAAAATGATGTTGTTTTTGTTGATGCCAAAACCGTGTAAGAAGCCGTGAGGGAAAACATAGGTTGCATTTTTTAGAGCCGTGTAGGGCATAAAATCTGCAAATGCAAAAAAGTTGGATGTGATGGTGGCGAGGTGCTTTTTTTGTTATGGAAACCGAGTTAACACCCTTTATTAGGGGTTTGCTCGCGATCTTTGATCTACCTGTTTTTGGAATGGGAACGATGGGTTTGGGCGCTAGTGTAGGTGTTGGGACTAGGACGGTTATTGGCGTCGGTATTGGGGCTATTGTCGATTGTGGAGATGGCGGGAGTGGTGGTGTAGTTTTTCCGGTCAAGGAAAGTCGTTGGGTTTCAATTTGGGCGGTAATTTTAGCGATGTCGGCTTTGAGTTGTGATTTTTGATCGATGGAGAGGGCGGCAAACCGAAGGCGTAAATTGTCGGCGATTTGGTCGGCGTTGACTGTGACAAAATTCAAGAGTTGTTGTGACTTAGCTAACATCTCATCGAGTGACGACATGTCCGTGTGGGCAGGAGAGAACAAGAATGAAAGCACCAAATGATAGGGACCGATTCGAGATGGTCAATCTCCCAAGATAGATAACCCTTAGAGGGGGTCAAGCTCCAAGAAATTTAGAGACGAAAGACGAGTTTTCTATAATTTTTCTTCTTACTAAAATCAAATATGACAACCCATTAAATAGGCTTACAAACACAATGCGGAAATAGGAAACGTGATATGCAGAGATATAGGATAATCATGGAGTATCCACTCTTACCACTATCAAGACTAACTACCCACTACTTAAACAAAACAATTAAATTAAACTTATAAAACTAAAGATGTTGAACGTGTGCATGGCCGATTTTACGGATCATGTTGATAGGTTCGTAACAACAGTCAATTAAAAGAAGCACTTCAACTCACAGGTGCGTGAAACGCGTTGTATTACTAAAGGGTGGACAAAGGGTGTCTGGTCCTCCCAAGTTACTGATTCTCCTGCATCTCGTGAGTCGGTCAACATAATCTTTGACCAAAGTTGAAAGCAGAATAAAGAGTAGATAAGAGAAATTACTGACAGGTCCTTCAGGCTTTCCGAGAGAGTAATGCTAGAAGGTATTGGTCCGTCCAATCCACTGGCCTGCATCCTTCTGTTATTCACAAACTTTATTCAAATACAATAGCTACAGCCAATAAACGGAAAATCCAGAGTAGGGAAACATCTCACAAGCTCGTGAGACTTGTCCATTCTCCCATGAAATCTGGTATCCTCCAGAGAAGTTGTTATCACTAATCCGACTGCGTATGAAACGAAAATCTAATTAGGCAACTCCACCTAGCCATCTTGTGATCAAAGAATAACTAGATCCAACAAGGTAGTAGAACTCACAACTCCTTCATATTGATCAGTTTCGCAAATGATACCGGCAATTCCCCAGTGAAAAAGTTGGAGCTCAGTATTCTACAATAGAAAATAAATCAGTTTTTGTAGTCATCAGATCACGAGACGCAAAACACATCCACAACAATACCAACAAATTTCACCAAGTCTTATAATCTCTCAATGCTTGTAAGATTCCCAAGTTCATCAGGAATTGCTCCAGACATCATATTGTTCTCTACGGATCTAATTAATAAAAGAATTATTATAGTAACAACCCCGCAAAATAACAGTTATAAGTTAAAGAATGAAAGTAAATTTAATGAGATAACAGACTTATTAATAAAAACTCACAAAGATTCCAATGTGCGGATGTTTCCGAGTTCTTTTGGGATTGATCCGTTCAACCGATTTGCGAGAAGAGCACTGCAAATACGTTTTTTTTATGTCAAACATGATAGTCTAACATTCAAATTAGATCTATATGATATGTAAAAGATTACATGGTTACAATTCGCTCCATGGAACCCATGCTGGAGGGATGGTACCACTGAGACAGTTGCGATTTAACTCTCTGCATGAATAAAATACAAAAATTAACTGAAAAATACAAACAAACAATGGAAGTTAACTTAACGAATAAGAAGTGATCGTACAGATTTTGGAGATAAGGAAGATTGACGAGTTCCGGTTGGAGAATCCCCGGTAGGCTTTGTCCTTGAAGATTTCTGCATCTCGTACCAACCAAAAGAAATCAAACTCAATTTGTGCATGTTCGATTCAGAAACCCTAATTTTTGCATTTCTGAAAGTTCGAAAGCATATAACAGTAATTGGGGAAGGATACACTGCCCGTTGAGTTTATATCACTAAAGTTGAGTTCCCGAGTTTCTTTAATGGAATAAAAGAAAGTGAAAGTAAGAACGTTTGTGTTCAAGATATTTATTTTATATTATTTCTTTTTTTTGGGACAGAAGACAAGCGAAAAGAAGGAAGCTAAATTTTATCTTTTTAAAATTAACTAGTAGGATTCTCATGCGCTATGCAGGGGAAACTTAGTCTGTATCAATTTGATTTGTTACGATACCTACATTCGTTGTAGCAAATGAAAAAGAATACTAAAAAATAAAGTCGTGATATGAACTAAAGAATATTGACATATGTTTAGGATTGATTGAAAACTTAAACCGAAAACAAATACCAGTACTAATTTCGACAATACCAATATTGGTACCGATGTTATTCAATCAGAATCAATTTGATTTGTCAAGGTATTGGTACAGTATTGATAGTCGTATAATTTACGATACTGAAAAATACTCAATTTTTTTCTAAAAAAATCCGTTTTCAATAAAAAGTATATGGAAATTTCAAGGAAAAAAGAATGTACACATTTACGTATTTAACTTTCATATCGGATTACAAAACCATGTTCAACAAAAGTTATACCAAAATGTCAAGGAAAAAGTTTAAATACAGAAAAGTATTGAACTTTTATAACTATAATAATGTGTGTATATTGGTTATTTGATTGTTTGGATGATATCTTTAACCATTATAATAATATAAAAAGAAAAGCGGAAGATGACAAAACCACCGACATAGCATATATTATGTAATGGGATGGTGGTCAATTGGTAAAAAGATAACTCATAAACACCAAAGTTTGAGAGGAGAGATATTGAGTTTAAGTCATACAGACGACAAGAATTAAAGCAATTTATCGTTCAAAGAAAAATAGATCAGTTATCTTCCCTTCCTTCGTTAAGTAAACTCAGGAACACAACGTAAACGAAACTTCGATCGAGTGACTTAATTATTAATTGGAATCATAAGGACACTTTTACTAATCTACTTGAATAACTTAGGGGTAGGGTTATGTCAATATGAAAGGTTTTGTAATTATTAGAGAAGTAGGCTAGAATATCGTGTATAATGTCTACTACACGAATTTCTTAATAATGTTATACACAAAGTATTTTAAAAAATTGTTTTAAAATACTTGTGTACTGTAATAAACTTGTGTATTACATTGGTTGAATATTATATAATGTAATTTCTTAACATATCGTCATCAAGATACTTCTTTTAAAAAAGTAAATTTGACATGATAATTAAAAAGTCTATTAAGTTGATTTTGAAAACATTTTTTTCAATAGTGTAATTTTTTTTTTTGGTAATTGTTAATTCAATTAACAATTACTTAGTCCTTTAAAATATCTTTTTAGTTCAGTTAAGTTGACTTAAATTTCATTTATAAATATATAAAGACATAAAAAATTAAGAACTAAAACTTTGGAATTTTTTAGGTATGAGTTTACAAAGCCTACTTTTCATGCAAAGACATGTGACATTATTTTATATTTAAACCCTATAAATAAGCAATCAGCTTAGGATGGTTGTACCATACGTTTGGGGTGTTCTTCAAAAAAAATCCATTGCCCACCGTACAAGCCTTCTTCATCAAAAATATTAGCTGACCCTCTCTCCCTCACCATTCTATGCTCTTCATCTCTCTCCATCTGAGCACTCTCCATCATCATCAAAAACCGTTATGTATTGCTGCCAGTCACCACCTCCGCCGGTGGCGGAGCCACGGTTGGGCTGTGGTGGCGCCACACCACGCCTCCTCAACCACGGCACGTACAACCCCATTTCTTATCCTACGCACCTCCTCCGGCGTCTTCTCCATGCGGTTAACTCCAGAAAGAATTCGGTAAGCCTCGATTCATTTGTATGTTCCTTTTTCAGTTAGATCAGTCTAAGTTATGTTTGTTGAACCTATTTTTGGTGTTCTAGAACTCCGGTGAAGCTCCGGAGCGGTAGGGTTTAATTTTCGGTCTTCGGTTTCGGAGTCAAAGGTTGCATTAAGTAATTTACTTTGGCTTTAGTTTGCAGTTTTGTTTGGGGGGGGGGGGGGTTTCTTCGAGGGCTGATTATCTAATTTTTTTGTGGTTGTTTTGCAGGGTGATTGTTTAGTTTTGCCTGGAGTTTGTTCTGATTCATTGGGCGTGTTCTTTTGGTAAGTTTTTTGATATGTTGTTGGGTATTTGCATGTTACTTGGCTATTTTTTTTTGGTTCTTTTTTAAGTCTTTCGTACCAGGTAGGCATGCTAACGGTGGAGTTCGTTTAGTTAGGTACTCATACTTTTTACTCTACTCTATTTGAGTTTGCATTTGTTTTCAAACATTATTCCCAGTGCAAAATAGTATTTTACAGAGAATATGGTCATTATGTGTAAGGCTTGGGTTATTGGTCTTGAGTGCCATTTTTATGCCTTTGTGTTTCGGTGCTTCATAATATATATATAATGAGTTTAGTTCTGCTAATTGGTTAGTATTCTCACTAGCATTTTCCCGCTTCACTTACAGAAGAGAAAAGACTGGGAGATTTGATCATGTGGTTATGGTTTGTGTTCTTTTCTCTTTTGGTATATATCTTTCTATCAGTTTTGTTATTACTATTAGTTTAGTTATTTTTAAATAATGGCATTTGTTATGAAAACATCATTTGGTCTTAAGGTAGAAACACATGATATGGTTGAAAGACAACCTATTTTGAATATGCGTGTTTCAAAGAAAGGGTTTCCTTTTGGAGAGGATGTTCATCTTGCTAATATTGCATCCATGACCCTGGTTTCACCGGATAATCACAGAATAATTTGGTTTATAACACCGACATTCAGATACCAATTTCTATGTTGTTTGCTAACACTTAAAAGTTAAAAAACAATTTATAATTTGGCATTCAGGTGGACCTTGCAAAACTGGTAAATGAAGCTGTTTTGTTGGGAGGGAGACAAAATAAAGTCGTCGTTGAGAAAATCGACTTTATCGAAGCAGTGGAGCGCTCCATTGTTGTAAGTCTCATGTTTCTGTCACACCACCTATAGGTAAATGGGTTGATTTGGTTTGACTATCTCTGAAGGGCCACATGAGTAAATATAGTGTTTTTCATCATATTATACACATTTTTCTTAAGTTTCGCGAAAGTGTTTGTTAGCTAGTATCCTAACTGAAAGGTGTTTTGGGTTGTTATCTAATTCTGACCCATCCATTCACACCTCTTCTCTACGCATTTGTGTCTTCTGTGCACATCACATGCTTTCGGCTGATTTGATTTAGATTGCAATATTGTTATTGAATACTTAAATGTAACACTCATTTACGTCTTTTATCCACTTTGTTTATGTTCCGTGGTAATATAACAGGGGATTAAAAAGAACACGGCCAAGCTGCACAATAGTGACAAAGCAGTGGTTGCACGTCATGAAGCTTTTCATGCGGTAGTAGGCTCTGCTGTTTCCAAACTTCTTGCAGGACAGTTAAGGGCCGAGGTAAGATATATCAAGAATACTCTTTTAGTGTATAAGTGTATTTATCATGTAACATGCTTAAATGTAAATCATTAACAATGAGATGACATATATAATGATAAATGACAACTATATATAGTGCTTGGCGTCAAATGGAAGGTGTTTATAGACCTATAGTTCATCTTTGGTAGCGGTTCGCTTCATGGCAGTATCGATACTTTTATTTGCGTGTTGCAGCTTAACGCATGTCTGATTTTGGGTTTTTAAAATTGTGAAATGGTCATCGATTAGGGGTATGTTTGAGAGGTTTCATCGTAGTCTTACTTGCCTCCTATTCTACATGTTGGTCATTTTTTTATTTGGAGCAATTTTGAAAGTAAATAAGCACTATTGAGTGTTTAAATGAAGAAAAATGTGTATCTGTATGTGCATAAGCAAAAGCTCTTTGATTAAGCAATCACAAAAGCCCATTTTGACAGTAAAAGTATTTATGTTTATCATTTAGAATGTCAAATGATAGACATGTAAACCCAAGTATGAGACCAGGAGGATCAAACTATGCCTATGTCACTAGAAACAACATTAGGTAAAGATCTTATGGTATTCATCATTCTTCATGCTTTCGTGTACAATTCATTAAACTAACTTGAATTATTTTTATTTTGATTTGGTAAATTCTATTGTAGGAGGTTGGATGGAGGACATATTCATAAAAACCATTGTTGATATAGTCATTTTGGACACCAAAAATATGCTTTTGTCCTTGATATATATAGGCTAGGCGATGTAACTATGGAACATCCGTGTAATAAACACTTGGGTTTTATTAAGTATGATGTATATGAATTGATCCCGCCGCATCGCGGCGGCTGATAAATCCTAGTTATACAAAATAGCCATAATGGTAATTGCATAATTATTTTAATTATGGAATATTTAATATCCTAAACAGATTAACGAGCTTTTCTAAGGAAACTACATATCTTTGTTGATTTCAAAATCGACAGCTATCTTTTATATTACGATGATCGCTAATTTATATTCACATTCCATTATTTATTGACGGTGTATTTTATGAGTTTCTGGTTATTCACACTGTGTTATATCAGTTTTGACAATTAAATAAACCCCTCACACATTTCGAAACATAAAACACATTAATTTATTTCTTGACAGTGTTTTATCTGGATTCCTCACATTGTGTTATATCATTTTTCACTATTAAACAAATCCTTTACACATAAATCACACTAGTGTCTGAAATACACAATTTAAAACACACCAATGACTAATTTGATGTAGACACGTTAGTGTGTAAAATACACTAGGTTCAGAGTCGTGGAGGTCTATGGTATGACAATTATTTCCTTATTTAAAACACACCAATTTTGGAGGATGGATGGATGAATACACGCGAGAAAAATGGGGAAGTTTTTGGCATGACGGTTAATAGTTCTGACATTTTACTTGTTCAGTACTTAATGATTCAAATCTCTTTTTAGACTTTTTACTGATTTAGCACTTAACCATTTAGAAGTTGCCAAACAGCCTTATATCTAAACCATAAACCCTAAGGCTAAACCCTTTGCTAAAACCTAAAAACTAAAAACTAAACACTAAAGCCTAAAACTAAACCCTAAAGCTAAACTCTAAAGCTAAACCCTAAAGCTAAATCCTAATGTTAAACACTAAAAGTAAACCCAAAATACTAAAACTAACCCCTAGCGCTATAAACTAAATACTAATGCTAAACCGAAAAGCTAAAACTAAATCATTCACCTCAATTGTAGATGTGCAATACTTATTTTTCAATTTTAAACAAATATATACATATATGTATAGTTAAAAGATTGAAAATATATATATATATGGTTAAAAGATTGACAATATACACATGCGTATAAATCCCTAAAAAACCCGATAATATTTTTTTGTGTTTTTTTTTTTTGTATTTTTTTAATATTTGATTACAAAAAAACGTACGGTCCAGAATACTTTTCAAGTTTTTCAATTAGCCTAGTATTCTCACATGATCCTTACCCTATATATATATATAGGTGAAGTATAGAGATAAAACTCACTTGAGTTGAAAAAACTCAAGAAAACCCTACGTAACATTTTTAATTTTTTCTAAAAAAAAATAGGGAATGTAAGTTACATTTAATAAACGCTTTGTAACCAAAAAAACAAAAAACAAAAAGCGCCGAATGGTTTTTTTATATTTTTTTTAAAATTTCAATGTTTACAAAAAAAATGCTAAAAACTGATTTTTTAAATTTTTATAAAAAAATCCACTCGACGCTTTTTATTTTTTTGATACAAAACGTTCATTAACATGTAACTTACATTCCCTATTTTTTTTAGAAAAAAATAAAAATGTATTAAATAGGGTTTTCTTAAGTTTTCTCAACTTAAATGTGTTTTTATTTTATCATTCCCCTATATATATATATATATATATATGTATATATACATATATACACACACACATGGGATGGATCATGAGAATACTAGTTTAAATAAGAAAAAAACTAACAAAAAAAGCCTAAAGAACATACTAATACTTTTATGAATTTTTTAATAAAAATCGCTAACTTTAATGTAAAAAAAACTGTTTTTCAAAAAAATAAGTTGTACTGTTAATTTTTAATTAAATAATTTTTTTAATATTTTTATCATTAACTTTTCTCTCTCCTCTATTAACAACCACTTTAAAAAACATTAAAATATTATAGAGGTGAATAGTATATTCTCCAAACTTACTGATAAACAATAACTTTTTCTCTACTTTTTCTCTTCACTACTCACAAAAATTTACAACCACTCACACAAATAAAAAGGTCACACTCATATAAAAATGGAAGTTCATTATGAATGCTCTTAACTTGGCCCAATTAATTTTAATACTTGATGTTTATACCATTTTAAAATGGCCCAAATTTTAAACCCAAACTAAACTAATGGCCTACTCATTTTAAAACTTTGAAGTTAATCCATTGTTAAAGTCCCAAATTTCACACCCAAATTAAATATACAATTCACTTAATAAAGTAAGTTCGATTATTTTAATATATTAGTTTTGTTTTGTTTATTTTATAGCAACTATCGTCATATTATGGTTTTTATTATATACGATTGACGAGTATATTATAGGCTCGGGCACCCAGGACCCAAAGTTTGATTAACATTCTTAGGACGGCCCTCTTGGTAGCAATGGTGATACGTGAAAACTAGGACTACATGAATGAACAAAATGTTAGCTACAGGTCAACGACCTAGATGAAAAGTAGAACTGAATTATGAGGGACTGGAATTTACTTTTATTATTTAAAAGGTTAACTTAAAGACTTTTTTTTATTTTTCAAACAAAATCAATGAGGGTCTTTTTCATTAAAAAAAACAAAACAAAAAAAACAGAGAAAAATAAGATAAAAGGGGGCGGTCTGTATCACCGACAACACTGCCACTGGTGCAAATTTGATAAAACTTAGGTAGCATTGAAACAACTTTCAGTATCCATCTTTTGTAAATTTGATATCTTTAAGATTTCACACATGCGTGTCAGCAAGTTATGGTGACATTTAAACCACATGATCTGATAAGCGTCTCTAAAACTTTGTGAATTGCATTTTCGTATGCATTTTTAAAATTTTACATACGGTAATGACTGCACCACTTGAACTTGTTAACACTTTCTTTTGAAAATGTCTTTCATAGTAAATGCTGAAATAACAAGCGAGGGAAGAGGAAATTACATGCTAACGACGTGGCATATTGTGCTGTTTGGTTCTGGGTTGCATGTGACATTATTCTCCCGTTCTCCAATGCTAGAAATCTCCCAATCATGACATGGATCCCGTTCGAAATTCCAATCTTTACCGAGCTTTCTTCCAATATCCCTCAATGCATCCACTATGAAAGACGTTTTAAGTACCTTAACCACGAAACGAGCAATATATAACTAGAGGTTACCCATCATATCTTCTAAACTAACCTTCTTCGGACAGAAGACATGTGTTGATGGATGCAAAAGCAAAAGGTAGGAATGTAACACATAGAATTACCAACAACATGTTGCTTCGATCTAAAAATAATTTCTGGATGGATAATAATACAAGTATTTATATAATAAATATCCAAATAACGAAATTCATCGGAAGTAGTTGGGATATTAGTGCAGGCAGCAAAGACCAAGTCTTCAAGCTTTACTGTCCACACATTCACTCATCTGAATTATACAAGCAACTTGATTTTATTTGTGACTTTTATTTCCAAAAGGGCTACCGAGACAGTTTGTTGCACGTTTGCCTTCTACTTTGATGTATTAAATTAGATTGTTATCACTAATGAAAGAGATATGAGTAACACACATACAAGATATTTATCGTAAAAAGGTTTTATATAAAAATTTGGAATTTTTTTTTCTAAAAGGATTTAGTTAGAAAAACTTATTTATAATATAGGTGTTTTAAAAAGTATTTATCAAAATGACTGAAATCTTAATTTTCTTTTACTTAAAAAAAAGTGTATTATATAAATTCTCCGTGTACCATGTTTGAGTGTCTATCCACCCACCTTCTCCGCTTGAAATCCGACGGAACCAGACACACGGAATGAATCTGGATTAATAAGCACCTATACATTACTCACTTCCTTACTACTATGATTCTTTTTTTATAAGAATCGATTATCCAGGAAACAGTAGGTTTTTCTTCTACCACACTTTCCTCATCAAGGATCATAACTCTTGAGATTTTAATTCGGTGCGATAAGTATGATTGATATCAATTAAAAATCATCAATTATGCATTATTAAACTGGACTGTCCCTGGAGTGATTGAATAAATAATTAATAGAGATAAACAGTAAGATAGGCAAATAGGATAAAAGAGAATTTGATATTAATTCCAAGAAGGAGATGAGGGGAAGAGTTACAGAACTTGGATGAGAAGGAGACTATCGCAAACGTGAAATTAAGTTTATTCGATGATCATCTAGACAATCTTAGACCTCTTTAAATAGACTAAAATTACTAATCTAATTAAGGACATAATCTCTAAATTTAAAGGGTATTTTTGACTCCCTTTATTCTTTCTTGGACCAGCTACGACATTTTTTTTTTGATCGACTGAATTGTCCAACACGGTTTCCTTCGGTTCACGTGACACGTTTTCATTCGGGCCGACTTGCTTCACAACATTACCTCCCCCTTTAAAACCCACCTTGTCCTCAAGGTGGAGAGCTGGAAAGGATTTCAAAATGCTAGCCTTATCTTCCCATGTAGCATCCACATCAGCGAGCCCTTCCCATTGCACAAGCCATTGAACAATTTGTTGTCCTGATCTCCAAATAGTACGCTCCTCCGGAATATATTTGGGTTGAACAATCAAATGAGCCGATGAGTCAATTAAATCAAGCGGGGTGACTTGTTGCAATGGCTGGCCCACACATTTCTTAAGCAAGGATACATGAAACACATTATGAATTTGGGCCTCTTCAGGTAAGTCTAACTTATAAGCAACCGAGCCGATGCGAGCAAGAACTTGGTAAGGCCCAAAGTAACGACGACCCAACTTGTGGTGATGCCATAAACATAGCAAGCTTTGACAAAATGGTTGAATCTTGACATAGACCCAATCACCAATTTGAAAGACGACTTCACGTTGGTGTTTATCGGTATACTCTTTCATTCGTTGTTGGGCTTTTTGTAGATTGGTTTTTAAAACCTCCAAAACAGCATCCCGTTCCATTAATTGTGCGCCGATTAGATTGTTATCTGTAGCGTCTCGAACATAGCGAGTTAAGGTCGGGGGTGGTCGCCCATAAACAATCTCGAATGGAGTCATTTTGGCTGCCGTTTGATAAGATGTATTATGCCAATATTCGGCCCATGGTAACAACCGGACCCAATCCTTAGGCGAATCAGCCACAAAACAACGCAAATACATTTCAAGGCACTTGTTTAACGATTCCGTTTGTCCATCCGATTGAGGATGATAGGCGGTGCTAAAGGAAAGATTAGTGCCTTGTAGTCGATGGAGTTCTTTCCAAAAATCAGCAAGAAAACGGGGATCGCGATCCGAGACAATATCCAGGGGAACCCCATGGAGTTTCACAAAATCAGCTACGAAAGCCGATGCGACAATGGTGCTAGTAAATGACGTCGCTAATGCAGAAAAATGTCCGTATTTAGATAGCCGATCAACGATGACCATAATCACAGTTTTTCCTTGTGAGACCGGTAGGCCGGTGACAAAGTCCATGGCAATGTTTTCGAAGACCAAATTAGGAATTGCCAATGGTTGTAACAAGCCACTAGGAGGTAAACATGAAGACATCATTTGCTGGCACACTTGACACTGTGCTATATTTTTCCAATAAAAATTGGAAGCCAAACGATGGAAGGTGCGAGTGACCCCCGAATGTCCGCCGGTCAAGGAAGCATGAAATTCTTGCAATAATTGTTGACAAAGAGGGAAGGAAGCGGGTACCACGAGTCTTCCTTTGAAACAAAGCAATCCGTTGTGATCTGATAATCACCAAAGGACGCCGGGTTTTGTTGTACAGATTGCATTAATTGGTGAAGATCCGGATCGGATAGCATGGCTTGTTGAAGCTGCGGAAGTAGAGCTAAGGTTTGGCTAGAGAGAGCAAAAAATTCTCCCGAATGGATCCTTGAAAGTGCATTGGCCGCCCCGTTTTGTTTCCCCGGTCGGTATATAATATCAAAACCATACCCTAAGAATTTCCCTAACCATTTTTGTTGATCCGGTGTTTGAATGACTTAATCTTGAAGATTACAAAGGGATTGTTGATCGGTTATTATCCGGAAGCGTTGACCAAGTAGATATTGACGCCATTTAGCTAATGCTTGAGTGATGACAAACATTTCGGGTTGATAGACGGATGCGTGTTGCATGCCAGGAGAAAGTTTTTGACTATAAAAGGCAATCAGATGACCGTCTTGAGATAAAATTGCGCCAATACTTGTTCCGGAAGCATCAGTTTCCACTGTGAAAGGTTTGGTAAAATCTGGTAGCTGTAGTACGGGGGTGGTACTCAAACGTTGTTTCAATTGGGAAAAAGCTTCAGTTGTAGTGGCCGACCATTAAGGTCCGGCAATGGTAGAAAATTTTTTTATAAACCGAGCCGGCGAGACCCAAAAAACCGCGTACGTCTGTAGTGGGCGTGGGCCATTGTTTTATACACTCGATTTTTGCCGGATCCACTGCCACCCCTTGGGACGAAATTTGATGACCTAAATAACCCACCATGGTTTGTCCAAAGAGACATTTAGATAATTTAGCCACTAGTTTGTTGGCCAACAATGTTTGAAAAACCGTACGCAGACGTTGTAAATGTTCTTCCCAAGTCGAGCTATATATCAAGATATCCTCAAAAAAAACTAAGACATACTTACGAAGATACGGCCGAAACACCTCATTCATCAATCGTTGAAATGTGGATGGAGCATTTGTTAGCCCAAAAGGCATTACCAAAAATTCAAAGTGTCCGTCATGAGTTCGAAAAACGGTTTTAGCAATGGCTCCTTCCTGTAAACGGATTTGGTGGTATCCTGCAAGCAAATCAAGCTTTGAGAAGAACCGAGCTCCGTGTAATAATTCATCAATTATTGGGATAGGGAATCGGTCTCGAACCGTGATGGAATTAAGTGCCCTATAATCCAAACAAAATCTCCAAGTGCCGTCCTTTCGGACAAGCAATACTGGTGAGGAAAAGGGGCTGGTACTCGGTCTTATGATTCCATGCTGCAGCATTTCTTGAACAAGACGGTCAATTTCTCGTTTCTGAAAATGTGGATATTGATAGGGTCGTACTGCTACAGGGGTTTTGTTTGGCAAGTGTTCGATGACATGATCCTGAACACGAACAGGTGGTAGGGAATGTGGGGGTTAGAAGATTTCAGCAAACTCGGTCAACAATTGTTGGATATCGGGCGGATACGGTGCTACAGTCGTGGAGTCCGGGCTTAGCACTTTTAAGTGATAGAATTCAGCAATGGCATCCGCTTGAGCAAACCGACGAAGGCCATTGAATTGGATCTGTTGGTTCGTGATGTTGGGATCCCCTTGCCATATGATGCGCTTATCATGTAACTGAAATTCAAAAGTTGAGGCTGCATAGTTTGTTACTACCGGCCCCAAAGTTGCTAACCATGAAATTCCCATAACCATGTCCCAACCTTGTAATGGGAGGACGTAAAAGTCGACATAAATGGTAGACTTCTGAACTACTAGTGCTACCTTTTTTGCCATGCCCGAGCAAGGTAGACGCTCGCCGCTGCCTACCAACACCGAAAAAGGTGTAACCGACTCAATTGGTAAATTGAGAAATGTGGCATCTTAGTTCGAACGAAACAATGAGTACTACCGCCATCAAGAAATACCTGAACCAGTTTTCCTTTTACGGTTCCGGTAAATCGTAATGTGGTAGCGGATGTGCCACCCGCCATTGCATTATAAGAGATGCTGGACTGTGTTTTTATTTCCTCAAGTTGAACGTTCTCGGCCAAAACATCATCAGGGGTGGGTTCGACCTCGTCATCCGGCCAAAACATCATCAGGGGTGGGTTCGACCTCGTCAAAGAACAATAATTGTGGAGCCGATTTACACTGATGGTTGGGAGAATATTTTTCATCACACCTGTAACACAGCCCAAGAGTTTTCTTTTGAGCCAATTCTGCGGGGGTTAGGCGTTTAAAGCCAATAGGTTGATTGGTGCCTTTTTTATTAGGTGTAACGGTGATGTTGTTACCCGCTATGGAAGTCGGTTGAGTTTTTGGAATTGTAAGGATGGGTTTAGAATTTTGATTGAGTGAGACCCGACCCAAGCCTTTTTCTAACTGGATACGGTTTCGTGTAATTGGGCATAATGCATTGCTTCGTCTAGCGTATTGGGTTTGTGAATCACCACAGATTGTTTAATGTCTGGGCGAAGACCTGAGATAAAGCAACTAACCAAAAACGCCAATGGAAGGGCCATGGATCTGGTTGAGATTTCCTCAAAACGGTGTCGGTATCAGCCACCGTAGACGTTTGTTGTAACTTAGCTAACACCCCTTCGGGTTCTTCAAGTTCCCGGAGTTTGAAACGTTGTATAATTGCTTCAGTAAAAGGAGTCCATCCGATAAAACGTGAGTGGCGGCAAAACCAATCATACCAATCCGCTGCTGCATCATCAAGAGAAAAGGAAGCAATCGTCACCCGATCTTTGTCCCCGATTTCATAGAAATCAAAATAGCGGTTAGCTTGTGGGACCCATCGCTCCGGATACAGACCGGAAAAACGAGGGAGGTTAATCTGCGCGGGTTTATGCCGGCGTAATACCCCTGACGACCTTACGCCATCATCTTTTTTTGATTTTGCTGGTCACGATCATTGTTGTCGATACGCACCAGCACCAAATTCATTGTCTTTTTCATGTCTTCAATGGCTGGAAAAATTAATGAAACATCGTCGCGTATTGAGGCTTGTTCTTGATCGGATTTTTGTTGTGCCTCCTGCAGGATCATGAGGTTTTCATCGATCACTTTGAATCGTGTGCCATCAGCCATGATGCTAATGGAGAATGAAAGCACCAATGAAGTGATTGAATAAATAATTAATAGAGATAAACAGTAAGATAGGCAAATAGGATAAAAGAGAATTTGATATTAATTCCAAGAAGGAGATGAGGGGAAGAGTTACAGAACTTGGATAAGAAGGAGACTATCACAAATGTGAAATTAAGTTTATTCGATGATCATCTAGACAATCTTAGACCTCTTTAAATAGACTAAAATTACCAATCTAATTAAGGACACAATCTCTAAATTTAAAGGGTATTTTTGACTCCTTATTCTTTCTTGGACCAGCTACGACATTCTTTTTTTTGATCGACTGAATTGTTGAACACGGTTTCCTTCGTTTCACGTGACACGTTTTCATTCAGGCCGACTTGCTTCACAACAGTCCCCATAACTTCTTGGGGGATCCGGAAGTTTGCGGGTGCACGGGGGAGCTCTCAACGTTTGCCGTTAGCATCTCCATGAAACGGTAAGTGCGGACAATGGCAGATCAAGGAATTTTTTTTCTAGTTGTTCCTTTTTGTTAGATTCTCAGTAATTCTCACTAATTTTTTACAAATTATACAAGGTTTACCCAAATATTTTTTTATTTTTTTTTTCAAACCAAGGGGGTTCCTAGAACCCAGCAACTCCCTCTCGATCCGCCACTGAGTGCCAACGTATTTACACCGATTGAGCGTTCAACTACGCAACTCCGAAGGACTCTTATACTGCTGTTGTTCGTAATTCTCAAATCAACCTTCCATAAAAGATTCATATTAACACTTACAAAGCAAGGTTTTGTTTCTATTTTTTTCTTTATAAGACATATTTAGTTTGTCTAAGACTTTTTTATATGGTGATTGAGGGCCCGTTGTACGGATCGTTCGGGTCCTAATTTGGCAAACCTAAGGTAAGCGTGCGGAATCCGTTTGCATAGGCGACATTGTAGACAAGTTATTCACTGATTAATCACTGTTTCATTAATGTTTGACTCTTACAAAACCTGGAAACACTTGGACAGAGCTTCGCCTCTGTCGTACAAAATCTCTTATTGTTACAAATGAAATCACAAGGCACCTATTTATAGGTTTAGAAGTTCGCTGGTGAGAGGCTAAGTTCGGGCGAACTTGACTAACTTGACCTAGTCAATTTCAGCCGAACTTGATATCAACACAATCATGACCAGCGAACTTGCCCTCTATCTCACTTAAATACGCCTATTTTCTAGCAGATTAAACCCTAATTGCTCAGACTCGATACATAATGACGTAGGCAGCAAACATATGCATCAGCAGACTCCCCTTGGATGTTGCCGTAGTCATCATTCTTCAGTTAAATTCCTGAGTCTTTAATTCTTCTTGATCTTTATTTCTTGAATAACTTTAAGTTCCATGATCTTCATATCGTCTACAATCCTTTTCTCTTTTCTTGAGCTTGTCTTGATAAAACATTGAATCACCATGCTCCCCCTTGCTTTGAGCTTTCTGGTATTTTGAATCAACATTTTTATCTAGCTTCCCCTTAGAATATACTTCCTGTTTCAAAGTTCCTCAAACATTCAAATAAACATTTCGGATTCAAACATTGAAATTTCTAAACACCAACATTTCAAATTTTAATCTCCTATTCAGATTATAAAACATGTCAGTTATTTAAGTCCAAATTAATGGCCTTGAATATCTGATTCATGTATCAAGTTCAACTTAATGATCTTGATTAAACTTTTTGACACTAAACTGACATATTTATTCAAATGTAAGTTTCAACTTAATGAACTTTTAAACTTTTCAAATCAATTTGAAATTTTCAAACTTTTGATTGGCAGCTTTAGATTTTGAAAATCAACATTTCATCATCGGTGGTCAAAACTAAAAGATAATATATTCTTTTAGATTTTATGTAATGAATATCAAACTCTAAGTATTTATAAACATATTTACAAACATTTTTTTTGTTAAGTTTGTGTCAAAGGATCATATAAGTTTTTAGACAAATAACAAGTACCATTAACCTTTTGAGACTTTAAGTTTTAAACAAATTTACCTAGATTGTCGATATGTTTGTCCTCTTAAACTTCAACAAATTCCTCAATTGTTCCAAGATATGTTATGTAGAATTAAGAAACTTGACTTAACTATGGTTCCGATCTCAGAAGATACTCCCGTATCAAGATTCCCTAGATTTCATCTTACAGGTGAGTATAGCGTAATTGACATCTGTATCTGGTTTGTGCGAGACCTTGAGAGCTTAGGTTAGTACCACCGTACCGACAGAGAGATGAAGGCTCGACTTATAAGGTAGTGTTCCAAAATGGAATCTTTTTGTACTGCAATTGTAGTATTTTTCGATATTTTCAATTCAATGCAGTTTTAGGGGATTTTTGCAAAAGCATTATAGAAGTTCTAGGCCATTGCTTACGCAAAATCAGAAGAACTTGTATAATACCCCAGATATCAACCATCTATAAAGACCTCGTATCTCATAACCAGGCAATCTCTTAAACGAAATTTCGGAGTACTAAGTCCATATATCCGAGAGATGTTAATCCACAAGATTAAGCAGTTGTAAAATTTAGTATATATCCTGTAAACAATTTACTGAACGTGTAAAGCATATCGACACATCCACAGTAAGACTCATTTATCACTTTTAAAACTTTACAAATCTTTAGCATACTGTGATAGTCCACTGATGTACTATCATTTCCTTTTATCCACAAACTCTTTTTGCATTTTTCAATGTTTTTATACTTTTCTTATTTAATATGTTTTTGGATTTTCTGAAAAAATTTCTCCCCCTAAAATTCAAGAACATATTTTTGGAATTTAGTTTTTAGAAAAACATTGACCAACTGATGAGAATCACTTCAATTCTCCATCCATTACCGCTTCACAATTTTTCTTTTAAGCGCTCTCCCCCTCATGATAACAAAAACCTTAACACTTTTATGTTTATAGAACATTTATACCCATGTGTTTTATCTGTTCAATAGTGAGGGTTCTGTGAAAATTTTCAAATTTTTCTTCAAAAAATTTATAAAAATTTTCAAGTAAACGTTATTGGAATGTAATAAGGCCTTTATATAAAACTTGATAACCCGGCCCGTTTTCATTGTGTGGCACGAAACTCCATTTTCAGTAATTTGCTTTCATCTTAGAAGTTCCTGCACAAAAATGCAAATAATTAGTTGAATAGAGACACTCAAGCCTTTGCAGTCTTAGACATTGTTTCTTCAACCTTAATTTTGATTTTCTTTTCACAATCTGGTTTATTTTGGACTTTCTCAAGTTTCGGAAAGTCCTCTAAAATTTCAATTTTTACTGATTGTATAACATCTTTTTCTTTTACAAACCATAATTGATTTTTCGTTAAAGCTTTCTTGAAATACAATGTAGAAACTTTTTGTTCATTACTATTCGAGGATTCACCAGTTTTAAAATTTGAAAAGTTAGTAATAACTGGTTTCACCTTGTTTGTAGTTTCTGTACATTGTTCCAAAACCTCGGTTATGCTCCAGAATTTTTGTTATCAATATGAGCAGGATTAGTTTTAATTTGTAAACATTTACTAGCAATGTGTCCAGTTACTCCACATTTATGACACTTCTTGTTCTCATATCGATCTTTTCTATCAAACCATACACTCAAATCATAAGATTGATTTGAAGTGTGGTAGCCATCTTTCCTGTTTCTTCTGTAACTTTGATTTGACATTGAAGCAATGTGGTCCGACCTGCACCACGTATTTACAAATTTTTGTGAGTTTCTATAATGATTGGATGATCGTACCGATGAGCTTTTATTTTTCTTTTGAAAATTTTCAGAGTTTTTAAAATTTTGTTTTTCATTTTGTTTTGGTTCTCCATTCTGCTTAGAAGGTTTTTGCGTTGAACATTCACCTTTCTCAGAAGATTGTAGAACAGTTTCTTGAAATTTTTCTTTAATTTTAAAAATATTTCATGTTTATCATTTTAGCTCTTTCATCATCGGTATCATTATCACAATCTTCAATTATGACATCGTCATAATTTGTGATATTATCACTTATTGGAATTTTCTTTTTGTTAACATTGATCGGTTTTGGATATATATAATCTAACTTTAATGAGGAAGTCACAAAACCTTTCAATAACTTTTCTGAATTAACAGCTTTATTTTTAGCAGTCTCAACTTCTTTTTCAAGTTGAGCAATTTTCTCAATATGAGAACTTATTGCTTTTCGATTTTCTATATTTAATTTTTCAAAAACATTTTTATCATTTTTAAACATTTTTATTTCATTTTGAAAATCTACTACCATTTGTAATTTTTCATTTTCTAAAATTTTTATTATGTTTTCAAAATGCTTTTCATTTTCTTTTAATTTTTTATTTTCTAATGTCAAACTCTCAATTTTACTTGCATTTTCTGTCCGATAGATATCTACATCATAAACTAGGCAGACTGGTTTAGAACTTGAAGACTCTTTTGTAGATGTACTTGAAACTTGTTCTTCACAATTCTTCGCAATCATACTTCCTTCTCTCTTAAACTGATCATTTGAACTTTGTGCTTCCCGGTCATTTCCTTGATCACTAACACGGTCAGTTTTCTTCTTGATTACGACCTTTTTGTTCTTAATCATCTCATCTCTTTCCAAATATTTAGCACCCAAAGATTTCCACAAATCCTGTGCAGTTTTGTACTCTGGTAACAAAACCAAGATATCTTCTTTTACCGATTGCTGTAACGAGGTTAGGATCTTCTTCTCATGGGCATATGCAGCATACAGTTGAGTTGTAAACTTTGGTACTAAAAGCTCAGCTCCACGTTCATCGACTGGCCATTTAAATCCAGTTTGAATAGCAACCCAACCATAGAGGTGATTTGCTCGTACCCAGTCCTCGAATTTTTCATTCTAGGCTTCATACTCATCTATACTCATCAACATTGAAGGCTTCACGGACTCCATTTCTTTTTCCAAACTAATCTGTCATTCAAAAACACTTGAAAAAGGATTAGCAAACAGACAATTTTAGTAAAATTTGACTTCTTAATCGACAAATTTAACGTATCGGTTCGCTAAAAACGTTTAAAATTTTTCGGAAAACTTTTTTTATCAGATTAGAGCTTTAAACTCGTCTCGTCATACGAATCTAACGATATATAATTTCCGAGACGTTTTTTGGAATTTTTATGAGTTTTTTTTTAACCTTAGACAAGTTGGAGCGAACTTGTCACAGCTACTTATCAAGTTCGAGCGAACTTGTGTTGAGATATTATGAAGAAATAGCAAGTTCGAGCGAATTTATGTGAATTTTCAAGAGATAGCAAGTTCGGGTGAACTTGTATAGACTTTCAACAAATTTTTATCAAGTTCGGACGAACTTGACTAAAAATGATGAAAAAAACAATCAAGTTCGAACGAACTTGAGTAAAAACCTTGAAAAATCAGTCAAGTTCGGGTGAACTTGATGAAAAATTTGAGTTTTTCAGTCAAGTTCGAGCGAACTTGATGTTAAGTTCGAGCAAAGTTGTGATTTTAAACATGGTTTTTTCAATTTTTCGGTATGAATTCGTTTGTTTTAAGCTCTGATCTTTTCAAGGGTTTTAATATTATGGGTTTTACGTATTATACTTGAAAATCAGTCCATTTTGTCCTTGAATTGTCCAAGAAAAGTTTAAAAATGAAAGAAATGAGTAGAAGATGAGATGTTCTATGTCCAATGTCTTCAAATTAGACCAATCCTGCTCTGATACCAATTGAGGGTCTGTTGTACGGATCGTTCAGGTCCTAATTTGGCAAACCTAAGGTAAATGTGCGGAATCCGTTTGCATAGGCAACATTGTAGACAAGTTATTCACTAATTAATCACTGTTTCATTAATGTTTGACTCTTACAGAACCTGGAAACACGTGGACAGAGCTTCGCCTCTGTCGTGACAAAATCTTTGATTGTTATAAATGAAATCCCAAGGCACCTATTTATATGTTTAGAAGTTCGCTGGTGAGAGGCTAAGTTCGGGCGAACTTGATATCAACACCATCATGACCAGCGAACTTGCCCTCTATCTCACTTAAATACGCCTAGTTTCTAACAGATTAAGCCCTAATCACTCAGACTCGATACATAATGATGTAGACAACAGACATATGCATCAACAGTGATTCATGTGGATGAAAAAAGCTTTACGAGGGTAAATTGTGGTTTTTGTTTTCAGGAGATGTTAGCTTTGGACATGCAATGTAAATTGTTGTTACATGTGAGTTAGTATTGATTTGTTGATGTTTTGGGGGTTTGGACATGCTGAACTTGATAGATTAATGTTTTATAACAAATAAGGTTAGCTAATTTGATTCAACTTATATTTTTTTGTTAGTAAAATTGCGTTTTTAGGTGACTGACTAGTTTTAAATTTGTGGACATAATTATTAAAAATTTTCAATAAGACAAACTGATTACATAATGATATAAAAATCCCCCATGTTATTGATGATAAAAATATTTTTGTAAAAGTCGATGTAAGAGTACTTTGTTTTCGATGTAAAAAATATCTTTTAAATCCGATGTAATTTTTTTTAAAAAATCGATGTAAAAGTCGTTACATTTGATGTAAAAAATACTTTTACATCGAATGTAAAATTTTTTTTGTAAAAATGTTACACTAAAAATCCGATGTTAAAACAATTGTGTTTTTATGTTCATGTGGGAAACGATGACATAATTTTTTTGTAAAATACGAAGGTAAAATACATTTTCATCTTTTCACTATCTAAGAAATTCTTTTTATACTTGTGTTCGTATGTGTTGCATTGTCTTTGGTGAACGAGGACGATGCAGATCAAGATTGGCTTTGGCTTTTTTTTGTTGAAATTAGGGAAGGAATGCAAAAAGGTAAGATGTTGATGAGTTACCTTTGTGTAAATAAAATTTACAATAGAGTGTAAAAAAGTTTATAGCCGCAACTTGAAAAAAGTTTACAACCATGGTGTAAAAAAGGTTTAAATTTTTTTAACAGAGGCATAAAAATTTTTACAACTAGGGGCGTATAAAAATGTACAACCGGGGGTGGGGGTGAAAAACAAAAAAATTACATTCGACACCCCCTTTACGTGTGAGTTTGCATTTGAAATTTGCAAAAAAAAACAACAACAACGTTTACATTCGACACCGTGCACATTTTTTTTTTGATATTCAACATTGTACGTAAATTGTTTTTGACATTCGACACCGTACATAAAAAACATTGGCGTGTAAATTTACATTTGATATATTAAAAAAAACGTTTACATTCGACACCGTAGGTAAATTTTTTTTAGATTCGAAACCTTATGCAAAAAAAACATTCAACGTGCGAGTTTACTTTTGACATTAAAAAACAAAGTGTGCAAAATATTCTACTCGCAAATAAAGTTTTTACATGTTGTGTTGATTTACGTGTGTGTAAAAATATATGCAACCGTGATACGTCACCGTTTACACAAATACAAGCGTGTAAAAAGTGGACGTAAAAAATTGTGCATTTACTTTTACACGAATACAAGCGTTCACTTTTAGCTTTTTGTCATAAGGTATTGTTTTGTTTTACACTTTTAGCTTTTTTCACAAGGTATTGTTTTGGTTTGACTTTGTTATTTTAGGTTGCATGTCGACAATGGTCTTTCCCCGGACGAAAAAGATGATCAACATTAAGGATTTTGAAGACTTTTTATATAGTATATGTAAATATAATTTTTTGTCGTAAAAACATGGTGTAAAAAGATAAAGAGAGATAGTGTGTGAAAATGATGTGCTTGATGTGATGGTTAACCAGATTTTGATAGGGTGGTCAAATTACAAAAACACTATTTTGATCCCTATTTCATTCTTTTTAATAAAAAATGGCACTAAAATACAAAAAAAAGGCAAACTTCAATCTCAACCATTCATCCATCCTATATCAACGACAACTATTGGTTCTTATGGTTTCACAACTCAATGTATTTCTCATTTTACCCAATCTATATATATATATATATATATATATATTCAAAAAAAATGTCGGGAGGTTGGGTTTTCTAGGGTTTTCTCAAATTTTTAGGGTTTTCTATCTAACCCTCCCATATATATATATATATGGGAGGGTTAGATAGAAAACCCTAAAAATTTGAGAAAACCCTAGAAAACCCAACCTCCCGACATTTTTTTTGAAAAAAATAACACATGTACTACACATGTTTTTAAGAGTTTTGAGCCAAAAAAAAACAAAAAAGCGCCAAGTGATATTTTAAAGCAAATAAACAAAATTCAACAACTTTTGTCTAACACATGTTAGTGATGAAAGTTGCTGAAACTTGTTTATTTTTTTTAAATATCCACTCGGCGCTTTTTTGATTTTTTTTGCTCAAAACTCTTAAAGACATTTATATTACATGTGTTATTTTTTACAAAAAAAAAAGTCGGGAGGTTGGGTTTTCTAGGGTTTTCTCAAATTTTTAGGGTTTTCTATCTAACCTTATACTATATATATATATATATACACATATATATGTATAGGATAAGGATCCGTTAGGAACCACCTTTATTGCGAGAACCGCTAGAACCAGTGTGAACACATGGCAATTTTGTAATTATAATATGTTTAGGATAAAACACGCACGTTCCTTCTTTTTTGTTACTGTTCTCTGTACTAGGGTTTCAAGGGTGAAGTTTCATTAGTTCATGGTTTTCACAAGCAGCAGAGAGGCATTCACGGTGGCATCCACAGCAGAGACATCCACGACGGCGGCATCCATGGCTACCTAATCGACGTTAACAATCACCCCACTACCACAACGACAACTACTCCAACTATAACTCCATCAGTGACGTACTCCAGTTGACTAACCATCGTTCACGGCTAGTTCATGTGAGTATGTTTTATTATTGAATCTGAATCAGTTATATTATTGCTTAATTTAGTTTATGTTTTTAATCACATGTATCTTTACTGTTTAATTTGTTCTTAAATTCTTATTTACATGATTATTTTACATCATGCCAGGCCTGTTGCAGGCTATCGAGAGTGGTGACCAAAGGTGTGATATAGTGGTGACGGTGGCATGATGTATTTTGAATTGGGCCAGTAAACAAGTAAACAAAATTGATGCCACTGATGTGTTCGACACAGTGCTCATTTGAACAGAATATCAAACATGTCATGTCCCACTCTTAGTATTAGGAAAGTGTGATTTTATTTTGAGACGTAGGCGGTTGTATAGGTATGTGATGGATGAAATCGGGTTCCGCACTCAGAGATGAACCAAATTTCAGAGTATCACCATTGCATTCTGCTGTGAGGTGCTCTATTGTTTCTTTCTTCTAATCTTTTTAAGTACAAAAGTATACATATAAAGTATAAACTATATTATATCATATTAAACAGGTCAGATACATAACCATAATAAAACAGTAGATAGTGTTTTGACATGTTTCCATTTCCTCTCTTAATGTTTGAGATTGGTAAGAAGTCCTGAGGTTTCAACAGCCGAGCTCTCTACACTTTCCTCGTACATTGCCTATTAGGTAAGCATAATAGGTAAGGTCGACTTTAGTTTACTATGATCTTTTAAGTTTTTCTTGTTTAAAAAAAAGAGGGAATAAGAGTGTGTGAATGGTTCACTTTTATAACTAAACCATAATTAGAAGTTTCGGTTATATGGAAAACTATTAATTCGTTTATTTCTTGTTTTTAAGAAAGAACTTTTTACAGTAATGAGAACCTTAACAATGCAGGGACTAAATAATATACGAGTAGTGCGAGTATATGCTTTTCATGCTAATTTTTTACTCTTTTGGCTTTATTTTTTATGGTTTTTTAGATGAGCTTTTTGATACAGGACTGGAGGTGCAACCATCAGATGTTTTAGAGGAAAACTTTTGACATTGGATATTGGACACAATATCTTTAGGATGCTTCAATTAAGCAGGCTCTCTCTAAATGTTTTATGCCTCAAGTATTATTGTATATCCGAAGAGAAACATCTCTGCATCAGTATGTGTTTAGTAGTATTTGAACAATGTCTATGATGATGATACACTTCATCGCTGCCCGTCGCAAAGCGCTAGATTATTTTAACATTAGTTTAAAGATAAAAGCAAGAAATTGAGTTAGCTTGGTATTGTATTTGAACATGTTTTGAAAAACTATGTATGTTAGTTAAACAAGATTGTTATATTTGGTTTGTTTGTTCTGGCGTAAATTGTAGCTGGTTAATTTTGTTCATTTTAATAAAAATAATTATTTATTTTATTTATGCATTTTGGGCGGATTAGGAATATGGTATTCACTTTGCGTAGGTGGGTCCTATTATTTGTTTTGGACTTTCATTTTGTGCGGTTTATTTGTTCATATTAGGTGGCTCACATGGAGTTTACTTTGGTGTTTTTTGGAGGTGGGATGATTCATTTTGGGCGTTTAATTACCCGCCTAGAATATGTTTTCATTTTTTTCTAGCGAACAATGCACATGTGGATACATGTTTACTGTTTCACTACACATTGGTATTGTTTCGACCAATGCACATGACTAATGCACATGTGCATACATGATTGTTTTAACTACATATAATCCATTTTCCTTTACGTATACATCAACATATGTATTGTGGTACCCCATACATAATAGGATACCACATACACTCCACATGGTTATTGTTTCGAACAATGCAGATGTGCATACAGTATAGTGTTTCACTACACATTGTTATTGTTTCCACTAATGCACATGTGCATACATGAATATTTTAACTACATATAATCCGTTTTCCTTTACATATACATCAACATATGTAATGTGATACCCCATACATAATAGGGTACCACAACATATGTAATGTGGTACCCCATACGTAATAAGGCATCACATACGTAATAGGGCACCACATACGTAATATGATATGAACAAATATACAATATTTCAAAATATACACATATTCATTACAAACATGTTTATTGTTTTCTACTAATGCATATATGCATTACAAACATTAACACACTATCACACAAGTTATATGAACAAATATACAATATTTCAAAATATACACATATTCATTACAAACATGTTTATTGTTTTCTACTAATGCATATATGCATTACAAACATTAACACACTATCACACAAGTTTTGTGTAACAACCAGTATATATAACACCCTTATCATAAGAAATCACATAATCCGAACAACAATCATTATTGCACATATGCATCACCGACATATACTATACTAAACAACATATTACATCTTAAATTAACAAATATAACCATTGTAATACATTATACAATACTACAATACGAATATGTATGCTATATCAATCTTTGCACATGTGCAGTACCAACATTTTATCTACCAAATAACATAATACATCATATATTAACAAACATGATCATTTGTATTCCATGCCCATAAACTACCTACACATAACACTTGCATTAGTTCACAACCTCACACCTTCTTCTCTTCTTTCCATTTACTAAGCATCTTTCAACACTCCTCCTGTTTCAACGCCTCTTAGTCTATCATTTTTCGATATTTTTCATCTGTCAACCTATTAATCAAATATGTCCTTGTTGTCGATCCATGAGCCATTTCAAATATATTTTTCCTACATACATTACATATAGAACATCCATTATTTCATGTATGCACATGTATAGTCAACATATTATATACAATATGTAAAATGTTTATATTTTAAAGTAATATTGCACGTGTGCATATGCCGTAATACATTAACTTAATCTGAAAAAATATGGATATTTGCATAAATATGCACATGTGCATTAACATGACTAGCCTTATCAACAGGTTTGCTTTAATAAAAAAAATTAACCCTCACCAAATCAGTTTCGTATTACTACGACCAATCATATTTAACATTAATTAGTAACAAATCTATTCTGTCAAACTATGCACATGTACATCATCATAAATGACATTGTTAACATGTTCTGGCAAACTACGCACATGTGCATAACTATGCACATGTACATCAACATGAATGACCTTATTAACCTATTATAGCAAATTATTCACATGTGCATAATTATACGCATATGCATCAATATGATTGACCTTATTAAACTAATCAGGCAAGATATGCATATGTGCATAGCTATGCACATGTGCATTAACATGATTGACCTTATCAACAAGTTTGCTTCGATAAAAAAAACCCTAACCCTCAACAAATCAAACAACATCGTGCTTTTTACTTGTCCTATTCCTTGTATTTCTTTCTCCTGTAATAACTGCACATGACATCAAACAACATCATTCAAAATGAAAGTAACAATTGGATGCACATGTGCATATACTACCAACTGCATCATCGACTAATAACCAACCTATTTTGGCTTTTCGTTTAACACTTTTGTATTCACCTTCCTTATCATCTGGCAGTTTTGTTGCCCTTCATCATTCTATCTCAACACAAATGTTATTTTCTTCGCTTTTTTCTATTTTTTACCTACAATAATAATTGAAACATAATATAACCAAACATGCAATTTCAATTAGTATGTGCATTAAACACCTTTTTCATCACCGTAAACGATATGCATTTGTGCATCTATATGTACATGTGCACACATGTCATTGTCATTATGCACTTGTAAATCAATATGCACATGTGCATCACATATTCTTATAATGATATTTAAAATCAATCCATATGTAAAGTTCAATGTTATGTGCTCAAATTCAGTATGCACATATGCATCACTTTAAACAACAACATCAACAGAATCTAATTACACAAAATCATAAACACGTTAAACAAAACTGCTCTTGTTCACTATCACATGTGCATCACATGAAACAATAACACCATCATATTCTAATTACACAAAATCACAATAACACCATCATATCTGATTACACGAAATCACGTATCTTACACAAAACTGCTCAAGTTCACTATGCACGTTTGCATTACCTAAAACAACAACACCAACATATTCTAATTACACAAAATCCTATATGTATCCTAAACAAATCTGCTCAAATTCACTATGCACATGAATGATATTATTAACTTTATTTGCTCAAATTCACTATGACACACTCATTGAATCATCTATTCTTATAATCGCGTTGCCCTAATTACGAACAGATTAAAAATCCACAATGCTTATAATCACGTTGCCCTAATTACGAATGGATGAAGAATGTACGATCGATGAATATGTTCCTAATATATATTATACGACTAATTTTGGACGAACTTTGGGAACTAACCTCGATTATATGACTACCTGCTGGTAAAATCTCAAATCTAAGATAAAATCTCAATCCAGATGCTTCGATGCTTCGATATGGTGAACTCTGATGATGGTGAAGTGATATTGTATTCGAGACGATGATGTACAATGATGTAATCGACGAATTTCTGAGTATTGTTGAGAGATTCAGGTTGAAGGTTGATAAATGTTGATAGATCTGCATCTAATCAGAGGTTGGAGAGAGTGGACGTGAAAGTTTTAATTAAATGTAATTTAATTTATGGTTGAAGTCTGAGATTTTAAAAGTCGTTTGGTATTTACAAAATTGCCCCATGTTCACATTGGTTCTCACGGTTCTCGCAATAAGGGTGGTTCTCGCATGAACCATACCCTATATATATATATATATATATATATGATAAGGATCCGTTATGAACCATCGTTTATCGCGATAACTGCAAGAACCAGTGTGAACACAACCAAAATAGCTAAAAATGAGAAAAATGCCCGGATAGTCCCTGTGGTTTATCCTTTTTTCACCTTTAGTCCCAAACTTTCTAAAATTACAGCTACAGTCCCCAACTTTCGCAATTTCGTTCCTGGATAGTCCCTAGCGTGGATGGGGGTTAGTTTTTTGTGTTAAGCAGGTGTGAAAAAACTAAAATACCCTTCGTTAAAAAATAACAATTAAAACATAAAAACAAAATAGTTTATTAAATATATTTAAGGTGGGGCTATGTTTTTATTTAAATAATAATACCAGTCAACATCCCAATCCCTTAGACTTCTGCAATCACCGTAACCATCCCTCTATCATCACCGCCGCCATCGGTCGAAGTTAGCTCCATCACTGCCATCAACAGCAGCCCCACCACCAGCTACCATAGTCGTCGTCATCACTATCAACCACCGACCACTCTCACACAAACAAAAATAAATAAAACACCACCCGTCGCCATCCCCCCACTAGATGCATCACCAAATTTCAAGAACAGAAGCTAATTTCTGTTTCACAATTCAAGTTCAAATAATTAATTAAAAGCTAGTTTTAATTGCTCCTGGTTCGAAATTTAAGAACATCAAAAAAAATATTTAAGCCAAAGGATCGATTTTGCGATGTCAGTTGAATTCCAAAATTACAGTTAAATTACATCAGAATGTTCATTGATTTCTTGTTTATAATGATCATCAACAAAAAAAATATTGAAGTTAAACCTTAGGAAGTGATTCAGAGGTATCTTCACCTCATGGTTGAGGTGATGCAAGGGAAAAGAAGGATTATATATATAGTGTGGGTTCTGATCGGAACCGGTCGCCCAGAAAAATGAGGGTGAGGGGTGGGTTTGCCTGAGAAGAAAGGGGTGGATAGATAGCATCTGATAGAGAAAAGGGTTAGGTGGGTTGGTAGATGGTGGGCCCACATAGTATTTTAATGTTTTATTTATTAGATTTTTAACAATAAGGGCATTTAGGTCATTTCATATCCATTTAACATAAAAAAACTAATCGCATTCCACGATAGGGACTATCTGGGAACAAAATTGCAAAAGTTGTGGACTATAGCTATAATTTTAGAAAGTTATGGACTAAAGGTGAAAAAAGAGCAAACCACAGGGACTATCCGGGCATTTTGCTCTATAAAAATTAAAAAATCACAAAATAATTTTTTTAATATTAAAATTCGCTAAATTTCGTCAACATGCACATGTGTAATGATACTGTTTTTTAATTTTTTTTAGGTGGTGGTGCGGTAGGTTTATTTTGTTGGGTTCACATTGGTTCTCGTGCTTCTTGCAATAAGTGTGGTTCTCGTGGTTCCTGCAATATATATATATACACATACATACATACACCCACACAAGTACTCGTAGGGTACCCACGCAATACGAGGGGAATACAACAATTAGTCGGCAGTATGGTTTCTCGGGGGAACGCACATGCCAAACTTTGAAGCCAGTGTAAGAATGGAGCAATGAGCTTCTGCAATTTAGAAAGTAAGATAGCTAATACAAGATAATATATCCGTTCTAAAAAAAACTTGTAATTTTCTTAAATAAGATAGACTAGAATTATCACCCACCGCAATACAGCGGGGATTCGTTAGTTATATATCATATTAGATGAAAGTCAAATGTTTCTTACATGACCACGAACCTGTGTGTAAAATATAGAAAACAATAACTAAGTCAATCTATGACCCGCGCATTGCCACAGATCTATCAAACAGGGAAAATAGACGCGCTACGATGGGCCTGTTAAACGGGAAGAAGTAGATGAAAAAACGTTGAACCCTACACGCACGTTGCGACGTGTTAACTCGGAAAATCTAGAACGAAACATTAACACGCATGTTGCACGTTGCGCCGTTGAACCAAAGTTGCAGAAGATGAAAAAATTTGCGTTAAAAGTAAAAAAAAATCAAAGGGGTTAAATTTCCAAAAATGGAAACTTTTGAATTAGAAATGAAAAATCAATTTAATCAAAGGAGTTAAATTAACAAAAAATTAAAACTGTAGACTTTATTTGTCAAAGATTAAAACTTTAGAGTTAGAAATGATTTTTTTTTTGGAAAACTCGCAAAAACAAGAGTACAACAACCGTATGCACAAACTCATTGCTTATTTATAGGTTTATAATAAGATCAATTTTGATATGTGTGTACACGACATGCAAAAATAATAAGTTATATACCCAATCTTCAAGCCAAAAACTAATGAAGTTCAAGGTAATTAATTCACTTAACATATTAAGTGTTGTGAAGTTTGATTTTTTAGGTTTCCTGTGTTGATGAAACATCAGTTCGATTTTTCTTAGACTAAAAGTTGATATTAGATAAAAAAAAAGTTAAATGTCTCGGTTGGTCCTTTTCTGATGTTACATAAAAAAGAGTTAAATGTCTCGTTGGTTCCTTTGATTTGTAGATATTGCAGATTTGATCTTAAAACTTTAGTAAGGTGGTCTCAATAGTTGTAATTTTTGTACTCAGGGAATCCTTATCACTAACTTATGTTAAGTTTCTCACTTAAATATGTGCAAAATGACTAGATTAATCCTGAACAATTAAAAATGTATAAAAAAATATAAAGATGAGCTCACTCTTATCTTCTTCATTCTCTCTTTTTAGTTTCTCTTGAGTGTGGGGCTTGAGGCTTGGGTTTGGGCGTGGGAAACCCACCAAAGCCTTGCACACCACCCCATGGGGCTTGGCTTTGGGATTGCTCTTTTAGCGACAGTTTTGTGCCTAGCGTGGGACGCTGGCTGGGTTGAGATGGCTGGCTGTGATTGGCTGGCCATACCTAGCTAAGAAAAAAGCCATGCCATCTCACACCCAAAAAGAGCCAAGCCATACCATCATGTCAATCCAAGCTCCCAACCCAAGCCACACACCCATCACTCTTAAAGACGTGTATGTACCCACACCCATATGTATGTAACCCACCGGTCCTGATTCCTCACACACCCACACGTGTTACAATGTGCACACCAATTGTGATTTTTGTAAAGGAAAACAGAATCTTGTAAGTTATAACATTTTCTTGAAATCAGTAGTTAAGGTCAGCCTAGAACTTAATTGTTATTTTCGTAAATATACAGAGGCTTCAGAAGCAGCATAATTGCATCCCTGCTGAACATTATGAGCAGATATTACTTGCAGTAAGAAACTTTTTTTTTCATTCCTTATGAATTTTTATGTTTCTTTATAATTGGATCAAGTCCTTAAGATTGAATGATCTTGAGGGAAAGCTAGAAAGACGAACCGTGACATACACTTAGATCCAGTCCGCCACAAACATGGAAACGAGTTGGCACTCCGTGTAACATTTGTAAAAAAATCGGGTTTTCAAAACCCGCTCCGTTTTGTAATCGAATATCAAGTTATAAAAGTTACGTTAAATATTTATGAGTATTTTGATTCAAAACGATACATAATTAATAAATAAACTAAACTCTAAAAATTATATTTGATAAAAAGTTAAAACAAAATAAATAAAAAAATTATGTTGCTGCCGGGACTCGAACCCGGGTCAGCCAAGAAACTCCAACGCCTTAACACACACTCACATCACCACTCCGCCGCTTTGTGTTTTCTGTTATCTCTAGGAAACAAATGAGATTTATACACAAACTCGGTTAAAACCGGTTGCGCCAACTGAGAAACTGAAATCGGCAAATCAATCGTCTAATCGTTTGATTAATCGTTCATTCACATTTTATAACCGATGAACCGATGATTGTAATCAATTCAGAAGTGATTGAACATCAATTTTCTTTATAAATCGGTTTTTATAACCGAAATGAATCAAGTCACAATTACTTCAATTCCAGACCTCTCTCGCGACTCAGAAACGTCATAACAATACTCCATTTCACTTTCATCACATTTTCAGACCATCAGAACACTTAAAACAGCTCGCCGGAATTTCCTGCAAAAGTCGCCGGAAAACCGTATTCATCCTCAAACGGTAAATCTTTCAATATTCGTTGTAGTTCAACAATTGTTAGACTATTTCTAACTTAAAACTCTCAATTGAAATCGAATTCAGGCGCTGTATTCAACTAATTCCAGTTCGCCGGAACTCCCCTGAAAATCTTTATTTCCGTCTGTGAAACGGTAAGGACCTTCAAACACATCGTTAACGTTTGTTTATCACTTCAATTCCACAATCGACTAATCAAAACAGTCAATTATCTTGTTCAGTTGAAGAGCATAAAAACAGGGACCGACACATCGCCGGAAATCTGAAATAAACCGTTCATCGGTATGTTCACCTCTAATTACCGTCTCTGCCTTTTCATTTATGCTTTAATAATGTCTGTAAATCGTAAAAACAAGGAACGAGTTAGTAAATCAGTTGACTGTAATTTGACTGAAGAAGACGAAGCTAATTAAGTTATAAGTATATTTAAAACTAGTAAAATGAACGGGTTAGACACACAGTCCAGCGGTGGACTGTGTGCAAAATACATACGCATGTCCCGAGTTCGATTCCTGCTATACGCACTCCTTATATAATAAAATGCCTTTTTGTTAAAAACTAAACCGGGTTAACTCAGTTAGTTGTTAAGTATAATAAAAACCGAGATAATAACCAGGTTAGACACACAGTCCAGCGGTGGACTGTGTGCAACATTAAGCCATACGTCGCGCGTTCGAAACCCGTCACTAGCACCGGTCCGTTGAATTAAAATGTTTTTGAAATTAAAAAGAATTTCGGTTAAACTGAATAAGTGTATAAAAATAATTAAAAACAAGATTATTTCGGGTTAGACACGTAGCTCAGTTGGTAGAGCTGCGTGCATGCGTACGGGAGGTCTCGGGTTCGAGCCTCACCCAGCGCAGACCATGTCCCTGACCGAACCGGTCAACAAGTCAACAGGTCAACGGTCAACGGTCAACGCAAAATAAACAAATTTTTTTATATTTTTATTTATTTAATTTAATTTAAAAATCAATTAAAAATACTTAAAAATAACATTTTTAAAGATAGAAAATAGCCTTAAACTCACAAAAATATATCTAAAAATTTCATTAAAATCCTTAATAAAAATCCACTCATTTAATATATTTTTCCGTTATTATTTAGGTTAGTATTCCTCGTTGTTCCGCTCATCTAATTCGTGCGCATCTCACCATCTCCAATCCAACGCACCCAATGTGAGTGAATCTTTACAAATTCCCCGTTTAATCACGTTTTGGGGTGTATCATGTGTCTTGATATATATATATTATACTTAAACCATTGTGCATACATCATATCATGAACTAGTGTATTCAGTTTGTTTCTGTTATGTAGTTATTGTGGATGCAAGTTTATTATTTTCAGTACATGCAAATTTCATAGGCCGCCGCTCCCCATTACATTATGAGCGTTGAGCATGTTCCCCATTTCATTATGAGGTTGAACCTGGCGTGCCCACATACGATCGGCTCCGTTTGATTGAGCCTAGATCGCACAGACATTTTCATTTTCAGTACATGCAATACGATCGGCTCCGTTTGATTGAGCCTTGATCGCACAGTTCATTTATGTTATTTATCGTATGTTGTTGGTATGTTAATGTATGCTGTCATATGTTATTGTATGTTATAGTTGTGACTGCTATTTGCCATTGTCACACCCCGACCCGCAGCTGAAATAAGAGTCGGGGCATAATTGGGTTATCACCAAAAGCACATGACATTTTCTATTATGTTTCATAATTAATAAAGTCAAAGTTGCATTTTCAAACATCCAAACATGTTCATTCAATACAAAGGAAATAACCAAACATAACAATCCCAATACTAAATCGTTTTATTCTTTTAATCCAGGTCCTATGTGTTCCTAGCTGCTGCTGGTTCACCTGTATCATGTGTAAAATGGGAGTTTTTGGGTCAACATAAGTTGGCGAGTGAACCTTATTAGATAAACATTTAATAACGATTTTATGGTTAGTTTATCAATGAAATATTGTGCATAATCATAAATGAGCAAATGTAAATAATCAAGCATTGGCAAATAGCAGTTACAATTATAACATACAATAACACTTGCTAGCATACATGAATATACCAATATCATACGATAACTAACATAAATGAACTGTGCGATCAAGGCTCAATCAAACGGAGCCGATCGTATTGCATGTACTGAAAATGTAAAATGAACTGTGCGATCAAGGCTCAATCAAACGGAGCCGATCGTATTGCATGTACTGAAAATGTAAAATGAACTGTGCGATCAAGGCTCAATCCAACGGGGCCGATCGTATTGCATGTACTGAAAATGTAAAATGAACTGTGCGATCAAGGCTCAATCAAACGGAGCCGATCGTATGCGGGCACGCCAGGTTCAACCGCATAATAAAATGGGGAACAAGCTCAAACCTCATAAATGGGGAGCGGCGGCCTCGGCAATTGCATGTACTGAAATAATAATTTGCATCCAATAATAACTACTTAACAGCAACAAACTAAATACACATGTTCATGATATGATGTATGCACAATAGTTTAGTTATAATATGTATATAAACAAAGACACATGATACACCCCAAAAACGTGATTAAAACGGGGAATTTGAAAGATTCACTCACATTGGGTGCGTTGAATTGGAGATGGTGAGATGCGCACGATTTAGATGAGCGAGTCGACGAGGAATACTAACCAAAATAATAATGGAAAAATGTATTAAATGGATGGATTTTATAGAGGATTTTAATGAAATTTTTAGATATATTTTTGTGAGTTTATGGCTATTTTCTATCTTTAAAAATGTTATTTTAAGTATTTTTAATTGATTTTTAAATTAAATTAAATAAATAAAAATATAAAAAAAATATTATTTTTTAAGCGTTGACCGTTGACCGTTGACCGGTTCGGTCAGCGAATAACCCTGCACCGGGTGGGATTCGAACCGGCGACCTCCCGTTCACGTGCACGCAGCTCTACCAACTGAGCTACGTGTCTAACCCGAAATAAACTCGTTTTTAATTATATTTATACACTTATTTGAATTAACCGAAAATACCTTTATTTGCAAAAACGTTTTAATTCAATTGGACCGGTGCTCGTGACGAGTTTCGAACGCGCGACGTGTAGTTCATGTTGCACACAGTCCACCGCTGGACTGTGTGTCTAACCCGGTTATTATCTCGGTTTTTATTATACTTAACAACTATCTGTTTTAACCCGGTTCAGTTCTTGATCAAAAAGGCATGTTATTACACAAGGCGTGCGTGTAGCGGGGATCGAACTCGGGACGTGTATAGTTTTTGTTTGCACACAGTCCACCGCTGGACTGTGTGTCTAACCCGTTTATAATCCTGATTTTAATTATTCTTATGTCATTACTGAACTCATCTTCTTCATTACGAACACAGACCTCAATCAAACAACCGATTCGTGATTAATCTAGTTAATAAACATGATGTCTAGCTTGAATGCATTAAACCGAACAGTTTGGGGAAAGAAGATACCGAACAGGTTGTCTTCTTCAGAGAGTCCGGCGAAACTTGTCGGCTCTGTTTTTGAACCTTCGGCTGAGAGAATCTATTAACAGGTTTATGGGATTAGATATGAAATTGAACCAGTGAATATTGATTATCAGTACGTTGGAATGTGCATACCGGTAATTAATGAGTTTCCGGCAATTCCAGAAATTTTCCGGCGAACACAGAAAGTCCAGCAATGTCGTCTGTGGTTGATTTTGAGCGATGGGTTAATGTTAGTAAAGTTCCAACAATAGATTGAAATCGTCAAGTAGAAGTATTTTACCGGTTTGTGTTGAATACGGTTTTCCGGCGACTTTTGCAGAGAATTCCGGCGAACTGTTTTAGGTGCTCAGATGGTCTGAAAATGCGACGAAAAGGAATTGGAGTATTGGTATGATATCTCTGAATCGCGAGAGTGTCTGGAGTTTGAGTTATTCAGAACTTTATGTTCTTTTTCGGTTTTAAAAATCAACAATGATTAGTCTTTAAGTTTAATCAATTTCCGATTGATTAGAAAACCGTCGTGCATCGGTTATAACTGAATGTGTGAGGTAAACAATCGATTTGACGATTGGTTTGCCGATTACCGTTTTTCAGATGACACCATCGGTTAAACTGAGTTTGTGTATAAGTTCCATTTGTTTTCCTAGAATTAACAGAAAACACATTGTGGCGGAGTGGTTTAGGGAATGAATGTTAAGTTGTTTAAAGAGTCTTGGCTGACCCGGGTTCGAGTCCCGGCAGCTTCAAATATTTTTTATTTATTTTATTTTAACTTTTTATCAAATATAATTTTTATAGTTTAGTTTACTTATTAATTATGTATCGTTTTAACTCAAAATAACCATAAATAATTAATGCACTTTTATAACTTGGTACTTGATTACAAAACGGAGCGGGTTTTGGAGGCCCGATTTTTACAAATGTTACAGTATCCCCTACTTTTAGGAATTTCGTCCCGAAATTTAAATGGTTGAAGTAGTATGAAAAAGATGCGGGTATTTTTCACGTATTGAGTCTTCACGTTCCCAAGTAAACTCATGTCCCCGTTTCGACTCCCAGCGTACCCTAACAATTGGAATGCGACTTCGTCGAAGACGCTTCTCCCCGAAGTCCATGATCTCCACTGGTCTTTCAATAAAATGCATGGATTCATCAATCTGAATGTCTTCCAGCGGAATATGGAGATTCTCATCAGCGAGGCACTTCTTCAAGTTCGACACGTGGAATGTGGGATGAATCATGTTGAGTGCTTCTGGTAAGTTAAGCTTGTATGCTACAGGACCTACTCTTTCGAGTATCTTGAAAGGTCCCACGTAACGTGGTGCTAGCTTCCCCTTTTGACCAAAACGAACTACTCCCTTCCACGGTGATACTTTTAAAAGCACATGATCACCAATGTTAAACTCTAAGGGCTTCCGTCGTTTATCTGCGTAACTCTTTTGACGACTTTGAGCCGCTAGAAGATTGTTTCGAATTTGATGGATCTTATCTGTGGTTTCTTGGATCAATTCTGGACCAGTTATTTGTGCTTCCCCAATTTCGTGCCAACACACAGGAGATCGGCACTTTCGACCATATAAGGCTTCAAAAGGTGCCATGCCGATGCTCGAATGATAGCTGTTGTTGTACGAAAATTCAACTAATGGTAGGTGGGCGTCCCAATTTCCCTTGAAGTCTATGACACATGCTCTAAGCATATCCTCAAGAGTTTGAATGGTGCGCTTAGACTGTCCATCAGTTTGAGGATGATTGGCGGTACTGAGATCTAATCGTGTGCCCATAGCGGATTGTACTGCTTGCCATGTTCGTGAGGTGAAACGACCATCACGATCAGAAATAATACTTAATGGTACCCCATGTCGGCTTACGATTTTGTTGATATAAATACGAGCAAGCTTTTCGTTCTTGAAATCTTCTCGAATAGGAATAAAGTGAGCTGATTTTGTAAGTCGGTCTATAATCACCCATATAGTGTCATACCCACCAGAAGTGCGAGGTAACCTGGTAATGAAATCCATGGTTATATTTTCCCACTTCCATACAGGTATTTCCGGTTGGACTAGAAGTCCTGAGGGTCTTTGGTGTTCAGCCTTCACCTTGGAACATGTGAGACACTTGGAAACAAAAACGGCAATATCCTTCTTCATTCCAGGCCACCAATAGGTGTATCGTAGGTCTTGATACATCTTATCGGCTCCTGGGTGTATAGAATATCGTGTTTTGTGAGCTTCACTCATAAGAGTTTCACGAAGATTGTTGTGGTTAGGAATCCAGATACGATCTAGGTAATACAGAATACCGTCTGATTTAGTTTCAAGTTTTAGCTCGGCTCCACAGGACATCTCTTTTCGTACATCTTCTTCTGTTATTGAAACGTGTTGAGCTTCTCGAATTTGATCTTTAATGCCGGTTATAATTTGCAAACATAGAAGATGAATGGAGTTCGCATAACCCTTTCGACTAAGTGCATCAGCCACCACATTTGCTTTACCAGGGTGGTATCTAATTTCACAGTCGTAATCATTCAGAAGTTCGACCCATCTTCGTTGCCTCATATTTAACTCTTTTTGATTGAAGATATGTTGAAGACTCTTGTGGTCAGTGTATATTTCACACTTAGTACCATAGAGATAATGTCTCCATATCTTAAGAGCGAATACAACGGCTCCAAGTTCTAGGTCATGAGTGGTGTAGTTCTTTTCATGTGTCTTGAGTTGCCTCGAGGCATAAGCTATGACTTTTCCTCTTTGCATGAGAACGCAACCTAATCCTTGCCCTGACGCGTCGCAATAGACTACGAAATCATCACAACCTTCGGGAAGAGTGAGGATTGGTGCATCACAGAGTTCTTGTTTAAGAGTTTGAAAAGCTTCTTCTTGCTTGGGTCCCCATACGAATGGTTTTCCCTTATGGGTTAAAGCCGTGAGTGGCACAGCAATGCGAGAGAAGTTTGAAATGAACCGACGATAATAGCCAGCTAGTCCAAGAAAAGATCTTACTTCAGTTGGTGTACGTGGAGCTTGCCATTCTTGAACTGCTTTGATCTTTGAAGGGTCAACATGTATTCCTTTGTCATTGACTACATGCCCGAGGAATTGCACCTCTTTTAACCAGAATTCACATTTAGAGAACTTGGCATAAAGCTTTTCCTTTTCTAGAAGTGCAAGAACGAGTCGAAGATGACGCTCATGATCAGCTTTAGATTTTGAATAAATAAGAATATCGTCGATGAAAACTATAACAAATCGATCAAGGTAAGGTTTGCAGACTCTGTTCATTAGGTCAATGAAGACAGATGGTGCGTTGGTTAATCCAAACGGCATAACCATGAATTCATAGTGGCCATAACGAGTTCGAAAAGCAGTCTTAGGGACGTCTTCTTCATGCACTCTAAGCTGATGATAGCCAGATCGAAGATCGATTTTCGAAAAGTAGCTGGCACCTTGTAGTTGGTCAAGAAGATCATCAATGCGAGGTAAAGGATAGCGGTTTTTGATGGTTAACTTGTTGAGCTCCCTGTAGTCGATGCACATACGAAAAGATCCATCTTTCTTCTTTACAAAAAGGACAGGTGCACCCCAAGGCGATGAGCTAGGACGTATGAATCCCTTGTCAGTCAACTCTTGCAATTGACTGGCTAGCTCTTGCATTTCAGAGGGGGCTAACCTATATGGAGATTTTGCAACTGGTGTAGCACCAGGTATAAGATCAATACGGAATTCGACATCTCTGATTGGAGGCAGTCCTGAAATGTCGTCAGGAAAAACTTGTGGAAAATCCTTTACTAAAGGAATATCTTCAAGTTTCTTCTCTGTGGTCCCCTTCTTGATGATATGGGCTAAAAACGCGACATAATTCTTGCGAAGATATTTTTGAGCTTGAAGACAAGACATTAAGTTGAGCCCTTTCGACGAGGTTGCTCCAATGATTCGAAGAGTCTGACCGTTTGAAAGAGGAATGCGAATAAATTTTTCACGACATACAACTTCCGCATGATGTTGACTGAGCCAATCCATACCGATTATGATGTCGAAACTTCCCAGCTTCATAGGAATAAGGTCGACTGAGAAATCGTGGTCGTTTAAGGTGAGTGTACAGTTGCGTAAAATAGAGTCTAATGAAACTGGTTTTCCGTCCGCAACTTCCACCGTTATGGATTCCGCGAGCTTATCCCGATTTTTGCTTAAGATGGGTTCAAATTCTAATGACACAAAACTTCTATCCGCACCCGTATCAAATAACATAGAGGCATATCTACCATTTATAAGAAACGTACCGTTGACCACATTGCCGTCAACTCTGGCCTGGTTCGCGTTAATATTGAAAGCTCTTCCTCTTGCAGGTGGAGGAGCTTGGTTCGCTTGGTTCACTGGGTTGGCTTGGGCCTGAGCATGAATAATATTAACCAGCCTTGGACATGTGTTTCTGAAATAACTTGGGTCGCCGCAATTGAAACAAGCCCGCATAGGTTGGCCCATAGGGTAATTGGGTTGATAGTATGTTTGGGCTAAATGTTGGGTGGGTGGAAATGGTAGTTGTTGTTGTGCTTGACCCATTAACTGTTGGTGGGTTTGGGTTAAAGGTTGGTGGCGGTTTGTTCGTTGAGGCATGCGGCAGTTTTGAACAGTATGTCCTGCGCGACCGCAGCCGGTGCAGTATTGGCAAGGATGCTCAGGGGAGTGGTGATACTGACAACGGTTACATTTTGGTAATGGGCCTGTGTAGGGTCTTCTGTATGGCGCGGGTGAAGGAGTGACTTGAGTGATGGGTGCAGCAGGAATAGGGGTGTTGGTTTGGGTGACTGCAAAATTCCTGGTGTTACGCTTCCTCTTGTTAGCAAACTTAGAGGAAGGAATGGGGTGGTTTGAGGTTTGTCCCTCAACAGGGGCTTTCTTCTTCTCTTCTTTGAACTTCCCATTGCGAATTCGGTTTTCGGTCAGTTCAGTTGCCAACTCCATGGCAGCTTCAAGTGTTACCGGTGAAACGCTGAGAACCGAATCTTGGATTTTCGAGGGAAGTCCTCGAATATAATGCTCGATCAGACGATAGGTTGGAGTGAATAAATTTGGAACCATTTGGTTCAACTCCAAGAACCTCTTGTTGTAAGTAGAGTGATCACCCTCCTTTTGCCTTAGAGCATGAAATTCATCCTCCAACTTCTTAATCTCACTTCTAGGACAGAAACGCCTAGTCATGATTTCCCTTAACTCCTCCCAAGTTAAGGCCATCGCATCTTCAGTTCCCCTCTTTCCTTTCTCAGTATTCCACCAAGTGAGAGCTACACCAAGTAGTCTCCCGGTGGCGTAACGAACCTTGCGATCCTCAGGACAATCGCAGTTTAAGAAAGCGTTTTCCATCTCCTCGAACCAATGTAGGAGAGCAGTGACTCCCTCAGTCCCATCGAATTTTGGAGGATCACAGGACTTAAAATGTTTGTAAGAGCACTTGTTGGTAGGAGGGTTGTCGATGTTCTGGTCCTGTTGTTGAGGAGGGTTAGTAGGATTTGTAGCAAGGGCTTGTTGTACTTGTACCACGATGTCAGGCAATATCGTGGCCATTTGTTTCGCGATATGAGTGGCCAAACGTTCCTGAGACTTTCCCGATCTTTTACCCCTTCGATGCTGTCTAGACGACATCTACAGGATCATAAAATGAGAGGATTGTGAGTTTATGGTATCTTTTTAGGTGTCATGTGTCTTTAAGAAAATGAAAATAACATAAATATCAATAATGCAACTACATCCATAGGATTTCTTGGGTTCGCTCATGTTGGGCCTCAAATGTCCCCCCATACCTTCACCTATATAGTCATGTGGGTCCCCATGGCTATTGGCTTGGTAGGATTCACATTAGTATTGGCAATTTAAACACTCGCATCCCCCGAATGCAAACCACAAAATATGTTCATGAGATGTTTGGTCGGAACGTGTCCAGGTGTAGACACAATGACAACTCAAAGTGGGATTAGTTCACACGACGTTTGATATAGCATGCTTTGGCCTAATAAGTACTTCGTACTCTCATCGTTAGTCCCCAGGTAGGCAAACTGGTCCTTTATTTTGGATTTATACGAATGCCAGCCTAGACAGGACGTTCCGACTACCGGTACTAGTACCCTTCCAGTTACTACATGCCCGTCATGAGAACTCACTTTGATGAGATTTGAAAACACGAAAATCATTGTAAAATCAATCATGATGTGGTGTGTGCTTTCATGGATGTGATATGTTATGAGTATACGATTTCATGATAGGCATTATTTGATAATACATACTTATGAACATGCTTGCACAATATCAAATGTAACATTTAACATAAAACATATAAACATCATGAAATTTGGCATATAACACACAAAATTCTTATAAGTTTCTAATCGACTATAGTATAGGCTCTAAGGGTCTAATAACCTATCCTATATCCCTATAGTCATGGCTCTGATACCAATCTGTCACACCCCGACCCGCAGCTGAAATAAGAGTCGGGGCATAATTGGGTTATCACCAAAGCACATGACATTTACTATTATGTTTCATAATTAATAAAGTCAAAGTTACATTTTCAAACATCCAAACATGTTCATTCAATATAAAGGAAATAACCAAACATAACAATCCCAATACTAAATCGTTTTATTCTTCTAATCCAGGTCCTATGTGTTCCTAGCTGCTGCTGGTTCACCTGTATCATGTGTAAAATGGGAGTTTTTGGGTCAACATAAGTTGGCGAGTGAACCTTATTAGATAAACATTTAATAATGATTTTATGGTTAGTTTATCAATGAAATATTGTGCATAATCATAAATGAGCAAATGTAAATAATCAAGCATTGACAAATAGCAGTTACAATTATAACATACAATAACACTTGCTAGCATACATGAATATACCAATATCATACGATAACTAACATAAATGAACTGTGCGATCAAGGCTCAATCAAACGGAGCCGATCGTATTGCATGTACTGAAAATGTAAAATGAACTGTGCGATCAAGGCTCAATCAAACGGAGCCGATCGTATTGCATGTACTGAAAATGTAAAATGAACTGTGCGATCAAGGCTCAATCCAACGGAGCCGATCGTATTGAATGTACTGAAAATGTAAAATGAACTGTGCGATCAAGGCTCAATCAAACGGAGCCGATCGTATGCGGGCACGCCAGGTTCAACCGCATAATAAAATGGGGAACAAGCTCAAACCTCATAAATGGGGAGCGGCGGCCTCGGCAATTGCATGTACTGAAATAATAATTTGCATCCAATAATAACTACTTAACAGCAACAAACTAAATACACATGTTCATGATATGATGTATGCACAATAGTTTAGTTATAATATGTATATAAACAAAGACACATGATACACCCAAAAAACGTGATTAAAACGGGGAATTTGAAAGATTCACTCACATTGGGTGCGTTGAATTGGAGATGGTGAGATGCCCACGATTTAGATAAGCGAGTCGACGAGGAATACTAACCTAAATAATAATGGAAAAATGTATTAAATGGATGGATTTTATTAAGGATTTTAATGAAATTTTTAGATATATTTTTGTGAGTTTATGGCTATTTTCTATCTTTAAAAATGTTATTTTAAGTATTTTTAATTGATTTTTAAATTAAATTAAATAAATAAAAATACAAAAAAAAATATTATTTTTTAAGCGTTGACCGTTGACCGTTTCGGTCAGCGAATAACCCTGCGCCGGGTGGGATTCGAACCGGCGACCTCCCGTTCACGTGCACGCAGCTCTACCAACTGAGCTACGTGTCTAACCCGCAATAAACTCGTTTTTAATTATATTTATACACTTATTTGAATTAACCGAAAATACCTTTATTTGCAAAAACGTTTTAATTTAATTGGACCGGTGCTCGTGACTAGTTTCGAACGCGCGACGTGTAGTTCATGTTGCACACAGTCCACCGCTGGACTGTGTGTCTAACCCGGTTATTATCTCGGTTTTTATTATACTTAACAACTATCTGTTTTAACCCGGTTCAGTTCTTGATCAAAAAGGCATGTTATTACACAAGGCGTGCGTGTAGCGGGGATCGAACTCGGGACGTGTATAGTTTTTGTTTGCACACAGTCCACCGCTGGACTGTGTGTCTAACCCGTTTATAATCCTGATTTTAATTATTCTTATGTCATTACTGAACTCATCTTCTTCATTACGAACACAGACCACAATCAAACAACCGATTCGTGATTAATCTAGTTAATAAACATGATGTCTAGCTTGAATGCATTAAACCGAACAGTTTGGGGAAAGAAGATTCCGAACAGGTTGTCTTCTTCAGTGAGTCCGGCGAAACTTGTCGGCTTTGTTTTTTAACCTTCGGCTGAGAGAATCTATTAACAGGTTTAAGGGATTAGATATGAAATTGAACCAGTGAATATTGATTATCAGTACGTTGGAATGTGCATACCGGTAATTAACGAGTTTCCGGCAATTACAGAAATTTTCCGGCGAACACAGAAAGTCCAGCAATGTCGTCTGTGGTTGATTTTGAGCGATGGGTTAATGTTAGTAAAGTTCCAACAATAGATTGAAATCGTAAAGTAGAAGTATTTTACCGGTTTATGTTGAATACGGTTTTCCGGCGACTTTTGCAGAGAATTCTGGCGAACTGTTTTAGGTGCTCAGATGGTCTGAAAATGCGACGAAAAGGAATTGGAGTATTGGTATGATATCTCTGAATCGCGAGAGTGTCTGGAGTTTGAGTTATTCAGAACTTGATGTTCTTTTTCGGTTTTAAAAATCAACAATGATTAGTCTTTAAGTTTAATCACTTTCCGATTGATTAGAAAACCGTCGTGCATCGGTTATAACTGAATGTGTGAGGTAAACAATCGATTTGACGATTGGTTTGCCGATTACCGTTTTTCAGATGACACCAACGGTTAAACTGAGTTTGTGTATAAGTTCCATTTGTTTTCCTAGAATTAACAGAAAACACATTGTGGCGGAGTGGTTTAGGGAATGAATGTTAAGTTGTTTAAAGAGTCTTGGCTGACCCGGGTTCGAGTCCCGACAGCTTCAAATATTTTTTATTTATTTTATTTTAACTTTTTATCAAATATAATTTTTATAGTTTAGTTTACTTATTAATTATGTGTCGTTTTAACTCAAAATAACCATAAATAATTAATGCACTTTTATAACTTGGTACTTAATTACAAAACGGAGCGGGTTTTGGAGGCCCGATTTTTAAAAATGTTACAGCCATTGCTTGATTATTTACATTTGCTCATCTATGATTATGCACAATTTTTCATTGATAAACTAACAAGTAATTCATTAATAAATGTTTATCTAATAAGGTTCACTCGCCAACTTATGTTGACCCAAAACCCCCCATTTTACACATGATACAGGTGAACCAGCAGCAGCTAGGAACACATAGGACTTGGACTAGAAGAATAAAACGATTTAGAGTTGGGATTGTTATGTTTGGTTTATTTTCTTTGTATTGAATGAACATGTTTGGATTTTTGGAAATGTAACTTTGACTTTATTAAATATGAAACATATTAGTAAATGTCATGAGCTATGGTGATAACCCAATTATGCCCCGACTCTTATTCCGCTGCGGGTCGGGGTGTGACAGATTGGTATCAGAGCCATGACTATAGGGATATAGGATAGGTTATTAGACCTTTAGAGCCTATACTATAGTCGATTAGAAACTTATAAGATTTTTGTGTGTTACATGCCAAATTTCATGATGTTTATATGTTTTATGTTAAATGTTACATTTAATATTGTGCAAGCATGTTCATAAGTATGTATTATCATATAATGCCTATCATGAATCGTATACTCATAACATATCACATCCATGAAAGCACACACCACATCATGATTGCTTTTACAATGATTTTCGTGTTTTCAAATCTCATCAAAGTGAGTTCTCATGACGGGCATGTAGTAACTGGAAGGGTACCAGTACCGGTAGTCGGAACGTCCTGTCTAGGCTGGCATTCGTATAAATCCAAAATAAAGGACTAGTTTGCCTACCTGGGGACTAACGATGAGAGTACGAAGTACCTATTAGGCCAAAGCATGCTATACCAAACGTCGTGTGAGCTAACCCCACTTTGAGTTGTCATTGTGTCTACACCTGGACACGTTCTGACCAAACATCTCATGAACATATTTTGTGGTTTGCATTTGGGGGATGCGAGTTTTAAATTGCCAATACTAATGTGAATCCTACCAAGCCAATAGCCATGGGGGCCCACATGACTATGTAGGTAAAGGTATGGGGGACATTTGAGGCCCAACATGAGCGAACCCAAGACATCCTATGGATGTAGTTGCATTATTGATATTTATGTTATTTTCATTTTTGTTAAAGACACATGACACCTAAAAAGACTTCATAAACCCACAATCTTCTCATTGTATGATCCTGTAGATGTCGTCTAGACAGCAACGAAGGGGTAAAAAATCGGGAAGGTCTCAGGAACGTTTGGCCACTCAGATCGCGAAACAAATGGCCACGATACTGCCTGACATTGTGGTCCAAGTACAACAAGCCCTTGCTACAAATCCTACTAACCCTCCCCAACAACAGGACCAGAACATCAACAACCCTCCTACCAGCAAGTGCTCTTACAAACATTTTAAGTCTTGTGATCTCCTAAATTTGAAGGGACCGAGGGTGTCACTGCTCTCCTACATTGGTTCGAGGAGATGGAAAACACCTTTCTAAACTGCGATTGTCCTGAGGATCGCAAGGTTCGATACGCCACCGAGAGACTATTTGGGGTAGCTATCACTTGGTGGAATACTGAGAAAGGGAAGAGGGGAACTGAAGATGCGATGGCCTTAACTTGGGAGGAGTTAAGGGAAATCATGACTAGGCGTTTCTGTCCTAGAAGTGAAATTAAAAAGCTGGAGACGAATTTCATTCTCTAAAGCAAAAGGAGGGTGATCACACTACCTATAACAAGAGGTTCTTGGAGTTGAACCAAATGGTTCCAAATTTGTTCACCCCAACCCATCGTCTGATCGAGCATTATATTCGAGGACTTCCCTCGAAAATCCAAGATTCAGTTCTCAGCGTTTCATCAGTAACACTTGAAGCTGCTATGGAGTTAGCAACTGAACTGACCGAAAACCGAATTCACAACGGGAAGTTCAAAGAAGAGAAGAAGAAAGCCCCTGTTGAGGGACAAACTTCAAACCACCCCATTCCTTCCTCTAAGTTTGCTAACAAGAGGAAGTGCAACACCAAAAATTTTGCAGTTACCCAAACCAACTCCCCTATTCCTGCTGCACCCATTACTCAAGTCACTCCTTCACCCGCACCATACAGAAGACCCTACACTGGCCCGTTACCAAAATGTAACTGTTGCCAATATCACCATTCCCCTGATCATCCTTGCCAATATTGCACCGGCTGCGATCGCGCAGGACATACTGTTCAAACTTGCCGCATGCCTCAACGAACGAACCGCCACCAACCTTTAACCCAAACCCACCAACAGATAATGGGCCAAGCCCAACAACCCCTACTATTACCACCCACCCAACCTTTAGCCCAAACATATTACCAGCCCAAGTATCCTATGGGTCAACCAATGCGGGCTTGCTACAATTGCGGTGACCCGAGTCATTTCAGAAACACATGTCCAAGGTTGGTTAATATTATTCATGCTCAGGCCCAAGCCAACCCGGTGAACCAAGCAAACCAAGCTCCCCCACCTGCAAGAGGGAGAGCTTTCAATATCAACGCTAACCAGGCCAGAGCTGACGGCAATGTGGTCAACGGTACGTTCCTTATAAATGGTAGATATGCCTCTATGTTATTTGATACTGGTGCGGATAGAAGTTTTGTGTCTTTAGAATTTGAACCTATCTTAAGCAAAAATCGGGATAAGCTCACGGAATCCATAACGGTAGAAGTTGCGGACGGGAAACCAGTTTCATTTGACTATATTTTACGCAACTGTACACTCACCTTAAACAACCACGATTTCTCAGTCGACCTTATACCTATGAAGCTGGGAAGTTTTGATATCATAATCGGTATGGATTAGCTCAGTCAGCATCAGGCAGAAGTTGTATGTCGTGAAAAATTTATTCGTATTGCTCTTTCAAACGGTCAGACTCTTCGAATCATTGGAGAAACCTCGTCGAAAGGGCTCAGCTTAATGTCTTGTCTTCAAGCTCAAAAATATCTTCGCAAGAATTATGTCGCGTTTTTAGCTCATATCATCAAAAAGGGAACCACGGAGAAGAAACTTGAAGACATTCCTGTAGTAAAAGACTTCCCGCAAGTTTTTCCTGACGACATTTCAGGACTTCCTCCAGTTAGAGACGTCGAATTCCGTATTGATCTTATACCTGGTGCTACACCAGTTGCAAAGTCTCCTTATAGGTTAGCCCCCTCTGAAATGCAAGAGCTAGCCAGTCAATTGCAAGAGTTGACTGACAAGGGATTCATACGTCCTAGCTCGTCGCCTTGGGTGCACCTGTCCTTTTTGTAAAGAAGAAAGATGGATCGTTTCGTATGTGCATCGACTACAGAGAGCTCAACAAGTTAACAATCAAGAATCGCTATCCTTTACCTCGCATTGATGATCTTCTTGACCAACTACAAGGTGCCAGCTGCTTTTCAAAAATCGATCTTCGATCTGGCTATCATCAACTTAGAGTGCATGAAGAAGACGTCCCTAAGACTGCTTTTCGAACTCGTTATGGCCACTATGAATTCAGGGTTATGCCATTTGGATTAACCAACGCACCAGCTGTCTTCATGGACCTAATGAACAGAGTCTACAAACCTTATCTTGATCGATTTGTTATAGTCTTCATCGACGATATTCTTATTTATTCAAAATCTAAATCTGATCATGAGCGTCATCTTCGACTCGTTCTTGCACTTCTAGAAAAGGAAAAGCTTTATGCCAAATTCTCCAAATGTGAATTCTGGTTAAAAGAGGTGCAATTCCTCGGGCATGTAGTCAATGACAAGGGAATACATGTTGACCCTTCAAAGATCAAAGTGGTTCAAGAATGGCAAGCTCCACGTACACCAACTGAAGTAAGATCTTTTCTTGGACTAGCTGGCTGTTATCGTCGGTTCATTTCAAACTTCTCTCGCATTGCTGTACCACTCACGGCTTTAACTCATAAGGGAAAACCTTTCATATGGGGACCCAAGCAAGAAGAAGCCTTTCAAAATCTTAAACAGAAACTTTGTGATGCACCAATCCTCACTCTTCCTGAAGGTTGTGATGATTTTGTAGTCTATTGCGACGCGTCAGGGCAAGGATTAGGCTGCGTTCTTATGCAAAGAGGAAAAGTCATAGCTTATGCTTCGAGACAACTCAAGACACATGAAAAGAACTACACCACTCATGACCTAGAACTTGGAGCCGTTGTGTTCGCTCTTAAGATATGGAGACATTATCTCTATGGTACTAAGTGTGAAATATACACTGACCACAAGAGTCTTCAACATATCTTCAATCAAAAAGAGTTAAACATGAGGCAACGAAGATGGGTCGAACTTCTAAATGATTACGACTGTGAAATTAGATACCACCCTGGTAAAGCAAATGTGGTGGCTGATGCACTTAGTCGAAAGGGTTATGCGAACTCCATTCATCTTCTATGTTCGCAAATTGTAACCGACATTAAAGATCAAATTCGAGAAGCCCAACACGTTTCAATAACGGAAGAAGATGTGCGAAAAGAGATGTCCTGTGGAGCTGAGTTAAAAATCGAAACTAAATCTGACGGTATTCTATACTACCTAGATCGTATCTGGATTCCTAACCACAACAATCTTCGTGAAACTCTTATGAATGAAGCTCACAAAACGCGATATTCTATACACCCAGGAGCCGATAAGATGTATCAAGACCTACGATATACCTATTGGTGGCCTGGAATGAAGAAGGATATTGCTGTATTTGTTTCTAAGTGCCTTACATGTTCCCAGGTGAAGGCTGAACACCAAAGACCCTCAGGACTTCTAGTCCAACCGGAAATACCTGTATGGAAGTGGGAAAATATAACCATGGATTTCATTACCGGGTTACCTCGCACTTCTGGTGGGTATGACACTATATGGGTGATTATAGACCGACTTACAAAATCAGCTCACTTTATTCCTATCCGCGAAGATTTCAAGAACGAAAAGCTTGCACGTATTTATATCAACGAAATCATAAGCCGGCATGGGGTACCGTTAAGCATTATTTCTGATCGTGATGGTCGTTTCACCTCACGAACATGGCAAGCAGTACAATCCGCTATGGGCACGCGATTAGATCTCAGTACCGCCTATCATCCTCAAACTGATGGACAGTCTGAGCGCACCATTCAAACTTTTGAAGATATGCTTAGAGCATGTGTCATAGACTTCAAGGGAAATTGGGAAGCCCACCTACCATTAGTTGAATTTTCGTACAACAACAGCTATCATTCGAGCATCGGCATGGCACCTTTTGAAGCCTTATATGGTCGTAAGTGCCGATCTCCTGTATGTTGGCACGAAATTTGGGAAGCTCAAATTACTGGTCCAGAATTGATCCAAGAAACCACAGACAAGATCCATCAAATTCGAAACAATCTTCTAGCGGCTCAAAGTCGTCAAAAGAGTTACGCAGATAAACGACGGAAGCCCTTAGAGTTTAACATTGGTGATTATGTACTTTTAAAAGTATCACCGTGGAAGGGAGTAGTTCGTTTTGGTCAAAAGGGCAAGCTAGCACCACGTTACGTAGGACCTATCAAGATACTCGAAAGAGTAGGTCCTGTAGCATACAAGCTTGATCTACCAGAAGAACTCAACAGGATTCATCCCACATTCCACGTGTCGAACTTGAAGAAGTGCCTCGCTGATGAGAACCTCCACATCCCGCTGGAAGATATTTAGATTGATGAATCTACGCATTTTATTGAAAGGCCAGTGGAGATCATGGACTACGGAGAGAAACGTCTACGACGAAGTCGCATTCCAATTGTTAGGGTACGCTGGGAGTCGAAACGGGGACCTGAGTTTACTTGGGAACGTGAAGACTCAATGCGTGAAAAATACCCGCATCTTTTTCCTACTACTTCAACTACTTAAATTTCGGGACGAAATTACTAAAAGTAGGGGATACTGTAACATTTGTAAAAAAATCGGGTTTTCAAAACCCGCTCCGTTTTGTAATCGAATATCAAGTTATAAAAGTTACGTTAAATATTTATGAGTATTTTGATTCAAAACGATACATAATTAATAAATAAACTAAACTATAAAAATTATATTTGATAAAAAGTTAAAACAAAATAAATAAAAAAATTATGTTGCTGCCGGGACTCGAACCCGGGTCAGCCAAGAAACTCCAACGCCTTAACACACACTCACATCACCACTCCGCCGCTTTGTGTTTTCTGTTATCTCTAGGAAACAAATGAGATTTATACACAAACTCGGTTAAAACCGGTTGCGCCAACTGAGAAACTGAAATCGGCAAATTAATCGTCTAATCGTTTGATTAATCGTTCATTCACATTTTATAACCGATGAACGATGATTGTAATCAATTCAGAAGTGATTGAACATCAATTTTCTTTATTAATCGGTTTTTATAACCGAAATGAATCAAGTCACAATTACTTCAATTCCAGACCTCTCTCGCGACTCAGAAACGTCATAACAATACTCCATTTCAATTTCCTCACATTTTCAGACCATCAGAACACTTAAAACAGCTCGCCGGAATTTCCTGCAAAAGTCGCCGGAAAACCGTATTCATCCTCAAATGGTAAATCTTTCAATATTCGTTGTAGTTCAACAATTGTTAGACTATTTCTAACTTAAACCTCTCAATTGAAATCGAATTCAGGCGCTGTATTCAACTAATTCCAGTTCGCCGGAACTCCCCTGAAAATCTTTATTTCCGTCTGTGAAACGGTAAGGACCTTCAAACACATCGTTAACGTTTGTTTATCACTTCAATTCCACAATCGACTAATCAAAACAGTCAATTATCTTGTTCAGTTGAAGAGCATAAAAACAGGGACCGACACATCGTCGAAAATCTGAAATAAACCGTTCATCGGTATGTTCACCTCTAATTACCGTCTCTGCCTTTTCATTTAAGCTTTAATAATGTCTGTAAATCGTAAAAACAAGGAACGAGTTAGTAAATCAGTTGACTGTAATTTGAATGAAGAAGACGAAGCTAATTAAGTTATAAGTATATTTAAAACTAGTAAAATGAACGGGTTAGACACACAGTCCAGCGGTGGACTGTGTGCAAAATACATACGCATGTCCCGAGTTCGATTCCTGCTATACGCACTCCTTATATAATAAAATGCCTTTTTGTTAAAAACTAAACCGGGTTAACTCAGTTAGTTGTTAAGTATAATAAAAACCGAGATAATAACCAGGTTAGACACACAGTCCAGCGGTGGACTGTGTGCAACATTAAGCCATACATCGCGCGTTCGAAACCCGTCACTAGCACCGGTCCGTTGAATTAAAATGTTTTTGAAATTAAAAAGAATTTCGGTTAAACTGAATAAGTGTATAAATATAATTAAAAACAAGATTATTTCGGGTAGACACGTAGCTCAGTTGGTAGAGCTGCGTGCACGCATACGGGAGGTCTCGGGTTCGAGCCTCACCCAGCGCAGACCATGTCCCTGACCGAACCGGTCAACAAGTCAACAAGTCAACGGTCAACGGTCAACGGTCAACGCAAAATAAACAAATTTTTTTATATTTTTATTTATTTAATTTAATTTAAAAATCAATTAAAAATACCTAAAAATAACATTTTTAAAGATAGAAAATAGCCTTAAACTCACAAAAATATATCTAAAAATTTCATTAAAATCCTTAATAAAAATCCACTCATTTAATATATTTTTCCGTTATTGTTTAGGTTAGTATTCCTCGTTGTTCCGCTCATCTAATTCGTGCGCATCTCACCATCTCCAATCCAACGCACCCAATGTGAGTGAATCTTTACAAATTCCCCGTTTAATCACGTTTTGGGGTGTATCATGTGTCTTGATATATATATATATATTATACCTAAACCATTGTGCATACATCATATCATGAACTAGTGTATTCAGTTTGTTTCTGTTATGTAGTTATTGTGGATGCAAGTTTATTATTTTCAGTACATGCAAATTTCATAGGCCGCCGCTCCCCATTACATTATGAGCGTTGAGCATGTTCCCCATTTCATTATGAGGTTGAACCTGGCGTGCCCACATACGATCGGCTCCGTTTGATTGAGCCTAGATCGCACAGACATTTTCATTTTCAGTACATGCAATACGATCGGCTCCGTTTGATTGAGCCTTGATCGCACAGTTCATTTATGTTATTTATCGTATGTTGTTGGTATGATAATGTATGCTGTCATATGTTATTCTATGTTATAGTTGTGACTGCTATTTGCCATTGCTTGATTATTTACATTTGCTCATCTATGATTATGCACAATTTTTCATTGATAAACTAACAAGTAATTCATTAATAAATGTTTATCTAATAAGGTTCACTCGCCAACTTATGTTGACCCAAAAACCCCCATTTTACACATGATACAGGTGAACCAGCAGCAGCTAGGAACACATAGGACTAGGACTAGGACTAGAAGAATAAAACGATTTAGAGTTGGGATTGTTATGTTTGGTTTATTTTCTTTGTATTGAATGAACATGTTTGGATTTTTGGAAATGTAACTTTGACTTTATTAAATATGAAACATATTAGTAAATGTCATGAGCTATGGTGATAACCCAATTATGCCCCGACTCTTATTCCGCTACGGGTCGGGGTGTGACACTCCGTAACCTATAATTATGTAAGTGCCAATCCTCAACAGATCAATGGAATCAAGGTTGTACTGTATGTTTTCCTTCATTGCTTAAAAGGGCAAAACTACTTATATATATTGCAATTGCAGGATATAAACCATGTATATTATCAGACTGGACACCGAACAGAGTGGTGTAAGAGTAATGCAATACCGATCCCCTGTTTTCTTTTTGCTCGCAAGTTCTCTAGAGCCGGTACCATGCGGCTTTTGACCCAGGGAAATTTTGATGCATAAACTTCCAGATTTTGATGCATCGTCAAAAAGTGCCGGTTTGAATTAAACATTCACAAACCAAACGGTGGTGAGAGAGAGAGAACTGTGAGAGAGAAAGTTGTAGAGATCCATAAAGTGGATCAAGCTCCTAAGATAAATAACCCTTAGACGGGGTCAAGCTCCAAGAACAAAAGATAAAGAATAGACTCTTTTTAACTTCAATATTCTGCTTAATTTCTTTGATGCAATACATAAGATATAAATAGCCAAATACTCAAAAACTTACTACTCCACTACTCCCACTTTCTAGGAAATGCATGCAACACTAACTTAATGTTGGTGCAGTTTTATGTCTGTCGCTTGTTCTTGTTTATGTTTGTAATCGTACGGTCTTTGTTTAAGTGTCTGTATAGTTTTGGTCGAGTCGGCCAAGTCAAGATATCCTCCTATCTTGACTTAGCACGACGTTTACTTTGTTAGTGTTGTAAAACAGCTTGCAAGTGTGCAACTGTTAGTTTGTTTGTATAATATCTAGTTAGCTGTGGAAGATGTCTGTTTGCAGGCTTCCTACGAAGAACTGGGATTCTTCGTAGGATTACATAGTCCACGAACAATTGATTGTTCGTCTGTTTGGAATGCAGCGAAGAACTGATTCTTTGCTGGTTTTGGTTGTTCGTTGAGAAGGCCCACGAAGAACCATTCTTCGTGGGCTTGTACATTGTTCGTGGGCCTAGTAACCTTCTTCGTAGGGTTACTGGGTGGTGAGCCTATAAATACAGTGATATCCCTTCACTGTCACACCTCGACCCGCAGCGGAATAAGAGTCGGGGCATAATTGGGTTATCACCAAAGCTCATGATGTTTACTAATATGTTTCATATTTATTAAATTCAAAATTACATCCTCAATATTCCAAACAAGTTCATACAATTACAAAGAAAAGTAACTAAACAAACAATCCAAAGTCTAAACCGATTTATTCTTCTAAGCCATCCTATATGTTTCTTGCTGCAACTGGATCACCTGTATCATGTGTAAAAATGGGGGTTTTTGGGTCAACAAAAGTTGGCGAGTGAACCTTGTTAGAAAACATTTATTATTGATTTCTTGTTATATTTATTATGGAAAATTGTGCAATAATCATATGTGAGCAAACGTAAATAAACATACAATAACAATAACAATAACAATAACATACAATAACAATAACAATAACAATAACAATAACAATAACATACAATAACAAACCACCTTGCATGAATATATGACATGAATGATAATGTAAATGTTGGCAACGTCACGTTCACGCTCATAGGTAATGGGGAACGGTTCCGCTCATAGGTAATGGGGAACAGACGGCCTATGATGAAATGTATGTGCGATCAAGGCTCAATCAAACGGAGTCGATCGTATGTTGGCAACGCCTCGTTCACGCTCATAGGTAATGGGGAACGGCTCACGTCATAGGTAATGGGGAGCGGTGGCCTATGATAATGTATGTACTGAAAATGATAATTTAATCTAAACATTAACCACGCAAACAGTTGATACATAATGAATACACATTTGATCATTGATAAGATGGATGCACAATTGTTTAAATGAAATAAATGATATGACACATGATACACCCCAAAAACGTGATTAAAACGGGGAATTTGTAGAGATTCACTCACATTGGGTGCGTTCGGTTGGTGATGTTGAATGCGCACGAGTTTAGAGGATTGATCGACGAGGAATAACTAACCTAAATAATAACGAAAAGGTACGGTAAATAAGTGGATTTTATTAACAATTTTAATAGGATTTTTTTAGATATATTTTTGTGAGTTTAAGATCATTTTCTAACTTTAAAAATATTATTTTTAATTATTTTTAACTGATTTTTAAATTAAATAAATAAATAAAAATATAAAAAAAATTGTTGACTTTTTTTTACTTTGATCGTTGACCGTTGACCATGACTGTTGACTGTTGACCGGTTCGGTCGTGTATTCGTTTGCGCTGAGTGTGGTTCGAACTTGTGACCTCCCGTACGCGTGCACGCAGTTCTACCAACTGAGCTACGTGTCTAACCCGAAATATTTCTGTTTTTAATTATATTTATATACTATTTTAATTTATTCAAAATTCATTTATTTTTATAAAGGATTTTAATCATCGAACCGGTGTGTATAACAGGTCTCGAACCCGGGACCTGTTGTTTAACATTGCACACAGTCCACCGCTGGACTGTGTGTCTAACCTGGTTAAAACACTTGTTTTTATTTCTCTTATATACTAACTGGAAGTCTCCGTATTTGGGTTTTATAAAAAGGCTGAATATTGTGACGAATCGGAACAAGGACAGACTCGAACCCGGGACTCTATGTTTCAAATGCACACAGTCCACCGCTGGACTGTGTGTCTAACCCGAGATATAATCCGATTTATATTAAATTTATACACAAACTAGACTTCATCTTCTCCGTTAAACAACACAGACAACGATTATTCTATTGATCTTGTTCAATTCAATTAACGGACATATGACTGATTAAAATGAAATGGATAAAGAAGGTTTTGGAAGTGAATGTACCGGAAAGATGATCTTTCTCAGAACTCCGGCGAAATCGTCGGCTCTGTTTTATGAACTCTGTCTGAACGGGCCAATTAATAGTTTTGATTAACCAATTATGAAATTGAATGACTAAACAAGAGTTATCAGAGAGTTTAGATTATTATACCGATTCAGAGCGCGATTCAGAAATTTTCAGAAGTTTTCCGGCGATTGCAGATTATCCGGTATCGTCGTCTGGGACCGATTCTGATTGAAGGGTTTAAGTTAGTAACAGTCTAACAACAGATAGAAGATGAAAGAATTGAGAAATTTACCGTTTTGATGAAAGACACGGTTTTCCGGCGAAAGTCCGGCGAGTTCAGAAAGCGTTTCCGATGAACAGAAAATAGAGCAAAAGTGAAATTGGAGGTTCTGTGAGTGTTTTTGAGTCGTGAGATGATGATATTGCCGGTGTAAATCAGGAAGTAAATGATTTTGGTTATTAAACCCAAAAATCATATGAATTCAAGTTCAATAAAGGCTGAATTGATTGAGATCGTGCGTCGTAATGTTTTCATCGGTTATAACCAGTAATATCAACACTCAAACGTCTGGAAAGTTGAAAGTCGATTACCGGTTTCAGTTTGGTACAAAACAGATGACTTCACAGATGAACTTATGTTTTATTTGTTTCCTAGATTACACAAAGACATCAAGTGGCGCAGTGGTTAAGTGTTTGATGTTAAGGTTTTCCGGCTGACCCGGGTTCGAAACCCGGCAGCCCCTTTTTATTTTAATTGCTTTATTTTTATTTCTAACAATTTTAATTTCCATATTCTAAAATGTTCATTAGTTATGTATTCTTTAAAATTAAAATAAGCATTAAATGAGCAACAAAAATTTGAAACTGATTATTCGATTAGTAAACGAAGCGGGTTTGGAAAACTCGTTTTTCGACGGATGTTACAGTATCCCCTAATTTTAGAAATTTCGTCCCGAAATTCAAGTAGTATTGGTAACAGGAAAAAGATGCGGGTATTTTTCGCGCATTGAGTCTTCACGTTCCCAAGTAAACTCAGGTCCCCGTTTCGACTCCCAGCGTACGCTAACAATTGGAATACGACTCCGTCTTAAACGTTTTTCTCCGAATTCCATGATCTCTATTGGTCTTTCAATGAAGTGCATAGATTCATCGATCTAAATATCTTCCAGGGGAATATGGAGGTTTTCATCGGCGAGACACTTCTTTAAGTTTGATACGTGGAATGTGGGGTGAATTCTGTTGAGTTCTTCTGGTAGATCAAGCTTGTATGCTACAGGTCCTACTCTTTCGAGTATCTTGAAAGGTCCTACGTAGCGTGGTGCTAGCTTGCCCTTCTGGCCAAAACGAACTACTCCCTTCCACGGTGATACTTTTAAAAGTACATGATCACCAATGTTAAACTCCAAAGGCTTTCGTCGTTTGTCTGCCTAACTCTTTTGACGACTTTGTGCCGCTAGAAGATTGTTTCGAATCTGATGGATCTTGTCTGTGGTTTCTTGAATCAATTCTGGACCGGTGATTTGAGCTTCTCCAATTTCGTGCCAACATACTGGAGATCGGCACTTACGACCATATAAAGCTTCGAAAGGTGCCATGCCGATACTTGAATGATAGCTGTTGTTGCACGAAAATTCAACTAATGGTAGATGAGCGTCCCAATTTCCCTTGAAGTCTATGACACATGCTCGAAGCATATCTTCAAGAGTTTGGATGGTGCGTTCAGATTGTCCATCAGTTTGAGGATGATAAGCGGTACTGAGGTCTAATCGTGTACCCAAAGCGGCTTGTACGGCTTGCCATGTTCGTGAAGTGAAACGACCATCACGATCTAAAATAATGCTTAACGGTACACCATGACGGCTTATGATCTCGCTGATGTAGATACGAGCTAACTTCTCGTTCTTGAAATCTTCGCGGATCGGAATGAAGTGAGCTGATTTTGTAAGACGATCAATGATTACCCATATAGTGTCATACCCACCGGAGGTGCGAGGTAACCCGGTAATGAAGTCCATGGTTATGTTTTCCCACTTCCATACAGGTATTTCAGGTTGGACCAGAAGTCCTGAGGGTCTTTGATGTTCAGCTTTTACTTTGGAACATGTAAGGCACTTGGAAACAAAAACAGCAATATCCTTTTTCATTCCAGGCCACCAGTAGGTGTATCGAAGGTCTTGATACATCTTGTCGGCTCCTGGGTGTATAGAGTATCGTGTTTTGTGCGCCTCATTCATATGGAATTCACGAAGGTTGTTGTGATCGGGAATCCATATGCGATCTAGATAGTACAGAATACCATCGGATTTGGTTTCAATTTTAAGTTCAGCTCCACAAGACAGCTCCTTGCGTACGTCATTTTCTGTTACTGAAACATGTTGGGCTTCTCGAATTTGATCTTTGATATCGGTTATGATTTGTGAACATAGAAGACGAATGGAGTTCGCATAACCCTTTCGACTGAGCGCATCGGCCACCACATTTGTCTTCCCGGGATGATACCGAATTTCACGTCGTAGTCATTAAGAAGTTCGACCCATCTCCGTTGCCTCATGTTTAACTCCTTTTGGTTGAAGATATGTTGGAGGCTCTTATGGTCAGTGTATATTTCACACTTGGTACCGTAGAGGTAATGTCTCCATATCTTAAGAGCGAACACAACGGCTCCAAGTTCTAGGTCATGGGTGGTGTAGTTCTTCTCATGAGTTTTGAGTTGTCTAGAAGCATAGGCTATCACCTTTCCTCTTTGCATTAGAACACAGCCTAGTCCTTGCCCTGACGCGTCGCAATAAACCACGAAGTCATCACAACCTTCAGGAAGTGTGAGGATAGGTGCGTCACAGAGTTTCTGTTTAAGGGTTTGGAAAGCTTCTTCTTGTTTGGGTCCCCATATGAAGGGTTTTCCTTTATGTGTTAAAGCCGTGAGTGGTACAGCGATGCGGGAGAAATTTGCAATGAAACGGCGATAATAACCAGCCAAACCAAGGAATGATCTTACTTCGGTTGGTGTACGTGGCGCTTGCCATTCTTGTACTGCTTTGATCTTTGAGGGGTCGACATGTATTCCCTTGTCATTGACGACATGTCCAAGGAATTGTACCTCTTTTAACCAGAATTCGCATTTGGAAAATTTGGCGTAGAGCTTTTCATTCCCTAAGAGTGTAAGGATGAGTCGAAGGTGTCGTTCATGATCAGACTTAGACTTTGAGTAAATGAGGATGTCGTCGATGAAGACTATAACAAATCGATCGAGATAGGGTTTGCAGACTCTGTTCATTAGGTCCATGAAGACAACTGGAGCGTTGGTTAGACCAAATAGCATGACCATGAATTCATAATGACCATAACGAGTTCGGAAGGCAGTCTTTGGGACGTCTTCTTCATGTACTCTGAGTTGATGGTAACCAGAACGAAGGTCGATTTTTGAAAAACAGCTGGCGCCTTGAAGTTGGTCAAGAAGATCATCGATGCGAGGTAATGGGTAGCGGTTCTTAACCGTTAACTTGTTGAGTTCTCTGTAGTCGATACACATGCGAAACGTTCCATCTTTCTTCTTCACAAAAAGGACAGGTGCACCCCAAGGCGATGAGCTAGGACGTATGAATCCTTTGTTAGTCAGCTCTTGTAATTGACTGGCTAGCTCTTGCATTTCGGATGGGGCTAACCTATAAGGAGATTTTGCAACTGGTGTAGCTCCAGGTATAAGGTCAATGCGGAATTCGACTTCTCTCACGGGAGGAAGTCCTGAAATGTCGTCAGGAAAAACTTGCGGAAAATCTTTTACTACTGGGATGTCTTCGAGTTTCTTCTCCTTGATTCCCTTTTTGACGACATGAGTTAGGAATGCGACATAATTTTTGCGGAGATATTTTCGGGCTTGAAGACAGGACATTAATTTGAGTCCTTTCGAAGGGGTTTCTCCAAAGATTCGTAGAGTCTGACCGTTTGTAAGAGGAATGCGTATAAACTTTTCGCGACATACAACTTCAGCATGATGTTGGCTGAGCCAGTCCATACTAATTATGATGTCAAAGCTTCCCAACTTCATAGGTATGAGGTCAACTAGAAAATCGTGATCGTTTAGAGTGAGAGTACAATTGCGTATAATAGAGTTTAATGAGACCGGTTTTCCGTCAGCAACTTCTACCGTTATGGATTCCATGAGTTTATCACGAGTTTGGTTGAGGATGGGTTCAAATTCTAAGGACACAAAACTCTTATCCGCGCCAGTATTAAATAACATGGATGCATAACTACCATTGATGAGAAACGTACCGTTAACCACATTGTTGTCAGCCCTAGCTTGATTGGCGTTGATGTTAAAAGCTCTTCCTCTTGCAGGTGGAGGAGCTTGGTTAGCCTGGTTTACTGGATTAGCTTGAGCTTGGGCATGGATGATATTCACCAGACGTGGACAGGTGTTACTGAAATGGTTCGAGTCTCCACAGTTGTAACAAGCCCGCATAGGTTGCACCATGGGATAGTTGGGTTGGTAGTAGGATTGGGCTACATGTAGGGCAGGTGGTAGGAGTAAAGGTTGTTGGGCTTGACCCACTATCTGATGGTGGGTTTGGGTTGAGGGCTGATGGCGGTTCGTTTGCTGAAGTACGCGACATGTTTGAATGGTGTGACCTGCGCGACCACAGCCGGTGCAATGTTGGCAGGGATGATCAAGAAAGTGATGGTATTGGCAACGGTTGCATTTTGGGTATGGGCCGGAGTATGGCCTTTTATATGGTGCGGGTGAGGGGGCAACTTGAGTGATGGTGCAGCAGGGATAGGGAAATTTGTTTGTGTGACAGCAAAGTTTCTGGTGTTTCGTTTCCTCTTATTAGCAAACTTTGAGGAGGAGGTGGAATGGTTTGAAGTTTGGCCCTCAACGGGGGCTTTCTTTTTCTCGTCCTTAAATTTGCCGTTGCGAATACGATTCTCGGTGAGCTCGGTAGCTAGTTCCATAGCAGCTTCGAGTGTTGCAGGCAAAGTGCTGAGAACTGAGTCTTGAATTTTCGAGGGGAGGCCTCGAATATAGTGTTCGACTAAGCGGTAAACTGGGGTGAACAAGTTAGGGACCATTTGGTTCAATTCTAAAAACCGTTTGTTGTAGGAAGTATGATCTCCCTCCTTCTGCTTCAACGAATGAAATTCATCCTCTAACTTTTTGATCTCGCTTCTTGGACAGAAGCGTCTCATCATGATTTCCCTTAACTCCTCCCACGTTAAGGCCATTGCATCTTCGATTCCTCTCTTACCCTTTTCAGTATTCCACCAGGTAAGAGCTACTCCAAATAGTCTCCCGGTTGCGTAATGTACCTTGCGATCCTCGGGACAATCGCAGTTGAGGAAGGTGTTTTCCATTTCCTCAAACCAGTGGAGGAGGGCAGTGACACCTTCGGTCCCTTCAAATTTCGGGGATCGCAAGACTTGAAATGTTTGTATGAGCACTTTTTAGAGGGAGGGTTGTTAACATTTTGGTCTTCTTGCTGGGGAGGATTGATGGGATTTGCGGCGAGAGCTTGTTGTACTTGGACTACGATGTCAGGAAGCACCGCGGCCATTTGTTTTGCGATTTGGGTGGCCAAGCGTTCGTTTGACCTTCCTGACCTTCTACCTGTCACACCCCGACCCGCAACGGAATCAGAGTCGGGGCATAATTGGGTTATCACCAAAGCTCATGATGTTTACTAATATGTTTCATATTTAATAAATTCAAATTACATCTCAAAGTTCCAAGTCAAATTCATACAATACAAGGAAAGGAAAAATTAACTAAAACAATCCATAATCTAAACTGGTTTATTCTTCTAAGCCGCCCTATATGTTTCTTGCTTCAACTTGATCACCTGTATCATGTATAAAAATGAGAAATTTTGGGTCAACAAAAGTTGGCGAGTGAACCTTGTTAAAAACCTTTGTTATTGATTCATTATTGTAATTAATTTAGGAAAATTGTGCAATAATCATATATGAACAAATGTATGTAAACATAACGATCACAAACCACCTTGCTTAAGTATGTAGTAAGAATGATAATGTATATGTTGGCAACGTCCCGTTCACGCTCATAGGTAATGGGGAACGGACGGCCTATGCTAATGTATGTGAGATCAAGGCTCAATCAAACGGAGCCGATCTTATGTTGGCAACGCCTGGTTCACGCTCATAGGTAATGGGGAACAGCTCACGCTCATAGGTAATGGGGAGCGGCGGCCTATGAAATGTATGTACTGAAAATGATAAATTAAATCTAAACTTCAACCACGCAAACAACTGATACATATTGAATACACATTTGATCATGAACATGATGGATGCACAAGTGTTTAATTATAATAACTAAATAGCGACACATGATACACCCCAAAATGTGATTAAAACGGGGAATTGGTAGAGATTCACTCACCTTGGGTGCGTTTGTTTGAAGGTGTTGATTGCGCACGAGTTTAGAGGATTGATCGACGAGGAATAACTAACCTAATTAATAATGAAAAGGTACGGTAAGTATGTGGATTTTATTAACTATTTTAATAGGATTTTCGGATATATTTTTGTGAGTTTAAGGCTATTTTCTAACTTTAAAAACATTATTTTTAAGTATTTTTAACTGATTTTTAATTAAAATAAATAAATAAAAATAATAAAAAAATATTGACTTTTGACCATGACCGTTGACCGTTGACCGGTCCGGTTGAATATATATGTGCGCTGGGTGAGACTCGAACCCGTGACCTCCCGTACGCGTACACGCAACTCTACCAACTGAGCTACGTGTCTAACCCGAAATAATTCTGTTTTTAATTATACTTATATACTATTTAGATTTATCCAGAAATTATTTATTTTTAAAAAGGATTTTAAATGTATCGAACCGGTGCTGACCACAGGTCTCGAACCCGGGACCTGTAGGTTAACGTGCACACAGTCCACCGCTGGACTGTGTGTCTAACCTGGTTAATAATCCGGTTTTTATTATACTTAACATGATTTTGTGAGTTAACTCGGTTCAGTTAAAAAGGCATTTTTTATTTCAAGAGAGTAAGGTTGGGACAGGAATCGAACTCGCGACGTATGTGTATTTGTTTGCACACAGTCCACCGCTGGACTGTGTGTCTAACCCGTTCATAAAACTGATTTTAATTAACCTTATATTATAACCCGTCTTCGTCTTCTTCGCTCAAGAACACAGACAGTGATAACTTGACTGATTTATGTCTAATTTGATTATCAAACATTATAAGTAATTGAAAGGTAATGAATGGAGAGAGTTTGGGGATTGGAGGTACCGATCCGTGTCTTTCACAGAACTCCGGCAAAGGTCCGTCGGCTCTGATAGTGAACTCCGGCTGTTAGAATCAATTAACAGTCCTGTTCGATTATTTATGAAATTGAGGTACTTAAACAAAGATTAACAGAAGTTTGAATGATCATACCGGCTCTCAGCGTGATTCTGGAAGTTTCAGAAATTTTTCGGCGAAGGCAGGAATTCCGACAACGTCGTCTGGGATTGATTCTGGATGGTGGATTTGTGTTAGTAACAGTCTAACAATGGATTGAAACAGAAAGAGTCGAGGGAATTACCGTGTGGATGTGAGTCTCGGTTTTCCGGCGAAAGTCCGGTGATGGCAGGATATTTCCGGCGAGTGAAATTTCGTCGAGAAAAAGTGCGATTTTGAGCGAAAAGGCTACCAGTGAATTGTGGGTGAATTTATAGGGAAGAATCGAGATGCATGGGGTCTAATTTCAGTCTCGATTCATGGTCAGCTATTCTCCGGCGGTTACGACTGATGTCGCGGGTTCAGACATCGGTTATAACCGACGTTGAGGTAAATTCTTCGGTTAAATTAGAAGAAACCGTCAATTATCGGCGAAATCGTCGGGATTTCCGACGACTGCGAATTGGGCGCGACTTTGACTGGATTTGATTTCCGTGTTTTATTATTTGAATTAATTGTTTCGATATGTTATCAAATAACCAAAGTGGCGGAGTGGTTGAGTGTGTGAGAGTTAAGATTTGTGGATTCCCGGCTGACCCGGGTTCGACTCCCGGCAGCCGGTTTTTCTTTTTAATTAATTAATTTTTACTTTTTAACAATTAAAATTTATAACTTCTAATTTGTTTATTAATTATGTATCGTTTAAAATTAAAATAAGTCATAAATAAACAACAAAAGTTTAAAACTGATTGTTCGGTTAATAAACGAAGCGGATTTTGAAAACACGTTTTTCGACGGATGTTACACTACCCCCACGTTGCTGCCTAGCCGACATCTACAGGAACATACATAAGGAGATTGTGAGTTTAAGGAGTCTTTTTAGGTGTCATGTGTCTTAAAAATAAAAGTAACATAAACATCAATAATGCAACTACATCCATAGGATGTCTTGGGTTTGCTCATGTTTGGGCCTCCAATGTCCCCCATACCATCACCTGTATAGTCATGTGGGCCCCCATGACTATTGGCTTGGTAGGATTCACATTGGTGTTGGCGGTTTAACACTTGCATCACCCGAATGAAAACCATGAAATATGTTTGCGAGATGTATGGTCGGAGGGTGTCCAGGTGTAGACACAATGACAACTCAAAGTGTGGTTAGCTCACACGACGTTTGGTATAGCATGCTTTGGCCTAATAGGTCCTTCGTACTCTCATCGTTAGTCCCCAGGTAGGCAAACTGGTCCTTTATTTTGGATTTATACGAATGCCAAGCCTAGACAGGACGTTCCGACTACCGGTACTTGTACCCTTCCAGTTACTACATGCCCGTCATGAGAACTCACTTTGATGTGATTTGAAAATACAAAAATCGTTGCAAAAGTCATGGAAATTGTGTGGTGTGTGCTCTCATGGATATGATATGTTATGAGAATATGATTTATGATAGGCATTGTATAATAATATGTACTTATGAACATGCTTGCATAACATTGAATGTAACAATAAACATAAAGCATATAAACATCATGAATTTTGCATGTAACACACAAATAATTTTAAAAATTCTAATCAACTATAGTATAGGCTCTAAGGGTCTAATAACCTATCCTATATCCCTATAGTCATGGCTCTGATACCAATCTGTCACACCCCGACCCGCAGCGGAATAAGAGTAGGGGCATAATTGGGTTATCACCAAAGCTCATGATGTTTACTAATATGTTTCATATTTATTAAATTCAAAATTACATCCTCAATATTCCAAACAAGTTCATACAATTACAAAGAAAAGTAACTAAACAAACAATCCAAAGTCTAAACCAATTTATTCTTCTAAGCCATCCTATATGTTTCTTGTTGCAACTGGATCACCTGTATCATGTGTAAAAGTGGGGGTTTTTGGGTCAACAAAAGTTGGCGAGTTAACCTTGTTAGAAAACATTTATTATTGATTTCTTGTTATATTTATTATGGAAAATTGTGCAATAATCATATGTGAGCAAACGTAAATAAACATACAATAAAAATAACAATAACATACAATAACAAACCACCTTGCATGAATATATGACATGAATGATAATGTAAATGTTGGCAACGTCACGTTCACGCTCATAGGTAATGGGGAACGGTTCCGCTCATAGGTAATGGGGAACAGACGGCCTATGATGAAATGTATGTGCGATCAAGGCTCAATCAAACGGAGTCGATCGTATGTTGGCAACGCCTCGTTCACGCTCATAGGTAATGGGGAACGGCTCACGCTCATAGGTAATGGGGAGCGGCGGCCTATGATAATGTATGTACTGAAAATGATAATTTAATCTAAACATTAACCACGCAAACAGTTGATACATAATGAATACACATTTGATCATTGATATGATGGATGCACAATTGTTTAAATGAAATAAATGATATGACACATGATACACCACAAAAACGTGATTAAAACGGAGAATTTGTAGAGATTCACTCACATTGGGTGCGTTTGGTTGGTGATGTTGAATGCGCAGGAGTTTAGAGGATTGATCGACGAGGAATAACTAACCTAAATAATAACGAAAAGGTACGGTAAATAAGTGGATTTTATTAACAATTTTAATAGGATTTTTTTAGATATATTTTTGTGAGTTTAAGATCATTTTCTGATTTTAAAAATATTATTTTTAAGTATTTTTAACTGATTTTTAAATTAAATAAATAAATAAAAATATAAAAAAAATTGTTGACTTTTTTTGACTTTGACCGTTGACCTTTGATCATGATTGTTGACTGTTGACCGGTTCGGTCGTGTATTCGTTTGCGCTGAGTGAGGTTCGAACTTGTGACCTCCCGTACGCGTGCACGCAGCTCTACCAACTGAGCTACGTGTCTAACCCGAAATATTTCTGTTTTTAATTATATTTATATACTATTTTAATTTATTCAAAATTCATTTATTTTTAAAAAGGATTTTAATCATCGAACCTGTGTGTATAACAGGTCTCGAACCCGGGACCTGTTGTTTAACGTTGCACACAGTCCACCGCTGGAATGTGTGTCTAACCTGGTTAAAACACTTATTTTTATTTCTCTTATATACTAACTGGAAGTCTCCGTATTTGGGTTTTATAAAAAGGCTGAATATTGTGACGAATCGGAACAAGGACAGACTCGAACCCGAGACTCTATGTTTCAAATGCACACAGTCCACCGCTGGACTGTGTGTCTAACCCGAGATATAATCCGATTTATATTAAATTTATACACAAACTAGACTTCATCTTCTCCGTTAAACAACACAGACAACGATTATTCTACTGATCTTGTTCAATTCAATTAACGGACATATGACTGATTAAAATGAAATGGATAAAGAAGGTTTTGGAAGTGAATGTACCGGAAAGATGATCTTTCTCAGAACTCCGGCGAAATCGTCGGCTCTGTTTTATGAACTCCGTCTGAACGGGCCAATTAATAGTTTGGATTAACCAATTGTGAAATTGAATGACTAAACAAGAGTTATCAGAGAGTTTAGATGATTATACCGATTCACAGCGCGATTCAGAAATTTTCAGAGGTTTTCCGGCGATTGCAGATTATCCGGTATCGTCGTCTGGGACCGATTCTGATTGAAGGGTTTAAGTTAGTAACAGTCTAACAACAGATAGAAGATGAAAGAATTGAGAAATTTACCGTTTTGATGAAAGACACGGTTTTCCGGCGAAAGTCCGGCGAGTTCAGAAAGCGTTTCCGACGAACAGAAAATAGAGCAAAAGTGAAATTGGAGGTTCTGTGAGTGTTTTTGAGTCGCGAGATGATGATATTGCCGGTGTAAATCAGGAAGTAAATGATTTCGGTTATTAAACCCGAAAATCATATGAATTCAAGTTCAATAAAGGCTGAATTGATTGAGATCGTGCGTCGTAATGTTTTCATTGGTTATAACCAGTAATATCAACACTCAAACGTCTGGAAAGTTGAAAGTCGATTACCGGTTTCAGTTTGGCGCAAAACAGATGACTTCACAGATGAAGTTATGTTTTATTTGTTTCCTAGATTACACAAAGACATCAAGTGGCGGAGTGGTTAAGTGTTTGATGTTAAGGTTTTCTGGCTGACCCGGGTTCGAAACCCGGCAGCCCTTTTTTATTTTTAATTGCTTTATTTTTATTTTCTAACAATTTTAATTTCCATATTCTAAAATGTTTATTAGTTATGTATTGTTTAAAATTAAAATAAGCATTAAATGGGCAACAAAAATTTGAAACTGATTATTCGATTAATAAACGAAGAGGGTTTGGAAAACCCGTTTTTCGACGGATGTTACATTCACAGTTGGTAAGAGAGTCCTGAGAGTTGTAAACACTGTGTGTATGTGTTGTACTGATTCTCTTCACTTAATCTAAGATATCGAATCTTTGGTTACTTGCTTGTTCTTTATTTTGCTTTGGTTTGCATGTTAACGTGGATTCCGCACTCGTAAGTGTGTTAACATAAACAAGGAAGTAGGTTTGTTTGATCCTCCAAGTGGATACTGCAACATCATAAAAAGGCAACGTTAAAATGCTCATGAGAGATTTGAACTATTGGATTCAGTGTTCACGCTTGACAGCCATGCAGTGAGTATCCTTCACGAACATCCAACTAAGAATGCGGCCTTGCATTCGATCCTTTTCATACTTCATATAATCAACTTGAACGACAGGTGGAGCTAGCTTCGGTGTCTTTGCCAAAAACGGCTTCCTCCACTCTTCAAAGGTGTCTGGGGGAATATCAGATGTGTCACGACTCTTTAATTTTTCGTCGATCTCATCTATACTCTCCCAAAACCAATCATCATCAAACAGACCAAACTCCGTTCCATCTTCTCGAACATAATTAGACTTTGCTGATTCTCCTTCTGTCACACCCTCAAAAATCCACTTGCGGGGTTTTACCGCGAGGCGCGTGACGAACGAGGATCACAGTCATTAGTCATATTGAACGACCACTATATGAGTTTAAAAATTTTCCTGTTTGCTCATTCTTATACAATTGAGTTGCGGAAGCGTAATCAATTACAGAAAAAAAATAGCTAATGAAATTTTGGCGTTGTGTCTAAATATTTGATGAAATCAATGCGACACCATAATGCATCCTAGTCCTGATGTGTGCTACCTTAGCAACCTGAGAAAACATGTAAAATCAAGTGTCATCAATAATGATGAGTGAGTTCACAGGTTTTAGTTCACAAGTTTAAACATAAGTGTTTCCCCACTGGTTCAACCCTGAACTAGTGTCTCATAAGTTACCCTGATCCAACCCGAATCAGATTATTATTATGTAGTTTAGCAGTTCATGTTATATGTTTAGGTAGCTAGCCTAGGTCATGTCAACAAAGTGTTCGATCCGAAGCTAACGTTGCTGCCCCTGTTGTGCCAGGCCTATCACCAACCATGGCTAAAAAAGTTAGGCAAACTCTACACTCGTGACCATCAACGTTCGGTCTAACTGGCGCGACCAGTTCGAGTGGGGCTTGTCGGGCCCAGTAGTACTACTAAAAATTCCCTCGCTATAATCCAATACTAACGGCATCGTAAGTGTTAAGGGGACTGACATGTGATATATGCTCTCTTGTAACCATAACCGTATAACATAACTCTAAATAGAAAGGCGTTACTGTACCGTAATGTATGCCACCCATACATCACTATAACGTGTATATGTTTTAAATAGAAAGAAGTTACTGTACCGTAATATAATCAACCCATATATCACTGTTGTAACATCCGTCAAAAACCGGATTTACCAAACCCGCTCCGTTTAATAACCGAACAATCAGTTTAAAATTTCGTGGCGTATTTAATGCCCAAATTAATTTTAAACGATACCTAATTAATTATTATATTGGAATATATAATTTGTTTTTGAAAAATTGTTAAAAATAATGAAATAAAAATATAATGTTGCTGCCGGGTTTCGAACCCGGGTCAGTCAACCGGTTCAGCAGAGACTTAACACACACACACTCAACCACTGCGCCACATGTATTTCTTGTTAATTATTAGAATCAATTAATCCATATCATGAATCTCAAATTCAAAAACCGGTGCACCCAATTACAGTCGTCGGAAATCCCGACTAACTCGCCAAGAATTTAATTGTATATAAGTATAATAAAAATCAGATTATATAACAAGTTAAACACACAGTCCAGCGGGGACTGTGTGTTAACCTAAACCACAGGTCACGGGTTCGAGACATGTGGAGCGCACCGGTCCGACGCATTAAATCGTTTTTAAAAATACATGATTTTCAGTTTAATCTAATTAGTATATAAATATAATTAAAAACAGAAATATTTCGGGTTAGACACGTAGCTCAGTTGGTAGAGCTGCGTGCACGCGTACGGGAGGTCTCGGGTTCGTGCCTCACTCAGCGCACACATACACGCATACGAACCGGTCAACAGTCAACGGTCAACGGTCAAAAAAGTCAACATTTTTTTATTATTTTTATTTATTTATTTTAATTAAAAATCAATTAAAAATACTTAAAAATAACATTTTTAAGGTTAGAAAATAGCCTTAAACTCACAAAAATACACCCAACAATCCTACTAAAATGGATTAATAAAATCCGTTTACTTACCGAAACATTATGCCATTATCTAGGTTAATTTCACTCGTGGTTAAAACCACTTTGTGCGCATTCAACATCATCAACCGAACGCACCCAATGTGAGTGAATCTTACAACTCCCCCTTTTTAATTACACGTTTTGGGGTGTGTTATGTGTCACAAAATAATTAACTCGTTTATTTAAACTTGTGCCATACCATATTGTGATCTAAACTTAGATTGTTTATATTGTTGTGGTTATGTATTTCATTTTGTCAACTTATATGAAATTCATTCATTAGGCCCATCAGTTCCTCGTGAGAGACGAGTTGAGCAACGCGTGCCTCTAAACGATCCATTATTGTTCATGTGTGTATTGTTTAATATTAAATTGATTGGTGAATAAGTTTACATCTTTTTTTACTCATGTGTGGTTGTGCACTTTATTTCATAATCAATTAAATAAACTTGTTCAAATGTTTTCCATAGGATTCACTCGCCAACTTTTTGTTGATCCAAAAAAAACCCTTTTTACACATGATACAGGTGTGCAGGATGAAGCAAGGAAAACATAGGAAATGCCTTAGAAGAAAACAAAGAAGCTTAGATTGATGTTTAGGTCATGATGTAATTATGATTGTAAATTTCCATTAAATTGTATTAATGAATATGAAACGTTAAAAATAAATGTCATGAGCTTTGATGATAACCAAATCATGCCCCGATCACCTTTTCCGCTGCGGGTCGGGGTGTGATAGATTGGTATCAGAGCCATGACTATAGGGATATAGGATAGGTTATTAGACCCTTAGAGCCTATACTATAGTTTGCCTAAATTTTAATTGTTTAGGTGGTTACATACAAACTTATGATATTTATTTGTTTCATATTTGTTTATACTTACAGTCAAACATACATACTTATATACATATTCATCATACATATTTCAACGTTCATATATTCAATTCATCTTCATACTTTTGTTATTCAAAGATTTTGTTGCAATTTTCAAATCTCATCAAAGTAAGTTCTGCGACGGGCATGTAGTAACTGGAAGGGTACAAGTACCGGTAGTCGGAACGTCCTGTCTAGGTTGGCATTCGTATAAATCCAATATAACGGACCAGTTTGCCTACCTGGGGACTAACGATGAGAGTACGAAGGACCTATTAGGCCAAAGCATGCCACACCAAACGTCGTTCGAACTAACCCCACTTTGAGGTGTCACCGTGTCTACACCTGGACACATTCCGAATCTCATACGTTATATACATATTTCTCGATTTTCTCCGGGTTTTAGTGTACGTTACCAGGCTAACACATGCGAACCATATGAAAAACCCGGTATTCATGGGGGCCCACATGATTACGAAGGTGAAGTATGGCGGCATGTAGGGCCTAATGACGAGCAAAGCCCAAGACATCCTATGGATGTAGTAGATTTATTTTTCTATAATTATTTTATGAATGTTCATTCCTAAGTGCGACCCATGATCCCAAAAGCATCCAACTCATACTCTTGACATGTATTCCTTGTAGATGTCTTCTAACCACGCCCGTAGGAAGATGAGAGCAGGAAAAGCCCGCGAACGCATGGCTGCCCTAATCGCTCAACAAAAGGCTGCCGTAATACCCAACATTGTAATCCAAGTCCAACAAGCACTTACCGCTAATCCTGTCAATCAAGAAGATCAACACGTTATCAACCCTCCCCCAAATATCACTAAATGCACCTACAAGCATTTCAAATCATGCGACCCTCCAAAATACAAAGGGACTGAAGGCGTCACCGCTCTCCTCCATTGGTTTGAAGAAATGGAGAACACTTTTCTAAATTGCGATTGCCCTGACGATCGCAAAGTGCGATATGCTACCGGTCGTTTATATGGAATAGCACTTACTTGGTGGAATACAGAGAAGGCCAAACGAGGTGTTGAAGATGCTATGACTTTAACTTGGAATGAATTGAAGGAAATCATGACCAGACGATTTTGCCCAAGGAGCGAAATCAAGAAATTAGAAGATGAGTTCTATTCGTTGAAGCAAAAGGAAGGAGACCACACCACATACAACAAAAGATTCCTCGAGTTACATCAGATGGTTCCCAACTTGTTCACTCCCCTCTACCGGTTGATCGAGCACTACATTCGAGGTCTTCCGTCAAAGGTTCAAGACTCTGTAATAAGTACCACGCCTGCAACTTTGGAAGCAGCAATGGAGTTAGCTACATAGCTCACCGAGAACCGAATCCGGAACAAAGACTTCAAGGAGGAGAAGAAGAAGGATAAAGCATCGACTGAAACCTCCGACTACACCCAAACCGAATCCCCTTCTCAACCCAATTCTAAGAGAAAAAGAGACGGGCAACTTTTCGCTTCCATCCAACGAAATCAACCAATTTCACACGCCATACCCATCCAAGCTATCCCAATCACTCAAGTGGCACCCAACTTAACTTACCTAAATAAGAAACCATATCTTGGACCTCACCTCGATGCAACAACTGTTTTTATCACCATCCCCTTACTTTACCTTGTCGACTATGTGCAACTTGTGGACGCTATGGTCATTTGAGCAAGGTTTGCCGCACCTTTCAAAACCAAATCTCTCCGCCTACTCAAAACATGATCCAAACCTATCAACAACCCCAGTACCCCATGTTCCCATATGTTCGAGCTTGTTTCAATTGTGGCGACCCTACCCACTTTAGAAACACGTGCCCTCGATTGGTTAACATCATCAACACTCAAGCTCAGTCAAACCCAGTTAACCAAGTAAATCAAGAAAATCCAATCACTAGGCCACCAGCAAGGGGAAGAGTTTTCAACATCAACGCCAATCCTGTTGAAGATAATGACGGCCCAAACGAAAATACCCAACTAGTCCTCTTCACCGAAAATCCAGATTCAACTCCAATCGTTTAGTTTTATGTTTTTCTTTATGTTTTAGAGTCACATAGAACTAATCATAACTTGCGGATAAAGTCAATGAGAATTTGACGAGAATATGGTGGATACGCCGCTGGTACTTCCTATATATAAGTATTCTTGTCAAAGGATCGGAGGCATTATCAGGCGGTTATGAGAGGTTCCATGTATAAACTGTTTGAGTGATTATTGTTTATTATTTTCAATACATGCAATACGATCGGCTCCGTTTGATTGAGCCTTGATCGCACAGACATTTTCATTTTCAGTACATGCAATACGATCGGCTCCGTTTGATTGAGCCTTGATCGCACAGACATTTTCATTATCAGTATCTTGTGGTTGTTGTGTTTGTTGTAGAGTCACATAGAACTAATCATGACTTGCGGATAAAGTCAATGAGAATTTGACGAGAATATGGTGGATACGCCGCGGGTACTTCCTATATATAAGTATTCTTGTCAAAGGATCGGAGGCATTATCAGGCGGTTATGAGAGGTTCCATGTTTAAGTTGTTTATGTGATTATTGTTTAGATTAAATTTATTATTTTCAGTACATGCAATACGATCGGCTCCGTTTGATTGAGCCTTGATCGCACAGACATTTTCATTTTCAGTACATGCAATACGATCGGCTCCGTTTGATTGGGCCTTGATCGCACAGACATTTTTTCATTTTCAGTATTTTGTGTTTGTTGTATTGGTTGTAGAGTCACATAGGACTAATCATAATTCACTGATAAAACCAATGAAAATTTGACGAGAATATGGTGGATACGCCGCTGGTACTTCCTATATATAAGTATTCTTGTCAAAGGATCAGAGGCATTGTCAGACGGTTATGAGAAGTTCTATGTAGGATTTAGTAGTTTATTGGTAACAAATCATAACTTGCGGATAAAACCAACGAAAATTTGACAAGAATATGGTGGATACGCTGCTGGTACTTCCTATATATAAGTATTCTTGCCAAAGGATCAGAGGCATTATCAGGCGGTTATGAGAAGTTCCATGTAGGATTTAGTATTGTCTTGGTTGAAATTTGTGTTACATTCATATCATCTCGCCATTTAAAGAAATTGGATTGTGTTCTATTTCTACATAAACTAACCTCTCCATCATAACAAACGAGAGAGGAACTGTCACCATTCAAACATATATGCTATCAGAATGTGGATTCAAGTATTGGTTGTTGTGTTATTTATGTTCTAAAGTTACATCATAGGACCAATCATAACTTACTGATAAAACCAATGAAAATTTGACAAGAATATGGTGGATACGCCGCTGGTACTTCCTATATATAAGTATTCTTGTCAAAGGACCAGAGGCATTGTCAGACGGTTATGAGAAGTTCTATGTAGGATTTAGTAATTTCTTGGTACATTAGTTGTTGTGCTAATTTATCTTCTATAGTCATAGAACCAATCATAACTTACTGATAAAACCAATGAAAATTTGACAAGAATATGGTGGATACGCCGCTGGTACTTCCTATATATAAGTATTCTTGTCAAAGGATCAGAGGTATTGTTAGATGGTTATGAGAAGTTCCATGTAGGTTGTAGTATTAGAAGTTTTGCTTTAGGATATAACCATATCCTTCCAAACATATCAAAACTCTTGCGCATGATATCATATTTAGCGAATCAACTCCGTTTATCAATATTTTCACCGAAGGCAACAAAAAGCGATTCCTGTAACAGGTACTTAACCCTTACAAGGGACGTTACCGCCTCAAACAAAAACGTAAACCCTTACTTTTCTAAGTATGTAACTGTCAAACTAAACACCATCATTTTTAGTTAAATATATCACTACTTAAATTTCGGGACGAAATTTCAAAAAAGCAGGGGATACTGTAACATCCGTCAAAAACCGGATTTACCAAACCCGCTCCGTTTAATAACCGAACAATCAGTTTAAAATTTCGTGGCGTATTTAATGCCCAAATTAATTTTAAGCGATACATAATTAATTATTATATTGGAATATATAATTTGTTTTTGAAAAATTGTTAAAAATAATGAAATAAATATATAATGTTGCTGCCTGGTTTCGAACCCGGGTCAGTCAACCGGTTCAACAGAGACTTAACACACACACACACTCAACCACTGCGCCACATGTATTTCTTGTTAATTATTAGAATCAATTAATTCATATCATGAATCTCAAATTCAAAAACCGGCGCACCCAATTACAGTCGTCGGAAATCCCGACTAACTCGCCAAGAATTGACGGTTACTTCAGTTATAACGTAAACTTTAACTATGACATCGGTTATAACCAACGCCTGAGTCCGCGACACAAGTTATAACCGCCGGAAAGTTTCTAACCGATGAATCAAGTCGGAAATCGGACCAAATTCATTGATGACCTGCCCTATAAATACCTCCTCGAACCTCTGCAAGCTTTTTCGCTCAAAACCGCACCTTTACCCGACGTAATTCCACTCGCCGGAAAAGATCTGCACATCGCCGGAAAACCGAACCCTTCACTTCTGAGCCTTACTGAACCCTAGAGCTTATACCGAAGTCACCCACATTCATTTCAAGCTTGCTGAAGACTCTCTGCCGCAGGACACACGTCGCCGGAAGTTTCTGTTGTCACCGGAGTTTCGCCGGAGAAACAGAGGAGTCCAGTCGGTATACCTTACGCTTAAATATTTCATTCTTTTTATATATCTCACCTGTAATTAACCTCAAAACACTAAAGAACATGATTAAAACATCGAACCAGTCGGACTTCCGATTCTGGTTAAATTCAACGAAGAAGACGAAGTTTCAGTTGTGTATATGTATAATTAAAATCAAGTTATAACTCGGGTTAGACACACAGTCCAGCGGTGGACTGTGTGCACATTAAACACGTAAACGTCTCGAGTTCGATACATGTCCCACGCACACTCGCCTTAATAAAAATGCCTTTTTTTTTACCGAACCGGATTCACTGCTGATATATGTTAAGTTTAATAAAAAACCAGAATAATAACCAAGATAGACACAGTCCAGCGGTGGACTGTGTGAATGTTTAAACACACGTCACGAGTTCGAATCCGGACTACCGCACCGGTCCGGACAATTATCCAACTTTTTAAATAAAGCAGAAATGAAATAATTTAATTGTATATAAGTATAATAAAAATCAGATTATATAACAAGTTAAACACACAGTCCAGCGGTGGACTGTGTGTTAACCTAAACCACAGGTCCCGGGTTTGAGACCTGTGGAGCGCACCGGTCCGACGCATTAAATCGTTTTTAAAAATAAATGATTTTCAGTTTAATCTAATTAGTATATAAATATAATTAAAAACAGAAATATTTCGGGTTAGACACGTAGCTCAGTTGGTAGAGCTGCGTGCACGCGTACGGGAGGTCTCGGGTTCGAGCCTCACTCAGTGCACACATACACGCATACGAACCGGTCAACAGTCAACGGTCAACGGTCAAAAAAGTCAACATTTTTTATTATTTTTATTTATTTATTTTAATTAAAAATCAATTAAAAATACTTAAAAATAACATTTTTAAGGTTAGAAAATAGCCTTAAACTCACAAAAATACACCCAACAATCCTACTAAAATGGATTAATAAAATCCGTTTACTCACCGAAACATTATGCCATTATCTAGGTTAATTTCACTCGTGGTTAAAACCACTTTGTGCGTATTCAACATCATCAACCGAACGCACCCAATGTGAGTGAATCTTACAACTCCCCCTTTTTAATTACACATTTTGGGGTGTGTTATGTGTCACAAAATAATTAACTCGTTTATTTAAACTTGTGCCATACCATATTGTGATCTAAACTTAGATTGTTTATATTGTTGTGGTTTTGTATTTCATTTTGTCAACTTATATGAAATTCATTCATTAGGCCCATCAGTTCCTCGTGAGAGACGAGTTGAGCAACGCGTGCCTCTAAACGATCCATTATTGTTCATGTGTGTATTGTTTAATATTAAATTGATTGGTGAATAAGTTTACATCTATTTTTACTCATGTGTGGTTGTGCACTTTATTTCATAATCAATTAAATAAACTTGTTCAAATGTTTTCCATAGGATTCACTCGCCAACTTTTTGTTGATAAAAAAAAAAACTCTTTTTACACATGATACAGGTGTGTAGGATGAAGCAAGGAAAACATAGGAAATGCCTTAGAAGAAAACAAAGAAGCTTAGATTGATGTTTAGGTCATGATGTAATTATGATTGTAAATTTCCATTAAATTGTATTAATCAATATGAAACGTTAAAATAAATGTCATGAGCTTTGATGATAACCAAATCATGCCCCGATCACCTTTTCCGCTGCGGGTCGGGGTGTGACAACTGTAACGTGTACATGTTTTCTCCCCTGTGTTTAGTAAACGTTTAAAGAAATAGGGGCCGTGAACTCACCTTAAGTTGCTCGGTTAGATAAATGCAAAAGAAGTAAAGGATGGAACCGCAAATCATGTCCTATCATGTCAACCGGTTCAAAGTTAGTGTGTGAACGCACACTGACACAAAACCCTACGCTAACTAGCACACCGTACGAAACATGTAATGACAAGTTCAAAACCATAATCATGCATGCAAGGTGTCACTATACGAAATAACGACCAACAACTTGTCACAAACAAATGATAGCACATACATCACTTAGATACACACAAATGTAAGTTTTCATGTTTCAGCTTGTACATTCTTAACTGAGCTGTTCTCGGGAATTTTTAAAATAGTTCCCACATTCCAAAAATTCCAATCTTTTTACAGAAGGTGTCAATTAGACTGTAGAATTTTGTATAAAATGTTCAAGTCTTGGTTCCTTACCAATTATTTATAAGAATTTATTTACTAGGATGCAGTCAGATTCGTCGCTTTCTGACTGCAGTCCACGAGAAAAATCATTTAAAAATACTCGTTTGTCCGATTGACGAAATTCCAGTTGGAGATTTCTCTGAAAACCTAGGAGTATCTACTGTATAAATTTAGTGACCGAATTCTTTTCATTTTACAGGTTATGACAGAAAACATTACGTGAATTTGTTGCAGAAAAAACGCAGCTTCAGCTGCTGCACAAAATCACTTATTTAAAATAGCAAACCACTTCAGAAAAATGTGATTCCGGTGCCATTAGAAGCGTTTTAAGAAAAAAAAGTATGTTTTAAGCTTCAGAAAATCGATTTTTCGAGTTATAACGGTTCATTTACGGCCAACTGAAGTTGGCTGTCTTCGCGCATCAGCTTCCTGTTTAACCCTAAAACTCCACCTGAAACCCTCCTAACGATCACCACGACTTATTATAACGATTTGCAGAAGGTTATACTTTAATTATCATGCATCTATAATAATAATATCAAAATCCTAAACATATGTCCTGATTTTATAGAGAAAAACACAGCCTATGATTCTAATACCCAACCATATCATCATAAACCCTAAGAACCGCATATTCACCCGAAAAATCATACATAGCAACACTTGTCATAATATTATCATACATAACATGATCATGATCGATATCACACAAAATCAATACGTGAAATCATAACACGATTAAAACCCTAACCTTGAAACGATGATAACTAGCGAACCGGAACTTGCAAATGATAAAGGGAGAGGAGAGTGGGGTTTGTTTGCGCGACCGAGAGAGGGGGGGTATGGTTGCCGTCGCACACCAAGGGAGGGTATTAGGGTTTGGTTATATTTTGTTTATTTTTTTTAAACTCCATGCACACACATATATGCATTTTTATAAATAAGAGGAAGGGTGGGGGCGGTTTCGGCTTACTTGGGCCGCAAGGGAGTGGGTTGGCGGGTTGGGTTTTGCTTGGTCACGAAGTCGCAAAGTTTCGCAAGCTCGGTTCGGTTCTAGGTTCGGCTAATTTTTAATTCGTTTATTAACTACGTATATTACAACTCGACAATTTATTCGCGACACGGAATTTATAAAATATGAAATCACGTAATTGGAGCGTGACGTGATAAATAACCAAACGTCTAATAACACGTAGCACGTAATTCAGATACGATCCAATAAAATTCCCAAACATCGTGTATTCCCGAAATACTAAAGCTAGCGTAATCGTCACACCCCGACCGGCAGCGGAAAAGGTGATCGGGGCATGATTGGGTTTTCATCGAAGCTCATGACATTTACTATAAAGTTTCATATTTATTATTTCTTTTTAAAGGAGAACATTACAATCAATCATACAAGTACAACATGTTCTATACATTTTTCAAGACTTCATTATTTTTCTTCTAAGGCAATTTCTACGTGTTCCTTGCTTCAACCTGTCCACCTGTATCATGTGTAAAAATAGGGTTTTTGGGTCAACAAAAAGTTGGCGAGTGAATCCTATGAAAACATTTAAACGTGTTTGTTGTATCGATTTTAAAATAAAGTGCATAACCACATATGAGTAAACGTAGATGTAAATTTAATCATAAATCACATAATATTAATTAATGCACACGCACACACCAAATAAATGATTTTGAGGCACGCGATGTTCAATTCGTCTCCCACGAGGAACTGATGGGCCTAATGAATGATTTTGAGGCACGCGATGTTCAACTCGTCTCCCACGAGGAACTGATGGGCCTAATGAATGATTTGCACGCAACTTGACAATATGTAAACACACATCACAACAAACAATATTTACATTATAAGTTTAGATCATATTATGGTGATAGCACGAGTTTGAATAAGCGAATTAATTTAAGCGACACATGATACACCCCAAAACATGAATAAAAAGGGGAATTTGTTAGAATTCACTCACAGTGGGTGCGTTTTCTTGGATTGATGATGAATGCGCACGAATTTGGATTTAACCACGAGAGAAACTAACCTAAATAATAACATAATAATTCGATAAATAAATAAACTTTTATTTGAGATTAATATTTTTAATTAGTGTTCTTAATGGGATTGTTAGATTTATTTTTGTGAGTTTAAGGACATTTTCTAACTTTAAAAATATTATTTTTAAGTGTTTCTAATTGATTTTTAAATAAAATAAATAAATAAAAAGAAAATAAAAATTTTGACTTGTTGACCGTTGACCGTTGACCGGTCGGACCGCGTTTATTCTGTGCGCTGAGTGAGGTTCGAACTCATGACCTCCCGTATGCGTGCACGCAGCTCTACCAACTGAGCTACGTGTCTAACCCGAAATATTTCTGATTTTAATTCTACTTATATACTTACTGGTTTAAATATGGAATTTATTTAATTAAAAAGGTTTATACTGGCTTGAACCGGACGCTCAGAACATGTTTCGAACCCGTGACCATCGACTTAACTTTCACCTAGCCCGACCAACTGGGCTGGGTATCTAACCCATAATAAACTGAATTTATTTTATATTTATACACATACTGAAGCGAATCTGATTAAGCTTGTTTAAAAAGGAACATTTTATTTCAGAAGTCGAAGCAAGTGTGGCTCGAACCCGGGATGTGCGCGTTGAAATTGCACACAGTCCACCGCTGGACTGTGTGTCTAACCCAGTTAAAATACTGATTTTAATTATATTCATAAACAACTCGATAATCGTCTTCTTCATTAATCTCAGATCGAACACAGATTTGTTAAACATTTGGTTTCACTGCTCTGTTGTTTTAGAGTTTGAACAAATAAATCGAATAGTACTGACAGAAAGATTAAGAATGCATACCGAACACAGGGGCCCGGTTTTCCGGTGACTAACTCCGGCGGGTTCAGCAATTTCCGGCGATGTATAACTTGCGACAGAGGCTCTACAGGGAGTTTGAGGTGAGTGTGGGTGATTTCTATCTGAGCTCTAGAAGTCTTATTTTAGAGTAAAGCAGAAGAAATGAAATGGGTTCGGTTTTCCGGCGACAAATGTTTTCCGGTGAGGATTCAGAAACAGCAAAATTTGTACAGAGGGTAATGATTGAGAGTTTGAGCGAGTGGAAGTGAGGTGGGGCATCGATATTTATAGGGCAAATCACGGATTCCGGTTATGGTTAAATTGTTCTTCGGTTTTTTTGTAAATCATTGAATTTGGTCAGTTTTTGAATGCAATGAAGGTTAGATTTCGGTTATAACTGACGTTAATCGTCAATTACACTCGCTTGATTCCGGAGTCAAAGGAAACGGTCGTAAATCCGCGTATTTTCCGGCGACTGCGGATTTGGGCGCGCTGGTTACCGATTTTGAGTTTCGAGTTTTATGTTAAGTATTATTCCAAACTTAAATGTGTGGCGGATGGTGTGTTGGTTGTTTGTTGAACCGGCTGACCCGGGTTCGAAACCCGGCAGCCTCATTTATTTTTTTATTCTCTTATTTTTATTATTTATTAATTATGGTTTTTAAATTCTAAAATGTTTATTAATTATGTATCATTTAAAATTAATTTGAGCATTAAATACGCAACGAAAATTTATAACTGGATATTTGATTAATAAACGAAGCGGGTTTTGAAAACCCATTTTTTGACGGATGTTACAGTAATTATAACGTGCGCATAATTAACTCTCCGAATCTAATTAGCGTAGGAGTAAATAACAATAAAGTTGCGCGTTTAAAATACCTGAAAAACCGGGATGTCACATTATCCCCATGTTGAAAGAATTTTCGTCCCGAAAATTGAGTAAACACGGTTAAGAATGCAAGCGCACGAAAGTTCAGTTGGTTAGAATGGTACAAGAAAATCCCAGGCTACCACATCATCCCCATGTTGAGAGAATTTCGTCCCGAAATTCAGTTGCGCTACTTGGATTTTGTGATTCGGTTGTAAAGAGGTGAGGATATTTGTCTCTTATTTGATCCTCTCATTCCCAAGTGTATTCCAGTCCACGCATAAAGTTCCAACAAACCTTGACAATCGGTATTTTACTATGTCTTCGTATTTTGACCTCACGGTCCATAATTTCGATTGGTTCTTCAATGAACGACAGTTGTTCGTCCACATGGATCTCATCCAATGGAATGGCTAATGTTTCATCTGATAGACACCTCTTCAGATTTGAGACAAAAAAAAAACGTTGTGAACTCCACTGAGTTCATCAGGAAGGTGAGACTTTATGCGTGAGCCAAACCTTGTGGCAGGCGTGAGCCAAAGGATGTGACTCCGTCTGAGGGTGATAAGCTGTACTCATGTCTGGGCGTGAGCCAAAGGATTTTGTGCATCGCCTGCCATAAATCAGATGCAAAGCGCGGGTCACGATTAGAAACAATAGGAGTTGGCACTCCGTGCCTAGCGACTATTTCCTTAAAATTGATGTCTGCGAGTGTAGGAGACTTGTCAGTTTCCTTGATTGCCAGAAAGTGTGCAGACTTTGTCAGTCGATCAACAATCACCCAGATGATGTCGTTTCCTCGCTGGGATCTGGGTAAGCCAGTGACGAAATCCCTGGAAATTTGCCCCATTTCCATGTTGGGATCTCTGGTTGTTGAAGTAGTCCTGAGGGCTTTTGGTATCAACCTTAACCCTAGCACAGGTCAAGTATTTACTAACATAAGTCGCTATGTTAGCTTTCATGTGGGGCCACCAGTACAAAGCCTTGAGATCGTGATACATCTTGTCAGAACCAGGATGCACCGAGTAACGAGACTTGCGTGCTTCGTCCATCACAAGCTCTCTTAAGTTTCCATAGAATGGGGCCCATACACGTTCCATGAAATAATAAATGTCGTCTTCCTTGCGTTCAAGTTTCTTCTCCATGCCCAGCAGGGATTCTGCTTTGAGGTTCGCGAATCTGAGCGTCACGAATCAGGGTAGGAAGACTGGAGTGGATAGAAAGCTATAACGCACGTACATGCTTAGGTTTGGTATCCTTATCACTGAGGCCATCAGCCACCACGTTGGCCTTGCCTGGATGATACTAGATCAACCACTCATAGTGGTTGAGGAGTTCGACCCATCGACGCTGTCACGTGTTCAACTCCTTCTGATCGAAGATATGCTGGAGACTCTTGTGATCGGTGTAGACGGTGCACTTGGTACCGTATATGCAATGTCTCTCTATCTTGAGTGCAAAAGCTACTACTCTCCAACCCCCAAACTGTGGGTAGTATAGTTCTTTTTCGTGAACCTTGAGTTGGCGCGATTGCGTAAGCGATGACTTTCTCATGTTGCACCAACACGTATCTTAGTCCTTGGATAGACGCGTCACAGTAAACAACGAAATCTTTTGCGCCTCTGGTAACGAAATAATGGGTGTACTACAGAGTTTCACCTTCAATTGTTGAAACGCGGATTACTGAGTAGTCTTTCGAGTTAGAGTTGCGAGGGTTTGTGCCAATGATCAAGAAAAGCGGGCTTCGCAACGTTAAAATTCCTTCGTTAGAAGCTAAACATAAGGTTGTTTGTGTGGTAGGGGCTCCATGGTAAGGTGTAGGTATCGTTTGGATTCCTACTAGTTCTTGGAGTACAAGTGGCATATCCGTCATGGTAGGCTAAATTCGAATGTCGTGACTGGGAACCTGCCTCGTTCGTAACGAGTTCTAAGGACAGTTCTCGTGGTACCTCCATATTTGTGATATTCATGGCCCATTGCTCCTCGAGTAACGTTTGTAGAGAGTATCCCATCCAAGCGAGAGTTTGCGAAGAATGTGGTTAGGATAAGGATCATAGAATCCGAGAAGTATATCCCGAATGGATGTGGAAACATGCAAAAAGGGTAGTCGCAATCGATGCGTAAGCGTGTAAGGATCTGTAACAGGGGTTTACTTGATGTCAGGGGTATAGCTGATCGTATACAAGTTGCATAAAAAATTGAAGAACACCATTTGTCAAAAAGGGGTTCACGTGGATATATCAATCATAACAAGAATTTACCATCCAAGAATGGTCGCCGCACAAGTTCGTAGTGTTAAGATTCACTGAAACCTCCGTCTAAGTTGTCGGGCTCCCCCACATGCGAAGGAGGAATAATTCACCTTGATCCATGAACTTAGATGAGTGTGTGATTTATCATGTCAGTAAGCAACCGAATTCGGAGGAGTTTCCTTAGATCGTGTGAATGAATCTAAAATATGCCTGTGGAGTCAAGAGGTTTCAAAGAAAGGACGCGAAAACATGTTTAAGGGGCTATGATCGTATCAACAACTTGTCACCATCCTCAAGGTTTCAAGAAGTGATCACCTAGGATCAAAAAGACGAGTTCACCGAGTTCTTTAAAATAAAATTGAACACAGATTTGATGGGAGATTATGCGTAAAGTTTCGAAGATGTAGTGCGACCACGACAATGGAGTGAGAGATTTGTCTACGTCATCAATAGTAACTAACTGTCGCATTAAACAGTAAGCATCGATCAATGCAATGGCTAGGAGTTAGACTAGCTCAGAAGGGAAAACTGTTATAGAATAACTATCCTAGCAATAGGAGGAGTAAGATTATTGTTTATGTCATCGTTGTTATATGGGTGTTGAATAACTTACATCTTGTCTTCTGATGTCCATAAGATGATTGGACCATTTTGTGGAAATCCGTTTGTATGGTTGGATATGTTGCAATGTTCATCAGGTTAGACTTAAGATTAGCAACAAGACCGAGTATAAGGGGTCAAAGGAGATTTTATAGCTAAGGCAAGGGATAAGGTGTGAGCGTACGAGAGATTCTTCATAATTCGTTTATATGCTGATGTTGATGGGTTTACCCTATGATTTCTGATAGGGTTTCAATCGAGATAACATGTTCTGATGAGAATCTTAGTTTCACTAAGACTCGTACATGAGAAAAAATAAATAAATAAATAAATAATAACGAGGGATTCCATTGACTATAGCTCAATGTGTCGACAAGATCTTAAATCTAATTGTTGCGTCCATCAACCGCTGCACAAGTTTAGCGACACCAGTTAGTCGTTGAATGAGTTACGAGATATTCTATTGACAGTGGAAGTTTTAAATATGAGATTCACAGGTTAGGACAATTTATCCACACACGGGGTTTCACAAGGACTTACATGCATCGCAAATTACTATTGCGTGTGCACCCGTAATGATAATTTGGTTTGCATGTTCACCCTAGTTCCATCTATCTTGTGTCAAAATGTCCCTCAGATTTAATTTTTCGAGTACAAAGTGTTGTCAAAATGATAGGGTTATCAAAAGCTTCGTCAATAATCCAAATGTTGATAAACTCAGAGTGTATCAGAAAGAGTAATGTGGGATCAATTGATCCGAGGATCTACTCAAGTTGAAACACACCATGAGAATCCAATCCAACGGGTCGTAGAGGTAAGAGTGCGCATGGAACAAACATGCACATGATATGTGACTTTGAGAGATGAAACTGGTTCATTAACGTAGGTTACCAGAAAAAGCAAAGCAACCACTCCACCATCCGAGTCAGGTTAGAGTTCAGGTGTGCAATAGGAAAAGTGTTCTTAACTTCGTGGTCAACCATTCTCTCGAAGAATATCAACCAAAGATGTAGAATGTGGCTCGGGAAAAATGATGACATCTCGATGTCAATGGTTTATGCAATAACGTGTCCAACGAACTGCCCTAACGCGGGGTGCCTCATGAGAGGCCTATGTGCTCAGGTTGAAAGAAAGTGGAACTAGTGGGGCCGGGGTAATGTCGTTGGTAGGTAGAGAAAGGACTCGTTTTCGATAAACTCAACTCCCAAGAGATATGCATCAATGTTGTATGTCGTCCCAATCATGGACTTGAGAACGCTCACTATACCCGATCGGTAGGCTCAAGCTAGTGTTTTGCTCATCTGTGTGGTGTAGGAAGAAGTACAGGTGATTGTGATGGGAAACGCTCCTCTAGAGGCTCCGTCGCCCTCAGATAGGAGTAGATTCACGTTATTGGCGATTCCACAGACATCATCACTAGGGATGAATATACAAAGTGTTTGGTGTGTTCCTCGTCAGTAAGGGGTTTAGTGGATGCTGTAGACATCCCTGCAATTTCAATGTAAGTTTTGATGCCATGTCCGTAGGCATATCATGTATGAGTGTTCTTGTATGTCAGGTATGAGTGTTTGTGTTGGTTTGTGACTAATGCATTGTCTACGGCTATAGACTAAGTCTACTCTCTAAAGCAAACCTAGTTTACTATAACCATTGGCTCTGATACCAATCTGTCACACCCTCAAAAATCCACTTGCGGGGTTTCCCGCGAGGCGCGTGACGAACCAGGATCACAGTCATTAGTCATATTGAACGACCACTATATGAGTTTAAAAATTTTCCTGTTTGCTCATTCATGAGAAAATACTATTTATACAATTGAGTTGCAGAAGCGTAATCAATTAAAGAACAAAAATAGCTAATGAAATTTTATCGTTGTGTCTAAATATTTGATGAAATCACTACGACACCATAATGCATCCTAGTCCTGATGTGTGCTACCTTAGCAACCTGAGAAAACATGTAAAATCAAGTGTCAACAATAATGATGAGTGAGTTCACAGGTTTTAGTTCACAAGTTTAAACATAAGTGTTTCCCTACTGGTTCAACCCTGAACCAGTGTCTCATAAGTTACCCTGATCCAACCCGAATCAGATTATTATTTTGTAGTTTAGCAGTTCATGTTATATGTTTAGGTAGATAGCCTAGGTCATGTCAACAAAGTGTTCGATCCGAAGCTGACGTTGCTGCCCCTGTTGTGCCAGGCCTATCACCAACCATGGCGAAAAAAGTTAGGCAAATTCTACACTCATGACCATCAACGTTCGGTCTAACTGGCGCGAACCAGTTCGAGTGGGGCTTGTCGGGCCCAGTAGTACTACTAAAAATTCCCTTGCTATAATCCAATACTAATGGGATCTTAAGTGTTAAGGGGACTGACATGTGATATATGCTCTCTTGTGACCATAACCGTATAACATAACTCTAATATTTAATATCTCACTAGGTTTGTTAAAGTCACGTTTTATGGCGAAACGAAAAAAATGATAATATTAAACAAATGTTAACTAAAAATGAAGCATATTGTTTAGAAAGCCATACAAACAGACTCGGTTTAGTTTATTATTGTACCATAAAATGATACCAAATAAATACTTTATTTTGAATACAACTTCTTTTTTAATAATACTTATATCGGAATGTCCAAAGGAAAAAAAATAAACACAACTGCATAGTTAAGTTTGAAAAAGAAAATAATCGAATGCAAGTTATTAAAAAAATATTAAATTAATTAATAAAGGCGATATAATTGAAAAAAATTATGAAAAATAAAAAAGAAATGACATAAGGAATATGGTTATAGAAAGGCGTTACTGTACCATGATGTATGCCACCCATACATCACTGTAACGTGTATATGTTTTAAATAGAAAGACGTTACTGTACCGTAATATAATCAACCCATATATCATTGTAACGTGTACATGTTTTCTCCCCCTGTGTTTAGTAAACGTTTAAAGAAATAGGGGCGGTGAACTCACCTTAAGTTGCTCGGTTAGATAAATGCAAAAGAAGTAAAGGATGGAACTGCTAATCACGTCCTATCATGTCAACCGGTTCAAAGTTAGTGTGTGAACGCACACTAACACAAAACCCTACACGTAACTAGCACACCGTACGAAACACGTAATGACAAGTTCAAAACCATAATCATGCATGCAAGGTGTCACTATACGAAATAACGACCAACAACTTGTCACAAACACAGGATAGCACATATATCACTTAGATACACACAAATGTAAGTTGTCATGTCTCAGCTTGTACATTCATAACTGGACTGTTCTCAGGAACTTTTATAAAATAGTTCCCACGTTCCAAATATTCCAATATTTTTACAGAAGGTGTTAATTAGACTGTAGAATTTTGTATAAAATTTTCAAGTCTTGGTTCCTTACCAATTGTTTATCAGAATTTATTTACTAGTCTGCAGTCAGATTCGTCGCTTTCTGACTGCAGTCCACGAGAAAAATCATTTAAAAATACTCGTTTGTCCGATTGACGAATTCCAGTTGGATATTTCTCTAAAAACCTATGAGTATCTACTGTATAAATTTCGTGACTTAATTCTTTTCGGTTTATAGGTTATGACAGAAAACATTACTTGAATTTGTTGCAGAAAAAACGCAGCTTCAACTGCTGCACAAAATCACTAATTTAAATTAGCAAACGACTTCATAAAAATGTGATTCCGGTGCCATTAGAAGCGTTTTTCGAAAAAGTATGTTTTGAGCTTCAGAAAATCGATTTTTCGAGTTATAACGGTTCGTTTACAGCCAACTGAAGTTGGCTGTCTTCGCGCATCAGCTTCCTGTTTAACCCTAAAACTCCACCCGAAACCCTCCTAACGATCACCACGACTTATTATAACGATTTGAAGCAGGTTATACTTTAATTATCATGCATCTATAATCATAATATCAAAACCCTAAACATATGTCCTGATTTTATAGAGAAAAATGCAGCATATGATTCTAATACCCAACCATATCATCACAACCCCTAAGAACCGTATATTCACCCCAAAATCATACATAACAACACTTTTCATAATATTATCATACATAACATGATAATGATCGATATCACACAAAATCAATACGTGAAATCATAACACGATTAAAACCCTAACCTTTAAACGATGATAACTAGTGAACCGGAATTTGCAATCGATCAAGGGAGAGGAGAGTGGGTTTGTTTGCGCGACTGGGAGAGGGGGGTATGGCTGCCGTCACACACCAAGGGAGGGGATTAGGGTTTGGTTATTTTTTTATTTTTTTATTTTTTTAAACTCCATGCACACACACATATGCATTTTTATAAATAAGAGGAAGGGTGGGGGCGTTTTGGGCTTGCTTAGGCCGCAAGGGAGTGGGTTGGCGGGTTGGGTTTTTGCTTGGTCACGAAGTCGCAAAGTTTCGCAAGCTCGGTTTGGTTCGGTTCTCAGTTCGGGTAATTTTTAATTCGTTTATTAACTACGTATATTACAACTCGACAATTTATTCGCGACACGGAATTTATAAAATATAAAATCACGTAATTGGAGCGTGACGCGATAAATAACCAAACGTCTAATAACACTTAGCACGTAATTCAGATACGATCCGATAAAATTCCCAAACATCGTGTATTCCCGAAATACTAAAGTTAGCGTAATTATAACGTGCGTGTAATTAATTCTCCGAATCTAATTAGCGTAGGAGTAAATAACGCTAAAGTTGCGCGTTTAAAATACCTGAAAAATCAGGATGTCACACCTTCAAACACGATTTCCTCCAAACCTTCAACGTTTGCTACCTTGGGTTCACTTGGAATCTCCTCAATAGTAGCCTCATCGACTACTTTCATTTCCTTCAATGCTAAAATATGTTCTTGCGAGAGTTCCGAAACGAACTCTCCTTCTTCCAAATATTCACCAGTTACAGGATGAAGCGCCTGTAACGGTTGCACATCCAAACCTTCAGACATAATCACATCAACGTCTGAAGTAGCCACTACCTCGCCACCTGCAACTGAACTATCTCCAAGATCAACACCAGAACCTTCAACAACTGCCAGCTGAAGATCAAGTTGATTATATGAAGTATGAAAAGGATTGACCGCAAGGCCGCATTCTTAGTTGGATGTTCGTGAAGGATATTCACTGCATGGTTGTCAAGCGTGAACACGGAATCCAATACTTCAAATCTCTCCTGAGCATTTTAACGTTGCCTTTTTATGATGTTGCAGTTCTTGCCAGGTTAAAGTTGATCAACAGATCTAACTATGTGGCAACCGGTACTTTTCAGCTTTGAATTACGCGATTAACAGATGGTTAAGGTGATAATAGATAGTGTTTAAGACACGTATTAACTTAATTAGGCTTTTGAATTGCCTAGGAACGCCTATCTAACTTCACATTACGCGTATGGCGATCTGCGGAATGACTACGTAACGATAAACGGTAACGAACTGACACCATACAAAATACTGGGAACACCGATGAACCCAAAGTTTATACGTAAAACTTATACATGTGAATGTGGTTTTGTGAGATTTTCACGCTTTCAAACGGTACAGAACGCATACGTGAACAAATAACGCGACTGTAGGAACGCACCGTGAAAGAAATGGAAACACCGAATTCAAGCTACGCCCAGGTATCTGTATATTTAGCGTCGATTTCAAATTTTATTAATAACGGTGGAAACCAGATCGAAAAATATATCAACAACGACGAGAGAAGCACAATACTTGATTTTAACGCGACCGAAATAATGTGTCAAACACCGATCTCCGACACCAATTCAAGCATTTTTGTCCTTAAATAAGCGATACGTAATATTTTATGACGTTCGGGTTCATAAACGGGTCATAGAAATGATGTCAGGCTATGAAAACAAGTAAGAATACACTAACGGGCCTTGGGTCCAGCCCACTCACACAACCCTAGTATATAAAGATCTTATCCCCCTACTTTACCCTCAACCTCACAAACCATAGCACACCATCAAAACATATGCCCCCCTTTCTAAACTCCGGTCGCCGGAGATCAGTTCCGGCCGGATCTTCCGATGCCCGTTCCTCCGGCGAGACACAACCATCCTCCTCCTCCCTTCCTCACCCGCCCACAGACCTGCAAGAGCGAGAGAGAGAGACCTGCAGGAGAGAGAGGGGGAGAGAGAGTACAGCGAGAGAGGGAGAGATCGAGAAGAAAGAGGGGCCGACCACCTCCCTGCGGTGGCGCGGCGGCGGCACTCAACGACCGCGGCAGCAACGGACGGCGAAGCCGTCAGATCGACGGCCAGAAACACCGCGATCGGCGGCGGCGGTGCTGGTGTTTGCGACAGGTTCGGTTGGAGACGGCTCACGGCGGAGGTGTTGGTGCTTGACTCGGATTCCGGTTCGGGTTCGCGACACGGGTCAGCTTGGAGAGCTTTGGGTCAGACTTCGGTTTTAGGTTTGGTTTAACTCTATTATGTTTCAGTTCAAGTTCGGGTTTGTTCAGCAACTCAGATTTTCAGTTCGGTCAACAGGTTCTGGTTTCGGTTTAGATCAAGTCCGGTTCAGACAAGACTCGCTCCAACTCAGCTTGACTTGGTCCAGCTCAGCTAAACTGGGTCAGTTTTGGTTCGGTCCGTTCGGTCATAGTCAGATTAGTTTCGGCTAGACAAGTCAACACCGGGTTAACCCGGTCAACTCAGTCAAACTGGTCAACACGAGTCAACTGCGGTCGACTTGGTCAACGCAAGTCAAACCTGGTCAAGGGTTGACATGGAACTTGGTAAAAGCTTAACGACAATAGTTTCCTTATTTTATTTTATAATATTAGTTTTAATCCCGTAGTCGAGCTCTAAACCGACCCGACCAATGAAAACGATAATTATTTTACGAATATTATTATATTACATGGACTTGCACATTGCATACATATATAACTTGTGTATTTTGATATAGAAACCGAACCGACTTATAGTTAAAATTTATATATATGTATATATATCTTTATATGTATGCGAATTAGACTTATACACGACAAAATACAACATTTTGAAGATACGATAGGGTATATACATGTTGATTACCTTGTTTGTTGTGTTTTGACAAATTAATCGACAACTTATGTTGTCGGGATCATCCAAAAACAGAGGAAACTCTGCCCGTTTTTCGTGAGAATCCGCAAAGCGAAACCTGTTTTATTAAAAAAAACAAAACCTATCCGATTCAAGTTATTTTTATAAAAATAAATACGAAAGTATATTTATTTGGCGACCTTTTACGAGTTATAAAACAAAGTTATAACATGTCGACAAGCTTGATTTGCAAGTTCACGAACTCGAAAACTATACGAAGTAAAGATATAGTTTTGTATTAGTTTCTAACCTCACAAAAATCCGAACACTTACTTTAAACGCCGGATTATTTATAAAATAAATATAACGTCTTATACTACTATAACCACCGGCGATTCTGATGTAGAGGGTGAAATCTCAGTATTAAGGTGGTTAAATGATGAATTTTATGTATGTCGTGTGTGTTTACTTGCCTATAATATGTTAACTATGAGATTTGGTTGTTTGGCAGGTAAAACACGTAACTTGGTGAAGTTACTAAAGTTAATGGTGAAGATGGAACGTTTGGAGATGATATGTAAATGTAGGAACGTCCACGAACAGCACAGGAACCTAAATTTGTTATCTAATGTCCAATTAGGCGGAAACTAATGACATGTTAATCAAATAACAAGAATTACTCATTTAAACGTTGTTTTCATTGATCTAAAGTCATATACATTCGAGAACCAGATCCGACAAAGCTTCGCCGTCTCTGTGCCAAAATCTCTAAATCTTTCAAATGAAAACCCAAGGCACCTATTTATACGAACACAAGTTCGGCCATAAAAGACACAAGTTCGGCCGAACATGCATTACATGTTAACATCATGGGCGAACTTGGCCAAACAAGTTTGCTGATGTGACTGTAAGTCCGCCCGAACTTGTCCTAGTCAAGTTCGGCCGTACTTGACCTTCCAATCACCATACCAGCGAACTTGTCCTATTACATACATAAATACGCCTCGCTTCTAACATATTAAGCCCTATTCGCTCAGACTCAATACATAATGACGTTAATGACGAAGGCAACATACATATGCACTAACAGACTCCCCCTTGGATGTTGTCGTAGTCATCTTGATGTAGACATCCTTTTGATATATGCACAAAACAGACTCCCCTTGACATCTTCCTCTTGGATAACGTCTGTGTCATAGTCTTTTCTTGAATGCTTCGTAGCCATTAGACTTGATTAAGCTCCTGAGTCTTTATCTTTTTCCTTGAATAAAACTTTAAGATCCAAGCTCCTCCTAAGCTGCGAGCTATGCTCCCCCTTGCTTTCAGCTTTACTATAAATCATGTTTCATCCTGCTCTCCCTAAAACTTTGCTTCATGTTCCAAAGTTTTTAAGCATACTAGTAAAACATTTCAGATTCAAACTTTGAATTTGTAACATTAACATTTCAAATTTTAATCTTCTTTCTGAAAACATTTTAGATATTCAAATGACCTTGGAACATTTTACGTTTAAAACCTTCAACTTTCAATTATTGAAATAAAATCCACTTAGTTGATCAAGTCCAAGTTAATGACCTTGATTAACTAATTTGTTTACCAAGTCCAAGTTCATGACCTTGGTTAAACCGTTGTGAACAACTGATGTTTTTGTCAATTTTAAAGTTTCAAATTAATGAACTTTTTCTTACCATACTTCGATGATCCGTTCTCCGACATTGGCTCGTTGAAAATCTTTTTGTATTGGTGCATAATGTCTATGTCTTAGTCTTATATCGAGTCTGTATTGTATAGTGCTGGATAGGCTAGGTTAAGAAGTATTTATGAAAAGTCTTAGCCAAATTCGCCCATATGATAACATGTTTGAGCATGTTCGGCCGAACTTGCATAGGCAAGTTCGGGCAAACTTACACATGTTGGGCCGAACTTGTAATCCTATAAATACCTAGCTTGTGTGTCTCATTTGTAACTTTGGCATTGTAGAGGCGAAGCTCTGTCAGTCTGTAATCTGAACGTTTAATCAATGAAACTGACGATTAACTGATTAATTCTTGTCTATTGGTAACACGACGTAATAGTTTCGCTATTATGGACGTTAGATATCAAATTTAGGTTCCTAAGCATCAAGGATCGGTCCTACAAGTGGTATCAGAGCTAGAACAGCCTGATTTGATAGTATCAAGACAAAATCACTTCTATTTCTACCCCATTCTTCTTTTTCTTTAACTTTTGATCACAAAATGAAGAATTCATGCTCAAAATATTTTGAATTTTGAATATATCATGTAAAATACAACAAAGATAAACCCTTGAAAGATTGGAGACCAAATTCAACCGAATTCATGTCGAAATTTTGAAAAAACCATGTTTTTGATAACTTTCTGGAACGAACTTGTTGGCCATGTTCGGCCGAACTTGCACTAAAACGTCACTTTCCAAGTGATTTTTTAGTAAGTTCGTCCGAACTTAGATGATTTTTGAGGAAATTTGAGTAAAGTTCGCCCGAATATACTAAATTTTCATTAGTTTTACATCAAGTTCGACCGAACTTGTGTAAAATCAAGAAGATTTTAAGTAAGTTCGCCCGAACTTGCTTGTATTTCATCAAATTTCTTTTGAACAAGTTCGCTCGAAGATCTGTTTAATTGGGGTTATAAGTTCGACCGAAGATAAACGAAATTTTTCAAAGTAAACCCGAACTTGTTAGAAAATTCAAGAATTCTTCATTTGTCACTACAAGTTCGACCGAACTTGTAGTAGGACTAACTGTTTTCAAAGTTTTTGAAAAATTTTCAGCGTACACGTTGTAACATCCGTCAAAAAAAATGGATTTACCAAACCCGCTTCGTTTATCAACCGAACAGTCAGTCAAATTTTTCGTTGCGAATTAAATGCCCAAAATAATTTTAAACGATCCGTAATCAATTATTATGCGGGGATATATATTCAGTTTTTGAAAAACTGATAAAAATAACAAAATAAAAATGTTTTACCCATGCCGGGTTTCGAACTCGGGTCTGTACCGGGTCAAACCAAACACTTATCACTCAGCCGACAAACCACTCCGCCACTTTGATTTTCTGGTGAATAAAGGAATCACTTAATTCAAATATTAAAGTTCCGAAATCAATTTCAGTAATTTGCGCCCAAATTAGCAGTCGTCGGAAATCCCGACGACTTCGCCGTTTATTTACGTTATCGCTCAAAGTAACCGAAGACTTAACTATTACGACGGTTATAACCGACGTCTGAACCCGCGACATCAGCTGTAACCGCCGGAGAACGGATGACTCCGAATTAAGACCGAATTCAGACCTCATTCATCTCAAATCTACCCTATAAATTCAACCACAACTCGCCAGAAGTCTTTCACACTCAAATCGCACATTTTCTCGGCGAAAAATCAATCGCCGGAAATACTTGATATATCGCCGGAAAACCGATCAGTAATCTCTGAGCTTACTGGAACCCCTAAACTTTCACCGAAGTCACCCACAACCTTTGTAACCTTTCGGAAGACTCTCTGCTGCAAGAGACTCGTCGCCGGAAGAACTTGCTGTCGCCGGAGTTCTGCCGGAAAACAGAGTAAAACCAGCCGGTACTTCTCACGCCTAAATTCCTTTCTTTTTACTTTTATCTCGACTATAATTGATCATAAAACGCTAAAGGAACTTGAATCAACATTTTGAACCAGTCAGTCGCCACTTCCGGTTAAACCAGTGAAGAAGACGACGTTTCAGTAATGGTTATGTATAATTAAAATCAAGATAATTACCGGGTTAGACACACAGTCCAGCGGTGGACTGTGTGCACTTTTAACGCTAAGGTCACGAGTTCGAGTATTGTCCCTCACACGCCGCCTTGATAAAAATCCCTTTTTTCGCAAAACTGAACCGGAGTGTTTTCGGTATATGTTAAGTATATTGATAACTGAGTTTATAATCAAGTGCGACACACAGTCCAGCGGTGGAGTGAGTGTCCGCTAACCCACAGGTCCCGGGTTCGAGACCTGTGGAGCGCACCGGTTCTCGAGATTTAATTCGTTTTTAATAATAAAGGATTTCTGTTAATTCTAATTAATATATATATGTAATTAAAATCGGATATATAACGGGTTAGACACGTAGCTCAGTTGGTCGAGCTGCGTGCACGCGTACGGGAGGTCTCGGGTTCGAGCCTCACCCGGCGCACAACAATATGCCTTCGAACCGGTCAACGATAGTCAAAGTCAACGGTCAAAGTTACTGTAGCAAAAAAAATAAAATATTTTTTTATTATTTTTATTTAATTATTTTATTTAAAAATCAATTAAAAATACTTAAAAATAACATTTTTAAGGTTAAAAAATAGCCTCAAACTCACAAAAATACACCCAACAATTCTACTAAAATAGATTGATAAAACCCGTTTACTTACCAAACCGTAATGCGATTTATCTAGGTTTAATCTCACTTGTGGTTAAAACCACTTCGCGTGCAATCAACGTCATCAACCGAACGCACCCAATGTGAGTGAATTCTTACAAACTCCCCTTTTTATTCATGTTTTGGGGTGTATCATGTATCGCTTAAATTAATTCTCTTATGCAAATTCGTGCCATACCATTATATGAACTAAATTAGAATGTAACTATTGTTTGGTTGTGATGTATTACATATTGTCAAAGTCGTATGCAAATTATTTAGGCCCATCAGTTCCTCGTGGGAGACGAGAACAACGCGTGCCTCAAAACTCATTCATTAAGGCCCATCAGTTCGTAAGAACAACGCGTGCCTCAAAACTCATACATTAGGCCCATCAGTTCCTCGTGGGAGACGAGAACAACGCGTGCCTCAAAACTCATTCATTAAGGCCCATCAGTTCGTAAGAACAACGCGTGCCTCAAAACTCATTCATTAGGCCCATCAGTTCGTGGAACAACGCGTGCCTCAAAACTCATTCATTAGGCCCATCAGTTCCTCGTGGGAGACGAGTCGAACATCGCGTGCCTCAAAACAATCATTTGGTGTATGTGAGTTTAATATTCAATATTATGTGTTGTGTGAATAAATTTACATCTACATTTACTCATATGTGGTATGCACATTATTTATAATCAATTGGATAAACTTGTTCAAATGTTTTTCCATAGGATTCACTCGCCAACATTATGTTGATCCAAAAACCTTTTTACACATGATACAGGTGAACAGGTTGAAGCAAGGAAAACATAGGATATGCCTTAGAAGAGAACCAAGAAGCTTAGACTGATAGTTAGAATATGATGTATCATTTATTTCCATTAAATTGTATTAATGAATATGAAACATATAATAAATGTCATGAGCTTTGATGATAACCCAATTATGCCCCGATCACCTTTTCCGCTGCGGGTCGGGGTGTGACAGATTGGTATCAGAGCCATGACTATAGGGATATAGGATAGGTTATTAGACCCTTAGAGCCTATACTATAGTCTGCCTAAATTTTAATTGATTAGGTGGTTACATACAAACTTATGATATTTATTTGTTTCATATTACAGTCAAACATACATGCTTATATACATATTCATTATACATATATCAATGTTCATACATTCAATTCATTTTCATACTCTCATTATTCAAGGATTTTGTTGCAATTTTCAAATCTCATCAAAGTAAGTTCTGCGACGGGCATGTAGTAACCGGAAGGGTACAAGTACCGGTAGTCGGGACGTCCTGTCTAGGTTGGCATTCGTATAAATCCAAAATAACGGACCAGTTTGCCTACCTGGGGACTAACGATGAGAGTACGACGGACCTATTAGGCCAAAGCATGCCACACCAAACGTCGTTCGAACTAACCTCACTTTGAGATGTCACCGTGTCCATGCCTGGACACATTCCGAACATCACACGTTGTATACATATTTCTCGATTTTCTCCGGGTTTTGTGTACGCAACCAGGCAGAAACCGTGCGAACCATATGAAAAACCGGTATTCATGGGGCCCACATGATTACACAGGTAAAGTATGGCGGCATGAAGGGCCTAACAGCAAGCAAAACCCAAGACATCCTATGGATGTAGTAGATTTATTTTTTTCTATATTTATTTTATGAACGTTCATTCCCAAACACGACCCACGATCCCAAAGGCATCCAACTCATACTCTTGGCATGTATTCCTTGTAGATGTCTTCTAACCTCGCCCGTAGGAAGTTGAGAGCAGAAAAAGCCCGTGAACGCATGGCTACCCAAATCGCTCAGCAAATGGCGACCGTAATACCCAACATCGTAGTTCAAGTTCAACAAGCCCTTACCGCTAATTCCGTTAACCCAACCCAACAAGAGGATCAAAACACTGTCAACCTTTCAGTCACTAAATGCACCTACAAACATTTCAAATCCTACGATCCTCCAAAATACGAAGGTACTGAAGGTGTCACCGCTCTCCTCCATTGGTTCGAAGAAATGTAGAACACTTTTCTAAATTGCGATTGCCCCGATGATCGCAAAGTGCGTTATGCTACCGGTCGTTTACTTGGAACGGCACTCACATGGTGGAATACAGAGAAGACCAAACGAGGTGTTGAAGAAACTATGACCTTGACTTGGGAAGAGTTGAAGGGAATCATGACAAGACGGTTTTGCCCAAGAAGTGAAATCAAGAAATTGGAAGATGAGTTCCATGCTTTGAAACAAAAGGAAGGCGACCACACCACATACAACAAGAGATTCCTTGAGCTAAATCAAATGGTTCCCAACTTGTTCACTCCCCTCTACCGTTTGATCGAGCACTACATTCGTGGTCTTCCATCAAAGATTCAAGACCCTGTAATAAGCACCTCGCCTGCAACTTTGGAAGCAGCAATGGAGCTAGCAACCGCGCTCACCGAGAACCGAATCCGGAACAAAGATTTCAAAGAGGAGAAGAAGAAGGATAAAGCATCAACCGAAACCTCAAACCCCACCCGAACCGAATCCTCTACACCACCTACTTCCAAGAGAAAGCGTGATGGGAAAGTTTTCGCCGTCACCCAACGCAACCAACCAGCTTCACAAGTTGTACCTCCTCAAACTATCCCAAACGTTCAAGTAGCACCCAACTCAACTTACCCAAATAAGAAACCTTACATTGGACCTCACCCTCAATGCAACACCTGTTTCTATCACCATCCATCTACTTCACCCTGTCGACTATGTGCAAATTGTGGACGTTACGATCATTTGAGCAAAGTTTGCCGCACCTCTAAAAACCAAACCTCAACCCCTACTCAACCCATGACCCAAACATATCAACAACCTCAATACCCCATGTACCCATATGTTCGAGCTTGTTTCAATTGTGGCGACCCTACCCATTTTAGAAATACGTGTCCTCGTTTGGTTAACATCATAAACGCCCAAGCTCAAGCAAACCCAGTTAACCAAGCAAACCAAGCAAACCCAGCTCCACCACCAGCAAGAGGAAGAGTTTATAACATCAACGCCAATCCTGTTGAAGATAGTAACGGTCCAAACCAACCACTTAACTAGCCTTCTCTCACCAAGAATCAAGATTCAACTCCAATCACTTAGTTTTTATGTTTTCTTTATCTCAATTTTCACGTATCTCAATTGGAATTTTATCCAAGAATTTTAATGCAAATTACTAGTTCAGTTGGTTTTATACTCATTGATTTAATATTCATATCATCATACTTCATGACATATCTCAGTTTTATTATTTAAAGAAGTTGAGTTGTGTCTTACATGCAATACATTTCATTTCATTTTACATTTCAATACATGCAATACGCTCGGCTCCGTTTGATTGAGCCTTGAGCACACAGTTCAATTTACATTTTCAGTTCATGCAATACGTTCGGCTCCGTTTGATTGAGCCTTGAACGCACATACATTTTCATTATCAGTATCTTGTGGTTGTGGTGTTTGTTGTAGAGTCGCATAGAACTAATCATAACTGGCGGATGAAGTCAATGAAAATTTGACAAGAATATGGTGGATACGCCGCTGGTACTTCCTATATATAAGTATTCTTGTCAAATGATCGGAGGCATTATCAGGCAGTTATGAGAGGTTCCATGCATAGGCTGTTTGTGTGATTAAGTTATTCATTTTCAATACATGCAATACGCTCGGCTCCGTTTGATTGAGCCTTGAGCACACAGACAATTTCATTTTCAGTACATTCAATACGTTCGGCTCCGTTTGATTGAGCCTTGAGCGCACAAACATTTCAATTTCAATACATACAATACGATCGGCTCCGTTTGATTGAGCCTTGATCGCACAGATATATATCATTTCAGTATTTTTATGTTTGTTGTATTGGTTGTAGAGTTATAGGACTAATCATAATTCACTGATAAAACCAATGAAAATTTGACAAGAATATGGTGGATACGCCGCTGGTACTTCCTATATATAAGTATTCTTGCCAAAGGATCAGAGGCGTTATCAGGTGGTTATGAGAAGTTCCATGTAGGATTTAGTATTGCCTTGGTTGAAATTGTGTTACATTTATATCATCTCACTATTTAAAGAAATTGGATTGTGATCCATTTCTATATAGACTAACCTCTCCATCATAACAAACGAGAGAGGAACCATCACCATTCAAACATATATGCTATCAGAATGTGGATACAATTGTTAGTTGTTGTGTTTATTTGTGTAGATTATAGTGTTGGAAGTTTTGCCTTAGGATATAACCATACTTTTCCAAACATATCTAAACTCATGATATCATTTTAGCGAATCATCCCTGCTTAACAATACTTATACAGTAGGCAACAAAAAGCGATTCCTGTATTAGGATACTTAACCTTTACAAGGAACGTTACCGCCTCAAGCAAAAACTTAAACCCTTATTTCTTCTAAGTATAACACCATCATTCATTTAGTCAATTATATCCCTATTTAAATTTCGGGACGAAATTTCTAAAAAGCAGGGGATACTGTAACATCCGTCAAAAAAAACGGATTTACCAAACCCGCTCCGTTTATCAACCGAACAGTCAGTCAAATTTTTCGTTGCGAATTAAATGCCCAAAATAATTTTAAACGATCCGTAATCAATTATTATGCGGGGATATATATTCAGTTTTTGAAAAACTGATAAAAATAACAAAATAAAAATGTTTTACCCATGCCGGGTTTCGAACTCGGGTCTGTACCGGGTCAAACCAAACACTTATCACTCAGCCGACAAACCACTCCGCCACTTTGATTTTCTGGTGAATAAAGGAATCACTTAATTCAAATATTAAAGTTCCGAAATCAATTTCAGTAATTTGCGCCCAAATTAGCAGTCGTCGGAAATCCCGACGACTTCGCCGTTTATTTACGTTATCGCTCAAAGTAACCGAAGACTTAACTATTACGACGGTTATAACCGACGTCTGAACCCGCGACATCAGCTGTAACCGCCGGAGAACGGATGACTCCGAATTAAGACCGAATTCAGACCTCATTCATCTCAAATCTACCCTATAAATTCAACCACAACTCGCCAGAAGTCTTTCACACTCAAATCGCACCTTTTCTCGGCGAAAAATCAATCGCCGGAAATACTTGATATATCGCCGGAAAACCGTATCAGTAATCTCTGAGCTTACTGGAACCCCTAAACTTTCACCGAAGTCACCCACAACCTTTGTAACCTTTCGGAAGACTCTCTGCTGCAAGAGACTCGTCGCCGGAAGAACTTGCTGTCGCCGGAGTTCTGCCGGAAAACAGAGTAAAACCAGCCGGTACTTCTCACGCCTAAATTCCTTTCTTTTTACTTTTATCTCGACTATAATTTATCATAAAACGCTAAAGGAACTTGAATCAACATTTTGAACCAGTCAGTCGCCACTTCCGGTTAAACCAGTGAAGAAGACGACGTTTCAGTAATGGTTATGTATAATTAAAATCAAGATAATTACCGGGTTAGACACACAGTCCAGCGGTGGACTGTGTGCACTTTTAACGCTAAGGTCACGAGTTCGAGTATTGTCCCTCACACGCCGCCTTGATAAAAATCCCTTTTTTCGCAAAACTGAACCGGAGTGTTTTCGGTATATGTTAAGTATATTGATAACTGAGTTTATAATCAAGTGCGACACACAGTCCAGCGGTGGAGTGAGTGTCCGCTAACCCACAGGTCCCGGGTTCGAGACCTGTGGAGCGCACCGGTTCTCGAGATTTAATTTGTTTTTAATAATAAAGGATTTCTGTTAATTCTAATTAATATATATATGTAATTAAAATCGGATATATAACGGGTTAGACACGTAGCTCAGTTGGTAGAGCTGCGTGCACGCGTACGGGAGGTCTCGGGTTCGAGCCTCACCCGGCGCACAACAATATGCCTTCGAACCGGTCAACGATAGTCAAAGTCAACGGTCAAAGTTACTGTAGCAAAAAAAAAAAAAAATATTTTTTTATTATTTTTATTTAATTATTTTATTTAAAAATCAATTATAAATACTTAAAAATAACATTTTTTTTAAGGTTAGAAAATAGCCTCAAACTCACAAAAATACACCCAACAATTCTACTAAAATAGATTGATAAAACCCGTTTACTTACCAAACCGTAATGCGATTTATCTAGGTTTAATCTCACTTGTGGTTAAAACCACTTCGCGTGCAATCAACGTCATCAACCGAACGCACCCAATGTGAGTGAATTCTTACAAACTCCCCTTTTTATTCATGTTTTGTGGTGTATCATGTATCGCTTAAATTAATTCTCTTATGCAAATTCGTGCCATACCATTATATGAACTAAATTAGAATGTAACTATTGTTTGGTTGTGATGTATTACATATTGTCAAAGTCGTATGCAAATTATTTAGGCCCATCAGTTCCTCGTGGGAGACGAGAACAACGCGTGCCTCAAAACTCATTCATTAAGGCCCATCAGTTCGTAAGAACAACGCGTGCCTCAAAACTCATACATTAGGCCCATCAGTTCCTCGTGGGAGACGAGAACAACGCGTGCCTCAAAACTCATTCATTAAGGCCCATCAGTTCGTAAGAACAACGCGTGCCTCAAAACTCATTCATTAGGCCCATCAGTTCGTGGAACAACGCGTGCCTCAAAACTCATTCATTAGGCCCATCAGTTCCTCGTGGGAGACGAGTCGAACATCGCGTGCCTCAAAACAATCATTTGGTGTATGTGAGTTTAATATTCAATATTATGTGTTGTGTGAATAAATTTACATCTACATTTACTCATATGTGGTATGCACATTATTTATAATCAATTGGATAAACTTGTTCAAATGTTTTTCCATAGGATTCACTCGCCAACATTATGTTGATCCAAAAACCTTTTTACACATGATACAGGTGAACAGGTTGAAGCAAGGAAAACATAGGATATGCCTTAGAAGAGAACCAAGAAGCTTAGACTGATAGTTAGAATATGATGTATCATTTATTTCCATTAAATTGTATTAATGAATATGAAACATATAATAAATGTCATGAGCTTTGATGATAACCCAATTATGCCCCGATCACCTTTTCCGCTGCGGGTCGGGGTGTGACACACGTTTCGTGATTCACAATGGAAGATCAACTAAGAGCTTATATCTCCAGAGCTAGTTCGTCAAATGCCAATGTGATTAATCAATTCAATCTTGATAACGAAATGGGAACGACCGTCAAACCGCCCAAGCTGATGAGCATGGACGAATACGAAGCATGGAAAGAGAAATTTACCTACTGGGTTCAAGCCATGCACTTTGCTGGCTGGGTGTCAATTGAAAGAGGCTACACTATTTTGGTAGATGAGCATCAACAAGTTCTTGAGAAGTACAACTACTCGACAGCTCAGGGAGACGAATACATTGCAGAGAAAAAGATGATCAGTCTCATCCAACAGTCTGTCAAAGAAGAGATTCTGATTCTGTTACCAGAATATACTACAGCAAGAGAGCTTTGGTTGTCATTACAGAAGAAATACCAAGGCAGTGCCGAAATGATCAAAAGCAAGAAGGCTCTCATTTTGAAAGAATTCGATATTTTCAGCATGCTAAAGAATGAGACCATTAAGCAAATGATTGAGCGTTTATGTCACCTCAAAGTGCAAATGCGAAGACACGGTCTTGAGAAGACGGAACAAGAATACATCGACAAACTTGCTGACGCACTACCAGAGGGTGAATGGACTACGTATTTGATGGTTCTGAAGAATAGTGATAAGTGGGATTTCTTCAAGTTGTCAACGTTTATCGATAAACTCGAAGGCCACGAAATGGAGCTTCTGATGATAGCGAAGTGAAAGAACGCTAATGTAGTTCAAGACATCGGTTTGTACTACAAAACCGGAATGCAAGATAATATTTCGAGTCCGAAAATTGGAACTGCTTTTAGTGCAAACATGAATGCTTCTCCACAGAATCAGAATCATTCACAGCTTCAGTATGACCAAAGTCCACAAAGTTCTTACTCGAGTACTGGTTCAAATTCAACATTCCAAAGTCATGCAAATCAGAACCAACAGCAATGTTCTAATCCGAATGTTTACAAGTGCAATATCACAGTGAATTTGAACAATGTTGTTTCTGAAGAAGTTGCAAAACAACACATGTCACTACTCGCTACCGTCTTAGAATCTTATGAATGTCTTGTTGCCGGTAAGATCGGAAACCCCGAGATGACCGCAGAAGATTATGACCAGGTTGACGAGGAAGAACTCGAACTAATGGACATCAAATGGTCCTTAGCGTCAATCATCAGGAGAGTGACAAAGTTCGTTGCACTCACAGGCCGTGACATAGGAAACTCCAGCAACAAATTGGGTTTTGACAAATCCAAAGTCACGTGTTTTAGATGTCGACAGAAGGGACATTTTAAAAGAGAGTGTAAGAACACCGAGGCAACCGGAAATCAAAGTCCTTTCTGAGGAGGGAATGAATACTACAAGAAGGCACTTCAATCTAAACCTTTCCCGAAGAAAACTCAGATTGAGATCCAAGAAAAGCCAAACAGTAGTACCACGGAGAAAGCCATGGTTGCATCTACAGAAGATGATGATTTTGACTGGAACTCTTATATTGGGAAAAAGACCGGAGTTGCTTTGATGGCAGAGATAGTTGAAGATAATTCTGCAGAGGAGGCAGCGGCAGCAGCTTAAGCAGCAGCAGCAAAAGCAGCAGCTTTTGAACAAGCTATTCTGGAACAATATTTGCATCAACAACAGGAAGAAGAGGAATATATCCATATGCAGAGACAATGAATTTTATCCTCTAATTCTTGTGACAGTTTTGCAGGTCACTTTGATGGAAACACGAAAGAACAAGTGGTTGAGGAGAAAAAGATTGATGATGTGATTGTTGATATCACTCAAGAAATAAAAGTCGAAGACCTCAAGGACATGGCAGATAAAGCTTTAATGGCAAATTTAACCAAGGTAGGTCCAGAGGTAAAGGTTATCGAGAAAGAAATTGTTAAAGTACAAGTTGTAGAGGTTGAGAAACCTTGTACAAAATGTACTAAACCTTGTGTCGAATGTGCCGAAAATCAAAGATCATCGATGAAAACAATGTGCATAACGATTTGTTAAAATATGATTATCGCACAATGAAAGAAGCGTATGACAAAATGAAAAATGATTACGGCAGACTCGATAGAAATAACACCGAACAACATGATAATATAAGAATGTTGAGTGGTACAGTAATGGATAAACAAAGAGCAATTAACATTTATATCAACACCATTGCTGAAATCAAACAACTTCAAGATATGACAATTGAAACTGAAAGAGTTCGACAATTGTTAAGAAGTTATACCACTAACGCGTATGTTATCAATCACATTCTTCCAACATTCTCATCGGAAGAAAAACCTAAAACGAAAGCGGGCAAAGAATATAGCAATGTTCCACCACCCCTTTGCGAAAAATACTGTGTTAAATATGCAGACAGGATGGACAAGGCACCCAATGTTGAATTACTTTCTGAAAAGAAAGACGAGTTGCCAGAGAACATTGATATAGTCTATGCTAAATCTGAAGATGATAACAATGTTGTGGTTAACAAAGTTGTTGAAAATGTTTTAAGTGATTCTGAATGATGGCAGCTTCAAAAGCGCCAACTCGAGTTCAAAGAATTCTGATTCACAATCTGAAAATGACGATAAGTCGTCAGAAGATGGTCTAAGTGACGATCCTAATATTGTAATGTACAAAATTAAGGATTCGGATAAATTATACTTTAATGATAACTTCCTGATTCAGAATGTGAAAGAAGAATTGCTTGATAAATTCTTTAAACTCGTGGAAGTCACATCAGAGGAATTGGTAATCAATGAACGAAAATTCTATTCCAAACCTAAAAGAAACAATTACCGAAGAAACGGTGGTGATCATCCGGAAAATCGGAGAGCAAGGTTGGGTTTAGAAGAAGAAACTGATGAATCTGTAAAGAAACCGTCACCATTTCATGAATATAAAAACAAAAACATGAAGTTTGTACATGGGACGAATACAGTTCATGGGGAGAATTTAATTGGTAAGCAATCAAATGATGAGTTCAAGAAGGAGAAAGAAATTTGAGATAAAGCCAATGTTACAAGTGGTGCCAAAACCTCAAGTTTTGTTAAACAACAAATTAAAGGACATCCACTTGATAATCGGACATGTTTCAAGTGCAATGAAATTGGTCATGTGGCACGATAGTGTCCGAAATCAAAACCGGCTTATCCTCGAAAAAGAGAAACAAATGTTGTTAAACCAAAGCAACCAGTGTTTGCAAAACCTGTAAAGATTTTGAAACGAAATGAATCAAAACCAGAAGTTAAACCAAAGTCTGAAAAGATTTTTGAAAATTCCATTTTCGAAAAAGGTGAAACTTCTAGGTCTAATGAAAACAAGTTTTACATCAAAAAGGCTAATATCAAATCTCAAACCTGAATTGCCAAGAAAAGGTCAACAACATCTGGTGTTGTTAAGTCTGAGCTAGTAAAGACTGACAACACAAAAGAATCAAAGTCTGAAATCACTAAGTCTGAGCAGGTAAAGACTAGTGAGAATGTGAAAGAAATTAAAACAGAAATCAAGAACGATAATGTCAAATCTGTAAAAGATAAAAAAAAGGTGAAATTTTCAAACATTAACATTGTTGAAACAGATGATGAATTTGATTTTGATGATGTTGATTGTGACATCCCGGGTTTTTTCGGATAACTTAAACGCGACACTTGCCGAATAAAGTATATGCTAAGTATTAAACGTGTACGAGTTAATGAATACGTGATGTGTGTTTGTGTGATTGTTTTAGTTATAAGATAAGTATGGTAAATATGTACACAAACCAAACCAACCCAAGTCCTTGGCCGCGAGATTTAAACCTTAAACCTCAAGCCATTCTCGGCCAAGTGCAAACCAAACCAAACCAACCCAAACATATCTCGGCCGCAAGATCAAACCCAAACCGACCCACCCTAGTCCCTCGGCCACGAATTCAAATCCAAACCGTAACCCTTATCCCTTTTTGCGCCTATATATACAAACCCCGTGCATGTTTCATTGACAACACAAAACCCTAAGGAGAAAGAAGCCGACGGCAGCCTCTTCCTTCTTCAGATCGATCGAGATCAGCCTCTTGTTCACCTTCTCAATCGCAAACAAACAGCCCTACACTTCCTTCGATCGCGGCAGTTTTCGCTAATCACTTCCCCGATCGCAGCTTTCATCACATCCGACTCAATCCTGTCCAGGTCTCGGCCTATTTACCTAGTTATTAAAGGTTAGAATTCAGCATATGTTACAAGATCATATTCGGTTACATGTGTCTTGATTGTTGTTGTTTTTCCGGATTGAATGATTGCATGAAACGATTGTGTTGTTTTCGGACTATATATGTTTGAATCGGCTGATGTATCATTGTTACAAGTATGATTGTTTTCGGAACTTATAAGTTTGCCAAGTATGTTTGAATGAAAAGTTAGGCTAGCCGATTTGTTAATGATGTTTACATTGGATGGTTGTTTGAAAATCTGAAATCATAAGCTTTGTTTGTTCATAAAAACTAGAGTTATGAACTAGGGTTTTGCATAGATATGTTATTAGTATTGATCCATGACTAGGAAACCGGTTCATGATCGCCTAGGTTAATAATAGGAACGGTTTATGATAATGATATGCTGAAACAGTTTGCTGAGTAATAGTTACAGCCGACTTCATCTGGCTGTAACTCGGTCGTTAGTTGTCGAAAAACGGATTTTCTGATGTCTAGAACGTAGAGATTTGAATAACGAATCTAATGGCGCTGGATTTATATTTTTCTGAAGTCGTTTGATATTTTTAAAGGGCCAAATAAGTTCAGTAACTAAAATTGTGAAAATCCTGAAATTTTGTTAGTTGTTTATCGAGTTGGATTTTAAAATCAGTAGGGAGTTGAGTCATGATTTTTGTACAGCAACTAGGTATGGAAATTTCCGGGCAACTCCAACTGGAATTTTGTTAATTGGACGATCAGTGATTTTTAAATAAATTCTTCCGTGGACTGCAGTCAGAAAGCGATAAATCTGACTGCAGCCTAGTATATTAATATTTATGGTTAATTGGTAAAGATTTAGGACTTGGAAAATTTATATAAATTTCTACAGTATAAATGTCACCTACTGTAAAAATATTGGAATTTTTGGAACTATTTTATAAAAATCGTAGAAAACAGCTGAATTATGAGTATTAAGCTGAAAATTGATAACTTGTGATTGTGTGCACCAAGGTGTTGCATGGATTGGATTATGTTCATGATAAACTGTTTTGATTACTATGTTCACATGAGTATACTGGCATGCATGTTTGAGTGTTAGATATGTTGTTTGTGTGTATCACTTTGTGCATAAATTAAGTGTAGAATTTGTATTGGTGTGATCACACACTGACTTGAAATCAATTGGTTTGTTAGGACGCGATTAGCGGTCCCATCCTTTACAACTTCTTTGCTACACTAACCGAGCAAATAAAGGTGAGTTCACGGCCCCTAACTTTATCCGGTTTTTAAACAACAGGGGGAGAAACATGTATACACTCTTCAAACTCAATCTCTTTACGTTATACGAATTTAACGTCACATAACTATTCGGTAACTAAGTTAATGTTAATGTAATGTTATGGTCACTAAGTAGCTATATCACTTAAGTCCTCGTCAATCTCTCGGATCGTTAGTATTGGGTTTTAATAGCGGGGGAATTATAAGTAGTACTACTGGGCCCCACAAGCCCCATCCGAGCTAGTCGCGCTAGCCGACCGGGTATGGTCAACGGGTGAATAATTTGGCCTAACTTCGCCATGGTCAGTGATAGGCCTGGCAACTCGGAGGCACAACAGTCAGCTTCGATCGCGAACTCTTACGTGACATAACTTTAGGCTAGCTACCTATATATGTTAACATTGAACTTAATTACGAAACAACTATATTATTCCGGGATTGGAATAATGGAACCAACACGTTATCCCGGGTTAGGGATAACGGGGAAAACAAACTATAACCGAACAAACGAATTTATGAAAACCTGTGAACTCACTCATCTTTAATGTTGACACTTGTTTCTTTACATGTTTCTCAGGACGCTAGGAGCTCTAGGTGCACGCACATGCATTGAACAAGACATCTTTTATCGAGTCTTATTTATAAATATTGTTTTGGGGTTTTTCATTTGTTTTGGCGTTTGTGTTGGCGCCCGCTTCACTACTTATTTATGCTTCCGCTCAACTTTAAAAACTGATGCTTTCGCTAAATATTGGTAACTAATCAAGACAATATAAAATCTACGACAAATGATTTTTGAAAACGTATTATCAAATCATATAGAGTCGTTCGACGTACTAGTGTTTCAGATTCTGGTTTGTTCACACGCCTCGCGGTAAAACTCCGCAAGTGGAAATTGAGGGTGTGACAGATTGGTATCAGAGCCACTAGCTATAGAGAACCAGGTTTGCATTAGAAGTAGACCTAAACTATAGCTGATTTCACGACACTAGACTTAGTTTGGCACCGAACTATTATATCTTGTTATGCAATATACCACAACTGTGTTATGTAGATTATGCCTTCATAATAAGAAATGAAAACAACTCGTAACTAACTACACGACCTAACAGGCAATGTCATCATCCTCATCGTCATCATCATCCGACAGACCTACGCCACCAAGAGCGCCAGGAAAGGCACCTATGGTGGAACCCATACCATCTTATGGCGTGGAGACACGCTCAGCTGCGAGGAAAAGGCTCGCTCTGGGGGAGGAGTCGTCATCACGCCCAACCATTGCTGTGCCGATTGAACCGGTTAACCCTGTAGAAGTAGGAATTGACCTACTTAGAATCATATTACATAAACAACAAGCACAGTTAGAAAGAATGCAGGAAACCATCCTAGCACAAGGACGGATGATCCGACAACTGACAGGTAAAACCGACTCGCTCGAGGAAGAGCATCATACGAGTAAGATAGCTCGTAACACCATAGCCAGAGATCTGCGTGCTGAGCAGATAAGAGCCGACTGGCTTGAGGACAGAGTCCTGGAAAATAGTTGGAACATTCAGGAACTGCAAAATCAAGCACTTGCACCAGCACCGGCCCCTCCAGTGCCGGTAGAGGAGGATCCGGAAGAGGATCCAGAGGAGGACCCTGAGGAGGATCCAGAGGAGGATCCGGAGGAGGACCCAGCTGTAGAAGCTGGAAATGCCGCGCAGGATGACGGCAACGACAGTGACTTGGGGGATGGAGACGTAGACGACTGACACGTCTCGCTTATTTTATTTATTTTCCTTCAGTCTATTCATTTTTCCACTTGTGTTTAAACTTGAGACTTTATAGTGAATTCATATGTTTGATTTGCACTTTTGTAAGACGTTGAAATTTCAGTTAATCAAGTATTTCTTTTGACTATTTAACATATTAAGTTGACATAACTTGATAATTATGAAAGTACGAAGTAGGATAACTATATTGGATATATAGACTTATCGGGGTGTGTTTGTGTTGTGTTTCGAAGATCTAAATGGCAACTGGACGACGTGGAAACCTTAACTTAACGCCCGAAGAGCTAGCTGCCATGATTCAAGAGCACGTGAACGCAGCTTTAGCAGGTGCTCAGAACCAACCGGCAGGTAACCATTATTAAATTTTCGTGTGAAAATCTAATAGTTGGGCTAGTAGGATTCCTCGCTGACTACCTATTCTCTGTCAGCAGGAGGGGGCTTTAACCCCTACAAGATGTTCCTCGACGCGAAACCAAGCAAATTCTCGGGGGCGGAAGGACCCATTGGACTGGTCCGCTGGATCGAAAAATCTGAATCCGTTTTTGAAATGTGCAACTGTCTAGAGGCCAACAAGGTCAAGTACGCAGCCTCAACACTGGAAGATGGGGCACTGACATGGTGGAATGCACAAGTCCAAACACGTGGACTTATAGCTGCGAATGCAATGGCCTGGGCCGAGTTCAAGGCCCTAATCAAAGAGGAGTACTGCCCACGGGACAGAGTGCAACAGTTAGAGCAAGCCTTATGGAACCACAAGATGGTGGGATCGGAAATTGAAGCTTACACCGCAAAACATCATGACTTGGTATTTCTGTGTCCCGATTTGGCCAACACTGTGGAGAAAAGACTCGAGTTCTATCTTGGGGGTCTGGTTCCGGAGATTCAGGGTATGGTAATGGCTAGTAACCCTGCAACTGAACATCAAGCAATCCGATTGGCTCACAAACTCACCGATAAGGCGGTGGAACAAAAGAAGCTGCCAGCACGGGGTACAACTGAAGTTGCCCCGGATAACAAAAGAAAGTTTGAAGACTCATCTGCTCGACAGTCTTCATCATCCCAGCCGCAGCAGGGGAACCAGAAACGGTTCAATCATTACAACAGCCACCGGGGTCACCAAAATCAGCCTGCCAATAACAACAACAACCAGAACGCAAGCGGCTATGCAGGTCGAAAGCCGCAGTGCAACCGCTGTAATCTCCATCATAACGGCCCTTGTGCCGTAAATCGCTGCCAACGATGTGGCAAGATGGGACATGTGGCAAAGGATTGTCGTGGGGAAATCATGTCCCGACAAAATCAAAATCAACCCCAGGGTCAGCAGCAGGGTATTAACCGGGGATGCTATCAGTGTGGTAGCACTGCTCACTTCAAAAGAGACTGCCCACAGCTGCGTAACAACAACAACAATGGTGGGAACAACCACAACAACAATAACAACAACAACAATAATGGGAACGGTGGCACCGGAGGTGCCAAAGGTCGCGCATTTACATTGGGCCGCGGAGAGGCCAGAAACGACTCGAACGTGGTCACCGGTAAGTTTCCCCTTAATGAACATTTTGCTTCTGTGCTTTTTGATACGGGTGCGGATAGGAGCTTTATATCTGAGTCTTTTAGGAAAAACCTAAATCTCACGCTTAAACCATTAGAGACCCCTTATGTTATAGAATTAGCCGATGGTAAATCTGTAGATGTGACCCAAATAGTATCCGGCTGTCAAGTCAAACTCGCGGGCCACACCTTTACCATTGATCTGATGACAACTACTCTGGGTAGTTTTGACGTGGTAGTCGGAATGGACTGGCTATCCGACGTCCGCGCTGAAGTTCTCTGCTTCGAAAAATCTATCCGTATTCCGCTCTCGAACGACGAAATCCTGACGGTACAAGGCGATAAGGCAAGCGCCGTCACCAACATCATCTCATACATACAAGCGCAGAAGTATCTTCGGAGAAAGAACTCCTTCTCTTTACTCGCACTGATTACCAAACAGCCTAAGGACGAGAAACGCATAGAAGACATCCCTGTCGTCCGTGAATTTTCCGATGTATTCCCAGAAGAACTACCTGGTCTAACACCCCATCGACAATTGGAGTTTGAAATCGAATTGGCGAACCATGCAATTCCTATCGCCAAGGCTCCATACCGCCTAGCTCCAGCCGAGCTGCAGGAGCTGTCTACCCAACTTCAGGAACTATTAGAAAAAGGATTTATCCGACCAAGCGTTTCGCCATGGGGAGCTCCAGTCCTGTTTGTCAAGAAGAAGGACGGGACTTTCCGCATGTGCATCGACTACAGGGAACTCAACAAGGTTACTGTCAAGAACCGATACCCGTTACCTCGCATCGACGATCTCTTCGACCAACTTCAAGGGTCAAGTTACTACTCCAAGATCGATTTACGGTCCGGTTACCACCAGCTACGCGTCAGGGAGGAGGATATCGCCAAGACGGCATTTCGCACTCGGTATGGCCATTACGAGTTCTTGGTCATGCCCTTCGGTCTCACCAACGCACCTGCGGTGTTCATGGACCTCATGAACCGCGTGTGTAAACCATACCTCGACAAATTTGTCATTGTGTTCATCGATGACATACTCATCTACTCCAAAAGTGAAGAAGAACATGCTGAACATCTACGATTACTGCTAGGATTACTCCAACAGGAAAAGCTATATGCCAAGCTTTCGAAGTGTGATTTCTGGATTCGGGAAGTTCAGTTTCTCGGGCATATCGTGAATGAAAGGGGAATCCATGTGGACCCTGCCAAGATTGAAGCCATCAAAAACTGGGAAGCACCCAAGACACCGACGGAGATCCGCCAATTTTTGGGATTGGCTGGTTACTACAGACGTTTCATCGAGGGATTTTCAAAGATTGCACAACTGCTTACTACCCTCACCCAGAAAGGTATCAAGTATACTTGGGGTGACAAGCAAGAAGCAGCATTTCAATTGCTGAAACAGAAACTTTGCAGTGCACCCATTCTGTCCTTGCCGGAAGGGACAGATGACTTTGTAGTATATTGTGATGCTTCCATTCAGGGATTGGGATGCGTACTCATGCAACGCGATAAGGTCATCGCGTATGCGTCGCGACAACTGAAGGTTCACGAGAAAAACTACACGACGCATGACCTGGAATTGGGAGCAGTAGTGTTTGCACTTAAGATTTGGAGACACTACCTCTATGGAACGAAGTGCACAATCTTTACGGACCAAAAGAGCCTCCAACACATCTTTGATCAGAAGGAGTTGAACATGCGACAGCGTCGCTGGGTCGAACTCTTGAACGATTATGAGTGTGCCATTCGGTATCACCCGGGTAAAGCTAACGTGGTAGCTGATGCCCTCAGTAGGAAGGAACACTTGAAACCACGTCGTGTACGAGCATTACAACTCACTATTCATTCGGGGCTACCCGAACAAATACGCGACGCCCAGTTAGAAGCAGTTAAGGAGGAAAACATCAAAGCCGAATCGGTGGGAAAAATGGAACGCGATTGGGAAGTAAAACCCAATGGAGCCCGGTATTTCATGAATCGCATATGGGTACCTCTCTACGGAAACCTCAGAGAGCTAGTCATGGACGAAGCTCACAAATCCCGATACTCTGTCCATCCGGGTTCGGATAAGATGTATCAAGACCTTAAAGCTGCGTATTGGTGGCCCAACACGAAAGCCGATATAGCCACCTACTTGAGTAAATGTTTGACTTGTGCAAAAGTCAAGGTGGAGTATCAAAAGCCATCGGGGCTACTCCAACAACCTGAGATCCCGGTGTGGAAATGGGATCAGATCTCGATGGATTTCATCACTAAACTCCCGCGAACTTTGGGTGGTTGCGATACCATCTGGGTAATTGTGGATCGTTTAACTAAGTCCGCACACTTCCTAGCTATTAAAGAAACAGATAAGATGGAGAAGTTGACTCGCATCTACATTAAGGAAGTAGTTTCTCGGCACGGAGTGCCAACATCCATCATCTCAGACAGAGATGCTCGCTTCACGTCAAACTTCTGGCAGTCACTCCAGAAAGCGTTGGGAACACGCTTGGATATGAGCACAGCCTATCACCCTCAGACTGATGGTCAAAGCGAAAGGACCATACAAACCTTGGAAGACATGCTTAGAGCATGCGTAGTAGACTTCGGAAATAGTTGGGAAATCCACCTGCCTCTAGTAGAATTCTCATATAACAACAGTTATCATACGAGTATTTCGGCAGCACCGTTTGAGGCATTATACGGTCGTAAATGTAGGTCACCGGTCTGCTGGGCAGAAGTCGGTGACAGTCAACTCACAGGCCCTGAGTTAATACTTGAGGCTACTAAAAAGATTGTACAAATCAGAAACCGCATGGCGGCGACACGAGATCGACAGAAAAGCTACGCTGATCAACGACGCAAACCGCTCGAATTTCAAGTAGGCGACCGCGTCCTACTAAAGGTGTCACCCTGGAAGGGTGTAATCCGCTTTGGAAAACGGGGCAAACTAAACCCACGGTACGTAGGCCCGTTTGTAATCTTGAAACGTATCGGACCCGTAGCTTATCAATTAGACCTTCCTGCCGAACTCAGTGGAGTTCACAACGTTTTTCACGTATCAAATCTGAAGAAGTGTCTATCAGACGAAACTCTAGTCATTCCATTGGATGAGATCCAAGTGGATGAACAACTACACTTCGTGGAACAGCCTATCGAGATCATGGATCGTGAGATCAAGACTCGAAGGCACAGCAAGATTCCGATCGTTAAGGTTCGTTGGGACTCTAAGCGTGGACCGGAGTTCACGTGGGAAAGAGAGGACCAAATGAAAAGCAAATACCCACACCTCTTCGTAACTGAGCAGCAATCTAACGATACCAGTAACTAAATTTTCGGGACGAAAATTCTTTCAACATGGGGATGATGTGACAACCTGGAAACTTCTCATACTTTCGTGTACTATTGTTAACTAAATTCTTGTGCATGGCACTTGGAAATCTTTGTGTATGGCACTTGGGAACTTCTTGTAACTTCGCGTACCATCATTAACAAACTAACTCTTTGTGCGTGGCACTCTAAACATGTACGCTACATTCTAAACCGCGTTTACACAATTTTCGGGACGAAAATTCTTTCAACATGGGGATAATGTGACATCCCGGGTTTTTCAGATAACTTAAACGCGACACTTGCCGAATAAAGTATATGCTAAGTATTAAACGTGTACGAGTTAATGAATACGTGATGTGTGTTTGTGTGATTGTTTTAGTTATAAGATAAGTATGGTAAATATGTACACAAACCAAACCAACCCAAGTCCTTGGCCGCGAGATTTAAACCTTAAACCTCAAGCCATTCTCGGCCAAGTGCAAACTAAACCAAACCAACCCAAACATATCTCGGCCGCAAGATCAAACCCAAACCGACCCACCCTAGCCCCTCGGCCACGAATTCAAATCCAAACCGTAACCCTTATCCCTTTTTGCACCTATATATACAAACCCCGTGCATGTTTCATTGACAACACAAAACCCTAAGGAGAAAGAAGCCGACGGCAGCCTCTTCCTTCTTCAGATCGATCGAGATCAGCCTCTTGTTCACCTTCTCAATCGCAAACAAACAGCCCTACACTTCCTTCGATCGCGGCAGTTTTCGCTAATCACTTTCCCCGATCGCAGCTTTCATCACATCCGAATCAATCCTGTCCAAGTCTCGGCCTATTTACCTAGTTATTAAAGGTTAGAATTCAGCATATGTTACAAGATCATATTCGGTTACATGTGTCTTGATTGTTGTTGTTTTTCCGGATTGAATGATTGCATGAAACGATTGTGTTGTTTTCGGACTATATATGTTTGAATCGGCTGATGTATCATTGTTACAAGTATGATTGTTTTTGGAACTTATAAGTTTGCCAAGTATGTTTGAATGAAAAGTTAGGCTAGCCGATTTGTTAATGATCTTTACATTGGATGGTTGTTTGAAAATCTGAAATCATAAGCTTTGTTTGTTCATAAAAACTAGAGTTATGAACTAGGGTTTTGCATAGATATGTTATTAGTATTGATCCATGACTAGGAAACCGGTTGATGATCGCCTAGGTTAATAATAGGAACGGTTTATGATAATGATATGCTGAAACAGTTTGCTGAGTAATAGTTACAGCCGACTTCATCTGGCTGTAACTCGGTCGTTAGTTGTCGAAAAACGGATTTTCTGATGTCTAGAACGTAGAGATTTGAATAACGAATCTAATGGCGCTGGATTCATATTTTTCTAAAGTCGTTTGATATTTTTAAAGGGCCAAATAAGTTCAGTAACTAAAACTGTGAAAATCCTGAAATTTTGTTAGTTGTTTATCGAGTTGGATTTTAAAATCAGTAGGGAGTTGAGTCATGATTTTTGTACAGCAACTAGGTATGGAAATTTCCGGGCAACTCCAACTGGAATTTTGTTAATTGGACGATCAGTGATTTTTAAATAAATTCTTCCGTGGACTGCAGTCAGAAAGCGATAAATCTGACTGCAGCCTAGTATATTAATATTTATGGTTAATTGGTAAAGATTTAGGACTTGGAAAATTTATATAAATTTCTACAGTATAAATGTCACCTACTGTAAAATATTGGAATTTTTGGAACTATTTTATAAAAATCGTAGAAAACAGCTGAATTATGAGTATTAAGCTGAAAATTGATAACTTGTGATTGTGTGCACCAAGGTGTTGCATGGATTGGATTATGTTCATGATAAACTGTTTTGATTACTATGTTCATATGAGTATACTGGCATGCATGTTTGAGTGTTAGATATGTTGTTTGTGTGTATCACTTTGTGCATAAATTAAGTGTAGAATTTGTATTGGTGTGATCACACCCTGACTTGAAATGAATTGGTTTGTTAGGACGCGATTAGCGGTCCCATCCTTTACAACTTCTTTGCTACACTAACCGAGCAAATAAAGGTGAGTTCACGGCCCCTAACTTTATCCGGTTTTTAAACAACAGGGGGAGAAACATGTATACACTCTTCAAACTCAATCTCTTTACGTTATACGAATTTAACGTCACATAACTATTCGGTAACTAAGTTAATGTTAATGTAATGTTATGGTCACTAAGTAGCTATATCACTTAAGTCCTCGTCAATCTCTCGGATCGTTAGTATTGGGTTTTAATAGCGGGGGAATTATAAGTAGTACTACTGGGCCCCACAAGCCCCATCCGAGCTAGTCGCGCTAGCCGACCGGGTATGGTCAACGGGTGAATAATTTGGCCTAACTTCACCATGGTCAGTGATAGGCCTGGCAACACGGAGGCACAACAGTCAGCTTCGATCGCGAACTCTTACGTGACATAACTTTAGGCTAGCTACCTATATATGTTAACATTGAACTTAATTACGAAACAACTATATTATTCCGGGATTGGAATAATGGAACCAACACGTTATCCCGGGTTAGGGATAACAGGGAAAACAAACTATAACCAAACAAACGAATTTATGAAAACCTGTGAACTCACTCATCTTTAATGTTGACACTTGTTTCTTTACATGTTTCTCAGGACGCTAGGAGCTCTAGGTGCACGCACATGCATTGAACAAGACATCTTTTATCGAGTCTTATTTATAAATATTGTTTTGGGGTTTTTCATTTGTTTTGGCGTTTGTGTTGGCGCCCGCTTCACTACTTATTTATGCTTCCGCTCAACTTTAAAAACTGATGCTTTCGCTAAATATTGGTAACTAATCAAGACAATATAAAATCTACGACAAATGATTTTTGAAAACGTATTATCAAATCATATAGAGTCGTTCGACGTACTAGTGTTTCAGATTCTGGTTTGTTCACACGCCTCGCGGTAAAACTCCGCAAGTGGAAATTGAGGGTGTGACATTGATGAGTTTGAATATGCTTTTGTTGATGGTTATCATGTAAAACCAAGACCAAGAAGGCTTGGGTAGAGCTTTTCACCTAATTTCTGAATTTTGCAGGGGCTCCAAAGATCCGTACTTTCAAAGTGGATTTTGGATAGTGGAGCGTCCAGGCACATGACAGGAATGAAGGCATTGCTATTCGACATAAAAGCTATTAATGGTGGATATGTTGGATTTGCAGGAAATCAAGGTGGAAGGATAGTCGCCAAGGGAAAACTCTCCAATGGCGTAGTTTCATTTGATCGCGTGAACTATATTGCAGAACTTGAGAACAATCTTTTGAGTATATCGCAGATTTGTGACAAGAAATTTACAGTTCATTTCAATGATAAAAAGTGTATTATCTTGAAACCGGGATTCAAAATTCTAGATGAGTGGATTCTGATGCGAGCACCACGAGAGAATGATTTATATGTTCTTGATATGGGTGTTGCTGCCACTTCATCACAATCAGCACAATGTTTTGTATCAAAGGCTACTGAAAAAGATTCCATTCTTTGGCATCAAAAGATGGGGCATATTCATTTGCGAAAAATGAATTTCTTGGTTCATAATGATCTTGTAGAAGGCGTAAATCTTCGAAGTTTTCAGATGTCTGATCATTGCTTGGAATGCAAGAAGGGAAAGCAGATCAAGAAATCTCATCCGAAGAATATTCTAAACTCAATCAAGTTGCCTTTAGAACGTCTCCACATGGATTTATTTGGTCCTGTAAATGTTTGAAGCATATCAGGAAACTTATATTGCTTGGTCGTGACAGATGACTATTCGAGATATTCGTGGGTATTTTTTCAAGAATCAAAAGACGAAACGTTCGAGAACTTGGTTATTCTATTCAAGAAGCTTGAGAACATTTATCATCTGCCGTTCAGACGCATTAAAAGTAACAACGGCATTGTCACACCCCGACCCGCAACGGAATAAGGGTCGGGGCATAATTGGGTTATCACCAAAGCTCATGATATTTACTAATATGTTTCATATTTTTAAAGTCAAAATTACATTCCCAATAATCCAAACATGTCCATACAAATACAAAGAAAAATAACCAACTAAACAATTCCAAGCTCTAAATCATTTTATTCTTCTAGGCCAATCCTATGTGTTTCTTGTTGCAGCTGGTTCACCTGTATCATGTGTAAAAATGAGGGTTTTTGGGTCAACATAAGTTGGCGAGTGAACCTTGTTAGATAAACATTTATTATTGATTTTCTTGTTATTTTATCGAGGAAAAATTGTGCAATAATCATAAGTGAGCAAATGTAAATAATCAAACAGTAGCAATAACAACCACAAACTATAACATACAATAACATACAATAACATATCAGCTTGCATAAATATATAACATGAATGAAACTGTGCGATCAAGGCTCAATCAAACGGAGCCGATCGTATTGCATGTACTGAAAATGATAAATGTCTGTGCGATCAAGGCTCAATCAAACGGAGCCGATCGTATGTTGGCACGCCAGGTTCACGCTCATAATGTAATGGGGAACATGCTCAACGCTCACAATGTAATGGGGAACGGCGGCCTATGAACTTGCATGTACTGAAAATAATAAATTAAATCTAACAATAGCCACACAAACAGTTGAAACAAGCTGAATACACATTTGTTCATGATATGATGTATGCACAATAATTGAAATATAATAAATGGCAAGACACATGGTACACCTCAAAAACGTGATTAAAACGGGGAATTTGTAAAGATTCACTCACATTGGGTGCGTTTGGTTAGAGATGATGAGATGCGCATGAGTTGGAAGGATTGAACAACGAGAATTAACTAACCTAAATAATAACGGAAAATATAGTAAATGAGTGGATTTTATTAATAATCTTAATAAGATTTTTAGATATATTTTTGTGAGTTGAAGACTATTTCCTACCTTTAAAAACATTATTTTTAAGTATTTTTAATCGATTTTTAAATTAAATTAAATAAATAAAAATATAAAAATATGTTGACTTTTTGCATTGACCGTTGACCGTTGACCGTTTGACTTGTTGACCGTTTTATTGTGTAAATGTATGCACCGGGTGAGGCTCGAACCCGAGACCTCCCGTACGCGTGCACGCAGCTCTACCAACTGAGCTACGTGTCTAACCCGAAATAATTCTGTTTTTAATTATACTTATATACTAACTCAGTTTATTCAAAATTCTTTTATTTTCAAAAATATTTTAAATCATCGAACCGGTGTCACTAACAGGTCTCGAACCCGGGACCTGTGCTTTAACGCTACACACAGTCCACCGCTGGACTGTGTGTCTAACTTGTTTAATATACAGATTTTTATTATACTTAGCATCTAACGTAAGTTAATCCGGTTCAGCTAGAAAAACAAAACATTTTTATTACAGAGCATACGTGTGTCAAGGATCGAACTCGCGGCGTGTGATTTGTATGTGCACACAGTCCACCACTGGACTGTGTGTCTAACCCGAGATAATATCCGTTTTTAATTAATCTTAACAACACTCACTACTTCGTCTTCTTCGTCTATAATACGGACAACGGTTATCTAACTGTTATTTGTTTAATTCGGTTAGCGAATAATATGAACAAGTTGAAAGATGATGAACGGAGAAAGTTTGGGGAAAGAAAGTACCGGAACAGGTCGTCGTTCACAAAACTCCGGCAAGGATCGTCGGCTCTGTTTATGAGCTTCCTCTGTTCGGGTCAATTACCAAATTTAATTGATTAGTTATGAAAGTAGAGTACTAAACAAGGATTAACAGAAGTTTTGAATGTTCATACCGATTCACCGCGTGGGATTGAAAATTTCAGAAGTTTTTCGGCGAGAGCTGAATATTCCGGCTATGTCGTCTAGGATTGATTCTGATTGTTGGTTTGAAGTTAGTAACAGTCTATCAACGGACTGAAACAGAAATAGTCGAAGTATTTACCGTATCAATGAAGGTCTCGGTTTTCCGGCGAGTAAAAAAAAACTTTTCTGATGAACTGAATGTATAACGAAAGTGAAATTGCAGGTTTGTAGAATGATTTTGAGTTGAGAGAGAAAGCAATTGTGGGCGTAAATCAGATATTAAATATCTTCGGTTATAAAACCGATCATCATCAAAATTTAAGTTAATTCAAGTCTGAATTGATTAGGATCGTCGGTGCATCGGTTATAAACCAGAATTCGCGATTACTCAAACGTTTTGGACGGTTGAATAGCCGATTACGGTTTTCAGTTTGGCGTAACCGGTTGATCTATGATTGACTATAAAACTCATTTGTTTCCTAGAGTTGACAGAAAACAACAAGTGGTGGAGTGGTTATGTGTGTGTGTGATAAGGCTTTGAGTTTCAAAACCCGGCTGACCCGGGTTCGAGTCCCGGCAGCCTCATTTTATTTTTAATTATTTTATTTTTACTTTTTATCAATTATAACTTTTATAGTTTAGTTTGTTTATTAATTATGTATCATTAAAAATCAAAATAGACGTAATTACGCAACGAAACATTTATAACTTGATATTCGATTACAAACGGAGCGGGTTTGGAAAACCCATTTTTGACAAATATTACAGTATCCCCTACTTTCAGGAATTTCGTCCCGAAATTTAAGTAGTAGTAGGAAAAAGATGTGGGTATTTTTCGCGCATTGAGTCTTCACGTTCCCAAGTAAACTCAGGTCCCCGTTTCGACTCCCAATGTACCCTAACAATTGGAATGCGACTTCGTCGAAGACGTCTTTCTCCGCAATCCATGATCTCTACAGGTCTTTCAATAAAATGCATAGATTCATCAATCTGAATATCTTCCAGAGGAATGTGGAGGTTTTCATCAGCGAGGCACTTCTTCAAGTTTGATACGTGGAATGTGGGATGAATCCTGTTGAGTTCTTCTGGTAGATCAAGCTTGTATGCTACAGGTCCTACTCTTTCGAGTATCTTGAAAGGTCCTACGTAGCGTGATGCTAGCTTGCCTTTTTGACCAAAACGAACTACTCCCTTCCACGGTGATACTTTCAAAAGTACATGATCACCAATGTTAAACTCCAAAGGCTTCCGTCGTTTATCTGCATAACTCTTTTGACGACTTTGAGCCGCCAGAAGATTGTTTCGAATTTGATGGATCTTGTCTGTGGTTTCTTGAATTAATTCTGGACCAGTGATTTGAGCTTCCCCAATTTCGTGCAAACATACTGGAGATCGGCACTTACGACCATATAAGGCTTCAAAAGGTGCCATGCCGATGCTTGAATGATAGCTGTTGTTGTACGAAAATGTAACACATCGTATTTTATTATTATTTTTTTCTAGATAATAATAATAATAATAAACAAAATAAATTCGACGTTTTATGAAACTTGTACTTGAAATCGGATCTCGTCGGTACGTTCGGGCCACTCAAAAACGTTAGAACGGGTTAACAGGCTTTGGCCCAACACACCACCTAAACCTAACTAAACCCTAAACCTAATTACAACTAAATAATCATCACCACACCCTCATTCTCACAACTATCCAGCCCTCATCTCCCTGCCCCCCCTTCATCTCTTAAACCCGACACACACACACCCGCTTATATACTTACAGACAGAGAGAGAGAGAGAGAGAGAGAGAGAGAGAGAGCTATGAGGAGAGAGAGACGAGATAGAGAGAAGGTAGGTGGTGGTGGTGGCTCGACTATGACGGCTCCGGGGGGTTTCGATCGATGGCGGCAGCAGCCGTCACCTCCAGCGGGCGACGGTGGTGGTGGATGATTCAAACGAAAGATAGAGCGACGGCGGTGCGGTGGCGTGGCGGCGGAGCAGCGTCGTGGCTGCGACGATGCATCGGACCAGCAGCGGCGGCAGTCGCCGTGTCTCAGCGGCGACAACAGCAGCGGTGTAGCTGCGGTTGTCCGGCTCGACGGACGGCGGCGGTAGTGGTGGTATTGGTTAGAAATTTTGTTGTTCCGGTTCACCTTCGGCTCGGGTTCGGGTCGAATCAGTCTCGGTTCAGTAAAGGTTAGTCTCAGTTCGGGTCTTGGTTTTGCCTCTATTTCGAATCCCGTTAACTCTTTTCTTTCGGCAGGTTACGATTCATTTCGGTTCAGTTCATGGCTCATGTTCAGCGGGTTCGGGTCTCGGTGCAGAGGTTCGGGTCAGCAGTGAGTCAATGACAGATCTGGCTCAGTCAATTCGGGTCTCGTTTCAGTTTGGCGTTCGGTCAAACCAGGTCAAACCTGGTCAACTGTGGTCAAACAGTCGCGGGTTCGAGACAACATCAGTAAACAACAGTTCCTGTTCAGGTTCGCTCCTTTTGCTTCAGTTTTGATTCGGGTTTTATTTTGTTAAAGTCTCGATCCAAGTTAGATTATCTTGCTGTTTCAGGTTCATGTTTGGTTCAGTTTAAGTCTAGTGTCGGTCAGCGGGCTCGGGTCAAAGCTGGTCAAAGCTCGGGTCAAAGCTCGGGTCTCGGTCAAACCAGTCAAACTTGGTCTACATTCCGACATGAGACGGGGTATAGGTTAAACGACTCTTTTGTTTATAATTTCTATGTTTATGTTAATCTAATCGTGGACCGACTTGATGTGTTTATAACCAACTTATACATAAATAAAGATACATTGTTTCGACTATTGTTGAGTTTTGAAAGCATTTAATCGACACTTGGCGTTGTCGGGATCGTCCTAAAACAGGGGAAACTCTGCCCGTTTTCTGACAAAAATATACATATATTTATTATACTTCCCGACAAAGATATATTTAGTTAATACGTTTTTTCGACAAAATATATTATCTAACGACAAAAGAGATATACTACGGTTTTCGTAAAAGATATATACAATTAACTATTATTCTTTTCGTAAATATATATATACACATATATATTATTCTTTTCTTTCCTTCAAAACATATATAGATCTAGTAATCTTTCCGTCAAAAAAAATATATATATATTTTGATTATTAGTTAAACATCAAAGATCGCGTATCACATCTAATGGATTTTTATATAATAATAAATATATCGATAGTTACGCTTATTTATTATTTTTGACAAACACTTCCATAACACTTTCGACGAAATTAAATTTAGAATCGTTACATGAGCCATGTTTTATATGCATGCGTACATTCAATTCCAATTCAAATCCTCGGTCTTAATTCCGAATACTCATACCTTTGTTTGCCATATAAGGTGACCTCGACATCTCATTCTTCAACTCATCAACTCGTCGCGGTATTTCCAAAGAAGACTTAGCAATTTTGTGAGTACACTCGACCCACATTTGTTTATATCACTTTTTGGGTGTAACATGTTTCCATATACAAAAAATCACAAACACTTAAATTTATGAAACGCACAAACAATCCTATACACATGACTACTTGAATCGTATACTTGTTGCTTGTCTAGGGATAAACGTTGTGTTGTGCTTTAGTCATTAACTATTTTTAGCCTTTGTTTGACATGCTTAGCGCTATAGGAATTCACGCATCCACCTCCATCGTGTTATTCTTGAGGTCATGTTAAAACATCGTGATTGCGTTACGGGTTTGATTATTAGCATTGCATGCCTTGATATTGCTCTTGTATAGATTTGGTTGCCATGAGGATTGTTAAAACTTTATTCGTATACGTATGCTATGCTTAAACTTGTGTACTCGCCTTTGCTTTTGCATTGACTTTATTTTAAAACATGTTACAGGTTGAAGGAGATGACGCTATGAAAACAATATAGCAAGGACTAGATACACACAAATTAGACGTTAGGTTTAATGTCGACGTATCAATTTTGTTATTACTTTGCAAATGTTAGGTTGTTCTTTGCTTTGTTACATTGATGTATTTGACAATTCTTGTGAAATGAAATATGGTTTAATTAATTATTGTCACTTAATAATGTTGTGAGCAATGAGCAATCTCGTTTTCGTCTCATCCCGATGTTTCCGCCATCGGTTGGGGTGTTACAGATTGGTATCAGAGCCATAACTATAGGGAATTAGGCAAATTGCTATGCTTTTGACCTAGTCTATAGTTAAGTACCATACTTGACCATACGTGATTCACATGCTAATTTCTTAAAACGTCTCTTATATGTTAAATTTATGAAATGCTTTACGTGTTCATACTCGTTACATTATTTCAATCATACGCCTTCCCTAATGCATTTTACTCGATTATACTAAACTCGAAAACACTCGTATTACACAAGTGAGACGACTTCACCAAAATAGGCGTGATATCCACAATTTGGTGAACGATTCTCATTACGCTTATTCTTTATTTTTTTTCACGAAGTTACACCATCAAGTTAGGAGTGACATCCACACCTTGATGGAAAACTTCCCATTCAAACTCTGGTGGACTCTCGTCAAAGTGTCAAAATTAATTTTGACCCGAAGAGTGCCAACCACACTTAGGGTACGAAATCGTCGAGTTAGGGGTGAAACCCGCACCTTGTCGATTAAGTCCCATTCCTCGATTTTCAATCTCGCCAAAGTTTCGATTTTCCAATCGATTAGAGACGTGTAATAACTGGAAGGGTAAAATGCCGTTAATCGCTTCTCGACGAGAGCGTTTTACCTATAGGCCAAAGCACGTTTCTCTAATTCGAAAGGATCTTCGATTCACTTTGGAATAGTCGACGTTTCTCTACCCGAAACAGTCTAATGTTTTCTGAGACTCTCTTTTATACCATTTCAATTTATACATGACTTTTTATATACTTGTTACCATTTCTTTCAAGTTTCTAATTTATTTTAAGGTTTTTTACGCAATTCATATTAAACCTTTTCACCCACTTATACATTATTTGCATACATGATTTCAAAACGTCATCAACTAGACTTATATTTCTCGGAAAGTCCGAAATGGAGACCGTCGTCGAGATAGGAGTGAATTCCTTACCTAGACGATCAAACTTCGTTTCCTTCCTTCCTTAAAACGACCTCACCAACGGATTAGGGGTGATTCCCATACCTCGGTGATCGTTACCAACCCTCCTTCTTGGAGACTTTATTACACAAACCACATGTTTAAATTGTATACCTAAATCTTCTATCATGTCGTCAAATTCTTACCTAGACGAATTTCAAAACGTACTATTTTATCAAACGTATTTCCCATCCGGTAATCTATTTCATATAAATCCCATACGCATATACTTGGTCACCACATGAAACGTTTTGTTTTACGATTTTCAAAGCTCGACAGAATGCTACCTACCAACTTAATCGGTCTAACGAATACCTTGCCCACAAGTCTTATGTTTAACTTAATCACTAAAACACGCTCACACAGTAACTTTATGTTAAAAAAATTTTCGTTTGTAAAAAAAAAAAAAAAAAAAAACAATATCTTATAGGCATTATGGGATCGTTGTACTAAAGGTGTGTTTGGGATTGTTTTTGCAACCTAATATTTTGCTTTGTGTTTGGAGGCGCAAATATTAAATAAATAAATAAATAAAAATCTATTTTTAGTGTTTGGAAAAATAAATAAATATATATATATATATATATAATATATATAATAAAAAAAAACTGATTTGTTTTACGTATTTTAGAGATCAAAGCTCGTCTATTTATAACTTTATATGTACATGTATATATATTTTTCAAACACTCAAATAGTTGATTACCTGATTATTGTGATATCAAATAACATAAACAAATCCAAACACTATCTTCCTACAGTATGTTTTGTTACAACTAATTATCTGATTTTGATTATTCAGAACGCATAATCTATTTTCAAAACTCAACCCCAAACACCCTCTAAATCTCTCATCGCGATTAAGAAAACATTTTGCTAAACGTTTTTCAACGGTCATTAAATCAATTAACACGGATTTCCTCTCAAGGGTCAACGTTTCACAAGCACCACTAAATTTCAAATCTTTTATATCCTTTGAAAACAATGCGAACTTACTATTTTAATACCTTATCATACACCTCCCAAAATGTCACACGAGTTTCAAAACACGTGGGCAAGAAAACTTTATGAAGACCAACCATTTTCGACCTACTTAAATTCTTTTAAAACAAATGGTAGCACTCCCGTCCTTTACAAAATACGTAACACATAATCGATAAGTACTTTATATTCCCTTATATTCACACACTAGATCCTATATTCTAAGTTAAACTTAAGCCTATTTTAGAAGCGATAACCTCAAAGTTTTGCTCAAACAACAATACATGCGTACCCTCGTACATGGTTTAGTCAACTGTTGCATGACTTTTTAATCATATCATTCGCTTCACACACCCTGATCTCTCGACTATTTAATGTAAATAAATTCGTAGCATTCAATTCATATCATACGCACAATTATCGTCTGTTACACTTGTTGACGTTCATAATTATACACATATTCATGTTCATGAAAATACGTGTCATCTTTCATGCTTGTTATAACACCTAATGGCATACCTCCCAACATCGTCCGTGGACAGGAGAGATTCCTGGCTCGTAAGTAATGCCCTACCTCTAAAATCACCAACGCGTTTTGGGCTTAATGCTAGTGGATGAGAGGAGAACTCCACAGTTAAGCGTGCTCAAGTGGGAGTAGTACTAGGATGGGTGACCTCCTGGGAAGTCTTCACCAGGGCAAACAAAAACAAAGCCGTGAGTTCCTGGATGGGCCACCCATCGAGGACAAAGCGGACAATATTGGCGATAACGAGGGGCAGGGGTGTTACACTTATACTTATCATCACATTCATGCATATACGTCTTATATCCATGCTTATACTTATTTCCATACTTATGCTTATACTCATACACATACCTATACTTGTACTCGTATTCATATTCGTGCCTATGCGCGAGCGAAACCCGAGGGATTCGCTTACGTGGGCCACAAGCTATTCGCACGCAAACATGCCTACGCACTACATTCTTACACACACGCGAACTTATTTTCAGAATTTATGTACACCTTTATTCATGCGCTGCTAGCACAAGCTATGCGGATCATGTGATGATCGGTATAATCGCGGGTGCACACGGGATTATAGCGATAAGCGCATGAGAACCATAGAGTGTACTACCGCGTATGGTAACACACGGAACGTAACATTGCATCGAGTAACGAAACGGTCGCAACGTGGTCAAAACATGGTGGATACGCCACTGGTACTTCCTATACATAAGTGTTTTCACCATGCTGCCAAACTTTCGTAATACGCGCCATGAGAAATTCGGTGATTTACAAACCATAATATGACCTAACACGCCAGCTTTAAACAACTCACAACTGCATTGCTAAGTGCGCGCTACCCGATTATCCACGACGAGTCTTAATCCCTAACGTAACGTTTTCGTTTGTTCATATACATATGCCATCCTTACACGAGTATTCGTTGATCGAATCAATCGTCCGCTCTTATGCCTCCGTTACTCCCGTTAACCTTGTCTTTTTATGCAACCTCGTTTACAATCAATCGTGTAAGCATTCAAACCCTAAATGCCATCTTACTCTAAAGTTATCTCCCATTCTCGTAGATAGCAACACGCTTGATTGGCCGCTACCTCGATAACTAGCTGATTTTAAATACCTAACCTCCTCGTTTTCCATCATTAAACAACTCTCTACAGAACCGAGATTTATTAACGCTCTTCAAAGTCGATAGAACTTTGTAACAACCTACGGTCCGACCACACTCACCATTAAACTGCATACCACTTCTTACGATAGCTTTTCTGCTTAGATGGCATATCATTGAATTATTCAAGCTCGTTTAAACCACACTCCTATACGCATACTTACGCGCTTTACTTACGCTTGATGGCTTTAATCTTTCTAGTCAAGCGACTTCTTCTTGCAAACCTAACTCTTCGTTGCTCTAAACTCCATGCTTACCCTCACGTATCCAGAATTTCAAGTCTTGACCGTTAACCCTCAATTCCTTAACCAATTCCTTTCGAGTCTTCCTCGTGAATAAATTTCGGGACGAAATTTCCTAAAGGAGGGGAGACTGTAACGCATCGTATTTTATTATTTTTTTTCTAGATAATAATAAGAATAATAATAAACAAAATAAATTCGACGTTTTATGAAACTTGTACTTGAAATCGGATCTCGTCGGTACGTTCGGGCCACTCAAAAACGTTAGAACGGGTTAACAGGCTTTGGCCCAACACACCACCTAAACCTAACTAAACCCTAAACCTAATTACAACTAAATAATCATCACCACACCCTCATTCTCACAACTATCCAGCCCCCATCTCCCTGCCCCCCCCCCCCCCTTCATCTCTTAAACCCGACACACACACACCCGCTTATATACTTACAGACAGACAGACAGAGAGAGAGAGAGAGAGAGAGAGAGAGCTGTGAGGAGAGAGAGAAGAGATCGAGAGAAGGTAGGTGGTGGTGGTGGCACGACTATGACGGCTCCGGGGGGGTTTCGATCGATGGCGGCAGCAGCCGTCACCTCCAGCGGGCGACGGTGGTGGTGGATGATTCAAACGAAAGATAGAGCGACGGCGGTGCGGTGGCGTGGCGGCGGAGCAGCGTCGCGGCTGCGACGATGCATCGGACCAGCGGCGGCGGCAGTCGCCGTGTCTCAGCGGCGACAACAGCAGCGGTGTAGCTGCGGTTGTCCGGCTCGACGGACGGCGGCGGTAGTGGTGGTATTGGTTAGAAATTCTGTTGTTCCGGTTCACCTTCGGCTCGGGTTCGGGTCGAATCAGTCTCGGTTCAGTAAAGGTTAGTCTCAGTTCGGGTCTTGGTTTTGCCTCTATTTCGAATCCCGTTAACTCTTTTCTTTCGGCAGGTTACGATTCGTTTCGGTTCAGTTCATGGCTCATGTTCAGCGGGTTCAGGTCTCGGTGCAGAGGTTCGGGTCAGCAGTGAGTCAATGACAGATCTGGCTCAGTCAATTCGGGTCTCGTTTCAGTTTGGCGTTCGGTCAAACCAGGTCAAACCTGGTCAACTGTGGTCAAACAGTCGCGGGTTCGAGACAACATCAGTAAACAACAGTTCCTGTTCAGGTTCGCTCCTTTTGCTTCAGTTTTGATTCGGGTTTTATTTTGTTAAAGTCTCGATCCAAGTTAGATTATCTTGCTGTTTCAGGTTCATGTTTGGTTCATTTTAAGTCTAGTGTCGGTCAGAGGGCTCGGGTCAAAGCTGGTCAAAGCTCGGGTCTCGGTCAAACCAGTCAAACTTGGTCTACATTCCGACATGAGACGGGGTATAGGTTAAACGACTCTTTTGTTTATAATTTCTATGTTTATGTTAATCTAATCGCCGACCGACTTGATGTGTTTATAACCAACTTATACATAAATAAAGATACATTGTTTCGACTATTGTTGAGTTTTGAAAGCATTTAATCGACACTTGGCGTTGTCGGGATCGTCCTAAAACAGGGGAAACTCTGCCCGTTTTCTGACAAAAATATACATATATTTATTATACTTCCCGACAAAGATATATTTAGTTAATACGTTTTTTCGACAAAATATATTATCTAACGACAAAAGAGGTATACTACGGTTTTCGTAAAAGATATATACAATTAACTATTATTCTTTTCGTAAATATATATATACACATATATATTATTCTTTTCTTTCCTTCAAAACATATATAGATCTAGTAATCTTTCCGTCAAAAAAATATATATATATTTTGATTATTAGTTAAACATCAAAGATCGCGTATCACATCTAATGGATTTTTATATAATAATAAATATATCGATAGTTACGCTTATTTATTATTTTTAACAAACACTTCCATAACACTTTCGACGAAATTAAATTTAGAATCGTTACATGAGCCATGTTTTATATGCATGCGTACATTCAATTCCAATTCAAATCCTCGGTCTTAATTCCGAATACTCATACCTTCGTTTGCCATATAAGGTGACCTCGACATCTCATTCTTCAACTCATCAACTCGTCGCGGTATTTCCAAAGAAGACTTAGCAATTTTGTGAGTACACTCGACCCACATTTGTTTATATCACTTTTTGGGTGTAACATGTTTCCATATACAAAAAATCACAAACACTTAAACTTTATGAAACGCACAAACAATCCTATACACATGACTACTTGAATCGTATACTTGTTGCTTGTCTAGGGATAAACGTTGTGCTGTGCTTTAGTCATTAACTATTTTTAGCCTTTGTTTGACATGCTTAGCGCTATTGGAATTCAAGCATCCACCTCCATCGTGTTATTCGTGAGGTCATGTTAAAACATCGTGATTGCGTTACGGGTTTGATTATTAGCATTGCATGCCTTGATATTGCTCTTGTATAGATTTGGTTGCCATGAGGATTGTTAAAACTTTATTCGTATACGTATGCTATGCTTAAACTTGTGTACTCGCCTTTGCTTTTGCATTGACTTTATTTTAAAACATGTTACAGGTTGAAGGAGATGACGCTATGAAAACAATATAGCAAGGACTAGATACACACAAATTAGACGTTAGGTTTAATGTCGACGTATCAATTTTGTTATTACTTTGCAAATGTTAGGTTGTTCTTTGCTTTGTTACATTGATGTATTTGACAATTCTTGTGAAATGAAATATGGTTTAATTAATTATTGTCACTTAATAATGTCGTGAGCAATGAGCAATCTCGTTTTCATCTCATCCCGATGTTTCCGCCATCGGTTGGGGTGTTACAGAAAATTCAACTAATGGTAGGTGAGTGTCCCAATTTCCCTTGAAGTCTATGACACATGCTCGAAGCATATCTTCAAGAGTTTGAATGGTGCGTTCAGATTGTCCATCAGTTTGAGGATGATAAGCGGTACTGAGATCTAATCGTGTACCCAAAGCGGCTTGTACAGTTTGCCATGTTCGTGAAGTGAAACGACCATCACGATCTGAAATAATGCTTAACGGTACACCATGTCGGCTTACGATTTCGCTGATATAAATACGAGCTAGCTTTTCGTTCTTGAAATCTTCGCAGATAGGAATAAAGTGGGCTGATTTTGTAAGTCGATCAATGATTACCCATATAGTGTCATACCCACCAGAAGTGCGAGGTAACCCGGTAATGAAGTCCATGGTTATGTTTTCCCACTTCCATACAGGTATTTCAGGTTGGACCAGAAGTCCTGAGGGTCTTTGGTGTTCAGCTTTCACCTTGGAACATGTAAGGCACTTGGAGACAAAAACAGCAATATCCTTTTTCATTCCAGGCCACCAATAGGTGTATCGTAGGTCTTGATACATTTTATCGGCTCCTGGGTGTATAGAGTATCGTGTTTTGTGAGCCTCATTCATAAGAATTTCACGAAGGTTGTTGTGGTCAGGAATCCATATGCGATCTAGATAGTACAGAATACCGTCAGATTTTAGTTTCAATTTTAAGTTCAGCTCCACCGGACAGCTCCTTTCGTACATCATCTTCCGTTACTGAAACATGTTGGGCTTCTCGAATTTGATCTTTAATGTTAGTTACGATTTGCGAACATAGAAGACGAATGGAGTTCGCATAACCCTTTCGACTGAGTGCATCAGCCACCACATTTGCTTTGCTAGGGTGGTACCGAATTTCATAGTCGTAGTCATTTAGAAGTTCGACCCATCTTCGTTGCCTCATGTTTAACTCCTTTTGATTGAAGATATGTTGAAGAATCTTGTGGTCAGTGTATATTTCACACTTAGTACCGTAGAGATAATGTCTCCATATCTTAAGAGCGAACACAACGGCTCCAAGTTCTAGGTCATGGGTAGTGTAGTTCTTCTCATGAGTCTTGAGTTGTCTCGAAGCATAAGCTATAACCTTTCCTCTTTGCATTAGGACACAGCCTAAACCTTGCCCTGACGCGTCGCAATAAACCATGAAATCATCACAACCTTCAGGCAGTGTGAGGATTGGTGCATCACAGAGTTTTTGTTTAAGGGTTTGGAAGGCTTCTTCTTGCTTGGGTCCCCATATGAAAGGTTTTCCCTTATGAGTTAAAGCCGTGAGTGGTACAGCAATGCGTGAGAAGTTTGAAATGAAACGACGATAATAACCAGCCAAACCAAGAAAAGATCTTACTTCAGTTGGTGTACGTGGCGCTTGCCATTCTTGTACCGCTTTGATCTTTGAGGGGTCGACATGTATTCCCTTGTCATTGACTACATGTCCGAGGAATTGCACCTCTTTTAACCAGAATTCGCATTTGGAGAATTTGGCGTAAAGCTTTTCATTCTCTAGAAGTGTAAGGATGAGTCGAAGATGTCGCTCATGATCAGACTTAGACTTTGAATAAATGAGGATCTCGTCGATGAAGACTATAACAAAACGATCGAGATAGGGTTTGCAGACTCTGTTCATTAGATCCATGAAGGCAGCTGGAGCGTTGGTTAAACCAAATGGCATGACCATGAATTCATAATGACCATAACGAGTTCGAAAAGCAGTCTTTGGGACGTCTTCTTCATGCACTCTAAGTTGATGATAACCAGATCGAAGGTCGATTTTTGAAAAGCAGCTGGCACCTTGAAGTTGGTCAAGAAGATCATCAATGCGAGGTAATGGATAGCGATTCTTGATTGTTAACTTGTTGAGTTCTCTGTAGTCGATGCACATGCGAAACGATCCATCTTTCTTCTTTACAAAGAGGACAGGTGCACCCCAAGGCGAGGAGCTAGGACGTATGAATCCCTTGTCAGTCAACTCTTGCAATTGACTGGCTAGCTCTTGCATTTCAGAGGGGGCTAACCTATAAGGAGACTTTGCAACTGGTGTAGCACCAGGTACGAGATCGATGCGAAATTCAACTTCTCTTACTGGAGGAAGTTCTGAAATGTCGTCAGGAAAAACTTGCGGGAAATCTTTTACTACTGGGATGTCTTCGAGTTTCTTCTCCATGGTTCCCTTTTTGACGACATGGGTAAAAATGCGACATAATTCTTGCGAAGATATTTTTTAGCTTGAAGACACGACATTAATCTGATCCCTTTCGATGAGGTTTCTCCAAAGATTCGTAGAGTCTGACCGTTCGAAAGAGGAATGCGTATAAACTTTTCGCGACATACAACTTCAGCCTGATGTTGGCTGAGCCAGTCCATACCAATTATAATGTCAAAGCTTCCCAACTTCATTGGAATGAGGTCAACTAGAAAATTGTGATCGTTTAGAGTAAGAGTACAATTGCGTATAATAGAGGTCAATGAGACTGCTTTCCCGTCAGCAACTTCTACTGTTATGGATTCCATGAGCTTATCACGATTTTGGTTTAGGATGGGTTCAAACTCTAAAGACACAAAACTTTTATCCGCACCAGTATCAAACAACATGGATGCATAACTACCATTGATAAGGAACGTACCGTTAACCACATTGCTGTCAGCTCTAGCCTGATTAGTGTTGATGTTGAAAGCTCTTCCTCTTGCATGTGGAGGAGCTTGGTTCGCTTGATTCACCGGATTGGCTTGGGCCTGAGCATGAATAATGTTCACCAACCTTGGACAAGTGTTTCTAAAATGGCTTGGGTCTCCACAATTGTAGCAAGCCCGCATAGGTTGTACCATGGGATAGTTGGGTTGGTAGTATGTTTGGGCTAAATGTTGGGTAGGTGGTAATAGTAGGGGTTGTTGGGCTTGACCCATTATTTGTTGGTGGGTTTGGGTTGAAGGCTGGTGGCGGTTCGTTCGCTGAGGCATGCGGCAGGTTTGAACAGTATGACCTGCGCGACCACAGCCTGTGCAATGTTGGCAGGGGTGATCAGGAAAATGGTGGTATTGGCAACGGTTGCATTTTGGTAACGGGCCAGAGTATTGTCTTTTGTATGGTGCAGGTGAAGGGGCAACTTGTGTAATGGGCGCAGCAGGAATAGGGAAATTGGTTTGTGTGACAGCGAAGTTTCTGGTGTTACGCTTCCTCTTGTTAGCAAACTTAGAGGAGGAGGTGGAATAGTTTGACGTTTGGCTCTCAACGGGAGCCTTCTTCTTCTCCTCTTTAAACTTACCGTTGCGAATTCGATTCTCGGTCAGTTCAGTTGCTAGTTCCATAGCAGCTTCAAGTGTTGCTGGTGAAGTGCTGAGAACTGAATCTTGAATTTTCGAGGGAAGTCCTCGAATATAATGCTCGATTAAACGATAAGTTGGGGTGAACAAATTAGGGACCATTTGGTTCAACTCTAAGAACCTCTTGTTGTAGGAAGTATGATCTCCCCCTTTTGCTTCAAAGAATGAAATTCGTCCTCCAATTTTTAATCTCACTCCTAGGACAGAACCGCCTAGTCATAATTTCCCTTAACTCCTCCCACGTTAAGGCCATTGCATCATCAATTCCCCTCTTCCCCTTTTCAGTATTCCACCAGGTAAGAGCTACCCCAAATAGTCTTCCGGTCGCGTATCGAACCTTGCGATCATCGGGACAATCGCAGTTGAGGAAGGTGTTTTCCATTTCCTCAAACCAGTGGAGGAGAGCAGTGACACCTTCAGTCCCTTCAAATTTAGGAGGATCACAAGACTTGAAATGTTTATATGAGCACTTTTTGGTAGGCGGGTTGCCGATGTCCTGGTTTTCTTGCTGAGGAAGATTAGTGGGATTTGTGGTGAGAGCTTGTTGTACTTGAACCACAATGTCAGGAAGCACCGTGGCCATTTGTTTCGCGATTTGTGCGGCCAAACGTTCGTGAGATCTTCCTGATCTTTTATCCCCTCGTTGTTGTCTAGCCGACATCTACAGGAACATACATAAGAAGATTGTGAGTTTATGGAGTCTTTTTAGGTGTCATGTGTCTTAAAGAAAATGAAAATAACATAAATATCAATAATGCAACTACATCCATAGGATGTCTTGGGTTTGCTCATGTTGGGCCTCAAATGTCCCCCATACCTTCACCTGTATAGTCATGTGCCCCCCCATGACTATTGGCTTGGTAGGATTCACATTAGTATTGGCGATTTAACACTCGGACACCCGAATGCAAACCACAAAATATGTTTACGAGAGGTATGGTCGGAATGTGTCCAGGTATAGACACAGTGACAACTCAAAGTGGGGTTAGCTCACACGACGTTTGGTATAGCATGCTTTGGCCTAATAGGTACTTCGTACTCTCATCGTTAGTCCCCAGGTAGGCAAACTGGTCCTTTATTTTGGATTACGAATGCCAACCTAGACAGGACGTTCCGACTACCGGTACTTGTACCCTTCCAGTTACTACATGCCCGTCATGAGAACTCACTTTGATGAGATTTGAAAATACAAAATCATTGTAAAAACAATCGTGAAAATGATGTGATGTGTGCTTTCATGGATATGATATGTCATGAGAATATGATTCATGATAGGCATTATATGATAATATGTACTTATGAACATGCTTGCATAATATTGAATGTAACATTAAACATAAAACATATAAACATCATGAAATTTGGCATGTAACACACAAAAATCTTAAAAATTTCTAATCAACTATAGTAAAGGCTCTAAGGTCTAATAACCTATCCTATATCCCTATAGTCATGGCTCTGATACCAATCTGTCACACCCCGACCCGCAGCAGAATAAGAGTCGGGGCATAATTGGGTTATCACCAAAGCTCATGATATTTACTAATATGTTTCATATTTATTAAAGTCAAAATTACATTCCCAATAATCCAAACATGTCCATACAAATACAAAGAAAAATAACCAACTAAACAATTCCAAGCTCTAAATCATTTTATTCTTCTAGGCCAATACTATGTGTTTCTTGCTGCAGCTGGTTCACCTGTATCATGTGTAAAAATGGGGGTTTTTGGGTCAACATAAGTTGGCGAGTGAACCTTGTTAGATAAACATTTATTATTGATTTTCTTGTTATTTTATCGAGAAAAAATTGTGCAATAATCATAAGTGAGCAAATGTAAATAATCAAACAGTAGCAATAACAACCACAAACTATAACATACAATAACATACAATAACATATCAGCTTGCATAAATATATAACATGAATGAAACTGTGCGATTAAGGCTCAATCAAACGGAGCCGATCGTATTGCATGTACTGAAAATGATAAATGTCTGTGCGATCAAGGCTCAATCAAACGGAGCCGATCGTATGTTGGCACGCCAGGTTCACGCTCATAATGTAATGGGGAACATGCTCAACGCTCATAATGTAATGGGGAGCGGCGGCCTATAAACTTGCATGTACTGAAAATAATAAATTAAATCTAACAATAACCACACAAACAGTTGAAACAAGCTGAATACACATTTGTTCATGATATGATGTATGCAAATAATTTAAATATAATAAATGGCAAGACACATGGTACACCCCAAAAACGTGATTAAAACGGGGAATTTGTAAAGATTCACTCACATTGGGTGCGTTTGGTTAGAGATGATGAGATGCGCACGAGTTGGAAGGATTGAACAACGAGAATTAACTAACCTAAATAATAACGGAAAATACAGTAAATGAGTGGATTTTATTAATAATCTTAATAAGATTTTTAGATATATTTTTGTGAGTTGAAGACTATTTCCTACCTTTAAAAACATTATTTTTAAGTATTTTTAATTGATTTTTAAATTAAATTAAATAAATAAAAATATAAAAATATGTTGACTTTTTGCATTGACCGTTGACCGTTGACCGTTTGACTTGTTGACCGTTTTATTGTGTAAATGTATGCACCGGGTGAGGCTCGAACCCGAGACCTCTCGTACGCGTGCACGCAGCTCTACCAACTGAGCTACGTGTCTAACCCGAAATAATTCTGTTTTTAATTATACTTATATACTAACTCAGTTTATTCAAAATTCTTTTATTTTCAAAAATATTTTAAATCATCGAACCGGTGTCACTAACAAGTCTCGAACCCGGGACCTGTGCTTTAACGCTACACACAGTCCACCGCTGGACTGTTGTCTAACTTGTTTAATATACAGATTTTTATTATACTTAGCATCTAACGTAAGTTAATCCGGTTCAGCTAGAAAAACAAAACATTTTTATTACAGAGCATACGTGTGTCAAGGATCGAACTCGCGGCGTGTGAATTGTATGTGCACACAGTCCACCACTGGACTGTGTGTCTAACCCGAGATAATATCCGTTTTTAATTAATCTTAACAACACTCACTACTTCGTCTTCTTCGTCTATAATACGGACAACGGTTATCTAACTGTTATTTGTTTAATTCGGTTACCGAATAATATGAACAAGTTGAAAGATGATGAACGGAGAAAGTTTGGGGAAAGAAAGTACCGGAACAGGTCGTCGTTCACAAAACTCCGGCAAGGATCGTCGGCTCTGTTTATGAGCTTCCTCTGTTCGGGTCAATTACCAAATTTGATTGATTAGTTATGAAAGTATAGTACTAAACAAGGATTAACAGAAGTTTTGAATGTAACATCCGTCAAAAACGGATTTTACCAAACCCGCTCCGTTTATTAACCGAACAATCAGTTAAAAATTCCGTTGCGAATTTAATGCCCAAAATAATTTTAAACGATACATAATCAATTATTATATGGGAATATATAATTAGTTTTTGAAAAACTGTTAAAAATAAGAAAATAAAAACAATTTGGTTCTGCCGGGTTTCGAACCCGGGTCAGTCGCCGGGTCACGGTTCAATAATTTTATCGCTCAACACTTAAAACACTGCGCCACTGATGTTTCTTGGTAAATGTTAGAATCATTTAATTCATAACATGACTTTCCGAATTCAAAACCGGCGCCCAAATGCAGTCATCGGAAATCCCGGCGATCTCGCCAATAATTTAACGATTCCTTCAGTTATAACGTAAACTTTAAACACACATCGGTTATAACTGACGCCTGAGTCCGCGACACCAACTATAACCGCCGGAGAAATTATAACCGACGAATCAAGTCGGAAATCGGACCAAGTTCATCGATAACCTGTCTTATAAATACCCCCTCGAACCTCTGCAAACATTTTCGCTCAAAACCGCACCCTTTCTCGGCGAAAACTCACTCGCCGGAAAACTGCTGTATCTCGCCGGAAAACCGAACCCTCCACTTATAAGCCTTACTAAACCCCCTGAGCTTATACCGAAGTCACCCACATCCTTTTCAAGCTTTCTGAAGACTCATTGCTGCAAGACACACGACGCCGGAACCTGATACTGTCGCCGGAGTTCTGCCGGAAAACAGAGGAATCCAGTCGGTATACCTCACGCTTAAATCGTCCCTTCTTTTTATTTAATCTCACTTGTAATTAACTAAAGAACGCTAAAGAAACCGATTAAAACATTGAACAGTCGGACTTCCGATTCTGGTTAAAAATCGACGAAGAAGACGAAGTCCTGTAATGTTTAAGTATAATTAAAATCAAGTTATAACTCGGGTTAGACACACAGTCCAGCGGTGGACTGTGTGCACAATAAACACTTACGTCTCGAGTTCGAATCTTGTCCCACACACGCTGCCTTAATAAAAATGTCTTTTTTTTGTCAACTGAACCGGATTCATTTCATGTATATGTTAAGTATATTAATAACCGGAAGAATAACCAAGTTAGACACACAGTCCAGTGGTGGACTGTGTGTATGTTTAATCACAGGACACGAGTTCGAGTCCGGTCTTCTGCACCGACTCGGACAATTATTTACCTTTTTAAATAAGTCAGAAATGAAAGTACTTAGTTAGTATTTAAGTATAATAAAAATCGGTTTATATAACATGTTAAACACACAGTCCAGCGGTGGACTGTGTGTTAACGCAACCCACAGGTCCCGGGTTCGAGACCTGTGGAGCGCACCGGTCCGATTCAGTTAAATAGTTTTTAAAAATAAAGGATTTTCTGTTTAATCTAATTAATGTATAAATATAATTAAAAACAGATATATTTCAGGTTAGACACGTAGCTCAGTTGGTAGAGCTGCGTGCACGCGTACGGGAGGTCCCGGGTTCGAGCCTCACTCAGCGCACATATACTCGCATTCGAACCGGTCAAAGTCAACGGTCAACGGTCAAAAAAGTCAAAAAAAATTTATTATTTTTATTTATTTATTTTAATTAAAAATCAATTAAAAATACTTAAAAATAACATTTTTAAGGTTAGAAAATAGCCTTAAACTCACAAAAATACACCCAACAATCCTACTAAAATGGACTAATAAAACCGTTTACTTACCGAACCATAATGCTATTTATCTAGGTTAATTTCACTCGTGGTTAAAACCACTTCGCGTGCATTCAACATCACCAACCGAACGCACCCACTGTGAGTGAATCTTACAACTCCCCCTTTTTAATTACACGTTTTGGGGTGTGTCATGTGTCACAAAATAATTAACTTGTTTATTTAAACTTGTGCCATACCATATCGTGATCTAAACTTAGATTGTTTATATTGTTGTGACTACTTATTTCATTTTGTCAAATTATATGAAATTCATTCATTAAGCCCATCAGTCTCTCGTGGGAGACGAGTTGAACAACGCGTGCCTCAAAACCAATCCATTATTGTTCATGTGTGTATCATTGAGTTTATATTGTTTGTAGTTATGTCTTTCATATTATCATGTTTATGCAATTCATTCATTAGGCCCATCAGTTCCTCGTGAGAGACGAGTAGAGCAACGCGTGCCTCTAAACGTTCCATTATTGTTCATGTGTGCTTTATTTAATATCTAATGATTGTTGAATAAGTTTACATCTATTTTTACTCATGTGTGGTTGTGCACTCATTTCATAATCAATTAAATAAACTTATTCAAATGTTTTCCATAGGATTCACTCGCCAACTTTTTGTTGATCCAAAAAAACCCTTTTACACATGATACAGGTGAACAGGTTGAAGCAAGGAAAACATAGGAAATGCCTTAGAAGAGAACAAAGAAGCTTAGATTGATAGTTAGAACATGTTGTAAAATTTATTGTAAATTTCCTATTAAATTGTATTTAATGAATATGAAACGTATAATAAATGTCATGAGCTTTGATGATAACCCAATCATGCCCCGGTCACCTTTTCCGCTGCGGGTCGGGGTGTGACAGATTGGTATCAGAGCCATGACTATAGGGATATAGGATAGGTTATTAGACCCTTAGAGCCTATACTATAGTCTGCCTAAATTTTAATTGATTAGGTGGTTACATACAAACTTGTGACATTTATCTGTTTCATATTTGTTTATATTTACAGTCAAACATACATGCTTATATACATATTCATTATACATATATCAATGTTCATGTATTCAATTTATTTTCATACTCTCATTATTCAAAGATTTTGTTGCAATTTTCAAATCTCATCAAAGTAAGTTCTGCGACGGGCATGTAGTAACTGGAAGGGTACAAGTACCGGTAGTCGGAACGTCCTGTCTAGGTTGGCATTCGTATAAATCCAATATAACGGACCAGTTTGCCTACCTGGGGACCAACGATGAGAGTACGAAGGACCTATTAGGCCAAAGCATGCCACACCAAACGTCGTTCGAACTAACCCCACTTTGAGGTGTCACCGTGTCTACACCTGGACACATTCCGAATATCACACGTTGTATACATATTTCTCGATTTTCTCCGGGTTTTAGTGTACGCAACCTGGCAAACCCGTGCGAACCATATGAAGAACCGGTATTCATGGGGGCCAACATGATTACAAAAGTGAAGTATGGCGGCATGTAGGGCCTAATGGCGAGCAAAGCCCAAGACATCCTATGGATGTAGTAGATTTATTTTTCTATAATTATTTTATGAATGTTCATTCCTAGTGCGACCCATGAACCCAAAAACATCCAACTCATACTCTTGACATGTATTCCTTGAAGATGTCTTCTAACCTCACCCGTAGGAAGATGAGAGCAGGAAAAGCCCGCGAACGCATGGCTGCCCTAATCGCCCAACAAATGGCTGCCGTAATACCCAACATTGTAATCCAAGTACAACAAGCACTTACCGCTAATCTTGTCAATCAAGAAAACCAAAACATTATCAACTCTCCCCCAAATACCACTAAATGCACCTACAAGCATTTCAAATCATGCGACCCTCCAAAATACAAAGGGACTGAAGGCGTCACCGCTCTCCTCCATTGGTTTGAAGAAATGGAGAACACTTTTCTAAATTGCGATTGCCCCGATGATCGCAAAGTGCGTTATGCTACCGGTCGATTATATGGGATAGCACTTACTTGGTGGAATACAGAGAAGGCCAAACGAGGCGTCGACGATGCTATGACTTTAACTTGGAACGAATTGAAGGAAATCATGACCAGACGATTTTGCCCAAGGAGCGAAATCAAGAAATTAGAAGATGAATTTTATTCGTTGAAGCAAAAGGAAGGAGACCACACCACCTACAACAAAAGATTCCTCGAGTTACATCAAATGGTTCCCAACATGTTCACTCCCCTTTACCGTTTGATCGAGCACTACATTCGTGGTCTTCCGTCAAAGATTCAAGACCCTGTAATAAGTACCACGCCTGCAACCTTGGAAGCGGCAATGGAGTTAGCAACAGAGCTCACCGAGAATCGAATCCGAAACAAAGACTTCAAGGAGGAGAAGAAGAAGGATAAAGAATCGACTGAAACCTCCGACTCCACCCAAAACGAATCCCCTTCTCAACCCAATCCTAAGAGAAAAAGAGACGGGCAACTTTTCGCTGCTATCCAACGAAATCAACCAATTTCACACGCCATACCCATCCAAGCTATCCCAATCACTCAAGTGGCACCCAACTCAACTTACCCAAATAAGAAACCATATCTTGGACCTCACCCTTAATGCAACAACTGTTTTTATCACCATCCCCTTACTCTACCTTGTCGACTATGTGCAACTTGTGGACGCTATGGTCATTTGAGCAAGGTTTGCCGCACCTTTCAAAACCAAATCTCTCCCCCTACTCAAACCATGAACCAAACCTATCAACAACCCCAATACCCCATGTTCCCATATGTTCGAGCTTGTTTCAATTGTGGCGACCCTACCCACTTTAGAAACACATGCCCTTAATTGGTTAACTTCATCAACACTCAAGCTCAATCAAACCCAGCTAACCAAGTAAACCAAGAAAACCCAACCACTAGGCCACCAGCAAGAGGAAGAGTCTTCAACATCAACGCCAATCCTGTCGAAGATAATGACGGCCCAAGCGAAGATACTCAACTAGTCCTCTTCACCGAAAATCCAGATTCAACTCCTATCGTTTAGTTTTATGTTTTTCTTTATCACATAGAACCAAACATAACTTAAGGATAAAGCCAATGAAACTTTGACGAGAATACGGTGGATACGCCGCTGGTACTTCCTATATATAAGTATTCTTGTCAAAGGATCAGAAGCATTATCTGGCGGTTATGAGAGGTTCCATGTGTAGACTGTTTGAGTAATTATTGTTTATTATTTCAGTACATGCAATTTCATAGGCCGCCGCTCCCCATTTATGAGCGTTGAGCATGTTCCCCATTTCATTATGAGGTTGAACCTGGCGTGCCCACATTTTCATTTTCAGTACATGCAATACGATCGGCTCTGTTTGATTGAGCCTTGATTGCACAGACAATTTCATTTTCAATTCATGCAATATGATCGGCTCCGTTTGATTGAGCCTTGATCGCACAGACATTTTCATTATCAGTATCTTTTGGTTGTTGTGTTTGTTGTAGAGTCGCATAGAACTAATCATAACTTGCGGATAAAGTCAATGAAAATTTGACAAGAATATGGTGGATACGCCGCTGGTACTTCCTATATATAAGTATTCTTGCCAAATGATCGGAGGCATTATCAGGCGGTTATGAGAGGTTCCATGCATAGGCTGTTTGTGTGATTGTTGTTTAGATTAAGTTATTCATTTTCAATACATGTAGTACGATCGGCTCCGTTTGATTGAGCCTTGATCGCACAGACATTTTCATTTTCAGTACATGCAATACGATCGGCTCCGTTTGATTGAGCCTTGATCGCACAGACATTTTCATTATCAGTATTTTGTGGTTGTTGTGTTTGTAGTAGAGTCACATACAACTAATCATAACTTGTGGATAAAGTCAATGAAAATTTGACAAGAATATGGTGGATACGCCGCTGGTACTTCCTATATATAAGTATTCTTGTCAAATGATCGGAGGCATTATCAGGCGGTTATGAGAGGTTCCATGTATAGGCTGTTTGTAGATTAAGTTTATTATTTTCAGTACATGCAATACGATCAGCTCCGTTTGATTGAGCCTTGATCGCACAGACAATTTCATTTTCAGTACATGCAATACGATCGGCTCCGTTTGATTGAGCCTTGATCGCACAGACATTTTTCATTTTCAGTATTTATGAGTTTGTTGTATTGGTTGTAGAGTCACATAGGACTAATCATAATTCACTGATAAAACCAATGAAAATTTGACGAGAATATGGTGGATACGCCGCTGGTACTTCCTATATATAAGTATTATTGTCAAAGGATCAGAGGCATTGTCAGACGATTATGAGAAGTTCTATGTAGGATTTAGTAGTTTCTTGGTAACTAATCATAACTTGTGGATAAAACCAATGAAAATTTGGCAAGAATATGGTGGATACGCCGCTGGTACTTCCTATATATAAGTATTCTTGTCAAAGGATCAGAGGCATTATCAGGCGGTTATGAGAAGTTCCATGTAGGATTTAGTATTGCCTTGGTTGAAATTTGTGTTACATTTATATCATCTTGCTATTTAAAGAGATTGGATTGTGTTCCATTTCTACATAAACTAACCTCTCCATCATAACAAACGAGAGAGGAACTGCCACTATTCAAACATATATGCTATCAGAATGTGGATTCAAATATTAGCTGTTGTGTTTATTTATGTTCAAATATTAGCTGTTGTGTTTATTTATGTTCAAATATTAGCTGTTGTGTGTATTTATGTTCCATGTAGGTTGTAGTATTAGAAGTTTTGCCTTAGGATATAACCATATCCTTCCAAACATATCCAAACTCTTATGCATGATATCATAGTTAGCGAATCAATTCTGCTTATCAATACTTTTACAGTAGGCAACAAAAAGCGATTCCTGTAATAGGGTACCTAACCCTTACAAGGAACGTTATCGCCTCAAACAAAAAACTTAAACCCTTACTTTTCTAAGCATGTAATGGTCAAACTAAACACCATCATTCTTTTTGTCAAATATATCACTATTTAAATTTCGGGACGAAATTTCTAAAAAGCAGGGGATACTGTAACATCCGTCAAAAACGGATTTTACCAAACCCGCTCCGTTTATTAACCGAACAATCAGTTAAAAATTTCGTTGCGAATTTAATGCCCAAAATAATTTTAAACGATACATAATCAATTATTCTATGGGAATATATAATTAGTTTTTGAAAAACTGTTAAAAATAAGAAAATAAAAACAATTTGGTTCTGCCGGGTTTCGAACCCGGGTCAGTCGCCGGGTCACGGTTCAACAGTTTTATCGCTCAACACTTAAACCACTGCGCCACTGATGTTTCTTGGTAAATGTTAGAATCATTTAATTCATAACATGACTTTCCGAATTCAAAACCGGCGCCCAAATGCAGTCGTCGGAAATCCCGGCGATCTCGCCAATAATTTAACGATTCCTTCAGTTATAACGTAAACTTTAAACACACATCGGTTATAACTGACGCCTGAGTCCACGACACCAACTATAACCGCCGGAGAAATTATAACCGACGAATCAAGTCGGAAATCGGACCAAGTTCATCGATAACCTGTCTTATAAATACCCCCTCGAACCTCTGCAAACATTTTCGCTCAAAACCGCACCCTTTCTCGGCGAAAACTCACTCGCCGGAAAACTGCTGTATCTCGCCGGAAAACCGAACCCTCCACTTATAAGCCTTACTAAACCCCCTGAGCTTATACCGAAGTCACCCACATCCTTTTCAAGCTTTCTGAAGACTCATTGCTGCAAGACACACGACGCCGGAACCTGATACTGTCGCCGAAGTTCTGCCGGAAAACAGAGGAATCCAGTCGGTATACCTCACGCTTAAATCGTCCCTTCTTTTTATTTAATCTCACTTGTAATTAACTAAAGAACGCTAAAGAAACCGATTAAAACATTGAACAGTCGGACTTCCGATTCTGGTTAAAAATCGACGAAGAAGACGAAGTCCTGTAATGTTTAAGTATAATTAAAATCAAGTTATAACTCGGGTTAGACACACAGTCCAGCGGTGGACTGTGTGCACAATAAACACTTACGTCTCGAGTTCGAATCTTGTCCCACACACGCTGCCTTAATAAAAATGTCTTTTTTTTTGTCAACTGAACCGGATTCACTTCATGTATATGTTAAGTATATTAATAACCGGAAGAATAACCAAGTTAGACACACAGTCCAGTGGTGGACTGTGTGTATGTTTAATCACAGGACACGAGTTCGAGTCCGGTCTTCTGCACCGACTCGGACAATTATTTACCTTTTAAATAAGTCAGAATGAAAGTACTTAGTTTGTATTTAAGTATAATAAAAATCGGTTTATATAACATGTTAAACACACAGTCCAGCGGTGGACTGTGTGTTAACGCAACCCACAGGTCCCGGGTTCGAGACCTGTGGAGCGCACCGGTCCGATTCAGTTAAATAGTTTTTAAAAATAAAGGATTTTCTGTTTAATCTAATTATTGTATAAATATAATTAAAAACAGATATATTTCGGGTTAGACACGTAACTCAGTTGGTAGAGCTGCGTGCACGCGTACGGGAGGTCTCGGGTTCGAGCCTCACTCAGCGCACATATACTCGCATTCGAACCGGTCAAAGTCAACGGTCAACGGTCAATGGTCAACGGTCAACGGTCAAAAAAGTCAAATTTTTATTATTATTTTTATTTATTTATTTTAATTAAAAATCAATTAAAAATACTTAAAAATAACATTTTTAAGGTTAGAAAATAGCCTTAAACTCACAAAAATACACCCAACAATCCTACTAAAATGGACTAATAAAACCGTTTACTTACCGAACCATAATGCTATTTATCTAGGTTAATTTCACTCGTGGTTAAAACCACTTCGCGTGCATTCAACATCACCAACCGAACGCACCCACTGTGAGTGAATCTTACAACTCCCCCTTTTTAATTACACGTTTTGGGGTGTGTCATGTGTCACAAAATAATTAACTTGTTTATTTAAACTTGTGCCATACCATATCGTGATCTAAACTTAGATTGTTTATATTGTTGTGACTACTTATTTCATTTTGTCAAATTATATGAAATTCATTCATTAAGCCCATCAGTCTCTCGTGGGAGACGAGTTGAACAACGCGTGCCTCAAAACCAATCCATTATTGTTCATGTGTGTATCATTGAGTTTATATTGTTTGTAGTTATGTCTTTCATATTATCATGTTTATGCAATTCATTCATTAGGCCCATCAGTTCCTCGTGAGAGACGAGTAGAGCAACGCGTGCCTCTAAACGTTCCATTATTGTTCATGTGTGCTTTATTTAATATCTAATGATTGTTGAATAAGTTTACATCTATTTTTACTCATGTGTGGTTGTGCACTCATTTCATAATCAATTAAATAAACTTGTTCAAATGTTTTCCATAGGATTCACTCGCCAACTTTTTGTTGATCCAAAAAAACCCTTTTACACATGATACAGGTGAACAGGTTGAAGCAAGGAAAACATAGGAAATGCCTTAGAAGAGAACAAAGAAGCTTAGATTGATAGTTAGAACATGTTGTAAAATTTATTGTAAATTTCCTATTAAATTGTATTTAATGAATATGAAACGTATAATAAATGTCATGAGCTTTGATGATAACCCAATCATGCCCCGGTCACCTTTTTCGCTGCGGGTCGGGGTGTGTACATTGAATGTTCATACCGATTCACCGCGTGAGATTGAAAATTTCAGAAGTTTTCCGGCGAGAGCTGAATATTCCGGCTATGTCGTCTAGGATTGATTCTGATTGTTGGTTTGAAGTTAGTAACAGTCTATCAACGGACTGAAACAGAAAGTCGAAGTATTTACCGTATCAATAAAGGTCTCGGTTTTTCGGCGACTTGCAGAGATTTTTCGGCGAGTAAAAAAAATTTTCTGATGAACTGAATGTATAACGAAAGTGAAATTGCAGGTTTTTAGAATGATTTTGAGTCGAGAGAGAAAGCAATTGTGGGCGTAAATCAGATATTGAATATCTTCGGTTATAAAACCGATCATCATCAAAATTTAAGTTAATTCAAGTTTGAATTGATTAGGATCGTCGGTGCATCGGTTATAAACCAGAATTCGCGATTACTCAAACGTTTTGGACGGTTGAATAGCCGATTACGGTTTTCAGTTTGGCGCAACCGGTTGATCTATGATTGACTATAAAACTCATTTGTTTCCTAGAGTTGACAGAAAACAACAAGTGGCGGAGTCCCGGCAGCCTCATTTTATTTTTAATTATTTTATTTTTACTTTTTATCAATTATAACTTTTATAGTTTAGTTTGTTTATTAATTATGTATCATTAAAAATCAAAATAGACGTAAATACGCAACGAAACATTTATAACTTGATATTCGATTACAAACGGAGCGGGTTTGGAAAACCCATTTTTGATAAATGTTACAGGCATAGAGTTTAAGAATAACAAAATGAAGGAATTCTGCAACGCAAAAGGGATTCCGCACGAGTTTAGTGCTCCCTATACTCCACAGCAAAACGGTGTTGCCGAACGGAAGAATCGAACTTTGATTGAAACAGCGAGAACCATGCTTGCAGATTCTAAACTTCCAATCAGCTTCTGGAGTGAAGCAGCTGCTGCGGTTTGCTACACGCTAAACAGGGTTCTCACTGTCAAACCAACAAAGAAAACATGTTTTGAGATGATAAACCGATGGAAGCCAAATTTGAAGTTCTTAGAACCATTCGGTGCTCCTTGTATCGTAATAGATCAAGATGGTAAATTCGGAGCTAAATCTCTCGAAGGTTTCTTTGTTGGATATGCGAGTCCGTTGAGAAGAGTATATGTTCCTTCATTGCGAAAAGTTATTGAAGCACAGCACGTGGATTATTTCAATTACACGGATCCTATTCAAAGGAAAGGTGACGCGTGGCTGTTTAACTATCAAGACCTATGGAAGTCATTTGACTTGCCAAAGAACCAACTGACGAAGAAGTTGCAGCGTTATATTATCTTCACCAGTCAGCGAATCAAGAGAAAATTGTTCGACCAATTGTGGTTAATCAACCCACGTTGGATCCATCTTCTTCTGGTGCAAGTTCAAACAATAATGGTGTTCTTGTTGAAAATGTTTCTAAAACATTATCACCACCCACTACTCATCCATCAAATGCCTCTACTGAACCAATGAATACAACAACGAAGCCTAGTATACCTCAGAATCAAGATTCTGATTTAGATGAAGCACCAACATTTGATGCTGATGGGGAATCATCTTCTTCAGATGAAGAAGTGGAGCAGATAACAAGTCTTCTTAATCAATCTGCAGTCCCGAACAACAGAAATGAAGCTTCATCAAGCTCTCCAAACATTGAATTGGTTGTTGATCTCAACATCACTAATCAGCAAAACTCAGTAGATGTTCCAAGTGAAGAATTGCCGCGATCATATTCCTATCATCCGTCAACAAATATTATCGGAGAACTTCAAACTGGTGTTAGAACTCGAGGGCAAATTAATAAAGCACTCAGTGGTTTCTATACACGTGTTGCTACAACCCATAACTATTGTTTCCATTTATGTTTCATCTCTCAGATTGAGCCAAAGACAGTTAATGAAGCTTTAGCAGATGAAAACTAGGTACAAGCAATGCAAGAAGAATTATTGCAGTTTGAGAAGTTGGGTGTGTGGAAGCTTGAAGATCTACCAGAAAATCAGAAAGCAATTGATACAAAATGGGTCTTTAAGTGTAAACGTGATGATAGAGGAGTTATTGTACATAACAAAGCTAGGCTTGTTGTCAAGGGATTTCACCAGCAGGAAGGTATAGACTACACGGAAGTCTATGCACCAGTAGCTCGATTGGAATCTATTAGAATATTTCTAGCTTTCGCATCATGGAAGGGATTTAAGGTCTATCAATTGGATGTCAAATCAGCTTTTCTGTATGGCAAATTACGAAGAAGGTGTACGTTGGACAACCACCAGAGTTTGTCGATCCACTTAACAAGAAGAAAGCGTAGCTACTGGATAAAGCACTTTATCGTCTACATCAAGCCTCGAGAGCTTGGTACGACACATTGTCGTAACATCTCGTAGAGAGGAACTGTGGATAGTACTCTTTTCACTAGAGAAGTTGATGGCCATCTGATTATAGTTCAAATCTACGTTGACGATATCATCTTTAGATCTACAGACGATAGTCTCTGCAAAGAGTTTGAGGGAATCATGAAAAAGAAATTCGAAATGTCCTCGATGGGCGAAATGAGTTCTTTCTTGGTTTGAAAGTAGATCAGCTTCCGGATGGTATTTTCATTCATCAGACTAAGTATGTTCACGGCATCTTGAAGAAGTTTGGAATGGAAAGCTTGAAGCCTCTATCTACGCCTCTTGCTCTCAATCATGGCATTTGCGTTGACGAGACTGGAGCCAAAGTTGACGAGACGTTATACAGATCGATGATGTATCTGACAGCATCACGTCCAGATATTATGTATCCAACCTGCCTATGCGCCAGATATCAGTTAAGCCCGAGGATTTTACACATGCAGTTCGTGAAGCGTATCTTCAGATATCTGAAAGGATGCCCAAGCACCGGCTTGTGGTACTCGAAGAACGACAATTTTGATCTCACAGGCTATGTTGATTCCGTTTTGGTGTAGATAAGTTGAACTCTAAATCAACTACAGCAGGATGCCAGTTCTTCGGAACAAGAATGGTAACCTGGCAGTGTAAGAAACAGACTACGGTCGCTCTCTCTACCTGTGAAGCTGAGTATATCTCGGCCTCCAGCTGTTGTTCACAGATTATGTGGATTCAACAACATATGAGAGACTATGGTCTGCAATTTCTAGACACTCTGCTGTGTGTTGATAACAAGGCAGCCATCGATATAACTAAAAATCCGGTTCATCACTCATGCACAAAACACATTGAAATTCGTTATCATTTCATTCGTGATTGCTACGAAAAGAAATTGGTACGAATAGGAAAAATCCACACCGACGAACAAAAGACTGATTTTTATACCAAACCATTTTCGTTATCACAGTTTAAATACTTGTTGAGAATTAACGGTATGAAAAATTTGCTGACAGGTGCGGATGCTGAGGTTGAATATGGATTGAACGACGAGTTTGCGTGATCCATATTGGTTTGTATATACTTTTCTAGTTTAGAATTTTGTTAAAAACTAAAATCCAAAAAGATGTTTTTGATTTTAGGAGGAGAAATGCTAGAGAAAATACAAAAACATTCGAAAAATTTTAAAATCCAAAAACATATAAAGATTCAAAATGTTCAAAAAACATTGAAAAAGACAAAAAGAATTCAGTGTCATAAAAGGAAATAATAGTACATCAGTGGACTATCACAGTATGCTAAAGAAATGTAAAGTTTTAAAAATTAATAAATGAGTCTTACTGCGGATGTGTCGATAGGCGTAACACGTTCAGTAAACTGTTTTCGAGATATAAAGTAAATTTTACAACTGCTTAATCTTGTGGATTAACACATCTTGGATATATGGACTTAGTACTCCGAAATTTCGTTTGAAAGATTGCCTGATTCTGAGATACGAGGTCTTTATAAATAGTTGATATCTGGGGTATTATACAAGTTCTTCTGATTTTGCGGAAGCAATGGCCTAGAACTTCTATAATATTTTTGCTTTAAACCCCCAAATTGCATGCAATATTGAAAAGTATCAAAAGATATAATCATATGCAATGCTGAAAAGATTCCTTAAGTGGAACACACCTTAAAGACGAGCCTTCATCTCTTTGTCTGTATGGTAGTACTAACCTGAGCTCTCAAGGTCTCGCACAACCCAGATACAGATATCAATTACGCTATATTCACCTGTAAGATGAAATCTAGGGAATCTGGATGCGGGAGTATATTCAAGAAGTGGGAACCATAGATAAGTCAAGTTTTATGAATTCTATCTTAACATACCTTGAAACAGTTGAGAAATGTGGTAAAGTTTAAGTGGACAAACATATCGACAATCTAGGTAAACGAGTTTAAAACTTAAAGTCATATAAAGTTCAACTGTACTGGTGATATGTCTCAATCAACTGATATGATCCTTAGACACAAATTCAAAAAAATATGTCTGTAAATATGTTTGTACATAGTTTACATTGCTTATTTCATTATATTTCAGCCTTACAGATTAAAATCAAAAAGATTTTCGGTGTGTTTTAGCATAAACTTACAAAAATACAAAAAGATTTTATTTCTACATTGTTTTCAGCAAATCAATGTTGGAGAACGGATCTTCGAAGTCTGGTAAGATGCTAGAATCGGTGGGAATCTCTTTGACAATGGGCTGGGAGCTAATCTGTTAAAATCTGAAAAGTTAAAACGATGAAAACTTCATTAATTTGAAACTTTGATTTTGAAAATATCAACAGTTTGTTCGTAACGTGTCAAACCGGGTTCATTAACTTGGACTCGGCAGACAAATTGGTTAACCAAGGTCATTAGCTTGGACTTGGTCAACTGTGTGGATTTTCATAACTGGTTCCAGCGCGTGTTATCTCAGTTGAGTTTTCCAAAACTCACAATACATGCATCACGCTTGACAAGTCTATTTGTCCGTCACTGAAAGAATATGACAGCATTTTGAAGTTTCTTGAAGATAGTCATATTCGCCGTGCAATTACTGAGCACACCGTTTCTTATCGATCTCATATTGTTCACTTCTGGATGAACGCGAGTCTAAACGCTGACGAGAAGACGATCTCTTCTACAGTACAAGTTGGTGATGAGATAAAACCGATCACAGTTACTGAAGGCGACATCCGAAGGATTTTGGAGCTTAAGGATAAAGAAGATGATCCGATTCATCTAGATGAGAAGATGGTTCGTGGATGCTTTTTCCGCATGGGTTATAAGGGGAGTGTGAATAAACCAACGCTGAAGAAAGGGGAAGTGCCAAACCCCTATAAACTTTTGATGCATACTCTAATTCACACGTTCAGCCATCGCAAAGCCGGTTTAGATGATGTTCAAGATTATTTGGCTAGCATGGCAACGGCGCTTATTTTGAAGAAGCCGTTTAATGTTTCTAAGATGGTGTTCGTTGACATGTCGAAGAATATGGAGGATTCAAGATTTTGTTTATATCCTATATTTATTCAGATGCTGATTGATGAGATGTATCCCAACATTGCTCGAGATCTAAATGACGTTCTTTATCTGGTTCACAGTGAAGAAGCTTATCAAGTTTTAGAAACAAGCTTCAGCTCCTATTGCCAAGCCAGTATTTGGAGCACCTGGAAATAAATGGAGAAAAGAAGGTAGCGACAATGAGAATGAGCTTAAAGCTGAACGAGAGTGGTTTAAAGAATTCAAACCGACGGCAAGGAGTGCATGGTTTTTGAAAGAAGAAGCTGATAAACCAAAGAAGAAGCGAGCTTCAAAGAAAGTTGAAACATTGCTTGTTGATGAGGAGGAGACTGAGAATGTTGAGGCATTGGCTGGATCTAGCGCTGCAGTCGTTAATGAAAGTCAAGAAATAGAGAAAACAACTCAAAAAGAAGTAATTTCTGCTACGTCTAAAAATGAAGAATCTGATAAAGAGCCTGAAAAGACAAAGGCTGAAATAAGAGCAGAAAAGGAAAAAAACACTTGATGCAGATTTTGATCCGAATGCAGAAATAGAATCTGATGAGGAGAGACCAAAGAAAAAGACTAAAAGAACAAAGTCTCCTGCAATTGAAATATCTAAGAAAACTATAGGGTCACCTCACATGAAAGGGAAACGAAAGGCCAAGAAGGCTCAGAAAGCGGTGAGCAAAAGATATAAAAGAAAAGTGCAAAGCACAGAAGCCACACAAGAACCTTCTGGTGCTCTGGAGAAAGGAGCAACACAACAACCTCCTCCACAAGAACCTCCTGTTATCATTCATGCTGAAGCAGAAAGGCAAGGAGTTACACAAGAACCTCCTGTGTCTGAATTTGTTGAAGTTCTGATCGCTGAATCGCCGAGTGCTCAAAAGACTTCTATTCCTGAAAGCTCTATGCCAAAGAAGTCTACACCGAAAACTGCAACACCAAAAGACTCAACACCAAAGACACCAAGGGGAAGTATGTTTGGTGATATGCCACACGGTCTTATAAGTCTTGAAGATATGGATGAATTTTTCCCTGAAACGAATGCTGAAATGTTAGAAAAGTGTGTGAAGGTTTTGGAAGATAAAGTTGCGCAGATTGAGTTAGAAAAGGCTGAGCTTGTAAAGAAGGTAAATCAAAGTGAAGTCAAAAGAGAAATTCTTGATGATAGAGTGAAGGTGCTTGAAAATGAATGAGAATATTACAAAGCGTTGATAGAAAGTCTGCAGGACGCAAATGAAAAATTACAAATAGAGATTGCAAAATTGAAGAAAATTTAAGCTCTGAATGATCGAAGATTCATCATATTACAAAAGGTGTTATCCAATAATCTGAATATTGATTTTATCGCCGAATACAATCGTCTGGATCGTCAAGAAGCCAAGGAACATGCTGAAAGAGAATTGGCTGATGGTGGTAAAGGGAAGCAGGTAGAGGGAGAAGCCCCTAAATCTACTACAGAGAAATCTTCTGATGTCCCCGAGAAATCTACAGAAGATGTTAAAAGCTTCTGAGTCTGATATACAAAAGGTTGACGAATCTGTCAAGCCTTCTGATCCTATCATTGTTACTGAAGAAAAAAGACAATGAAGAAGCCGAGAAAGAGGATAAGAATGAGGATGAAGAATAGGAATGATATAAAGATTGGAATGTAGAGGATGACGATGACGATTTTGATCAGGGTGATGATGATTTTGATCAGGATGGTACTGGCTTAAAGATCAATGAAGCTAAGTTTCTGATGAATTTGATTTTTCTGATCCGATGGACGATGAATCTAATCGAATGGAAGATAAAAGCCAGGGGGAGTCAGGGCAAAAAGGGCCTTCAGATGATACTGATATGTTAGATGTTGATCGTTTTGTGAAGCCTATTACTGCAATACCTACAAAGCCTTTGATATTGATGTTGGAACACAATGTTGAAGAAGGTGAGTTTGTACATAATTATTCGAAAGAAGATCTGGCGAAGCTAGCTGAAGTTGAAAACTTGGAGTTTGATTTTGAAGAGATAATGAATGTCAATACATTTGAGCCAAAAGAGTATCAGTACGAAAGAAGGTTTGAGGCCGATGAGTATAATTGTGTGATTGTTGAGGACTGGTCCTCGGATGATGAAACAGAACAGAAAGATAAGTATGTTCGTCAGGATTCAGAAAGTTTTCCTACATTTGAAGAAATGTATAAACAGCTGAATGAAGATATGTTAAAAGATAGAATTGCTGAAGAGCTACGTGAAGGAAAAATTCCTAGGCCAATGACCAAAGAGGAGATAGCTGAAGCGAGAAAGACCTGGTTCAAGGAGATGCCTCGTGAACGTAAGTTTCGACGTCCACTAGCATTCTTCACCAGAGCTAGTGCAAACAGTGAATGTTACTTATCAGATGAAGATAGTTGATCAATTGTTATGGAAAATGATAAAATATGAAGCTGGAAAAGGTTGGAATCACTAGAAGCCGTTTATTCCGAGACGAAGAATAAAGATTAACAAGGTTACAGGAGAAAGGGACATAACGTTCATTATGAAACATCCTAGAGCCATGAGGAATATGCCGCTTATGCCGATCGAACAGAACTTTTATCCGTTATTCAAGTGGTGGCAGATTGATCCAGCTACTTGTGAAGCAGTGATTGTATTAAAGTTTGAAGATCACTTAGATATTGCTAAGGAACGAGTTGAAGTAATGGGTTATCAAGGTATGAGAGGATTATGGAGGACGATAAGGATTTTAGATCCTATGTGGTTGGTAAACTGCTCGAGAGAAGATACAAAATGCCTTTTCTATAGCAAGATTGTTTTTTAAGAAAGAGAAAAGGTACAAGCGATGCAGTATCAGAAAGTTGTCAACGTTTGCTATGCACATGAAGTGAATTCAGGGAAGATGTGACAAACGAAGTGGAGGGATCTGGAAAGAGTTGAATTTCTTAAAGAAGAAATCAGAAGTGAGGCGATTAAAGAAAAGATGGAAAAAGCGGTAAGAGAAAGTTCGCTCAGAATGGCTAACTTTAAAAGACCACCGCCAACTGATCAAACGCCGGATCCAAAACAAGAGAGACGAAAGAAGCCGTACAAGAACTTCTTTGGTTGGGTACGTTAATGTATATATGAAGACAGAGTTTTGAAGACTGATAAAAGACGAAGACGATATCCAAGGGGGAGTCTGTTGGTGTATAATGTCTATGTCTTAGTCTTATATCGAGCCTGTATTCTATAGAGCTGGATAGGCTAGGTTAAGAAGTATTTATGAAAAGTCTTAGCCAAGTTCGCCCATATGATAACATGTTTGAGCATGTTCGGCCGAACTTGCATAGGCAAGTTCGGGCGAACTTACACATGTTGGGTCAAACTTGTAATCCTATAAATACCTAGCTTGTATGTCTCATTTGTAACTTTGGCATTGTAGAGGCGAAGCTCTGTTAGTCTGTAATCTGAACGTTTAATCAATGAAACTGACGATTAAGTGATTAATTCTTGTCAATTGGTAACACGACGTAATATTTCCGCTATTATGGACGTTAGATTCAAATTTAGGTTCCTATGCATCGAGGATCGGTCCTACATTTTGGATTTTAAAAAGTAAGTAAAGTATTTATAGAACTTTTAACAAGTAAATAAACTATGTACAAACATATTTACAGACATATTTTTGTGAATTCGTGTCTAAGGATCATATCAGTTTTATTGAGACATATCACCAGTACCGTTGACCTTTAAATGGCTTTCAGTTTTAAACTCGTTCACCTAGATTGTCGATATGTTTGTCCACTTAAACTTCACCACGTTTCTCAATTGTTCCAAGATATGTTAGGTAAGAATTATGAAACTTGACTTAACTATGGTTCCCACCTCTTGAATATGCTCCCAAATCCAGATTCCCTAGATTTCATCTTACAGGTGAGTATAACGTAATTGATATAGTATCTGGGTTAATGCGAGACCTTGAGAGCTCAGGTTAGTACTATCGTACCGACAAAGAGATGAAGGCTCGACTTTCAGATGTGTTCCACTTAAGGAATCTTTTCAGCATTGCAAATGATTAGATCTTTCGATTTTTCAAGTTTGCATGCTATTTGGGGTTTTTAGCAAAAGCATTATAGAAGTTCTAGGCTATTGCTTCCGCAAAATCAAAAGAACTTGTATTATACCCCAAATATCAACTATCTATAAAGACCTCGTATCTCAGAATCAGGCAACCCTTCAATCGAAATTTCGGAGTACTAAGTCCATATATCCAAGATGTGTTAATCCACAAGATTAAGCAGTTGTAAAATTTAATTTTTATCCCGGAAATAATTTTCTGAACGTGTAAAGCCTATCGACGTATCCACAGTAAGACTTGTTTATCACTTTTAAACTTTACAAATCTTTAGCATACTGTGATAGTCCACTAATGTACTATCATTTCCTTTTTGACAACAAATTCTTTTTATCTTTTTAATGTTTTTGTACTTTTTGAATTTGTCAATGTTTTTGAATTTTCAACTTTTTCATATGTTTTTGATTTTTCAAGAATTTTTAAAATTTTCTTACTCCCCCTAAAATCAGAAACATATTTTTGGATTTTAGATTTAAAGAAATTCTTCTAAAAATGTAACAAACCAATGCGGATCCCGTGACCTCGTCGTCCGATCCTTTTTCTCAATCCTGTATCTGCAATTGTTTAACAAACAATCATTAGACTCATTTACCACTTATAAAAGCAGTTTGAACATGTAAGAACTTTGAAATCAGTTTTTCTGTTCAACGGTGTGGATTTTCATAATTTTGACTTTTTCAAAATCTTTCCTTTTAATAACCACTTGTAGTTTTGACTTTTAGTTTCAAACACTTTTCTCCTTAACTACTCCCCCTCAAAATGACAAAGATATGACATTTCTGAATAACTTAAAACGAACTGGAGCTTCCATAATCCTGAATCAACTTTGATAAAGTGGATCTTGAAACTCCTGCACACGAAAGTAACTACTTGAATAGAGAAACCCAAGCCTTTTTGGTCTTGGGCTCACATCATAAAGCTCTTCGTATTCACTTTCGAAACCATCGTCATAATCAAAATTTTCATCAAACATTTCGTCCAATGATATTTTTGAAACTTTTTCGACTTTTTCTTTTTCTGTCTGTTTTAGAAAATCATTTTTCAACTTTGAAAGATCATTTTTAATAACTGCTTCATTTGATTTGACATTGTTAGTTTTAGCAGTAACAGATTTTTCTTTCTCAGAAGATTTCTTTTTTGCAATCCAGGACTTTGACATGAATCTTTCTTTCTTGATATAAAACCGTGAATCATCGGTTTTGTTTGACTTTGAAGTTTCACCTTTTTCAAAAACTGAGTTTTCAAACTTTGATTCATTTTTGGGTTTTATTTCAGGCACAAATTCATTTTTGGTTTTACAATCTCTGGTTGTTTTTGTTTTTCATCTTTTGAAACATTTTTCCTTCGCGAAAACATAGGCTTTAGATTCAGACACTTTCGAGCAATATGACCAATTGTATTGCATTTAAAGCATGTCCGTGAATCAGGAGCATTTCCACTAATGGGTTTCACATCACTTGTGGACTTGATCTTAGCCTTGTCCCGAAGTTCTTTCTCTTTCTTGAATTCATCATTAGATTGCTTACCAATCTTACCTACTTCTTGAACTGTATTCGTTCCGTACACAAATTTCATGTATTTACCTTTGTATTCCTGGAACGTTGTCTTCGTTTTCTTCGTCGATTCACCTTCTTCTTCTTCCAAACCCAATCCTGCTCTCCTGTTCTCAGGAAAATCACCACCAAACTTTCGATAATTGTTAGTATTCCTTTTGGGTTTAGAATAAAATTTCTTTTGATTTTTATTGAGATTTTCTGACGAAACTTCTACAAGTTTAAAAATTTTATCAAGTTAATCTTCTTTCACGTTCTTAATTGGGAAGCTATCATCGAAATATAATCTATCAGAATCCTTAACTTTGTACATGACAACGTTAGGATCATCACTTAGATCATTTTCAGATGCTATATCGTTATTTTCGGACTGTGAATCAGAACTGTTATCATCAGAATCATTTCCCAAAACATTCTTTACCACATTTTCTACCACTGCTTTAATGTCATCGTTTGATTTCGTAAAGTCTACTTCAATGTTCTCAGGCAATTGATTTTTCAATTCAGATAAAAGTAGTATATCAAATGCCTTTTGAACTTCATCATCCTTTTTGCAAGAATGATTTTCAAGGAATGGTGAAGGAACACTTCCGTATTCTTTATGCTTTGGTTTACCGTCATTTTCCTCCGATTTGATCGTAGGAAGAATGTGATCAATGACTAAGCATTTGTGGTGTAGCTTTTCAAAAGCTGTCTTAACATTCTGTTTCAATTTTTATGTCATGAAGCACACGTTTTTGTTTCAGCAATAGTGTTAGTATACATGTTAATTGCTTTTTGTTTTTCAATCACTGTTGCTTTTAATATTTTTTCATTAGCAGCAATTTCAAGATTAGCTTTTTCAACATTTTTATATTTGCCTTGTATCTTGTAATAAGCTTCTTTCATGTTTCTGTAATCATAACGAAAAATTTCATTATGTTCAGTTAATTCTCTTATGATTTCGACCTTTGCAATACAAGGTTCACAAGGATTTGCGCACTTTGTGCAAGGTTTTTCAACCTCCACAACTTTCACAAGTTCCTTTTAAGACATTATTACCTCAGCTTTTACCTTTTCGGTCTCTGCTTTCAAGGCTTCTTGTTTCTGCATCTTGGCATAAGCTATTTCTTCCTCCACAGTTCTCCGCATGTATGCTTCCAATATTGCATTTTCCAAAGCAGCATCAACATACGAAGTTTCAGCTTCATTCACAACTTATGCCATCATAGCAACTCTAGTTTTCTTTCCGATGTAACTGTTCCAGTCAAAACCATCTTCTTCATGATTTGCAACAAGAGCTTGTTCGGATTTCTTTGCAGATTTGTCTTCTACTTCAATTTACGTTTTCTTTGGATATGGCTTGTATTGAAGAGCTTTCTTGTAGTACTCATTGTTGCTTCCGAAAGGATTTTGGTTTCCACTTGCTTACTGATTACTGCATTCGCATCTGAAGTGTCCTTTTTGTCGACACCTGAAGCATGTGACTTTTGACTTGTCAAATCCAAGCTTGTTGCTTGAATTACCAATATCTCTCCCGGTGAGTGCTACAAACTTTGTAACTCTTCTGATGATGGATGCAAGGCTCCATTTGATATCCATCAGCTCAAGTTCTTCTTCATCTACCTGATCGTAATCTTGGGCAGTCATTTCTCGATTACCGATCTTTCCAGCAACAAGAGCTTCATAAGATTCGAGAACGGTAGCGAGAAGAGCTATGTGCTATTTAGCCACTTTTTCTGGAAGTACATTCTTCAGATCGACTGCTATGTTGCATTGGAAGACATTTGAGTCAGAACTTGCTTGGCCGGTCTGACTTTGGAATGAAGAGCTTGAGCTAGCACTAGAATAACTAACATATGGAGAACTTTGATTCGGAGAAGAATTTGCATTTGCATTAAAAGCCGTTTGAATTTTCGGGCTTTATATCGGAGTATCTTGAATACCTCCTTTGTAATAGACACCGACATCTTGAACAACATTGGCATTCTTTGATTTAGCCATTTTCATCAACTCCATTTCATGACCTTCTAATTTGTCGATGAAAGATGACAACTTGAAATGTCTCCAAGATGGACTATTTTTCAGAATCGTTAAGTATGTCGTCCATTCTCCTTCTGGAAGTGCATCGGCCAACTTCTCAATTTGCTCTTCGGTAGATCTTTTGATGTCATGTCTTCGCATCTGGACCATGAGGTGACAATATCTATTGATCATTTGTTTGATAGTTTCACCTTTAATCATCGTAAAGATCTCGAATTCTTTCTTGATTAAGGCCTTCTTGCTCTTGATCATTTCATCACTTCCTTTGAATTTGTCACAGAGAGAGTGCCATAATTCTTGAGAAGCATCAAACTCTGGCAATAATATCAAAATATCTTCCTTTACTGATTGTTGAATCAAGCTAATCATCTTCTTCTCAGCGACATACTGTGCTTTGTCGCCTGGTGAAAACTTGTTCAACGGAAGATCTTGATCACGCTCATCTTTTGGCCATTTGTAGCCATCCTCAACTGCAAGCCAACTGTCGAATTGATTCACTTGTATCCAATTCACAAACTTTTATTTCCATCCCGAATTCGTCTATACTCATTAGCTTCGGTGGCTTTTGAGTAGTACCCATTTCGTTGTCGATATTCATCTGATTTGCCGCAAGGATATTAGCATTTGACGAGGAAGCCATTTGAGAAACGAACACATTGTGAAAATCTTCCATCTTGACAACCTGACGACTTATCTGAAAATATGATAAAAAAATACTTGGAAATTGATTAGCAACAGACAAATTTAGCACGATCGGTACGTTAAAAACATTTAAAATTTTTCCAAAAACAATTTTTACCCGATTATATCTTTAAAATCGTCTTTTCGATACGATTCTAACGATATATAATGTTCGTGACGTTTTTCGGGATTTTCAAGTTCGATTGAAATGGTTTTGCAAATCATGGTTTTTTGAACTTTTTGAAATCAAATCGGTTGAAATTGATGTCCAAACTCTCAAGGGTTTACCACAAGTGTATTTTACATGACATATTCAAAAATCACCACCATGAAATCATCAAGTATGTGAAAATGTTAAGAAAAATGATAGAATGGAGTAGAATAAGAGAGATTCTTGTCTTGATTCAAGAAAATTTAGGTATCCAGGCTCTGATACCACTTGTAAGAACGTCCACGAACAGCACGGGAACCTAAATTTGATATCTAATGTCTAATTAGGCGGAAACTAATGACATGTTAATCAAATAACCAGAATTACTCATTTAAACGTTGTTTTCATTGATCTAAGGTCATATACATTCGAGAACCAGATCCGACAGAGCTTCGCCGTCTCTGTGCCAAAATCTCTAACTCTTTCAAATGAAAACCCAAGGCACCTATTTATACGAACACAAGTTCGGCCATAAAAGACACAAGTTCACCCGAACTTGCATAAGCAAGTTCGGCCGAACATGCATTACATGTTAATATCATGGGCGAACTTGCCCAAACAAGTTTGCTAATGAGTGTAAGTTCGCCCGAACTTGACCTATTCAAGTTCGGCCGTCCTTGTCCTTCCAATCACCATACCAGCGAACTTGTCCTATTACATACATAAATACGCCTCGCTTCTATCAAATTAAGCCCTATTCGCTCAGACTCAATACATAATGACGTTAATGACGAAGGCAACAGACATATGCACCAACAGTAAAGCTTGAAGTGAAATTCGGAAGCTATTCGGTTGGATACAAGATGCATGAGTGAAATATGCGGGAATGAGTGAAGTCTAGGGACCATTCGGGTCTTAATCGGAAAGTGGTTGTGCACTTTATTACGAGTGGAATTGAAGATTTAAAGTGTAAGGGCCTTGTAGTCATTTGTTGAAAGATGGATCAAAGAAGAAATGGAGCCCAAGCCCCACGACTGTCGTCGACGGTTACCTTATCATCAGTGACGGTGATCCAGGTTAAGCCAAAAATCAGCCAGACTAGGGAACCGTCGGTGACGGTCCCCTAACCGTCACTGACAGCTGTGTCTTTTAAAAGAAACATCAACATCGCACCGTCACTGATGGTCCAGTTGACGGAAAAGCGCGAAGTTTGGGTGTTGGGAGTATATTAGGGTTTCTAGTTGCCTCTAAACATATCCAACACTTCCTAGGACGAATTTCACCATCCAAGAGCACCAAAGATCAAGGGTTTTCACCATCTTATCATCATTCATCACCCGAGCATCAAAGATCAAGATCATGACTTCATCTTTCTGAGCTTTGGTTGATTTCTTGAGCGAGATGAGCGGCTAAACTTCTAGTGGTTTCCTCCGATTGGAGGGTTTTTGTATGTTTATTCAATTTTATGTGTTCTTAACTTTATTGAACCCGGCAATCTAAGCATTCGATGCTTTTTTAGGGTAACTTGATTCATTGACTGTAAACGGTTGGTTTTTACTTAATTCTAATTCTTAAGCATTCAGTTCCCGAGAGTTCTAGTAATTGGGATTTATTTGACGTGGGATTAGGGTTGGTAATTGTAACTAATAGTTGTTTGATAACCTCTCGTTGAGTAATCAATCAGAGTACTTAGTATGCAATTATCACAATTGATGAATTATGTTTTGTTTACATTCATGTCTATGTGAGTGTTAAGTTGAACACATAAATGAATTTAATTGCAAAACCTGAATACCGGAGGAACCATTCTTCTTTCTATTGATCAAAACTTTGTTTTTAAGTATTTTGCTAGATAATCACAATCAGTCAGACAAACTGTGTTTCTAATTTAGTAGTTATTAAATCATACTTGGCATTATTACACTTTACACAATCCTCCTCTGGTTTGATATCCGACTTACCGTTTCTAAAGAGTTAGTTCATTTTTGCATGACACTGACGACAGTCATCAAAATGGCGTCGTTGCCGGGGAGGCGCGCGCAAAGTGTTTAATTGTTGAGCTTAGTTAGATTTAAACAAAAATTCAAAAATATTTCTTTTATTTGTATTTCGTTCAGAATTACGCGAGGTTTCTTTTGTTTGTGTGTGCAGGTGATCATAATCGCGTATGCATCATACTCGGAACTCCGGGAACTCATCACCGCTAGTCTTTGATCCGGAAATCGAAAGAACAGTGAGACAAACTCGAGTGGTACACCGGGAGAATAGAGTTTTACGATCGCCAACAACCACTTCTAAAACAATGGAAAACTCAAGCAGTTTCGAAACACAACCAATCACTCCTTCCCGTCAACCCCAATTCTCACCAACACCAATACAGCCAGCTCCAAATACCACATTACCACCAGAACCATAACCAGCAACCACAAAACCTACTGATACCCAACCGTCAGTGAACCCACCATTCCCGAACTTAAGTGATCTTCCACCCCATTCCAGTCGATATCAAGAACAAACATCCGACTTCCAACACTCCTCACCATACGTTCGAGTTGTGACTGGTGCCACTACGGCCCCATCAGATCAAACCGGACCATCTACCTCCACTATAAACCGAACTCAACCAGTTCAGTATACCTACTTTCAACCTTCACAAGGGCAGCAACATTATTCACAGGGCCTACAACCCTAAATCAGCAAGAAGGTAGGTATAAGCATGAGGATGAATATGACATATACGAGGAGTTTGGAGGAAATCAGTAGAATAGACAGATGTCGGGATTAGGAATTCAAGTGGGGAACGACACAGGGGCTCGATCGGATGGTAGGGGGATTTATGAACCAATGGATATCCAGATTAGGAATCAGCAGTCATTTCAGACAGCACCTCTAGTGAATCAGCAAATACCACAATACCAACAATTTCCACAGCAGCAACCAGTTCCACAACCAAAGCCAGTAAATCAGCAGCCTTATAAACTGGATATCCCATTACCACCTCCGATACCGCAAGTGCCAGGTCAGGAAAGACCTCTTCCTCGGAACTTAGCTCACCAAGTTATCCTACCAGATGGAATACCTATGGGATATAATTATGGACATTAAGAGGGATAGAGAGCCACTTCAAGCCAGCAATAGCAAACAATCCTTCACCCGTAGTGGTTCCACAGTTAAGAGGAGGAAGATCGTTCGAGGTGCGTGAGCAATCGATTGCCAATTTACCTAAGTATCACGGCCATGCACATGAGGAGCCGTACTTTCACTTAGCAGCTTAAGATGCGCGGTGCAACACGATCGCAAGCCAAGGTTTTACAGCAGATGACGTGAAATTAGTACTTTTCCAATTCACGCTTGAAGACAAGGCACATAAATGGTTTCACTCTCTCCCTACAGCATCATTTTTTTCATGGCGTGAAATGCAACAATCATTTTTGGATGAGTTCTATACTGCCTTGCATACAAACTATGCAAGGAATGACATTAGTGGTTTTCGTTAGCAACAAGGCAAGCTCTTCCATGAGTCGCTAAACCGTTTCAAGATGATGCTCAAGAATTTCCCACATCATGGAATTCAACTGTGGGAGCTTCTTAATGCATTTCATGAAGGCTTAACAGAAGAGGATGCGAGAGATATTAGTTCCGCATCTAACGGAACTTTTAGGACTAACGATAAATTGTTTGATTGGGAAATTCTTCAATGGACTGCTAGAAACTCAAAGCGGAAAGCACAATCTTCAAGAAGCACACGACATTCCGTGGTGAGAACGGTCGAAGACACACCTGATATAGGTAGTGGGCAATATCCTTCGTGTGGGCATTGTGGAGAGTTTGGGCATATAGCTGATCAGTGCACACTAGTTCTAGGTGGAAGTGATGATGTCCACTTTGTTCAAGGTGGAGGTGGAGGTAGAAATTTCACCTTGCAATCGAACGCATATCATCCGGGCCTTCGAAACCATCCAAACTTTAGCTATGGGAACACAAATAATCAGCTTAACCTGGGATTTCAAGGAAATAATCAATCGGGTGGTCAAAGAAATTTCAATCAGAAACGTTTCCAAAACAATTCTCAAGGGAATTATAACAATGCTCAAACAAGGTCGGGTGATAGCTCAGATGGCTCAGGAGGTAACAATGTGATGGTGATGTTAAAGACGATTCAGTAGGATATGCACAAAATCACTCAAACTAATGAGATTAGAAGGCCATCCAGACATTGACTACACAGATGGGCCAACTAGCGACCGAGATAAGAGATTTGAAGCAGAATAGTGGAAAACTTCCTTGTTAGGATCTGAGTTTAATTACTTATAGTTTTTGTTTCAATAAAATGGAAAATGATTGAGTGAAAAGAGATTTGCAGCGGAAATAAGATGGAAAAAACTTTTACTACAAGCAATGGCCGTCTGTTTTCATCATCATGCTTTTAAGTTATTGAACTTGCATGTGATTCACAAACTCCCCCTCAGCCTTTGCAATTACAGTTTGATAAGAAAATGCAGAGAAGATGATATGCGAAAGTTGATCTTTTAATAGACAAAGTTTAACTGTTACATAAGGCACCTATTTATACTAACTATCTAACCTCTGAGCATCTTTGATGACGTCAGGGTTGATAGTGACAGGAAACCAATTGTAACTAACTCTAAATACTGTTAAACTAAACTATCAGTGCTTGGCTCTGTTACATTAATTAACTAAGCTAATGACTAAACTCTGATCACTATCCCCTGACCCTTGTAACTCTGGCAGACCTTGAAGCTTTGTGAAGGTAGATGATAGGATGAGTAGTCTTTAGGGAAAGCAGTGTATGTACATTAGAGGTTGTAACCTCTGATAGTTAAAACCAAAGCTCGGATAGTGTTAATTGGCTTTATATAATCTCTTCCTTTCATAGGGTTCAATCCCAACAATCTCCCCTAGAACAGATGATGCCAAAAACACTTTATTCTTGGTTTTTATTCCTTAGAAGGAATTCTCTTATCTGGCCTTTGAATTGAAGTTCAAAATTGAGAGATTCCATGTCATCAGCCTCCTTCTCCAGCTCTAAACATAGTAGTTCTTGGAAGTCTTCTACTGTAAGCTCATAATCAGCTTCCATGGATAGTTTAGTGGCTGCACCATCAGAATTGAGCAATGTCAATTCATGGGTGTCTTTGTTGACCTTCCACTTTAGAATCTTTGGGTTTGATGGCTTTCTTGAAGGAGCTTTTATTGCTGAGGTTTGTGAACGAGCTAACATTGATAAGTCTTTGGCCAGCTTGGCACTTATATCATCTGTGTGATAATCGATCATGTTCTGAATCCCTTCCTTGATGAATGTATCCTCAAACTCTTTGTCAGTCTTTTCATTCATCTCCCCTTGCTTTTTCCTGTGTTGCAGGGCAAGTTTGGAGTGGGCAGATGTTGAGCTGGACCTTTTGGAGAGTTGAGCTCTGAGGATAGCATCTTCTATTGAGTAATCAGGCTTGGGAGGCATGGATGGATCCTTTTTCCTTCTCTCTTCCAAGATTTTGTAGGTGTCTAACACCCTCACCTCACCCCATCTCATAACCTGGTTTTTGGAACCATAGTTATTTTGAATCAGTTCTTGCTTCATTCTTTTTATCTTCAAGTCTCTCTCTGACACATCTTTCTTGTACAAATCCCAGTTGGGAGGAGTTGGCTTTTTAAAACCTTCTTTCAACATTTCTTGCATTCTGTTGATCTCTTCCCTTAGTTGATCTATGCTCCAATCCCTGAATTGTGGCCTTGTTGCCTTGTACATCTTCTTTTCCATGATATACTCAATGAGCTCACTTTTCAGCAACTTATCTTCCCCTACAGACAACTGGTTGCTTAGATCCTTGACAAAGTTTTGCAAGATGGTGACTTTACTTAGTTGGAAGGACATGATAATTTGTATTTCCCTATCATCTTTACCAGCTGATTCTCTCTTGGCAATATCCTCTGCTTGCTTCTTTTTCAGTTCTAGGTAAGCATCAACATTTGCTGGTCTTGGATAGCCGTCAAGGGATAAAATTATTCTTTTGTCAAGGTCATCCTCTGAGAAGAAACTTAGGATCTTATCTCTGATTGCTGGTAAATCAAGGGGATACAATTTTGATGCAGGAGTGACTTGAAGAGATGAACTTGTTGTAAACACTGATGTGGGGATCACTGGTATTGTTGACAGTGGAAGAGGTGCAGAGATCTCATCATCATTTATCACTTTTGTGATTTTCCTCCTTTTGAACCTTAAGGTGGGTGATGGTGATTGTGGGATTTTTTGTGGTGTGGATAATGGTTGAGTTGAAGTGGAAATGTGATCATGGCAGTGGATAGGGATGCATCTGTTGCAACCTCTGCTGTATCAACAGATGTTGACACAACAGCTGCGGTAACATCTGCTTGTGTGGATTTGGGTTGTGGTTTTGATGATGTGCTTGATTTTTGAGAAACAGAGGTTTTAATGGATGGATTGGTCAGGCTTGATTTTAGGAGGTGTGGTTGTTGGTTGCCTGGATTTTATAGCAGGAGCTCTTTTTGAAGAAGTACCAACCTCTCCTTTTTCTTTTTGCTGAGCAATCTTTTGCTCAACCAGCACTCTGCTATCCTCAATCACATCCTTCTTGTGACTAGCCCTTGCCTTGGCCACTAATTCATCAGTTAGATCTATTTTCTTTGATCCATCAGGCTTGGGAATATTCACAGCTGGCCTGCTCTTATCTTCATCAATTTTTAACTTCTTAGGACCCAAAGGTTTCTCCCCCTTTTTGGCTTCATCTGTTGTAACAAATATATCCGTTGGAGGTGCATGGCCAGTGGTTGTGAGAAGATGAGCTTTGATGGCCTTAATGTCTGCTGTTGTGTCTTGAAATCTGGCTTCAACCATGTTTCTAACATCATTCATCTGGTGTTCGTGTTGAAGATCCAAATGATGTTGTTGTTGTTGTTGAAATAGAGGGTTGAGTGCTTCTTTAAGATCAGCAGTGGATAGAACAGATGGTTGACTTTTTGTAGCTATCATCTGCTTTAGTAAATCTTTGATTTCTTCAACAGAACTTTCTATTTTTGTCACTCTCTCTGTCAAATCCTGATATTTTAGCTCATCACCTAAATGAATAGGATCATCTGAAACCCTACCAGAAGTAGTAGTTATATATATGTCATCATGAGCAGTGGTTTTAGGACCAGCTTCAAACATAGATGCCCCTTTGTCTTGGTACTGGGGACTTCCCATAACAGAGGCAACAGTTGTTGCCTCAACAGTGGTTGCCTTCAACCAAGTCTTATTAATGAAACCATTGTCGAATTGAGAACTGGGAAGTTCAGTAATTGTAGTGGCTGCTTATGTTGAACTATCACCAAGGGTTACATGTAACCCAAGGGATGTAGCCTCTTCAGGTGCTGATGGGCTAGCAAATGACAAGAACTCAAACCCAGCTTCTTGATGGAGTATATTCTCAGTGATAGGTTGTTGAGAAGTGCTGGTTTGTGTCTGGTCAAAGTCAATTGCATTCAGCAATGGTAAAATGGTAGGTGGAAGAGAAGGAATTGGTGAAGGTGGTTGGGTAGAAAGCGACACTGCCTTGGGAAAGGGGCTGTGGAAGATAGAACCAAGTGGATCTAGAGCTTCATAAAGTGGTGTCCCTGTGTTTACAACCTTTTCCTTTTGTGAGGAAGAAGGAGGAGTTTCAAAGCCGGATGGAGATCTATGAACCATCTGCTGTGAAGAAGTAGCAGCAGTGGTTAGTGACTTTGGTGCTGTCATTGGGTTAACCTCTGGGATCTCATCTTCCAGAGGACCCTTTGAAAGTTTGGTGGGCTTTTTGGACCGTTTTCTGGTTTTCTTTTTGGAGATTAATGGTGTGGGCTTCAGGGCAGCGGTTGTGGTGCCCTGATCACCAAGAGCAGTGGGCTCAGTAGCAAGAGACTGAGTTTGAACATTTTGCTCAGGTAAAACTTGCTCAGTCTCTTCTACTTGTGTTTTCACAACCTTTTCTTGGTTTGTTATTCTTGTAAAAGTTTCATGATTGAGGCAGCCGGGGTTAACCACATCGCCTATTTTACTTTTAGGACCTTTAATTTGATCCTGTAAGTAAACACTCAAGAAACGTGGATGCATCAAAAATGCTTTTCTTTTTTCAATATTTTTAAAGTTATTTACAAGATCATTGAACAATACCTGGGAGTAGTTAAAATCTGAGTTAGTTAAAATTGCATACCCCAGATATTGCATGTTCAATGGGATTTCATTGAAAGAAGTTGTTTTTGCTGAGAGACAAGTCAAAATAGTGTGGAAAAAGAATTTCATCTTAGCAGGAAAGTTAGGTTTAAAGATGGTCATACCTTGCATTTTTCCTTCTTAACCTCTTTCAAAAAACTCTGCTTGGATCTCATTAATGGGAAATGACACAGGGTGTTGTATGTCATTTAACTTGAAGACTTGTGAGATCGATTGGGGGCTAATTTGCATTAACACTCCCCTACTCTTGAAATTATTGTGTAGGGAACACCATCAGCAGATGAGTGAACCTTTGCATTCTTCCAAAAGTCACGAAGAACATCAATGTATATTGGAGCTTTGACTGTAAGCATGTGCTTGAACTTTGAATTTTGCAAGATTTGTATTATTGGATGGTAGCGAGTATTGGAGGTGGTTTCTTCAAGTATGGTGATGTAATTGTGTGGGGTTTTGATTATTAGAGGAAAGGTGAAGGTTCTTGTTGTTGTTGCGATTTTGCCTTTGATTTTGAAGTTTTTGATTTGGGAGCCATGGTGTTTGAGAGAAAACTGCTTTGAGATTTTTGGAATCAACACAGTTTTAGGGTACAACACTGATGAGAGACAAAACAGGGTTTTTATAGGATTTTGAAAAAGTGAACATGACGTGGCATCTGTTGCAAGATCTGATGGCTAACATCTGGCCACGTGTATCCTCTGATGAAAAAGTAACCGTTGAGATGGCAACCCACTGTTTTAGGACAGTGGATGGAGCAATACTGATTTTAACACTATCAGATGATAGCTATCAGTGGTTTGAGACAGTGGTAAATATGAAAATCAGAGGATACACTTTAACAGTGGATAAGATTTTGAAGCCTATCAGAGGTTTTGAGCAAACAGATGTTATGAACAGACTTTTAAAGATTTATTGAAAAATTTCAATTTTAACTATTTTTAAGGAATTTTTAATTTACTAAAACGTTTTGATGTTATGTATGCATGGATTTACAAGAAAGTTTGCTTTTAATCCATGTTTAGCATTCCAATTCTTGAGATCAATTTTTTAAAGGTAGATGTATCCAATGCCTTGGTTAAAACATCTGCCCATTGATCTGAAGTATGGACATGATGTAAAGAAATCAAACCTTTTTCATAGCAATCTCTTACAAAATGATGTCTGATGTCAATGTGCTTTGTTGTGGAATGAGAAACTGGATTTTTAATGATGTTTTCAGCAGCTTGATTGTCCAATTTGAGTGGAGTCTTTAGTGCAGTTACACCAAAATCCAGCAGCTGGTTTTGAAGCCACAAGAGTTGAGCAGTGCAGCTAGCAGCAGCAATATACTCTGCCTCAGCAGTGGATGTTGAAACTGCAACCTGCTTTTTGCTTTGCCAAGACACTAGGCAATCACCTAGGAATTGACATCCTCCTGATGTGGACTTCCTTGTAGTTTTGCATCTAGCAAAGTCACTATCTGAAAAACCTGAAAGCTCAATATTCCCATTAGTTGGATACCAGATACCAAGTGTGGGAGCACCTTTTATGTATGAATATCCTTTTTACAGCAATAAGGTCAGACTTTCTAGGTAATGTCTGTGATCTGGCACAAACACATGTTGCAAACATGATGTCTAGCCTTGATGCAGTTAGGTACAATAAAGACCCAATCATGCTTCTATAAAGAGTTTGATCAACAAGGTCATCTTTACCATCAATGGTGACTAGCTTAGATGTTGCCATGGGTGTGCTACATGGTTTACAATCATCCATATCAAACTTTTTAAGCAGTTCTTTCACATACTTGTTTTGATGGATAAATGTACCATTGTGCAATTGCTTAACTTGGAGACCAAGAAAACATTGGAGCTCACCCATTGCACTCATCTCAAACTCTGCTGCCATGAGTTTTTGAAACTCTTCACACATAGCAGTGCTTGTGGATCCAAAAATGATGTCATCCACATAAATTTGGACAAGCATCAAATCTTTTCCTTTCCATTTTAAAAATAGGGTTTTGTCAATCCTACCTCTGGTGAAACCAATGGATAAGAGAAAAGTGGAAAGAGTTTCATACCAGGCTCTTGGTGCTTGTTTTAGACCATACAGTGCTTTTTTAACCTGTACACATGATCAGGATAGAAATGATCTTCAAATCCAGGAGGTTGACAGACATACACTTCTTCCTTGATCTTTCCATACAAGAATGCACTTTTGATGTCCATTTGATACACCTTTATGTTGTGGTTAGCAGGAAAAGCTAAGAACAGGCGAATAGCTTCCAACCTTGCTACAGGAGCAAAAGCCTCATCATAGTCTATACCTTCTTCCTGTCTGTAGCCTTGAACCACGAGCCTTACTTTGTTTTTTACAACAATACCCCTTTCATCAGTTTTGTTTTTGAAGACCCACTTTGTGCCAATTGGACTTACACCTTTTGGTAGTGGCACAAGCTCCCAAACTTGTTGTCTTTTGAACTGAAGGAGTTCTTCTTGCATAGCTTCTACCCAGCTGTTGTCTTTCAGTGCCTCTTGGTACTTGACTGGCTGTGTGAGTGATAGAAAGCCAGCAAAAACACAAATATTTTGGGATTGGCTCCGTGTGAGCACCCCAGATTCGATGTTGCCAATAACTTGATCTGCTGGATGGCTTTTGAGATAAATCAAATCACCTTGGTATGGAACAATAGCATTTTGAGGTGACGGCTGCAAATGTGTATCATCTGAGCCAATCTCTGCTGGTGAATTTGAAGTACCAGCCTCTGATGCAAATGGAGGTGGTGGTATTGGAGGTATAGGAGTAACATTCAGATGATTTTGTAGCCCAAATGTAGGACTTTTATCAACAGATGTTTGATTTTGTGAACTGGCAAAGGTTTGAGGATCAACCACTGTTGAACCAGCAGTGGCAGAGTTTACACATGAGCTTGTAGCACCTGATGCTCTGTTGGAAGAATATACTTTTGTTTGTGGAAGCACACAGTCGTATCCTTGATCCTGATCCTCTTCAGATGGTTGTGGTGTACCTGCATTGTCATAAGATATCAAGGCAAGTAGAAGGTCCCTTTGTAGCAGCCATGAGAGCGCAGTCACACTCATCTTCACACACATCAATATTCCATGGGTCAACAGGAGAGTTATCGGCAGCATTTTTCTTTTCTTCACTTGACACCACTGTTTCATCACAAACTTGAACTTCATCAGTTTTCGGCACTACCTCCACAGATTCAACACTTTCAGCAATTGTCTCTAAGGCCATTAAACAAAATTCTTGTTCAACATCATTTTTTGCCACTAGAGAAAAGTTTTCATCAGTCAAATCCTCAGGCAAACTACTCCAGTCAACATAACTTTGTGTGAAAAAGCTTTGTTGACCAACCTCTGCTGGACTAGCAGTGGTTTGAGCAGGTTGTGTAACAATGGGTGCTTGTTGTATAAGCACTTGAGGATGTGATGGTGCTTGAAAATATTGAATTTGTGGAGCAGTGGATTGAATATAATGCACTGGAACAGTGGTAGCAGGATGTGCAAAGTGGGCAGTGTTTTGAACATTAGGGGCATATTGGGAATAATGAGCAGTGTTTTGTGTGTGCTGAGGTCTAGGGCCAGGATGAGTCACTATTGGTCCAGAACTTTGAGACCTGCATTCTCTGGCAAAGTGTCCTAGCCTATTACACTTATAACACTTGACTTTTGATTTATCCAACCCAACCTTCAACCCCCCATGCAAACCTGGGAATTTCCTACCAGTTCTCTTATAGAATTTACTAGTCCTAACACTCAATAAGGCCAGTTGGTGCAAAATATCCATTTCTTCAAAATCAGAAGGTTCAATGTGTTGTAAATCATTCAGCTCAAAGGATAGATTGTCAGAGGTTTGGCTTTCCCCACTTGCAGTAAAAGCATAGTTGGGTGCATATGTTTCAGATTCAAAGTTCCCACCAGATGTAATATCTATGTAGTGATCATAAATTTGATCCTTACTGCTTCCAGATCCCTCTTCTTGGCTAAAAAGAGCTGTATTACCTAGTGAGTAATCATCAGTCATCTTGCCAGAATCTTGCAACTTCTTTTTCTAGTTTAACTCTCTCTCATAAGTGAGGAGTATCCCATGAAGTTGTGTCAACGACATTTCTTTAAACCCAACAGATTTTCACGTTACATAAGCTACAGTCTCCCCACTTATCTGGTAACGATCTAAGGAAACAACTATTGATAGTCGAATTAGGAAAAACCATGTTAACCAGTCTAAGTTCACTGATGAGACAGCTGTAACGTTCAAATTGTTGTGTTAGAGACTCTCCTTTCAAGTGATAAAACGTTTCATACTGCTGATTTAGAACTTCTCTGTTACTTTCAATCACTTCCTCAGTCCCACCGAATTGCTCTTTTAGTGCATCCCATAACTCCTTTGCACTATTGCAATGAAGTAGACCAGCATAAATTTCATTGGGTAAAGCTGAAGCAACTATGCTAAAAGCCTTAGCATCCAATTCAATTTTCTGGAAATCCTGCTCCAAAACGTTTTCAGGATTTTTTGGCACTTGTTTTGTTGGATCTCTGTGCTAGGAACCATTAGAACATGAGGTCCATAGACAACAGATCTCCAGCAACCGATGTTTTGCTGAGCAACGATGTGACCCATCCGTCGTTGCCAAATGAAATATTCATTTCTTTTGAGCATCGGCGGTTTGAACAAGGATCCATAATTGGAATCCTGTGTGTTTTGAGACATTTTTAGTTGATTTTCACAGATTTTGTTTTAAAAACTTTGAACGTAATGAAACTCTGAATATCAAGCTAAAACAACCAAACTGATTAGCAAGAGAGCTGATCTGTTCGAACCAAATCGATTGTTAGATCGAATTTGATGAATCAAGCTCTGATACCAATCGTTAGGATCTGAGTTTAATTACTTGTAGTTTTTGTTTCAATAAAATGGAAAATGATTGAGTGAAAAGAGATTTGCAGCGGAAATAAGATGGAAAAAACTTTTACTACAAGCAATGGTCGTTTGTTTTCATCATCATCATGCTTTTAAGTTATTGAACTTGCATATGATTCACAAACTCCCCCTCAGCCTTTGCAATTACAGTTTGATAAGAAAATGCAGAGAGGATGATATGCGAAAGTTGATCTTTTAATAGACAAAGTTTAACTGTTACATAAGGCACCTATTTATACTAAACTATCTAACCTCTGAGCATCTTTGATGACGTCAGGGTTGATAGTGACAGGAAACCAATTGTAACTAACTCTAAACACTACTAAACTAAACTATCAGTGCTTGGCACTGTTACATTAATTAATTAAGCTAATGACTAAACTCTGATCACTATCCTCTGACCCTTGTAACTCTGGCAGACCTTGAAGCTTTATGAAGGCAGATGATAGGATGAGCAGTCTTTAGGGAAAGCGGTGTATGTACATCAGAGGTTGTAACCTCTGGTAGTTAAAACCAAAGCTCGGATTGTGTTAATTGGCTTTATATCATCTGTTCCTTTCATAGGGTTCAATCCCAACATTCCTAGTGACACTCAACCGAATCCCAAGAATGGTAAGAGTGTATCAATTAGTGGAGTAAGTGTTGTTCCAAGTAATAAATTGAATGATTAAAGTTTAATATCTTCTGTGTGTAATGTGATTGCAGGTATCAACGAAACGGATGTTGGAAGCTGTGGCATCGACTTAGGAGAGCCGGTTGTTCCAATTCAAGTGGGCAGTTTCAAGATCCATCGGGCATTATTCGATATGGAGCATCGGTAAGTGTTCTTCCGGGAAGTCTGTATGACCAATACGACTTTGGTCCCTTGCAACAGTGTAATAGTACAGAAACATGTGCGGATGCGAGTGAAAAGTAGCCGAGAGGAATAGTGAAAAATGTAACTATCAAATTGGGTGAGTTTTATTATCCGGTTGATTTCATCGTTATTGATTATGCCCCAGCACAGACAAACGAACAACCACATGTAATATTAGGTCGTCCATTTTTGTTTACTGCAAACGCATAGATTGATTGTAGAGGTGGGTTTGTTACATTAAGTTACCAAACTCGCAAGCTATATTTCAATGTTTTGTTACGCATTATTTCTTATGACCCTGGTGATGATGTCGAGAGTGTAGAAAATTCTGACAAATCCAGTTCTAGTGAGGTAGAATGTTACAGGTTGGGAACAGAAGGGAAGGATGATATTCTAGGAGAGCAAGACGTGGGTGAAGGTAATTGGGATGACTGGGGCTCGTTGGACAATGATATGGATCGTTATGAAGATATGAGAGGTGAAGAGGCCGAGGATTGCTCTAATAAACTTGAAGCAATGACAATCCTGCAATATTGGACTGAGGCATACAAAGTAAAAGGGGTGGAGGAGTGTGTGGTTGAACCACCCTGAGCATGTCAGGTACGGTCTGGCTGAATACCTAAAACTTAGCGCTCTCAGGAGGCAGCCCGAGGATGTAGAGTATTGTATTGCGTTTTGGTTTCGCTTGGTGTATTGTATTTTGACAGGTTTCTACGCGTTCATCTTCACGGAGGCAATGATTCAAGTGTGGGGATGTCTTGCAACATCCCCGGTGAGATATCAGAAAATCCAGTGGATGTGTATTCTCCGGTTTTGAGTACAACAGATACACCGTTACAGACGCATGATAAGGTCCATGTGCACTTTATATTTATGTTGAAAAATTTACTGCTTTAAGTTTTTGTGTGTTTCTGTTTGGTGGTGTTGAACTTATTAAGTTATGTTATGGGAATGCGTGTTATATTTTTTTAGGAGTTAGCCGCTCAGTTAGGTATGTTTGGTTGAATTCCCGGGCAATTGTTTTAAAAGCACCATACATTGGGGACAATGTATCCCAAGTGTGGGGATGGGAAGCCCGGAAAGGGATTGGTGGATAAAGTTTGAAGAGATGAATTAGTGATTGGAAATCGATGAAAACTGAAAAAATTTGAAAATTTTGAAAATTTTAAAATTTTCATCATCTGGGTGCTAATTGGATACGAAAACCTAAAGTTTCAATCACTAATAGATTTCTTACCGGTAGTAGACTAGATTAGTTCCCTTGTCATGGTTGTTCCTTTAAGTTTCATGAGAGTAGGCTTGGCAAGTATTTTTATACAGAAGAATTGAAAAGAGATAGATGTCTATCTAGGGGTAACATGTTTTTAATCTCATATGCTATATGTCGTTAACCCTTTTTACGTTTTCTTGGTGAGATCTTGAGCCTGTAGATGGATAGGATACATTTTATGATGAATTCGTTTGTTGAGAGCAGGCTATATGTTATCTTGTGTTCGAACTTGGATGATTTGATGCATGCTGAGATTGTGGGTTTGACCTGTGCACATAGGTGATAAAGGCATTAGGATATTTGTTCTTCATTCGTGTTTGTGTTGTTTCGTGTGTTCACCAAATTCCTTTAGTAACCCTGTTGAGCCTAATTACCTTTCGTTTGTTCACCCATTGTTTTGTGAAGATCGATCGTGATGATGTTGAAAAAAGAAAAGAAAAGAAAAAAAAGGAAAAAAAGAGAAAATCAGAAAAATTACAAAAATATAGAAAATGAAGAGAAAAGAACAAAAAGAAAGTTGATTTTTATTTGTTATGGGGTAGATACCAACCCAAGTTGAGTTTGAATAAAGTTATCACGGTTTGGTTATTGTTTGTGAGCCAATTAGAAAAGAAAAAAATCAAAAGTTTTCTCTACCTTAGCCTATGCCCAAAACCGAAAAAGTCCTTTTGATATGTGCCATGTTAGATGATACAGTGGAGGTGATTGTCATACAAGCCTATGATTACAGGATTTCATATTTGCTTAATTGAGTGTTATATACTAGCACACACGCTAGTTCAGATATTAACCCGAGAGGAGAGGATATTGTGAGAGGTGTGTAGCATGTGTTGGAATTTTAAACATGTTAGTTTTAGATAGACAAGTCTTATATTGCAATTGCATAATTTGTTTGTCAAGCTATCAATCTCGATTGTGTCAGTCTATGGGACGGGTATGACTTGGGAACCGAACAGGTTGAACCGTTTGAGGGTTTAGAGGTGTTGATTACTGTGGTGACTAGTTCTAGTTGGTTTGCTTGAGGACAATCAAAGGTAAGTGTGGGAATGTGATGTAGAGGGTGAAAGCTGAGTATTAAGGTGGTTAAATGATGAATTTTATTTATGTCATGTGTGTTTACTTGCCTAGAATATGTTAACTACGAGATTTGGTTGTTTTGCAGGTAAAACACGTAACTTGGTGAAGTTACTGAAGTTAATGGTGAATATGGAACGTTTGGAGATGATATGTAAAGCTTGAAGTGAAATTCGGAAGCTATTCAGTTGGATACAAGATGCATCAGTGAAAGATACGGGAATGAGCGAAGTCTAGGGACCATTCGGGCCTTAATCAGAAAGTGGTTGTGCACTTTATTACAAGAGGAATTGAAGATTTAAAGTGTAGGGGCCTTGTAGTCATTTGTTGAAAGATGGATCAAAGAAGAAATGGAGCCCAAGCCCCGCGACCGTCGCCGACGATGACCTTATCGTCGGTGACGGTGATCCAGGTTAAGCCAAAAATCAGCCAGACTAGGGAACCGTCAGTGAAAGTCCCCTAACCGTCACTGACGGCTGTGTCTTTTAAAAGAAACAGCAACATCGCACCGTCACTGACGGTCCTGAGCCGTTGGTGACGGTCCGGTTGACGGAAAAGCGCGAAGTTTGGGTTTTAGGAGTATATTAGGGTTTCTAATTGCCTCCAAACATATCCAACACTTCCTAGACGAATTTCACCATCCAAGAGCACCAAAGATCAAGGCTTTTCACCATCTTATCGTCATTCATCACTCGAGCATCGAAGATCAAGATCATGACTTCATCTTTCCGAGCTTTTGTTGATTTCTTAAGCGAGATGAGCGGCTAAACTTCTAGTGGTTTCCTCCGGTTGGAGGGTTTTTGTATGTTTATTCAATTTTATGTGTTCTTAACTTTATTGAACCCGGCAATCTAAGCATTCGATGCTTTTTGCCGGTAACTTGATTCATTGACTGTAAACGGTTGGTTTTTACTTAATTCTAATTCTTAAGCATTCAGTTCCCGAGAGTTCTAGTAATTGGGATTTATTTGACGTGGGATTAGGGTTGGTAATTGTAACTGATAGTTGTTTGATAACCTCTCATTGAGTAATCAATCAGAGTACTTAGTCTGCAATTATCACAATTGATGAATTATGTTTTGTTTACATTCATGTCTATGTGAGTATTAAGTTGAACACATAAATGAATTTAATTGCAAAACCTGAATACCGGAGGAACCATTCTTCTTTCTATTGATCAAAACTTTGTTTTTAAGTATTTTGCTAGATAATCACAATCAATCAGACAAACTGTGTTTCTAATTTAGTAGTTATTATATCATACTTGGCATTATTACACTTTCCACAATCCTCCTCTGGTTCGATGTCCGACTTACCCTTTCTACAGAGTTAGTTGGTTTTTGCATGACACTAACGACAGTCATCAGATTCAAGTACATTTATTTCAACAAATGAAATGGTTTATAATTATTTCAAACGTTGACGTTTCAGATATCTTTATAAATATAATGGTATGTAAATGTTTCAAGTGACGGCGATTTGAGTATTTCATAAAATAAATATAATTATCATATTTATTTTTGAACGTCCAACGGAGCCCGACACTTTTTAGTAAGAATTTAACAAATGTCAATTTTATAATCCTTATTATTTATTTATAAACGAGATACAAGACGCTTATTTTCAGACACGAAGCATCTTACATTTATGAATATATGTGTATATGTGTGTGTGTGTGTCTACGAAACACTACGGAGAGTCGTTTTACCATTATTCATCTACGTATTTCTAATTTCGACAACAAACACGACTTTGAAAGTATATTTATATTAAATATATAAATATATATTTTTTCCAAATCTTTTGGAAACTGAGTGTTTCCAAGACTTAGCAATTATCGCCGACAATTAACGGAATAAACTAACCATAGATCGGTTATTCTAAGTCAAGATAACAACACCTTTTAGGATCGTTTGTTAATGATTCGGTAGAGCTCGGGCACGTAGTTTAGCTACGTTTAATTAGAATCTTATAAGCTCGATTTCTTAATAGGAAGGTTATAGTTGCACGCTAGCAAGTTCACATTCTTGGAACGATATCACGGAATCACATTTAGCTAGCTTTGCACAAGGATATCAAGGTGAGTTCATAACCCTTACTTTTTACCGTTTTACATTTTTATAAATATTTTCAGGGGTGGAAAGACATGCAAGTTTTGCAAAAGCACACAATATTTCGATAAACGCAAATCATATATTTCTAAACCATATTACAAACGTATTCCAGCTAACACAAATGGTTTATGAAAAGTTTATGCCAAACATATCAGTTTTTACAAGACTAGGGATGGCAAAAATACTTGAGCCCGACGGGTATACCCGAAACCCGACACAAATGGGATGGGTATACCCGATACTCGACGAGTATACCCGATACCCGACGGGTATTAGGCCGGGTATGGGTTTAGTTTTAAAAATTTTCGCGGGTATGGGTCGGGTATGGGATTAGGTGATACCCGACCCGATTACCCGAAATCACATATCCGTTTACCCGAACTATATACCTGATCACATACCCGAATTTTTTAATTTATATTTTTATTTTCATTAACCCTTATCTATTAGTGATTTATTTTAGTATGCTCATAATATGAAAAAATAAATTTTCTTTTACTATATATATTTGATAATAGTTTTATATTTCGTACGTTGTAAATTATATACATACAAGTGTATAATAAATATTATAAAGTTGTTATAAATTTATGATAAAACTTATATATGTAATGTACATTTTAAATTTATAATAGTTGTTGTATAAATAAAGTTATATAATAGTTCTAATAGTAAAATACATATTTGGAAATCCCAACGTATATCCTTTTACAAATTAATGGGTATACCCGATACCCGCGGGTATATCCGATACCCGACGGGTAATTACCCAACAAATACCCGACGGGTATTGGGTCGGGTATGGGACACGATTTTACAACCGGGTATGGGTATGGGACTACCAATACCCGATCCGAACCCGACCCATTGCCATCCCTATACAAGACTATACGCATTTTCGAAACATACTTGAATTTATAACATGGGCTAGGCCCAACAACATGGATAACAAGATAACATGGGTTAGGCCTAATAACACAGATGACAAGATAACATGGGCTAGGCCCAACGACACAGATTATGACATTTGGTATGTAGCTATGGAATTAGATGACAATAGACCAGTGTACGTAACTAGGATTATGACATTGGTAACCGTTGATCACTTAGTGACCAAGGTGCAAAAGGTGTAGATGTACTGAGCTTGAGACACGCTTCACTCCTAGTTTGTTAACCGTGGGGTGCTTTTGTGAGCCCAATTGATGACAAAGTTGTCTTGGTTTGGTTATTTACTTATGGTACATAATATTAGGGAGTTCGCTACCCACTGATTGATCCTTAGATTCCATAGGCATTCTACAAGCTATGATTTCAATACCGTTTAAGAATATAACAGAAAAACACTTCAACCTCGATTACAGATTTGACATAAATTTCTTTATTACCGGTTTACAAACACAACATTTACATACAATCGGTTTACAAACATAATGTAAAACATTTTAATACTGATATACATTTATGACATTTCAAACGCTTTGAGATACTATGATCTCACAAACCGGTTTTCAAATACATGATTTTCAATCGCATGATTTTCAAATGTTTTAAGATTCATTTGAAACAAAACAAACAAACTATGAACTCGCTCAACTTTATGTTGATTTTTCGCATGTTTCTTTCTCAGGTTATATTGTCAAACTATGGCACGGTTGGAATAGGAGAACCCATTTGGAACTCAATTACTTAGTAGGCCTTCATTTCCTAGGAGTCTTAGCACTTTAATACTTCCGTTGTGCAATGAAGATAACAATCCAGTCACTCCAGCTCTGATATTTCAGGGTGTGACAAACTATGAAGGTGCAACACTTTTTGCAAGAAAGCTAAGGATCAAACGACGCAAAGGTTGGAAGGATGAATTATACAAGCCTCAATTCCCAATGTATGAGCATATAATATATACGCTGGATCCGGACACCAACACTGCTCATTACAAACTTGTATACAAGCCACCGAAGGTTATGGACAAGATACCTCTCATGCCGATGAAACAAGACTTTTTGGGTAACATGAAGTTGTTGTACTATGATTTAGACACTCATGAAGCAGTCATCGTGTTCAAGAATGACGAAGAAAATTTTCAGATGTTGGATCCAATGTGGATCGTGAATATGTCTACTGGTTACATCAAGACACTTCTTTGACACGATATATTCTATGAAGACAATGACGCGTATCAAGCCTTGTTGTTTCAACGCTTCGCTTGCTTCTGTTTCTACCGAGAATCCACGCAGGAAGCTCATGGTCCGAAGCAGGACACTAAGAGATGAAGACCGAAGACCAAGCAACAGTCAATGGGGAGTTTGTTGGTGCAGCTTTATGTCTGTTGCTTGTTTTTGTTTATGTTTGTAATCGTACGGTATTTGTTTAAGTGTCTGTATAGATTTGGTCGAGTCGCCCAAGTCAAGATATCCTCCTATCTTGACTTAGCACGACGTTTACTTTGTTAGTGTTGTAAAACAGCTTGCAAGAGTGCAGCTGTTAGTTTGTTTGTGTAATATCTAGTCAGCTGTGGAAGATGTCTGTTTACAGGCTTCCTACGAAGAACTGGGATTCTTCGTAGGATTACATAGTCCATGAACAATTGATTGTTCGTCTGTTTGGAATGTAGCGAAGAACTGATTCTTCGCTGGTTTTGGTTGTTCGTTCAGAAGGAGCACGAAGAACCATTCTTCGTGGGCTTGCACATTGTTCGTGGGCCCAGTAACCTTCTTCGTAGGGTTACTGGGTGGTGAGCCTATAAATACAGTGATATCCCTTCACAGTTGGTAAGAGAGTCCTGAAAGTTGTAAACCTGAGTGCCCCACACCCTATGGGTGCAATATTTGCAAAGATCACCCACGCATTAACTCTCAAATTTACTAATGTATTTCCGATAATGTTTTATGTTGAATGTTGTGTCATATTATTTTACTATTGTCATACCCCAACCGATGGCGGAATCATCGAGGCGCGGCACTAGGCGAACCAGATTGCTCAAGAGAATCCATAACGACTATTTTATGTCAATACTTTATAACGCTTAATTTCCCATACAATCAAACTGGCATTCTTAAAAAGTCAAAACAGATTACAATCTCTTAAACAAAACAAGTTCGATAACTAGAATTTATTACAAGTTTCTAAAGCAAATTCCTAGATCAAATTTGCAGCGATAATATCCTCAACCTGTTACATACGTTAAAATACAAGTCAATACAATAAAGTAAAGGTGAGCATACAGGTTTAATAGCATAATAGTAGTGATAAAAGCGATTACGCATAATCAACATGCATACATAGAGAATGAGAATCTAAGTAAGCTAACAATAATGATACAAGCTAACCAACACGACTTCGATGTGAGAATGCGCGATACGTGTTCACAATAGCGAATACGCATGTAAAGTGAATTTGCGAGCCTTAACAACCCCCGAACCAATCGGGTACTGAGTCCAAACTATAATACTATCATTTCTAAGGGTGGTCTACAAGTCCTCATTATTTACACATAGCAAACAAACATTCAGTGATTCACGTATAACATGCGAGAGTGATTAGCGTTAAAAGAGTTTAGTGTTGTGTATTGCGTGTTTTCATATAGAGACATATGTAACACCCAAAAGTGCATTAAAGCGAAAAAGGGTTCAAGTATACTCACAGTCGGAGCGATAAGAGAGAGAGATGGGGTCTGATGTAGGTTGAAGGGAGCGCCAGTTCAGTCTGTAAGCGAACAGAAGTGCATCAGTCTTCCGAAATGTTGAAACGGTCGAAACGTGAAGGAGCAGAGGACAAGTTCGGGCGATGTTGTACCAAATCTCCTAGAATTGGTGCAAGTTCGGCGAACTTGCTTGAACTTCCCTGGATTCGTACAAGTTCGGGCGAACTTGACAGGAATTTTGGAGAATGGGTCAAATTCGGGCGAACTTGTCTGGTTTCCTTAGAAACTGTACAAGTTCGGTCGAACTTAGTTAGTTTTCTTGTGAATTTGACAAGTTCGGCCGAAGTTGGTCATAATTATGTGACAACTTCGAGCGAACTTGGTCATTTTGGAGCGTGCATTTTCGCGTCGTTTGCTGAGGAAATCAAGTGTCCATCCCTCCAACCTTAAGCCACTGAGAAAAACCTAGGCTAGAGAGGTCTTTTGGAGCGAGATTTAGCCACTTAACAGGAACTCGGGCTAATCCGGGCGAACTTGATGGTTCGTACGGGTTAGTCCAGTTCGTGCAAGGTGACGACATCGTCCTTGTGCTTCCGGATCTGAGATCTTGCTTGACAACGCCTCGTTCCACTTCAGAGTGAACGGAACATACGTCATTAGTCTGTATTTTGTGTAGAAATCAATGTTCAAAAAGGTTTTGCTTAGATCTAACACTTGGTGATTCGAAATCATTAAGATTTCTAATTTGGGAAGCCAAGGCTAAGCCCAAATACACTCATTCAGTGTAGATCAAGTGAAAAACAGAAGTTTTATAGAAAAAGATGAAGATTTTCGTAAACAGGAAACAGGAGAGATTTGATGAAACGAAGGTAATCCTTGTGCAAAATCTTTGTAAAGTGTTGTTATTTGCATTAATACGGGTTGAATCTTACTTGGAAATCAGAGGTTTTTGGTTTCGGGAGCTTTCGGGCGAACTTGCAGCAAGAGGTGCACGAATGGAGGTGTTGGGTATTTATAGATGAGGTGAAAATAAGGTGATTGAGATCAAGTTCGGCCGAACTTAGCACAAGTTCGAGCGAGCTTGGCACAAGTTTGGGCGAACTTGGCCAGTTTGCTTGAACTATGTGCAAGTTCGAGCGAACTTGTTGGATTTGGAGGGTTTTGAGGTCTGGTCAAGTTCGGGCGAACTTGGTGTGATCAAGTTCGGCCGAACTTGGCCTATTGGCAAGTTTTGTTCGTTATTTTCGCGTTAGGTATTCGTTTGGCGATTTGGTTCGTATTTGATAGATACGTTAAGTGTTTTAGCGAAGCGTTAAGCGTTGCGTTATAAAATAAATGCGGTTTAGCGATTCGGATAAGCGAGAGCGATGCGATAGCGAGTATAACCATAAATCATAAAGCACACATAACACATAAATAACATAATGTAACATAATTAACCGCGATTTGAGTTTGCGTTGAGAGTTGCGAGTATTAAGCGATTAAAATGCGATAAATAAGCGATGTAATATGCTTTTTAATAATTTTAAAATAATCTAAACCATTATAATAAATCTCAGAGTACAATACGGGTTTTAAACAGAAAGATAACAGAATTAACGGTACTAACGGAATTCGGATAATAGTCCGATTTTCGGGTTGTTACAACTATCTTATAATTTTATTGAATTCAATGTTCATCCCCAATGCTTTAAGCTCATCCCCTACACCAGATGACGTGGCTACCTACAGGACGAATCATCCCAGATGATGGGCTTCTCCTCCACACACATCAACCTAACATGCCCCATTCTCATAATTAACAAATCTATTAAGACACCGACACAAGTAGGGGTGTAAACGAGTTGCGCCGAGCCTGAGCCCGTGCTCGTCATGTTTTTATGAAGCTCGAGCTCGAGCCAACTTATTTGAGCTCGAGCTCGCTGGCGAGTAAAACCCAAACTCGAGCTATTTTGAGAACAAGCTAAAAGCTGAGCTCGAGCTCGCTTCAATATCGCTTAAACAAGGCAATGCCCGGCCCGAGCTCGCGTCTCCAATGTTATCATCATTATTATCATATTATATATAAAAAAAGATAAAATTTATATGGACATGTTTAGGCTCGCGAGCCTAAACGAGCTTTGAATTTCAGACTCGAGCTCGGGCTTGATAATTAAACGAGCTCTATTTCAGGCTCGGGCTCGTTAAAGCTCGGTTCGTTCGAGCTTCTAACCAAGCCGATAACGAATAGCTCTCGAACCCTCTGAGCTTGTTTACACCCCTAAACCTAAGTGTGTGCCTCAAACAGTGGCGGACCCAGGATTTTTTCCAATGGGTCCATTTTTTTCGGTGTTCAAAATTTTCGTAACAAAACGTTAAAATTTTAGGGTTGCTCCTCGTCGGGTCGGGTTAAACCTAGTTTGAATTAGATTAAAAAACCAGAAAAACAGGCTATATAAGGATTGAACTCATCACCTCTTTGTTAGTAAAGAGGGGAATTTACCACTGTCCCCCTAATTGTATTTATGGGATCCTTATAAAATTTAATATAACGGATCTACTAATTTTTAAAAAACATTGGGGTCTGGGGACCTCGACCTGCTCTATGTGGATCCGCCCAGGTCTCAAACACCAACCCACTAAAAGAAAATCACGGTTAACCACCAGCTTTACATGGTGTCGATTGTTAACCCTACAACCCAACCCAACCCTATAAACGCAAATTGTTATGGGTTTTCATGCACAATAGTCTTAAGTCCCCATGGCTTGTATACACGTTATTTAACCAGCCACAACCGACCACTACCTTATCATAAACTATAAGAGTTAATTATGTTTTTCGTCCCTGTGGTTTGTCAAAAATCACTATTTCAGTCCATTAGTTTAAAAATTGTCATTTCAGTCCATGTGGTTTCACTTTCGTAACTGTTTCAATCCATTGGTTTGTCAAAAATCACTATTCCAGTCCATTAGTTTGCAATATAGTGTCAGAATAATTGGATGGAGTTAACGAAGGTGGATTGAAATAGTTACGAAAGTGAAACCACAGGGACTGAAATGGCAAATTTTAAACTAATGGACTGAAATAGTGATTTTTGACAAACCACAGGGACGAAAAACGTAATTAACTCAACTGGAAATATATACCTCGAGTAAGGGTGATATCGCAGTAATTACCAAGACAAGATTTGGGAATGAAGTCAAGACTGATGGTTATGGTTGTGTTGCGATGGTGGTCACTACGGCGGATGCTACATTGTGGCGGCAGTGGTGGTCTCTACTGGCACGGCCACGAGTAGTTATGGCATGGTCGCAGCTTGAATACATGCCGAACGGGAAACGAGTGGTGTGGTGGTGGTTGTAGCGACTTGGTGGTGGTTATGCTATTGATTATGGTGATGTTGAAACGCGGCAACAAGCGTCGGTGAATCAAGGGTCATGGCTGGTGCGAGGAAATAGAGGGTGCACGGGCTAATGCATTACCGGAAGGTCCAGATTTTTCCGACGTGTATCCGAGTGTTGTAGAAAAACCCAAGAAAGCTTTATAACACACAATTTGAACTTGAGAAATTCCACCCTTGGCCCTTGTAGTTTTGAAGTTATTTAAAACTTGATTATAACTTATGTTTCTTGATTTATTTTGTAAATCTTTATAAATCATAAAATCTAAACTCTTTTCTTTTTACATAATCGTTAAAATCCTAAATTATAATCGTTAAAATCCTAAATAAAATTATAATAAGGCTTTTATAAAATCTTTGTATTTTTAACCTTTATTATTTTTTTAACTAGCATATAAAAGTTTTACTATTACTATTATGAGTAAGGATCAAATACAAAGGGTAAGATAAGTAAGAATGGTAAGAAAAATTTTAGTCCATTGATCTTAGATTTTGAGGGTTAAGATTAATTGTATAAAAAAAAGATAATAGAAGGGCATAAAAGGAATCCTACATTTATGGATTTTCTCTCTCCACATTCAAGGTACATGTCAATTCCCCCATCGATTTAAAATGTCCATAACTTTTTTATACGATATTTTTTTTTAAAAACTTCACCATAATAACGAGGATTTTTTATCTTTAATATAAACACCATATTGCCATATAAAAATAAAATAAAAATTTTCATTTTTACTGGTTTTTTTTCATTTGTTAAAGGTTCACGTCATTGTGTCTTTTAACTGTGTCTTGGGGTAGGGGGTGTTAGGTTTTTTTTTTTTTTTTTGGGGGGGGGGGGGTGGGGGAGGTGTTTAGGTTTTTGGGGGGTTTAATTTTTAGCATTTAGCATTTTAGCTTGGGTTGGGTTGGGAGGGTTAGGTTTCTAAGGCGGGTTTTTTGGTGAGATATAGTTTTTTTTTTGGGGGGGTGGGGGGTTTAGGTTTTTGGGTTGGGTGAGGGCGGGTGGGAGTGGGAGGTTTAGGTTTTCAGGTTTTTCCATGTGTATATTTTATAAGAACCTATAACACAATATATGGCACAATGAAGATGATGTTATATCTGAGTTTTCTATAAATTGCATTATTTGTTCAGGTCATTGTGTTCAATTTGTTATCCATTGTGTTTTAGTTTCTTGTTAATTGTGTTTCAGTTTGTTATGTATTGTGTTTTTAGTTTGTTTTCCATTGTGTCTTCATATGCTCTCCATTGTGTCTTTTATCTGTTATCAATTGTGTCTTTTATCTGTTGTCATCAATTGTGATTTTATTTATTTTGATACTTATTGTGTTATACATTATGGCCATTGTGTTATACGTCAAGGTCATGGTCATTGTGTTTTAATCCGTTGTCCATTGTGTCTTTATCTGTTGTTATTGATTGTGTTTTTACTCTACTTGACATTGTGTTGTACGTCATGTCCGTTGTGTCATACACAACAAGGTTTTTGAATTTTTTTTTTGAAAAATATAACAATATGGTACTCATATTAAAGATAAAAAACGCTTGATTTTATGGTATAATTTTGTTTTAAACAAATGATGTATAAAAATGTTACGGACGCTTAAAAATTGGAGGAGAAATAGCATGTGACTTGCATGTGCATATTCTCTCTCCTCTTGTAGACAAAATTACCCTTCCCACTTAAATCCTCCTAGGACACTTGTCACTCTCTTGTGGCTTCTTACACTTCTTAGAATTAAAAGTCTTTATAGAATAACTTAACCCTACTATTTATAACTAAAAATAATAAAGAGTTAATTACGTTTTTCGTCCCTGTGGTTTGTCAAAAATCACTATTTCAGTCTATTAGTTTAAAAATTGTCATTTCAGTCCCTGTGGTTTCACTTTCATCACTATCTCAATCTATTGGTTTGTCAAAAATCACTATTTCAGTCCATTAGTTTGCAATATAGTGTCAGAATAATTGGATGGGATTAACAAAGGTGGATTGAAATAGTTACGAAAGTGAAACCACAGGGACTGAAATGTCATTTTTTAAACTAATGGACTGAAATAGTGATTTTTGACAAACCACGGGGACGAAAAACGTAATTAACTCAATAATAAATAATTCAATCATTTGAATATATATACACACACAATATAGGAAATTGTTGGCATCACTTGTTTGTAATCGTATAAAATTTTAAATAGCGAAGCAAACATCTTTTTAAATAAATGCAAATGGGAAATAGATTGAAAAGCATTCCAAGATGTATCATTGTATTATATGAAGGTTCAATACCATGGAAAATAAAAATGAATAATAAATGTAATATTGGAAATCCCTGGATGTTAAAAAAAAGTGACTTGTTTTGGCCATTGAAATTTCACAACTATCAAAATATAGCTTTAGTGTTACTACTAAATTCAAGGTAATCTTTCAGAAAGTGTAATGTATCATAAAAATCAATTATAAAAAACTTTATTCTTAACATTTAAATTTGTCTATAACCCTCATGTTGGTTATTCATTAATTTCTAGTAAGAACATCTAAAACTAGACTCAACATTTCATGTGTTAATTGGAATATTAAGATTAGCAGACTTAAATATCATTAATATACGACTACCTATTTTAGTCGATTGTTATTATAATGGACGATCTTGTTGCTTCTACCTAATGTAATGGTATAATTTCATAGTGAGACTTCTTCCTTGAAGAGCTTAATGTTGGAATTAGTACTTGTATTTAGTCTTTAGACCTTAGTACTATCCTCTTTTTAGGTTTAGTGATGATGAGGTGAATAATATTTTATTTTCTAGTTTCAAGCATTTCTTTGCTTGTATATATGTTGTTGATCAACACACTCATTTCCTTTGGTACTGTTGAGTTTTATAGTTGATTTTTAAGGCATTATTTTGTACTAGTGGAAAAGTTAGTATGTAACGCACTTGAAAAGTTTACTTATTTTCATGTGTAAGCCCTGAATTTTATGAGTGAGTGTATTGTACATTATGATGCATTCAAAAATATCATTTAACCTTATAGTTAGAAATTAGAGTAAACACATGCATATTAGGAGTTCTTTTTTATTCTTCCACGGAAAATAGATTAGTAGAAAAAACTGAATCTGGAATAACTCTTATGATAGTCTTTATTTAAATAAGAGTAAAATGTCCGGATAGTCCCTGTGGTTTGGTAAAATAACACCTATAGTCCACATCTTTTGAAAATTACACTGGTGTTCCTTGTGTTTTGACAAGTTATTACTCGGATAGTCCTTGGAGTGGATGTCTATTAGTTTCTCTGCTAAGTCCATATGAAATTACTTATTTCCTCTCTTTAAAAAATAAAAATTAAAAACAAATGTTATACACAAACATATTTTATTAAAAGTGTGGGCCCACAAACTCCTTTGTCTTCTACAAAACAACCGGCCACTATCACCATAGCCACCCACCTCCACCTCCACCTCCACCTCCACATCAACCCACACCCACCAGCGCCACCTAAACCTAACCCCTCTAACCCTTAACCCGTCACAAAACACCACCACAGTCACCACCGCCACAACAACCACCATCTGAACCACCACCGTCTCTATACTAATAAACGACCACCATCATCATCTTTCTCTGCCGTCAACACACCCATCGTTGCCACCACCGTCAACAACAACCATTATCAAAACCAAACCAATAAAACCCTAAATCGGTTCTAAATCTACAAATTTAACTCAAAACTCGAAACCCTAAGAGGCAATATGTACCTTAATCGACTGAGTTTACAATTATTATCATTAGCAACCTATCATCACCATTATGTTCGCGTCTCTCTCTTTGGGGACCTTTTCTGTGTGTCTCGCTCTCTCTTTTCTTTCTCTCTCTCTCTCTCTCTAATCAGTTCTCTCTCTAAATGTAGTAGATGGTGGGATCTGGGATGGAGGAGGGAGTTACGGTGGCGAAGATTTGATGCTGGTGGAGTGGCAGATGGTGGCTGCCGGTAGTAAGTGGTGGAGTTGGGTAGTTATGAGTTTTTGTGTGTGTGAGAGAGAGAGAGACATAAAGGGCTTAAAAGGGTGAATAAGAAGGTTGGTGGGTCCCACCTTTAATTTTAATATATCTATGAGTTAGTGTTTTAATTTAATATTAAGGGGATTTTGGTCATTTTACATGGAGTTAACGATGAAAACTAACGGACATCCATTCCAGGGACTATCCGAGTAACAACCTATCAAACCAGGGGAATACCGATGTAATTTTAAAAGGTGGGGACTATATGTGTTTATTTTACCAAACCACAGGGACTATCCGTGCATTTTACTCTTTAAATGATTTCTTGGTTATCATAAAAAAGACTAGCAGGATTGTCATATCATGTCTTGAGGGATAATAAAAAACTCAATAAGAGCAAATTTTATATAAAATCTTTAGTGAAGCAAAACATTTTTAGGTTTCTAATATTAGAGTGCATGAATTAGATGAGATACCAACTTATACGAGAATTGTTTTAGTGATTAACGTCATTGGATATTCTACTAAGGCAAACAAAAAACTATGATCATTATATTTATGATTTATGAAGGATCATTAATGAAGATATGGTATGTCTATTATTAACATCAAACTAATAGATTAAGTTAGTTAAAAGTTCTACTTAAACAAAGAGAAATCTTCTTTGGGCAAAGGTAAAAGTATTTAAGTATGTGTGCAAACCAATTGTGGCACATCCCCTTTGGGCAGAAGTGAAACAATTATCTTAATTTGGCACAAGTCAGTTATGCTAAACATGAATGTAACCCTTTGGGCAAAAGTGAGACATGCATCCATGCATATAAGACACAACTTACATAGTTTTTAATTATATTTGAATAATAAAACAGATGTAGCACCTTTGACCAGAAGTGAAACATCAAGAGCTCATTCAAGTTAAGCTATTTTGTTTTGTAAAATGTTTAGAATTTGTTTGGTATGGGGTAATGGAATGGATTGAGGAATAGAATGGACGAGGTAATAGAATTGATCATTACCATTCCATGTCTTGTTTGGTTACCATGTGAGAATAGAATAAACCATTACTTTTTGTTGTTTGGTATGTGAGAAAAGACGAAGGAAAAAATTCAGATGGTGGTAGTCAGTGATGGGTGGTAATAGGTGGCAGTTGTAGCGGTGGTGGTGGGTGGAGACGGCGGTAGAGGTGACAGCAGTGGAAGTGGTAGTGGGTGACGGCGGAGGTGGGTGGCGGCGGTGGCGATGGTGGGTGCGGCGGTGTTCGGAGATGGTAGCGGTGGCGACTGTGGTCGTAGGTGGTAGTGGCCATGGCGGTGGTTGGTGGCGGTTGATAGTGGTGGCGGAGGTGGGTGGCGATGGCGGCAGTGATCGGAGCTGGCAGCGGTGGTGGCGATCTTTGAAGATGGGTGGTGGCGGTGATCGAAAGGTGGCAGCGACGACAGAGGTTGTAGTGGCAGTAGGTGGTGTGTTACTAATCTGCTGTTAATATGAATGAAACTAAGAAACAGAAAGAAGTGAAGCAAAGGAATCAGAAACGTGAACCGGGCTTGTATTTGACACAATTCCCTTAAACAGATTCGTCGTCTGTTCCCAGGGTACGCCGGTTCAAAACAGTAACCGAGTACTGGCGAACTTGACCACTTGCCTGAAAAGATAATCGGAGAACGTTGCAGAGATCGAAAGAGAAGAGAGGAGATTGCGTTTTTTGGTGTGTCTCAACTGAGCAGCTTTCATCTGGTTTTATAGTCACAAGAACCATAACCGAAATTTGCCCATTATTGCAGAGAATTAAAACTGAATAATGGTCATCATTGGTTCAGTTTCGAAACTGAATTAAAACCGAAGACTAAATAATGAATATGAATATTCAGTTTTAAAACTCATTCAAAAAATTAACCGTTACAGTCTTGAATAAGTGCAAAAACCGTCTCGCTCGGGCCCGGGTTTTAGAAGCGGCATTTGTGTCCGCAGGACGTGCGGGCGTACGCGAGTTCAACTAAATCCGGTTCCAAATTTTTGCACCCCATGCGCGCTCGCGCATAGGACTTATGGTAAAACATGTTCAAAAGTTATCTTAGCTAGGTAAATAAATTACCTTATAAATAACTTTTTCTTTTACTCCCACACCAATGTGGGACAAGTTGTTTTCATCATTTTTTAGACTTCATTCACACACCCAAATATCCAACATGGTGGCAGCGGTGGTTTCAGAGGTGGGTGACGGCGGCGGGTGACAGTGGTGATGGGTGGTAGCAATGGTTGTGGTGTTGTTAACGAAGGGTGAAGGGAGAATGGAAACGAAAAAAACAGGGACGGATGGAATGATCTTAAGGGAATGAAATGCATTTTGGAATGGGCGATTCCATTCCATCGACCAACCAAACTCTCTTTTCTTCATTTCTTCAAAATGGTCCATTCTATTCCACTTCTCATTCCTGCATACCAAACGCTACCTTCATTTATGTAAGTCTTTAAAAAACCATTTTGGGCCATAAGAGTTATCACAATAAGAAGGGTTTCTGGGATTTGAGTTCTCGAGAAAATTAGTTTACGGGCGAATGAAGGTTTATGAGAAAAGTAATTCTCGAGAATGTTAGTTCTCTATAATGCTTTTAAGTTCTCGAAATAATGAGTTCCCTATGGAAAGAATTATCTAGAATAATAAGTTCTCTAGAATAATGAGTTCTTTAATATAATAATTTCTCTAGAATATGAGTTCTCTAAAAATTTAATCAAGAAAAACGTAAACAATCGTTATTTCGTTTTTCATCAGGTTTTCTGATTAAATCAGTTTTGTTTTCCAGCTTTAATTTATGATATAATGGGAACAAAACAGAATTGATTGATATCACATGTTAATCACTTCTATATGTAAGTAATGGAAAACAAACATATATGTGTACCCGGTAAATCAACAACAACAATAAAGAGGAATAAAGATGACATGATTGTCATGTTGGTCGACGTTTAGGGTGTAAAGTTAATACTAGTTTGATCAATTAAAAAGCAAAAGGTAGGAATGTAATCTAAATATATTTTCTGGATGGACTACAATATGTAACAATTAATAGAAATAAGAACTACCTTTTTACTGTGAGAACCATAAGAATTAAACATTTCAAAAGGTTTCTTAAAAAAATCAAAAATATTAAAAAATCTCATGTTCCAGCAAAAAATATCTTATGTAAAAAAATTTATTGGTGATATCATGTTCCATAAACAAAACTTACTTCAGACAATTATTTTCTAGAGATGCGTTTACAGATGCGTTTATAACATTTCGATCTACGTTTGTGTAAAAAAGGTAGCTTAACTCGTGCGAGAAGTGGGGGTTGTGAAATTATGATATGATGTTTTAAGATGGGAATAATGGATTTTATTAATCCAAACTTTTAGTCGTTGGCCGGCAACGGTCTCAACTTCAAAAATAACTGGTGGTGATCCCAACTTTTCACATATTGTAAATAAATGGACTTTTACTAAAAAAAACCTTAATTTCTTTTTGTCTCTTTATCTTTTTCGGTTTAGTAAAGGTCCATTGGTTTACATTATACGAAAAAGTTGCCGAAAAGGATAAGGAGATAAAAAAAATTAAGGTTTTTTTAGTAAAAGTCCATTGGTTTACAATATACGAAAAGTTTGGACCACTACCGGTTATTTTTTAAGTTGGGACTATTTCTGACCAATGACTAAAAGTTTGGATTATTAAAATCCATTATTCCTTTAAGATGAGATACAATTGAAATTATGTATTAAACTGTTTCATCAACGAGTTGAATAAAAAATATTGAACAGTTAATAATAAGATTTAGAAATTACAATATGATGTTTTAAGATAATATATAACTGATATTACCTATTAATTAGGTATAGATATGTGTGTTGTGAAACTATTTTCAAAAAGCAAAATTGTTAACCAATCTTTCGTGATTTATACTTTACAATAGAGTCTTACTCTCCAATAAAGTGAGAGAATGAAAACAACTTATTTATAGGACCAAAACATAATTTTATTTGTACATTTGAAATAAAAATATTTTCAGCAAAAAGAATCAAAAACTCATTGTCCTTCAATATTTGTTAAAGTATATAATCTTTTATGGCTTTTCAATATTAAAAATTTTAAACTTTAGAATAAATTGTATCTAAGATCTATAGCTTTGATTTCCTATAATTGAATTTGAAAAACTTTTTTATTTGTACGTCCATATAATTGTATAGAAATTTCTATTAGAAATTTTTTCCTATATAATTTTCGACCATTTTGTTATTTAAAATAAATCACATTACACTTTGGGAAAAGTGTGGGTGGAACATTAATTAAGTTTTTGACTTTTCTTTTTGGTGTTAGCTTTTTCACATTGTCCCAACTCATGTTATAATATTAAATATTATCATCCTTCGTCTTCTTCATTATTGTACGCCATTGCACCTCTGCAACTTTCCGTCATCAAAAATTTCGTTTTCACCGACCTTAAAACTTCATTTTATCTTATCCTCGCCTACATATAGGGTGTCATAACATTTATCTAGGGGTATCCTCCATAAATAAAACTACCCCAAGAAAGATTGTAACTAATATGACATCTCTAAAAGTTACGAAAAAAGGGTATATAGTAAATCTATAATTGTTATTAATTAACTAAATAATTAAACTTGTAACTCATTTTTTTAATATATTATTTCAAGATAAAATAATTTATGTTGAATGATAATTTTCGACTGTAGGATAAAGTTTAGTATGTGTATGATAAATTTTGAAATGTGTAAGGTAAATTTACATGTGTGTAGGATAAATTCTGGTAAGTGTAAGATATATGTAGGATAAATTTTGAAATGTGTAGGATAAAATGTTTTTGTTTTATTAATAAGAGATAACATAATTAATGGGATGAGTTATAAACTATTTAATGTTTTACCATTATGTCTTTTCTTCTTTTGCTTCTTTTTCTTCTCATATTAAATTTCTTCTCAAATGAACCTTCCGCTATATATATATATATATATAGAGTAAGGTTCATGCGAGAACCACCTTTATTGTGAGAACCGCGAAAACCACCTTTATTGCAAAATAAAATGTAAAAAAATCAAAAAATTACTCAAATTTTTTTTATTTTTTAGTATTTTTTTAATAAAAATCGTTATATTTCGTTACTAACAAAAAAAACATTTTCTTTTCGAGTAACAGTTATCCACGCACATGTGCATATGTATTATAACTTCGACAAATTCAGTAATACCTTATCACTAGTAGACAATTGCACTTAATTTACAATATCATCCATAATACACTCAATTTTACATTAAATGCACATGTGCATCATTATGTATAACAATTATATACCGTGTTTTAGTACAAAAAGTTTGTGATTTTGAATGATAAAGTAGGCTCATATATATCATTTTTGGTTAGTTATATCTAGTGGTTGATGGGTTCATTATAGTTGTCACTTTATGATATAATATGTTGATTGGATGGTATAAACGGTGTTGATATGCATGTAATAAAGTGAAAATATTGGTATTGGTATTGTGTTATAAATGGTAGGAGGTAATAGTATTGTATTATGGATGGTAGGAGGTAATGAAAGTGTATTATGGATGGTATGATAGATGAAAGAGAAAGTGTATTCAAAGTAGTGTACAAAAACACCTTATTTCATGTTGATACATATAGATGCACATGTGCATTTCTTATATTGGTAACGTAAAAAGTAGTGTATTACACATGGTAGTGTAAATGAAAGTACAATTGTCTAATGTTTGTAATGTATTACAGAATTTGTCAAAGAAATGATGAAAATGCACGTGCATGGTAGTGTATTATGGATGGTATGATAGATGAAAGAGAAAATGTATTCAAATTAGTGTACCAAAACACCTTATTTCATGTTGATATATATAGATACACATGTGCATTGCTAATATTGGTAACGTAAAAAGTAGTGTGTTACACATGGTAGTGTAAATGAAAGTACAATTGTCTAATGTTTGTAATATATTATGGAATTTGTCAAAGAAATGATGAAAAATGCACATGTGCATGGATAGTTGGTACTTAATTTTTTTTTTTTTTTAAATTTCTTTTATTGTTGAGTAAATATAGCGACTTTTTCAAAAACAAATATTAAAAAAACAAAAAAAAATTGGTATTTTTTTGGATTTTTTTAGGTATTACTGTTTGTGTTCACACTGGTTCTTGCATTAAAGGATTTTTTTAGGTATCCTATATATATATATATATATAGGGGTTGGTTATTGTACAATTTGCCTTAACGTACGCTACGTACACGACCAAATTACAACATGCGTGATTATTTCATATAACATGCGTGATTATCTAAAAAATTCAGACCGCTTGGGTTTTATCAATTTCGTCCAATTCGTTTCAAATTTCTTTTTGTTTCACTTCAAATAGGCTATTGTTCGGTCAATTTCATCGAATTGGATTCGAATTCATCGTTGATTTTGAAAACGTTTCATCAAAATATCGACCCTCAAATTCAAACCGTATAACAGAGTATGAAGAAACATTAAGCTTTGATTCAGACCTTAGAACAGAGGATGCAGGAACATGACCAAACTTTGAGTCGATTGGAGTTAGAGGGCAGTAACAATGGTTTCCGCCGCCGCCATACGCCGCCGTCGCCGGAAAATCAAAAAATCAGTAACCCAGTACCATGCGTGATTTTTTTTGCCTATGCGTTTTTAATTTTTAAACATGCGGGATTTCAAATGAATGTGCGTAATTATGGTCGCGTACAACCGTACGTTAAGGCGTAATGTATTTTACACTTTCTCTATATATATATACACACACACACTAGTTGCATAGAGCCCCTAAAGGGCTCTCAAATTCTTATGGATGATCCTAGGTAAAAGAAGAATTTAAGGGCCCATTTTACTAGCTGCGCGATGGCCTAACTAAAAGCTTTTTGAGATACCCCTCAATATCTCTTCTAATTCCGTCACTAACTGTCAGTGACCCTAAAAGATAAGCAATTTCGAGACCTGTAGACTCACTTAAAAAAAGCAGGTTTAATATATGACATGTAAGACCACATACCTCTTGGGACATGAAAGACCGAGTCGAAAGTTCCAGCTAATGGTATGATGATGTCAAACATCCCACATATCATGATGTTCCTGCAAACCTGGTTATATCTGATGATGTCTCCACTACCAAGTACACCCTAAACGGATCTATAAACTAGGTAGTCCGGTTCCGTTCGGGCATAAGTATCCCGTGTACACTAATATCAGTCATCTGCTCATGGCTGGTCACAAGTTCTACGGTTTCTTGTTGATACTGCTCAATAGTCTTCTTAGTAGCCTCTATCACTTTGAGATTCCTAGTCTCACTCGAATGAGACTCATCCTTGTCACCCATCCAAGCCTTGATCTCTTGGATATCCTCCTTTAGGGTGCCTAGTGTCACGGACCAAATATTTGAAGGTCGCAATGCTGTGGGTTATGCTTGAACGTTTGTGTTACTGGCTAGTCCTGGACTTTATCGTGGGATTGAATCGGTGACAATAAAGAGGTGTATGTGCCTAGTCGTGTTTACAAAGAACGCATCACTGGCCAAGAGCTGGCACCGCTCTCCTGATGAGTTCAAGGCAGGACAAAACCAGTGACCCACATAAAGAAGCGGGATGGATTGGCTTGTCCCCGGGGATGCAGGGACGCCACACAGGGCTCGAAAACTAACCCGTGACAACTTGGTATCAAAGCAGAACGTTCCTCGGATACGTTGGAAGGTGACTCTTAACCAAATGAGCTTAACATTTAGAGTATGGTTGCGCAATGGTGGTGGGAGAAGACCAAATATGGGTTTGTTTCGGCAAAGGTCTTCCTACTCCGCGAGTATGGGATCGTGAGAGCCGCTCAAGTGTAGTTGTAATGAAGCCCTTCGTATTATTATCAAAACCTACGGTCCAAGCAGCGCCGTAAAAAGGAAGTTTTGTGAAAGCTGCTACAATCAGGTTTCCGTATTCCTGAAACATGGTGAATCATCGGCACCTAATTCGATGCGGCGGGCGTCAGCGCCACTCAAAACCAGAACTTACGTACTATATTGAACATGCACGACAGAAGATCATTGTTGTTGTGCTTTCGGGTATCCTACCCTCCCAAAATGAATCATACTCAACATAAGGGGTCATGCATTGTCAAGTATGCTAGCTGGTATGGGATGACGAGCATGCACGAGGACGTGGATGAAATGGTGGTGGGAGAGTGTCACGGGCGAAATATTTGAAGGTTGCAATGTTGTGGGCTGTGCTTGAACGCTTGGGATACTGGCTAGTCCTGGACTTTATCGGGGGACGGAGTCAGTGTCAATGAAGAGGTGTACGTGCCTAATCGTGTTTACGACGAACGCGCCACTGGTCGAGAGCTGGTGCCACTCTCCTGATGAGTCTAAGGCAAGATGAAACCAATGACCCACATAAGAAGCGGGATGGATTGGCTTGTCCCCGGGGATGCGGGGACACCACACGGGGCTCGAAAACTAACCCGTGACACTAGGGAGTCTAATTGGGCTGAGATTGTTGCTAATGGAGTAGCGCCCTCCGATTTGGTGATGGTGGATTCGGTATCGCTTTCTTGACAGGGGAAATCCGACAATGGTTTTTTTGGGTCACCACATTATCTTTGAGGGACTCCATGGCTTCAAGACGGATATGGTGATGGTAGCCATTTGGGTAGCCATAGAGTTCGGGGTATTGCTGCTACCCTCATAACTACTCCAGTTTTGCATCATCATTGTTCGTTTCCCGACAATGCAACCTTTGATAGAACCAATAAATTGAAAGCTTTGATTACTAAGGATTAATTCCATAAATAGTCAATTTGAGATAGGCCTGAGCTGCTATTACAAGGTAAGAACCCTACGTTGATAAAATAAACATCCAACACCCAAAACAAATAAAAAACCTGCTACTAGTACTAATCCTAATTAATGGTTATCGACTGAACTTACCCACTATTTTCCTTGGGTTAATTTTGTGGATCATTTCAATTGGGCGGGAATCCAATGCGGGAATGGAAATCAATTTGGGTCGGGTTGGGTTGGATCCTCAAAATTTTCTGGTTTAAGTATTCAAGTCTAGCTGGGTTCGTATCACTAAGATTTTTCTTGTTGTATGATTCCAAATATGTAATAACACCATGACTAAATATAAAACACACCCTGTAATCCAAAATAAATAAATCTCACAGAAATTACAACTTAATAAACATACAAGTATTATCTATCCGTATAACCAAGGTATTCGACTAAGTATATACTATGTTTAAGATAAGAGCTTCTTTGCATCACTGTCTCTCTTCTGCAGATACTCACTGAAACCATTGACTGGGTAGAGATCGACTGCAGATGTTGAAGAATCAGTGTATGCAAATGGCATTTCCTCCATTTGGTTCTCATTCTTGATCTCAAGTAGCTTCATCATTTTGTCACGATCCATTTTAGTCATTGAGACACTTTGTTCAGCAATAAATGCTTCAGAAACTATTCATCCTTCTAGCATGCTAACCACTGATGACATGGTCGGTCTATCGGTTGGAGAAATTGCGGTGCACATTAGAGCCAAATCGATAACTACCATCGTCTCTGGGATGTCATATTCTGAACCCAGCTTTGGATCAACAAGATCGATCAATTTACCCTCAGCTTTCAAAGCAAGGGCCTAATATAAAGAAACAAAGGGGATAAAGAATATGAGGAATCAGTGCAGATTCGTAAGTTGGAAAAGCTTCATACAGATGTGGCAATGTCAACCCGTAAGCAATACATGGGTCGATTTGGTTTGTTATGAACAAAAGATATTAAACTTATTTCAACATGAATTTTTGGGTTAATAGTTAATACTAAAAGGGAAAATATACTTTCTAATTTTCCATAAAATGTCGCAACCAAACTTTAGTACATTAAGTCCCAAGCTTGTCTAAACCACATGTACTTTTATAATATTAAATCTTAATGACATGTTAACTTAATTTGATTAAAATTTGATAAAGTGACATTCAACCTTTTTACAAAGTAAAAGTTGTACCATCTAATTTTGACCAATTTAAGAGTTAAAAAGTTATTGTTAAAAAAATTCAAAAGTAGGTGCACTTTTAATATATTAGTTTAGTAATTTTCTCATGTAATTTTTACAAATTGAGGGACTTTATTATACCAAAATTACGTTGATGGACTTTTTCATGAAAAAAAAAAAGTAAATTGGTTTTTATGGTAATAACCCTTATTTTTTCGGTAAGTTAATTTTATAAACTATCTATTTATACAATCCAAAAAAATGTACAGAAAAATGATGGGCCCAATAGGTATGACCCTTAGTTAAAAATTAAGCATTTTGCCACCTCTAGGTTCATGTTAGTTACCCGATCAAGAAGAACAAATTGATTCTCCTTTGCCCTGTCAGCAATGTTAGCCACCCCGCTCACAATCTATAAAAGGACAATTCCATAGCTATAGACATCTGCTTTATCTGTTAGATAACCACGCAGTGCGTATTCGGGGGCCATATATCCACTGAAAATTGTAAAAAAAAAAAAGATTCTTGAAGTGTGATAATGATATTAAAGTATTGAGGAAATGGTGTAAACTAGGGTACAAATGACTCACTACGTTCCAGCAACACGGGTGCTTATATGGGTGTTGTCCTCTTCATCATGCTTAGCCAAACCGAAACCCGAAATTTTAGCATTTAAATCCTTATCAAGGAGGACGTTAGTGGCTTTGATATCTCTATGAACAATTTTCAATCTTGATTCTTCATGCAGAAAAGCCAACCCGCTTGCTATACCAATGCAAATTCTGTATCTTGTAGGCCAATCAAGTTCCAACCGCCATTCTTTATGCCCTTCAATCCGTAAGGTCAACAATCATTCAGCAAAATAATAAACATGTTGATTCGTGTTACGATCTCTTATAAACAGGTCTTTTTGGTCAGATAGATTGAAAATGTTCTTTAGTGAACTGAGATCCTTTCATGCCGAGCTCATCATGAGAGGATGTTGTCTCACAAAAAAAGTAAAATATATTGCGGGTACCACTTTTTCGTAATAAGGTACCCACTTATTTTGTGCTAGACTAATGTCCTCTCATGTCAGGTTCAATATTTGAGGATCTCAATCTAACTTTAATACATAAATTCCTAACCATTTTGTTAAACTAATAATGTTTTGAATCATGTCGGACTTGCTATATATTTAGATGAAACTAGATTATTTTGAAAAAAAAAATGTTTTTGGGTCAACCAAATCAGTTTCAATCAACGCAAAAGTTACCCGGTTTTGATCCGTTCCCTAGCGTGTCTCATCTACTCAATTTTTCACCTCTACTCAGGTGGTTTTATAGGTCTAAGAACGATGCATTTATAGTTCAACATAATATTGGAAAACCAATCGCTTATCAAACAAAGCACGGGCTAGACTGTTATTTTCCATGTATTCATACGCTAGCAACAACTGGTTTCCTTCAATACAACATCCATACAGCTTCACAAGATGTGGGTGTTGCAAAGCGGATATCATGCCTAATTCATTCAAGAATTCTCTATTTCCTTGCTTTGATTTGGAGGAAAGTTGTTTCACTGCTATTAAGGTGCCATTTGGTAACACTCCCTTCATTATCACACAATATTAATTTTCAACATTGTGAAAAAAAACATTTTCCAATATAGAGTAATCGTGAAAGAAGTTGTAGAGTACCTTGTATACGGAGCCAAAACCACCTTCTCCAATCTTATTAGCAACATCGAAATTGTTTGTTGCAATTTTGATTTGCTTCAAAGTAAAGGAACTAGTGTTAAGCTCTAGGCCATGCAGATCTAGACCATGCAGATCTGTTAAGCCACAAATATAATTTAGAACATGTAAAATAAGTTTGGAGATAACTATATTTAATAAGTACATGCGTGTATACGTGACAGTTTCTACCCATTACCTATAACTGGGTTGATTGGGGTTGTATTCTATATCAAACGGTTAAATGGTTGAAACGAGTAAAAGGTTCAAGAGACATCCAAAGTCTACTTTAAATGCATACAACCTCTTAATCGTTTCATTCCATGATTTAAACTACTATTGTATTTTGTAACTAATTAACGCAATAACCATTTATGATAAAAAGTGTTTTAATGGTGAACCTAACGAACCAGCTGTTTTAACACAAACTCGTTTTGACTTGTACGTCATCACACCTACCCAACCTGTTCATCTTGCAATCTCTATAATACAGGCTTGCCACATAAATACCTAGTTCCATAGGATCTCTGCAGCGTAGATAACCCCACCACCATAATAGTCCTAAAATTAGGATGATGGCACAAACTGCTCCAACCACAATCCCAGCCACAATCCCTCCAGACACGCTGTTTCCATTTTCCCCCACACCGTTTCCATTTTCCCCTGGAACCGGGAAATCTGAATGATTGAAATAAAAGAGAATAAAGCAATTGTTAAGGAGAGAAATCAAACAATAAATATGATCATACATTGAGAGATTCTTATGGATATGCTAAAATATAGCGTTATACAAGACATAAAAGTTGAGCTTTTAGTTGGAGAACACTAGAAAATATTTACATGGTATTCATATAGAACTTGCATATGTGTACTATTATTACCGGGATGAAATTTATTAAAAGTATTGTACAGATCGAAATACAAAATCACTTAGTGATCTAATCTTGCAAATGACCTTAAACTTCTACTTTTGACTCTTGAAGTTGAAAATGAGTTTATATCAAATTTCAGGCAGTGTCCTTTGGCACAAACTGCATAGCACATGACTAGATTTAACGAAAAAAATTAACTGGGTTAGGAGCAAAGGACATAACGTGCAAGATTTGTAAACATTATATAGAACAAAACTCATCAATTTAAAAAACAAAGGACACCGTCTGAAATTTGGTATAAAGATAAAGGACAAAACTTGCAATTCACTCAAATATTTATTTGGAGCTATGAATTGCATGGCACTACCCTATAAAGTTCGAAAATTTAAATTGCTTATAAAATCGACACATAATAAGTTTTTATATGAATCGTTTTCACACCATGTAAAAAAAGAAAATTTAGTAGGAACTGCCGATTTTATGATCCCGGTCTTGCAAAAACAAACATGATAATAGGTAGGATCCGGATGTTAACAACCTTGCCTAATATGATATGGAATAGTAAAGTAATTATTTTAACTAAATAACATTAGTTCGTAGGTCTAGAAAAGCAATTTGCTATTTTGCAATACTAAACTCATTTCAACAAGAGCCAAGTCATATTGGCAATCTACCATAATTGTCATAAATCATAATTAGTACACACTCCCCCAATCATGAACACCACATAAATTCATCAAACACATAAGGAGTTAGTTATAGCTTACTTGGATCCACAGAAATAGCAGATATAAGAAGACCATAATTTCCTCGGAATGGATGTTTAATGTTCCTTTTCCAGCCCAATAGAGCCGGATTTCCAAACTACTTGTAACATTTACGGTATAAGTTGTCACATATGCTTTTCTAGCTCCACCTGCTTTAGCGCTGATGTCAAAATCCTTCTCCACCCTCTCACCCTGACACAGTATCGACCATTTATAATCAACGACAAATTAAGCTGCCAAAAAGAAATGAAACTAAAGCCCACTAAAATAGTGAAATACACATTTTTTTATTATACCATTGAGAGAGTGCAGCAAGCTACTAAATTCTTTTATCATAGAGCTAACAATTTCGACCAATTTACTTACGCATAGCCAGATGAGTTAATTATTTGAGTTGTATTCTATCTCATAAATGTGACATGGATAAAAAAGAAAAATCTAGATAATAGTCAACCATGTTAACAAGATGACCAAAGCCTATTTTTAAGGGAAAATTATCAAAATGGTCTTTTCAACGAAGTAATATTAAAATTATTATTTGACCAAGTCTTTACACATAGCCTCTTGACTTCCTAATTTTGTTGAGGTTCCACCTTGTGTTGTGTTTTGACCAACCAAATTCGGAAATGTGTAGCCCATATGAACCTTTTTCAAGATTTTAACTTATTAATGATTCAACAAAATTAAGCTAATTTTCTGTGTTATGTCCATTTTTCACTTTATTGACTTTTTGTTGTCAATTTGATAAGTATTTTGGCATCCGCCACCCCCATGGAAGCAATCTTCAAATTCCAATCCGACCACAAAAAATATGAACATCCAAGAAAGGTAAAAATGTGGAAAAAGATGATGGTGGATAGCAATGACTGTAACTTCCTAGATCTAAAAAAGGAGGAAATGCAAAAAGAAATGGATCGAGATAAAGTTTTCGAGAAGTCATAGGCTATCCATTAGTAAGCACGATATGAGTCAACCTCGACCCATTTTAAACTTGCTACTCAATTCACTCAACCCAACTATCTTTCTGCCTCTCGTTATTTATTAACTTAGTAGATACATTATTATTATATCCAGTTCAGAAACAATAACTGATCTTGAGATAATATTTATTTATGAAAACTCACCTGAATGTAGATATCAAATAAACGTCTCCCAAGGCTGCTATATGTTTCATCATCAGTAAAAATGATCTCAGCAAAGTGAAGGCTTACATTGTAGCTTCCATTTCCCATACAGAAACCATAATATGTCAAAGATAAGGCTGACGTTCGTGCAGCCCTGTACAGTCCAGAAGTGTTCACAGAAGTGTTCACTGGGACCCCAGAAGATTGAACAATATAACTGTCACGTTTACCCTCGTCCAAGAAATTACCAGTATTGCTAAATATCCATCGACTTTCTGTTGAAGAGAAATAGGAAGCACCACCTGGTTCCACGTCTCTTTCATATGTAACATTTCCAACTGTTAATCTATCTCCGCCACAGTTGATATACAAGAAGTATGATTCTAAAAAAAAAGTACTTAATACGTCAAAAATTCATCAAGATACATGATAATAATATTTGACTTTAACATACTTGTTGAGCAAAAACTATTCCCCAAACATGAGACCTCATTGCTGGTATAAGAGTACAAAGGCAGAAAGAGTATTATGTCACACAGATAAATTAATTTAAGCATAACCAAATCTTTTTTTTGGATAAATTAATTTAAGGCAAAGAAACTTACGAGGTATTGTCCATTGAAAACGAAGCAAACAAGTTTCTGCAAAAATCAGAAACACCATGATTAAGCTGGTGTAATAAAAAAACACTACCGAGAGAGAGGCGGCTGGTCTTACGTTTGCCGCATCTGACACCTTAAACTCCTGGAGCTTTCAAGTGTAAAATTGTTGTATGACAGATCACTGGAAGAAATTTTGTAATGTTAGTCATTCTATCATACAATCATACAAGGGAACATAATGGATATTATTCTACTCAGGGGCGTAGCATTTAAGGGGCCGGGAGGGGCGCCCGACCCCCCGAACTTTTCGCTCAGTAGTGTTGTACATGTAGTTTTCGTATAGAAATTTTTTGGTATATACGTTTTCGACCCCCCAGTTCAATAAAAATTTTTGGGTATATACGTTTTCGACCCCCCCGGAGAAAACTTCAAGCTTCGTCACTGATACTACTCCTACAAATTCACATCAATTGGCATGTTCAGAGTACATCGATCATATCAGTTGATTTATACGGATTGCATCTTATTCGACAAACCAACTATAGCCTCCACTTTAGTCATCTTATATACAATCTAACAGTAGATAAATTTACATATTATCTCCTGCAGTGAGCATCCAATCGGGTACAATTCCAGATAGCAAGTTTCCAGTAAGATATCTAAAAATCAAAACAATAAATTGGTAAGGCGTCTATACCCTGAATATCTCAGACAGATAATAATGATAATATGGGAGATTATTCACATGGGAGATTATTTAGACACAAGGAAAAGGATAATCTGGCAGTTATATTGAGACTCCCTATTAAGCATATATAACGTTTCATCTTCATGATCTGTTGTGGGATAGCAATAAATACATCAGAATGAGATGCTTACATATGGTCTGTGGCATTTAGAGCAGAGAAACCTCCACGTATGGATCCATTAAGTTTATTGAAGCTAAAGTCTCTGAAAGAGCAACATAAAAAATGAAGGTGTGAAATCTAGTAAAAATGTAACTGATACAACAAAATACTAAGTAAGCAATCCCTGCCCCTGATTTAATAGTTTTTTTTTTTCAAAATATGTGTAACAATTTTGTGAATATGAGTTTCAAAGGTATAACATTGAGAACTTAGGGTCCAAAACCTCTTGTTGAAAAACCCGTGTATGAACCTTAGATGTCCATTGATAGGTGATCCCTCCATTGCTCACATGAACAAGGCAATACAAACAAACTTAGAGGAATAGAAAAGAACATATGATTTAATAGTTCTTTTTGGAAATTTTATTTAATTATTCTATAGTACTGTGATTCAATTTAAAATTCCCTACATGAAGTTATTTTTAAAAATTCTGACAAATTAGTCTCCTCCAAGCTTTTGCCAAAATTAGTCATGGCATCTAATGGTGTGATAAGCCTTAGAAAAACCTTTTAAAATGTAACGAGTTTTCCAAGAAGATCCCTCGACTAATAGTTTTCTAAGAGAGAAAGGCCCTAGCCGTCGCTAGCTTGTGTTGCACTCATGACTCATCCCACTTCTAGAAGAAAACTAGAGGAAAAGGTAATAAGTACTAACACGAGATCAGTTGAAGCAAGAGATGTTGGTAACTCGCCAATAAGATTGCAACTCCTCAAGATCCTGGCAAGAATGCGTTAATTTGAAATACAAGACATATAGATGTGATAACATAAAGATGAATAAAAGACCATGATATAATTTTATTAGTTGAACCAATTGTTGAGCCTCGCTTGGTAAATATTTCAACCAAATAGGAATAACAACTATTTAACTTATAGTCATTCAACACTCGAAAGTCATAAAGATACTAGACGCCATGCTACATGTCACACTAGTATCTCTAACCCTCCAAGACTTCACACTAACATCAGCAGCTCATGTTTACATAAGCCCATCTTGTATTGTATCAAGACTCTGTACACTTTTTTTGCAACACACCATCCAATTCATAACTAACAACCTTTTCACTCTATATGCATGCTATATAGAACCTTTTATAGGAGAACTATGTAAACATCTAATATTATGTTCCCTTTTAAATGCTAAATACATTTTGATTTAATAGGAAATTCCAAACATAAAATCTAATATTGCCTAACATCAATCTCACTATTTCTAATGGATTTTGAAAAATATATTTTCGATTTGTCTACATCATAGAGGTGGCATGGCATAATGTTTCAGCATGCAACCTTTTTTATGTTTTCATGACTTTTATACATTTGTGTATCATCTTGCACTCTCTCGTGTTCTTTGTTCTCCCCAATCACGTCATAACTTATGCTAAAGTAAAACACACAAAGGCTGCCAAAAGCTATTCGTAGGTTTTGGGGAGGGTAAGATGTAGATGAACCTTACCTCTACCCGTGTGGGTAGAGAGACTGCTTCTAGAAAAACCCCGGCTCAGAACAATCAACATGCAAACAAACCGTACTAAAAATATAGCAATAGGACAATAACATAAAGAGTGTTGCCAGAGTAACATAGCACCTAGACATGAGGATCACAAATGTATTTTTAGCATGGACACTTGCTAGATAATAAGAAAACATATGCATTCATGCTCTTAAATTCCAAGATATATGCCTCACAATTCTCTAACATTATTACCCAAGATCATGACTATAAAATTAAGGATTTGGCAATGTTTCCATACAGATTGATTAAAACCTTAGATAGCTTTGAAGCTTATGGTGGATTTCATGCACTTACATGATGCGTCTTGATCTTTTTAAATGCCAAAAAAGTAAAAAAATATATTTTGTTTTAATATACAGTGACAAATATAACAATCTAATATCTTCACGCACAAATCATACTATATTGAAAGAAGCAGTTCACTCACACGGTCTTAAAAGGTGTAATTTTAAAGGGCGGACAAAGCGCGTCTGGTCCTCTCAAGTCGCTGATTCTCCTGCATCGATCTCTTGACTAAGTCAGTACAAATACTTGATCAAAATGGCAAGCACATCAAAGAACAGATATGAGAAATTACTAACAAGTCTGTTAAATTTATAAGGAGGGTAATGCTAGGAGGTATTGGCCCTTCCAACCCGCTGGCCATAATCCTTCTGTTATTCAGAAACATTATATAAATATAACTGCCATAGCCAATAAATGGAAAAAGAAAGAGTAGGAAAATGTCTCACAAGCTCGTAAGACCTGTCCATTCTCCAATGAAATCCGGGATCTTCCCAGAGAAGTTGTTACTACCAATCCGACTGTTTAAGAAACAAATTTAAATAGTCAGTTACATCTAGCCATATAATGATAAAAGAATAACCGGATCCAACGATAAGAAATAACAAGAACTCACAACTCCTTCATATTGATCAGATTTGCAAATGATGCAGGCAAATCCCCAGTGAAAAAGTTGGAGTTCAGTAATCTACAATAGAAATCAGAACAGTTGTATACATACAGTCATCAGGTACCAAGATACAGAAAGCATCCACAACAATACCATCAAAGTTCACCAAGTCTTACAGTCTCTCAATGCTGGTAAGCTTCCCAAGTTCATCAGGAATTGCTCCAGACATCATATTATCCTCCACCGTCCTAATAAATAATATAATTGCAGTCACAAACAGCGGAATGACAATAACATAAGTTACAGTTATATTAAACTTAAAAGAGAGCTGATGACAGAAGTTTACAAAGATCTCAATGTGCTGATGTTTCCGAGATCCTTTGGGATTGATCCGGTCAAACGATTCGCAAGAAGAGAACTGCAAATAAGTTTTTTTCATGTCAAACATAATACTTTAAAATCTATATTAAATCGATATAGTTTGTTGAAGATTACATGCTTAATATTCGCTGCATGGAACCCCATGCTGGAGGGATGGTACCACTGAGATAGTTGCGAGTTAAGTCTCTGTAACAATGATATATACAAATCAACTGCTGAATACAAACTAGCAATCTAAATGAAATTAACGAACAGCAAAATTAACAAGAGACAGGGACCGTACAGATACTGGAGGTAAGGAAGATTGATGAGTTCCGGTGGGAGAGTGCCTCCTAAATTCTGTCCTTTAAGGCTTCTGCATTTCGTACCAACCAAAACTCAAGATCAGAAACCCTAATTTTTGTAACCAACAAACTTTTCAACTCTCTTTCTGAATCGTCGTGCTTCCAATTGTGGGTTTATTTATTTATTTTTTTTTTTTTCTGCAATCGACTAACGCCGACAGGGAGAAGCCCGTTGAGGGAGTGATGTGGATATTAATCTTTTTTTTAAATAACTGAGTCAGCGTTCCTGAGACGGGATGTAGGTTCACTTTTTGGTGTTGTTGAGTTGAATGAGTAAGGTTTAAAGTTTTTGGGTTAAACAAGTTGGTTTATTTAAGGAATATTATTCGGGTCAGTAGGTGTCACAAGAGTATTGTTGGGAAACACTACAAAAAAACCACAACAATAGAGGCGACCTATGTCGTCGGTAAAGATACTGTTTCTCTTTGCTAAAGGTATAAGTGGCGACATATCGCCGGTAATGCGTCGTCGGTAATAGTTGACCGCTATTGGTAAAAAAATATCGTCGCTAATACACATGTCGCCGCTATTGGTAAAAAATATCGTCGCTAATACACATGACGCCGCTAATGGTTATGCCGGCGAATTGCCGGAAAGCTCGCCGGAGTCAGATTTTCAGATTACAAATGTGACGAAACTAATAAATTGGTTATCCAACACCTCAAACAAAGATTAAAGACAAAGGAGTATTATATTTTCATTCAAATCTCGTACATCCAATCCATACACTCAAACAAAGATGTTTTTTTTACATAAAACTACAAAGCTACACATGTTGGTCGTTAAGTGTGGTTGACGGAGAAGATACTCTGGTGACGAAGTAGATGCTCCGTAACGGATGTTGCCACCAGAGAAGATGCTCCGGCGATAAAGAAGTTACTCCCGTGACAAATAAGATACTCCGGTGACAGATGGTGCTCTGGTGATGCTCCGATCATGAAGATGCTCCGTACGTTGTGTTTGTTTTGAGGAGAAAAAGATGATTTGCATATGAAGTGTGTGTTTGTTTGGGAAGAACACCAGCCCTTTGATCATGTGTTCATCAAGGGGCCAAGAGTGAATGTTCATTGCAGCACATAGATTGATTATTATCGGAAACACCAATAGCTATTGGCGCCGTCGCTATTACTTGCTTTCCTTGTAGTGAAAACGGTAGAAATAGGTGTTCAGTTCGGTTCAGTGGTGGTGAACTTCATAGCATTAGCAACTTTCAATCCAGGTAAGATCAAGACCATGTCCTTCCAACCACTGTTAAGAGCAAAAAACCAGTAAAGGTTGTTCTTTTTGACAGAAGTATTTGATAAAATTTGCGGGTAAACGGACGGAAGACTTTGAATCTTGTCGTGTCTAACAAGGAAAGAAGAAAACGACAGAAAGAGGAGCTTGTTTTTTTCTTTGGTTGGTGGTTAAGAACAGTGTAGTTCTGGTGACCCAGGAAGAGGAATGTCAAACTTGGTTAAGGGATTGAAGTTGTCGATAACGAAGCGGATGTGAAGAAACGAGTCTAATTCAAAATTAAGTGGGAGAATGAAGATGTTAATCTTGAACTAAGGAGATAAATATCAAGATAGTTTATAGATAATCATGGTGAATCATTTATTGTGTTTATTATATTTACATTAGAGATAATTGTTGGTTTTATTAGATATGTTTATCTAGTTAATATTTTATTATTTAAAATAGAGTTTGAGTCGGGTTAGAACTAGAATAAGTTTAGTATATATAAAGGGTTAAGGTTTTGTATTGGGGTGCTTTTCATTGTTTAGTAATAAAAAGAGTGGATCCATCCATGTTTAATAATAAGAAGGGTTAAGGTTATTGTATTAGTGTGCTTTTCATTGTCGACGTGAACACATGCTTGAGATCGACACAATCCAAAGCGATAGATGGGTGTGTTTTGATTGGCACCATCCATTTTTAGATAGTGACTAGTTGGATGTGAGATTAAAGACGTTAATCTTGAACTTAGGAGATAAATATCAAGACGGAATATATATAATTATTATGAATTATTTATTGTGTCTTGTATATTTAAATTAGAGATAATTGTTGGTTTTATTAGATAAGTTTTTCTTGTTAATATTTTATTATTTAAAATAGAGTTTGAGTCGGATTAGGACGAGAACAAGTTTAGTATAAATAATAGTTAAAGTTATTGCATTGGTGTGCTTTTCATTGTTTGATAATAAAAAGAGTCGGATGAATTCATTCATACCGTGTTTTTTGTATTTGATCAAGGGTCTAATTTCCAACAGAGATAAAACAGACTTGTGAACATCTCATTCCAGAGATGGTGACCATGAGACCGGGTAAAGGGTGGCAAAGATCAGGGAGAAGAAAGGGGGGTGGTGGAGGGCGGTGCAGATAAGGGGAAATAGAGTCTTGGTGATGGAGGGCGACAGAGGAGGCCACGTGGTGGAGGGCGACGGAGGAGGGTGAGTGGTGGTGGAGGTCACGGTGGTCACGAGCTTGGTGGTGGATTATGAGAGTTGCATGTGTGTGTGTGTGACTATGTGTTCGTATGAGAGGGGGAATGGGGCGGGGTGGATATTATAAAGGTAATATGTTTTTTTAGCTCTTCTTTAAAAGTAAAAATAATAATAAAAACAAAAAACAAAAACAAGAAGGTAAAAAGTCCAAAATACCCTTGAGTTAACGTTAAAAAACAAGTAGTGTTAGCGAATTGATTGGAAATTGCAACAAAATCCAAACTCAGGTGTGCAATGTAAAAAAATGGATGGAACAGACAAATATGCCTGAACTTGAGAGACGATTTTGACATTTTACATTTCCCTAAACTTTTACCTTTGTTTATTTTAACAAACTATGTTAAGACACATGTCCTACTCATACCTTTTTGTTGTCTTTGTTTTATAACTTTTAAAAATATGATTTTTATAACATTCTAAATATATCACGACAACATGCTTATTTTTATAACGTTTTGGTGTAAACTTTATTCAAAACTAAGTTGTGGGTCATGATACAAGTCATCAAATCACAAACATACAAGTCATCAAAACTGCTTCAAGGTTTCATTTTTACTGTTTTTTTCTCTAACAACCTTTAAAATATTATATTTTCAGAAAAAAAAATTGCTTAGTCATTGCAATGTAATTATTTTTACCAACATTTAGATTCGAGCCTTACAAATCATAACACCCGTTGTAGGCGTTGATTTCACCCACTAGTATGTACATAGATACACAACATACATATATATATATATATATATATTTCAGTTAAGAATCTTATAAAATCTTATATTGCCTTTGTAATTAAATTGAAAACATCCTTATACAATTTAATTATAATCTAGTATAGATAATAAGGTAATGTCAGTAACACAACTTTTATAATATATATGGTATAAAATTAGAACGTGTTGTTGACTTTAAGTCAACTACCACACTATTTTTCAATTGTCATAAGTTTTTTATATGTTATTTATATATTTTTAAATGGAAAAAATAGCATGTTATGTGATTACTAGTGTTTGTGTTTCCTGTCACATCGTGTGGGCACCCGTTAGTTTGTGTGCATGTGTATTATATAAAGATGTTTGTAATTTAATTACAAGAGTGCCACCAAATAAAAAAAAGTTTTTATAAAAGAGATCTTGATTCTAACTGGTACTGTCCAAATAGCTTGTAACTCAAAAGTCATTTAGATAATGGGAATTGACCTGTAATAATCGCTTGATTGTAAATGAGTGAAGCTTGAGTCAAAGTATTATCCCCAACTTGTAACATTTTATAGCCCAATTAACTAAAAGACAGTCAATCCACTAAACTCAACCCTCCATCACTATTCGGTCCAAACTAAGCTAAGCCAAAAAAAATTGGTTAAAAACTGAGCCGGGCTAGAGCTCAAAGTTTTAGCTCGATTTAAAATTCAAGCTTGGCTCAACTCACCTATTGAACAACCCTAATCCTAATGATAAACTACTGGGAAAAGAACAAACCAACATTCAGCTACAAGTTAAAGAACTAATTAGATCAAAGATTTTTAGTAATCCTTATAATGATAAAATCGATTTTGAGTCCCTCAAAATTCAGTTCAATTTTTGTTAAAAAAAGTAATGCATGATCACCGACATCACTAGCCATGAGACAACTTTAGGTAGCCATTTTTGATTTTACACTTGACCCAAAACAACCAGTCGTAAAACTTAGTCCAATTTTTTTTATTATATATTCCAAAATAATTTAACTGAAAGAGGAAAAGGAAATTACATGCTAACCACATGGCATATCGAGTTGTTTGGCTCCGGATTGCAAGTAACATTATTCTCATATGTCCCATTGCTAGTGCTATCTCTCCAATTAACACATGGATCCTGTTCGAAATCCCAATCTTTACCAAGTGTTCTTCCAATCTCCCTCAGTACACCCACTACATATATAAAAGGTACAAGTTTTTTTAAGTAATTAACAATGAAACACGCGATATATATGGAGCTCGTCATATATTGTAAACTAACCTTCTTCGGCTGGAAGACATGTTGTGTTGATGGATGCAAATGCAAAAGGGATGAATGTAACACACAGAACTACCAACAACATGTTGCTTAGATCTATAAATTAATACTAAATGGATTGAACGGAAATAGATATGTACTTGTATATATAAAATATCCAAGTAATGGAAGATGATTGGAAGCAGCGGCAGTTGGGGAATAAATGCTGGCTGCTAAGACCAAGACTTACTATTCACTCAATTGAATTGTGCTAACAAGTTGATTTTGTCAGCTTTCAATAATACACTACTAATTAAATGAACCCATCAGTACTGTACTAACAAGGTGTACATGTTTTGTTTTGCCGGAGTGGGGCGGAGGGGCCTACCCGAGTTATATGGTAGGTGTGATCTCTATCGTCTGTTGTAGAAATATCGCCATTAAAAAAAAAGACATGAGATATTTATTGTGGAAAATTTTGGATATAAAAAAAAGGGTAGGAATAGAGAGAAGAAAAATTAAAACTTTTTAATTTATTTTTTTAATTAAATATAGTTTCCATAAAATATATTGTATAATTAAGATTTCTTAGTAGAAAATTATATTGAAAATTCCAAAACTTTATGTCTTTATGCTTTTTGTGATTCTAATTTTGGTATGTTTTCTCGATATAAAAACCAATGTATAACTATATATGAGATGGTTTGATGGTCATTAATTACAATAGTACATCACAATGTTTACAAGAAATATAAGAAGAAAGCAAGGGTCAATGAGCGTCCTTGCAGTGCATCAAATATGATCGCACCATTGTAATGAGTTTTTATGATGCAAGTGTTTAAAACGATGCGTTAATTAAACGGATACTCAAATTGATTTTGTAATAGATTATTTTTGGATTCAAAGGTTCTCTTGCATATTTTTGCATTATGTTTATGCAACTCAACCATATCTAAGAGGACGGTCTCAGTTTAAACATTTTAAATAATAAAGCGGATGCTACCAATGTCAGGTACCCCAATTCTTTATTAGAGGTACATGTCTCTCTTAAAAGTTCTTAAGTTCAAAGCTAGGCAAGAGGAAAATTTTGATTTAATATTAATGGTGTAAAGTAGGAGAATAAATTTGCCATAAAAAATAAAAAGCAAATGTCAAAGGTTGATGACCAAAAAGTCAAAGAAATTAATATTGTCACATCATTTCAAACGAAGTAGGTCAAAAAGTATGTTTTAAGAAGCTCGTTGGACAGTACGTAGTTATACATTACACATTACGACGTTTTAAACATTTAAGACCGGACTTCGTCCTGACTTTTCTTCCTTAACACACTAGGTGGCAATTAAGGCGACAAATTTAACACAATATGAACAGTTTTTTTTGAAAGGTGTGAATTATTCGCGAATGTCGGGAGGTTTAGCATACCTTGTCTTAGCCGGGTCCGCGCTAGAGAGTCCCTCGCACAATAGATCACCAATTTAAACCCCTCAATGAGAAACCTCTATCACCAAGACTTGAACTTGAGACTAACAAAACTGTTATGATATATTGGCAATGTATTTCTTTCAATATTTGGTACACATAAAACAATAAAGAAACATCATATAAATATACAAAAAATATGCAGCCTATCTAAGGAAACCAAAAAGAGAAAGGAAAGGATTGGGCCAATAATCCGGAGGCAAGAATTGCGGAATTCAGTAAATCTCGGTTATTCTCCCCCTCAAGTTGGCGCATGGAGGTTAATAATGCCCAACTTGCCAAGAAGTGTGTGAAAATTTTGTGTTCCCAAGGCCTTGGTAAAAACATCTGCTATTTGCATTTTAGAATCAATATGCATAGGCATTATCTCTTTTGATTCGACCCGTTCTCTGACAAAACAACAATCCATTTCAACATGCTTAGTTCGTTCATGGAAAACCGGGTTGTTAGCTACGTGTATGGCTGCTTGATTGTCACAAAATAATTGTGTTGGTCCTTCACAAGGCATTTCGAGCTCCTTAAGGAGCCATCTTAACCATAAGATCTCCCTGACCATTGAGGCCATAGCTCGATACTCGGCTTCTGCAAAAGAGCGCGAGACAACCGATTGTTTTTTGGACTTCCAGGCATAAGTATCCCGTGTACACTAATGTCAGTCATCTGCTCATGGCTGGTCACAAGTTCTACGGTTTCTTGTTGATACTGCTCAATAGTCTTCTTAGTAGCGTCTATCACTTTGAGATTCCTCGTCTCACTCGAACGAGACTCATCCTTGTCACCCATCCAAGCCTTGATCTCTTGGATATCCTCCTTTAGGGTGCCTAGTGTCACGGACCAAATATTTGAAGGTCGCAATGCTGTGGGTTGTGCTTGAACGTTTGTGTTACTGGCTAGTCCTGGACTTTATCGGGGGATGGAGTCGGTGATAATAAAGAGGTGTACGTGCCTAGTCGTGTTTACAAAGAACGCATCACTGGCCGAGAGCTGGCACGGCTCTCCTGATGAGTTCAAGGCAGGACAAAACCAGTGACCCACATAAAGAAGCGGGATGGATTGGCTTGTCCCCGGGGATGCAGGGACGCCACACAGGGCTCGAAAACTAACCCGTGACAACTTGGTATCAAAGCAGAACGTTCCTCGGATACGTTGGAAGGTGACTCTTAACCAAATGAGCTTAACATTTAGAGTATGGTTGTGCAATGGTGGTGGGAGAAGACCAAATATGGGTTTGTTTCGGCAAAGGTCTTCCTACTCCGCGAGTATGGGATCGTGAGAGCCGCTCAAGTGTAGTTGTAATGAAGCCCTTGTATTATTATCAAAACCTACGGTCCAAGCAGCGCCGTAAAAAGGAAGTTTTGTGAAAGCTGCTACAATCAGGTTTCCGTATTCCTGAAACATGGTGAATCATCGGCACCTAATCCGATGCGGCGGGCGTCAGCGCCCCTCAAAACCAGAACTTACGTACTATATTGAACATGCACGACAGAAGATCATTGTTGTTGTGCTTTCGGGTATCCTACCCTCCCAAAATGAATCATACTCAACATAAGGGGTCATGCATTGTCAAGTATGCTAGCTGGTATGGGATGACGAGCATGCACGAGGACGTGCATGAAATGGTGGTGGGAGAGTGTCACGGGCGAAATATTTGAAGGTTGCAATGTTGTGGGCTGTGCTTGAACGCTTGGGATACTGGCTAGTCCTGGACTTTATCGGGGGACGGAGTCAATGTCAATGAAGAGGTGTACGTGCCTAATCGTGTTTACGACGAACGCGCCACTGGTCGAGAGCTAGTGCCACTCTCCTAATGAGTCTAAGGCAAGACGAAACCAATGACCCACATAAGAAGCGGGATGGATTGCGGGGACACCACACGGGGCTCGAAAACTAACCCGTGACACTAGGGAGTCTAATTGGGCTGAGATTGTTGCTAATGGAGTAGCGCCCTCCGATTTGGTGATGGTGGATTCGGTATCGCTTTCTTGACAGGGGAAATCCGACAATGGTTTTTTTGGGTCACCACATTATCTTTGAGGGACTCCATGGCTTCAAGACGGATATGATGATGGTAGCCATTTGGGTAGCCATAGAGTTCATGGTATTGCTGCTACCCTCATAACTGCTCCAGTTTTGCATCATCATTGTTCGTTTCCCGGCAATGCAACCTTTGATAGAACCAATAAATCGAAAGCTTTGATTACTAAGGATTAATTCCATAAATAGTCAATTTGAGATAGGCCTGAGCTGCTATTACAAGGTAAGAACCCTACGTTGATAAAATAAACATCCAACACCCAAAACAAATAAAAAACCTGCTACTAGTACTAATCCTAATTAATGGTTATCGACTGAACTTACCCACTATTTTCCTTGGGTTAATTTTGTGGATCATTTCAATTGGGCGGGAATCCAATGCGGGAATGGAAATCAATTTGGGTCGGGTTGGGTTGGATCCTCAAAATTTTCTGGTTTAAGTATTCAAGTCTAGCTGGGTTCGTATCACTAAGATTTTTCTTGTTGTATGATTCTAAATATTTAATAACACCATGACTAAATATAAAACACACCCTGTAATCCAAAATAAATAAATCTCACAGAAATTACAGCTTAATAAACATACAAGTATTATCTATCCGTATAAGTATATACTATGTTTAAGATAAGAGCTTCTTTGCATCACTGTCTCTCTTCTGCAGATACTCACTGAAACCATTGACTGGGTAGAGATCGACTGCAGATGTTGAAGAATCAGTGTATGCAAATGACATTTCCTCCATTTGGTTCTCATTCTTGATCTCAAGTAGCTTCATCATTTTGTCACGATCCATTTTAGTCATTGAGACACTTTGTTCAGCAATAAATGCTTCAGAAACTATTCGTCCTTCTAGCATGCTAACCACTGATGACATGGTCGGTCTATCGGTTGGAGAAATTGCGGTGCACATTAGAGCCAAATCGATAACTACCATCGTCTCTGGGATGTCATATTCTGAACCCAGCTTTGGATCAACAAGATCGATCAATTTACCCTCAGCTTTCAAAGCAAGGGCCTAATATAAAGAAACAAAGGGGATAAAGAATATGAGGAATCAGTGCAGATTCGTAAGTTGGAAAAGCTTCATACAGATGTGGCAATGTCAACCCGTAAGCAATACATGGGTCGATTTGGTTTGTTATGAACAAAAAATATTAAACTTATTTCAACATGAATTTTTGGGTTAATAGTTAATACTAAAAGGGAAAATATACTTTCTAATTTGCCATAAAATGTCGCAACCAAACTTTAGTACATTAAGTCCCAAGCTTGTCTAAACCGCATGTACTTTTATAATATTAAATCTTAATAGTGACATGTTAACTTAATTTGATTAAAATTTGATAAAGTGACATTCAACCTTTTTACAAAGTAAAAGTTGTACCATCTAATTTTTGACCAATTTAAGAGTTAAAAAGTTATTGTTAAAAAAATTCAAAAGTAGGTGCACTTTTAATATATTAGTTTAGTAATTTTCTCATGTAATTTTTACAAATTGAGGGACTTTATTATACCAAAATTACGTTGATGGACTTTTTCATGAAAAAAAAAAGTAAATTGGTTTTTATGGTAATAACCCTTATTTTTTCGGTAAGTTAATTTTATAAACTATCTATTTATACAATCCAAAAAAATGTACAGAAAAATGATGGGCCCAATAGGTATGACCCTTAGTTAAAAATTAAGCATTTTGCCACCTCTAGGTTCATGTTAGTTACCCGATCAAGAAGAACAAATTGATTCTCCTTTGCCCTGTCAGCAATGTTAGCCACCCCGCTCACAATCTCTAAAAGGACAATTCCATAGCTATAGACATCTGCTTTATCTGTTAGATAACCACGCAGTGCGTATTCGGGGGCCATATATCCACTGAAAATTGTATAAAAAAAAAGATTCTTGAAGTGGATAATGATATTAAAGTATTGAGGAAATGGTGTAAACTAGGGTACAAATGACTCACTACGTTCCAGCAACACGGGTGCTTATATGGGTGTTGTCCTCTTCATCAAGCTTAGCCAAACCGAAATCCGAAATTTTAGCATTTAAATCCTTATCAAGGAGGACGTTAGTGGCTTTGATATCTCTATGAACAATCTTCAATCTTGATTCTTCATGCAGAAAAGCCAACCCTCTTGCTATACCAATGCAAATTCTGTATCTTGTAGGCCAATCAAGTTCCAACCGCCATTCTTTATGCCCTTCAATCCGTAAGGTCAACAATCATTCAGCAAAATAATAAACATGTTGATTCGTGTTATGATCTCTTATAAACAGGTCTTTTTGGTCAGATAGATTGAAAATGTTCTTTAGTGAACTGAGATCCTTTCATGCCGAGCTCATCATGAGAGGATGTTGTCTCACAAAAAAAGTAAAATATATTGCGGGTACCACTTTTTCGTAAAAAGGTACCCACTTATTTTGTGCTAGACTAATGTCCTCTCATGTCAGGTTCAATATTTGAGGATCTCAATCTAACTTTATTACATAAATTCCTAACCATTTTATTAAACTAATAATGTTTTAAATCATGTTGGACTTGCTATATATTTAGATGAAACTAGATTATTTTGAAAAAAAAATGTTTTTGGGTCAACCAAATCAGTTTCAATCAATGCAAAAGTTACCCGATCCGTTCCCTAGCGTGTCTCATCTACTCAATTTTTCACCTCTACTCAGGTTGTTTTATAGGTCTAAGAATGATGCATTTATAGTTCAACATAATATTGGAAAACCAATCGCTTACCAAACAAAGCACGGGCTAGACTGTTATTTTCCATGTATTCATACGCTAGCAACAACTGGTTTCCTTCAATACAACATCCATACAGCTTCACAAGATGCGGGTGTTGCAAAGCGGATATCATGCCTAATTCATTCAAGAATTCTCTATTTCCTTGCTTTGATTTGGAGGAAAGTTGTTTCACTGCTATTAAGGTGCCATTTGGTAACACTCCCTTCATTATCACACAATATTAATTTTCAACATTGTGAAAAAAAAACATTTTCCAATATAGAGTAATCGTGAAAGAAGTTGTAGAGTACCTTGTATACGGAGCCAAAACCACCTTCTCCAATCTTATTAGCAACATCGAAATTGTTTGTTGCAATTTTGATTTGCTTCAAAGTAAAGGAACCAGTGTTAAGCTCTAGGCCATGCAGATCTAGACCATGCAGATCTGTTAAGCCACAAATATAATTTAGAACATGTAAAATAAGTTTGGAGATAACTATATTTAATAAGTACATGCGTGTATACGTGACAGTTTCTACCCATTACCTATAACTGGGTTGATTGGGGTTGTATTCTATATCAAACGGTTAAATGGTTGAAACGAGTAAAAGGTTCAAGAGACATCCAAAGTCTACTTTAAATGCATACAACCTCTTAATTGTAACTAATTAACGCAATAACCATCTATGATAAAAAGTGTTTTAATGGTGAACCTAACGAACCAGCTGTTTTAACACAAACTCGTTTTGACTTGTACGTCATCACACCTACCCAACTGTTCATCTTGCAATCTCTATAATACAGGCTTGCCACATAAATACCTAGGTCCATAGGATCTCTGCAGCGTAGATAACCCCACCACCATAATAGTCCTAAAATTAGGATGATGGCACAAACTGCTCCAACCACAATCCCAGCCACAATCCCTCCAGACACGCTGTTTCCATTTTCCCCACACCGTTTCCATTTTCCCCTGGAACCGGGAAATCTGAATGATTGAAATAAAAGAGAATAAAGCAATTGTTAAGGAGAGAAATCAAACAATAAATATGATCCTACATTGAGAGATTCTTATGGATATGCTAAAATATAGCGTTATACAAGACATAAAATTTGAGCTTTTAGTTGGAGAACACTAGAAAAGATTTACATGGTATTCATATAGAACTTGCATATGTGTACTATTATTACCGGGATGAAATTTATTAAAAGTAATATACAGATCGAAATACAAAATCACTTAGTGATCTAATCTTGCAAATGACCTTAAACTTCTACTTTTGACTCTTGAAGTTGAAAATGAGTTTATATCAATTTTCAGGCAGTGTCCTTTGGCACAAACTACATGGCACATGACTAGATTTAATGAAAAAAATTAACTGGGTTAGGGGCCAAGGACATAACGTGCAAGATTTGTAAACATTATATAGAACAAAACTCATCAATTTAAAAAACAAAGGACACCGTCTGAAATTTGGTATAAAGATAAAGGACAAAACTTGCAATTCACTCAAATGTTTATTTGGAGCTATGAATTGCATGGCACTACCCTATAAGGTTTGAAATTTTAAATTGCTTATAAAATCGACACATAATAAGTTTTTATATGAATCGTTTTCACACCATGTAAAAAAAGAAAATTTAGTAGGAACTGCCGATTTTATGATCCCGGTCTTGCAAAAACAAACATGATAATAGGTAGGATCCGGATGTTAACAACCTTGCCTAATATGATATGGAATAGTAAAGTAATTATTTTAACTAAATAACATTAGTTCGTAGGTCTAGAAAAGCATTTTGCTATTTTGCAATACTAAACTCATTTCAACAAGAGCCAAGTCATATTGGCAATCTACCATAATTGTCATAAATCATAATTAGTACACACTCCCCCAATCATGAACACCACATAAATTCATCAAACACATAAGGAGTTAGTTATAGCTTACTTGGATCCACAGAAATAGCTGATATAAGAGGACCATAATTTCCTCGGAATGGGATGTTTAATGTTCCTTTTCCAGCCCAATAGAGCCGGATTTCCAAACTACTTGTAACATTTACGGTATAAGTTGTCACATATGCTTTTCTAGCTCCACCTGCTTTAGCGCTGATGTCAAAATCCTTCTCCACCCTCTCACCCTGACACAGTATCGACCATTTATAATCAACGACAAATTAAGCTGCCAAAAAGAAATGAAATTAAAGCCCACTAAAATAGTGAAATACACATTTTTTTATTATACCATTGAGAGAGTGCAGCAAGCTACTAAATTCTTTTATCATAGAGCTAACAATTTCGACCAATTTACTTACGCATAGCCAGATGAGTTAATTATTTGAGTTGTATTCTATCTCATAAATGTGACATGGATAAAAAAGAAAAATCTAGATAATAGTCAACCATGTTAACAAGATGACCAAAGCCTATTTTTAAGGGAAAATTACCAAAATGGTCTTTTCAACGAAGTAATATTAAAATTATTATTTGACCAAGTCTTTACACATAGCCTCTTGACTTCCTAATTTTGTTGAGGTTCCACCTTGTGTTGTGTTTTGACCAACCAAATTCGGAAATGTGTAGCCCATATGAACCTTTTTCAAGATTTTAACTTATTAATGATTCAACAAAATTAAGCTAATTTTCTGTGTTATGTCCATTTTTCACTTTATTGACTTTTTGTTGTCAATTTGATAAGTATTTTGGCATCCGCCACCCCCATGGAAGCAATCTTCAAATTCCAATCCGACCACAAAAAATATGAACATCCAAGAAAGGTAAAAATGTGGAAAAAGATGATGGTGGATAGCAATGACTGTAACTTCCTAGATCTAAAAAAGGAGGAAATGCAAAAAGAAATGGATCGAGATAAAGTTTTCGAGAAGTCATAGGCTATCCATTAGTAAGCACGATATGAGTCAACCTCGACCCATTTTAAACTTGCTACTCAATTCACTCAACCCAACTATCTTTCTGCCTCTCGTTATTTATTAACTTAGTAGATACATTATTATTATATCCAGTTCAGAAACAATAACTGATCTTGAGATAATATTTATTTATGAAAACTCACCTGAATGTAGATATCAAATAAACGTCTCCCAAGGCTGCTATATGTTTCATCATCAGTAAAAATGATCTCAGCAAAGTGAAGGCTTACATTGTAGCTTCCATTTCCCATACAGAAACCATAATATGTCAAAGATAAGGCTGACGTTCGTGCAGCCCTGTACAGTCCAGAAGTGTTCACAGAAGTGTTCACTGGGACCCCAGAAGATTGAACAATATAACTGTCACGTTTACCCTCGTCCAAGAAATTACCAGTATTGCTAAATATCCATCGACTTTCTGTTGAAGAGAAATAGGAAGCACCACCTGGTTCCACGTCTCTTTCATATGTAACATTTCCAACTGTTAATCTATCTCCGCCACAGTTGATATACAAGAAGTATGATTCTAAGAAAAAAAGTACTTAATACGTCAAAAATTCATCAAGATACATGATAATAATATTTGACTTTAACATACTTGTTGAGCAAAAACTATTCCCCAAACATGAGACCTCATTGCTGGTATAAGAGTACAAAGGCAGAAAGAGTATTATGTCACACAGATAAATTAATTTAAGCATAACCAAATCTTTTTTTTGGATAAATTAATTTAAGGCAAAGAAACTTACGAGGTATTGTCCATTGAAAACGAAGCAAACAAGTTTCTGCAAAAATCAGAAACACCATGATTAAGCTGGTGTAATAAAAAAACACTACCGAGAGAGAGGCGGCTGGTCTTACGTTTGCCGCATCTGACACCTTAAACTCCTGGAGCTTTCAAGTGTAAAATTGTTGTATGACAGATCACTGGAAGAAAATTTGTAATGTTAGTCATTCTATCATACAATCATACAAGGGAACATAATGGATATTATTCTACTCAGGGGCGTAGCATTTAAGGGGCCGGGAGGGGCGCCCGACCCCCCGAACTTTTCGCTCAGTAGTGTTGTACATGTAGTTTTCGTATAGAAATTTTTTGGTATATACGTTTTCGACCCCCCAGTTCAATAAAAATTTTTGGGTATATACGTTTTCGACCCCCCCGGAGAAAACTTCAAGCTTCGCCACTGATACTACTCCTACAAATTCACATCAATTGGCATGTTCAGAGTACATCGATCATATCAGTTGATTTATACGGATTGCATCTTATTCGACAAACCAACTATAGCCTCCACTTTAGTCATTTTATATACAATCTAACAGTAGATAAATTTACATATTATCTCCTTCAGTGAGCATCCAATCGGGTACAATTCCAGATAGCAAGTTTCCAGTAAGATATCTAAAAATCAAAACAATAAATTGGTAAGGCGTCTATACCCTGAATATCTCAGACAGATAATAATGATAATATGGGAGATTATTCACATGGGAGATTATTTAGACACAAGGAAAAGGATAATCTGGCAGTTATATTGAGACTCCCTATTAAGCATATATAACGTTTCATCTTCATGATCTGTTGTGGGATAGCAATAAATACATCAGAATGAGATGCTTACATATGGTCTGTGGCATTTAGAGCAGAGAAACCTCCACGTATGGATCCATTAAGTTTATTGAAGCTAAAGTCTCTGAAAGAGCAACATAAAAAATGAAGGTGTGAAATCTAGTAAAAATGTAACTGATACAACAAAATACTAAGTAAGCAATCCCTGCCCCTGATTTAATAGTTTTTTTTTTTCAAAATATGTGTAACAATTTTGTGAATATGAGTTTCAAAGGTATAACATTGAGAACTTAGGGTCCAAAACCTCTTGTTGAAAACCCGTGTATGAACCTTAGATGTCCATTGATAGGTGATCCCTCCATTGCTCACATGAACAAGGCAATACAAACAAACTTAGAGGAATAGAAAAGAACATATGATTTAATAGTTCTTTTTGGAAATTTTATTTAATTATTCTATAGTACTGTGATTCAATTTAAAATTCCCTACATGAAGTGATTTTTAAAAATTCTGACAAATTAGTCTCCTCCAAGCTTTTGCCAAAATTAGTCATGGCATCTAATGGTGTGATAAGCCTTAGAAAAACCTTTTAAAATGTAACGAGTTTTCCAAGAAGATCCCTCGACTAATAGTTTTCTAAGAGAGAAAGGCCCTAGCCGTCGCTAGCTTGTGTTGCACTCATGACTCATCCCACTTCTAGAAGAAAACTAGAGGAAAAGGTAATAAGTACTAACACGAGATCAGTTGAAGCAAGAGATGTTGGTAACTCGCCAATAAGATTGCAACTCCTCAAGATCCTGGCAAGAATGCGTTAATTTGAAATACAAGACATATAGATGTGATAACATAAAGATGAATAAAAGACCATGATATAATTTTATTAGTTGAACCAATTGTTGAGCCTCGCTTGGTAAATATTTCAACCAAATAGGAATAACAACTATTTAACTTATAGTCATTCAACACTCGAAAGTCATAAAGATACTAGACGCCATGCTACATGTCACACTAGTATCTCTAACCCTCCAAGACTTCACACTAACATCAGCAGCTCATGTTTACATAAGCCCATCTTGTATTGTATCAAGACTCTGTACACTTTTTTTGCAACACACCATCCAATTCATAACTAACAACCTTTTCACTCTATATGCATGCTATATAGAACCTTTTATAGGAGAACTATGTAAACATCTAATATTATGTTCCCTTTTAAATGCTAAATACATTTTGATTTAATAGGAAATTCCAAACATAAAATCTAATATTGCCTAACATCAATCTCACTATTTCTAATGGATTTTGAAAAATATATTTTCGATTTGTCTACATCATAGAGGTGGCATGGCATAATGTTTCAGCATGCAACCTTTTTTATGTTTTCATGACTTTTATACATTTGTGTATCATCTTGCACTCTCTCGTGTTCTTTGTTCTCCCCAATCACGTCATAACTTATGCTAAAGTAAAACACACAAAGGCTGCCAAAATCTATTCGTAGGTTTTGGGGAGGGTAAGATGTAGATGAACCTTACCTCTACCCGTGTGGGTAGAGAGACTGCTTCTAGAAAAACCCCGGCTCAGAACAATCAACATGCAAACAAACCGTACTAAAAATATAGCAATAGGACAATAACATAAAGAGTGTTGCCAGAGTAACATAGCACCTAGACATGAGGATCACAAATGTATTTTTAGCATGGACACTTGCTAGATAATAAGAAAACATATGCATTCATGCTCTTAAATTCCAAGATATATGCCTCACAATTCTCTAACATTATTACCCAAGATCATGACTATAAAATTAAGGATTTGGCAATGTTTCCATACAGATTGATTAAAACCTTAGATAGCTTTGAAGCTTATGGTGGATTTCATGCCCTTACATGATGCGTCTTGATCTTTTTAAATGCCAAAAAAGTAAAAAATATATTTTGTTTTAATATACAGTGACAAATATAACAATCTAATATCTTCCCGCACAAATCATACTATATTGAAAGAAGCAGTTCACTCACACGGTCTTAAAAGGTGTAATTTTAAAGGGCGGACAAAGCGCGTCTGGTCCTCTCAAGTCGCTGATTCTCCTGCATCGATCTCTTGACTAAGTCAGCACAAATACTTGATCAAAATGGCAAGCACATCAAAGAACAGATATGAGAAATTACTAACAAGTCTGTTAAATTTATAAGGAGGGTAATGCTAGGAGGTATTGGCCCTTCCAACCCGCTGGCCATAATCCTTCTGTTATTCAGAAACATTATATAAATATAACTGCCATAGCCAATAAATGGAAAAAGAAAGAGTAGGAAAATGTCTCACAAGCTCGTAAGACCTGTCCATTCTCCAATGAAATCCGGGATCTTCCCAGAGAAGTTGTTACTACCAATCCGACTGTTTAAGAAACAAATTTAAATAGTCAGTTACATCTAGCCATATAATGATAAAAGAATAACCGGATCCAACGATAAGAAATAACAAGAACTCACAACTCCTTCATATTGATCAGATTTGCAAATGATGCAGGCAAATCCCCAGTGAAAAAGTTGGAGTTCAGTAATCTACAATAGAAATCAGAACAGTTGTATACATACAGTCATCAGGTACCAAGATACAGAAAGCATCCACAACAATACCATCAAAGTTCACCAAGTCTTACAGTCTCTCAATGCTGGTAAGCTTCCCAAGTTCATCAGGAATTGCTCCAGACATCATATTATCCTCCACCGTCCTAATAAATAATATAATTGCAGTCACAAACAGCGGAATGACAATAACATAAGTTACAGTTATATTAAACTTAAAAGAGAGCTGATGACAGAAGTTTACAAAGATCTCAATGTGCTGATGTTTCCGAGATCCTTTGGGATTGATCCGGTCAAACGATTCGCAAGAAGAGAACTGCAAATAAGTTTTTTTCATGTCAAACATAATACTTTAAAATCTATATTAAATCGATATAGTTTGTTGAAGATTACATGCTTAATATTCGCTGCATGGAACCCCATGCTGGAGGGATGGTACCACTGAGATAGTTGCGAGTTAAGTCTCTGTAACAATGATATATACAAATCAACTGCTGAATACAAACTAGCAATCTAAATGAAATTAACGAACAGCAAAATTAACAAGAGACAGGGACCGTACAGATACTGGAGGTAAGGAAGATTGATGAGTTCCGGTGGGAGAGTGCCTCCTAAATTCTGTCCTTTAAGGCTTCTGCATTTCGTACCAACCAAAACTCAAGATCAGAAACCCTAATTTTTGTAACCAACAAACTTTTCAACTCTCTTTCTGAATCGTCGTGCTTCCAATTGTGGGTTTATTTATTTATTTTTTTTTTTTCTGCAATCGACTAACGCCGACAGGGGAGAAGCCCGTTGAGGGAGTGATGTGGATATTAATCTTTTTTTTAAATAACTGAGTCAGCGTTCCTGAGACGGGATGTAGGTTCACTTTTTGGTGTTGTTGAGTTGAATGAGTAAGGTTTAAAGTTTTTGGGTTAAACAAGTTGGTTTATTTAAGGAATATTATTCGGGTCAGTAGGTGTCACAAGAGTATTGTTGGGAAACACTACAAAAAAACCACAACAATAGAGGCGACCTATGTCGTCGGTAAAGATACTGTTTCTCTTTGCTAAAGGTATAAGTGGCGACATATCGCCGGTAATGCGTCGTCGGTAATAGTTGACCGCTATTGGTAAAAAAATATCGTCGCTAATACACATGTCGCCGCTATTGGTAAAAAATATCGTCGCTAATACACATGACGCCGCTAATGGTTATGCCGGCGAATTGCCGGAAAGCTCGCCGGAGTCAGATTTTCAGATTACAAATGTGACGAAACTAATAAATTGGTTATCCAACACCTCAAACAAAGATTAAAGACAAAGGAGTATTATATTTTCATTCAAATCTCGTACATCCAATCCATACACTCAAACAAAGATGTTTTTTTTACATAAAACTACAAAGCTACACATGTTGGTCGTTAAGTGTGGTTGACGGAGAAGATACTCTGGTGACGAAGTAGATGCTCCGTAACGGATGTTGCCACCAGAGAAGATGCTCCGGCGATAAAGAAGTTACTCCCGTGACAAATAAGATACTCCGGTGACAGATGGTGCTCTGGTGATGCTCCGATCATGAAGATGCTCCGTACGTTGTGTTTGTTTTGAGGAGAAAAAGATGATTTGCATATGAAGTGTGTGTTTGTTTGGGAAGAACACCAGCCCTTTGATCATGTGTTCATCAAGGGGCCAAGAGTGAATGTTCATTGCAGCACATAGATTGATTATTATCGGAAACACCAATAGCTATTGGCGCCGTCGCTATTACTTGCTTTCCTTGTAGTGAAAACGGTAGAAATAGGTGTTCAGTTCGGTTCAGTGGTGGTGAACTTCATAGCATTAGCAACTTTCAATCCAGGTAAGATCAAGACCATGTCCTTCCAACCACTGTTAAGAGCAAAAAACCAGTAAAGGTTGTTCTTTTTGACAGAAGTATTTGATAAAATTTGCGGGTAAACGGACGGAAGACTTTGAATCTTGTCGTGTCTAACAAGGAAAGAAGAAAACGACAGAAAGAGGAGCTTGTTTTTTTCTTTGGTTGGTGGTTAAGAACAGTGTAGTTCTGGTGACCCAGGAAGAGGAATGTCAAACTTGGTTAAGGGATTGAAGTTGTCGATAACGAAGCGGATGTGAAGAAACGAGTCTAATTCAAAATTAAGTGGGAGAATGAAGATGTTAATCTTGAACTAAGGAGATAAATATCAAGATAGTTTATAGATAATCATGGTGAATCATTTATTGTGTTTATTATATTTACATTAGAGATAATTGTTGGTTTTATTAGATATGTTTATCTAGTTAATATTTTATTATTTAAAATAGAGTTTGAGTCGGGTTAGAACTAGAATAAGTTTAGTATATATAAAGGGTTAAGGTTTTGTATTGGGGTGCTTTTCATTGTTTAGTAATAAAAAGAGTGGATCCATCCATGTTTAATAATAAGAAGGGTTAAGGTTATTGTATTAGTGTGCTTTTCATTGTCGACGTGAACACATGCTTGAGATCGACACAATCCAAAGCGATAGATGGGTGTGTGTTTTGATTGGCACCATCCATTTTTAGATAGTGACTAGTTGGATGTGAGATTAAAGACGTTAATCTTGAACTTAGGAGATAAATATCAAGACGGAATATATATAATTATTATGAATTATTTATTGTGTCTTGTATATTTAAATTAGAGATAATTGTTGGTTTTATTAGATAAGTTTTTCTTGTTAATATTTTATTATTTAAAATAGAGTTTGAGTCGGATTAGGACGAGAACAAGTTTAGTATAAATAATAGTTAAAGTTATTGCATTGGTGTGCTTTTCATTGTTTGATAATAAAAAGAGTCGGATGAATTCATTCATACCGTGTTTTTTGTATTTGATCAAGGGTCTAATTTCCAACAGAGATAAAACAGACTTGTGAACATCTCATTCCAGAGATGGTGACCATGAGACCGGGTAAAGGGTGGCAAAGATCAGGGAGAAGAAAGGGGGGTGGTGGAGGGCGGTGCAGATAAGGGGAAATAGAGTCTTGGTGATGGAGGGCGACAGAGGAGGCCACGTGGTGGAGGGCGACGGAGGAGGGTGAGTGGTGGTGGAGGTCACGGTGGTCACGAGCTTGGTGGTGGATTATGAGAGTTGCATGTGTGTGTGTTGTGACTATGTGTTCGTATGAGAGGGGGAATGGGGCGGGTGGATATTATAAAGGTAATATGTTTTTTTAGCTCTTCTTTAAAAGTAAAAATAATAATAAAAACAAAAAACAAAAACAAGAAGGTAAAAAGTCCAAAATACCCTTGAGTTAACGTTAAAAAACAAGTAGTGTTAGCGAATTGATTGGAAATTGCAACAAAATCCAAACTCAGGTGTGCAATGTAAAAAAATGGATGGAACAGACAAATATGCCTGAACTTGAGAGACGATTTTGACATTTTACATTTCCCTAAACTTTTACCTTTGTTTATTTTAACAAACTATGTTAAGACACATGTCCTACTCATACCTTTTTGTTGTCTTTGTTTTATAACTTTTAAAAATATGATTTTTATAACATTCTAAATATATCACGACAACATGCTTATTTTTATAACGTTTTGGTGTAAACTTTATTCAAAACTAAGTTGTGGGTCATGATACAAGTCATCAAATCACAAACATACAAGTCATCAAAACTGCTTCAAGGTTTCATTTTTACTGTTTTTTTCTCTAACAACCTTTAAAATATTATATTTTCAGAAAAAAAATTGCTTTGTCATTGCAATGTAATTATTTTTACCAACATTTAGATTCGAGCCTTACAAATCATAACACCCGTTGTAGGCGTTGATTTCACCCACTAGTATGTACATAGATACACAACATACATATATATATATATATATATATTTCAGTTAAGAATCTTATAAAATCTTATATTGCCTTTGTAATTAAATTGAAAACATCCTTATACAATTTAATTATAATCTAGTATAGATAATAAGGTAATGTCAGTAACACAACTTTTATAATATATATGGTATAAAATTAGAACGTGTTGTTGACTTTAAGTCAACTACCACACTATTTTTCAATTGTCATAAGTTTTTTATATGTTATTTATATATTTTTAAATGGAAAAAATAGCATGTTATGTGATTACTAGTGTTTGTGTTTCCTGTCACATCGTGTGGGCACCCGTTAGTTTGTGTGCATGTGTATTATATAAAGATGTTTGTAATTTAATTACAAGAGTGCCACCAAATAAAAAAAAGTTTTTATAAAAGAGATCTTGATTCTAACTGGTACTGTCCAAATAGCTTGTAACTCAAAAGTCATTTAGATAATGGGAATTGACCTGTAATAATCGCTTGATTGTAAATGAGTGAAGCTTGAGTCAAAGTATTATCCCCAACTTGTAACATTTTATAGCCCAATTAACTAAAAGACAGTCAATCCACTAAACTCAACCCTCCATCACTATTCGGTCCAAACTAAGCTAAGCCAAAAAAAATTGGTTAAAAACTGAGCCGGGCTAGAGCTCAAAGTTTTAGCTCGATTTAAAATTCAAGCTTGGCTCAACTCACCTATTGAACAACCCTAATCCTAATGATAAACTACTGGGAAAAGAACAAACCAACATTCAGCTACAAGTTAAAGAACTAATTAGATCAAAGATTTTTAGTAATCCTTATAATGATAAAATCGATTTTGAGTCCCTCAAAATTCAGTTCAATTTTTGTTAAAAAAAGTAATGCATGATCACCGACATCACTAGCCATGAGACAACTTTAGGTAGCCATTTTTGATTTTACACTTGACCCAAAACAACCAGTCGTAAAACTTAGTCCAATTTTTTTTATTATATATTCCAAAATAATTTAACTGAAAGAGGAAAAGGAAATTACATGCTAACCACATGGCATATCGAGTTGTTTGGCTCCGGATTGCAAGTAACATTATTCTCATATGTCCCATTGCTAGTGCTATCTCTCCAATTAACACATGGATCCTGTTCGAAATCCCAATCTTTACCAAGTGTTCTTCCAATCTCCCTCAGTACACCCACTACATATATAAAAGGTACAAGTTTTTTTAAGTAATTAACAATGAAACACGCGATATATATGGAGCTCGTCATATATTGTAAACTAACCTTCTTCGGCTGGAAGACATGTTGTGTTGATGGATGCAAATGCAAAAGGGATGAATGTAACACACAGAACTACCAACAACATGTTGCTTAGATCTATAAATTAATACTAAATGGATTGAACGGAAATAGATATGTACTTGTATATATAAAATATCCAAGTAATGGAAGATGATTGGAAGCAGCGGCAGTTGGGGAATAAATGCTGGCTGCTAAGACCAAGACTTACTATTCACTCAATTGAATTGTGCTAACAAGTTGATTTTGTCAGCTTTCAATAATACACTACTAATTAAATGAACCCATCAGTACTGTACTAACAAGGTGTACATGTTTTGTTTTGCCGGAGTGGGGCGGAGGGGCCTACCCGAGTTATATGGTAGGTGTGATCTCTATCGTCTGTTGTAGAAATATCGCCATTAAAAAAAAAGACATGAGATATTTATTGTGGAAAATTTTGGATATAAAAAAAAGGGTAGGAATAGAGAGAAGAAAAATTAAAACTTTTTAATTTATTTTTTTAATTAAATATAGTTTCCATAAAATATATTGTATAATTAAGATTTCTTAGTAGAAAATTATATTGAAAATTCCAAAACTTTATGTCTTTATGCTTTTTGTGATTCTAATTTTGGTATGTTTTCTCGATATAAAAACCAATGTATAACTATATATGAGATGGTTTGATGGTCATTAATTACAATAGTACATCACAATGTTTACAAGAAATATAAGAAGAAAGCAAGGGTCAATGAGCGTCCTTGCAGTGCATCAAATATGATCGCACCATTGTAATGAGTTTTTATGATGCAAGTGTTTAAAACGATGCGTTAATTAAACGGATACTCAAATTGATTTTGTAATAGATTATTTTTGGATTCAAAGGTTCTCTTGCATATTTTTGCATTATGTTTATGCAACTCAACCATATCTAAGAGGACGGTCTCAGTTTAAACATTTTAAATAATAAAGCGGATGCTACCAATGTCAGGTACCCCAATTCTTTATTAGAGGTACATGTCTCTCTTAAAAGTTCTTAAGTTCAAAGCTAGGCAAGAGGAAAATTTTGATTTAATATTAATGGTGTAAAGTAGGAGAATAAATTTGCCATAAAAAATAAAAAGCAAATGTCAAAGGTTGATGACCAAAAAGTCAAAGAAATTAATATTGTCACATCATTTCAAACGAAGTAGGTCAAAAAGTATGTTTTAAGAAGCTCGTTGGACAGTACGTAGTTATACATTACACATTACGACGTTTTAAACATTTAAGACCGGGCTTGGTCCTGACTTTTCTTCCTTAACACACTAGGTGGCAATTAAGGCGACAAATTTAACACAATATGAACAGTTTTTTTTGAAAGGTGTGAATTATTCGCGAATGTCGGGAGGTTTAGCATACCTTGTCTTAGCCGGGTCCGCGCTAGAGAGCCCCCTCGCACAATAGATCACCAATTTAAACCCCTCAATGAGAAACCTCTATCACCAAGACTTGAACTTGAGACTAACAAAACTGTTATGATATATTGGCAATGTATTTCTTTCAATATTTGGTACACAGAAAACAATAAAGAAACATCATATAAATATACAAAAAATATGCAGCCTATCTAAGGAAACCAAAAAGAGAAAGGAAAGGATTGGGCCAATAATCCGGAGGCAAGAATTGCGGAATTCAGTAAATCTCGGTTATTACTCCCCCTCAAGTTGGCGCATGGAGGTTAATAATGCCCAACTTGCCAAGAAGTGTGTGAAAATTTTGTGTTCCCAAGGCCTTGGTAAAAACATCTGCTATTTGCATTTTAGAATCAATATGCATAGGCATTATCTCTTTTGATTCGACCCGTTCTCTGACAAAACAACAATCCATTTCAACATGCTTAGTTCGTTCATGGAAAACCGGGTTGTTAGCTACGTGTATGGCTGCTTGATTGTCACAAAATAATTGTGTTGGTCCTTCACAAGGCATTTCGAGCTCCTTAAGGAGCCATCTTAACCATAAGATCTCGCTGACCATTGAGGCCATAGCTCGATACTCGGCTTCTGCAAAAGAGCGCGAGACAACCAATTGTTTTTTGGACTTCCAGGATATAGGAGACCCTCCTAAAAGTAATAGGTAACCTGTCCTTGATCTCCTGGTAACTGGACACCCAAGCGAATCAGAGTCGTAGTAAGCTATGAGATTCCTGCCACCGTCTTTGGTAAGGAGGATGCCTTGTCCGGGTGTTGTCTTCAAATATCGTAAGACACGTTTGGCAGCATGAAGATGACTCTCTCTCGGGTCACTAACGAACCGACTGAGGATGTTGACAGCATAGCTTATGTCAGGTCTAGTGGCATGCAAATAAATAAGTCTACTGACAAGTCTTCTGTATTGGTTTTCGTCTACGTGTGGTTCATCATCTCCTTTGTCTAACTTTAAATTTTGTTCCATGGGGAACCCACTTGGACGACACCCCATCATCCCTGTGTCCTCCAAAATATCCAACGTGTATTTATGTTGGCTTAGAACCATGCCTTGTTTTGTGCGAGCAACCTCGATGCCAAGAAAAAATTTTGATGGTCCAAGATCTTTGATGCTAAACTCCTTGTCAAGAAGTGCTTTAGTCTCCTGTATTTTATTGATGTCATCACCTACAATGATAACATCATCAACGTATATAAGCGCAACAATAAATATTCTCTCTCTCTTGAACAAGAAAAGTGAATGGTCAGCCTTAGATTGCTTGAAACCGAGTTTTTGCAAGAAATTGGTAAATTTTTGTGACCAATTTCTTGATGCTTGCTTTAGTCCATAAAGAGATTTTTTAACTTGCAAACTCGTTTGTCATTTTGTTTTCCAAACCTTGAGGAACTTTCATACACACGTCTTCTTCCAAGTCTCCATGTAGAAAGGCATTGTTCACATCAAGTTGATGAATGTGCCAATCCCTTTTTACGGCTATAGCGAGGAGGGTTCGGATAGTAACGAGTTTCGCAACCGGTGCGAATGTATTATGGAAATCAACTCCTTCCATTTGTGTGAAGCCCTTGGCAACTAACCGTGCCTTGTATCGCTCAACTTCGCCATTTGGTTTGTATTTTATCTTGTATGCCCATTTCGAGTCGATAGCACGCTTTCCTTGTGGTAATTCTTGAAGAGTCCAAGTTCCGTTTTTCTATAAAGCTTGTATTTGGTCTTCATTGCTTCCACCCATTTTGGGTCTCGTACCGCTTGACCAAAATGTTTTGGCTCATTATTTTTGGTAATGGCAGACAAAAAAGCTTTATGTGAGTTAGTAAAATTATCATAAGAAACAAAATGTATGGGATGTACCGTCGAGGGTTCATGATCGGAGGATGAGGTTGAATGCTTATGGTCTAAAGATGGGGGCAACTTCACTTGGTAATCTTTAAAAAAGGCAGGCATCGACTTGTTTCTTCTTGGTCTCTCGTGGGCTTCCGGAATGTTGGTAGTGAAGACATCTTCAATTGGGCCTTCATGTGTTGTTCATTCATAAATACGTTGGGCACCTCATGGTGATGTTGTAAGGACCCATCATAAGTAGTGGGCTCATCATCAAAATTATTTTGGCCATTTTCTTCAATCTCTACGTTGTCATTTTGTGTGGCCATATCATGAGGAATATTATAGTCTTGAGCAACAGTACTCTTGACCAAAAGACTCCTCATTCTTTGGATTTTTTTGAGCTTGTGGTTCTATATCCAAGTTAGTTTTACTTGGTTGGTTATTTTCCCAAATTTTTGGAAAAATGAAGACTTCCTCTTCATCTTTTGCGACCTCTGTCATTTTTGAAGGAAAAACATTTTCTACAAATTTTACATCTCTTGAAACAATAATTTTCTTGTGCTCAAAATCATAAATCTTATACCCTTTTGTGCCGCGTGGATATCCTAAAAATATTCCATGTCTCCCCCTCACTTCGAACTTATCTCCCTTGGTTTCGGTGCTTCAATAATAGGCGAGACAACTAAAACCCTTAGATGTTCATAACTGGGTTCTTTATTACATACCAATTCGTATTGTCACACCCCGACCCGCAGCGGAATAAGAGTCGGGGCATAATTGGGTTATCACCAAAGCTCATGACATTTACTAATATGTTTCATATTTAATAAAGTCAAAGTTACATTTCCAAATATCCAAACATGTTCATACAATACAAAGAAAATAAACCAAACATAACAATCCCAACTCTAAATCATATTATTCTTCTAGTCCAATCCTATGTGTTCCTAGCTGCTGCTGGTTCACCTGTATCATGTATAAAAATGGGGGTTTTTGGGTCAACATAAGTTGGCTAGTGAACCTTATTAGATAAACATTTATTAATGAATTACTTGTTAGTTTATCAATGAAAATTGTGCATAATCATAAATGAGCAAATGTAAATAATCAAGCAGTGGCAAATAGCAATCACAACTATAACATACAATAACATATGATAGCATACATTAACATACCAACAACATACGATAAATAACATAAATGAACTATGCGATCAAGGCTCAATCAAACGGAGCCGATCGTAATGCATGTACTGAAAATGAAAATGTCTGTGCGATCAAGGCTCAATCAAACGGAGCCGATCGTATGTGGGCACGCCAGGTTCAACCTCATAATGAAATGGGGAACATGCTCAACGCTCATAATGTAATGGGGAGCGGCGGCCTATGAAATTGCATGTACTGAAAATAATAAATTGCATCCAACAATTACACAACACAAACAAACTGAATACACATGTTCATGATATGATGTATGCACAATGGTTTAATTATAATATATATAAAACAAGACACATGATACACCCCAAAACGTGATTAAAACGGGGAATTTGTAAGATTCACTCACATTGGGTGCGTTGGATTGGAGATGGTGAGATGCGCACGAATTAGATGAGCGGAACAACGAGAAATACTAACCTAAATAATAACGGAAAAATATATTAAATGAGTGGATTTTATTAAGGATTTTAATGAAATTTTTAGATATATTTTTGTGAGTTTAAGGCTATTTTCTATCTTTAAAAATGTTATTTTTAAGTATTTTTAATTGATTTTTAAATTAAATTAAATAAATAAAAATATAAAAAAAATTGTTTATTTTGCGTTGACCGTTGACCGTTGACCTGTTGACTTGTTGACCGGTTCGGTCAGTGACATAGTTTGCGCCGGGTGAGGCTCGAACCCGAGACCTCCCGTACGCGTGCACGCAGCTCTACCAACTGAGCTACGTGTCTAACCCGAAATAATCTTGTTTTTAATTATATTTATATACTTATTCAGTTTAACTGAAATTCTTTTAATTGCAAAAACATTTTAATTCAACAAACCGGTGCCAGTGACGGGTTTCGAACTCGCGACGTGTGACTTAGTGTTGCACACAGTCCACCGCTGGACTGTGTGTCTAACCTGGTTATTATCTCGGTTTTTATTATACTTAATAACTAACTGAGTTAACCCGGTTTAGTTTTTAAACAAAAAGGCATTTTATTACATAAGGAGTGCGTGTAGCAGGGATCGAACTCGGGACATGCGTATATGTTTTGCACACAGTTCACCGCTGGACTGTGTGTCTAACCCGTTCATTTTACTGGTTTTAAATAAACTTATCACATAATTAACATCGTCTTCTTCATTCAATATTTCCGTCGACTGAATCACTGATCCATTTCTTGTTTTTATGATTATCAAACATTCCTAAGGTTAAAATAAAATGACAGAAACGGTGTTGGAAGTAACATACCGTAGAAATGATATATCACAGAATTTCCGGCAAAAGCGTTGTAACATCCGTCAAAAACGGATTCACCAAACCCGCTCCGTTTAGCAACCGAACAGTCAGTCAAAATTTTCGTTGCGAATTAAATGCCCAAAATATTTTTAAACGATCCGTAATCAATTATTATACGGGGGTATATATTTAGTTTTTGAAAAACTGTTAAAAATTGAAAAATAAAAATGAATTGTTACAGCCGGGTTTCGAACCCGGGTCTGTACCGAGTCACCTAGTGACTTAACATCTCACACACAAACCACTGCGCCAACTGATTTGTTTGATAAATAATGAAATAATTTAGTTCATAAAGTGACTTTACAAATTCAAAAATCGGCGCCCAACGATTCAGTCGTCGGAATCCCGGAATATCCGCGAGCCTTAACTACGATTTACGTTATAACGTAAACCTTTAATCAGATGTCGGTTATAACCGATGTTTGAAGTCCGCGACACTTTTCAAAACCGCCGGAAAACTTAAATTGATGAATACAGTTCAAAATCAGACCAAATACATTTCGATTATTCCCTATAAATTCAACCACAATCGTCTGCAAACTTTTTCGCTAAAAATCACATCTTTTCACGGCGTAATTTCTCTCGCCGGAATAAGCCTGTTCGTCGCCGGAAAACCGGTTTCCCCATTGCCGAGCTTTTCTGAACCTCTGAAGCTTATACCGGTGATACCCTTACCTTTTCCAAACTTTTCGGAGACTAGCTGGTACAAGGAACACGTCGCCGGAGTTGAATTCAGTCGCCGGAGTTTCTGCCGGAAAACAGAGAGTTCAGTCGGTATATTCTCCGCTCAGTTTCTTTTCCTTTTCACTTCTATCTCACCAGTAATTAACCTAAAACACTATTGAAACTTGAATAAAAACTCGAACCAGTCAGACCCGATTTCTGGTTCAACTTTGTCGAAGAAGACGACGCACTTCCATATCATATAAGTATATTATAAATCATGATTTTAATCGGGTTAGACACACAGTCCAGCGGTGGACTGTGTGCACATAAGACGTTAATTATGCAAAGGTCTCGAGTTCGATTCCCGTCTCACACGCTGCCTTAATAAAATCTATTTTTTTTAATACTGAACCGGAGTCGCCTTAGTTATATGTTAAGTATATTAATAACCGGAATAATAACCAAGTTATACACACAGTCCAGCGGTGGACTGTGTGTTTGTTTATATCACAGGTCACGAGTTCGAGTCCGGTCCTCAGCACCGACTCGGACAATTATCTTTTCTTTTAAATAAGGCGGAAAAGGAAATATCTATTTTGTATTTAAGTATAATAAAAACCGAATATTATAACATGTTGAACACACAGTCCAGCGGTGGACTGTGTGTTAGATTAACCCACAGGTCCCGGGTTCGAGACCTGTGGTGTGCATGACCGTTTCGCCTTAAACTGTTTTTAAAATAAATGATTTTCTATTAATTCTAATTAATGTATATATGAAATTAAAATCGGATATATAACGGGTTAGACACGTAGCTCAGTTGGTAGAGCTGCGTGCACGCGTACGGGAGGTCTCGGGTTCGAGCCTCACCGAGCGCACAACAATATTCCGCAAACCGGTCAACGACCAGTCAAAGTCAACTGGTCAAGGTCAACTGTAGCAGAAAAAAATAAATATTTTTATTATTTTTATTTAATTATTTTAATTAAAAATCAATTATAAATACTTAAAAAATAACATTTTTAAGATTAGAAAATAGCTTCAAACTCACAAAAATACACCCAACAATCCTACTAAAATAGTTTAATAAAATCCGTTTACTCACCAAACCATAATGCGATTTATCTAGGTTAAATCTCACTCGTGGTTAAAACCACTTCGCGTGCATTCATCATCATCAACCGAACGCACCCACTGTGAGTGAATCTTACAATTCCCCTTTTTAAATTACACGTTTTGGGGTGTGTCATGTGTTATGAATTAATTAATTTATTTATTTAAACTTGTGCCATACCACATCATGACTTAATCTTAGATTGATTTATTGTTGTGATTTATTTATATTCCGTTTGTCAAATTACATGAAACTCATACATTAAGCCCATCAGTTCCTCGTGGGAAACGAGTAGAACATCGCGTGCTTCAATTCAAATTCATTATTGTTCATGTGTGTTTTCATTGAGTTTATATTGTTTGTAGTTGTGTTATTCATAATTATCATGTTTATGCAATTCATTCATCAGGCCCCTCAGTTCCTCGTGAGAGACGAGTTGAGCATCGCGTGCCTTTAATTGTTCCATTATTGTTCATGAGTGTTTTCATTTAACATCTTATGATTATTGATCAAGTTACATCTAATTTTATTCATGTTTGGTTGTGCACATATTTCATAATCAATTTAAATAAATTGTTCAAATGTTTTCCATAGGATTCACTCGCCAACATTATGTTGATCCAAAAAAACCTTTTTACACATGATACAGGTGAACAGGTTGAAGCAAGGATAACATAGGATATGCCTTAGAAGAGAACAAAGGAGTTAGATTGTTAGTTAGATCATGTTGTATCACTATTGTAAACTTTCATTTAATTTGTATTAATGAATATGAAACATTTAATAAATGTCATGAGCTTTGATGATAATCCAATCATGCCCCGATCACCTTATCCGCTGCGGGTTGGGGTGTGACAGATTGGTATCAGAGCCATGACTATAGGGATATAGGATAGGTTATTAGACCCTTAGAGCCTATACTATAGTCTGCCTAAATTTTAAATTGATTAGGTGGTTACATACAAACTTGTGATATTTATTTGTTTCATATTTGTTTACATTTCAGTCAAACATACATGCTCATATACATGTTCATTATACATATATACATATTCATTATACATATATCGATGTTCATGTATTCAATTTATTTTCATATTCTCATTATCCAAAGATTTTATGCAATTTTCAATTCTCATCAAAGTAAGTTCTGCGACGGGCATGTAGTAACTGGAAGGGTACAAGTACCGGTAGTCGGAACGTCCTGTCTAGGCTGGCATTCGTATAAATCCAATATAACGGACCAGTTTGCCTACCTGGGGACCAACGATGAGAGTACGAAGGACCTATTAGGCCAAAGCATGCCACACCAAACGTCGTTCGAACTACCCTACTTTGAGGTGTCACCGTGTCTACACCTGGACACATTCCGAACATCACACGTTGTATACATATTTCTCGATTTTCACCGGGTTTTGTGTACGCAACCAGGCAGAAACCGTGCGAACCATATGAAAAACCGGTAATTCATGGGGGCCCACATGATTACATAAGGTAAAGTATGGCGGCATGACGGGCCTAACAGCGAGCAAAGCCAAAGACATCCTATGGATGTAGTATTTTTGTATAATTATTTTATGAATGTTCATTCTTGAATGCGACCCACGATCTCAAAAGCATCCAACTCATACTCTTGTCATGTATTCATTGTAGATGTCTTCTAACCTCGCCCGTAGGAAGATGAGAGCAGGAAAAGCCCGCGAACGCATGGCTACCTTAATCGCTCAACAAATGGCTGCTGTAATACCCAACATTGTAATCCAAGTTCATCAAGCACTTACCAATAATCCTGTCAACCAAGCAAACCAAAACATTTTCAACTCTTCCCCAAACACCACTAAATGCACCTACAAGCATTTCAAATCATGCGACCCTCCGAAATATAAAGGAACTGAAGGTGTCACCGCACTCCTCCATTGGTTTGAAGAAATGGAGAATACTTTTCTAAATTGCGATTGCCCTGATGATCGCAAAGTGCGTTATGCTACCGGTCGACTATATGGGATAGCACTTACTTGGTGGAATACAGAGAAGGCCAAACGAGGTGTTGAAGATGCTATGTCCTTAACTTGGAACGAATTGAAGGAAATCATGACCAGACGATTTTGCCCAAGGAGCGAAATCAAGAAGCTAGAAGATGAATTTTACTCATTGAGGCAAGTGGAAGGAGACCACACCACCTACAACAAAAGGTTCCTCGAATTACATCAAATGGTTCCCAACATGTTTACTCCCCTCTACCGTTTGATCGAGCACTACATTCGTGGTCTTCCGTCAAAGATTCAAGACCCTGTGATAAGTACCAAGCCTGCAACTTTGGAAGCAGCAATGGAGCTAGCAACAGAGCTCACCGAGAACCGAATCCGAAACAAAGACTTCAAGGAGGAGAAGAAGAAGGATAAAGAATCGACTGAAACCTCCGACTCCACTCAAACTGAATCCCCTTCTCAACCCGAATCCCCTTCTCAACCCGAATCCCCTTCTCAACCCAAACCTAAGAGAAGAAGAGTCGGGCGACTTTTCGCTGCTACCCAACGAAATCAACCCGTTTTTCACGCTATACCCATCCGAGCTGTCCCAATCACCCAAGTGGCACCCAACTCAGCTTACCCAAATAAGAAACCATATCTTGGACCTCACCCTCAATGCAACCACTGTTTTTATCATCATCCCCTTACTTTACCTTGCCGGCTATGTACAACTTGTGGACGTTATGGTCATTTGAGCAATGTTTGTCGCACCTTTCAAGACCAAACCTTTTCCCCTACTCAAAACATGGCCCAAACTTATCACCAACCTCAATACCCCATGTTCCCATATGCTCGAGCTTGCTTCAATTGTGGCGACCCTACCCACCTTAGAAACACATGCCCTCAATTGGTTAACATTATCAACACTCAAGCCCAATCAAACCCAGTTAACCAAGTAAACCAAGAAAACCCAACCACTATGCCGCCAGCAAGAGGAAGAGTCTTCAATATCAACGCCAACCCTGTCGAAGATAATGACGGCCCAAACGAAGATACTCAGCTAGTCCTGTTCGCCGAAGATCCAGATTCAACTCCTATTGTTTAGTCTTTCTTTATCACATGTGTAGACTGTAGAGAAATTATTGGATATTATATATTATATATTGTTTTCGGTATATGCTTTTGCCGAGGCCGTGGCTCCCCATCCATCGAGGTTGAGTTGGATCCCCATTTTATTATGTGGTTGATCTTGGCGTGCCCGCACGATCGGCTCCGTTTGTTGAGCCTTGATCGGTTACGTAATATTACATTTCAATACATGCAATATGCTCGGCTCCGTTTGATTGAGCCTTGAGTACACAGATTTATTTACATTTCCAGTTCATGCAATATGCTCGGCTCCGTTTGATTGAGCCTTGAGTACACAGATTTATTCACATTTCAAGTTCATGCAATACGCTCGGCTCCGTTTGATTGAGCCTTGAGTGCACAGTTCAATTTACATTTCAAGTTCATGCAATACGCTCGGCTCCGTTTGATTGAGCCTTGAGTGCACAGTTCAATTTACATTTCAAGTTCATGCAATACGTTCGGCTCCGTTTGATTGAGCCTTGAGCGCACATACAATTTCATTATCAGTATCTTGTGGTTGTGGTGTTTGTAGTAGAGTCGCATCGAACTAACCATAACTTTCGGATAAAGTCAACGAAAATTTGACAAGGATATGGTGGATACGCCGATGGTACTTCCTATATATAAGTATTCTTGTCAAATGATCGGAGGCATTATCAGGTGGTTATGAGAGGTTCCATGCATAGGCTGTTTGTGTGGTTAAGTTATTCATATTCAGTACATGCAATATGTTCGGCTCCGTTTGATTGAGCCTTGAGCACACAATTTCAATTTCAGTACATTCAATATGTTCGGCTCCGTTTGATTGAGCCTTGAGCACACAATTTCAATTTCAGTACATTCAATACGTTCGGCTCCGTTTGATTGAGCCTTGAGCGCACATCCATTTTATTTTCAGTACATGCAATACGATCGGCTCCGTTCGATTGAGCCTTGATCGCACAGATATATTTCATTTCAGTATTTTATGTTTGTTGTATTGATTGTAGAGTTATAGGACTAATCATAATTCACTGATAAAACTAATGAAAATTTGGCAAGAATATGGTGGATACGCCGCTGGTACTTCCTATATATAAGTATTCTTGTCAAAGGATCAGAGGCATTATCGGACGGTTATGAGAAGTTCTATGTAGGATTTATTAGTTTCTGGGTAACCAATCATAACTTGTGGATAAAACTAATGAAAATTTGGCAAGAATATGGTGGATACGCCGCTGGTACTTCATATATATAAGTATTCTTGCCAAAGGATCAGAGGTATTATCAGGCGGTTATGAGGAGTTCCATGTAGGATTTAGTATTGCCTTGGTTGGAATTTGTGTTACATTTATATCATCATGTTATTTAAAGAGATTGGATTGTGTTCCATTTCTACATAAATTAACCTCTCCATCATAACAAACGAGAGAGGAACTTCCATCATTCAAACATATATGGATTCAAATACTTGCTGTTGTGTTTATTCATGTTCAAATATTTGCTGATGTGTTCATTCATGTTCGAATATTTGCTGTTATGTTTATTCATGTTCAAATATTTGCTGATGTGTTCATTCATGTTTGGATATCAGCTGTTGTGTTTTTATTTATGTTCCATGTAGATTGTAGTGTTAGAAGTTTTGCCTTAGGATATAACCATATTTTTCCCAAACGTATCTAAACTCTTATGCATGATATCATTATTTAGAGAATCCTTCCTGTTTATCAATATTCATACAGTAGGCAACAAAAAGCGATTCCTGAATAGGGTACTTAACCTTTACAAGGAACGTTACCGCCTCGAACAAAAACTTAAACCCTCATTTTTGCTAAGCATACAACTGTCAAACAAAACATCATCATTCTTATAGTCAAAATATATCATTATTTAAATTTCGGGACGAAATTTCTAAAAAGCAGGGGATACTGTAACATCCGTCAAAAACGGATTCACCAAACCCGCTCCGTTTAGCAACCGAACAGTCAGTCAAAATTTTCGTTGCGAATTAAATGCCCAAAATATTTTTAAACGATCCGTAATCAATTATTATACGGGGGTATATATTTAGTTTTTGAAAAACTGTTAAAAATTGAAAAATAAAAATGAATTGTTACAGCCGGGTTTCGAACCCGGGTCTGTACCGAGTCACCTAGTGACTTAACATCTCACACACAAACCACTGCGCCAACTGATTTGTTTGATAAATAATGAAATAATTTAGTTCATAAAGTGACTTTACAAATTCAAAAATCGGCGCCCAACGATTCAGTCGTCGGAATCCCGGAATATCCGCGAGCCTTAACTACGATTTACGTTATAACGTAAACCTTTAATCAGATGTCGGTTATAACCGATGTTTGAAGTCCGCGACACTTTTCAAAACCGCCGGAAAACTTAAATTGATGAATACAGTTCAAAATCAGACCAAATACATTTCGATTATTCCCTATAAATTCAACCACAATCGTCTGCAAACTTTTTCGCTAAAAATCACATCTTTTCACGGCGTAATTTCTCTCGCCGGAATAAGCCTGTTCGTCGCCGGAAAACCGGTTTCCCCATTGCCGAGCTTTTCTGAACCTCTGAAGCTTATACCGGTGATACCCTTACCTTTTCCAAACTTTTCGGAGACTAGCTGGTACAAGGAACACGTCGCCGGAGTTGAATTCAGTCGCCGGAGTTTCTGCCGGAAAACAGAGAGTTCAGTCGGTATATTCTCCGCTCAGTTTCTTTTCCTTTTCACTTCTATCTCACCAGTAATTAACCTAAAACACTATTGAAACTTGAATAAAAACTCGAACCAGTCAGACCCGATTTCTGGTTCAACTTTGTCGAAGAAGACGACGCACTTCCATATCATATAAGTATATTATAAATCATGATTTTAATCGGGTTAGACACACAGTCCAGCGGTGGACTGTGTGCACATAAGACGTTAATTATGCAAAGGTCTCGAGTTCGATTCCCGTCTCACACGCTGCCTTAATAAAATCTATTTTTTTTAATACTGAACCGGAGTCGCCTTAGTTATATGTTAAGTATATTAATAACCGGAATAATAACCAAGTTATACACACAGTCCAGCGGTGGACTGTGTGTTTGTTTATATCACAGGTCACGAGTTCGAGTCCGGTCCTCAGCACCGACTCGGACAATTATCTTTTCTTTTAAATAAGGCGGAAAAGGAAATATCTATTTTGTATTTAAGTATAATAAAAACCGAATATTATAACATGTTGAACACACAGTCCAGCGGTGGACTGTGTGTTAGATTAACCCACAGGTCCCGGGTTCGAGACCTGTGGTGTGCATGACCGTTTCGCCTTAAACTGTTTTTAAAATAAATGATTTTCTATTAATTCTAATTAATGTATATATGAAATTAAAATCGGATATATAACGGGTTAGACACGTAGCTCAGTTGGTAGAGCTGCGTGCACGCGTACGGGAGGTCTCGGGTTCGAGCCTCACCGAGCGCACAACAATATTCCGCAAACCGGTCAACGACCAGTCAAAGTCAACTGGTCAAGGTCAACTGTAGCAGAAAAAAATAAATATTTTTATTATTTTTATTTAATTATTTTAATTAAAAATCAATTATAAATACTTAAAAAATAACATTTTTAAGATTAGAAAATAGCTTCAAACTCACAAAAATACACCCAACAATCCTACTAAAATAGTTTAATAAAATCCGTTTACTCACCAAACCATAATGCGATTTATCTAGGTTAAATCTCACTCGTGGTTAAAACCACTTCGCGTGCATTCATCATCATCAACCGAACGCACCCACTGTGAGTGAATCTTACAATTCCCCTTTTTAAATTACACGTTTTGGGGTGTGTCATGTGTTATGAATTAATTAATTTATTTATTTAAACTTGTGCCATACCACATCATGACTTAATCTTAGATTGATTTATTGTTGTGATTTATTTATATTCCGTTTGTCAAATTACATGAAACTCATACATTAAGCCCATCAGTTCCTCGTGGGAAACGAGTAGAACATCGCGTGCTTCAATTCAAATTCATTATTGTTCATGTGTGTTTTCATTGAGTTTATATTGTTTGTAGTTGTGTTATTCATAATTATCATGTTTATGCAATTCATTCATCAGGCCCCTCAGTTCCTCGTGAGAGACGAGTTGAGCATCGCGTGCCTTTAATTGTTCCATTATTGTTCATGAGTGTTTTCATTTAACATCTTATGATTATTGATCAAGTTACATCTAATTTTATTCATGTTTGGTTGTGCACATATTTCATAATCAATTTAAATAAATTGTTCAAATGTTTTCCATAGGATTCACTCGCCAACATTATGTTGATCCAAAAAAACCTTTTTACACATGATACAGGTGAACAGGTTGAAGCAAGGATAACATAGGATATGCCTTAGAAGAGAACAAAGGAGTTAGATTGTTAGTTAGATCATGTTGTATCACTATTGTAAACTTTCATTTAATTTGTATTAATGAATATGAAACATTTAATAAATGTCATGAGCTTTGATGATAACCCAATCATGCCCCGATCACCTTATCCGCTGCGGGTTGGGGTGTGACAGATTGGTATCAGAGCCATGACTATAGGGATATAGGATAGGTTATTAGACCCTTAGAGCCTATACTATAGTCTGCCTAAATTTTAAATTGATTAGGTGGTTACATACAAACTTGTGATATTTATTTGTTTCATATTTGTTTACATTTCAGTCAAACATACATGCTCATATACATGTTCATTATACATATATACATATTCATTATACATATATCGATGTTCATGTATTCAATTTATTTTCATATTCTCATTATCCAAAGATTTTATGCAATTTTCAATTCTCATCAAAGTAAGTTCTGCGACGGGCATGTAGTAACTGGAAGGGTACAAGTACCGGTAGTCGGAACGTCCTGTCTAGGCTGGCATTCGTATAAATCCAATATAACGGACCAGTTTGCCTACCTGGGGACCAACGATGAGAGTACGAAGGACCTATTAGGCCAAAGCATGCCACACCAAACGTCGTTCGAACTACCCTACTTTGAGGTGTCACCGTGTCTACACCTGGACACATTCCGAACATCACACGTTGTATACATATTTCTCGATTTTCACCGGGTTTTGTGTACGCAACCAGGCAGAAACCGTGCGAACCATATGAAAAACCGGTAATTCATGGGGGCCCACATGATTACATAAGGTAAAGTATGGCGGCATGACGGGCCTAACAGCGAGCAAAGCCAAAGACATCCTATGGATGTAGTATTTTTGTATAATTATTTTATGAATGTTCATTCTTGAATGCGACCCACGATCTCAAAAGCATCCAACTCATACTCTTGTCATGTATTCATTGTAGATGTCTTCTAACCTCGCCCGTAGGAAGATGAGAGCAGGAAAAGCCCGCGAACGCATGGCTACCTTAATCGCTCAACAAATGGCTGCTGTAATACCCAACATTGTAATCCAAGTTCATCAAGCACTTACCAATAATCCTGTCAACCAAGCAAACCAAAACATTTTCAACTCTTCCCCAAACACCACTAAATGCACCTACAAGCATTTCAAATCATGCGACCCTCCGAAATATAAAGGAACTGAAGGTGTCACCGCACTCCTCCATTGGTTTGAAGAAATGGAGAATACTTTTCTAAATTGCGATTGCCCTGATGATCGCAAAGTGCGTTATGCTACCGGTCGACTATATGGGATAGCACTTACTTGGTGGAATACAGAGAAGGCCAAACGAGGTGTTGAAGATGCTATGTCCTTAACTTGGAACGAATTGAAGGAAATCATGACCAGACGATTTTGCCCAAGGAGCGAAATCAAGAAGCTAGAAGATGAATTTTACTCATTGAGGCAAGTGGAAGGAGACCACACCACCTACAACAAAAGGTTCCTCGAATTACATCAAATGGTTCCCAACATGTTTACTCCCCTCTACCGTTTGATCGAGCACTACATTCGTGGTCTTCCGTCAAAGATTCAAGACCCTGTGATAAGTACCAAGCCTGCAACTTTGGAAGCAGCAATGGAGCTAGCAACAGAGCTCACCGAGAACCGAATCCGAAACAAAGACTTCAAGGAGGAGAAGAAGAAGGATAAAGAATCGACTGAAACCTCCGACTCCACTCAAACTGAATCCCCTTCTCAACCCGAATCCCCTTCTCAACCCGAATCCCCTTCTCAACCCAAACCTAAGAGAAGAAGAGTCGGGCGACTTTTCGCTGCTACCCAACGAAATCAACCCGTTTTTCACGCTATACCCATCCGAGCTGTCCCAATCACCCAAGTGGCACCCAACTCAGCTTACCCAAATAAGAAACCATATCTTGGACCTCACCCTCAATGCAACCACTGTTTTTATCATCATCCCCTTACTTTACCTTGCCGGCTATGTACAACTTGTGGACGTTATGGTCATTTGAGCAATGTTTGTCGCACCTTTCAAGACCAAACCTTTTCCCCTACTCAAAACATGGCCCAAACTTATCACCAACCTCAATACCCCATGTTCCCATATGCTCGAGCTTGCTTCAATTGTGGCGACCCTACCCACCTTAGAAACACATGCCCTCAATTGGTTAACATTATCAACACTCAAGCCCAATCAAACCCAGTTAACCAAGTAAACCAAGAAAACCCAACCACTATGCCGCCAGCAAGAGGAAGAGTCTTCAATATCAACGCCAACCCTGTCGAAGATAATGACGGCCCAAACGAAGATACTCAGCTAGTCCTGTTCGCCGAAGATCCAGATTCAACTCCTATTGTTTAGTCTTTCTTTATCACATGTGTAGACTGTAGAGAAATTATTGGATATTATATATTATATATTGTTTTCGGTATATGCTTTTGCCGAGGCCGTGGCTCCCCATCCATCGAGGTTGAGTTGGATCCCCATTTTATTATGTGGTTGATCTTGGCGTGCCCGCACGATCGGCTCCGTTTGTTGAGCCTTGATCGGTTACGTAATATTACATTTCAATACATGCAATATGCTCGGCTCCGTTTGATTGAGCCTTGAGTACACAGATTTATTTACATTTCCAGTTCATGCAATATGCTCGGCTCCGTTTGATTGAGCCTTGAGTACACAGATTTATTCACATTTCAAGTTCATGCAATACGCTCGGCTCCGTTTGATTGAGCCTTGAGTGCACAGTTCAATTTACATTTCAAGTTCATGCAATACGCTCGGCTCCGTTTGATTGAGCCTTGAGTGCACAGTTCAATTTACATTTCAAGTTCATGCAATACGTTCGGCTCCGTTTGATTGAGCCTTGAGCGCACATACAATTTCATTATCAGTATCTTGTGGTTGTGGTGTTTGTAGTAGAGTCGCATCGAACTAACCATAACTTTCGGATAAAGTCAACGAAAATTTGACAAGGATATGGTGGATACGCCGATGGTACTTCCTATATATAAGTATTCTTGTCAAATGATCGGAGGCATTATCAGGTGGTTATGAGAGGTTCCATGCATAGGCTGTTTGTGTGGTTAAGTTATTCATATTCAGTACATGCAATATGTTCGGCTCCGTTTGATTGAGCCTTGAGCACACAATTTCAATTTCAGTACATTCAATATGTTCGGCTCCGTTTGATTGAGCCTTGAGCACACAATTTCAATTTCAGTACATTCAATACGTTCGGCTCCGTTTGATTGAGCCTTGAGCGCACATCCATTTTATTTTCAGTACATGCAATACGATCGGCTCCGTTCGATTGAGCCTTGATCGCACAGATATATTTCATTTCAGTATTTTATGTTTGTTGTATTGATTGTAGAGTTATAGGACTAATCATAATTCACTGATAAAACTAATGAAAATTTGGCAAGAATATGGTGGATACGCCGCTGGTACTTCCTATATATAAGTATTCTTGTCAAAGGATCAGAGGCATTATCGGACGGTTATGAGAAGTTCTATGTAGGATTTATTAGTTTCTGGGTAACCAATCATAACTTGTGGATAAAACTAATGAAAATTTGGCAAGAATATGGTGGATACGCCGCTGGTACTTCATATATATAAGTATTCTTGCCAAAGGATCAGAGGTATTATCAGGCGGTTATGAGGAGTTCCATGTAGGATTTAGTATTGCCTTGGTTGGAATTTGTGTTACATTTATATCATCATGTTATTTAAAGAGATTGGATTGTGTTCCATTTCTACATAAATTAACCTCTCCATCATAACAAACGAGAGAGGAACTTCCATCATTCAAACATATATGGATTCAAATACTTGCTGTTGTGTTTATTCATGTTCAAATATTTGCTGATGTGTTCATTCATGTTCGAATATTTGCTGTTATGTTTATTCATGTTCAAATATTTGCTGATGTGTTCATTCATGTTTGGATATCAGCTGTTGTGTTTTTATTTATGTTCCATGTAGATTGTAGTGTTAGAAGTTTTGCCTTAGGATATAACCATATTTTTCCCAAACGTATCTAAACTCTTATGCATGATATCATTATTTAGAGAATCCTTCCTGTTTATCAATATTCATACAGTAGGCAACAAAAAGCGATTCCTGAATAGGGTACTTAACCTTTACAAGGAACGTTACCGCCTCGAACAAAAACTTAAACCCTCATTTTTGCTAAGCATACAACTGTCAAACAAAACATCATCATTCTTATAGTCAAAATATATCATTATTTAAATTTCGGGACGAAATTTCTAAAAAGCAGGGGATACTGTAACATCCGTCAAAAACGGATTCACCAAACCCGCTCCGTTTAGCAACCGAACAGTCAGTCAAAATTTTCGTTGCGAATTAAATGCCCAAAATATTTTTAAACGATCCGTAATCAATTATTATACGGGGGTATATATTTAGTTTTTGAAAAACTGTTAAAAATTGAAAAATAAAAATGAATTGTTACAGCCGGGTTTCGAACCCGGGTCTGTACCGAGTCACCTAGTGACTTAACATCTCACACACAAACCACTGCGCCAACTGATTTGTTTGATAAATAATGAAATAATTTAGTTCATAAAGTGACTTTACAAATTCAAAAATCGGCGCCCAACGATTCAGTCGTCGGAATCCCGGAATATCCGCGAGCCTTAACTACGATTTACGTTATAACGTAAACCTTTAATCAGATGTCGGTTATAACCGATGTTTGAAGTCCACGACACTTTTCAAAACCGCCGGAAAACTTAAATTGATGAATACAGTTCAAAATCAGACCAAATACATTTCGATTATTCCCTATAAATTCAACCACAATCGTCTGCAAACTTTTTCGCTAAAAATCACATCTTTTCACGGCGTAATTTCTCTCGCCGGAATAAGCCTGTTCGTCGCCGGAAAACCGGTTTCCCCATTGCCGAGCTTTTCTGAACCTCTGAAGCTTATACCGGTGATACCCTTACCTTTTCCAAACTTTTCGGAGACTAGCTGGTACAAGGAACACGTCGCCGGAGTTGAATTCAGTCGCCGGAGTTTCTGCCGGAAAACAGAGAGTTCAGTCGGTATATTCTCCGCTCAGTTTCTTTTCCTTTTCACTTCTATCTCACCAGTAATTAACCTAAAACACTATTGAAACTTGAATAAAAACTCGAACCAGTCAGACCCGATTTCTGGTTCAACTTTGTCGAAGAAGACGACGCACTTCCATATCATATAAGTATATTATAAATCATGATTTTAATCGGGTTAGACACACAGTCCAGCGGTGGACTGTGTGCACATAAGACGTTAATTATGCAAAGGTCTCGAGTTCGATTCCCGTCTCACACGCTGCCTTAATAAAATCTATTTTTTTTAATACTGAACCGGAGTCGCCTTAGTTATATGTTAAGTATATTAATAACCGGAATAATAACCAAGTTATACACACAGTCCAGCGGTGGACTGTGTGTTTGTTTATATCACAGGTCACGAGTTCGAGTCCGGTCCTCAGCACCGACTCGGACAATTATCTTTTCTTTTAAATAAGGCGGAAAAGGAAATATCTATTTTGTATTTAAGTATAATAAAAACCGAATATTATAACATGTTGAACACACAGTCCAGCGGTGGACTGTGTGTTAGATTAACCCACAGGTCCCGGGTTCGAGACCTGTGGTGTGCATGACCGTTTCGCCTTAAACTGTTTTTAAAATAAATGATTTTCTATTAATTCTAATTAATGTATATATGAAATTAAAATCGGATATATAACGGGTTAGACACGTAGCTCAGTTGGTAGAGCTGCGTGCACGCGTACGGGAGGTCTCGGGTTCGAGCCTCACCGAGCGCACAACAATATTCCGCAAACCGGTCAACGACCAGTCAAAGTCAACTGGTCAAGGTCAACTGTAGCAGAAAAAAATAAATATTTTTATTATTTTTATTTAATTATTTTAATTAAAAATCAATTATAAATACTTAAAAAATAACATTTTTAAGATTAGAAAATAGCTTCAAACTCACAAAAATACACCCAACAATCCTACTAAAATAGTTTAATAAAATCCGTTTACTCACCAAACCATAATGCGATTTATCTAGGTTAAATCTCACTCGTGGTTAAAACCACTTCGCGTGCATTCATCATCATCAACCGAACGCACCCACTGTGAGTGAATCTTACAATTTCCCTTTTTAAATTACACGTTTTGGGGTGTGTCATGTGTTATGAATTAATTAATTTATTTATTTAAACTTGTGCCATACCACATCATGACTTAATCTTAGATTGATTTATTGTTGTGATTTATTTATATTCCGTTTGTCAAATTACATGAAACTCATACATTAAGCCCATCAGTTCCTCGTGGGAAACGAGTAGAACATCGCGTGCTTCAATTCAAATTCATTATTGTTCATGTGTGTTTTCATTGAGTTTATATTGTTTGTAGTTGTGTTATTCATAATTATCATGTTTATGCAATTCATTCATCAGGCCCCTCAGTTCCTCGTGAGAGACGAGTTGAGCATCGCGTGCCTTTAATTGTTCCATTATTGTTCATGAGTGTTTTCATTTAACATCTTATGATTATTGATCAAGTTACATCTAATTTTATTCATGTTTGGTTGTGCACATATTTCATAATCAATTTAAATAAATTGTTCAAATGTTTTCCATAGGATTCACTCGCCAACATTATGTTGATCCAAAAAAACCTTTTTACACATGATACAGGTGAACAGGTTGAAGCAAGGATAACATAGGATATGCCTTAGAAGAGAACAAAGGAGTTAGATTGTTAGTTAGATCATGTTGTATCACTATTGTAAACTTTCATTTAATTTGTATTAATGAATATGAAACATTTAATAAATGTCATGAGCTTTGATGATAACCCAATCATGCCCCGATCACCTTATCCGCTGCGGGTTGGGGTGTGACAAGCGTCGGCTCTGTTTTTGTGCACCTCAACTGAACCAAAACAATTAACCATTTTGATTAGTCAATCATGGAATTGAAGTGATAACAAACGTTAACAGCGGGATTGAAGGTCCTTACCGTTTCACAGACGGAAATAAAGACTTTCGGGAAATTTCCGGCGAACTGGAATTAGCTGAATACAGCGCCTGAATTCGATTTCAATTGAGAGGTTTAAGTTAGAAATAGCCTAACAATTGTTGAACTACAATGATATTGAAAGATTTACCGTTTGAGGATGAATACGGTTTTCCGGCGAAATTTGCAGAAAATTCCGACGAGCTGATTTAGGCGTTCTGATGGTCTGAAAATGTGACGAAAGTGAAATGGGATGTTGGTATGATATTTCTGAGTCGCGAGAGAGGTCTGGAATTGAAGTAATTGGGACTTTGATTCTTTTCGGTTATAAAAACCGATAGTAATGAAAATTGATGTTCAATCACCTCTGAATTGATTAAAGACATCGGTTCATCGGTTATAAACGTGAATGCGCGAGTATTCAAACAATCTGACGATTGAATTGCAGATTTCCGTTTCTCAGTTGGCGCAACCGGTTTAACCGAGTTTGTGTATAAATGTTATTTGTTTCCTAAGGATAACAGAAAATTACAAGTGGCGGAGTGGTGATGCGGGTGTGTGTTAAGTCGTTGGATCCAGTTCTGGCTGACCCGGGTTCGAGTCCCGGCAGCCACAAATCCTTTTTATTTATTTTGTTTTAACTTTTTATCAAATCTAATTTTTATAGTTTAGTTTATTTATTAATTATGTATCATTTTAAATTAAAATAATCATAAATATTCAACATGACATTTATAACTTGATATTCGATTACAAAACGGAGCGGGTTTTGAAAACCCGGTTTTTTTACAAATGTTAAAGTATCCCCTACTTTTAGGAATTTCGTCCCGAAATTTAAGTAGTTGAAGTAGTAGGAAAAAGATGCGGGTATTTTTCGCGCGTTGAGTCTTCACGTTCCCAAGTAAACTCAGGTCCCCGTTTCGACTCCCAGCGTACCCTAACAATTGGAATGCGACTTCGTCGTAGACGTTTCTCTCCGAAGTCCATGATCTCTACAGGTCTTTCAATAAAATGCATAGATTCATCAATCTGAATATCTTCCAGCGGAATGTGGAGGTTCTCATCAGCGAGGCACTTCTTCAAGTTCGACACGTGGAATGTGGGATGAATCCTGTTGAGTTCTTCTGGTAGATCAAGCTTGTATGCTACAGGACCTACTCTTTCGAGTATCTTGAAAGGTCCTACGTAACGTGGTGCTAGCTTGCCCTTTTGACCAAAACGAACTACTCCCTTCCACGGTGATACTTTTAAAAGTACATGACCACCAATGTTAAACTCTAAGGGCTTCCGTCGTTTATCTACATAACTCTTTTGACGACTTTGAGCCGTCAGAAGATTGTTTCGAATTTGATGGATCTTGTCTGTGGTTTCTTGGATCAATTCTGGACCAGTAATTTGAGCTTCCCCAATTTCATGCCAACATACAGGAGATCGGCACTTACGACCATATAAGGCTTCAAAAGGTGCCATGCCGATGCTCGAATGATAGCTGTTGTTGTACGAAAATTCAACTAATGGTAGGTGGGCGTCCCAATTTCCCTTGAAGTCTATGACACATGCTCTAAGCATATCTTCAAGAGTTTGAATGGTGCGCTCAGACTGTCCATCAGTTTGAGGATGATAGGCGGTACTGAGATCTAATCGCGTGCCCATAGCGGATTGTACTGTTTGCCATGTTCGTGAAGTGAAACGACCATCACGATCAGAAATAATGCTTAACGGTACCCCATGTCGGCTTACGATTTCGTTGATATAAATACGAGCAAGCTTTTCGTTCTTGAAATCTTCGCGGATTGGAATAAAGTGAGCTGATTTTGTAAGTCGGTCTATAATTACCCATATAGTGTCATACCCACCAGAAGTGCGAGGTAACCCGGTAATGAAATCCATGGTTATATTTTCCCACTTCCATACAGGTATTTCTGGTTGGACCAGAAGTCCTGAGGGTCTTTGGTGTTCAGCCTTCACCTTGGAACATGTAAGGCACTTGGAAACAAAAACGGCAATATCCTTCTTCATTCCAGGCCACCAATAGGTGTATCGTAGGTCTTGATACATCTTATCGGCTCCTGGGTGTATAGAATATCGCGTTTTGTGAGCTTCATTCATAAGGATTTCACGAAGACTGTTGTGGTTAGGAATCCAGATACGATCTAGGTAATACAGAATACCGTCAGATTTAGTTTCAATTTTTAGCTCAGCTCCACAGGACATCTCCTTTCATACATCTTCTTCTGTTATTGAAACGTGTTGGGCTTCTCGAATTTGATCTTTAATGTCGGTTATAATTTGCGAACATAGAAGATGAATGGAGTTCGCATAACCCTTTCGACTAAGTGCATCAGCCACCACATTTGCTTTACCAGGGTGGTATATAATTTCACAGTCGTAGTCATTTAGAAGTTCGACCCACCTTCGTTGCCTCATGTTTAACTCCTTTTGATTGAAGATATGTTGAAGACTCTTGTGGTCAGTGTATATTTCACACTTTGTACCATAGAGATAATGTCTCCATATCTTAAGAGCGAACACAACGGCTCCAAGTTCTAGGTCATGAGTGGTGTAGTTCTTTTCATGTGTCTTGAGTTGTCTCGAAGCATAAGCTATGACTTTTCCTCTTTGCATTAGAACGCAGCCTAATCCTTGCCCTGACGCGTCGCAATAGACTACAAAATCATCACAACCTTCAGGAAGAGTGAGGATTGGTGCATCACAAAGTTTTTGTTTAAGAGTTTGAAAGGCTTCTTCTTGCTTGGGTCCCCATATGAAAGGTTTTCCCTTATGAGTTAAAGCCATGAGTGGTACAGCAATGCGAGAGAAGTTTGAAATGAACCGACGATAATAGCCAGCTAGACCAAGGAAAGATCTTACTTCAGTTGGTGTACGTGGAGCTTGCCATTCTTGAATCGCTTTGATCTTTGAAGGGTCGACATGTATTCCCTTGTCATTGACTACATGCCCGAGGAATTGCACCTCTTTTAACCAGAATTCACATTTGGAGAATTTTGCATAAAGCTTTTCCTTTTCTAGAAGTGCAAGAATGAGTCGAAGATGACGCTCATGATCAGATTTAGATTTTGAATAAATAAGAATATCGTCGATGAAGACTATAACAAATCGATCAAGATAAGGTTTGCAGACTCTGTTCATTAGGTCCATGAAGACAGCTGGTGCGTTGGTTAAACCAAATGGCATAACCATGAATTCATAGTGGCCATAACGAGTTCGAAAAGCAGTCTTAGGGACGTCTTCTTCATGCACTCTAAGTTGATGATAGCCAGATCGAAGGTCGATTTTTGAAAAGCAGCTGGCACCTTGCAGTTGGTCAAGAAGATCATCAATGCGAGGTAAAGGATAGCGATTCTTGACTGTTAACTTGTTGAGCTCTCTGTAGTTGATGCACATACGAAACGATCCATCTTTCTTCTTTACAAAAAGGACAGGTGCACCCCAAGGCGACGAGCTAGGACGTATGAATCCCTTGTCAGTCAACTCTTGTAATTGACTGGCTAGCTCTTGCATTTCAGAGGGGGCTAACCTATAAGGAGACTTTGCAACTGGTGTAGCACCAGGTATAAGATCAATACGGAATTCGACGTCTCTAACTGGAGGAAGTTCTGAACTGTCGTCAGGAAAAACTTGTGGGAAGTCTTTTACTACAGGAATGTCTTCAAGTTTCTTCTCCATGGTTCCCTTTTTGATGATATGAGCTAAAAACGCGACATAATTCTTGCGAAGATATTTTTGAGCTTGAAGACAAGACATTAAGCTGAGCCCTTTCGACGAGGTTTCTCCAATGATTCGAAGAGTCTGACCGTTTGAAAGAGGAATACGAATAAATTTTTCACGACATACAACTTCTGCCTGATGTTGACTGAGCCAATCCATACCGATTATGATATCAAAACTTCCCAGCTTCATAGGAATAAGGTCGACTGAGAAATCGTGGTCATTTAAGGTGAGTGTACAGTTGCGTATAATAGAGTTTAATGAAACTGGTTTCCCGTCCGCAACTTCTACCGTTATGGATTTCGTGAGCTTATCCCGATTTTTGCTTAAGATAGGTTCAAATTCTAAAGACACAAAACTTCTATCCGCACCAGTATCAAATAACATAGATTCATATCTACCATTTATAAGGAACGTACCGTTAACCACATTGCCGTCAGCTCTGGCCTGGTTAGCGTTGATATTGAAAGCTCTCCCTCTTGCAGGTGGAGGAGCTTGGTTTGCTTGATTCACCGGGTTGGCTTGGGCCTGAGCATGAATAATATTGACCAACCTTGGACAAGTGTTTCTGAAATGGCTCGGGTCACCGCAATTGTAGCAAGCCCGCATTGGTTGACCCATAGGATAATTGGGCTGGTAATATGTTTGGGCTAAATGTTGGGTGGGTGGTAATAGTAGGGGTTGTTGGGCTTGGCCCATTAATTGTTGGTGGGTTTGGGTTAAAGGTTGGTGGCGGTTCGTTCGTTGAGGCATGCGGCAGGTTTGAACAGTATGACCTGCGCGACCACAGCCGGTGCAATATTGGCAAGGATGATCAGGGGAATGGTGATATTGGCAACGGTTACATTTTGGTAACGGGCCAGCGTAAGGTCTTCTGTATGGTGCGGGTGAAGGAGTGACTTGAGTAATGGGTGCAGCAGGAATAGGGGAGTTGGTTTGAGTAACTGCAAAATTTCTAGTGTTGCGCTTCCTCTTGTTAGCAAACTTAGAGGAAGAAATGGGATGGTTTGAAGTTTGACCCTCAACAGGGGCTTTCTTTTTCTCTTCTTTGAACTTCCCGTTGCGAATTCGGTTCTCGGTCAGTTCAGTTGCTAGCTCCATAGCAGCTTCAAGTGTTACTGGTGAAACGCTGAGAACTGAATCTTGGATTTTCGAGGGAAGTCCTCGAATATAATGCTCGATCAGACGATAGGTTGGGGTGAACAAATTTGGAACCATTTGGTTCAACTCCAAGAACCTCTTGTTATAGGTGGTGTGATCACCCTCCTTTTGCTTTAGAGAATGAAATTCGTCCTCCAGCTTTTTAATTTCACTCCTAGGACAGAAACGCCTAGTCATGATTTCCCTTAACTCCTCCCAAGTTAAGGCCATTGCATCTTCAGTTCCCCTCTTCCCTTTTTCAGTATTCCACCAAGTGAGAGCTACCCCAAATAGTCTCCCGGTGGCGTATCGAACCTTGCGATCCTCAGGACAATCGCAGTTGAGAAAGGTGTTTTCCATCTCCTCGAACCAATGTAGGAGAGCAGTGACACCCTCTGTCCCTTCAAATTTAGGAGGATCACAAGACTTAAAATGTTTGTAAGAGCACTTGCTGGTAGGAGGGTTGTCGATGTTCTGGTCATGTTGTTGGGGAGGGTTAGTAGGATTTGTAGCGAGGGCTTGTTGTACTTGGACCACAATGTCAGGTAGTATCGTGGCCATTTGTTTCGCGATCTGTGTGGCCAAGCGTTCCTGAGACCTTCCTGATCTTTTACCCCTTCGTTGCTGTGTAGACGACATCTACAGGATCATACAATGAGAAGATTGTGAGTTTATGGTGTCTTTTTAGGTGTCATGTGTCTTTAAGAAAATGAAAATAACATAAATATCAATAATGCAACTACATCCATAGGATGTCTTGGGTTTGCTCATGTTGGGCCTCAAATGTCTCCCATACCTTCACCTATATAGTCATGTGGGCCCCCATGGCTATTGGCTTGGTAGGATTCACATTAGTATTGGCAATTTAACACTCGCATCACCCGAATGCAAACCACAAAATATGTTCATGAGATGTTTGGTCGGAACGTGTCCAGGTGTAGACACAATGACAACTCAAAGTGGGGTTAGCTCACACGACGTTTGGTATAGCATGCTTTGGCCTAATAGGTACTTCGTACTCTCATCGTTAGTCCCCAGGTAGGCAAACTGGTCCTTTATTTTGGATTTATACGAATGCCAGCCTAGACAGGACGTTCCGACTACCGGTACTGGTACCCTTCCAGTTACTACATGCCCGTCATGAGAACTCACTTTGATGAGATTTGAAAACACAAAAATCATTGTAAAAGCAATCATGATGTGGTGTGTGCTTTCATGGATGTGATATGTTATGAGTATATGATTCATGATAGGCAGTATATGATAATACATACTTATGAACATGCTTGCATAATATTGAATGTAACATTTAACATAAAAATATAAACATCATGAAATTTGGCATGTAACACACAAAAATATTATAATTTCTAATCAACCATAGTATAGGCTCTAAGGGTCTAATAACCTATCCTATATCCCTACAGTCATGGCTCTGATACCAATCTGTCACACCCCGACCCGCAGCGGAATAAGAGTCGGGGCATAATTGGGTTATCACCAAAGCTCATGACATTTACTAATATGTTTCATATTTAATAAAGTCAAAGTTACATTTCCAAATATCCAAACATGTTCATACAATACAAAGAAAATAAACCAAACATAACAATCCCAACTCTAAATCATATTATTCTTCTAGTCCAATCCTATGTGTTCCTAGCTGCTGCTGGTTCACCTGTATCATATGTAAAAATGGGGGTTTTTGGGTCAACATAAGTTGGCGAGTGAACCTTATTAGATAAACATTTATTAATGAATTACTTGTTAGTTTATCAATGAAAATTGTGCATAATCATAAATGAGCAAATGTAAATAATCAAGCAGTGGCAAATAGCAATCACAACTATAACATACAATAACATATGATAGCATACATTAACATATCAACAACATACGATAAATAACATAAATGAACTGTGCGATCAAGGCTCAATCAAACGGAGCCGATCGTATTGCATGTACTGAAAATGAAAATGTTTGTGCGATCAAGGCTCAATCAAACGGAGCCGATCGTATGTGGGCACGCCAGGTTCAACCTCATAATGAAATGGGGAACATGCTCAACGCTCATAATGTAATGGGGAGCGGCGGCCTATGAAATTGCATGTACTGAAAATAATAAATTGCATCCAACAATAACTACACAACACAAACAAACTGAATACACATGTTCATGATATGATGTATGCACAATGGTTTAATTATAATATATATAAAACAAGACACATGATACACCCCAAAACGTGATTAAAACGGGGAATTTGTAAGATTCGCTCACATTGGGTGCGTTGGATTGGAGATGGTGAGATGCGCACGAATTAGATGAGCGGAACAACGAGAAATACTAACCTAAATAATAACGGAAAAATATATTAAATGAGTGGATTTTATTAAGGATTTTAATGAAATTTTTAGATATATTTTTGTGAGTTTAAGGCTATTTTCTATCTTTAAAAATGTTATTTTTAAGTATTTTTAATTGATTTTTAAATTAAATTAAATAAATAAAAATATTAAAAAAAATTGTTTATTTTGCGTTGACCGTTGACCTATTGACTTGTTGACCGGTTCGGTCAGTGACATAGTTTGCGCCGGGTGAGGCTCGAACCCGAGACCTCCCGTACGCGTGCACGCAGCTCTACCAACTGAGCTACGTGTCTAACCCGAAATAATCTATATACTTATTCAGTTTAACCGAAATTCTTTTAATTGCAAAAACATTTTAATTCAACAAACCGGTGCCAGTGACGGGTTTCGAACTCGCGACGTGTGACTTAGTGTTGCACACAATCCACCGCTGGACTGTGTGTCTAACCTGGTTATTATCTCGGTTTTTATTATACTTAATAACTAACTGAGTTAACCCGGTTTAGTTTTTAAACAAAAATGCATTTTATTACATAAGGAGTGCGTGTAGCAGGGATCGAACTCGGGACATGCGTATATGTTTTGCACACAGTCCACCGCTGGACTGTGTGTCTAACCCGTTCATTTTACTGGTTTTAAATAAACTTATCACTTAATTAACATCGTCTTCTTCATTCAATATTTCCGTCGACTGAATCACTGATCCATTTCTTGTTTTTACGATTATCAAACATTCCTAAGGTTAAAATAAAATGACAGAAACGGTGTTGGAAGTAACATACCGTAGAAATGATATATCACAGAATTTCCGGCAAAAGCGTCGGCTCTGTTTTTGTGCACCTCAACTGAACCAAAACAATTAACCATTTTGATTAGTCAATCGTGGAATTGAAGTGATAACAAACGTTAACAGCGGGATTGAAGGTTCTTACCGTTTCACAGACGGAAATAAAGACTTTCAGGAAATTTCCGGCGAACTGGAATTAGCTGAATACAGCGCCTGAATTCGATTTCAATTGAGAGGTTTAAGTTAGAAATAGCCTAACAATTGTTGAACTATAATGATATTGAAAGATTTACCGTTTGAGGATGAATACGGTTTTCCGGCGAGATTTGCAGAAAATTCCGGCGAGCTGATTTAGGCGTTCTGATGGTCTGAAAATGTGACGAAAGTGAAATGGGATGTTGGTATGATATTTCTGAGTCGCGAGAGAGGTCTGGAATTGAAGTAATTGGGACTTTGATTCTTTTCGGTTATAAAAACCGATAGTAATGAAAATTGATGTTCAATCACCTCTGAATTGATTAAAGACATCGGTTCATCGGTTATAAACGTGAATGCGCGAGTATTCAAACAATCTGACGATTGAATTGCAGATTTCCGTTTCTCAGTTGGCGCAACCGGTTTAACCGAGTTTGTGTATAAATGTTATTTGTTTCCTAAGGATAACAGAAAATTACAAGTGGCGGAGTGGTGATGCGGGTGTGTGTTAAGTCGTTGGATCCAGTTCTGGCTGACCCGGGTTCGAGTCCCGGCAGCCACAAATCCTTTTTATTTATTTTGTTTTAACTTTTTATCAAATCTAATTTTTATAGTTTAGTTTATTTATTAATTATGTATCATTTTAAATCAAAATAATCATAAATATTCAACATGACATTTATAACTTGATATTCGATTACAAAACGGAGCGGGTTTTGAAAACCCGGTTTTTTTACAAATGTTACACGTATGGTGTCTTGCCATCAATCACATCAGAGGGAAGACGGTTTATAATATGTGTGGCGGTCAAAACACATTCTCCCCAAAAACGAGTAGGGAGATTGGCTTCGAACTTTAGAGCTCTTGCCGTTTCTAAGAGGTGTCGGTGCTTCCTTTCGACGACACCATTTTGTTGTGGTGTATGCGGACACGTAGTTTCCAACAATATTCCTTCCCTAGCATAGAAATCGAGCATACTATTGGATGTGAACTCCCCTCCATTATCACATCGAACTCTTTTTATGTTCTTTTCAAATTGTATTTGCACCATTTTGTGAAAAGCCACCAAAGAGTGCTAGCCTCATGTTTATATTTGAGAAGGAATACCTAAACGGCACGACTATAATCATCAACTATCGTGAGAAAATAGTTCGCATGCGTGAAAGAGGGTGTTCGGTACTTGCCCCACACATCACAATGTATAAGATCAAAACACGCATTTGTTTTTGTTTGGCTAATAGGAAACGGCAGTCTAGCAAACTTTGCTTTAATACAAGATTCACAAATTCCATTTAAAGAAAAATCCTTAATAATACCAATATGATTAAGTTTAGAAATTGACGTGTGATCCAATCTCTTATGCCACGTACTTGCGGTTGCCATCATCGCTTGTCTCTTATTTCCCATCATCCCCATCTGATATAGACCTCCAAAGCATTCACCCGCTCCAATCAATTCCCTCGAACTTAAGCTCTTCATGACACAAAAAGTTGGAAAAAATGTCACAGTGCATTGTGAATCATTTGATAGTTTACTAACGGACAACAAATTGCATTTAAAATTGGGTACGTAAAGAACATTTTTTATCGTTATTCCATTAGGTAATGGGTAGTCACCACGTCCCTTAACGGGAACGGTTGTACCGTTCGGTATAGTAACCGGCGCTTCATTCGTTCTTTTGGACCTGTTTGTGAGAAATTATCATTATAGGAAAAGTGCTCGGTGGCGCCCGAGTCAATGACCCACATACCTTCTTGAGCAAAATTACCTGCCACATTTGCAACTGGTGGGTTTTCTTCTTTTGTTCCAAAAAATTTTATGAATTGTTGAAACTGCTCCACATTTAGGCTTGGTATAGGACTACCTTCACCATCAACACATGCAGCCCTTGGTTTAGATTGTTTCCCTTTTCCCGGCCACCAATCGGGATATCCGATTCGTTTGAAGCATCCGTCTTTATTTTGACCATTTTTGCCACAAAAATCATAATGTTCCACCGGGTCACCAGCGTAATTACAAGTTCAAACACATAAATAAGTTCACTCACAAGAATCATCCACCCGGAGGAAACCACTAAAGGATTAGCCGCTCATGTTGGTCTCATGATCTTCAAACACTTGAGAGATGGTTGAATTCATGATCCAAATGGTTGATTTTCGCGAAAGAATGATGATTGGAGATGATGAGTACCCAAAGTTTGCTGCTTTACTCTTAATTGTGCTCCCAAAAGTCGAAGATGGTGATTAACCTTTGATAAAAAGCCCTAATATACCTCCAACCTAACAACAAGCGTGATTTTCTAGAATTGGCCGTAAGCTACGTTCAACCGACAATAAGCTAAGGTCGCGACATTCTGGTTCTTTTATTTCGCACCATCGTAACCTACCGTTAAGAAACTGTAGGCTACGGTACAACCTCATTGCTTCTTTTCGTTTTGGATCCATCAACCGTAGGCTACGGTTTCTTAACCGTAGGCTACGGTTTCTTAACCGTAGCTTACGTCGCGCATTAGGCTGCCATTTTCATATACAATTCAACTTTAAAGAAAGTACCCAAAGGCCCCTGAACTTAGATCTTTCACATCTCTTACACATTTGAGCTGTGATTCAACTTTCAATTAATTACCAAACAGCCCTTAGACTTCAATCTCTTCTGTATCTTGTGCTTTGAAGTTGTTTTATTATCCGCAAGAAGTCCCGGTAAAGGTAATTTACTCGGTTCTTATCCCCGGTTGTTCCACTTCCTCACCAAACATCATAACTTCACCGAATTACGCGATTAACCTGTAAAACCACAAAGTTACGTAGTCAACATATTCAAAGCATATAATCACTTAAAACAAACTAAAACACATAAGATAAGAACATTAACGCTCGGGTTTCACCCTCTTCATCACATTCCCACACTTAATCTTGCTTGTCCTCAAACAACCGTCACAACATTACTCATCTTGTTAACAGATCACTAACGAATCCCTCACAATAAACTCTCCTCTCGGCTGTCACACCCCGAAATATCAGAGTTGGCGTGACTGGACTGGTATCTTCATTGCACAGCGGAAGTATTAAAGTGTTAAGACTTCTAGGAAATGAACGCTTGCTAAGTATTCGAGTCCAAATGGGTTCTCCTATTCCAACCGTGCCTTAGTCTGACAATATAACATGAGAAAGAAACATGCGAAAAATCAACATAAAGTTGAGCGAGTTCATATTTTGTTTGTTTTGTTTCAAATGAATCTTAAAACATTTGAGAATCATGCGATTGAAAATCATGTATTTGAAAATCACGCATTTGAAAGCCGGTTTGTGAGATCATAGTATCTCAAAGCGTTTGAAATGTCATAACTGTATATCGGTATTAAAATGTTTTCCATTATGTTTGTAAACCGATGCATGTAACTGTTGTGTTTGTAAACCGGTAATAAAATCATAGTATGTAGAGTGCCTATGGAATCTAAGGATCAATCAGTGGGTAGCGAACCCCCTAACATTATGTACCATAAGTAAATAACCAAACCGAGACAACTTTGTTCTCAATTGGGCTCACAAAAGCACCCCACGATTAACAAACTAGGAGTGAAGCGTGTCTCAAGCTCAGTAGATCTACACCTTTTGCACCTTGTTCACTAAGTGATTAATGGTTACCAATGTCATAATCCTACTTACGTACTGTAACATCCGTCAAAAACGGATTTACCAAACCCGCTCCGTTTATTAACCGAACAATCAGTTAAAAATTTCGTTGCGAATTTAATGCCCAAAATAATTTTAAACGATACATAATTAATTATTATATGGGAATATATAATTAGTTTTTGAAAAACTGTTACAAATAATAAAATAAAAATAATTTGGCACTGCCGGGTTTCGAACCCGGGTCAGTCGCCGGGTCAAACAACAGACTTAACACTCAACACTTAAACCACTGCGCCACTTGTATTCTTTGTTAAATATTAGAATCATTTAATTCATAACATGTTTTTCCGAATTCAAAACCGGCGCCCAAAATTGCAGTCGTCGGAAATCCCGACTAACTCGCCAAGAATCGACGGTTACTTCAGTTATAACGTAAACCTTAAACACTACATCGGTTATAACCGACGTCTGAGTCCGCGACACAAGTTATAACCGCCGGAGATTTTCTAACCGATGAATCAAGTCGGAAATTGGACCAAATTCATCGATAACCTGCCTTATAAATAGCCCCTCGAACCTCTGCAAACTTTTTCGCTCAAAACCGCATCCTTTCTCGGCGAAAACTCACTCGCCGGAAATCTTCTGCTCATCGCCGGAAAACCGAACCCTCCATTTCTGAGCCTTACTGAACCCCCTGAGCTTATACCGAAGTCACCCACATTCTTTTCAAGCTTTCTGAAAACTCGCTGCTGCAAGACACACGACGCCGGAACCTGTTGCTGTCGCCGGAGTTCTGTCGGAAAAAACAGAGGAGTCCAGTCGGTATACCTTACGCCTAATTTTTCTTTCTTTTTATTTATATCTCACCTATGATTAATCATAAAACGCAAAAGAAACCTGAATAAAACTTCGAACCGATCAGTCATCGTTTCTGGTTAAAACTGACGAAGAAGACGAAGTTCGGTAACATATAAGTATAATTAAAATCAAGTTATTACTCGGGTTAGACACACAGTCCAGCGGTGGACTGTGTGCACATTAAACACACTAACGTCTCGAGTTCGAATCTTGTCCCACGCATGCTGCCTTAATAAAAATGCCTTTTTTTTGTTAACCGAACCGGTCACCACTGTTATATGTTAAGTTTATTAATAACCGGAATAATAACCAAGTTAGACACACAGTCCAGTGGTGGACTGTGTGTATGTTTAATCACAGGACACGAGTTCGAGTCCGGTCTACTGCATCGACCCGGATAATTATTAAACTTTTTAAATAAGTCAGAAATGAAAATACTTAGTTTGTATTTAAATATAATAAAAATCAGTTTAGTTAACAAGTTGGACACACAGTCCAGCGGTGGACTGTGTGTTAGCATAAGCCACAGGTCCCGGGTTCGAGACCTGTGGAGCGCACCGAGTCTTTGGACTAAAATCGTTTTTAAAATAAAGGATTTTCTGTTTAATCTAATTAATATATAAATATAATTAAAAACAGAAATATTTCCGGTTAGACACGTAGCTCAGTTGGTAGAGCTGCGTGCACGCGTACGGGAGGTCTCGGGTTCGAGCCTCACTCGGCGCACATATACACGCATACGAACCGGTCAAACAGTAACGGTCAAAAAAGTCAAATTTTTTTTATTATTTTATTTATTTATTTTAATTAAAAATCAATTAAAAATACTTAAAAATAACATTTTTAAGGTTAGAAAATAGCCTTAAACTCACAAAAATACACCCAACAATCCTACTAAAATGGATTAATAAAATCCGTTTACTTACCGAAACATTATGCCATTATCTAGGTTAATTTCACTCGTGGTTAAAACCACTTCGCGTGCATTCAACATCATCAACCGAACGCACCAACTGTGAGTGAATCTTACAACTCCCCCTTTTTAATTACACGTTTTGGGGTGTGTCATGTGTCACAAAATAATTAACTCGTTTATTTAAACTTGTGTCATACCATATCGTGATCTAAACTTAGATTGTTATTATTGATGTAATTATGTATTCCATTTTGTCGACTTATACGAAATTCATTCATTAAGCCCATCAGTTCCTCGTGGTAGACGAGTTGAGCAACGCGTGCCTCAAAACCAATCCATTATTGTTCATGTGTGTACTATTGAGTTTATATTGTTGTAGTTATGTCTTTCATATTATCATGTTTATGCAATTCATTCATTAGGCCCATCAGTTCCTCGTGAGAGACGAGTTGAGCAACGCGTGCCTCTAAACGACCCATTATTGTTCATGTGTGTATTGGTTAATATTAAATTGATTTATGAATAAGTTTACATCTATTTTTACTCATGTGTGGTTGTGCACTTTATTTCATAATCAATTAAATAAACTTGTTCAAATGTTTTCCATATGATTCACTCGCCAACTTTTTGTTGATCCAAAAACCCTTTTACACATGATACAGGTGAACAGGATGAAGCAAGGAAAACATAGGAAATGCCTTAGAAGAAAACAAAGAAGCTTAGATTGATGTTTAGGTCATTGATGTAATTATGATTGTAAATTTCCATTAAATTGTATTAATGAATATGAAACGTTAAAATAAATGTCATGAGCTTTGATGATAACCCAATCATGCCCCGATCACCTTTTCCGCTGCGGGTCGGGGTGTGACACGTACATAGATCTATTGTCATCTAATTCCATAGCTACATACCGAATGTCATAATCTGTGTGGTTGGGCCTAGCCCATGTTATCTTGTCATCCGTGTTATTGGGCCTAGCCCATGTTATCTTGTTATCCCTGTTGTTGGGCCCAACCCATGTTATAAATTCAAGTATATTTCGAAAACGCATATGTTCTTGTAAAACCGGTATGTTTGTTATAAATTTTTCATAAACCATTTGTGTTATCTGAAATGCGTTTGTAATATGGTTTAGGAATATATATGATTTGTGTTTATCGAAATATTATGTATTTTTTGTAAAACTTGCATGTTTTTCCACCCCGAAAACATTTATAAAAATGTTAAAACAGTAAGAAGTGGGGTTATAAACTCACCTTATTATCCTTGTGCAAAGCTAGCTAAATGTGATTCCATAGTATCGTTCCAAAGATGTGAACTTGCTAGCGTGCATTCTATAATATTAACATGGAATATCTTATAAGTTTCTAATGAGACAATGTAGTTAAACTACGTGTCTGAGCTCTACCGAATCATTAACAACGATCCAAAAAAAATGTTATTATCATGTGTTGAAATGGACCATCTACGGTTGTTTAATCCCGTTTGTAATCGGAATAATTACTAGGTTTTGGAAACACTTAGTTTCCAAATAGTTTAGTATATATATTTACATAAAACATAAATATTTTGTAGAGTCGTGTTAGTCGTCTCGAAAGGTAATACGTGTATGTAATCAAATATACATATAAGATAGTACACGTTATAAACTAGTATAATGTGTTTACGCGTTCGCCGCTTAGTCGTCATATACGTTGACGAATAGAAGTAAGTCTCGTCGTAGTGTTTCGTAAGAGGTAGACATATATGTATACGTATATATGTAAACATAAATACATATGTATGTAAATGTCGCGTAGTCAAAATAGTAGACTCGTGTGTCTCATGGACAATTATCAAAATAATTATATAGTACTACGCTTGTTGAGTCGACGGTGTTTGTTTGTTATTAAAATAACTCGGATAGTGATGTATACGAAGATAGTATGGTAAAGTGTCGTATATCGTTTAGGCGTTTGAAATAAATATACTTAATTACATTTATCTTATAAAAGACTCCCGAGTACGAGACGTTTGAAATAAATATAAATAGTTATATTTATTTTATAAAGGCATTCGCGTTTCTTTAACTAGTAAACCGTGATCGCCTGAAATGTTGTAAATTCGTTTTTGCGAATCGTGTAAACCGTCACACATAAATATATACTTATATTTATTTTTATAAAAGATACTTATGAGTCCCGCTCGGCGTTGTTTTTAAAATATAGTCGTGTTCCGTGTTACGGAGTTTTAGGAAAAACGGGCAGAGTTTCCTCTGTTTTTTTACGATCCCGACAATCATTATGTCGCTATATTTTCAAAACACAACAACAATTCAACAATGTATATAAGTTTTCGTCATGTTCAAAAAAACTAATTTTTATCGAATATGAGTCTAATTTATGTATTTGTATATATATTATTACACGATACATCGTTTTGTTTTAACTAATATATATACATATGTATGTATGCAAGATATATCAACAAAATCACGTATAAGTCCCAAATCTTTATTTTCTTCACGATCTTGTTAATTGGTTCGGATTAGAGCTCGATGTCGCGTTTAAATTATCTTGATAAGAAAATAATATAAATTTCGTGTCATTAACAATTTACCAAATCTTGCGTCGACTGGTTGACCCGACAGTTGACCGGGTTTGACTGGATGACCGTGTTGACCAGGTTGACTGAGTTGACCGGGTTTGAACCGAGTTGACTGAGTTGACCGGGTCGAACCGAGTTGAACCGTATTAAACCGAGTCGTACCGAGTTGAACCGTACTAAACCGAGTTGAATCGTACTGAACCGAGTCATACCGAGTTGCACCGAGTTGCATCGAAATTGAACAGAGACCCGAACTGACTAGGGTTAACCAAACAAATCTGACCCGCGACATTTAAAGCTGACCCGTGCGAACCCAAGACCTGAGCAACCCTAGCCTCCATTGTCGTCGTGGCTGCCGACCGGCCCTAGTGCCGCCGGCTGCGGTTCTTGTTCCGTCACTATGCGGAACCACCACTGCCATTGTTTACCCAACGATACACCACCACCACGTTTCACCGGCCACCACTACCATCGCCTACCTCTGCCGTCAACCACCCACTGCCATACCTTCCTGAAACACCAAGAAGAGGACGGAACTAACGTAGATCTAGAGAGATCTAAAAGGAAAAAGGATGAGTCAAGAAGTTTACCGGAAAAATCACGGCTGTCTGGTTTAAATCTGCTACTTGTGTCGCTCTAAATGAAAAACAGAGCTCAGAAATGGACTCAGGAGGTCCATTTTAGGGGGGTATACCATGATTCCGCCGCGAAAATCCGTCACCACCGCCGCCGTAGCGGCGCCGCCGCCGCGAACCGCCACCGTGCTCCGGCCGCCGGAACTCGTGAGAGGGAGAGAGAGCAGGTGTGGTATGTGTGTGTAGATAGGGTTTTTGAATGGATGGATAAGGCTAGGAGCCTTTTATAGTTAAGGTTTTTAGTGGGTTGGGCCCTAGGCCCATTAGCACAAATATAGTCCCTCGAATGGCCCAACAACGTTTATGTAGCCCCGTTTTCGCTTCCGCACCTCGTAAAATGTCGTAGAATTATGTTTTAGGGTCATATGTATATAAAAATTGTGCCGTTAGTCATTAATAGACGCGTACATTTGCCGGTCGCGTTAAATCGCGTAAAATGCCTCGTTTACCGTCTCTAACCCGTTGTTCGACCTGGTTTCGACTGTTAGTACTAAAATTCAAAACCGACGCTAAATATGTCATAATATATTACTGTCTGTACATAACTCGAGTCCGGTGCTTCCGTTTCGTTGTTAATTGTCGGTATGTTCTCGTAGCTTCCGCGTTTGTGCTCTGTCTTGTTTGAGGTCCAAAATTCACGTTACAATGAACGTATGATAAATATAAGCACAAACTTGTGTTTTTATGCGTTGTCGGTATTTGTCCGGTGACAGTTCGTTACCGTTTATTATGTAGCAGGTTTCCCGAAAATCACCATACACGCACTGCAAGGTTAGAAAAGTGTTCCTAGGTATTACAAAAGCCTAATTGAGTTAATTGCATCTAATTACGCTACATATTTAATGTCTGGATGTATGTTATTCTCGTAAGTAAATAACCGAAAAGTACCAGTTGTCACATCGGCTGTATCTAGACTAGCGTGTAATGTGCTAGTATGTATAACACTCAAAACCAGAATGAAACTCTGTACTCATACGCTTGTATACCAATCACACCTCCACTGTAGCAATAACATAGCATCGCAACAAGAAATATGGGTAAGGTTGCCTTAAATCTGGTGAAAACCATCAACCTGTCCATTAAATGGTTGGGAGACTAACAAACTGATAAGCGGTAAAAGTTCTAACGGGAAAGAGCCACTTGCCCTTCCTACCGTAACATCCACTAATCCTTATCCACCATATCACCTACTCCATCCACTAGCCTAAACTACCTAATTTGGTGGCACCAATACCCTGATGGGGTGATGGTCCATTGACAAAGACAAAACCTTTAAACATCTGGGTTTAGAAGAGAAGGGTCTTGGGTTCGTCTAACAGACCACATGAATTAAATGTAACATCCGTCAAAAAACGGATTTTTACCAAACCCGCTCCGTTTATTAACCGAACAATCAGTTTAAAATTTCGTGGCGTATTTAATGCCCAAATTAATTTTAAACGATACATAATTAATTATTATATTGGAATATATAATTTGTTTTTAAAAAATTGTTAAAAATAATGAAATAAAAATATAATGTTGCTGCCGGGTTTCGAACCCGGGTCAGTCAACCGGTTCAACAACAACTTAACACTCAGCCGTTCAACCACTGCGCCACTGATGATTCTTGTTAATTATTGGAGTCAATTAATTCATATCATGAATCTCGAATTCAAAATCGGCGCGCCCAAATTTCAGTCGTCGGAAATCCCGACTAACTCGCCAAGAATTTACGATTTCTTCAGTTATAACGTAAACCTTAATCACTACATCGGTTATAACCGACGCCTGAGTCCGCGACACAAGTTATAACCGCCGGAAAGTTCCTAACCGACGAATCAAGTCGGAAATCGGACCAAATTCATCGATGACCTGCCTTATAAATACCCCCTCAAACCTCTGCAAGCTTTTTCGCTCAAAACCGCACCTTTACCCGACGTAATTCCACTCGCCGGAAAAGTTCTGCACATCACCGGAAAACCGAACCCTTCACTTCTGAGCCTTACCGAACCCCCAGAGCTTATACCGAAGTCACCCACATCCATTTCAAGCTTGCTGAAGACTCTCTGCCGCAGGACACACGTCGCCGGAAGTTTCTGCTGTCACCGGAGTTTCGCCGGAGAAACAGAGGAGTCTAGTCGGTATACCTTACGCTTAAATCTTTCATTCTTTTTACATTTCGCCTGTAATTAACCTCAAAACACTAAAGAACATGATTAAAACATCGAACCAGTCGGACTTCCGATTCTGGTTAAATTCAACGAAGAAGACGAAGTTCCAATTGTGTATATGTATAATTAAAATCAAGTTATAACTCGGGTTAGACACACAGTCCAGCGGTGGACTGTGTGCACATTAAACACACTTACGTCTCGAGTTCGAATCTTGTTCCGCGCACCTTCGTCCTAATAAAAATGTTCTTTTTTTTAACCGAACCGGAGTCAAGGCGTAAGATGTTAAGTTTAATAAAAACCGGAATAATAACCAAGATAGACACACAGTCCAATGGTGGACTGTGTGCGCATTTAAAACACAGGTCACGAGTTCGAGTCCGGACTACCGCACCGGTCCGGACAATTATCAAACTTTTTATTTAAGTCAGAAATGAAAATACTTAGTTTGTATTTAAGTATAATAAAAATCAGTTTATTTAACAAGTTGGACACACAGTCCAGCGGTGGACTGTGGGTTAACTCAACCCACAGGTCCCGGGTTCGAGACCTGTGGAGCGCACCGGTCCGACTCATTAAATCATTTTAAAAATAAATGATTTTCAGTTTAATCTAATTAGTATATAAATATAATTAAAAACAGAAATATTTCGGGTTAGACACGTAGCTCAGTTGGTAGAGCTGCGTGCACGCGTACGGGAGGTCTCAGGTTCGAGCCTCACCCAGCGCACACATACACACATACGAACCGGTCAAAGTCAACAGTCAATGGTCAACGGTCAAAAAAGTCAACTTTTTTTATTATTTTTATTTATTTATTTTAATTAAAATCAATTAAAAATACTTAAAAATAACATTTTTAAGGTTAGAAAATAGTTTTAAACTCACAAAAATACACCCAACAATCCTACTAAAATGGATTAATAAAATCCGTTTACTTACCGAACCATAATGCTATTTATCTAGGTTAGTTTCACTCATGGTTAAAAACCAACTTCGCGTGCATTCAACATTATCAACCGAACGCACCCAAGGTGAGTGAATCTTACAACTCCCCCTTTTTAATTACACGTTTTGGGGTGTGTCATGTTATCACAAAATAATTAACTCGTTTATTTAAACTTGTGCCATACCATATTGTGATCTAAACTTAGATTGTTTATATTGTTGTGGTTATGTATTTCATTTTGTCAACTTATATGAAAGTCATTCATTAAGCCCATCAGTTCCTCGTGGGAGACGAGTTGAGCGACGCGTGCCTCAAAACAAATCCATTATCGTTCATGTGTGTATTATTGAGTTTATATTGTTTGTAGTTATGTATTTCATATTGTCAAGTTTATGCAATTCATTCATTAGGCCCATCAGTTCCTCGTGAGAGACGAGTTGAGCAACGCGTGCCTCTAAACGATCCATTATTGTTCATGTGTGTATTGTTTAATATTAAATTGATTGGTGAATAAGTTTACATCTATTTTTACTCATGTGTGGTTGTGCACTCCATTTTATAATCAATTAAATAAACTTGTTCAAATGTTTTCCATAGGATTCACTCGCCAACTTTTTGTTGATCCAAAAACCCTTTTTACACATGATACAGGTGAACAGGATGAAGCAAGGAAAACATAGGAAATGCCTTAGAAGAAAACAATGAAGCCTAGATTGATATTTAGGACATGATGTAATATTGATTGTAATTTTCCATTAAAGTGTATTAATGAATATGAAACGTTAAAATAAATGTCATGAGTTTTGATGATAACCCAATCATGCCCCGATCACCTTTTCCGCTGCGGGTCGGGGTGTGACAGATTGGTATCAGAGCCATGACTATAGGGATATAGGATAGGTTATTAGACCCTTAGAGCCTATACTATAGTCTGCCTAAATTTTAATTGATTAGGTGGTTACATACAAACTTATGATATTTATTTGTTTCATATTTGTTTATATTTACAGTCAAACATACATACTTACATACACATTCATTATACATATTTCAATGTTCATATATTCAAATCATTTTCATACTCTCATTATTCAAAGATTTTGTTGCAATTTTCAAATCTCATCAAAGTAAGTTCTGCGACGGGCATGTAGTAATTGGAAGGGTACAAGTACCGGTAGTCGGAACGTCCTGTCTAGGTTTGCATTCGTATAAATCCAATATAACGGACCAGTTTGCCTACCTGGGGACTAACGATGAGAGTACGAAGGACCTATTAGGCCAAAGCATGCCACACCAAACGTCGTTCGAACTAACCCTACTTTGAGGTGTCACCGTGTCTACACCTGGACACATTCCGAATCTCATACGTTATATACATATTTCTCGATTTTCTCCGGGTTTTAGTGTACGTAACCAGGCTAACACATGCGAACCATATGAAAAACCCGGTATTCATGGGGGCCCATATGATTACGAAGGTGAAGTATGGCGGCATGTAGGGCCTAATGACGAGCAAAGCCCAAGACATCCTATGGATGTAGTAGATTTATTTTTTTATAATTATTTTATGAATGTTCATTCCTAAGTGCGACCCATGATCCCAAAAGCATCCAACTCATACTCTTGACATGTATTCCTTGTAGATGTCTTCTAACCACGCCCGTAGGAAGATTAGAGAAGGAAAAGCCCGCGAACGCACGGCTGCCCTAATCGCTCAACAAATGGCTGCCGTAATACCCAACATTGTAATCCAAGTCCAACAAGCACTTACCGCTAATCCTGTCAATCAAGAAGATCAACACGTTATCAACCCTCCCCCAAATATCACTAAATGCACCTACAAGCATTTCAAATCATGCGACCCTCCAAAATACAAAGGGACTGAAGGCGTCACCGCTCTCCTCCATTGGTTTGAAGAAATGGAGAACACTTTTCTAAATTGCGATTGCCCTGACGATCGCAAAGTGCGATAAGCTACCGGTCGTTTATATGGAATAGCACTTACTTGGTGGAATACAGAGAAGGCCAAACGAGGTGTTGAAGATGCTATGACTTTAACTTGGAACGAATTGAAGGAAATCATGACCAGACGATTTTGCCCAAGGAGCGAAATCAAGAAATTAGAAGATGAATTTTATTCCTTGAAGCAAAAGGAAGGAGACCACACCACATACAACAAAAGATTCCTCGAGTTACATCAGATGGTTCCCAACATGTTCACTCCCCTCTACCGTTTGATCTAGCACTACATTCGTGGTCTTCCGTCAAAGATTCAAGACTCTGTAATAAGTACCACGCCTGCAACTTTGGAAGCAGCAATGGAGCTAGCAACAGCGCTCACCGAGAACCGAATCCGGAACAAAGACTTAAAGGAGGAGAAGAAGAAGGATAAAGCATCGACTGAAACCTCCGACTACACCCAAACCGAATCCCCTTCTCAACCCAATTCTAAGAGAAAAAGAGACGGGCAACTTTTCGCTGCTATCCAACGAAATCAACCAATTTCACACGCCATACCCATCCAAGCTATCCCAATCACTCAAGTGGCACCCAACTCAACTTACCCAAATAAGAAACCATATCTTGGACCTCACCCTCGATGCAACAACTGTTTTTATCACCATCCCCTTACCTTACCTTGTCGACTATGTGCAACTTGTGGACTCTATGGTCATTTGAGCAAGGTTTGCCGCACCTTTCAAAACCAAATCTCTCCCCCTACTCAAAACATGATCCAAACCTATCAACAACCCCAATACCCCATGTTCCCATATGTTCGAGCTTGTTTCAATTGTGGCGACCCTACCCACTTTAGAAACACGTGCCCACGATTGGTTAACATCATCAACACTCAAGCTCAGTCAAACCCAGTTAACCAAGTAAATCAAGAAAATCCAATCACTAGGCCACCAGCAAGGGGAAGAGTTTTCAACATCAACGCCAATCCTGTCGAAGATAATGACGGCCCAAACGAAGATACCCAACTAGTCCTCTTCACCGGAAATCAAGATTCAACTCCAATCGTTTAGTTTTATGTTTTTCTTTATATTTTAGAATCACATAGAACCAATCATAACTTAAGGATAAAGCCAATGAAACTTTGACAAGAATATGGTGGATACGCCGCTGGTACTTCCTATATATAAGTATTCTTGTCAAAGGATCAGAAGCATTATCTGGCGGTTATGAGAGGTTCCATGTGTAAACTGTTTGAGTAATTATTGTTTATTATTTTCAGTACATGCAATTTCATAGGCCGCCGCTCCCCATTACATTATGAGCGTTGAGCATGTTCCCCATTTCATTATGAGCGTGAACCCGGCGTGCCCACATACGATCGGCTCCGTTTGATTGAGCCTTGATCGCACAGACATTTTCATTTTCAGTACATGCAATACGATCGGCTCCGTTTAATTGAGCCTTGATCGCACAGACATTTTCATTATCAGTATCTTGTGGTTGTTGTGTTTGTTGTAGAGTCACATAGAACTAATCATAACTTGCGGATAAAGTCAATGAGAATTTGACGAGAATATGGTGGATACGCCGCTGGTACTTCCTATATATAAGTATTCTTGTCAAAGGATCGGAGGCATTATCAGGCGGTTATGAGAGGTTCCATGTATAGGCTGTTTATGTGATTATTGTTTAGATTAAATTTATTATTTTCAGTACATGCAATACGATCGGCTCCGTTTGATTGAGCCTTGATCGCACAGACATTTTTCATTTTCAGTATCTTGTGGTTGTTGTGTTTGTTGTAGAGTCACATAGAACTAATCATAACTTGTGGATAAAGTCAATGAAAATTTGACAAGAATATGGTGGATACGCCGTTGGTACTTCCTATATATAAGTATTCTTGTCAAAGGATCGGATGCATTATCAGGCGGTTATGAGAGGTTCCATGTATAAGCTGTTTGTGTGATTGTTGTTTAGATTAAATTTATTATTTTCAGTACATGCAATACGATCGGCTCCGCTTGATTGAGCCTTGATCGCACAGACATTTTCATTTTCGGTACATGCAATACGATCGGCTCCGTTTGATTGAGCCTTAATCGCACAGACATTTTTTCATTTTCAGTAATTTGTGTTTGTTGTATTGGTTTTAGAGTCACATAGGACTAATCATAATTCACTGATAAAACCAATGAAAATTTGACGAGAATATGGTGGATACGCCGCTGGTACTTCCTATATATAAGTATTCTTGTCAAAGGATCAGAGGCATTGTCAGACGGTTATGAGAAGTTCTATGTAGGATTTAGTAGTTTCTTGGTAACTAACCATAACTTGCGGATAAAACCAACGAAAATTTGACAAGAATATGGTGGATACGCCGCTGGTACTTCCTATATATAAGTATTCTTGCCAAAGGATCAGAGTCATTATCAGGCGGTTATGAGAAGTTCCATGTAGGATTTAGTATTGCCTTTGTTGAAATTTGTGTTACATTCATATCATCTCGCCATTTAAAGAAATTGGACTGTGTTCTATTTCTACATAAACTAACCTCTCCATCATAACAAACGAGAGAGGAACTGTCACCATTCAAACCTATATGCTATCAGAATGTGGATTCAAATATTGGTTGTTGTGTTATTTATGTTCTAGAGTTACATCATAGGACCAATCATAACTTACTGATAAAACCAATGAAAATTTGACAAGAATATGGTGGATACGCCGCTGGTACTTCCTATATATAAGTATTCTTGTCAAAGGATCAGAAGTATTGTTAGATGGTTATGAGAAGTTCCATGTAGGTTGTAGTATTAGAAGTTTTGCCTTAGGATATAACCATATCCTTCCAAACATATCCAAACTCTTATGCATGATATCATATTTAGCGAATCAACTCTGCTTATCAATATTTTTACAGTAGGCAACCAAAAGCGATTCCTGTAATAGGGTACTTAACCCTTACAAGGGACGTTACCGCCTCAAACAAAAATTTAAACTCTTACTCTTCTTCTAAGTATGTAACTGTCAAACTAAACACCATCATTCTTTTAGTCAAATATATCACTACTTAAATTTCGGGACGAAATTTCTAAAAAGCAGGGGATACTGTAACATCCGTCAAAAAACGGATTTTTACCAAACCCGCTCCGTTTATTAACCGAACAATCAGTTTAAAATTTCGTGGCGTATTTAATGCCCAAATTAATTTTAAACGATACATAATTAATTATTATATTGGAATATATAATTTGTTTTTGAAAAATTGTTAAAAATAATGAAATAAAAATATAATGTTGCTGCCGGGTTTCGAACCCGGGTCAGTCAACCGGTTCAACAACAACTTAACACTCAGTCGTTCAACCACTGCGCCACTGCTGATTCTTGTTAATTATTGGAGTCAATTAATTCATATCATGAATCTCGAATTCAAAATCGACGCGCCCAACTTTCAGTCGTCGGAAATCCCGACTAACTCGCCAAGAATTTACGATTTCTTCAGTTATAACGTAAACCTTAATCACTACATCGGTTATAACCGACGCCTGAGTCCGCGACACAAGTTATAACCGCTGGAAAGTTCCTAACCGATGAATCAAGTCGGAAATCGGACCAAATTCATCGATGACCTGCCTTATAAATACCCCCTCAAACCTCTGCAAGCTTTTTCGCTCAAAACCGCACCTTTACCCGACGTAATTCCACTCGCCGGAAAAGTTCTGCACATCGCCGAAAAACCGAACCCTTCATTTCAGAGCCTTACCGAACCCCCAGAGCTTATACCGAAGTCACCCACATCCATTTCAAGCTTGCTGAAGACTCTCTGCCGCAGGACACACGTCGCCGGAAGTTTCTGCTGTCACCGGAGTTTCGCCGGAGAAACAGAGGAGTACAGTCGGTATACCTTACGCTTAAATCTTTCATTCTTTTTACATTTCACCTGTAATTAACCTCAAAACACTAAAGAACATGATTAAAACATCTAACCAGTCGGACTTCCGATTCTGGTTAAATTCAACGAAGAAGACGAAGTTCCAATTGTGTATATGTATAATTAAAATCAAGTTATAACTCGGGTTAGACACACAGTCCAGCGGTGGAATGTGTGCACATTAAACACACTTACGTCTCGAGTTCGAATCTTGTTCCGCGCACCTTCGTCCTAATAAAAATGTTCTTTTTTTTAACCGAACCGGAGTCAAGGCGCAAGATGTTAAGTTTAATAAAAACCGGAATAATAACCAAGATAGACACATAGTCCAGTGGTGGACTGTGTGCGCATTTAAAACACAGGTCACGAGTTCGAGTCCGGACTACCGCACCGGTCCGGACAATTATCAAACTTTTTATTTAAGTCAGAAATGAAAATACTTAGTTTGTATTTAAGTATAATAAAAATCAGTTTATTTAACAAGTTGGACACACAGTCCAGCGGTGGACTGTGTGTTAACTCAACCCACAGGTCCCGGGTTCGAGACCTGTGGAACGCACTGGTCCGACTCATTAAATCATTTTTAAAAATAAATGATTTTCAGTTTAATCTAATTAGTATATAAATATAATTAAAAACAGAAATATTTTGGGTTAGACACGTAGCTCAGTTGGTAGAGCTGCGTGCACGCATACGGGAGGTCTCGGGTTCGAGCCTCACCCAGCGCACACATACACACATACGAACCGGTCAAAGTCAACAGTCAATGGTCAATGGTCAACGGTAAAAAAAGTCAACTTTTTTTATTATTTTTATTTATTTATTTTAATTAAAAATCAATTAAAAATACTTAAAAATAACATTTTTAAGGTTAGAAAATAGCCTTAAACTCACAAAAATACACCCAACAAGCCTACTAAAATGGATTAATAAAATCCTTTTACTTACCGAACCATAACGCTATTTATCTAGGTTAGTTTCACTCGTGGTTAAAAACCAACTTCGCGTGCATTCAACATTATCAACCGAACGCACCCAAGGTGAGTGAATCTTACAACTCCCCCTTTTTAATTACACGTTTTGGGGTGTGTCATGTGTCACAAAATAATTAACTCGTTTATTTAAACTTGTGCCATACCATATTGTGATCTAAACTTAGATTGTTTATATTGTTGTGGTTATGTATTTCATTTTGTCAACTTATATGAAAGTCATTCATTAAGCCCATCAGTTCCTCGTGGGAGACGAGTTGAGCAACGCGTGCCTCAAAACAAATCCATTATCATTCATGTGTGTATTATTGAGTTTATATTGTTTGTAGTTATTTATTTCATATTGTCAAGTTTATGCAATTCATTCATTAGGCCCATCAGTTCCTCGTGAGAGACGAGTTGAGCAACGCGTGTCTCTAAACGATCCATTATTGTTCATGTGTGTATTGTTTAATATTAATTGATTGGTGAATAAGTTTACATCTATTTTTACTCATGTGTGGTTGTGCACTCCATTTTATAATCAATTAAATAAACTTGTTCAAATGTTTTCCATAGGATTCACTCGCCAACTTTTTGTTGATCCAAAAACCCTTTTTACACATGATACAGGTGAACAGGATGAAGCAAGGAAAACATAGGAAATGCCTTAGAAGAAAACAATGAAGCCTAGATTGATATTTAGGACATGATGTAATATTGATTGTAATTTTCCATTAAAGTGTATTAATGAATATGAAACGTTAAAATAAATGTCATGAGCTTTGATGATAACCCAATCATGTCCCGATCACCTTTTCCGCAGCGGGTCGGGGTGTGACATTAAAGAAATTTGCTTTAAAAAAACTACACTAAACAACCTTCTTTCTTATCTTTTTTCTATTAGAAACTACCCAAAAAGCATTCGCATCTTCCATCTTCATCGAGTGGTACAAACCCCACCACTTACCCGTTGGACCGACGACAGTGTACTCGAGCGGGTAGTGACTACCGCTCCAAATCCGGGTTGTGTCTCGGGTGGTGTAACATGCAAATTATTTCATAAAACGTTTCAATAAAAAGTTGTTATAGGCTTGCAACCTACCAAACACAAATATTTGATATATTTGTACGATTCATACAGAAAATTGCATACCATATAATAGAGTGAATTGCAAGGATTGTCGTTTATCTTTAAACCTATTTGCAGGCGGTGTCCTTTATGTTTAAAACCGACGAATTTTATACTTTATGTTTTAAAATCTTACACGTTATGTCCTTTAGGCCTAACCTAGTTGATTTTTTCAGTTAAATTATTTCACAAAAGGGTAAATTAGTCTTTTCACCAGATTATTTAAAAAAGCTAACAAATAAAACAAAAACAAATATAAAAACAATTGTTAGAATATCTGTATATTGTGTATATAAACAAAACTTTATCTGCTTCTCTCTCTCTAACCTTCTCTCCTTAACCCCTCTATCTCTCTCTTTCTCTGCCTCTCCTCTGTCGCCACCATTAGCCACCAACAATCACCTCTAGCCACCACTCTCCAACATCACCATCACACCACAATTTCAACATCACACAATCATGACTCAACCACCACCATCCCCACACCGCCGCCGATATGCACCTCCACCCTTTCATCACCATCAAACCGCCATACACCACCATCTCCACCCAACCAGAACCACCTCTACTACGCTGCCGCCTTCATCTCCGTCAACCATCAAAAACCACCACGAACTGCCGCCCACCACTTCCCCACCAACCACCATCAAAGCAGACGCAAACCACCATGCCCATAAACAAAACACCACCACTTCCTCACCAATAGAACTGATCAACATCAGTTTGTTAATCATCAGCAGCACTTCTTTGAGAATCTGATCGGTACGTTTAGATTTTACCTAGCTCGAGGGGATTTGCGAGGTGGGTTTTTTATCTAATCCCCAAATTGTTGTGAATTGAATTTGAAAATTTGGGGTTTGTGTTTGGATGAAATTTTGGTGGTGGTGGTGGAGATGGAGGTGTGGTGATGATGTTGTTGCAACCCTGGTGGGTTGGTGGTTATGCCGGAAACATGTGGCGGAGGTGGAAGGAGGTTGTTGTGGTGGCAGCGATGGTGGAAGGAGGTTGTGGCGGTGGTTATGGTTGAAACAGGTGGAAGTAGGTTGTGGTGCTGGTGAAGGAGATTGTGATGGTGGTCTAGTTGAAGTGCAGAGAAAGAAGAGAGGAAGAAGTAAACATGCAGATAAATGGAATTTTTATTTAAGTTATTTATTTATAAAAGTAGTCCCTAAAAGGTAAAATGACAAAGTTGTCCTCATGTGCAAGGAACGTGATTAAATCTAACTGAAAAAGTTAACTAGGTTAGGCCTAAGGACATAATGTGCATGATTTTTAAACATAAAGTACAAAACTCGTCAATTTTAAACATAAAGGACACTGTCTATAACTGGGTATAAAGATAAGGACAATTCTTATAATTCACGTAATTTAAAAAAAAGTTAAAATTATTGCAGTTCTGACATATTCTAAGGACAGTTTGCTTGCAAGTATTATGACTTTTTGCGATTTAAGTTTCCGTTTGACTTTAGGCAGCCACGACCAAGTCTTCCACACCTTGTGATATGTGTCACCCTTGACTCGATATGCAGCAGAAATAAGAGAATTTCATTATAATAATAATATAATACTTTTTGATATATTGCCTTGTCAATGTGTAAGCTATTAGATCAGATATTATATTCAAATCTAACTAAGTTTAAATGATAATGTAAATACGGTAAAAATTAAATGGGATGAGAAGATAAACTTGGCCAATCACTAAATTTCTTTAATTTGGATAATGGATTTTTCATACATATTTGATGGATGAATATCACTTAAAATAAGTTAATACTAAGTTAACTAATGTTTTTTTTTTAAATTGGTTCAAACCATTAAAACTGAATTGTTTTGGCGATTTGGACCGTTTAGCCAATCCAATTAACCCGGCAGTTTTTGCTTGTCGTCTCCAAAGCCGTACGATGAACACGAATTTTCTTCTCACCTACTACATTCTAACATGTTTATAGCATACTTGACATAAAATATGTACCCGACTTATTTCACATCAAACCAAACACTTTGTATTTTATATATATAGTACAGAAAGCGATGTAATTAATAGCATTGATAAACACCAAAAGTCTTCGTCTTCACGGAAATTACATTTCAACTGCTACTTAGTTTTTTCTATATCAACTGGCTATTATATAAATATACACATAATTAATCCAGAAAATATACTTACATATTGAAACAAGTTGTTGGCCTTAACTCTATGGATTGCAGTGCTCCAGTCTGACATAATAATATATATAAATATTAAACATTAAAGTCTTCCCCCTTGCATCATTTTATTTTCTTAATTGGCTATTATACAAGTACTCATTGTATGATCCCAAAACATTTAGAGACTGGAACAACATGTTGGTCACAATTCTATGGTTTGCATTAATGCTCCCCTTTGGTCTTGCATCCATCAACACGACTCGTCTTCCGTCCTATGAAGGTCTGGTAACAGTATGTAATTTGTAACTTGAGATTAGTTGTTTCATGTTTCGCGGTTTAAGTATTTTAACTTTTTTGGTAGTGAACGCATTGAGGGTGATCGGACGAAAGTTGGGTAAAGATTGGGATTTTAACAAGGATCCATGTGTTGAATGGGTAGGTTCTCCTGCTAATAACACATACGATGATACCGTCCTTTGCGACTGTACTGAATCTAACGGGACGATATGCCACGTCACTAGCGTGTATGTTTCTCTTCCCTCAATATCTAAATTTATGTACTTTGAAGTTGTAGTGGTGCTACTGCACGATGAGTTAAGACTCATATTCTTGTAAACAATAAGGTTTTCAGTTGGATTAGATTTAGGTAAAGTTTAACCAACAAAAAACTGAAGAGGTTGTGGGTTCATGTCTCTAAAATGATACTCTACACAATTCAGTTAAAACTTTTTTCAGCTATAGATAGAGGTTCATAAAAACATTTTTGGAACTGGAACCAGTTTGTAACCCAAAACCGCACATAGGAACCGGAGGTTTAAGAATCCCTCCTTTAAAACCAGGGTTGAACCATTAAAACCGAACCATTCAAAACCCGTTAAAAAAACAAAACATGTCCTTTTCATCTGGTAAACCAGGTTAGGCAAAAACTAGATTTGACTTATAGACCAAAACCGAACCGCTTTGGGCTAAAACACCGGTTTGTGTATGTAGTGCCAGAGATGCAAACACAAGAGCTGCTGTGTTGTGACTAACACTAACCCACAAAATTGGGCTCGAGACTGGGCTTGAGGCGCTGAGAAATATTTTTTAATGGGCCACAAGTTTCTTGAATCTGGTTAAGTTTGGCACTGTCGATGCAAATTTTACCAACCGTCCAGATTGAATATATTGAACTTTTTGACGATCCAGAAGTTTATTAATTAGGCTACTAGGTTAGAAGTTTGTATTACACATTTAGATTAATTGGTTAAAGAAATATTAAACCGTTAATAATAAAGTTTTAGGAATTATAAAAAGATATTTTGAGGAAATATATGATTAAAATAGAAAGTGAAACTAGACGCAACCCGTTATTTATTTATCAGGTATAGACGTTGTTTTTCTAAGTATTTTATTTAAAAATAGTTTATTATTAATTTTGATTTTGATGATGTTTTGGTTTGTATGAGATGCAGAAGTCTTAAAGGACAAAGCTTAGCAGGCACTCTCCCTCCTGAATTCACCAATCTTCCCAATCTTCTAAATATGTACACTCCTAAAACCGGTTTCTGTTATCAATAATATTACTTGTAATGTAATGTTTGTATTTAGCAGTTGATTTGTGTATTTTTCAATCTTACAGAGACTTGACTCGCAACTATCTCAGCGGCAACATCCCTCTAGCATGGGGTTCCATGGGAAAAATTTTGAACATGTACTTTTTTTCTTTTTGTATAATCTTTAACCGTCCGGTGTCCAAAAGCTTTTTTCCGCTTATTTTAGTACTATTTGCAGTTCTATGATCGGGAATCGTTTAACTGGATCAATCCCAAAGGAGCTCGGGAACATAAGCACATTGACAACCTTGTAAGTTGTTTTTTAAACTTACTTTAACCATAACTTCTGTAACTTGTTGTTGTTTATGGTGTCAATTGTGTTGTTAATTAGAACTGTAGAGGACAATTTGATGTCTGGAACGATTCCTGAGGAGCTTGGGAATCTTGCAAGCATCGAGAGATTGTAAGACGTCTTGAGTTTTCTTTGTATTGTTGTTTGATGCCCTCTGTATCTCGCCATCCTATCAACTTATATACATTTGTTCCATTTTTAATTGTAGGTTTCTGAACTCCAACTCTTTTAGTGGGACGTTGCCTGCATCGTTTGCGAATCTGACCACCATCAAGGAATTGTAAGTTCCACCATCTCATTAAATACGAATATATTGGTAAACATAACTGACTGTTTATTTATTTATTTAATTTTTTTTTGCAGTCGGATTGGTGGTAACAATTTCTCTGGAAAGATCCCCGATTACATTGGGCGATGGCAAAGTCTCAAGAGCTTGTGAGGCATTTTGCTGCTGTTAATTTTTAAGTAATCGTTAATAGAAATTATATTTAATTAAAAGTTTTATATAACAGAAGGATGCAGGCCAGTGGATTGGAGGGGCCAATACCTTGGAGAATTACTCTTTTGGCGAACTTGTCTGACTTGTCAGTATATAATGTATTTAATTTTCTTGAAATTGTGATCGTTTGTGTTGACTGAATCAAGATATGCAGGAGAATTAGCGACTTGGGAGGATCAGCCGCGCTTTGTCCACCTTTTGTAAACACGACGTCTTTTAAGACCTTGTGAGTAGTTCAATTTCTTCTTCTAACGAAATATCACTAGTTTCTTTTTTTAATGTATCGTAACATGTAATCTCATTCTTTCCAGGATCTTGAGGAATTGCAATCTATTCGGCAACTTACCAGAATCTCTCCCTTCAAGCGGTTTGAAAGTCTTGTAAGTAAAATTTACTTTACCCTCAAATGCCATATAAAACTATTAAAGAAAAGACTATTGTAAACCTGTTATAGTGGTTTTAAGGAAAGACTATGAGATCAAGATATGTTTATTTTGTGTCTTTCTCTGTTAGTTACATATTTATAAAATTTCATACACTCGTTGTTTATGTTGCTAATTCAGAGACTTCAGCTTTAACAAGCTTAATGGTACCATTCCGGACGGATTCACTGATCTAAGAAAAACCGACTACATGTAAGCATCTCACTTTAATGTATTTTAATATAATACTTTTGAAATAGTTACTTTGTACAACAGATGACACCATCTAATTGTTGTATAAATGTATAATTCCATGTTCTTATAAGGAATAATGGATTTTAATAATCTCAACTATTAGCCGTTGGCCGGCAACGGTCTCAACTTCAAAAATAACCCATGATGATCCCACATTTTCACATATTGTAAACCAATGGACCTTTAGTAACATAACCTTAATTTCTTTTTGCCTCCTTATCCTTTTTGATTTGGTAAAGGTCCATTGGTTTACAATATGTGAAAAGGTGGGACCACCACTGATTATTTTTGAACTTGGGACTGTTGTCGGTCAACAGCTAATAGTTGAGATTATTAAAATCCATTATTCCTTCTTATAATAAGAATCTTATTATGAAAGATCTTAATGTAACTGCAATATTAACTTATCATATTTTTTTTATTTTTAGCTATCTTACGGGAAACTTGCTATCTGGAACTATACCTGATTGGATGCTCACTACAGGAGAGACTATGTAAGTTTATCTACCTTAAGACTTGTTAAGTTAAATAACTGAAAATGGATTTTTCTCGCAGTGATCTGTCGTACAACAAATTCACATCACATAACTCAAGTAACTTGAGGTGTCAGATTCGGCAAACGTAAGATCAGTTTCCCCTTTCTCAAAACCATCATTTTTTTTACTTTTTTAACTAGCAAATGTTTATTATTTTACCAGCTAAAGCTTGTTGTTTTTTTTGTTTCCTGTAGAAACTTGTTCGCTTCCTTTTCAACGGATAACACTTCGTAAGTTTCTCTGCCACGAATTATTTTCTGGATATAGATACATCAATGTTCATTTTGTGACATACTATTTTAGCAGTAAAGAGGTCTCATGCTTGGGGAACAACATTTGTCATACATGTAAGTTAAAATTACACGTTATTTCTCATATGTTGACGATGTTCTTTCTGATTTTGACATCGGTTTTGGATCAGCTTCAACCTCCTTGTACATTAACTGTGGTGGAAAGGGAGTATCGGATGGGAATAAGTTTTATGATGGTGACTTGGACGCGGGTGGTGCGTCACATTTCTCTTCAACTGATAACCGATGGGGATTTAGCAATACGGGTCACTTCTTGGATGATGACCAGCCTGACAGTTATATTTTGACAAGTAGTTCTGGGCTCCCAGTCAACAATCCTGAATTGTACATGAATGCACGGACATCGGCCATATCTTTGACTTATTACGGTTACTGCATGCGTAATGGAAGCTACAACGTCAGCCTTCACTTTGCCGAGATTGCTTTTACTGATGATACGAAGTTTAGCAGCCTTGGGAGGCGCGTGTTTGATATCTACATTCAGGGTATGCTAATGGAGAAGGATTTCGACATCAGTGATAGAGCAGCAGGAGTCGGGAAAGCAATTGTGACAACTTATACCGTTAATGTTACAAGTACTTTGGAAATCCGACTTTACTGGGCTGGAAAAGGAACAATCAATGTTCCAACCCGAGGAACATACGGGCCTCTTATTTCAGCTATTTCTGTGGATCCAAGTAAGCTATTATTTACTTCCTTGGTGTTTTGTTTAATTTTATTTCTAACTCTAGTTTCTCATTCTTTTATTATAATTATTCAGATTTTCATGTTCCACGCGCGCAAGAAAAGGGAGACGGTGTGTCTGCAGGTGTTGTTGCCGGAATCGTGGTTGGAGCGGTTTTCAGCATTGTCCTAATTCTTGGAATTTTAGGTGGTTTGGTTATTTACGACGCAGCGATTCAAGTGGATTAGGTATTTATGTCCGTTAAAAAATTTTAAATAAATAATGCAGTGATAATGATTTTAGAAAAAAAATATTATTAATATATTAATTTAAAGCTTTGGCTAAAATAATTTACAGGGTTGTAATAAGTTGTATGCATCAGAAATATATTTGGGCGACACGGGACCCCGTTTGACCCGAATAATTTACAGGGTTGTAATAACTTGTATGCGTCAGAAATATATTTGTGCGACATTGGACCCGTTTGACCCGTTTCCCTATTGGCTAAAGTTTTCTAGTTGACGCATTCATAAGTATCTCGGGCGCCCAAATTGCCAGTAGGAATTTCCATTTTTCACTTAATTTTCTTACATATTTAGTTTTTGGTTGTCAGATTTGAGTGGCATAGAGCTTAACACAGGTCGGTTTACATTGAGGCAAATCAAAGCTGCAACTAACAATTTTGATGTTGCTAATAAGATTGGAGAAGGTGGTTTCGGCCCTGTTTACAAGGTAATCTACTACTCTCTTGATTATACATAAATAATATCAAACATATTTTGTACAATGTTAGAAACCTTAAATTGTGTTTTAATGTAGGGAGTATTGCCGGACGGGACGTTAATTGCCGTGAAACAGCTTTCTTCCAAATCAAGACAAGGGAATAGGGAGTTTTTGAATGAGTTGGGCATGATTTCTGCCTTGCAACACAAGCATCTTGTGAAATTGCATGGATGTTGTATTGAAGGAAACCAGTTGTTGCTTGCATATGAATACATGGAAAATAACAGTCTTGCCCGTGCTTTGTTTGGTAAAAGTTGCTTTTGGTATTTGAATAAGCAAAACGAGTGGGTCAATCGTGTTGAGTGGTTTAGGCTCACCCACTTGAATATTCATTTATTATATTTTTTTTAATTATTTTTACCTTGTGGGTTGAAGGGCCCAAAGAATGGCAGATTGAACTTGATTGGCCAACAAGATACAAGATTTGCATCGGTATAGCGCGAGGTTTGGCTTTTCTACATGAAGAATCAAGATTGAAGATTGTGCACAGAGACATCAAAGCCACTAATGTCCTGCTCGATAAGAATTTAGATGCCAAAATTTCAGATTTCGGTTTGGCTAAGCTTGATGAAGAGGACGACACCCATATAAGCACCCGTGTTGCTGGAACTTAGTGAGTAAATAATATTATATCTAATACATTAAATATTTATAAATCCAGAAACATCGATAAAAATAACTCTTTGGTTACAAATTTCAGTGGATATATGGCTCCTGAATACGCGTTGCGTGGTTACCTCACGGATAAAGCAGATGTCTATAGCTTTGGAATTGTTCTCTTAGAGATTGTAAGCGGGACGCCTAACACTGTTGACAGGCTAAAGGAAAATCATTTTATTCTTCTTGATCGGGTAACTAACATGAACTTTTTCATTTTATAAGTTTGCATATGGGTGTTAAATGGGTCATGTTCGTGGATTGATGGGTTTAACCCGAACAAGACACTAAAATTACAATTTGCTTCAAAAAGTACACATGTATATAAAATAATTACTTTTTAACTATAAAACATAGTGCTAATTTCTCTTTTATCTTTACAATTTAGACATAAACTACTCAAATCAATTTATGTCATGATATAAAATATATTGTTTTAAGTAAACTGGTCGACCCGAACACGGACGTGTTTAAATGAATGTGTCTGCGGGTTCAATAAACCAACCTGAACATGACCCGTTCCACTAAATGTATTTGTCTTAGAAATTCACACCCCTTGTTCTTTCTGCCTCTTTAATTTAGGCCATTGAGTTGAAAACTACGGGTGATTTGATGGAGCTAGCTGACCCGAGGCTGGATTCAGTATATGATGTCCAAGAGATGGCGGTGGTTATAAATATAGCTTTAGCGTGCACTGCAATCTCTCCAAACGATAGGCCCGCAATGTCATCAGTGGTTAGCATGCTCGAAGGAAGAATGGTTCCCCAAGAATTTGTTGTTGGACAAAGTGCCTCCGTGACTAAAATGAGTCCCAAGAAAACCAAGCAATCTGAGAATACGAGTGAGATCAAAACAGAGGAAATGTCATTCCCATACACTGATTCCTCTGTATCGGCTATTGATCTGTACCCAGTTGATCGTTTCGACGAGTATATGCAGAAAAGGACAGTGATGAGGACAAGTAGCCTCGCGAGTTGTAAACGGTACCCTTCGTTTGGGCCCCGGCCATCCCTGGCCGGCTCACTAGAGTTTGGCCCGCTATGAAAGGGGACTTAACCCGTTTGGTGCTCTTTAATCATTGTGTCATATGTATGTGTACTCCATTTTGTATGCTTCTTTATCATTGCATCACAAGTGCATTTTTCATTTCTTATTGTTGGGATCGATCACATAGATGATTGAACTAAGAAAATGTTGGAATTTGAAAATACCAAACAATTATGCTTTATGGTAAAGATTCGATGATGAAAACTTAATTTCACTTGTGAAATTTAATATATAGAGAGAAAATTTAAAAGTTGTAAGTTTTAACACTTTTTAAGTAATCTTTTTTAAAATCTAAATAGGAACCTTTTTAGTAACTCTTTTTATGAACTGTGTTCGCTTATCCCGTGTATTAAATTGCGTCATATTCGGGTTGACATGTTTAATAAAACAACTACTATTAACCGACTCAAAATATTGTTATACTTGTGTCGTGACTAGTGCTCAATTGTTCATATTGTGTTAACCATCACTAGTGCTTTAGTGGTGGCCACGGGCATTTAAGTTCCACCTATTGTGGGCCCGGGTGAGTTTTCCTCTCAAGGTCTCTAATAACCGAGATTTACTGAATTCCGCAATTCTTGCCTCCGGATTATTGGCCCAATCCTTTCCTTTCTCTTTTTGGTTTCCTTAGATAGGCTGCATATTTTTTGTATATTTATATGATGCTTCTTTACTGTGTACCAAATATTGAAAGAAATACATTGCCAATATATCATAACCGTTTTGTTATGGTATCAGAGCAAACCTAAAGATCCAAACCCTCCTCGCTATAGCCGTAAAAAGGGATTGGCACATTCATCAACTTGATGTGAACAATGCCTTTCTACATGGAGACTTGGAAGAAGACGTGTGTATGAAAGTTCCTCAAGGTTTGGAAAACAAAATGACAAACGAGTTTGCAAGTTAAAAAATCTCTTTATGGACTCAAGCAAGCATCAAGAAATTGGTCCCAAAAATTTACCAATTTCTTGCAAAAACTCGGTTTCAAGCAATCTAAGGCTGACCATTCACTTTTCTTGTTCAAGAGAGAGAATATTTATTGTTGCGCTTATATACGTTGATGATGTTATCATTGTAGGTGATGACATCAATAAAATACAGGAGACCAAAGCACTTCTTGACAAGGAGTTTAGCATCAAAGATCTTGGACCATCAAAATTTTTTCTTGGCATCGAGGTTGCTCGCACAAAACAAGGCATGGTTCTAAGCCAACATAAATACACGTTGGATATTTTGGAGGACACAGGGATGATGGGGTGTCGTCCAAGTGGGTTCCCCATGGAACAAAATTTAAAGTTAGACAAAGGAGATGATGAACCATGTCACACCCCGACCCGCAGCGGAATAAGAGTCGGGGCATAATTGGGTTATCACCAAAGCTGATGATATTTACTAATATGTTTCATATTTATTAAAGTCAAAATTACATTCCCAATAATCCAAACATGTCCATACAATACCAAGAAAATAACCAAACAAAACAATTCCAAACTCTAAATCATTTTATTCTTCTAGTCCAATCCTATGTGTTTCTTGCTGCAACTGGTTCACCTGTATCATGTGTAAAAATGGGGGTTTTTGGGTGTTAGATAAACATTTATTATTTATTTTCTTGTTAGTTTATCAATGAAAAATTGTGCATAATCATAAATGAGCAAATGTAAATAATCAAACAGCAGCAATAGCAGTCACAACTATAACATATAATAACATATGATAGCATACATTAACATACCAACATCATACTATAAATAACATGAATGAAACTGTGCGATCAAGGCTCAATCAAACGGAGCCGATCGTATTGCATGTACTGAAAATGAAAAATGTCTGTGCGATCAAGGCTCAATCAAACGGAGCCGATCGTATGTTGTCACGCCAGGTTCACGCTCATAATGTAATGGGGAACTTGCTCAACGCTCATAATGTAATGGGGAGCGGCGGCCTATGAAATTGCATGTACTGAAAATAATAAATTGAATCTAACAATAACCATACAAACAGTGGAAACAAGCTGAATACACTTTTGTTCATGACATGATGTATGCACAATGATTTAAATATAATCTATAGCAAGACACATGATACACCCAAAAAACGTGATTAAAACGGGGAATTTGTAAAGATTCACTCACATTGGGTGCGTTTGATTGGAGATGGCGAGATGCGCACGAGTTGTAAGAGCGGAACAACGATAATTAACTAACCTAAATAATAACGGAAAATATAGTAAATGAGCGGATTTTATTAAGGATTTTAATAGAATTTTTAGATATATTTTTACGAGTTTAAGGCTATTTCCTATCTTTAAAAATAATATTTTTAAGTATTTTTAATTGATTTTTAAATTAAATTAAATAAATAAAAATATAAAAACATGTTGACTTTTTGCGACCGTTGACCGTTGACTTGTTGACTTGTTGACCTATTTATTGTGTGACTGAAATGCGCTGGGTGAGGCTCGAACCCGAGACCTCCCGTACGCGTGCACGCAGCTCTACCAACTGAGCTACGTGTCTAACCTGAAATAATTCTGTTTTTAATTATATTTATATACTAATTAGTTTATTCAAAATTCTTTTATTTTCAAAAACATTTTAAATCCTCGAACCGGTGACACTAACAGGTCTCGAACCCGGGACCTGTGCTTTAACGTGACACACAGTCTACCGCTGGACTGTGTGTCTAACTTGGTTAATATACAACTTTTTATTATACTTAACAACTAACTTGAGTTAACCCGGTTCAGTTTTAAACAAAAAGGCATTTTATTACTGCGAAGGTGCGTGTGTCAAGAATCGAACTCGGGACGTATGCGTGTTTTTGTTCGCACACAGTCCACCGCTGGACTGTGTGTCTAACCCGTTCAAAATACCAATTTTAATTATTCTTATATTGTTAGCGCAGTTCATCTTCTTCGTTGGTTTTTACATACCGCAGATTACACCATTATATCTTGTTAATTTGATTGTTAAACATTGCACAGACTAATATGAGATAGCAGAGATGATAATTAGAAGTAAACATACCGGTGAACGATTTATTACAGAATTCCGGCAAGGCGTCGGTCTCTGTTTTTATGAACTTCAACTGAGCAAATCAATTAATCGTTTTGATTAGCTAATCATGGAATTGAAGTGCTAAACAAACGTTAACAGTGTGTTTGAAGGTCCTTACCGTTTCACATACGAAAATAAAGATTTCCAGAAATTTTCCGGCGAACTGGAATTATCCGATAACAGCGTCTGAATTCGATTTCAAGTGAAAGGTTTGAGTTAGAAATAGCTTAACAATTGATAGACCACGACGGTATTGAAAGACTTACCGTTTTGATGAAGAATACGGTTTTCCGGCGACTTGCAGAAACTTTCCGGCGAGTTCAAATAGCTTCCCCGGTGGGCTGAAAATTGTGCGGAAATGTAATTGAAAGCTTTCTGAGTGTGTTTGAGTCGTGAGAGAACAAGGATTGAAGTAATTCTGGAGATTGAAAGTTTTCGGTTATAGAAACCGATCCTTTCTCGAATTTAAGTTTATTCAAGGCAAACTTGATTGAAAGTGTCGGTGCATCGGTTAAACTCAGTAAACCGAGATCAATCAAACGTCTTTGGACGCTTGGTGACCGATTTCGGTTACAGTTGGCGTAACCGGTTGATTTATGGTTGCTTATAAGATTTATTTGTTTCCCATAGATGACAGAAAACAACAAGTGGCGGAGTGGTGATGTATGTGTGTGATAAGTCTTTGGGTTTCAACCCGGCTGACCCGGGTTCGAGTCCCGGCAGCCACATTTTATTTTTAATTAGTTTATTTTTACTTTTTATCAGTTATAATTTTTATAGTTTAGTTTGCTTATTAATTATGTATCATTAAAAATCAAAATAGCCATAAATACGCAACGTGACATTTATAACTTGATATTCGATTACAAAACGGAGCGGGTTTGGAAACCCGTTTTTGAAAAATGTTACAAACCACACGTAGACGAAAACCAATACAGAAGACTTGTCAGTAGACTTATTTATTTGCATGCCACTAGACCTGACATAAGCTATGCTGTCAACATCCTCAGTCAGTTCGTTAGTGACCTGAGAGAAAGTCATCTTCAGGCTGCCAATCGTGTCTTACATTATTTGAAGACAACACCCGGACAAGGCATCCTCCTTACCAAAGACGGTGGCAGGAATCTCATAGCTTACTACGACTCTGATTGGCTTGGGTGTCCAGTTACCAGGAGATCAAGGACAGGTTACCTATTACTTTTAGGAGGGTCCCCTATATCCTGGAAGTCCAAAAAACAATCGGTTGTCTCACGCTCTTCTGTAGAAGCCGAGTATCGAGCTATGGCCTCAACGGTCAGCGAGATCTTATGGTTAAGATGGCTCCTTAAGGAGCTCGAAATGCCTTGTGAAGGACCAACACAATTATTTTGTGACAGTCAAGCAGCCATACACATAGCTAACAACCCGGTTTTCCATGAACAAACTAAGCATGTTGAAATGGATTGTTGTTTCGTCAGAGAACGGGTCGAATCAAAAGAGATAATGCCTATGCATATTGATTCTAAAATGCAAATAGCAGATGTTTTTACCAAGGCCTTGGGAACACAAAATTTTCACACACTTCTTGGCAAGTTGGGCATTATTAACCTCCATGAGCCAACTTGAAGGGGGGTAATAACCGAGATTTACTGAATTCCGCAATTCTTGCCTCCGGATTATTGGCCCAATCCTTTCCTTTCGCTTTTTGGTTTCCTTAGATAGGCTGCATATTTTTTGTATATTTATATGATGCTTCTTTATTGTTTTCTGTGTACCAAATATTGAAAGAAATACATTGCCAATATATCATAACCGTTTTGTTATGGTATCAGAGCAAACCTAAAGATCCGATACACAAAAACATGTCCGGCGACAACGAAAAGAAAGACGACGGAAGTAGCGATAGCTACGTCGTAAACCCGAACTCTCCGTATAACATTCATGCCTCGGATTACCCGAGGCAAATGCATGTCAACGATACACTCACAGATGCCAACTATATTGATTGGTCACAAGAAATGTTAAACTTCTTGTTTGCCAAAAATAAGGTTGGCTTCATCAATGGAGCAATCAAGAAACCGACACCCGAGTTGAAAGATTACATGGCTTGGATGAGGTGTGACGCAATGATAAAAGGGTGGCTGAACACGGCCATGGAGAAAGAAATTAGAGCAAGCGTAAAGTACGCGACAACGGCTCAATAGATCTGGGAAGATCTGAAGGAACGCTTCGGAAAAGGTAATGCTCCTCGAGCGTATGAACTGAAACAATCACTTAGCATCATTAAACAAGAAGGGCTCTCTGTTTCCGCATACTATACAAAATTACGTGGGTTATGGGATGAGATTCAGTCTGTATTTCCCATACCCACATGTAATTGCAACCGCTATTCTTGCGAGATCGGTAAAAAAACTTGAAGAACAAAAAGATAAAGAAAAACTCTATGAGTTTTTATTGGGATTGGATGGCGAATTTGGGACCATAAGGACCCAGATTCTCGCCATGAAACCGACACCTTCACTTGGGACCGCCTATCATTTAGTCGCCGATGATGAGCAACAAAGAGTCGTATCCAACAACAAGAGAACGACAACCGAAGCGGCTGTGTTTCAGACCTTAATTCCTATAAAACGTGATCAAAAGCAATCGGGAAACAAACCGGTTCGGAAGGAGGGAAAGCGCATTGAATGCGGTAATCTAAGCATTAGATGTTTTTTACCGTATGATTTGTTTGATTGACTTGTAACGATTGGTTTTATTTAATTCTTGATTCAAACTCATTTAATTCCTGAGATTTCTAGTAATTGGGATCTATTTGATAAGGGTTTAGGGTTGGTAATTCAAGTTGATCATTTACATGATAACCTTCCATTGTTTATAATAGAAGTAAGTAGTCGGTAGATAATCACAATCAATTAAACAAACTCCACAACCATGCCTATTTGGTTGTAGCAATCAAACACGTAAATTGAAGGTTGCTTTGAATCCAAAATCCGGAGGAACCATTGTTCTCTCCAACTATTACAAACTCATTTCCTTAGTAATTATTAGTTAATCAAATTCTCAAACAACCAAGTTTATATTTTTGCAATTAGTTAATCAATACTTAGTTCACAACACTTTCCACAATACTCATCTAGTTCGATACCCTACTTATCCTATCTACATAGTTTATCTAGGTTTTTGTATGACACTAACGACAGTCATCAATTCTACAAGCACTTGTGAGCCACATAAATGTAACCATATGAACTAGAGGTGTACAAATCGGGTTTTTTGTTAATACTCGGTTTCGTTTATAGAACCAGTTTCCGGTATGTTGAGTATTTGAAAATCGGTAATAAGAGAAACCGGGTAGGGTTTGGGTAGAAGAGAAAAGTCATTCCCTATGTACCCGGGTAGGGTATAATCGGGTTCTGGAACCGGGTATGGGTCCGAGTATTAACACCCGATTTAAAAAAAATAAGTTTTTTTTATTTTACACAAAAAATAAATGCATTTAAAAATTAAATTTTGTTTGTAATTTGTAAATGTAAATAAAAACAAATTACAATAACATAAATTCACTCAAAAAGTTATTTGTTTTATAATATGTATTTTTTAAAAACTTAAATATAAAAGTTGCAAAGTAAACATAAACATGTACCTTAAAATTTCGGGTATTCTATTGGGTAGTAAAAACCGGAATCGGGTAAAGGGTATAACCAGGTTCGGGTATTGGGTATGACCGGTTCAAGGTATTTTCAGGTATAAATCGGGTACGGTTTCGGTTAGGGGTATTGAGCTCAAAATGTGGGTAGGGTCGAGTTCCGTTATGGGTATACTATACCCGAGTATAAAAAAAACCGGTTTCGGGTTTTTTTTATCGGGTCCGATTCCGGCTGTGGGTTTTTTGTGCACCGATTCCCTTTTATTATTGTTTTTTTTTTTTTTTTCATTCAGCTATCACCCATAAACTCTCCTTTTTTGCGTTGCCCTTCTACACCAAAAAAACAAAACGTGCAGCCCAATAGAAATTAATCCCCCCTTTTTTATTTCTTTGAAAGCCCAACATATTTGCATTCTACAAGCATTTGTGAGCCCACCTAAATGCAACCATATGAACTCCATATCAAAGAACGTTCAGTTTGATTTTTAAAAATCCTGTTTCGTTGTAACAGCCTTTTAATACGTGAATAACAAAGTTAGATTTATGAATATTTACAGAAAAAATATATCAAAAGTAATTAGTTAATATTCTAAACTATAAAATACAAAATAACTCAAACTGATAAATAATATAATAATATTACTGGATTTATATTATAATTAAGAGATGACAAGGTATACCTAAAATGCACCGATCAATGCTTTCTCGGCAGGTGGTAGGTTACCATTTGATGCCACCCTTTAGTGGTAGGTTACCATTTGATGCCACCGTTCAGCGGGCGGTAGTGGATGGTGATGCTTTCTCGGATGACTGTAGGTGACCGTTTGATGCTAGCGTTTGTTGATATCAGAGAGTTTGTACCATAGATTCAACCATAAATTATTTACTTAATTATTTTTAGAAGATGCGTAATTTTTATTGCGTGATTATTGCGCGTAATTCATTATACATGTGTAATTACACATATATGTTGCATAATACTATAACTCATGCGTAATTATGGCTAATGCGACTTGTATGCTTCACACGTTAATTCCCCTTTGTACATTAACCCCCTATCTCTCTCTATATATATACATACACACACACACATATATATGTATGTATATATTTTCATATATGTATATAGGGGATGAATAATGAGAAAACTAGTTTAAATGAGAAAACAAAAAAACTAACTAAAAAAGCGAAAAAAACATATCAATTTTTTTTTGATTTTTTTTTTATAAAACATCGCTATATATATTATATAAAAAAACTTAAAAAAAAATAAAAAAACATATAATGCACATACGCAACATATACATATAATGCACATGTGTAGTACACATTAGTGCACATATGCAGCACAAGTTTTTTTTTTTTTTGAAAAAAAAGTTTTTTTTATACATAAAAAACAGAGATTTTTTATAAAAAATGTAAAAAAAAATTTTGTATGTTTTTTATGTTTTTTTTTTGGCTTTTTTAGTTAATTTTCTAGTTTTCCTCATTTATATCTAGTTCTCTCATAATCCTCTCCCATGTATCTATTATATGTATATAACATTTTATTTGATGTATAATTCCAAAGTATCCAATAATACCATTATTATCGAGTATAAAATACAACTGATAAACTGAAATGAATAAATGTTTATATCATAGTAATTACCACTTGATTAATATATAAATTTTAATGGATATCGAAGAAAAAGTAATTAGTATCTCTAAGGCAACTTCGTTACATCACTGTCTTTCTTCTGCCGATACTCATTGAATGCGATTGGTATCTCAATTTGAAACCATCTTCTGGGTAGATAACATCAGCAGATGTTGAAGAATGGGGCGCGTGAATGGCATTTCCTCCATTCGGTTCTCATCCATATCCTCAAGTAACTCCATCATTTTGTCACGATCCATTTCCGTCATTGAGACGCTTTGTTCAGCAATAAACGCTTCAGGAATGATCCGTCCTTCTAGCATGCAAACCACCGAAGACGTTGTTGGTCTATCAGTGGGAGAGATCACGGTGCACGCTAGAGCCAAATTGATAACAACGGTTACCTCGGAGATGTCATATTCTGAACCCAGCTTTGGATCAACTAGATCAAGTAAATTACCCTTGGCTTTCAAAGCAAGGGCCTGATATAAAGAAACAAAGGGGATAATGAGTATGAGGTATAAATGCATATTTATAAACTGGAAAAGGATCATGTATGATCATGTTAGTTACCCGATCAAGAAGCATGAACTGATTTTCCCTTGCCCTGTCGAGAATGTTAGCCATCCCACTTACGATCTCTAAGAGGACAATTCCATAGCTATAGACATCTGCTTTATCTGTTAGGTAACTACGCATTGCGTATTCCGGAGCCATATAACCACTGAAAATTTAAAGAAAGAGAGATTCTTGAAGTTTGATAATCGCATTAGAATATAGAGAACATGGTGTAAAAGACTCACTATGTTCCAGCAATACGGGTGCTTATATGGGTGTTGTCCTCTTCATCAAGCTTAGCTAGACCGAAATCCGAAATTTTAGCATTTAAATTCTTATCAAGGAGCACATTAGTAGCTTTAATATCTCTGTGAACAATCTTCAATCTTGATTCTCCATGTAGAAAAGCCAACCCTCTAGCTATTTGCATACATATTTTGTATCTTGTAGGCCAATCAAGTTCTAAATGCCATTCTTCAGGCCCTTCAACCCACATCGTCCACAATCATTCAACAAAACAATAGGTGAATGTTAACTCAAGTGTAACTGTGTCAATAACCCAATTCCTAATGTTGATTCGGTTTATGTTTTATATGTAATATATCAAAAAGGGTAGCTTAAAATGCTACTGATCTGAGAGCTGAATGTGTACTTTTAAAGGATAGGGATCCTTTCATGTCTCACAACATGACCTCATGTTGGGTTCAACATAAGAGGATCTCAATCTATCAGATTACTACTCTTAAAAGTAGTATCATATTCTACTCATACAAAACATACCCATTTTGACCGTTCCCTAACATGTCTCATCTAAACATTCCCACCTCTACTTAGGTGGTTCTATAGGTCAAGAACAATGAATGAAAAACCAATCTCTTACCAAACAAAGCACGGGCTAGACTATTATTTTCCATGTATTCATATGCAAGCAACAATTGGTTTCCTTCGATACAACATCCATACAGCTTCACAAGATGCGGGTGTTGCAAAGCGGATATCATGCCTAATTCATTCAAGAACTCTCTATTTCCTTGCTTCGATTTGGAGGAAAGTTGTTTCACTGCTATTAGGGTGCCATTTGGTAATGCTCCCTTCATTATAACAATATTAATTTTCGACATTGTAAAAAGCATTTCTCAATGTTATGCGATCAAGAAAGAAGTTAAAGAGACCTTGTAAACCAAACCAAAACCACCTTCTCCGATCTTATTAGCAACATCAAAATTGTTTGTTGCAATTTTGATTCGCCTCAAAGTAAAGTAACCTGTGTTAAGCTCTAGACCATGCAGATCTGATGGGCCACAAGCGTAATTCCGAACATGTAAACAAAATTAGGAGATAACTAAGTTAATATGTACTGGTAAACGTGAAATTTTCAACCAATCTACGTGTAAATGGGATGATTGGGGTTGTGTTCTATTTCAAATGAGCCAAACGGTTTAAACGGGTGAGATTGGCCTTTTATTTTAAACAATTGACGCAATAACTATTTATATTTATGACAAAAGGTGTTTTGACAGTCAACCCAACGAACTGGCAGATTTCATGGCAAACTTATTTTAACCCGTTATCAAACCCACCCAATCTATTCATTGCCACCTTTAAAGTATGGGGTTGCCACGTAAGTACCTAGTTCCATAGTATCTCTGTGACATATATAACCATACCACCATAATATTCCTAAAATTAGGATGATGGCACAAACTGCTCCAACCACAATCACAGCCACAATCCGTCCAGACACACCGTCTTCATTTTCCGGCAATTTAAAATCTGAATAATTAAAATAAACAAATTTGAAACAATTTTTGAGGGAATTCAAACAATAAAAGTGATCCTACATATGAAGATTCTTTTAGAAATGCTGCTTATATCGTCATGGAAGACATAAAAATCTGAGCTTTTGGTTGCTTTAATTGTATATAGTGTATCTGTTGGGTCAGTGTTGAATGATTTTGCAGGGGTTATTCGAAATCAAGAGCGACCGAGTAAGCTGGAAGAGAACGTTGGGATGTGAACGTTGCTTTGAACGAGAATGATGGAACTCCTGCTGAATAGGAGTTTAGTCAATTTCTTTTCAGTTTTTAAATGGTTCAGTTGTTTAGTTTTTATTATCAGTTTTCCAATCAGCCGAAATTTTATTTTGTAATCATCTGATCACGATTTGTGCAAGCATTGGATTATTAATAAAGCAGATTACATTCGGCAGTTCCTTGTTCTTGTTTGATTTATTCGTTGTTATACCTGATCCAAACCAGGGGCGCATGTTACAAGGGGCGGGAGGGGGCGGCCAACCCTCCGAACTTTTCGCTCAGTAGTGGAGAGTATGTAGTTTTGGTATAGAAATTTTTGGGTATATACGTTTTCAACCCTCCGAATTATAGAATCTTTTGGGTATATACGTTTTCGAACCCCGGTCGGAAATCTCAAGCTTCGCCACTGATCCAAACTAACACTTGGTATCAGAGCATCTAATCCAATTTTATACCAAAATATTGACGCTTCAACGCCGTGCAAGCCATTACAAACCCAAACCCTACTTCCCTCAAAGATAACTCCGTTTCATTCCAGTGCCCAGTCCTCACACCTACTAACTATAAAGATGGGAGGCGATCTAGGATGCCCATGAGTTGTGGGAAGCCATTGAGCCACCGGCCAATGTGGTCATGGATGAGAAGAAATCCAAGCAAGCTCGAGCATTCATCTTTCAATCCATCTCAGATGAGGTTCTCTCGCAAGCGGCCAAGAAGAAGACTGCCAAGGAGGTTTGGGATTCGTTGAAATCTTGGTACACAGGCGTTGAACGGGTTCAGAAAGCTAAGTTGTGTATTCTGTAATCTGAGTTTGAAGGGCTGCAAATGAAGAATGGAGAGACTATCGATGAATATGTCAGAAAGCTATCGGGTATTGTTTCGAAGTATAATAGTGTTGGTGCAAAATTGGAAGATGAAGAGTTTGTGTGAAAATTGTTTTGACACGGTTCCAGAGAGATTCATAAAATTGGTGGCTTCAATTGAGCAAAGCTCATATGTCGAGACTATGCCGTTTGAAGAGGCTATCGCACAATTGAAGGCGCACAAAGAGAGAGTAAGGCCCCGTCAATCTTACCAAGCGGGTCAGAATAGCCTAACCTTAGGCGAGTTCTAAAGGACTTGGAAGAAGTCAACAATTAATAAACCAAACATCAGGTAGGTTGTCTGAGCGTGGCTGATAGGGGTTGTCGGAACGGGTTTCGGGGACATGACCATGGTAGAGGTAACTGTGGTGGACACGCTGAAACCAAGATCAAAGAGATGGGTCGAGAAACATGGATAAACCACATATTGAGTGTTTAAGTTGCTATTTCCATGAACTCGGGCACTATGCGTCAGAGTGCAAAGAACCAAAGAAGGAAGAGTAGGTAGTGCATTTGGCTAGGGAAGAAGATGAAGAAACAACTCTTTTGCTCAGTGTACATGATGAGGAAGATCCGTCAATGGTGTTGCTAAACGAGGAGAAGGTATTCCCGAGTCGACATGAAAGCCGAGGAAAGGACTTATTGTACCTTTATAATGGTGCTAGAAACCATAAGACCGGTGAAAGAGAAGCTTTTGCGGAGCAAAACAAGAATGTAACGGGTCAACTACGATTCGGTGATGGGTCGAAGGTAAGCATAAAAGGCCAAGGTACACTAATGTTTCAATGTAAAATAGCGATCAGATATTAATACTATACGCAGTTCTAACAAGTAACATCTTAAGCCCGATCAAATGACTGAAGTTGGTTTTGATGTATGGATGCATGACGAGTATTTAAGGGTATACGATGCTCGGAGAAGGCTAATAATGAAGATTCAAAGATCATCTGAGGTGAGTTCACCTCACAAGTTTTTAACGAGTTTTGTGTACAGTCATGGAGATGACCCGCTCATTTCTAAAGTCGATGAACGTAGGCACTCAGTTTGTATCCTGGACAAAATAACAACAAAAGTTGTGAACTATCCAACACCGTATGAACTATGGAAAGGACATATAAACCGAACCTCGAACGACTAAAGATGTTCGTTTGGATATATATGGCAGATAAAGAATCATCTTACTAAGCTTGATGACAGAGGACAAGCGATGGTGTACTTGGGAAGTGAATATGAGACAAAAGGTTATCAGATGTTTGATCCAAGGAGGAATAAAATTGTGAGTGCTAGAACAATGGAATGCATTGAGATAAGAAATGGGGTTGCAGTGAGTCTACAGTAGAACAGCCCGTGTCAAGTTGGTCCAGGGGCGGATCTATCATATACGAAGGGTAGCCTCCGCTACCGCTTGATGCTCTGACGGTAGTGTAAAATTAGTGTAAATTTTGGAAAAAATTGATGTTTTTTCGATTTCGTTACCGCTTATTTATAAAACGTTACCGCTTGGCGGATTTTCTAGATCCGCCGCTGAGCGGGTCTAACCTTCATGTAAACGGCCCAAGTGAAGCTGGTCAACATGTCAACGGCCCAAATAAAAGCAAAGTGGGGATGATGGTAGAAGCCCTAAATCGCCAACTAATAACGTTTTATTAGTCTCTTGTATCTCATGTTTCAGGTATTCGACAAGAAGAAACACAGGGGAGTGATGCAATTCTGGAATCACCTCCAGCAAGTAATTATGTGCCATTTAACAAAACACCCGTTCAAGGGGTTGGATCGACTGGCGGTGTGTATCAAGCACCATAACATTGAATGAAGAAGAAATTCGCAAGCTGTATGGAAAAGAAGCAAAACTCATGTTAATTGATGAAGAACATATCAAGAAGCTGCAACTAAAAAAGAATTGATAGATGTTATGAAGACAAAACTTGACAAGATTAATCAATCGAAACAAGACCTGGGCTTTGACTTTGACTCGGTTACTGCATGGTCACAAGGCAATTTGGTTGAAGTGGGTATCAAAATTAAAAGGATGCAGATGATGTGGTCACGAAACACAAGGCACGAGGTATTGCAAAAGGGTATGTGCAAAAAAAGAGGGTCGATTTTGAAGAAGCATTTGCATCTGTGGCTCGGTTAGAAACCATTCGGATCCTTCTAGCAATCGCAGCTAATGGGAATTGGCTTGTGCATCATCTTGATGTCAAGTCAGCTTTCCTAAATGGTAATCTTAAAGAAGAAGTGTACATGACACAGCCGAGTGGGCTGGAGGAAAAAAGAAAAGAAGAAATGGTGTATGGACTTCACAAAGCCTTCTAGGGTTTGATACAGGCTCAGAGGGCTTGGAATGCAAAGTTAGATGAAGTCCTCAAAGACCTTGGTTTCAGTAAATCTGTGCATGAACAAGCAGTCTATAAAGTACATGAGCCTGATTTTATTGTTATACTAGGTATATATGTTGATTTAATTGTGACTGGGTCAAGTGAGAAAAGAATCCTTGATTCAAGAAAAAGATGAAGGTTGTTTTTGACATGAGTGATATGGGAAAATTATTCTACTACCTAGGTATGGACATAGAACAGTCCAAAATGAGAATAACTATAAGACAAGAAGGATATGCAAAGAAAATCCTCAATCTAAGTGTAAGTGTAAGTTTTCACATGATGTCCAAGCTGTAATGCTGCAAGTTTTCCCATGATGTCTATGTTGCAGTTAACAAATGATGAAGAAGGGGAAGATACGGATCCTGCTATGTATCCAAGGTTAATTAGAAATCTTCGTTACTTTGTTCACACACGTCCAGATTTGAGCTACTCGGTTGGAGTTGTAAGAAGGTTTATACAAACCCCCCCAAAAAGCCAGTTTTCTGCCGTGAAGCAAATACTCAGGTATATCTGTGATATTTTAGGATATGGCTGAAGCTAAATCGAGGTGGAGATGGTAAATTGATTGGGTATAGTGACAATAGCTATGGTACCGATATTGAAGAACTGCGAGGTACGTCTACTATGGCATTTTATTATTCAAATAACCTAATAACTTGGTGCTCACATAAACAAAAAAAATGGTGACTTTGAGTTCTTGTAAAGCAGAATTCATGGTAGCAACCTTGGCGGCTTGTCAAGCGTTGTGGCTAAGAAACTTGTTGAGTGGCTTGATGGGTAAAGAACCGCCTGTAGTGAAATTATTTGTCGATAATGAATCAGCTATTGCACTAATGAAAAATCCCATATTGTATTTCACGGGATGACAAAAAACATTGACATGAAACATCACATTATTTCGAGAATGCCGATCGGGAACAGGTGTGTGTGAATCCTGTCAGCAGTAATTTGAAAGGGCAGCCATGTTAACTAACCCATTACCTCGGGTTAAGTTTGCTGAGATGAGATGCCTGATTGTTGTGAAGGATTTGCACAAAGACGTCAACACCAGGGGAGAATGTTAGGATAGTGTTGAACGAATTTCCAGGGGTTAATCGAAATAAAGGGTGACTGAGTAAGCCGGAATAATAAAACTAGTGCTGAATAAGAGTTAAGTTAATTTCTTTTTAGTTTTTGAATGGTTCAGTTGTTTAGTTTTATTATCGCTTTGCCAATCAGCCGAAAAATTCTGTTTTTTAATCATCTGATCACGCTTTGTTAAAGCATTCAATTATTAGTAAAACAGATTACATTCGGCACTTCCTTGTTCTTGTTTGATTTATTCATTGTTTTGCCTGATCCAAACTAACAGTATCTGGTTTGTTTTATTAACTTATGGCCAATGACCCTATACTTAGGGTCCCCCTCTGTTCACCTCATACTACCCTGATTAGGGTGCCCAGAAAAAAACAATGCTTGTACGCTGCGTGACGCGCCTCCCTTTCACGTCCACGTGCTGCCAGTATGACAATATCCACCACTGCTGCTGGCGCATGATGTCGTGTGTCCAGCTAGTTTTCTGCCAGTCAGACATACCTTCGCCACCATCTGCCAGTCTCTCCCGCAAAAGAATCACTGGAACGACAATTCAAGTTGATTGCTCCAGCTCAAGCTGATTATTCACTGGTGAGACCACATGCGGTAAATCTTGTCGGAATCACGTGTTTTGTGTCCAAGACTTTTAGTTGCTACCAGTTCTCTTTCTATCCTAAATTACCACAGGTTCACCTCTACTACAGCAGTCCGGGTTATAATCCACTAGGTTTTATTTCCGCTTATAATATCTTCATCAATTGACTCCCTCACCAACTATACTACGATTTCAAATCCAGCATGTGCATCCAGTCCTCTCCTGATTAGACCGAGGGGGTGTATTAATGTCACTACAAGAAATTCCAGCAATAGTGGCGACACCTTTAGCGACGACTCCCAAAAAGTCGCCGCTGAAGGCCCTATCCGTGTCCACTTTTTAAAATCAATTCCTGGCCATTCGATCAAAAGACAATCTGACGGTTGATGTTTTAAAGGTTATTAAAACCTTGGGCAGGCTATAGAGTCACTCCTTCCCTAGCTCCCAAATTACACCAGTGCTGCCTCCTCAAAACCCTCAATTGACGCCACACCACCTCGCCGGACCACCCCCTCAGCGCCGCCGCACCACCTCGCCGGTCTACCTCCTCAGCGCCGCCGCACCACCTCGCCGGTCTACCTCCTCAGCGCCGCCGCACCACCAGGTAATTTTGTTGCCTTTGATTGTCTCTAATTAGTATTATATATTTACAAATTTCTTGAGTCATAATGTCAAATTTCTTGAGTTAAGAGTAGTATAGTAGGTTATTGTGCTGTTATTGTGTGAATGTCAGCTAAGAAAGAGCTGAGTTAGAGGTTAATTGCTGCATTTTTTGATAACTAGGTTTAGAGAGTAGTTGAAGTGTGTTGGTGTTTGAGTTTAAAGAGTAGTTGTAGGGATGAATACTTCAAAATTGTATAAGAATTAAGAAAGGAGGAGATATATGAATGTGTAAAGCTCTGCCTTCGAATGGTTTAGGTATATAATAAATCTATTGCGTACGTTTCTTATAATGGGTTTAAAGTGGCACACTAGTACATCTAGGGATTCTAAAGGGTTGTGTTAGCGGGTTGACGAGCCCAATCCGGATGGCTCAAATTTTTACGAACCAAGTTCGAGCTTGACTCAGCTCGAAAAAATAATTGAGCCAAGCTGGCTCATTTAAGTTAGTGCTCGAGCTCAAGTCGAGCCTGGCTCGTCTCGATTACAGCCCTAAGCTAGTTTGTCTTTTTTAAAGATGTCGATGTAAGTCAGAATGTTTTGATGTGACATAAGATTTATATTTTAACAAAATATTTACTTGACGCTTCCATGTCTGCTTCTATGTGGTATGTGTTTTACAGTGGAGTTTTCCCAACTCCATCATAAGCCAAACTCGTAATGGAAATTGCACATGCCCAAACAACCACACAGTATCCATGTCTATTGGTATCAAAAGGGTCAAATGGTAACTTAAGGGAGATGTATCTGAACAAGACATTATTGGTGCAGAACAAAAGATTGCTTTCTAGAATGGAAGCCCTTTCCCGGACAGGTATATCTTCAAATTCTTTCTAGAACGGAAGCCCTTTCCCGGACAGGTATAAACGAACACGTTACCGAGCGTTCACGAACATAAATGAACGAACGCTACTCATGTTCATGTTCGTTCATTTAATTAAACGAACAAAATTTCTTGTTCGTGTACGAACACAAACGAACTTCCCGCCGAACAGTTCACGAACTGTTCGCCGAACGTTTGGTTCGTTTGCAGCCCAAGTAGAGGTAGTCGAGGCACCTTTGTGAAATTTCAAAACTTGATATTTTGGTATTTTTTATTTTCTTTTACAGATTCCTCGACACTAGCTTCCGTGGATGCTATTGAGAGGTATACACAGCTTAACAGTTATCCTCGACAAGGGGTAGTTGGTAGTTTGTTGGTGCTTTTTGTGTCTGAAGATTGTGTTTTTGTTAGTTTATTTTATACATCGACCTGTACTCGTAATGTTTAAGTTTATTTTGTATGTTTGTAAGTTGTATAGCATGTGACATCCTCCTGTCACATGTTAACAACATGTTAGTGAATAAGAATACATTGAAACATGATTAACATCGATATAGAAATGATGGATCGATATAGAATATGCATAGACATGCTTTGTAATACTAAATGTGTATCGATACAGGCTTAATTGATATAGCCTATATCGATATATGTACAATGTTCTATTTCGCTGTTCATTATCTATGTCGATGTATAACGATATGCAAGATTCTATTTCGATGTGATTCTCTGGTATAGTCTATAAATACCAGTAGACATCTCTGTTTGAGACAAGAGAGCACACTTAGAGAGAGCATTTTGTTGAATGAACGTGGTTAGACCTGTTCGTTTGAAGTGGTCAAACGAAAGGGTTACTCGTTTGACCGTGTGCGTTTGCGAGTGAACTTCCACATGAAGTTGGATTTTCATGTGAAGGTGGTGTGACTATAAATATCACCCTTAGGTCATTTGCAAGCTTTTAAGGTTTTAGATTTAGGGGAGAGACCACCACTTGGTCTCTCTCGGATGTATGCTCTTTCGGTATTGTTAGGATGGCTTATCAGGTTGTAATGTTATGTTGTCCTAATTTATACAAGAAAGTTGTTTATCCTCTCTAATCTTCCATCGTTGAACCTAATCACACACAAATCACGGTATTCGATCTAAAACACGTACTTACAATTGGTATCAGAGCCATGGTACCCGACTTAGTGAACCATTTGCTAAGTTATATGAGCTCTTGATTAGTGATTTTTGTGGGTTTTTGTTCAAGATGTAAAAGTGGTGTGAAAAACCCAGATCTAAAAAATCAAAGCTTAAAATATGGATCTAAGATTAAATAAACCCTACACGAGGGTTAGGTTTTATATTTCACACCAAATATATCAAGTTTTCATCATCCATTATCACTTTTGAGGTGTTTTTGTTCAGATCTGCGGATGAACAGTTTGTCATGTTTGTTTAGGAGTGTGACGGCTGTTTAGAGAAACTAGGGTTTCTTCAGAATTTTACACGAGACACGAATGACTCATCACACGAAAGACAGTACTTCGCTATATGATTGTCATGAAGAACCCAAGACACGAAGGACCTTCTTCGTCATTTGAAGTCCACGAAAGAACCCAAGACACGAAGGACCTTCTTCGTGACATTGGTTGTTCGTCGTTTGAAGTCCACGAAACAAACTCACATGAAAGTCACCTGGTTGGCGGTTCATGGTGATTCCCAGTGACTGAGTATGATGACGATGTCCCGGTGGTTGTTTATGTTTGATGGCAATGTATAGTGGTCTTGGGTGGTAAAATGATGTTGTCGGCTGCTATTTCCCAATGAATGTTTGTTGTTCATCGTTAAGAGAAAGAGTCAAAGATGTTAGCATGATAGTTGACGGCTGAACATGATGTTATGTCTCAGAATGTTTGTTTTGCAGCTAGGGATTGCAAGTGATGCATTAGGATTGGCAAGCTGGGCCCACTGTTATATTGAATAATGATTGAATCATATGAATTTGGGGTCGAATGAATTCCCATAATAATTTAGATCACCGCACATGGGAGCACATGTTAATGGTATGATTCTTGGGCCCACATGATTGTGCTAGCTAGCCTGGAAACTTGATATATAGTAACGGTAATCGGGAATTGATAGTAGGCCGGTGGTTAGTATTTATCGTTTAAGTGTTGGACACAAACAAGTTACTATTTTTTTGGGCTAATAGCAGACATATTTTAAAATAGGCCAGCTGGGCTACAAGATGAATTGTTGAGGTAGTTGACTTTCTTAAATTCTAATGATTGGCTAATAATTGTTGGTCCTAGGTTTATGCATTTATTGTGGTACTTAGGACCCACCATGATGGTGAATGACAGTTATTATGCTTCATGTGAATGTAATGTATTTAGTATGCTGGGCTCACATGATGATCATGTGTGAGAATTTGGATGGCAGTGGGCTTATGTTATGCAAGTTTGGGCTGTTGCATGGTAAGGGGCCGTGAGTTATAAGCTTAATTTTGGGCTTAGAGTATAAATCAATTTTGGTCCGGGAGTACAAAGATTATTGAATGTGCCAAGAATTTCTAAGTGTTTTGCAAAGTGGACCGGGTGTTCGCGAAGCTTATTTCAACCGAACTTCTAAATTTCAACGTCATTCGTACGAGTACGAGAGTGCGCCAAATCAGTTTTGGATGATGAAAATAAATGATTTTTAATAATGGGATAGTCACAGTTACCGAGGCAAATGTCAAATTTGGTGACGTGGCTATTTGGGCCAAAAACGTTATATTTATTTCCGCACAAGAAAATCTAATTTGTTCACGGTGTTCGTAAATGCTCGAAAGCGTTTTGTTAGTTGTCGTATTCTCACATTTGGTAACTATTGAAGGAACCTGGAGAGCCAAGATCGGTCCTAAGGAGTTCACAAAGTCGAAGAGTTATGCCAATGATGGAAGTTTTCGGATTAGGTGTTAGCAGAACTTTGGGGGATACAAGTCAGATCCTACGAGTCCAGAGGACTTTCTTTATCAACTAGAATATGCAAACGAAGAAAGCAGCTTTTGTGATTTCTTGAAAACCCGAGAAAATTAGAAAAATTCCGCTTCATGGAGGGAATTTATTCAGTAAAGTAAATAAGGAATTTCTGCTCCGAGGAGGGAATTTGCAAAGGTTTAGAGAATTCACCAAGGAAAGGGGGGATTCAAATCTTCATATGTTTTGGAATTTCTTCGGTAAATTTCTAAACGCAATCACAGGTGGTAATGTTTGTGATTTTCTGATGATACCAAAGGGTCTGCGTGGAATGTTTTGCACAAACATATATTTGAGGATTTTAATTAATTCTCTGGCCAACATCAAGGGTTTTGCGCGGAAACATACATGTATCTAAAGTCGACAGTAGTTTCAAAACGCTGTTCATTGAAGGCTTCGGGAATCTTTATGAGAGCTGATAGATCAAGGCTGTCAAGTGTAGATTCCGACTCTATCATATGCTGGTTAGGTTTTTGATTCAGAGGATCAAAGCAATGACACCTTGCGGAGGGAGATTGCTGAAACTTAATGCGGATGAAGTTACAGTTGATGGGAATTTGCAGGATTCGGTTTTGGGTTTGATGTTTTCATTGGGATTTTACAGGGATCTGGGTGTAATTCAATTCGTTGAGTTTGCAAACGATGTACTTGGTCAAGCTGACATCCTGAGTACTGATGCTGAAGATCCGTAGTGCATTACGTGGTCGACTTCACAAAGGCGAGACAATGAGATCTTGATGTAGTTCAACTAAGCGTGCTGGTTGAGCTTGCAAATAATATACTCGGACTAGCTGACTTCCTGAGTGTTGATGTTGATGATCAAAGTGCATTACTTGGTAGATTCCACAAATTAGGTTTTCAGAAGATAGTTCACCGGAAAACTCTACCAAGGTAGTATGCTTTGAATGAAATAGAGTTTTTATGATAAGTCAAGATTCTACTTACCTGGATCACCGGTCAAGGGGGATCTGTTAACACAGAGAAGCTGACATCAATAAATACTTGACTGAAGATCGATTGCAGTTGCATTTTCAGCATTCGACAGCAACAGACAAGGGGGAATTTGTTGGTGCAGTTTTTGGGCCCGATGCTGTTCGAATAGATTAGATTACATTTTATGTTGATTATGTTATAGCTAGTGAAACGGTCAAACGAACATGTTTAGACCTGTTCGTTAGAAGAGGTCAAATGAATGGGTTATTCGTTTGACCGTGTGCGTTTGCGAGTGACCTTCCACATGAAGGTGGATTTTCATGTGAATGTGGTGTGACTATAAATACCACCCTTAGGTCATTTGCAAGCTTTTAAGGTTTTAGATTTTGGGGAGAGACCACCACTTGGTCTCTCCCGGATGTATGCTCTTACGGTATTGTTAGGATGGCTTATTATGTTTCAGTTTGTAATCTTATGATGTCCTAATTTATACAAGAAAGTTGTTTATCCGTCTCTAATCTTCCATCTTTGAACCTAACCACACACTCATCATGGTTTTCGATCCGAAACACGTACTTACAGTACACAGTGGAGTTGAATGTTGTTCAAATCCTCCAAGTGGGAGATTATTGAGATATGTAGGCTTCAACCCACATAGGAACAACCACCAATTAGAAAGAGAGGGAAAGGTTCAGCCGGTCTAGCAGCCCAAGCCCTGTTGTCTAACTAGTTGATTATGTTAGCAAGGGTTAAACCCTATTAGGTAGTCGATAAATATATCTCTTATACTTATAATTCATTATCACTCAATAATACAAAAAACCTAGGTGCCTCGTGGACATAGGTTGCACACCTCGACCAACCACATAAAATCTCTCATGTTCATTTACTAGTTTCCTGTTTGTTTGTTTGTTTGTTTGTTTGTGTGTTACGTGGTTAATCCTAACATATTTATCTCTTTATTTTAGCACTTGTTCCTTCACTTGCTAACCAACCCATCTTGAACCCATCCAAATTGCGCAACACTTTGGTTCCTATATTAAATTAGTGGTTGGGATCGTCTTTTTTACTTTCTTGTCTTTTTTACTTTCTTGATATAATGGTATCTTGTGCTCCACAAGTACTTCTCTCTCTCTATGGACATATTCCCTTGATTGTGTTTAATTGGGTTGTAAGTCAGTTGATAGCCCAATGCCTCATGGGAACCTCATTCTATAGGATAGGAAATGATGAAGGTTCCGAAAAGATACACACAATATGGTTGGAAACTTAACTACTTGAGATTTGCACAACCACATATTTCTTTTGTTGTACGTGTCATGAGTGAGTTCATGGCACAACATATACATGGATGTTTCTCTTCATGTACTGACGTATCTCAAGACCACATGAGGTTAAGGGATTTCATATTTCGACACATTTGTGTGGTGCATTTATAGAGAAGGGAGATATACAGATATCATGATTTTTAGATGCAGATTGAGCAGGTCTCCCATATATATGCTTGGGTATTGTGTGTTTGTTAGAGGATATCCTGTGCCTTCGAAGAGTAAGAAGCAACACATGCTATCTAGATCAAATTAGTGTTGAGTTAAGAGTGTAGAGTCATGGCAAATGTCACATAAGAGATGTTATGGGTTTGTCATAAAGGGAGGTTGTTTTCCAACAACTTTATGCAGTTATACTCTGATAGCCAATCAACTATACATATAGCCAAGAATAAAGTATTTCGTAGGAGGATGAAACATATATAGGTTGACTATATCTAAATAGGGATCGCTAAGAGGCATTAAAAAAACAGATCCGCCATGTATTCAACCGATTCATGTAAAGTTGTTCATGGATTTTCAACTCGATATATCTATTAACAAACCTCTTCGGAAACCACACATAGATTCTATTCATAACAAGTTGAACATGATTAATGTCTATGCTGCAATTTGAGGAGGAGTGTTAATTGTATATACTAATCTTTTTTTCATTAGTTAAAGGCCGATGGCTCCGATCTAGGCTTCTCTAGGGTTGCTCCGATATATATTCAAGATTCTCCTTTATAATACATCCAATTAAAATTGGATAACACCAGAAAGATTTACATGTATTTATATAAAGCATGCATGTGTGCACTATTATTAACCCTAATTAATTTTCTTAAATGTAATGTACATAAGATCGTATATAAAATCAACCCAGTTTATATACAGGTCGCAATCTCTCCAAAACAAACAGATTGAAAATAGATAAATAGATGTCTACCAAATATCACAGGAAGTGGTGAAAAAATAGGAAAGTCAAACATAAAAAAAAATATAGTATCGTGCAACAACCTATAGACATATTTACAGGAAGACACTCACATGCAAAAAACCATTGAAGGTGTAGGAAAAACCTAAGCCTCTAACAACAAAGCTAATATACCTATCTACCCTCCCCTAAAAGTCCGCAACCTTAATTCTACATTACCACGAACTCCTATCCTAGATTATGTCCTTAGAGGTGCAACTTAAGAAAATCTTGCCTAATTCACTCCTCTCAAGTCAATTTAGGTGTGCCTCTACTCCTCACCCTTCTCATTTAAGGCTTCCACTACTCTTACGAGCATTGTCGTTTGTCTCCTCTTCACATGCCTAAATCATCTCAATCCCCTCTCATTTATCTTGTCTCATTTCTAATCTTTTCCTAAAAACCTCATTTCGTATACGAACTAACCTTGTATACCCACCCATCCACCTCAACATCCTCATCTCTGCTACCTACTTCCATCTTGCGTGCATGTGTTTTCTTAGTAGCCCAATACTATGTCCAGTACAACATAGCAAGTCTAACTATGATTGTATAGAATTCTTCCTTTGGTTTAGTTGGGAACCTCCTGTCACAAAGTACCCCAGTTGTTGCTCTCCACCTACACCAGACTGCCCCTATGCAGTGGGCTACGTCGCTATTTATCTCCTCATCCATTCGTACAAAAAATCCTAAATACTGGAATTTAGTTACCTTCGGACTCGAAGCATGCACCACGGTAATATACCTGGATCGACTTTGACAACTCGTCTAGGACAATCACAAAAAGAAACAAACTCAACACAAACCCTTGGTAGAGCCCTACATCCACAAATAAGAAATCTCAATGGCATATAGACGCCCGCACACTAGTCTCAATTCCTAATTATGTCTATATACCTCCTAGGAAACCCTCTACCCTCCAAACTATAATTATGGGCTATATATAGCTAAACCCCAAAAATACAAATACGAACAACTATAATCAACATTCTTCAAGTTGGAGAATTGATGTAAAATATTAATGAAACAAACTAAAACTAAACTCAACAGTCTTAAACTAAAGGAATGATTCCAAATACAAAGGATAATTCTTGTATTTCTCAAAATGGAAGGATACAATGTGCAAGCTATTTACAAAAATGAAAAATAATTCTCTAATCTAGCAAATTGTAGGAAGAACTAAAATACACAAACTTAATGACAAGTTTGTGGACTAGTGAACTAACAAGTGGACTAGTACATATAGGTATTTCTTATTTGTATTATTAAAAAACTAAAATACACAAACTTAATGACAATGCAACCAGGATAAAACCTTAGCCACAGTTGTGGTTTGAACTGAGACAATACTCATCCCACTTGACCGGTTTCGTCCAGTTTTGACCCTATTTGTTCCAGTTTTGACCTAATTTTGACTAACTAGGTCCGAGTTTCCCAACTTTGACCAATTTTTTTAATAACTTTGACATAGTGGAAACAAAATTTTTAGTAGATTTACCTATTTTAGCAAAAGTGGCAATTGGAGTAATGACTAGATGGGGGCGTTCTTCCACTGAAATAGCATTATTGATATCAGGAGGAGGAGGAGGTGCTGTAGCAAGGTGTGCAGATCCTTTAGATTGACGGGCTAATAGTTTCTTGCAGTTGTACTTAGTATACCCATACTCGTGACAATAATAACATTAAATTTTACCCTATTCTGTGGTAGCTGGATGATCACTTTTTGGGGGAGCTCAATCACCATCATTACTACGTGAGTTACGCCGACGGCCACCTCATGATCCTCCTCGAAAACAACCTCTAAACCCTCATCGGCTGACTAGAACACTAGTATTTGTTGGAAGAGCCGAAGGTGGTGGTGATGTAACGGCGGGTTCATGACTGAGAGAATGGGAGCAAATGTCTCTTGTAGAGAAGGAAGAGTTCATTCACTTAGAAACTTTAAGAATTGGGATCGAATGGCATCAAATTCTAGTCAGGGACCGGTGAAATAACTCAATACAACAATCTGTTCTGGTTGGGGTTTCGATAACCCGCATGTTAGTACTAATGGGTAAAATAGTATTCAGTTCTTTATAGGTTTTCTGGAACTCCATAACATATACAATTATGATCGATCAAGTTGCTCCCCCCAATACGAAGACTTGCGGGCAATGTATATTAGTGTATATTCTGAACATGTTACTTTGTCAAGAATATAGAAAATCAAATTCATCTATTAATTTTTAACATACTCACAATAATTGATTAGTGAGATGACAGAAGTATCAATGGAGTTCCTAATTTGTAGAAACCACTGAACATCAATCATTTTGTTGCCATTGCTCATTGGTATCATCAGTAGGAGGAATATGCGTGAGATGCGAAGCCTTTCCAGTGCTTCGTAAATAGGTACAGACACTCTTGCTCCATTCAAAGAAATTTGAGCCATCAAGTTTGTTATCAGCTGGGCTTTCGAGTTCGCCGAAAAACTCATTACAGTTTTCGTTCACTATCCACTACCATTTTATTTTTCAACGAAACACATGAATATTTGATTAAATCCCCTAGAGCAAAAATGGGTTTGGAAGCTTTGAAAATTTACACTCATAAATTGACCAGAGAATTGATTTCATCAAATAGTCACCTGTTGATTTCATCAATTAGTCACCTAGGCTAAAAATGGAAAGTCGGTCGAGGTGCTACCGGAAAGACCTCAGAGTTGGTAGCAATACTTAATTAGTTAATTCACCTGTAGTTTCTTTATTGACAAAACTTTACGAATATTTGGCTTGACCAGTATTAAAGTCAAAGTCAGAAATCTGAAAAAATTGACCAGAACCAAGTATTCGTTTGACCAGCTGGCTAGGGTTTGTGTCATACCGAGAGCCATAGTTTTGATACCACATAAAGAGAAAGGGAAAATATCTTAATGCATTCCAAGGGAGGAGGAGTTCAATATATACTAGATAGAAAAACTAAAAAAACATATATGAGGTCCAAGGGGTACATTTAGATAAGGCCCAAACTATCTACACACCAGCCTTGACTATCTGCACATTTAGGGTTTATAAACGCTGCGTATAGGTCTATACGCAGCATATAAGGTTTCAATATACATTGCGTATAGGCCTATACGCAGTGCAGATAAGGGGTAAGTACATGACCAGACTGTCAAACCTAGTACCTTTGTCAAATCTGTCTGACATACGCTTCGTATAGGTCTATACGAAGCGTATGTCAGACAGATTTGACATTGATACGATGTTGTCTAGGCACGTGAATAAAGCTATACGTAGAGTATAGAGCTATACGAGGCTGATAAAGATGAATTACAAACTGTATTTAGACATCCATCTCTGCCTACGAATTCGCACAATTACTCGCATTCTTCTTCAATTTCTTTGTATACTTACTTCAGTGGAGATAAAATATCATCATTTTGGGACGAGAATTATTTCTTTAATCGCTATTCTAACGACGCATGGGAAGTAAATGATGCTAATGAGGAGGAGGAGGTTGTGTGTGGCGTCCCTGTTAATCAAAAAATACAACTGCCAGACTTGAACGAGGCTCCGACTCCACCTGTTGATGAACCATATTACCCGGCGCATCAAGTGTATCCGGACTACGGATACGGGTTTGAACCTCCGTATGTGCAACAAGATAATCTGCATGGATAAGTAGGATACGGTGCTGAGAATGCCCCTGTTGATGATCCATATTACCCGACGCAGCAATCGTATCCTGATTACGGATACGGAGGTGAAGATTCTTACGTGCAAGAAGATAGTTTAGATAGATATGGAGGATAAGGCGGATACAGATGATACGGTGATGAGCCTCCTACACACCACTATATGATGATTATGAACCTAGTACCCCGGGCAATCCGTTTCAAAATAACATGTTATCACTTTTTTATTATTACTATTGTTAAATTTATAATTATAATTGTTTGTTATTATTGTTAAAATTATAATTTATTAATATTATAATTATTATTATTGTTAAAATAATAATTATTGTTATTATTGTTAAAATTATATAATTATTATTATTATTGTTAAAATTATATAATTATTATTATTATTGTTAAAATTATATAACTATTGTTAAAATTATATAATTATTGTTAAAATTATATAATTACTGTTAAAATTATATAATTATTGTTAAAATTATGTAATTCTTGTTAAAATTATATAATTATTGTTATTATTGTTAAAATTATATAATTATTATTATTTTTAAAATTATATAATTATTATTATTGTTAAAATTATATAATTGTATTGTTAAAATTATATAATTATTGTTAAAATTATGTAATTATTGTTAAAATTATATACTTATTGTTATTATTGTTAAAATTATATAATTATTCTTAAAATTATATACTTATTGTAAAATCATATAATTATTGTTAAAATTATATAATTATTGTTAAAATTATATAATTATTGTTATAACGTAACTGTTTTTTAGCATTTTGATGTCTCTAACTGATCTGAAGAATTGGATACAAGCAACGAGAAATGAGAATGATTACATTATTGTTACCCGTTGATCGAAAAATATTAGTGGTAGCACGGGGATGGTATGGCTTGTGTGCGACCGTGGTGGTGAACCCCGTAGTAAAGCAACAGTTAGGAAAGCTGGTAGCAAAAAAATTGGTTGCCCATTTACATTAATTGCTATACGGGACGTGTCGAATGAAACGTGGGAGTTAAAAGTTGCCTCCGCAGAACATAACCACGAACCTACACAGAGTCTGTTGGGCCACGCCTTCGTGTGAAGATTTACTGAAGTCGAATACAGGTTAATCGAGCAGCTAACTGCCCAAAACATGGAACCACGTTACATATTTCTAACCCTATGAAAGCAGTTTCCCGACAGCCTCCATGTTCAGAAAGACGTGCAAAATGCGGTACAAAAGATTAGAGCGTCACGGATGGACGGAAAGACTCCCATGCAGGCACTGGAAAGCATGCTGCATGACCACCGATTCATTTACGACACCCGCCAGGAGCCCAAAACAGATGTCGTTACAGAGCTTTTCTTTGTTCATCCTCATTCAATCACTATGTGGTGTGCATTCCCACACGTGATGTTGATCGACGCAACATACAAAACAAACATCTACAACATGCCATTTGTCCAGGTTGTGGGTTTGACGTCGACCAACAAGTCTTTTTGTATCGCACATGCTGTTATTTGCAAGGAACAAAGGGATAACTTAGTGTGGGTTCTTTAGCGGATCAAGGCAATGTTTCAGGAATGTTTGATGCCGCGTGTGATAGTCACGGATAGAGAGCTAGCCCTAATAACGCGTGTACTAAAGTATTCCCGAACGCGTCCAGGTTTCTATGCCGTTTTCACATTGAACAAAATATAGTTAAAAATTGCAGGAAAGGGTTCAATAAATTGGATTGGGAGAAATTTCTGTCGTACTGACGGAGAGTGTGCGAATCTGCTTCAGAGCCCATATACGCATACAACCTGGACAAAATGTACAACCGACTCGTGGCTGCTAACCGTAAGAGTAAGTGTGTCTTCAACAAATAACAAACGTAACTATTATATTTATACACGCTTTTACATTTCATTTTTTGCAGGGGTCTTTAATTATGTCTACGAAAACCGGCTCGAAAACTTTAAAGAAATGTTCGTTTTTGCGTGGACTAATACGCGTCGCAACTTTGGTCAGCACACCACTAACAAAGTTGAGAGCCAGCACACAAATTTTAAAAGATACGTTGAACACAAGAGTTCATTGGAGAAAATGGTGGGATGCGTCATTGATATAGTTGAAACTCAGTTAGGGGAAAGAAGAAAAAGTTTCACCGAAAGCATTGAAAAAACAATGAACCACTATTTACGACAACCACTGTTGGACAACCTGCGTGGAAAAGTTTCCCATACAACGCTTGATCTGCTGGAAGGAGAGCTAACGTGGAAGCTGGAGGACACATCTTGTGGTTGCCATTTGTGGCTTAGTTGTGGGTTGTCGTGTGCTTGCAGGCTGGAAAAGTACAGCCGAACAGGTACGGAATAGTAAATCAACAAACCCTTTTTATTTAGTACCATTTTAGTTGTTTCTCTCATCATACTGATTTAACTATGCAAGGCGTAAGATACAACTCAAAGACGTTGATGTATTCTGGCGTAAGCTTGACTTACTACCGTGTACACTAGTAGATAAGGAGGTCGATGTTGTAGAAGAGCTTAATATTGTGCGGCAACAACTAGAGTCAGAATCCCCCATTCAGCAAAAAAGTCTGCTTTCAAAGATAAAAGCGGTCTTCACCCCGAAGTCCTCAACTAAGAAACCACCGATTGTCCAGCAAAACATTCACGGTCGGCCTTCATAAAAAAAGTACAACAAAGGTTAGAAGAAGCTGTGAGGTTAGACGAAGCTGCGAGAAACAGCTCCTATGGCGAGGCAAGCAACATATATACCGCTTCCCCACACCATAGGTACGATTTACCACGACACAGCTCATACGTACCGTCACAGGGCTCTCGTGGAACTGGTTCAGTTGTAAAGTCTGAAAAACCTAAAATGCAACGAATTCGTTCAACGAGTTCTAAAAAGAAGGAGACGCGGGATGATCATGGTTTTCCATTAATAAAGGGGGACGAGGACTTGTTAACAATTAAGAGGTTTGGGCCTCAAATTCCATAGGAGTTTCACCCTTACATATCGCGTATACAAAATGTGATCCCAGACGGTCATTGTGGGTACAGGTCTGTGGCTGTCGGGTTAGGTTTTGGGATTACGTATGGCCCCGTATTCGAAATGATTACTACTGGAGATTAACTTTAACGAGTCGCTATGGAAGCATGTATTCAAAAGATTGGAGGAAGGGGACTTTATCCGGATACGTGACAGTATCTCTTGGCATTCAGGGAAGGGTGCCCTGAAAGTTACTGGATGGAAATGCCCCACGTAGGGCTTCTCGTAGCGCAAAGGTATAATATCGTCCTCCAAGTGCTAAGCATCGAAGGGAGTTATACCTTCTTCCCGTTAACCGTTGGCCCTTTTTAACCGTTGGCCCTTTATAACCACGACCTCAAGCGATAACACTCGTACATGTTCACGGGTCACAATTCTTACATGCTAAGTTGGAAACAAACTACCCCATGCCTACAGTGACCCCAATATGGTCAGTACATCGAACAATAGCGCAGAACAGTGGGAAGAAATGTATAGGCCACGTTTAGAGAACTACTACAACATAGTCAACCCTAAATCAGACTCAGACAAAGACAAAGACCCGAGTATACATTTAATCGAAGATTAAGCGGAAACGTGTGTTTTTGTTAATTGTAGATTTTTTTTTAATTTATACTTTTTGTATCATTTTTATATTTTTTATAATTCATAATATTTGTAATAAATTTAAATTTTATTTGTATTATATAATTTATATTTGTATTATTAAACAATATAATTGATTTTATTTAAATAAACAAATGAAAACAAAAAAAATGTAAAAACAATTGACCTTTACCTACGCTGCGTATAGAGCCCTATGCAGCGTATGTAAACTAAATGACACTTATATCCCTCATTCCAGCTTCGTATAGCCTCAAGACAAGGGCAAAAAGGGAAATATGTACCTTCGTATACGCTGCGTATAGAACCCTACGCAGCGTATGTGAAGGGCGGACACATTCCCCCTTGAAGCATTTTGAATTTGTTAAATTACCATTTTGTCCTTGTTCTATCCTTATATGAAGCTCTGTACAGGGGTAAACTTGTCATTTTCAGGGGTCTCTATACGCTGCGTATAGATCCCTACACTGCGTATATAAACCCTGGAAAATGACAACTTTACACTTCAACTAAGCCTCGTATAGACCCCTCACAAGGGTAAAATGTAATTTGCCAATTGAGCCTCGACGATCGTGTTTCGGCACGCGTTACGGACATACGCGCCTAATGGTTCGACTTCGACTAGTTAATAAAAAATATATATTTTAACGACGATCTTGTTTCGGCACGCGTCACGGACCTACGCGCCTAACGGTTCGACTTCGACTAGTTAATAAAAAAATATATATTTTAACGACGATCGTGTTTCGGCACGCGTTACGGACCTACGTGCCTAGTGGTTCGACTAGTTAATAAAAAATATATTTTAACGACGATCTTGTTTCGGCGCGCGTTACAGACCTCCGCGCCTAACGGTTCGATTTCGACTAGTTAATAAAAAAATATATTTTAGCGAAGATCGTGTTTCGGCACGCGTTACAGACATACGCGCCTAACGGTTCGACTTCGATTAGTTAATAAAAATTTATATATTTTAACGACGATCTTGTTTCGGCACGCATTACGGACATACACGCCTAAAGGTTCGACTTCGACTAGTTAATAAAAAATATATTTTAAGACGATCGTGTTTCGGCGAAGTCGAACCGTAACGCGCGCCGAATCAAGATCGTCGTTAAATTATATTTTTATTATTTAGTAACTTGTCGTTAAATTATATTTTTATTATTTACTAACTTGTTTTCTTTTGTGCAGATTTCTTCACAAGATGTTATCCGCTTCCATCACCGCTCGAAACAAGAGCCAGGAGTGGTGTACGAGCGGTGACTTTTTTTTTGTCCTGCCTCCGGTACAAGAGGCCCTGCGCTCTCGCACACGGGTTAGCGCAATACTTCGCCTCCGCGCATCATCAACAGGAGCGCGGGGTATTACTCGGCGGCCCCTACGTTACGTTGATAGCCCTCTCGCTTGGCTATCACCCGGAGACTGATCTGCGTGTAGGCCCGGCGATACAGCCGAAGCGGATGGGGATGAACACGATATCGGGAATGCACATCACCAAAAACTTGTAACATCCGTCAAAAACCGGATTTACCAAACCCGCTCCGTTTAACCGAACAATCAGTTAATAATTTCGTTGCGTATTTATTGCTCAAATTAATTTTAAACGGTACATAATTAATAAGTATATTAGAATATAAAATTTATATTTGAAAATGTATTAAAAATAGTGAAATAAAAATAAAACAAGGCTGCCGGGATTCGAACCCGGGTCAGCCGGGTCAGCCGAGTCAACCAAGTCTTAACTCCCACACGCTCAACCACTCCGCCACTTGTGTTGTTTGTGTACATATTGAAACAATTAATACATAACATAAATCTCGAATTCAAACTGACGCGCCCAATCGCAGTCGTCGGAAATCCCGACGATTTCGCCGATAATGGACGGTTTCTTCTGATTTAACCGAAGCATTAACCTTAACATCAGTTATAACCGATGTCCAGTCCGCGACATCAGTCATAACCGCCGGAGAAATTATTGACCGACGAATCAAGTCGGTAATCGGACTAAATTCATCGATGTTCTTCCCTATAAATACACCCACAAGCCTCTGTTAACTTTTTCGCTCACAACCACACAAATTCTCGACGTAATTTTACTCGCCGGAAAATATCTGCAAGTCGCCGGAAAACCGAGACTTCCATCTACACGGTAATTACTTCGATTTTTCTGTTTCATTCCATTATTGGGCAAAATTCTAATATCAATCCCCCACCCAGAATCCTTTCCAGACGACGTTGCCGGATTATCTGTTTTCACCGGAAAACTTCTGAAATTTCAGAAACCTGCTGTTAACCGGTATGATCATTTCAACTTACTGATAATCGTTACCCAGTGGTTTCATTTCACATCTAATCCCTCCAAATTGTTGACTAATCCTATCAGCCGAAGCTCACCAAAACAGAGCCGACGATCTTGCCGGACTTCTGAAGAAAGACGAACAGTTCGGTACAATCAATCCTCAAACCTTTTTCTGTTCCTTACAATACGATGGCTCATAATGTTCGCTAAGTTAATTTAACAAATAACAGTCAGTTAATCGATGTCTGTGTTTTGAACGAAGAAGATGAAGTTGGGTATGTTATAAGATTAATTAAAATCGATATTATGAACGGGTTAGACACACAGTCCAGCGGTGGACTGTGTGCAAACAATATGCATAACGTCTCGAGTTCGATCCTGGTCACACACATTCGCTGTATAAAATGCCTTTTTTTATTAAACTGAACCGGGTTAACTCAGTAAGATGTTAAATATAATAATAACCAGAATATTTACCAAGTTAGACACACAGTCCAACGGTGGACTGTGTGTCAAACTAAACCACAGGTCTCGGGTTCGAGACCTGTGGCGAGCACCGAGTCATGCAATTAAATCGTTTTTAAATAAATGATTTTCGGATTAATCTAATTAGTATATAAATGTAATTAAAAACAGAAATATTTCAGGTTAGACACGTAGCTCAGTTGGTAGAGCTGCGTGCACGCGAACGGGAGGTCTCGGGTTCGAGTCCTGCCCGGCGCATACATTTACACAATAAAACCGGTCAACAAGTCAACGGTCAAAAGTCAACATTTTTTTATTATTTTTATTTATTTATTTTATTTAAAAATCAATTAAAAATACTTAAAAATAACATTTTTAAAGTTAGAAAATAGCCTTAAACTCACAAAAATATATCCAATAATTCTACGAAAAATTGATTAATAAATCCGCTTATTTACCGAACCATTATGTTATTATCTAGGTTAGTTTCACTCGTAGTTAAATCCAACTTCGTGCGCATTCAACATCATCAACCGAACGCACCCAATGTGAGTGAATCTTACAACTCCCCTTTTTAATTACACGTTTTGGGTGTATCATGTGTCACTTAAACAAATTCGTTTATTCAAACTCGTGCTATACCATATTATGATTTAAACTTAGAATGTTAATATTGTTTGTAGTTATGTTTTACATATTGTCTAGTTGTATGCAAATAATTCATTAGGCCCATCAGTTCGTAGAACAACGCATGCCTCAAAACTCATTCATTAGGCCCATTAGTTCCTCGTGGGAGACGAGTTGAACAACGCGTGCCTCAAAACTATCTATTATTGTATGTGTGTGCATTATTTAATATTAAGTGTTTTGTGAACAAATTTACATCTACGTTTACTCATATGTGGTTATGTACTTTATTTTATCAATTCAATAAACTTATTCAAATGTTTTTCATAGGATTCACTCGCCAACTTTTTGTTGATCCAAAAACCATTTTTACACATGATACAGGTGAACAGGATGAAGCAAGGAAAACATAGGAAATGCCTTAGAAGAAAATAATGAAGTCTAGAATGATGTGTAGAACATGATGTAATTATGATTGTATGTTTCCCTTTAAATTGTAATAATAAATATGAAACGTTATAATAAATGTCATGAGCTTTGATGATAACCCAATCATGCCCCGATCACCTTTTCCGCTGCGGGTCGGGGTGTGAGAAAACTTCCCAGTCGGTAAGCGGTTTAAGGGTCCGAACGGCCAGATTTTCGAGCCTACACAGCTGCCGGCACAGTTCGAGCTGATATATCCCCCGCGCGATCCGGAGGAGCCGCAGCATGAGCCACAGATGTACATTCCGGAGCCACCACATCCGCGGGGACCACCCGGGGTGCCTCAGTTCCCACGACATGTTGGGACTGGTCCTGCACCCTCATACGCAGAGTTTCAGCAGCTACGTCGCGACGTTGACCGGGTGAACTATGTGATGGAGTGGGTGGTTGTGGGTGGTTGTGGAGCTGCAGGAGCGCCGACAGCGTGACGGGTTAGCTCCACGTCAGTTCGTTCCCGCTGCAGAATGGCAGCAGCAGCAGAAGGAGCAGCAGCAGCAGCAGTAGGACCCGCTACCGTAGTTATTTATCTTTCGTTATGCATGTACAAACTTTTTGCTGTATATATCAAACTTATGTTCTATATACATTATATCTTTTGTTATGTATGTACAAACTTTTGCTGTATGTATCAAAATAATTAACGCTATAATTTTTTAACGTTATAGTATTCGAACCGTACACGAGTATTTAAAAATAATTAATGGTATAATATTTATATTTAAATGTTTATAATTTTTAAAAATAATTAACAACACTAGACTTGGTATAATGTTTTATTTTAAAACCTCGATAACGATATTATATATTTGAACCGTATACACGCTTTTCAAAAAAATTAACGTTATACGAGACACGTGAAACGGACGTAGCATCATTACCGACATCGACTAAATAATAAAAAACATTATATATTTTTAACCGGATGAGAATTTATACCACATATACGCGAAAAGGAAAAAAAATTCTGAAGGTTATATACGCTGCGTATAGGTCTATACGCAACGTATATAAACTTGGTGGAAAACTGATGCTTCAACCCACCTAAATGACACCAAAAACTCTGATGGTTTATATACGCTGCATATAGGTCTATACGCATACGCAACGTATATAAACCCTTGTTTTCTGTGCAATTATTGGTGATCAGTCTCCGAAACACATGCACACTATACGTTTCGTATAGGTCTATACGCAGCGTGTGTAGACCTATACGCTGCGTATAGACCTATACGCAGCGTAAGTATAGGTAGGGTTTGTTAGGGTTTAGTGTGCAAATAGGCAATGTGGTGTGCAAATAGACACACCCTTAGATAAACCTAATAATACAATACTAGTAACGATAGTTAACAGGGTCTCTATGTTAATAACCTTTTGTGATACAATATGGAATATTGAAGTCACTATCTTAAGTAAACTGTCAATTCGAGGTCTAGGATGCACTTTGTTATTTTGCACGTTATATACTAAACTGAACTTATTTAGACAAAGGCAACTCATTTTAGCAATCTACAATAAATGTAATAAATAGATCGCACTCCAAATCATGAACACAACTTAAATAAACAGACACATAAGGAGTTAGTAATAACTTACTTGGATCCACGGAAATAGCTGAAATGAGAGGACCATAATTTCCGCGTGACGGGATATTTATTGTTCCTTTTCCAGCCCAATAGTGACGGATTTCCAAACTACTTGTTACAGTTACTGTATAAGTTGTCACAATTGTTTTTTTAACCCCACCTGCCCTCTCACTGATATCAAAATCCTTCTCCACAAGCTTGTCCTGACACATTACCATCTGGTTATAATCAACAAATTTAGACAATCTATTATTATTAATTTAATGCGATTACAATATGCGTTCCATATACAACACTAGACATTGCAATTAAGTACCCTATTATGCTATGGTAAATAAAAAATATATAGTATGACATTCTCCCACAAGTTGAGAGCGGGGAACGACCTGCAAATTGGACCGTCATAAAAGAAATCTCTGAGATTTTAAAGGATTTCTAAAGCCATCCGTGATCTGATCACTTGTAGATATGAATTCAACATTTAGTTGACCTCGAGCCACTTGCACACAAACAAAGTGAAAGTCCACTTTTAACGTGTTTTGTACGAGCATGAAACACAAGATTTGCCAAGAGGTGGGTGGCTTTGTAAATGTAGTGTACGTGTAACAATAGATCAATTGGTCATAAGGTCATTAGGAGTATAATTGTAATATTCTACTGTTAGTGACTTGATGACATGGGGATATAAATAGGGAATTAGCTTGTATTTGTATTAGGGCTTTTAGACACTTTCTAGGGTTTGTGTGTGCATTTTAGAGAGAGTAAGTGTGGATTATACATTTAAACATCATTCATCTAATACAAGCTTGGTTATTTAGATTTGTTGATTTACCGCATCGTGTTCCAAGGATTCCGCACTCCAAACACGTACGAGGATCTAACAGTGGTATCAGAGCCACGGTGGTTGAATTTGGGATTTCACAACTTTCAAATTCATCTTAAATTCGGTTCGATTCGTGGTGGTTCTAGCAAATTGATTAGTATTTGTTGAAGATTCTTGCTTTGTGCTAGATTAATTTGAAGAATCTAATTGAATTTGTGAGTAGAAGATCAGATACGGCTTGATTCAACTTCTGTGTTTTAGTGAGATAAACAGTATTTTAGACAGAGAAGCTACGAAGATCTGTAGAAGATGGTCTGAATTGAATTGCTTGTTTTTTTTCTTTGTGTTCCGAGGTACCGGACTGGTACTAATCTTTCCGAGTTTGCTTAGTTGTTCCACATTTATATTGTTCAGTATTACTTGTTCCGCATTTATGCTTCTGTAGTACTGATAACCTTTATGTGAAGTCACGTATTGGTAGATACTTCTCAAGAGGGATTGATAGTTCGGATAAACTTTGTACGAATTACTAGATTTATTCCGGAATACTGTCAGTATTCCAGTGTTCCAATTTACAAACATTCCGAGTTACTCACAAAATTTTTTTCTGAGGATTTGTTCTAAATTATCATACTTTGGAACTATTGTGTGGCGAACTATTGTTGGAGTTCCGGATTTTTGGATTAGTTTCGAATAAACTCAACACTTTTGAATTATTTCTTATTCCAAAGTAATACAAGAATTCTGATGTTTTGGTTTGTCTGAAGTTTAACATAATGTTCCAAAGTTGTTGAGTTCCGATTTCGTTAAACCTCACTATTGCGAATTTCTAAGTGTGATTCCAAATTAAATATTTCAAATTTCACATGATGTTCCGAATTACATAACAATATTCCGAACTATTTATATGTTTCGAATGTATACTATGATTCTGAATTTCAAAACATTTGTTTTGAATTTATACACTGATTCCGAATTATATATACATTTCGAATTTGTGTTTGGAATAAATGGTGTTCTAGTTCCAAATTAACACATGCATTCTGAAGTTTTAAACGATCAAGATTTCTGATTCCGAGTTTATACATGATTACGAATTTATTCTAGTTCCGAAGTAAAACAACAATTTTGAGTTCCTCCTTGTATTCCGAATTTTTAATAGTGGTTAGAAGTTTTGAATTGATTCCAAAGTATTGATTTTGTTCAGAAGTATTGAATTTGTTCAGAGGTATTGAGCTCAGAAGTATTGATTCTTCAGAATATTGATTTGTCAAAAGTATTGAAATTTTTTAGATATTGATTTGTAGTGATTAAGTGTCCAGGTTTAGGCCCACATCGGTCACTCAGGAATACGTTTTTAGAGTGTTCTTAAAAATTTATATCAGGTTACAACTTTAAAGAAGTTATTGGGCTACCAGTTTAAGTCAGAAAGTCTAATCCGCTGTGACGTACTCGAAGAGTGACCAAGAATTTTGAATTCGTGTAGAGTTGACTACGTGTGAATTTGTTCTTGAGTTTGGAAAAAGTTTCTCAGTTTTTCAAACAATACGCCGATGTTTTTGTCTAATTCTTAGTATCCAGATTGGAAATAGAGTTTTATACGACATTTGAATTCTATTGATGAGAGCATGTGGATTTGCATAACGAAAGGGATTGGTGATTTACCTAGAAAAGATATGAGTATTATGGCTTACTTAGCATTGCCGGATGATGGAAAGTTTATGAGGTTGAGGAACATGCGTTGTCCATGATAACCGTGGCTATTCCAAAATTAATTATACATTCTTTCAAAGCCAAAGCTTCGTTTAAAGATTCATGGAATTGTTAAAGAATGCGATTTCTAAGACATCACAGGTAGATAAAGCAAAGATTTCATGTTCTGATACATCATAAGTAAATTCTAACCAATTAGATAAAATATATCTTAGATGTGCAGAATTTGAAGCTAAATTAATAGGTATGCAATGCATAACAGTAACTTGAATCTTGAAAAGATGTGAGAGGCACATATTGCTTTGATTGAAACCGTTAAGCAACATAGAGTCAAATTAGTAGCTCTTAAAAATATATAGGAATTTGAAAGAAAATTGGCTCAGTGCAGTTTAAATAATGAATTAGATAAATCACGTTAAGAAAATTTAACAAAAATTCATGTTTTTGTTGACTTGAATAAACAACTTGAAAAGTTTAAAAATTTGTCAATTGTGATGGACTACTACACGAAAGCCAAAGACTTAAAAATTCTGAAGAGTCCACCATTTAATGATGACTATGTGCTTTTCCCATAAGATAATTCTCAAGTTACACATTTTGTGCAAAATACACCTTTGAATGAGGAACTTAAATTTGATTTTGAATCCGATTTTGTGTCGGATGAGTTGGAACGTTCATGGAAAAGTGATAAAGGTGAAACAAGTCATCGAATGATGGAAGTAAATCTAAAATTGAAATTCTTGTAAAAGAGAAAATTATGAAAATTTTAAGAAATGAAAGGAATGTGTAGTGTTAAAAGTGAGAAAATTGAAATGGTTTTCGAGCAGGTTAGTGAGAAACCCATGGTGTCTAAATGAGTTTTTAAATCAAGGGTAATTAAGGCTTAGAAGAATCAAAAGAAATTTCAAGAGGGTTTTGATAAAGGTGGTATGTTAAATGAAGAGAGTTCTAAAATTGATGAATCAAACCAAAAGTTTCTCAAAAAATATGTGAAAGACAATGTTTTTTGTTGTATGTCAGCTAAATCTAGTTTCAATGATAAAGTTTGTCTTATATATGGAAACAAAGGGCATATAGCAAGAAAATGTCAAGTGGAGAAAAGAATGAACAACGTTAAAAGAAGGAATCGAGTGAAAGTGGTAATTGGAGAAGAAATGAACAGATGAGGGAGATTCCATCCAAGTCTAAGTCTTTCGGTTTTGGTTTTAAAAAGAAAGTTGGTTCAACGATCACGTCTTTCAAAAATGAGTTTTGTGAACAAAAATAGGTTTGGAGAGTCAAACCGAAAGTTGAAACAATATATAACGAAGCAAAGACTATGTCATATGAGAAGGTTACTTAATTATATTCGAAGGACAATCCAGGACCATGATGGCCTGGGTTCCATTTTCTAACTAGTTTGTTAATTGGGTACAAGACAACTGAGAAGGCGTGTTGGTAAGTTTAACAGTGGTTGTTCCTAAAAAACATTTGAGGATGGTTTGTGTTGGTAACATATCAAATTTACTTTTTGAGAAAGTTATTTGCTTTGCATATCTTAATGTCATATCACATCCAAACAAACATTTTTTTTCTTAATTTCACATTAAATTTTTTTGTTAGTTTAATTAGGAGATTGTTATTTTGTAAAATTCTGTTTTTGAATATTGGGTCTTTAAAAACAAAAATTTTGGTGGAAAATATCCCTAAACCCAAAAGATGTTTAATCTTTGCGTGAGTTTAGGGGGATAAATCAAAATTTAAAATTATTTGTTCTTTGTTTAGAAAAAGTTAAAAAATAGTTCATTTTACGAAAAAAGAGTAAATGATTAGTGGACCGTCACCTGTTGGTGCATGCTAGAGATTTGTAACGTTAAAAGTCTCACTATGATGATGCGTCAGTAGACTCACTAAACTAGTAGTTTTGTGAAAACGATATAAACCTAAAAATAAAGCCAAGTTCTAGTGGGAAACACTATCAATATTTCATAATACTTAGTTTTGTCCTTCTTGATTGTGTGCCTGATTGGTGATCGCTGAATGCTAAATAGCATAAAAACCAGTTAGTATGTGAACTTTCACTACTTTCTGAAAAAATCACTGTGATTGGGTTTTCATTTTCAAAATATTTAAACTTGTTTTATTTCTTTATTTTGTTTGAGCATTAGACATCTTCTTCGCATACGAAAGTATCGAACTAAGTGTTAGTGCCTGAACATTTCTGCTTAATTTTTCTTGGTGTTTCCTTTAAGTTTTGGATCACCTGTTAGTATATGTAAGTATATGTGAGTATATGTAAGTATCGATCTGGTGGTTAAGACATAAATACTTTTAATTTCTTTTATTCTCTTTATTTTGCTTAAACATTGGAGGATCTCTGTTTATACGTGAGTATCTAACTGATCGTTATTGTTTAAGTCTTCAACTTTATTATCGCACATATCAGAGTTGATAATGTTTAAAGGGATTACTCATGTTAGTGTACTACATGATGAGGGGATATGTCGAGATTGTGGGGTTCATAGGAACTTTGTGCATTTAACGTGCCTTAATCGTATCGGTAAGCATTACCAAAGTATTAGTTAAGTTTAAGTGAATAAACAATACCGACAATCCATGTAAATTGTTTAAACTTAGTGTTTTTATAAAATGAAGAACAGGGTAGCTGTCTAGTCTCAATCATACTGAAATGGTCCTCTTGTGCATGATACTCACAAAAATATATGTTGTACATAGTTTCTTTATAATATTTTGAAAAATCCAAAAATATTTTAGTGTGTTTTAGCATAAACTTCGTAAAATGCAAAAATATTTTTTCTTTCCAAATGGTTTTTGAAAATCTTCCATATAAAACTAATAAAATGAAATTTTCGTATGCACAAAGGCATATTTGAGATAACCACGAGTTTATCCAAAAAATGTGAATTGGTCTTAATCGGTGTATTATAGATTCACTTTATTATATAGTAATTCGAATAATAATGCATCGATATAAAAATAAAACATATTACTTTAATAGATTTATATATCATGTATACTTTTAATAAATTGGATGACACAATGCAATATAGAAAAGTTGACATGTAAATAAAATTAATTAACTTAAGCTTATATTCTGATCGAGTTAACTTTTTTTCTCACAGATTACAAAGATCAATACAATATGCTTGGACAATTAAAGCATCATATCGCACATGGGTTTTAAGTATTAAGAGGATTTAATTGTGCATCTTGGTGAATGACACGTAGCGTATAGATACAAAGTCAAGGTGAAATTTTAGTTAAGTGGGCTATGAAGGAACAAAGATGTCTAAAAGAAATATGGGCTAGTTTTGTTAAGTAAATTTTACTGGGCTTTGAATTAAAAGAGATAAGTCGGTGGAGTTGAGGAGGTATCTGGGGTCGCAAGATTTGGGGAGTGGGCAAAAAGGAAGTTATTTTGTTTTTGACGGCAAGTGGGGTGGAACGCAAGGTAGACGGGCATAGGAGTTTTTGCGGGCACGTACACGTAGTTGGTCTACGCAAAACGAGATGAGAACTAGGAGCGGCTAGGTTTTTCGCGGCTTCCTCTAGACGGACGGTTCACTTAGATTTTTACTTTTCTCAGTTTATACTCTTATTTGGATGTGTTTTTGACATTGACAAAGTTGTATGAATACATTGATGTGTTGGCTTATTTGAACTATTTGCATGTGTTTTGAGTTCTTGCTTTACAACTTGCTCGGTTAATGACAAAACCTAGTAGCTTGTTGGGTGACATAGAGTAGATTGACTAACACTAGTAAATATGGTTAATCGAGCTATAAAAGATCTGATGACAAAGACCTATTTTTTATTACCATCTTAAATTAACCAACTTTCCAGCATCATGTCTATGTGGTGGCCAATTAACTAAATAAATTGAGTTTTGTGAAACCTAGAACCTGAAGTTTGGAGGAGGTTACGTTCTGTAAATCTGATATCTTTTCTCTTAATTAGTTTTAAAGTTTTCTTTCAAATCAATAAAAACCCCCAAGTTAATATTTGTAGTTAATTAATTAGATAATCTAGTTAAACACTAATCACAAATTTCCCGTGGATACGATACCCTACTTACACTATCTACTTAGTTTAATTAGGTTTTTGCATGACCGTTACGACAGTCATCAGGTCTAACCACACTTTCGAGAAGTTGTTTGTGATAGTGAACAAATTTGTGCTGATAAATACACGAGGTTCAGAATTCAGGATACTCACCGGAGTGAGAATTCGAGAAGATCACGGGATACTTCAACACCTTTCAGCAATCAGAAACGTGCTAAAGCTTTCTCATGAGGATCTACAAATTTTATGACATGGTGGCCGATCATCAGTCATACTTGAAATCTCCTGAGATTGGTTCAAGTTTACCGGATCGCTAAAATCCTTTGATGAACAGAAGATATCGAGCTAGGAAACCTCCCCCTACATCTTCTGAAGCACTCAACAACTAGTCTCAGAAATGGTTATGTTGATTATTGAAGTCAAGTTTGAGAGATCAGTTTTCTTGATGACTAATGGTGCTTGAAAGGATTAAAGATCAGATGCATCAGCTTAGGGGGGGGGGGTCTATAAATGCAGTAAAGCTTTTACTGAAGCATTCTAAAGATATAAAGTCATCAAAGAAACGAGAGATTGGTGATTTTGTTAAGGGGGTCTGTAAATGCAGTAAACGTGTAACAATAGATCAATTGGTCATAAGGTCATTAGGGGTATAATTGTAATATTCTAGTGTTATTGACTTTATGACATGGGGCTATAAATAGGAAATTAGTTTGTATTAGAATTGGGTTTTAGACACTTTCTAGGGTTTGTGTGTGCATTCTAGAGAGAGAAATTGTAGGTTTTACATGTAAACAACATCATTCATCTAATACAAGCTTGGTTATTTAGATTTGTTGATTCACTACATCATGTTCGTTGGATGCCGCACTCTGAACATGTTTATCAAATGAATCGGTGCGATTACGAAGATCTAACATGCTCTTAGATTGTCACACCAAAGCGACGAAGATGATGTCGTCGATATGCCTTTCATTTAGAAAACCCTTCAACCAAATTAGATCTGCTACAATATCAACAAGATTCTTATACTCGGATTACGTTCGAGATTTTCAAATGGTTCGTTATTTTTAGGCATTCCAAGAGTCAGGATTTGATCCCAAACAGATAGCAAACCCCCTGTGAATCAACGATCCACTTGGCAGCCAGTCCAATCGGATTCAGAGTATTCCTAAACCGAAAAGGTGGTACCAGTTTGCCAATGAAGAAGTCGTGACGAATTAACATGCCTAAATCGGCTGTCCCTTTGAACTAATAAATGGTACACCGTTTTTTATTTTTCAGGTACATTGTGTTTATTTTGGAGGTACATGTTGTTTTATTTTGTAGAAATTGTCCAAATTACTTATATACCCTTTACCGTACTGTAGGTGGGTTAGTTCCTGTTCTTTAGGTGCAAGTTGTTTCTTTTCCTAATTAAGAGTTTCTATTTTCTTTGATTTCTAATTCGTAAATAACAGCTAGAAACCGAACATTTGGTATCGGAGCTCTAGGCTCATATCGTGGGATTCGCAAGGTTGAGAAGAAGGTCAATTTGAGAGTCGACTATGAGAGAAGAGGAGAGCAGCCCTCTAAACTGCAGGGCTGAGAACAATAAAGAAAAGAAGAAGGTTGGCAGAATTGAAGAAGCAGTGAAAGCAAGCAATGTTGATCATAAATTTTGTCATTGGTGGAAGAAAGAAAGAAAGAAGCATGCAACGGCTCCGATAGCGGTGGGAGAAACAAATACGGAGGCTGCAAAGGGCTACCGTTGAGTTGTCGAGGGAACTTAAAAATTGGAAGGAAGGAAGCATATTAGAGGTTTACTTGCTCAAGATGGAGATATTAAAAATAAAAAAATTGTAGGCAAGCACACACTTTAATTAATCCAAAAGAAGGAATGTGTTTAAAGCAAGGCAGGTGAAAGAAGCAAGCAAGCAACCACACACCTCTCAATCTTCATCAGTGAATAAGAAAGAAACAAGAAGAAATCAGTAACAAGCAACATAAAGTAATTGGGAAGAACAAAAAGACACAGATCAAAGAAGGTGTTAATTGTTCTTTTTTTAAGTGGTGATCGGTAAGCAGCGTACCGGTGGAATCGACATATGAACGAGGCTGTTTCGAAGCTGAATCGGTGACGAAACATAACCGAGTGGGAGTGGTATGGGGTCACCAAAGACGAGTATGCAAGAGAACCAAGCAAGAGACCAAGAAAGATGGTTCAAAAGCAAGAAAGAAGGCTGACCGAGATCAGCAAGAAAGAAAAGACACCACAAGAAAGAAGAAAGAGGTTGGCGTCGCTTAGCAAGAAAGAAAGAAGGCCTCGCAAGAAAGTAAGAAAGAGACGGTGCGGTAAGAAAGAAAGTGCAAGCATCGATAAGAAAGAAGAAAGTGGGGGTGTCGATCAGAAAGAAAGAAGAAATCGACAACCAAAAGAAATAAAGAAAGAATCGAACCTTAGTGGTTCGGATAGCAAGAGCAAGGCCGAACCTTTGTGGTTCGAATAGAAAGCTAGCAAGCATGAAGATTCGAAAACAAGAAAGTTCAAATCAAGTAAGAAAGTAGCAAGTTTAGCAAGATAACTATTTCGGGTTAAAGCAAGAAAAGAAAGAATTGAACGAGCGCAAGCAAGAACGAAGCAAGTAGTAACAACCGAGATCAAGATTATGGGGTGAATGTTGGATAATCTTGATAGTAGTGGGTCAGTCATGGGTTTTGTTCACTATTTTTTAGGATATTTTCGAGTGCAGCAGGTAGTTACTTCCTATTCTTTAGGTGTAAGTTGTCTCTTTTCCTATTTTACATTTTTATGTAAGGTGTTTGATTGGAATGAATGTAGAGAAAGTTGAGCAACAAATTACGAGTTTCTATTATTTTTCATTTCTAATTCGTAAATAACAGTTAGAAACCCAACCTACCCTGATTATTAAGAATTGACACATGTAACACTCATGAAGCTTCTCACACTCTTTTGGACTTTTAGATTTTATAGCCAACTTCCGCTATCTTTTGGCTCTACTTGTATATTATTTACTATAAAGTCCTGTATTATTTACTATAAAGTAGATATATTATATGTTATTATATTCAGTTCAAAAACCGTACTTGATATGGACTCACCTGGATGTAGATATCAAATACACGCCTCCCAAGGCTGCTAAATGTTGTATCATCAGTAAAAAAGATATCGGCAAAGTGAAGGCTTACATTGTAGCTTCCAGCACTCATGCAGAAACCGTAATAAGTCAAAGATAAGGGTGAGATCCGTGCGCTGGTGTACAGTCCAGACGCATCCTTTTGGACATTACAAGGTTCTTGAGAACAACATAAGTGTCCGTATAATTGTTGTTATCCAAGAAGTTACCAGTATTGCTAAATCCCCATCTGTCTACGGCAGAGAAATATGAAGCACCACCTAGTTGCTGGTCACTTTCATATTCCTTACCTCCAACTGTTAATCTATCCCCGCCACAGTTGATATATAAGGAGTGCGAAGCTAAAACAAAGAAGTACTTAATACATCAAAAATTCATCAAGATAAACAATAATAATATGCAACTTTAACATACTTGTTGGACAAACAAGATTCCCCAAACATGTGACCTTTCTGCTCATAAAATAGTACAATGATAGGAGTATTATGTCACGCAGATATAACCAATTAAATCTATATTTGAGTGTAATAATTCAAGGCATAGAAACTTACGACGAATTACCAATTGAAAACGAAGCAAACAAGTTCCTGCATAAAACAGAAACACCAACATTAGCTAGTAAAAAAAAAGAAACACTTGGACAAAGATGGGGCTGTTCTTACGTTTCTCGCATCAGACACCTATAATCCCACGATTTATCAATAGTAAAATTTTTGTAAGACAGATCACTGGAAGAAAGTTCACACTATTAGTCAGTCTGTTATACAACCATATAAGGGAACGTGAATACTATTAGTATTACTATTACTATTACTATTACTATAATACTAGTACTACCACTACCACTACTATATATACAAAAACCAAATCGTGAATAGTGATTTTGTCGCCTTTAGTGCGTTTTTTACACTTGCACCCCTTGTATTATTATTATTATTATTATTACTATATATACAGAAAACAAATCGTGAATAGTAATGCTTTGTCGTTTAGTCGACTTTCATTTACACCCCCATGTACTATACTCTTTTGCCATTTAGTTAAGGTATCAAGTAGTGATACTATAACGAACCGATCCTCCAGCACACGTAGCACGGTTTATCCCGCTAGTTCTCTTAAAAGTTTACATCGATTGTTATGTTCGCAATACAAAGATAATATCAGTTTACTTTCATGGATTGCATCTTGTTTGATAAGCTAAGTAGGGCCCCAACTTTAGTTATGTTACTTGTACAAGTTTAACAGCTGATTAACTTACACATTTTTGCTGAATTGATCGTCCAATTATGCGCACTTCCGGATAGAGAGTTTCCATTAAGATAGCTAAAAACAAAACAAAACAATTAATTAGTAAGGAGACACCATTATACCTAGAATATCTAAGACCATATTTTTATGAATCAAAGAAAAGTCATATTTATTGATATGTTGTATGTAGGTGAGCTCTCAATAAAACTATACAAAAAATAAAACAGTGTTTCCTCGTCCTTGTATTAGTTAGACTAAACATATTTGACAATATGCTGTATGTAGGTGAGCTCTGGCCGGATGAAAACTATACAAAAAATAAAACAGTGTTTGCTTTTCCTTGTATTAGTTAGAATAAACATTCAACACGTAGATCGCTCTTGAATCTTTCCAAGATTCTAGTTATGTGACAACCAATTAACCCCTGCTTGTACAACTGTGCAAGGTGCATGTTCAATTCAAAGTGGAAGATTTGTTGCACACAAGTGCAAGGATGATCTTGCATTATATTGAAATTTTTGTTGTGACTTAGAACTATAAAGCACATATGCAGTTTGATATGCATAATCTGTTGTGAGATAGCAATTACGTAAAACAATAGAATGAAATGCTTACATATAGTCTACGTCATTTAGATCCCTGAACCTTTCAAGAATGGTACCATTAAGTTTGTTAAAGCTGAAGTCTCTGAAAAAGCAAGATAAACAATGAAGTTATAACATCTGGTAAAACACAAAGTAAACAATCCCCACACCTAATTAGATAGTTTTTTAAAATAGATGCATGTGTTGTGAATATAAGTTCCAAAGGTATATAATTGAGAAATAAGAGTACAAAATTTCTTATTGAGAAAACCCGTGTCTAAACCTCACATGTGCATTGATATGTGATCACTCAAATGCTCACATGAACAAGGCATTACAAACTAGCTTGGACAAATGAAAAGAATGGATGAATTACATGTTTCACTCAACTGATGTGGTTGAGGTACTTCCACGGACGGCCGAGAGAGATATTATTAATTTCTTTTTTGGTACATGTTCCTAAGTACCCTTGTACTACCTTGTTAGAGAATATAACCTTTCAGTTTAATACTTTTTTACCGTTCCAAAACGAAGCGAAACCACGCATCAAGCAAAGATTCACAATAGATGAGATATGTTTGTGTGTTTTTATTAACCCAAAGAAATTTCATATATAAAGTAAATAATTGTGAAAAAGGTCCATATTACTAACAAGACTCTCAGAGCTTGTGGGGCAAGAGATTCTGGTAACTGGCCAATTAAATTGCAGCTCCTCAAGATCCCAGCAAGATTAAGTTCCCAATACATTAATACAAAAACCATAGAAAAAAAAAGAAGAAACTGGTAACACTCAATTAAAACAAGCAATTAAACATACAGGTTCCTTCCTGAAAAGTGTTGTATTACTAATGTGTGGAAACGGGGTGTCTGGTCCTTTCAAGTCACTGATTCTCCTGCATCTCTTGACTCAGTCAACACACATATTTGCCCAAAGTTGCAAGAAAAACAAAAACGATACAAGAGAAATTACTGACAAGTCTGTCAGGTTTTCCAAGCGAGTAATGCTGGGAGGTATGGGCCCTTCCAATCCACTGCCTTGAATCCTTCTGTTATTCAGAAACTTCATTTAAATCTAGTTGTTATAGCCAACAAATAGATTTAGAAAGAGTAGAGAAATGTCTCACAAGCTTGTGAGATTTTTCCATTCTCCAATGAAATCCGGAATCTTCCCAGAGAAGTTGTTACTACCAACCCGACTACGTAAGAAACAAATATAAAAACAGTCAATGTGGTAAATCTCGTCCGAAAGTGATCAAAGAATAATTAGATCCAACAAGGCAGCAGAACTCACAACTCCTTCATATTGATTAGATTTGCAAATGATGCAGGCAACACTCCAGTGAAAAAGTTTGAGTTCAGAAATCTACAATAGAAAATATAAACAGTTGTACAGAAAGCGTCCACAACAATGCCATCAAATTTGACCAAGTCTTACAATCTCTCAATATTTGTAAGATTCCCAAGTTCATCAGGAATTACTCCAGACATCCTATTGTCCTCTACGCTTCTGATTCAAAATTCAATTGTAGTTACAACCAGCAAAAAAGCAATTACGTAAGTTACAGTTATAGTAAATTTAAAGAGATAACAAATGAATAGAAATTTACAAAGCTCTCAATGTGCTTATGTTTCCGAGTTCCTTTGGGATTGATCCAGTCAAACGATTTGCGATAAGAGAACTGCAAATGAGCTTTTTGATGTCAAACGCAATACTTTAAGATCCAAATTCGATACAGTATGTTACCGATTATAAGTATAGTAGAAGTACATGTTTAGAATTCGCTCCATGGAGCCCCATTCTTTAGGGATGGTGCCATTGAGATAGTTGCGAGTTAAGTCTCTGTAAGAACGAAATATACATATCAACTCTCAAACACAAACAAACAATGGAAGTCCATTTAACGAACAAGAAGGGATCGTACAGGTTCTGGAGGTAACGAAGATTAATGAATTCCCGTGGGAGAGTGCCATTTAAGTTTTTTCCTTTAAGACTTCTGCATCTCGAACCAACCAAAAGATCATTCAGTAAATACAACTCAATTTGAGAGTGTTTCAATTTTGAAACTCTAAAAACATTCTTTATTTTTCTAAAAATAAAAAAAAAACATCATCATCTAATTCTTCTTCTCTATCTATATAATTTTAAATTAAAAACACAATTTTCTTAAAAAAATCATCTACTTTGTTGAAATCTCACGCATCTCATTCTCCATCTTTGACTTTATCATTTTATTATTTTTTTTCTTTTATATACATTCACAATACCTTATAGAGGCTTGGATTTAAGCATTTAAATATAAAGGGTTGCTTTTGTTTTCTATATTATTGGAATGTAGTGATGAATCTATGATGATTATGCTACTAGGATTGCTCTTGGCAACGTAATGAAAGCTATGAGTGCCATTGATCAAACCGTAAATATAAATTAACAATGTTTGCCCTGAGCAAGAGGGCGATGGCTCTAGACCAAAAACCTCAGGATGGGCCTGCAAATTTTTTTTATTTCTTTATATGGTATATAGAATTAGACTACAAATGTTGTTTTTCCTAAAAAGTTTAAGAAGCATTATATGATTAGATTGTAATTTTGGATGGATGTGTGTTAAATCCATAGACCACATGTAACTTCCCCTAATCTTTTTTAAAAGTCAATAATTTTTTTATACATAATGGTTTTTTTTAAATTACACCATATAATGACGAGCGTTTTTTATCTTTAATATAAGTATAATATTGAACCATAAAATGAGACCGAATTACAAGTTTTGTCCTTTATCGTTATACCTTTTATTTTCAGACGGTGTAGTTTATCTTTAAAATTGATAAGTTTTGTACTTATTGATCCAAAATCTTGCATAGTATGTCCTTCACCCCTAACTAAGTTAATTTTTTCTGTTAAATCAAGTAATACAAGGGTACTTTAGTCTTTTAACCCATTTATGTAAAAATATTTTAATAAACAAAAAAAATATTAAAAACTTAAGAGTTAATTACGTTTTTCGTCCCCGTGGTTTGTCAAAAATCACTATTTCAGTCCATTAGTTTAAAAATTGCTATTTCAGTCCCTATGGTTTCACTTTCGTAACAATTACAGTACACCTCCGTTGACCCAATCCATTTATCCTGTTAAGTTTTGGTGAAATGACTAAAATACCATTTATTTAAAAAAACAATATAAAAACATGTCTCTCTCTCATCCCTATCTCTCTCGTGTTGCCCCCACCCATTACAACCTTCGTCCACCCACCACTGCCCCGACACATCAACATCCAACGACCACCTCTATACACCTCAACCTCCATGCCGTCACCACCCAAAACCACACCATTCTGCATCAGCAACTACACCTGTTTCCATCGACCACCACCATTGTATCCTGGATTCAAAGCATCCTGGTTTGTATTCAAATCCAACCAATAACCATACCAGGCTCTTACAATCCCCGAGCTACGGCGGAATCCGACCGGAAAAGGAATAACTCCCAAGTTTAAGAATGGCTAGATTCGATAAACCAACGAAAGCTGCCGGAACTTATCCGCCCAATTTATTATTCGATAGTGAAATCCAGTTCAGATTGGTGCAGTTGCTTAAGCTAGCTTGAATCGAACCAGTAAGCCTATTGTTCTGAAGGTACAACACCTGTAACCTGGGTGGACTACCACCTTGACAAATTCCAGTAGGAATTTGACCAACAATTCGGTTAGAACTCACATCAAACATCTCCAAATTCATCATCCTTGACAACAAATCCGGCAACTCACCGACAAAATTAGTAAACCCTAGATTCACCGTCTTCAACCCAGTGAGATTGAGTTGAGGAGAGAGTATATTGTTTTTGGGGTCTGGTGAAAGTTGTTTGGTCACATGGCATGTGTCCCATCCTCAGTGTGAGTTTAATGGAGATTTGATACAATGGATATTCAATATTCAATAGAAGTAATAAACGGGTAATTCCAAATCTGCACTATACTATGGGTAATTCAATCAATGATATGTTTTGGAAAAGAGTTAAATGGCGATTTTGAAATTGTGTGATGTTTAAAAATTTGTGTACGGGGATTAGGGTTTTGTTGCAGGTTTAACTTATTGAAGAAGAAGGAAAAGTGTAAAGGTTTGCTGAGGTTTTATTTTAAATATTGAAGAAGAAGGGAAACTGCAAAGGTTTGTTGAGGTTTTATTTTAAATTATTATGATATATTTTTGTTTTTTATTAATAAGGGTATTATAGTCATTTCACATATACTTGACGGAATAAATGGATAGGGTTAACAGAGGTGGACTGTAATAGTTACGAAAGTAAAACCACAAGGACTGAAATAGCAATTTTTAAACTAATGGACTGAAATAGTGATTTTTGACAAACCACAGGGACGAAAAAACGTAATTAACTCAAAACTTAATGTGTTTATAGATTTATACTGATACTGATATACATTATTATTGAAGAATTAGTATTTTTCTGCACCTTTTATCTTTCTCCAACCACGTCACTCACCCTATACCACCACTATCCACCACCCACCCCATATCACCTACCACCACCATCCCACACCACCCAACTACCACCACCGTCTAATCAACCCATGACAATTTAACAATTTCACACAAATCCTAATCCTTTAATAACTCATCCCAAAGAAAAAATCAACCCCCACTTTATGTTAACCCATCGCCCCCGTTTTCCTTTACACACACACACACATATATATATATATATATATATATATATATATATATATATATATATATATATAAACTTTATATTTATTTTTAACTGTGTTAATCTATTTTAATAGTTGGAGTTAACCATTTCAAAAGACCCAAAATATAAACTCAAACTAAATAACTAATTGTAAATGGCTCACTTAGTTTAAAAAGACCAAATTTCAAACAGTTAAGCACAAATTATAATATATATTAAATTATATCATGATAGCAACAATAACTATGTTTACTTTTTGTTTTGGTTACAAAAGTTTTCTTTTCTCAATTTAACAACATGAAATCTAGACATTTTTGGAAACATAAATAATTATAAATTTTATACTGAAATACTTTTTTACCATGTTTTTATTATATATTTCTTTTAATTTTAGAATAATTATAGTTTTATCCGGATCTTTTTATTTTATTTATAAATAAGTTATAGTAAACTTGGATAGGCTACGCCTTTACTCGAGTTTAATTCATGACTAACTTTTTCTTGATTGGAGAATATACCGCCGCATGTGTTTTTATCTACATCTCAATAGTTTTACTCGAGTTTAGTTTCTGACGTAACTTTTTTGTAATTGCCAATATATCATCACACGTGATTTAGCAATATCTTGAGGGTTTTACTCGAGTTTAATTTACATCGTAACGTACCGTCGCAACGCACTGTGTATTTTACTAGTTAAATGTATAAACTGTGGGCACTAGGAGAGCCAAAAGGTTTGATTATTTTGCAACAATACTTTTTATTTATTTATTTTATAACAATTATTGTTGTATTATGGGTTTTTACTTTATTTATATATATATATATATATATATATATATATATATGTGTGTGTGATTGACTAATTTATATTTTAGGTCGAGTAGGGCCACTTTTATCTAGCTGAAAGACAACTTATTTTTAATATTTTGAAAACGGGCCTATAAATTAATATAGGCCAATGAGTCATAGGCTTGAATTATTATAATTAAAATTCCTTGAAAAAAAATATTTGGTTTAGTTTATAAGGAGAGTTATTAGTGGGAACTCACAACGTGGGAGGATAAATATTAGGGGAAATTATGATTACGGTGAATGTTGTGGTAGGTAAACACCATCGGTAAATGGGTTTATCGATCCGTAATACCGCCGTCGATGATGTTTATCGATCGGTGAATGGGTGAGAGCGATGAAGCTTTACCGATCGAGAAAGGGGCTTGTTTTTTACCGTTGGAGGCTTCAAAGGCAATAATGCCGTATAAAACAAAAAAAAGTAAATTTAACTATAAATACCAAACATTTAAATTCATACCTAAACCCATTCAAATTCATACCCAACCCAAGCCAAAAAATACCAAACATTTACCCGATCATTCCAAAACAAAATGGCGGATGAAATCCCGTTGTTTTTTCAACCGATAGTAGCGACGAATCATCCGATAGTATCATTCTTTTTTTTTCCAAAATCTCACCGAAGAAGCCGAACTTCAAGACATGGGTATATCTAACCGAAGGAGATATATTGAACGTCAACGTGAGCTTGGGCACGAGACACTCATGGCGGATTATTTTATCGAAGACCCAAAATACAACGAAGTTATTTTTCGGCATAGGTTCAGTATGTCAAAACGTTTGTTTCTAAAAATTGTGAGCGACGTGGAAGCGAACGACTCGTGGTTTCAAGAGGCCTTCGGTGCGCGAGGTAGGAAGGGCTTTACGCCGTTGCAAAAGGTTACATCGGCTATTAAACAGCTCGCAACTGGTAGACCTCCGGACGAGAACGACGAGTACTTGCATATGGCAAAAAGAACTTCCCGCGAGTGCCTAAAATATTTTTGCGACAAGGTTTGTAAAATATACGCTTTAGAGTTCTTACGTAGACCGACGAGCCACGACATGGCACTTTTATACGACGCTCATGAGGAAAAACATCACCTTCCTGGTATTTTCGGAAGCCTTGATTGCACCCATTTCATTTGGCGAATGTGTCCCATAAAGCTTCGAGGCCAGCATATGAGAGGAAGTCACCGATACCCGCCTGTTATGCTCGAAGCGGTGGCATCTTAAGACTTATGGAGTTGACATGTTTTTTTACGGTCCACTCGGTTCACAAAACGATATCAGTGTGCTACAACAATCACCGTTATTTTTAACGGAACGAAATGAACTGCGCCTAAATGTTCATTTTACGTTAACAACCATTTATACAAACATGGTTATTTGGTCATGGATGGAATCTACCCTAAATGGTTCGTGTTTGTGAAATCAATCCCATACCCTCACGAAGTAGACGAAAAGAAGTTCAAGAGGCAACACGAGACTATAAGAAAAGACGTCGAACATGCTTTTGGTGTTATGAAGTCCAATGGGGTGTATTAAATCGGCCGATGCGAGCAAGGAACGTTAAAAAATTAGGAATGTTGTATACACTTGTATTATTTTACACAACATGATTTTAAAAGACGACGAAAACGCGATAGCACCGGTACACATTCGGGATCCTCCGTTCGAGCCCGCTCTAGACGATAGGGCATTGGACGAGCTTTTGGATGAAGACACGCATTGAAGACTAAAACACGATCTCGTGGAACATCTCGGAAGTCAAGATTTACCCCACCTGTTGGTCGATTCCGACGAAGACTAGTTTATTTATTTTAATTTAATGTAATTTTAATTATTATCTAGTGTAATTTTAGTAGTTTTTAATTTAATGTAATGTTATTTTTAATTTAAAATACATGTTTAATTATTAAATATACTAGTTTAAAAAAGAAAACATAAAAAATAGTTAGCTAATTCAAGATAGATAAACCACCGCCAACATTTTTGAGCATTAGGTAAACAAGTTAGTTGAATTAACGTGACATTGTTTGATTGGGTGAATAGAGAGTTTACCTATTTGGAATAGGTAATCACTCCCTTCACGCTTAAGAAGTGACCATCTCTTTTTTGTTTATTTGACATTAATTTTTACACGTATAATTTGACAAACAAACTAATTGACAAATATACACTTAACAATGTAAAACGAGGTTAATTTATACATTTTATTTATTATAGGGTTTATGGCTGTGTAGTTCTCTCTGATGTAATCTCTTGAATCTGTTTGGTATGGGGTAATGGAATGGACGAGTTAATAGAATGAACGAGGTAATGGAATTGATTATTACCATTCCATGTCTTGTTTGGTTACCATGTGAGAATATAATGAACCATTACTTTTTGTTGTTTGGTAAGCGAGAAAAGATTAAGGAATAAAATCGGATGACGGTGGTCAATGATAGGCGGTGATGGTAGGTGGTGATAGGTGGCAGTTATAGCGACATCGGTGTTGGTGTGTGGAGATGGCGGCGGGTGGTGACAACGATGGTGGTGGTGGGTGACGGCAAAGGTGGGCGGCGACGGTGGTCCAAGATGGTAGTGGCGGCTACGGTGGTGGTAGGTGGTAGCGGCGGTGTCGGTGGCGGAGGTGGGTGGCGACGGCGGCAGTGAACGAAGGTGGCAACGGCGATGGTTGAAGCGATGATCGAAGGTGGGTGGTGGCGGTGATCGGAGGTGGGTGGCGGCAGCGGTGGTGGCGGTGGCAGTGGCGGCGGGTGGCGGCGGTAGTGGGTTTTGGTGTTGCTAATGAAAGGTACCTCTTATTCCTGCATACCAAACGCTACCTTGTGTATTTTGGTTAACAAAATGTTAACCTATTTTGGTATAAAATGATTTTTGTTGGCTGTTTAAAAAAAAATTATAATAGGGTTAGGCTAAACATATCCACTCTTTTTTTTAATAGAAAAATTTACATATTCACCTTTGGATAAACGGATTAACCCGAACTATATTTTAAAATAAATCTCCGTTTTTACTGATCCTCGGCTATTCCAATCTAATCCAGTTTTAACTGATCGATAAGTGCTTACTCTGAATGCTCATGGTGTGACAATTGAAGTTCATAAATCATGATGCCATTTACTAGTTGCATATGCACATAGATTAAAGGTAATTCATGGATATAATCAGCGACAAGTGAATTAATTTTATAAATTTTTATATCCACTACGAAGCATCTGCAGATCCAATTGAAGATAACTAAACCGTCGCTTAAATGCTTATTCAAGTGTGCTTCTGTATTTATTTTCAGGATCTCACATGTGAGTGTCACTAAGTGATAACAAGGGCACCACTTGACCCTAATAAATCTTTCTTTTTAAAAATATAATAATAATTCAAATTACAGAGCACACTAGGGAAAAGGAAATTACATGCTAACAACGTGGCATATGGGTTCGACGCTGCAAGTTAGGATGTCCTCGCTTATTCCAGTGCTAGAAACCTCCCAACCAACACAGGGATCGCGTCTGAAATCCCAACTTTTGCGTAGCTGTGTTCCAATCTTCTTCAGTGCTTCTACTGCAAAAAGAGGGTTGGAATAGTTAAACCAAGAAAGGTGCAATATATAATCTCAATTCCATCATATATTGTAAACTAACCTTCTCCGGATGGAAGACATGTCGTGTTGATGGATGCAAACGCAAAAGGTAGGAATGTAAGACATATAAATCTTACCAAAAGCATGTTGCTTAGATCTATAAATGCTTTCTAAATAATAGTTGTACTTCTTTTTGATAAGCATAAATAGATGTACTTATATAATAGTTATATCCAAGAAATGGAATATACTGATAGGAGGCAGTTGGGAAATAAATGCGGAAGACCAAGACTTTGTTTTTGAACGGCGGGAAATGACGTGTCAACCACCGTGACACCGGGCGCTGTGGCCAAGGTCGACTACTCAACCGCCGCCAGCCTCTTGGCTCTCCCCAGATGCGCGGAAGCCCGACCTTCACCCGCTCGAAGGCACGACAGTGGAATAATCGGTAAAACCTTGCATCCTATCCAAGTTGAACCGGTGCCACCCGTATTCACTTTTCACCTTGATTCTGCAGGAAATAATGAGGAGAGTTGAAATCGAATCTCGATCACAAAAAACACCAATTCTTTTCCCAACCACTTCACTACTACCTAATTGGCGGAAAACCAACACTTGTACAAAGTTGCAGACAGCTTGATTTCGTCGCTTTCAATATTAAGGGGTTGACTAAAATGCCTTTCTTTTTGCTTATTAATTGCTCCATATTATAATCTGATGGAAGCAAGTAGGTTGGGAGTGCCACCTGTATATGAGACTAGACTAGTTTAATTATGATAATTATTAATTAATACAAACTGTTATTTTTATAATCTAGAGAATTAAAAACTAGATTTATTTGTTAATTTTAATTTATGGTTTTTAATTCATATTTTTTTTTGACGGCAAACAGCTCACCTGGCTAAGACCGCGGGCAGCGACCTAGCCCCCCAGAGTTCGAATCCACGCGCATGCCGGCTGTTTCGACCCTTCGCCCGAAGGCTTTGCATAAATTTGCATACCCCGTGATTCGAACCGGCATCACCCGGACAGAAACCCCGAAAGGAAAACCTTCCCACCTCTCCACAAACCAATTGGTCTGTGGGTCATCGGCTTTTTAATTCATATTTACTTTTCATATTCAAAGTGCAATTTAGGGGGCAACACTTGAGTTTTGTGGTTTTCGAAGCATTCTTGTTCCATACGGAAATTCACATACACTCTCCTTGATGCTCTAAGAGATATCAAAAACAAGAAGACCGGCATTCTCTTGAAAAGACACGCTTTTCATAGACTTTTGGATTCGTGATTTTTATTTCAATGCCCTGAACTAAAGTTGTTTTAGTAGATTATCTGATATTAAAATCCATGCAACCCAGGAAATTAGCATCGAATTGTTAATCAAGGAAGGAGATTCATTCACGATCTACTAAATTATATGGTTTCTATTATTGACCAATCTCTTATTCTACCTAATTCTTTAACAATCTGGCTTAACAATTCCTTCAATTATGGTTGAGTCTGTCAAGGAGATGGCATCAAAATTCAACAAACTGGACAACTTCAAGGACGACATTCTCGAAGATGGCAAAAGAAGATGTAATTCTCAAACAATCTATGTTTTAAGCACACCCATGCCATACATTCTCGAGAATGAAACTCTATAATAGACAAGGAGGCGATCTAAATGGGAGAATGATGATATCATATGTAGTGGTCACATCTTAACGGTGTGTCTGACTTTCTATTTAATGTTTAACAGAATCTACATTAGAATTATGGGATTTTCTTGAATCTAAGTAAGTGGCTTAAGATGCTTCTAGTAAAAAGTTTCTGGTTTGTGATTTCAAAAAATTACAAGATGGTTGATTCAAGGCCAATTATGGAACAATATAATGAGTTATTTTAGATTCTTGGGAACTTTTCTCAACATAATTTGAAGATGGAAGAATTCATCTCGGTTTCAACTATCATTCTCAACGTACCACCTTTTTGTAAAAAAATCAAGCATACATTGAAACACAAGAAGGAGGAACTGAATATGGTCAACTTGGAGGTCTAGTCAGAAATGAAGAGCCCTTTAGAGCTCATGAAAGTGACAAAGTCAACGACAAGAACTAGGTTGGATCTTTATCTGTGAACATAGTGGAATAAGGCGGATCATTTTAAGAATTCCAACTTATATAAAGGAAACAAACGGAAGTTCAAAGGTAACGACAATAAAGCTCGCAACAAGAAGCCTAACTTGGCATGCTGGAAGTGTGGCCAATCTGGTCATTTCAAGAGGGGTTGTTGAGTTGGTACACCAAAAATGGTGCTGACTTTGTGTATTTAGGGACCCAGGCATGCAACAAGATCAGATTTTAGTGAAGAAGTATAATTCACTTTAGAATTATCTATTTTAAAAACATTTGTGTACAACATGATAATGTTTCTTAGTGGGTCGATTTAGGAGTAACTAGTCATGTAGGGGAGGATCTATTATCATGATAGGCAATGTTACAACTAAAAGAATCAAAGGAATACGAAATGTTAAGCTTACTTTTACTTTTGGGAAATATTTATGTTTAGAAAATAAGTTGTATGTATGAGGAAATCGAAAAAAAATCTCTTATCTGTATTGTTCTGAAAATTGTGGTTACAAATAAGTGTTGGAAAGTGACAAATGTATCTTATCAAGACATGACATTTGTATTATCAAGACTTAGTACATTTGTATGATTTGGTTGTCTTTGAAATATCATGTTTATGTAGAATCTTAGTATTCCTTTTGATAATAAATATGTATGCATGGTTTCAACTAGTACATAATTTGACTAATCAGAATATGACATGCTAGACTAGAACATATACACGTAGAAGATTAAAAGACATGTCTAAAATAAATTTGATTTCAGCTTTTTCTATGCACAATAAAAAATGCAATACTTGAAGGTTTAAAATAAATAGAAAACCATTAGCATATTAAGAGGGAGTCTAAATTATTAGAGTTTATACATAGTATTTCCATGCAACACCATCTTCGGAAAATAAATCTTTTTGTACATTAGTAAGGGGTTGGTTAGTGAATGTTTTGGGTTTGTTTATTATATTCATGGGTGTACGGTTTGGGCTTGGCTCGGTGGTAACAAGGTCGTACCCTGTCATCTATAAATAGGGTGCACCTAGGTCTTGGTAGGGTTGTTGATTGTTTTGCTATTTGATGATATTGTACTAGACAAACCTTTGAGTTTGTGTGCAATCATAATACAATCGACATTCTTGTTCTACACCATTCTTTGTTTTCCACATTTAGAATCGTGATCGTGATATCCGATTGATAGTTCTTGGACTTACAATTGGTATCAGAGCCTAAGAAGTCTTTCGAAGGCTCGGTTTTTCTTTGGATATTACACGAAGAACAAGACCGAAGAAGTGGTTGCTAGATTCAACTATTTGCTGATTCAAAGAGACTTACAAAAGTTGAACTTGATTCTGTTTCATTCTTAATTCTTATTGTTCGACTGACAATATTTTTTTGAGTGTTTAACAGGTTCTATGTCCAGTTATTTCCTTTTTTGTTGAAGTTGTTAACAAAATCAGATTTTTTTAATTGAACAATTTTTAACATCAATTTTTTTATCTGTTTTGGAAGAAATAAGTGGTGTTTGCAGGTTTTTCGGAGTCTTTCGTAGAAAATATCTCTAAAATTTGGCTAACAATTTGTTTCCATTTTTTGTCGCGATTCTCTGTTATTAAACATCTTTAACTTTGGTGTATGGGATCTCAGTGTACGAGATTGTGGTGTGCGATTGAGCTGGTGTGCGGTCGGGTAACTGCTTTGTGGACTGGACTCAAGTGTGCGGCCCAAGAAAAGATTAGTGTGCGGTGCAGTAAGGGAGTCTGCGGTCCAAATACTAGTGTGCAATTGCTCATTACTTCGGTATCACTTGGTGTGAAGCCCAACCAAGTGTGCGGCCGAATTGGCAAGTAGTGTACCACCCAATTCACTAGCGTACGATATAAACTTCATTAATTTGAATTGTTGGACTGTGCGACCTAATTTAAACTGCTTTGACTGCTGGACTGTTTGACCTGATTTGAGTTGTTTTGACTGTTGGACTGCGCGACCTGATTAGAACTGTGTTAAATATTTGGACTATGGGACCCATAATAAAAATGATAAATATAAAACTATTAAATTTACATATTATTCAATTGTTTCTAATAATTGAACCTTTCAGAAATGGATCTCACTTACAAATATCGTTGAGTGAAAAAGTTGTCAAGAACCAAGACTTGGACAACGTTATTGGAGCCAACAACAAGATTCCTAGGCTTTACTTGGGAGATTCTTTTTCAAAATGGAAGTTTCATTTTGTTCAATACATGAATATCAAAGATCCTAAGGCTTGGATATCAATTTGTAGAGGACCAGTTGTCATCACTTATATGGTCGATGAAGAAAAGTGAACAACTACTGTCAAGCCTCTCTTGGCATACGATGATGAAGAATTTGAGAAGATAGAAATTGATGACAAAGCATTGGCAATGTTACATTCTGTGTTGGTTCCCGAGATTGATGTAAGAGTTCGTAAATCAAAGTCTGCAAAGGAATTGTGGGATGCTCTGTTGGCAATGTACGAAGGAAATGAAGAGATGAAGGAGAGAAAGAGGGAAATGTTGACTCAGAAGTTTAACATATTTAATCATTTTCTTGGAGAAACCCTAGAAAATCAAATCAAAGGTTTATTGCATTTATTAGTGAAAAATAAGAACACATGATATGATGCTTCAAAATTCAGTGGTCAACAAGAAGCTGCTAAATGCCTTTCCAAGACATTGGGATACAAATGTCACGTTCATCAAGAGGACCAAAGACTTGACACACATGAGTCTTGCAGAATTGATTTCTTTGCTCAAGTCTTATGCAATGGATGACAAGCAGAGACTTTACAATCATACCTCGAGTTACACCAACGCTGTTGTCGCATGCATCAAACAAAGCTTTGGTTTCGCAACACGGGGATGGATAATTTCAGATGTTTCCTCCTAATGCTTCCACCTATTCTAATGCTCCCACCAACTATGGTTACACGTCTGCTACCCCTATTCAAGTTGTGAACTCCGTTTAGTCTGCACTAACTCCTGCTGCATCTGGCACAACCTCAAGCACCTCAGCTCCGTTAGTGGTCTCTAAAGAATTTGAGCAAAATATGGTTTCATGGCGGGAATTATGAACTGATATAATGCCTTTGTTGCTGGGAAGTTCATTACCAATAATATAGGGGCGGACGAGCTAAATGAATTCCATCCAGATGACATTGATAAGATGGATATCACCTGGAAAATGGAAAATGGCTATGGCAGTGTTTTGTGCCAAAAATTTCATCAAGAGAACTGGCAGAAATAACTAGGAAGCATCCAGGAGAGAGAGAAAGAGATCCGATTCAAATGTGACTGTCACTGTTAGCTCTGCCTCAAGACCTGCTAACATTTCCACCTTTAGACCCGCTACGGTTTCTACCTCGAGCACATTTGGCACGAGCCAAAGCAATGTTTCTGGCGCAAATCCCAACAATGACATGTTAGTACAAGAGGAAGGGGGTTTTAATTGGTCAGCTCAGATGGTTGATCTACAGATCACTGAAGAAACAGTGTATCAAGCTTTCATGGTGCAGATGCATAATTTCACTCCTACTTCCACTAAGGTATGTGCTGATAATGTTTGTTGCACTAGTGCCTGTAAAGAGAAAGTACGTGGTTATAAAGAACAGGCTAACTCATTAATTATGCAACTGCAATTATCCAAATCTGATTTATATCAGATAAAAAATGATGTTTCAAGTGAAAAGGTAGAAAAAAATGATAAACAAACAGTTAAAATACAGTAAAAGGAAACGAGGAATAAGGGTTTGGGATTTGTATGCATTCTTCCATCATACAATCATTCCTACACCTCTATTCCAATGATGGAAGAGGAGATTGCCAACATGCCTGACATGACCTATGAGGGGGCTAGTGACATGAAAGTCGAACCTGCAAAGCCCAAGAAAATCAAAATTACAAGGCCCGAAAAAACCGAAATCAAGTTAGACAAACAAGCTGTTAAGAAAGTTTTTGTAAAACCTGCTGATGTCTCAAAACAGACTGAGACTGTAAATTTTGAGAAAAATGATGATGTTGATAAACATTTTTAAGTGTTAAACAATAATGAATCAACTGTTTCTCAAAAATCATCTGAATTGCAAAATCAAAAGGAAGAGTCTAAAATTAAATCGACCAGTCTTTAGTTTGCTATGATAAATGATCTGGCGAAGTTCATCAAAGAACTTGAATCTAGCAAACAATCTAAAGGTTCACTCGACTCTTCATGTGATTCATCAGAAACAATTGATTGTGAAAACTCAAAATTAATTGAATCTGCTAAATCTAGTGATGAATCATCTGAAATAGTTGAATCAGAAGCAATGAAAGCATAATCAGCATCCAAAACAGACGCTTTTGTTGAATCCAGTGATACATCACCTATTGAACCTGAATCAACAACGGAAGCCTCTGTTCAGCCACATAATGCAATTGATTCTGAATCTGCTGAACAAACGGTGTCACTTGAAACTGAGAGCAGTATTGCAGATTCAACTGACATTGTATGTGATAAAATGATAGTTACTAACCCGGTTAATTCATATGTAGAAAAGGTGATTATTGAAGATTGGGTAGAGGAAGACGAGGATGATGATGTTGAATTGCATGCTTTAAAATTAAAAATTCAGAAAAACAAACTTTTAGTTTTTGAAAATTCAAACAATGCTTCAATTTCTACTGATACTTTGAATTGTGTGGGCTTTGTTTTTAAGAGCTATGAATGTCTAAATGCTTGTTTTGATTCTGTTTCTGGTTGCCTAAATTATGTTGTTTTGCCAAATAAATCTGATGCGTCTCAAAATTTATTGGTAAAACAAGTTGGACATGGTGGTCAAACAAAGTATGTTCCACCTAAGTCAAAACCAAAAAATGTGTGTGTAGATAATCTAGATAGTAAAACTTCGAAAACACAAAAAACAAACAAGCAGGGTAAGGATCAAAGTAATTATGTTCGTCAAGGCCTCAGGATCCACACAGGTCTTCTAATTCTGAAAAGGTTGATAGATCTCCAGCGAAGCCTCATGTGAAACGTCAAATATATTATACATGTGGCATCGCCGGTCACATTGCAAGAAATTGTGAGCATCATCCGAGAAAACTCGATGAAGGGGAGCATCAGAAAGCTCCAAAAGGGAATAACAAACAACCTAAATAGGTGAAGGTTGAAAACCCCAAACCAGCGAAGAGTTTGGATTCCAAAGTGAAGCCTTCTGATGGTTAGAACAAGGCTAAACAACTAAACTAAAAGAATCAATTGAAGTCTTCAACACAAACTTTGTAAAATATGAAAGATCTGCCAAATAATAAGAAATTTTGGAGACCTAAAAGCCCTGTTCAATCCACTCCTCCAAAATCCCCGTGTTCTAGCAATAGAACTACTTGGTTAGAAAATAATTTAGTTTGGATGAAAGTAACTTATGTGAATGAGAAGGATTTACTCACCGCCACTATGGCCTTGGTACTTAAATCTAACTAATCCCGCAATATGTGTAGGAACGGATATGGAGGACTATCATAGACTTTGGTATATTGATGGTGGTTGTTCCAGGCATATGACTGGAGACATATCTTAGCTAAGTAATATTGAAGAATTTAATGGTCGATTCGTTTCCTTTCCGGGAGGCGAGAAGGGTCAAATCACCCAACGAGGCACTGTAAGGAATAGTGATCTTTGTTTCAAGAATGTGAACTATGTTCCTGAGCTAAAGCATAGCCTACCGAGTGTTTCTCAAATTTGTGACGATGGTTATTCAACTCATTTCACCGACAAACACTGCCCCATTTTAAAACAAGGAATTGTTATTCTTGAGGACTGGATTTTGCTAAAATCTGACAGAAACGGAAACGCTTATGTAATCAACATGAATAAACGACCTCTGAGAGCGTTACCTTCTTGTTTTCCAAATCTCTGAACACAATGCCATTTTGTAGCATCGTCGTGTTGGACATGCAAATGTCAAAACCTTGAACCATCTTGCTAAACTAGGGTTGGTAAGGGATCTACCCGTTAAAGATTTTATAACTTTTTAAAGATTTTATAACTATTGAAAAATGTGTCTCTTGTGCTAAGGGTAAACAACATAGAAAACCCGACTTTCCTAAGTTGGTAAATTTGATTAGCAATGTGCTGGAGCTACTTCACATGGATCTTTTTGGTCCTGTGAACATGCTCAATATCTCATGAAATTCTTATTGTTTAGTTATTACTAATGATTACTCACGTTTTACTTGGGTTTTCTTCTTAGCTAATAAAAGTGAGTTTACAGAGCTCGTTAAAGATTTATTATTTTTATGGAAATTAAACCAACAAGAAGGTAAAGGAATTCGAAGTGGCAATGGCATCCAATTCAAGAATGCTTAGCTGAACTTCTTTTGTGCTCAAAAAGGGATTGCTAGACAATACAGTGTTGCAAGAACTCCACATCAAAATGGAGTTGTGGAAAGAAGGAATAGAACCCTGATTGATGCAGCCCGCACTATGTTGTGTGACTCCAAGCACCCCGTTTTCTTATGGGATGAGGCGATAAACACGACGTGCTATGTTCAGAACAAGGTGTTGATCAACAAAGCACGTATGAAGACGCCTCATGAAGTCCTATTTTGGTGTCAAACCCTTTGTTGGACACTTTCAAGCTTTTGGCTGTCCATGCACCCTATTGCATCTAGACGTTATGCCAAAGTTTGACGCAAGGGGTGATAAATGTTACTTTATTGGATATGCTGGTAAAGCTGTGCATGAGAATAAGACTGCATACAGAGTGTACAACAAGACAAGAAGGTAGATTGTCGAGTCGTTTGATGTACGATAGCTTGAAGAAAACAAGACATGTTCTGGAACGGGCCATTTACTCTCTATAACTATGCATGCTTATTTCAATCTTTTGACATATTTGATGATTTACCTCCTGATGTTTATGTAGATAAAACAGGTACTTCAAGTGCTGCTCTAGGCTCCTCAATCATTAGATGATGAGGGGGATGTTGAAGTTGAAGGGGATAGCACAACTACAGCCTCATCTTCAACAACTATACCTGAGGTGCAAGAAGTTCCAAATCATACAGGTTCGCACAACCCTGAGGAGGAAGCTACGAATTTGTCTGATGATGAAGGCATGTCGAATCATCACGATGACCTATTTTCATATGATGCCACTCCAGAAGAGTATGTTATGGATGAATATATCTTTGGAGGAATCCGTGGTTGAACCCCCTGGAACTCGCCACAACTGATAATTTGACGAATTTATCGTCAACAAGGACCAGTTCCAGAATTCGTTGTTCCTACTAGTGTTCAAAGGAATCACCCGGTAGAGAATGTGATTGGACCCATAAGAGCTGGAGTTCTAACCAGAAGTCAAACAGAAGAAAACACATGCTTATACTCATGCTTCATATCGCAAATAAAGCTCAAAACTACCCATATGGCTCTTCAGGAACCAAGTTGGATAGATGCCATGCAGGATGAGCTAAACCAGTTTGAAAAACTACAAGTATGGAAGTTGGTCAGGCTGCCTGCAGGAAAGAAATCACTCGGGACAAGATGGTTTATCAAAACAAGAGAGATGATAGTGGAGTGATTGTTAGAAACAAGGCAAGACTAGTGGTGCAAGGTTTCAAACAAATCGAAGGGCTTGATTATGATGAGGTGTATGCTCCTGTGGCTAGATTAGAAGCCATTCGAATGTTTCTTACGTATGCATCATTCAAAGCATTCAAGGTGTATCAGATGGATGTTAAAACGGCGTTTCTTTATGGCAAAGTGAAAAACGAGATCTATGTCGCTCAGCCACCAGGGTTCATCAACCCAAGCTATCTAGAGCACGTGTATAAACTTGACAAGGCATTGTATGGGTTTCACCAGGCACCCTGTGCATGGTATGCTACTTTGACTGAGCACCTGCTCGCAAATGGATACACTTGTGGAATCAATGATCAGACTCTGTTCATTCGCAAAGTGGGAGAAGACCATATTCTAATGCAGATCTATGTGGATGACATTATCTTTGGGTCCACAAGCGATGAATTGTTCAGAGAATTTGAAGATGTTATGAAGAAGCAGTTTGAGATGAGTGCTTTAGGAGAAATCAACTTCTTTTTGGGATTGCAAGTCCGTCAGGACTCCAAGGGTATCCAGATTCATCAAGGAAAATATGTGGACGATATTCTTGCGAAATTCCACCTTCAGGATGCAAAACCTGTAAACACTCCTATGGCGAGAGACAAGTTCTCACAGAAGATCTGGAAGGAGAAGCTGTTGATGAAACATCGTACCGGTCCATGATTGGATCTTTAATGTATCCGACCGCCAGCAGACCGGATATTATGTTTGTTGTGTGTCAATGTGCACGTTATTAGGCCAATCCTAAACTCTCTCATTTAAATGTTGTCAAGAAAATCTTTAGGTATCTTAAGGGCAAGACCAGACTTGGACTTTGGTATCGTAGAGATTCTCCATTTTAATTTGTGTGCTTTTTCTGATAGTAATTTTGGGGGTGTAGGCAGGGATATGAAGTCCACATTAGCTTGATGCCAATACTTAGGTGATAGACTTATATCTTTGTAGTGCAAGAAGCAGCAAATTGTGTCGTTATCAACTGCAAAGGCTGAATATGTAGTTGCTTCGGCTTGCTGTTCTTAGGTGATATAGATCCACCACCAACTGGTGGACTACAGTTTGAATTTCTCTAAGACTCCCATTTATCATGACAGTGATGCAGCAATCCAAATAGTGAAAAATCCAGTATTTTCAAAAACTAAGCACATTACCATAAAAATTCATTTCATTCGTGACTCGTACAACTAGGGACTGATTTCAATGGAACAGATTCACACTGACGACAATGTCGCGGATCTTTTCACAAAACCGGTTGATCGAGTACGGTGAACTGCTCAAAATGGTCCAATTCGAGGACTGAATTTGGTCACACAAAAATATTTTTATGCGCTTGTATATAAATTTATTTCTTAAAATTCTTTTTAGTTTATTGTTTTTATTTTCAAATTTTAAGCAAAAATTTATTGTCTCTCAGAAAAATACAAAAACTTTAAAAATTCAGAAAATTGCAAAAATACTTTTTGTTAAACTCGCCAGTGTAACGTGGGAAATGAATGAATTTTCACTACGTGGATTAAGGCTGTCTCATGTAAGACCAGTATTGAAATGGTCCGACTCTAGGGTGATATGTCGGTAGGCTTAATCCTGATGGCTGGAAACTTTGGCTAGTATTGTGCAAAACTTAAAAAATTAATATGACCTCGGTAAAAACGTCACTTGGAATTAGTTCATTTCTATTTGAATGCTTGTGTGATGTCCCGATACACAAAATTTTCATCTAGTTCTGAAATCTTTTCTAACAACTTCGTGTATCTCCTTTGTTTTGCCCGAGAAACCTATAGGTGTTAGGCAATGCTTCTGCTGCATCCAGATACATGCTGACCTAGTTGTACGTTGTCTTGCTATAGATCAAAATAAACCCGAAAGAGGCCCTCTAGTGCCCAAAAGAAACCCTAAAGCAATATCAATTGAAAAATCAGTTGATCTGTATATTATTCCATATATCTCTATATATGATCTATTTTGTTCTCTTCTCAACCAAGTCAGAGTCAAGGTTTCAGAATCCTAGAATAGATTTGTGGAAATATGTGGTAGGGGAACTACTTGCATGATAGAGTGTACTGATCATAGTTCCAGGGTTTGATTATAATTTGCTTGGGTGTTCATATCTAATATACCAAAACATGATAAATCAGTTACAGATCGTCATATGGAAAAGGCCTAAGGAAATAACTTTAAGTGGACAAACATACTAGTAATCGCTCGGATCACCCAAAGTCAATCAGTGTCGATAAATGTAGTCTGGTCTGAAACACTGTGGTTTAATCCCGTAGACAAAAGCTTGCAAAGTGTTATGTATGTACAGATGTTTATTATTATATGTGTTTTGTATATCTGTTTTTATAATGTGACCTCATTCAAGAATAGGAAAGGACGGTTTTTCTTCATAAATTGTCTGCTTAGAATGGATGTACAGGTCTTGAGACTTGAGTTGGGCCCACCGCACACTTGGTGGGACCCACGAAATCTCAACAAGGATTGTGATCATTGTTAGGCCCACCACACACTTGGTGGGCCCAAGGTTTTATGATAAACGTTTTTTTACGGCAGTGCATCATTCTACATCTTTCAAAATTCAAATCCCACATTGGTTTTTATCTCTCTCAAAACCCACGAGAATATATCCTTTGTTGAATATCGTCTTCATCATCAATTTGAGTTGATCGGTATGTCAAGTTCAAAGGCTAAAACTAAAGGTTGGTATCTAATAATGTAAAATGACATCATTGGCCTAATAATCTGTTGATTACGGTTCGTATTTTCTAATGAACTTCAAAGAGAAATTTGATGATGTTTTCGTGGAATGAGTTTGATCTGGTCGAATAGGATGTGAGGATTGATGTGCAGGTTGATTGGAAACTGGAATGAGATTGAAATGTTGGCCGAAACAGTGACAATGGCCGGAGAAGATGAACAGAATGGCAGAGCGTGGATTGCACGCATTGGAAAGAGGATCGCACACTGACACAATTGCCTAAATGCCCCTCGTACACCTTGTGCTATGACCTAAATACCCTCGCACATTTGGTAAATTACCAATGTGCCCTCAAGCGTGTATGGGCTACCTGGTTTGACCAAAATATCCTTCGTACACTAGAAATATTACCAGTTATGCCCTTCACACACTGGTTTATTGCCAATTTGGCATCAAAAAGGATGTACGGTTGACTAGTTGACCGAAGGGGTGTGCGTTTGACATGTTTGACCTTAAAAGAGTGTGCGAGACATTACTTATGCAATGTTTTACCAGAATACCCCTCGCACACTACCCCTCACACACTAGTGCGTGGTCCGCACACTCCTGTGTGGAATGCACACCACCAAATTCTTGGGCTTGTTTATCAATTCTTTGGGCATACCTATCGAATCTTAGGGCCCAGAATGTTTTCGAAAGTTAATTCTTATATTGTTTTTATATAATTGATATTAGTTAATTTTTTTAAACTCAAAGTTAAATTCTAAAAAACTTTTGACGATGGGAAAAGTATTTGACCAAGTTTATGGTCAAATTTGGTGATTCTCCTAAGTGTTGATCAATAATAATCGTCTAATTTGAACCGTTTGGTGCAAATCCGGGAAAGAAGGTCGTGGACTAATCTGAACACACTCCTAGTTTTGAAAAGAGCATGAATATTTCTTGCTTTCTAGGAGAACTTCCGAAGGGACATGAAGAGTTCAAATCATTGATCGTGGGGTTAAACATGTGTCGGTTGGCACACGCTTTATGAGAAAATCCCATTATACAAGAAGACTAGATCAGAGATTTCTGGAACAATGCTACTGCCCAGAAGACAGATAAAGTTATTCGATCAACTATTCAGAACAAGGAGATTCTCATTACTGAGCAAAAAATTAGGGAAGTGTTGTTGTTTGGAGATGTTGCAGATGATCCCATCGAGTATTCAAAGGAAGATGTTGTACCGATTCTTGCAAAAATGAGTTATGAAGGTTCTTATCCGCCAACGACCAAAAAATGCTTCATCCTTATTGGAGATTTCTTGTGCATGTCTATTTTGTTTGTATTAGCGGAAACAAGAGTGGAATTGATACTCTTACAATCAGACAAACTTCAGGATTGGTTGCTCTAGTTGAAGGATGGAAGTTTAATTACTCCAAGTGTGTGTTTGATGCTATGATGGCGAATGTCAAGACTATAATCAAGAAGTATTGGTTTAAGTTCCCGAGGTTCATTCATATGATTTTGGAAGCCAAATACCCATCTTTGCCACAAACTGTTAGTATTTATGACACCTAGATGATGAACCACATGGTGTTTAGTTTGTTGAAGCAAGTGAGAAAAGATGCTCAGGTGCAGTATCAGAACAAGAAATCATTAGAGAAATTTGGTGTTTTTCCTGAAATTGCAGAACCAATTCCTGCACCAGTAAATGCAAGCGTGGCTGATGAGCATGAAGTACAGATAATAGACGCACCACCAATAGTTGAAGAGCCTGTTGAAAATATGGATTTGACTGAAGTGGGGAGTGAAGAAGAAAATGTGGAGAATGTATTTGAAGAACATATAATGGCCTATGCGAAGATAGAGGAAAATATAGGGTGAAGATGAAGCAGAGAGCCTCACAGCAAATAGATTAAATGAAATTCTAGTGTCAAGTGTGAATCCTCCTCATGCTGAATACTTGAACAAGTGTCTGCTGAGCCTGAAATGATACAAGAAGACCCTACAGCTAATCTTCATCCTAGGAAACGAAGTCGAAGAGATCCTAGGATCAGTCATGAGAAAACTGGAGTATCGAGTTCAAGCCCTGAATTGAACATACCAGTAGTTACTACTTCTCAGCCTGTTACTGCTACCGGAACACCTGTGAGTGATTCACTCACTGATTTTCTGACCAACCCGAAGGTTGCTATGTATATGCATGTTGCTAAAACTGGAGATGGATCGGGTAGTACTCCTTCCAAGGCTGAGGAGCTTAGGGCAGCGTCGTTATTACAACAAGCTGTGAGAGATAGTGCTGCAACAGATAAACCTGCTCAAGAAAAGGTTCATGAATATGCTATTAGTCCAGATAGTGAGGACTTCTTTGGTGAGGTTGATGTGGGAATGCTAATGAAACAGATCACTGCTCTTGAAGAAGATAAGATATTTAAAGATGTGCAGATTGCTAGTTTGTTTGAAGAAATCACCCACAAAAATCAGCAAATTCAAGATCTTGTAACTAATTTGGGATCACTTTCAGCTATGGTAATGGATCTTAGACAGAAGCTAGAAGGGAAGTTTGGGAAGGAGTTTGCTGAACCAAGAAAAGAAAATACTGCAGCTGAGAAAGAACAGATGGATAAAGAACGTGAGGAAGCGCTCAACAAGTATATTCAAGATCCTCCTCGTACTATGAGTCACTGGACAAGCTGTTATAGTTTGTGAACATGAAGAGTACAGGATTAATGATGTTCGTGATCTAATGAGGTTTGTAGAAAAAGACATTCATTTGCTTGGAAGATCTCAGATTCAGAGTGATTCTTATTATGAAGTGTGTGCTAAAGTGTATACAGGTGGGGTAGCTCAAATCATAACCATGAAACTGTGGTCGGGAATTAGAGGAAGAGTTGAAACATAGATTTTTGGTCCTTATGTTAGAAAGAAGATCTCAGAAGCTGACTTGAAGAAGAAGCAAAGACGCATGTAGAGCTTAAATTGCCAAGATAACATAACCTAGGGGGATATTGTAAGGGCATGGTTTAGTAAGTTTACGTTTGTCTTGTGTATGTTAGTAATGGGTTCGTTAGTGAATGTTTTGGCTTTCTTTATTATGTTCATGGGTGTACGGTTTGGGCTTGGCCCTGTTGTAACTAGGTCGTACCCAGTCATCTATAAATAGGGTGCACCTAGGTCTTGGTAGCGTTGTTGATTGTTTTGCTATTTGATTAATATTGTACCAGACAAACCTTTGGGTTTGTGTGCAATCATAATACAATCAACATTCTTGTTCTACACTATTCTTTGTTTTTCGCACTTAGAATCGTGTTTGTGATATCTGGTTGATAGTTCTTGGACTTACATTCTATATATAACAATTCACATTTGACAAATCACCGTGGCAAAGATTTTCTTCTTTTTTTCTTTTTTTTTCCTTTTAATGTCTTTTTCTTTTTCTTTTTAGTTTTTTTTTCTTTTTCTACTCTTAATTTTTAGCATTCTTACTTACACCTTTAGTTTTATAAAAACTTTATAAATTGTCATTTTGACCCCATCGAGTTATACATACTTTTTTTTGTGTACATGGGTCATTCTATATATAAAACATTTATGTTCTTCGGTTAGTATATGTTTTGACAATACGTTTTCATGCTTATTTTTATGTATGTTTGTAGTTGTTCTACGTTTGTCATACATAATACGTTTTACTAAACAGTTGAGTTACTTTACGTTTCAACGTTGCCACAACATGAGATACATTTTTTTAACTTAAAAGAAATACTATTTTCTTTCGTGCTTTATTCAAGTACATTTCGCCAAAAATATAAGTTGGTTTCAGATGTTTTGACGTAATTTTTTCTTGGAAACGAGTGAGGTGAAATATAGTAGGTTTTCGTGCGTATTTTATGTGTGTTTTCTATTGTTCTATGTTTTTACATAAGTTTTGCTCATAAACGAATCGGTCAGATATTTAATGGTAAAAATTCGAATTACATTAAATGTTGACGCTCAACGTTGCGGGTTAAAATACTAGTTTTCTATATATAGAGAGAGAGAGTAAGGAGAATCATCAATTTAAAAACTAATACTATGTTAAGAACTGCAAGAATTGTATAATATATTTATATGTAGTGCTTTCAATATATCACATACAAAAGTGCTACGTAGATTACGTAACTGGTAAATTCTTTCTCTCCCACTATTTGTATTATCTTCTTTGCATTATATACAGATATTTTGAAGTTTTCAATGGTTCTCAAACCAAAATTCATGTATAAATACATACATCTTAAAGTTTTATCACAATCTTAACAATTTTAAAGATAACTCAGGGTAGTTAAATTCATACTTTTATAGTTTCTATGATAACAGTTTCTTGAGAGTATTAAATATGTTCTTTTTTCAACTTCTTTTTCACATTAATAAATATATTTTTTTATTGTTAATTTAATAATATAAACAAGTTTTTCTATACTAATAAATAAAAATCTTTTTGGTTATGTGTTATTTTTTAATGTCTCCTTAACCTTAAATAATAATAATAATTAATAATTTTCTCACTAGATATAGGGATGGGGTAAAATAGGAACCACCTTTAGATGCGAGAACAATAGAAATCATTATCCACCCTAGATCTCGCATGTATGAGTGGTTGAGAGTGAGTTATTTAAGTTCAATTTGTATTGTAGTGATTTTATTGATTAAAAAGAATAAATAGTACAAGAATGGTATTTTGGAAAATTTCATGTACTATTCATATCAACTTGTCGAACATCATAAGTTACATCACTCTTCATGTCAACATTAATTACATTTATCTATGTCACACCCCCAAATTACCATCTACAGAGTTTTACCGCGAGGCGTGTGACGTACCAGGATCTAGCCACTAATCATGTCGAACTAATCGTAAAATAACATAAAATAAAATCATCATGTCCAACATGAATAGTGTTCGAATTAAACATTTCAATCAAAGTACATATCCAGCAGAAGAAAATATAGATATCCCAAACAGTTGAAATCAAAACGTTTTAAAGCGTAAGGTATTAATGTTCGCAATCAAGTAACATGCCCCTGACACTTTAAACTCCTCAGACTGCAAGTTCCCTTGTAAGATGTATCTAACGACCTGCAAGCATGCAGAAAAAGTGTATCAGCGATAAAGCCGACAAGTTCACAGTTTAGTTTAACGTAAAACAAGTAGGTGTTTAGTTTAAAGACATGTCAATAATAAACTCGATACCGAATCTACTGTTATGTTTGTTTTGCCCTCATCAATGCCTATCAACATTGGCCATGTATTTAAGGTCCTTAGTTCACGCTCGTCCTCCTAGGTTCGGTGTGAGGTTGTCAAGCCTAATAGCGCTATCAACTAATACCCTGTTGCCTCCAAGGCAACTAATTCGATAGTAAGTAGGGACTAAAATTAAACTACAACAGTGTAAAAAGTATTCCTCAAAGGAATAGTAGTTTGTCCCCCCGGGACGCATGCTTGTGAAAGTGTAGTAAACTCACCTTAGTTTGCTCGGTATTTGTTAACGTGTCTTTACATTAAGGGAGAGTTAGATCCGTTACACGCGACCTAATGTACGTTTAAATGTAAGTATGTATACAAGTAGAGCGTTTGCAATACCTTAAGTGTCCAAACAACCACATGTTTGTTGTGATCACGTCAACATATTTTATCATACAATAACACGTAGTGGCTCCTCTAGTTGTTGACAAGTTATGTGATTTAAGAAATTCAGACATAGTTTATTAACAAACACAGTGAAGTGAACGGAATCCGAAACTCTTAACTAACCCGAATCAGTACACATCACAAGTTTGGAACCCTTGGTTCCTCATTAAAGTCGGACTATCCTAACTTATATACAAAATCGGTTAAGTAAATTCGGATCTGCCACCCTTTTTTAAACTCGGATCATCCTATAGGTTAAATAAATCCGGACAAATCCTAAACATACTTATCAATAAACTCGGATACCACTCCCCACAAAAATAAGTTTTGATATAACTATGCAAGTTCAGATTCTATTTCATGAACAACTTAAACTCCTTTTTAAACCATTAAACTCTGACTCCTTTTTAAACCATTAAACTCAGACTCCTTTAATAACCATTAAAGTCGGATGAGTATACACTTACAACATACAAAATTGGACTCCTTGATGTTTATTAACAAGTTCGGACATGATTTCATGAGATTAAACTATGGTAATCATTTTCATGAAGTAAAACCCGGATCCTAAGTTCCTGAAACTCGGACTTTGTGACTTCACAAAGTCGGATCACTTACAATCGCACGATAACATGAAATCAAACAGAAATCACAATAGTTTCTCAATAAAACAGTTTGAATTCTACGACCAAAACCCTAATCTCAACAATGCAATCAATCACATCACTAGTTTAGTATTTTTAACATGTCAAACGCATCACTAATCATCAAACAGCAGTTTCATATTCATCAAGTATGATTAATTACACACAATCAATTGCTTAGATCATCTAGGATTTGCATGAATCAACATAACAAGCTAATAACATAAACATAAACACATACCTTGGATTCAATCTAGTGATTGTTTTAGGAGAATTGGAAAGATCAAGATTGAGGATAGAGAATTGTGTTGCAAAAGCCAAAAATTATTTGAGAATGATTGAGAAGAATGAACTGTCGTACAGTGATTTTTGAGAGGTGTTTAGGGTTTGTGTTTTATTATAACGTCTCTAATATCTATAATAGACCCTTAATTATAAAATCTTTACATAAAACATACAACATCTTGTAATTTACAATTAAGGCATATAATTCATGTATCTGTCAAGCCTGCAAAATTTTCGTATAAACGGTTTCGTATAAACCGTCCATTTACAATTATTATTCGAGTTAGTCAACATCATTCGAGAGTTATCATGTGAGTGTTTCGGTAATTCCCTCAAATTACCAAAGTAGACTCATTTAACTAACCCTGGTTAGATGCAGTATTACGAATGTATATCTAAATTAATTGTGGTTAAGTTAAAGTATTAACCTGAAATTGCGGGTTGTTACATCATCCTCAAGTTGAAAGAATTTTGTCCCGAAATTTGCTAAACAGTCACAGAAGAGTGAAAGGAATATGTTACGATGACTGTGGGTTTTCCTCGGGTACCACATCATCCCCAAATTGAAAGAGAATTTCGTCTCAAAATTCGCTAGTCGTATCAGTGTTAGGTTCAATAATTTTGAATAAAATGATGATACTTGAGCATCATCTGATCCTCACGTTCCCAGGTGAACTCTGGTCCATGTTTCGAGTTCCAACGAACTCTCACGATTGGTATTCGACTGTATTTATGGACCTTGACTTCCTGGTCCATGATTTCGACCGGTTCCTCGATGAATTGCAACTTATCATTGATCCTTAGTTCTTTGAAAGGAACTACAAGTTTTTCGTCCGACAAACACTTCTTTAGATTAGAGACGTGGAAAATGTCATGTACGTTACCAAGTTCATCAGGTAACTCCAGTCGATAAGCCACCTTATTGATTCTTTCCAAAATCTTGAACGGCCCTACATAACGCGGATTGAGCTTGCCTCGTTTTCCAAAACGAACCAAGCCCTTCCAGGGTGAGACTTTCAATTGGACACGATCGGCCAATAAGAATGCCAAAGGTTTCCTACGCTTGTCGCATAGCTTTTCTGGCGATCACAAGCTGCCGCCATAGGATTTCTGATTTGAACAATCTTCTCATAAGTTTCGAGTACGAGTTTTGGGCCTATGATATGGTTGTCGCCAACCTCAGCCCAACAAAGAGGAGATCAGCATTTCCATCCGTACAACGCTTTGAACAGAGCTGCCTGAATGCTTGAGTGGTAACTATTGTTATAAGAAAACTCTACCAAGGGCAAATGTCTTTCCCACCTGTTACCAAAATCGATCACACATGCTCACAACATGTCTTCAGCGTCTGGATGGTTCATTCGCTTTGACCCTCCATTTGAGGATTATAGGTTGTGCTCATGTCTAAACGTGAGCCGAATGATTTGTGCATAGCTTGCCACACATCAGACATGAAACGCGGATCATGATCAGTGATGATGGAAATCGGCACCCCGTGCCTAGAAACTACTTCTTTCAAGTAATTGTTGGCAGGTTTAGAAGACTTGTCGGTTTCCTTGGTCGCAAGGAAATGAGCAGACTTGGTTAAATAGTCGACGATCACCCAAATGGTATCGAGTCTGTTTTGCGTTTTGGGTAGACTAGTGACGAAATCCATGGATATTTGTTCCCATTTCCACATAGGCAGTTCTGGTAGCTGAACCAAACCAGACGGTTTTTAGCATTCTACTTTGACTCTCGCGCAAGTCAAGCATTTGCTCACATACGTCGCTATGTTCTCTTTCATGTATGGCCATTTGTACAAGAGTTTTAGATCATGACACATCTTATCAGATCCTGGATGAATGGGGTATCAAAAATTGTGTGCTTCATCCAACACGAGTTCTCGTAAATTTCCGTAGAATGGGACCCATATTCGCTCCATAAAATAGCGAATACCATCCGACTTGGTTACGAGTTGTTTCTACATGCCCCGCATGGATTCAGCTTGAAGGTTCTCGTCCTTCAAAGCTTCATTTTGAGCAGAACAGATTTGGTCAGGAAGGTTAGAATGGATAGTAAGTTGTAAAGCTCGAACGCATTTAGGTTTAGTTTCCTTCCGACCAAGGGCATCAGCTACCACGTTAGCCTTGCCTGGATGATACTTAATCGCACAATCATAATCATTCAAGAGTTCAACCCAACGACGTTGTTACATGTTTATCTCTTTCTGATCGAAGATGTGTTGAAGGCTCTTGTGGTCGGTATAAATAGTGCATTTAGTACCGTACAAATAATGCCTCCAGATCTTAAGTGCGAAGACTACGGCTCCCAATTCCAAATCGTGAGTTGTGTAGTTCTTGTCGTGAGTTTTCAGTTGTCGGGAAGCATAGGCTATCACTTTCTCATGCTGCATCAAAACGCAACCGAGACCCTAAATAGAGGTGTCGCAGTACACCACGAAGTCATCCATACCCTTAGGTAAAGACAATATTGGGCTCTGCAGAGTTTTTGTTTCAGCAGCTGAAAAGCATTCTCCTGGCTCGCTCCCCACGAGTAAGTTACATATATTCCCGATCCGTTGACCGCGTGACCAAGGAAGTGTACTTCTTGGATCCAGAAGTCGCACTTAGAGAATTTCGTGTAGAGTTGTTCCTGTCTCAGGAGTTCCAATATAAGACGCCAGTGTTTCTCATGATCCTCTTTGCTCTTAGAATACATCAAAATGTCATCGATGAACACAGTGACGAAATCATCAAGATACAGTTTGCACACACAGTTCATAAGATCCATGAAAACCGCTGGTGCGTTGGCTAACCCGAATGGCATGACCAAAAACTCATAGTGGTCATACCGCATTCGGAAAGCTGTTTTGGGAACATCTCCCTCTTGGAATATCATCTGATGATACCCGATCTTAGATCGATTTTCGATTAGAAGCTTAACCCTTGCAACTAATCAAACAGATCATCAATATGGGAAGAGGATAACGATTCTTGACCGTTACCTTGTTGAGTTCACGATAGTCGATACACACGCGAAAAGATTTGTCCTTCTTCTTTACAAATAGGACTCGGGCTCCCCACGACAAAGAACTACGCCGGATAAAACCCATATCCAACAGTTCTTGAAGTTGGTTGGACAGTTCTTGCAACTCTCCAGGTGCAAGAAGATAAGGAGCATGAGCAATCGATGCTGCTCCAGGAGTAAGTTCGATTGGAAATTCCACCTGTCGGTGTGGAGGTAGTCCTGGAAGTTACTCGGGAAAAACATTAGAAAAACTCATAAACGACTGGGATGTCTTCGATCTTTTTCTCCTCGAGTCGGTTGTCGGTAACAAGGATTAGTATAGCCGGATGGCCCTTCCGTATGCACTTCAGGGCTTTCATAGCTGAAATGATGCCAACAATAGCACCACTCAGATGGCCTCGGACAGATAGAAAATCTCCATTAGGGAGAGGAATACGTACGATTTTCTCTTTACAGAGAGTTTTTGGTCGATGTTTGGTCAACCAATCTACCAATAACTACATCAAAGCTACCGAGAGTGACAGGAAGGAGATCAATGTCAAACACTTGACCTAAAAGATCGAGTTTGCACCTAACGTGAACATGGGATCCTTCAATCGGCTGACCATCAGCCAATTCTACAATATGCTTGGTTTGAAAAGGTGTTGGAGTCGATCCTAGTAGTCTACTGAACCTCAAGGACACAAAACTCCAATCAGCACTGGAATCGAATAAAACGAAAGTGAAAAGATTGTTCACAGAAAACATACCGGTCACAACGTTGTTATCATTCATGGCGTCACCCGCACCAATCGTAAATGCCCTCCTGCGAGCACCATGTTCTCCATTGTTGTTATTGTTGTTGTCGTTATTATTCCCGGTGTTATTGTTCCCTGCATTGTTGGCGTTTTGGTTTAGCTGTGGGCAATTCCTCTTGAAGTGACTTTCACTCCCACATTGAAAGTAGCTCTTTCGGTTTCCATGTTGCTGTTGTGGTTGTTGCCTCTGTTGGTGTTGTTGTCGTTATTGTTGTTGTTGTTGTTGCTTTGGGAACGGGGCTCTTCAATCCTTAGCCATGTAACCCACCTTGTCGAGTCTTTGGCACACTCTAGTACACTGCCCATGGTGATGATAGTTACACTTGTTGCACTTCGGCTGTTTACCAGCGTACGAACCCTGGTTTTGGTTGGAGCCCTGATTCTGATTAGTAGCAGAAGACTAGTTGAAGTTGCGGTTGTTGTTATTGTTGTCGGCCCTCTTCTGTTGCTGACTAGAGTTAGAGGCTTTGTCTGAGTCATTCCACTTGCGTTTGTTGTCGTTTGAGGTGTCAAAAACGGTAGTGTTTCGCTTAGGCAGCTTGCCCTGCTCGACTGCTTGGTCTGTGAGACGATGAGCTAAACGAATAACTTGCTGAATCATGGGTAGGTTAGCTGAAGTTACCAAGCTTTGGATCTCCGGGGGCTAAAACCCTTGAGGTAAAGCTTGATACGCTTGTAAGCAGGCTCGGACATGTTAGGACAAAGACCAACTAAATCATTGGACCTCTTCGTGTAAGCTTTTATCTCGGACCCGATCATCTTTAGGTTGTAATACTCGACTTCCAATTGTTGAATGACGTCCCTGTGACAGTATTCCTCCCTTATCAGATTCTTGAAATCGTTCCATGGGGTAGCATTGGCAGCCGCCAACCCAAGCATCTGAATCTGTGCGTTCCACCACGAGAGCACGTTGCCTTCCTAAGTACCGGTTGCGTACTTGACCCGATTGTTAACTGGGCAATCACACATCTCAAAAACGGACTCTACTTTCTCAATCCAGTGAAGAAGACCCACTTCTCCCTTTGTTCCGTTAAAAGAGTGAGGTTTGTAGTCCATGAATGTCTTGAAAGTACAAGTTCATGGTTGAGCAGGTTGCTGTTACTGTGCTGCCAGAGCTTCGGCAATCCGTGCATTGATTAGAGCCAGGATTTAGGCCTGAGTCATGTTATCTCCACCGCCTCCACTCATGATTCTACATCCACAAAATACCAACATGAGAAAAATATGTAGCGCATATTATTTCCATATTCAGTACAAGTAGACAAGAAAAGATAAGAGTATAGTTCACGATTAGGTAGGAGTCTATCATTACTATGGCTCCCATGGATATCTGAATCCCCAGTTATGTCGGATAATGGGTCAGAATCCATTTACACACGTTTGGTCTCACTGGGACTCACATGCACTCCTAATTATTATTATTATATGTGCACCCGTAATAATAATTCAATTTGAATGTTTATCCCAATTCCTCCTAACTTGTATCAAAAGATCCTCAGCTTCGAGTGTCAAAAGTAGGTGTTGTCAAAACGATAGATATCACAAAAGATCTAAAAGAAATAATGTCATGCTTTTGATTCACCATAACATGAATATGTAACATATAAAATCGTACTACAATATTGTGTGTGGGACTATATGTATAATGTATATGCATATGTATAAAAGACGAACCTTGCAATCTAGAGCGTAGTATCATGGTCGTTTTTGGAACTGATTCGGTTATAGTCTGGTTTTACAAAAAAAAAGTTTCTTAAAACCTAGTTCACTATAACCAGTGGCTCTGATACCAAACTGTCACACCCCCAAATTACCACCTTCGGAGTTTATTGCTTAAAAAAGAATAAAAAGTACAAGAATGGTATTTTGGAAAATTTGACTTGTGTACTATATATATCAACTTATCAAACATCATACGTTACATCACTCTTCATGTCAACGTTAATTACGTTTATCTATGTCACACCCCCAAATTACCACCTACGGAGTTTACCACTAGGTGTGTGATGTACTAGGATCTATCCACTAACCATGTCAAACTAATAGTAAAATAACATAAAACAAATCATCATGTCCAACACGAATAATGAATTTCGAATTAAACATTTCAATCAAAGTACATATCCAGCGGAAGCAAATGTAAGTATCTCAAACAGTTGTAATCAAAACTTTTTGTGCCCGATATCCATCTCAGTGCCCCCTTGATTTTAGTGCCTAGACGCCCCGTATAGGCCTAGACGAGCCGTCCTGGGCACCAAAAGTGTGCAAATAGGCAGGGTGGGTGTGTGAATAGATTGAGTCTAAAATAAACAGTTTTTGATAAAGAAAAAGATATCAAAAAATTAGAGTTAAATGTCATTTTAGTCCATGTGGTTTGGGTCGTTTTGCCAGTTTAGTCCAAATGTTTCATTTTTCGTCTGTGAGTCCAAAAAGGTTTCATCGTTGCCATTTTAGTCCACTGGGTCAACTTCATCCATTATTTAAGTTAAGGAGAAAGACAATTCGGTCATTTTATATGGTCGAATGGCATTTCTACTTAACATAATTACATATAAAATACCGAATTGCCTTTCTCGTTAATAGAAAAAATGGATGAAGTAAACCCAGTGGACTAAAATGGCAACTATCAAATCTTTTTAGACCCACGGGCAAAAAATAAAACCTTTGGACTAAACTGTTAAAATGGCCCAAATCATAAGGACTAAAATGGCCCAAAATGGCATTTGACTCAAAAAAATTATATTTAAAAGATGACAATTAGTAGACAAGAATGGTTAACAAGCAATCCCAACACCTCATCGTAATGAAAATGATGTATTACAAAGCTTCATCGGCAGAAAGACAGGTTGTGTTTATGGATGCAAAACCAAGCGGTAGCAGCCCAACGCAAAAAATTATAAGCAATATGTTGTGTAGATCTACAAATATTTTTGGGACCTTATGAACTATAAAGTATCAAATATATATATATAATATATATATTAAATGGCAACGCCTACTCATAAACTGTTACACCATTAATTCTAGAATATTCGATTTTGCTCAGAATTAAACTTGATCTGAGACCTCTCACTTAAGACATATATGTCTCTACCAAGTTAACTTGCCCCACATTGGCATAAAGTATCTTTATATAACTACTTAAGTACAGCGATTGGAAAACAAATGTTGTAAACTAGTGTAAAAGCACGCGATTCGCGGCAGGATTCAAGTAGGGTGCTAGCGACAATGTATTTGTTACATGATATGTTGATGTGTTATTATTATAAACCATGCACGCTTTAGTATAAACGGCGGTAAATATATGCAATCAACAGAGTTAAGTAAACATGTCTAAAGTTGAAAGTTAACTCTAGCTATAAGTAAAGAAAAAAAATAATTAAATTTATTACCTGATTGTTGAATAGCTAATATAGACCATGCATGTTTTAATGTAAACGATAATTACGATTAAGTAAACAGTCTAGAGTTAAAAAAATAGTTTTAATTATAATAAGTTAAATAAAATAAGTAATAAAAGAGAGTTAAACTTATCAACAAAGATAAAAGAACAAATATTTGTTAAAAAAAACAACTTTATTAAACTTCAAAGTTCGTATAATAACTCTATTAAAGTTTGAGGGTCGAAACGTAAATCATTCAAAGAAGACTAATCATTATTAAACTTTCGTAGATAAGTCTATTAAAATACATGGTTATAAACATAAATATTTAATAGAAAAAGAATTATTAGAGTTCAGTAATTGTATAATAACTCAAAGACATAATTTAAATAATAAGAAAAGAAATAAAAAAAAAAAACTCAAGTTAGATAATTATAAATTCAGCAAGTTAAATATAAATGAAAATTTTAAATAATAAGAAAAGAAATAAAAAGAAAAAAACTCAAGTTAGATAATTATAAATTCAGCAAGTTAAATATAAATGAAATAATAACTGATTATATTATCATTCATTAATGAAAATAATCATATATAATTAATTGTAATAAATCAAATATGAAAAAGAATATATTGGATTTATTACAAGTCAATTGAAGTAATGGAAATAATATTTTGTAATATGAACGAGATAATAATCACACCTCGTACAGGGATGAAGAATTGACAAATTATATTGTTTAAAAATCAACATAATAACTGTTCACGTTTGAATTTGTTATTGTAATAAATAAACTAGTATTAGAGTCCGTGTTTCATGCGGGGTCGTAGAAGGATGTATTTCCTACATGTGGGTTATTATTGACCATGTATACTTTAATTTAAATGACGGTAAAAATAAGCAACCTACATGGTTAAGTTAGCTTTAACTATAATAAGGTAAATTAAAATTGTTACATAACATGTTGAAGGGTTAATTTACATAACACAATTAAATAACATGTTTAAAGTTAAGAGTTAACTTTAATTATAATAAGTTAAATAAATGATAAATAAAATAAACAAACTTTGTCAAACTTTAAGGGCCGATGACTCTATTAAAGTTCAGGGGTTGAAACGTAAATCGTTTTTAAAAAAATTATTGTTATTAAACTTTTGCATGATATCTATTAAAGTACAAGGGTAAAAACATAAATCGTTTATAAAAAAAATTATTAAAGTTTTAGGGGAGGATGATAACTTTACTAAAATTTAACATTAAAAATGTAAATTAATAATTAAAAAAACAATAATTATAACCCCAAACTAAAGTTAGATAAACCAATAATAAATTAACACTATGTTATCATATGAAAAGTATGAATGTTTTTCAAGTTATTTACGTCTCTTTCCAATTCCATTCAACAAGGCCCCATCACATGTCACAAACTAGAAAAGAAGAAATGAGGCATGCATTATTAACATATATGTCAAGGTTCCTTCCTCGTCACCATTTATCTATAAGGCGAAACCCAATATATTGTATTTAACGATGTATTTAGATGATATGGCATGAAAATGAAAAAAATCACTATTGGAGTAGGATTGCGTTTGAAGAGTAAAGATCAAATACAAATAAACTTAACATCCAAAACGTACAAACTGAAGGAAAAGACAAAAAAGCGCGGTGGCATTTTCGTAAATATCAGTAACTATCAAAATTACCATACAAATGATCCTGTAGAGTAATTTTATAAAATGTTCTTGTAGAGTAATTTTATAAAAATGACCCTGTAGAGTAATTTTGTTAGCATTTATTTATGGGGTTTAGTTTTATGATTTCGTTTTTAGCTTCTAGTTTTGGGGGTTTTTGGGGGTGGAGGGGGTTAGGTTTTTTGGGGTTTTTTTGGTTTGGTATATTTTTTTGATCAAAATTACTCATTTTATAAAAGTACTCTACAAGATCAAAATTACTCTTCAAGAACATTTTACAAAATTACTCTACAAGATCAAAATTACTCTACAATATCATTTGTAGAGTAATTTTGATAATTATCATACAATTAAATATTTACGAAAATGTCACGCTTTTTTGTCATTTCTTTTAGTTGGTACGTTTTGTAATTTTAACTTTATTTATAGAATAACTTTCCCATGCATTTGAAAGAGTGTTCTTCATGAGGTGCGGAGCATTTGGGTTTGAGGTGGGGGCCACAAAATGTTAAACGAGAAAAACTGTTTCATTATCCCATAAAAATTTAATATGGTTTTTAAAAGGAATCAATTAAATTCAGCATGGTTTTTTATCTTATAGAACGTGGGGGTCATGGTCATCAATTGACACATAAGATCATTAATGGATTGTTACACCATCCTTATCTTTTATCCACCATGATTTCTATTATTAAATCATGGTAACCATGAGTCTCATTTCCTTGTTTAATATTTTATTTCCTTTTCACAAAAGTAAATTAAAATAAGAGAATAGTGGTTTGGGTCATCACCAAACTCTTTGGGTAGTAATTTTGGATGATAGATTAGAATTATATGACATGCCGTTAATATGGAGGGTAATGGTGATTTTGAGGGTCATGACCACACCCTATAATCTAATAATTTATCAAGAAACAGTTTATCAGGCTTTGATATTCCTTCTAAAAATTAAGAGGAATTTAGTATTAGAAAAAAAAAAAGTTTACGTAGACCTTAAACCGTGAGAAGGTAATGAAATCACTTTTCTAGTTTACCTAATGTTTTGTTTCTAATTTAAATTTTTTAAGTTTTATTTTTAGTTTTGGTTGTGGTTGTGTTTTAGTTATTTTTATTATATTCATTTTACGTATTTACTATTTGTCACACCCCGACCCGCAGCGGAATAAGAGTCGGTGCATAATTGGGTTATCACCAAAGCTCATGATGTTTACTAAAATGTTTTATATTTATTAAATTCAAAATTTCAACTTCAATATTCCAAACAAGTTCATACAATTACAAGGAAAAAGTAACTAAACAAACAATCCAAAGCCTAAACTGATTTATTCTTCTAGGCCGTCCTCTATGTTTCTTGCTGCAACTGGATCACCTGTATCATGTGTAAAAATGGGGAATTTTGGGTCAACAAAAGTTGGCGAGTGAACCTTGTTAAAAACATTTGATATTGATTTCTTATTGTATTTATATGGAAAAATTGTGCAATAATCATATGTGAGCAAACGTAAATAAACAAACAATAACAAACCACCTTGCATGAGTATATGACATAAATGATAATGTATATGTTGGCAACGTCACGTTCCGCTCATAGGTAATGGGGAACGGACGAGCCTATGATGATGTATGTGCGATCAAGGCTCAATCAAACGGAGCCGATCGTATGTTGGCAACGCCACGTTCCGCTAGGTAATGGGGAACAGTTCCGCTCATAGGTAATGGGGAACAGACGAGCCTATGATGATGTATGTACTGAAAATGATAAATTTAATCTAAACATTAACCACACCAACAATTGATACATATTGGATACACATTTGATCATGGATATGATGGATGCACAAGTGTTTAAATGTAATAAATAATAAGTGACACATGATACACCCCAAAATGTAATTAAAACGGGGAATTTGTAGAGATTCACTCACATTGGGTGCGTTCGTTTGATGATGTTGAATGCGCACGAGTTTGGAGATTTGATCGACGAGAAATAACTAACCTAAAATAATAACGAAATGGTTCGGTAAATAAGTGGATTTTATTAACAATTTTAATAGGATTTTTAGATTTATTTTTGTGAGTTTAAAGTCATTTCTAACTTTAAAAATATTACTTTTAAGTATTTTTAATTGATTTTTTAATTAAATAAATAAATAAAAATATAAAAAAAATGTTGACTTTTTGTTGACCGTTGACCGTTGACCGATCCGTTGACCGGTCGGACAGTGGTAATTGGTGCGCTGAGTGAGGTTCGAACCCGGGACCTCTCGTACGCGTGCACGCAGCTCTACCAACTGAGCTACGTGTCTAACCCGAAATAATCTGTGTTTTAATTATATATATATACAAATTAAATGTTAATTTATTTGGTTTATATTAAAAGGTTTTAAAATGGTCGAACCGGTTTGCAGGGAGCCGGATCGAACTCGGGTCCTTCGGTTTGTAAGCGCACAGCCCAACCAGTTGGGATGTGTGTCTTATCTGTTTAATTTACGGTTTATTTTAATCTTATAGACATACCGTGGCTTGATCTGATTCTGTTTAAAAAAAATTGGTTTTAATTCGGAAAATCGGTGCGTTTGTAAGGTTCGAACTCGTGACGTGCGCTATCAGTCCACCGCTGGACTGTGTGTCTAACCCGGTTTAATATCTTGTTTTAATTAAACTTATATATAAGGTTCGACTTCATCTTCTTCGTTCAAAGACACAGACAACCAATATTCGGCAGTTCTGATTTAATTCGATTAACGAACATATAAATGATTGAAATGTAATGGATAAAGAAGGTTTTGGAAATGAATGTACCGGAAAAGATGTTTTTCTCAGAACTCCGGCAAAGGTTGTCGGCTCTGTTTTGTGAATTCCGTCTGATCGGATCAATTTACAGTTTTGATCAATTAGTTGCGAAATTAAGTGACTAACAAGAATTATCAGAGAGTTTAGATGTTTTTACCGATTCACAGCGTGATTTCGGAATTTTCAGAGATTTTCCGGCGAGTGCAGATTATCCGACAACGTCGTCTGGGACCGATTCTGATTGAAGAATTTGAGTTAGTAAAAGTCTAACAATGGATTGAAAATGAAAGAATCGAGAAAATTACCGATTTGATGTATGTCCCGGTTTTCTGGCGAAAGTCTGGCGATAGCAGATAACGTTTCCGACGAACAAAAATTAGAGCGCAAATGAAATTGAAGGTTCTGCGAGTGTTTCCAAGTTATGAGACGATGAAATTATTAGTGCAAATCAGGAGTAATATGATTTCGGTTTTCAATCTCAGAAATCATATGAATCGAGGCATTGAAGACTGAATTGATTAAGAACGTGGGCTGTAATTGATTTATCGGTTATAATCAGTACTCGCGATCACTCAACAGTCTGGATAGTTGAAAGCCGATGAGCGGTTTCAGTTCTTGACGCAAACAGATAGATTCACGGGTGAAACTTAAGGTTTATTTGATTCATTGATTACACAAACAAGTCAAGTGGCGGAGTGGTTAAGTGTTTGTTAAATGAGCCGGCTGACCCGGGTTCGAAACCGGGCAGCGACATTTATTTTTTTCTTCGACCATTTTTATTGTTTATTAATTATAGTTTATAAATTCTAATATATTTATTAATTATGTATTGTTTAAAAATAAAAAAGAGCATTAAATAAGCAACGAAAAATGTAACTGACTATTCGATTAATAAACGAAGCGGGTTTTGAAAACCCGTTTTTCGACGGATGTTACAGTATCCCCTACTTTTAGAAATTTCGTCCCGAAATTTAAGTAGTAGTGGTAACAGGAAAAAGATGCGAGTATTTTTCGCGCATTGAGTCCTCACGTTCCCAAGTAAACTCGGGTCCTCGTTTCGACTCCCAGCGTACCCTAACAATTGGAATACGACTCCGTCTTAAACGTTTTTCTCCGAAGTCCATGATCTCTACTGGTCTTTCAATGAAGTGCATAGATTCATCGATCTGAATATCTTCTAGGGGAATATGGAGGTTTTCATCGGCGAGGCACTTCTTTAAGTTTGATACGTGGAATGTGGGGTGAATTCTGTTGAGTTCTTATGGTAGGTCAAGCTTGTATGCTACAGGTCCTACTCTTTCGAGTATCTTGAAAGGTCCTACGTAGCGTAGTGCTAGCTTGCCCTTCTGGCCAAAACGAACTACTCCCTTCCACGGTGTAACTTTTAAAAGTACATGATCACCAATGTTAAACTCCAAGGACTTTCGTCGTTTGTCTGCATAACTCTTTTGACGACTTTGTGCCGCTAGAAGATTGTTTCGAATTTGATGGATCTTGTCTGTTGTTTCTTGAATCAATTCTGGACCGGTGATTTGAGCTTCCCCAATTTCGTGCCAACATACTGGAGATCGGCACTTACGACCATATAATGCTTCCAAAGGAGTCATGCCGATACTTGAGTGGTAACTATTGTTGTAAGAAAATTCAACTAATGGAAGATGAGAGTCCCAATTTCCCTTGAAGTCTATGACACATGCTCGAAGCATGTCTTCAAGAGTTTGGATGGTGCGTTCAGATTGTCCATCAGTTTGAGGATGATAAGCGGTACTGAGGTCTAAACGTGTACCCAAAGCGGCTTGTACGGCTTGCCATGTTCGTGAAGTGAAACGACCATCACGATCTGAAATGATGCTTAAAGGTACACCATGACGGCTTACGATCTCGCTGATGTAGATACGAGCTAACTTCTCGTTCTTGAATTCCTCGCGAATCGGAATGAAATGAGCTGATTTTGTAAGACGATCAATGATTACCCATTTAGTGTCATACCCACTGGAGGTGTGAGGTAACCCGGTAATGAAGTCCATGGTTATGTTTTCCCACTTCCATACAGGTATTTCAGGTTGGACTAGAACTCCTGAGGGTCTTTGATGCTCAGCTTTTACTTTGGAACATGTAAGGCACTTGGAAACAAAAACAGTGATATCCTTCTTCATGCCAGGCCACCAGTAGGTGTATCGAAGGTCTTGATACATCTTGTCGGCTCCTGGGTGTACAGAGTACCGTGTTTTGTGCGCCCCATTCATAAGGAAATCACGAAGGTTATCGTGATCAGAAATCCATATGCGATCTAGATAGTACAGAATACCGTCGGATTTGGTTTCGATTTTAAGTTCTGCTCCACAAGACAGCTCCTTGCGTACGTCGTTTTCTGTTACAGAAACATGATGGGCTTCTCGGATTTGATCTTTGATGTCGGTTATGATTTGCGAACATAGAAGACGAATGGAGTTCGCATAACCTTTTCGACTGAGCGCATCAGCCACCACGTTTGCCTTGCCAGGATGATACCGAATTTCACAGTCGTAGTCATTAAGAAGTTCGACCCATCTTCGTTGCCTCATATTCAACTCCTTTTGGTTAAATATATGTTGGAGGCTCTTGTGGTCAGTGTATATTTCACACTTAGTACCGTAGAGGTAATGTCTCCATATCTTAAGAGCGAACATAACGGCTCCAAGTTCCAGGTCGTGGGTGGTGTAGTTCTTCTCATGAATTTTGAGTTGTCTAGAAGCATAAGCTATCACTTTTCCTCTTTGCATCAGTACACAGCCTAGTCCCTGCCCTGACGCGTCGCAATAAACCACGAAGTCATCACAACCTTCAGGAAGTGTGAGGATAGGTGCGTCACAGAGCTTTTGCTTAAGGGTTTGGAAGGCTTCTTCTTGTTTAGGTCCCCATATGAAGGGTTTTCCTTTATGAGTCAAAGCCGTGAGTGGTATAGCAATACGTGAGAAATTGGAAATGAAGCGGCGATAGTAACCAGCCAAACCAAGAAATGATCTTACTTCGGTAGGGGTTCGTGGCGCTTGCCATTCTTGTACTGCCTGGATTTTTGAGGGATCAACATGAATTCCCTTGTCATTGACGACGTGTCCAAGGAATTGTACTTCCCTTAACCAGAATTCACATTTCGAGAACTTAGCGTATAGCTTTTCTGTCCTTAAGAGTGTAAGGATGAGTCGAAGGTGTCGTTCATGATCAGACTTAGATTTTGAGTAGATGAGGATGTCGTCGATGAAGACTATGACAAAGCGGTCGAGGTAGGGTTTGCATACCCTATTCATTAAATCCATAAATACTGCTGGAGCGTTGGTTAAACCAAATGGCATGACCATGAATTCGTAATGACCATAAAGAGTTCGAAAGGCGGTCTTTGGAACGTCTTCTTCATGTACTCTGAGTTGATGATAACCAGAACGAAGGTCGATTTTTGAAAAACAGGTGGCGCCTTGAAGTTGGTCTAGAAGATCATCGATGAGAGGTAATGGGTAGCGGTTCTTGACCGTTAACTTGTTGAGTTCTCTGTAGTCGATACACATGCGAAACGTTCCATCTTTCTTCTTCACAAAAAGGACAGGTGCACCCCAAGGCGATGAGCTAGGACGTATGAATCCTTTGTCAGTCAGCTCTTGCAGTTGACTGGCCAGCTCTTGCATTTCGGATGGGGCTAACCTATAAGGAGATTTTGCAACTGGTGTAGCTCCAGGTATAAGATCAATGCGGAATTCGACTTCTCTCACGGGAGGAAGTCCTGAAATGTCGTCAGGAAAAACTTGCGGAAAATCTTTTACTACTGAGATGTCTTCGAGTTTCTTCTCCTTGGTTCCCTTTTTGACGACGTGAGTTAGGAATGCGACATAATTCTTACGGAGATATTTTCGGGCTTGAAGACAGGATATTAATTTGAGTCCTTTCGAAGGGGTTTCTCCAAAGATTCGTAGAGTCTGACCGTTTGTAAGAGGAATGCGAATGAACTTTTCGCGGCATACAACTTCAGCATGATGTTGGCTGAGCCAATCCATACCAATTATAATGTCGAAACTTCCCAACTTCATAGGAATGAGGTCAACTGGAAAATCGTGATCGTTTAGGGTGAGAGTACAATTGCGTATAATAGAGTTTAATGAAACCGGTTTTCCGTCAGCAACTTCTACCGTTATGGATTCCATGAGTTTATCACGAGTTTGGTTGAGGATGGGTTCAAATTCTAAGGACACAAAACTCTTATCCGCGCCAGTATCAAATAACATGGATGCATAACTACCATTGATGAGAAACGTACCGTTAACCACGTTGTTGTCAGCCCTAGCTTGATTGGCGTTGATGTTGAAAGTTCTTCCCCTAGCAGGTGGAGGAGCTTGGTTAGCCTGGTTTACTGGATTTGCTTGAGCTTGGGCATGGATGATGTTCACCAAGCGTGGACAGGTGTTCCTGAAGTGGTTCGGGTCTCCACAGTTGTAACAAGCCCGCATAGGTTGCATCATGGGGTAGTTGGGTTGGTAGTAGGATTGGGCTACATGTTGAGCAGGTGGTAGGAGTAAAGGTTGTTGGGCTTGACCCACTATCTAATGGTGGGTTTGGGTTGAGGGCTGATTGCGGTTCGTTCGCTGAAGTGCGCGACAGGTTTGGATGATGTGACCTGCGCGGCCACAGCCGGTGCAATGTTGGCAGGGATGATCGGGAAAGTGATGGTATTGGCAACGGTTGCATTTTGGGTATGGGCCGGAGTATGGCTTTTTATATGGTGCAACTAAGGGGGCAACTTCGGTGATGGGTGCAGCAGTGATAGGGAGGTTTGTTTGTGTGACAGCAAAGTTTCTGCCGTTTCGTTTCCTCTTACTATCAAACTTTGAGGAGGAGGTGGAATGGTTTGAAGTTTGGCCCTCAATGGGGGCTTTCTTTTTCTCATCCTTAAATTTGCCGTTTCGGATGCGATTCTCGGTAAGCTCGGTAGCTAGTTCCATAGCAGCTTCAAGTGTTGCAGGCGAAGTGCTTAGAACTGAGTCTTGAATTTTCGAGGGGAGGCCTCGAATATCGTGTTCGACTAAGCGGTATACTGGGGTGAACAAGTTGGGGATCATTTGGTTCAACTCTAGAAACCTTTTGTTGTAGGAAGTATGATCTCCTTCCTTTTGCTTTAACGAGTGGAATTCATCCTCTAACTTTTTGATCTCGCTTCTTGGACAGAAGCGTCTCGTCATGATTTCCCTTAACTCCTCCCACGTTAAGGCCATTGCATCTTCGATTCCTCTCTTACCTTTTTCTGTATTCCACCAGGTAAGAGCTACTCCAAACAGTCTCCCGGTTGCGTAACGTACCTTGCGATCCTCGGGACAATCGCAATTGAGGAAGGTGTTCTCCATTTCCTCAAACCAGTGGAGGAGAGCGGTGACACCTTCGGTCCCTTCAAATTTCGGGGGATCGCAAGACTTGAAGTGTTTGTAAGAGCACTTTTTGGATGGAGGGTTGTCGACGTTCTGGTCTTCTTGATTGGGAGGGTTGATGGGATTTGCGGCGAGAGCTTGTTGGACTTGAATTACGATGTCAGGAAGCACCGCAGCCATTTGTTTTGCAATTTGGGTGGCCAAGCGTTCGTTTGACCTTCTACCTCCACGTAACTGCCTAGCCGACATCTACAGGAACAACATAGGAAGATTGTGAGTTTAAGAAGTTTGTAGGTGTCATGTGTCGTTAAAAGAAATAAAATAACATAATCATCAATAATGCAACTACATCCATAGGATGTCTTGGGTTTGCTCATGTTTGGGCCTCCAATGTCCCCCATACCATCACCTGTATAGTCATGTGAGCCCCCATGACTATTGGCTTAGTAGGATTCACATTGGTGTTGGGGGTTTAACACTCGCGTCACCCGAATGAAAACCATGAAATATGATTGCGAGATGTATGGTAGGAGGGTGTCCAGGTATAGACACAATGACAACTCAAAGTGGGGTTAGCTCACACGACGTTTGGTATAGCATGCTTTGGCCTAATAGGTCCTTCGTACTCTCATCGTTAGTCCCCAGGTAGGCAAACTGGTCCTTTATTTTGGATTTATACGAATGCCAAGCCTTGACAAGACGTTCCGACTACCGGTACTTGTACCCTTCCAGTTACTACATGCCCGTCATTAGAACTCACTTTGATGTGATTTGAAAAAAATAAAAAAATCGTTGCAAAAATCATGGAAATTATGTGGTGTGTGCTCTCATGGATATGATATGTTATGAGGATATGATTCATGATGAGCATTGTATAGTAATATGTACTTATGAACATGCTTGCATAACATTGAATGTAACAATAAACATAAAGCATATAAACATCATGAATTTTGTATGTAACACATAAACAATTTAAATAATTCTAATCAACTATAGTACAGGCTCTAAGGGTCTAATAACCTATCATATATCCCTATAGTCATGGCTCTGATACCAATCTGTCACACCCCGACCCGCAGCGGAATAAGAGTCGGGGCATAATTGGGTTATCACCAAAGCTCATGATGTTTACTAAAATGTTTCATATTTATTAAATTCAAAATTTCAACTTCAATATTCCAAACAAGTTCATACAATTACAAGGAAAAAGTAACTAAACAAACAATCCAAAGCCTAAACTGATTTATTCTTCTAGGCCGTCCTATATGTTTCTTGCTGCAACTGGATCACCTGTATCATGTGTAAAAATGGGGAATTTTGGGTCAACAAAAGTTGGCGAGTGAACCTTGTTAAAAACATTTGATATTGATTTCTTATTGTATTTATATGGAAAAATTGTGCAATAATCATATGTGAGCAAACGTAAATAAACAAATAATAACAAACCACCTTGCATGAGTATATGACATAAATGATAATGTATATGTTGGCAACGTCACGTTCCGCTCATAGGTAATGGGGAACGGACGAGCCTATGATGATGTATGTGCGATCAAGGCTCAATCAAACGGAGCCGATCGTATGTTGGCAACGCCACGTTCCGCTAGGTAATGGGGAACAGTTCCACTCATAGGTAATGGGGAACAGTCGAGCCTATGATGATGTATGTACTGAAAATGATAAATTTAATCTAAACATTAACCACACCAACAATTGATACATAGTGGATACACATTTGATCATCGATATGATGGATGCACAAGTGTTTAAATGTAATAAATAATAAGCGACACATGATACACCCCAAAATGTGATTAAAACGGGGAATTTGTAGAGATTCACTCACATTGGGTGCGTTCGTTTGATGATGTTGAATGCGCACGAGTTTGGAGATTTGATCGACGAGAAATAACTAACCTAAAATAATAACGAAATGGTTCGGTAAATAAGTGGATTTTATTAACAATTTTAATAGGATTTTTAGATTTATTTTTGTGAGTTTAAAGTCATTTTCTAACTTTAAAAATATTATTTTTAAGTATTTTTAATTAAATAAATATATAAAAATATAAAAAAATGTTGACTTTTTGTTGACCGTTGACCGGTCGGACAGTGGTAATTGGTGCGCTGAGTGAGGTTCGAACCCGGGACCTCTCGTACGCGTGCACGCAGCTCTACCAACTGAGCTACGTGTCTAACCCGAAATAATCTGTGTTTTAATTATATATATATACAAATTAAATGTTAATTTGTTTGGTTTATATTAAAAGGTTTTAAAATGGTCGAACCGGTTTGCAGGGAGCCGGATCGAACTCGGGTCCTTCGGTTTGTAAGCGCACAGCCCAACCAGTTGGGCTGTGTGTCTTATCTGTTTAATTTATGGTTTATTTTAATCTTATAGACATACCGTGGCTTGATCTGATTCTGTTTAAAAAGAATTGGTTTTAATTCGGAAAATCGGTGCGTTTGTAAGGTTCGAACTCGTGACGTGCGCTATGTGTTTGCACACAGTCCACCGCTGGACTGTGTGTCTAACTCGGTTTAATATCTTGTTTTAATTAAACTTATACATAAGGTTCGACTTCATCTTCTTCGTTCAAAGACACAGACAACCGATATTCGACAGTTCTGATTTAATTCGATTAACGAACATATAAATGATTAAAATGTAATGGATAAAGAAGGTTTTGGAAATGAATGTACCGGAAAAGATGTTTTTCTCAGAACTCCGGCAAAGGTCGTCGGCTCTGTTTTGTGAATTCCGTCTGATCGGATCAATTTACAGTTTTGATCAATTAGTTGCGAAATTAAGTGACTAACAAGAATTATCAGAGAGTTTAGATGTTTGTACCGATTCACAGCGTGATTTCGGAATTTTCAGAGATTTTCCGGCGAGTGCAGATTATCCGACAACGTCGTCTGGGACCGATTCTGATTGAAGAATTTGAGTTAGTAAAAGTCTAACAATGGATTGAAAATGAAAGAATCGAGAAAATTACCGATTTGATGTATGTCCCGGTTTTCCGGCGAAAGTCCGGCGATAGCAGATAACGTTTCCGACGAACAGAAATTAGAGCGCAAATGAAATTGAAGGTTCTGTGAGTGTTTCCAAGTTATGAGACGATGAAATTATTAGTGCAAATCAGGAGTAATATGATTTCGGTTTTCAATCTCGAATATCATATGAATCGAGGCATTGAAGACTGAATTGATTAAGAACGTGGGCTGCAATTGATTTATCGGTTATAATCAGTAACTCGCGATCACTCAACAGTCTGGATAGTTGAAAGCCGATGAGCGGTTTCAGTTCTTGACGCAAACAGATAGATTCACGGGTGAAACTTAAGGTTTATTTGATTCATTGATTACACAAACGAGTCAAGTGGCGGAGTGGTTAAGTGTTTGTTAAATGAGCCGGCTGACCCGGGTTCGAAACCCGGCAGCGACATTTATTTTTTTCTTCGACCATTTTTATTGTTTATTAATCATAGTTTCTAAATTCTAATATATTTATTAATTATGTATTGTTTAAAAATAAAAAAAGAGCATTAAATAAGCAACAAAAAATGTAACTGACTATTCGATTAATAAACGAAGCGGGTTTTGAAAACCCGTTTTTTGACGGATGTTACACTATTTACATTTTTAATAATATGAAAATAGAAATTTGATTTACTAAAAAAGTACAAGTATTAATAATACAGTGTAAAATGTGGTAATGATTTGGAAATGTAAGTATTGGTAAGAATTTTTGTAGGCTTGAACTAAAAATGAGTGTTTTTGTTGCATTTATGAAAATCTGACGTGGTCGCTGATTGGACATGTTTGTAGATGTATTTAGCACCATGCATTGGTGATGGTCTAACAAATAACAACCATTATTTTAAACAACTTTTACGAAATCGTGTCTTCATCAATTTTGTAATTTTTTAAAATATAATATTTGTTTAGCTTGTTGGGTTGGACAGATTATTGTTTAGCACGATGCATTGATGATGGTCTAACAAATAACAACCATTATTTCAAACAACTTTTACGAAATCGTGTCTTCATCAATTTTGTAATTTTTTTAAATATAATATTTGTTTAGCTTGTTGTTGGGTTGGACCGATTATTGTTGTGGGTGATTGGGTCGATGTTGGAGCGTCTAACAAAAATTGGTAAATGGTGGTGTGAGGCCGAAAACTAGTAAGCTTCCTTTTATATATAGTCAAGTCAGCATTAAGTGTGTTTGGTTTACCAGAATGGCATCTCAACATTTTACTATTAAGTTTCAAAATAATGTTGAATTGAAATTTTACTTCTTATCCCTTTATTTGTATTCATGACCTTCACCCGACCACTCACGCACCACCTCCTTGACCAATCGCTAACCACCACCACCACATCAGTGTATTCTTACTAGTTCAACACTTACTAGTTGAAAGTCTCTTACCCAGTCAGACTCTTATTGACTCAACAATTAATGGTGCAGAGGTTGATAAGGATGATGTCGAGTTCAAGCTCACCTTGTGTTTTTAGAATTTGTATTCAAGGCAGGCGGTATAGCACATAAATAAGGAGGGGGCTTTATGCCACTAAGGCTATGGGGTATGTGGCTTGGGTTTCGGCGTGGGTTGGGTACTAACGCCCGAGTCACCACCCCGGCGGGCTTGGGTTTCGACGTGGCCCCTTGGGCGGGGGTTTCAGCCCAGGCGTTGGGCGGGTCTACGAAGGTGACATGGCGGTAGGTGATTGGTGGGTGAAACTAGCTGTTTGGACTAGCCGTTGGGGCTTTGTTTAAAAAAAACCTCTTTTTGAAGCGGTTGCGTCCCAAGATCTTTGGGTATGGCATGCGTTCTTTGGTATGCCAGGTTCACATAACGATATTACTATCATAAACCACTCGCCTCTTTTGAATGATCGGGTCAATGGTATAGAACCCAAAGGTAGTTTCTTTGTAAATGAAGTTGAGTACGTGCATGGGTACTACCTAGTTGATGGGATTTACCCAAAGTGGGGGGTTTTCATTAAATCGTTCACAAAACACGGTACCCTCGATCCAAAGAGATTAAAGTTTAACAGGGTCCAAATGGCCGCACGTAAAGACGTCGAGCGAGCGTTCGATGTTTTACAGAAGAGGTGGCGAATTTTGGCAATGCCTTGTCGACTATGGGACAAGGATCAGATTGGAACCATGATGTACGCTTACATCATTCTTCACAACACGATTTTGGAGGATAAAGGTAGGGCGTTCGTTACCTACTATGAAGATGATGTTAGTCAAGTAGAGAGCGTAACCGTTACAACGATTCAAACGAAGATTGATTGTTTTTAGTGTTTTATATATATATATATATATATATGTTTTTAGTGTTATATATATATATATATATATATATACAAAAAAAGGTTCACATCAAACTAGTGCTAGTTGATGCGAGTTACTTCGGAAACAAACGGACTAAAGTCAAATTCATTTGGGGTATTCTCTCAATTCCAAAAAAGCAACGGGATCAAGTATGAGTTGTCGCTCAGAACATATATGGATAGAACCTATAAAGGGGGCTCGAAAAACAAGTAATTTCTGCTGGGCTATTATCCTTTTTTTAGGTTCATTAGGATTCTTGTTGGTTGGAACCTCGAGTTATCTTGGTAGAAATTTGATATCTTTATTTCCGTCTCAGGAAATCGTTTTTTTTTCACAAGGAATTGTGATGTCTTTCTATGGGATCGCGGGTCTTTTTATTAGCTCCTATTTGTGGTGCACAATTTCCCCCGGGAATCTTTAGAATTACCACTGCTTAGCTTTCAATTCGCCTCTGACCATCAAATGAAATGTGAATAATCCGTCCTCTTCTCTTTGAAAGAAGGGGCGCTTCCGGTTCTGTCGGTGCTTGAAACAATTTTGTCTTCCCCACCCTAGCCACGCCCAACCATACCCCATTGAATGTGGCTTTTGGTCTTGGGTCCACCATACACCACGTGTCGGGCCATGCCCCAAAGTCCCGTCCTACCATACCTCATAGTCTAAATTCGAAAGCCCCCTTAAATCTAATTGCTAAAAGTATTAGATGCAAAACTTGAGTTTGGATTATGATTAAACTAATCAACTAAGATAACGATAAAACATCGATCAATAACTTTCATGATATTTAAACTAGTGATTGATCATTGAGTAACAGACAACCTAACGACAAATATTAAAATAAATACTAGTAACTACAACAAGATTTGAGAACATTAGAGCTTGTAAAATTATTGATTTTTACAGCCAGTAATTATATTTTCTTTTTGTGAAATGTTTTAATTTTTTATATAACCTTTTGATATAAACTTAAAAAATTATGTAAAACTTAGCCAATTTTGTGTCTAGTAGACAAACAACCAATTAATGACACTATCATAAATGAAGTAATATTATACACATGGTGTGATATCCCGTACTACAAGGTTAAGTCGGTAACCCTTTTCTGTTAGTTACAATTTATAATCGCACAAGTTAGTAACACACAAAATATGTAGTTAATTTGATTAACTTTGCAAAAAGAAGGACACGTGTGTCATTTTATAAAGTTATGTTGATAACTTCTTGTCCAAGTTTGATTATGTATGCTCTTAATAATGAAACTTGATGCTAAATTCGTATATGGATGTTGTTGGGGTTTTGATTGCTAAAAATAGGATTTATATTTATAGTGTCATAAACATGTATGAATCGAAATCTGAATCCAAACAGAACCTGATCAGAATCTACAGCCGAATTCTATCGATTGTTACGTGGACAAAACTTATCAAAAACGTGTGTTTATTGAGTCTAAAATGTAATTCCAGGAAATACCTTTAAAATCCCACTGAAATTGCATTTTTTCGACGAAAATGCAATGTTTTATGAATTTTTCCGTATCGAAGGTTGAGGCTGCGTTTTCTGGCATAATTGGCAGCCCACTACGAATGTTATAACTCAATGTAGGAATTGAGTTATGATGTCAAAATTTTATTATAGGTAGTTTCAAGAGGTCATGAAAACCTCTAAATGGAATTTCGTAAAAGCAATAAACGGGGACTTTTAAATGAATTTTTCAGTGAGCTGCAACCGGAAAGTGATGAACCTGATTGCTGCTTAGTAAATGATTTTTTAAGAATTTTTGGTAAAAAGTTACACTCTAAACTTTAACACTAGGTTAACCCCTCCGAGGGGCACATCACAGAAAAATATCATAATTTCTACAGTCTCGTAAGTATGGTAAAAGGGCATCCCAAAACAGTCTATTTTCAGTGAATTTAGTTATGCATATTTATAAGTTTATAAAGTGTCGAACTAGCTACTTTTAATATTCGCACATGGTTAGTGATTGTATAACTGATGTATGACGTGTCGTAGGTTTTATTATAAACATGTGCTTGAAAACTACATGGTAAATATTTGTGGCAACTTGTGCGCATGTTATTTGCTAATTACGTGTAGGACTTGCGTGATTATATAAACAACCCCTAATATTCTTGGTAATCATAATTGGACGTGGTTGATCATACTAGCTTCCATAAACTAATATGTCGAGCTAATCTAAGGTGAATTCACAACTCTTTACTAAAAGCATGCGTCTCTGGTTTGGGACAACACACTTATTCCCCTGATTTGGGAAATACATACGATACCCCTGGTTTGGGGCTACACGCGCATTCCTGGATTTGGAACCATTGAAACATACCTCTCCCTGGATTGGGACCGTCTAGTATTCCCGGATTGGAATACTACTAAACAAATATTGTAATTTATATTTCATGTCTTTAGCGGACTAAACGAATTCTATCTAAAAGTCCCCACACATTATACCGATTAGTCGTCGGGTTTGGCGAACGGAGTATTAGTTGATAGCGCTATTAAGTTTGACAAACCTCACACCGTGTCGAGAAGGGCGGACGTGAACTTTGCCTTGGCAACTGGTCGATGATGATAAACATTGACACGGGACACAAACAACTACAACAGTCAAGTTTCGGTACCACACAGTTTAGTAGCTTAACGATGGGTTAGCTACCCATGACATGTCTTATAAAACTAAAGTATTTAAATGAACATATTTTTGTAACAACACTGACAACTATGAACTCACCAACTTTGTGTTGACACACTATTGGCAGGTCTGTAGGTACAACTTTGGATGAGCGTTGCAATCAGCTGGAGTGTGTGATTTGTAAAGCCTTATGTTTTTGTATATTTATTAAACTTGTGGTTTTAAGGTTTGATGGATTTTACTTAATTAATTTTTCCGCTGCAACATAAATTGTGTTTTGAACTTTTAAACATTGGTCACAATCGTGTTGATTGTGATGATTTTACAACTTTAATAATTGATTCAATATGATTAGTGACTTGATTCTGGTCAGTCGCATCCCTCACGGTAAAACTCCACATATGAATTTTGAATGTGTGACACATAGTGCTACTATTTGTTGGATGTAACGAGTCAAATCCAAAAATTTAAGAAAATCAATGACAATTTTTTTTATATTAGTTAGACTCTTTAAAATGAAACACGATTAAGGCTACGAAATTGATATGGAAGTAATGGTAATAAAATATGAGTAAGATTCTGCCTGCTACAAATGCGACTGTTGAAGTGACTGAATATAGTCAATGGTTTGGAAAAGTCCCAACAATTTTCATCTACGGAAGAAACATAACGATGATATTCTAAAAGGCATTCAACATTTGCATGTTTCGTTGGAATCATTCACTTTTTTCTTGAACAAATTGTCAAATTATTTCTATTAATTTATCTTGTTTTCGTCAAAAGATGTAATGAAGGCTGTTTGTTATAGAAATTAGAATCAATACATGTCCAAACAATTCAAAATAAAATAATAAATATTTCGTCATAGCCCGAACCCTGATGTAACGTTTTTTTTTTAAATTGTGAATGACGTGTAAGCGAATAACTTGTGGTTTCAAGGGGAGTGGATGGGAGAATGAAGAAGAATTTTACACCAATGCAAAAAGTTACATCAGCGATTAAACAACTTGCAACCGGTAACCCTCCAAACGAGAACGAAGAGTATTTAAATATGGCCGAAAAGACTTCCCGTGAGTGTCTAGAAATATTTTTGCGAAACGGTATGTAATTTAAACGCTTCCGAATTCTTACGTAGACCAACAAGCCACGACGTTGCGTTTTTGTACAAAGCTCATGAAGAGAAACATCACCTTTCTGAGATGTTGGGTAGTCTTGATTGTACATATTTTGTTTGGAGAATGGGTCCAACAGAGTTGCGGGACCAATATATGATGGGATCACAGGTACCCGACAATTATGCTCGAAGCGGTGGCCTCTAAAGAGTTGTGGATTTGGCATGCTTTTTGTGGTTCACCAGGTTCACAAAACGACATCAACATGCTCCAACAATCTCCGTTATTCCTTACTCAATGAAATGGAACTGCACAAATATGCTAATTTTACGTGAACAACCACTTGTACAAGCGTGGATGCTGTCTGACCAATGGAATCTACCCTACTTGGCTCGACTTTGTGAAATCATTTTCGTATCCTCACATTGTGAAAGAAAAGAAGTTCAAGAGGCAACACGAGGCGGCAAGAAAAGACGTGGAACGAGGCTTTTAGTGTTTTAAAGTTAAAATGAGATATACTTAGTCGACCAATTCGTGCTATGAGTGTACAAAAGATTAGGGTATATGTGTGCATTATTATGCATAACATGATTCTAAAAGACGACGGAAACTTGATTGCACCGGTACATATTTGGGATCCTCCAGTCGAGCCCGTTTTCAATGATATTGTTTATAACGAGCTTACTGATTAAGTTACACATTGGAGACTAAAATATGATCTCGTGGAGCATCTTGGAGAAAAATATTTACCCTACCTTTTGCGGATTCCAACGACGAATAGTTAAATTAGTTTTTAGTTTTAAAATGTCTTTTTATATTGTATTGTCATTTTATTTATTTTTCTTTAACGTGTTGCCTTGTTTTTATATTAATGTAATTTTATTTATTTTAATTTAATGTAATATCTTTCTTAATTAAATGTACTTTTATTTTGTTTAAACTATGTTTTATTTATAAATTCACAATTTCTAGAAATAAAAAATATAGTAAATTATGGTTTTGGTCCCTATGGTTTATTAGTCATTGCAATATTTTACAATTTTGAATAGTCTTGCAATTTTGATACTAATGTTTTCATTTCATTGCAATTTCAATCCACCTTATAACCCATCCATAACCTAGTTACAACATGGCACATGACTGTCATGTGTATACCTTGTTGTTGTTAAACCGGTTTATGCAAAGCGTACACATCAGTTGTAGCATATTCAGTTAACGACTAAATGTAATACAACAACTGATTTAAACGACTAACGACGTGTACACTGTATTAATTTAGCTGAAGTTATCAGTTAACGATGTATACGCTACGTGCACATTCAGGTAACAATTTATACGACTAACGATAACTGCTGTTGCGTGTGCTTATAACTTGTTTAATGTTATCAGTTAACGACGTGTAAGTTGTTTTATAAGGTTTTTTGGGCGGAAAGTCGGCAAAAAACTGTAGGTTTCATTTAGTGAAAAAACGCCAATAAACAATAGGTTTTTATCAGCAAAAACAAGTAAAAAAAGTTCAACTTATTTCCGCAAAAAAATCCTAAAAACTGCAGCTTTTTTCAGAAAAAACCCAAAAATGCAGGTTTTTATCATTAAAAAAGTGCAGTTTCGTTTAGCAAAAAAGGCCAAATAACTGCAGGTAATTTCAGCAAAAAACCCCCAAAAAACGCAAGTTTTTATCATCAAAAAATGTAAAAAAAAAAAGTACAGATTCTTTAAAAAAAACGCCTAAAAACTGCAGGTTTTTTTCAGCAAAAACCCTCCAAAATGCATGATTTTTCAGCAAAAACCATCAAAAACGTGCAGCGTTCTGGAGCGTTTTGCAGGTTTTTTGGCACTACAACAAACCGGTTATTTCTGCAAGTTTTATTGACCGGTTAAAAAAAACCGGTTGTTCATAACAAGTTTATAATTCAGCGTGCGGATGATTATGCAACGTGCGCAAGCGATGCTGCAACGTGCAACCTATGCTTCAGCTTGCGCAGCCGATGCTTTAGCGTGCGGGCGAAGTTGTTTTATGATAATGCCCCTGTACATGACAATCATGTGGCTTGTTTTAGCTAGGTTATGGATGTGGTTACTAAGGTGGATTGAAATTGCAATAATGAAAACATTAGTATCAAAATTGCAAAACTTTTCAAAATTTTAAAATATGGCAGTGGCTAATAAACCCAGGGACCAAACCCGCAATTTATTCTAAAAAATATATAAAAAAAAGAAAATGGACTCTCTTGAGCACCCCTAGTGATTGAGGTACAAAATGGAGAGTGAAGGGGGGAGTTGACATGACATGAGATTATTGTTAGAGAAAAAGTTTACCACTCCTTATTTGAGAAGTACCCCTTCCACCTTTAGACTATTCACATTCACAACCCAACTCAACTCAATCTTTAATAAAATACTAATTTATCTCTCTTGCACCTATACAACCCAACCTAACCTAAACTTTCACACTCATTAGCAACCTAACCCAAGCTAACTCTTATTAAATAAATAATTTATAAATATTTTTTTGCATCATTTAAACCGTTAAAATATATATTTTTTATTTTGAAATAAATAGTTTATTTATTTTAAATATGAAATAAGAAAAATTAAAAAATAACATTCATAAAATAATCTGTATTTATTTTTATATTTAAAAATATGTTTTTCTAAACGAACTCTGTTTCTAATAAAATTTATATCCCTGTTCATAAAAATTTAATAAACAAGATTGTTTGTTTAGGTTTTGATAAAAGTTAAAAATTTATAAGTTATTAGAAAAAAAACAGATTCTATTTAAAACTAATTGTTAACAACCAAAAAAAGAAAAAGAAAATAATAGTGATGTCCACTCTTGTTCTGACATGTGGCATAGAAAATCACCATTCTTGGTTGCAACCTAGGTTGCTGGAACGACCAAGTTGTCAATTTTTCTTGTGTTTAGCTTTTTCTTTAAATCATTTCAACAACTCAACCCATGTTTGGGTCACCAATGAGAACAACCTTAGTTGTTCATAGGGCCGTCTTTAAGAATGTAAGAGTCCTTAAAGATTCCGTGCGAATGGAAGAAATGAGCCCTCAAACCCTAAATTCTAAACCTATAATCAGTAATAGCATGTCCAATCAATTGGCCCTTAAATATGTCAAAACTAAAAATGCTATTGTTTTTCTATTTTTTTAGTTGGGTTAGAAATTTAATTATGAACTTATTATTTATTTTATTTTTTTGGCAACAGAAGAACTGGCCCCCAAGGCCCTAAATACTAAACCTATAATCCGTAATAGCACGTCCAATCGATTGACCTTTAAATATGCAAAAAACTAAAAATGATATTGTTTTTCTATTTTTTAAGTTGGGTTAGAAATTTAATTATTGACTTATTATTTTTTATTTTTTTTTTGCAATGGAAGAAATGGGCCCCAAGGCCCTAGCTAATTTCTAAATCTATAATCAGTAATAGCACGGCCCTTAAATATGGCAAAATTAAAAATGCTATTGTTTTTCTATTTTTTAAGTTGGGTAAGAAATTTAGTTATAGACATCGTTTTTGAAACAAGTTTAGAATCAGCCAATACATATGATTTCGGTAAAATTAAGACAAATAATTAAATTAGGTTGATAACAAAACTTAAAAGAGTTAAAAGTTTTTTTTGGCCCAGACTATTTGCACACCAGCCTTGATTATTTGCACACTTTAAGGTTTATCTACGCTGTGTATAAACCTATACACAGCGTATATTGTTACCCTATACGCTGCGTATAGGTCTATACGCAGCGTAGGTAAGGGGCAAGTACACGACAGGACAATCAAACCTAGTACCTTATCAAATATGTCTGACATACGCAGCGTATGTATAGTACAGTATACGCTGCGTATAGACCTATACGCAGCGCAGCGTATGTCAGATAGATTTGACATGATACGATGTTGTATAGGCATCTGAATAAAGCTATGCGCAGAGTATAGAGCTATACGATGCTCATAATTGTAAATTCAAACTGTATTTAGACATCCATCTCTGTCTACGAATTCATACAAACAATTACTCGCAGTTCTTCAATTCCTTTGCATATTTACTTCAGTGGAGATAAAATGTCGTCATTTGGGGACGGGAATTATTTCTTTAATCGCTATTCTAACGACGCATGGGAAGGAAATGATGCTAATGAGGAGGAGGAGGTTGTGTTTAGCGTCCTGTTGATCAAAAAATACAGTTGCCAGACTTGAACGAGGCTCCGACTCCACCTGTTGATGAACCATATTACCCGGCGCATCAAGTGTATTCGGATTACGGATACGGGTTTGAACCTCCGTACGTGCAACAAGGTAATCTGGATGGATACGTAGGGTACGGTGCTGACAATGCCCATGTTGATGAACCATACTACCCGACGCAGCAATCGTATCCTGGTTACGGATATGGGAGTGAAGATTCTTACGCGCAAAAAGATAGTTTAGATAGATACGGAGGATACAGTGGATACGGTGATGAGCCTCCTAACACACCACTATATGATGATTATCAACCCAGTACCCTAGGCAATCCGTTTTAAAATAACATGGTATCACTTTTTTTATTATTACTATTGTTAAAATTATAATTATAATTGTTTGTTATTATTGTTAGTATTATAATTTGTTAATGTTATAGTTATTATTATTGTTAAAAAATTATATAATTATTGTTAAAATTGTTAAAATTATATAATTATTGTTAAAATTATATTGTTATTATTGTTAAATTTATTAATTATTGTTGTTATTGTATAATTATAATTATTATTGTTAAAATTATTATTATTATTGTTAAAATTATAATTATTGTTATTATTGTTAAAATTATATAATTATTGTTAAAATTGTATAATATTGTTGTTATTGTATAATTATAATTATTATTGTTAAAGTTATTATTATTATTGTTAAAAATATATTTTTTGTTAAAATTATTATCATTATTGTTAAAATTATATTTTTTGTTAAATTATATAATTATTGTTATAACGTAACTGTTTTTTTAGCGTTTTATGTCTATAAGTGATCTGAAGAATTGGGTACAAGCAACGGGAAATGAGAATGGTTACGTTATTGTTACCCGCCGACTAAAAAATATTAGTGGTAGCACGGGAATGGTATGGCTTGTGTGCGGCCGTGGTGGTCAACCCCGTAGTAAAGCAACAGTTAGGAAAGCTGGTAGCAAAAAAATTGGTTGCCCGTTTACATTAATTGCTATACGGGACGTGACGAAAGACACGTGGGAGTTAAAAGTGGACTGAGCGGAACATAACCACGAACCTACGCAGAGTCTGTTGGGCCACGCCTTCATGCGAAGATTTACTGAAGTCGAATACAGGCTAATCGAGCAGCTAACTGCCCAAAACATGGAGTCACGTTACATATTTCTAACCCTAAGAAAGCAGTTTCCCGACAGCCTCCATGTTCAGAAAGACGTGCAAAATGCGGTACAAAAAATTAGAGCGTCACAGATGGACGGAAACACTCCCATGCAGGCACTGGAAAGCATGCTGCATGACCACTCCCATAAGGCGCGTACGTACGTAATGAGCGCGAAACAATCATCGTCGTTAAAACATATATTTTTTTATTATTTAGTCCGATTCGAACCGTACGGGGCGCAGGTCCGTAATGAGCGCGAAACCGATCGTCGTTAAAATATATATTTTTATTATTTAGTCCGAGTCGAACCGTAAGGCGCGTACGTCCGTAACGAGCGCGAAACACGATTGTCATTAAAACATATATTTTTTTATTATTTAGTCCGAGTCGAACCGTAAGACGCGTACGTCCGTAACAAGCGCGAAAAACGATCGTCATTAAAATATATATATTTTTTATTATTTAGTTCGAGTCGAACCGTAAGGCGCGTACGTCCGTAACGAGTCAAAAGTATATTATCTTTTTATTATTTACTAACTTGTTTTTTTTGTGCAGGTATTTTCACAAGATGATATCCATTTCTATCACCGCTCAAAACAAGAATCGGGAGTGGTGTACGAGCGGAGACCTGTTTTTCATGTATTGCCTCCTGTACAGGAGGCCCTGCCCTCTCGCACAGAGGTTAGCGCAGTACTTCGCCTCTGCGCATCATCGACAGGAGCGGGGGGTATTGTTTGGCGGCGCCTACGTCACCATGATAGCCCTTTCACTTGGCTATCACCCAGAGACTGACCCGTGCGTAGGCGATGCGATACAGCCGAAGCGGATGGGGATGAACACGATATCGGAAATGCACGTCACCAAAAGGTTCCCCGGTGCCGGTAAGCGGTTTAAGGGTCCGAACGACCAGATTTTCGTGCCTGTGGAGCTGTCGGCACAGTTCGAGTTGATATATCCCCCACACGATCCGGTGGTGCCGCAACATGAGCCACAGGTGATCATTCTGGAGCCCCCACATCCGCGTGGACCACCCGAGGCGCCTCAGTTTCCACGACATGTTGGGCCCGGTCCTGCCCCGTCATACATGGAGCATCAACGACTACGTCGTGACGTTGACCGGCTGAACTATATGATGAAGTGGGTGGTTGCGGAGCTGCAGGAGCGCCGACAGCGTGACGGGTACACTCCACATCACTTCGTTCCCGCTGCGGAATGGTATCAGCAGCAGGACCCGTTACGTAGTTATATGTCTTTTCTTATGTATGTACAAACTTTTTCTTTATATATATCAAACTTATGTTGTGTATAGTATTATATCTTTTATTATGTATGTACAAACTTTTGCTGTATATATCAAGCTTTTGCTTTATATATAAAACTTTTGCTATAAACGGTGTAACATTATGTAGGAGCGGCAATTCTTGACACGACCCGCCAACCCGACCCAACCCGACACGAAAAAAACAGGTTTGAGTCGACTAACTCAACCCGCTTAAAAACGGGTGGAGTTCGGGTTGACCCGTATTAAAAATGGGTCGGGTTCGGGTTGACCCAAATAAAAACGGGTCGACCCATTAACCCGTTTAACTATTTATAAAAAAATCTTTTATATTTTTGCTTTTGTTTTTTCCGTTTCTATATTACATGATTAGTTATAATAATGTTAATTTTGACAAATTTTATTATTTATTTGTCACACTCATACTTATCGTTAAACATGTTATCAACAACTCGCTTAAAACCTAATAACTCGTTTATAAATCGTCAACTTGTATTTTCATTTAAAAATATGGGTTAAACGGGTGGGTTCGGGTTGACCCGAATTTATATGGGTCGGGTTAGGGTTGAAATCTTTGACCCGAATAATAATATGGGTCGGGTTTGGGTTGAACATTTCAACCCACCAACCCGCCAACCCGCAACCCGTCAACCCGCCAACCCATCAACCCGACACGATTGCCACCCCTAACATTATGTATTCGAACATTACCCTGGTGTTTCAAAATATTTAACTCTATAATTTTTTACGTTATATATTCAAACGGTATTATATATTCGGATCGTACACGAGTACTTAAAAATAATTAACCGTACACGAGTATTTAAATTTTTTAACGTTAAACACTTTTCGACGCGTGTAACAGACGTAGCATCGTTACCGACGACATCGACTAAATAATAAAAAACATTATATATTTTAAACGAGTTAACATTGTAACCGGATGAAAATTTATACCACAAATAAGCGAAATGAACAAAAAAAATTCTGAAGGTTATATACGTTGCGTATAGGTCTATACGCAGCGTATATAAACCTTGTGAAAAAACTAATGCTTCAACCCCACCTAAATGACCCCAAAGAATATACGCTGTGTATAGACCTATACGCAGCGATATAAACCTTGTTTTCTATGCAACGATTGGTCATCAGGCTCTAAGATCCATGCTTTACCTACGCTGCGTATAGGTCTATACGCAGCGTATAGGGTTAAACCTATACGCTGCGTATAGACCTATACGCAGTGTAGGTAAAGGTAATGTTTGTTAGGGTTTGGTGTGCAAATAGGCAAGGTGGTGTGCCAATAGGTACACCTTTTTTTTTTATTCATCAAAGTCCAAATGTAAGTCTTAATTAAATGGTTTTTTAGCAAAATATGTTGGGTTTCCAAAGCCCAATTCATCAAAGTCCAAATGTAAGTCTTAATTAAATGGTTTTTAGCAAATATGTTGGGTTTCCAGAGCTCAACTAAAACAATTAAGCATGGGCCATCGAGCAAAGCAACTGAAAATATACGAGGCCTATTGAAAATAGAAGAATCCAAAGCTCAACTAAAACATGGAAGCATGGGCCATCGAGCAAAGCAAATGAAAATATATGAGGCCTATTGAAAATAGAAGAAACCAAAGAAAAAAAATTGAAGGAAAAGCAAATATAACGAGGATCGAACCCGGAGCTGTTTATTGTTTCATATGTAAGGGTCAGCACAACTTGACCAAACAACCAATTAGTAATACTTTATTTTACACTAGTTTAAGAACGTGTATGCTACACGGGTTGTCTCAAAGTAAATTATATTACTTTAACATTGTTGACATAAACCTTGAAATGAAGAAACGTTACATTACTTATGTAAATATTATACATTGAACTAAAATAAATGAATACGAAAAAAATCATAAGTCCTTATAGATTTCTTTATACACCACCTTAGTCAAGTAAAATTCACTTTTAGTAGGATATTTTTCATTCCTATGAATATAAAATACTATGTCCCTCTAGCATACACAATGCGTCAGTACCTTTCAAATGCTTATGCTTATGAAAAACTAACGGATCTTGTATTGCCGAAAAACTTGTCATCTGAATTTATACATGGCATATAAACATTGTAACACACATAAATTCGCTATATAAACAACTGAATGTTAATATTTAAAAAAATATGTACAACTTTTGAATGTTATTATATACTACCTACTAAAGACATTGTAAAATTTTATTTTTGGCTAAACACATGGTTTCTACTACCGGTACATATATATTATATATAAGCATACGTACGGGTAGAAAGCAATACGCTATATAATAACAATGAACATACATAAAAAATAAAGTACATTTAATCACAAATGATGTATTATTAAACAAAGAGATTGTACTGACATGTTTATTTTTATAATTAATTTATGACCAAGTATGAATAAGTCGTAACATACATTACAAAAGACAAATCATAGCATGCATACAAAACCAATCCATAATTCATTTTAAATGCGTCCTTTGGCTGTAATATATACCACACACAAATAGCAATGGATATCCTTCTCTTTGTAATCCATCTTGAACCATGAGGCACAATTGACAATTGCAAATTAGATGCCATAGGTCCATATCATTTATTACCTTGTTTCAAATGACAACTTATCTGCATATTCAACTTTCAACTACTATCAATTCTAATATTAGGTCAAGCAGCATCGGATAAAAAATAAACATATATAACACACACATAAAGATAAAGATAAGAACATAAACAATTAAGGTAGCGTTCATTTCATGGATTGTAATGAATTGGAAATGGAATTCGCGCGGGAATTGAAATTTGATTTTGAATTTGGGTGTGTTTGTTTCACATAATGTAATGAAATTTTGATGGAATTATAACGTAGATTCCTTTCTTTTACGTTGTTCAATTCCAAATCATTGTTGAAACCAATAAAATAAGAAATGAAACCAATATTTCAATTCCATTTCTTTTCCATTCCATTCAGTGAAACGAAAGCTATTTCATACCGAATACTCACCATCCATAACTTGAGCTTAAAAAAGTATTCATACTGAACTCGCCATCCATGACTTTGTACTTACCAAAAAAAATCCCGCAAGTCTTCCATAGCCCTTTGACAGCGGATCTTCAAAAAATTATCATAAACAAAGTAAACAGGCAACTGCCTAGTGAATCTCAACCTCCTATTCAAATACAGTTTCCAATTAATCTCCATTAGAGATGCCACGAAACTTTAACGACAGTTTCCAGCTATATATAATATAGTTGTAATTAATTTTCTACATATTTCATATCTTTTAAATAGAGTCCATTTCGACCCTATCCATTTTAACAAACCATTCCCGTCACAAACCAAAATGTTCATTTTTTAAAAAACCACATTTACAAAAAGGTATTTACTTACGTATTTTTTTGGAAACGATGCCTTTTTTTTGTGTCTCCTAGAATGGTATCCTGACCGGTTTTGACCCGAACCTAGAAAGGTATTGTTAATAGCTTAAAGAGGAAGTTAGAAACTACTGGAAAATGTGCTCACAAGAACATGATAATGCATAACTTAGTCATTAGAGATCGTAAACAATATCTTCAAACTACTTGTAAAGAATATCTTCTAAACTATTGGTTGGAACTTTAACAGAATATATTAAGGTTTAATGTATCAACATATAGTCATATCTAACAATTAAAAAACTAAACTAAATACCCATAAGCAATCATATACCTTTCAGTCTAGGCTACAACATTCCATCACCCGCCTCCAGATTCGGATTGTAAGAATATTATTTGCTTGCCCTTCTCATTATCACAAATTACAATATAAATAGGACATAACCGAATCCCTAATTCGGTGGAGATATTCACACATAATAATTACAATCGTTTCCTAATATATACATATTCTATTACACCCCCGCAGTCGAAGCGTTGGGAGGTCGAATGCTTAGACTGGATCTGAAGTCGTCAAATAAAACGCGCGGAAGACCCTTGGTGAATATGTCAGTGATCTGATGTCGAGAGGGCACATGAAGAACACGAATGCTACCCCGCTGAACTTGTTCACGAACAAAGTGTATATCCAACTCGATGTGCTTTGTACGCTGATGTTGAACTGGATTCCCCGATAGATAGATAGCACCCACATTATCACAGTAGACGAGTTTAGCACGGGTCAATGGGTGGTGCAACTCGAGAAGGAGATTCCTAAGCCAGCAAATTTCTGCGACAACATTGGAAACGCCACGATAGTCAGCTTCAGCACTCGAACGGGAGATGGTTGACTGGCGCTTGGAGGACCACGAAATAAGATTGTCACCCAAATAGACACAGTAACCTGATGTGGAGCGACGAGTATCGGGGTATCCAGCCCAATCCGCATCCGCATAGGCAACAAGAGAAAGACTCTGGGTCGGACCGAGATGAAGACGACAATCTGAAGTCCCTTGCATGTAACGTATAATGTGCTTCAAGACATTCCAATGATCAACACGAGGAGAGTGCATGTGTATGCAAATCTGCTGCACTACATATTAAATGTCTGGGCGAGTGAATGTCAGATACTGAAGAGCCCCGGCTGGACTACGATAGGTAGTGGGATCATCATGTAAGGGACCTAAATCGGCAAAGAGTTTGGTCTGAGTGTCAACAGGAGTGGCAACCCGCTTACAGGAGTCCATGGAGGCACGATGAATAATGTCACGAACATAAGCCTTCTGAGATAAAAACATATTGTTGCCATCCCGCGTGACCTGTATGCCCAATAAATAAGAGAGAGGGCCCAAATCTTTCATTGTAAATTCCCAAGATAGAGCACGCATGAGGTGTTGTTGAAGAGCATCATAAGAAGTGGTGAGAATAATATCATCAACATAGATAAGAAGATAAGCTACATTGCTGTTGTGCTTGTAAACGAAGAGAGATTTATCAGATTTGCTTTGGTGAAAACCCTGTAGAGTAACAAAATCTGTGAAACGCTAGTACCAAACCTTGGGTGCCTGTTTAAGACCTTATAAAGATTTCTTAAGCAACAGACGTGATCTTGGTAATCTTTGTTGTGAAATTCCATGGGCTGGTACATGTAGACAGTTTCCTCTAAGTTTCCGTGCAGAAAGGCATTCGTTACATCCAACTGATGGATTTGCCAAGATTTGGCTAAAGCTACGGATAGAACCATCCGAATCATCACCGGTTTGACCACTGGGTTGATTGTCTCACCATAATCAATACCTGTTTGTTGGTATCGACCATCACAAACCAACCGAGCTTTATAATGCTCCAAACTGCCGTCAGACCTGAACTTATGTTTAAAAATCCACATGCTATGAATTATGTTCATATTAGGTTGTCTGGGTACAAGTTCCCAGGTAGTGCACTAAATTCGTTAGTCATGGCATTATACCACTCTGGTGTGGCTAAGGCAACCTGAGGGTTTTAGGGTACGGGGACAACAATGGTGGTATGTAAGTTAAAAAGTTGTTTTGGTTTGACGATGCCACTCATGGGTCGTGTGTGAATTGTTCGAGACGTGAGTGGGGGAGGTGGGGGTGGGGAAGAAGGTATTGATGAGGAAGAGGGAGGATAGGCCACGGTCAGGCTTAGGTTGGTTTGTGGAGAGTCGGGTGGGGCTGTGGTGTAACATTTGTCAAAAACGGGTTTCCAAAACCCGCTCCGCTTTGTAATCGAATATCAAGTTATAAATGTCACGTTGAGTATTTATGGTTATTTTGATTTTTAATGATACATAATTAATAAACAAACTAAACTATAAAAATTATTTTTGATAAAAAGTGAAAACAAAATAAATAAAAATAACATGTTGCTGCCGGGACTCGAACCCGGGTCAGCCGAATTATAATTTCAAAGACTTAACACTCACACGTTTAACCACTCCGCCACTTGTTTGTTTTCTGTCATCTTTAGGAAACAAATAGATTTTATGGACTAAGGTAAATCAATCGATTTCACCAATTGTAACTGAAATCGGTTATCAAACACTCAAAGACGATCTGGATACTCGCGATTCAACGAGTATAACCGATAAACTGATGATTCCAATTAATGCTGCCGTGAATGTAACTTGAATTCGGAAGTGGATCGGTTTAATAACCGAAAACTTTCAATTCTCGGATTACTTCAATCTTAGACCTCTCCTGCGACTCAAAATACTCTGCAAGACCTTCAATTACATTTCCGCAACCTTACAGTCCACCGGAGAAGCTTAAATCAACTCGTCGGAAAAATTCCGCAAGTCGCCGGAAAACCGAGACTCACATCCACACGGTAATTACTTCGACTCTTTCTGTTTCAATCATGTGATTAATCGGTCACTAACACAACTCCACCATCAGAATCAATCCTAGTCAACGTTTGTCGAAAATCCTACCTTCGCCGGAAAACTTCTGAAACTTCCGGAAACACACCGAGAACTGGTATGACCTTTCAAACTTCTGTTAAACTTTGATTAAGTGCCTCAACTTCATAAATAATCGAACAAAACTGTTAATTGATTTTAACAGCCAGAGTTCACTTCCAGAACCGACGGACCTCTACCGGAATTCTGTGAACAACACTGATCGGTACATCTTTTTCCCCAAACTCTCTCCATTCTTTACCTTTAAATTACTTATAATGTTTGAAAATCGAATATGACATGAATCAGTCAAAAACAGTTGGACTTGGTTTTCTGGGTAAAATTAACGAAGAAGACGAAGACGCAGTATAACATAAGACTAATAATAATCGATATAATGAACGGGTTAGACACACAGTCCAGCGGTGGACTGTGTGCAAACATATACACATACGGCGCGAGTTCGAATCCTGTCCCAGCTTTACTCTCTATGTAATAAAATGCCTTTTTGATTAAAGCTGAACCGGGTTAACTCCGTTAGTTGTTAAGTATAATAAAAACCGAAATATTAACCAGGTTAGACACACAGTCAAGCGGTGGACTGTGTGCAACACTAACTCGCACGTCACGCGTTCGAGTCTGGTTAACATCACCGGTTCGTTGATTTAAAATCTTTTTAAAAACAAATGAATTTTGAATAAATCGAATTAGTATATAAATATAATTAAAAACAAGATTATTTCGGGTTAGACACGTAGCTCAGTTGGTAGAGCTGCGTGCACGCGTACGGGAGGTCTCGGGTTCGAGTCTCACCCAGCGCATACTTGCACACTGACCGAACCGGTCAACATGTCAACAAGTCAACGGTCAACGGTCAACGGTCAACGCAAAAATAAACAATTTTTTTTATATTTTTATTTATTTAATTTAATTTAAAAATCAATTAAAAATACTTAAAAATAATATTTTTAAAGATAGAAAATAGCCTTAAACTCACAAAAAAGTATCTAAAAAAAAATTCCATTAAAATCCTTAATAAAATCCACTCATTTATTATATTTTTCCGTTATTATTTAGGTTAGTAATTCTCGTTGTTCAACTCTCCCGACTCGTGCGCATCTCATCATCTCCAATCAAACGCACCCAATGTGAGTGAATCTTTACAAATTCCCCGTTTTAATCACGTTTTGGGGTGTATCATGTGTCTTGCTATATATTATATTTAAATCATTGTGCATACATCATATCATGAACATGTGTATTCAGCTTACTTCAACTGTTTGTGTAGTTATTGTTAGATTCAATTTATTATTTCAGTACATGCAATTTCATAGGCCGCCGCTCCCCATTACATTATGAGCGTTGAGCATGTTCCCCATTACATTATGAGCGTGAACCTGGTGTGCCCACATACGATCGGCTCCGTTTGATTGAGCCTTGATCGCACAGACATTTTTCATTTTCAGTACATGCAATACGATCGGCTCCGTTTGATTGAGCCTTGATCGTACAGTTTCATTCATGTTATTTATTGTATGATGTTGGTATGTTAATGTATGCTATCATATGTTACTGTTTGTTATAGTTGTGAGTGCAATTGCTACTGCTTGATTATTTACATTTGCTCATTTATGATTATGCACAATTTTTCATTGATAAACTAACAAGGAAATCAATAATAAATGTTTATCTAACAAGGTTCACTCGCCAACTTATGTTGACCCAAAAACCCCCATTTTTTTTACACATGATACAGGTGAACCAGTTGCAGCAAGAAACACTTAGGATTGGACTAGAAGAATAAAAGGATTTAGAGTTTGGGATTGTTTTGTTTGGTTTATTTTCTTTGTATTGTATGGACATGTTTGGATATTTGGGAATGTAATTTTGACTTTAATAAATATGAAACATATTAGTAAATATCATGAGCTTTGGTGATAACCCAATTATGCCCCGACTCTTATTCCGCTGCGGGTCGGGGTATGACAGATTGGTATCAGAGCCATGACTATAGGGATATAGGATAGGTTATTAGACCCTTAGAGCCTATAATATAGTTGATTAGAAACTTATAAGATTTTTGTGTGTTACATGCCAAATTTCATGATGTTTATATGTTTTATGTTAAATGTTACATTCAATGTTATGCAAGCATGTTCATAAGTATATATTATCATATAATGCCTATTATGAATCATATACTCATAACATATCACATCCATGAAAGCACACACCACATCATGATTGCTTTTACAATGATTTTTGTGTTTTCAAATCTCATCAAAGTGAGTTCTCATGACGGGCATGTAGTAACTGGAAGGGTACCAGTACCGGTAGTCGGAACATCCTGTCTAGGCTGGCATTCGTATAAATCCAAAATAAAGGACCAGTTTGCCTACCTGGGGACTAACGATGAGAGTACGAAGTACCTATTAGGCCAAAGCATGCTATACCAAACGTCGTGTGAGCTAACCCCACTTTGAGTTGTCATTGTGTCTACACCTGGACACATTCCGACCATACATCTCGTAAACATATTTTGTGGTTTGCATTCGGGTGATGCAAGTGTTAAATCGCCAATACTAATGTGAATCCTACCAAGCCAATAGCCATGGGGGCCCACATGACTATATAGGTGAAGGTATGGGGGACATTTGAGGCCCAACATGAGCAAACCCAAGACATCCTATAGATGTAGTTGCATTATTGATATTTATGTTATTTTCATTTTTCTTAAAGACACATGACACCTAAAAAGACTCCATAAACTCACAATCTTCTCATGTATGTTCCTGTAGATGTCGTCCAGACAACAACGGAGGGGTAAAAGATCAGGAAGGTCTCAGGAACACTTGGCCACACAAATCGCGAAACAAATGGCCACGATTTTGCCTGACATTGTGGTCCAAGTACAACAAGCCCTCGCTACAAATCCTACTAATCCTCCCCAACAACATGACCAGAACATCGACAACCCTCCTACCAGCAAGTGCTCATATAAACATTTCAAGTCTTGTGATCCTCCTAAATTTGAAGGGACCGAAGGTGTCACTGCGCTCCTCCACTGGTTTGAGGAGATGGAAAACACTTTTCTCAACTGCGATTGTCCCGAGGATCGCAAGGTTCGATACGCCACCGGAAGACTATTTGGGGTAGCTCTTACCTGGTGGAATACTGAAAAGGGGAAGAGGGGAACTGAGGATGCAATGGCCTTAACTTGGGAGGAATTAAGGGAAATCATGACTAGGCGTTTATGTCCTAGGAGTGAAATTAAAAAGTTGGAGAATGAATTTCATGCTTTAAAGCAGAAGGAGGGAGATCATACCACCTATAACAAAAGGTTTTTAGAGTTGAACCAAATGGTTCCAAATTTGTTCACCCCAACTTATCGTCGGATCGAGCATTATATTCGAGGACTTCCCTTGAAAATTCAAGATTCGGTCCTCAGCATTTCATCGGTAACACTTGAAGCTGCTATGGAGCTAGCAACTGAACTGACCGAGAATCGAATTCGCAACGGGAAGTTTAAAGAAGAGAAAAAGAAAGCCCCTGTTGAGGGACAAACTTCAAACCATTCCATCTCCTCCTCTAAGTTTGCTAACAAGAGGAAGCGCAACACCAGAAACTTCGCCGTTACACAAACCAACCTCCCAATTCCTGCTGCACCCATTACCCAAGTCGCTCCTTCACCTGCACCATACAAAAGACCATACTCTGGCCCGTTACCAAAATGCAACCGTTGCCAATATCACCATTCTCCTGATTATCCTTGCCAACATTGCATCGGCTGTGGTCGTGCAGGTCATACTGTTCAAACCTGCCGCATGCCTCAGCGAACGAACCGCCACCAGCCTTCAACCCAAACCCACCAACAAATAATGGGTCAAGCCCGACAACCCCTACTATTACCACCCACCCAACATTTAGCTCAGACATATTACCAACCCAATTATCCTATGGGTCAACCTATGCGGGCTTGCTACAATTGCGGAGACCCAAGCCATTTCAGAAACACTTGTCCAAGGTTGGTAAACATTATTCATGCTCAGGCTCAAGCCAACCCGGTGAATCAAGCGAACCAAGCTCCTCCACCTGCAAGAGGAAGAGCTTTCAATATCAACGCTAATCAGGCTAGAGCTGACGGCAATGTGGTTAACGGTACGTTCCTTATAAATGGTAGATATGCCTCTATGTTATTTGATACTGGTGCGGATAGAAGTTTTGTGTCCTTAGAATTTGAACCTATCTTAAACCAAAATCGGGATAAGCTCATGGAATCCATAACGGTAGAAGTTACTGACGGGAAACCAGTTTCATTAAACTCTATGATACGCAACTGTACACTCACCCTAAACGACCACGATTTCTCAGTCGACCTTATTCCTATGAAGCTGGGAAGTTTTGATATCATAATCGGTATGGACTGGCTTAGTCAACATCAGGTAGAAGTTGTATGCCGTGAAAAGTTTATACGTATTCCTCTTTCAAACGGTCAGACTCTTCGAATCTTTGGAGAAACCTCGTCGAAAGGGCTCAGCTTAATGTCTTGTCTCCAAGCTCAAAAATATCTTCGCAAAAATTATGTCGCGTTTTTAGCTCATATCATCAAAAAGGGAACCATGGAGAAGAAACTTGAAGACATCCCTGTAGTAAAAGATTTCCCGCAAGTTTTTCCTGATGACATTTCAGGACTTCCTCCAGTTAGAGAAGTCGAATTCCGTATTGATCTTATACCTGATACTACACCAGTTGCAAAGTCTCCTTATAGGTTAGCCCCCTCTGAAATGCAAGAGCTAGCCAGTCAATTACAAGAGTTGACTGACAAGGGATTCATACGTCCTAGCTCATCGCCTTGGGGTGCACCTGTCCTTTTTGTAAAGAAGAAAGATGGATCGTTTCGTATGTGCATCGACTACAGAGAGCTCAACAAATTAACAATCAAGAATCGCCATCCTTTACCTCGCATTGATGATCTTCTTGACCAACTTCAAGGTGCCAACTGCTTTTCCAAAATCGATATTCGATCTGGTTATCATCAACTTAGAGTACATGAAGAAGACGTCCCAAAGACTGCTTTCCGAACTCGTTATGGCCATTATGAATTCATGGTCATGCCATTTGGTTTAACCAACGCACCAGCTGTCTTCATGGACCTAATGAACAGAGTCTGCAAACCGTATCTTGATCGATTTGTTATAGTCTTCATCGACGACATTCTAATTTATTCAAAGTCTAAGTCTGATCATGAGCGTCATCTTCGACTCATCCTTACACTTCTAGAGAATGAAAAGCTTTACGCCAAATTCTCTAAATGCGAATTCTGGTTAAAAGAGGTGCAATTCCTCGGACATGTAGTCAATGACAAGGGAATACATGTCGACCCCTCAAAGATCAAAGCGGTACAAGAATGGCAAGCTCCACGTACACCAACTGAAGTAAGATCTTTTCTTGGTTTGGCTGGTTATTATCGTCGATTCATTTCAAACTTCTCTCGCATTGTTGTACCACTCACGGCTTTAACTCATAAGGGAAAACCTTTCATATGGGGACCCAAGCAAGAAGAAGCCTTCCAAACCCTTAAACAAAAACTCTGTGATGCACCAATCCTCACTCTTCCTGAAAGTTGTGATGATTTCGTGGTCTATTGCGACGCGTCAGGGCAAGGATTAGGTTGCGTTCTAATGCAAAGAGGAAAAGTTATAGTTTATGCTTCGAGACAACTCAAAACGCATGAGAAGAACTACACCACCCATGACCTAGAACTTGGAGCCGTTGTGTTCGCCCTTAAGATATGGAGGCATTATCTCTATGGTACTAAGTGTGAAATATACACTGACCACAAGAGTCTTCAACATATCTTCAATCAAAAGGAGTTAAACATGAGGCAACGAAGATTGGTCGAACTTCTAAACGATTACGACTGTGAAATTCGATACCACCCTGGCAAGGCAAATGTGGTGGCTGATGCACTTAGTCGAAAGGGTTATGTGAACTCCATTCGTCTTCTATGTTCGCAAATTATAACCGACATTAAAGATCAAATTCGAGAAGCCCAACATGTTTCAGTAACGGAAGATGATGTACGAAAGGAGATGTCCTGTGGAGCTGAACTTAAAATTGAAACTAAATCTGACGGTATTCTGTACTACCTAGATCGTATCTGGATTCCTAACCACAACAATCTTCGTGAAATTCTTATGTATGAAGCTCACAAAACGCGATATTCTATACACCCAGGAGCCGATAAGATGTATCAAGACCTACGATATACCTATTGGTGGCCTGGAATGAAGAAGGATATTGTTGTTTTTGTTTCTAAGTGCCTTACATGTTCCAAGGTGAAAGCTGAACACCAAAGACCCTCAGGACTTCTGGTCCAACCTGAAATACCTGTATGGAAGTGGGAAAATATAACCATGGACTTCATTACCGGGTTACCTCGCACTTCTGGTGGGTATGACACTATATGGGTAATAATTGACCGACTTACAAAATCAGCTCACTTTATTCCTATCCGCGAAGATTTCAAGAACGAAAAGCTTACTCGTATTTATATCAGCGAAATCGTAAGCCGACATGGGGTACCGTTAAGCATTATTTCTGATCGTGATGGTCGTTTCACTTCACGAACATGGCAAGCAGTACAATCCGCTATGGGTACGCGATTAGATCTCAGTACCGCCTATCATCCTCAAACTGCTGGACAATCTGAGCGCACCATTCAAACTCTTGAAGATATGCTTCGAGCATGTGTCATAGACTTCAAGGGAAATTGGGACGCCCACCTACCATTAGTTGAATTTTCGTACAACAACAGCTATCATTCAAGCATCGGCATGGCACATTTTGAAGCCTTATATGGTCGTAAGTGCCGATCTCCAGTATGTTGGCACGAAATTGGGGAAGCTCAAATCACTGGTCCAGAATTGATCCAAGAAACCACAGACAAGATCCATCAAATCCGAAACAATCTTCTAGCGGCTTAAAGTCGTCAAAAGAGTTACGCAGATAAACGACGGAAGCCTTTAGAGTTTAACATTGGTGATCATGTACTTCTAAAAGTATCACCGTGGAAGGGAGTAGTTCGTTTTGGTCAAAAAGGCAAGCTAGCACCACGCTACGTAGGACCTTTCAAGATACTCGAAAGAGTAGGACCTGTAGCATACAAGCTTGATCTACCAGAAGAACTCAACAGGATTCATCCCACATTCCACGTATCAAACTTGTAGAAGTGCCTCGCTGATGAAAACCTCCACATTCCTCTGGAAGATATTCAGATTGATGAATCTATGCATTTTATTGAAAGACCGGTAGAGATCATGGACTTCGGAGAGAAACGTCTATGACGAAGTCGCATTCCAATTGTTAGGGTACGCTGGGAGTCGAAACGGGGACCTGAGTTTACTTGGGAACGTGAAGACTCAATGCGCAAAAAATACCCACATCTTTTTCCTACTACTACTTAAATTTCGGGACGAAATTCCTAAAAGTAGGGGATACTGTAACATTTGTCAAAAACGGGTTTCCAAAACCCGCTCCGTTTTGTAATCGAATATCAAGTTATAAATGTCACGTTGTGTATTTATGGTTATTTTGATTTTTAATGATACATAATTAATAAACAAACTAAACTATAAAAATTATTTTTGATAAAAAGTGAAACAAAATTAATAAAAATAGCATGTTACTGCCGGGACTCGAACCCGGGTCAGCCGAATTATAATTTCACAGACTTAACACTCACACGTTTAACCACTCCGCCACTTGTTTGTTTTCTGTCATCTTTAGGAAACAAATAGATTTTATGGACTAAGGTAAATCAATCGATTTCACCAATTGCAACTGAAATCGGTTATCAAACACTCAAAGACGATCTGGATACTCGCGATTCAACGAGTATAACCGATAAACTGATGATTCCAATCAATGCTGCCGTGAATGTAACTTGAATTCGGAAGTGGATCGGTTTAATAACCGAAAACTTTCAATTCTCGGATTACTTCAATCTTAGACCTCTCCTGCGACTCAAAATACTCTGCAAGACCTTCAATTACATTTCCGCAACCTTACAGTCCACCGGAGAAGCTTAAATCAACTCGCCGGAAAAATTCCGCAAGTCGCCGGAAAACCGAGACTCACATCCACACGGTAATTCCTTCGACTCTTTTTGTTTCAATCATGTGATTAATCGGTCACTAACACAACTCCACCATCAGAATCAATCCTAGTCAACGTTTGTCGAAAATCCTACCTTCGCCGGAAAACTTCTGAAACTTCCGAAAACACACCGAGAACTGGTATGACCTTTCAAACTTCTGTTAAACTTTGATTAAGTGCCTCAACTTCACAAATAATCGAACAAAACTGTTAATTGATTTTAACAGCCATAGTTCACTTCCAGAACCGACGGACCTCTGCCGGAATTCTGTGAACAACACTGATTGGTACATCTTTTTCCACAAACTCTCTCCATTCTTTACCTTTAAATTACTTATAATGTTTGAAAATCGAATATGACATGAATCAGTCAAAAACAGTTGGACTTGGTTTTCTGGGTAAAATTAACGAAGAAGACGAAGACGCAGTATAACATAAGACTAATAATAATCGATATAATGAACGGGTTAGACACACAGTCCAGCGGTGGACTGTGTGCAAACATATACACATCCGACGCGAGTTCGAATCCTGTCCCAGCTTTACTCTCTATGTAATAAAATGCCTTTTTGATTAAAGCTGAACCGGGTTAACTCCGTTAGTTGTTAAGTATAATAAAAACCGAAATATTAACCAGGTTAGACACACAGTCCAGCGGTGGACTGTGTGCAACACTAACTCGCACGTCACGCGTTCGAGTCTGGTTAACAGCACCGGTTCGTTGATTTAAAATCTTTTTAAAAACAAATGAATTTTGAATAAATCGAATTAGTATATAAATATAATTAAAAACAAGATTATTTCGGGTTAGACACGTAGCTCAGTTGGTAGAGCTGCGTGCACGCGTACGGGAGGTCTCGGGTTCGAGTCTCACCCAGCGCATACTTGCACACTGACCGAACCGGTCAACAGGTCAACAAGTCAACGGTCAACTGTCAACGCAAAAATAAACAATTTTTTTTATATTTTATTTATTTAATTTAATTTAAAAATCAATTAAAAATACTTAAAAATAATATTTTTAAAGATAGAAAATAGCTTTAAACTCACAAAAAAGTATCTAAAAAAAATTCCATTAAAATCCTTAATAAAATCCACTCATTTAGGTTAGTAATTCTCGTTATTCAACTATTATTTAGGTTAGTAATTCTCGTTGTTCAACTCTCCCGACTCGTGCGCATCTCATCATCTCCAATCAAACGCACCCAATGTGAGTGAATCTTTACAAATTCCCCGTTTTAATCACGTTTTGGGGTGTATCATGTGTCTTGCTATATATTATATTTAAATCATTGTGCATACATCATATCATGAACATGTGTATTCAGCTTGCTTCAACTGTTTGTGTAGTTATTGTTAGATTCAATTTATTATTTCAGTACATGCAATTTCATAGGCCGCCGCTCCCCATTACCTTATGAGCGTTGAGCATGTTCCCCATTACATTATGAGCGTGAACCTGGCGTGCCCACATTCGATCGGCTCCGTTTGATTGAGCCTTGATCGCACAGACATTTTTCATTTTCAGTACATGCAATATGATCGGCTCCGTTTGATTGAGCCTTGATCGCACAGTTTCATTCATGTTATTTATTGTATGATGTTGGTATGTTAATGTATGCTATCATATGTTACTGTTTGTTATAGTTGTGAGTGCAATTGCTACTGCTTGATTATTTACATTTGCTCATTTATGATTATGCACAATTTTTCATTGATAAACTAACAAGGAAATCAATAATAAATGTTTATCTAACAAGGTTCACTCGCCAACTTATGTTGACCCAAAAACGCCCATTTTTTTACACATGATACAGGTGAACCAGTTGCAGCAAGAAATACTTAGGATTGGACTAGAAGAATAAAAGGATTTAGAGTTTGGGATTGTTTTGTTTGGTTTATTTTCTTTGTATTGTATGGACAAGTTTGGATATTTGGGAATGTAATTTTGACTTTAATAAATATGAAACATATTAGTAAATATCATGAGCTTTGGTGATAACCCAATTATGCCCCGACTCTTATTCCGCTGCGGGTCGGGGTGTGACATGTGGTGGGTTGGGCCAAGTTAGGTTGGTGATGGTTTGGATCAACAGGACTATTGGCGGTGGAGTGTTGGGCTGAGGGTGGGCCTCTATGAATGGGCGTAGAGTTGGAGGATGTTATGGGGTGTGGGCCGGTTGGATGGGTAGGAAAGAGGGGAGCTGGGCTTTGAGGATTAGAGTTGGATGAAGTGGGAGTAGGGTTTGAGGTGAGTGTGCCGTGAGTGGATTGAGAGGCGGCAACTTGTTCCCAAAACAGTGGGTTAAGGGACGGATTTAGGAAGTCATAGGAAGGTGGTTTGGTGGGTGTTTGAATTTTGAAGGGAAAGATTGACTCTTCAAAGTGGACATGGCGGGAAATTATGATTTGATGTGTAGTAAGATCGAGGCACTTGTAACCACGGTGGTTGGGAGGATAACCGAGAAACACACATGGTTTGGATCCGAAGGTGAGGCGATTGATGGTGTTTGGCGGTGTGAGAGGGTAGCAAAGGCAACCAATTACTCGTAAGTGATCGTACTCGGGTGTGCAGTTGTAAAGCATGGAGGTGGGGGAGCGGAAGTCGAGATTTTTACTTGGTAAAATATTGAGAAGGTATGTGACAGTTTCAAGTGCATGGTGCCAAAAATTGGGTGGTAGGGAGGCTTGGGCTAAAAGGGTTTGGAGCATGTTATTAATGGTGCGGATTTTTCTTTCGGTTTTGCCATTTTGTGATGAGGTGTATGGACAGGAAAATCGGAATTGCAGGCCATATGATGACAGAAGTTGAAAAATTGTTGGTTGGCATATTCTTTACCATTATCACACTGAAATTGCTTAATTTTACGTTCAAATTGTGTGTGGATTAAATTGTGGAACTTAGTAAATATATCAAAGACTTCAGATTTATTTGAGATAGCAAAGGTCCACAAAAAGTTGGTAAAGTCATCCAAAAAGAGGATGTAATAGCGGTGGCCAGCAGTACTAAGGACAAGTGAAGTCTATAGGTCGCTGTGGACAATGTCAAACGGTAAATGAGTACAATTAGGAGAGTCATAAAACGGCAATTTAACACTTTTCCCAAATATGAAAGGTTCAAAAAGAGTTTTACTAATTTTCCCATAGTCAATAAAAGACGAAAGTTTTAAAGAATGCAGTAAATTGTTGCCGGGATGACCCAAGCGTTGATGCCAGCAATCTTGAGAAACAGCAACAAAAGCAGAAGGTTGGTGACGGTTGAGAGGTAGAGGGTGAGTGAGCGGGTAAAGATCGCCAATACTATTGCATCGAAGGATATGAGCCCGAGAACCAAATGAGTCAAATTCAATAGACACTAAGTTATCCATGGTAAGGTGACGGACCGAAATAAGGCTTTTTATAATATTGGGTGCAACAAGACATTGTTAAGTTTTAATGGTGGAAAAGGTGGTGATAAAACTTGGTTGCCTTGTGCCACAACCGGAACAGTCATGCCATTACCAACGATAATGTTTTTATTAGTGCATTTATTAAAATTAGACGGGGAGTATATGCCTTTCTCATTAGCAGAATGTGCCATAGCCCCAGTGTCCATGATGCCATGATCCGAGGGATTCAGTGCGATTGTGTAGAGGGCCTGCTCAATGTCTGTTGGAGTGTTGCCAGTGGTGTGAGCCTGATCGGGTCACGGCCCAAGAATGCCTTGCGTGTTGGTGTGATTGGGCCTGGAGGGATAAGGGCAAGGGGGTTGGGCTGTTTGTTGTTGTGAGGGAGATGAGGTGCTTTGCAGCAGACCAGCCCATTAAGAGGTGGTCCAACTGCTGGGAAAGACAATATAGGGATAGGCTGGGTTTGCGGGGTGCTAAGAATAGCCATGCCCACATATGGATGAACCATGTCCGCGACCACAGCCAAGACTGCATTTGGCGGGAGTGTAGTATGTAGTGGGCTCAGAGGATGTTTGCGATTGGGTGTTGAAAGATGCGGCGAGTGCCGTGGCAGAGATTGAGCGGCACAAGATGCTTGTCACTTTTTCTTGCTTACTTCCAAAGTCAGGCGAGAACGGACTTCATTGAAGTCCGGTAAAGGGTCACGGTTTTGAAGTACCGTGGAGATCTCGTCATATTGCTCGGTAAGGCCGGTGAGGAGTTTAATGACGAGCATGTGGTTATCGATGGGAGATCCGACACTTTGAAGCTGTTCGGCGAGATGTTTAGTCTGTTGACGATAGTCGGCCATTGAGGTGAAGTTATCAAGATTGAGGTAAGCGAATTCCTAGCCAAGAAACACAGCCCGGGTGTTCTTGTTGTCGTTAAATTCGTTGAGAACGGTTATCCATGCCTTGTAGGCGGATTGGCCAGGGACCAAAATAATGTGGAGAAGGGTCAGAGAGATGGTGGCGTAAATCCACTGAAGTACTATAGTGTCAAGACGGTTCCATAGTGCTTCTGTGGCCGATACAACGTCGGATTTATCCGTATCAAAAGAATAGGAAGCGGCTGCAATAGGTTTCGGAGAAAGATGATCGAGTACTTCGAAGGCCTAACAATGGACCTTGAAGAGTGTAGACCAGGTTGTGTAGTGGGTCGAATCCTTGTCAAGGGTGATGGGGATGTGGGTTTTGATGTTTGAAATGGTGAGGGCCGGGTGGAGTTAACGAAAAAATTAGTCTTTTTGTGAGATAATGCTCCGGTTAGTTATTCTTTATTAACTTTTATTTATCTGTTAGAAAAACTCATATATCGATTATATTTATATATCAGAGATAGATATAGATGAAAGCTGTTTTTTTTTTAATTTAAACTATTTTAATTTAAGTATTAAAATCATAGTTTTTTTAAATTATAGATCATTTATGTATTTTTTTAATTATTAATTATAGATCATTTATGTATATTTTTTAATCATAAATTAGAATTAGATATTAATTTTATTATATTACTAATAAATTAAAGATAATAATGCCATGTGGCATTAATGTTTGAAGGTGTAGAAGAAGTTGCTATGTGGCATTTTATGGAATTTGTTATTATAAGTAATTAATAAAGTTATGACGTAAGTTAAATATTTATATATAATGAATAAAATCTTTTCATTATAAAAGGTTAATTTACTATGTCACAAATGGGATAAAATGGAATTAATAATATTAAAAAGGATTAAGTTACTGCTAATTACTCTTCGTTAATCATTTAGATTGTACGGTTTACATCAACAAGGTAAATCAGATGCAAGCTCTAGAGGCTTTAAGCTATGGTAATCAACCTGCCATAGACGCACAGCTTCGCTACCCCTGACCCCGTAGTTTTTGCCAAGGTCGGAAATAAGTTTATTCTCGGACGTGCATGCACTATACGCCTCCTAACTGTATCGAAGTTCATTTGGATTTGCCGTTTGACTTGAGTAAATTCTAGTTACCTAACCTCCATTGATGACACTAAAATCACCAACAATAAAGAGAGAAACTAAAAAAATAACATACTTGTGATCTAAGACACCTCTTACAAAAAAATATATTATGGTATACAGTACTATATCATTCTTCCTTCTATATATGTATTTAGGAAAGACCATAATGTTGAGTTTACAAGTGGGTTTCAAACAAGGGAAATCAGACAATTCACACCACCACACACAGACTTGCATAATCCTTATGCGACACTTTCTTACTAATGTAACTTGACAAGTTTTTTAGTGAAATAATACAAAGATCGTTTTCTTTATAAAAAAGGAACTTTAATACATATACAAATAAAGTAACAATTAACTAATCCTAATTCTACCAAGACTCAAATTAATTAACCCTTATCCTACCAATACTCAAAAGATAAAAAAAAAACTAAACAATCAGGGAACGGACTCAATTTGAATATCAAACAATCAATTCAAATAAAAATAATATGAAACTCTTGAGATGAATATCAAACAATTAATACAAATAAAAATAATATGAAACTCCTGAGCAAGTGTTGCTATCAACTTCAACACATAAATGTAATCAAATGTCACTTGAACCATTTAAGACAATAACTTATTTGTATCATTGGATCTGTTTTGCAGATAATCACTAAAGCCGTCAACTGGGTATAAATCCACGGCAGATGTTGAGGAATCAGTGTATGGGATTGACATTTCCTCCATGTGGCTCTCGTTTGTATTCTCAAGTTGCTTCATCATTTTGTCACGATCTATTTCGGTCATCGACTGGCTTTGTTCAAAAGAAAAATCTTGAGGAACAATTCTTCCTTCGAGCATGCTAACCACTGATGACATTGCTGGTCTAGTGGCTGGAGAGATTGCAGTGCACACTAGAGCTAGATTTATAACAACCGTCATCTCTTGGATGTCATATTTGGAATCCAGCTTCGGGTCAACTAACTCCATCAAATTACCCTCGGTTTTCAAAGATATGGCCTAAAATAAAGATACAAGGGAATATGATGAATAAATGCAATAAAAAGCTTTATGTCCAGATGGCCATGGTGACCCTTGCTAAGGGTTGTCGATTGTGTTAGGTTGACGCGTTGAACTATTCAACCGGACATGAACCACGTATTTTCTCCATGTCAAAACATCAACCTTAACACACACATTTGAAATCATGTAACCCGAGCATGACCTGTTTAACCCATTCATCTAAACGTGTCAAACGGGTTGGCAGGTAGAAATTAATGGGCTTGCCGTTTAGCCTACTTAATTGTATGGGTTAAACAAGACACCAAACACAACCAATCTAGTAAACGGGTTAGATATAACAACCGAAAACTTTATTGTTTTTGTTTGGTGTTCGTGTTAGAAATTGTCACCCTATGACAATAGCATTAATATGGATAAATGGGTCGACTTGGATTGTAGTTTATCTGCAAAAGGTCAAAAGGTTTGAATGTCGCCCAAAGTGGTTTCAAATGCTTAAACCTCCTAAATAACTTTATCAAAAGGAAATTATCACTTCAGGATTATTTTTTTTAGAATCTTATTTGATGAACTTATTATTTATAAAACTCAAAATGGACAAAAAGTGTTGAACGGATCAGCACAGCCCTTCATGTTATTTATTTATTTACCTGATCAAGAAGAACAAATTGATTCTCCTTTGCCTTGTCAGCAATGTTACCCCTCCCGCTCACGATCTCTAAAAGGACAATCCCATAGCTATAGACGTCTGCTTTATCTGTTAGGTAACCACGTAGTGCATATTCGGGAGCCATATATCCACTGGAAATCCGAAAACAAAATTTATTCTTTTGAAGCCGGATTGTTTGCAATAAGGATTTTAAACATGCAATAACCATTAAAAAATCACTCACTAAGTTCCAGCAACACGGGTGCTTATATGGGTGTTATCCTCTTCATCAAGCTTAGCCAAACCAAAATCAGAAATTTTGGCATTCAAGTTCTTATCAAGCAGCACATTAGTTGCTTTAATGTCTCTATGCACAATCTTTAATCTTGATTCTTCATGGAGAAAAGCAAGACCTTTCGCTATTTGGATGCATATCCTGTATCTTGTTGGCCAATCAAGTTCCAATTTCCATTCTTTAGGCCCTTCAATCCATAAGGTAAAAAATAATCAGCAAAATAATATGTGAATCCATAAGACTCAGGTTATGTTTATCTCTAATGTCAAATGGGTCAAACTAGGTCAAACCAACCAAAAGCGTATTCTAATACACAAAAACCTTCAAAATCATTTATCAAAAACAAGTTACTATTGAAATGATAAACTAAGTATAAAAAATATCCAAAAAAAAACACTAGTCAAAAGTGTTTTACAAACAACCTGGCCCAAACTGTACTACGAGGTTTGACATGTAATCCAAGTAGTCCATTTTGCCACCTTTACTTAAGTAATTATTATGAAAAAAGGGTATCACTTACCAAATAAAGCACGAGCAAGACTGTTATTTTCCATGTATTCATACGCAAGCAACAACTGGTTTCCTTCGATACAACATCCATGGAGCTTCACAAGGTGGGGGTGTTGCAAAGCAGAAATCACGCCTAATTCATTCAAAAACTCCCTATTTCCTTGCTTTGATTCAGCGGAAAGTTGTTTTACTGCTATTACGGTGCCATCTTGCAATACTCCCTGAATAAAAGGACAATATTACCCAACCTCATTAGAAACATGTTTCATATTATGTGATCGATAAATTAAGTATTACATTACCTTGTAAACGGGGCCAAAACCGCCTTCTCCAATTTTATTAGCAACATCAAAATTGTTTGTTGCAGTTTTTATTTGTCTCAATGTATAGGAACCAGTGTTAAGCTCTAGACCATTCAGCTCTGACGAACCAAAAATGTAAAAAGAAACTTAGATGAGGATTTGAATTCAGGGGAGTTTGGCATATCCAGTCACCCCCTTTACAGGTTTGGCATGTAAATACCTAGTTCCATAGAATCTCGGCATCTTAAATAACCCCGCCACCATAAAACTCCAAGAATTAAGATGATAAGGCAAAGTGTTCCGACCACAATTCCAGCCACAGTCCCTCCAGACACACCATTTCCATCTTTCGGGACCGGAAAATCTGAACAATTAAGAGGAAAATGTATACAATAGTCAACAGCTATTCAAGAAAAAGAAAGAGTACAAAAAGAGCACAATCCAACGACAAAAAGCCATTAACAATTAAAGAGATTCTTTTATAAATGCTATAAGGTTAGTGTTATGAAAGACAGAAAAAATGAATGTGTTCTCAGACTTAAATAAAGATTTCCATGGTATTCCTAGATAAGATATTTCCATTAAATTTGTTAGATTATATCACTATGTTTACGTTTAGCTTTGGAGTGGATACCTCCTCTATGTAAATTGTAACTTACTTGGATCCACGGATATAGCTGAAATAAGAGGACCATAAGTTCCTCGGAATGGGATATTTGTTGTTCCTTTTCCAGCCCAATAAAGTCGGATTTCCAAAGCACTTGTAACATTTACGGTATAAGGTATCACGATTGCTTTCCCAACGCCACCTGCTCTCTCACTGATGTCAAAATCCTTCTCAACCAGATTACCCTGACAGAGTAGTAATTAACAACCATTTAAGCGAAAATGAACATATGAATCCCATATTATAATATTTTGGTTCACCTGAATGTAGATATCAAATACACGCCTCCCAAGGCTGCTATATGTTTCGTCATCAGTAAAAGAGATCTCGGCAAAGTGAAGGCTTACATTGTAGCTTCCACTAAGAAAACAAAAACCATAATATGTCAAAGATAATGCTGACGCTCTTGCCTGCATGTACAATTCAGTGTTGCTCATCAAGAGTCTAGAAGTATTGTCCACAATATAACTATCACGGTTATCGTCATCCAAAAAGTGACCAGTGTTGCTGAATCCCCATCGACTTCCAGTTGAAACAAAATATGAAGCACCACCTGATTGCATGTCCCGTTCATAAGAATCATCTCCAACGCTTACTTCCTGACCGCCACAATTGATATACAAGGAGGACCAATCTAATCCAAAAATATACAGCTACACGTCATAAAATTTCATCAAAATAAGAGAAAAGTAATATGTAACTTAATATTACATGTTTTCCATATATAATAGTCAAAAATATCAAAATAGAAGGCAAAGGGCAACACATTGCACAGCTAGCCCTTTTTGAATAGCAAGACTAACTCTTTTAAAATCTGCATTCATATATCATGGGTCATAACATTACATGTTTGACAATCATTGTACCCCAAGCATGAGACCTTGTTACTGGTAAAATAAAACAAAAAAAATAAAAGTAAGTCACCTGGAAATGAACATTGCTGAATCTTTATACAAAGAAACTTACAAGATGGTATCATCTGAAGATGAAGCAAACAAGTTTCTGCAATATAATAAAAGAAACCCCGAGACTTAGTTTGTTTATAAAGAAACACTTTAGAAAGATAAGGTTGGTCTTACGTCTCCCGCCTATGACAGCTGGAAGGACTATCGTATGTAAACTTGTTGTACGATAAATCACTGCAAGAAAATTCGTCGGGTTAATCATCAGTTATTCAACAACCAAACAAGGGGACTTCTCACAATTGCAATTTTTACATTCGCAATGCACAGATTGTTGGTTCAGGCCCAAGAACACACACAATACACACTCACAAACTGACTGCTTGAAATATGTTATCGAATGAATATGGGGTACAAGAAAAATTATCTACTACTACTCCCTATTTATAATAACAAAAACAAACTAATCACATGCTGAATAAAAGCCACGTGCTCCTCCTTATAGGCAGGAACTAACCCAACGTTCCGATTCCTCCTTTTATTCAGCTGACCGCTCCACTCCCGCAATACTCGGTCAACATAGACTAATTCATATCCATGACTCGTTACCGACTTGACCCGTACTCGGCTAGAACCATCAAGATTATCCAACATTCACCCCCATAATCTTGATCTTCGTTCTTGATACTTGCTTCTTTCGTGCTCGCTTTCGGTTTCTTGCTTATCTTGCTTGATCTTCTTAATCACTTGCTTTAAACTTGCTCAGTTTCGACATATTATGTGTGTTCACTCACACCTGCTAAAAACAAAGTAAACAAAATAGCACAAATGATGTTTCCCTTTTTTCCTCGTACAATAATTCACTCAAACAATTTGTGTTTGACTTTTCAACCACAAAAACCAAACACCCCTTATCTTCTAGGTACCTACGGAGACTTTAAATGCCTCCTCAAATTATTTCAATCACTCACAACTAAGCCCATACACCATACAGGCTTTCGTAACTATCACCTTCATACCAGAAAACCCTATTCTTTGTAAGCCTGCCATTCACTACACAAAACACCCCATTTTGTTCCACACCGAACATCTTGATCGACACCAATGAAAACACTTACAACCCACACACAGCAGGTTCGTTTCTAGGTTACACAGCCCCAACACAGGTCACACGCTTCTCGAACAGTTGTCTTCTCCGCAACCGCACCACACACGCCTTTCTCAACTCGAATCGCTGAACCACACAGGTTTTGTTCGCCACACACCTCCACACAGATTTCTTCGATCACACCGATCAGCCGGTTCTTTCTCTAAACCGCAAGAAATTTCTTCCCTAGATCACACAGATCGTCCCTTTGACTCAACTTTGATTTTGATCCGGTACACACAGGCCTGATCACGGCATGTTTTTCTCATGCCTCTTCTTCCAATTCATCTTGAATCACACAGATTCGTTTCTTTTTGTTAACGTAGAACCCTTCTTCTCTTGGCTTCTTGTTCACACAGAACGCTTCTTACGGCTCACACAGAACCCATCTTCGATCACTAAGATCGTCTTCTTCATTGTCGCGGCTAACTCAGAACCATACTTGGTTCACTCAGAACTTCTCCTCGTCTTCTCCGGCTCACTAAGAACCGATAGGTTCACTTAGAACTCTTTTCACGTCTCAGTTTGTCTTCACATGGCTCACTTAGAACCATGTTCGGTTCACACAGAACCTGCTGCTCTTCTTTCTTTCTCTCAACAATAATCACCATCTGTCTCGTTCTCTCTATCTTCTCACCCTGCAGTTTAGAGGGTTGCTCCCCTCTTCACGGAACCGACTCTTAAAACGGCTCCACCGTCTTCACCCGCTCTCGTTTCTCGACCCTCGTTTCGACCTCGCTCTGATACCAAATGTTGGTTCAGGCCCAAGAATACACACAATACACACTCACAAACTGACTGCTTGAAATATGTTATCGATTGAATATGGGGTACAAGAAAAATTATCTACTACTACTCCCTATTTATAATAACAAAAACAAACTAATCACATGCTAAATAAAAGCCACGTGCTCCTCCTTATAGGCAGGAACTAACCCAACGTTCCTATTCCTCCTTTTATTCAGCTGACCGCTCCACTACCGCAATACTCGGTCAACATAGACTAATTCATATCCATGACTCGTTACCGACTTGACCCGTACTCGGCCAGAACCATCAAGATTATCCAACACAGATAACATGGAATGCAAAATTATCAAAAGAGCCAAGTATTGGTCGTTTTACATTAGATAAACTTACATATCTTCTCCTAAATTGAGCATCCAATCAGGCACTCTTCCAGATAGCAAGTTTCCAGTAAGATAGCTAAAAGTTCATAATATATTCCAGTAAGTAAGATGTATGTAGGTTAACAACACATTAGAATGAAATATTTACATGTAGTCGGTGTGGTTTAGTTCAGCGAACCCTATAGGAATGGATCCATTAAGCTTGTTAAAGCTGAAGTCTCTGAGAGAACAATAGAATTAACGTTGGTATGAAATTTTGTGAATTTGTAATTAATAGAACTAAACAAATAAAAATAAATTGAATAGTCTTTTATAGCCTTTCAGTTTAATACTTTCTTTACCATTCAAAAAACAAGCAACATCACGCTTAGGTAAAGATTCACAACAAGGGACAGTGGCGGATCTAGAAAATCCGCCAAGCGGTAACATTTTATAAAAAAGCGGTAACGAAATCGAAAAAACGTCAAATATTTCCAAAATTTACACTAATTTTACACTACCGCCAGAGCGCCAAGCGGTAGCGGGCGCTCCCCCTTGTATACATGTAGATCCGCCCCTGACAGGGGAGATATATATGTGTGTTTTTTATCAATGCAAAGAAATTTCATGCATAAAGTAAGTAATTGAAGAAAAAGTCCATATTACTAACAAGACTTTCAGACTTGGGTTAAGAGATTCTGGTAACTGGCCGATTAAGTTGCAACTCCTCAAGATCCTGGCAAGATTGAGTTCAGATTGCATTAAAGCAAGAGAAGAAACCAGTAACATCAATTATAAAGAAGCGAATCAACTTACAGGTTCTTGAAACGCGTTGTAGTACTAAAGGGTGGAATGGGGGTGTCGGATCCTCTCAAATCACTGATTCTCCTGCATTTCTTGACTCATTCAAGACATATATTTGACCAATGTTGCAACCAAAATAAAGAATATATAAAAGAAATTACTAACAAGTCTGTTAGGCTTTCTAGTAGAGTAATGTTAGAAGGTATTGGCCCCTCCAATCCACTAGCCTGAATCCTTCTGTTATTCAGAAATCTCAACTTAATATAATATGTATACACGGCAACTTTAAAACAAAACAGTAAGAAAATGCCTCACAAGGTTTCGAGACTTCTCCATTGTCCGATGAAATCAGGGATCTTCCCAGAGATGTTACCACCAATACGACTGCTCAAGAAAACAGAAAAAAAAGTCAATTACCGAATGATCGAATTCAACCGGATAGTACATAGAACTCACAATTCCTTCATGGTTGTCAGCTTTGCAAACGACGCAGGCACCTCTCCAATAAAAAAGTTGGAATTCAAAAATCTAGAATAACAATTCGAAACAATCATTTGTAAAGCCAATCGGATGAATAGATACAAACCGCTTGAACAACAAGACCAATAAATACATGAAGTCTTACAATCTCTCTATACTTGAAAGATTCCCAAGTTCCTCTGGAATTATTCCTGACATCATATTGTCCTCTATGATTCTAATTAACAATAGAATTGAAACAAATTAACATTAATGACAGTAAACTTTAAAGAGATAACATATCAAAAGAAATTTACAAAGTTTGCAATGTGCTGATGTTTCCAAGTTCCTTTGGATTGATCCATTTAAACGATTTCCGATTAGCGAACTGCAAGTGTGCATTTTCATGTCAGACATAATACTTGAAGATGCAAAACTGATATGGATTATACATGTTTCGAAGATGCTCCATGGAGCCCCATTGCCGAGGGATGGTACCACTGAGATAGTTGCGAGTTAAATCACTGTATGAATATAATGTACAAATCAGCGACAAACAAAAAAGTAAAGTTAATTTAATAAACAATGAAAACATGAAAGATTGTACATGATTTCGAGGAAACGAAGATTTACGAATTCGAGTGGGAGAATTCCTTGTAGGCTTTGTCCTTTAAGACTTCTGCAACTCGTAGCAAACAAAATCAGGGAGAAACAATCATCCTGATTACTCTAATTGCATCTAATCTTGCATGAAGTTGGTATCATTTTATTAAATAAAACCATAATTATGAATTCTACTTGACAAACCCTAAGTTGCTTTAATTATACCATTTAAGCTTGAGCAATACCATAAAAGCTTAGCCAATCTGTTGCACATAAAAAAAACCAACATAGATTCTCTCTTTTTTTTTCTCATAGTTAGTGTTAACATGAGTGTTAACGTTAACAGGGATCTAAAAGTCCAGAAAGAAATATGATATAATAGAAGTTGGTTTTCCAGGAAGGGTAAGGAAGGGTAAGAAGACATCCTAGCCACTTAATTGTAAAATATATATAGCTAAGATTAAATGGGTGCAACTTAACAAAAAAAAAAGGTGCGTAGGTTTTGAAGAGGTATTCTGATCCATTCAAGATAATTTTTTCTCTCTTCCACTTCTCATATTTTTTTTAAACGTTAATCACTTTTTCATACGATATTACTTTTTTTTTAAAGTTGCACAATAAAATGATCGTTTTTTATCTTTAAAATAAGTATACTATTGCTATACTTTTGAATTTTTGTTACCCAGATGTGCAAACCACAATGAATAGCACAACACATATAACACAATAAATATCAAACTAAAATATGATTCAAAAGGCAATGGAATAAAACACAATGAAATGTGTTTTATCATTGTGTTATAAAACACAATACAAAAAACGCAATGAACGAAAACACAATAAAGTGTGTTTTATCATTGTATTATAAAACGCAGTGGAATGAAACACAATAAAATGTGTTTTATAAAACATAACTAATTCCCAACATGCTTTCTTTCACTAACCAAACCCTAATACTAAGTACGATGTTATGTCACTTCATTCCTATCCAAATACAATCACTAAATAAGCCAACTCGGGCTGATTGCAATCTTTAAAAGAACCTCAGTCACAAGTCACAACTGTTGCAACACACAATATTATCTTATTTAAATACTTAAGTATATAATAATAACGACAATAATAATACTGCCCAAATATAATCAATGTTTTCAAATTAGATTGTACTATCTAGAAGAGTCTCGGTGAAACTTGCCGCATGACAATAGCCAACCCACCAGGTTTAAATTAAGTGTTATCATATTTAAATATATAAGTTTACACTTACTAAATATTTATAATAATACTCAAATATATAATGAGTGTTTAAGTCAGGTTGTGTTAGATTGAGCTCTCCAAAAAAGCTTCGGTGACACCCGTCGCATTACGTAGTACCTTATTTAAATAGATAAGTGTAGAATTACTAAATATTTACATAGTTAATAATAATAATAGCAACAACAATAACCAAAATAATACCCAAATATAGTTAGTGTTTAAGACAAATCCGTTTAGATTGCATTCTCCAAAAGAGTCTCGGTGACACATGCCGTATCACACGAGCCAACCCACCAGTTACTAATAAAGTATCAAATAACAATTACAAGTCCTTATAATTTTACTCATAGTATAACTTAGGACACTATATTACAAGTGAGTTATTTAAATATTATTTGATAACTATATTGATCAACCCGGGTAATAGACGTGTTTTTTTAAATATGTAACTTTTTTGTTATTATGTATCTATTATTACATTTATTCAAACTGTGTAATACATGAGATACTAACCTAGTATATATAACCCCCCCCCCCCCTACACCAAGAAAAAATAATATTAAAAAATAATTTAACCAAATATAACTTATATTATTTCGTTAACATATATGGCACTACAAATAACCCACGAATTTAACTAAATAACTTAATAATTTAACTAAATATAATATATAATATATTAGTATTAAATAATAAATTTTTCTTTATACATGTTATTCATATAGTCAAAAAATAACCTAAGAAAAAGAAGGATCAACAATCTAATCCAAACATACTAGCTTGATAATATAAAATATATTATTTGAATATAAACAATAATTACTACTAAGGTATCAAATAATATATACAAGTACTTATTATTAATAGTATAACTTAGTATACTGAAATTACAAGCGGGTTATTTAAATAAAGTATCAAATTATCTTTACAATACTATTTGATAGTCATATTGATGTACTACAAACATTTATTTGACCCGAGTAATAAACGAGATCTTAAAGACATAATTCTTTTGTTATAAAGTATATAACATTACATTATTTAAACCATGTATGAGATTCTAACATGGTATTACATAAATTAAGTTAGCATATGAAATTCTGAGCATATAACATGTTCTATAATTTGGAATTTGGAGCAGAAGCTTGGAGGTAAAAAGAATTAAATATAAAAGAACATTTTAAAAACATTCATATTTGAACATAGAAAAAATCTGTAATTCAGTAGAGTGTGAGAGACAAGAAAATTACACGACAATAACGTTGCATGTTGTGCTGTTTGATTGATCACAGTTGCAACGGATGTTATTTTCGTACGTTTCATTAGAAGGATTTACCCAATCACAACACGAACGCCCTTCGAAATCCCAATCTTTACCCAGCTTCCGTCCTATCTCATTCAATGCATTACCTATAAATAAAATAAATAAATAAATTGAATTGAAACAGCATATCTGAAGTACTTAACTAGTGTTTGGGATTGCTTATTAAACCTACTAATTTGTTTATTGTGATTTGTCAAGACTCAGATTTTTCGAACAGAACCCGGCTTGCAGATAAAAGAAACAGTTTCTCGGATAAAGAAAAAGATATAAAAAATTTGCATTAAAAAGATAACAGTTAGCAGACAAGAAAGTTAAATAAACAATCCCAACACCTCATCGTAATGAAAATGATGCATTACAAACCTTCATTGGCTGAAAGACAGGTTGTGTTTATGGATGCAAAACCGAATGGTAGCAACCCAACGCAAAGAATTATAAGCAACATGTTGTGTAGATCTATAAATATTTTTGGGACCTTATGAACTATAAGTATCTTTATATAAGTACTTAAGTATAGCGATTGGAAAATAAATGGTTTAAATATGAACAATGCATATGAAAAGTATGAATGTTTTGAAAGTTCTTTACGTCTCTTTCCATTCAACTAGGGCCCCATCACATGTCACAAACTAGAGAAGAAGAAAGGATGCATGCATTATTAACATACATGTCAAGGTTCCTTCCTCGTCACCTTTTATCTCTAACAAGTAACAACCATATTTTCAACAACTTTTATTAAATCGTGTCTTCATCAATTTTGTAATTTTTTTAAATATAATATTTGTTTAGCTTGTTGTTGGGTTGGACTGATTGTTGTCGCGGGTGATTTGGTCAATGTTCTAACGTCTATAAAAACTTGGTAAATGGTGGTGTGAGGCTGAAAACTCGGAAGCATCCTTTGATATAGGTAAATGGTGGTGTGAGGCCGAAAACTCGGAAGCATCCTTTGATATAAAGTCAAGCCAACATTAAGTGTGTTTGGTTTACTAGAAGGGCTCATATGAATCAGGCAACAAGCCTTTTACCATTATGTTTCAAAACGATGTTGAATAAAATTTTACTTCTTGTCCCTTTATGTGTGTTCATAACCTTCACCCGAGCACTCGTGAACCACCTCCTTGACCCACCATCAAGTACCACCACATCGGCGTATTCTTACTGGTTCAACACTAACTAGTTGAGAGTCTCTTACCTAGTCAGACCTCTTATTGGCTCAACAATTAATGGTACAAAGGTTGCTAAGGACCTTATCGAGTGCAAGTTCAGCTTGTGTTTTTAGAATTTGTATTCAAGGCGGGTGGTATAGCACATAAATAATGAGGGCTTTATGCCACTAAATTCGAAAGCCCCCTTAAAATCTAATTGCTAAAAGTATTAGCGGCAAAACTTGAGTTGAAATGGATGATGATAAAAGTAATCAACAAAGATAACGATAAAACGTCAATAACTATCATCATATTTAAACTAGCGATAGATTATTGAGTAACCAACAAACTAAACATATATAATAAATTAAATACTAATTAATAACTATAACAAGATATGAGAACATTAGCGCTTGTAAAATTAGTGATTTTTACAGCAACAGTCAACTAGTCACAAAATTTGGGCGCTGAATTATATTTTATTTTTGTGAAATGTTTTGTATAATCTTTTAGTAATATGAAACTTTAAAAAACAATTTATGTAAAACTTAGCCAATTTTGTGTCTATTAGACAAACAACCCATTAATGACACTATGATCATCTGATTCGTGATTGACGTAAAATTGGCCCTAATGTTTGTTATGAGTTACATGTTTGGTTGTTCCCTGTGGTTTGTGAAAATTTTAGACTTGGTCCTAGTGGTTCACTAATTACACGCTTGGTCCTACTAGTTGTAATTTTTGCACTCGGGTGGTCCTTATCACTAACCTATGTAAAGTTTTTCAGTTAAATACGTGCAAAATTATTAACTTGTCCCTAAACAAATAAAAAAAAAAGAAAAAGAACTGAACCCCCTTTATCTTCTTCATCCTCCCCCTCCCCCTCTCTCTCTCTAAAACCCACCACCCACCTCCACCGTCAGCCCATCACCACCACCACCGCCACCTTCAACCCACCACCACCTCCTCCACCGCCTCCTTCAACCCATCACCACCACCTCCACCGTCAATCGACCACCACTAAAGTAACGGTTGAAGCTACTACTACTGGATAGATCCATTTCTTCTTGATTGTGTGTGGATGTTTTAAATGCATGTATGAACTTCGCAGTTTCTTCATGATTGTAGGTGGATCTGGAAGAATGAGTGGCGGAACTCCGGCGACGGTGGAGAGAGAATGCCCGATTGACGGAGAAATTGAAATGAGAAGTGGATTTGGTTGGAAGAAATATGTCGATTGGTGAATTGACGGCTACTCTGTGATTGTCGGTTGACGGTGGAGGTGGTGGTAATGGGTTGAAGGAGGCGGTGGAGGAGGTGGTGGTGGGTTGAAGGTGGCGGTGGTGGTGGTGATGGGCTGACGGTGGAGGTGGGTGGTGGGTTTTAGAGAGAGAGGGGGGGGAGAGGATGAAGAAGATAAAGGGGGTTCAGTTCTTTTTCTTTTTTTTTATTTGTTTAGGGGCAAGTTAGTAATTTTGCACGTATTTAACTGAAAAACTTAACATAGGTTAGTGACAAGGACCACCCGAGTGCAAAAATTACAACTATTAGGACCAAGCGTGTAATTAGTGAACCACTGGGACCAAGTCTGAAATTTTCGCAAACCACAGGGACCAACCAAGCATTTAACTCGTTTGTTATTGGTGCAAAACTTATCATAATTGAAGTAATATATTACACGCCCATGGTTTTATAGCCTATTGGCATCTTGAGGGTGGGATAAGACTTTGAGACCAAAAAGTCTTGGGTTCGATTCTCACAATGCGGTTTTCTCATATTTATTGGGTTTCCTCTTGAACTGGTGCATAGGCATTATGCCTAGTGGAGATGGATATGATCGGGTGGTTCTGCTCGTGACACAATGATACTCCAGCGGTCCGTCAGTGATTTAAATTTGCCGTTAAAAAAAGGTAATATATTACACATGGCGCTGCTTTTTGTTGGATGTAACGAGTCAACTCCAAAAATTTAAGAAAATCAATGACAGATTTTTTTTTATATTTACTAAATGAAACACAATTAAGGCTACAAATTTGATATGGAAGTAATAGTAATAATAAAACTAGGAAGATTCTTACCTGCTACAAATGCGACTATTAAAGTGATTGAATATAGTCGATGATTTAGAAAAGTCTTCAAGAAGATGTCAGTGATTAATATTCATCTACGGAAGAACACATGAACGATGATTTTCTAAAAAGGCATTCAACGTTTGCATGTGTCGTTGGAATCATTCACCTGTTTCTTGAACAAATAATCAAATTGTTTCTGTTAATTTATCTTGTTTTCTTTAAAAAGATGTAATAAAGGCTGTTTGTTATAGAAATTAGAATTAATATTTTATGCCAAAGAGCTATGGATGGAGTGGTAAGAGAGAGAGCTAATGTTTCAAATGACCCAGGTTCAATTCTTGCACTCAGCCAGGGGCGGATCTCCATGTATACAAGGGGGAGCGCCCGCTATCGCTTGGCGCTCAGGCGGGGTAGTGTAAAATTAGTGTAAATTTTGGAAAAATTTGATGTTTTTCGATTTCGTTACCGTTTTTTTATAAAACGTTACCGCTTGGCGGATTTTCTAGATCCGCCACTGCCCTCAGCATTTAGTTTCTGAGGCACCTGGTGATGATGAGAGACTAAACGAGTAGATGGGGATCACTAGTTCGATCCTTGAACTGAGCGGGTTTTACCTGCGGCACGAAGATGGGAGACTAGGCAAGTAGACGGCGATTGCTAGTTTGATCCTTGAACTTAGCGGGTTTTACCTCAACGCACTGTCATTCCTTCGGAAGAGTGTTCGCGTGCTTCAGCCCTAGGTGAGGGTTTTTCCCGGTTCAGATTGCGAGTGTATCCCGATGTGGGGAATTTCACCAGTTTGAAGGATTCGTTGGATGTTAAAAAAAACACTTTATGCCCAAACGATTTAAAATAAAATAAAAAATATTGCTCAAATGCTATGGGTGTTAAAATTTAAATCAAATGAGTTAATTGCACAAACGGTTAGTTCATATGGTATGCTAACCTCACCGGGAATGGAAAACTGCAAACTTAGTTCAAATATCTGTGAGTTTGTTGAACGTTTAACGGCTAACTTTTAACACCCATCGGTTAACGAATAATGATCTCATGTGCCATCGGGTAAGGGTGATTTAATGTTTCCGTTTAGCAAACCCCAGTAAAATACTCACTTTCCCGACATATCTCGTTCAACTTCCTTTAACACACCATCAATACTTATTTGTTCATAAGGGCTGGAGAATCTGAAGGTGGGCCGGTGCGAGTGGAAGAAATGGGCCCCTAAGGCCCTAAATTCTAAATCTATAATCAGTAAAACCATGTCGAATCAATTAGCCCAGGGTTGTCCCATCTATGATTCAAATCAAGGATTGGGCCTAAGGGCTCCATATTTTAGGGCCTCCAAAAATGTCCACATTTTATCTGCTAAAGACATAGATAAAAAACATCTCGTTTTCTCACAACAGCAATTTTTTTTAATCTCGTTTTAGGTATAGTGGATGGAAACCAAAGGGACGACAACATTTGAGTTGTTTTGGTGTGAGATTTATTTTTTTTTAATGTTGTATTATGTTTGCTACTATAATTGTTGGTATGTCCAAAATGTTGGATTCTATTCAAAGTTTTAATTTAGGTTTCTAATTTGTTTTTTTTTTTTGGTCTATTCGGTTAATGTTTGATATACAAATATTTTTCACAATGCTTGCTTTATAAATTTTCTTTTCGAAGCTTGTTGCTTTTGATTTATGACGATGTTGAGTCCGAATTTGTCTCTTTGATGTTGGTAATTGCCTAAGCATATGATCTTTGTTATTGACTCAAATCCTAATTCCAGATGTTGGTAATTGCCTAAGGATATGATCTTTGTTATTGACTCAAATCCTAATTCCAGCCTGTTACAACCCACTACCTGACCCGACCCACACGTGACATGGAATCATAAAAAGAGCCCCAATTTTAAAATTCGTTTTGATCTCCAAAAAGATTGAGTCGGCGCTGAATTGGCCTTTAAATATGGCAAAACTAAAAATACTATTATTTTGCTATTTTTTAAGTTGGGTTAGAAATTTAATTATGGACTTTTTTTGGAAAGAAGTTTAGAATCAGTCAACACTTAAAATTTCACAAAACTAAGAAATTAATTTTCGAATTTTACTCAGCTTCATCCTAGTCATCCTCTTTTTTACTCTTTAGATATGTTCTTATGAAATGAAACATAATACATATGATTTCGGTAAAATTAAGACAAGTAATTAGGTTTACAATAAAACTTAAAAGGGTTAAAAGCTTCTTTTATTTTTTCCTTCTTCAAAGTCCAATGTAAGTCTTAATAAAAATCATATATAATTAATGTACATCAAGATAGATGGTAAACGGACAATAAGCTGCACCGCTACCCATTTTTAATAGCAAAACTAAGTTTTTTAAAAACTACGTCCTTAGATCTCTGAGTCATGACATTACTATGCCTAACTAAAAGTCTTAATTAAATAGCTTTTAGCAAAATATGTTGGGTTTCCAAAGCCTAACTAAAACATGGAAGCATGGGCCACGGAGCAAAGCAAATGAATACATATAAAATGACCGAATTACATATAAAATGACCGAATTGCCCTTCTCGTTAACAGAAATAATGGATGAAGTTAACCAAGTGGACTAAAATGGCAACGGTGAAACCTTTTTGGACTCACAGACGAAAAATAGAACCTTTGACCTAAACTGGAAAAATGGCTCAAACCACGGGACTAAAATGGCATTTAACTCCTTTAGTTATGTAGTATAGAAAGTTTTTTCTTTTAAACTATGGGCCCTCCTGGATAATGGGCCTTGTACAGTGGTCCACCATCAGTATATTAAAAATCATCCAACCCCATTCAATACTTACCTGTGTTTATTCAAATTAGGTACTTATAAAGATAAATAAACTTACGCAAGTATCGGATATGGGTTGGATGAATTATGAAATGTTGATGGTGTGATGAAGGAGGTCGAACAACGAAGTGTTGGTGGTGTGTTGAAGGAAGTCAAACGACCATCAGTTGGGAAAATAAGTATTTTATTAAGGTTTGCAATTTGAAAAAACATACGTGGATGGAACATGGGATCATATATATTTCGTTAAAAACTTATGGGTATTGATGTTGGGGGCTAAACATGCAACACCTCACAACTGTTTGAACTAAGTAGGCATGTTATTGTAATTTGTTGGTGAACAAGAAGAATGTCACACCTCGTTTGCTTGGTGCGGGACTTATGCTTGATTTATAGGTTCCAACCTACATGGACTCGTTACAAACCCAAGAGAAGGCTACACATTTTAAAAGTATAACCTTCACATTGTTTCATGTTAAAACTTAACCTACTTTTCTAGAATAACCAGAGTTCTAGACGTATGTTAAAGCATCTCTTTATAGTAGCCCACCAATACCCTACTTTTCCTTCTTCCAGTTTTAGCTAGGGTTTCACAAAATACATGCTAAAAATTGTTAGTTTTTGCGGTTGAATTATCTTTTTTAAAATAATTTTAAACTTTTCAGTTTACAAAATAAAAGACACGTCGTGACTAGCTGAATTATCCCATACAACATTCTCGAAAACCTTGGGTTTCTTGGTGACTACATTTGATTACACAATAAGCTCTATAACTTGCTGACATAGTGTGGAGATAATATACACTATTTATAATACGGAGAGTAAATTACAACCGGTGTCCTTTACGTTTGCATCAAATTACAACCGGTGTCATTTAACTAAAGAAATTACAAGCTCTGTCCTTTATGTTACCGATTTTTAACACGTTATGTTCTTTACACCTAACCTAGTTAAGTTTTTTTTAGTTAAGTCTTACTATGTGCCTCTAAAATGAGGGCAACATGGTCTTTTCATCTCAATTTTATATTAAAAATCGAAATAAATAAATCTCTTTTATCCTTCCATTTTTCAGTCGATCGCTCCTTTTTTTAGTTAATCTAAACAAAAATATAATGCATGGTTTGGAGTTAAAATTATAAAATCAAAGTAAAATATTTAAATTTTTCAGTTAATCCAAAAAAATATAATTCATGTTAAATTGAGATAAAAAAAATCATTTTGCCCTCATGTGAGAGGCACATGGTAAGACTTAACCAAAAAACTTAATTAGATTAGGGCTAAAAGACATAACATGCTAAAAACTTGTAACATAAAGGACAGAGCCTGTAATTTCTTTAGTTAAAAGTCATCAGTTATAATCTAATACAAACGTAAAGGACACCGGTTATAATTTACTCTAATATGCATACAGGAAGGGTAGGTTTAGTCATTATACACATTTTTAAGAGGCACGAGTCTTTAAAGCTTGTTTTACAAACATTAAATGCACAAAAAAAGAAAAAAAAACACGGATAGAAGATCAAGCGACGATAAAGATTTCACCAGATCAGTTCCGATTTTGCTCTTACCGGCGGCTCTAGATGGTGGTTATTTGGTTAGGTTAGCCATTTCAACCACTCGACAACTCTACGGTAAGATCTGTTGCTGATTGTGGTTATTTCCTTTGAGGATTTGATTATTAAAATAGGTGTTCACCACAGATCAATGGAGAAGATATTGTTTGGTTGTTTGATTGATTTTCACCACAGTTGAGACGATATTGTTATAGTTTCTGGGAATACAAACAAGGTAATTTTTTGTTGTCCAGTTTCTCTTCTCTGATTATTATAGTTTGTGTCATTTTGATTTCCAACTCTTCTATGTGAATGCAGTGTTTGCCTTAACTTGCTACGGTAAGTGGTTTTGATTGTTAATTTTTTGGATTATAGTTATGATGTACATTATTGGTGGTGGACTACAATGTTAAATTTGGAAGAGGAACTCATATTGACTCTTATATTACCATTAGGAAGGATCATTTTGGTTATTTACCACAAGAAAATTTGATGGTTGTCGTCCATTCATTGTGCAGGAAAACTATGAAGATTTCATACATTCATTGTGCAGGTAAGCTGTGGACTGGTGTCCCACTTTGTTGAATTTCAACTAGAGGATTCACATTAAGAAATTTGATTGTGAGAGTTAGGCAACGCGTGTGTGATTTTTTAGTTATGTGTCTACCTCAGTTATATGTGGAACTCTCAACTGAATGCTTCCATCTAGCTCAGTTTTGGTTTTTTGTTTTTCATATTTGACCTTATATGTGACACATTCTAGCTGTGACTTTGTATACCAGACATTGGCTAATATGGCTGCTAAGATTGTTTGGATCACTCGCCTCTTATCTTATGGGATCTACACGCTTTACCATTAGATCGACCGACAATCCTATGTGATAATTAGAGAGCGTTGTTTCTAACACAGAACCCCATCTCCCTTCAATGAACTAAACATATTGATCTTGACTATCATTTTGTTTAAGAACTCGTCACATCTAGTTAACTCCACACCAAATTTGTACCGGCCAAGCTTCATGTGGTAAATATCTTCACCAAAAGTCTTCCGTGTGCGCAAGTGAACTTCTTTCGCAGCTTATGTTGACGCAATATGGTGTTTATAGCCTAGTGGTGTCGTATGTCAATTATACGGTGTTTAATAGCTTTTTATAGATTTTAGTTATAAGGAGTTACATATGTTACATGTGGTCAACATTAAGCCCCATAAGCTAGGTAGTATAGCAAATGGGAGAAGCGAATGGCAGTTGAAGCATAAATAGCGTTGAGGCATTAGTGTCCCTTACTGTACAAATAGACTAGATCGAGCCTGTACTAAATACGTGTGTTAGAGTGTGTTTAAACAAGTGGAACAATCATACATATGAGCTTTACGTTTGACTAATGACAGTCAAATTAGCCATCTGTTTAAGCAGTTCAATCATATGTCCCATGTGATTGAAGTTCCCCATCGTATGGGAATGGCCTATAAATAGAAGTGCATGCGATTGAACTAGATAAGTTTTTTTTGGAGATGAAAGAACACAATTGTTCTCATCCAGTGCTGATGTAAACTCCTTCGGTATTGAAGGCAATTTGTGCCAGAATATATTCTTATATTCTGATCATATTTAGCTATCCTTATGCTGCCGAAATTCTTACCGAATTAGTTATTCTATCTCAAAACTGTTAGGAATCAGCGTAGTGTATCGGATTAAAACTTCTAGTTTAGAAAATTGTAACACCCCAAACGATGGCAGAAACATCGGAGCATCACTTTAGTAGATTGCTCATAGCTCATGGAAACTAAATTTGAATATTATTAAATAATTTGACTTATCTAATACATCGATCAGAAAAAAAATAAAAAAAATTCAAGCAACTCAACAAATAAAACCATATTAAAAATTAACTAAACCCCGAAGCATCCTATGTGATAGCAATCTTGTAAATCATCCTCAAGGGTTATTCCTGTAACATGTGCAAAATAAAGGTCAACTACAAAGAGCTGGCGCTAGGATGAATACATATAGTAGGTAAGTAAAATCACAATTCATATGGCATAGTAAGTATCCAAAAGCAATTGTATAACTTAAACAAGACAGATAAGTGGTACACTCAAACCTTAGTTGACTGGGTATAAAAGTCGGTTTCTATCATTCCCAATAGGAACTCCCCCTAAAAAGGCCAAGGAGTGGAAATGGGGTGTCAGGCCAATAGCGGTATCATATACTCCCGTTCGGCTTGTACGGAGTTAATGAATGTACGTGGTATTAAAAATATTTGGCAAGTAAGTACAACAACAGCAAAAAGATAGCAAATAACCATAGAATTGAATTGTGCAAGTAGGTATGTAAAACAAGACAAGTTATCTTCAACGAGGAGGCGACTTAATTTTCCCATTATTAGATTTACTAACACTAATTCGACTATATGTTTTGTTGACTCGTTGATTGTCCGGCGACGGCTCTTAAGTAATTAGAGTACATGGTTAAAATAGGAAAAAAAATCATAATAATAATAATAACATAAACATAACTAAAACAATTCAAATCTTAATAATTTTTATTAATGACCTCTTTATTTCAAACATCACCTATACGACAATTCTTTTAATATTAGTTTAAATCGCAATACAAACCTCTAATTATTAATATACAAAACGATATAATATGAATGCGATTTTACTTTTTATTAAAAAAAATCATAATAACTCTTAACACTATTAAAGAAACACACATTCAAATAATATGAACAGAATCTTAGTAATGCAAGCTTTCAAATTATGCATGTATGTGTTGCTAGCCAAGTAGACGAACAAACAGAGACGTCCAAAAAAACTCGGTTTTAATCATGTTTGTGCAAGGTTTTAATATTATGGTCGGGAGTTTAGTTAAAGTTAGTTTAACAGAACACCATTTTAGCTAATGAAACGCTTAGTCGCCGGAGCAAATCTGAACGAAACAAAATTTAATAACTAATTCTGATATCGAAAGATGGTTCAATTAAGGTACCTTACGGTGAAACAAGACAGCGGTTCATGATTCTGGCGGCGAGATGGGCGGTTCATAACGGCGGATTTGTGGCGGATCAGTGGTGCAGTCAAGGACAAACGGAGTATGGCCGAAGTTGACTGTTATTATTCCGACGATATTGTGGAGAGACACAGAGACAAAATTGAAGTGAATTAGAGGGGTGGCGATTCTAAACGAGTTCCGTGATCAGTATTTATACTCGTATGTGTTCGATAACGGATAAACATGATCGGCTTGAAATTTGCGGTGATCGTTTCACATAAGGAGGATGTTATACGGGTTAAGATTTGAGTTGTAAGTTGTTACGGATTGGAGATAAACGTTAACGCGATGTAAACGGGTCGTAACAGACGGGTTTTGGGTTTTGGGTTTTGGGTTTTGGGTTTTGTTTTTTGAAAGTTATGGCCCCAATAGTCCCGGAGGTCTTAATAGTTTTATTTTTTAATCAGATTTGCACCTTAGGAGCTTGTATTGGTAGTTTTGGTCCAAAAGTTTTACAATATATCAATTTTTATTTATAACTTTTATAAACTTTATTTAAAAGATATAACTTTTTTTAAAAACAAACTTTAATAAATATTTTTATTTAATAAAAACTATATTCTTTTTACAAAGTCTAATAAAATTGGATAAAAATTTGATATACAAACTTAAACAAAATAAATAATAATTATAATATAAGTGACGCAAATGTTTTGTAATTGAAAAATATAAAAAAATGAGGGACAAAGAATATAAATCACTTTAATACAAGACAAAAATAATAATAAAAAGCAATAAATAAAATCACCACAAGTTAAAGAAAAACCCAAAATTACTAAAAAAGAATTATAATCACTACAAGACAAATGAGATATTGTTCCTAAGAACCTACCTCATTTGTTATATATAGTAATTGAAAAAGTCAGATGTTACAGTCTCCTATACTTTAAGCAATTTCGTCTCAAAATTGAAGAAAATTGTTAGTGTATGATTGTGATTACTAAATATGTATATATATATATATCTATAAGAGTTATCGTTAATTGCATCGAGTTTAGAGGAGTACAAAAAAAACGAGTAATGGAAAAGACATCTCGAAAAAAAAGTTAAATGATGTGGTTTGTCTGTGTTCAAGATGGAGGATAAATGAGAAAAGAAGATTGGATTTTTTGTGAGGTTAAGAAAAAAGACTGGTAAGTATAGTTTAGATTTCAAAGATGAAACGTATCATTTGGGGTAGGTAACAAGTTGTTGCTTAATACTAACTTAGAATGAGGTTAGGCATGTCTTAATGATTAACACTAATTAAAAGAATCTTACTAACATTTGTTAAGGTCCAAAAATAACATAGAACTTTACGTGACAAGAAACAAAGCTACATTTGACAATATGATAAGGACACTTATATATAGAAAGTACCAACGACGTATCAACCATGTCCTTATCATATCACATTTGTTTTGTTATTCCTAATCAATATAGGTTATACGTTATGGCAGACGACAGAACTTACTATGATTTCCATGCGCCGAAGTTTATAATCACGTGTGCACCCGTAATTACTCGATTCGTCGCATAGTCTGCATAGTTCATTTGGTTGCGTGAATGTCAAACGACACAAACAAATTTCACACAATACATTACAAACATACGTATAAGCACAAAGTTAAAAATAGCATGAAAAGAATAATCGTGGCACCAAAATTTTATGCATGAGGTTGTGCTTTCCAACCAACATGTTAACATTACGTCAACCTCGAGAAGTTAAATAAGAATACACCAACATGAGCGCTAGATGTTGTTAATGAATGATTGTTGAATGATATTCTAATGAATTATGCACAATAAATGTATTGCAAGGAAAGATTCGTTTGCACGTATAAACATTCTAAGTTTATTTGTATGATAGATAATCAATCTAGTTTCAAGTTTATAGATAATGCTGTCAATTAAATGTTCACGGATAACCAAATTAAGAAAAATCAAGTTGCATAGTTAATTATGTTTTTAAGTATGGTAGATAACTGTATTTATGGGTAATCGAGTTTATGGAGAGTCAAGTTCATATTAAATCCATAAATGATGAAATCCATAGAAGAATCAAGTTTTTAAAAAAATCATGGTTCGTGAATTGAGGAAAATAGTATGATAAATTTTCAGATTCTTATGTTCAAGATTAGGAGGTATAACATTGTAGGATGAGTTCTTATGATAACAAACGAGTGGGAAATTTAAATGTTTAATCCTTTGGTAGATAGGGAGATTTTTGGTTCTCAAGGTAGTTCGAGGGCAGTTGATTGTTGAAGATAGATGATGTAGTTTGAGTTGGTCTTAATTAGAAGGTTCGGGAAACTACAAGTATGGTGTTAGATATAAATCTTTGGGTAAGGTCGAGAATAACCTTTGATGTTTTTACTTACTTTGGATAAAAAAATTAATAACATAAATTTATTTAAAACTTTTTGAAAATTTTGTAAAATTCTCTTTTTTTAGAAAGGAAAAGAATCATTTGTAAATACTATAAATCAGGGTTAGGTTTTAGAGAATAGCATTTGCTAATGAAAATAGGTAGTTTACGAAAAGAGTAAATTGCACAAAACATCTTTTATGTTTCCTCAAACTTGCAGGTTCCAGCCTTAATGTTTAAAAGTTGCTAAAAACAGCCTTTAAGTTTATTTTTGTTGCGGTTCAATCCTTTACAGCTAACCACGTTATTTTCTTCAGTTAAGTTCCCTCACATGCATAACATGTGAGGGTATATTCGTCATTTTGGTTGATCTTCCACCCACGTCAATTATAAGAAAAAAGAATATTTAAGGTTTAACCTATTTTAAAAAAATTCTAACCACAGGGACTAATGTACAATAAAACCAAACTTTTAAAAACCAAACACCCTCTTTTCCTGTCTTCTTCTCCGACGACTTCGCCGGATTCCGGCGAACATGGAATTAAGATAAGAATCTTGTTAAGCTAGCCCACGAAGCTGTAAAGATTAACACAGATTTTGATCATGCCAATCAAACTCTTCAGGATTATCATCAGTTGGAAGAATCGGCGCCTTATTCGCATTAGACGGAAACGACAAACGACTCTTCAACCCTAGATACCTCTCACGGAACTCCGATGCTGTCAAATCAGAGAACTTCGTAACACCGTGTTCAGTAGTCGGATCCAGCAACTGGTGACGCTTAGGACGCCGAAGTTAGACTTAAACACTATCAAACGGTAATCGTGCTCCTCTGTAGTCGCGTACGTTTTACCAAACTTTGTTTAAACTAGGTTAAAACTTAAATATTTCTTTTTATAATTGAAGTGGGTGGAAGATCAACCAAAATGACGAATATACCCTCACATGTTATGCATGTGAGGGAACTTAACTGAAGAAAATAACGTGGTTAGCTGTAAAGGATTGAACCCGCAACAAAAATAAACATAAAGACTGTTTTTAGCAACTTTTAAACATTAAGGCTGAAACCTGCAAGTTTAAGGAAACATAAAGGATGTTTTATGCAATTTACTCTTACGAAAATCATTTTGGGGATAAACATTCGATAAAATTCGATGGAGGAAGGCGTACACATATTGGATAAGGTGGGTGCACCGGGAAAAAGGGTAATCGAAGAGTTTTCAAATCTTGGGTGGTGAAATGTTTATTTCCAAAAAAAAATATACAGGGGTTCGTGTGAATGGTAATTGTAGGGTGGTATATGAAAAGTCGTCAAGTGCTGAGAGTAGGTTTGGGTCATAAAGGTTTGTGTTGGTATGGTAATTAGGTAATGTAAGGTATGAAACATAGGAAGGATTTAGTAGTGAGAGTTGAAAACAAGGAGTCATTAGGGATGAAATATTGGTAAAACAATATTCAAAAATTGAAATGTAAAATAAGTAACAGAACGGATCATAATAATTTATTCCTTAATTAAAACATTGACTAATCATATTAGTTAGGTTCTGGTAATGTTTGCGAAGGCAAAGACTAACGAGATTTTGAAAACAATTTTTTATAGGCTTTATGTGTAATATATATATATATATATATATAGGGATGGATTAAGAAAAAACAAAATGTGGAGATTTGATGGAATGTGAAGACTAATCCATGGTAGGAATAGGGTTAAGGATAAGAATAATATTAAGGACAAAAAACATAAACACAAAACATAAGGGCATCTTAGGGTTATAGTCTAGGTTTTAGAGATCTAAAAACCTAATTCTCTATAACCATGACTCTGATACCAATCTGTAACACTCTAACCGATGACGGAAACATCGGGGCATCACTTTAGTAGATTGCTCATAGCTCATAGAAACTAAATTTGAATATTATTAGAATAATTTTAATTGAGATTGTTTTATATGTCTTTTTTTTCGTTGTAATGGATAATTCAAGTATTTAATGAATATATAAATTTTAGTTTCCATGAGCTGTTGAGCAATCTATCAAAGTGATGTCCCATGTTTCCGCTATTGGTTGAGGCGTTACAAAAATTTGATTTTATAACAATTAATATCTCATATTAATTAGATAAAAAGAAGTGTGAATATATATATATATATATATATATATATAATTAGAACCAACTTGAGTTGCGAGAACCGTGAAAACTTTTTGATCGGCGCGAGTTTGGTCAAAAAAATTTTACACAAACATAGATGAAAAAAATTATAAACACATCTATAAAAAAGTAAAAAAAAATTGCCGAGTCGGTAGTTTTGACTGATTCAAGTTTATTTTTACGGTAGATGTAAAATTTGGAACAAAACAAATATTTTTTACGCCTCATGTAGTATGCGACATTTTTTTCATTTTTTTGCTGAAACAAGTTATTGTTTTTACGATTTTTGAGAAAAAAAATTGGAAAAACCTTTTGGACGGCCTAGTTCACGCGGTTCGCGCAACTCGTGGTAGTTCTCATTTGAACCGAATCCTATATATATATATATATATATATATATATATATAGGGGAAGGATAAAATGAAAACCCACTTGAGTTGAGAAAACTCAAGAAAACCCTATGTAACATTTTTATTTTTTCTAAAAAAATAGGGAATGTAAGTTACATGTTAATGAACGTTTTTAAAAAAATCGCCGAGTGGATTTTTTTTATAAAAAAATTACAAAAATTCAGTTTTTAGCATTTTTTGTAAACACTGAAATTTAAAAAAAATATAAAAAAAACATTCGGCGCTTTTTCTTTTTCTTACAAAATGTTCATTAACATGTAACTTACATTCCTTATTTTTCTCTATATAGGTTTTTCTTAAGTTTTCTCAACTCAAATGAGTTTTCTCTCTATACTTCACCTAAATATATATATATATATATATATATATATATATATATAGTGTGAGGTTAATTGGGAAACACTAAAAAAGTGAGGAACAGTGGGGAACCGACTCAAACGAACTCCGATTGTACTCATTCTAGCGGCGTTGGAACCGGCTAGTCGAATCCTAACTATGATCTCTTAACCCTAAACCCTAAATCCTAACCCCTAAACTCTAAATATATTAGGGTTTGGATTTAGGGTATTATATTAGGGTTTAGCTTTAGGGTTTAGTTTTAGGGTTAATCATTAGTATTTAGGGTTTAGCTTTACTGTTTAGGGGTTAGCTTTAGGGTTTAGCCTTTAGGGTTTAGCTTTTAGGGTTTATAGCTTATATTTTACGATTTAGCTTAGGTTTTAGCCTTATTTTTTAGGTTTATGGTTTAGGGTTTAGAGGTTAGGATTTAGGGTTTAGGGTTAAGAGATCCTAGTTAGGGTTCGACGAGCCGGTTCCAACGCCGCTGGAATGTGTCCAATCGGAGTTTGTTTGTGTCGGTTCCCCACTGTTCCTCACTTTTTTAGTGTTCCCCAATAAACCTTCCCCTATATATATATATATATATATATATATATATATATATAAGTACTCTGTGTCATGTAAACCTCATGACTTCACGGGGAAAAAATGAGCGATTGATACCATGAAATGCCTCGATGAAATGGAAATAGTAGTAGACATCAATGGATGTGCTGAAAAAGACACGATCAAATATGTGTCTCAAACCTACAAGGAGGATGCTTTAAAATGGTGGAAAGCCATGATTCAATCTGGTGGAAAGGTTTCCCTGAACCATATGGGACGGGAAAAGTTTGTGGACTTAATCAAAGAAACCTACTGCCATTCGCATGAGGTTGAGAAAGTAGAGTCAGACTTTCTAACTCCAACAATGAAGAATTTGGATTGTAGGAAGTATGTATCTGACTATGATTCCCTGTCAAGGCTTGTACCTTGTCTTATCACCCCGGAGTCTAAATGCATCGTGTGTTTTAGTGGTGGCTTAGCACTAGAGATTAAGGGGATGGTTAAATCCTCCGAACCAACTACTTTTACAGCAATGGTAGACTTAGCCCTTTCACTGATCGAGGATGAAGTGAGATTAATGGCAATCAAAACTGAGGTTGATGGGAAGAGGAAGCGTGATGATAACCGCTTCCAAGATTTTAAGAAAAGAAAGTTCCATTCAAACAAGAGTGAACCTAGGTCCGCTGATGATAGGACCGAATGTAAAACTTGTGGAAAGAGACATTGGTGGGACAATGTCAGTCGGAACAACAACATAAACCGTGTAGCATCTGTAAAAAGACTGGCCACAGACTCATGAGTGCAAAGAGATTAAAAACACGGTTTGTTTTGAGTATGGCGAGAAAGGTCACATAAAAACCAGTTGCACCAAACGTGTAGCAGGCGGAAGCTCCAAGGCTGGAGAAGCCAAAAAGTCAAATGCTCGAGCTTTCCAGTTGACCGCAAAAGAGGCGGTAAAGGACACAAATGTTATAACAGGTACGTTTCTTGTTAATAACATTTCTGCACGTGTCTTATTTGATTCTGGAGCAGATAAGAGTTTTTAGATCATAAGTTTAGTAAACTATTAAATCTACCCTTGAGAACTCTAGATATTTCATATGAAGTAGAAATGGCCGATTGTACTATTGAAATAGGCTCTATGATTCTAGAGGGATGCGTTATATCCATCAAGGATCACTCAATTCCAATATATCTTTTGCACATGACTCTTGCGGGATTCGATATAGTTTTAGGCATGGATTGGTTATCTCATAACTAAGCCCGCATTGTCAACGATAAAAAGCTAACCGAAATGAAATCCCTAATTGGCTAGATACTCATCATTCAAGGAGATCGACACTATGGGTTGCCTGAGAAGCCATCATTGCTTAAAACGTCAAAGTGTCTGAAGAAAGGATGTGTCATTTACATTTCACATATGATTATAGATACACCAAAGCCAAAGATTGAAGAAACACCGATCATCTTTGAATACCCTGGTGTATTTCCAGAAGATCTACCTGTATTACCCCCTAGAAAGGCTGGTTGAGTTCATATTCGCCATATTGCATGGGTCGGCTCCTATAGCTAGAGCCCCATATCGTTTGACGCCAACTAAAATGAAAGAACTGAAGTCACAACTTGAAGAACTGTTAGAGAAGGTTTCATTCAACCAAGTTCATCCTCTTGGGGAGCTCCTATTCTTTTTGTTAAAAAGAAAGATGGTTCAATGCGAATAGCCAACTAAAATGAAAGAATTGAAGTCACAACTTGAAGAGCTGTTAGAGAAAGGTTTCATTCAACTAAGTTCATCCCCTTGGGGAGCTCCTATTCTTTTTGTTAAAAAGAAAGATGGTTCAATGCGAATGTGCATTAATTATCGTGAGTTGAACAAAATAACGATCAAGAATCGTTATCCATTGCCGAGAATTGACTATTTATTTGATCAACTGCAAGGAGCAAGTTTCTTCTCTAAGATTGATATTCGATCAGTTTATCATCAACTGAACGTTAGGAATGAAGATGTTCCAAAGACTGCCTTCAGAACAAGGTACGATTATTATTAGTTCTTGGTTATGCCATTTGGACTCACTAATGCACCAGCAACTTTCATGGATCTTATGAATAGAGTCTTCAAACCTTATCTGGATAAGTTTGTCATTGTCTTCATAGACGACACACTTATCTATTCTCGCAATAAAGATGATCATCAGAAACATTTTAGATGCATATTAGAATTCCTAAAGCAAGAGAAGCTGTATGCGAAATTCTCTACGTGCGAATTTTGGCTTAGAGAAGTCCAATTTTTAGGACATGTGATCAGTGAACGCAAAATCCAAGTGTATTCAGCAAAGCTTGAGGCAATCATAAATTGGTAAGCACCTAAGTCTCCTTCTGAAATCCGCAGTTTTCTAGGATTGGTAGGTTATTATAGAAGATTCATTGAGAACTTCTGTAGATAACTACTCCTATAACTGCGTTGACTCGTAAGAATGCCAAGTTTGACTAGGGGTCAAAACAAAAAGAATCCTTTGAGATTCTAAAACAAAAGTTGAGCAATGCCCATGTGTTATCATTACCTAAAGGAGTTGAAGACTTCATGGTCTACTGTGATGCTTCACACACACAATTGGGATGCGTGTTAATTTAAAAAGGCAAGGTGATTTCCTACACATCACGACAAATAAGGTGCATGATAAGAACTACACCACCATGACTTAGAATTGGGTGCAGTATTATTTGCACTAAAGTTGTGGAGGCACTATCTATATGGCACAAAGTGTGTTATATACATAGACCATAAAAGCTTCCAACACATATTTAATCAAAAATATTTGAATATGCGATGACGTCGTTGGATGGAAACGTTAAATAATTACGAAAGTAAATGTAGAATGCCCGTTTGTTAGGCTGAAGTAGTAGAAAGCCGACTATAAGGGCCTGAGATAGTCCTTGAGACTAAGGATAAGATTTTACAAATCGTGATTGGCTCAAAGTTGCCCATGATAGGCAAAAAAGTTATGCTGATAAGAGGAGAAAACCTTTTAAATTCCAAATTAAGGATAAAGTATTATTAAAAGTATCACCTTAGAAAGATGTTATGAGATTTAGAAAGAAGGCCAAGTTGAGCCCAAGATATATTAAACCACTCGAGATAATCGAATGTGTCGATTCCGTAGCTTATAAGCTCAAGCTACCTAAGGAACTCAATGGGATCCGTGATTATCCCACATTAAAAATTTGATGAAATGTCTAGCCGATGAGTCGCTAGCAATGCTACACCATGATGTGCAAATTGATGAAAACCTGAGGTTCATGGTAAAACCTTTATCGATTGAGGATCGACAAGTTAAAAAGCTCCGAAAGAAAATGATCTCCATCGTGAAAGTTAAATGGGATTCCCGTCGTGGCCCTAAATGCACTTGGGAGGTCGAATCAAATATGAGACAAAAGTACCCCCTATCTATTTGAATAAAATCTCGAGGATAAGATTTCTTTTAAGAGGGTGAGATGTAACACCTAGGAAAAGTGTATCGAATCTTATGGCAAAACGTGTCCAGAAACTCTCAAATATTCCGGATTTGTTGGAAGAGAGGGACAATTATATTGAATATGGAAGATGGATAATAGTTAAGGGATCATAATGGGAAAATGCCAAAATTTTGGCTTCTGAAGGTCCCTTAAGGACTGTAAGGTAAATGCCTTATGGTCCGTAAGGAAATTAAAATCTGTGCGCACTAAGAGGTCCTTACGGACCGTAAGCCACCATCCTTACTGTTCGTAAGGGTGTCACTGACAGAACAGTTGCAACTTGCAACTGCAGCTGCAACTCTTGTCACTTTGCATCGATTTGTGCCAGCTCTTAGCTCCTTCCTACACCTACTATGCCACTAATCTTCACCTAAGAGCTCCAGGAACATGTGGCACCATCTCATGAATCTTGTGCAAGTATAAACAACCATGTCCTTCATCCATTTCAACTTGTACCTTTTGCATTTCTTTCTTTCTATCTCTAAGTTGTTTCGGATCAATAGAGGCCTCCTAGTTGAAGTTATCAACTTCCCTTGAACACTTGTAAGTGTTCTCTTTTAGTTATTTTCCTTTATTAGGTTAGTTATTAGCCAAAAGTTAAGCAAATTAACTTTTGCTTTGAATTTCGATTCTGACGGTTTGGGTCAAGTCAAAGTTTGAATCGAACTTTGCAATGTGATCATAATAATGAATGTGTTAATCCCTTGTGATTACACCCTCTGGAAATCATGTTAAGTAGGCGAAATAACGAGTCATCTTATATTAAATAAAAAGGTCAAAAACAAAGATTTTACAAATTACCATAATTGAATTTCTAAGTACTAAAACCCAAAGTTTTGACATCATAACAATTTATATAACATATTAGGACATGCTTAATCATGTCCCACTCGTCATTTCATGTTTAGAGCTCATGTCGTAATCAAAAGTCAAATAGTTTGACTTATGCTTTGACTTTCAATTCTGACCCGTTTGGTCAAGTTTAGAGCCCGATTAAGGGTTGTTATATGACCATATTATTATGGGGAATAACCTTGTAAGGTTATACCTTGTGATCATATCATTTGATAGGTTTATTGACAAGTACACATAATAAACTTTAAAATGCCGAAAATGCCCTTATGGCATAAAAATGGTTTTAAACCAATTAGACTTATAATCTGACTTTGAAACTGATATTATAACATCATGAAATATATTTTAGCATAATGGACTTGTCATAGACCTATTCAACCACACAATACCACATATGCACGTACGACTAGTTTAAATAGAATAAAATATATAAACTAGCTGAATCGGTTCAAAACCTTTCAAATTCAGCTCTAATAAGAATGCTTGGTTATTAAAACCATATTACATCAGTCCTTGCACTCAGAAGGGTATAAACTACATTCTATCGGGTCAATGCTTAATCTAGCGAGCCAAGTGTATCCATTAAGTTAACCGATCAATGTCAATGACTTATAGATGACTCGTTAAGGTTCTAACGGATAACATTTTCGTTCATTCCAAACTATAAGTCTCTAGTAAATTGCACCTAACTTTGAGTTGTTTTGAATTACGGTTGTGCAAAATTATTGATATTGTTAAAAGACTAGCACATGTAAATACTCTTAGCCTATTTAATTTATAAAGGCTTGGGATATCGCACTAGCCACTTGGTCGGGTATTAAAAAAGGGAAAATTTTGTCATAGAAATGCAAATAACCCGTTTTATTCCATTTTGCTTGATAACTTAAACACTTGGGGGTTAATACCATCGTGTCCTGGATATCCCGACTCATTTAATTGCAAATGGCAAGCGCGGGGTATAGGCATACATGTCACACCCCGACCCGCAGCGGAAATAAGAGTCAGGGCATAATTGGGTTATCACCAAAGCACATGACATTTACTATTATGTTTCATAATTAATAAAGTCAAAGTTACATTTTCAAATATCCAAACATGTTCATTCAATACAAAGGAAATAACTCAACATAACAATCCCAATACTAAATCGTTTTATTCTTCTAATCCAGGTCCTATGTGTTCCTAGCTGCTGCTTGTTCACCTGTATCATGTGTAAAATGGGAGTTTTTGGGTCAACATAAGTTGGCGAGTGAACCTTATTAGATAAACATTTATTAATGAATTAATGGTTAGTTTACCAATGAAAAATTGTGCATAATCATAAATGAGCAAATGTAAGTAATCAAGCAATGGCAAAAAGCAGTTACAATTATAACATACAATAACACTTGATAGCATACATGAACATACCAATATCATACGATGAATAACATAAATGAACTGTGCGATCAAGGCTCAATCAAACGGAACCGATCGTATTGCATGTACTGAAAATGTAAAATGAACTGTGCGATAAAGGCTCAATCAAACGGAGCCGATCGTATGTGGGCACGCCAGGTTCAACCGCATAATAAAATGGGGAACATGCTCAACGCTCATAAATGGGGAGCGGCAGCCTATGAAATTGCATGTACTGAAATAATGAATTGCATCCAATAATAACTACTTAACAGCAACAAACTAAATACACATGTTCATGATATGATGTATGCACAATGGTTTAGTTATAATATGTATATAAACAAAGACACATGAGACACCCCAAAAATGTGATTAAAACGGAGAATTTTGTAAGATTCACTCACATTAGGTGCGTTGGATTGGAGATGGTGAGATGCGCACGATTTAGATGAGCGGATCAACGAGGAATACTAACCTAAATAATAATGGAAAAATATATTAAATGGATGGATTTTATTAAGGATTTTAATGAAATTTTTAGATATATTTTTGTGAGTTTATGGCTATTTTCTATCTTTAAAAATGTTATTTTTAAGTATTTTTAATTGATTTTTAAATTAATTTAAATAAATAAAAATATAAAAAAAATATTATTTTTTTAGCGTTGACCGTTGACCGGTTCGGTCAGCGAGTTAAATCTGCGCCGGGTGGGATTCGAACCGGCGACCTCCCGTTCGCGTGCACGCAGCTCTACCAGCTGAGCTACGTGTCTAACCCGAAATAATCTCGTGTTTAATTATATTTATACACTTATTCGATTAAACTGGATTTCCTTTATTTGCAAAAACATTTTAATTCAATCGGACCGGCGCTCGTGACGAGTTTCGAACGCGCGACGTGTAGTTCATGTTGCACACAGTCCACCGCTGGACTGTGTGTCTAACCTGGTTAATATCTCGGTTCTTATTATACTTAACAACTAACTGGGTTATCCCGGTTTAGTTTTTAACAAAAAGGCGCGTTATAATATAAGGTGTGCGTATTGCAGGAATCGAACTCGGGACGTGTGTGTGTAATTTGCACACAGTCCACCGCTGGACTGTGTGTCTAACCCGTTTAAAATACCGTTTTTAATTAATCTTATCTTATATTGTGTCTTCATCTTCTTCGTCGATTTACACAGACAACATATTCCGACTTGTTATAATTGATTTATGACTTATACACTTTTCAGACATTATCAGTAATTTAAAAGTAGAGGTTGGAGAGAGTTTAAGGAAGAGGATATACCGATTGATGTTGTTCACAGAATTCCGGCGGAGGTTCGTCGGTACTGAAAGTGAACTCCGGCTGTTGAAACCATTTAACAGCGTTGATCGATTATTTATGAAGTTGAGTCACTTAAACAAGGTTTAAAAGAAATTTAGGATATCATACCAGTTCACAGTGTGATTCCGGCAGTTTCAGAAGTTTTCCGACGAAGATAAGATTTTCGATAAACGTTGACTAGGATCGATTCTGATGGTGGAGTTGTGTTAGAGACTGATTAATCACATGATATAAACAGAAAGAGTCGGAGGAAATACCGTGTGGGTGTGAGTCCGGTTTTCCGGTGATTTGCAGAGTTTTTCCGGCGAGCTGATTCAGATGATCTGATGGTCCGAAAATGCGACGAAATTGAAATGGAGTATTGATATGATAGTTCTGAATCACGAGAATGGTCTGAAGCTTAAGTTAATCAGAACTTTGATGAACTTTCGGTTTCAAAAACCGAAAATGATGAGACTTAAAGTTCAATCAATTTTAACTTGATTAGAAACCGTCATACATCGGTTATAAGCTGAACATGTGAATTAAACAACGATTTGACGATTGGTTTGCCGATTACCGTTTCTCAGATGGCGCCATCGGTTAAACTGAGTTTGTGTATAAATTTCATTTGTTTTCCTAGAGTTAACAGAAAACACATTGTGGCTGAGTGGTCTTGGAAGTGAGTGTTAAGTTGTTTGAAGTATCTCTTGGCTGACCCGGGTTCGAGTCCCGGCAGCTTCAAATATTTTTTATTTATTTTATTGTAACTTTTTATCAAATGTAATTTTTATAGTTTAGTTTATTTATTAATTATGTATCGTTTTAACTCAAAATAATCATAAATATTTAATGCAACTTTTATAACTTGGTACTTGATTACAAAACGGAGCGGGTTTTGGAGACCCGATTTTTACAAATGTTACAATACACCTACAGACGCTATACCTATATATATATATATATTATATATATATATATATGTATATATATATATATATATGTATATATATATATATATATGATATTGAAAATGTGGTGTCTCGATCAATCATATACCTACATTTGATTTCCGGTCCCTGACTGTATTGACAAGCATGTAAAACTGGTAATAAAATATATAGTTTGTTCCAAGTTATTTAAAATGATATACCAAATTGTATCAAATAAATTTTGAAAAGATTTCCAAATGAGTCAGTTGATTGTGTTTACACTGACGTATTTTCAAAAGACTAAACGCAGGTTATTAGCAAATACAGAATAGGATGGAGCGACTTTGTCTTATATATTGGAATTTGAAACTCCATGGAAAATACCCATATTAGTCTAAAGTGGGTTTTTATTTCGATCCGCATGTGGATATTTGAACGGACAATCTGTATAAACTTTGATTATTAAATTCAAGCTTTTAATTTATTTATTTTTATTTCATTCAATCTTCCACTGTTTATTGTGATAATTGATATCAATCGTCATGCATAAACCCCAAGCTGGGCTCACTTGGAAATCAGGGTGTGACAAAATTATTTCGAGCTTCGCTTGAAGTATGAATATTGGACGACGTTCAGGAATTTACAACCATAGAAACCGACAAGATTCATTCATAATACACAGACTGATCCTATCTCCAATGGACTATTTGTGATCTAAAAATTCAAACCACCAAAAGTTATGAAGATGATTCTTTTCAATAAAATGGAACAAGATATCACCAAAACAATGAGATGGTGTTACTATGATATAATATGGGGGGAAGATATTATTGTATTAGCAGAGAGGAACAAGACTATATGGATTGATGATCTAATGTGGCTGGGAAACAGGTCTGAATATGATATTTAATGGTTGTACAAGATGCTAATCTTCTATCAGACTAGAGACATGGAGCAGACTTTAAAGTTTCAAAAAGTTGTCCGGGTTTGCTTTGCACTCACCATTCACACAGGCAACGATCGAAAGACTAGCTGGAAGTGAATATCAAAGATAAAGACTACATGCTATATCAAAGGGGGAGTTTGTTGATGCAATTTAGTGTCTATAGCTTAGTGGTGTCGTATGTCAATTGTATGGTGTTTAAAAGGTGTCTAAAAAGCTTGTTATGGAGTTTGGCTATAAGGAGTTCCATATTTCACATGTGGTCAGCGAATGAGCCATTTTCGCTATGTATGTCTAGTGAATGGGAGCAGTGACTGTGGCCATCACACATTTTATGTGGGATACATAAGGGACTTTCGAAGGTTCTTCAAAGTATGATCAAAATCCTCTCAAAATCAGAAATCTAATTCTTGAAAAACAAAGTTTAATTTGTTCAAACATTTGATAGTACCAACAAATAGTTTGTTCTACTTGTGAACACACAACTCTTTATTAAAACCAAGTTGTTTTTAAATATTTTTGTTGTTCCTATTCATCCCATCACTCAGATCCTCTTAGGAGTTATGACAACTTACGCTCATCTCCCTAAAGGGGGGGGGGGTCGGGCACCACAGTAGTGGCCCCCATGATAGCGTGATACCATGATCACACCACCACAAGGTATTTTATCATTATAATTTTGTTCCTGACCATGTGGGGAGTAGCCATTGTTCTCAACGGTCATATGACCATTAAAAATAAAAAACAAAAAAAATCGGTTTTACCTCTATATATACCAAATCTTATACACTTTTGCACAAACATCACTACTCAAGAAACTACTACATAACCCACATTTAAAAAAATAAAACCAAATGGAAGGTTCAAGCAAAAGAGCATCAGCTACGAAGAAACAAATTAGGCCAAAGGTTCAGAGTAATATAGGCAAAGTCAATTGATTTCATTTACAAGACGAACCGTTGCCAATCCAACCAATTTGAAGCTAATATCCACAATACTTCACCCAACCCAAATCTTAACCTCATTTCACTTTATCTCTCGTCCGGGTGGACGAACAAATTATCGATGATTTTGTTGCGTGTATGGTAAACCTACCTTCTAATACCAAATTCTAGCAATCTGTAACCCGCCTCGTGGTATAACTTCCGATTTGGATGAAGAGGAAGAACAACAACTAGAGACCGAAGAAGAGGAGGATGTAGATGAAGAACAAGAGGAAAAAGTAGAACTGAAAGTTACTCATGGGAAACGAGGAAAAAAAACCATCAAACACAGGGGCGTCAAAGTTGGACGCAAAATGAAAAGGTGGCCGTCTCCAAGTCTTACTTACATATTTTCGAGAACAAAAGGGTCGGAAATCAACAAACAAAAGAGAAGTTTTGGAAACGAGTTATTGGAAATTTTGATAAAGTTCTCGGTGCATCTAGCGAAACATGGAGCGAAGTGTGAGATTGTGATTGTATGTGATGGTGTGAGGAAAGTGATTGCTCCCCCTAAAGCCCGAAGACCACGTATAGTGTAGTGCTATGGCATGTGGTTTGTTCTTTTTCGCCATGTTGTCCGCCACATCATCTTACATATTTCACTTGGTGAAATGGTGTAGTTGTTCACCCACCTACACATTTATTACCTATTGATTGTTTTATTATAAATTAGAAAATAGTTTTTGAATATAAATAAATTTAATAAAAAAAGCCTACATTTTATAAATATAGAAGGCGAAAAAAAATAAAAGACCGAAAAGATAATTGTAAATTACGCGTCATCGTCTTGAAGTCCATATTTATTTTTAATTCGTTGAAGTAACTTCAATTGTAGATCAGTTGTGGTCTCCTGAAGTTGGTATTGGTTTATCCGATATCTCAAGACCGACCCCCATTTGTCTATCTTTTTTTAATCGAAGGTGTTCTTGCCTCTCTGCGTCTTGTTTTTTATGATTCTCTAAACGTTGTCGCCTATTGTCCATTCGAGCTTGTGATCTTTCACTCATTTCTATAAACCGCTCATTATTGTCGACTTGTGATGCCCAAGCCTTTTTCTTTTGTGATGAGCCCACTTCTCCTCCACATGTGAGTTCTACAAATTCGGGCATCTTATATTCTGTTGGAAATATTAATGAGGAACATACAAGTTGGTATGTTTCCTCCATTCCACATTGGTGGGGGTAGTGAAATTAGGGTGCTTTATAAGGGATTGCCCCTTATGGGCCATCAAAGTGTTAAATGGGTTGAGAAGTGGGTCAAGCCCACACGCGCGCCGAGCCGAGCCGAGCCGCGAGCTCGCGAATGGGCGCGTTTGCGGCGCACTTTGCACTTCGAGCCGAGGAGCTTTTATTTTTAGCTAGGGTCCGGTTCAAGTGCGTTAGTGCTGTGGATCGAGATTGAATGCGATAAAACTGGGATAGAGGGATAGAGATAAATTCGAAACTAGTGGGGGTTATCCCTAGGAGTTCGAATTCGTATGAGTTATCTCCAGGAATTCGAATTTGAATCTGGTTGATAATGGTTATCCATTCCCCGTTTTTCTTATTCTCTGTTGTGATCTCAGCTATAAATAAAGGCCTCCTTATATCCATTCAACCTACAGATTTTTCGCAGCCTACTACCTCTTGTGTTCCTGTTTCTTCTCCAGCTTCTGCGTTTTCTGGTTTCCATTGCTGTTGGAATACCAGATCAGTTCTGCATTAAATCCTGGGAGTTTACGCTGCAGCTCACAGCAATACGAGCGCGTAAAATCCTTTAAGGACAGGAATCATCCGTGCAGTTCAAGAATCACGTTTCTAATTCTCCAGGTTGGTTTTAGTTTTTGCGTGTTATTTAAATTCGTCCGATAACGGGACAGTCACCTTCTACCTTTCTTCAATCAATTTTCTCAAGTTGGAACAAACTAGTTTGCCCAATAACTCGGTAATTAATAAAATCAATATTAATTTTCTATTTGATTAAATTGTTTTCAACAATCTTAAAGGATTTTATTTTTTGTGTTTAATCAACAGAACTAATGGATGGTGAACTACCAACAGCTAATCTAAGATTCATGAATCAAGAGTTTGTCAAGTTGGACAGATTCGATGGCCAGAACTATACTCGTTGGGTGGACAAGGTTAAGTTCATGCTCGTTGTGCTGAAACTCTACTATATCCTTGATCCAAGCTTGCCCGCAATCCCTGATGACCCTCCTCTTGAGGCTGGAGAGGTCCCGAATCAAGATTTGGCTAAGCAAAGACTTGTCCGTAAGGAAGCTGAAGATCTTTGCCTTGGCCACATCAAGAATTCTCTTTCAGATCGTCTCTATGACTTATACGCGCCGGTAACAAGTGCTAGAGAATTGTGGAAAGCTTTGGAAGATAAGTACAAGGCTCATGAAGAAGGTACTTACAAATACCTTATTTCCAAGTACTTAGACTTTCAAATGGTTGATGACAAGTCTATCCTGGAGCAAGTGCATGAACTCCAAGTTCTTGTTAACAAATTGACCGTGCTTTCTATCCCACTACCAGAAATTTTTCAAGTAGGGGTCATTATTATAAAGCTTCCTCCTACTTGGAAAGATTTCTCAAAGAGAATGATGCACAAGTCTGAGGACTACTCTTTGGATGAACTGTTGAAGCACCTTCGAATTGAGGAGGAAACGTGCAACAAGGACAAAAGAGGTAAAGTCGGATCGAGTGTGAATCATATTGTTGGAGGATCTGGGCAAAAGGGAAAAGGGGCATCAAAGAATAGAAAGTTTACAGCACCAAAGAAAAAGGAATTCAAAAAGTCACATCATACGACCAACCATCAACAAAAGAGATCGGGTAAATGTCATGTTTGTGGAGAAACCGGGCATTATGCACGAGAGTGCTCTCAAAGGAAATCTGGATCTACGGTTGGTTCTACAAGTGCTGTTGATATTGAGAAAGTCACCAATCTAGTGGCTAATGTGGGTCTTGGAGATGTTAGCATGCTTTCTCAATACACACGTGTTGGGCATGTAGAGGATGGTTTTTGGATTCTGGAGCCACTGTTCATGTTTGTGGGAATCGTGGCTCGTTTCTTACTTATGGTCCTATTCCTCAAGGAACAGTGGTGGTATGTGCGGATGGACATCGTGTGGAAGTTCGTGGTAAAGGCACAGTGCGACTAAACTTTAAAGAAGGTCAAACGGTTACCCTTCAGGACGTGTTGCATGTTCCTGGTATCACCAAGGGTCTTGTTTCTGCTGATAAGTTTGATCGAAATGGGTACAAGCTGGTTCTCAAGAATCTCCGTGTGAAGTTTTCTCTAAATGACATCTATGTGGGTCAAGCAAAGAACACGGGTGGAATGTATCGCCTTGACCTAGCTGAAGATGGAATTGATGAAGAAGACTCGGATGAAGGTGGCGTTTCAGTGATTGCTGGGTTTGGGAATGAAAGTGATAGTGACAGTGGTGATAGTGGTAGTGATAGTTTTTATCAATGTAATGCAATTGGTTTTGATTTGAATGAAATTATGTCTTCTGATTATATCGCTTGTTCAATTTCTTTATGGCATAAAAGTTTAGCTCGTACAAATATTAAAAACATTGAGAAAATGCAAACTAAAGGTTTATTGAAATTAAAAGATAAAGACTTTGAAAAATACGAAACTTGTGTGAAATCAAAATTCACAAAGAAACCTTTTCCAAGTGTCCATAAACGTAATACATCACTACTAGAACTAATTCATTTAGACATTTGTGAACTGAATGGAGTCCTCACTCGTGGGGGTAAGAGATACTTTATCACTTTCTGCGATGATTTAAGCCGATACTTTAACCATTAAAATTCTTCGCACGGACAGAGGCGGAGAATACTTTAACCAAAAATTTGATGCATTCTGCGAAGAAGAAGGCATCATACATGAGAGAACTGCACTGTATACTCCCCAAAAAATGGTTTAGCTGAGAGAAAGAACCGAACATTGGTAGAGATGGCTAACTGTATGTTAAATCAATCGGGTCTACCTCGTAATATGTGGGGGGAAGCTGTGTTAACCGCATGTTATGTTCACAATAGGGTCACTAGTCGTGTGATACCAACGAGTCCATATGAGTTGTGGAAAGGAAGAAAACCAAACCTAGAATATTTGAGGGTTTGGGGGTGTCTTGCTTGTCATCGCGTACCTGATCCAAAGACACTCAAACTGGGAGAACGAGCTTACAAGAGTGTATTCATTGGATATGCTCCGCATAGTAAGTCTTACCGGTTGTTGGTTGACGAATCAGGTACAATTGTAGAATCCAGAGATGTGGAATTCTTTGAGAACAAGTTTTCTAGAGATGATGAAAACTCAAATTACACCACATCTTCTAGTACTTCTGTGAAAAGAGTCGAACCTTCACCAATGGTTGAAGAACCGAGAAAAAGTACTAGAGTTAGAAAAGAGAAAGGTTATGGAGATGATTTCTTTTCTTACCTGGTTGAGGGAACTCAAAAGAAAGTGACGAGAGAGGTCATTTTCGCTGTTAATTTGGATGATGATCCTAAAACTTTCAGCGAAGCAATGTCATCAAAAGACGCTCCTTTGTGGAAGGAAGCAGTCAATGATGAAATGGATTCCATTATGGGAAATGGAACTTGGGAGTTAGCTGATCTACCCAAGGGAAAGAAACGTATTGGATTCAAATGGATTTTCAAAAGGAAGTATCATCCAGATGGATCCATCTCTGCCTATAAAGCGAGATTAGTTGCTAAAGGGTATAGGCACAGAGAAAGGATCGACTATTTTGATACCTATGCACCTGTGGTTAGAATTAGCTCTATTAGAACTCTAATAGCGGTGTCTGCTTTGAAAGGGCTGTACATCCATCAAATGGATGTAAAGACTGCGTTTCTAAATGGGTATCTAAATGAGGAGATTCATTTGGAGCAACCAGAAGGGTTTGTGATGCCTGGACAAGAGAACAAAGTGTGTAGACTTATTAAATCTCTTTATGGTTTGGAGCAAGCTCCTAAACAGTGACATGATAGATTTGACACCACTGTGACTGCTTTCGGGTTTCGACACAATAGTGCTTATAGGTGTATCTATACTAAATGCGAACCCGGTTATACAGTTGTGATTTGTCTCTATGTTGATGATATGTTGATTATTGGCACTCACCTTGAAGGTATTTCTGAAACTAAGAAATATATGTCCTCGAACTTTAAGATGAAAGATCTAGGAAAAGTTGATACCATTCTTGGGATCAAGGTGAAAAGAACTGAAAGTCAGATTTCTCTAAGTCAATCTCATTACATAGAGAAAATTCTGACTAAGTTTCAACACTTGAACATTAAAGAGTTTAATACCCCATTTGATCCAAGTGTGAAACTTAATGTGAACTCAGGGAGAGCAGTGGCTCAACTGGAGTATGCGAGTGCTATTGGAAGTATGATGTATGCAACACATTGCACTCGTCTTGATATTGCTTTTGCTGTAAGCAAACTGAGTCAGTATACTGTCAATCCAGGGACAGAACACTGGAAAGCAGTGGGTAGAGTACTTGGATACCTGAAAAGGACCAGTAACTTAGACCTGATGCGAGCTGGATTGATCACACCAGTGATTCAAAATCTACAAGTGGGTGGATTTAAACTCTAGTAGGAGGAGCAATTTCTTGGGCGAGCAAGAAACAGACGTGTATTGCCCACTCAACTATGGAAGCTGAGTTCATAGCACTAGTTACGGCTGGTAAGGAAGCAGAGTGGATTAGAGATCTACTTACGGACATCCGTTTGTGGGATGTTCCAATGCCGTATATTCCCATGTATTGTGATAGTGAGGCCACACTATCTAAAGTATACAACACAATGTATAATGGGAGGTCAAGACACATAGGTCTACGGCACAATTATGTGAGACAGCTTCTTGAAAGTGGTACCATCAAGGTTGTCTATGTCAAGACGAGTAGGAACTTGGCTGATCCGTTTACTAAACCTTTGACGAGAGATTTGGTAGTGAATATCGCGAGAGACATGGGTCTAAAACCACAATAGAATCGTTAGTGATGGAAACCCAACTTGAACTTAGTGCTCCTATTTCTCAAGTTTAATGGGTAAAAACGAAGTCACTTAACGATAGAAGGTACTATCAAATTTTGATAGATCCATGTGAGGTATGATAGTACGTCGTTGCCGAGAACAAGGGTGAGCTAATACTCTTAACAAAGTTTTGGAGGCATCCAAGCAACATGGATGATTTAAAACTTTGCCTATATGATCTAGGGGTGGTGCCGCCTCGAGTGAAGATAAGTGGTTTGTCTTCTAAAGGGTCATGAAAAGGATTTATAGCGCACGACCATATTCACGCTTAGTGAGACCGCAAAGTCGGCCGATGATGTGTGGGGGTAAACCGAAGGGGGCTATCAGGTTAATGGTTTAATTCCATAGGACACCATCGAATCTGTCTCTTCTTGTTTATCAACATAAACTGGGTTTAATCTTCATGACACCTAGTGACATCATCTGTCTAAGTGAAAGGAAACATTCCAACTTGGTGGAGGATTGTTGGAAATATTAATGAGGAACATACAAGTTGGTATGTTTCCTCCATCCCACATTGGTGGGGGTAGTGAAATTTGGGTGCTTTATAAGGGATTGCCCCTTATGAGCCATCAAAGTGTTAAATGGGTTGAGAAGTGGGTTAAGCCCACACGCGCGCCGAGCCGAGCCAAGCCGCGAGCTCGCGAATGGGCGCGTTTGAGGCGCACTTTGCACGTACGCATCGTCGCTAGGAGCTGAGGAGCTTTTATTTTTAGCTAGGGTCCGGTTCAGGTGCGTTAGTGCTGTGGATCGAGATCGAATGCGATAAAACTGGGATAGAGGGATAGAGATAAATTCGAAACCAGTGGGGGTTATCCCTAGGAGTTCGAATTCGTATGAGTTATCTCCAGGAATTCGAATTCGAATATGGTTGATAATGGTTATCTCATTCCCCGTTTTTCTCATTCTCTGTTGTGATCTCAGCTATAAATAAAGGCCTCCTGATACCCATTCAACCTACAGATTTTTGGCAGCCTACTACCTCTTGTGTTCCTGTTTCTTCTCCAGCTTCTGCGTTTTCTGGTTTCCATTGCTGTTGGAATACCAGATCAGTTCTGCATTAAATCCTGGAGTTTACGCTGCAGCTCACAGCAATACGAGTGCGTAAAATCCTTTAAGGACAGAAATCATCCGTGCAGTTCAAGAATCACGTTTCTAATTCTCCAGGTTGGTTTTAGTTTTTGCGTGTTATTTAAATTCGTCTGATAACGGGACAGTCTCCTTCTACCTTTCTTCAATCAGTTTGCTCAAGTTGGAACAAACTATTTTCCCCAATAATTCGGTAATTAATAAAATCAATATTAATTTTCTGTTTGATTAAATTGTTTTCTAACATATTCTATCATACTCCATTCCATATTTAGTGGTCACAGATTGTAAATATTCTAGCTTGATTGGTTCCTGTAAATGCTCTCTGTATATGGCTTTATATATGGCCTCAAATCATTCATTGAATTATAACAGAAATTACAAACCTTATTAGTGTGAAGGCTCAATATTTTTAATATAAAGATATAATAAATTTTGATTAGATTATTTAATTACGTTAACGTGAACGTGGCGTTAGTTTTTTCAACAACTTTTCATTTTTGGTTGATACTTTATTAACTCTCACTGCAACGAACAAAGTAACAAACTCAGTCACATTATGGAGTCGTCTCAAAGGACACAGCCACAATTCAAGTTGTTGATGCTTCTTTTGTTTGTATCGACGAGTCTTCGGACTCTAAAAGTTACGCAACTTTAACGAAAACTTGATAGGGCTGGACTCTAAAAATCCAAATAAGTGGGGGCTTGACTCTTGAAAATCCAATATTTTACACTTAAAAAACAAATTTTAGAGATAAATTAACACTACGAACAAAAAATCGATGGGGCCGGGGCACCCCGGCCTCCATTATCCTCCGCCGATGGATCCTCCTCTCAACTTCTACCTGCTGAAAAAGGTACATTGCTCCTCAATTTGATTTTCTTCTGTTATATGACATGTTCAATGAGTTAGAGAACATGCTACTCCAGAAAGTTACAGAACTTTTGGTTATTGATTTATTGCTTTTGACTCCTTCAAAATACTTCTCCTCTCGAAAATTGTGAAGATTCAATTGAACACTTGTTTTAACGGTTAATGTTACATCGTTATTTTGTTGTTACTCAACTTCGTAATATTTTTTATTGTGAGAAAATCTTTAAGATTTTTCCGTGTACTCAAGAGATCTAAAATGATTCGCACAGTTGCACAAAGGAAACATAAAATTTTGATTAAAAAAAATAAAAAATAAAAATTGCAAAAAATGGAAAATACTAAGTATTACTATTCTATTTAACAACAAACTAATATACTCCTTACCTCGTCACTAATGAATGTAGCCCAAAATTATTGGTTTGAGATTATATTTTCCTATCATTTGAGCGTTGACAAGGCCCCCATTTTACTTTTTATGTTTGGGAGTTGATATAGGAACATATTTGTACATTTTTGTTTGCGAGTTCTATATAGGATTACCAGCACACATGGTAGCAGGGCCGGCCCGTTAGGCTTACGACCCTACACTCAGGCTTAGGGCCATCCAAATTCTAGGACCACATATTTATAATGAGTTTTCTGTATACTATACTCATTAGCCCACAAACAAAGTCTAGGCCCAAATACTAGTCCAATACCCATATAAAACATACTGAAAGTTGGAAAAGTGATATTGATTAGATCAATGGTCCCATATTAGTTTTCTAGAATTTACCCGAGACATACCTAAGAATATTGGTCGTATTTTTTTACGACAATCTTCAGAACGGTGCAAGGATTTCCAAGATTAGAATAGAGAAATTTATCTAAAGTGCAGCTATAATGGTCTTCAATTCTCGAAAACGGAATTTCCTAAAAATTGATTAATAGAAGGTTTTCAGATAAAAATCCTATATCCTTTTCATTTGAAACATTGGCATAGATCTAAGCTACGACTCTCTAATAGGGATCGAAAGCAACAAGATGATTTTGATTCTTGTTTCTTAACAGTTTTGGGAATGGAAACGGAATATCCTTTTGGTCCTCCGCGAAAAACACCTTCCTTTTTTGAACCCATTTTTAAATATAGATTATAAAGTCGAAATATGAATCGTAACTATAACTATGTAGCCTTATTCCTAATAGATTGACCCCAAAATAGCATATCCAAATTATAAGAAAGCCTAGAGTCGCCACGATTGCGGAATTTCCTCCTTGCAAAATTTTATTTATTCAAGTATGCAAATAAATTTCGAATACGATCCAAGTAATAATGCCCAGTTTCCTTTGGATCCCAACTCCAATATGATCCCCATGCTTCATTAGCCCACACTGCTCCTCAAAGAATACCTATGATTAAAAAGATAAATCCTAGGCTAATCACACACAATAACTCCAATGATCCAATTGTTGAATAAATTGGGCCTTGTAAGCCTAGACAGTTCTGAATAAAACAGACATAAAACTTAACACTTAAAGACTACACATCTATACTATATATAATAAGCATATAAGGACTATTTAATGTAATTTTTCATTCCCTTAAAACACCCTTATTGCATATTGTACAAGCCTTTTAAACACATGAAAATCAAAAATGAATTCACTCTCCAATTATACCTTGGGTGGCCAATGGTTCAGTCATCCCGCTCATCCCAGCCACACACTTTTCAAATCTCATTACACAACTCAATAACCCATCCTTTTCTCTCTCCATTTCTCTCTCCAGGCGATTTGTAGATCTAGGGTTGATGTTCCAGAAATTGTTGTTAAAGTGCTTGATCTGACACCAATAGGTAATAGATACAGGTATGATTCTGAGTTTTTTTTTGCATCCATTGTTACGTTTTTGTTGATTTTTGTTAGTGTCATACGTTTTTGTTGATTTTTAAGCTCATCTCTGCTCTAGGGTTTAGTGTTGAAAAAAACGGTGGTCCTGGTGGATAGAATGAGTGGCTGAACCAGACCCGATTTTGGGTTGAAAACTGCTGAAAGAATACAGGTGGAGTTCTAGGGTTTCGGCGGCTACATGCCATTAGGGTTCAGGCGGAGGCGGTGGAAAGAATACAGGCGCTGGTTTTTGCATTGTTGACCTTCCCAACTACTGAGGTTGTCGGCGACGACCTAGGTTTCGATTATGGCATATAATATATAACATAAAGGTTGATTTATGTAATTTATGACATCTTCTCTCAAAATTGTTGATGTTCCAGAAATTGTTGTTAAAGTGCTTGATCTGACACCAATAGGTAATAGATACAGGTATGATTCTGAGTTTTTTTTTGCATCCATTGTTACTTTTTTGTTGATTTTTGTTAGTGTCTTACGTTTTTGTTGATTTTTAAGCTCATCTCTGCTCTAGGGTTTAGTGTTGGAAAAAAACGGTGGTCCTGGTGGATAGAATGAGTGGCTGAACCAGACCCGATTTTGGGTTGAAAACTGCTGAAAGAATACAGGTGGAGTTCTAGGGTTTCGGCGGCTACATGCCATTAGGGTTCAGGCGGAGGCGGTGGAAAGAATACAGGCGCTGGTTTTCGCATTGTTGACCTTCCCAACTACTGAGGTTGTCGGCGACGACCTAGGTTTCGATTATGCCATATAATATATAACATAAAGGTTGATTTATGTAATTTATGACATCTTCTCTCAAAATTATTGATGTTCCAAAAATTGTTGTTAAAGTGCTTGATCTGACACCAATAGGTAATAGATACAGGTATGATTCTGAGTTTTTTTTGCATCCATTGTTACGTTTTTGTTGATTTTTGTTAGTGTCTTACGTTTTTGTTGATTTTTAAGCTCATCTCTGCTCTAGGGTTTAGTGTTGGAAAAAAACGGTGGTCCTGGTGGATAGAATGAGTGGCTGAACCAGACCCGATTTTGGGTTGAAAACTGCTGAAAGAATACAGGTGGAGTTCTAGGGTTTCGGCGGCTACATGCCATTAGGGTTCAGGCGGAGGCGGTGGAAAGAATACAGGCGCTGGTTTTCGCATTGTTGACCTTCCCAACTACTGAGGTTGTCGGCGACGACCTAGGTTTCGATTATGCCATATAATATATAACATAAAGGTTGATTTATGTAATTTATGACATCTTCTCTCAAAATTGTTGATGTTCCAGAAATTGTTGTTAAAGTGCTTGATCTGACACCAATAGGTAATAGATACAGGTATGATTCTGAGTTTTTTTTGCATCCATTGTTACGTTTTTGTTGATTTTTGTTAGTGTCTTACGTTTTTGTTGATTTTTAAGCTCATCTCTGCTCTAGGGTTTAGTGTTGGAAAAAAACGGTGGTCCTGGTGGATAGAATGAGTGGCTGAACCAGACCCGATTTTGGGTTGAAAACTGCTGAAAGAATACAGGTGGAGTTCTAGGGTTTCGGCGGCTACATGCCATTAGGGTTCAGGCGGAGGCGGTGGAAAGAATACAGGCGCTGGTTTTCGCATTGTTGACCTTCCCAACTACTGAGGTTGTCGGCGACGACCTAGGTTTTGATTATGGCATATAATATATAACATAAAGGTTGATTTATGTAATTTATGACATCTTCTCTGAAAATTGTTGATGTTCCAGATATTGTTGTTAAAGTGCTTGATCTGACACCAATAGGTAATAGATACAGGTATGATTCTGAGTTTTTTTGCATCCATTGTTACGTTTTTGTTGATTTTTGTTAGTGTCTTACGTTTTTGTTGATTTTTAAGCTCATCTCTGCTCTAGGGTTTAGTGTTGGAAAAAACGGTGGTCCTGGTGGATAGAATGAGTGGCTGAACCAGACCCGATTTTGGGTTGAAAACTGCTGAAAGAATACAGGTGGAGTTCTAGGGTTTCGGCGGCTACATGCCATTAGGGTTCAGGCGGAGGCGGTGGAAAGAATACAGGCGCTGGTTTTCGCATTGTTGACCTTCCCAACTACTGAGGTTGTCGGCGACGACCTAGGTTTCGATTATGGCATATAATACATAACATAAAGGTTGATTTATGTAATTTAGTATTTAAAAAGCGACAAACAAACAAAAATGGCCGGTTTGAAGTTCTTGTGGATTGGCAGTTTTGAACCAATTATTATATTTAATTTTATACACAATTGAAGTCCTGGCCAATTGGGTAACTGTTAACCATTACTCATGTTGCTCATATTTTGAACCTTTGGCTTCATGTGTGATGTGCTAACATTTTAGTGATGCTGCTAGCTTAGGCTTTAAGTTTAGGAAAAGAATGATGGTTTATATTGTTTTTTATGCCAAATGAAGCTTATCTTTGGAGTGAAAGTTAATATGAAAAGAAATGGTTAACATACCATCCTAATTTGACAAGGCGAGATATAACAACTTTATTGATCTCCAAGATAAGCTTCATCAACATATTATATGCGGGCTTTGCCACCATCCAAGATAAGCTTCATCAACTTTTAGTGCATTATCTTATCTTGCTCAGAGTCTGTTGCTAAAAGAACTAACTTAAGAAATTTGACTTTTTGGTTTATATATCTTGGGTTACTTGTAGTACGCAAGAAGTAAATTGAGTTATAAAATGTCAATTTTTATGTTACACAATGTATTTAGAGCTTACTTAAACATACTTTATGACTTTTCGTACTTTTAGACATCCCTGGGTCGTGAGTTGAAATGAATACCACTTCTTTATATGTATATATTTACTCTATTTTAAACAATATGGTGAATTAACTTGTTTATTTACGACCTAACCTGAACATGACTTGTTTTTTAAACGTGTTAGGCAAGCGAGCCAGCCCTTAACGGTCTGAAATCAATTAGTTTAGACTCAACCCAAAGAAACCACATCTGATATAATTAAGACATCGCCTAATAAGAATTGTTACAGTCATTGTAGATGTTGGCCAGATTGTCATGGCTAAGCAAAAAAAAGGACACTGCTATTTTGTTTTGGTTCTTCAATACACGACTACCGCAAGTCAAGACATGCATAAGAAAATTTTAACTTTTAGAATTTTGTCGTATGAAAATATATAAGAAGTTAGTTCGTAACTTTTGTTTTAAAACTACTATGTTTATGATTGATAATATCTTATTTGTGTTCGTTATTATTTAATTAAGATCCGTAAGGCTCATGGCATAGATAGATCACGCCGAAGCTACAGCTAAAAAAATTAACAAAAGTATATCACCAAATAATCGATAAACTAACAGAAAAACCAGTGTCAACATATCACGAATAAGAAAACTAACTTAAGTACTATACAATATATCACGAGACGACTGATAAACTAATGACAAATGAGTATCCTATTGTAAATCGCCACTCCCGCGGCATCGCGCGGGTAAACCGAACCCCCCCGTACGTAGCCCTCAACTCACCCCAACCTAAGTGATATGTTTTCCGCAACATCGCGCGGGTAAACGATTAGTACTTGATAAAAGCCTACACCATTGTTGTCGCCTAGATATTAAAACTTAACAGAAGAAATAGACAAAATCAAACTTAACATAACATTAGTCACGTAAAGCAAAAGAGAACAAGGATTACACAATGAATTATTAATTTCAGAACAATAAGGGGTTGTGGGTCGGTGCTAGGCGACTGAGTCCAGGAGGCGAGGTTTGAAATCTTTTGAGTTTGTTAAAGAGGGTTAGGAAAAAAGCAATTAAATATACGTAGAACTCAGATGGGTTGAGAAATAAGAAATGAGATTAGACAATGCATGACTGTTAACTTAATTATCCATTTTACTTCACTTATTTAATGGTTAAGCACAAATTTATTTTAATTAAGTAATACAAACAACTAAATAGATTTACCTTAACATAGTTTAAAGTTAAAACAATATCAAAACTTACAGTCTGGTCTGGTTTTATACAGTGGTTTTGATATAAACCGTAAACGAAACCGTTCGTTACGGTTTGAAATGTTTTAACTGACCGATTGAGAGTTAAAAAAAACGATGGTAGTCACCATCAGACTTATTAAAGATTGATCTTTTATATAGATTGACAACACCATAGAAGCACAGTGTGATGTGAATCTATTTTTTAATTATCTTTTCTAGTTCAATTGTCTTAATACGAAGGAATATGAGATTTCAATAATCCCGATTATTCATCGTTAGCCGTCAACAGTCCCAACTTTAAAAATAACCATTGGGAGTCCCAACTATTGATATATTGGTCATCAATGGACCCTGACTAACAGAACCTTCACGTCATTAGTTTCCGGGTCACCGGAAAACCGTTTTTAATTAAAAAAAATTGTGTTTTTTTTTATTTTTTTTAGGTGTTTTTGATTGTGTTCACACTGGTTCTCGTGATTCTCGCAATAAAAGGTGGTTCCTAACGGATCCTTATCATATATATATATATATATATATATATATACACACACACATCGTAATTCATTATATTCCTCATTTTCTAAGTAATTTTGATTTTCTGCTCACAGTGCGTTCTCGATGTCAATACTATGTTGCACTAAATTTATTTTACGAAGCTTTATAGTTGTTAAAATATTAATAATAAATACGTATAAAAAAAGATCTATTTATATTGTATATTGTATTATACAGTTAATAAATTAGGGTCAATATAATATAGCTTAGTTGGTCAGGGGTTTTTTACTAAGTAGTTTTCTCTTTGGGAGGTCTCATGTTTGATTCCTACTAATTGCAAATTATGTAAATATGAGAAAGCATCCCTGGAAGGGATTCGAACTTGGGGTGAGTGGTTTAATATTATTATTATTATTGTTGTTTTTGTTGTTGTTTTTGGTGAGAAGTAAAAGAAAATAATTAGAAAATGAATGTTATTTGTTCATTAAAATACCAAAGTAACAAATTACAACCAAGTGGCAGGTAAACGGGCAACAAGCTGCGCCGCAACCCCTTTTTGAATTGCAAAACCAATCCTACTAAAGACGAAACGGCTCTTAAAGGTTGAAAGATTACTATTCACAATCTGTTGGACCCTGTGTTGAAATTCCATAGCCTCTGGGGCTAGGGACCCAAATGTATCAAAAGCGAATGGGATAAACACATGTTGATTCTCTAAACAAGCCTTCTCGTGTTTAGCGACCTTGCCTGATTCCGCCTTTAGGGCAGCCTGGCCAGCAACAAACCCATTATTCCTGAGTCCAACAAGAGGGGACACTCCTGTAAGGTCCACACAAGCGGTTTTTCCGCTAGCCCACCCAAACACAAGAATATTAGCTGGCCGAAGAGTAGACCTCCAATCGAGCGGATCCGTCAGAAAGTTCACCGGAGCCTCCTTTTTCGCCGAAATCCCTGCCCGCTTTAGAACATCATAGAGAATATCCCTTACCAAATCATGTCGGTATTTAAAACCAGGTAACTCCTTACAATGGACCGCATGTTCGCCATAAGTATCTAAACAAGCCTTGCGACAAACTGGGCAGGGCTCATCAACCGGAAACTGAGGGATCATTAGCCGGTACTTAAGAATTGCTCGGTATTCCACTGCTGACATGTGTTGGCCTAGTCCTTCAATGGGGATAACAGTCAGAAAATCCTGAGAATGAGGTGCCCGGAGACAATCAAACACAGCTTTCTGACGAGGGGATAGACTAAACTTCTCTCCTAAACACTGGACAGTTCTACTAAATAGGGCACTCGCCAAAGCATTCTGGGCTTTAGGGGGGGCGGTGTCCTTATTAGATAAACCGCCAAGATCAAAATCCGGAAGGGACATGTGCATGCAATCCAACACACACACATAATCAGAATCTAACCCAACAATACCACAGTCTCGAAGAATGTGGTCCTGTAAACTCCAAGATTGCGCCCTCGAGGCCACAAAAGCATACGTGGATACATCCTTAGCCGAACATAAACCCAAACCCCCAAAACGGGTCGGGAGGGATGCAAGCCTCCATTGAAGATCCCCAAAAACGGACCCCCGCAAACCACGATATCCTTGATAGCTCTCCGAAGGCCTTTGTCAAAAACCGAAACAGCCTCCCCAACAAATATGGGTTGGCACGTTCTGAGGCCAAACAACAACTTAGCAACACCCATGCAAGAGCGCAACAAGAGAAGCTCGCATTGAGGGTCCCGCAGATGTGGAAGATACCTTATCAGATCCACTGCACAAGATGCCCTTTTCACGGCCAACCTACTGATGAAACCCGCATCGCGACTAACAGCGCCCCCGAGGAGTTTGACACACGACACCGGCCTCCCAATCCCACTAGGAAACAAACCCTTTTGCTTCTTAACTACATTGCACAATGGCTAAAAAACTCCATTGAATGAATATTAGTAAAAGTATATATCCTTTAGCTTGTTGCTATTGCTTGTTGGCTTTTCGTTGTAGACATAATTCAACGGTATTTCAATTATGCTTGGTCCTTGAGTAGAAAGGGGTGTTCAGAATTCGTTTCGATTATAAAAATTTGAATTCGATTTCGATTCAATTCGAGTCAAGTAAATTGAATAGAATTTATATTTTCAAATTCGATTCGATTTGAAATTCGAATAAAAATTATACATTTTTATTCCAACCCAGGGTTCGACGTATCCGATATAACTCAGGGTAACCTAGTATAAGCATTGATGTCTTGTACTTTGTTACACAAATTACGTTTATCACAGTAACGTCATTAGACATAGATAAACGATATATGTAACACCTACTAGATGCGCAAAAGCAAACCATGTTAGAGGCTAATATATCTAGTGAAGGATTAGGTGGAACTGTTGATTCGTTGCCACCTAGAAAAGATGAAATCCTCAGACTTAATGGCAGAATATGGGTTCCAATCTTTGGTGGACTTAGAGATCTAATCCTCCAAGATGTGCATAATTCAAGATACTTAGTTTACCCTGGTGGTGACAAGATGTATCAAAATCTGAAAAAGAATTATTGGTGGATGGGTTTGAAGAAATCCATAGCCACCCATGTAGCTAAGTGTCTGACATGCTCGCAGGTTAAAGCTGAACATCAGAAGCCGTCAGGACTTCTACAACAACTTGAAATTCCCACTTAGAAATGGGAAATGGTAACTATGGACTTTATTACAAAGCTACCAAAGACCAAACGTGGAGATGACACGATTTGGGTTATCGTGGATAGGCTGATTAAGTCAGCTCACATTTTGCCAATAAAAGAGACGTATAGTTCTGACAAATTGGCTAAGATGTACGTGGACGAGATTGTGTCCCTACATGGAGTGCCGGTATCTATTGTATCCGATAGAGATACAAGATACACTTCTCATTTCTGGAAGAGTTTCCAGCAATCATTATGCACTCGATTAAATTTCAGTATTGCTTACCATCCACAGACTGACAGACAGAGTGAGCGTACCATCCAGACTTTGGAAGACATGCTACGTGCATGTGTAATCGAATTAGGTGGTAGCTGGGATGACCGCTTACCACTAACAAAATTCTCCTACAATAACAGCTATCATACAAGCATCAAGGCTGCTCCTTTCGAGGCCTTGTATGGGAGAAAGTCCTTGAGACGACGGATAAGATAATACAAATCCGTGATCAACTCAAAGTTGTCAGAGATAGGCAGAAAAGTTATGCAGATAAGAGGCGTAAACCTCTTCAGTTCCAAATAGGGGACAAGGTTTTGTTGAAAGTATCGCCCTGAAAAGGTGTGACGCGTTTTGTAAAGAAGGGCAAATTAAGCCCTAGATACATTGGACCATTCGAGATCATCGAATGTGTCGGATCAGTAGCTTATAAGCTTAAGCTACCAGAGGAGCTTAGTGGAATTCACGATGTGTTCCATATCTCTAACTTAAAGAAATGTCTAGCCGACGAATCGCTAGCAATGTCACATCGATGTACAAATCGATGAAAACCTAAGGTTTATTGAGAAACCAATTTAGATCGAAGATCGACAGGTTAAAAAGCTCCGAAGAAATGTACTTATTGTAAAGATCAAGTGGGATGCCCGTCGAGGCCCCGAATATACATGGGAGGTCGAGTCCACTATGCGACAAAAGTACACCCCATCTTTTTAAATAAAATCTCGAGGTCGAGATTTTTTAAGGGAATGAGGATGTAACACCTCGTAAAATCGTGACCGGTAATATACCGAAACGTGTCTTGCTGATCCTCGTATATGCCACGTGTTGGCCGAGAGGGATAAATTTCGTCGTTATGTTATTTTAATAACCTCTGAACGACAATCGAATAGTTGAGGAATCATAAGTGTCAACATGCCAAAAATTTGGCCTCTGAGTGACCTTTACGGACCGTAAACCTTGGTGCTTATGGACTGTAAGAGGGTTGAGCTTGTTGTGACTAATAGGCGGTTACGGACTGCAAGGTTTAATCTTTACGGCCCGTAACGATTTGAAAACCAGGGGCGGTAAACAGGCTTATGGACCGTAATCCATAACCCTTACGGTCCATAAGAGACTGCCAGTGGCAGTTTTGTTTGGGAGCCAAGGCATTCTACCCTTGTGCCACCTATTTTGCAACTAGCCACCCTTGTGCAGCCCTTGCCACCTCCATACATACCTGAATCATCCTAGCACTTGTCATAACACCTGGCTTAATCATATACATCCCCTACAAGTATAAATAGCAACCCTCTTGAGCTTGAAAACTTGCTCATTCACTTCTTCTCCTCTCTACACTCTATCTAGAGCTTGCTTCTGATTAAGAGGCCTCCTACTGAGTTTTATATTCTCCAAGGATCACTTGTAAGTGTTCCTTCCCTACTTCTTTCATTTTTATAGGCTTTTAAGACAAAAGTCAAGAGTTATCGTAATAAAGCTTTGACTTTCGGTTAAGACCATTATGGTCCAAGCATTGTTCGAGATGAACATGGCTACGTGATCGTAATAAGGTGGGTGTTAATCCCTCAAGAGGGCACCTCCTGAAAATCACGTTTGCTTGGTCAATTGATAAAAGTTATATTAATAAAAAGTCAAACGGGTCAGTTTGAAAATAATCATAATTTGATAATGTAGGTGTTATAAAATATGTTTTAACACTTTAATAACTTGGTAATAATTATTAGAACATGTGTACACATGTTCGGATCGTCAATTCCAGGTTTAAGATCGGTTAAATGGCATTGAGGATGAGTCCACCGGTCGGCAAACGGCTTCTATCTACAGGTGTCGCAACCGAAAGTTATGAAGTTTGACTTCTGCTTTGACTTTCGATTCTGACATGAATTAGCAACTTTAGCTAATGATTCTAAGTTGCATTATGACCATATTATATTGTAGTATAACCCTCTGGAGTCATATTATATGGTCATGTAGTAATCTGAGTTTATGCACAAGTTTCGTTAATATGCCATACTTTGACTATATTGCCCTTTTTGTTAAAAATGAGGTTTTGAACATCATTGAACTTGCAAATGAGTTACATACTGATATGTTGACATGTTTAACATATTTTGATCTGATCATAAACTGAGTTTTGCTTAAACATCGTAAATTATGTTTTAAAAGTTACCAAAATTGCCCTTTCGGCACATAGAATGGTTTTAAACATAATTTCTTCACCAAAACACATTACCTACTGATTAATATCATAATTAGGATTATTTGGGATGTCAAGTCAGTTTATATTATGAGTTTACATACAAGTTCTTGTATTATGTCGATAAATGACGATAGTGCCCTTACGACACTGAAAATGAGTTTTAACCATGCTTTATGTACAAAACTTTTTACCCACTAATATGTTATTATAAATAACATATTTTGGTTGTATAAACCTGTTCATCACTTCAGATTTCTTTAAACACCTCATAAATCGTCATTTAGCGACTTTAACGCCGTTTCGGCGCATAGTATGGTTTTAAACCATACTTATCAACCAAGACTTGTTACCTACTGAGTTTATAACTCATTTTAAAAAATTTTATAGTAGGTACATGTTCTAAACTCAGAATCCCAAATAAGTTATCGAAACTATGTGTGAAATGACCAAAATGCCCTCACGGGGCATAGTATGGACTTAAACTATAAACCACACATATATTTGATATCCTACTGATATTATATTATAAATTAAATATTTTTTCAAAAAGTTATGATCATAATATCAGATTACATGCAAGTCTCTTTTATAAGCCACATAATGACCAAAACGCCCCTATAAGGTGTACTTTGATATTAAAACCTAAACGGGCATACATGTTGATATCCTATTGATATGATAACATGTTTAAAGTATAATGGTATATGGAGCTTGTTCATGACTTATCTGGTTACCCAGTATCGCATATATGGGTACGGTTAAGCTTATGTAACTAGTTTGCGTAATTTAACCAAAACGAGTTTAACCTTATCATTTTTATCTCAAAATCCAGAATGTAAATAGTTTACCCATATTATAAAAGTCTTAGTACTTTTCGGGTTTAAGCTACATTCTATTCCGTTCGTCGCTTGATCTAGCGTATCGTACCTACCGTTAGTTATCCTTTAAGCTAGCTGGTCCAAGTCCATGACTTAAATAATTCCCGTTAGCATTCTAATTGGTTATTTATACCATCATTCCAGACTAGAGCCTTCCAATAGATTGCTACCCATACTTATCTTTTGTTTAAACGACTGAGTTAATAAAACTTTGATGTGCTAACTCAGGTAAATACTTTTAACCTATTTTTCCTATACGGGCTTGGGATACGGTATATTATTACTGCTTGGTCGGGTATGGGATCATTTAATCAGATTGTGGCTATAAAATCTTCATAACCCGTTTTAATTTGTATTGTCTGATAAGTTAAACATTGGGGGTTAACTCGACCGTGTCCTGGATATCCTTGGCTCATTTAAGTTACTAATGGCTACGACCTAAGCACGGGGTGTAAGCATACACCTGTCAGATGCTAATGCTAAATCATTTTATATACTCCCTGTGAGTTTTTAAGTGGCGTATCGGTTAATCATGTTATTCGGTTTTTGCACCGGACCCCATATGTATTGACAGACCTGTAAAATTGTACACAAGATCATTTTGAATTGTCCCAAGTTATTTATAAAAATGTGCCATGTGCACTTAAAACAATTTTGAAAAGATTTTCAAAATGTGTCCGTTATTTGTATTTACCAGTGTAAACTGACGTATTTTCAAAAGACTAAGCTACAGGTACAAACACGTAAATAGGTTGGGAGCTGCTCGATATCGACATAGGGGATCTTGCAAGTCCTTAGTTGTGCCTAAAGTCTGTTAAACAACTTTTGTACATTTTTATGATCCGCATGTGGATCTTATTACGAACCGTCTGTATATTATATTTTGAACTTTGAACATTTCGGTTTGGAATAGTAATTTTACTTCAAGACTTCCGCTGTACTATTCTTTATATATTGACTATGATGATATCAATCTAACGTCACAATACTCCCCACCGGGCCCACCGGGGTCTATATGGAAATCGGGGTGTGACAATATAGTATGAATCATTTATTGCGGTGTAAAGCTGTAAAAGTAATTTAGACAACAATGTAAAGTAAAAAAAAAGTAGTTTAGATATTAACGTGGCTAGGCACAGATAAATAAAAAGTATAATAATGGGTCGCATGTTACAATATAGTCGTAAAAGTAATTTAAATAAAATGAGGTCATGTTGGCGGGTCAAAGTTATTGATTAAGAAAAGTTAGAAATAAATTAGTAACTTACTTAAAAATGAGGGTTGATAGTGTTTTATCTCAAAAGTTTGAGGGTGTAGAGTGAGAAAACCAGCACTTTTAAAATGAAGTAAAAATCATGAGTTAAATTGTCATTTGTGAAAGTTAGAGGAGTTTGTTTGTTTATGAAGGCCCCCCCACCCCCCGAACCCAACCACTTTTCATTTATGTTTAGGAAACTCATGTGGGCCCTATTTTTTTATTAAAAACCTAAAATATTTCACCATCTATCTCCTCCATAACTCCACTACCACCCCTTAACCACAGCCTCAACTCCTCAACTACCGCCTCCACCCTCCAATCACCACATCCACCCTCTTCCGGCCTAAAACCTACATTCATTGTTTTCCTAACATGGTGCCAAATAGTGCTAGAATGAAGTTTTATGGAATAAGAATTGTTTTTCTGACGATTTTTTTTCTTTCCAGAGCTCCGATCTGGTGACAGCTTGGCGCGTTAGGGTGACGGAGAGGGTTACGGAGGCCTCGGTTGTACCGGTGGTGTTGTTTGGGGGTTAATTGAGTCAGGAGTGATGCGAATCTGGTGGTTATGGTTAACTTCTGGAATGGAGATTCTTGGTGGTGGTGATGCGGTGGTTTGTGGGTGGCGGCAGGTTTGTAGGTGAGGGTGGTTTGTGGTTGGCGGTGGTTTATGGATGATGGTGGTTATGATGGTGGTTTGTTACAGCGGTGGTGATGACGGTGGTCTGTTGCAGCGGTGGTGATGATGGTGGTTTGTGGGCGACCTCTTAAGGTTTTATAGGATAGGGATGTTGACTTTGATCAGCAATATTATTATTTTAAATAAAAAATGTGGGCTCCATCTTAATTTATTTTGTTTTATATTAAGGCATTTAGGTAATTTCACACACACTTAACTGAGAAAGTTAATCATTATCCATGCTAGGGACTATCCGAGAGTAAATTTGTCAAAGTTGGAGACTATAGATGTAATTTTGAAAATATAAGGACTAAAAGTGAAATAAAAAAAACCACATGAACTATCCTAGCAATTTTCTCGTTAAAAAGTGTACTTTGGTATTTTACATGAACTTAATAAAATCAATGCCAAATGATAAAATTTTACAAAGTAAAAATGTAACGCATCGTATTTTATTATTTTTCTAGATAATAATAATAATAATAATAATAATAATAAACAAAATAAATTCGACGTTTTATGAAACTTGTACTTGAAATCGGACCTCGTCGGTACGTTCGGGCCACTCAAAAACGTTAGAACGGGTTAACAGGCTTTGGCCCAACACACCACCTAAACCTAACTAAACCCTATCCTATAATTACATCTCTTTCCCCTTCAAAACCCTAACCCCCTCAAAGAACCCCCATCCCTGCTCTCCCCTGCGTTCTCCATCGGCACCTTCCCCTCTCCAGCCACATCCATCACCCTCCAACCTTCGCTCTCCTCTCTCTCTGTATTCGAGGCCGCCGGCCACCATTTGGGGTGGCGGCGCGCCTGTAACCAAGCCGCTGCGGCAGCACACAGGGACGAAAGCAATGGGGCGGCGGCGGCGGTGGCTTAGCGACGGTGGTGTAGCAGCGACGGCGGTAGAGACCTACAACACCGGGTTCGCATCAGTACAAGTCTCGTTCAGGTTTCAGGTGGAGTTTTGGGAGTGGTTGCTTCCGGTTCAGTTGCAAGTTCAAGTTTTGGGATAGCTCGAGTACGCGCCGAATTCAACCTCGGTTCTGATTCGTGTCGGTTCGAGTTTCGGGTTCCGATTTCGTGTTGTCTCAGGTAAAGTTTTAAGGTTATTTAATTCATTCTCCGGTCAGTTCGATTCAATCGATCCTTGTTCGGTTCGTTTCAGGTTCAACACGACAGTGGTGAACGGGTTGAGTCGGCTCGGGTCATACTCCTGTTTGATTAAAATTTTGTTCGGGTCAAGCACGGTTCAAGTCCCGGTCAACTCAGTCAACTGCCGGTCAACTCGGGTCAAACGGTCAAACAGTCAACGGGTCAGCTTTGGTGTTCACTCGAGTTACAGAGACAGCGGTTCAGCTGTTCCGGTCAACTCGCCTTTGCTTTTGCATTGACTTTATTTTAAAACATGTTACAGGTTGAAGGAGATGACGCTATGAAAACAATATAGCAAGGACTAGATACACACAAATTAGACGTTAGGTTTAACATCGACGTATCAATTTTGTTATGACTTTGCAAATGTTAGGTTGTTCTTTGTTTTGTTACATTGATGTATTTGACAATTCTTACGAAATGAAATATGGTTTAATTAATTATTGTCACTTAATAATGTTGTGAGCAATGAGCAATCTCGTTTTCGTCTCATCCCGATGTTTCCGCCATCGGTTGGGGTGTTACAGATTGGTATCAGAGCCATAACTATAGGGAATTAGGTAAATTGCTACGCTTTTGACCTAGTCTATAGTTAAGTACCATACTTGACCATACGTGATTCACATGCTAATTTCTTAAAACGTCTCTTATATGTTAAATTTATGAAATGCTTTACGTGTTCCTACTCGTTACATTATTTCAATCATACGCCTTCCCTAATGCATATTACTCGATTATACTAAACTCGAAAACACTCGTATTACACAAGTGAGACGACTTCACCAAAATAGGCGTGATATCCACAATTTGGTGAACGATTCTCATTACGCTTATTCTTTATTTTTTTTCACGAAGTTACACCATCAAGTTAGGAGTGACATCCACACCTTGATGGAAAAATTCCCATTCAAACTCTAGTGGACTCTCGTCAAAGTGTCGAAATTAATTTTGACCCGAAGAGTGCCAACCACACTTAGGGTACGAAATCGTCCAGTTAGGGGTGAAACCCGCACCTTGTCGATTAAGTCCCATTCCTCGATTTTCAATCTCGCTAAAGTTTCGATTTTCCAATCGATTAGAGACGTGTAATAACTGGAAGGGTAAAATGCCGTTAATCGCTTCTCGACGAGAGCGTTTTACCTATAGGCCAAAGCACGTTTCTCTAATTCGAAAGGATCTTTGATTCACTTTGGAATAGTCGACGTTTCTCTACCCGAAACAGTCTAATGTTTTCTGAGACTCTCTTTTATACCATTTCAATTTATACATGACTTTTTATATACTTGTTACCATTCCTTTCGAGTTTCTAATTTATTTTAAGGTTTTTACGCAATTCATATTAAACCTTTTCATCCACTTATACATTATTTGCATACATGATTTCAAAACGTCATCAACTAGACTTATATTTCTCGAAAAGTCCAAAATGGAGACCGTCGTCGAGATAGGAGTGAATTCCTTACCTAGTCGATCAAACTTCGTTTCCTTCCTTCCCTAAAACGACCTCACCAACGGATTAGGGGTGATTCCCATACCTCGGTGATCGTCACCAACCCTCCTTCTTGGAGACTTTATTACACATACCACATGCTTAAATTGTATACCTAAATCTTTTACCATGTTGTCAAAATTCTTACTTAGACGAATTTCAAAACGTACTATTTTATCAAACGTATTTCCCATCCGGTAATGTATTTCATATAAATCCCACACGCATATACTTGGTCACCACATGAAACGTTTTGTTTTACGATTTTCAAAGCTCGACAGAATGCTACCTACCAACTTAATCGGTCTAACGAATACCTTGCCCACAAGTCTTATGTTTAACTTAATCACTAAAACACGCTCACGCAATAACTTTATGTTAAGAATTTTCGTTTGTAAACAAAAAAATCAAACCAATATCTTATAGGCATTATGGGATCGTTGTACTAAAGGTGTGTTTGGGATTGTTTTTGCAACCTAATATTTTTTTTTGGGCTTGAAAGCGCAAATATTAAATAAATAAATAAATAAAAATCTATTTTAGTGTTTGGTAAATAATTAAAAAAAAACTGATTTGTTTTACGTATTTTAGAGATCAAAGCTCATCTATTTATAACTTTATATATACATGTATATATATTTTTCAAACACTCAAATAGTTGATTACCTGATTATTGGGATATCAAATAACATAATCAAATCCAAACACTATCTTCCTACAGTATGTTTTGTTACAACTAATTATCTGATTTTGATTATTCAGAACGCATAATCTATTTTCAAAACTCAACCCCAAACACCCTCTAAATCTCTCATCGCGATTAAGAAAACATTTTGCTAAACGTTTTTCAACGGTCATTAAATCAATTAACACGGATTTCCTCTCAAGAGTCAACGTATCACAAGCACCACTAAATTTCAAATCTCTTATATCCTTTGAAAACAATGCGAACTTACTATTTTAATACCTTATCATACACCTCCCGAAATGTCACATGAGTTTCAAAACACGTGGGCAAGAAAACTTTATGAAGACCAACCATTTTCGACCTACTTAAACTCTTTTAAAACAAATGGTAGCACTCCCGTCCTTTACAAAATACGTAACACATAATCGATAAGTACTTTATATTCCCTTATATTCACACACTAGATCCTATATTCTAAGTTAAACTTAAGCCTATTTTAGAAGCGATAACCTCAAAGTTTTGCTCAAACAACAATACATGCGTATCCTCGTACATGGTTTAGTCAACTGTTGCATGACTTTTAATCATATCATTCGCTTCACACACCCTGATCTCTCGACTATTTTATGTAAATAAATTCGTAGCATTCAATTCATATCATACGCACAATTATCGTCTGTTACACTTGTTGACGTTCAAAATTATACACATATTCATGTTCATGAAAATAACGTGTCATCTTTCATGCTTATTATAACACCTAATGGCATACCTCCCAACATCGTCCGTGGACAGGAGAGATTCCTGGCTCATAAGTAATGCCCTACCTCTAAAATCACCAACGCGTTTTGGGCTTAATGCTAGTGGATGAGAGGAGAGCTCCACAGTTAAGCGTGCTCAAGTGGGAGTAGTACTAGGATGGGTGACCTCCTGGGAAGTCTCCACCAGGGCAACCAAAAAAAAAGTCGTGAGTTCCTGGATGGGCCACCCATCAAGGGCAAAGCGGACAATATTGGTGATAACGAGGGACATGGGTGTTACAGGGGTGTTACACTTATACTTATCATCACATTCATGCATATACGTCTTATATCCCTGCTTATACTTATTTCCATACTTATGCTTATACTCATACACATACCTATACTTGTACTCGTATTCATATTCATGCCTATGCGCGAGCGGAACCCGAGGGATTCGCTTACGTGGGCCACAAGTTAATTACACGCTACGCACTACATTCTTACACACACGCGAACTTATTTTCAGAATTTATGTACACCTTTATTCATGCGCTGCTAGTACAAGCTATGCGGATCATGTGATGATCGGTATAATCGCGGGTGCACACGGGATTATAGCGATAAGCGCATGAGAACCATAGAGTGTACTACCGCGTATGGTAACACACGGAACGTAACATTGCATCGAGTAACGAAACGGTCGCAACGTGGTCAAAACATGGTGGATACGCCACTGGTACTCCCTATACATAAGTGTTTTCACCATGCTGTCAAACTTTCGTAATACGTGCCATGAGAAATTCGGTGATTTACAGACCATAATACGACCTAACACGCCAGCTTTAAACAACTCACAACTGCATTGCTAAGTGCGCGCTACCCGATTATCCACGACGAGTCTTAATCCCTAACGTAACGTTTTCGTTTGTTCATATACATATGCCATCCTTACACGAGTATTCGTTGATCGAATCAATCGTCCGCTCTTATGCCTCCGTTACCCCCGTTAACCTTGTCTTTTATGCAGCCTCGCTTATAATCAATCGTGTAAGCATTCAAACCCTAAATGCCTTCTTACTCTAAAGTTATCTCCCATTCTCGTAGATAGCAACACACTTACTTGGCCGCTACCTTGATAACTGGTCTATTTTAAATTACCTAACCTTAAGCTATTCAAACTTGTTTAAACACTCATCTATACGCACACATGAAAGTTTTACTTAAGCTTGATGCCTCAAATCATCCTAGTCAAACAACTTCTTGTTGCAAACCTAACTCTTCGTTACCCTAAACTCCATGCTTACCCTCACGTATCCAGAACTTCAAGTCTTGACCGTTAACCCTCAATTCCTTAACCAATTCCTTTCGAGTCTTCCTCGTGAATAAATTTCGGGACGAAATTTCCTAAAGGAGGGGAGACTGTAACGCATCGTATTTTATTATTTTTCTAGATAATAATAATAATAATAATAATAATAATAATAATAAACAAAATAAATTCGACGTTTTATGAAACTTGTACTTGAAATCGGACCTCGTCGGTACGTTCGGGCCACTCAAAAACGTTAGAACGGGTTAACAGGCTTTGGCCCAACACACCACCTAAACCTAACTAAACCCTATCCTATAATTACATCTCTTTCCCCTTCAAAACCCTAACCCCCCTCAAAGAACCCCCATCCCTGCTCTCCCCTGCGTTCTCCATCGGCACCTTCCCCTCTCCAGCCACATCCATCACCCTCCAATCTTCGCTCTCCTCTCTCTCTGTATTCGAGGCCGCCGGCCACCATTTGGGGTGGCGGCGCGCCTGTAACCAAGCCGCTGCGGCAGCACACAGGGACGAAAGCAATGGGGCGGCGGCGGCGGTGGCTTAGCGACGGTGGTGTAGCAACGGCGGCGGTAGAGACCTACAACAGCGGGTTCGCATCAGTACAAGTCTCGTTCAGGTTTCAGGTGGAGTTTTGGGAGTGGTTGCTTCCGGTTCAGTTGCAAGTTCAAGTTTTGGGATAGCTCGAGTACGCGTCGAATTCAACCTCGGTTCTGATTCGTGTCGGTTCGAGTTTCGGGTTCCGATTTCGTGTTGTCTCAGGTAAAGTTTTAAGGATATTTAATTCATTCTCCGGTCAGTTCGATTCAATCGATCCTTGTTCGGTTCGTTTCAGGATCAACACGACAGTGGTGAACGGGTTGAGTCGGCTCGGGTCATACTCCTGTTTGATTCAAATTTTGTTCGGGTCAAGCACGGTTCAAGTCCCGGTCAACTCAGTCAACTGCCGGTCAACTCGGGTCAAACGGTCAAACAGTCAACGGGTCAGCTTTGGTGTTCACTCGAGTTACAGAAACAGCGGTTCAGCTGTTCCGGTTCAGGTCACTCATCCCAAAGTCAGATTTGTTTCGGTCCGTGTTCAGTCCAGATACATTTCGGTTCAGGTACGGATCGTGCCTTGATTGTTTCAGTTTCACATTTGGTTTTAGTTGGTTTGTTGAGTTCACTTTTGGTTTCATCTCAGTTCAGTTTGGCGTCGGTCAACGGCAGTCAACAGCAGTTGTTTCAGTTCCGGTTCGAGTCAAACCTGGTCAACAATCAGCGGGTTAACTCAGTTCAGTCTTGCTTCAAAGTTCGGGGTCAAAATCAATCCACACTCGACTTGGTATTATGTCATGTTATAATTATATTGCTTTGTATTTAATTAGTGTTATAATCACGTAACCGAACCTTATAAAACTTGTAGACATAAAAAGAGTATGTAAACATTTATGGTGTTTCGTCGATTCTTGCGTTGTTTATTGTTGTGTTTTGGAAAAATATATCGACACATATGTTGTCGGGATTGTCCAAAAACAAGAGGAAACTCTGCCCGTTTATCGACAAAATATGTTTATTTATTATATTTATCGACAAAATATATATATATATATATATATATATATTTATCATATCTCTCGACAAATATACTTATTTACTATACTTTCGACAAAACATACTTATTCATTATATTCATCGACAAAATATAGATATATTTATCATATCTCTCGACAAATATACTTATTTATTATACTTTCGACAAAACATATTTATTTTACTTTCGACAAATATATTTGTACACCATTCGACAATATACATATATATCTCATACAATTCGTTAGAATATAAATATATCTATACCAAATATGCTTTTCGTCAAATATATATATTAATTATTTGACGACACTCCTACAACCCTTTTGATGAATTTAATTTAGAAATTCCTTTCTTAAACGATGTTAACTATATACGTACTTTCAACTCCAATTCGAATCCTCCGTCGTAGCTACTATTATTCATGTACATTCGTTTGCCATTTTTAAGGTGACCTCGATGTCCCCTTTCTCCCACTCATCAACTCGTCATGGAATTTCCAAAGAAGACTTAGCAATTCTGTGAGTACACTCGACCCACATTTGTTTATATCACTTTTTGGGTGTAACATGTTTCCATATACAAAAGTCACAAACACTTAAACTTTATGAAACGCACAAACAATCCTATACACATGACTACTTGAATCGTATACTTGTTGCTTGTCTGGGGATAAACGTTGTGCTATGCTTTAGTCATTAACTATTTTTAGCTTTTGTTTGACATGCTTAGCGCTATAGGAATTCACGCATCCACCTCCATCGTGTTATTCGTGAGGTCATGTTAAAACATCGTGATTGCGTTACGGGTTTGATTATTAGTATTGCATGCCTTGATATGCTCTTGTATAGATTTGGTTGCCATGAGGATTGTTAAAACTTTATTCGTATACGTATGCTATGCTTAAACTTGTGTACTCGCCTTTGCTTTTGCATTGACTTTATTTTAAAACATGTTACAGGTTGAAGGAGATGACGCTATGAAAACAATATAGCAAGGACTAGATACACACAAATTAGACGTTAGGTTTAACATCGACGTATCAATTTTGTTATGACTTTGCAAATGTTAGGTTGTTATTTGTTTTGTTACATTGATGTATTTGACAATTCTTACGAAATGAAATATGGTTTAATTAATTATTGTCACTTAATAATGTTGTGAGCAATGAGCAATCTCGTTTTCGTCTCATCCCGATGTTTCCGCCATCGGTTGGGGTGTTACAAAAAACCACATGATTAATGATTCAAACCTACGACTTTTGAAACTTAAAATGTGATAATCTAGGGCAAAACGAGAGGTGCGTATGGCTAAGTTTAAACATTATATCTTTTTGTTTTTCCTTTTTTTACATGAATAAAGTTCATAGTAATTTTAAGGGACAAAAAAAAGGTACAGCCCAAAAACTATATTTGACATCTTATATACAGGCCATATACTAGTAAGAGAATGTGAAGTATATGTACTTGGTTATGTTAGTATACCTCTCGTATCCATATATACGGGTCGTATAAAAGACAAGTATATGTTTATGGATCATATGTAAGGCTCGTATATATGTTATGGGTTGTATATAAAGCTTGATACATGTATACTAGTCGTATATATATATTTATGGGTGGTATATAAGGCTCGTATATAGATATTGGTCGTATACTTACATAAGTAAATACACTTCGACATTCTCTTACTACTATACGACCTGTATAAGTCTATACGAGTTATATACATGATCGGTGAATATTGAGCTCATAATTTAATTAGAGTATATGACTTCGTTGAAAAGTCAACTTTCAGAAACGGTGGTTTGTGTGGGGGGTGGGTCCGTCTGGAATATCATAAACCGTGTGTGATAACAAAATGAACGTGACAATAGTTTCTTTGCCGACTTGTATTTAACGCCGTTTTCGTTACCAACAACAACTTGCCATTTTTAACTTCATACTTTATTATTTCCTCTCTATCTCTGCAACTAACAAACTCAACTGCAATCTCCGTTCATCTTTCCGGCAGTTTCTTCCGGCCATTCATCTCTCTCTCTTTCATACACACACAGGAGCTGTAATCAAAACCTTAATCTGACAAACGGTAGTCGCATAATGGAGTCGTCTCGACGGACGGTGCCAGAATTCAAGTTGTTGATGCTCGTTTTGTTCGTATCGATTAGTCTCCGAGATATGAGATCCGCAGCTCAACTTTTACCTGCTCAAGAAGGTACACTGCTCCTCAATCTCATCTTATTGCTCCTATTTCGTTTTTTTAATTGGATTCAAAAGGTGTTGCGACACAGTTTGTTACACGTTTATTTTTTTAAATATCAATAATATTTTGATTAGTTACCGGTACGGTGCCACATGTAAAGTATTGTATTCGATTTTGAGTCAATTTCAGTATATGTAATATGTGGTATTGAACAGCGGTTCACGACTTGATATTTGGTTTTTCTTTTAGCTAAATTTCGGTATCTGTGATCTTTTTATTTTTAGCTAAATTTCGGTATCTGATCTTTCTCATTGTTTTTCCATTAGATTGTTATAAACTCAATTTTGTGATCTGGTCAACTTTGGAAGCCAGTATTTTTAATTAATTGCACAAGAAACTATACGAAAATTATTTTAACTAGTATTAGTGTCATGTATTTAAATATAAAATAAGATAGTGAACATGTTACTCCAGAAAGTTGCAGAAGTTTTTATTATTGATTTATTTCTTTGACTCCTTCAAAATTGCTTCGATTTTCTTTGGAATATTGTGAAGATTCGATTGAACACTTGCTATAACGATTAATGTTTCATTATTAATTTATAATTCAACAGACTTTAGATCATTGATTGGCCTTTGAACAGATACAGCTCAAGATTGTCACAAAACGTAAAATTTTGATGACAAATTTGAAAACTAAAGCGTAAAGTTTTGCCTGTCTCATCCAAAAGGTTACTACGTTACTGACAAAAGTGACCAAACCACATTGACGAAAATCACAATGTCCTCAAAATAAAAATTGCAAAATTTGAGAATAATAAGTATTATATTTGTATTTGGCTTCCTCAGCATAATCATCCCAAAATGTTTATAAGTATTGATAAAAACGAACGATACTCTTTTTAAATAGTGTTTTTTGACTTGATCATACTACCTAACAAAATATTAAACTATTAATGGGTCCCTATTACATAAGTTAACCAATAAATAACAAAATTTGATTATAAGAATCAATGTATTTTTGAAATAAATGCTTCAATGGCACCTACTACAATATTATTAGATAATATAAAAAAAGGCGCATGTACAATTATTAACAGGTCTTATTACTAGATAACATTATTAGATATTTATAAAGTCCTGACAAGATGGTTTAGTGGTTAGTTACTTGGTTTCTTTATTTGAGGTCCCAAGTTCAACTCTCACTAGGATCACTTTGAAGAACATTGGTGGTGGCAATAAAGTTTAGAACTAGGCCTCTTTGGAGGTCGCCAGTTCGAAACTGAGCTGAACCGGGTTTTACCGCAGTGGGCCTTCGGGCGGCGGGTTTTCCCCGAAACTGGTGGCTTGGTGGCTCGGGTATGCATCCAACTCTGACCGTTATGGAAGAGAGAATGCATTTGCTCGATTGAGGGCATTCCAGAATGCTTATCCGGTAATTTATTTGACCGTTCAAAAAAAGATATTAATAAATATATCATTAGTAACATTATTAGATATTTGTAAATATTTAAATCTTGATGCATGGTCCTTGTCAATTCATTACAACTTGAGTCCCTATTAAATGTGGCCGTCAAATATTATGGGTTTGAGATAACGTGTTTCCTTTAGCATTCACTTTTGGTAGGACCCCTTCTACAGTTTTGTTTTCCTTGATTTTGACTTTCGTATAGTTGACTTTATAAACCCATGTTCTTTGTGTGGGCGTGTTTCTTTAAAGAACTTTGACCATGTTTCGTTGATTTTGGCCTGCTGGCTACTGGCATCTAGATGCATTTTAGGATGAACTAGTGCATGATGCAGCAAGTATTCTACATATGCACAAAACAGGAAATACTATTTGGAGTCGTCGTGAACATAATTATATAAAGTTGCGAGTTACAAATGGCATTGTTGGGAAGATGAGCGTTAAACTTTAGGTAGCCGATGATTTTTTTTTCTCTCGTGAGGTCATCATCGGTACCTGAATGAATGGAAGAACATCTTTTGTTGGTAAAAAATGTTCCCTATTTTCTAGTCAGGTGTTAGTTATTTAGCTAGCGAACCTGGTAGGTGTCGCGCAACCCGGCTTGGTTTAAAAAAAACAGATCGAAATATAAATAAATATAAGCATGTTGCAACAGTGTTATGGTTATAATTTTATAAAATATTTTATTTTGTAAGTTTCAAAAGAAAAAGAAAATATTTTTAAAATTTAATTATAAAATATTAGAATACTAAAACTACTGTTGTAATATAAATATAGCACATGGAAATGTTGTTATTTTGGTCAACCATGCAAAGTTTTAGATGTCTTTTTTTCTTTTGACAATTGAGTCCTCGTGTGTATTGTTAATTCCTGGGCCCTGTCACGTGAGATCAAGTTTGAGCAAATGAACTTTTGTGTTAACTTTTTGAATTAGATATATCTATTGTGCGAGGGGCTCTATAACGCGGACCCAGCTAAGACAACTTATGCTAGACCTTCCGACATTCGCGAATAATTCACATCTTTAAAAAAAAAAAGATATCACCTTAATTTCTTCCTGAACTTTGAAGATTATATCTTTTTATTATCAGAATGACCAACAATATTATATCTTTTTATGTCAATTTATATATATTTCTTTTTCGGGTTGTAACAGTTGTGGCCATGAGATCTATAGCCTCAAAACTACAATATAGCAATTGGAGGATTGCTGATGACTCATGCAGCAGAGGTTTTGGTCTTAATAACACCGTTACCTTTGATGACGACGGGCTTATGGACTTTGGCAGCAACGTAACTTGCAACTGTACCGCCACTATTTGCCACATATCAAGAATGTACGAATCCGCATATCTTTATACATAATGTACTTAGGATAAGTATAAATGAGAATCACCAAATAATTAGGGGCTACATGACGTCCAAAAGGAGGGAACGACCGTGATTATCCACTAAACGGCCATAAACAAGATCTCAACTATCTATTGAAATATAATCCAACAGCTAAAAGTGGATCCTAATTATTTAATGGTTCTCATTTGAACTTCACTCATGTACTTGGTTTGCGATTTTTTTTTTTTCATAAAAAATGTCCATGCCAATTAAAATATTGTCTCGTTGATATCTTTCGATACGTGTTCTTAAATTGCAGCCAACTAAAAGGACTCAATTTGACAGGAGTTCTACCTGAAGAATTTGTAAATCTCACTTATCTCACAGAAATGTAAGTGGGCCGTCAACCTTTCATTATGCCGGAAGTAATAAACAAGATACTCACTTCATGACCTATAACGTTATGTGTTTATGCAAATATTAATTTTATAAGTATATTTTTGTGTTATTTGTTACACAGAGATCTATCCCGCAACTATATAAATGGCACTATCCCATCCAGTTTCAGTCGGCTCAGCGTTAGCATTTTGTAAGAGCTATTATTTGCTTTAGTTTTACATTCTTTCACTAGACCTTTTTGAATTTACGCTTTGACACTTAATATTACACAGGAGTCTTTTGGGGAACCGACTCAGTGGGCCCATACCTGAAGAAATAGGTGATATGTCTACACTTGAGGAATTGTAAGTAAAGATCCTTACATGATATACAACATTGACGTTTCACACCTTATTAACGGTTTTGACCTGTACAACAGAGTCATAGAAGACAATTTGCTTGGAGGACAACTTCCTCGAAATCTTGGCCGGTTGTCCCGCTTGAGAAGATTGTATGATTACTTGAACTTGTTCCAAAAGTTTTCTTCATGTTTTGTTCATTTTGAAATAAATCATTTATCATTCTTCTTGCAGCCTTGCTTCTGCAAATAACTTTACAGGAACGATACCTGAATCGTATGGCAGACTAACAAATTTAGAAGACTTGTAAGTCATGTTTTGTTTCTTTTAACTGAAAAGTGAATTAGTGATTCAATAAATATTTTATTAAATTTGAAACATTTGTATTCGTCTTGCAGTAGGATAGACGGGAGTTCATTATCCGGGAGAATACCTGATTTTATCGGAAACTGGACAAACCTCACGAGACTGTGAGTGTTATTTTGCTTTCTTTTGTTAAATAGTTCAATTTCCAAATTATTTATTACATATAATTTACTATACAGTGATTTGCAAGGAACTTCAATGGAAGGACCAATCCCTTCTACGATATCTCGGTTGACAAAGTTGAAGGAATTGTGAGCGCGTTATTAAGCATCCGGTTTGTTTTTTATTTCTCGTTAAATTTATTTGAGTATTCATATATCCATTTACGGTTGTCAGGAGGATAACTGATTTGGCTGGAGCATCAAGATCAAGATTTCCGGATCTGCTAGCTATGGCACAATTGAATAGATTGTGAGTTCATTACATAATTATATGACATAAAGAGTTAATTAACATGATTAAATATGCTTAAAATATTTTACTGCAGGACCCTGAGAAATTGTTTACTTACGGGCTCTATACCTGTAAACATAGGACAACTGAGCAAATTGAAGCTTATGTAAGTATTTTTTTTTTAATCTTTTTACAGAGTAACGAAAACCCCGTATGGTTTTTAAACACATCTTATCTAATAGGGACAGTAACGGGTAGAATAACGAAAACCTGTGAAATTATCTTTGATTTTATCAGCAGCTTTTTATTATATAAATAAAATGTTCATCCATAGTATTTCTTATTGCAGAGACTTGAGTTTCAACACTTTGACTGGCTCAATACCTGATTCAATTCAGACACTACAGATCGATAACTTGTATGCTACTAATTAAAAATATACGACACCTAAATTCTGGTTTATTTCGATTTGTCAATATAATTTGAGACTAAATGTTTTTTGTGACCCTATGGATGTAGATTTTTAAATAACAACTCGCTGTCTGGAGACATACCCGGCTGGATATTTACAAGCAAAGAAAAGATGTTAGTGATTCCCCTTTATTATTAGTTTATTTTAAATTTATAACTATCTTACATGTTTTTTTCGTATCGTAGAGACGTCTGACTTTATCACTTTTTTTTTACAATTGTAGCGACATATCTTACAATAATTTTACACGGTCTCAAGAAGAAAATTGCCAGTCGTCTAGTTTGTAAGTGCTTTATCCTATTGTTTACTATATTAAAACATTACTTTCTATTTTTGCTCATCACTCAGTTTTATTACCACAGGAATTTAGTTTCAGCCCTTTCACCTTCAGCGAGCAACAAGTATGTCCCATAACCAACCTATATATACATGCACACACACATTTGTATTGTATACAATGATGTGACCTAACTTGAATTAATCGTACAGAAATTCTTGGTGCTTGAATGACCAACTTACCTGCAGCAGCTACCCTAACCGTAAGAGTTACAAAAATTTTTGGGTCGATAAATCTCAAATAAAATCATAATAAAAATCCCTCTACTTTCTTTATATTCTTTTCTCTTCACCACTAATATCTTCACAAACGCAATAATTGCAGGTCATTCTTTATTTATTAACTGTGGTGGAACCAGAACAGAATTCGACGGAAACGAATATGAAGAAGATTTAACAGACGAAGAATCATACTACTATTATATTCCAGAGAGATGGGCTTACAGCACCAATGGTGTTTTCATGGGCAATGAGAATGCTCCATTTGTTGCCAGCTCAACAAATGTGACAGGTGGTGATATATATCGCACGGCTCGTTTTTCTCCCACTTCTTTAAGGTACTATGGTCTGTGTTTGCGGCCAGGGAGTTATAAAGTGAGGCTTCACTTTGCTGAAATAAGTTATACCGACGACATGACTTTTAGTAGTCTTGGAAGACGCTTTTTTGATATATCCATCCAAGTAAGTGACATGTCAACTTTATTTAAATTTAACAACCTTGGGCGAATTTCATCCTGATGAACCTTTCAATTCGACCCGTTTTCTTTATAGCTAACGCGAAGCAACCCATTTTTAACCAAATGGAATGAACTTGCCGCCTTAAATTGGAAAATTAGTTACACGTTTCTTTTGGCTTTTCACATAGGGTGTTCTGCAAAGGAAAAACTTCAACATTGTGGAAAGAGCTAACGGCGTTAGCAGGGGTACTTTCATAGATTTCGATAATGTTATGGTTAATGGAACGACGCTGGAGATCCACTTGTACTGGGCAGGGAAGGGGACTACTGCTATTCCAGACAGAGGCGTATACGGGCCTCTTCTATCCGCTATCGCAATAACACCAAGTTAGTACAATCTTTCAGTTTGCTAATGTGGCAAAGGTTTCTTTATTTCATGCCTTGTCATTGTCCACATGTAATTTAATGCTGACATGGGTTGTATTTTAAGAGAAAGTATAACCTGCTTATTCTCACTTGTGCAGACTTTGACGTCAGTACAGGATCAGGACTCTCCGGTGGTGCTATAGCTGGAATTGGTATTGGTTCGTGCGCATTTGTTGGGCTAATTTTGGCCATACTTTGGAAGAAAGGTTATTTAGGTGGAGATAAAGAAGATAAAGGTCAGAACAATACATAAAGATTGTCTATAACTTTGAATAAAAACATAAGGTGGATGTATGGAATAAAAATAGATTCACTAGCCCTTTTGAACTATTTTTCTGAATTATAACTCAAACCAGCTCATTCGTAACTAGTCGGGTCGAAATTGTCACCTCATGCTCTTGTATTGTTTTCGAAGTTATTAACTAAAATCATTATGTTTGTCACAGAGCTCCGAGCACTTGAACTACAAACAGGTTATTTTAGTCTACGACAAATCAAAAGTGCAACTCATAACTTTGATCCTGCTAACAAAATTGGTGAAGGAGGCTTTGGACCAGTTTACAAGGTGAAAAAATATAAATCCGAACATTATTTTTCGTTTGTTTGTATATTTAAGGTAATTATATCAAAGTCTTATATGTTCTATTTTCAGGGTGTACTCTCAGATGGTTCTGAGATTGCTGTTAAGCAATTATCTGCCAGATCAAAACAAGGGAACCGTGAATTTGTCACTGAAATAGGCATGATATCCGCTTTACAACACCCAAATCTTGTAAAACTTTATGGATGTTGCATTGAAGGAAAAGAATTATTACTGATATATGAATACTTGGAAAATAACAGTCTTGCACGTGCCCTTTTTGGTAAGTACTTCACTATCCCGTTATTCCCATCGTTTATTAAGGGTGTAAATGAGCCTAGCCGAGCTCGAGCTTGGGTTGTTTGTTCTGTATTTTTTTATATGTATACATATATAGTTATTTTTTAATCATTATTATGTATTAATAACATTTCTAATGGAATAATATGTTATATTAAATTAAAGTTATATATTTAAACAAGTAACAGACTCATTTAGGTTCGAGCTCGTTTAAGCTTAGCTCAGTTCGAGCTTTTAGCGAGCCGATCTTGAGTAGCTCACGCTCAAATTGGCTCATTTACAACCATATGTTTTATATATATTTAGAAAATAATAACTAATTTATAATATCATGTTATAGGTCGCCGGGACCAAAAACTTAATTTGGACTGGGCAACAAGAAAGAAGATATGTGTGGGAATAGCGCGGGGCTTATCTTATCTCCATGAGGAATCGAGATTAAAAATAGTTCATAGAGACATAAAAGCCACCAATGTGCTTCTTGACAAGGATCTTAATGCTAAAATATCAGATTTTGGTTTAGCAAAACTGGATGAAGAAGAGAATACTCATATCAGCACACGAATTGCTGGAACAATGTGAGTTTTCAGATTCTTTTTTCTCCGGCTTCTTCTTTTTTTACATTTTAATCGAATTGTTAGATTTGGTTTATATTTGTAGAGGGTATATGGCTCCAGAATATGCGATGAGAGGGTACTTGACAGATAAAGCAGATGTTTACAGCTTTGGAGTTGTCGCATTAGAGATTGTTAGCGGGAAAAGCAATACAAACTACAGGCCAAAGGAAGACTTTGTCTACCTCCTTGACTGGGTAAATTCAATCTTTCTAACGGTTATTTATCTTCTTAAATCAAGGTTGCAAGATAGGTGGGTGAGGTAACATGTTCATGAGATGGGTCGGGCTGGGTTGATATGACAAGCAAACACTTATTTTGCCCAACTTAAAGAAACTTTTTGTATTCATTAAAACTTAAAATCTTGGACTTAACTGATTGAGTTTCATTGTTTTGTCCATAAATGCTCCGATATTTATAACAAGTTAAGTGTTAAAAACAGACATAGACACTTGAAAAAAATTGAAGGGCTAAACCATCCAAATGTTCAAAGTTGATTGGTTTTTACCATTAGTAACTTTATATTATAAATAGTTAATGTGTTAATTATGGTTATAGAAACAATATGATAGTCTAAATCCTGATATAGAAATAACTTGGTAGACTCAAGATTGTGTTGTTGAAAATATACTTTGGATGATTTCATTGTGTTTGTCGTCTATCAAGCGCAACAATTTTATCTAATTTGACCCGTTTAAGATAACAACCTCTAATAATTTTCACCATTTTCATATGTGAAGGCATATGTGCTACAAGAGCAAGGGAATCTTTTGGAGCTAGTGGACCCAAGTCTAGGAAAATACTCAAAAGAAGAAGCAATGAGGATGCTTAACTTAGCTCTTCTATGCACAAATCCATCTCCCACCCTAAGGCCACCCATGTCATCTGTGGTCAAAATGTTGGAAGGTAAAATGCCGGTTCAGCCCCCAATGGTCGTCAAACGAGATCCGGGGAACCCAGACATGAGGTTCAAAGCCTTTGACATGACAGCGCATGATAGTCAAACACAAGTCTCCACCATCTCAGCTGACAGTTTAGAGCCTAGGAGCATCTCCACCGATGGTCCATGGGTTGATTCGCCACATTACAACAATGAGAGCAAGGGAAATACTTCAGAAAGGAAGCTTCTACCTGATCTTGATCTTTATGATGTCAATATTTGAATCTGTAAGGTTTATGATGATTTTGTTCATTCATTACAAGTGTTTATATTATAATTCGTAATTATAGATAAATGATTGGTATGTATTTTTGCAAAATTTTGCTCATTAATTTTTTATACACATAAATATATGAAGTGTAGTAGATGTTTTAGTTGGTTGCATGAAAATATAAATAAGAATAAGAATGTAGTATTTGATTTAAACCTGGTGATTATGACTCGTTTTTTATACATTGTTATTGGTGATGAACTTTCGTTTGAGTTTCACAACTCTACTCAGCTGCTGAAGCTGACAAAAGTTGTGCATATCATAAAAAAGATAAAGCCTCTTCTTGAATGTTTGTTTGGTTGGAGGTTTATAAACGATGTTTGATGTGGTAGTTTTTTGTGGTTGTAAGTTTGTGTTGGATATTTTAGTGTAATTTGAGATTGCGTGTGACGTTCAAATAAGAGTGCACGCTTATTTGAATGTCATCGGGATTAACGGGGGATCCAAGGGGACAGCGCTCCTGGGAGCAGGGTCCAAGGGGCGGCAGCCCCTGGCGGGGTCCAAGGGGCAGTTTGTGAAAACTGCATATACACTCCCAACGAAAACTGCCAAAATAATCGAAATTTGATTATTGGCTCTCAATCAAAAATTGCCATACAAAAATCTAGAATTTTTTTGATTTTATCCGATCAAAGATTGGTAGCCACTCCAATTGTTTGATCTGATAGTGATTACACGACTTCAGATTTATCCAAGCAATTTTGAATTATTCCCAACAGTTTGGTTCCTTGGTGATAGTAATTTAGCTTCTTAGACATGTTTTGTTATGTCTATAAACATGTTACACTCTCAATGGGTGGTTAATCCTTTTTTGGGTAGCACAAGGGAAGTAGACTTATGTAAGTGATGTATTAACTTATAATCTAGATATATAGTTGTCTATAAAGGATAACAAGTTTTGGTACTATATCATTTTGTGTCTACTGTAGTACATATGTTCAACATGTCAGTATTCATTCGTACAAGTAACATGTTTAAAGCGATAACAACTTGTTATTGGTTTAGCATGCTGCAACACGCACGTGTGTATAAAGCGTTATTGCTCGATTGTATTTAAGCTTTGCTTTATTGTGTTAAAATGATTAAACATGTTTGTTATTTATTTGTTATTTAAAAATGTTCCCTTTCTTTATAATTCATTTTAATTAAACCTTAAAAAATATATAGTCATTCGTCGTTTAATAAAATGTGGTATGTAAATTTTTTTAAAAACCACCCGGTGTTTTTACATGGGTTTTATATCTAGTACTAATAAATGAAAGTCTTTTTTGGACACGTGTCACTTTCTGGGGTTTTCTCACCTTCTGTTCAGCTCCGCCACTGAAATTGTTCTAATCGATAATGTTCATAAAATAACTGGTTTTTTATTAACATATTAAGATTTTGGGTGGAGAGCCGCGCTCAATAGGATTCCGTCTCAAGCGAGTTTGGCGATTAGAGCATGCCAGATAAGTTTTGCTCGAGATACGGCCTAAGGGAAGAAACTGATTATCTTGTTGTTTGGGATTGTTGGATTACAAAGTTCATTTGGTGGACGATCTTAGTTTGGAAAAAAAGTTCTTTTCCTAACAGGGATATGTCTATCCAAGAACACCTCGGGTTAGTTATAGAAATGAGAGGATCAAAGGATTGGAAAAAAGAACCTTATTGGTGGACCTTCAACAATCTTCACATTAACTTTAATCGGACAACGAACCTTATCAAATAAAAAAGCGTCTTTTTTTTTTTTGATTACGAATAGATCAAAATATGCTAATCTTAATTGGAATATATGGTGTAAGTTTAATATCAGTAATATTGTAATTTCGAGCTCCAGTTTTGCTTGTCCGGTTTTCTATTTTTTTATAGAAGTTTCGCCGTTAAAAAAATAGTCTGAATGTTTGACATTAAGCACAGTTAGGGCTACCAAATTGATTTAGAAGTATGATTAATAATAAACATAATATAAAAAGTGTGGAAGATTCTTTCCGGTTACCGGCTCAAATCCGACTATTGAAGGGACTGAATATCCTCGAGGATTTGGAAAAGTCTTCAAATGCATGTCAATGATCAACATTCATGCACGCAAGACACATGAAGGATGGTAGTCTAGAAAGATAATAAACATTTATGTCGATGGAATCGTTCACCTTTTTGATGGGCAAATTTTTTTTGATTAATTTCTTTTGTTTTCTTGTCAAAAAAATCCTTTTGATTAATTTCTTTTGTCAAAAAGAAAAGGTAGCATATATAAAAAATATAGTAGATATTTGGATAAAAAAAGAGACCGATCGAAAAATAGCTTTGTGACTTGTGAATCACGTTAGGGGTGTATATGGGTCGGGTTGGTTCGTTTTTACCATTGACTATAACCACTAGTATCAGTTATGGAATTTGGTAACCATAACAGGGGCGGATCTAGTGTTTAACTAGGGGCAACGCCCGCTACCGCTTGGCGCTCCGTCGGTAGTGTAAAAATAGTGTAATTTTTGGAAAAATTTGACGTTTTTTCGATTTCGTTACCGTTTTTTTATAAAACGTTACCGCTACGAACGAATCCAAGATCCGCCACTGATCCATAACCAAACTTTGGTTACAACTCGGTTATGGTTCGGTTTTGGTTAATTTCGGTTAAGTAACCAAACAAGGTTTAAAATAAACAGGGTTATGCATGATTTGAACTTAGTTTGAGCTTTTTTTATATAATAACCAAGACTAAACTTTTTGGTTAAACTACCAATTTAGGGTTCTTTTTAATAAGGTAGTTCTCAACAAAAAAACATTATGATCGTAACACTTTAATCCTTCATCAAAATAAAGGGCATCTACATCAAGATAATTTTGTTGCTAATATACTTTTATTTTGGTAAAAACTCTCTATATAGTTACGTAAAACATAAATCCATTAGATAAACTTAGCATTACAAGTTCGGTTCGGTTTCGCTTATGTCAGTTAACCAAAGCTTCATAACCATAACCGATTATACAAAGTTCCATAACCATAACCATTGGTTATGTTGGTTATCGGTTATTAGTGGTTTAGTTATGTCGGTTGTGATTCGGTTATCGGTTATGGCGATTAATTTGCTCACCCCTAGTTTCGTTATTGAATTGTTCAACCTATACACCATCATATATACACTTGTGTCCTGTTCCACTCGACCCGTTTATTTGTAAATAGGATTAAATATGGAGACTTAATAACAATTTAAACAACCCATTACATTGTCTCATATTAAATGTTTATTTGTAAATAGGATTAATATTTGGAGACTTAATAACAATTTAAATAACCCATTACATTGTCTCATATTAAAGCTTTTTGTAATTTATGTGCTTTAATAGTTCTGGTTTCTTTGTCTCATATTATCAAATAAAAAACTTGGAGTATATCACTACTACAAAATAGAGCTTTAGACGGGGTGATATGGGTTTTAAGACGATGTTTTCAACACCGTCTTAAAGCACAGTGGTTTAAAATCAAGTCTTATTAGACGGTGTTCAATTTGAACATTGGCTTAAACTTGATAAACACCGTCTTTTAATACCAAAACATTTCTAAATATTTCTTAAAACAAAGATTTCTTAACACCGTCTTAAAAACATTTGCTGAAAAAAAAAACATTTACAATAAAAAAAGTTTTCCAAAAATATATCAAGCTTATATACACCAATGGAACATTTTCAAATCAAACCAAAACAATACACATTCAATTCGGAAATAAACCCGTCAAATTACAATCATTTGTTGAATGCATAACAAACTACGTTAAATTGTATAAATAAACTACATAAGCTAATCTAATAAAATACCTGACTCCCTAAAAAACTTCGGCATCAACATCATCAACAAAACTCTATTTCATTATCCGTAGCCTCTATCGTGTTATGCCATATCTAAAATAAAAGTAGATAGAAAGAGTTATTACAAATATTATAGACTAAAACTAAAGGCAAAGAGAAAAATCGGTAACAACATCGTCAATAAAGTTATGTAAAAAGAAAGGTCTAAGTTACAGTGGTAGTTTTGTTTAGAAAAGAAGGCCATGGAGCACAAATGTCGTTCTATCGAAAGTAAGTTATATTTAAAACAGAAATGAAACTATAACAAGTAACAGAGCATACACATCCGATGCAAAGGAAAAAAATCACATAGAAGCATAAAATCAACCAATACTATTTAACATCTCACAATTAATATAATAACAATAACAATAACAATAATAATTTTCAACCATAATGAAGATATGAACGTGATATTTAACTGTAGCTTGACAATAAACTTATAATGATTTTTGGTTACTCATATGTGAATAATATGAATTTAATAGACAAAAAAAAATCAAGTAACGAAACACAATTTATAAAAAAAAAAACCACATTGAAGGAACGAAAAAAAACACCATTTACCAAAGAATGAAAATTGATATATTTTGAAGGAGCTAAATTCTTTGTGGAATGCTCCATTCCATTACCATTTATAACCAAACATGTTTCTTTCCATTCCATTAGAATGATCCATTGCATTACACATTCTATTCTCGTACCAAACGCTCCCTAGAATTTTTATATATATATCTTGAAATAAGAGGATCATATGAATATTATAAGAGAATGTTTACTTAGAATGAATATAAGTTGTTGAAAATTAAGAAGGGAGAAAGACTTTAAAATGGAAAATTAATTTCATTTTTTGAAAACTTAAGAGTAATGTTAAAATTTAGATATTAAACTTATAATTTTAACACTTAATAAATAACCTCTCTAAAATCTAAATAAGAAGTTATAAAAAGAAAAAAAGAAAAGAAACTCTTAAACAAGTTAGTACGTTACCCATTTATTAAATGTGTCATGTTTGGATTAACTTATTTATTAAACGGATGTTTTTTTTCATATAGAATTGTTTTAAAAGGTTATCTTAGCCGGCCCAAAATTAGATTTTTTGTGTTGTGTGTGTCGTTTTAAGAATTGACACCCCTATTGTATAGTACAAAACACAGGGTATTTAACAATAGAAACTCTATCTGAAGTCACTCAGTGAAAGTGAGAATGTTAGAAAACGGGGAGTGGGTGAACATAAAAATATATAACTTACGAAAAATAAAAATTTCCAAAAAAGTTACTACATTTTCCAAGTAAAACTATATTATCTAAATTATAGGGTTGAGTTATAGTATAAAGGGGTTTAAAAATAAGAAAGATAAGAAGTCACTATAGAGTGACAAGTGTCCAATAAGAAATCAAGTGGAAAAGGGTAATTTTGTCCAAGATTAAAACACATGCAGATCACATGCCTAGAATCATGCACATGTAAGACACGTATTATTTCCTTGCATTTTTTAAACATCCGTAATTTTTTATACGTCATTTGTTTTTTTAAGTTATACCATAAAATCAACGGTCCTTTTATCTTTAATATGTGTATCTTATTGTTATACTTTTCAAAAAAAAAGCTACTGAAACCAGATGCATATTACAAAATGGACATAATGTAAAAGACACAATGGAAAAGTAGACAAAATACACAATGATAAAAGACACAAATGTAAAGTAGAAAAAACACAATTGACATAATGTAAAACAAAATGAATCTCAAACTAAAAGCACAATGGAATGTAGACTGAAAACACAATAGATAACAATAGATAAAATACACAATTGGTGACATCAGATAAAAGATACAATATACAACAAATTAAACACAATCAACAACAGAGTAAAATCACAATGGACAACAAACTAAAACACAATGAACAACAAAAAAACAATAGACAACAAACTAAAACACAACGGATAGCAAACTAAACACAATGACCAGAAACAATAACACAATATATAGAAAACTCAAATATAACATCATCTTCACTGTCATAAATTGTGTTATAGGTTCAAATAAAAACATAGTAGACAGTACCCAAATTAAATTGTGTTATAAGTTCTGATAATAACACAATGTATAGAAATCCTAGTAAAAACGTAATAACCAAAATCCAGTTAAAAGACACAATGATCAGAACCCTTAACAAAATGCATAGAAAACCTACTAAAAATGAACTTTTTTATTTTAATTTTATATAGCAATATCTATTCATATTAAAGATAAAATTCTCGTTATTATGATATGTTGATGCATTTTGTGTTAGTCACTTGTCGAATAGGCTAGATTAAGCGTGTGTTGAATATTGTATAGGTTAGAATCGAACACACGACCAAAATACAGAGCGTATAGTGAATATGGGAACAGGTTCGCCCGAACTTGGCATGTGATGGTCAAGTTCGCTCGAACTTGTCCTGTGAAGGACAAGTTCGCCCGAACTTGTCCATAACACATTCCGGGCGAACTTGTTCAGCTATATATAGGTGTGTTGTTCATTTGTCATTTAAGTTTTTGCAATCCCTACGGGGAGGTGCTGCCGGATTCTCTCCAGGAACTCCGGCAGGTGGACTTAAAGATGTATACTCTTTCGGTATGAATGAAGACTTCCGCTGCATTCTGTTTCTACTCCATTCTTAATAACATTCTACCGAATTGGTTACGTTTACGCATTAACTTCCGTTTAGAACCGCCTGATCACGGACCTTCAATTGGTATCAGAGCTACGGTTATCACCTACGCTCATGAATTTGGACATTTATGGACATTAGGAGGGGTTTTAGACGTAAATCATCAAATAAACATACAATCCACGGATAAAAAGTAAAATTGAACGAATAGGATTGTTAGAAAACCATTTTCGACCAGAACTATGGTGGAATCATCTCGAAATTCGAAGAAATAAGGATTCTGGATCGAAAAATGTGAAAAAGGGTTGGTTTTTAAAGATCAAGTTCGCACGAACTTGTATCATTTTGATCAAGTTCGCCTGAACTTGTAACATTTTGATCAAGTTCGCCCGAATCTGTAACACATTGATCAAGTTCGCCCGAACTTGTATCATATTAACCAAGTTTGCCCGAACTTGGTGTTGGCCAACCAAGTTCGCCCGAACTTGGCACTTGGTGACATTGTTGACAAGTTAGCCCTAACTTGTCCAGGAGCCTAAAAAAAGGCATGGAAAAATTTTGTTGATCGTATTGATGGGATGAGTGTCCAAAAAAAATTTGGCGACATAAATTTTTTCGAGTTTTCGAAGACCGAACCAGGATGTTCGGGGACACCGTCTAGAGCTTCAAAGTACAGATTTGGTGATACGGTCACAAAATTTTGAAGATAACGGGAGAGTCATTGATACCAGTGCAGAATGTTGATCGTTTGGGTGTCGTGACTAGTAATAGGCCTAAACGTTAAATCCGCATTTGTTAAATACTGAAAGTTCCGGATTTGAGGGGGAATTTCAGTGAAAATTTCAGTATGGTCAGAATTTGCAAAAATGAGGGGGAATAAAATTTTTACGATATATGAAGATTCCGGCATTTTTGAAATTCGTGACTCCTGCAACAGTATCCGGGTGGTTACCGATTGCAGATTAACTGGGAAATGCAGAGGATTGAGATTCACTGGGTATTTCAAATTGATGTCTAGTTTGAAAGCGGATGGTTACATAACTGAGTCTTGGAGGAGTTGTTTATCAGATTCTGAGGTCATGGTTGTGGATTGACACCTGAGTCGCGCGTATGGTTTGGAAGCACACACGACTGCCTATCTTTAACTCTGCTTTTCACATGAATTATTCACTGGACTAACCGCCAGGAGGTAAGGATGCTCTGTAGTTTCAGTTGCCCCGGGTTGTATGCGGTACCATGATTAAAGAAGATGATTTATGGGATCAGATCTTTCAGACAAAGAAGTGTACCGGTTGCTGACGAAAGAGGCTATACATTTGTGATTCTGTGATCACAGGAAGTTCAGATTTTTTAGTTTATGATACAGGTTGATGCTTAAGGGATGTAGGATTTAGGTCCTGATCTCCGATGTGGGGTTGGCGCATACACGACTGCATATCATTAACTCTGCAAAGCAAATGAACTATTTTGATCAGGTAAGCCGGAAATAGGGATGTTTTGTAGTTTCAAGGTGCCAGGTTCAGCGGAGATAGCTATATATCTGTTATTGTGAATAAAGAAGAAGAATGTGATTTTGCTTACGGACGTATGTGTCTCAGATTTGATGCTTTACCAGATTATCTGTTTCCGATCAAGATTTGCTGATTTAGTAGATTACCAATTTGCTGATCAAATCTTTCTGAAGGGTGCTTAACTGCGATTACGGAAATCAGGATTTCAGATTTTCGAGGGTATTCGTTGATTTAAGTTTTCCGGTGCGGTGATTCGAAGTTTCTATCAATTGCCGGTTGAGTTTTTGATATTTTAGGAGTGTGCGGAATAAACTCTCGATGCTCAACGCTTATTCAAAAACTGAACTCGGATGCGGTTATCGTCGAAATGGAGAAGCTGTTGCATTGATTAGCTTCGAGTTGATGGTTATTCGAGAAAATTTGTCGGTCAAGTAAAGAGGAGTCGGAAACCATGCAACCAAAGATCTGAACTGGAGTTTTCAGCGGTTTTTAAAGTTGATAATGCAAACCCGGATCATCAATTAAGGAGAAATCTGTTGACGTGTTTCGACGACATCGGCAGACACCTTGATTGAAGTTGCAGAATATTTAAACACGGCTCAGAGATTTGAAGATCAAGATCAAGCTTCGACAGTAACGAACAAGGGGGAATCTGTTGATGCATTTTGTGTTCGTCACTTGTCGAATAGGCTAGATTGAGCGTGTGTTGAATATTGTATAGGTTAGAATCGAACACACGACCAAAATACGGAGCGTATAGTGAATATGGGAACAAGTTCCCCCGAACTTGACCTGTGATGGTCAAGTTCGCCCGAACTTGGCGTGTGATGGTCAAGTTCGCCCGAACTTGTCCTGTGAAGGACGAGTTCGCCCGAACTTGTCCTGTGAAGGACGAGTTCGCCCGAACTGTTCCTGTGAAGGACGAGTTCGCCCGAACTGTCCATAACACATTCCAGGCGAACTTGTTCAGCTATATATGGGTGTGTTGTTCATTTGTCTGTTAGATGCATTTTTAGGCATATTTTATCATATTTTTTTGTATATATTTTCTTGGCATTTTATGCATTTAGACCATAGATATCACAGCAATTTGAGAAATACATATTTTTGTGGAACAAAATCTACTTTGAACGTTTTTAACGTTTTGTAGGTACGGAGCAGTTGCAACGCATGACAACGCATTTCAAGAAGAATTAAAAGGTTCAAGTAAAGAAAAAAGTCATAGAGAAAACGAGCTAAAGCCGACTTGAGCAATTAACTGGGCTTATTTGAGCTGAAGATTAGTCATGTTGAATTCAAGATAATGATGATGCAAGATGATGGCGAAGCAATAATCAACAGAGGTCAAAATTTTGTAGTTTACATAATGAGGATAATCTAAGGCCAATTAATTGAATTATTATGGTTTGGGCCATCGTTGGAGAAGAAACAAATAATAAGAGTGTTTGGGCTTACTAGTTGCTAATGGACCAAGGTGTGGCCCATCTCAACCTGTTCAAAGGGAACAACCTGAACGCAAGAGGAGATATCTTTGACGGCTGCATTTTTTTGGGAGCAACTAAACTTTTTGGTTTGTTAGCTTTTAATGTTTTGTTTCATTTTAGACTTGATTGTTCTACCCATCATGTCTGGCTAGACTTTTATAGTTTCAGGGTTTATTTTCTTTGTTTCGGTTCATAAACTTATGTGAAACGGTTATGTTCGATCTTATTATTTGATGGTTTGTTTATACGATTCTTGTTTTTATAAGGATTCGATCCGGAAAATATTAGATTGTTAATGAAACTAGCCACTTTGTTAATTATTCTAATAAAGTTCATCAAGTTTTAAAACCTTAACAAGTTTTGATTTTTTTATAAAATGAACAAATAATGGTTCAAGTTTGTCTATGAATTTGGATTTATTATAGAATCATATAATATAATTAAACATTCCGAACGGCGTGAGTGGTTAATTATAATCGATACTTCTATCACGCCACCCGCACACTAAGATCCGAACGGCGTGAACTTAGAGTAGCGGGTTGGCTCTAACTGACGAACTGCGCTTGGTTAGACATTAGATAGAGTGGATGTCCGAGCTGCGTGACGTCTAGTATTGATACAAACTATTATTTAAAAAGAATGATTGCACCGTGACCGTTAATGATCGTAAGTCGAACCGAATCAAGAAATTGCTCTGGTGTTGAAATTAGTCTTTAACATCTGAATTTTCCAACCACTTTAATTAGCTTTTCTTTTTAATCTAAAAATTAAAATTGTTTTCTACATTCTAATTAAACAAAAAAAACCCCTTTCAAAACAATCGTATATGTGTTTACAACGTTTTGGCATAATTAGTTAACTTGTATCCCTGTGGACACGAACTCTACTTCCACTCATACTAGTAGTTTTCTTATTATTTTATTTGGTGGATTCGACACCCAACATTGTCATTTAAGTTTTTGCAATCCCTACGGGGAGGTGCTGCCGGATTCTCTCATGAATGAAGACTTCCGCTGCATTCTGTTTCTACTCCATTCTTAATAACATTCTACCGAATTGGTTACATTTACGCATTAACTTCCGTCTAGAACCGCCTGATCACGGACCTTCATAATAAATCTTTTTTTAAAGCCGTATGAAATGTTATGGACATTTATATTAATGGGGGAATTGATATGTGTCTTGCATGTGGAGAAAGAAAGTCGATAAAAGTAGTATTCCTTTTATGCCATTTCCTTATTTTCTTTTATCTGAAACAAATCTCAACCCTTCAAATCTAAAAATAATGGTCTATAATCATTCCTACTTTTCTTATTTATTTAGCTCTTTATATTGGATCTAATCCCTAAATTAAAAACAATGTAGGAGTTAACAGTTTTTGTAAAAAGTGCATTTTAGTCAAGTTTTTGGGCTTTTATTAACAATAAATAATTTCGTGACTATTTCGTATACTTGGTATAACTTTGTGGACCTATATTATATATTAAAAGTTCAAAATTAGGTTGATAGATTCTTTTTCAAAAAAGAAAAAAAAATTGTATAACTTGGTGGACCTATATTATATATTAAAAGTTCAAAATTAGGTTGATAGATTTTTTTTCAAAAAATACAAGAATGTACAGTGGTTTATAATTGTATTAACCCTTATAAATTTGTTAGTGAATAAAAAATTGTTTGTGATTTGATTTTAAAGGTTGTTTTCGAATTAAAAGCTATTTTTTAATGGAAAATTTCTTTAATCATTGTTATTGTAGGACTTCAACCCAAGACATCTCCCTCCTAAATTTAGGTGCTTAAAGGGTTTATATTTGCCAATGGACCATCACCTCATTGGTTTACATGATTTGATTTTAAAGGTGATTTTAATTTCAATCTTTTCATATTGTCTAGAAATATCAATCCTGGTTCTATTGATTAACAATTATTCACCACTAGTCAAAACACTTTGACTTTATTTTATTCTTAATAAAACAACCTTTTAATTTATTATCTAATAATAAATTATTACTTGTTTAACTCGTTAAACGATACCAAATATTTCCGCTAAATTAAATGTTTCACAAAAAACTGATATATCTAGTATTTCACCAAATACTCGTTCTCCATAATCATCCGCTACCGTGATCTATAATACTTAACAATTAAGTATTATTCTTTGTTCAACGTCCAAAGTGTAATTCTTTGGATCGTATATCAATAGCAACGTTAAATAATCGATAATTGGACACCCATTCCAGTAGTTTCCCACTTGGACTATTTTCATTTATATCCTTAACGTAGACAGAGTTGGACGCCTAGCTGCATCGCACTTCCCCTAGAAAGGTATGATGTATTAAATTTGTCGATTATTCCTTTGAAATAGTAACTCTATACTTAATCAAGTGTATAGCTATGATAACCTTATCGATTTGCCCTTTCTATAGAGAACACTTATTGAACATGAGACATGGATCTAATTTCAATCTCATATATTGTTCAACCATTTTTGTTCTCATCTTCGATTCAAAATGGTTGACAAACTACCTTTAGTTCTAGTATGGCCATACATTCAAACCAGTTTGAGTCTACAAGGGTGCCAAAGAGTTCAACTTCTTAAAACATTAAGAAGCACATTCCTTTGACCGTATACAACTCTCAATTAACTTCAGTTTATTCCTAATCAAATACCCTTATTAATATCCTTTCACGATGTAGCATTAGATAAAATCAAAGAACATACTTACACTAATGTTAATCTTAGTATGATTCTCAAGTCTAAGGATACAAAGATCATACCATTTCAAAACTTCTTATGACACTAATCCATGAAGATATTTTTGAAGCGAGTTACATCCCATATTATTCTCCAATGATCATTTGTGAATCTTGATCCTCAACACCTTGAGATTTTATCCCATGAAAAATAAGCATTCACAGTAGTCTTAAATCAAATTGATTCCCATGAATGTGACTGATTACAAACTTTTAGAATGCGATATTCAAGGATGCTTAACATACAAATACTCAAACATAGGAACATTTGTTTATGTGGCATTTAATTATTAAATCTGAATAAATTCATAATGTTACCTTACCGTTCAAAGAACATCAATGTTATTTTGGGCTTGGGTGATGTTATTTTGGTAACTTTAGTGGGAACCACTTGGAAATTGAAGAAGGTCAATGTTAATTTGGGTTTAAAGGCTAATCTTATCTCTGTTAGTCAACTGGATGAACATGAGCTGGAGGTTAAATTCGACAGTGGTGAATGGAAGGTAATTATGGAAATATAGTAATTGCAGTTGGAAACAAGAAATGGTCATTGTACATGGTGGATTAGGGGTTGAGAAAAAAGTTGCAACCATGGGAACTCAGGGGTTAAGAAAAAAGCTAGACGCTCAAGGTGCAATTTCACGTAAACCATGTGGACTCAAGTTACACTTTACGCTCTTTATTTTCTGCTAGTGTATGTGTGTTTGCTAGGCTTTTGCTTGAACCTATTCTGATTCGATACATAAAGCAAAGTCTCTATTAGTACTGCATGTCTCCAATCTGAGATGGATAGATCACAACTTGATATCAATAACGAGCTTGTTAATTAGGCAGAATCTAATCAATGTGGTGATTCAAGAACAAAATTAAACCAGATATTTAATTCTAACTGCACATGATTATATTAATTGATCTTTATGAAATCATCTAGTACAATAAGAACTTGATGAAACTCCCTCGCTCTCTCTCAATCTATCTATCTCTAAAAATGGCTATATGGAGCTGGCTCTTAAAGTGGCTATGGAAGGCTAACCTCGGAAATGAGATGAAAACCGCCTTAACTAGTTACGCTAGGGTCGCCCCATATGGGCTCCCCTACGAGCCGGCCATGCTCACATGGCCTTGGCGCGGCCTAAATGCCTCATATGGCCCAAATCCTAATACGAACTAACCCAAATAATCTCAAACTCATAATCCATAATCCATGATACATCAGTCTCACACTTTTAGACCTTACAATCTCAATATAGTATAGTCTGGTGCTATCAAATTATCTTCATTATTGAATGCAACAACTTCTTGATAAAGTCTATGGTTGTTGTTGTTGAGATTCTTTACTTCTGAAATATTAGCATTGGGTCTCTTCTTCTTATCTTGGATTTAGCTTCATATTAGGATCGCAATCAACATTTGTTTGATCATATTGTTGAAAGAGGATATGAGAAGAGGATTCTCAGATATCTTTTCATTGTCAATATTTCTCTTTCAAGCAAGTTCACAAATACTTCTTCAAATGTACTTTCACTGTCAGACGATACTGAGGTTCTTCTTCTTCTGACTCAACTAGATCTTGCTATTGTGGTTGTCAGCAACTAACAATACTTCATTCTTCATCAACCCCTAGTCTTAATTCGAATTCTAGTAATTCTCAGAATTTTGTAAGCAAACCTTTATATGCAATAGAGGATCCAGTATCCTCATGAACACCGTGTACTTTTCCAAAATTTGAAATTCTTTCAACCTTTAACGATCAACCAAACTACTTTCTATTGAAATTCAATTATTACAATTACATTAATAATTTTACAAATCTGTTCGTATAAAAGAGAATGTGTGTGAAGTGATAAATAGATCTCTAACATGTGAGATCTAGTTATACAAAATACAAAAGGTCTGTTTGCAATTAGCTAACATCACCCTGATAATGACATCTTACACTCTTAAAAGAAAAGATTCCACAGATGTTAGCAAATATCTGCGAAGATCCAACATCATATCTAAGACACTAAAACTATGTTACAAGCAAAATATTGTTACGTTGATGAAATTGTTGATCTTCAAACCACTGTTGCTTTGTTCCAAACATCTGTTTGGACGGAACAAATGTATGGTCTTCTTGAATATATCTTTGCTTCATTAGGGCTTTGGCCTTGATCCGTGTTTAGTTCTTCTTTAACAATGGTTCCAAAGCTTGAACATATGTCAGCATGTCTTCAACAGATGTTCTGATTAGTGTTCAAGATTCACTATCTTTAGGAGGAGAATGCTTCATCTACTACGTATTTCTTGATCAAAATTGTCATGCTTTGGCTTTTGAATATCACTTGTTATTTTGTAGGTCCAATATTATCATACAACCATCTGTGAACTTTTATCATGTTTTATGCATTAATTATAATCTAAAATGGGTCCCCGCAAATCTTAGAACATATTCAATACATTCTATCAAGAAATCATTTTCCTTACCATATATTTTCACAATATTTGCCGTAGAATGTGAAATCTTGTTTGAGAGTAGGTTGAGAAAAGAACATAATAGATTATATATAGAGATGGGTACAATATATATATATATATATATATATATATATATATCAAATGATTTCTCATATGATTAAGGTTCAAGGAACTTGGACACTAGAGGACCTCTTTTTTGTGCACATTTTCATCTTGTTGGACACATTTGATCTCTTTTCGTTTTCTGATAGATCTGAAAGCACATTGCCCTTAAACAACAAACAACTAGGTCTTCGTTTTCACGAAACAAAAGCTAATGTGTTAAGTATCTTCAGGTATTTGTTTTCATAAAACAGAGAAGATAGTGGAATAATTTTCAGATTCGATTTAGAGCCTAGAACAAGTGTGTATCGGGATATCACATAAGCAGTCAAATAGAAGTCGTACTAATTCTAAGTGATGTTCCCCACTAAAGTCATATATTTAGATTTAATCCGATCACAAGACAACTTATTTTTCAAGCTAAAATAAAGCCTATCAACATATCACATTAGATCCTTTTCTTTTTCAATTTAAGGCCTTATGTGTCAGTCTCACACAAAAACCGAAAAATTTATGTCACCTCCCATATTATGCAACAAGCTATTTTTTTATTTTTATGTTTTCTTCCCCTAAGACAATGTATATACAATAAACTAAAAAAAACATTTTTTTTTATTTTTCTAGTTTTTTAATTTATCTTCCTAAATTTGTACATTGGAGAAAAACATTATTCCTAATAAATGAAAAACCAAATGTACAAATTTATAATGAAGAGAAATATTTTGTTATTTTCTTTAACTTCGTCGAATTTAAAACCAATCATTTTTTACATTTAAAGTACAAATTTTTAAAAGTACATTTCTTGCTCATCTTACCTCCCTCATCTCCTTAAAAGGAAACATACCCCATGTTAAAACATTTAACATCACAAAATAAAGAAATATCACTCATCATATCCCTATCCCTAAAACAACCACTATCAACATTCATTTCAGAGATTGTTAACATTTCCTCCTTAGTTGTCCCTACATGAATAAGGAAAATAGTTAGACATAGATACCCTGGCCATAGTGGTCCTGGGCATTCCTGCACCCTCAGTATAAGACACTTCATGTAAACGCATGCTATTATCTTCTTCCAAAATTGGAAATGCTGTTTCTTTTGGTTTTGTTTTCCAAACTTGTTTTGGTTTAACAAACGACTTAGTTTCCTTTTTCGTATTTGTTGGTTTACTCATAACTTTTGATTTAAATATTGATTTGTGTTGTTTATGAGTTTCGTTTATTCTTAGCAACATTTCTATCACAATCAGATGATCTGACTTTTAGATGTTGATTCTTCATTACCTTACGTTTTTCAACCTTCACTGACTTGGAATAACATTTTTCCATTGGTGTAACCTTCTGATTTTTCATGTTATAAGGCTCAAAAGGAAGATATGTGCATTTCTTGTAATGTGGCCAACTTTTCCTACATGTTTTCTTCTTAATTTGTTGATCTTGAAGATCTGGGTGATTGAGATTAATTATTGATAAGAAGACCGCTCATGCCCTCATCTTTGATCAACATGCTTCAGCTCTTGCTATTGATTCTGTTTAACATGGTTACTAAAGGAGCAAGAATATGTTTTGTTTAATGTTTTTGATATCTCAACATGTTTTAGGACAATATGTTAGGTGCAACATACTTCTCAGTTTTACCATTCTACAATAGTTTAACAACAACATTTTCAATTTTCACACAAGCATCATTTTTTCACACAAGCATCCTTTTTCAAACAAACATTATTTTTCAAATCAGAATTATTTTTCAAAGATGAAAATTCAGAAACATTACTGTTTGCACATGAAGAAACGAAAGAATCAATGTTGTTAAAAACGTAGCCCAAACTAGAAAAATCTGAATAGAGTTCATCATCCTCTAAGTCCTATTCCTCAATGGTCTTTTTTTTTGCAAAGGAGGTAGAAGTATTAGAATAATTCACACAAGTGAAAGTTGGATTAAGTGCTTTTAACATCCCCTCCCCATAGTTGTTTCGACTTCGGTCTGTTTCCCAAATCTAGAATAATCTAAGTCTGTCTTATCTTCTTTAAAAGGAGACATACTTGTATAATTATTGTTGAATGGTGGGGAACTTGAGTATACACAACCCCAAGCTTCTTGTTTACCTTTATTTGTCTATCAACTATGTTTTTGGCTAATTTTCTTCACACTTCAAGCTTACTAAGAGTGAATTCAGTTGTGTCAAACTTAGCCTTAGCTTGTTTGAGTTCATTTGACATTTCTTCAATTCTTTCTTTTGCATCAAGATATACACAAGTTGTTTTACTATGATCATTGTGTAACTTGGTTATATCGCTTTTTTGAGCTTCCACCTTGTCTTTTAAAATTATGTTGTTCTTTGACAATGTGTAGTTTGAGGTTTTCAGGTCTTCCAATTCCCTAATCAAATTTGCGTTATGTTTTCTATACATAGTTACTCTATTAATGCAAATTTGAGAGGAAACACTACAAGAAATTTGGGTGTTTACCTACACGTAATATGTGTGGGATAAGGCATGTAATGTGTTGATAGTTACGTTTACCTACACATAAATTAAGTGTCATGATGTGTAAACTCGCAAGTGTAGATATAGATCATTACCGACCCATCAGTTGTGTGTAGACATATAGCAAGCTATACCTACACATATATGTGTGGTTAGAAGTATAGCAATTTGTTTGGATGACCTCTGACGTGGCAGCTGATGTGGCGTCTGACGTGGCGGTCGATGTGGTATCTGAAACGGCATCTGACATGGAGTATAGTTATGCCACGTGTCATAAATATGTGTGGGTGAAAGTAATATAATGTGTAGGTATTGATCCTATCATTTGAATAAACAAAAATATTGATGTGTTGGTAAAAGTATTTAATATGTAGATATTAACCACGTTATATATAAGTAATATTTTTAAGTATATACAAACAAATACAAAAACAATTAGACACATATACGCCTAAATTAACATTCTTTATCAAAACATCATCGTTCAAACAACCAAACAACATAAACAAACAAAACAAAAATTGTTCATAAGTTATTAACACTCATCTATACTTTCACAAACCTCTAGAGCAGCCCAAATATTGCCCAATATTTTGCATGTCCCGATTGTATCACTAATACTTGAATCAATAAATATTGGTCGTTGTGTACTTGCTTCGAGTTCATGATGTATCCTGCGTAAAAATGTAATGATACAAGATGTAAATATAAAAATGTAATGATACAAAATAGGTCATACCAAGCGAATAAGTCGGACTGTGTTAAAAAAAAAAAAAGCAAAATTATTTTTCTTGTTTTGGTATCCTGTATAAGTGCGTGCATTCCACCTAGCCGAAGGACTAGAAATCATTATCAAATAATAATATTTAGAAAAAAATTAAAAAAATTTAAATATATAAAACTAGTTAACTAGAATGTTAATGGTTTAACCAAAAGGTCTTGATATAAATTTTACAAAGGTCATGTTGACCATGCTTTATACGAATATGTTGCACTATTAAATCGATTGCAACATTGTTATCAGCTCTGGAAGGTGAAAGACTCATTTCCAACAAATAGAAGGTAAAACATATTACCAACGTATATTAAGTATTACTTAATATTAAAATAATTATCAACAATTACTAACACATGTATCAAAATGTGTAAATATTTACCCACACATTTACATGTGTAGGTAAGATATGTGTGGGTAAATACCCCAAATTCTAAGCATTTACCTTAGCAGAAGTCTCTAACGATGAAGTTTCATAAATGTTAGCCATGAAAGCATGTTCAGAATCTAAAACTTGTAGCTGATCTTCACAAACATATTCAGTTGCATGTCCTCTGACAGGTGGATGTAAAAGATGATGTGCTTGCATAATTTTGAGCACTCTTTTGTACCGGTCCTTAGTCCTTTTGATGTCAAAAACATTCTTATCCCAGCTATGTGGTAAACTATTAAGAAGTTTAAATAGGCTCTAAGACCACTTGTAAGTCACAAAGCCGAGATAGATCGATTACAACTCGATATCAATAAGGAACACATTTGTTAGGTTGAATCTAATCAACGTGGTAAGTCAAGAACAAAGATGAAATCAAATATTTAATTCTAACTACACACGGTTGTATTGATTGATCTTTATGGCATCGTCTAGTTAATATGATGAAACTCTCTCTCTCTCAATCTGACTGTTTCTAGAAATGGCTCTATGGAATTAGCTCTCAAAGTGGCCATGGAAGGCTAACCTCACAAATGAGATGGAAACCACCTTAAATAGGTAGGCTAGGCCCGCCCCTATGGGCTCCTCCCTACAAACCGGTCTGGCCCACATGGCTTTAGTGCGGCCCAAATGCCTCATATGGCCAAAATCCTATACGAACTAACCCAAATATCCCAAACATGCAACCCACAGCCCATTGTATTTACTTGATACATCCATCTCACACTTTTAGACCCTACAAATACTCTTATGGGAACTACTAGGGCTGTAAATGAACTGAAGTTTCAACGATCAGCTCGTGAACCTTTCGGTGGGAAGTTCGTTTACGTTCGTTCGTGTTTAATAAATGAAGGAACCTGAACAAAAAATTTCATTCACTTAGTTAATTGAACGAATACAAACAGAGGTCTTGTTCGTTCATTTGTATTCATGAATGTTCTGTAAAGTGTTTGTGAACATTCATTCATATACGTTTGTACATGTTCATTTTTTACGTTATTTATTACAGATTCTTTTTACATTTATTTATTTAAACTTTTATAGTCTTTAGTTCTTATTTATCTTATTACACACTGTTGAAAAAATCAGGATTAATTGGCGATTAGTCACTAGTCGGTCGACCACATATTAATTTTTAGGTAATCGGTGAATGAATTGCTAGTCGGCCTTTATCGGCTCTAGTCGGCCAGAAATCGGCCCTAGTCGGCAAAAAGCAGCCCTAGTTTGTTGGAAACTGGCTTTAGTTGACGGGAATGTGTGATTTTGGTGAGAATATGACTAGATTCTAGGCAAAACCTGTAAATTCAGGCGATTAATCTCGTAAACTTAAAAAGTAGCTAGAGGAAGAGCTAAAACCTATCTACTTAAAAAATACATATAATATGGAATGGAATAATTTGAAGGATATAGTTGAAAGGAAATTTTGTCCTCCTCGCGAAAAGGAACAGATAGCTAACAAATTCCTAAACCATAAAATGATTGGGGTAAATTGTCGTGAATTTACTACCAAATTCTTTGAATATGCAAGAATAGTACCTGCCCTAGCATCACCAGAACCGGTATTAATTTCTCGTTACATATGGGGATTGATTAGCGAATTCGAGACATAGTCAAAGCAGCTAGACCACAAACAATTGAAGAGGCAGTAGAGCTTGCCAACACTCTGATAGATGGACTGATACGCACACAGGAAGAAAATCAGAAAAGGGACTTAGCCCAGAAGATTACCCAGGAACTACGTTCTGGTAATTCCTATCGTAAGAAAGAAGCAGGTTCATCTTCTTCACCTCTATGTCAGTTTTGTAAAAGAAGGCATTCAGGGAAATGTACTAGGTATTGCAATTTCTGCAAACTACCGGGACATAGGGAAGAAGAATGTAGAAGGAAAATGAACACTAAAGTATGCTTCAATTGCGGAGAAACAGGTCATATCCGACCAAACTGCCCGAAACTAGCCCCGGCAACAAACAACAAGGCCAAGACAACTGAAGGACCTAAGAAGACCGCTAGAGCCTTCGTACTGACAGACAAAGAAGCCGAGTTGATTCCCGATGTGATTATCGGTACGTTCCTAGTTCATGATGTCTATGCTAAAGTATTATTTGACTCTGGCGCAAACCAAAGTTTCATAAATACTACTTTCTGTAAATTTCTCAATCAACCTATAACTAAACTTTGGCAAGTGTACACGGTGGAAACAACAAACGGAGATTCTGTCAATATAAGCGAAATCCTTCAGGATGGAAAGATAGAATTTTTAGGTCATAAATTCACATAACCTATTACCAATGAATCTAGCCGGATTTGATGGTGTATTGGGAATGGTTGGTTAGTAGCCAACCATGCACGAATCTTGTGTGATCAAAATTCTGTTGAGATTCGAACGCCAACAGGAGAAACAATCACAATCCAGGGTGACAAGCCAACAACATCTGCAAATTTTATCTCTGTGATGAAAGCTGCAAGCTACGCTCGAAAAGGAGGAATAGTATATATGATCTCTGCGATCATTAGTACTAAAGGAAAAGAATTAAAAGATATTTCTGTAGTATCGGAATTCTCAGATGTTTTTCCATAAGAACTACCAAGATTACCACCCGACCGCGAGGTTGAATTTAGAATTCACCTAATACCAGGAACTGCACCAATTGCCAAAGCACCCTATCGTCTAGCACCAACGGAGATGCTGGAATTAAAGAAGCAACTAGACGAACTACTGAAAAAAGGTTTCATACAACCTAGCTCATCGCCTTGGGGAGCGCCGGTGTTATTTGTCAAGAAGAAGGATGGATCGATGTGCATGTGTATCGATTACCGGGAGTTGAATAAAGTCACAATCAAAAATCGGTACCCACTACCAAGAATTGATGATCTATTCGATCAACTTCAAGGAGCTCGGTTCTTTTCCAAAATTGATTTACGTTCAGGATATCATCAATTGAAAGGCCAAGAGGAAGACATTCCTAGGACTGCTTTCCGAACTAGATATGGTCATTATGAGTTTACCTTCATGCCATTCGGTTTGACAAATGCTCCAGCAGCATTCATGGACATGATGAATCGAATATGTAAACCATACCTGGATAAATTTGTAATTGTCTTCATAGACGATATACTTATTTATTCTAAAAGTAAGGAAGGGCATGTTGAACATTTAGAGACACTTCTGACATTATTGAGAAAGGAAAAGCTTTACGCTAAATTCTCAAAATGTGAATTCTTGTTGCAAGAGGTACAATTTCTTGGACACATAATTAATCATGAAGGAATTCATGTAGATCCCACAAAGATCGAGGCTATTACCAAATGGAAAGTCCCTAATTCACCAACGGATGTAAGAAGTTTTCTTGGATTGGCAGGATATTATAGACGTTTTATTCAAGATTTTTCTAGAATAGCCATTCCATTAACCAAGTTAACCTGCAAATCAGTTAAGTTTGAATGGGGATCAAAACAGGAGGAAGCTTTCAAGATCCTAAAACAAAGATTAACTAATGCACCAATCCTTGCATTGCTAGAAGGAGTTGAAGATTTCATAGTATATTGTGACGCATCAAAATTAGGATTTGGATGTGTACTGATGCAACGTCAGAAAGTGATTGCTTATGCCTGAAGACAACTTAAGAAGCATGAAGAAAACTATACAACCCATGACCTGGAATTGGGAGCGATAATATTTGCCCTCAAGATTTGGAGACATTATCTTTACGGTAGTTAGTTTACTATCTTTACCGATCATAAAAGTTTAAAGATATATTTTTGGGCAAACGGAATTAAACATGAGGCAAAGACGTTGGATGGAAATCCTCAGTGATTACGATTGTGATATTCAATATCACGAAGGAAAGGCTAATGTAGTAGCTGATGCTCTAAGTCGAAAGTATCATGAGAAGCCAAAAAGAGTACGTGCTCTCAGATTAAATCTGCAGATAGATTTAATAGGACAATTAAAGAAGACCCATGAGATAGCTATCACGGATGATTATGAGGGAATGAAGGGAATGATAAAAGAATTAGAACAAGGAACAGATGGAATATGGAGATTCCATAAGAAAAGAATTTGGGTACCTATCCAAGGAAATTTACGAGACAGAATTTTAGAAGAAGCTCATAAATCCACATATACGTTGCATCCTGGAAGCAACAAGATGTATCAAGATTTAAAGAAAAATTATTGGTGGATGGGAATGAAAAAGGACATTGCAAATTATGTTTCTAAGTGTTTAACTTGCTCACAGATTAAAGCTGAACATCAGAAACCTTCAGGCTTACTCCAGCAATTAGAAATGCCAGTTTGGAAATGGGAATTGATAACAATGGATTTTGTTACCAAACTACCCAAGACGCGAAAAGGTAACGACACAATCTGGGTGATTGTGGACAGACTAACGAAATCTGCATATTTCTTGCCCATGAAAGAAACTTTTGGTATGGAACGATTAGCTAAGCTGTATGTAGATGAAATAGTTTCAATACATGGAATCCCTTTATCTATTGTGTCCGACAGAGATAGTCGATTTACTTCTCATTTTTGGACAAGTTTTCAAAAAGCTATGGGAACTCGATTAAATTTAAGTACAGCTTATCATCCTCAAACAGATCGACAAAGTGAAAGGGCGATTCAGACACTTGAAGACATGCTTAGAGCCTGTGTAATAGAGTTCGGAGGAAGTTGGGACAATCATTTACAATTAATTGAATTTTCTTACAACAACAGTTATCATACAAGCATTAATGCTGCACCATTTGAAGCACTCTACGGACGAAAATGCCGAACACCAGTATGCTGGGAAGAAATATGGGAAAAACAATTGTCAAGACTGGAGATTGTACAAGAAACAACTGACAAGATAATTCAAGTCAAGGAAAGACTGAAAACAGCCCGAGATCGCCAAAAGAGTTATGCAGATCATCGTCGAAAGCCATTGGAATTTCAGGTAGGAGATAAAGTATTGCTAAAAATTTCACCCTGGAAAGGAATTGTCAGATTTGGTAAACGAGGAAAGTTAAGCCCAAGGTATGTTGGACCTTTCAAAATCATCAAACGCATTGGACCAGTAGCTTATCAGCTACAGCTACCTGAAGAAATGGCAGGAGTACATGATGTACTTCATGTATGTAACCTAAAGAAATGTCTAGCCGATGAATCATTAATAGTACCCCTTCAAGATGTAGAGGTAAATGAGAAGCTGAAATTTGTTGAAAGGCCTATACAAATTGAAGATAGAAAGACCAAGAACCTCAAGCATAAAAGGCTAATACTGGTCAAAGTAAAATGGAATTCAAGAAGAGGACCAGAATATACATGGGAACTGGAATCAGAAATGAAGATAAAGTATCCTTACTTATTCCAGTAAATCTCGAGGATGAGATTTAAAACAAGGTAGGGAGGATGTAACAACTCTCCAAAATACCCTAAAATATCCATAATCGAAGCCCCAGATACACGCAGCGAGAGCCGACGCGAAAAACGAAAAATTTTTAGCAGGACATCCCAGGCGACACGCGCCAGAAACCATGGCATCTCCCGCGACGCGCGGGAGAGTACCAGGACACGTGGCTTCTGAACGCGACGTCTGGCGAAGCTATGCATGCAACGTAGCCTGTCTAGGCAATATAGGTTTCCCCCGCGCCACCCAAGGGAGTCCCAGGAGGCTGGAGCGACGTGCGAGAGGTGTCAAAATTGGGTATAAAAAGGCAGCCGTGGGACAGAAGCTATTGCTCAAAATCGAAAATCAAAATCGTTCGTATAAACTCTGTATCATGATTTCTTTGCCGATACCCCCCTAAACCTGCAAAGCATTTCCCTGTTGTAACTGTTTTAACCCTAATCGCTGATTCGTAACTCTGCCCGATTGATCTAAAATCCAGCAACAGATGCCAAAGTAATGCCCGTTAATAAGGCTATTCTTTGTTAACTACGTTGGGGTTTTGTCTCGGGAAGTATCATTCATGTTAAGTTGGGTTATTGCACTAACACATGTTGCATTATACTATTATTAGGAAGCCAGGAATAGCACCAGGAAGCTCTAAAGTTAAAAACCTAAATCCACAAAGTGAATCATTCTCTTTTTCTCAAATGCTTTTACAAAACCCTAAATGTTTTCGAGTTGTATTTATAGTGATTGAGTTTTTGCTAATCTACAATTACTGCCGGTATGTGGGGTTTTGTATACACTAATGAGTCCAGCGTCACTATTGGACAAAGAGTTAGCCAATAGTGGTATGATCACGGTCATTGTAACTGCCAACGAGACAAATACTGATTGAGTTTTTGTTAGATAAAAAGCAATGTAATTACCCTTGATACTGTGAAATATAAAAATGTGTCTTTTTATAAAAACGAATGAACTCACTAGTATTTTTAACTGAACAAAATGTTTTTAAAACGCGTTTCAGGTAACTTGCTGTGAAAGTCATAGAAGCCAGCTATGGAGCACTGAAGGCTTAAATAAAGTGGCTATGACTACCTGAATAAATGAAGAACTTATGTTTTTGTTAATTAGGGTTTATCCCTATAAAACATTTTAATGGAATATGGATTTATCCCAATTGTTTAATACTAAAACTTTGGTGTTTGAGAAACTCTGAATTTATTTTCCTAACATCGATCCTGATGATATTTTCCGCTGCCAAATTAATAAACACCGGTACCACTTGACTGTCTCGCGGCAACCGCTCCCAGGGTAGGGGTCGGGGGCCGTGACAAAATTACCAATCTGCCCTCCCCATCGTTAACATAATTGACAATCAACTAACGGATCTTTGATAGAGAGACTTAATTGATTATAATTGACAACCACAGGGAGCGGAATTGTCGTTTTTTTTTCAAATGTGGGTTGTATGTGCGAACGGCATGTTTATTTTATGTAAGATCTTAGTATATCTTTTAATCAAACGACTAAGTTTCATGCAATTTTTATTTAAACTCGAGTCGGGTCAGATACGATATATTTTTTTTCTTTTTCATATACTTTTCTTCTGTACTTACACTTATTTTAAAACATGTTTTTGTATACAATTTTCCAAATCTAGCCGTCACAACTTCATGAGCTTCTCTTTACGTGTCGTACATGTTTTGTCGTATTATTCAAAACCAAACCGGTTTGTATTTCTTAACGATCATTTTTACAAACGACATAATTTTACCGGTTGAATTCACCATCGCTGAGTACTTCTTTCACCACATTTCAATGTGCGGAACCATGTCGCCACAACGCTCGAATTATTCCGCTAGTTAAAATTAAGAGACATATCATAATTATTGGAGTACATATACGCACATTAAAAAATAAATTAAAATTAAGAGTCTTGATGAATAGTGATCTAACATTTTTAAATGTTTACCATTTTTTAAAAATCGATTTTTCAAACATTTACTTATTTTTTAATAATATCTTATTCATAACTAATAACTTGCGTTTTTTAACTATTTAAAAAAATTAATCCGCAACTATGTTTTCTTTATAACACTGTGCTATAAGTTTTATTAAAAATGGATATTATGTTGCTATCTTACAAAACAGATAATGAATGGTAAATTATTATTTTAAAGTATTTAATTTGTTTACTTTTTAGAATATTTTGTTGTCATTTATTATTTTTTTTCAAATAACTTGCGTTCTATTTTCAACATTGCCATAGAATTTTATTGATAATGGAAATTGTGCCAATTGTAATTCCAAACTAAACTGAAACGACTTAACAACATTCGTATCAGTACCTTTATTTATTAGTATTGTTGCACTGTATCGTTATCATACCGCAACGAACCAAACCGAGCAACATTGGTACAGATCCCTTTACTAATTTTTATGGTTTCTTGTTTGATAACGGATACCATCCTGCTACCGTAGTGGATCCAGCTGAAACCGAACAAACAAAATCGAATTTTAGTACCGATATTTATTTTTATTGTTTTTGCTTTCGATTAACTGGCACCATATTGCTACCATACTGTATCAAACAACATCGGTGCCAGTATCTTAAAATCTTTATTATTTTTATGGTTTTAGGTGTGGATAATTTTTCGTTTATACAACTCTCTCTGCGACGATAAATGAATATCAATGCCAATCCTATGTCCATCTGGACCCATCAATATAGTCCGAACAACATCGTTGTCGGTTATCGTTTTCTGTTGATTTAAAAAACATGTGAATATCTATACCGTGTGCATGCATCTTACCGGTACTATGACAAACCAAATCAAACCGATACTAATCCAATACTCGCAATTCGTTGCAACGTGCGGTCAAAAAGCCTAGTAAAACTAAAATTAAAATTAAGAGACATATCAGACGACAAGGAAACGACTATTTATAATTTAAAAAAAAATATAATAAGACTTTAATTACATTGTTTAATATAAGATGACAAGGAAACAACCATGTGTGAAAGCTCATTTTCTTAATTTACACATTACCGTAAGACTTTAATTAGAATCTTAAATTTCGTTAATAGTCAACGTTCAAAAACGGTGGTTTGTGTGGGGTAGAGTTGAGCAAACCTAAACCTAAGCCTAAACACTTAATCAAATTAACCGATAATCAGATCGTTCCTGAATTGAATTAACTGACAATTATGGTTACGGTAATATGTTTAATTGTTAAAATCAATTATGATTTTGGTTAAAGGTGTTCCGTAACCGAACGAAAACAAACGAAGTAAAGACTTGCTTAGATCGAGATGAATATATATATATATATATATATATATATATATATATGTGTGTGTGTCTTCAATCAGATATCATTTTCTTGTTTCAGTTAGAAAAAAAAATGAGAGATAATATTCTTGAATCTTGATTCTTAAAACTGATATAAAAAGGGGGAATTTACCAAAATAGCCAGGACCAACTTTTAACTTACCAAAATGGCTATTTCATGCGTCCTTAGATCGGCGCATCACGGATTCAAATGCGCGGGGTGAGTCTTTCAATAAAAAATGGACACGTGGCGGCAGACTTCTCCAATGGGTCAGACAGACTCTTTCAAAGGGTCAGGCGGACTCTTCCAAGAGGTCGGACAGATTCTTCCAAAATATCTTTAAAATACTTTAAGAAAATACTTTAAAAAAATACTTAAAGTATTTTTTTAAATTTAAAAAATTTATTTTTTTTAAATTTATATACATAAAGATATCTTTAAAATACTTTAAGAAAATACTTAAAAAATTTTAAAAATACTTTTAAAAATATTTTTTTTAAATATTTTAAATTTATATACGTAAAGATATCTTTAAAATACTTTAAAAATACTTTAAAATTATTTTTTAAATTAAAAAGTTACTTTACGCATATAAATTTACAATTATTTAGTTAATATCTTTAAAAAAAATACTTTACATATATAAATTAAAAAAATATATTTTTTTAAAATATTTTAAGGATATCTTGGAAGAGTTTGTCTGACCACATAGAAGAGTCTGTTTGACTCTTTGGAGGAGTCTGCCGCCACGTGTCCATTTTTTTATTGAAAGACTCATCCCGCGCATTTGAATCCGTGATGCGCCGCTCCAAGGACGCATGAAATGGCCATTTTGATAAGTCAAAGTTGGTCTTGGCTATTTTGGTAACCTTGGTTCAAACCCAAGTCACATGGAAAAAGGTTTGGTGTAAAGTGTAAACTATTTAAAAGGAAACCTGAAACACAATAGTATACACACTTTTCACATATCAGTCATTATCTTATATCTTGTGATATTAAACACCTTTATTTTTATTTGAAAAAAAATGATTTTTTTTTCAAAATCATGTTGTTAGTATCGAAAATACCCAGACAATTTATACCTAAATTACTAAAGCATATTGGATTCAGGTAGTATTATAAAGTTTTTGAGTTCATCCAAGCTTTTATCTGAATGGACAAACTTTGTCAACACAAATAGGAAGTTGTCACCCATATAATCTTTCCAAGCAATTTCACGATACAATTTTTTACTTAACGAGGCAAGGACCTATTGGGTATGTGAAGCCTTTTGTAGGGTTTGATTGATCGACCAAGAAATTGAATCGGTTACATTAAACTGTATTTAGTCCCATATTTTGTTTCTTGATGACTAAGTAACTTACCTAACCCTAATCTGGTAATTTTATATATAGTTGTGATGTAATTGTATTTTTTGAGCACCTAATCAAATATAAAGCCTAGTTGCAACTAGTGGAGGTAGGTTGCCTTGACCGAACCACGTAAATTCTCGTGTTCTTTTTTTTCTTGTGCGTATGTGTGTTTGAAAGTGATTCCACCGTGTGTTGCTTTGTTCGATGCCTAACATGACCCATTTCGCAATTGTAATAGTAAAATTATAATTAGGAAAACTAGATATAATATATTGACTTTTAAAGACATACATATAAGTTTCAATCTAACTAATGTGTGAAAAGTGTCTATATTAAATTCGGAACAAGTTTTAAAAATGGAATCGCCATCCTAAACCACACACAATCGACAAGTGCACCAATCGTAGTTTAGCAAGTAGGTAAGACCGGATATCAATGCGTGGACACTATGGGTGAACTCTCGATAATAAACCTTTGTCGAATACCAGCCTGATATGATTGTGGGTTTTTAAGATTTTCTTCTGACCTGAAGTGTAATTAACTATGAAAACAATAAATGTGAGATTTCAACCAAACAACTCAAGACACTAGAGTAAATGCAACCCGCAAGCAAACTCGGGAAACTGGATCTAAGATAAGATATGATGATAAGGAACTGCTTATGTGTTGACTCCCTAGACACATTCAATGAATTACTGACTTTGGTTATTGACTAAAGACTTTAATCTACCCGATAATCCCGCTAAGGATGATTAACCATGCATGAAAGTGGGACAAAGTGTTTAAGTGCTAAAATGGATCGACTCGACCTATCGATACCAAATACCAAAAGTATTAGATATATGACCACTAAGGTGTCAAAATCCTCAAATGGTGAAGCTGATTAGACCTAGCAACTGAAACCCTAGAAAACCGTAAACACAAATAAATAGTTGAACCCAAGTTATCAGTCACCCAAATATCACACAGTGTTTAGCTAATAACCTAGCAACCCCGAATTATCTTTCGAATCATCAGAAAGGAATCACACACATTAACTAATTGATTTTTATGGTTGTTTAACTTGTTTATCTCTAAACACAAGATCTAGACCGAAAACCTAACGATGGACGAGATTATTTTGTGAATCTAGGGTATATTTCTATATACCTAGACCAACAAAACCAACGACAACCACAATATCAATAAGCACAAATGTACGAAATCATATTTAGAAACAAAGAATAGAGCGTAAATAAACACTTTCAATCAAAACTAAATCAAACAATCATCACAACGTGTCTAGTTCATCACACCTAAGCAGTTATAAAGGTTTAGCTAGTCATAATATTCCAAAACATAACAAACGCAGAATCTGAAAAACTAAAGAAAACATGATTTCAATCGTTAAAAGTACGAATAAAGAAGATATATCGAACCTGTTACGTCCAAATCTTAACTTGTTACGTTCAAATCTTGAATCCAAATCTTCCTAGACTTCAATCCTCCTCCAAGTACTCCCATATTCATCAAAGAACTGTTTCTAAACGTCTGAGTTGCAAGATATCCAAACCCTACGACTATAGGGTTTATAATAGTGGTGTTGTAATGTAGTGGTAAGGAATCCCAGCTGTTATTCTGTTATTGTTAAAACACTGGTTCTATTCACTGCATCTTAGTTTATATTTTTTTATGTTTTTTAAGCATTACATCTTAGTGTTTTAATTGATTTTTTTTATGTTTTTTAAGTGGATAGGGCTCCCTAGGCCCACAAAGGTTTCTATGTTTACTACGGTTGGTAAGTTGAAGATGAAATAGTTTTGAAGTCTTTTGGGGTAGTGTAAGAGGGTTTTATTTGAAACGTTTTTTTTTAAGTTGGAGTTCATCTTTCGTATGTTTTGTTAATTGCTTCCTATATTTCTATGTCAAATCAAAATTGAAAATATGAATTTGATCGTTTAAAAATGTTAATTTTTCAGAAAAGGCCTCATTTTTATTTTGATCCATTTTAGAATTAAATTACTAGGAATGCTATAATAGAAGTATTCGTAAATTGAAGATGCACTTTCCTAAAAGTAGTCAAAGTATTCAGATGTGAAAAGAGGAAAGGTGATAATAATGCATGCATCTATTTCTTATTTACTTTCTTGTTATGTTCTATGGGACAATAATAGAATAAAAGAGACGTAATCAAGTTTCAAACATATATGAAAATTTCTCCTTTTAAACAAGCGATTCTTCACCTTCCTAATTTCTATTTATAATATTCACTTCATATTTTTTTCATAACTACATGACTACATCTAGGTGCAAACCCATGTTTTAGAATCGGGATATTGTATTTAAATAACCCCAACTTTCATCCATTGGCCGATAACACTCTCAACTTTCGATTTGTACACCAGCACTCTCAACTTTCAACTTATTGGTCGATAACACTCCCTAACTGACTGAACCCTAACTCAGTTAGTTTTTGCTGATGTGGCATCTGATGTGGCCCATTTTGCTGACATGGCACATGAAGTGGCGGCTGATGTGGAATTTTTTGATAACGTGACAGATGATGGTGGCAGCTGACATGGCATTTTTCGATGATGTGGCAGCTGATGTGGCGTCTGACATTGCATTTTTGCTGATGTGACAGCTGACATCAGCTAACTAGGTTAGGGTTCAGTCAGTTAGGGAGTGTTATCGGCCAATAAGTTGAATGTTGGGAGTCTTGGTGTACAAATTGAAAGTTGGGAGTATTATCGGCCAATAGGTGAAAGTTATGGTTATTTAAATCCAATATCCCTTTAGAATCCAAATTAAGCAACCCAGATTCTATTTGTTATAATTCACACTTTTCTTGAACGGTACTTTTATAACTTACATATACTGTCGAAAAACAACCTATGGAATCGAGATTTTGAACCCTTTAAATAATCGAGATTTACCCAATTCTCTATTTCTCTCAATCCATGGTTCCCTTTTGTTTTTATACTTTGTAACACTTTAAATTCAAATTACTCTTTGATACTTGATATCAGTTGTTATACATGGAATTGAGGCTGCAAACAAACCAAACGTTCGGCGAACAGTTCGTGAACGTTTATTAAACAAACAAACACACACAAGAAAATTCGTTCGTTTAGTTAAATGAACAAACATGAACAAAGGTCGTGTTCGTTCATTAATGTTCGTGAACGTTCGATAACGTGTTTGTTTGTGTTCGATAGTGTTTATTGTTTTTGTATTCTATTAAAATACTTCAAAATTCCGACAAATAAAATATTTGAAAAGTGCCGGTGTATTATATATTTTGTTCATGAACGCTTATTTGTGTTTGTTTGTTTGTTTCATTTGTGTTCATGAATATTAGTTTGTGCACATATGTGCTCATCAACGTTCGTTTTTACTCATTGCCTAAAATTAACAAGCAAACACGAACATAAAATCTCATTTGGTGAGTGTTCATGCAAGCCCTACCTGGAATGTGTTGACACGGATGGTTAGTATGGTTTCCGGATGGGATCCCAACATTATGTAATATTATATATATTAGTAAATACTTGAATAATTAATCACTAACGGCTCGTTAAGATTAACCTTTTATTTAAATGTATGTTAACATCTCATTCAGATGAGCAAGTTTGGTGAACAACTTGTCGGGTAGGACTAGGCCTTAGTGTCTTATATAGTTTAGGGAACTTTGTAGGTTGGTTTTTTCATTGTTGAGCATCTTGTTATTTGCTAGCATTTTCATGAAGTTACAAGTGGGGGGTTAATATGTCAAGTTTTGCTAGTTGAGGGTTTAAAGTGGAAGGATGAAAGGTTAATGTGATATTGTATGACTTTAAGTGTTTTTAAGTAAAATAGGGTGTTTAATGATTTTAACTAGTCTTGTAACTTCAAAACAATATAACTAGTTCATGGGATGTGTCTAGATGTGTTCGGGTGATCGTTTCGTAACCGAGTCGTTAAAATGCTAAATTGTGCATATGTTATTATGTGTTTGGGTGTCACCATTTAATTCCCAAGACTTTTATAAGTTGATCATGGTGCTTAAACTTATATCTAAATATTACATCAGCTAGTAAATGCTGAATTTTGCTGAAATGGTAATTTGTAATCCGTTTCGGACACTTTTTGGGTACTTGTATTGTTTCCGGGACATGTTTATCCTAAATCCTTGTTTTCCCATATAGGATTTATTATATAGTTTCTATTGGACTTCCATCCAAGTCCTAAAACTGTCGTTAAGCTGAGTATCGGGCTAGTGCTGACACAGCTAGTCTAACCGGCAAGTCTACTAATTATTTTAGTGCACTGTCTAACTGTTTTCAGATGTGACGATCAAGATGAATAACATGCACTATTTAAATGGATTTCATGACAGTCTCAGTTATATATATGATGTAAATCTAGCAGAACATGACATTTTCACACATAATTGCATAATTAAAATGACTAGTTAGTTGTACAGAAGTTACCCAGAAGTTGTCAGCTGTCACAGTTGTGACGAGACAACATCTGTCATAGTTTGGTTACGGGCTTTTGTTGGCACATACACGAGTGTCCTAACTAGACCTTGATTTGATCATCATGTATTTTGTTGGCTACACGTACATAATATTTATTATAATATACATCCATGTGTTTGCATGCGCATCCACGAAAAGTATTTGTGTTGTCAAGTATTTCCAAGGGGTGGGGTTTCATGTACTACACTAAAGATGGTCATATACGGTTTTCAAATTGCTTATGTTGATGTCAATTCGTTTGTGTTTACTCAATTGGTCATTGTGAATTGTTATATTAGTTGTATTAGGAAAGTAGCTTGAAAATTACACGAAAACCGTTCTTATTACGGATGAAATCCGCCGCAAAGCACGTAGGGTTTTAAATATTTTAAGATGACTATATTATATGTATATAATTAACCATATTGTGAATCAAATAAGAAGTTTATTTTAGCTAGGAAGAATAGGAAGCAATAATATGAGAACATGTGACAAAGATATAACCATAGATTTAAAGAAAACCCAGTTCATAGTTCATTCAACCTCCACAACACCACCACTCCACCACCCTTCCCTCCGCCATCGGAAACGACACAACCGCCACCTACCGTCGTACCTCTGTACCATCATCACAATATGAAAACCACCTGCAACAACCATAACCTTGACCCCTCGTCACCACCCTTGTCCACAACCGGAGACCCACAGTCACCGCCGCACCATCCTCTACCGCCCTACAACCTGCAACCCGCCTCTCCACCTCGATTTCACCACCATTACAACCGTTATTCCACCTCCGTACCAACACACTCTTCCCCCCAACCGTTGCCGCCGGACCACGACTCCGCCATCACCGTACCCACTCACCTTAACATTACACTGCCGTTTTTCCCTACCATCGTTCGCCGCCACAACAACCGTATCCGACACATCAACACACACCCACCATATCACTATCACCGATTACCTGCTACTGTCACCACCATCATCACTATTACCGGACACCATTTCTGATTATCAGAACATCACCACCGTCTTCATCGCGTTCGCCTGTCTCCGACAACACCACCGATCGAATTGAAAGAATTTTAAGAGAACAACGGAGGTGATTATTGCGTTTTATGGAAAAGTAAACAGGTCTGTATCTTTTGAGATGATTACTTCCAATTTGAAAGTAATAGACTTTTCCAATTGAATGCAATATAAAAGTCCATGTAGTGATTTGTTTTGTTTCCTTTTTAATTCTTTTGTTTTTAGAATAAAAAAATGTTTTTTTCAGTAATTTGATAAAACGCAATAAAGTCAAATACATGAAAAGTGGTTTGTTTGTTGCCTATAATTTTTGGGTATATTTCAAACTTATATATATATTGTTACACTAAGATGTAATAATTAAAATAAGTGTGGTGTTTGTGGTTCATTACTTTATTAATGCATTGTGTTTTATTAAAAAAACACATTTTTATGTTTTAGTTTATTACGTTTTATAAAAATATCTTTTTTTATTCCATTGCTTTTAAAAAAAAAACACATTTATTGGTTTTGTTTCTACATTGCTTTTTAGAAAGAAAAAAACATTTTTAATGTTTTAAGTCTATTGCGTTTAAAAAAACACATTTTTTGTGTTTTTAGTCTATTGCGTTTTAGGATAAACACATTTTAATGTGTTTTTTTGGTTCGTTGCGTTTTAGGAAAACACATTTTTATGTGTTTTATTGTGTTTTAGGAAAAAAAACACTTTCTTTTATGTTTTTATTCATTGCGTTTTAGGAAAAACACATTTTTATGTGTTTTGAGCCTATTGCGTTTTAGAAAGAACAATTTGTTTTATATTTTTTATCCATTGCATTTTACAAAAGAATGAAAAAACACATTTTTGGTGTGTTTTTGTCCATTGCGTTTTACAAAATAATGAAAAAACACAGTTTTTTGTCCATTGCGTTTTACAAAAGACACTTTTCTTTTGTGATTTTAGTCTATTGCGTTTTAGAAAGTACACTTTCTTTTATTATTTTAGTCATTGGAGACAATTTATAATAATTAACTTATTGCGTTTTTAAAATTCAGCGAAAAAGTTGAAAAATAGTGAAACACACTAAATTTAATAAAACGCATTCAACATATAAGTGTCATTTGTTAAGCAAAAATGAAACGATATCATACCATCTTGCATAGAGGTATGTGCCGAGTAATAAATTATATTCCAATGTTACAAGGTTCAACTTAAAAGAGACAACTAACAAATATAATATAAAACACAAGCTGACATATAGAATTTCATTTTTCTTTCATAAAAAAAGCTGACAAAAACTAGTAAAACACAATATAAGGTATAAAACGCAATGCACTGTAACTTTGAATAAACCCAATATAATCTAAAAGTCAACCAGATAATGAAACATGGTTTCCACTAGAGGTCTACACATACTAGAATTTCATTTCTTTTTCATAAAAAAATAAACTGACAAAAATTAGTAAAACAGAATATAAGGTATAAAACGCAATGCAGTGTAATTTGAACAAACTCACTTTCTTTTATATTTTTAGTTATTTGCGTTTTAGAAATAAACTTTGTTTTGTATTTTAATTCATTGCTTTTTAGATAAAAAAAACATTGTCTTTTGTGTTTTTTGTCCATTGCCTTTTAGAAAAACACTTTATTTTATGTTTTTTAGTCCATTCTGTTTTATAAAAATGAAAAAAATTTATGTTTTTTGTTCATTGCGTTTTACGCATCTGAGTTATCGAAAACTTTTTTTTCGAAAGTATAGCAATAGTGTGCTCGTTTTAAAGATAAAAAACGCTCGTTTTTATGGTGCAATTTTTATAAAAAAATAATATTTTATGAAAGAGTTATTAACGTTTAAAAAACATGGGGGAATTGGAGGAGAGAGAAACTATTGTTTTGGATTGACTAGAATGCCCCTAAAAAATTCGCGCGCCTCCTCTTTTTTATTCAATTTAATTCATTTAATCTTAACCCTTAATTACTAAATGGATAGACAAGATTACTTACTATCATTCCTACCCAAAGAAACTTCCTATTGTATCCTAACCCACCATATTGTAACTTATTGTTGATTTATAAAAAAAAATAGATTTTAATAATCTCAACTTTGATATATTAACCGGCAACAATCTCAACTAAGCAGCGATCATATAAACAATCCTACATAAGTAGATGAAAACGTAGCCCATCATTGGTCCATAAGCTAATTGGTAAGGTTCAACTTGACTGGAGTGGATCGCCACTCAAGCACAACTGGAGTCCATGAACGCAAATTATAAACTAAAATTAAAATTAAGAGACAAAGCATAATTAAAAGACGACAAGGAATAGACTATTTTTAATTTAAACAATACAATAAGACTTTAATTACATGACATTGTTTAATTTAACATAATTATAAGACGACAAGGAAACAACCATGTGTGAAAGCTCATTTTTCTTGATTTACTCTAGTTCTAGTAAGACTTTAATTACAATCCTATATTACGTTATCAATAGTCAACGATCAATAACGGTGGTTTGTGTGGGGTAGAATTAAGAGATAACAGATTGTCACTGAATTGAATTAAATTAACTGACACTTATGATTATTCATAAAGGTTATTTGATTAATTGATAAATACATTATGATTAGTGGGTAGCGGCGCTCCACTGGTGATGGTTTTCCATCACTCACAACATCTAATCAAGTTCCACTACGTTATCGAGCTTCGTTCCATCACTATCACTAGTGATGGATTTAGTGGAAATGCACATCACTCACCACCCACTCATCTCCATCATCGAAAATGTGCAGCACCTTCAATCTTCACGCGTGATCATGGCAACGCGTTGTGGAATCCACGCGTGAAAAATTATGGCGGTGGCGGTGTTTCACTAGGGATAACGCGTGATGGTTCGTTTATAACGTGGCGCCCCCGGCGGTCTTATGGTTCAGGGTGTCGCATAACGAACTTCGAACCGAAGCGAACGAAATAAAGACTTGTTTATGTCAAGATGAATATATGTATAGGGGAAGGTTAACGTACAGTATTTATTAATGTGTGATGGTAAGCTATTAAATTATGTATGTTATAAAACTCAAAACCCTAATCACGCATGAAAAAACCATAAATCACGCATGAACAAAAATCATAATGCGTGATTATGGTTTTTCTTAATGAGTGATTATGGTTTTTTGTTCATACGTGTTTAGGGTTTTAAGTTTTATAACATGCGTAATTTCATATCGTACCATCGCAAATAAAAAAATATTGTATTTTACACTTAAGTATATGTGTATTATATGTGTCTTCAATCAGATATCATTTATTTAGTTCAAACTGATATAATTTAGAGATATAACTTTGTTGAATCTAGATTCTTAAAATTGATATAAAGCTAGCTTGGTTCAAACTTAAGTCACATTCAATATGAAAAAAAAAATTAGTGTAAATTATTCAAAATGAAAACATGAGACACAATAATTTTTTTTATTAACCATGAACCATAACCGAGCGGTTATTGTGGTTATAGTTAAAGAAATCCGATAACAACATTTTATTTTTATGGTTACGGTTAAAGCTAAAAACCAAACTAAACCGTGATTTGCACACCCGTAATAGTGTGGGGCCATCAGAAATATCTTAGATGGTAAAAGCTAAAATGAACTTGTTTACCTACTCATTTATCAGAAATTTCGTTACCAACAACTTTTCCTTTTTGATTCATACTTTATTCCCTCTCTCTACAACTAACACACTCAACTGCAATCCCCTTTGTCTTCCCAGTAGTTTCTTCAGGCCAATCATCTCTCTCTCACCCATACAGACACCCTCCAGGAGCTGTAACCGAAGCGTTAATTCTAATTCGACGAACGGAAGTCGCAATATGGAGTCGTCTCAATGGATGATGCCGGAACTCAAGTTGTTCATGCTTCTGTTGTTTTTTACGACGAGTCTCCGTGATATTAGATCCGTTGCTCAACTTTTACCTGATCAAGAAGGTACATATAGTGCTCCTTAGTTTGATTTTATTGCTCTTTTTTTAATCAGATATCATGAACTTTGGATCACATAACCGATTTTTTTGGAGCTACTTGTACACTATACAAGAAAACAATATGAAATGTTCAATAATATGTCCACTAGTATAAAAAAAATGTATAATAAGATAAGGAACATGATACTCCAGAAAATTACACATGTTTTGATTATTGATTCTATTTGTTTTACTCCAACAACAAATAATGTTAGATTATTGATCAAGTTCAATATTTTTTTATGTGTGACAAAATTTTGAAGATATTGATCCTTGTTACTCTACAGAACTAAAGTGTAATATATTGATGAAAATGTAAAATTTGGATTTTTTTGCATTTTCGTAATAATCTAGCATGAAGCTAGCATATTCATAATAATCTGAACGGTTGATCTTGTGGTTGGGGGCGGTAGCGGTAGCAAGAGAAGGAGGAGCAGCAGCTTGAGCTTGTTTAAGCTAGGTTCGATTTGAGTTTTTAGCAAGCATGGTGCAAGCATATTCATAATAATCTGAATAAATTACACGGTTGGTCCTTTGGTTTGGGAGCCAAATTATGGGCTTATGCTTTTTTTTATTAGAAGTCAACAAGGTCTATCTTTCTTGCATTTACAACCCACGACACTAAAGTTCTTTTTCTATTAAATCCATGTAAAATTATGCTTTTACACATAGGTCTTAAAAAACAAACAATAGGGATCAACCGCGTAAAGCTACTCTCATTTTATATAATCGTAGTAGTAGTGATAGGAGCAGAAGCAACTTGGGCTCGAGCTGGTTTAAGCTCGGTTCGATTTAAGTTTTTAGCAAGCTGATCTCGAGTAGCTCACGAGCGGCTCAATACGTAGAAATAGTTTATAAGATAACAAACATTTTTAAAAGGGCAAAATAGGTAACATATTTTTTTATATTTTTATTTCTCCATATAAACCGCATACAAAATCTCAACATCTTATTCTCTACCTCCGAGCAAACAACTTACATAGACCACCCACCGAAAAGATCTTCAAATTCTCTCTCTCTCATGGTCGAACTCGGTAACATTTTATTTATTTCTCCATATAATTTTTAAAAAAAAATTTACCTAGTTGTTGAACCAATGGACTTCTTAAGATAAATATTTGAATGGTAACATGCTATATCATAATCCATATCACCTTAACTTCTTCTTTACCTTTGAAGATTATATCTTGGCCTTTTTTTATCTGATTGGTATAAAAATGACCAATCTTATTATATCTTTTTATGCCAATTCATATATATATTACTTTCTGTTTGGAACAGTTGAAGCTATGAAGTTGATAGCCTCAAAGCTACAATATAGCAATTGGAATGTCGCTAGTGATTCATGCAGCAGAAGTTTCGGGCTTAATAACACAGTATCCGTTTATAGCACAGGCGCTATGGAATACGGCAGCAACGTAACGTGCAACTGTACCGCCACTGTTTGCCACATATCAACAATGTATGGATATGCATGTCTTTATATATAACGGAATTTTGGGATCAGTTCAAATGGAAACCACTAGTTAATTAGTGACTAAAGGAACTACTTTTAAGCCTTTGATCATGGAATGGAAAAATAAACAACCAAAATAAAGTTTATAGTAAAACAGAGACGATTACAGACTAATGGCAGGTAGACGGACAACAGATAGACTGGTAGGAAAAATAATAAATGGTCATGATTCATGTCATGAAAGAGACATGAACGAGAGACCTAATCTCATCACGTACTGAAATTTGATCCAACGGCTAAAAAGTGGTTCCTTAGAATCCTGATTATCTAATGGTTATCATTTGAAAATCACATGTACTTTGTTTGCTAATTCATATTTCCATCAAATATTATCCATGTCATTTAGTTTATTGTTTAATGTCCATTATGAGAAGGCTACATGTCCACTTTAGCGCTAATCGCGGTGTTTATATATTACCATGTGTGCTCTTAAATTGCAGCCAACTAAGAGGACTCAATTTGGCAGGAGTTCTACCTGAAGAATTTGTTAATCTCACTTATCTAACAGAAATGTAAGTGGATCATCAAGCTTTCATTATGCTGGAAGTAGTAAACAATATACTCAATTCATTAATAAACCGCATTGCGTAGATGGTAAATATTCATTTTATCTTATATGAATATAAGTATTGTGTTGTGTTTTACGCAGAGATCTGTCTGTCAACTATATAAATGGCACTATCCCGTCCCGTTTCAGTCAGCTTCGCGTTAGCATTTTGTAAGAGTTACTATATCACTTACCTGCTTCAGTTTTTACCTTCTTTCACTCGAACTCGGTGAGTTCACCGTTACGCGTTATTTTCCACAGGAGTTTCTTGGGGAACCGAATCAGTGGGACCATACCTGAAGAAATAGGTGACATTTCTACACTTGAGGAGCTGTAAGTAAAGATCCTTACATGGAAACTCTATATACAATTTTGACCTTTCATTGCTTATTTACATTTTGACATGTATAATAGTGTCTTAGAAGACAATTTGCTTGGAGGACCACTCCCCCAAAGTCTTGGCCGTTTGTCCCGCTTGAGAAGATTGTATGATTACTCAACGTATTCTAAATACAACTCATTCTTTGCTCATTGATAAAATGTATATTGTGTATAATATTTCCTGCAGCGTTGCTTCTGCGAATAATTTTACAGGAACCATACCAGAATCATATGGCAACCTAACCAATTTAGAAGACTTGTAAGTCATGTCGTGTTTCTTTTAATGCATTAATTTTATTAATAATACCGTGTTATGACATAGATGGTAAACGGGCAACAAGCTGCGCCGCCAACCCCTCATTGAATAGCAAAACTAAGTCTTTGAAAACTACGTCCATAGATCTCGGGGTCATAACATTACTATGCATGACCCTTTGAACTCGACTAAGTAGATCCACAGCCTCTGACGCCAAGAAACCAAAAGTATCAAAAGCAAATGGGATAAATAACAAGTGAACTACGATTCGATAATTTTTGAAACATATGCATTCTTCTTGCAGTAGGATAGACGGAAGTTCATTATCCGGGAGAATACCTGATTTTATTGGAAACTGGACGAACCTCACGAGACTGTGAGTGTTAGTTTGCTTTCTTCTGTAAAATAGTCCAAATATATACCAATATTTACATCATATATAATTTACTGTGCAGTGATTTGCAAGGAACTTCAATGGCGGGACCGATTCCTCCTTCAATATCTCTCTTGACAAAGTTGAAGGGATTGTGAGCACATTATTAAGCCTCCAGTTTATTTTCACTTTTTTCATTTTTTCCCTTTTGTTTTTGAGTTTTCGTATATTCTACGTTCGTTAGGAGGATAAGCGATTTGACGGGAACAACAAGTTCAAGGTTTCCTAATCTACAAGCTATGACACAGATGAATAGATTGTAAGTTGATTGATTGCGCGCATGACAAAAGAATGAATTAATAAGTTAATTAACTTGATTTTACTGCAGGACCCTGAGAAACTGTTTACTTACTGGCTCAATACCTGAAGACATAGGCGAGCCGAGCAATATCAGGCTTATGTTAGTATTTTTTTGGTTAAATATCTAAATACCTGTTAATTATCTTTGAATTTATCCAAATTATTTCATTTCGCAGAGACTTGAGCTTCAACAATCTAAGCGGTCCAATACCGAATTCGTTTCTGGCACTACGATTTAATTATTTGTATGCAACTAATTAGAAATATTTTACACCTAATTTCATGTTTTTTTTTCTTTTTTTTATGTATAGTTTGAGGTAACATGATGTCTATGACTCCATGGATGCAGATTTTTGAATAACAACTCGCTATCCGGAGAGATACCCGCTTGGGCATTTTCAAGCCAAGAAAAGATGTTAGTGATTCGCCTTAAATATTATATATTGTAATTATGTTATACGTTTTCGGTGATTTATATCACTTCCGTGTTTTTTATTGTAGCGACTTGTCTTACAACAACTTTACGCGGTCTCAACAAAAGAACTGTCCGTCATCTGGTTTGTAAGTTTTTTATCCTATAACTTACTAGATATGCAAACATTACTTTATATGTTCGCTTATCGTTGGGTACATTTACCACAGGAATTTAGTTTCAGCCCTTTCACCTTCAGCCACGAGCAACGAGTATGTCCCATCACCAACCTATACACACACGCGCACTTTTGTATTTGTATTGTAAATAGTGATGTGACCTAACTTGAGTTAATTTTACAGATATGCTTGGTGTTTGAATGACCAACATACTTGCAGCAGTAACCCCAACCGTAAGAGTGCCATATATGTAACACATATTGTATTATTATCGTAACTCTATTGTCTGTTTCTTTGTTATATTCATCTATCATCACTACATATTGACAAATGCAATACATTGCAGGTCATTCTTTGTTTATTAATTGTGGTGGAGTGAGAACAAACTTTGATGGAAACGAATATGAAGAAGATTTAACAGACGAACAATCTTACTTTTACTATGTTCCGGAGAGATGGGCTTACACCACAAATGGTGGATTCTTCGACAAAGATAATGCTCCATTTGTTGCAAGCTCAACAAATGTGACAGGTGGTGATATATATCGCACAGCTCGTTTTTCTCCCACTTCACTAAGGTACTATGCACTGTGTTTGCGGCAGGGGAGTTATAAACTGAGGCTTCACTTTGCTGAAATAAGTTTTACCAACGACACGACTTATAGTAGTCTTGGAAGACGCTATTTTGATATATCCATCCAAGTAAGTAACATGTCAGCGCGCTTTGTTTAGTAAACTGTAATTGGAGAGTTAGTTACAAGTTTGATCTGGCTTGTCACATAGGGAGTTCGGCAAAGGGAAAACTTCAACATTGCGGAAGAAGCAAATGGTGTCCAAAGGGGTACTTTCATAGATTTTGATAATGTTACGGTTAATGGTACCACCCTGGAGATCCACTTGTACTGGGCAGGAAAGGGGACTACCGCGGTTCCAGATAGAGGTGTATACGGGCCTCTTTTATCCGCTATCGCAATAACACCAAGTTAGTACAATCTTTCATTGTCCACATATTTAACAAAACACCTATCAAGTTATTGTTGGTTCAGGCCTCACTCACTACACACTCTAATTCACACACAAATACTTATGTATGAAAATGTGTATAACTGAAAGAATATATATGAACGTACAGTTATTAGAATGAAAATGGGGAAAATCACCAAAGTAGCCACTTTGACCAAAGAAATTATCAAAATAACCATAAATTTTGTTAAATTACCACCTAAATGGCGTAGGAGAATATGGTGGCGCAGGAGAAAAGTTTTGCAGCTTGATAATGGCACAGGAGAGTGTGGCGCGGCGCAGAGCGTGGCGCATGGGGGTGTTTCGCGCAGCACAGTGTATATGGCGCAGGGTTGAGGAAAACCAAGAGTCAGTGGCGCAGGAGAAGTGTACCTGCTGCGCCATATGGCGTGGCGCAGGAGAGTGGTCAATGGCCATTTTAGTAATTAACTAAGGTGGTTAACAAGGTTAAGGTGGTGATTTTCCCATGAAAATGAGGGTACACAGAAACCTATGCATGCATGAATTTAAATAGTAAATAACAAACAACCTAATCCTAACATTACCGCTAACGTGCACCACGTCCTCCATTTCAACTTTCTTCCAACAAACTCGGTCAATACTCACGTTCCTAACTGACTTGGGCAACCCATTTTCATGTTGACCCGAACCGACTTCTGACCTGCCACTCATTCCACTCGAACAATCAAGATTACACCCAACAGTTATTATTAGTGTCTTTCTTTTCATTTTGTATTCTTACTTTTAAGAGCAAGTGTAACCTACTTATTCTCATTGTGCAGACTTTGACGTTAGCACAGGATCCGGACTCTCTGGTGGAGCTATAGCTGGAATTGTGATTGGTTCGTGCGCATTTGTTGGGATAGTTTTAGGCATACTTTGGAAGAAAGGTTATTTAGGTGGAGATAAAGAAGATAAAGGTATGAGCAATATATAAAGATTGTGGTTGTAAATATGCTTTTTTGTTAAAGATGACAAGATTGGTGGGTATGGTAACATGTCAAGGGTCGGGTTGAGACGGGCCAGGTCAGGTCATGTCAAGGGTCGGGTTGAGACGGGCCAGGTCAGGTTGGATCGACCTGTAAACACTATTTTGTCCATCTTTTAATTTTTTTTAGTATATCACTAATGTGTTAATTATGAAAAAACTACTTAGAGTAACAATCAAAATTTTTGAATAAAAACAAATTAGGAGAATGCATGGTAAAAATTTAGACTTTTGGCGATGTTTATATTTTTTCAAACATAACCCAAATATGCGCATTCATAAGTAGCTTGGTCGAAGTTGTCACCTCTAGCTTTAGTATTGTTTTCGAAATTGCTAATTACCCAATTAGCTAAAACCATTATGTTTTTTTCACAGAGCTTCGTGCACTTGAGTTGCAAACGTGGCATTTTAGTCTACGACAGATCAAAAGTGCAACTCATAACTTTGATCCTGCTAATAAGATTGGCGAAGGGGGCTTTGGACCGGTTTACAAGGTAAAAAATATAACTCAACATTGTTTTTATTTACATGTATATTTAAGGTGATTATATCAAAGTGTTGTACGCTTATTTTCAGGGTGTACTGACAGATGGTTCTCAGATTGCTGTTAAGCAATTGTCCGCCATATCAAAACAAGGGAACCGTGAATTTATCACTGAAATAGGCATGATATCCGCTTTACAACATCCAAATCTTGTAAAACTTTTTGGATGTTGCATTGAAGGAAAAGAACTATTACTGGTATATGAATACTTGGAAAATAATAGTCTTGCTCGCGCCCTTTTCGGTAAATACTTTACCATCTTGATATTGCAGTGTTTTATACATATTCAATGAAAAATAAATTAAGGGATAGAAATAGTAGCCAAGATTAAATCACTTATCACCTTTTTTAGTTACAAAAACCGCTCAAGTTTTATTATTATGTTATTTTATATAGGTCGCGAGTACCAGAAACTTAATTTGGATTGGGCCACTAGAAAGAAGATATGTATTGGAGTAGCACGGGGCTTAGCTTATCTCCATGAGGAATCGAGATTAAAAATAGTTCATAGAGACATAAAAGCCACCAATGTGCTTCTTGACAAGGATCTTAATGCTAAAATATCAGATTTTGGTTTAGCAAAATTGGATGAAGAAGAGAATACCCATATCAGCACACGGATCGCCGGAACAATGTGAGTTTTCAGATGCTTTTCTTTTTTACATTGTACATGGTTTGGTAAACTTATTCAAATGTGGAGATTTTTATTGGTGGATATTTGTAGAGGGTATATGGCTCCAGAATATGCAATGAGAGGGTACTTGACGGATAAAGCAGATGTTTATAGCTTTGGAGTTGTTGCATTGGAGATTGTTAGCGGGAAAAGCAATACAAACTACAGGTCAAAGGAAGATTTTGTATACCTTCTTGACTGGGTAAATTCAGTCTTTCAAACCGTTACATATTTTCAAAAAAAAAATATAACTGGTTAATAATGGTTAAAACCATCCAAGTTTCAACACTTTGACATTTTGGCGCTTAAATATTTTGACGTTAGATAGCTTGGGTTGAAGCGGTTGAATCAGCAACGAAATGGTTCAGTGCTTGGACCAAATTCGAATAAAAGTCTTTATCCAAAAAAAAAATCGAATAAAAGTAGTTTTTTTAGCGAAAATATCTTTTTATGGTTGTAAGATTTGAATTTGGAATCTTTCATACACATATTTATTTCTCTTATTGTTTTGAATGTAAACAAGAGAACATTAGACTTTAAATACTATATTTCCCAAAAATCTCTTGATTATATTGTGTTTTTCCTTCTTAAAAAATAGTTGTGTGACTGATTCGATGACCGACCCGGTTTCAAAACATTTTTTTAGATAAAAACAAGAGCTAATCATTTCCATTTTCCTTTGTTAAGGCATATGTGCTACATGAGCAAGGGAATCTCTTGGAAGTAGTGGATCCTAGTCTTGAAAAATACTCAAAAGAAGAGGCAATGAGGATGCTTAACTTGGCTCTTCTATGCACAAATCCATCTCCAACACTAAGGCCACCCATGTCAACCGTGGTCAAGATGTTGGAAGGCAAAATGCGGTTAAGCCCCAACGGTCGTCAAACAAGGTCCAGGGGACCCAGACATGAGGTTCAAAGCCTTCGACTTGATATCACATGACAGTCAAACACAAGTCTCCACCGTTTCAGCCGACAGTCTAGGGCCCTCAAGCTTCTCCAATGATGGTCCTTGGGTAGATTCGTCAATCTACAACGATGACAGCAAGGAAAGTTCTTCAGAAAAGAAGCTTCTTCCTGATCCTTAGGATGTTGATATTTGAATCACTCGGTAAGGTGTATGATAATCTTGATCATTTGTTATTATATGTATTTATATTATAAGTTATAACTACATGTGAACAATTAAAAGTAGAACTTTGTTCTTTTTGTTATACATATAATTATATAAAGTGTATTAGATGTTTTACTTGGTTGATCAAAATGTAGTATTTGATTTACACTCGGGTGTATTGTGACACGGAAATAATTTGATTCGAGTACGAGAGCAATTACGAATCTCTATTGTTTGCACCACTGCCGCCGCCGCACTTCCACTACGGCCCTCCATTGCTACTAGCCGCTATAAAGGCAAATATAGTGGGTGACCAGTTTTGACAGGGTTTTTTTCTTTCCAAAATGACGCAATTGAAGGCGAACATATTTTGTCAAGACTCATTTTAACCCTACCCAAATTGATACTCTTTAAGAACGGCCTGTTCCTACCTGAACTCATTTTGGTCCGAACCCATCTTCCTGACTTAATTAGATTATACATGCATGGATTATAATAGTGTGATTTGGGCAAACATACTTCAACAATAAACTTAAAGAAAGGAACAATTTAACAAACTTGCATTGATCCATTCTCCAACCATCATGAGGCCTCCAAAATGCACTTTACCTGTAACAAGCTAAATATCAGGTGCGTATATGTTTTTCGACGAATTTAATGTTACTTGCGAAAATCTGTTACAACATACCTAGTTTTTGAATTTCCAAGAGTAAGCTCAAGATCATCAGACCCGCAAACCTCGTGAATCCTTTCTCCTTCCCACGGCTTCACTTTACCGAATGCAAAGTCATTAGTAACCACTTCCGCCATTGGAATATCCGCGTTGTTATCAACAGGAATCGCAGGAGAACACGTCCCACTTTGACCAGGTGTCCACATTCGTGAGCCACCATGAGACAAGCCCGTATCCTTGAGCCCGAATGGGTTCGCTGCCACAAGGCTGAAAGTTGGAGACGTGGGACGAATGCCAGTGAACCATTCGGAAGCGGGTGCTCCCCAAAGAGTGCTGGTTTTGATTCGGGTAGGTGATCGAGCCGTTGGAGAGCTCATGGGTGGGGTCACAGGCGCGCTAATGGACCCGGTGTGGATGTAAAGATGAGGAAGTTTGGCTGAGTGTGATGATGAGGATGAAGAAGAAAGGTTCTTGAGCCATGGGATGAGTGAATCTGGGTGTGTGTTGGGTACGTAAGAGGATGAGGATGGGCTTGCAATTGAAGATGATGGTGGGCTTGGGTGATAGGAAGCATATGGGCTGGGCTGGTAAGATGAGCATGGGCTTACTGATGCAGATCCACCAATGTCCATCCGCTTATAGGCTTACATCCCTAGAGATGTTGAAATAAAGATTAAGAATTTGATTTTGTTTTATTTTTTAATTAACAAGTAGATAAAATAATATTACAAACTAGCTAAAATATTACATAGTGAATAGCACAAAATGATACAGTTTTTGTAATAATACGAGTAGCTTACATGAATTGTGATGTTACCAAGTGTACTACTCATATTCACAGATGAACATTAGATCGGTCATCCCAAAACATGGCACGATTATAAGTGTGTGTGCACGCGCCCACATGTCTGTGTGTGTTAGGTTATCAATCTTTGACACAAATAGAGATATATAGGTCGGGTTCGGGTTCACCTATTCAACCTGATCAACCCGAAATCTTTCAACCCATCAACCGACACATTTTTCACCCCTAGATCTTCACACACGAAATCGACAAAGATATGTCACCGTGTTGTTTCTAGATCGATAAATATAAGGTGTGTGACCATAGTGCTATGCAATCTAGATCGATAAATGTATGGTATGTGGCTGTAGTGTTATACAATCGATTTTAACATCAAGAAGATAATCAAGAGTTTATTATTCTCCAAGATGAACTTGATTATGATTGTAAAAATCTCACCTAGCCTCCGATTAGTCGCCAATACTCATTAGTCCTCCGTTCACCAATTAATTTTCATCTAATCAGCCAATTAATCTTCAGGTAGTCAACAGCGGTCAAATCTGGTCCTAGTCGGCCAAAAATCGGTGGTAGATTAGTGATTCCGGCCAAAGCCTCTAAATTTCGGCCAGAATCTGTAAATTCCGGAAAATAATTCTATCTACTTTAAAATATGAGTCAAAGAATGTATTAAACATGTTTACTTAAAAAAATACACATAAAAATATCTATATATACATATAAAAGTTAGAATTACATGACAATAGTTATTCATTGGTTTTGGACTTTATAAAGTGAGTACAAACACTACCACTATCGGATGACACCCTAAGAAGAGTATGAAAACTTTTCCTATCAAATCAATAATAATAATACCATATTAAAACCAAGAAACTTCTCATCATATATAACACTTCTACTTTATAAAAGATTACATTTTGTCATTTAATAACTCGGTTGGTATATAATAATAATAATGAAGAAACACTGTTTTGGATTTAAATTTTAAGGTGTGGCAGATGAAATGACCATTTACGAATTCAATTATTTACAATCTTTGGACACATGCCTACTGAAAAAGGACCTGTGTGAAAAACTAAAGCAAAAGACCCAGAAAAAGAAGCTCCACTGTAGCTTATCCATTTTATTTTAATATTACCAAAAATTATTTTGTAACAGTGACAACCGAATTAAGAAATGACATAAATATCCCTATGGTTAAATCTGATTAAACAGATGCTGGTAAAAGTGTAAAACTTCTGAAAGGGTATTATCGTCTTTCTGGGTTTTCTCACCTTGGGGAATCTTTTTGACACGAAAGAAAACAAATATAAAAAACGGCACCCGACCCGAAGTCTTGAGAAAATCTCCAGCGGATCTAATGTACGCCGGACAGTGATCAGAAATCAGAAATAGAACAACTTTATGATCTAAGCCTAACCGTCTGTGGACCATGCTAAAATGCGCAGGGAAGACAGAGCCTGCATACGTCAGCATATTGCTAAACGCGCCACCAATTGATCGGCAGATCGAGACCGCACGGTGCGCATTGTCCAACGACTTCGTCAAAACTGTAAACTGTACCTCCTGACACTTTAACAGGCGAACGGACGACAAACTGCTAAAATGCGCCACCGTCACGTACTCGCCGTTGAACGAACATCTGTAAGTTACGATTATGTGATTTTTGTACGATTTACCCTCTCATTTGTTAAATTTCTAGCGAAATTAACTTCTGTAAAGGATTTAAATCTTCAAAACTGTGTGATCTCGATGAATTTCTGTAAACAAATGACCTAATTTTGATTACATGCATAACAAACGTCTGCTAAAATGCGCAGGAAAACAGAGCCTACACACGTCAGCATATCATTACACTCGCCATCAATCCATCGGCAGATCGTGACCACACGGTGCGCATTGTACCTCCTGACCACTTTAACAGACAAACGGACGACGACCTGCTAAAATGCGCCACCATCTACAATTTGTGATTCTGGTCGATCTATTACCTCTTTTGTTAAATTTCTAACAAAACAAATCAACTACTACAAAAAGGATATTGAAATGTGAAAATACAACGATTTATGATTACGAGAATAATTAACGGAGAATCATACCTTACGATAAGTAGTTCCGTCCGGTTCAACGGTCCAACCGGCCTCATCAGCGAGTGTTTTGAGTACTTCATTATTATCACAATGCTTCGGCAGTTTGTAGTTACCGTACATCCTCAAACCGGTGAATATCTTCGCAGCGATCGCTCTCCTCCTCCTCTCTTCCTTTTGTTGTTCTCCTCGCTCCTTCCACGTCGGCATCCTCGTCCCTGACGTCATCCTCTTCCTCTAGATACACACAACAATAATAATAATAATATACATGAGTGTGTGAACTTTACATACATACATACATACATACATATATATATATATATATCAGCAATACAGGTGCGGAAATCACGTTTCACTGTCGGAAAAGCAGTTTGGATATGATATGAAACGAGATATTGAATGGCTTCTTTTGTTTTTGTAACTTTATCATCATAAATGCAGGCTAATTTCAACAAAAAGTACTTGATAAAGTGTTATTGCAATCAATTATGAGTTGAAGAACAAAAGTTAAAGTGTTAAAGAGGAATTACTTGACGGTTAATGGAGGTGAGAGAAGCGGCGGCGAACAAGCGGATCGCCGGACGCCGGAGAAGATTGGTGGAGTTTGAGAGAGGAGTTGAAGTGAAGAGATTATAAGTGAAATCTGTGTGCGTGTATACAGGGGAGGTTGAGGTTGGAGTGTGACATGTAAGCTGTGTGAAAGGTTGCTGGTTTATTACGCTCCTGCCACTGGCTTGTTGTAAAAGAGTGTGGAATGACACTCACCTCTAGAGCCGTTTGTTGCATAAAAGTGCTTTGGATGCTAATTATCATATGACCCACCACATAAAGTTGTATTGAAATGTTGACATATTTGTATACTGTATATCCATATCCATTTATGTTGGATCAAAGTAATTAAACAAATGTATAACACTAGTTATGCCCCGCCCACGTTGCGGGGCGATGGCCGAGTAATAAGCGAGTGTTAGGCAGTTTATTGATACGGAAAACAATTAAATCGAGTTAACCAATTAAAACAAAACACTTTTATAGTTTTGCTAAGAAAACTAAAACAATAGCAATATTGTTATTTTTAACTAAGGGGAAGTTATATTTTTTAACTGAGTTAAAATCGTAATTTTCCAAAAGCTAAAGTGATGGCGGTACTGTAAATTGAAACCATGAGCGAAATTCTAAATTTGCGCAAGGACAAATTCGTAATTTTGAACTTAGGGCAACACAGTAATATAAATTTGAACTAAATGCACAATCGTAATTTTGGGCTATTGTCAAAACCATAATTTTATTTTAAATCGAGGGCATAATTGTAAATTTGAGTTGGAGCAAAGAGCGTAATTTTATTTTGAACCTGGGCAAGCAAAAATGTAATTTTAACTGAGGGCGAAATCATAATTTTTTAAACGGGGAGAAATCTATTTTTTGAAGAGATGGCAAAATCATAATTTTAAGGTGGGGGCAAAAGCATATATTTTTCTTTTGAACTGGGACGAAAACGTAATTTTTAGCTGAGTGCCAAATCGTAATTTTGAGTCGAGGGCAAAATCGTAATTTTTAGCTGGGGACAAAAGCGAAATTTTATTTTAAGCAGGGGGCGAGAACGTAATTTTAAACTGAGGATAAAATCGTAATTTCAAAGTGTAAAAAACTAATAAACGGTTGGTCCAATTGGAGAGTGCCAGGCAGCTGCCTGGCACTATTCCCCAACTCTTCTTTGTATATAACAGGGGCAAAAATGTAATTTTTAACTGAAGGCGAAATCATAATTTTTTAAAAGGGAAGAAATCTATTTTTGAAGAGAGGGCAAAATCATAATTTTAAGGTGGGAGCAAAAGCATATATTTTTCTTTTGAACTGGGGCGAAAACGTAATTTTTAGATGATGGCCAAATCTGTCACACCCCGACCCGCAGCGGAATAAGAGTCGGGGCATAATTGGGTTATCACCAAAGCTCATGATGTTTACTAAAATGTTTCATATTTATTAAATTCAAATTACAACTTAAGTATTCAAATCAAATCCATACAATTACAAGAAAATGAAACTAAGTAAAACAATCCAAAGCTTAAACTGATTTATTCTTCTAGGCCTTCCTATGTGTTTCTTGCCTCAACTCGATCACCTGTATCATGTGTAAAACGGGGGATATTTTGGGTCAACAAAAGTTGGCGAGTGAACCTTGATAAAACATTGTTATTAATTTCTTGTTTTATTTAATATTGAAAATTTGTGCAATAATCACATGTGAGCAAACATATATATATAACAAAAACACAAACCACATTGGATGAGTAAATGACATGAATGATGATGTATATGAGATCAAGGCTCAATCAAACGGAGCCGATCGAGTGACATGAATGATGATGTATGTGAGATCAAGGCTCAATCAAACGGAGCCGATCAAATGAGGCACCTGATACTCAACCCGTATCCCACGGGGAGCTGATGGGCCTAATGAAATGCATTCACTGAAAATGATAACTTCAATCTAAACATAATTCACACAACAATTGGTACACATTTGATCACGGATATGATGGATGCACAAGTGTTTAAATATAATAAGGAACTAAACGACACATGATACACCCCAAAGTGTGATTAAAACGGGGAATTGGTAGAGATTCACTCACAGTGGACGCGTTTCTTGATGATGATGATGCGCACGAATATTAGGATTCGACCGTCGAGGAAAAACTAACCTAAATAATAACGAGACGATCCGGTAAATAAATAAATTTTATTTGGAATTAATTTTTTAATTAGTGCTCTTAATGGAATTTTTTTAGATTTATTTTTGTGAGTTTAAGGACATTTTCTAACTTTAAAAATATTATTTTTAAGTGTTTTTAATTGATTTTTAAATAAAATAAATAAATAAAAAGAAATAAAAAAATTGACTTTTTGACCCCGTTGACCGTTGACCGGTCGGACTGTGTGTTTGTATGCGCTGAGTGAGGTTCGAACTCGGGACCTCTCGTATGCGTGCACGCAGCTCTACCAACTGAGCTACGTGTCTAACCCGAAATATTCTATGTTTTAATTATATATATATATTGATTAACTTTTATCTTATTTAGTTTATTTCAAAAATGATTTAAAATGGCCGAACCGACTTCAGTGACCCGGAGTCGAACTCGAGACGTTCGGTTCGAGTACGCACAGCCCAACCAGTTGGGCTGTGTGCTTAACCTGTTTAATTACTGAATTATATTATATTTATATACATGTTGAAAGGTGATCTGAATAGGTTTAAAAAGGATTGGTTTTACTTCTGAAAGTCGGTAACATGTGCGATTCGAACTCGGGACGTGCGTATTATGTTGCACACAGTCCACCGCTGGACTGTGTGTCTAACCCGGTGAAATATCCAGTTTTAATTAAACTTATACACATTGTCCGACTTCGTCTTCTTCGTTTAACATTTCAGAACAGTGAATTCCGACTGTTCTGTTTAATCGATCTTACTGATATTTGATTGAATTGAAGAGCGAAATGAAATGACAGGGTATACCAGAACGGCGAGTTTGCTTCAGGTTTTCCGGCAAAGTCTCGTCGTCTCCGATCTGCAGATTCCGGCTGAGGGAAACTGTTTAACAGTTTTGATTACTAGATTGAGCAATTAGATTATAAATCGAAAGATAGCAAGAGAAATTTTGATGATTGTACCGTCTGAAGAAAATCGCGGTTTTTCGTTCAGTGATTCCGGCGAAATTGGAATTTCCGGCGACGTGCTAAAGCTTCGAGAAATTGTGCTATTTTGAGCGAAAAGGTCACCAGAGGTTTGGGTGGGTATTTATAAGGATGAACAAGATGTATTGGGTCCGAATTATGGTCTTGATTCGCGGTCAAAACTTTTCCGACGGTTACGACTGGAATTGGGGGTTAGACATCGGTTATAACCGATGTCGAATTTAGTTCACGCGTTTCAGTCAAAGAAAACGGTCGTGATTTGCGAAATCGTCGGTTTTTCCGGCGACTGCGGATTGGGCGCGCTGATTTCCGGTTTGACTTTTGGATTTACTTTAAATGTTATTTGTTTCTGTATTTGTCATGAAAGAAGTGTGTGGCGGAGTGGTGTGGTGTGTGTTTGTGCTTATGGGCGACCCGGGTTCGAAACCCGGCAGCCTCATTTTATTTTTTTATTCACTTATTTTTATCATTTATTAATTATAGTTTTTAAATTCTAAAATGTTTATTAATTATGTATTGTTTAAAATTAAAATGAACAATATATACGCAACGAAAATTATAACTGAATATTCGATTAATAAACGAAGCGGGGTTTGGAAACCCGTTTTTCGACGGATGTTACAAAATCGTAATTTTGAGTCGATGGCAAAATCGTAATTTTTAGCTAGGGACAAAAGCGAAATTTTATTTTGAGCAGGGGGCGAGAATGTAATTTTAAACTGGGGGCAAAACGGTAATTTTAAACTATAAAAAAAATAAAGGGTTGGTCCAATGGGGGAGTGCAGGCACCATATATACAAAGAAGAGTTTAGGAAATAGTGCCAGGCATGGCACTATTATGTCTGACACTATTCCCCCAACTCTTCTTTGTATATATGGTAAATGTGTGTATCTATATATACACATGCACAAACATATATTTATGCAATGTACCTGTGCATATCTATATAGGTATTTGTATGGCTGAAACTTTAATCACGAGTAATTAAAACCATTTTTGCCTAAAATTATTTTTTATTGGCTAACTGCTGACACATACACCCTTTAATTATACTATTAAACTACATATTTTTTATAGTTTAATAAACATGTTGAAATTAATCAAAATAAATGTTAACTAAATATAATATTTTCAATAGTAAAATGCTATTTTAGTTACTATAATTTACTCTATTTTGTTATTTTAGTCCAAATGTTTCATTTATCGTTTATAAGTCCAAAATGTTTTTAAAATTGTCATTTTAGTCCAACTAGTTTAACCTCGTTTAATGACTTTTGTTAGCCAGGGGCATTTTTACATTTCCCATGTTATTTTAATTAAACCTTTATTTTTTCCATCTCATTTTATTCTCCCGTTTACCTCTATATAAACAGACAGACGAGTAAAAACCTTAGTTTGCCAAATCCTTATGGTTCGAATCATCATCTTCACCAACCTTTACCACTGGTTGCAATGGTGCAATGCCATTGTGGTTCCCTCATTGTAATTGGAACGTTGTGGACTCTTTCAATAGACGAATTGCAAAAAGCATTTTCTAATGCCAACCAAATTTCACGGGCTGAATTCATACCTACTGTTACAGAGAGAGCCTCCTCTATTAAAGATGCGTATCATCCAGTCCGAGTAAGCATGATTGGAGACTTCCTTTTCATTTGAAGTAACCATCATAGAAGGCGCCGATTGACTCCCATCAATATGGGGGAGAAGCTTCTGATATGTGAGTAAAGGCAGCATTTGCTTGTGCCAGTAGATGTAGTTTGAGGGTTAAGTTTGATAGCTATCATTGGTGCAAGATTATTCATAGTAGATGTAGTTTGAGGGTTAAGTTTTAATTCAAACATCTTGTTAATATATCACGTTCTTGTTTGATTGAAACTTGTGTTTTCTGTTCTTAAAGACCGCTAATATCTGTGTTGGTGACTATATTGTTTACATTGCTGAATTGTTAATGTATTTGAACATAAACGTGATCATCGTCCCAGGTGGTGGGGTTTCTTTGCTTGCCGGTGGGTTTTTTCGGTGGTCAGTGTTGACAGCCACAGGTGGTGGTGATGGTGTTTGCTAAAAGTTATAGAGAGAAGGGGGAGAGTTGTGGATAAGGCTTTTTAATTTAAGGTTTATTATAAAGATACTTTAAATAAAAGGGCTAATGACTAACCTACCCTCATGTGCAAGGTACATATCATACTTAACTGAAAATTTTAGCATAGTTAGTGCTAAGATGAAAGGGGTAATGAGTTTTCCAAAAAAATGATTATAACTGTAATTATTGAAGTTAAAGATTGTCCATTGCAATTCGCTACAAACATAAAGGACGAAAAGTATAGTTTACCCTTGTATTTACATACCAAAACATATGTGGTTTAACTAATATTAGGTTAATAGTTTATTAATAATAATTAATATTAATCATATTATTAATTATTAATATATAATCACTATCTTTATTTTTTTATTATATAATAATGGAAAATTTTTATAAACACGCATCATTTTCTGGTGTCTTCTCACATTTATTTTTTTCGCTTGACTGCCCTATTAAATAATAGTTTTAAATCATAACTATTCCGCTTCTCTCTCTTATTAAATACTAAATAATAATATTAAATCATAAGTTCCCTGAACTCTTATTTATTTAATATTTTATCCACCTACTACTAATTACTGTATTTAATATCTCATTGATCAACCAACGTGTAAAACACAAGTTTCTAAACTAATATTAAATAAAATAAAGCAAAGTAAAATGTTATAACCAGTGTAATACACAAGTTTTTAAGCTAATAGTAAATATAAAAAAAACTATTATAATAAGTAAATAGTACATCATTTGATCAGTTTTTTCAAAAAGATATCTTGATGACTAATACATTAATTGGTTGCATTATATTTACTCAACCCGTTTGTCACACGTATTTATTCAACTTGTGCAATAAAAAGGTTATTTTAAAGATGTTACTTATTTTAATACTTAGTATATAATATTATATTTATTCAAATCATGTAATACACAGTGTTTTTATCTAGTCAGTAATATAAAAAAAACAAAAAAATTGGTAGATTACAAAATTTATAGATTGTTTATTATACAAGGAAAAAAGAAAAATAAAAATCAGTTACATACGAGGTATGTGTATCTTAGGTAATCAGGTTAGCTATCAACTGTTACCATATATGTTCCAAACCTACAACTTTTTTATAACACTAATCTCATTCGTGATGACATACTTTATTACCTTTTATAGTTACCCATCTCGAATGTTTCTGGTTTATCCTTGATATACTCTTTTAGGTCATAAATATTTGGGTCATTGGGTGATAAGATATTGTGCATTGTACGACTTTGGAGGAGATAAAGCACAGCCACTTGCGTGATGCTTGACTATATGAACATATCTGACATCAACATGATAGTTTCCACAGGGAGACTTAGCCCATCAAGCATTCAAGCCACGGGTCCCAATTTCACACTAGGTTAACCGTATATGTTTAAAGTTCTCGTCTTTCCGATAGACCGTAACCCATTAGCAAAAGAGATAGCTAACAACCATAGTTAATCCTAAACATTAAAATTTGTTTCTCAACAATTGATTATTTATAGGTGGTTATCATGGAATTATTGATAACTAAGCACATCGATTTATTTTCATAACAAATAATCTTGATCCACCTTAAAGTGGTTATTAAAGTCCATGTTGGTTTATTAAAGTCGGTGTTAATGTCGTTGCTAACTTCGCCAATGTTGGTTCTTTCATAACCATTAGGCTATCTGTAGTGGTTTAACGCCCATGAATTAAGTGGTTACTATAGTCGGTTTCAATGTTGTTGCTATCTTTTCCAATATTGGTTCTCTCATCGGTCTTACTTTGATATGCTAATCACAACCATTAGGCTACTTGTAGTGAGCTAACACCATGTACATATCAGCATGATAGCGCCCCCAACATCGCTCCGATTAAGGGCACTAAGGGAGCCGACATTACTCTGGTAATAGGCCTCAGGGATTTTGGCTAATGGGGTTTACCAACTTTTCACCAATCATACGCACACACTTTTTTTTTCTTTTTTTTATTACATGTGAAACCAGTACACATTTTGAGTAAAAAGTTAGTGAGAGCTTCCTGAGTTTTGCTTACGTTAGCAATCACTTTTTCACTTATTAGCTAAACCAATACATATAGTCTTAAAATACATACAAAAAATCAAATATTTTACACTAATAAACAAATTTCCGAAATTTTTTTGGTAAATTAACACTGCGCACAAAAATCGGTGGAGGCCGGGGCACCTCAGGGCCTCCATTATCCTCGCCTATGACTATTATTATTAACTATATAGTCCCTAAACTTTAAATCTCTTATAAACCGTCTCTTTAAGATCGATCTGCCAAACCACCCTTGATCTTGTAACTTTATCATTTGGGTTCGTAATTTTTGGTGTAAACGTGTTTAATATATTCAGTCTATATTGAATTGTGATACCATACAAACTATATATTGATTTTCATTTTCTTTCGAGATTGTTACTTCTAAATGTTGTTTCATCAGTATCAAACTTACATATATGCATTATAATTTAAATAAATAAATGTGTGTGATCTATCAAACCGTTACTGACTTTATTCACAGATATATATATATTAAATGAAACACAACTAACATCAACCGACCTTAGCTCAGTTGGTAGAGCGGAGGACTGTAGTGTGATCATGGCTATCCTTAGGTCGCTGGTTCGAATCCGGCAGGTCGGATTTTTTTATTTATATGCAAAAAATCTCTTTCTGTTCTCATATAAATAATTATAAATACTAGCAATTAGACTTTTGAAACTTTATTTTTACTAATTTGTATTACGTATGCATAATTTTTTCACGTTTGTGAATTGATCTAAGAATTTAAAAGAAGGGTCAATTTTTATATGATGTTTCTGAATACAGTAATAGTATATTTATGATTTTATATCAATATATAATTAACAGATAAATATGAAGAATACAAAAGTAAAGGAAAAAAAAGGCATGTGATGTCTTTTGAAAAAGAAATGTAAAGAAGGGAAAAATGGGAAATATAAAGAACAAAGTATAAACACCATAAAACATAAAGTATTTGCCTTTGACCATTTTCAATATTTGCAACACGAAAAAGATGAAGAAAAACTGAAAAAATTATTTTATGCAGAAAATTTTGACCGACTTTACCATAAAAAAACAAAAAGAAAAAAGAATTGTGCATTATATATTATGTTTTGACTATTTGAGTACATTCAAAAGATTGTATTGTTAAGAGGATGGATTATGTATATAAAAAATAGAAATTAATATTTATTTATTATAAAACATAGCTTAATACACATAAGTATATAATATGAGAAGTATATGTTAGAAGGAAAAAAAACAAGCTGCCAATTTGGTTATATATGTTTTGTAGAATAGTTTTCATGACCTATAGCATACATCTTAGTTTTGCTAGTATCTTATCGCAATTAGTAATTCTTAATGTTCTTGTCATGCTTTCATGATAAGGGTTGATTAGATATTTAGATGAGAGTTAAAAGCCAAAATAATATTCTATTTTTTAATAGTTTTTTTAATAAAACAGAGATGATTACAGACTAATGGCAGGCAGACGGGCAACAAGGTGCGCCGCAACCTCCTTCTGAATAGTAAAACATACCCTGCTAAACACAAAATTATGTCCATTAACATGCGCAGTGTTACTACTTACCATCTGCTGAACCCGTTTGAGGAACCGCACCGCGTCAGGGACGAGAACGCCAAAGGTATCGAAAGCGAACGGGACAAACACGTGCTGATTCTCGATACAAGTTTTTCCATACTTAGCTACTTTGCTCGCATCTGTCTTAATTATCGCCTGGCCCGCCACAAACCGGTACTCCCTTATATTTTTCTTTTCTGTTGATTAAAAGAATTGAATACCATATTACCAGACTTGTCTGTAAAGTCCGTATTCACCTATGAACTTGATATTTAAATTTGATTTAAGGGAATCTTTAAGTTGAATAGGCATAGGAAACAATAACTCAGAAAATCGGATATGCAACAATTCTAAATCCTATGTCTCGACTCATTTGAATACAAATACTTTTATTATTTATAATATAATTTTGTAACAAATCTAATAAAACCAAGATAATGCCGTTCAAAAAAAAAAAAAAAAAAAACCAAGATAGTGAGATGACCATTATTCTTTAGTCTTATTTCATCAAATTGATATGCTTTAATATTATATGATAACTTTGTTCAAGGAGGGAATTTTATAGGAGACAAATATAAGCATGTAAACTTATTTCCTGACAAGATGAACAACTTAATGAGTTTCATTATTTTCAATAGGATTATTGTAAGTTAAACTTCTATATGATTTTGTGAATCTGGTAGTCCATGTAGGTGTTCATGACTTCATGTTGGCACAAATGTCTCTGGTTGTAATATTAGAAATTCGATTTATGTGGTTGTTCACACCACACATTCGTATATTCTTCCATTAAAAAATCATTTAATATAAACTGATCCATATATTTAATAAAATTTATTTGTGATTAAAACTTATTTGTATATAAAAATAAATAAGCTCAATATAAAAACAATATCCATTTCATAATGAACCCATTAACTTTTTCGTAAACCAAAAAGATATATAATGATTGTGTATTATCTATATGTTTTTTTATGTATACCATTTACTTACACATTACAAATACTTTATAAAATTTGCCTACCAACTTTAACATTTTGTATAATAGTAACCGTTTAAAATGTTCTTCGTATATTAATCAAAGTGTTATTGTAATTTATACCACCCTGGTTAATATAATTTAAATGCTATACTTATTATCCGAAAATATAAATAAGTGGTTATAAAGTCAATAAATCATAACTTTAAATAGTTAAAAGATAAAAAAGTCAAAGGTAGCAGAGTGTAAACTGTAAAGCAAGGACATGCATCTTTCCAACTAAAATTGTTAGGAGATTATGGGGCTGGCGAGATGATCCTTTTTTTTTTCTTTTTTTCTATTTTACTTTTTATTAGGATTGATTTTGCATGATTTTTAAGTATCTCCCACGTTGGTCAAAGTCAAAATCCAGACACTAATTAATTTTAAACTTTCACATCGCACCTCACTTTTTACACTGAAAAAAGAAAAGAAAAAAAGGTTTGTGAGTGTGTGATCCCCACCAATTCCAAACCAAGGTAGTCCGATGAAACAAACCGGACCACCAAGGTCAAACCTTCAAAGCGCGAGGGTGGTCCGGATGAAGTGGTTTGTTTTTACACTTGTTTTTCAAATCTTAGTGTTCTTGATACACTTAAACCGTATCCAATGCAAGACAAAAGTTCTTGCAAAATATTGTACGACATCATCTCTCTATCCACTCTCTTTCTTATTTCTCTTTCTTCATTTAAGAACTCAATACTTACAAACATTGTTCTCTCTTCACAAATACATCTAATTAGCCAAGAACATTTCAACCGTCTCTCTACTCTCTCTCTCTCTATCTTCCAACTCATCATCAATGTCACAAATGCATTGCATTGGATTTGGTTTCAGTGAGTTTTTTTAAAGGGTGAGTATTCTTTTACAAAAACTTCATTTATATAAAATATTTCTAACAAATTATTTGCTTATTATAACAGCTAACTAAATTTTTATAAATAATTTGATTGGGTATTAAAAAAACAATTTGGTCATGAAAAAATCTAAAAAGTGATGAATGTGTGATAATGTAATGATTTGTAAGAATATTTGTATTGTTCGAGAGAAAAAGTGTTTTTGAATTTTGAATGATAAGCGAAATCTGATGTGACTGCTAACCTAACATGTTTATAGTTGTTTTAAAAATTGAGATTAGAAAATGTAATATAAATAATATAAATAAGTGATGAGGTGCAATGAATCATTAGGGTGAACGGAGTGATACGGTAAACACCTCGGTAAAGCGGGTTACCGATCCCTTCCTCCTCTCTTTTCCCGGCTGTTGGAGTATCAACGGTTATATAACCGTTTAAACAAAAAATATTTTTTCTTTAAATGATACACTATAAATTCATTCCAAACCCATTTAATTTCATACCCAAACCAAACCAAAAAATACCATACCTTTACCCAAGTATTCCAAATCAAGAGGCAACACGAGGTGGCAAAAAAGACGTCGAACGGGCTTTTGGTGTTATGTAGTCGAATTGGGGTGTATTGAATCGGCTAATGCGAGAAAGGAGCATAAAAAATTAGGAATGTTGTGTACACGTGTATTATTTTACACAACATGATTTTAAAAGACGACAGGTACGCGATAGCACCGGTACACATTCGGGATCCTCTGTCGAGCCCGCTCTAGACGATAGGGTGTTGGATGAGCTTATGGATGAAGACACGCATTGGAGACTAAAACACGATCTCGTGGATCATCTCGGAAGTCAAGATTTACCTCACCTGTTGGTCGATTCCAACGAAGAATAGTTTAATTTATTTTAATTTAATGTAATTTTAATTGTTTTAATTTAGTGTAATTTTAGTTGTTTTAATTTAATGTAATGTTATTTTTAATTTATTAAACATTTATTTTGTTAAAATACATGTTTAATTATTAAAATATGCTAGTTTAAAAAATAAAAAATAAAAAAATAGTTTATCTAATCCAGATAGGAAACCACCGCCAACGATTTTAAGCATTAAGTAAGTTAATTAGGTGAATTGAGATGGCAATGTTTGATTGGGTGAATTGGGAGTTTACCTATTTGAAATAGGTAACCACTCTATTCACCCTTAAGAGAAATAAAGATCATCTCACATTCTCTCAATAAATTAGTGAGTTAACTGTCATTTTTGTCTCTGTGTTTTGTTCACTTTTACCATTTCAGCCCAATTTTAAAAAATGCACTAGTTTCCTCCCTGACATACAGGAAACGTGCAACTTCAGTCCAAAAATTAAAACTCAGTTAAGTCAGACAAGTTTAATGAAGGTTATTATTGTTTTTTCATTTGTCAGACAAAAAATAAGGTGAAAATAAAAGATATATGAATTGACAATACTACCCTTCATGAAACCTGTCTGACTTAACTGTGTTTAATAACATAAGTGAACAAACTATAGGGACGAAAAATGACAGTGAACTCTAAATTTGTTTAGAAGTAGCCTACTTAACAATTCCTTATTCCTTAATGCCAACAAATTATCATTTAAAGACAAAGCTTTGATTCTTTTTTGAATTTTCTTGAAACGCATTTACTGATATTTTTAACCAGAAGCTATCCGTTACGCCCCTCAGTTCTTTGTATATTATGTTAGTTTATTATAAACATGTTAGCAGTATTGGAAAAATCGGGATTAATCGGCGACTAGTCGATGATTAATTGTCAGTCAGTCGGCCACTAATTAATTTGTAGGTAATCGGTGAATTAATCGCTAGTCGGCCGGAAATCGGCCCTAGTCGGCTGAAAAATCGGCCCTAGTCTGCCAAAAAATGGCCCTGGTCGGTCGGAACTAGGCGATTTATGCGAAATTCCGGCCAAAATCTGTAACCTCCGACATTTAATCTTGTATACTTAGAAATGAGTATAGAAGAGGTTAAAACTTGTCTACTTAAAAAAATTACATATAAAAATCTACTAGTTTAAGAACCCGTGAATTTCACGGGTTGCTAAAAGAAAATATCTTCATTACAACCGTTAACATAAATATTATGATTTTATACACGTTAAAACACAAACGAATATATTAGAGTACAACGACAAATTGAAATACATGAATATGCAACTATCACAATTCGTTGAAAATCATTTTATAAACCACATTAGTTGTTTTATCTATAGGTTTGCCGTTGTTGTCAAGTATTAGTAGTTTGTCTTCATCTCGTGTTTTTACCCTTGATAAAGCAACCTACAATTGACCATGAAAGAAAACCAAGTACAAACCAACTCGAAGTGACATCCCTTGACTTTTGTTAATTTTCATTGCGAAATATATGGCAAGTAGAAATTGCCTACTTTGAAAAGCAAAAGGAATCTTTTTATCAGAAGAGATCAAATTAATACACGGTGTCGCGTTAATACCCTTAAAAACCTTTTCGTTTCTACACAACAATATCCTCCAAATCGTCATATAGAAAACTAACTGCATACATAGCTTCCTTTTTTTCTTTGTGCCTTTAACCACAATGTGCCAAAAATATAGCTCCCTACCATGGTAGGAAAGACTTCTTTAACAATGGCCTCCTAAATCTTCTAGTAAACAAAGCATGTTTGCTTATTTATACAAATATGACAACCAAAGTATAATAGCCTGTTATAAAAAGATAACAACTGAGTAGTTGCTTCTCACTATGCATTTTAGATGGTCATAATCATGCCACTAATCCTACACCAAAGGTACTAAGATGGAAAACTATGTTACATCTGGCCATTCCTAAAATACATATCAACTAAAGCTGAATCGTTGAATTTGTAGAAAACCATAAGTTAGGTCCATAAAATTTTGACCCACTAAATAGTGTGGAAAAAATGGCATACCAGATTTTGTTGAAAAGTAGTACAATTTCTTGCTCATTTTCTACAACAAAAAATGGATAATATTTTAAACCACATAATTACTACTCTCTATGTAAACTTGAATGTAAGTGCTTGGATAGTTAAAATGCATTAATAATAATGGATAATATAATAAGGATCAAATGGACCAAAAACCAATGCTATCAATGTTACAACAGAAGATCATTTTACTAAAAGAGCTACTCTTGAATTTTGGGATTTGGTACTTTTTTCAACCAAATAATAATTAACGCTATGTTATAACCCGTCATAAGCAAAGTTAGTAGTCACGTTAAACATTCGGGAATTCAGTAGTCACTTTTTATAGTTTTATCAAGTTATAATCAATTTTTAATTACAAAATTAGTAGTCAAGTAGAATATCATTTTTTTAGTTTACCTGCTTGAAACCACTATTGCTATTTCAGTACATCCGTTGCCAAAAATCTTTAGGTTGAAACAGGTAGGATGGACCTATGCTAACATATAATCAAAAACTAATAATCTCCAATAGATGTTAGAAAAGCTATAATTTCATTCTAAAACAATAATCTATGGAAGCCAAACCCAATAATGATGCTCAAATAATTAAATGAGTTAAATGCTTGGTTGGTCCATGTGGTTTGCAAAAATTGCAGATTTGGTCCTAGTGGTTCACTAATTACACACTTGGTCCCGGTGGTTGTAATTTTTGCACTCGGGTGGTCCTTATCACTAACATTTGTTAAGTTTTTCAGTTAAGTCCATGTTAAATGACCAAAATACCCTTGCTTATTACCAAGTTATATATATCTTCACAGGTCTCTTCTCAAACAAGCAGCACAACCACCACCATATCACCTCCGCCGCCATCTCACCTCCACCCCCGAACACACACCGCCAACGTCTCACCTCCGCCACTTCTCACCTCCACCCCGGAACACCAAAACACCCACCAACACCGAAACCCACCACCACCAACGAACACCTCCACCACCGGGCAGGCTATCACCACCGCCGATAACCACCACACCAGCTCGTTGCCCCTGCTGCTTCACACCGCCACAACCACTTCTTCCCCAAATCACCGCCACACACATGCATCAATTACACATAACACACGTCAATTTTTAAATAGCACAAACAATCAGAAACAAAATTACACAAAAACAAATCATCAGAAACTAAACACGATGCAGTGACGTCGAAGGGGCGACGGAGGAGCCGGCGATGTCGGATCCGATGATGCATATATCGGTGGTGGAAGATGAGTTGCAGGTTCATTTTTCCGTAGTAGGTTCCGGCAGTTCGATGTGCATCATCAGCTGGGAGGTAGAGAGAGAGGTTAAAGGGTGTAAAGTGGAGGTTGAAGGAGGTGGTGATGGCAGGTAGGTTTTGTGGTGATGGGCGGTGGTTTACGATGACGTCAGCAGTAGCGGCGGCTGGTGTGGTGTTCCAACGACCCACGTCGTTTTTCTGGCGGCTTGGGTAGTTGAGGGCAGTGAGGGTGGTGGTCGTTGGTTGTTATTGGGTGGTAGGTTTTTTTAAGAGATAAGATGATGATGAAGAGGCCACTGTTTTAAGTTTAGGAAAATAGGGAGATTAATTACCTGAAACAATGAATGGGAGGAGAAGGTAGGAGACAGCGGTGGAGGCGGTGGTGGAGGTGGGAGACGGTGGTCTTGTGGTTTTAGAGAGAGAAAAGGAAAGTGAGAGAGAGATCAGGGTGAAGAAGAAGAAGAATGTGTTAATTTATTTTTGTTTTATAATAGTAAGGGTAGTGTGGTAATTTTACATAGACTTAACTGAGAAAGTTAACATGGGTTAGTCATAAGGACCACCCGAGTGCAAAAATTGCAACCACTGGGACCAAGTGTGTAATTAGTGAACCATTAGGACCAAAAACTGCAATTTTCGTAAACCACATGGACCAACCAAGCATTTAACTCTTATTAAATTGAAAGTAAATTAAACATTAGAAAGGCGGTGGAATCAGTTGCCCCCAACTTGATTTTAATTGGATCTTGATCTTCAAACTAAACACAAAATCCTACGGCATCAAATCCCTCTAAAATATCTTTGATTCGAATTCCAATCCTCAAATTTGAAGATGCTAATCGAAGGAAACTTTAAGTACAAAAGAAGTGGAAATGATACTATTGAATTGTATTGAGAATCAAACATTACAACTGGTGCATAAGAGTTTGACTCCAAAAGTCAACGGGGTTCCTGAGGGACATGACAGGGAACTCATTGAGGAGATAATTATGACATGTTTACTAAAAATTATATATTTGACCCACTAACTAAGAACGACAATTTTGACTTTTTTACTAAAATATAGTTTCATCCCATTAACTAAAATGCTATTTTTTTTGCATGTGTTACTAACAATAATGAACTTGACCCGTTAAGATATAAAATGAGTTTGACTCTTTTATTGGTAATCTTGTTCCATTTAAACAATGGAAAGTTGACCATTTTACTAAAATACTTATGTGACCCAGTTACAGACTTCTTTACCATCGTGTAGAGGTGTGTATAATACAAAGCTTACAATTGCTAAAAGAAGAATGCATTTTAATATAAGCAATAAATAGTTTAAGTATACGGTATAATAACTACGGAAATAACGATTGTGAAAGAAGAGCGTGTGAGGGAATCCATTCTTGAATTGCCACTCAAAATCCATTTATATGCAATATTACATTGCCATGTCATAAAAAGTGGTAAAATTGACCCATTTACAAAATTGTAATTTAATTTACCCAACTACTCATAACAGTAACCTTGACCCGTTTAGTAAAAAAATGGCATTGCCTTACAACCATCTCCTATCCAATTTTTCAGTTTCTAACATGTGGCATCTAATGAAAGATTTATAATTAATCCAATTACCTGGAAATAAGAACATAATAATCATGTCTGCTACTGTCAATTAAGCTTTCAAGTCTATTGCAGCCAAGAGGGTACTCCGTGTTACTAACTGATCCAAACCCCACTTGTCCGAAAACCTACAATTAGAAGACCAAGCTGAACATAAATTAATGTGAAGTTAGTTAATAAATATCACCTTTATTGAGTTTATCTTAGGCATCATAGCCCATTCTTTTAAGATTCGGTATTTTAATATGATTTTTTGAGATAAATATAATTGGATTACATATTACATAGGTATAGATATGTGTGTGTTGTGAAATAAGAATGGGCAACATAAAAAGGTGCAATTAGAAACCTGGGCTCACAAAATCGTAACTCACCTTACCAATGACACATACGATGTGTCTTGCTTTCTGCTTCTTTTCAAGACTATAAAGAAGGATCAATAAACAATATACATTAAAAAAAATCCAAAACAGATAACAAAACTAACCTTTGTATATATGTGGCCACTTCCCCAAGATGATACATTATAATAAGACTCCAATGATACCCATCAAAAACTCGGTTTTATTTTAGAAAATGAGTTTCTTAAAGGAAAAGGAAATTTAGAAGTTTTTCAACTTACTTGTAATTTATTGGAATAAAGGCATAACCTTTCACAAAAAGGTTTTGACTTTTCTGGTCCACTTTCTTACACGGTGAAAAGCCGCCATCTGGTGGTTTAAGAAACGCAGCCCTTACCCAACAAAAAATCGATAAAATTGGCTCTATCAAACCACTTCCACCCACCTAATAAAATCAGGTGGTGGGCCATCAAAACCCATAAACACCATCAAACATACCCAACTCTTTTCATGGATTGGAGATGGTCTAAACTGATAGAAGATTGGCCAATTTATAAAAGATAAAACTGGCACACATGAGGCATAACAACCTGGACAAAATGGACACCAAATAGGGCTACATGTAACAAATAAAAAACTTGTGATTTTTCCCCATATTCACCACTAAATTGCCACGATATAGATTTCTCAGACCCACAAATTTCTGGAATTTTAGACCCATAAACTATCCTTCACTAAAGTCTAACAAAAGACGACCCATAATACCCACAATAAAAGGAACCAAATCACCAAATTAACCCGAAACATTGAAAAAAAGAAACAAAAGAATCAAACCGCCACATACCTTCGAACAACAACACTTAATTACTTTTTGTGGGGCTGTTTCACAACAACCGGATCATCACACTTACCGGCTATCATCATACTTCTAACAAAAATGATATACACCAGCTTATAGACCCAACCAAATCATAGAGTGGTGGTCGCACTTAAAGCTCTACAATGCTTAATGGGACCCTACATTTGCAAACAAAAATATGAAAATTATTAAAGTTTTAAGGGTAATAAATATATTAACTCATCATTACCAGCTTAATATGATGGATGTTAAACACCCTCATTGACATCTCAACTTTTATGATATCCGAATTTGATTTTTATAATATCACATTATCAATATTAAAAGACGAGCTTCACTATTGTTGCATAAATTTCACCAGCGCCGAAATGTCAACAACAAAGAACTAATCAATTGAAGGAAAAAAAGGAATTCAAGAACAGAGAGCCATTGTAAGACGTTATTAATCATAACTTTGGAGATTTCAACTAAACAAATTAATGATTGTAAATTTGTAATTGCAAGCTATGTATATCAAGGGCAACCGAAGAGCTTCCCTATTGTTGGAGGCTACATTTCTACCATTTTAAGGGGTGCATCAGATTGGTAAGTCCAATGCTAACCATAACTTAGACTGACTTACCAAAAAATTCTCATGAAAGGGGCAGGTTTTGGCTTTTCTTTCGAAGTCTACCAGGTAAACCTGTGTTAGGTAAACCCGTGTTCTGCTAGAATTATTTCCTCTATAGCGGAACGGAAAACACTTGGTTCGCTATCCTTTAAGTCGGTTTGACCCTAAACATGAAAACCAACAAATTATGATCACATTTTTTTCTCTAATTAAAGCTTAAGATGTATTAAGAACTGAATTACAGCAACCTATCAGTATTTTTCCACAAATAAATATCATAACATTGAATCACATCAGTTATGTATATAATTCTAAGTAAATTGTTTAACTAAACTTACCCTTTATGGATTATTAAGAATTATTATATTAAGTCATGTCATATTGTAACAAATATATTAAAATACCGTTTTTTAAAACACGTACATAATAAATCACCTGCTGTTGAAAGTTCCTTCAACTACAGACTTCCTCTAAAGATGCCGGAGAAAATCCCTATAGTCCCTATAAAAAATAGATTACAAATTATACCTGCCATTTCACAACATTCAGTAGCAAATGAAAGTGGTCTTTATAAATAAGCCATCGTTAACTTTTAAAATCCTATCATCTCAATGAAAAACAATGACAAACAGATTCAAAGCAAACATCTACACGGGTAGTTCACTCCAAATTTCAAGATTAAAAGAAAAAACCCTAAATAAGTGAAAAACTCGCCTATTGTAGTCATCGGAATGGATTGGCATTAGGGTGTTTCATCTACAACAGTAGCCAATTGCGAATAAGAAACCTAAGAACATTAAACCTAGCAGGGGATCAGAATTCTAGCAACTGCAAGCATTGCCCATCTGATGTGAATAAACTCAGCTTGGGCAAACCATTTGAGTAATTCTGAGTCAGATCCTGATCATGCAAAAAGGAGAAATCTTTATTAATTACATTGAAGATCTATTAAAAATAAATCTGCCTTATCTTACTCAATGCCTCATAGATGTATTTTGAATTTGATTATGAGTAGATTAATATAAATGACTAACATGAAGGTCACCAAGATATAGGAATTTCCATCCCTTTAGACCTGCGCGAACTACCAGATCCATGTCCTCCATAGTGGTCAAGTCCTTCTATCCTCAGGCTTCATTAATGGTAGCAATCCGCCACACGCCACCAGTTCCTGTGGTAATCACATTCATGATCACATAGCTTTACACGTCAATCCAGACATCTCTAAAAATATTTAGTCACACATATCATCATAATCACATAGCTCTACAAATTCCTCATGAAACAGAACACCCAGATTATAATCAGGCATAACAACCAAACATTTGAGAATGAACACCCAAAATCACTGATGAATAACAATGGTGGGATGGAAATAAACCATACAATCAAAATTAAGAAATCAATAAACTATGATCATCCGAATAAACTTGAAGAATCAAACATCGTATTTCATTTATATTCTTCAACCAATAACATTCAGGATTCAATCTTTTAGTTGGAAATTTCAAAAGATGCTGGAAAGCAAAAACTTTGAAATCTATGAAGATCAAACCAATTAAAGCCTATTATTAATTCCTGGTTTATCGATTTAAGAAGATAGATTTGGGGCTCAACTTCTATGACATGGGTATTTATTTAGGGTTTAAAATGTTAAGAGATATCTGAGACAATAGGAGGTGCTACCTTACCTGCCCTTTCATCGGATAGGCCGCCGGTGGTCCGCCGGAACTCATCGGTATCTTTCTACCATGATCTCTAATTTGTTGAATCCTTTCTCTCTTTAAATTTTGCATCTCCGTATATATCCAGCGTCCATTAATCATAGGAATTGGATGGATCTTCAAGATCTGAAAGCAAGTTGAAGATGATAAAGATACCTGGATGAGAGTTTTTGTGTTTGAGACAATCGAAGATGTATTAGAGAATAATATTAATTTAAATTCAGAAAACTTGTAAAGTTACATCAAAACAGAAGGTAGCCGGGCAACAAGACGTATGAAATTGTCAGTATGATAATTAGGGTTTTTGAATGATACGGATGAAAAGCGTGTTTGAGTTTGAGAAGCCGCGTGATTAAGGAAAATAAGAGAAAACAAATTGCCGCTCACTCCTCAATTCTCTTGATAGAGCGGATGTCCACATCATCAATATGATTGATCAAAAATAGGTGGAAAGTGAATTCTTCCAGTATAATAGATAGAAGATAAATTATTATATATAATAAATGAAAATGTTTTGAGTCACGTGTCACTATATTAAAGATTTCTAGATGTTATTTAGGCGGGAAAATTTTAAGGCTTTTTATATATCAAATTATTTTAAGTAATTGTTTAATAAGAAAATTATTTCCTAAATTACAACCTATAATAAAAAAATTAAAAATTAGACCGACGTTTTTCAAAATGTTAAACATATGTTTCCAAATAAATTTCGTCAAATATATTAAATATTTCTTTTAAATTAACAATTTATAAATAATTTATTATACATAAAAAATTATACTTAAATTAACAATTTATAAATAATTTATTATTCATAACAAATTATACCATCTAAAATTTTAATCGATATTAATTTTATATTTAGGAACATTCGTCAATAAGAAAATTTGTTTTTTTTAACTATTTTTACCTATCAATTTATTAAACTTAAAATTTGAATTAACTTGTATATTGTTGAACAAATAAATAAAATTACTGATTCACAAAATAATATTTGTGGTATAAGGAATTAGTTTTTCCAAAACTACTATTTTTTTATTAAAGTATTAAATTTATAAATATTTGGTGTATAAGGAATTAAATGATTTAATTAATTTAGTTAATGTTAATCAATTAAATAAAAAAACGGATGATTACATGTAACTTTAAGTTTTTTTTTAATATAAAAAATGGTATATTATTTGATCTTAAATGTGTAAATAAAATTAAATAAATATTCAACATTAATTAACAATTAACAATTTAAAACATAAGATCATGCAAAATATCAATGTCATTCAAAACATAGTATGAAGCAAAATATCAATGTCATCTAATATTCATGTAAAATTATGTATACTAAATAAAGTTTTAAAATTTAATATTTTATAAACTTAATTTAGTAAAACTCGGTAGTCATTGAAATGTTAACTAAAATAACATTTTTTTTTAAATTCAACACACGAAATTCCTTTTAAGAAGTTCATCGCAGTAAGCCAGTAACTAAAGAAAATTTTAAGTCTTATATATTAACTGATTGATTGCGAAAAACTAGCAAAAATAATTAAAAAAATATATTATCTATTATCTATCTATAATAATAAATGAAAATAAGTTAAGGTCAAGTGTCACTATATTAGAAGCAAAAATGATTAAGAAATCTATGATCAATTTATTTATTTATCTATAATAAATAAAAATAAGTTAGAGTCCCCATGTCACTATATTAGAGCTTTTTAGACGTGGTTTACGGTGAAAAGTTTTTAGGGTTTTTTTTTCATCAGTGAAACCCCAGATAAATAAAAATGTGCATTGGATCCCATCTAGCCTTCTTTCACTCTTTTATTTGGTTGGATTTAATAAACATGACTCTTTTGTTATCGCTATGGTAGTCAAGATGTTTTTTGAGTCAAAGCTAACATCTTTTTAAACATGATGATGACATGTTGTACCCACATTTTTCAATTTTTATTACCACAAGGAAGCCTTAAAATCACACAATGAAGAATAAATTACAAAATTAGAATTTATAACACATATTTTCATACATTGGCTACAATTGTTCGCCCTATGAATTAAGCAACTGAGAGAGAAAAAAACAAAGTTGCGAAACGTTGACTCTGCCGCCGTATTCGGTTACCTTAAAGTGTACATGTCACAACACAACTTATTCTCTTATTTTGGTACCTACCCTTTTAATTATTCTTTCACTTACTTTGTCTCACACCTAGGATGGTTTTATAGGTGGCAAAATGGGTAGGTCGGGTTATTGGGTAACTGATTTGGGTTGAATCGTTTAAGTTTTAGGTACAGGCGAGATTGGGTTGATCCACAAACACTCTATTGTTTATTTTGTAATCTTATAAATAACTAATTTTATACATGTACAACTACTTGTGGGTCCCTTGCTCATGCTCCAACAATGGATGATCATCAGTCTAATATCGATAACTAAGAATTTTCCTGTTTTACCTTCCTTTTAATGATGAATTAACTATGTTTAATGCGAATATTATTGTGTAGTGCATGAAACAAAACATCATCTTTGGGAAAATCTTAAATAACGTTTGGTTAGACATTTATTATGTCATAGTTTATTTTTGTATGATTATAATTATGATCATAAATAGTTTTTAATATAAGTAAGTTTCTCGAGCCCGGGAAGTAATCCCGGGTGATAACCTAGTTAGTATATATATGTATAAAAATAAAAATTACATATAAAATTTCAATCCGATTAATCACGACTAATCCTGATTAATCGCTAGTCGATACCCCACCGTCCGACTAGCGCCTAGCAATTCTTACAACCATGCATGTTAGATTGTTAGTCATTAGATATCAATGGCGATCGCGGTGGCAAAGGCGGAGGTGTTATGGTGGCGGTGAAAGTAGAAGGTAGAAGTGTTAAAAGTAAACATGTTTATTAGTTTGCTAGTTTGTTAATTATTGGGTTAGCTACTATAGCTTCAAATCAACTTTTCGGTTTCTTTCTTAAGGCTTGCTACTAACTCTATTAAGTCTTTTGATGGCTTTTACAGTTTTACTCAAATATTTGGTGTTCGTTTTGCCTGAAAAAACATACAAGAAATATGGTTACTTATTGTTTGTTGGGTCAAATTGGACCAGGCCCAAATATGAGAAGAAACCTACTTAAACGACCCACCAGTTATTCTAACCAAAATATGAACGGTTGGAAAAAAAAAAGAAAAAAAAACAATTCCAATTACTTTCAAATATGTATATTTCTTCAAAGATACAACATATATAGAGAGAGCTTATATCAAAAGTGGGACAAGTCTCATACCTTACAATGGTTTTAGTCCATAACAACATCCTTGTTTGTCGCCACGTTGGTCACTGCTGATTCTCTCTAGGCCACCAATCCGTGTTACATACCAAACGAGAGCACTCATCACAAAAGGCTAGTCTGGTGGATGACAGAGTCCATTTGATATATAAACCTCACATTGGTTGCGCATACAACCGATTTGGGACAATTCTCATACATTGTAATGGTTTCAGTCCATAACAGTTCACTACTGAATTGAATTGGAAAAAAATATATAAAATTTGATTTAAACCGAATTTGAAAATAGGTTTTTGAATTTCGAATCTGGTTAGTATCCGAACAAAATTTCAAATTCGCTCTTCAAATTAAACTCGAGTTTGTGATTTTCGACCCAACAAAAGAACAATTCAAGTTAATCATTTAACCTAAACAATATTTGTAACTTCTCTAGTATTTGTAAAGTATTACGTATAGCAAAAAAAATCACTAGTAGGACATGCATGAATTTGCCTTCATGCGTTTTCAGGAGAAAATGAAAAAGAGAGTTCAATTTATGGTTAATAACTCCTTTTTGGCTTAAGCTGCTAATAGCAATGTTTAATTATTAGTTCAAACAAAATTTTGAATCAAGTCAACATCCTAATCGAATTCAAATTTGTATTTTTGGACCGAACATTCGAATTTGACATTATATATTCAGTTAATTCGAATCATTCGGTTCAAATTCAAATTCGGAGGCTCGTACAGAGTTATCTTGTTAAAAAAGTTAGTTTTGTTGCCACAAAAGAGTAGCAATCGTGCTACATCCTAGTCATAGATACATTCAAAAATCAGAAGTATCAGGCATAAAGAAGAGCGTGGCAAAGCCCTAGATTGCAAACATGCTAACACTGAAATTTAATTTTAAAATGGACATTTTCATGGAAAGTGGTAAAGTATTTCTTTTGGGAACCAGACAATTATTAGATTGTAATTATTATAGACGTTTTGTTTTCGAGTTTTATTTAAAGAAAGAAAAGAAGAGAAATGAAGGGAATAAAAAAGATGTGTTACCAATATTTTTTTAAGGAAATGAAAGGAAAAGAGGAGAAAGAAAAGGGAGTTTAAGGTTAAATGTCATCCTTACAAATTGAAATGAAATGGAAAGAAAAGACAAGAAAATAAGAGGAGTGAAATAAGAGAAAGGAAAGAGTGTGGTTTGGGACATTTAACCCTTTTGGCCTAAAAAAATCTTCTCACATGTCAATCTTTAATGTTTTAATTTTTTTGTCTCCGGACACTAACTATGTTAACTTTTTTTGTTAAATATAAGAGTATTCCAGTCATTTTACATGTAAGAGACTATACGTGAAAATTAAATAGGGTCTATATTTTTAAATTATATAAAAATAATTAAAAAACTGACACCCGATTGTACATTTTTTTCAATTTACTTCATCGACCACCGTGGTCGATGCCAATCTCTACCTCCACAACCACCCCACACCACCACTTGACCAAACCACCATTTCCCACAATTACAACTTGCAGACGTCATTCCCCAGACTCCCTTGTGTTCGTAACCCCCCAATCACCATATCCCTTTACTCATCCCTTCCACCAATAATCGAGAACTATTGTTAATCATAACCACCATCGTGAATACCATCGACCTCACCAGACCGCCTTCACCTACGTCAAATCACCTAATCTGTTTCACCATCGATCGTAAAGAACATACATTTGATAAAATCGAATAAGGGACAAGCATCGAAGGGTATGTAATTTACGTTTATAAATCATCACTTATGCCCAATATCATGAAACATTGCCTAGAGCTGGACTAATTGGTCTCGAAAGTGTGATTGTGGGTTAAGGGGTGGTTGGGAGTAATCGACGATTGTGTCTAACAGTTACGGTGGAAGAACATGATGGTGGTGGTGAACGAAGAAGGTATGGTGATGGTGGCAGAATGACAGGGGAAAAGTGTGAGATAGAGAGTGGGATAACTTTGGGTGTTTTAAGTTTGTAGATTTTCCATCTAGTGGGATTTTACTAGGAGATCTTGTTTGTTGCTTTAGAGATAATATTTTTACTGCCTTATGTTTTCATGTTGTTTTAGAGTAGTTATGTGTCTATCTATGTTTCTTATGTCTATATGTGGCTTTCAAGCTGGGGGGTCTCGCTGGAAGAAGCCTATTTATCCTTTGGATAGAGGTAACGCTTGCCTACATCACACCCTTCCTAAACCCTACCAATAGCTTGGCTTTAGATGGGATAATACAGGGTATGTTATATTCTGCATCTAGTGGGATTTGGGTTCTGATTTAACTTCAAAACTCTTATTTGGGGTTTAGGGTTACGATTTGGTGGGGTAGCAGTGGTGCTGACAATGTGATGCTGTTGTTGATGGAAGTTTGGTGGTGGTGAAGTGGTTGAGAATCAGATATAGGGGGTTTGAGGTGATGGTCACTAGTGGTGTTGTTACACCCCAACCGATTGTGGAATCATCGGGATGTGGCACAAAGCGACGAGATTGCTCGAGAGAACCCATAACGACTATTTTATGACAATAATTAATAAGGTTCAATTTCCCATAAAACTAAACAATTATCCATACAATAACCGAAATGAATTACAAGCTTCTCAAACAATGTATCAAAATAAGCAACTAGATTAAGCGAGTATCTAAAGGCCTAATCCAATTGCAGCATATAACGATCCATCAACCTGTCACATACGTTAAAATAAAAGTCAATACAAACATGTAAAGGTGAGTACACAAGTTTATCATAAGTAATAGTAATAAAGCGTTTCGCAAAACCAGCATGCATACACATAGAGAGGTGAATCATGTAAGCTATCAGCATTGATACAAGCTAACCAACACACTGCGAGTGAGCAAATAAAGTAAAGCGAGAGTATGCCTTAACAAACCCCGTACTAACGGGTGGCGGGTCAACCTATAGTTGCTATCATGTTAAGGGTGGTATGCAAGTCATCAAGCAACAAATAGCAAACAAACATTCAGCGTTCACGTATAGTCATGCGAGAGCGGTATGCGTTTAAAGCGTTTAAGTGTTGTGTGTGGCATGATTTCAATAGAGTACGTATGTAACACCCAAAAGTACATTAAAGCAAAAAAGGGTCGAGTATACTCACTGTGCGTGCTTAAACAGTTAAACATGAAAGGGTGGGAGCTAGGAGAGTGCCGGGTCAGCCTGCAAGCGGGAACAGAAGTGCATCAGTCTTCCATGGTGCTGAAACGGTCGAAACGGAGAGTCATGCGGGAAACAGTCAATTTGTACGAATTGTGCCAATTCGTACGAACTATGCCAGTTCGTACGAGTTGGGCACTTCGTACGAGTTGAGCTTGGTGCGATTTGTCCTGTTTCGTGTCCAAAATCGAGTGTTTTCGCGTCTTTCTTTGAGAAATCGAGTGTCCATCCCTCCAACCTTAAGCTACTGATCAAACCTAGAGCCGGAGAGATCTTTGGAGCGAGTTTAGTCAGTTGTGGGAACTTGGACTGGTTCGTACGAACGGGTCAGTTCGCACGAGTTGACTGCCTTGGGTCTTCGTGCTTTTGGAACTGAGTTTTCGCTTGAAACAGATGTGATTTCGAGTCCATTTCATGACGGATTTGACACCACTTCGTCCCACTATCTAGTGTACGAAACATATATCGGTTTTAATCCGTTTTAGTGTAAAAATCAAGTTAAAAACAGTTCTCCTAGGATTTAACACTTGATGGGTTTTGAAATAACAAGAATTCTAACTTAGGAAGCCAAGGCTAAACCCAATATACTCGTTCAAGTGTGAGCCCAAGGTAAAAACAAAAGTTTTATGTAAAGAGATGAAGGTTTTCATAAACAGAAGAAGTTTAGAGGAAATCGAAGATAGTCTTGTGTAAATCGTTGTGGAAATCGTCGTGGTTTGTGTAAAACGAGTTGTTACTTACTTGGAAATCCGAGAAAAACGGGTAGAGGGTGTTCTGTCACAAAAGTGGCAGCAAGGGGAGTGTGTGTGAGGGAGTGTGGTATTTATAGGAGAGAAGGAGTGTGAGTTTGGTGGCAATTCGTACGTATTGTTTCCAATTCACGCGTTGGCTGTCCGTTTGGTGATTTCGTTCGTATTAGTTGTATTAAACGTTATGTTGCGTTTTAATGCGATAAATCAGTTAAATGAGTGAGCAAGTATAAAAAATATAAAAACAAATAAAACATGTATACACATAAATACACTGCATAACATAATTCAACATTAACAACCGTGTTTAGTTTGCGTTACGATGAGCGTTCGAGTATTAAGCGTTTCGATTGCGTAACTGCGTGTGATGAAAATGTATTTAGCATATCATTTCCCTTGTTACATTGAAATCTCAGAGTACAAACGGTTACAACTAGAATAAATGGTAAAATAGGAACAACCAAAAAGTCGGGTTGTTATAGGTGTGGAGATGGTCGTTATATGGTCCTGATGGTCCTTTGCAAGAATAACAAGAAATAGATTTATAAATTTTTAAAATCTATATATTTTACTAATTTACATAATTAACCCCCCAAGTGTAAATTCACTAAAATATATAGTCCCTCAAATGTAAAATAAGTGAAACACCATTACACTTAACAAAAAGAAAAATTAACATAATTAGTGTCAGGGGGCTAAAACAGTTTAAAATTTAAACATCAAGGGTTGGTATGTCAGAAGATTCCTTTTGGGACCAAAAGGGTTGAAAGAACCAAACCATAGGGAACAAAACCGTAATTTACTAATCACATATTTACCAAGTCTAACTTGGTTTTAGAGCTTTGTCTCAAACCCCACAATCGCCGATCCTAAACCCTACTATTGCCCTTCGATTTGTTTTCTTCTTCATCTTCTTTGCCAAACAATGGTCTTCTGAATTCTCCACAATCGAGAAAACTAATCATAATTCCTACAAGTTTGGTTTTACTCTATCCCCTATAACATACGAATATTACAAAACCATGATTCAACCATTCCTTATTATAAAGAATTTGTTTCACTATATCGATGGAACCATTCCCAAGTCTATTACCAACAATTGATTCGCCAGCTTCCTCTGACAAGGATGCCCCCGTAGCCCCCAAGCCACCCTAACTACTCCATATGGGTTTCCAATGATGCTCATGTACGTATGCTACTGCTTTCTACCATCTCAGAAGCCTCATTCCAGCATGTACAAGGTAATATTTCTTGTGAACTCTGGACTTCCCTTGGACCTGCATATGCATCCCATACTTCTTCAAGGGAATATACTCTAGAAACATAATTGCTCAAGATAAAGATGAAAAGTGACAAGTCTTTTTCAACATACCTTATAAGGGGCACAAGAATATGCTAATATAGGAAAGCCAATCAAAGAAAAGGACCTTGTTATGCTAGTCTTATCGGGCCTCGTGAAGAATACAATGAATTGAAGACTAACATTCTAGCACGACCATTTCCAACAACCTTCACTGAACTCCATGGTTTGTTTGCTAATCACGAATACATGCTGAACAAAAACCAGACCTTTTTATTGCACCCGCTAAAGCATTCACGACTTCCACAAGCCGACCTCCTGTTAATGCTATTGGTTTACAAATCCATCTGATACCTTGCACACACTTCACTAATTCATATGTTGACTTGGTTAACATGCACAACCAACATCTCAACAATCACAAGCCTTTTATACGTCTTGGTCTTCAAACATACATGGCCGTAGTTCCAACGGTAACTACAACAACAATAATAACAACCTGAAACTGGATACAACACATAAACTAATCCAGGCAATAGAGGTAAGTTCCTTTGGGTCTCAAAATCATAATACAATCCATGGCACATGCACTTGGGGGTGCTAAACGGGTTATGTTCACAGATTGGAGGGTCCAACTCGACCTAAACCTAGAAATTTTACACGAACGCGAAAATCATGTCAAACACGTGAACCCGAACACGATCAAAATATTCGTGAGCTGACTCGAACACGACCCGTTTAACCCGTCTTTAATTTTTTTTCGTGTATTAATATCTTTAAAATAACATTTTACAACAAAATAAAAATAAAATTATGTAAAAATCACATTTTAATTATAAAATCTTATGTCAAATTCTCTTTAAAGTTATAATAATTATTTCATAAAATACACGATCAATTTAACTTATGGCATAAAACTCATATTTTGAAAAAATTAAAATATAGTATATATGGGTTAAACTGGTCAGCCTACCAGGTTCGACACGAATCCGACCCCTTTAGCTAAACGGGTTCGCGTGTTCAACTTGAAACTAACCCGAACCCGATTAGAAAAAAACCTAAACCCGTGATATCATGTTAAGTTTGTCTCGTGTCAGAAATTCACACTCTTATGTGCAATAGATGTGGCATAAGACATATTCCATCACAATGTCCAAACCATGATCCCGCGACTATTCGCCCAAGACAACCATCAGGAACTTATGGTACGCTTTTTTACATGTTGATTTGCATGAAACCGTGTATTTAAGTCAACCCCATGGGTTTCATTGATCCCCATAAGATCGCATCATCTTTGCCTCATCCATAAGTCCTAGTCACCTGGCTTCAAATGATGTACTACCGATCCCTCTCTATTTATTTACTTTTCCAATGACACTATCTTTATATGCTTGATACATGCCCCCTCTCAATCTCAACTCTTTCATGTGGATCAACTAATTGTTGCATGAAAACTATGGAAACTTTGACATCAACCTAGTTGGTTTGTTGAATCTCCGTCCTTTCTAATCCCTTTTGATTTTTTCATCATGATAAATTGTGATACAAGACGGGGTTCCTTCTTCGCGTAATTTTTCAAACATGATTTCTCTCTCATGTATTCCTGTCAAGGGCACATTCTCATTATCCGTACCATCTTCTTCAAGCACAAGTTCCTCTTCGTAGTGGGAGTTTCCACGCTTATAACTATGTTTGTCATTTATCTCTTCCTAACATGCCCAAACTATTTCAACCTCCCCTCTCTTCTCTTATATGATATACTATTTGTCCCTAATAGTTTTTTTATTTTTTATCCCGTCCAACCTATTATCTTCACACATCCACCTCAGTGTCATCATGTTAGTTGCCTCCACCTTATGCGCTACACATCTAATTTTACTTGTTCTCATGCATGAAAGAGCTTGTGATTACAAAAGTTAGTCCAACATATCCTAAAAATACATGCGTATTATCCACATATAATAAACATCTACCAAAAAGAAAAATAAATGCTTTTTTTTAACATCTTTTAATACACTCCGATAAAAGTTGTGAAAAAAAAAAAAAGTAAAAGTAAAAGTTAAGAGGGAAAGTAGTCCATAGCCTCGAGAAGTGTGAAGTAACACTGAACACAGCTCAACTCGATTTGGGGGTTCAACCTCAATCCTCCATTGCCGGAATATTATTATTGTTACTCCAAATGAATGCTCCACTTGTTTATCTCATCTTCTCAACCATCATCTCCCTTTACATCTTCCACTTTCAAGCTCATGCCGCCCCTGCCGGTACACACACACACACTCTCTCTCTCTCTCTCTATATATCTATATATCTATATATGTATACACACACTTATGCATTTACAGTATTAATAATTTAATCGTGTTTAATCAGCTCCGGTGATCAAGCAATTATCTTCTATCCTCAAGTGGACAGCTAGATCTTCCTCAAAATCATCATTATCAGGTACCTCTTACATCTAGGTTTTCTTTATTTATGGTGCTAAATTGCTGGTTAAGAACCCTAGATTTTAGAATATTTGTTTTAATTGATTTTTTTTTAAACAGAAGTAAGTTAAGTTTTCCATGATTTAGGTATAGTAGTAATAAGATTATGTGGATTCAGCCGCTAGCCTTTTTGAATAATAAAACTAGGTCTTTTAAAAACTATATATATTCGTTTTGTAACATTTTGATTATTTAATTTGGTGAAACAGATGGTGGGAATATTCTTCAGTTTGAAGATGGTTATTTAGTGGAAACAGTTGTGGAAGGGAATCAGTTAGGGGTTGTACCGTATGCCATTCGAGTGTCGCAGGATGGTGAGCTGTTTGCGGTTGATTCGGTTAATAGCAACATTGTTCGAATCACTCCTCCGTTGTCTCAATGTAAGCTGCTTTCTTTTGACATCCGGAGATATCAACATATCACTTATTATTAACTAGCTTCGTAAATGTTGATATCATACACACGAAATACTTTAATATGATAGTGAAACGAAACACGATTTAAAAAGCTATCCAGGAATTTGAAATATAAAACCTACGTATTTATGATTTTGTCTCCGTTTCTTGTGAATACAGACAGTAGGGCAAGATTGATTGCAGGATCATTCCAGGGTTACACGGGGCATGTAGATGGAAAACCGAACGACGCTCGTTTCGATCATCCGAAAGGGGTTACGATGGACGATAAAGGCAATGTTTATGTTGCCGACACCACAAATCTTGCCATCAGAAAGATCGGTGAATCAGGTTTATCTCTTGATACAATGTTTATGTTCAAATGAATATAAAGATTACGAAGAACGAGTTAATGTGCAGGTGTGACGACAATTGCGGGAGGAAAATCAAGTGTGGCAGGGTACAGGGATGGGCCGAGTGAGGATGCACAGTTTTCATCTGATTTTGATGTGATTTATGTGAGACCGACATGTTCGTTACTAGTTGTTGATCGAGGAAACGCTGCTCTTAGACAAATATCTCTCAATCAGGAAGACTGCTATTTTCATGATAGCTCTATTTCTTCTATAGGTTTGAACACCGTTCAATGTGATTAAAGTATAATTTAACCTTAAAGATGATACTTGTTATAGTGACTTAATCATGATTTTTTTGCCTTTTGGACTATCTAAACTTACATTTTACGCACTTGCCAGATCTCGTTTTGGTAATCGGTGCCATCTTGATAGGATACCTTGTATGCGTGCTTCAACAAGGATATGGTTCATCATATTTCATGAAACCAGTAAGTCTCTTTTGACCTAGCTATGGTAGGGATGAGAATTTTTTCCCAAATACCCGTACCTGTACCAATTGTAGGGTATTTGGTACCCAGTTTTATGGATTTCGGTATTGTTATGTGTACAGGTACAGGTAAAAAATGGTACTGGTACCGAATTTTATATAGAATTTCAAGAGTTTTTTTTTATATTATGATTTAGTTCGTAATGTACCAGTCTATCTATTTGGTACCCGTTGGTATTGGCACTCGTACCAATTTTATCTATTTGGTACGCGTAGGAGTGCTCAAAAAATAAAATAAAAACAAAGTGGTACCAAAACGGGTATTGTACCAAAATACCGGTATTGATACCTGTACCCGTACCGTACCAAAATATTCGGTACTAGTATATGTGGTACGGGCATGGGACTGGTACTGTACCGATCCCATCCCTAAGCTATGGTATTATTTGCCCATGCTATTTCGCAATTGTTAAACAATATAAATCTTGATATTTTTTGAATTATAATGGCAGGATAAGGTGGAGAATGATACTAAAAGACCAAACAAGGAAACTTTGACTAAAAGTCAAACTGTCGAAACCGTTAAAGAAGAACCAGAAGCGGGATGGCCGTCTTTTAGTCAGCTCGTTTTGGATTTATCAAAACTCGTTCTCGAAGGATTCGGTAACATTTTTGTTTCTTTCAACCCGTTCAAAAAACAAGGTCTCACTCCGTTAAAAGACCGTCTCGTAATGCCTGAAGACGAGCCCGTTCATCAGCCCGCATTAGCCCAAAAACACAGAACTCCAACGCCACTTTCCGAAACCCGTCACGCCCACAACCCGAAAGAAAAATACGCCGAAACAACAAAGCCCGTTAAGCTCAGATCGTCTAGCGTAAAAGACCCAAACAAGCATAGAGTTTCTAAACGAGAAGAGTACGCAGAGTTTTATGGAGCTAGTGGTGAGGTTACTCATGTCCGGTCCAAAAGCCAAAAGGAAAGAACGAAACATCGGGTCAAAGAGAAACGAAGCGAAGCAGTTCATGGAGAGCAAAAGCCCGTTGACTTAAAACCGGTCAACTACGACGACCCTAAGTTTAGTTATATGAGAAACAAATTCGGAGAATCGTATCGTTACACTTAAAAGTTGTAAAAGGACTTTTAGTATTATTTGTAATACATTATCAAAACATTATCAAACAAGGTCTTAATATATGTTTTGAGATATTTGTTTCGTACGGGTTGTTGACTCGTGGCTTCGAGTGTTTGTACAGTTGACTAACCGATGCATTTAAAACTTGTACCATCGATCGGTTGGCTGTGGTTGGTATTTTATCCAAGTGATGTATGTAATCAAAACTAGTTGTCGATAATCACGTGAATCTGAATGGTTAAAAAGTGAAACTTTTGATCACGAGAACAGAGTAGTGAATCTGCCCCAACCACTTATATTTAAATCTTTCTGGAAATCATTTTATGTGACTTGAATATGATCATATGATACCATTTCAACTTCTACCTATGCTGATTGGAGATACCGAAAATGGGTTGCTCTGGATCGTCACTAAATAAGTCACTAAACAAGCGAGACCGTAAGTTTACGATCGTTTTCTTGATTCGCGGTTCGTCATGTGTTTATTTTGCGTCATGGTCGTATTGTCAAAAGGATACGTTACGTCCCGAAAGTAGGATGTAACATTTGTTTATTTTTTTTATTTTTTATTTTTTGTGGTAGGAACTACGAAAAAGTTAAGAAAGCCGAAGCCGTGGGAATTCCCACGGCCTGTTACGTGGAGTCAGTTGGTTCAGATGCGTGATGAGTTTTGGGATTCGGCTCCTCACCATGGTGGCAAGAAAGGTAAGATTGTTACAAGGAGGCTTTCTTCGAATTTATCTTTCGACGATTAATGTACTTAGATGCGGTAATTCTAATAAATTTGTTTCAAATGGGTTGATTCGTGTTATATTTTTATTTTATAAGGTTAACTAAGTGAAGATTTAACTAATCAGATGGTAGTTCTCTAGTTGTATTGTATCATTCTAAGTAGATAACTATTTGGGTATTTGTCAACTTTTAATTATTTAAGACTTAAAAAAGGTTTTAAAAAATAAGTTTGAGATTGCTTACTTTCACTAGGGGGTAAACGAGCCAAGCCGCTCGTGAGCACCTAAGGTCAGTTCGCTAAAAGCTTGAATCAAGACAAGTTTAAACGAGCACGAGCCTAAAAAAAACTTTTTAAATAAACGAGTCCAAGCTCAAACTCGTGCTCAGGCTCTCGTAAGTTAAACGAGCCCGGCTCGGCTCGTTTACACCCCTACCCTAACTTAGACTAGCTATACTGATTATTTCGAGTTTTCGACGCTATAATAATCAAGTAATAAGAATCCGATCGCGTCCATCCAAATAGACAGATTGCAAATTTGCATTTCTTTTACTAATAATTGTTTATTTGAATTATGCAAAAAGAAATCTGGGATGCAATACATGCAGCTGCTGAAGTTGATATAGAGCGTGCTCAAACAATTTTGGACAGTGCAGGGGTCATTGTTCATAAGCCTGATATGACAGTTTGTTATGATGAAACAGGTAATCAATCATATGCATCATTAGTTTGTACTGTACAACCCCACTATCTTCAGACTCCACTTCCACTATCACATTATATTATATTTTCGAGTAAATTGTCAAAATCGTCCCCGAGGTTTGAGCAATGTTTGCCAGTTTCATCCAAAAACAACTTTTTTTGTACTAAATGAACCTTCACTTTTCGGATTTTTTGTCATTTTATCCAAACGTCCAATTTCCTTTATTTTTTCTGTCAAACATTTGGATGAAAATGGCAAAAAATCCCAAATCTCAGGGACGATTTTGGCAAAAGAAGTTAGAGGTTTGGATGAAAATGACAAAATATCCCAAAAGTGAAGGGCAATATGGTACAAAAAAGTTGTTTTGGATGAAACTGGCGAACATGTCCAAACCTCAGGGACGATTTTGGCAATTTACTCTATATTTTTTTTATATTTTATAATATTTGCAGGTACCAAATATAAAATACCAAGATATGTGTTGCGTGAGCCAAGAAACTTGATACAGCTAAGTTGAAAGAACAAGAAGCACAAAGCATAGTCTAGTTTATTGTTATATCAGTTTGTTTCAACCAGTTTTTTCAAGCCTGTTTCACTTTTTAATTGAAGTTTTTCAGGCTTTTGATTAGCTTTTAGGGATATTTTTGTGATGATTTTAAAAGAATTCTATGGAAAATAATATAAACTTGGATTAAGTTGGTTTGGTTTGACCATGTTAAATATGTTTACAAATGTTAGTTATTGCATTATAAGATAATTTTTTTAATAAAAGAATTAATGAGGTTGTATGCGTAATTGCGCATTACACTTTTGGAAACTTTTGACCTGTTTCCTTTGTAGCTAAAATTATCAGCTTACTTGTTCGAGATATAACATAACTCGATTGACCCATTCACGTATGGGTCAGAATCACCAATTTATCGCCGCCTCTAGAGAAATGTATATCTCAATTGGTTGATTATAATGTATATCTTATGTAAAATGCATACAAAAATGAATCTCCAAATGGTGCAACTTGGGAAGTAGACATGAAAGTATGACATAAAACAAGACAAAACAAGTGTAATGATAACTACCTGCTGACAAAATGGCTTGCTATAATAGATTGGACGGTGTGAAGAGGTATGAAGCGTCACATGGTAGTCACGTCAGCAGAGGGGTGGTAAAAAATACGGGGTGAAGAGACTTGAAAAGGGGAGTTTTAAAAAATAATAATAAACATATAAAATCCGACCAAGCAATCAAAACAAACCCAAACACCACCCACCAATCAAGAGCCACCACGCCACCCACCTTCTCCCCTTCACACTGGTGGAAAGCCCTCCCCTCCACACTATGGCACAGGGCGGTGTACCGGCGTGATGGAAGCCTCCACGCCATGATAACGCTGTCACACTACTTGGTCTTACCATAACCTTCATATTTTCTTGTATTATCATCATGATTATCTTTCTCATCATCCTCCAAACCACCTTGGTTGCTAATAAATAATCAATAAAAGAACCACACAAACACTTCTACTTTTTACATCAATCTAATATATATAAGGCGGTTATGTAGCACCTTATTCTAGTCTCTTTCTGACTCTTATTATACAAAACACTACTTATAAATGCATTATACAGTTCTCTACTTAAATCTGGTTAAATATAAACGCCTGAATACGTGCGCACGCACACACTTATATTCATTTTTTCTTCATCAATTTGTGTCTTCAAAACTTTTCTCTTTCTACTCCCACTTTGTGCAGCATCACTCACTTTATCTTCCTGATTTGCATCATTTTTTGTTATTGAACTTTTGTTCTCACTTTAAGGAGTAATGGATTTTAATAATCCTGACTATTAGTCGTTGGTCGGCAACGGTTCCGACTTAAAAAATAACCAGTGATGGTCCCACATTTTCATATATTGTAAACCAATGGACCTTTATTAAACCGAAAAAGATAAGGCGACAAAGAAATTAAGGTTTTTTTATTAAAAGTCCATTAGTTTACAATATGTGAAAATGTGGGACCACCACTGGTTATTTTTGAAGTTGGGACTGTAACCAGCCAAAGGCTATTAGTTTGGATTATTAAAATATTTGAAGGTTGCTTTGGGTAAAGTGACAAAAAATGAGAAAGCGTGCCTTGACAACCAGCACGTGTTTATTCCATTTGCTTTTGATACTTTTGGTTTCCTAGCATCAGAGGCTGTAGACCTTCTTAGTCGAGTTCAAAGGGTCATGCACAGTAATGTTATGACCCCGAGATCTATGGATATGGTTTTTAAAAGACTTAGTTTTGCTATTTAAAAAGGGGTAGCGGCGCAGCTTGTTGCCTGTTTACCATCTATCTCAATGTAAATTCATATATATGGTTTTATAAAATCTGAATATTTAAATAATAATAATGTATGATATTGATATCCAACTTTTTATTACAAGACCCAAAATTCTATCTTAAAATCAACTTGTTTTTTCTTAAATTCTAAAACTTTTCTTCATCAGAGGAATCAGATACAACCCTTCTCTTTCTATTTTTTCTTCACCATTAAATGCTCTTTTGAATTTCATTTGCTAATCATCATGATTACTATTTTCATCCTCTAGAACCGACTCATTAGCACGCACCCGAGCATCTTCAATATTTTAACTTCAAACTGGCCAGTTTGAACCGGGTTTTTAAAACATTGCAAAAGGGTACTTTTGTTTTTTTTTTCCGAAACTTCAAGAACTTATTTGTCATGACTCATGAGGCATGATTTTGTCCGAATTAAGTATTAAGGAGACCGGATACACATCTTGTTGGCCTTGATGAAAAAAGTCGAAAACATTAGTGGCCTCCACATACATTATCGCGATTATAGGTTTATATGAACTATGAAGTAATATTTGTGACTTCCACTTTGGATAACTTTGTCCTCTGCTTAAGTTTAGGGTCCGTTTTGATTGCTAGGATCAGTTTTTGATGGTCCATGTATTTGAAACCCCACAAAACCTAGAGAAAAAAAGCGGTCAAAAGTAAATAACCAGAAACATGGGGACATGGAGTACCAAGTACAATCAATCAAAAACTATTGTACAAGAGCTTGCTATAACATTAATATTAGGAATTTGTGTTTAGACTTTTACTATTTTTCATGTAGACATTTATATATTACTTATATAGTTACATTAAGTTTGAACAGTTCTTAAAGAGAAAACATAGAAACAATGATTATTCAACTTTTATGTAGTAGATGATGTGAATTATCTATCTAAAAACCATAGTTATTAAAAGTCGTCGCTCAATACGCCTGGACGCATTTTTTAAGCGAGACCCATTAATTGCACTTCTAGTTCCTAGGCGCTTGCTTCAGTAAGCAAGCACACTAAATACCAATGTCTTTTTTATTATTATTATTTAATGCAAAATTATTGATCTTCTCCACAATAGAAGCTTCTGCAATACCGAATGATGCAACTTTCATCCAAATTTCTAATCCAGTTTAGAACTTTTAGAACTTTGGAACTCCCAAATTTTGGAATTACATTTGAATCTTCACTATTTTAGAACTTCTTGTACTAATTAGATGATATTATATTTTATATAATAGCTTTTGTTTATTTTATTTGAAGAATAGTATTATTCTAATACATAACAATCCTTTACTTTTTGCGCCTGTGCCCCAGGCGAGGCCTATGCGCCTTGAGTGCGTCTAATACCTTTGATAACTATGCTAAAAACATGATTTTTCTCAAAGTACGATCAGCTATGCATAATTACGGCGTCAAGTTTCATAGCTAGGCTTCCAACTAAAAATATATGGTTTTCTTTTATCTCATATGTTAATTTAGCTATTGATTTTCCAACTAGCAACCACAACCCCTCCTCCCCCCCCCCCCCCCCCCCCAAATCAGTAACTGGTCCTTGCACAAGATATTGGGTCTGACTGAAAACCACTGGACCTAACCGGGCCTTTATACGGGGCCAGTGGACCACTTGTGCAAGTGTGAAATGTGTGATTACTGCTAAAAACATGAAAATACAAAACAGAACATTGACTTTGAAACTTCTTTATCACAGTGCTTGAAGCATAACGAGTGTGTCTAAAATCGATCACAAAATCAATTATGTACTATTGTACTAACAAATTTTGCATGAAGAATTAATGCACAACAATTTAATGTACATCAACAAGAGCCATTATGTATTGAGTATTTGAGTTAACACAAAATAATTATAAAAATAAAATAAATTGTTTTTTGTTAATATTATTCCATGTCATACTACTAGTATTGAGTATTGTATAGAATCAAACCTGAAAGATTAGAGCCTATAACAAGCATTATATGGTAAGCTTATGGATTATTCTTTAACCATCCAGACAAAGAATATATAAATAAGAGTTAAATGTCATTCCATGTGGTTTGTGCCATTTTGCCAGTTTAGTCCAAAGGTTTCATTTTTCGCCTGTGGGTCAAAAGATGTTTCACCGTTGCCATTTTAGTCCACTGGGTTAACTTCATCCATTTTTTCTGTTAACGAGAAGGGCAATTCGGTCATTTTATATGGCCAAATTGCCCTTCTAGTTAACATAATTACATATAAAATGACCGATTGCTCTTCTCGTTAACAACAAAAATGGATGAAGTAAACCAGTGGACGAAAATGACAACGGTGAAACATTTTTTGACCCACAAGTGAAAAATGAAACATTTGAACTAAACTGACAAAATGACCCAAATCACAAGAACTAAAATGAGATTTAACTCTATAAATAATTTCCAGTTGACTTCCTTTCTTTTTCACAAACTCTTGATGTAGTCTATGCATAAAGATGTGGGTCAAAGTTAGACCTTTGAGATGATTCAAAAAGAAATGTAGAACACAACAAATTCACCACTTAAAAGTGTTTGATGGCATCAACAAGTTCCTACTCAACCACTTGTAATACACCTAACAAAAACAGCCATGAATTTGAATACATGTGTCAAAGGGGTGTTTGTGTTGTTTTAATCAACGCCGAGGGTCTAGGAGGTCTACTCAACATGGTCATGGGAATTTGTTGGAATTTTTGTCATGAGTGGAGCCCCTAGTTATAGTGAGTATGATGGAGAGCCTTACAATGATCCAAGTGCTGGTCCTTAAGCGGCAGGGATCTCGGCAAAAAGGAAGGCCCAGTAAATTTCTTGACTGATCCATTAGAAGGGAGATCTACCCTACGGCCCGCTGATATTCTTGTTTTTGTTGGGAAGGAGGGAAACACGTGTGCGTTGATTTGACAGGTGTGTCCCCCTCTTTGGACTAAGGGACCACGGGTTTGTGGCGGTCCAGGCGATAACCAAGGCGGAGGCGGGCAAAGTAGCTAAGCACGAAAAAAGCTTGCATTGAGAATCAACACGTGTTCGTCCCGTTCGCTTTCGATACCTTTGGCGCTCTCGCCCCTGACGGGGCACGGTTACTCAAGCGGGTTCAGTAGGTGGTAAGTAGTACCACCGCGCAAGTTCAGGGGTAAAATTTGTGTTTAGCAGGGTAGGGTTTGCTATTCAGAAGGGGGTAGCGACGCAGCTTGTTGCCTGTCTACCTGCCATTAATCTGTAATCTTCTCCGTTTTAACAAATAATGACATTGAATTAATAACTTATAATAGTTCTAATGATGTTTGAGAGTGCTTAACCAAAAAGCTTATAAGCCATCCTAAACACCAACATGCTCCCACAAATAGAATAATAGTATCAACTAGGTATAGTCCCGTCGCATGTCTTATTCCTTCATTTTTTTTCTTTGAGTTGCGGTAGCTTCCGCGCCAGCAAGATAGGGCTCAGCCAAAGCAATACTAAGCGAGAAAAGCCCTTTCTATCTTCTTAGTCATAGTTGCTTTCGCATCCTTACTCGGTGTAATCAAGGCCTATTCGAAAGTTGCCTATGCGGTGGGTTTGAATCCCACAGGATGGAAATAGCTTGGTTTCTCACATAGAATGCTACGGGTGTACAAAACTTTGAAAGCCACATAAATTAAATATAATTTAACACAAGCGAAGTTAAACAACGTTTTTAACTACCAAATATGTAAATAGTTTTACTTATTTCCGCTAACAACGCTAGGCTTAGTGAAACGCGCTAAGCGCATCTACCTCAATTTGCAATTCGGCCTATTTAGCGTGTATGCTCACTCTTTCGGTTAGGTCATTCAGCTTGTTATTTATTTGACGGTCCGATTCTAGAACCTCCTCTAAAAGCCACGCTAGTTGTTCCAAGACGTCCACGTTATTGTTGGAAGTTGACATACTAATACAAAGGAATTAAGACGTCATTTAAGTTATAACATAAACAACACATAATTATTAGAACTAATTGAAACTTATAAGTATATTGTTATAAATAGGCTCGAGCGCATAAAACTTATCTTGATGGCAACTATAAAGGCCATCCGAAAATGCATGCTCCTCGTCGCCAATAAGTTATAGCGTAAACATTTAGACGTAAAGATTAAAAAAACAAAAAATACCAAAAAATCTACATTTTTTAGTATGAAAAAAATATTTCGGCTCAAAAATCTAGTTCATGCCGGTTGCTTTCATGAAGCCTTCATGGATCCTGTTAAAATCATAGCCAATTTAATGAAATTATATTATGATACCATCATTTGCAACAAAAGTGCCGACTTACTGTACTCAGAAGCACAACATGGCTGCAACAACTATTACCTTGCCAAATGAGGTGCACCATGACACATATACCCTTTTGCGTCATGTAAAATCGAGTGTTACCATACGCGTCAACGAAGGTATGCATAAAACACCCACAATACAATGGGTACAAGTCAACCAAACAGAAAACTTGTTGCAAATTGATAGTATTATATTATACAACCACAACCAAATCGCATGTCTAAACTACTTCAACCAATCAAAGAAAGTGAATTTGTAAGGCTCGGAAGCAAAACACGGCTACATTACATAATGTCATGCCAAATGTAAAGCCACGTCATTGTTAGAATAAACATCCAACGAAAAAAATTCAGATGAGGTGCAACCATCCTCAAAGAGATCACTAACTATCTGACATAACAAAACCTTGTCCACGTGAACAAATAAAACATGCATCCACACAACAGTTTCTTCTCGGATGAAACAATAATTGAAAACAATATCTGAAAGAACAGCAGTAACTAAAAACACAGCGAAACAAAGATGTTCAAAGCACAACCCACATATCAACACATTTTCAATCCAGAAAAGAGTAACATACATCATCCCAAAAAACTTAAAGAATGTTCATCAAGTTGATTATTAGACGAAAACACAAGTGTTTATTGTCATAGAAACAGTAACAACATGTAAACAGTACTGGACAACATAAAAGAAATACCAACAACTTTATCAACCAAAAAAAACCTCCAACGAAACAATGTATCATTATCATCAGACATAAACAACAAAAAACATCACAATCTGGGGATAAAAATATAATGAACGTCACCGACGGAAGGTTTAGGCGGAGCAGGAGGCGATGGATGGTTGTAAAGCTAATAACTCTTAAACAGGAAAGAGAAAGGGTTAAACATAATATACAACCAAGGTATGCATAGAACACACAAAATGCAATGGCTACGAGTCAAGCAAGCAGAAACTTGTTGCAAATTGGTAGTGTTATAATAATATAATATCTAGTGCTTTTAGGGTTTCTTATATTAAATAAACAAAAACCTTAATCAAAGTGCATAACATTGTTGTCAATTTTTAACCTAAAGTTCAATCGGTTGGAGGATTCAATAAGATAAAATAATACCATATACAAAAAGATTTTTTGAAAAAACCTTCACAATTGTTAGATGTGTTTTGAAAATCTATCAATCGGCTTTCATGAATAACAGAACTTTTTAGTTATCTTTTGAGAAAACCCTAACAATTATTAAATATATCTACCATTCAAAAAAGTCGTCTGATAACACACGGGAATTCTATCTATCTTGCTTAGCTTTGTATCCTTCCCAGCCAAGAAAGTAAAACATCTTCCTTTCATAGGTTTTGTAATCTCGGAACATCAGTCGGCTTTCTTGAATGGTAGATATATTTTAGACGAGTCATTAATTGTTAACGAAATCATATCTTCGGTAAAGAAAAACATAGGAAAATCTATATTATCTAAAATAGATTTTAAAAAGGCCTAGGAAACGTTGTGCTCTGTATATTATATCAAATAGGTTTCCCCTCATTGTGGTGCTCTTGGATTTATGGGATTCTTTCATCGGCTAGGTCCTCGGTGTTGGTTAATGGCGCCCCACCTTTGAGTTTCAATGTCTCAAAGGTATACATACATCAAGGAGATCCTATCTCCTCTTTCCTAGGTATACATACATCAAGGAGATCCTATCTCCTCTTTCCTTTTCATAATTGTATTATCGTGATGGAGGCTTTTTCGAGTATTATTAATAAGGCTTCTGACTTGGGAGCGTTCACTGGCATCCATACCCCGAATGCGGGCCCGATCGTGTCTCATCATTATTCTAGGGGATTGGTCAGTCGTTAATGTAAAAAAATATAGCTCATCTTTTAGATGCTTTCATCTATGTTCGGGTTTAAAGATCAGTAGCATTTATGGGTTGGAGGTGGACCAAAATGAAGTGGTGCAAATGTTTCTATCCTTAGTTGCAAAGCGGGGTCGGTGTCATTTATGTACCTACGGCTTACCATCAGAATCAAATATGAATAAAGTGGTTAATTGGAGGCACATCTTTGAATCTAATCTCTCAAATCGGAAGGCTTGTACTCTTTCAATAGAGAGCTAGTGACGTTTTCTCAATCTATACTGGAGAGTCTTCCTATTATTGTTTCTCTTTCTATAATGCTCCGATGAAAGTTATTGAAAATATAGAGACGATTAAAAAAGGTTCTTATGGGGAGGCTCTAATGAGGCAAAAAAAATGCATTGGGTTGCTTTGCCTAAGAAGGTCGGGGGTTGGGAATGATGCCAACATTGCCTTGTTAGGGAAATGGGTGTGGATGTACAAAAGAAAACCGAACAATCATTGGAAGAAAGTTCTCGACGGATTTCATGGCAACAGGAACGGTTGATCGAGTATCCTGGGTAACAAATATATCCCAAGTGTGTGAAATAATATTGTTAAAATGTCTGGTCTTGTTATTTCTGGAAACCTGTTTTATCAGTTACTTAAAAGGGGAAATGGGGGAGGACAGAGACATCCAATTTTGGCTATCTCCATGGTACGGTAACCAACCGTTTAAAGAGGATTTCTCTCATTTATTCCGGTTAGAGGGAGGGAATAGATGCAACATAAGAGAACAATACTCTAACACCTCGTAAATTCGTGACCAATAAAATGCCGACACGTGTCCCGCTGATCCTCGAATATGCCACGTGTTGGCCGAGAGGGACTAACATTGTCATTATGTTATTCTTATAACCTCTGAACGACAACTACAAAGTCGAGGGACCAAACATGTCAACATGCCAAATAATTTGGCCCCTGAGTGGCTCTTACGGACCGTAAAGCAATGGAAATGGTTGTGCTGAGAGGTGGTTACGACCCGCAAGGATTATTCCATACGGTCCGTAACCATTTCAAAACCAGGGCGCCAGGATGGCTTACGGACCGTAAGCCATTACCCTTACGGTTCGTAAGGGACTGCCAATGGCATTTTATTTGGCAGCCTGCTGTGCTGCCACCTTTGCTCGCGAAATGCCACCCTTGTGCAGGTTGTGACACCTCCTTGGTGTAACATCCGTCAAAAACTGGATTTACCAAACCCGCTTCGATTATTAACCGAACAACCAGTTAAAAATTTCGTTGCGTATTTAATGCTCAAATTAATTTTAAACGATACATAATTAACAAATATATTAGAATATAAAATTTATATTTGAAAATGTATTAAAAATAGTGAAATAAAAATAAAACAAGGCTGCCGGGATTCGAACCCGGGTCAGCCGGGTCAACCGAGTCAGCCAAGCCTTAACTCTCATTCACCAAACCACTCCGCCACTTGTGTTCTTTAGTAATGTATCAAAACAATTAATTCAAATATCAAAATCTCGATTTCAAATCGACGCGCCCAATTCGCAGTCGTCGGAAATCCCGACGATTTCGCCTTTCTCTGTCGGTTTCTTGTGTCTTAACGCGTATAATAACTATTGCATCGGTTATAACCGATGTCCAGTCCGCGACATCAGTCATAACCGCCGGAAAAATTATTGACCGACGAATCAAGACGGTAATCGAACTAAATTCATCGATGTTCTTCCCTATAAATACACCCACAAGCTTCTGATAACCTTTTCGCTCACAATCACACAAATTCTCGACGTAATTTTACTCGCCGGAAACTTTCTGCAACTCGCCGGAAAACCGAACCCATTTCATCACTGTGCCTTACTCTAAAAACAGAACATCTAGAGCTCATACGAAGCCATCCACACTCACCTCAAGCTTCCTGAAGACCCTCTGCCGCAAGATACACGTCGCCGGAATAACCTGCTGTCATCGGAATCTCGCCGGCGAAACAGGGGATCTCTGTCGGTATATCTTATACCTAATCTCTCACATTTTTTATTAATCTCATATATAGTTAATCACAACTTACTAAAGAAATTGCTTAATTTGTCGAAACAGTCGGATATTGGTTCTGGGTTAAGTTTAACGAAGAAGATAAAGTTTTCGGATATATATATATTTAATTTAAATCAAGTTATATCTCGGGTTAGACACACAGTCCAGCGGTGGACTGTGTTCAAATAAAAACGCATACGTCCCGAGTTCGATCATTGACACACGCACACTCGCTTTAATAAAAATGTTCCTTTTTTTTTTAAACTGAACCGGATCCACTCGCAAATAGATGTTAAGTTTAATGAAAACCGGAATAATAACCAAGATAGACACACAGTCCAGTGGTGGACTGTGTGCGAGTTTAAATCAAAAGTCGCGGGTTCGATTCCAGGCTACCCCACCGGTTCTGGCAATTATCAAACTTTTTATATAAGGACAGAAATGAATTTATCTAGTTTGTATATAAGTATAATAAAAACCAGAATATTTACCAAGTTAGACACACAGTCCAGCGGTGGACTGTGTGCCAAACTAAACCACAGGTCCCGGGTTCGAGACCTGTGGCGAGCACCGAGTGATGCAATTAAATCGTTTTTAAAATAAATGATTTTCGGATTAACTGAAATAGTGTATAAATATAATTAAAAACAGAAATATTTCGGGTTAGACACGTATCTCAGTTGGTAGAGCTGCGTGCATGCGTACGGGAGGTTACGGGTTCGAGTCTCACCCAGCGGTCAACAAGTCAACGGTCAACAAGTCAATGGCCAACAGTCAAAAATCAACATTTTTTTATTACTTTTATTTATTTATTTAAATTAAAAATACTTAAAAATAACATTTTTAAATTTAGAAAATAGCCTTAAACTCACAAAAATATATCCAATAATCCTACTAAAATTGATTAATAAAATCCGCTTATTTACCGAACCATTATGTTATTATCTAGGTTAGTTTCACTCGTGGTTAAATCCAACTTCGTGCGCATTCAACATCATCAACCGAACGCACCCAATGTGAGTGAATCTTTCAACTCCCCTTTTTAATTACACGTTTTGGGGTGTATCATGTGTCACTAAAACTAATTCGTTTATTCAAACTCGTGCCATACCATATTATGATTTAAACTTAAAATGTAAATATTGTTTGTAGTTATGTATTACATATTGTCAAGTTGTATGCAAATTATTTGTTAGGCCCATCAGTTCCTCGTGGGAGACGAGTTGAACAACGCGTGCCTTAAAACTCATTCATTAGGCCCATCAGTTCGTAGAACAACGCGTGCCTCAAACTCATTCATTAGGCCCATCAGTTCCTCGTGGGAGACGAGTTGAACAACGCGTGCCTCAAAACAATCTATTACTGTATGTGTGTGCATTATTTAATATTATGTGCTTTGTGAATAAGTTTACATTTATATTTACTCATATGTGGTTATGCACTTTATTTATAATCAATTCAATAAACTTGTTTAAATGTTTTTCATAGGATTCACACGCCAACTTTTTGTTGATCCAAAAACCATTTTTACACATGATACAGGTGAACAGGATGAAGCAAGGAAAACATAGGAAATGCCTTAGAAGAAAATAATGAAGTTTAGAAAGATGTGTAGAACATGTTGTAATTATAATTGTATGAATTCCCTTTAAATTGTAATAATAAATATGAAACGTTATAATAGATGTCATGAGCTTTGATGAAAACCCAATCATGCCCCGATCACCTTTTCCGCTGCGGGTCGGGGTGTGACAGATTGGTATCAGAGCTTTTGACTATAGGGATATAGGATATGTTATTAGACCCTTAGAGCCTATACTATAGTTGACTAGATTTTAATTGTTTATGTGGTTACATGCAAACTTATGATATTTATTTGTTTCATATTTATTACATACACAAATGAATGCAAACATTTCCAATATTACATTTTGTGATACATAGTGAATTATACTTACAGTCAAACATACATACTTACATACACATTCATCATACATATTTCATTGTTCACATATTCAAATCATCTTCATACTTTCGTTATTCAAAGATTTTGTCGCATTTTTCATTTTTCAAATCTCATCAAAGTGAGTTCTGCGACGGGCATGTAGTAACTGTAAGGGTACAAGTACCGGTAGTCGGAACGTCCTGTCTAGGTTGGCATTCGTATAAATCCAATATAACGGACCAGTTTGCCTACCTGGGGACTAACGATGAGAGTACGAAGGACCTATTAGGCCAAAGCATGCCACACCAAACGTCGTTCGAACTAACCCCACTTTGAGGTGTCACCGTGTCCACACCTGGACACATTCCGAATATCATACGTTACATATTTCTCGATTTTCTCCGGGTTTTAGTGTACGTAACCAGGCTAACACATGCGAACCATATGAAAAACCCGGTAATCATGGGGGCCCACATGATTACGAAGGTGAAGTATGGCGGCATGCAAGGCCCAATTACGAGCAAAGCCCAAGACATCCTATGGATGTAGTAGATTTATTATTTTATATTTATTTTATAAATGTTCATTCCTAAATACGACACCTGATCCCTAAAACATCCAACTCATACTCTTGATATGTATTCCTTGTAGATGTCTTCTAGCCTCGCTCGTAGAAAGATGAGATCAGGAAAAGCCCGCGAGCGCATGGCTGCCCAAATCGCTCAACAAATGGCTGCCGTAATACCCAACATTGTAATTCAAGTCCAACAAGCCCTTACCGCTAATCCTGTCAACCAATAAGATCAAAATGTTATCAACCCTCCCCCAAATACCACTAAATGCACCTACAAGCATTTCAAATCCTGCGACCCTCATCGCAAAGTGCGATATGCTACTGGTCGTTTACTTGGGATAGCACTTACTTGGTGGAATACAGAGAAGGCTAAACGAGGTGTTGAAGATGCTATGACTTTGACTTGGGAAGAGTTGAAGGAAATCATGACAAGACGATTTTGCCCAAGGAGCGAAATCAAGAAATTAGAGGATGAGTTCTATTCGTTGAAACAAAAGGAAGGCGACCACACCACGTACAACAAAAGATTCCTTGAGTTAAATCAAATAGTTTCCAACTTGTTCACTCCCCTCTACCGTTTGATCGAGCACTACATTCGAGGTCTTCCATCAAAGATTCAAGACTCTGTAATAAGTACCACACCTGTAACCTTGGAAGCAGCAATGGAGTTAGCTACAGAGCTCACCGAGAACCGAATTCGGAACAAAGACTTCAAGGAGGAGAAGAAGAAGGATAAAGCATCGACTGAAACCTCCCACTCCACCCAAACCGAATCCCCTTCTCAACCCATTTCTAAGAGAAAACGAGACGGCCAACTTTTCGCTGTCACCCAACGCAACCAACCAGCCTCGCAAGCCGTACCCCTCCAAGCTATCCCAATCACTCAAGTAGCACCCAACTCAACTTACCCAAATAAGAAACCTTACCTTGGACCTCACCCTCAATGTAACACCTGTTTCTATCACCATCCATCTACCTTACCTTGTCGACTATGTGCGAATTGTGGACGCTATGGTCATTTGAGCAAGGTTTGCCGCACCCCTCAAGACCAAATCTCACCCCCTACTCAAAACATGATCCAAACATATCAACAACCCCAATACCCCATGTTCCCATATGTTCGAGCTTGTTTCAATTGTGGCGACCCTACCCACTTTAGAAATACGTGCCCTCGATTGGTTAACATCATAAACGCCCAAGCTCAAGCAAACCCAGTTAACCAAGCAAATCAAGGAAACCTAATCACTAGGCCACCAGCAAGAGGAAGAGTTTTCAACATCAACGCCAATCCTGCTAAAGATAATGACGGCGCAAACGAAACCACCCAACTAGTCCCCTTCACCAAAAATCAAGATTCAACTCCAACCGCTTAGTTTTATGTTTTTCTTTATGTTATCTCAATTTTCACGTGTCTCAATTTTAAATTGGAAATTTATCCAAGGATCTTAATGCGAATTACTATTTCAGTTTTGTTTTTTTTATACTCACTGATTTAATATTCATATCATCTCATTATTTAAAGAAATTGGACTGTGTTCCATTTTCTACATAGACTAACCTCTCCATCATAACAAACGAGAGAGGTACTGTCATCATTCAAACATGTATACTATCAGAATTAAAACTCAAGCTTTGGTTGTTGTGTTTGTTTATGTTTTAGAGTCACATAGGACTAATCATAACTTACTGATAAAACCAATGAAAATTTGACGAGAATATGGTGGATACGTCGCTGGTACTTCCTATATATAAGTATTCTTGTCAAAGGATCAGAGGCATTATCAGGCGGTTATGAGAAGTTCCATGTAGGATTTAGTAATGTCTTGGTTGAAGTTTGTTTTATACTCACTGATTTAGCATTCATATCATCACATCATTTAAAGAAATTGGATTGTGTCACCATTCAAACATGTGTACTATCAGAATTATGACTCAGACATTGGTTGTTGTGTTTGTTTATGTTTTAGAGTCACATACGACTAATCATAACTTACTGATAAAACCAATGAAAATTTGACGAGAATATGGTGGATACGCCGCTGGTACTTCCTATATATAAGTATTCTTGTCAAAGGATCAGAGGCATTATCAGGCGGTTATGAGAAGTTCCATGTAGGATTTAGTAATGTCTTGATTGAAGTTTGTTTTATACTCACTGATTTAGCATTCATAGCATCACATCATTTAAAGAAATTGGATTGTGTCACCATTCAAACATGTATACTATCAGAATTATGACTCAGACATTGGTTGTTGTGTTTGTTTATGTTTTAGAGTCACATAGGACTAATCATAACTTACTGATAAAACCAATGAAAATTTGACGAGAATATGGTGGATACGCCGCTGGTACTTCCTATATATAAGTATTCTTTTCAAAGGATCAGAGGCATTATCAGGCGGTTATGAGAAGTTCCATGTAGGATTTAGTATTGTCTTGATTGAAGTTTGTGTTATACTCACTGATTTAGCATTCATATCATCTCATCATTTAAAGAAATTGGATTGTGTTCTATTTTTACATAAACTAACCTCTCCATCATAGCAAACGAGAGAGGAACTGTCACCATTCAAACATGTATGCTATCAGAATTAGGACTCAGATATTGGTTGTTGTGTTTATTTATGTTCTAGAGTCACATCATAGAACCAATCATAACTTACTGATAAAACCAATGAAAATTTGACAAGAATATGGTGGATACGCCGCTGGTACTTCCTATATATAAGTATTCTTGTCAAAGGATCAGAGGCATTGTCAGGCGGTTATGAGAAGTTCCATGTAGGTTTTAGTAGTAGAAGTTTTGTTTTAGGATATAGCTTTATCTTTCAAACATACCAAAACTCTTGCGCATGAAATCATATTTAGTCAATCAACTCTGTTTATCAATATTCATTATCATAGGAATCAAAAAGCGATTCCTGAAGCAGGGTACTCAACCCTTACAAGGAACGTTACCGCCTCAAACAAAAATTTAAACTCTTACTCCTTTCTAAGTATGTAACTGTCAAACTAAACACCTTCCTTTTTAGACAAATATGTCACTACTTAAATTTCGGGACGAAATTTCCAAAAAGTAGGGGATACTGTAACATCCGTAAAAAACCGGATTTACCAAACCCGCTTCGTTTATTAACCGAACAACCAGTTAAAAATTTCATTGCGTATTTAATGCTCAAATTAATTTTAAACGATACATAATTAACAAATATATTAGAATATAAAATTTATATTTGAAAATGTATTAAAAATAGTGAAATAAAAATAAAACAAGGCTGCCGGGATTCGAACCCGGGTCAGCCGGGTCAACCGAGTCAGCCAAGCCTTAACTCTCATTCACCAAACCACTCCGCCACTTTTGTTCTTTAGTAATGTATCAAAACAATTAATTCAAATATCAAAATCTCGATTTCAAATCGACGCGCCCAATTCGCAGTCGTCGGAAATCCCGACGATTTCGCCTTTCTCTGTTGGTTTCTTGTGTCTTAACGCGTATAATAACTATTGCATCGGTTATAACCGATGTCCAGTCCGCGACATCAGTCATAACCGCCGGAAAAATTATTGACCGACGAATCAAGACGGTAATCGGACTAAATTCATCGATGTTCTTCCCTATAAATACACCCACAAGCTTCTGATAACCTTTTCGCTCACAATCACACAAATTCTCGACGTAATTTTACTCGCCGGAAACTTTCTGCAACTCGCCGGAAAACCGAACCCATTTCATCACTGTGCCTTACTCTAAAAACAGAACATCCAGAGCTCATACCGAAGCCATCCACACTCACCTCAAGCTTCCTGAAGACCCTCTGCCGCAAGATACACGTCGCCGGAATAACCTGCTGTCATCGGAATCTCGCCGGCGAAACAGGGGATCTCTGTCGGTATATATTATACCTAATCTCTCACATTTTTTATTAATCTCATATATAGTTAATCACAACTTACTAAAGAAATTGATTAATTTGTCGAAACAGTCGGACATTGGTTCTGGGTTAAGTTTAACGAAGAAGATGAAGTTTTCGGATATATATATATTTAATTTAAATCAAGTTATATCTCGGGTTAGACACACAGTCCAGCGGTGGACTGTGTGCAAATAAACACGCATACGTCCCGAGTTCGATCATTGACACACGCACACTCGCTTTAATAAAAATGTTCCTTTTTTTTAAACTGAACCGGATCCACTCGCAAATAGATGTTAAGTTTAATGAAAACCGGAATAATAACCAAGATAGACACACAGTCTAGTGGTGGACTGTGTGCGAGTTTAAATCATACGTCGCTGGTTCGATTCCAGGCTACCGCACCGGTTCTGGCAATTATCAAACTTTTTATATAAGGACAGAAATGAATTTATCTAGTTTGTATATAAGTATAATAAAAACCAGAATATTTACCAAGTTAGACACACAGTCCAGCGGTGGACTGTGTGCCAAACTAAACCACAGGTCCCGGGTTCGAGACCTGTGGCGAGCACCGAGTGATGCAATTAAATCGTTTTTAAAATAAATGATTTTCGGATTAACTGAAATAGTGTATAAATATAATTAAAAACAGAAATATTTCGGGTTAGACACGTAGCTCAGTTGGTAGAGCTGCGTGCACGCGTACGGGAGGTCACGGGTTCGAGTCTCACCCAGCGCACACATATAACCGACCGAACCGGTCAACAGTCAACGGTCAACGGTCAACAAGTCAATGGTCAACAGTCAAAAATCAACATTTTTTTATTACTTTTATTTATTTATTTAAATTAAAAATACTTAAAAATAACATTTTTAAAGTTAGAAAATAGCCTTAAACTCACAAAAATATATCCAATAATCCTACTAAAATTGATTAATAAAATCCGCTTATTTACCGAACCATTATGTTATTATCTAGGTTAGTTTCACTCGTGGTTAAATCCAACTTCGTGCGCATTCAACATCATCAACCGAACGCACCCAATGTGAGTGAATCTTACAACTCCCATTTTTAATTACACGTTTTGGGGTGTATCATGTGTCACTAAAACTAATTCGTTTATTCAAACTCGTGCCATACCATATTATGATTTAAACTTAGAATGTAAATATTGTTTGTAGTTATGTATTACATATTGTCAAGTTGTATGCAAATTATTTGTTAGGCCCATCAGTTCCTCGTGGGAGACGAGTTGAACAACGCGTGCCTTAAAACTCATTCATTAGGCCCATCAGTTCGTAGAACAACGCGTGCCTCAAAACTCATTCATTAGGCCCATCAGTTCCTCGTGGGAGACGAGTTGAACAACGCGTGCCTCAAAACAATCTATTACTGTATGTGTGTGTATTATTTAATATTATGTGCTTTGTGAATAAGTTTACATCTATATTTACTCATATGTGGTTATGCACTTTATTTATAATCAATTCAATAAACTTGTTTAAACGTTTTTCATAGGATTCACACGCCAACTTTTTGTTGATCCAAAAACCATTTTTACACATGATTCAGGTGAACAGGATGAAGCAAGGAAAACATAGGAATGCCTTAGAAGAAAATAATGAAGTTTAGAAAGATGTGTAGAACATGTTGTAATTATGATTGTATGAATTCTCTTTAAATTGTAATAATAAATATGAAACGTTATAATAAATGTCATGAGCTTTGATGAAAACCCAATCATGCCCCGATCACCTTTTCCGCTGCGGGTCGGGGTGTGACAGATTGGTATCAGAGCTTTTGACTATAGGGATATAGGATAGGTTATTAGACCCTTAGAGCCTATACTATAGTTGACTAGATTTTAATTGTTTATGTGGTTACATGCAAACTTATGATATTTATTTGTTTCATATTTATTACATACACAAATGCATGCAAACATTTCCAATATTCCATTTTGTGATACATAGTGAATTATACTTACAGTCAAACATACATACTTACATACACATTCATCATACATATTTCATTGTTCACATATTCAAATCATCTTCATACTTTCGTTATTCAAAGATTTTGTCGCATTTTTCATTTTTCAAATCTCATCAAAGTGAGTTCTGCGACGGGCATGTAGTAACTGTAAGGGTACAAGTACCGGTAGTCGGAACGTCCTGTCTAGGTTGGCATTCGTATAAATCCAATATAACGGACCAGTTTGCCTACCTGGGGACTAACGATGAGAGTACGAAGGACCTATTAGGCCAAAGCATGCCACACCAAACGTCGTTCGAACTAACCCCACTTTGAGGTGTCACCGTGTCCACACCTGGACACATTCCGAATATCATACGTTACATATTTCTCGATTTTCTCCAGGTTTTAGTGTACGTAACCAGGCTAACACATGCGAACCATATGAAAAACCCGGTAATCATGGGGGCCCACATGATTACGAAGGTGAAGTATGGCGGCATGCAAGGCCCAATTACGAGCAAAGCCCAAGACATCCTATGGATGTAGTAGATTTATTATTTTATATTTATTTTATAAATGTTCATTCCTAAATACGACACCTGATCCCTAAAACATCCAACTCATACTCTTGATATGTATTCCTTGTAGATGTCTTCTAGCCTCGCTCGTAGAAAGATGAGATCAGGAAAAGCCCGCGAGCGCATGGCTGCCCAAATCGCTCAACAAATGGCTGCCGTAATACCCAACATTGTAATTCAAGTCCAACAAGCCCTTACCGCTAATCCTGTCAACCAAGAAGATCAAAATGTTATCAACCCTCCCCCAAATACCACTAAATGCACCTACAAGCATTTCAAATCCTGCGACCCTCCAAAATGCGAAGGGACTGAAGGTGTCACCGCTCTCCTCCATTGGTTTGAAGAAATGGAGAACACTTTTCTAAATTGCGATTGCCCCGATGATCGCAAAGTGCGATATGCTATTGGTCGTTTACTTGGGATAGCACTTACTTGGTGGAATACAGAGAAGGCTAAACGAGGTGTTGAAGATGCTATGACTTTGACTTGGGAAGAGTTGAAGGAAATCATGACAAGACGATTTTGCCCAAGGAGCGAAATCAAGAAATTAGAGGATGAGTTCTATTCGTTGAAACAAAAGGAAGGCGACCACACCACGTACAACAAAAGATTCCTTGAGTTAAATCAAATGGTTCCCAACTTGTTCACTCCCCTCTACCGTGTAGAACATGTTGTAATTATGATTGTATGAATTCCCTTTAAATTGTAATAATAAATATGAAACGTTATAATAAATGTCATGAGCTTTGATGAAAACCCAATCATTCCCCGATCACCTTTTCCGCTGCGGGTCGGGGTGCGACACTTGGACACTTGCTAACACCTGGGAACCTGCCTTGACACTTGGCTTGATCTTGTGCTTCATCCAAAAGTATATATAGCCTCCTTGGTTGCTCTCATTCCTTGCTCATGCCTCTATTTCTACTCCCTATACTCTCCTGGAAGTTCCTGAGCTTTTGGGAGCATCCTCTGAGTTTAAATACTTCTCTTGGATCACTTGTAAGTGTTCCATCCTTGTTCTTTTCATTTATAGGCTTTAAAGCCAAAAGTCAAGCGTTATCGTAATAACACTTTGACTTTCGGTTAAGACCATTATGGTCCAGCCATTCTTCAATATGAACATGACTAAGTGATCGTAATTAGGTAGGTGATAATCCCTCAAGAGGGCCCTCCTAAAGATCATGTTTGCTAGACCAGTTAACGGGTCAAAGTTTAAGCTTTAAAAAGTCAAACGGGTCAGTTTTGTAAATAATTCAAATATGATAATGTAGATGTTATAAATCATGTTTTGACGCTTTAATAACTTGGTAATAGTTATTAAAACTTGTGTAAACATGTTCAGCACGTCAATTTTAGTCTTAGGGCCGGTTCGCAACCGAAAGTCGCGAAGTATGACTTCTGCTTTGACTTTCGATTCTGACCCGAATTAGATCAGTTAGCTACTGATCTAAGGTTGCATTATGATCCTAATATAGTATAGCATAACACTCTGAGGTTATATTACAAGTTCATAATCATAATTCGAGTTTATGCACACGTTTCATTATTATGCCAAACTTTGACTATTATGCCCTTTTTCATCAAAAATAGGGTTTTAACACAAATGAACTTGCAATTTATTTATATACTGATATGTTAATGTTTAACATATTTTGATGTTACTAATCTGATCATAAACGAAGTTCTGATTAAATATCGTAAATTATGCTTTTAAAGGAACTGTTAGCATTCTAATTGTTTTAGTGTTTTTCTTTGATTTTTAACGGTTATATCATCCATCGTGGACTCATTCGAAACCGTTGGCTCATATTGATGACAACACGTACATTTGAAACCGTTGACCACAAAGATCATTCCCTTCACTTGTGGCCTAGTGGTAGAAGGCTTGGGTTTTCCAATGGAGACTTAAGTTCAATTCTCACTTGTGTCATATTGAGGTGGATACAGGCAACGAAGGATTTGGACTCTGTCACACCCCGACCCGCAGCGGAATAAGAGTCGGGGCATAATTGGGTTATCACCAAAGCTCATGATATTTACTAATATGTTTCATATTCATTTAAGTCAAAATTACATTCTCAATAATCCAAACATGTTCATACAAATACAAAGAAAAATAATCAACTAAACAATCCAAGCTCTAAACCAGTTTATTCTTCTAAGCCAATCCTATGTGTTTCTTGCTGCGTCTGGATCACCTGTATCATGTGTAAAAATGGGGGTTTTGGGGTCAACATAAGTTGGCGAGTGAACCTTGTTAGATAAACATTTATTATTGATTTCTTGTTATCTTTATCATGGAAAAATTGTGCAATAGTCGTATGTGAGCAAATGTAAATAATCAAACAATAACAATAACAACCACAAACAATAACATACAATAACATACAATAACATATGAACTTGCATGAATATATAACATGAATGAAACTGTATATGTTGGCAACGTCACGTTCACGCTCATAATGTAATGGGGAACGGACGGCCTATGATGAATGTCTGTGCGATCAAGGCTCAATCAAACGGAGCCGATCGTATGTTGGCAACGCCCGGTTCACGCTCATAATGTAATGGGGAACAGCTCAACGCTCATAATGTAATGGGGAGCGGCGGCATATGATATTGCATGTACTGAAAATAATAAATTAAATCTAAACAATAACCACACAAACAGTTGATACAAGCTGAATACACATTTGTTCATGGATATGATGTATGCACAATGATTTAAATATAATAAATGGTAAGACACATGATACACCCCAAAAAGGTGATTAAAACGGGGAATTTGTAGAGATTCACTCACATTGGGTGCGTTCGGTTGGAGATGATGAGATGCGCACGAGTTTGAAGGATTGATCAACGAGGATTAACTAACCTAAATAATAACGGAAAGTATAGTAAATGAGTGGATTTTATTAATAATTTTAATAGGATTTTTAGATATATTTTTGTGAGTTTAAGGCTATTTCCTATCTTTAAAAACATTATTTTTAAGTATTTTTAATTGATTTTTAAATTAAATTAAATAAATAAAAATATAAAAAAATGTTGACTTTTGCGTTGACCATTGACCGTTGACTGTTTGACTGTGACTGTTGACTGTTTGACCGGTTCTATTGTGTGTATGTATGCGCCGGGCAGGACTCGAACCCGAGACCTCCCGTACGCGTGCACGCAGCTCTACCAACTGAGCTACGTGTCTAACCCGAAATAATTCTGTTTTTAATTATATTTATATACTATTTTAGTTTATTCAAAATTCTTTTATTTTCAAAAAGGGTTTTAATCATCGAACCGGAGTGTGCAACAGGTCTCGAACCCGGGACCTGTGGGTTAGTGTTGCACACAGTCCACCGCTGGACTGTGTGTCTAACCTGGTTAATATACCGATTTTTATTATACTTAACATCTTCCGTGAGTTAATCCGGTTTAGTTAGAAAAATAAAACATCTTTATTACAGAGCATACGTGTGTGTCAAGGATCGAACTCGCGGCGTGTGATATATGTGCGCACACAGTCCACCACTGGACTGTGTGTCTAACCCGAGATAATATCCAATTTATAATAAACTTATAAACAACCTAACTTCGTCTTCTTCATTACAAAAACACAGACTACGATTACTCTACTGATTCTTGATTAATTCGATTGACAAACATTCAAATGACTAAAATGAAATGGCAGAGAAGATTTCGGAAGTAAACATACCGGAGAAAACGATCTATCTCAGAATTTCGGCGAAGTCGTCGGCTCTGTTTTTACGGATTTCGTCTGAGCGGACAGATTATCAATTTTGATTAGCTAAATGCGGAATTGAAGCACTGAACAAGAATTACCAGAAGGTTTAAAAGACTATACCGTTTCACAGCGAGAATTGGAAACTTTCAGAAGTTTTCCGGCGAGAGTTAATTATCCGATTTCGTCGTCTGAAACTGATTCTGATTGAAGGGTTTGAGTTAGCAAAAGCTTAACAACTGATAGACGATGAAAGAATTAAGAGACTTACTGATTTGATGGAAAACACGGTTTTCCGACGAAAGTCCGGCGAGTTCAAATAGCTTTTCCGACGAACTGAAAGTAGTACGAAAGTGAAATTTTAAGGTCTGCAGATGAGTTTGAGTCGCGAGAGGGGACTATGATTGGAGTAAATCAGGAAATGCAGATTTTCGGTTATTAAAACCGATCAACTCATGAATTCAAGTCCATTCAAGACTAAATTGATTAAAATTGTCGGTGTATCGGTTATTGACAGCAAACCGCGAACACTCAAACGTTTTTGGACGTTTGGAAACCGATTTCGGTTACAGTTGGCGTAAACCGGTTGATTCATGGTTGAACATAAGATTTAATTGATTCCTAGATCTAACAGAAAACATCAAGTGGCGGAGTGGTTATAAGTGTGCGTGTTAAGTCTTATACTTACCCGGCTGACCCGTGTTCGAATCCCGGCAGCCGGTTTTCTTTTTTATTTATTTTATTTTCACTTTTTATTAATTATAGTTTTTAAATTCTAATTTGTTAATTAATTATGCAACGTTTAAAATTAAAATAAACAAAAATATGGAACGAAACCTTTATAACTTGATATTCGATTACAAACGAAGCGGGTTTGGAAAACCCGTTTTTGACAAATGTTAGAGTATCCCCTACTTTTAGGAATTTCGTCCCGAAATTTAAGTAGTAGTAGTAGGAAAAAGATGCGGGTATTTTTCGCGCATTGAGTCTTCACGTTCCCAAGTAAACTCAGGTCCCCGTTTCGACTCCCAGCGTACCCTAACAATTGGAATGCGACTTCGTCGTAGACGTTTTTCTCCGAAGTCCATGATCTCTACTGGTCTTTCAATAAAATGCATAGATTCATCAATCTGAATATCTTCCAGAGGAATATGGAGGTTCTTATCAGCGAGGCACTTCTTCAAGTTTGATACGTGGAAGGTGGGGTGAATTCTGTTGAGTTCTTCTGGTAGATTAAGTTTTTATGCTACAGGTCCTACTCTTTCGAGTATCTTGAAAGGTCCTACGTAGCGTGGTGCCAGCTTGCCTTTTTGGCCAAAACGAACTACTCCCTTCCACGGTGATACTTTTAAAAGTACATGATCACCAATGTTAAACTCCAAAGGCTTTCGTCGTTTATCTGCATAACTCTTTTGACGACTTTGAGCCGCTAGGATATTGTTTCGAATTTGATGGATCTTGTCTGTGGTTTCTTGAATCAATTCTGGACCGGTGATTTGAGCTTCCCCAATTTCGTGCCAACATACTGGAGATCGGCACTTACGACCATATAAGGCTTCAAAAGGTGCCATGCCGATACTTGAATGATAGCTGTTGATGTACGAAAATTCAACTAATGGTAGATGAACGTCCCAATTTCCCTTGAAGTCTATGACACATGCTCGAAGCATATCTTCAAGAGTTTGAATGGTGCGTTCAGATTGTCCATCAGTTTGAGGATGATAAGCGGTACTGAGGTCTAATCGTGTACCCAAAGCGGTTTGTACGGCTTGCCATGTTCGTGAAGTGAAACGACCATCACGATCTGAAATAATGCTTAACGGTACACCATGTCGGCTTACGATCTCGCTGATGTAGATACGAGCTAGCTTCTCGTTCTTGAAATCTTCGCGGATTGGAATAAAGTGGGCTGATTTTGTAAGACGATCAATGATTACCCATATAGTGTCATACCCACCAGAAGTGCGAGGTAACCCGGTAATGAAGTCCATGGTTATGTTTTCCCACTTCCATACAGGTATTTCAGGTTGGACCAAAAGTCCTGAGGGTCTTTGATGTTCAGCTTTTACCTTGGAACATGTAAGGCACTTGGAAACAAAAACAACAATATCCTTTTTCATTCCAGGCCACCAGTAGGTGTATCGAAGGTCTTGATACATCTTGTCGGCTCCTGGGTGTATAGAGTATCGTGTTTTGTGTGCCTCATTCATAAGGAATTCACGAAGGTTATTGTGATCGGGAATCCATATGCGATCTAGATAGTACAGAATACCGTCGGATTTAGTTTCAATTTTAAGTTCAGCTCCACAAGACAGCTCCTTTCGTACGTCGTTTTCTGTTACTGAAACATGTTGGGCTTCTCGAATTTGATCTTTGATGTCGGTTATGATTTTATGCATAATAGTTTTAAGGGAATTGATACGTTTGACATGATAAGGTATGTATCATAAAACAAAACTTCAACCATGACGATATTTAAACCTACATGGAACTTCTCATAACCTCCTGGTAATGCTTTTGATCCTTTGCCAAAAATACTTATATATAGGAAGTACCAGCGGCGTATCCACCATATTCTTGTCAAATTTTCGTTGGCTTTATCAGTGAATCATGATCAGTTCTATGTGACTCTAAAACATAAACAAACACAACAACCAAAGCTTGAGTCTCAATTCTGAAAGGATACATGACTGAATGATGACAGTACCTCTCTCATTTGTTATGATGAAGGGGTCAATTTATGTAAAAGTGTGACACAACCCAACTTCTTTAAATGATGAGATTGAGATACGTCGAGATGTACGATGATATGAATGTATGTCACACCCCGACCCGCAGTGGAAAAGGTGATCGGGGCATGATTGGGTTTTCATCAAAGCTCATGACATTTATTATAATGTTTCATATTTATTATTTCAATTTAAAAGAGATCATACAATCATATCAAACAAATACAACATGTTCTATTCATCCTTCTAAACTTCATTATTTTTCTTCTAAGGCAATTTCCTATGTTTTCCTTGCTTCATCCTGTTCACCTGTATCATATGTAAAAATGGTTTTTGGATCAACAAAAGTTGGCGAGTGAACCTTGTTAGAAAACATTTATTATTTATTTCTTATTGTATTTAATACGGAAAAATTGTGCAATATTCCTATATGAACAAACGTAAATAAACATACAATAACAAACAATTAGCATACAATAACAACCCAATAGCATACCATAACAAACAACAACAAACAATAACATACAATAACATATGAACTTGCATGAATATATAACATGAATGAAACTGTATATGTTGGCAACGTCACGTTCACGCTCATAATGTAATGGGGAACTGACGGCCTATGATGAATGTCTGTGCGATCAAGGCTCAATCAAACGGAGCCGATCGTATGTTGGCAACGCCCGGTTCACGCTCATAATGTAATGGGGAACTGCTCAACGCTCATAATGTAATGGGGAGCGGCGGCCTATGAAATTGCATGTACTGAAAATAATAAATTAAATCTAAACAATAACCACACAAACAGTTGATACAAGCTAAATACGCATTTGTTCATGATATGATGTATGCACAATGATTTAAATATAATAAATGGTAAGACACATGATACACCCCAAAAACGTGATTAAAACGGGGAATTTGTAGAGATTCACTCACAGTGGGTGCGTTCGGTTGATGATGTTGAATGCGCACGAGTCTAGAGGATTGATCGACGAGGAAAAACTAACCTAATTAATAACGAAAAAATAGGTAAATAAATGGATTTTATTAACAATTTTAATAGGATTATTGGATATATTTTTGTGAGTTTTAGGCTATTTTCTAACTTTAGAAATGTTATTTTTAAGTATTTTTAATTGATTTTTAATTTAAATAAATAAATAAAAATAATAATAAATGTTGACTTTTGACCGTTGACCATAAGCGTTGACTGTTTGACCATAAGCGTTTGACTGTTTGACCGGTTTTATTGTGTGTAAGTATGCGCCGGGCAGGACTCGAACCCGAGACCTCCCGTACGCGTGCACGCAGCTCTACCAACTGAGCTACGTGTCTAACCCGAAATATTTCTGTTTTTAATTATATTTATATACTAATTAAGTTAATCCGAAAATCACTTATTTTAAAATAAAGATTTAATGTATCGACTCGGTGCTCTCCACAGGTCTCGAACCCGGGACATGTGGTTTAGTTTGGCACACAGTCCACCGCTGGACTGTGTGTCTAACTTGGTAAATATTCTGATTTTTATTATACTTAACATCTTACTGAGTTAACCCGGTTCGGTTTCTAATAAAAAAACATTTTTATTACAGAGGTTAAGGTTGTGATAGGAATCGAACTCGCGTCGTATGCATATTGTTTGCACACAGTCCACCGCTGGACTGTGTGTCTAACCCGTTCATAATATCGATTTTAATTAATCTTATAACATACCCAACTTCGTCTTCTTCGTTCAAAACACAGACATCGGTTAACTAACTGTTACTTGATTAATTCGGTTAATGAATAATATGAACAATTCAAAAGTATAAAACAGAAGAGTTTGGGGAAAGAAAGTACCGAACAGATCGTCTTCTTCAGAAATCCGGCAAAGATCGTCGGCTCTGTTTTGGTGACCTTCGGCTGTTAGAATCAATTAATAGTTTGGAGGGATTAAATGTGTAATTGAACTACTGAGTAACGATTATCAGTAGGTTTAAATGATCATACCGGTTAACAGCAAGTTTCTGGAAGTTCAGAAATTTTCCGGCGAAAACAGAAAATCCGGCAACTTCGTCTGGAATAGATTCTGGGTGAGGGATTGATATTAGAATTTCTCAAATAATTGAATGAAACAGAAAAGTCGAGGTAATTACCGTGTAGATGAAAGTCCCGGTTTTCCGGCGACTTGCAGAGAATTCCGGCGAGTGAAATTTCTTGCGATAGAGATTCTTCAGAGGTTTAAGGTGAGTGGGAGTGATGTCAGTATGAACTCTAAGATCTTATTTCTTGGGTAAGCAGACGGGATAGAATGAATTCGGTTTTCCGGCGAAAATTTCCGGTTAATTTACAGAGAATTCCGACGACTGCGGCGAAGTTTTCTGATCGAAAAGAAGAGTGTGGTTGGATAGATTTGTGAGCTTAACTGATGAACAAAGTATAATCCCGGATTTGAATTATATTTTCAGTTTCAACGGGAATTATGGTAATGAATGAAATTGATGGATTTTTCGGTTATAACCGATATTACTGTAAATGTAAACGTTATGACCAAAAGAAACGGCAAAGTTTGACGAAATTGTCGGGATTTCCGGCGAGAGCGGATTTGGGCGCGCTGTGTAACTGGGTTTGATTTCCAGATTGATTTTATGTATTAATTGTTTCAATATGTTAACAAACAACACAAGTGGCGGAGCGGTTGGAGGGATGTGTGTTAAGGCTTTGCTGACCCGGTTGACCCGGCTGACCCGGGTTCGAATCCCGGCAGCCTTGTTTTATTTTTATTACACTATTTTTAATACATTTTCAAGTATAAATTTTATATTCTAATATACTTATTAATTATGTATCGTTTAAAATTAATTTGAGCATTAAATACGCAACGAAATTTTTAACTAGTTGTTCGGTTAATAAACGAAGCGGGTTTGGTAAATCCGGTTTTTGTCGGATGTTACATGTTAAATCAATGAGTATAAAACAAAACTGTAATATCAATTCGCATTAAAATTCTTGGATACATAAATTCCCAATTTTACAACTGAAATACGGAAGGATTGAGATAACATAAAGAAAACATTAAAACTAGACGATCGGAGTTGAGTCTTGATTCTTGGTGAGGAAAACTAGTTGGGTGATTCGTTTGGGCCGTTATTATTTTCAACAGGATTGGCGTTGATGTTGTAAGCTCTTCCTCTTGCAGGTGGTGGAGCTTGGTTAGCTTGATTCACCGGATTTGCTTGAGCTTGGGCATGAATGATGTTCACCAAGCGTGGACAGGTGTTTCTAAAGTGGTTTGGGTCTCCACAGTTGTAACAAGCCCGCATAGGTTGTATCATGGGATAGTTGGGTTGGTAGTATGATTGGGCTAAATGTTGGGTAGGTGGTAGTAGTAGGGGTTGTTGGGCTTGACCCATTATTTGTTGGTGGGTTTAGGTTGAAGGCTGGTGGCGGTTCGTTCGCTGAGGTATGCGACCGGTTTGAACAGTATGACCTGCGCGACCACAGCCGGTGCAATGTTGGCAGGGATGATCAGGAAAATGATGGTATTGGCAACGGTTGCATTTTGGTAAAGGGCCAGAGTATGGCCTTTTATATGGTGCAGGTGAGGGGGCAACTTGGGTAATGGGTGCAGCAGGGATAGGGAAATTGGTTTGTGTGACAGCGAAGTTTCTGGTGTTACGTTTCCTCTTGTTAGCAAACTTAGAGGAGGAGGTGGAATGGTTTGAAGTTTGGCCCTCAACGGGGGCTTTCTTTTTCTCTCTTTAAATTTACCGTTGCGAATTCGATTCTCGGTCAGTTCAGTAGCTAGTTCCATAGCAGCTTCAAGTGTTGCTGGCGAAGTGCTGAGAACTGAATCTTGAATTTTCGAGGGAAGACCTCGAATATAATGCTCGACTAAGCGGTAAACTGGGGTGAACAGGTTAGGGACCATTTGGTTCAACTCTAAGAACCTCTTGTTGTAGGAAGTATGATCTCCCTCCTTTTGCTTCAATGAATGAAATTCATCTTCTAACTTTTTAATCTCACTTCTAGGACAGAATCGTCTCGTCATGATTTCCCTTAACTCCTCCCACGTTAAGGCCATTGCATCTTCGATTCCCCTCTTACCCTTTTCAGTATTCCACCAGGTAAGAACTACCCAAATAGTCTCCCGGTTGCGTATCGTACCTTGCGATCCTCGGGACAATCGCAGTTGAGGAAGGTGTTTTCCATTTCCTCAAACCAGTGGAGGAGAGCAGTGACACCTTCGGTCCCTTCAAATTTAGGAGGATCGCAAGACTTGAAATGTTTATATGAGCACTTTTTGGTAGGAGGGTTGCCGATGTTCTGGTCTTCTTGCTGGGGAGGATTGGTGGGATTTGTGGCGAGAGCTTGTTGTACTTGAACCACAATGTCAGGAAGCACCGTGGCCATTTGTTTTGCGATCTGAGTGGCCAAGCGTTCGTGAGACCTTCCTGATCTTCTACCCCCTCGTTGTTGTCTAGCCGACATCTACAGGAACATACATAAGAAGATTGTGAGTTAATGGAGTCTTTTTAGGTGTCATGTGTCTTAAAGAAAATGAAAATAACATAAATATCAATAATGCAACTACATCCATGGGATGTCTTGGGTTTGCTCATGTTGGGCCTCAAATGTCCCCCATACCTTCACCTGTATAGTCATGTGGGCCCCCATGACTATTGGCTTGGTAGGATTCACATTAGTATTGGCGGTTTAACACTCGCATTACCCGAATGAAAACCACGAAATATGTTTACGAGATGTATGGTCGGAATGTGTCTAGGTGTAGACACAATGACAACTCAAAGGGGGGTTAGCTCACACGACGTTTGGTATAGCATGCTTTGGCCTAATAGGTACTTCGTACTCTCATCGTTAGTCCCCAGGTAGGCAAACTTGTCCTTTATTTTGGATTTATACGAATGCCAGCCTAGACAGGACGTTCCGACTACCGGTACTTGTACCCTTCCAGTTACTACATGCCCGTCATGAGAACTCACTTTGATGTGATTTGAAAATACAAAAATCATTGTAAAAACAATCATGAAAATGATGTGATGTGTGCTTTCATGGATATGATATGTTATGAGAATATGATTCATGATAGGCATTATAATATAATATGTACTTATGAACATGCTTGCATAACATTGAGTGTAACATTAAACATAAAACATATAAACATCATGAATTTTGCATGTAACACACAAAAATCTTAAAAATTTCTAACCAACTATAGTATAGGCTCTAAGGGTCTAATAACCTATCCTATATCCCTATAGTCATGGCTCTGATACCAATCTGTCACACCCCGACCCGCAGCGGAATAAGAGTCGGGGCATAATTGGGTTATCACCAAAGCTCATGATATTTACTAATATGTTTCATATTCATTTAAGTCAAAATTACATTCTCAATAATCCAAACATGTTCATACAAATACAAAGAAAAATAATCAACTAAACAATCCAAGCTCTAAACCAGTTTATTCTTCTAAGCCAATCCTATGTGTTTCTTGTTGCGGCTGGATCACCTGTATCATGTGTAAAAATGGGGGTTTTTTGGTCAACATAAGTTGGCGAGTGAACCTTGTTAGATAAACATTTATTATTGATTTCTTGTTATCTTTATCATGGAAAAATTGTGCAATAGTCGTATGTGAGCAAATGTAAATAATCAAACAATAACAATAACAACCACAAACAATAACATACAATAACATACAATAACATATGAACTTGCATGAATATATAACATGAATGAAACTGTATATGTTGGCAATGTCACGTTCACGCTCATAATGTAATGGGGAACAACCGGCCTATGATGAATGTCTGTGCGATCAAGGCTCAATCAAACGGAGCCGATCGTAAGTTGGCAACGCCTGGTTCACGCTCATAATGTAATGGGGAACAGCTCAACGCTCATAATGTAATGGGGAGCGGCGGCATATGATATTGCATGTACTGAAAATAATAAATTAAATCTAAACAATAACCACACAAACAGTTGATACAAGCTGAATACACATTTGTTCATGGATATGATGTATGCACAATGATTTAAATATAATAAATGGTAAGACACATGATACACCCCAAAAACGTGATTAAAACGGGGAATTTGTAGAGATTCGCTCACATTGGGTGCGTTCGGTTGGAGATGATGAGATGCGCACGAGTTTGAAGGATTGATCAACGAGGATTAACTAACCTAAATAATAACGGAAAGTATAGTAAATGAGTGGATTTTATTAATAATTTTAATAGGATTTTTAGATATATTTTTGTGAGTTTAAGGCTATTTCCTATCTTTAAAAACATTATTTTTAAGTATTTTTAATTGATTTTTAAATTAAATTAAATAAATAAAAATATAAAAAAATGTTGACTTTTGCGTTGACCATTGACCGTTGACTGTTTGACTGTGACTGTTGACTGTTTGACCGGTTCTATTGTGTGTATGTATGCGCCGGGCAGGACTCGAACCCGAGACCTCCCGTACGCGTGCACGCAGCTCTACCAACTGAGCTACGTGTCTAACCCGAAATAATTCTGTTTTTAATTATATTTATATACTATTTTAGTTTATTCAAAATTCTTTTATTTTCAAAAAGGGTTTTAATCATCGAACCGGAGTGTGCAACAGGTCTCGAACCCGGGACCTGTGGGTTAGTGTTGCACACAGTCCACCGCTGGACTGTGTGTCTAACCTGGTTAATATACCGATTTTTATTATACTTAACATCTTCCGTGAGTTAATCCGGTTTAGTTAGAAAAATAAAACATCTTTATTACAGAGCATACGTGTGTGTCAAGGATCGAACTCGCGGCGTGTGATATATGTGCGCACACAGTCCACCGCTGGACTGTGTGTCTAACCCGAGATAATATCCAATTGATAATAAACTTATAAACAACCTAACTTCGTCTTCTTCATCACAAAAACACAGACTACGATTACTCTACTGATTCTTGATTAATTCGATTGACAAACATTCAAATGACTAAAATGAAATGGCAGAGAAGATTTCGGAAGTAAACATACCGGAGAAACGATCTATCTCAGAATTCCGGCGAAGTCGTCGGCTCTGTTTTTACGGATTTCGTCTGAGCGGGCAGATTATCAATTTTGATTAGCTAAATGCGGAATTGAAGCACTGAACAAGAATTACCAGAAGGTTTAAAAGACTATACCGTTTCACAGCGAGAATTGGAAACTTTCAGAAGTTTTCCGGCGAGTGTTAATTATCCGATTTCGTCGTCTGAAACTGATTCTGATTGAAGGGTTTGAGTTAGCAAAAGCTTAACAACTGATAGACGATGAAAGAATTAAGAGACTTACTGATTTGATGGAAAACAAGGTTTTCCGGCGAAAGTCCGGCGAGTTCAAATAGCTTTTCCGACGAACTGAAAGTAGTGCGAAAGTGAAATTTGAAGGTCTGCAGATGAGTTTGAGTCGCGAGAGGGGACTATGATTGGAGTAAATCAGGAAATGCAGATTTTCGGTTATTAAAACCGATCAACTCATGAATTCAAGTCCATTCAAGACTAAATTGATTAAAATTGTCGGTGTATCGGTTATTGACAGCAAACCGCGAACACTCAAACGTTTTTGGACGTTTGGAAACCGATTTCGGTTACAGTTGGCGTAAACCGGTTGATTCATGGTTGAACATAAGATTTAATTGATTCCTAGATCTAACAGAAAACATCAAGTGGCGGAGTGGTTATAAGTGTGCGTGTTAAGTCTTATACTTACCCGGCTGACCCGTGTTCGAATCCCGGCAGCCGGTTTTCTTTTTTATTTATTTTATTTTCACTTTTTATTAATTATAGTTTTTAAATTCTAATTTGTTAATTAATTATGCAACGTTTAAAATTAAAATAAACAAAAATATGCAACGAAACCTTTATAACTTGATATTCGATTACAAACGAAGCGGTTTTGGAATACCCGTTTTTGTCAAATGTTACAGACTAGGCCTTGTGTGAGGTTTTCAGTTCGATTCCCAAGCACAACTGGTTTCCGTCCCACCGTGTGTTTCGCTAGAGAGTTCTGCTCTTGTGGTGGCACAACGACTGTCAAGTGGCAGCTTGCGGTATGGTTTTCCGAGGGAACGCCCAAAAAGCCAAACTTTGAAGCTAGCGTGGACCCAGTTATGACAACATAGCCTCGCTAAAATGGGTCAATACGAGGCTCTCCAATTTGGAAAGTGTGGTAATCTTATACGTGCAGTTCACCGTTAAAAAAAACATAGATCATAAGAAACTTTTGGAAAGTGTAAATGATCAATTAATGAACTCAAGGAACGACATCTCTTGTGTTGATCAATTAATGAACTCAAGGAACGACATCTCTTGTGTGCATGTCTATTGGATTAAATATCGTCATTCCAACATCTATAGCAAGATATTGAAAAGATTACAAGTGAGATCTTAGGTGTCAAAGCGAAATGAAACATGTAAAGCAAATGTCTCATGGAATGTTGTATGTTTAACGAAGGGGGTATGGGAGTGAACAATAACTAAATGGGATTGTTGCATAAAGGTTAAAATATGTTCTTATCCATAAAGAATCTTTGTGGGTTCAATGGATCCACACTATGTGATTTATAACTATCGAGTAGCAACACATTAACATAGTTATAGATTCTTTTTTACCGCTATTTAGACCGTAGGGGTGTGGGCTTAGGTTGCGGGTGTGGGTAGCCAAGCAACGCCACTTTAGCTACAGCGGGCCAGCGTGGGTGGCGGCGTTGGCCCGCTGGCGTGGCTATAGTGCCTGGCGTGGGATGGGTCGGGGAGATGATGTGGATGGCTGAGATTGGCTAGAGAAATCAGACCATTTGGTGTAGTACTCCCCCTTTCTTTAGGCCACGCCTCCAACGCCAGCTAGGGCATGCCGCCAACACACCTCACTTTTTTGGGTGGTCTGGTGGAGCCCATCTTCGTCACATGTCAACCCAACCTCCTCACACCCAACATTCTTAACATGCTCTTTTTTTATCATACTTCTAATTTTACAACTCATTTTATTTCATTAATGGACTTGAGCCCTCAAATTAATGGGAAGGTAAGCATTTTCTCCACACCTATAAATCACAATCTAACATATAATAAAAGACTACAAATAATGCTATATGACAATTTTTCCTATCATTTCTCAATCTTATAACTATAATAATAGTCTAAATTTCAATAAAGGATTCTAATTAATTTATATTAATTTGTTTTAATTTTTATATTTTTAAATTTTCAAGATATATTTATCTGTACAATTATCCGTATTCTAAATTTTCAATTCAGTATATATAAAATAATAATAACTGTGAGGCTTTCCTTTTTCCTAACTTATTATCATTTAATCTAGATAATTGTTTATTTATTAACTATTTCAATATTTCAACTTTTTTTTATATTTCGTAATTATTAAATCATAATTTCTTGAAGTAGTAAACGTATACACATGGTGACTTTAGGTTTATATTTTTTTTATTTTATTATTATAATTAACTTTTAACCTATTTTGTTTTTTATAACTTTAACATATTATATCTTATAAAATTTTGAGTATAGTGTTGCAATATGTTTATTTTAATTTATGTTCGATACAACTTTTATTTAAAATTATGTTGTGAATTACACCGGTCTGAAGAATAGGTTATAAAGTTGTGTATTACACGTGTTTAAGAAAAAAAAATTCAATTCAATAATGTATGCACAAATTTACATACTAAATAATTTTTATACCTACAACTTGAGGGGTAATAGAGGTACCAAGTCATGAAACTTTATTTATGGCCTGACTTTTCTAAATGCTAATAAATAATGAGTACAAGTTCATGAATATAACTATGATCATATGGTTTTTATATGTGAGAAAAAAATAAAATATACCTATAAAAGTTTACAATAATATGTAAAAGTTATGTATAAAATAAATATTATCAAAATCAATTATAACAAAGCCAAAGAATATAAAAAAATATAGTAGCATAAAACGACCATGGATTCGCAGTGGCTTAGCAACTCCACAATATATAAGAGAGTAAGATGAGATCATACTTGTTTTATAATGGATCACTCATTAAAAATGTTAAACATATTTATAAGAAGTGTTTCGTGAACTAAAATTTTAGAACCACAGCTAATAATTTGAAAAGGCAAGTAAGATTCCGTAGTTAGGGAAATGGGTTTGAAATTTATTAATTGAAATAACTTTAGTTATGTTTAAATAGGTATGGTTATCATATATAGTGACATTTGATTGAAAAAAGTAAATATAACATCTATCACGAGCATATATATGAACAAATTGCTAAAAAAATTATGCATACTCTATTAAATTATATAATTTTTATCTTTAAACCCGTGTAACACCCGGGGCTATAACCCAGTGTTTGATAAACTCATCATACTATACACTTCAAATGAGTAAAGATGCATAACGAAACTTACATAACCATTCAAATAATAATTTTAACGATTACAATAAAACCTCACAAGTACAACTATAACATGTTTTATGTATTCCTTATAACCAATTTGGTCATTATTGGGTTTAATTACCATAGTTGGCAATTTACTCTTTGTCATTCAAGCCTCGTGCACTTTTGTCTCCCGATATCAATAGAACACTGAGAAATTTCTGTTGGAAAATTAGTAAATATGTATCTAGTTAATTTATAAGTGAAATTATAATTACTAGGTAAACTTTACATATGGTAAAACTCTTAAGTTGAGTTTTAATGATGACATTTTATGAGTTTTAATAGAGTTTAAGTCTATGATTATAGTGACTCTTAACTTTTCATATGGTGAAACTCTTGATGACATTTGATGAGTTTTATTAGAGTTTAAGTACATAATTATTGAGACTCTTAACTCTATAAAAGACTCTTGGATATTTAGAACATGGTGTCTCATATGAAAAGTACACTAGAGAAATCATACAAGAAAAATTCATGAATACATGGAGAGATCTTATAAAAGATAAAACACTTGAAGACCCATTTGTTGGGTACTTAGAGAGATATGTTTCTTTATACGATTTCATCGCATTCGTATCATAATTTTCCACGAGTTCTAACACTATAACTTTATCCGGTGTAAGCTCGGGCGCGTGGCCATCTCCGGCAGTACATACGGCTTTGGCTGTTGTACACTGGGAAACAGTCGCGTCGTCTTTAGTAGAGGTGCGGAATCTGTTTTAAGGGAAGCGTGTTGAACACGTGCCTCAACCAAAACCGTCAACAATTTTTGTTTGTTTTGTAGCAGAGTTTCGAACAAGAAGGTGCGGTTGAAGTTTTCTAAAGACGTCGACTTAAATCAAGATTGGTACAATGTATTTGTATTTCATTTATTTTCATATAGTTTTATAACCGGATTGTACTATTATATTTCTTACGAATAACGAGAGTCGGTAAAACACTAAAATAAAAAAGAACACACTAAACCTACCTTTGAGGGTTTTTAAATTCTCAATGTCTCCACTTTTTTGAGCAACTCATCGTCCGCTAAACCCCATTATTTTGCCTCCTGTTTTTTTCCGCCATTAATGACCTCAAAACTCTCTGTAAATATGTTGAAGATCAAACAAATGTTGAATTAGGTATCAACTCTCTAACAATCAATCACACACGCCCGAAGAAGCTTCCTTCTAGTGATTCGGTTTCGGTAAGTATATATTCGATTCATATGGATTTTTCATGTCGATTTCTCTCGAATATTCCTGCAACTGCATTAATAGTTTATTTGCTTAGTTTATAAAGTATATTCTTCCATATCTAAATAACTATACTGTATTCACCGGCTAACAACTATTAGACACAATGTAGTTATAAATTATGGTTAGATAGAGATGATATTAGGTAAATATAGTTAAGAGTTAGTATTGTGTAAATATAGTTAGTATAAGAGTTGTAAATGAACAGAACGAACACGAACAAAACTTTGTTTATGTTCGTTTGTTAAGAAATTCATGTGTTCATGAATATTTTTTTTTGAACGACCAGCACTCTCGGGTCACCCACTGGACCAACGGAGTACTTTGAGAGTAACCCGAGTCCACCACCAATTCTGGGAAAACCCAGTAACTCACCCGCCCGTAGGCACGACGGTGAAATTACCGGTAAAACCCGTTTGGCTCAAGGATGGGAGAACCTGGTAACCTCGTTTGGTTCATGAACACTTACTAAATGGTATTTTATGTTCGTGTTTTCTGTTAAGGAAATGAACTTGTTCGCGTTCTTTGTGTTTGTTTGTTAATTTTAGGAATGAACGAAAACAAACGTTGATGAATACAAATGAGCACAAACTAATGTTTGTGAACACAAATGGAAACAAATGAACAGAAACAAGTGTTCATGAACATAATATTTTATTTGTGCAAGTTTTGAAATATTTAAATAAAATACAAAAATTAAAAACACTAATGAAGTATCAAACACAAATAAACACGTGACCGAACGTTCACGACATAAATGAAAGAACACGGCCTATGTTCATGTTCATTTCTTTAACTAAACGAACGGATTTTTTGTTTGTGTTCGTTTATAAATGAACACAAACAAACTTTCGTCGAACGGTTTATAAACTGTTCGTTAAACATTTGGTTTGTTTGAAGCCCGTAAGCACGATCAATATAGCAATTTCACAATTACACACAAAAAGATTACATTGACTTTCGCAACTTCTTGTGAACGACGGTAATTTCTCGTTGACTGATGTTACTTTCGCAACTTCTCATGAACGACGGTAATTTCTCGTTGACTGATGTTACAATGATGAATATATAAGACTAGTGGGTATGGGGCACGGCCAAGGGCCGGCGAGGCACCCACCCCTTGGCCCGTCCCCTTCCTCTTCGTCCGTCTATTGCCGTTCAAGTCGGGCCTCACCCCCTCACACACCTATACATACATACAGTATCTCCACTTCCTAGATCCATCCTCTTTAGGTCCATTCTTATAATTGCCTACGTGGTGAGCTATCCCCATAAGATGATTCTGGTTTCCACCGTAAATACTCTGAATAAGTCGGTGTGCGTTTTTATTATGTTTACAAAGTGACCACATGTTAGGAACAGTAAATGGTGAATAGTGAGTCATGAGTATGGGATAGACCAGCTGATCAGCACGTGATCAGTGTCTGACATACCTGAGGGGTTTTTTATTCTGTTGCTTTTTGTAATTTGGACTTATTAATAAAATAATAATAATAATAATAGTGCAGGGAGGGCTCCTTCTGGATCCATGATAATAAAAAGGGCCCCATTCGTGTTATAATTTGGGTCATGAATCATGAATATTACTGTATATATACGTGGGCTCTACTACGTTTGTCTTCTTTCTGTTTTTACCTTTTTTAACCTCTGGTTATTTTGACTGAATTTGTTTCTACTGCAATGCCATTATGTAAACAATAAAATGGTTATTTTTAAGTGCATTTAAGTGGTGCTCGTTTAGGTAGGTTTCTTGAAGTGTTATATTACCGTCACGTAGGTAGCTAGCCTTTAACTATATTATCTTTTTGTTAAGGTGTAGTGATTTTTACTAAAATTTATTTAAGGGAAAAATATTATTATTGGTTAATTATGGGTGGACCCATCTCTCACACTCCTCAGTCCCGTTACTCTGTTGACGAAAGGGTGAATGACGCCTTATAGCAATAGTTTAATGGTGTGGGAGACGTAAAAAGGATGGAGTGGCATGTTCTTCACACACCACTATATATTGTCTTATCATACTAGGTTTAAATATCCTTATTTCACCTAAAAACGTTTTATACAAAGCGGCTAAAAATTTTAAATATTCAATTTTAACTAAGAGCCCGTTTATTTAACTCTTAATTATTCAAACCTCTTACTGGTTCAATACTTAATAGTTCAGGCTGTTTGTTTCGTAAGCAGATGTCTAAATGGATCAGACATTTGTCTCCGAATGGTTAAGCATAATACCGAGTCTGAATGGTTAAGGCCTATAATCGGAATTAATCAGACATTTACCTTTAGACGGTTAAACATTATACTACCTCTTAATAGTTCAATACTTAATAATTCAGACCTTTTACTGAACTTAACCATTCAGAAGAATTTTTTTTTGGCAATTTTCTATATTTTTCGGCAGGGAATCCAAGAACTAATTGATACGAGAGTTGTTAAACTACACATTTTAAAATCTATTATCTTCATATTCTGTCTTTTTCTTTATTTCTTAAAAAAAAAAACTATACGATCACTTTATTTAACTTTCTATGCTTTCTTATCACTTTTTTATTGCTTTTTAATTCAAGACAATTATTTTCTTTATACTAACAAATTCCTTAAATACCCTCGATCTTCGAGCTAAAGCATACTCCTTTTCCTCTAATTTACAGTAAACTCAAACCCTTTATCATCATTGTTCTAGTCTTTTTCAACACCTCTACATCCCCTTTTTTCTCTTTAAAACGTTATTCATATTACACAAATCATTACACTCCCATTGCCAATCTAACTTCCATCACTATCTCTTATTCTCTCATTCTTCCGTTTCGCTTGTAACGTTTTTCTTCAGTTTTTTGCTGGCTCTATATATAGATACACAGAGTTGTTATCGTTAAAAGAAACTATCTCTATTCTCTCGTTATTTCGTTTCGGTTGTAATGTTTTTCCCCAGTTTCTTGCTGACCTTATATATATATATAGAGAGAGACATAGATACATAGAGTTGTTGCTGTTAAAAAAAACTCTCTATTCTCTTGTTATTTCGTTTCGCTTGTAATGTTTTTCCCCAGTTTCTTGCTGACCCTATATATATATATATATATATATATATAGATACATAGAGTTGTTGCTGTTAAAAAAAACTATCTCTATTCTCTCAACAATAACCATTTCTATTTTCATCTCAGATGGATTCAGTCACTCAACACACTCTCACCCCAACCAAAACCAGATTATCAAGAACATTTGCCAAAGTGTTACACATTCAAAAACCAAAGTCAACTGAAAAAGTCAAACCTCAAGATGATCAAAAGCTTCATAATCACAACATCAACAACCAACCAACAATGGATGCTTTTATTGCCAAACTGTTTGCCACTATTTCATCAGTGAAAGCTGCATATGCACAACTACAAGTTGCTCAATCTCCGTACAACCCTGAGGCAATACAACATGCTGATCAGATCTTGGTCTCTGAACTCAAAAGATTGTCGGAATACAAACAGCTGTTCCTTAAAAAACATCTTGATGATGACGTCAACTCCCCTGAAACCACCCAACTGTTAGCAGAAATCCAGGAACAAAAGAATCTCGTACAAATGTATGACATCACCCTCAAAAATCTTAACAGCCAGAAGAAGCTAAAAGACTCTGAAATCATCTTCTTGAAAGAAAAGCTTAACGAAATATACAAAGATAACAAGATGATCCAACGGAGATTAAGTTCAAACTCAAACTCGTTTCACGAGAAAATGAAGATCAATTTCTCGTCAATAACTCCTAACGGTTTTTTGTTGTCACTTCATCAGACAGTTAAATCAGTTAAGAGTTTTGTGAAGTTTATGCTGGATGAAATGGAAGATGCCAGCTGGGATTTAAATGCGGCCGCGAGTTCGATCCAACCGCATGTGTGTTTTGGGGACGTGTCTCAACAGTTTTTCGCATTCGAGTCGTTTGTTTGTCGAGTGATGTTCGACGGGTTTAATGATTCGGGTTTTTCGATCACAAACAATGAGTTTGAGTCTGGTTCGGGTGCATGCTCTCCTCGGTTTTTCTACGATAGTTCTATCGAACTGAAATCGCTAAAAGCTCAAGAATGCGTTACGTGGAAGCCGAATTCGACGTTTGCGAGATTTTGTTGGTTTAAGTATTTGAAACTGTTCATCCGTTATGGAATTCTTCTATTGAATTTGAATCAAGAATCTTGTGTCCCGGAGTTCCGGAACGAACTTTTCGGCGTTGCGATGTGCGGCGGTTTGCTCCGCATTGTTTGGGAACGCGTTTTGATTTCAAAGTGCTCGTTTTCGGGGAGGGACGGGAACGGTTTCGGACGGTTTTATGGAGGAGTATGAGAGCGGGTGCTGAATGGGTGCGGTTCGGCGGGTTTGTGGGCGGAACCGTTATGTGGCGAAGCGTATTGATTCAAACGTGCTGTCCGTTTTCGGTATGGGACGGCTCGGTTTACAGGTGTTTATGAAGATGAAAGAAGAGGGTGTTATGGTTCGGTGGTCGGGTTTAAAAACATTAAAAAATGATAAAGTGTTTGTGACCTTGAGGTGATGAAAAACCGGCATATGCAGATGGTCGTGTTTGTAAAGTGTTGTGAGGACCAGGAACGATGTGAAAGGGTGTGGGGTGTGAAAGGTGGTTGTACACATGGTGGGAATTAAAGCATGGATCGTGATGGAAAGCGGCATGGGGCATGACCGCATGTGGACCTTCGGGTCAGTGGCTAGTTTTTGAACTCCTAATTGTTGTATGATAATAGTTGTTGTATGAAAATAAAATAGAATTTATGTATATCAACCCTAGTTTAGTTTAAATGTAGTTCGATTGTTTTATTATACATCACTCCACTTTAACAGGTTGTATTTTTATATAATATTAGGTCTTTTAGTAATACAAAATATTGATAAGTAGTTTTAATATAGGTTTGTTAACTTTTAATTGAAAACTTAAGAGCACCCATAATAGGTTTTTCCCCTCTTGTTTTTATCCTTTAAAACCGTGACATCATCGGGTTTTACTATTATGGAACTTGTTTTGGCTGCGTTGTAGTTCTTGGCCTAGAACATGAAAAAAAGGATTGGGGTGGGAAACATTATACATTGTAATTATATATTATATAGAGAGAAATGAGTGTTTAAAAATAAAAAATGTGAAGATAATTTATCAGTGTTTATTGGTGATTTTAGGTTTTTTTTATTGGCTGAGTTTTGATTTTTTTTTTTAAGAATAAGTGTTTTTACGATGCAATGCCTGATTAAGTATGTTTTTTTTACTCTTTATGTTTCATTATTGTGGATGTTCCTATATTTACATGAATTTTTAGAAGATAAAATGAAGAAATACTAAGTTTTAGTATTAAGTTGTGTAATTTAACTATAAAAAACACTTGATTTTTTTTGAATTTTTATTGTTGTGAAAATTCTAAAATACCTAAATGAAACAATTATAAAAGTTAGGCACTATTTAATCATCTTTTTCACATGTTACCTTTAAGTTAACTTTGAAAACACTGATCAATAGTAAGTTTGGTACTATTTAATAACCATTTAAGGAAAACTTTGAAAACACATTTACTAACCATTTACGAAAAACTTCACCAACAATATTTAAACTTAAACAATTCTTTTAGTAAACTAAACATCATATATACTTAGGGGTTGTTTGGTAATATCAATCTCAATAAGTGTTAAATCAGTAAGAGATTTGATTGGTTAAGAGAGTCTGAACCAAAGTGTTAAACCAATAAAGTGTTATTTGGTTGGATGTCTGAATGATTGTGCAGAATGATTATTTTACCCCTCTGAACCATTTGTGTATCTGTTTGGTCTGAACTATATTGAATGATGAATAATTATTAAAGAAAAATACAAAATGAAGAAACCCTAGATCAACTAGATCGGAATCTAAGTAGATCTATGGAATGGGCTCTGCATAAAAGGGTTAACCCTCCGTTTGGTTTCACGATGGATGGTGAATAATATAATACTTCTGTTGATCCTACAAAACAAAACGCCGTTAGCTCGCCACGGGGAGAAGGGGGTTCTCTCTGTGACCACCCTCCGGCGTGAGAATAAGTACAGGTAGTCGGAAGTAAGTATTGTAAGAGAGAGAGTAGTTGAGAGTGAATACCTTTCCTTGAACTCCAAGTTACTTATTTATAGCCGGTGTTTGGCGTTAAAAAGAGAGATTGTTAACTTTAATGGAATCTTTTGCTATTCCGTTAACGTTTGTTGATCGTGAGCTCATCAGCGGTTAGGGAGGTGTCACGTGTCAACATGAGATCACTACATCTTATAAATGTGAGCATGCCATCACCGTGATCTTCCTCAGCCGTCCAGATGCTGCCATGTGGCAATTGGTTATAACCGAAGAGATGCTTGCACGATTGGGTGTTAATGGCTTCTAAAAGGTTTCATAGCTGTTATCCATCTATTATTCGCCACGTGCACATTCTGTTATAACAAAAAAGATTCCCTTTGCTTCTGCACTAAGTCAAGGATTTTGCTAAGGGAAAGTTTCTCAGGATTTACTGTTTCCTTGCGCGAGAAGCGCAAGTTAGTTAATCTGAGCTTCCTTCTTCTCCTTGCTGCTTATCGCAACGTTTGGTGGATACTTGCTTTGATATAAATATCTGCGCAAGGTTTGTGCATGAAGCATAATCAAACGAGAATGTTCAAAGTTAAATTTGAACCTTGCGCGAGCCCGCGCAAGGTAGTTAAATGAAGCATTATCAAACGAGATGTTCAAGGTTAACTTTGAACCTTGCGCGGGCCCGCGCAAGGTAGTTAAATGAAGCCTTTATCCCAAGAGAATGTTTAGGCTTTTAACTTTGAACCTTGCGCGAGCCCGCGCAAGGTAGTTATTTGATCCTTTCCTCCCTTGGATATTTGGCGCATAGTTCTAATAAATCTTATTTTGGCAAAGAAGTCTGCGCGCAGTTTTCTTAGAAGTTATTAATGGGTATGGTTTCCTTAATTGGCGCAAGGTTTTTGAGACCATACCCCTTCAAGTCCCCCCAGTCCAGTGTGCTTCTATGTAAGAATAGAAAGTAGGTGGAGCACTGGACTTAAGATAAATGTGCTGCGCTAGGTAAGGACTAGTTTTTTGTTGCTTTATGCATCTTGATGACGTGTCGTAAGTGAATTTTGAAAAAGTATTTGAATTTCAAATATACTTAGACACGTCTCACTTATCTGGATGGTGTAGTTGGTGACGACGCACGTTCTTGAGACGTGGTGGTACTGTTGACAGGCTGTCAACACTACATGTCTTACCGTATTTAATGCTTTTCGGCGACACTCGCGCGCGTGGGGCAGTTACTGTTCCCCACTCGCTCCTGCGGTTACTTGGGGATACGTGATGGTCGCGAAAGTCGATGTAGTCAAATCGTGCATTAATTGCGGTTAGTATATAAAGGGATCAACGATCCATTTGCTTCCTCACCAAATCACAACTTGAGAGAAATTTAAGTTCATATCTTCCGACGATCTTCAAAATTTTTGAAGTATTCTTCAAAGTTTTTGTTATGGCCACCGTTGCTAGTTCTGTTGAGATGTTATCGTCAAGTTTGCCACTGTTGAAGTGGTCGAAGAAAGATTTCGATAATCTTGCCACCAACTTTCTCTTTGCTCCGTCTTGGAAGACAATTTTTCCGGTGGTGAATGCCACGGCGGCTGATGCGTCGGCCGGCTACATTATATTATTTTACGATTATTTGCCGAAAGGGAACTTCCGGCTTCCGGTGACTCATTTCTTGCTGAAAATTCTCGGTTTTTACAAGATTCACATCTCTCAGTTGAGCCCAATGGGAATGGTGAGGATCTGGCATTTTGAGTTCGCTTGCCAGTCGATGCAGATCGTGCCGATGGTCGAGAAGTTTAGAGTTTTCTACCAGTTGCACTGCTCGTTGGGTTTTTATTCGTTCCAACAACGTGTGCAAGCCAAACGATTGTTGTTGGTGCCGCCGAAGTCCTACCACGACTGGAAGCAAAAGTTCTTCTTCGTCAAGGCGGCGGTGATCCCGATGAAGATGACGTTCCGGGCCAATGATGAGATCGAGTTGGAGACCCTTCCCATACCTGCCGACATGGTATGGTATCAAGATATTAAAGATGTGCCCAATATCGTTTTGCCGGAGAGGGCCCTTATCGCCGCCAGGATGAGTATTTTCTGGAAGAAGGAACGTCGGGAAAAACCGATGTATACCGAAGATGGAACTGGTATGTAACCTTTTAACTTCCTAGCAATATCTTTCAATAGATATGTACTGATGCAAAAATGTTTGTTATGTAGCTGTGCCTCTCTACTTGGTCTCCTTCAAGAGAGAGAAAGGAAAAACGGCTGTCGTGCCTCTTGCTGATGGCGAGGAAACTTGGTTCTCGCAAATCTTGGGGAACTTTGAGTTGCCCAAGAAGGAGGATCTGGAGGCGCAACCATCTTCGAAAACTGGTAACTAAGTTCTTACAAGGCCTAAGTTGATATTGCAATATTACTCTTGAACATTTTTTCTAGGTAATATTGCAATATAACTAATGGGGCAACCCTTGCTCAATATGATTAATTATGTAGGTGATCTGCTAAACTTGGGCGTAGGCCCTGATCCGAAGAAGAAGAAGAAACCAACTGCTGCTGCAGCTGCTGCGCCTCCTTCCAACCCAGAGCAAAAACCCAAGCCATCAGCTGCTGCGAAAGCTGAGGGCAAGAAAGGTACACGTCTCGTATCTGACTCTTGGTGCGATTATGTGGTGGTGTCGGACTCACTGGAGGGTCTTGCGCCTGTAGGTTCGAAGAAACCAAAGCCCGAACCCGTTGACACCTCCTCTCTTCCAGCTGCGAACCCAGATGATCCCTTGGAAGTACCTTCTAGCCCGGAAGAGGCGTTGAAGCGCACTTCCAAGAAGAAGAAGGAGGCGGAAACCAAAACCCCTGCGCCAACAAAAGTTGCACGCCCGCGCATTGGCAAGAAGGGCAATCTGGATGCCTTTGCAAAGAAATTTTCACCTGGTAAGTTTAGTTTGTTGCGCGTTTCTGTCAAAAAGTTGCGCAGAATCTCATACTTGGTATTTGTTGATATGCTTTGCAGAGAAAATGGTGAAGGCTGCGCCGGCCACCTCATCTGCTATACCATCGCCGCGCAGGCCTGAGAATGTTGAGGAGGGAGATGCGGGGCAAGAAACTCCTGTTCCTGATGCCGACCCCATCGTCCCGGAAAATATTGAGAAAGTGGCCCCAGAAGAAGAGCCCAAAAATTTTGATACTGAGAATCCTGCTGGCGAGCAGGCTAAAGATACGGCTACAGATGCTGGGGAACCGTCAAAGTTGATATCCAAGGGAGCCGGACCCTCAACACAAAGCGAAGGCTTTGTGTTTGTTGAGGATTCGGAGGGAGAGTCGCCTATTCGCCCAGAGGAGACGCCTGGGGATTATTATTATCGCTCTTATTCTGGGAGGCGGGCCTCTGCGATTCATCAGCCCGTGTGGAAAGTTAAGCAGGACGATGTTTTCACTGATTGGCACTCCTGTAGGGCGTGGTATAAGGGCATCTTCCCGCCGGCGGAGGTGAAGCGCCAGGAAGAAAAAGACCATGAGGCTACTTACGAGTCATATCTGCAAGAGTCTGCCCTTGCCTCGTCCACTATAAATAGAATTGTGCGCGAATGGCGCAGTATGAACAAGGAGTGGGATGAGGTTGAGCTTGAGAAGGCGAAAGCCAAGCTTGAGAAAGAGAAGACGTTGAAAATGCTTGTTGATTTTGAGGCGGAAAAGGCCCAGTTTGAGGAAGCGAAGAAGACTGAAGAATGGGTTGCCCTGTCATGGAAGCGAAAATGTGAAGCCTCTGCTGCGCAATATGCGGACGAGCGCAAGCGCTTTGTGGAGGCTTGCGAGCGTGACAACAAAGAAAAAATTTCTCTGCGCAACGAAATTGAGAAACTCAAAAAAGCGAAAGCTGATGCAGTTGCGGCAGCAGAAGAGGCGCGCTCACACAGAGAAATGAGCGAGCAGAATGAGGTATCAACCAAAATGACTCTCCTTCTTAAGAATAAAGAAATTGATGATCTAACTGCTATGCTCTTTGACCAGGCGCGGCTGCAAGCTGAGGTTGATAGTTTGAAAAAAGATATCAACCTCCACCGAACAGAGAAAACCGAGTTGACCCGCCGTTTAACTGAAGGTGAACAAAAACTTAACGTCACAGAGGTCGCTCGCGCTACCGCAGAAAGCTTGACTCATGAACCAGCTTACCTGGTTGCGGGAGTATGGAATTGGGGAGGTAATATTCCCTTTTCTTTATATGTCTGGTTTGATTGTCGCAACATACACTAATTGTTTTTGTGTACAGATCGCAAATGTCATCCTTAACTCTACGGAGTTGGATGAGAGAATGGCAGAATTAATGATGGCGGCGCGCAATGATGGGCATGCCGAGGGCTATAGAGAATGTACTTTGCACGTGGCCCATGCGCTGAAGACTGAATGGGATACCAGCCGTGCTGCTACGCATGGGCTAAATATTGCCGCCATTTATTCTGCTGCCAAAGAAAAATATGATCAATTGTAAATTCCGATTATGGACCTTTTGGACGCCGCGCTGCAGCATGACGACTTTGTTGATAAGCTAAAGGAGATCTTTTCTTCAACAGAGAGACAGGCGGGAACCAAATCCATAGAATAAGAAATTTGTAATTTTTCACTTTGTGATAACTTGCGCAAGCATTGTGGATGTGAATATAATATATTTCAGTTTTACAATGTTTGCATGCGACCAATTACTTATGTAGGATAGACAAATGAACAATTTCCTCTCATGTGTGAGCGTAAGTATTAAGTTAGCTTGTGGCTCATGAGTTTGTGTTTTTGTTTATCCAAAGGAATTGCATGCATTTGTAAATGAACATATACAAGACTGTAAGTAGTGGCAAAATATTTTATTCATACTGATAACGCGCAAAGCTATGGTTGCCACTAAGATTACATAATAAAGTAAGCAGTCTCGTTACGCAATGCTCATAAGTTGCTTAGAGGACTGAGATTACATATAACATCGGCGTAGTTATTGGGCGTTCCAGGTTCGAGGAACGTTGGATCCATCCATACGCTTTAGAGTGTACGCACAATTTCCCAATACTTCATTTATCACGTACGGACTTTCCCATCGCGGGGCTAACTGCCCCGGTTTTTCGGCATTCGACGTCGCGAAGAACAAAGTCACCAGGCAAAAAGGAACAAATGCGCACCCTTTTAATATTTTTCAAGCTGGGACTTGTATTTAGCTTCGCGAATCGCTTCATTTTCTCGTCGTTCTTCCAATAAGTCTAGGTCGATGCGCCTTTGTTCTTCGTTATCTTGCTTTTCCAAAGCTAGCATTCTTGGAGATGGTAACCCAATTTCGGCAGGAATCACAGCTTCCGTGCCGTACACAAGGCTAAAAGGAGTTTCTCCAGTACTAGTCTTGGGCATTCTTCGGTGTGCCCACAAGATGCTAGGCAATTCATCAACCCACCCCCGCCGTGCTGTGCCAAGGCGGGTCTTGATACCGTCGACTAACTGTTTGTTTATGCTTTCAACTTGACCATTTTCTTGTGGGTGCGCAACAGAAGCGAAAACATGCTGGATTCCCATTTCGGTCATCCATGTTTGCAGCTCTTGAGCCGTTAAATTTGGACCGTTGTCTGTAATAATGCGCATGGGCAGACCAAAACGGCAAATAATATATTCTCAGATGAATTTGCGAATTACCATCGTTGTAGTAGAAGCTAAAGGTTTGGCTTCAACCCATCTGGTGAAGTAATCGACCACAACAATGATAAACTTTACTGCGTCGGGCGCATCCGAAAATAGTCCCACTAAATCAATGGCCCATTGTTGAAATGGCCAAGCTGTTGTGACGGGTACCAAAGGATTCTTTGGGCGCAACGTTTTAGGGGCATGCCTTTGGCAGGACATGCATTTGCGCAAGATCTCTACCGCGTCAACGTACATTCCGGGCCAATAATACCCTGCGCTTTTCACTTTCGCTACGACCATGCGTGTCCCAGAATGTATGCCACATAGCCCTTCATGGACCTCCCTGATTAGGTATTGCGCGTCATGTTTGTTAACACAGCGAAGCGAAGGACCCATGTAAGAGCGTCGGTACAGAATACCGTCAATCATTTCACAATTAAGGGCTTTGCATCGTAACTTAATTGCTTGCGCTTTATCTTCTGGTAAAGAACCATGTAACAAATACATCATTATCGGAGACATCCATGATGGATCTCCTACTTCGACCATTGTCACTTGCCTGAGAGGGACTGATGGGTTACTTAAAACCTCGATGCGAACCTCTTTTGCCAAATGCTTGAAACTAGTTGCAGCGAGTTTACTTAGAGCGTCAGCATGTTTGTTTTCGCTTCGCTTGACGTGTGTGATTTTAAATTGTTGGAACTGTGCTATAACAGCCTTGGCTTGCGCCAAGTATAGAGCCATGATATCTCCCTTGGCATCGTATGTTCCAACTACTTGCTCAGCAACTAGTAATGAATCAACATGGGCTTCTAAATTTGTTGCACCCATTTTGATAGCGAGGTGCAAGCCTGCTAGGAAAGCTTCATATCTGGCCTCGTTGTTGGTGCTTTTAAAATCCAACCGAATTGCATATGTGAATTCTGCTCCATCTGGACTCATTAATCGAAGACCTGCTCCAGCTCCATCACTGTTTGATGCGCCATCTGTAAACAATGTCCAGGCTCTATTGTCGATGACTGGGACTGGGTTTTGGATTGCTTGGCACTCTTCAAGTTTATCGGCGGGAATTTCAGCGATGAAATCTGCCAAAACTTGGCCTTTGATAGCTGGTCTAGGTTTATAACAGATGTTATAACCTCCCAATTCTATTGCCCATTTCGCAAGTCGTCCAGAAGCATCTGGTTTGGCCAGGACTTGGCCAATGTGAAAATTTGTTAAAACTGTAATAACATGTCCAGAAAAGTATCTTCGTAGCCTGCGCGAAGCATGGACCAATGCTAAAACTAATTTCTCCATGATTGAATACCTTGTCTCTGGATCGTTCAATATCTTGTTGATATAATAAATTGGAGACTGGACCCCTGTGCGTTCTACCAACAAGACGACACCTACTGCTACCTCAGATGCAGCAAGATATAAGACCATGGGTTCTTTTTCACGAGGAGCAGTACGTGTGGGAAGTTGAACTAGATAATCTTTCATCTGTTGGAAAGCTTGATCAGCTTTAGGAGTCCATGCAAACTCTTTGTTTTTGGTACAATTGCGCAAGGTTCGAATAACTGGATAAGATTTTGCAGCGTGATTGGCGAGGAAGCGGTTTAGCGCATCTAACCTCCCAGCCAAACGTTGCATCTCTTTGATGGTAGTAGGAGAAGACATTTTTTGTTTGCCTCAACCTTCTCGGGATTAACTTTGAAACCGTCTTTGGTGACGATGAAACCTAAAAATTTGCCCTCCTCCATGCCGAAGGAGCATTTGCTTGGATTTAACTTTAGATTTACCTTGCGCGGAGAATCAAAAGTTCGTTGGATGTTGTCTAGCATAGTGTCTTCTGAATTACTCATAATGACCAAATCATCAATGTAGACTTCCACAGTTTTCCCAATGTCATCTCCAAACACTGTATCCATCAATCTTTGATAAGTAGCTCCCGTATTGCGGAGACCAAAAGGCATTTTGGTATAAAAAAAATGTCCTTCTCCGTGCGAAAAGCGGTTTTATCTTCGTACTCTTTTTTCATCAAGACTTGATGATAACCTTTATAACAATCTAGAAAACATTTCCAGCGAAAGGAAGCTAATGAGTCAACTTTTTTGTCAATCTCAAGAAGAGAATAACAATCTTTCGGACACGCCTTTTTTAGATCTTTAAAATCTACGCACATCCGCCATCCGCCATTATGTTTCTTTACCATGACTGGGTTTGCCACCCAGGTCTGGTATTTGACTTCGCGCAGAATACCAGCATTTAATAACTCGGTGATTTGTTCGTTCATTGCCTCTGTCTTTTCTGACCCGAGGCTGCGCTTTTTCTGCACAACTGGTTCTGCTGATGGAAATACATTCAGGCAATGTTCCGCAACATCGCGCGGGACACCAACCATGTCGGCATGTGTCCAGGCGAAAATGTCTTTGTTGCAAAACAACAGTAGTTTAAGCTTTGCGCGAATTTCAATACTAACTGCAGGCCCTAATAAGATTGTCTGCTCAGGGTACTTATTGTTGAGTACCCACTTTTCTGGTTCGTTGCTTGGTAACGACTTGCCAGCCTTCATAACTGGTTCCTCAATTGACATGATTTCTTTCCGCGCATGAAGTATAGCTATACCATTTGGTGTCGGAAAACCACAAGCAGCATGCGGAGCGAAGGTAATCATACTAAAATCACGTTGCGCGCGGCGTCCCAATAGTACATCATGACGTGAATTTGCCGGCATCACCATGAAGTTGACGTTACTCGTTCGAGAACACCTCCCATCAGATAACGTAACAGGAAAAATGATTTGTCCTAGAGGAAAGACAGCCTCATTATAGAACCCAGTTAATGGAAAATCAACTGGTTCCAAGCGTGCTTTATCCTCAGGATCTAGTTGCTTGAAGCACTGCTCATACATGATATCCATGGAACTACCCGGATCTAGAAACATATAGTCTGTTTGGTAGTGCCCAAAGATACCGGTGATAACTACTGGTCGGTCTTCTTGAGGACCTCCTGGAACGATAGGAAAAAGGACTTGTTGTTCGCGCCAAGTGTTGTTTTGAAAATGTTGAAGGCTACGTTGCGCGATGATCCACCTTGAATCATGGAAACGTGCTGTTTCATTTTCTTGTTATTAGGCCATTCGTTCTCGCGTGTAATCTATTTAATCTCTTTGGGCACATTCTGGACTAGATGTGTAAGCTTCCCACTCTTTAATGCTTTCTCAATCTCCGTGCGCAGACTGATGCAATTATCTGTTGTGTGGCCTGTGTGTCTATGATAGTCACAGGACAAATTTGGGTCTTGCCCTTTTTTGTTTTTCATTGGTTGCGGCTGTTTAAACTGATAATTCTCAGTGCTGAGAACCTCAGCCGACGACTTCGTTAAGGGAGTCCACTGACGTTCCCTATTCTCTTGTTTAATTGCTTTTTGAGTTGTTATCTTGTTGATTGTTGCTCGCGCATCAATTGATGAATACGGAGAATACGAATTCTGACTTGACTCTTTCCAATTTCTCTTATACTTGCGACTACCTCTACTCAGGTCTTGCAGACGGTTCTGAGGTAGAGGTGGCCTGTTAGAACTTAAGTTGCGCTCAGTCTGGGCGTAGACCTTGGCTGCCGCCATGAGTTTATCCCAGTTTTTTGGAAGGCCAGTTGTACCGGATAACACTTTAATCATTTCGTCGCACCTTACCGCATACGTGAACTGCGCGCGTATAAGGTCTTCATGGACATTTCCAATCTCCAACACCTCTTTATTGTAGCGTCTTATAAAATCTTCGAGGCTTTCATCGTCCCTCCGCCAGATGTTCATTACATCTGAGGAGTCGCACACGTATCGCCGTTGCTGACTATAGTGTGTAAGAAAATTTTCTTTTAAGTCATTCCAAGAGGAACGTTTACCTGCCGGCAAATTATCAAACCAAAGACGCGCAACGCCAGTAAGGGTTTGTACAAATAAGTGATACCACATTGGCAATGTCCAGCACCCAAGTAACCCTGCACCGGTAAAGAGGCGCATGTGATCATCAGGATCGGTCAAACCGTTAAACTTTCCAACGTTAGATGGTAATTTCGCTCGCTCCAACGGAGCCAGTGCTATCTCTCTGGTAAACTTTGATTGCTCAGCTGCTTCAGTTGGGCGATACACCAAATTGTAATCATGCTCAGCTTCTGGATTGTATACTGCACGTACTTTTGGCCTGTAACTAGCATGATCCGCAGATAGTCGATTGAAAATACTTGCACTATCCCCCTCCTCATAGGTTCTATCAAGCTCATCGTGTTGGATGTCCCGTTTCTGCGAAGACCGCGGGCCCAAACGAGAGTGGACAGATGCGCGACGTTGAACGTTGTCTTCTTGCCTTCTATTACCAGAATGAACAGGATCATTCCTGGTTTTAGAATACATTTCTATTTCATCTTCAGGCATGCGCGAAGGGGAACGAGCATGACTTTGAGTATTATAACTCAAAACTCGAGGTGCCGGCGAAGCACGGACCTGAGGAGCATTAACCGGAGCTTGAAAAGCTGGAGTTCCGGTTTGAGCACATAACTGAGCATACATAGTGTTTAGAGTCGCTTGAGATTTGATTAACCACGATAATGGAGTCTCTCCAGGTGGTAAAATCGACGTAACATCGACCTGAAGAGCCGCCGGCGTTACAGGAATACTCGCATAATTAGGATTATACTGAGCATTAGCTTCGCCGGAAGAATCCTCAACTATTTGTCCGTCGACCTGAGGTCCGACAACAACGCGTCGAATCCCAGATCGAGGACCTTGAAAAGATGATCCGTCAGCCATGATGCCGCAAATCTAAATGAAACGAAACGAAAGGTGAGGAAGAATCGAAATCGGTGGGCGCCAATGAAGAAACCCTAGATCAACTAGACCGGAATCTAAGTAGATCTATGGAATGGGCTCTACATAAAAGGGTTAACCCTCCGTTTGGTTTCACGATGGATGGTGAATAATATAATACTTCTGCTGATCCCTGCAAAACAGAACACCGTTAGCTTGCCACAGGGAGAAGGGGGTTTCTCTCCGTGACCACCCTCCGGCGTGAGAATAAGTACAGGTAGTCGGAAGTAAGTATTGTAAGAGTGAGAGTAATTGAGAGTGAATACCTTTCCTTGAACTCCAAGTTACTTATTTATAGCCGGTTTTGGCGCCAAAAAGAGAGATTGTTAACTTTAACGGAATCTTTTGCTATTCCGTTAACGTTTGTTGGCAATCCGTTATTGCACACGGATCGTGAGCTCATCAGCGGTTAGGGAGGTGCCACGTGTCAACATGAGATCACTACATCTTATAAATGTGAGCATGCCATAACCGTGATCTTCCTTAGCCGTCCGATGCTGTCATGTGGCAATTGGTTATAACCGAAGAGATGCTTGCACGATTGGGTGTTAATGGCTTCTAGAAGGTTTCACAGCTGTTACCCATCTATTATTCGCCACGTGCACATTCTGTTATAACAGAAAAGATTCCCTTTGCTTCTGCACTAAGTCAAGGATTTTGCTAAGGGAAAGTTTCTCAGGATTTACTGTTTCTTTGCGCGAGAAGCGCAAGTTAGTTAATCTGAGCTTCCTTCTTCTCCTTGCTGCTTAGCGCAACGTTTGGTGGATACTTGCTTTGATATAAATATCTGCGCAAGGTTTGTGCATGAAGCATAATCAAACGAGAATGTTCAACGTTAACTTTGAACCTTGCGCGAGCCCGCGCAAGGTAGTTAAATAAAGCATTATCAAACGAGATGTTCAAGGTTAACTTTGAACCTTGCGCGGGCCCGCGCAAGGTAGTTAAATGAAGCATTTATCCCAAGAGAATGTTTAGGCTTTTAACTTTGAACCTTGCGCGAGCCCGCGCAAGGTAGTTATATGATCCTTTCCTCTCTTGGATATTTGGCGCATAGTTCTAATAAATCTTATTTTGGCAAAGAAGTCTGCGCGCAGTTTTATCAGAAGTTATTAATGAGTATGGTTTCCTTGATTGGCGCAATGCTTTTGGGACCATACCCCTTCACAAAACAGCATAGAAAACCAAATTAAACATAATTGCTTCAAAATTCATGAACACGTACTATATCCAAATAGAAATTAATACTTTGCGTACAATTTTCATTTTAATCATTGGACATTAGTTGAGTAGCTATCTCGTCGCGCAAAGTAGCCATATACTCTATGCCTTGTGAACCCCATCACATGTCGTGAACGGACTGGCTATCACTTTCTTCACCTTGTATTTCAGTTAACATAGTGTTCTCGTCATATGCCATAAATAGTTGATCATGTATTTTCCATTTCCTTATAAAGTTAAGGATGACGAAACAAGCAATCACTATGTATCTTTGTATTGGAAAAGAAAATAGAGCCATCTGTTTTAGGATTGCGAATCATGCCTTCAAAACACCATATGAGCGCTCAATAACATTTATGAGTTTTGCATGAGCATGGTTGAATCTTTCTTCCTTAGTCAACGTGCGTTGTCGTCGAAAATCAGCTAACCAATACCTCGTATTATGGTAGGGAGTCATAAACCCACGAGTGTTGGTGTAAGCAACGTCGGAAATGTAATATTTGTCTATAAACGTTAGTATTAAAATCATTTCATAAAAGACTTGATAATATATTAATCAAAGTTAAGGAACGATTAAAAACCTAGTGGTGGGAAAGGAAAGCCGGAAGTCGGATTAAATGTAACATCTCTCAAAACACGTGAATCAATGTGTAGTGCCCTCCCATCCAGCCCATACGAACATAAATATCATATTAAAATTACAAATTCCTAACACGTTTTGATAGCGTGATAGCGTTCACCTTTTCATCTCCCGATGTAACGAGTTTGTTGATCAACCGGTACGACTGCATGTACAAGAGTCCCATCTAACACACCTAATGCTTCAGGAAATATTTCTTTTAACTTTCTATGTCTTTCTGAAGTATTTGCGATTATATTAGAAGATGTTGGAACTATAAGGGCCCATTTGGTTCGTGGAATTCCATAGAATTGGATTGGGAATTGGATCTATCCAAATCCGTGTTTGGTTGGAAATTTGAATGGAAAAAAATCCACCAAATTCCCTTAATTGAAGGATTCTAAGAATCCTTCATCCAACCCAAGGAAAGCTTTCATTCTAATGGAATGTTAGACAAATCACAATATTATCCTTAAAAACAATATGATCCACATTCTTCCTTAATCAAAAAAGGTTCTTCATAGCCAAACAACTGATAATTGTTATCACAATCAAATGATTTATTTTATTGAAATTAATACCTTTGTCCTTATGTTTCACGATTCTTTGATGAGGATGATAAACCATTAGCATTTTTCAAAAATTGAAATAAATAACAGAAATAAAAAACATAATTTAATGACTTCCACGCATTGAAATTAAAAAAAAAAACTTTGAATTACTTTACCAAACAAAAATCAAAATGGTGTTCCATAATTTGAAAGTAAAATCGAGATCAAAGAGTGTCTAGACTTTTGTCATTTTGGCTTTCCAACATTTCAATTCCGTTAATTAATTTACCAACTAAACACGTTTAAATTTTTCAAAGGATTCCATTCTAATTCCTATTCCATTTCCGTTTCCAATTCTATTACAAAACATTCCCTTGAACCAAGCGCCCCCTAACCCTCTCTTGCGAAATTCATCATTGCATTTAAGACCCCGTGAAAACATCTATGAATGGTTTCAGATAAGTGTTGAAACCTTTGTTTAACGATTCGACAACATTCATTATGTTCTGTGACAATAAAAACATAGCCATTTTTTCTTCAAGGGTTATTGACCTACTACTTTGCAACCAATTTCTTTGTTTAAGATGATTGCACAATAGTACATATGCATCACGTGAGATGCGCATCATCTCATCTCATGTCATTGCGTAGAAGGGCCATGCAACAGCTCTTGTGTGTATTCATGACCGGTCAATGCTGAATTCAAATCTCTTATCCTTTAATTTCTTCTGGAGGCTAATTGTAACCAATTCTAACGAAGGAAAATAAAAACTATAATATCCTAACCTGAGTCCATAGGCTACCTGTCATAAAAATTATCAAACATCCATAAACCCATCATCCATAAGATGTCCATAAATATATGAGTCACACTAACACCTTGAGTCGATGATTTCCTTTTAATTTTAGAACGACCAGAAGACTCTTCATTAAGCCCAAGTAACATTTGAGTGCCATCAATATCCTCTAGAACGTCTTGATCACACACTTCCGGTGTAGGACGAGGAAGTGTAAAAGATGACCCCCCAACTATCAAAGCCATTTGAATAGATCCTTTAAATAGTTAAACACAACCATTTGCGTGTAGCGCAGTGGTCACCGGCACCCGCTTTAAACCGGCTCGAGGTCTCCTGCAGACGCGGGTTCGAATCCTGGCAACCCCAGGCTCTTCGCTCCCCTCGAGTTGGCAGGGTATTCACCGCCAGGCAGCGTTGCCGTGTCACTAGCTTGGGAAAGGGGATCCCTTCTGCGGTCAGGGGTACCGTACATCTACCTTTTTTTTTAATAGTTAGTTCTTCTCAAAATTTCGACGAATTTGTTGGAGTATATGTAAAAAATAGAATAAAATAGTATAAGTTTTTTAAATATATTAATAATTGTTATATAAGTGTGTATATATATATAAAAAATACCTTTATCTCAAGTTGCCAGATAAGTTAAAACTGTTTGTTACAGGGTTATAAACATTTCCGGTTTTGTTCCTAAGCTTTTACTTTGATTTTAGATAATCATATTGATTCTTCATTTGTTTTTGATGCACTACAAACTGATGTTTCGTTTTCAATTTTTCAACAATATTCCTCCATGAAATTGGTTTCAAACTCCAACCTTCACGTCCATGAAGTGCCATTTCATGAACACATGATTCTAGAAATGTTTTGTTGACACCTTCTCGTTATCCTAACCGTTTTTTGCTCCATTTATTTAAAAAATTCTACAAAAAAGTAAACATACAATCAATCACTTATAAGGTATTTGGTACCCTAGTTATACAAAAAGTTCAAGTAGATTATAAGCTACACACTCACTCACATACACACACCTGTATATTAGCCGTTGAACCTAACATAACAAGAATATTAACATGTTAAATTGCAGTGCATTGTTGCATAAATTGCCTCTTCTAAATAAACTTTTTTTTTCAAGCGATCACTATTTTATAATGAAAATTGAATTCACACTAAAACAACCCCTAATACAAGTATCCATTAGTCACCTTAACAAGCATGATAATCACAATAATAAATGATCGATACAAAAGAGGAATTAAAAATCGAGCTTGGTTCTGTCTGAATACGAGCGAGCAAGAAACAACATCGAAGTATCCATGCCATGAACACAACATCGAAGAAAAGAGCTGAAACAAAAAAAAAAAACCCTAATTTTGTGAATGGCTGAAGAAAAAGAGAATACCTTGGTTGTTGATGATTGATGTTCTTGATTCTTGTTTGAGCAAAACCCTAGATATGAAATGGAAGAGATGTAGCGTCTGTATGTTTAGGGCAGGGGTAAAAAGGGCGCTTTTCTCATTCAAACAGGTGTCGAAATCTGACCGATTAAAAGGATATTAAGATGTAACTTAATGGTTAAGAGATGGTAACAAACACCCTAATGTCTAAACGATTCAGACATTACCTCTTAATCATGTGGTTAAGAGGCGACCAAACGGGGCCTTAATTAATGTTAGCTAGATAACATATTCATATCTCTTTTGGGAGGGGAAGTCTTAGGTTCAAGTTTCATAGACGACAGAGATTAAAAGAAATTTTCCGTAAAGAAAAACATATTCCTATCTCTACATTTTAAATTTACTATTTTATTGAACGTTAAACTAAAAATTTCAACATATATGCATGGGAATCTAGATGAGTCGAGCTCGAGTTCGCCTCATTTTGGAGCTCTACTATATAAAAAGATGCACATTTAGGCCCATAAACCTAATAAAACTCGTTATGTAAATTCTATCTTACATAAACTCTTAAGCTCATAACAATCTTTTAATTACAAGTTAATCATAAGTTGCTCACACATAGTTCAACTACTATTCGCATCCAAAATAAACATGGGAGCGATGGTATGTGCTTGGTTTTCTTCAAACGATTCCAGACAGTGTAATATTGTATCTTCTTCCGATCACTGACATTTTGGCCATTTTTAATGTTTAATTTAATATTTCTAAAGACCATGAAACCAACAAGCAGAAAAGTTTGAACATCTTGTCCATATCAAGAATTATTTAGGTTTAAAAAACGTGGCATCGAGGACATCAACCTCATAAATGGCCAATCATTATATATAATTTTTAATAAAATGTATATAAAAGTACAAAATTTATAAAATTTCAAACTTAACGGCTATTGTAGGGATGATGACACTAAAACAATGCATTGTTGTGTGGAATCTCCATCCCCATGCACGCATGAGTTTGTGTAAGATTGAAAGACTACAAGACATGGAACTTCCTGACAATCTTTATGTGTTCCAAGATTTCGTTTATTAATTTTATAATCATATTATGTTTTTTAATCGGTGAGGTCATGTTTCATGTCTAAAATAGTAATCTTTCTTTGACATTGTTTAAGAGCATCTAGTTCCCCCTTGGTATATGATTTCCATTAAGATTTGAATTGAAAAACTTTTTTTTATTGCAAATTGTGTTTATTTAAATAAAGATGAACTAAAAACCTACTGCCAAACTCCATCAACGATGGAATTTCATTCCTCAATTTGCTTGTGGAAAGTTCCATGTTACAAAGAAATTAGAAGTATTTGACATCCAAGTTCCAAACATGTTTAACATCCATTGTATTTTTTTTTTTCAAAAATCAATCATATGGCTCTTTAAATTACCTAAAATTACATATAAACATTTTTCTTTATGTATGTCTAATATTGCATATTTCATCATTTTGTTTAAAAGTTACGCTAAACATTCTTTATTTAACTTTTTTTGTAACAGATTATGTCCTTTACATCACCTGTCATTAAAAACTTCAGTTAGTTTCTTGAAAATGGACAAATGTACCGTTAGTCCTAAGAGCAGCAACAATAAGTCCGCTCATGCAGTCCGCTCCACAAACCACCACATAAACAAACCTCCTTATTGGAGGAGGTGGTCCGGTAGTAGGAGGTTTGCTCAACCGGACAGGTAAGGTTTGAAATGAGTGGAGACCACCTACTCACAATATTATATTTTTTTAGTGTAAAAAGTTGGGTGTCATGTGTAGGTTTGTAATGATTTATTGTTGGATAAAAAGTGAAAGTTTAGAGTGGTGGTGATGATTTGAAATGATGTGGGGTGGTCTAAAATACCAATATGTAATTTTCAAAAAAAAAAACCATTTTTACATTTGTTTATTCTTTTATCCACTTTTATTTTATAAATTATTCAAACTAATTAATTAGCCAGTTAATTTATTTTGTTATAAAACTATATTAATATAGATTTTTATTTTATTATATATTTAGATTTTTATTTTATTATATATTTATTTTAGTTTAGTTATTTACTTTCTTATTTTTTTTCTAAACAAGCAAAATACTTATTTAAGGCGTGTAAACATGTTAATTAGGCGCGAGCTCGCCTAATTATAATAATGTAAACCTTATTTTATTCTAAATAAGTACATGTCACTGTTCAAAATTCTTACAACATGATTCTTAATCTTTTACTATTCATCATCACTAATCAAATCAATTATTATTTATTTAATTTAATTTAACTAAATTTATATACGATCATAGATTTACATATATAAATAAAACATTTAACATAATTAACCTTTTGTAATTATTTAGGTTTAGTTTATATATGATCCTAGATTAACAAAGATTATATGAATTAGGGTACACAATGGACTTTTGGTTGGACAGGTTCACTTCGTTACATTACCAGTATGATATACTGAAACTTGTTGTTAAGTTTTGATTTTTCGCTAATAACTTGTTAACTTTAAAACAAATCCAAACAACATTATGCTTATACATTTATTCTTGTCAACATTTCAATATAGATTTTTATTAAAATTAAGTATTTTTTAGTATTGTAAACTACATATTAACATTTTTACCGAGTATCGATACCACGTCGGTACAGTGTCAAACAGATACCGACCAAGCAACATCGGTTCTTGTGTGCCGTCATATGTGTATTCATTTTATGCTTTTCAGTTCCAATACGAGTTGGTTACATACGCGATATCGAAGTGAACTGATATTGACTGTACATCAGTTCTGCTACATTGTCATACATGTATTCATTTTTATGGTTTCGGTTTTGATACGACTCAGTTACCGACACCATATCAAAATAAATTGATACTGAACAAACTACATTGGTTCCTGTACGTGCATTCGTGTTCATTAGCGTAGCTTTGAAGGGGTCGGAGGGGGCGCCCGACCCCCGAACTTTTTGCCCAGTAGTGTTGTGTATGTACGCTTCGTCTATAATTTTTTAGGTATATAAGTTTTCGACCCCCCGGTTTTATAATTTTTAAGGTATAATTTTAGGTCCGGTGACTTCCGACCCCCCGGTTGAAAGCTTCGCCACTGTTCGTGTTTAGGGGTTTCGATTTTGATATGAGTCGGTTTCAGTACTGTTGCAGTACTGATACCAAAAACAACACAAATCGATGTAAAACACGCTTTAAATATCGTTAAATGTCTTATGATTGATATGATGTAATAATATGTGATTGAAGCATTCTTCAAACTAAGGCTGTATATGCATTGTTCCACATCTCTGTGCATGCGATTAGTTAAATAAATAAACTTTTAAAGGATAAACGTCACCTCACCATATTTGTCTTTATAAGGTTTTACTACAAGATCATTGTCAAAACTCATACGTTGTGACAAACCTATTACACTTTAATTGTAATAGAGGGGTCAAAAGTGTAAATAGGGGATATGTGAGGGTCTTATGAGTAGTTGTATAGTTGATAGGGACTATGTTGTAATTGTGTAACGAACTGGCAGTTAAATAACGACTTAAGCTGTCATAAATCAGCTTAGTCTTGGATTGAATCTTCTCTCTCTCTTGTTATTCTGTTTTTTCTAATTCTAAGCCTAACAAAACCCTTCTCTAATATAAATGAGCGTTGTTTTCTATTTGCCATATCATGAACGAAACCTCAACGAATTAATTATTGAAATAGCATATCATGAGCGAAACCTCAACGGACTAATTATTGAAATACTCTTGGGGGCGTTTGGTTCGCAGAATGTTTTGGAATTGGAAATGGAATTTGTATATGAATTAGATTTTGAAGGAATTCGAATGTTTGAATTCCAAATCCAATTCTTTCAAATTCTAATTCCTATATAAATTCCAATTCTAATTCCAAAGCATTGCGCGAACCAAACGCCCCCTTATAATAAGATGAAATTAACATATTTATGAACCTAAATCTATAGTACACATATAGCAATAATCATAATCTACAATCTAGCTATGTAATTCCTAAGAATATCATGATATAGTACATGCCCGGGGAACAAGTATGCATGCTAAATGTGACATTTTGTACTTTGTTCATTGAATGTGGAACTCCCTCATCCTCTAGGAACATTTCACACCCATCCAGGCCATCCCTTCCTTTTTATTATCAATATACTTTTTTTTAATAGCCAACGAAACTTTTTTATTACCCAATACAAAAAAAAAAAAAAAAAAAAGAAAAAAACAGATACCAGCCAGTAGCTGAATAATACAGAAAAGAAAAGCTTAGAAAGAAAATACAAATTATAATACTACATTGAAATCCCACCACAACAACATGCCCCGTGTGATGATGTGCATCTCAGATTGGCTAGAGTGCATAGGTCGCTCACAGGTAACGCAAGATAAATACAACCGAAAGAAAAGTATAAGTCTTGTATAATGTAGTTAGAACCACACAATCGTATATTATGGTTGGACAACGGTTGGTGATGTATGTATGGATCAGGCTCATTGTTTGGATTTATGCTTAAATAAACACAATCCTACCCGTTCGCCTGATCCAACTCACATCTTCCTAATGGATTTATGCTTAGATCGTGTCCGATTCAGATCTCGCCAAGGCTAACATATAAAGTCTAAACGGGCCTACATACTAGTTGTTTGGTAACTGACATCAAACGTTCACATGAACAAGGCAATACAAATAAAAGCTAAATGTATAGAAAAGAGAACACACAAGACTACTCCTATGAGTTAACGAACAAAATACCCAATGCTAAGAAATTACAAATAAGACTATAATTCTCTGACTTTTTCATTTATTAATGAAATATAGTAAAAGATAAAATCAAACAAAATACATAATGCTAATCACATCAGTCCTCGCCCAACTCGATTCGGTTTTTAACCAGTTTCAAACAGAAGAGTTCTCAAACCGATTAAAAATTGGCGGTTCGGTTTGGTTACAAACCGGTTTCTCCCAACCCGTTTCTAGATCAGACCGGCTTCAGTTAGGAACAATTCTAGCCTGTACACAAAAGAATAGCACTTTCAAAATCTGGACAAGGTTGCTACAAGTACATAGTACAAACTGATAAATAGACTCAAAATTTGTTTCATAAATGTTGCTAGAAACAAGAGATGGGCATAATAACCGGTTCCAAACCCTACCCGGTGGAACCTACCTGGGACCGGTTCCGGTTCCTACCCGACATATCGTAGAACCAGTTCCGGGTTCAAAATACCTGATGGTTCCTACCCGGTTCCACATTTTTGGAAAAAAATAAGTTCCGGAACCGGTTCCAACCCGTACCCAGTTTGTACCCGTAACCGGTTCTTATCATACCCGGTTCCTACGGTAACCTTCCAGACCCGGCGCGAATATATTTTTAATGTGAGTTTTTTTATAAGTCTTTGCTAGAACAAGGTATAATACATAAACATAAAACTATTTATTACGAGAAACAAGTACCCGGTTACACAAACAACCTAAACATGAAACGTTAAACAAAACACATAAAACACTAAACATACTAATCATAAAACACAAATGGGTTTACAATACATAAAACAAACTAAACTTTCGATGACCCGGTCCCGAATGCTTCACCCTTTTCATTGTTTTTCGCCTTTGTCACCGGACAATGGCGGTCGGTGTGTTTCTTGAACGTCGAGTTGGCCGACGCCTTCATGAACTTCCCGCACCCCTTGCATCTAGCCATTTCATGGCTATCCGACATCAAGCACAAGTCAAAGTGCTTCCAAATAGCGGGGTTTCTTTTGGTTTCCAAAACATCCACGACCTCATCGTTGCAAGCAATCGTTATCTCTTTGATAGTATTAGATTTGAAGTGGTTAAAGTGTTGATTTTGTAGTAAGTAAATGAAATTAGAAGTGGTGTAGAGAATGAGGTTTAAGTACAAGAAAAAACCGATTTTAAAATTAATATTCAGTTTCAAATATTAGGAACCGGTTCCTAATAGTAAATGCAGCTTTTTTATGACAGAACCTGTTCCACACAGAAGCTTGCAGCCTTTTCTTCACATATACGACAGAACCGGTTCCTACCTGTACCCGGTTCCTACCATACCCGGTTCCAAATTACCCGGAATCAGTTACAACAGGTTCCACAGTTAAAAACTTATACCCGGGTACGAACTGGAACCGGTTCCACAGAGGAACCGGGTCTACTGACTAGCATGAGGAACCGGGTCCGGGTTGGAACCGGGTCCGGGTATTCAAAAGACCCGATTTTGCCCATCTCTACTAGAAACTACAAAGTACAAACTAATAAATGGACTCAATATTTGTTTCATGAACCCAAATAGAGGTGCACAAAATACCGTATCTAAAAACGGACTCGGTAAAAAACCCAGAACCAATTTTTTAATGCCCGGGTATTCTATACCCGAAACCGAAACTGACTTGTAGGGTATAGATAGGGTATGCATTTTGATGGCAATACCAGGAACTAGAACCGATCATACCCGATTAATGCCCAGAACCGGAACAGAACCAGTTATACCTTTATTTGATTTTTTTACATTATAAATGCACATTTAATAATAATAAACAAAAAGACGAGGAAATAAGGGTATTTTTATACCCGGTTTCTTAAAAACCAGAACCAAACCCTATTCGGAACTAGGCACATAGGATAAGGTTTTTTTATCAAATAAACGGAACCAAAACGGTTATAACAATAACTGGTTCCAACCCTTAAAACGAGAAACCGAAACTAATTTCATAACTGAAACCGGTTATTAAAAATACGTGGTTTTTACACCCCTAAACCCAAATCCCCATTACATTACATCATATACAAACCCAATAATAAAAAAACGGCCCAACTGGCCCAACAGGTACCTCCCGCTTTTCTCCCAAACCCTCCACTCAACATTTCAAAAAATTAAAAAAATCAAAGCAAAGATGAAGGAAGAAATCAAAGCAAAGATGAAGGAAGAAGAAATCGAGAGGTTGAGAGGTGTCGTCAGAGATTGCGTCAGCAAACACCTATACTCATCGGCGATCTTCTTCTCCGATAAGGTCGCCGCCTTCACTTCCGATCCGGCCGATATTTACATGCAAGCACAAGCTCTGTTTCTCGGTCGCCATTATCGCCGTGCTTTTCACCTTCTAAATGCTTCTCAGATCGTGCTTCGTGATCTCCGGTTTCGTTATCTTGCTGCTAAATGTCTTGTTAGTTTCACTATTCTTGCCCTAATTTGTTTTCCGTTGTTGTTTACTGTTTAAGTTTATGTGTTTCCGTTCTAATTTGTTATTTAGTTTGGATTTGGTTAAATTAGGAAATATAATTGAAACTTTTGGGGTTCTATTAAATTAGGAAAAATAATTTTAAAAGTTTTGTGTATTCTAGGAGTAAATTTAATCTATTGGTTGTAAAAATCGCTAGGCATTAGACGTCGGTGGGGTATTTCCACTAGCTATTGATTGGGATTAATAGGGATTGACCGGATAGGAATTTTATACGTAAATTTACACACACACACACAAATTTTCAAATTTTTTATCATCATCATCATCATACTTGGTAAATCCTACCAATAGCAAAGCTAAGGTAGAGTTTGAGGAGGGTAAGATGTAGACAACCTTACCTCTACCCCGTAGTTTTAGAGAGACTGCTTTCAGTGACACCCTCGGCTCGATAGTAGTTTTGCATCTAGCCTTGGACATAAGGCACATAACACTCAACAATTAAGACAAATGCCGATTAGTGCATGTACTCCCGTGTCTTTCGGCCATCAACGCCACCACATGATGCATGATTAACCATCCCCCTCTTTTAACGTTATCTTCACGAAATTAGTAAAATAACGGTAAAATTAGTGCACTTTCACTTTTGCCCCCCGAGCGCCCACACATTATATGCACATACCGCAACCGGGGCGTAATTTTCAAAATTTTTATATATTATTTTTTAACTCATTAATTGGGGATTGGATTAGTAAGTATATATTTTTTTTCAAATACTTCAAAGATTTTGATTGACTTTGACCAATTAAAGATTTTAGGGGCAAATTAGTTGAAATCACATCGGCAGCCCAGTGATAAGCAAGTAATAGGCAATTAATTTCCGCTTAGAACCGATTTTTACAAATGATGTCATGTGTAGATAACAACAATCCGTTTAGCTTTATTTTTTACCTTGTTTGTCTATTTTGGACTTTAAATAGGAGATATGACTTAGAGCATTTGAAATTCAATCTCAACAAAGTGAAATTTCTATTCTTATTAAGATCCAAAGAAAAATCTACTTTTTTATGGTGATTGTGGGCTTAGGGGGTCGTGCTTTTACGGTGGGTCAGGCTGCTTTGGGTTAAGTGACCAAATACGAGAAAGCGTGCTTTGACAATCAGCACACAACACGTGTTTATCCCATTTGCTTTTGATATTTTTGGTTTCCTGGCGCCAAAGGCTGTGGACCTACTTAGTCGAGTTCAAAGGGTCATGCATAGTAATGTTATGACCCCGAGATCTATGGACATTGTTTTTAAAAGACTTAGTTTTGCTATTCAAAAAGGGGTAGCGGCGCAGCTTGTTGCCCGTTTACCATCTATCTCGATGTAAATTCATAACACGATAATTTATGTGTTTATCTGATACTGGCTGAGTTGTTAGTAAACAGTAATAACTGTTTTGATTGTTTCTGATCAGGAGGAACTAAAGGAGTGGGATCAGTGTTTGCAAATGCTTGGAGAAGCTAACGTGGATGAACATGGGAATTTTCGTGATATGAAGGGTTCTAATGTCATGTACATAGATAAAGATAGTGAAGATCGTGAAATTAATGTGAGTTTTTCTTTTTCAGTTTACTCTATTACACACTTCTTTGATTTCCAATATTACAATATGTTCTCTTAGGATAATCTTTTGTTGATCAGAAAACAGTATGGATAGTGTCGTTTTTTGTGAGCTAATGCACTTATTCTATTCAGATATCATCAGCAATATGTTTTCTGAGAGGCCGGGCATGTGAAGCTCTGGAGAATCGTTCTCAGGCGCGACAATGGTTGGTTTCAAGTGTTCAACATATTTTACAACTTGGATTTATTGATATTTGATACTCATATAATTAGGTTCATAAGTAGGGCTGCAAATGAACCGCACGATCAGCGAACACTTTGTGAACCTTTTGGCAAGAAGTTCGTTTAGTTAAATGAACGAACATGAACATAGGCCGTGTTCGTTCATTTGTGTTCGTGAACGTTCGGTAACATGTTCGTTTATGTTAGTTTGTGTTCGATAGTTCATTAGTGTTTTTAGTTTTTATATTTTATTTGAAAACTTCAAAATTCAAAGAAATAAATTATTTAACAAGTATTAGTGTATTGAATATTATGTTCTTGAACACTTTTTTGTGGTCGCTTGTTTTCATTTGTGTTCATGAACGTTCGTTGCCTAAAATTAACAAACGAACATGAACATGTTCATTTCCTTAACAAACGAACACGAACATAAAATCTCGTTCGATAAATGTTCATGAACAGTTCGTGAACACATATATTTCCTTAACAAACGAACACGAACAAGGTCTTGTTCGTGTTCATTCGGTTCGTTTGCAGCCCTATTCATAAGAAATTAAGAATACAATGTAGATAAAGCCATGCTCTTGCTTCCCTTTGTTAGTTCCGTCCTTTATGATTGTAAGCTCGTTGTTCTTATATTTCTAACTTCCAAGGGTATACTATACCCGAGAGGATTTGACTTTGTCTTGTTTTTTACGAGTAAATTTAATGTGTAACTGTCCGGTTTAGAATATCTTACTTTACTTATTACGGTCTAGGTACACAGCTGCTATTAGAGCTGATCCTTTATGCTATGAGGTAAGCATAACAATGTGCCATTATTTTCACCAGCTTGTTATCATCCTTTTTGTTTTATAGTTACAATTTACTATCACATATTTTTTTTCGGTTCAGGCCCTGGAATGCCTTATCGAGAATCACATGCTAACATATGAAGAAGGTGGTTTAATTGCTTTGCACTTTATCTCATATTATTTCTCATGTCATCTGACCTTATTTTCCTAGTCAACACCGCTGTTTAGTGTTTATGCCTAAAAAGACTGTTTGCATCTAACCATTTATTTGTATTAATTTGCATGGATAATTTCAGAGAAAAGTCTTCTTTCCTCTCTACAGTTTGCTCAAGAAGATGGTTGGCTTTCTTCATTCTATTCATGTTTAATAAAAAAGGTATCTTTAATTCAAAATGCTTGTGTGATATCGTAGTTAGTTTTTTTATTTAAGAGTAGAATGCCATTTCGTCCCTGAGGTTTGGCTAGTTTTGTGACTTTCGTCCAAAGGCTTGTTTTTCCGCATCTGGATCCAAAAGGTTGAAATCTTGCCATTTTCATCCGGCTCGTTATACCAATCCATTTTTTCTCCGTTAAGTCAGGGGTATTTTTGTCTTTTTGTACATAAAGAGATAAAGTAAAAAAGACCGAATTAACCTTTAAGTTAACAAAAAAAAAACAAATATACCCCTGACTTAACAGAGAAAAGTGAACGGAGTTAACGAGCTAGATGAAAATGGCAAGATTTCAAACCTTTTGGATCTAGATGCAGAAAAACAAACATTTGGACGAAAGTCGCAAAACTGGCCAAACCTTAGGGAGAAAAATGGCATTTTACTCTTTATTTAATTTTGATTTTACTCACTTTAGTTTTTGTTTTTAATATATGTTCAGTATGATAAAGCAAGTGTCATAGAAGAGAAATTTAAAAAACTCGAGACCGAAGATATTAGCAAAGAATCATCAAACCAGTCCTTGATTTGCACGCTAAAAAACAACACCGATTTTTTGGCTTGCAAAGCTGAATACTACCATCAATGTGGCGAGTATCAGAAATGCTTTGAACTGACTTCAGTGTAAGTTAACTTAACTTTTTGACCAAAAATATCTAATAAGTTGAACTTAGTGTTTGATGCAACTTTTTTAAGTATTCAGATTGCTTGAAAAAGATCCATTCCATCTTAAAAGTACCATGGTTCATATATCGGCAGCCATGGAGCTTGGACACTCTAATGAACTTTACCTTATGGCTTGCAACTTAGTCAAAGATTATCCTCAAAAGTAAGAAAGTATTTGTATGCTTAATTTTTAGTAAAATGCCATTTTCGTCCCTAAGGTTTGGCCAGTTTTGCGACTTTCGTCCAAAGGTTTTTAATTTTTCTCATCTGGGACCAAAAAGGTTTGAAATCTTGTCATTTTCATCCGGCGCGTTAATCCATTCATTTTTCTTCGTCAAGTCAGGGGCATTTCCATCTTTTTTGTTAACTTAAAGGGCAATTTAATCGTTTTCACTTTATGTAAAAAGACTGAATACCCCTGAAAATAACTGAATTGCTCTTTAAGTTTAAAAAAAACGGAAATACCCCCGACTTAACTGATAAAAGTGGATGGAGTTAACGCGCCGGATGAAAATGACAAGATTTCAAACCATTTTGGATTTAGATGCGAAAAAACAAACTTTTGGACGGAAGTCGCAAAAATGGCATTTTACTTCTTATTTTTTTCTTCTTCAAGTTCTACTTTACAAGTTTTACAATTCTTGTTCTTCCGTCATAATGCTGTTAGTTTTATCGTTTGCTTTCTTTAAGGGCGATATCGTTGTTTGCCGTTGGTTGCTATTACTATTGTATCAAGAAATATGACCAGTCACGTCGTTATTTCAGGTAATATACAGTTGGACTATAGCGGGATGAATATTTTATTTTTATATTTGATGAGGTCATTTTTAAGAATTGCTTTGTAACGAGTTTACACTTATTACCATATCTTTTAAATATTTGACAGCAAAGCGACTAGCTTAGATGGAACATTTCTTCCTGCTTGGATAGGGTTCGGGAACGCTTACGCGGCCAAAAAGGAAGGTGATCAAGCAATGTCGGGTTATCGTACCGCTGCTCATTTATTTCCCGGGTGATGAAACTTTTTTTTTAATTAATTATTGTTTTCAGTCTCAAGTAGTGTAAATGATGTGTTTTTGGTGCCAGGTGTCACTTGCCTGCTCTGTATATTGGGATGGAGTACATGCGAACCCACAGCTTCAAACTTGCGGATCAGGTGCTATTTCATGACATCATTCACTTTCGATACTAATTAGTAATTGTGTAAATATTAATCTTTAAATTATTTTCAGTTTTTTATGCAGGCAAAGGCAATATGCCCTTCGGATCCACTTGTATATAATGAACTTGGAACCGTTGCTTATCACATGAAAGAGTGATTATCAATTCTCTATATACTTTTGAGTTAGTTACGTTTTTCGTCCATGTGGTTTGTTGAAAATACCCGTTACGGTCCATTCGTTTAAAAATTGGGAAAACAGTATTAGCGGATGTATATCCGTTTTATAGTTTATCCCTAAATTAGTTAGGAATTATCCCTGAATTTGTTAGGAGTTAGTTAGGTTCTTGTATTATATATTGTTCTCTTCTTCATCAATAGAAATCAAGGAATTCAGATTCAATTATATGGTATCAGAGCCTACTGCTCTGACCTAAAACAAATCCGCAGCAGCCCCTGTCCACAGACCCTGCAGCCGATTCTTTTTCCTTCTTTAGTTCATCCGCAGCAGCCCCTGTCCACGGACCCTGCAGCCGATTCTTTTTTTTTCCTTCTTTTGTTCATCTCGATGTCAGACAAACCAGAATCCTCCAAGCACACTGACAGCCTTCACCCTGCTTATTCGGTGACTAACATCCAGCACAAAGTTCGTGTTTTGGATGGTTCCAAAGTCACCTATGCATCATGGGTCAAGCTGTTCACCCTGCATGCACGCGGTTACGAGGTGCTACACCACATTGATGGCACTGAACCGCCTGCCAAAACAGATCCGGACTACGCCAACTGGGCCAAAATTGACTCTCTTGTGCTTCAGTGGATCTATGGGACACTTTCAGATGACCTGCTGGCACGTATTCTTGATGAGGAAACAACAGCTTATGGCGCATGGACCTGGATTCGGAAAATCTTTCTGAACAACAAGGGCGCCCGTGCAGCAGCCCTTGAAACAGAGTTTGTCAATCTTACCCTGTGCTCCATGCCCAGCCTCCAAGACTACTGTCAGCGTCTTAAGTATCTCGCTGACCAACTGAAAGCTGTTGAGCAACCAGTCACAGAAGATCGCCTTGTCCTGCAGCTGGTTCGAGGCTTACCACCGGAATTCGATGTTCAAGCCTCTATCATCAATAACACCCTTCCCTCATGGGAAGATGCCTGCGACATGCTCGACTCAGATCTGCGTCGCCAACAAGCACGGGACTCTATTGCCTCCAACCCGGCTGTTGTTGCCCAAGTGTCTCGCGAGCCACCTACGGCCCGCCGGGACCCCCCTCATTATCGCAACAACAACCGACAGCAGCCAAGACGTCAATTTCACAGGCCTCAGCAGTCATTCGGTCAACAGCAACATCGCACAGGTCGCGGTAATCAGTAGCCCTCTAACCGCAACCAGCCTCGTGGTTCTTTTCAGTCTTCGGCCCAGCATCAATTGGTCCGACCCAATGTCTGGAGCCCAGGTCCATCCCCCTACTGGCCACCATGGTGGGCTGCGGCCCCACCATGTCCCTACCCAACTCAGCCCAGTTGGGCAGGCCCATCTTGGCCGATTGTTCCTGGTCAGCCTCCACAGGCCACTGGCCCAACTTCACGACAGCACCAGCCCTGGTCCACTCCACCTGCTCAGGCCCACTTGGCAGATGTAAACCCACTGGAACCATCAGAATTAGGGGCAGCTTTCCAGGCGATGGCACTGAACTCGGGAAATGACAGTTGGGTTGCTGACACCGGTGCCTCTGATCATTTGACACACGAACCAGGTAATATTCACACTCCTTGTACTACTACTATTAATTCTGTATTTGTTGGAAATGGTAACCGTGTGCCAATTCACGGGTCCGGTCATACAACCATTCAATCACCCAATTCCCGGGTCCGCCCCTACACCCTTAAAAATGTCCTTTACACCCCAAATATTATCCGAAACCTTGTTTCAGTTCGTAAATTCACTACTGACAATATGGTTTCCATGTCTTTTGACCCTTTTGGCTTTTCTGTGAAGGACTACAAGAATGGAACGCTCCTGAGCCGCCACAATAGTACCGGCCCACTGTACTCCTTCAACACCAAAACCAACCAACCTGCTTCTGCTTTGCTTACTTCTTCGCTCTCTAATGTTTGGCATGATAGCCTTGGCCATCCTAGCAATTTTATTATGGATTTCTTAGTTTCTCGTAATTTAATTTCTTGTAATAAATCTAAGAACAATTTCTTTTGCAACTCTTGTCAAATTGCTAAACATAAGCGTTTACCATTTCATGATTCTGATTCCGTTACTTTTCAACCTTTTGACATCATACATTGTGACTTGTGGACTTCACCTATACCCAGCAACACAGGTTACAAATATTACATGGTCCTCATTGACGACCACACCCAATTTGTTTGGGCTTATCCACTCAAATATAAATCCGAAACCTTCACCAAATTTACTCAATTTCACCGCCTTGTCCAAACCCAATTTAATAAATATATCAAAACTTTTCAGTGTGACATGGGTGGTGAGTTTGATAATTCCAAATTTCAATCATTCGCTGTCACTCACGGCCTTCAATTTCGATTTTCATGTCCCCAAACTTCACAACAAAATGGTAAGGCGGAACGTATAATCCGACGAATTAATGACATCATTATGTCCCTCCTTACCCATGCTTCCCTACCTTCCCATTTCTGGGTTGAAGCACTTCACACTGCCGTCTATTTACATAACATTCTTCCTACCAAACTCCATAACTTTCTAACCCCCACATACAAACTCTATCACCGGCATCCCACCTACACTCACCTTCGCACCTTCGGGTGTGCTTGTTTTCCAAATCACAATGCCACTCGACCCCACAAACTAGCCCGCCGTTCTACACCATGCATCTTTCTCGGATATCCAATGAATTATCGTGGATACCGATGCTTAGACCCCTCAACTGGACGTGTCTATTTATCACGTCACGTCACCTTTGACGAATCCACTTTTCCTTTCTCTACCCCACCTACACCTCATATCAACCCAAGCTCTCACCCTGATTCGGAACCTTCACCCATGAGTACCCCGTTTCATTTCACCTCCTCTCCTCCCACAACCGACACCACTACTACTTCCAAACCATCTAAACCACCCATAACCCACACCTACAGCCGACGAAACAGGTCTGACCCAGCAACATCCAGACCCATTTTTTTTCCAGCCCATGCTTCCACACCAACCCCCACCCCCACGGTCTCACAGCCACATTCCCCACCCCTTACCCACACTTACAGCCGCAGAAACAGGTCTGATTCTACTGCATCCAGACCTGTTTTCTTCCCAGAACATGCACATACCACCCTAGCTCCGTCACAATCTAACCTGACACCGCCACCCTCTACCCACCCTATGCAGACCCGGTCTAAAACGGGTTCCCTACCCTCAACAGATCCCACCCTCTTAGCCACCTCCGAGCATAATATTTCCCCACTACCCAAATCCCACACCCAGGCCTTGACCGACCAGAACTGGCACTCGGCTATGACCGACGAATACCAGGCATTAATAGCTAATAATACATGGGAGCTTGTGCCAAGACCTGCAGATGCTCATATTATCAGATGTATGTGGCTATTTCGCCACAAATACCATGCCAATGGTACATTACAGCGCTACAAAGCGCGTTTGGTTGTAAATGGCAAATCTCAACAGGTGGGTGTTGATTGTGACGAGACATTCAGCCCAGTGGTTAAGCCCACTACGATTCGTACTGTCCTCAGCTTAGCAACTTCACGTTCTTGGCCCATTCATCAACTGGATGTCAAGAACGCTTTCCTACACGGGGACCTTAATGAAACTGTTTACATGTTTCAGCCACCTGGGTTTGTTGACAGTAAACATCCAAAGCATGTTTGTCGACTTCAAAAGTCTTTATATGGGCTAAAACAAGCTCCACGTGCGTGGTACCTCAGATTTGCTTCCTATATACAAAAGTGTGGTTTTCGATCTACCACGAGTGATACTTCTTTGTTCGTCTACAAACAGGGTGATCAAATGGCATATTTACTTCTCTATGTAGACGACATCATCTTGACAGCCTCCAATCCGACACTTTTGCAGCACTTCATTGCCACTCTTTCCAGGGAATTTGCCATGTCTGATCTCGGACCACTACATCACTTTCTCGGGATTGCGGTAACCCGACGAAATGGTGGCCTGTTCTTATCTCAGACCACATATGCAGCAGAGATCTTAGCTCGTGCTAAAATGGAAAATTGTAAACCATGTGCCACACCTACTGACACTAATTCTAAACTAAGTGCAACTGCTGGAGAACCCTTCTCAGATGGTGCCTTATATCGTAGCCTTGCTGGTGCACTGCAGTATTTAACCTTCACACGACCTGATATATCATATGCGGTGCAACAACTATGTTTATTTATGCACTCCCCTCGAGATCCTCATTTCCAGTTCATGAAACGGCTCCTTCGATACCTCAAGGGTACACTAGACTATGGAATCTCTATTTTACCATCCAAATCAGCTCATATCACAGCCTATTCTGATGCGGATTGGGGAGGCTGCCCTGATTCACGACGGTCTACTTAGGTTACTGTGTCTTCCTCGGTGATAATCTGGTTTCTTGGTCCTCAAAACGTCAGGCGATTATCTCACGTTCCAGTGCCGAGGCTGAATACAGAGGTGTGGCCAACACTGTTGCAGAAACAACATGGCTCAGAAACCTGCTTCTCGAACTCCATCTTCCAATTACCCGGGCCACAGTTGTATACTGTGACAATATCTCTGCTGTCTACTTATCTCAGAATCCGGTCCAACATCAACGATCCAAGCATATCGAGATTGACATTCATTTTGTTCGCGAGAAGGTTCGTATGGGTTCTGTCAAAGTTCTTCATGTTCCAGCAGACTATCAATACGCTGACATATTCACCAAGGGTCTTCCACGCCAGTTGTTTCAACGATTTCGGTCCAGTCTATGCATCGGAAGACCTACTGATACGACTGCGGGGGCGTATTAGCGGATGTATATCCGTTTTATAGTTTATGTATATCTATGTATTTCTTATGTATATCCGGTTTATAGTTTATCCCTAAATTAGTTAGGAATTATCCCTGAATTAGTTAGGAGTTAGTTAGGTTCTTGTATTATATATTGTTCTCTTCTTCATCAATAGAAATCAAGGAATTCAGATTCAATTATAAACAGTACTAGTACTTTCACTTTTGTAACTATTGCAGTCCACCTCACTTAACACCATCCATTTAACCCGTTAGCCAAGCCACGTGCAGGGGCACTTTCGTCCTTCCCTTTTAAAATAACCCCTTCGAATATAAAAACTCCAAATGACAAACTGACCAAGTGATTAGGGTTTTAAGAACGAAGAGGGTTTGGGGTTTTTATATGGTGTTAAGTGAGGTGGACTGTAATAGTTACAAAAGTGATGTCATAGTTATTAAAGCGAGCGCCAGACGCGCCTAGGCGCCAATAAGGCCCCGGGCCTAACAAATCGCCCTGAGTGTGCCTGCGCCTTTAATAACTATGGGATTTTCAACAAACCACAAGGATAAAAAACGTAATTAACTCTTTACTTTTTTTACCCCTTATACTAATTGTCTGATAGCCATGAAATTGTCGTGTATCCTAAAACCAATTTGAATCTTTGTAGGTATAATAAAGCAGTATGGTGGTTTGAGAAGACGTTAGCTCACATACCATCACCGTTAAGTGAGATGTGGGAATCAACTGTTGTTAATCTCGCTCATGCTCTAAGAAAGTTGAAGTATATCTACTTTCTCCCCGTAAACACAGGGTTTAACGGGTATTGACTATTTTAACACTTTTGTGCTACTTTTTGTATTGCTCTGCATCAGGAGGTACGATGAAGCAATCACGTATTACGAAAAGGCCCTTGTGCTGTCAACAAGAAACTTAAGCACATATGCTGGCTTGGCGTACACGTATCACCTGCAGGTAACATTGACTTTTACATTGTGGAGGTCAAAATGTTGACCCGTGTATATACGAACGGGTCTATCCAAAGTGTAAAAGAACGGAATCGAGCCTCGAGGCGTTTTCCCTTCGCCTCACGAGTCGTACGTCTCGAGGCGAACCGAGGCGCAATTAAAAAATAAATATAAAAATTATTATCTTATAAAAATAATAATACTAACTAAATTCATCATCAAAAACACACATAAAAAGACATAAATTGCTTAAAATTGACACAAAAAATCAAAAACAAATATCAAAAACCCCTGAGGTGCAGCCTTTTTAGCGCTTCAGCCGCTCTGAGGCGCACATACAAATATAAACCCCTCGAGGCGCGCCTCAGAATTGTTTTTTGTGCGTTTCGCCTCGACAGTTTTTTAAAATTATGGGTTTATCTAAGTTGTTTATATATTGAAAGTTTTATTATGGTTGGTTTTGTATATTTTGACAGGATAAATATACGGATGCAATTACGTACTATCACAAGGTAAGTCGGTTCATTTGTTGTTAGTAAGAACAATTATGATCGTCTGAAACGCGTGTTTGTTTTTGTATGAACAGGCATTATGGATCGATCCGGATGATCAGTTCTGCACAGAAATGTTGACACTGGCTCTTATGGATGAAAGTCGACAAGGTATTTAATCTGAAATTTATTTTTAAAAGAAAATGAAGAATGTGTATACAATTTCATATGTTGTATCTAAGTACTCTTAAATATAATGACAAAGTTCAGAAAATTAGTATTGACCCATACTAAAACTATTTCAAGATGGGTACATTTATGCTTTTGACCATTTAAATTTATGTAATTAAGTTGTGGGAATCATGCTTTTGACCATTTCAATTTTAATTTATATAAGTTGTGGGAATCAGCAGGTATCATTCATAGACGGTTTGACTGGCAGTATCTATCTATTCAATTTTATAATTAAAAATAATGTATAATGTATAATACAACAAAAGGATACTATTGTTATATTCGACAAAGAAGAATAAACAATACCACTAGGATAAAGTTTGTGTGCGTTTATATATAGATATATTTGGCTAATAAAACGATAAGAAGTTAGTTTTTGGTGAGAAATGTGTAGTGAATTTATACCTTTGATCAAGACAAATTAATGGGCATATAGAGGTGATGATTTTGTAATTGACTTGACAAGAAAGGTAATATCCATAGTTGACTTTTATTCTCTTTATATGTGTTGATGTATACAACATTAATTGTTATATTAAAAAGATATAGTATAAAGTCTTATAAATCGGCTCATATAATCACAATTTACACTATTGTATTTTTGTTTTTCTCATTTTTACCTTTTAACATTTAGTATTTGTAATTACAACATCTCAATAAAGACTTTGTAATTAATTTTATTTGCTGATTTAAGTTAATTTAGGTTTTGATTTTCATTTTTTTCTTGAAAATTGGTAGGCTCAAATATAATACATCTAGGTACTTTTTTTATGTACGTTTTCTGTTAGTCTACATTTTGACATAAATTTTGTTTTATAACAAGTCGGATCAAATATAATACGTTTTCATTAGACGGTATAAACTTGAATTGGTTTACGTCTCGATGCCGCTACAACGTGCCGTACCGATTTTTAACATAAAAAAACATATTTTTCTTACATACTTTTTTTTATGTACGTGTCTGTTATAGTTCAAGTTGGTTAACGTTTCGACTTAAATTTCTTTCGCAAATAAGTTGGGTAAAATATAATACATTATCGTGTTAATTTTAATGCACGTTTTCAGTTTTTCTACGTTTTGACGTAACTTTTATTCGGAAACAAGTCAGGTTACTTTAAATTTCGAGTTACTTTAATTTCGACCCGCCGCAACGCACGGGGAAATTTACTAGTTCTCCATTTAAAAAAAATGATTTTTTGAAGATTGTGAGCTCTGGTGACTTTAACATTGTTCCGAGACTATCCTTTCTCGGTTAACTAGCGTAACACCCCTGTAACGTACCACATAGACTTGTTAACAGCCGGCTCATCACGCCGGTCATTAGGTGGGGTTGGGAATTCGTTTGGGTTTATTAAAAACAATATTTATTTATTTATATACAATCTATAAATACACCCCGTCCTCCATGCCATATCTCACACAAATCACTCCTAAACTTCATATTTCTACACCCCACTTCCAAATGGTTACTTGAAACGCGGAAGAAGATTTAATCATTGCGAAAATTCGAGCGAACGTTGAACTTTTATTGGACAAAGAGGGCATGTCCAAACCTTTAACAAGACGTGCTTTGTTGCAACGAGATCATGAGGCCGCTCATGTGCGACCAGTACACGATTTTTTTTGAAAACCCGCTTAATGATGACAAGATTTTTAGGCGTCGTTTTCAAATGAATCGTCGATTATTCCTACGGGTTGTTTGTGATTAAGAATGAAATTATACATATTTCCAACAAAGAGAAGATGCACGTTGTAAACTAGGTTTTCTCAGTTACATAAGGTGCACGTCGGCAATTTGACTAATGTCGTGCGTCAATGGGAGTGACTCATGGGACAAGTATTTGAAAATGTTGCAACATCGATAGCTATCGTTATGAAGTTACGCCGCCGTGAAACACATGACGCTCTACGTGCTGATCTAACTAAACATTTATGGATTAATCGTTCGAATGAAGACGAGAACAATGAGTAATTTATTTGGTTCGTAGTATTGTAGTTTTTTTGTTATTTTAAATGCATTTAATTTCTAATCTTCAATTAAATAAAAAATTATTAAATAATAATTGTTAAATGATTGGGGTTTAGTTAACTCAAAACACCTAGTTAATGGAGTAGGGCCTAGTTAATGGAGTAGCCCTGAATAGTGGAACCAATTAAAAGTTTGCTTTTTATTCACCAACCTCCAACTCCCCTTCCAACTATATTTTAAATTACTTTTTAATGGTCAAATTTTTAGGGCTTGATGTCAAATTTTCATAAGCATCGTCCGCTCCTCCTTGGTACAGGCTTATGTATGATGTACCAATAGGGTCCTAGCTTTTAGTGGGCGGAAGGGGGCGGCTGATCCCCAAACTTTTCATTCACTAGTGGAGAGTATGTAGTTCTTGTATAGAAATTTTGAGTGTATACGTTTTCGACCCCTCGGTTTTATAGAAATTTTTAGGTATAATCATTTTCGACCTCCCGGTCAGAAATCTCAAACTTCACCACTATGTACCAAACTTCATAGCTATTTGTATTAAGTTGGGGTTTTGCAGAATTATATAGATCATAATACTATTAAGATATATTTCATATGTGATCACTTTAATAATTATAAAACTTATAAACTATCATATTAACACGTTGATCATTAGTATATAAAGATAATGAAAGGGGATAATGATGTTTATTAATATTGGTTGACATCATTGTGTGGGTATTCGATGCTTGTAAAAATAAAAGACATATTTTTAAATTGTTACAAACTTCGACTAACGATATCATAATATATTTTCTTTTGTCATCTGCTATGACACCTAAATTCAACTTTTAATACCGTTTAAACAAATTTATTGATATATTTAAACAAATTTACTTATATATTTTTTTTGAACGACAACAACTATATATATATATATATATATAGGGAGAGGATCATGAAAAAACTACATATAAATGAGAAAACTAGAAAATTAACTCAAAAAACAAAAAAAAGCATAAAAAACATATAATTTTTTTTACAATTTTTTATAAAAAATCGCTGCATTTTATGTATAAAAAAACATTTTTACAAAATTTTTTTTGAAATATTTTATGGCTTTTTTAGTTAGTTTTTTGGTTTTCTCATTTAAACTAGTTTTCTCATGATCCATCCCCTATATATATATAGGGGATGGATCATGAGAAAACTAGTTTAAATGAGAAAACTAAAAAACTAACTAAAAAGCCATAAAAAACATATCAATTTTTTTTGATTTTTTATTAAAATTCGCTATAGATATTATATATAAAAAAACTTTAAAAAAACAAAAAAAAAACATATAATGCACATGTGCAACATAAACATATAATGTACATATTTTTTATACATAAAATGCAGTGATTTTTTATAAAAAAAATTATAAAAAAAATTTGTATGTTTTTATGCTTTTTTTTTTTTTTGGCTTTTTGAGTTAATTTTCTGGTTTTTCTCATTTATATCTAGTTTTCTCATTTATATATATATATATATATATATATATATATATATATATATATATATATATATATATATGGGATGGGTAAAATGAGAACCATCACAAGTTGCGAGAACAGCGAGAACTTTTTGATACTACGCGAGTTGGGTCAAAATTTTTTTATACAAACGTAGATGAGAAAAATATAAACACATCTAGAAAAAAAATTAAAAAAATTGCCGAGTGGGTAGTTTTGACCGAGTCAAGTTTTTTTACGGCAGATGTAAAAAACTGGAAAAAGATAAATATTTTTTTGCGCCTGATGTAAATGTGGGTATTCGACAATTATTTATTTATTTTTTTTACTGAAACAACTGATTTTTTTACGACTTTTGAGAAAAAAAATTCGGAAAAACCTTTTGGATGGCGTAGTTCTCGCAACTCGTGATGGTTCTCATTTGATCCGGATCCTATATATATATAGGTCCAGCTAGAAACTGGAGGATACAACGAAAAAACAGAACGAACAAAAGCAAAAGACAAGGGACTTATACAATGTTCGTTACATCAAAGTGAACCCAATTCTCCTACTTAGGAGATGCGATTTGCGCCCTATTACACACCCAAAGAAATACCGGTTGCCGTCGCTATAGTATGAATAAGCTTTCTCCATATCTTTCCACCGGGACATTTTTTAGAACCTTCAGAATATCTTTCAAAGAGTCAAAATTTGTTGGAGATTTCAATTTTATCCAAACAAAAATATTCCACCAAACACTCCTGCTCCACAGACATTTTGCCAAAAGGAAAAATGTCACAGAATAGTAACAAAGTTTTAAAAGTGTTCTAATTAAGTCACTCGTATCGTTTTTGTCCCAGTTAGATAACTTAACATTCAAATTGAGTCATGTCCTTTTTTCCATGTGTCAAGAGAAAAATTGAGCATAAGATGCTAGGGTTGGATTATTTTAATATATGAAATTTGATTTGTTAAAAATAAAAACATTTTAATTACATTAAAATTAAAAAAACAAGTTAAAATCCACGTTATCACTCGACGTTAGCATCAAATGAAAGGGAAAAAATAAATAAAAATTCGCATCACAACGGTCCACGGTTACCTATGAATTTGATGAAAAAACCATTAATTCTGATAAAAAATGAATGTTGAGTGACCTAATTGAAACACTTTTGAAACTTGAGTAACCTAATTGAAACACTTTTAAAACCTGGTTACTATTCTACAAAGTTATGATCTCCATCCTCTTAATTCCGCATTGGGGGCACAGAGTGTCCGAAAAATTTACTCCGCGTGAGAAGAGACCTTTTTTGGATGCCACAATAGTAAGTTACATTTGGGAGGTGCCCAAGCATTCCAATAAAACTTGAGACTATATCCATTGGGATACTTTTAACCGAAATTTTATCTCCAAAATCCATTCGTCCCTTCCCCCTTTCAAACCACAATCGTGTAACTTTCTCATAAGCTCTCCTGTGTGTTCCCATTCACATGTAGTCGTTGGCGCCTTAATCCATTCTCATTCCCATTGATTATTCGGTCTTGTACCAACCAGATAAGATGCAATACTACCGTCTTTATTCTTTGCAATCCGAAATAAATCTGGGTATGTTCCACCCAAGCATCCTTCCAAAATTTCGTATTTCTTCCATCACCTATATTTCAGCAGCTCGACATCCATTGACCCAATATCTTTCCATGTTCCAGCAATTGTTTTCCTAACATGAATCAAGTTGTTTCGATTTATCTCCTAACCGCCATAGCGAGATTGAAATCTTTTATACCTCCAAGACCTATATCACCCATTTTCTTTGGTCTAGTAGGGCTGGCAATAGGTAACTTGTTTAAGACACGATTAGACATGTTTACCGACCAACGGACTTTATGCGCCGAGCCACTTTCCCCCCATATAAAATCTCTTGTAATTTTTTCAAGTTTATTAATTATCACGTTAGGGCTGCAAGCTTTTTATTAAACCGATTGACTACCTGTTGCCAAAATCTTGCCTGTTTCATATTAACCCCAATGGAATACCAAGATAGATGAAAGGAAACGAACCTGCCTCGCATTTCAAAATCTGAGTGAACCGCTTCACCTCATCAACTTCTCCTCCGACCCCGAACAATTGACATTTTCGGTGATTAACTTTTAAACCCGTCACAAGATTTAGCCATCTAAGAAAACGGCTAAGGCTTACAACGTTGTGTTCCATCCAAACCCCGATAAAGAAAACATCGTCCGCATAACATAAATGAGAAACTATAGGCCCGTCATTCGGTAACTTGATACCATGAAAATAATTTATTGATATCTTAGTATATAAAAATAATGAAAGAGAAAATGACATTTATACATCAATGTCATGTTATATGTATTTTAGCTTTATATGCATGACATGTCACATGTCTGAAATTATTTCGCGAATCTACCATATTTTCATATACTAGTTTTTGCCCCGCTGATGCTGCGGGTACTAAACCGAATATTTCTTTCTCAGAATACGCACGTCTATGTTTCGGATAACTATACATGCTACTCATAACACGATCTCAAAGAAAATTACATTGAGTCAACCAATTAAAACAAAACACTATCATAGTTTAAAAATAAAATAAAACGATGGGAAAACTATAACTTTAAACTGAGGGCAAATTTGTAAATTTTCAGGACAAATGAATGTGTGTCAGGTTGCCGGCTGACACGAATAAAAATTACACCGAGTCAACCAATTAAAATAAAACACTACCATAGTTTTGTAAAAAAACACTAAAACGATGACATGACTGTAATTTTACATTAGGGGAAATCATAATTTGATAGGGGAAAAAAATAAAAATGATGGCAAAGTTGTAAATTTGAATTGAGGGCAAAACTGTAATTTGGATAGAAGAAGAGAAAAACAAAACCAATACAAAAATGTAAATTTAAATGGGCAAAATCATAATTTAGCTGAACCAATGAAAAAGTGTAAGTCAGGCAGCTTCATGGCACTATTCTTCAATTGTAGTGTATAAATTCAGTGACGAAGCTTGAGATTTCTGACTGGGTGATCGAAAGTCACCGAACCTAAAATTATACCTTGAATTGAGGGCAAAACTGTAATTTGGCTAGAAGAAGAGAAAAACAAAACCAATACAAAAATGTAAATTTAAATGGGCAAAATCGTAATTTAGCTGAATCAATGAAAAAGTGTAAGTCAGGCAGCTTCATGGCACTATTCTTCAATTGTAGTGTATAATTCAGTGGCGAAGCTTGAGATTTCTGACTGGGTGGTCGAAAGTCACCGAACCTAAAATTATACCTTAAAAGTTATAAAACCGGGGGGTAAAACGTATATACCTAAAAAATTCTATACTAAATCTACATACCGGACAATACCTAGCAAAAAGTTCGAGGGATTAGACGTCCCAGCCCCCACTAAACTGCGCCCATGATGTATATGAATATGAATATGAATATGAATGACGCGCATCTAACTTTTTATAGCATACCTTAACTCACTTTTTTACTTTTTATCTATGCTCCCATGCGTATATATTTTGTTCTATGGTAGTTTTTTAAAAAGCATATCAGACTTTTTAGTCTTACTATATATCTTTTATTTGAACGGTCACCGAATAAAAAATTGGCTCATGGAGTAACCTAATGATAAAAGACGAACTCATACGTCCGTGATCGTAAACAGCACTAGGTAGTTTAAACCTACTATCTTCAATTTTGAGAAAACCCGTTATCCAAAGGCCTACTACAGTAAAACGTGATGAAATCAGATTCAAATTTGAGAATTGAGACCTATTATCTTCAATCAAATCTTCACTTCTCTGATAATAATTCACCTATAGCTCATTCACGAACTTATTTAATTTGCTAAAAGTTTTTAAATTGCATGATTTTCTCCGGAGTTATCTTGTTTTAAATTATACGGTTGTCGACGAGATTCATTTAAAGACGTCATGCCGTCATAGGTCGCATAGGGATTGATTTTTAAAAATCTTTTCAATAATTGACATTGGAAACTGACTATTCCTGTAGAAATAAAAAAAATACGTTATATGCTTCTATTATTATGTCAAATTATTCTTAAAAACTATAATCAAAGATAAATGGGAAAAGAAAAATATGTGGCAAAAGGATGAATTACGTATTTTTTTCGAAAGGTGTGAATTATTCGCGAATGTCGGGAGGTCTAACATACGTTGTCTTAACCGGATCCGTGCTAGAGAGCCCCCTCGCACAATAGATCCCCAATTTAAACCTCTCAATGAGAAACCCCTATCACCATGACTCGAACTTGAGACCTTGAGGGGAAAACTCACCCGAGCCCACCATAGGTGGAACTTAAATACTCGTGGCCACCACTAGAGCACTAGTGATGGTTGGATGAATTATGTATAACTATCAAAATTCAGTTATTTGGGGAAATGCATAATATTTACAGTATTATTAACTTCAACTATAACGACTTGTTTGTATGAGAAAAAGATAAACTCAAAAAATAAAACACCAAGAAGAATATTGACATGTGTTTTATATAGATTAAAAACAATAAGAATAAATGAATATTGGAATTTGGGTGTGAATGTAGTCTTAAATGTGGACTTGTCCCACATTGGTGAGATGAGAAAGTATGGAGGGATTTATAAGTTAAAATCTTTAATGCTCCATTGAATATTTTAAGACTTGTTTTACCACAAGCCCTACACACATGCGCAGGGGGGGGGGGTGCAATCGAATTGGAAAATTTGGCTTGGCCCGCGCGTCATGCGGACACGAATGTAGCTTCGGAAAAACCGGGCCCGCGTGAGGCGGTTTTTTATTCAAATTATAATTAACAGTTATAATCGTTTGAATATCTGCACTTAACGATTGTCGGTTTCTAACTGACACAACACTAATGACCACCATTATTCAGTCATCAGTTGCTGAAATAATTCACGTCATTACTAGCAGATTTCGGTTAGCAAATAATTCACGTCATTACTAGCAGATTTCGGTTAGCAAATAATTCACGTCATTACTAGCAGATTTCGGTTATGTTATGTGTCTATAAAAGCAAGCCAAGGCTACCAGTTCCAACACACCAGAACTCTCTCTCTCTCTGCGATCTTACCATCTTCTTCGTTATGATTTCAGGCGAGTGTCAGGTCCGGCAGTGCGCTGTTACTGTCTCGAACCGGCGTACCCTGGGAACAGACGACGAATCTGATTAAGGGAATTGTGTCAAACACAAGCCCGGTTCACCATAAACGTTTTCCGTTTCTGTTTTTCTTTCAGATTTCTAACAAACTTAAACAGATTGATTATATTACTAATTCTTGTTCCTGTTACGATTTCAGAATGGAATCCCAGGCCATGACCACTGCTCCTGCTGTTTCTGCTATCGTGACTGCTCCTGTTGCTGTCACTACTAGTTTGGTAGCGCCGCTGCCGAACGCTGTTGCATCGCATGCTGAAAAACCCAAGAAATTCAATGGTGTGAATTTCAAACAATGGCAGCAGAAGATGTTCTTCTACCTGACCATGTTGAACCTTGCTAGGTTCTTGAATGAAACCGCTCCCAATGTTGAAGAAGGGGAAATGGATGCTCAATCAGTGAGCGCGGTTCATGCTTGGAATCACTCAGATTTCTTGTGCCGTAACTATATCTTGAATAGTATGGTGGATACACTCTATAACGTGTATAGCAAAGCCAAGACTGCCAAAGAATTATGGGAGTCCTTGGATCGCAAATACAAAACCGAAGATGCGGGCACTAAGAAATATGTGGTGGCTAAGTTCTTGGACTACAAAATGATAGACTCTAAAACGGTCATGAGCCAAGTCCAAGAATTGCAAATCATTCTTCATGATATTCATACGGAAGGAATGGTTCTTAGCGAGACATTCCAAGTTGCGGCTATGATTGAGAAGCTACCACCAAGTTGGGTGAACTTCAAGAACTATCTCAAGCACAAGCGAAAGGAAATGCTCAACAAGTGAACGTCGTTCAAGAGGTTGAAAAGCTTATCGGCATGGTCACGGACCTATCGATTTTGGTCACCGAAATTAATTTGGTTGGCCAAAATAACGAGGATTGGTGGATTGATACGGGAGCTACCCGTCATGTGTGCTTTGATAAAAGTCTCTTTAGCACCTTCAAGGAGGTGACTAATGGAGAAAAAGTCTTCATAGGAAACTCCGCCACGGCCGAAGTTAAAGGTGAGGGGAATGTGGTCTTGGAGATGACTTCGGGAAAGGAACTCACTTTGTCAAATGTGTTGTATGTTTCAGAAATTCGTAAGAACCTAGTGTCGGGTTGGCAGTTGAACAAGTTTGGGTTCAAAATGGTTATTGAGTCGGACAAGGTCGTGTTGGCCAAAAATGGTGTGTACGTTGGTAAGGGCTATGCCCTCAATGGTATGTTTAAGTTGAATGTAACCGTTGTCAATGGAATGAATGAAATAACTACTAGTTCTGCTTACTTGCTTGAGTCTTCTAATGTTTGGCATAGTAGACTAGGTCATGTTAATTTTAATTCCATTCGTCGTATGATTAAGCTTAATTATATACCAACATTCGATATCGACTCAAATAATAAATGTGAAACTTGCGTAGAAGCAAAACAAACGAGAGCTTCATTTAAAAGGTTGAACGAATTACCGAACCCCTCGAAATGATCCACACCGATGTGTGTGATCTAAAAGCAATTCCTACTCGTGGTGGGTACAAGTACTTCATCACGTTCATTGATGATAGTACAAGATATTGCTATGTGTACTTACTTAAGAGTAAGGACGAGGCTATTGATAAGTTTATCTTATTTAAGGCCGAAGTTGAGAATCAACTAAATCGGAAAATGAAAATAGTAAGCAGTGACCGAGGAGGTGAATATGTTTCACCTTTCATTGATGTGTGTGCAAAAGATGGAATCATCCATGAACTCACACCTCCTTACTCCCCCCAATCAAACGGCATTGCGGAACGAAAAAATCGCACATTGAAAGAAATGATGAATGCCATGATTATAAGTTCGGGGACAAGCCAAAACTTGTGGGGGGAAGCAATCTTATCGGCGAATTATGTCTTGAACATGATACCCAATAAGAAGAAAAGTGTGACGCCATACGAATTATGGACGAGATTTAACCTTCATATAAATACTTGCCAGTGTGGGGGTGCCTAGCAAAGGTGGTGGTGACACCACCAAAACGCCTACTAATAGGACTCAAAACAGTGGATTGTGTATTTATAGGGTACACCCGTCCTAGTGGTCCATATCGTTTTCTTGTGCATGATTCTAAAAACCCGGGAATATGCAATGGCACCATAATAGAATTCAAAGATGCATCATGGTTTGAACATGTGTTTCCATGCTTGGGGAAAGGTAAACTAAACTCTGGACCAATTGAGGAAAGTGTTCGATAGGATGAGGTTGCAAATAATGAACCTCAAGAACAATCTAATAATGAGGAAATTGAATCAGGAAAAGTAAACGGCAAAGGACTGAAAAATCCTTCGGCCCTGATTTTCTTACCTATATGGTAGAGGAGGAACCTCAAACGTACCAACAACCTGTAAATTCCTCAGAAGGACCTCAGTGGAAGGAGGCCATCAAAGGTGAGATAGATTCTATTTTACAAAACCATACTTAGGAACTAGTGGATCTTCCTCAAGGATGTAAACCACTAGGATATCGATGGATCTTCAAGAGGAAGATGAAACCAGATGGGACCATCGATAAGTACAAGGCAAGGTTGGCAATCAAAGGATATAAACAACGAGAAGGTTTAGATTACTTTGATACATATTCGCCAGTTACACGAATAACCTCCATCAGGTTGGTGCTTGCCATTGCCGCCATAAGAAATTTGGTAGTTCATCAAATGGATGTGAAAACAGCTTTCTTAAATGGAAATCTAGAGGAAGAGATTTACATGGAGCAACCTGAAGGCTTCATAGCCATTGGGGAAGAAAAGAAAGTGTGTAAACTTGTAAAATTCTTGTATGGATTAAAACAAGCTCCAAAACAATGGCACCAAAAGTTTGATCATGTCATGCTTGATGCTGGGTTTAAAATCAATGAATGTGACAAATGTGTATACATGAAGGACACATCAGATGGATATGTTTTTGTGCCTATATGTGGATGATATGCTCATCGCTGGAAGTGATGACCAAATCATAACGTCTACGAAAAACATGCTAAAGGCAAGATTTGACATGAAAGACATGGGTCTTGCGGATGTGATTCTGGGAGTTAAAATCATGCGAACCGAAAGTGGACTTGTTTTAAGTCAATCTCACTATGTGGACAAAATTCTTGAGAAGTTTAATGCAGATGACTCTAATGTGGCTAGAACTCCCATTGACACAAGTCGACATCTAGCCAAGTATAGAGGTGAGTCTGTTAACCAGTTGGAATACTCAAGTATTATAGGCAGCCTGATGTATCTTATGAGTTGTACTAGACCAGACTTAGCATATGCGGTGAGCAAGCTAAGTAGATACACAAGCAACCCAAGTTCTGATCATTGGATTAGTATTGTTCGGTTGCTTCGTTACTTAAGATACACTCGGGATTATGGGTTGCATTATACCAGATATCCAGCAGTTGTAGAAGGACATTGTGATGCAAATGGGACATCTGACACGAAGGATTCCCGAGTGACAAGTGGGTATGTATTCACACTTGGAGGTGCAGCTATATCGTGGAAATCGTCGAAACAAACGGTTATTGCTAGATCCACGATGGAAGCCGAATTCATCGCTTTGGATAAAGCGGGTGAAGAGGCAGAATGGCTACGTCAATTTGTTGAGGAAATACCAAGATGGCCTAAGCCGGCAACGGCCATTTGTATACATTGTGATAGCTAATCGGCAATTGGTAGAGCTCATAACACAATGTATAATGGTAGAACAGACATATCAGACGTAGACATAATACGATACGATAACTAATCTCTACAGGAATTATCACTGTTGACTACGGAATTATCACTGTTGACTACGTGAGGTCAAAGAATAATATCGCGGATCCGCTAACAAAAGGCCTAAGTAGAGAGTTAGTACAGAAGTCGTCCGTGGGAATGGGACTGAAGCTCTTGAAAAATCAAGTTCATATGAAGGAAACCTAACTCAATAGACTGGAGATTCCAAGAATTGAGTTCAATAGGAAAACCTGATTGTATGAATTAGTGAGGTCACTGTGGGGGATAACCCTACGTATTTTCAAAGGGAGTTTATTACAACGCGTAGTAAACTTCCTAGTCCATTCCTAAAAGTGACAAGTATGAGGATAAGTCTATGGCTTTTAATAATTCGACTGATGTAACCATACATAGTGAATCACCTATGTGAGAGAGAAGTGGGGTCGCTTCGAAGGGTATTGTTGGGGCACAATACTTAATGGCTCTCGCAGAACCAGGCTCATGTTGATGACCATAACGAACATAACTATGAGGACTTGACTTTGTCAAGGAGAGTCTTGTGTGAAGTGTATTGTCGTCTACACAAACGGCAGACGAGTTCAAAGACATCGATGTCTACTCAGAGCCAGTGGGCTAAGTGCATTTCATGAGCGAAGGTTCAAAGGGTAGCACCTACCTATCGTATGCAAAATTCAACTGTTGAAATCTAATCGGATTAAGATGTTGTTTTTGAGATTGACCTCCATTCATGTGGGGGATTGTTGGAATTTGGGTGTGAATGTAGTCTTAAATGTGGACTTGTCCCACATTGGTGGGATGAGAAAGTATGGAGGGATTTATAAGTTAAAATCTTTAATGCTCCATTGAATATTTTAAGACTTGTTTTACCACAAGCCCTACCCACGTGCGCAGGGGGGGTGCAATCGAACTGGAAAATTTGGCTTGGCTTGTGCATGCCTGCGCGTCCTGCGGACACGAATGCAGCTTCGGAAAAACCGGGCCCGCGTGAGGCGGTTTTTTATTCAAATTATAAACCGTTTTTGAATTTTGAATTAATCATTAATTAACAGTTATAATTATTTTGAATAGTTAACAGTTATAATCGTTTGAATATCTGCACTTAATGATTGTCGGTTTCTAACTGACACAACACTAATGACCACCATTATTCAGTCATCAGTTGCTGAAATAATTCACGTCATTACTAGCAGATTTCGGTTATGTTCTGTGTCTATAAAAGTAAGCCAAGGCTACCAGTTCCAACACACCAGAACAAGTTCTCTATCTCTCTCTCTCTGCGATCTTACCATCTTCTTCGTTACGATTTCAGGCGAGTGTCAGGTCCGGCAGTGCGCTGTTACTGTCTTGAACCGACGTACACTGGGAACAGACGACGAATCTGTTTAAGGGAATTGTGTCAAACACAAGCCCGGTTCACCATAAACGTTTTCGTTTCTGTTTTTCTTTCAGATTTCTAACAATGAATACATGTATTGGTAGTGTTCGGTCTATATTAATTAGAGCATTCACAATGAAATCCCTATATTTATACGTATATATCTATATATTTTCACTAAAAACAACTACCTTTTCTCACTCCTTTTCAATTAAATAATATTTTTATACCTTTATCATTACTTTTTCTTTCTCCTTCACTCACAACCATTTCTAAAAATATAAAAAATTTATACAGTTTTCTTTCTCCAGAATTTTTTTCCCATATATTTACAGATGAACAGTAACTTTTTCCATATATTTTCTCTCTCCTCTACTTACAACCACTCAAAAACACTACCAATCATTCCTTATAGTATAACTAAACCCCCTCACATATTTATACAGCCTTATATTACACATAAGACACCCCCATATAATAAAAAATAAAACCTAAATAGATAAAACATGATATGAACAAAAGCTTATCGACACGTGTTTTAAATCGATCGAAAATCATGAAAACAAATACATATATCAGCTTCGATATTACTCAAACCGATACTGATGTTCACTTGGTATCGGGTCGGTTTGTCACAGTATCAGTACTCAATATAGTTTACGATACTAATAAAAAACCATATATCGAGCACAACTCCCTATAAAGTAACATTTATATTGGAATGTTCAGAAAAAATTAATTGCATTCATGTATTTAGTTTTTCGTTTTAAGTTACGAAACACAAGTTATTAGAGAAAAAAATAGATTCAAAACTAGTAGAAAGGAGTAACATTTCTTGCACGAACGATATTGAAAGAATAAGATCTTAAGTTGTTCAGGTAACATGTTTATAGAAAAAAATGTGTTTGGTTTGACTTGTCCAACCCTTTTGATAAATAGGACCTGTCTAGTTGTACGAAATTAAACATTTAACCGGTTTACAACTTTATTACACCCGTTTACGACCATTCAACATGTTTACAACCCGATAATCTAGTTGAACGTGTCGGCGCATTTGTATGAAGGACACACGAATAATCCACATGAAATTATGAACACACTAAAATTACATCACATCCCAATTAATTCTGAACTGGCCAACACAATTGTTCAAATCTTTCTGGATCATGCTTGCTTATTGAACGGGCAGCTACCGGTGTTCGCCGTAGACGTTAGCCTTTTGTTGTTTGGAGATCAACGGCCCCTTGATTAGCTTCGAGATTAGATCTGCTGGATCATAATAGATCTCAACATCTTCTGCTCTCAATTGTTCATCAACCTTCCAATTTCATCCACAAAATAATTAGGTTTCAGTTGAAAGGACATGTGTCTAGGTAGGGAATGTGTATCATGTAGGCATCATGTAAGCAGGAGAGTCGTATATTCTCACCTCCATGTGTAATAAATAATGAGTTTGAGTGAGTGATTTCTTTAAAATATTTTAATACACTTAAAATATTAATTATTTTTAGAAAATTACATATTAAAAATATAAAACATAAAAAAAAGATTAATGTTAAAAAATCTGCTAAAACCGTTTAGATGGAAATAAATAATTTTGAAAATAACTCAGTTTTTGCTAAAACTTATATTAAAATGTTTACAAAAAAAGCAAGGAATTTCGTCTTTATAATTTAACGGGCATAAGTTATTTAAAAAATTAAATGTTAAATGAAATATCTACTCTCATTTGGTAATTTTGTTTTCTCCTATGAGCGTGACTCCACTCACGCCTTCACGACTCGCGCTGACTCACAAGCAAGGAGCGTAGCGATCAGTGAGTGTAAGGATCGATTGTTCCCTCTCACGCTCATAAGTATAACATTGTTAAAAATTGATTTTAGATCCGGAAGATGAATGGTACCTTGAGGATTCCCATGCCGTAGAATTCAACCATTTCACCGGTGGGAGCATGACCTTCAAAGTAACCCCAATGTCGAAATTTGTATGTTATCATTGGTGGTCCCGAATGAACACTTATCACCTCCCACGCAAATCAAGGAGGAAATGCCGACCGGAAAACTTCATGAGATGATTCGAAGGTCTCTTCCTCTGCTTTGTAGTACTTGTACTCTTCAGCAATGCGTTGTAACTCACCACCTTTAGTGTTTCCTTCGCGGACAACCCCTCTCTTCCTGATTTTGAATTTATTATTATTATTATTATTATTTAGGTGTACAAATGAGCAAAATTGAAACCTAAAGCACTTGGGATATGTAATGAGACATGTATACATGCATGGGATTTATTTTAGATGTTTTCGCTGGTATGAGACATGTTGGTATTGGGTGAGATTCATTGTCCTCGGTAATCAAATAATCTACTAATTCACTAAATTTTAATAATTTGTATTTGTGTTTTCCTTAGCTAATATAATTATATAAAAATTAAAAAAAATAGAAATGCGAATGGGAATCCCAACTAATATACTCTCGGGTTTTTTAATATCCTATTTCGAGCTTTCTAATCCCTAATTTTGGGTTTTTTTGTTTAGCATCATCAAATATGGATAGTGTAATATAAAAAAAATAAAATGAGCCCAACTTGAAAATTTTCTTTTAGTTTAGAGTATACAATGATTGTTTACAACGAAGAAACACGTTCAGAACATAAAAGCATTCAAGTTGATAACTTGTAAAATGAGTTTAGACTCGTAATTACAACATGTATTGGGTATTAAACAAAACCTATATATCGGGTATAAAAAAAACCCGGTTCCGAGTATAGATTAGAACCGGTTCGGGTATTCAACGGGTATAAGTCGGTTCTGGTTTAGGTTACGGGTATTGAGATCAAAATACATACCCTATCTATGCCCTACGGACAGGTTGGTTTCGGTTTCAAGTATAGTATATCCGGGTATTAGAAAAAACAGGTTCCAGAATTTTTTATTGGGTTCGATTCCGAGCATTGGCGTAGCTTAGTGGGGGTCGGGCCATTGGCGTAGCTTAGTGGGGGGCGGGGGGGGGTGCCCGACCCCCGAACTTTTCGCTCAGTAGTGTCGCGTATGTAGTTTCATATAGAATTTTTTAGGTATATACGTTTTCGACCCCCCGGTTTTATAACTTTTAAGGTATAATTTTAGGTCCGATAACCTCCGACCCTCCGATCGGAAATCTCAAGCTTCGCCACTTATTCCGAGTACACTTTTTTTGCACCTCTACGATCAGCTAAGAAAATTTACACGTCCACAAAAGTTGCATGGTTATAAAAGGTTATATTGCATAAAATTGGGGGGCCAAAAGGCTAACATATAAAAAGGCCAATTTGCATAAATATGAGAAGACAAAATCAGATAGAAAAATAGGCATGTGCCAAATTTTAATTGGTTGAAAGTACTAAACTTAATATAAATGTTTTTTTACTGATTGGTGAAAATAGTTGTTTTTTAACAGCCGAAATGATTGATGAAAATAATTAACTTCCCCTATTTTGTGTGTTACTTGTACGACTAATGCATGGTTAATACAAAATGTTTACCAGCTAAAATCTAGATATATTTGTTAATAATTGAATTATACTCTAAACATGTGGTTCAAACTTTAACTTAATTTGATTAAAAAAAAATTGGTTTCTCTGAATAACGTTTTATTAGATTTGACAAAATCCACGAGTCATTTTCGTGATTATTACTTTTTTTCTCCAATTTTCGTGGTTTATCATTCTAGATCAGTAGTTAGTTGTTCAGAGCATTTGTAGCAAAAACCAGTGGTGTTAATTTGGACACATTGATAGGTTACTAGTACAATCTAACATCAACTTCAAAACCATAAAGGAACTTGATATGTCACTTACTTGAAAATTATGTTAGATGATATGACTACCGTATCAGTTGGTTTTTTAAAAATTTATTTCTACTGTATGAAACTTTGAAAACACAAATGCTTATCAAACAATTACGCTTATTGATCTTTTGGCCGGTTCAAGTACATACACTAATTTGGTGATACTAACATACTAACTACTAATCCGGTTAGCGACTTTCTAACTGTACGCTGTTAAAAAAAGACAATTACGCTTGAACCATAGAACCTTATTTGTATTTCTCTTTACTTCTAAAACTTTGACAAACAATTTTAGGTTTGTTACAAAATACCTCTTAATGAAATTAAAAAGTGTACAGAAAATCAAACCTAAATTGAACGTAAAATGACATTACTTTATCTAATAAAATAAAAAAGATTTAATAGCATCACTTGTTGTTATAGCAGATAATTCTTTGTGCATGTCTATTTTATTGTTCTAAAATACATTCAATTAAATAAATATGATCTAATGGGAAAAAAAAAACTTGATTAGTTTAGCCAAAATTTTCTTAGTATTATTTTAAGATTGTATTCAAAACTTGAATTATTTCACTTATTAAATTTTGTATATTAACTTTGTTAATAATTTCAACTGTGTGAGGGGGTCTCTTGTATTTATATTTCAATTATTATGTCTGTCGTATTTATGTTTCAATTATTATGTCTCCAACTTAATTATTCGAAACGTACTCTCATATATTTTTTTATCTACTTTTGTTTTAAGGACGTCTAAAATGAAAAGCCGAGAAAAGAAGTTTACCATTGACAATAAGCTTGAGTTTCTCAGGGTTGATGGTCTTGAAGTCTTGTATACGAGTTTTATGACTGAGTTCCATCTCCCATGATTTTATTGCATTTTGAACCGTTTCTTCTAGTGATCCCTTTTCCCATACCTACAAGGTTTTATCTCTTTAGTTTCTTACTCAACAAAAACCATATATATACATACATACATAGCATAATCACGCATGAACAAAAATCAAAATCATGCGTGATTATGGTTTTTTGTTCATACGTAATTAGGGTTTTGAGTTTTATACCATGCGTATTTTCATATCGTACAATTGCACGTTAAGAAATATTGTATTATACACTTTATATATATATATATATGTGTGTGTATGTATGTATATGATACTACAAAATACATAAATATACGCGTTTATATGATGACAACGGTGGAAAAATATTATGGAAATAGGTCAAGTTAACCTTGGTTCGGCCTTCTTCGAAGCGTTTGTTAACGGCATCGTAGATGGGAGGACCACCATGCCTCCAATGGGTATTCTCAGCTTCTTCATGGAGAAATGATCGATACTTTTCTCCAGCCTTGTTTATTGTTTCTTCTATCTTTTATCTCTCTTTTTTTTTTCAAAGTGGAATTTGTACTTGCATGTTTGAGATACAAGATGGGTTATATAGATATGATAGGCTGCTATGGTACGTAACTATTCCATATTTCAAAATGCCAATAATGCCTTTTGAATGAATAAAGAAATAAGTTTGTCAAATGTGTATTTTATATTTAATTTATAAAATGATACGCCTATAATGACCGAGTTAAGAAAAGGTCTAGGCACCTATTAATCGGTGTGAATTAGGCCACTCACAACCATAGGGTTTGAAATATTGTAAAACAAGTAAATACTAAGTAGTATACATTTCAGTATTTTTAATTACCGAGTATTAAACTATTCGTTTTATTCGGTCTGACCGATCTTAAAATCCGGATCGTGTTTCTTTGAGTTTTGTTTTTATGAGGTTTTCTTGATGTAGGAATACCATGTATAAGATAATGTAAACACATTAAAATATATTGGAATACTAGGAATACCATGCATAAGATAATGTAAACACTTTAAAATATATTGGAATGCAAAAAGGAAATGATTATAGTGCAAATTAAAGTTGAAATAGAACAGAAAGAAAAGCAGACGATAAGGAAAATGGTGGTTGAGGGTTTGTGTTCAGTGAAGTCCTTAAAAACAGATTGAGAGTCTTTTCCAAGAGATTTTGTTTGTCTTTCACAGTATAACAACCGAATTAGTGTGTACTATCGGATAATACACTAGTATCTTGAATCGAATCTGAAACAAGAGAATACTTGATAGTTAGAAACTTGCTTCTGTGGTTTAACTTTTGTTGTTAACTCACGAGACTGCTCAAGGGTTTCAATTGGTATTTCACGACTAAGTTAACACCTTAATTTTGTTATTGGTTAAAAGAAGAAACTACTAAAAATATTAACATCATTTGTTAAAGTATATAAACCGCCGTTAGTTCAATTTAATCGAGTAGTGGAAACTATGCTCCTATTCATCAACGGTAACTGATGTTGCCTATCGATAGGATCCGTCACCAGGTTCTTCATTCTGCCGACCGCCATAAAAAGTAAATGATCAGAAGCAATTGGAGGCTTTGTAATAATCCGCATTGGTAGCAAGTGATATTCAATAGCAACAAACACCCGCCATCAACAACAACCAGTCAACCAAGGTGTGAATTGCTAAGTACACAATCAAAACGACACATTACGCCCATCCTCCACCCATACACAGGTACACGAGGGTGATCTGCACCCTTTAGGGTATCCACTTATTCATGACTACTTAGGAAACAATAAGCACTGCAAATTCCCACACTAGACAGGGGAGGGGGTGGGATAGGTTTTCTTTAAATTTTATTTGATTAGCCACTAATTTGGATGATTTAAACTTGTTTGAAACCCAACTAAGAAATACAAAACTGATTTATAGAGGTTTAAGTGGATGTTAACTAATCTACTCTACATTTTCTCTTGGATTCTCCAATCGGGAGTTTATCCAATATAGCAATCTCTTAAACAAAAGAAATCACCGATACAAATTGTTCACTAATCCAAGGCAATGATCACCTTCTTCAACCCACTGTCACAATTGTGTGTCTTTACGTTTCTTCACTAATCCAAGGTAGTCATCAGTTTCTTCACTAGCCACCCTAAGTGTCTAGCTTTACTTTTCTTACGAATCACTATAGCCCGATAGTAAATTCCCTCACAGCTTCTTCTTTTTGCTCTTGATCTTTGATCTTCAATCTCTCCTTGATTGGATGTGTAACTATCCAAGGAATTACAAAGATTTTAGTTAGATGTGTATTTTAAAGTGTTATGATCAAAAGGGGTGAGTGAAAAAGGTTGGAAGAGGCTTGTATTTATAGACAAGACAATAAAAAAATAAGTTCTGACCAAACCATGGTCGATGTATCCACCACGGAACGTCCAAGTTTTATCTTTCAATTTGTTTTAAATATTAAACAATGTGTACCGACTATAATTTTCCCTCAACACCTTTTCAACACACATACAACATCTGATTTATAACCTTTCAAAGCAACCATTTGACAACTATCAAGATAGATGTCTACTTTTCAAAGCATGGTTGTGATTTGGTAAAGGATGGTTGTTTTCTTACCATTTATGGCAAAACTTTGGCTTCCACCATGATTACTGTAGGGAATCCAGGGTATTCGTTTTATTATATAAAATCCAATTCAATAATAATAATAACAACAACAACTTATTATTAATCAGATGCCAGTCTACACAGCCCGAAGACCAAGTGAAGTTGAACACACCAAGCCCATCAGGACATGAAGCTGATGCAACGTGTGAAATTCCAGTTGTTCGATGTAAAAGAATCTCACGTCTCCCTCAACGTTACTTGCAGTGAGAAGAATTCCAAGTCAAGACTCCACCTTTCTTTCTAAACATCATTTTTACACATTTGTACTTGTTTTACTCATCTAGTTTATATAATATGGGGTTGTAATGAATACAAATGGTTATAATCTTGCAGTTGATATTTGGAGCTTGGGATGTACAGTTTTTGAAATGGCGACATCAAAACCTCATTGTAGATTGCAAATATTAAAATCGTTTCTCTAATCATAACCAATGAATTAATATTTGCAAATAAATATTTTTAAGACAAAGATGTTTGTTGTTCAACCCAACCCATTCAAACATCTACTAAAATAGGATATGATTCTACTTGTAACTGTTTTGACCCGTGTATAACTATTGTTTTTGTTGACCTTGTTTCTTGCAGCTCGGGTGGGCGGTCCTTTGTAAAAGAAAGTGTGTTGTGTCGACCATACCAGAATTGACATTGTAGTTTACGCGCTCAATTGTTTTTAACCATGAAGCCTTGAAGGAATACCTTGAGTTGGTGTTTGTATTTTTAGGTAGGTAGAAATTGTGACGAGTGTAAGATTTTGTATGGATTAATAGGTGGATTTAAGCTTTTGGTGTTTGTAGTAATGCACTCTCATTTCTCATCTTCGTTGGTCAGTGGTCATGTGGGCATCTCGTGTAGATTTTTCATAGTAGCAAATCATATTTCGTGAAACCCGCCACGTAATGTGCGCCACAAAAAAACATATGCACTCGTGACACCGTGCACGGTTTTTTTGGAAGATTTATGTTGGCAATGTGTCATTTGAGATTAGTCCGGAGCAGTTGTTGAGCCATTTTTCGTTGTATTGGGTGATCGAGGAGGGCCCGTTGGGGTTCCATAAGCAGAGTGGGAAGACGAAAGGTTTCCGTTTTTTGTTTATAAGACGGAGGAGGGGGAAAGGAATTCGTTGGTGGATCCTATTAAGAATAGTGATGGGAATTAGGTTATGTGTAAGATGGCGACCGACGGGAAGAAGGGGAAAGCGGGTCCGCAGGGGGGAGGGGGGTATGGGTATGGGGGTGATGGTGCGCCACCCGTGCCTGGGTCAATGAATACTTGATAACCGAGGGTTCAAGCGAAAAACTCCTTTTATTGCGAGAACTCGAAAACTCTTAGAAAAACTTAAAAAACACCCTAAATTTTAATATATATATATATATATATATATATATATATATATATATATATATATATATATATATATATATATATATATATATATAGGGAAATGATAAAATGAAAACCGATTTGAGTTGAGAAAACTCAAGAAAACCCTATGTAACATTTTTATTTTTTTCTAAAAAAAATAGGGAATATAAGTTACATGTTAATGAACTTTTTGTAACAAAAAAAAATAAAATAAAAAGCACCGAGTGGTTTTTTTATAAAAATTACGAAATTTCAGTTTTTTAGCTTTTTTTGTAAACACTGAAATTTAAAAAAAAAATTATAAAAAAACCATTCGGCGCTTTTTTTTGTTACAAAATGTTTATTAACATGTAACTTGCATTTCCTATTTTTTTTAGAAAAAAATAAAAATGTTATATAAGGTTTTCTTAAGTTTTCTCAACTCAAGTAAGTTTTCTCTCTCTCTCTCTCTCTCTCTATATATATATATATATATATATATATATATATATATATTAACATCTTTTGGCTGTAAATTTAGCCTTTTTAAAACAATATGTTTTTTGAAAATTAAAATAAAATAATTTGTATTACACATGTGTAACACTATGAAAAACCTAAACCGGCCAACCCACACCCCCCAAAAACCTAAACCCCCCACACCCATCCCTACTAAAAAAACCTAAGGCTAAGTAGTATTGCATATGTGCAATACTACAATAATAGCATTGAAAAAAGAACGACATGTTAAATCTTATGTTTGTGTCGAAAAAACTATGCTCGAATATACCTGAATGAAAAATAAAAAATTTGTGATTTTGTGGTGCAATTTAAAAAAATAAAAAAAATAATAACATATGAATAATATAGAAATGTTTGAAAATTCATATATATTTTTTTTCAATTTTGCTTCTCCTTTATTAAAAGCCTCTTCCTTTCGTTAAGGATGAGTTTTTTAGTTCTCTCACTAATTTTGGGTTTTTAATTGAACCTTTCTGTATATATATGAGGAGGATCAAATAAAAGAAAATCAATTTAAGAAGAAAATGGTATAACAATGAAATAACAAATAGTTTATAACTCCTTACATTAATTGTTCTCTCTAATTAATTTTTCAATTTCATTTCATACTACATACACAAATTTTTACCATACATATATCCTATACATTATCGAATTTTATACTACACATGTAGAAATGTATCCTACACATTTCGTAATTTATCCTATATTCTAAATTAATCTTATTTTCTGAAAAATATATTTTTTGAATATTAGTTAAAATTTAATGTAGTTAGCTATTAAAGAGAAAGACTATAAATTTATTATCTATGTAAGTTTACTAATATACACTTATAATAACATTAAATACAAATACTAAAATTAAGTAAAATCAAACATTTTTACTAGTTTAAATTTAATTTTACGAAGGATTTCTATTCATTTGAACCGATATATATCTTAAAAGTAATAGATATATTCAAATATGATTTGAAATCCTTTTCTTTTCTTGGTCCCATTGTTTTTTTTTTTTTGTGATTGGCCTAAACTCATCATGCCATGTACTTTTTAACAATGATGGTATGGGCCAATTTCGAATAGTGTTCTTAGTGGCGTTTTTGAGAATTCATGTACCTTGTTCAAGCTTAAAAAATGTGCTCTTACGTCTTAACGATAAACAATGCAATTATGAAAATGACAAAATCGTAGTATTCGATAAACAATGCAATTACGAATAATGAGAAAATTACAGTATTCGAATGAGTTACGTACCGTAATAACTAATAAGCTAATAGCTAACCAATGATTCGTACAGTCATTCTTGCATTCTTCATAGCAAATTGGTGAATCAACTCTTCACACTTTACATCATCCAAGACTTCGTTTTCAATTAGTAATTGGCTCAGTTAATCTAGTGGGCTAAATTCTAAAGTCTTAAATGTAAAAAATAAATATTTCTAAATGAGCCTTACTTGAAAAAAAAAAACTCTTTCTTGGGTTTTGGTAGAAATGATTTTCTTTCCAAAAAAATAATAGAGTAAGCTTTCGTTTTGCTCTCTGTGGTTTGATCATTTTAACGGTTTTACCATAATCCTTTAAAATAGTCATTTTACTCCTGATCTATAAAGCTCATCTCTATTTCACTTCCCGTCTCCAACGTCATCCAATTCAACTGATAAATCCTGGGCACATGCCCCTCACATGAGGGGCGTTTTAGTCTTTTCCTCTCAAACTTATTAATTTCCTTTTTTAATTTTCACATATGTCTATAGATTACCATTCCTCTTTCAAACTACCAGGTCAGTTCATCAGAATCAAAACCCAGTTCATCAGAATCAAACCCTTCAAAAATCAATTTTAAACCACCTTCAAAAATCAAACCCTTCTCAATTATCATAAACCCATCACTCATTTCCACAAATCGTTCAAAATTTCATCTCATTTCACCCCCAATTTTGACCCAAACAAGTAAACAACATAATGGAAACGGTGGCCGTAGCCAGCGGCGGCGTTTGCTCCAGAGGCTTGTGTTGATGATCGATATGAAGATGAAGCTAGCTTAGTTTGGCAACCCGATTTGAAGCCCATAATACCATTATATATGTGTATTAACCTGCTCCGTAACCTTCAAAACCAAGAAGTCCGACCGCCGCCATCGTTCTTCATATTTAGGGCTTCGATTGAAGCCCAGATACCATTGTATGCGTGTGTATAGCGCGGATTTAAGTCCATCTCCCTTCCACCTCTTCTGCGTTTGTGAACGGTCCGAAATTAGGCTCAGATTAATGATAGTCGTGAATTAGATCTGTTTACCCCATTTTTGAAGGTCAGATCTGTTACACTGATATTCGTATGAGGTTTTTCCGGCGAGAAAGGGTAGGATTGAGGGTTGGTGATGGTTAGAAAAGGAGAAAAAAATGGTGGTGTCATCTGGTGGTTGCATGTGGTGGCTGGGGTGAGAAAGAGAGAAGAAGGGGGTGGATCATGAGCCACGACTAATAAGAGACATAGAGATGGTGTGGTGGTCAAATATTGAAGCTCATGGTGGTGGTAAAGAGGTGTTGGCATTGGAGGTATACAGAAGATGTTACGATGATGATGATTGTGATTTATGAACATTAGTTTTTTTAATTGTTTGATGAAATTACAAAATTAGTCAGTTGAGATTTGATCTTACTCAGTTTGGTAACAATTTAATTTGTGGTGGGAGGTGATGGTGGCAGAGGTCGTCATGGTGGTGGGGAGGTGGTGGTTCTAGAGAGAAGGTAGAGAAGGAAGAGCCTCTTGTTAGGATGAGAAATGAGATGTCGTGTTACGAAAAGAGACAAGGAAAAGAGTTTTTTTTTAAAAAGAGGATGAGAAAAGACAGACGTTGGAAATGGATGACGTTAGGGACGGGGAGTGAAATAGAGATAAGTCACATAGATCAGGGAAGAAAATGGCCGTTTTTAAAGAATTGGAGCAAAACCATTAAAACGACCAAACCATAAAGAGCAAAACGGAAGTTTACTCAAAAAATATGTCCTGAGAACCAATTTTGAAATGATTCTGAGCTATATTAAATTAAAGTAAAATAGTGTTGGATCACAAGAAAAGTGCTTTTCAAAACCTGTTTCGGTTATGTAATTTCCAAAAAAAAAAAAACCCGTGTAAATACTTGCTAATAAATAGTGGAGTTCAAGAATGAGCTCTTGATTTTTTACTAATTTATCTTGATCTCGGGTACTACTGCTTGGACCATCATACGTTTGGTGTGGACGTGTATAGATGGAATCCACTACTACCTGGACCGTCATACGTTTGGTGTGGACGCGTATAGATGGAATCATCCGGTTCCTAGTCAACCACTTCATCTACTCATCCGTAGCATGCATCAAAGGTCGCAGTTTCAATGTACGTTTGTTCTTATAATCTCTTATGTGTTCGCAAATAGATCATTGGTGAAAGATTTTCAAAATATTAATAAAATTGTTATATTCCTTTATCGCTTCTGTTGCTTAAGAGTTTTACAATCCATTTACAAATCACAACACCTTATTCTAATAATACTAACATGAAAACCCATATTGGGTCTCATATGGTGGGCTTTCAATGCATCCCCAGCTCGGCCCATTAACTTGAACTCACTCTGTCCTGTCCTCCCTAACAAAAGGTGTAGCTATCTCTTTAGTTTTGCCATATCCTCTCATGCTCATTGCTTCATCTTCATGTATGCTTATACGTGATATATAACCTTGATATAAAACATTGAAAGAGTTAACAAGTGACAGAGTTAGGAACTTTATCCTATAGTGTCAAACCTTTCAGTACTCGGATTTATAACAATCTGACGTCAAAATTTTTGGATCGGATCTTGTCACATAACAAAAGCCAATTTCATAAAACTAACGGGTTATTGGGTAATAAACCAAGTGGGCTTTTAACTTGTTAAAATGAACTTATATTTAAACTGAAATTGGGTAATTAACAAAGTGGGCTTTTAACTAGTTAGAAACTTAGAATGTGCTATATGTAAAATTAGAAATAGAAAACCAGGCTTAACTACTAAACTATACTTTTATAATATAGTAAAAGGTTTATATAATTTTTTAATTAGTAAAAATATAAACTTTTTATAGAACTAATGAGGAATGGTGTCAATTTTCCTTTTTATTAAATCAATGGAGTCAACTATGAAAATAACCATTGTGGTCGCTCGAAAATTTCTTATTACACATTATATATAAAATGCAAAAAGGAACGGTGTCAGGTTACCCCCGACCCCTTATATGTAGCTCCACCAAGTGATATAGACGATTATACATTAATGACTTGAAAGTTAGATGGTGATCCTCGAGGGCCGAGGCCCGAGGCTATGACCATGTGACCCATTCTAATAGGGTCTAAAGTCTTACTCCCAGCTTGGGACGACAAATAATGACCCAACTTGTCCACCATAACCAATGAGAACCAGAGCTCCGTGCATATCACTCTTGTAGAGCTACAGTTCCTATTACGTTGATTTTTGTAGCAATACGTTACACGTGCCATACGTTAGGAGCGTATAAACTTGTTTGGTTTCAATATGGTATCTGTTACACCCAAACTAAACTCAAAACTTCAGTTTGCAATACTGCAAAAGAAAATGGTCAATGGGAATATCAGTACTGCAGCCTAAAAACATTTTTCTTCATTCTGCTTTTGGGCTTTCATGATATTTGCTCTAAAAATATGGATGATATTTTGACCAACTTGGTTGCCAAAAGCTTTTAGAGAATGATGTGGCAACATAGGGTCGTGTTTTTAAGCCCATTCCTTCCGTCAATAACGGATCTTTCAACAACTTGCTCATGGCCAATGAGAAGCTTTATGGGGTCGGGTCACACGAAAACCCTGTCTCCATAAAGAAAAATCAACCTGCAAAAATGAAAATCGAAACAATGACCCTAAAATGGTCAGCTAAAAACGAAGGGTCGGTCAACGTCAAAATAAAAAGATGACAAGAGAGGATGAGTGGCTGGGCCAACACTACTAGAAAACTGCTACTATTCCTACGTCAATTTCCGTGGGAAATCCTTGGGTAACTGCAGTTACCCACGGATTTCCCATGAAAATAGGTTGTAGGAATTATGCTTGTGGGTAACTTTTTTCTGACGCATTTCCTACAAATTCCCCTACTCATTTCCCACACAAATGTTTCGTTAGAATTCTCCAACTCATTTCTCACGGAATTAAATTTCTTAACTTTCCAACGCATTTCCCACGAAACATTATTCTTTTTAAATTTTGTGTTTAAATCAATTATATTTATTTTTATTATATATTTTAATTTTCTTACACAATTCCTTCAGAAATTTTTTTTTCTTCCTACACAATTCCAACGGAATGTATTCGTTTTTCCAACATAGTTCCTACGAAAATATTTTTTTCCTACACAGTTCCAACGGATTGTATTCTTTTTTCCTGCACAATTTCTACGAAATTAGTTTTTTTCCTATACAATTCCAACAGAATGTATTCTTTTATCCTACACATTTCCTACGAAATTATCTTTGTTTCCTACACAATTCCAACCGAATGTGACGAAACCTGTTTATTCTTTTTCTTACACAATTCCGACAGATACATTTGAAAAATGAATAAAAAAAAAACATTATCTGCTTTTTCCGGCTGAAAAATGCATAATGATACATATGATTCGGAACATAAATTTAACAAAACAAATAACATAAATTTGAAGCAGGTTTAAATTACAAAATCGCCATAGTTGAACATAAAGATCTGGAATAAATAACAAAAAATTGAAGCCCGCTTAAATCACAAAACCACCATTGTTAAACATAAGGATCCGGAAAAAACTACAACTAATGATTAATGGGAGGCTGAAACTTTTTCATAAACTCTTCAACTTCTTCTTCTTCTTCTTACATTTCTTTTTTCATCTATTGCACTCTTTGCTCCAACTTTTGTCTAGCATCCTTTCATTTGCAAGTTTATTTAAACCTATTATTAGTGGATTCAAAATTACAATATTAGCTAAATTATTACCATGCAAACAAACATGAATGAATCTGAATACGATGAAATCAAAAAAAAGGCCGGTACATGACATCATTGATTAATGTAGGAATCAAGTCTCGTTTCGATCTACCAAAACTTCTGAGCCACTTTCACCTAACAAGCATATTCCACCATTAATCACATTTTTAGGAGCAAAGGGCAAATAATAGAAAGGAGCTATCATTAAAAAAAGAAAAAAAACCAAAAAATCCCAACAATTAGACTATATGGTTATATTATGACGTCTCTATATTATGCTAAATTAAAATAATATGTGAATAAAAAAACACAAAAAAAAAACGTCCGGTTCAAATGGGTTGAATCCGACGGGTTAAAGAAAAGAAAGTTGTACCTTAGTAGTATACGTCTAAAGCTCCGAAGTGTCAAAGATTCGCCACGGGATCAATGGTATCTACAACGAGTCTGCCAAGAAGAGCTTGCGCAGGCGTTTTTTAATGAAACGTCTTCGGAAAAAACAAACAGTCTGCCGATGTCTGCGCGTGGAATGCGCGGCGCAAACAGAAAAGCCAATACTTCTACTGTCATATTGATACAACATATTTCAAAACGTTAAGATCCGTATACTGTAACTGCAAATAACCTTCAACAGTCTTCTCAAAACAGCTATTTTTAACATGATTAGATGTGAACATATATTATGACCATGAGATACAAGGTTCATTGCTGCATTAGCTATTAACCTCAGCTCCTTCTAAATAATAAGAAGACTGAATATACCATGAAAAAAGTTTATTGACAACATATCTTCTCCTGAGATTTTGTAACAAATAATGACAACAAATATTTTGAGTTTTAATCTACTTCAAGAAGCTTGGATGGAAGTGAAGAAAAAGAGCATCTCCAACCTCTTATACTAATCCAAAATGGTGCTAGTAAATGATCAAATTGCATGTTATGAACTGCCCCTTTCTAACGTAAATTTGGAGTATGATAAGTTAACGTCAGGGACTGCTCAATTATTGTGGAGGCACAATTGTTATTGTCATAAACATTAACGGATCTAAAACTTTTTGCGGGTGGGTAAAAAGTGGGTTCGCTAATTGGACTACGTATGTAAAAAAAAAGGTAAATGCACGGTACCCCTGACCGCGGGAGGGTTCTCTCTCCCCAAGCTAGCTTAACCCCATAGCTGCCTGGCGGTTACTACCCAGCAGGATTATTCGGGCCGAGCTGGACTCGAACCTGCGTCCTTCCGGTTGGAATGGGTGAGGCTGGCCACTGGGCTGACACCCCGTGGTTACGTATGTATATAACAAAAGTTTAGGAACTTTTTTTGTTACAGTGAGAATGCATTAAGATTGTATATTTTTAGACCCAAAACCAAAAAAAATGGATTTTTTTTGGTTAATGTGGGCTAGCTCACCAGGCTCTTGGTGGGATGTATTAGGATCAACCATAAGAAATGAGTAGATTATGATTTATTTGGTGTAATTTAGGAGCATGTAAGATTTGCCATTAAAAAACTAGATTATGATTTATTTGGTGTAATTTAGGAGCATGTAAGATTTGCCATTAAAAAAACATAACATTCTTTTAATAAAAATGTAGGGGCTTTAGTAATTTTGGGGGCCCTAGTAGGGCTTTAGTCTCTATTGACTTAGGTTTTGTGTCTAGGTTATTTACATAATGACATTTTATTTTAGGAAAGTATAGTCGTACCACCGAGAAAAAAGATACATAATAGTTGTACTTGAATAATATTTAAAATGATATCAATGCCATTGATATTGAAGGTGATTTTATCAAATGCTAAAAATATTAATTAATAAAAAAATAAAATTAATTATCTAGAAAGAAAAAAGATTTAAAGTTCTAAAGTTGATAAACAAAATTTAATATGTAAGTTTTCTATAGGTTTCTAACCATATGCGTTTTGTTTTTTATTTTCATTACTACAATACATTACACTTTTGTTTGAGGATATAATTCTTACCGGCTATATAATTTATAGTGATAAAGATGAAGTAGATAAAAGAAATTTTAATCATAATATTATTTTAATTATTAAAAATCAATTATATATACAGATCTTTTAAGGTATGTTACTATAAGGGTAAGATCAAATAAAAAGTTGATTTTGCCTAAGTAGGATGAGAAAGAATCTTAACCATCAATTTTTCAAATCAATGGTTAAGATGAAAATGTAGGAAAAAAAGGGTGCAAGGATATCTTGGGAAAATCATATTTATTGATTTTCTCTCCACATGCATGACACATGCATATTCCACTCTCATTTTTTAAACATTCATAACTTTTTTATACGACATTATTTTTCATAAAAATTTCACTATAAAATCGAGCGTCTTTTTATCTTTAATATGAGTACCATATTGTTATATAAAATATATCGACTAAAAAAACCCACAAAAATGTGTTGTATTTCTATGTTGTATAACATTTTTTTGTGCTGGATTTTTTACTACATTTTTGTGCTATATTTTTTTGTGTTGAATTTTTTGTCTTAATTTTTTTTCTGAACTTTTTGTGCTGAATTTTTTGTACTAGTTTTTTTTGTGCTGAATTTTTTTGTGCTATATTTTTTTATACTAGATTTTTTGTGCTAAATTTTTGTACTAGATTTTTTTATTGTATTTTTTAGAAAACAAAAGGGATGTCACATGTCATTTTCATACTCCTCCTTATAAGGACCAAAATGCCCTTTATTTCTACTTTCAAGGAGTGTCAAATGTCATTATCACAATTCTTCTTATGTTACTCGGGCAAAATCAACTTTTTAGTGGATTATTCCCTTGTTATCATATGTTAATATTAATTAGTTAATATATCAGATATTAAATTAATATATTAATAATATTAACAATATTATTAGTAAATTAATGGAACGAATGCCACGTTATGTTAACAGAAATTTTTATTAGAATTTAAATTAGATTAATAAAATCTTACATTACTTAAAATCAATTCATTTGATAAAAAAAAAATATTTTATCCAAGATAGTTGGATAAAATATTTTTTTATCAAATGAATTGATTTTAACTAATGTAAAATTTTATTAATCTAATGAGGTGGTGGTCCACTGGCAAAGACAAAACCCTTTAAATACCTAGGTGAGGAAAGAAAAAAGAAAAGTCTTGGATTCAAATCACACAGACAATATGAGTTAAAAAAAAATTGCCCTTAAAAAAAAGATGGATAAAATATATTATGATAAATGAATGATTGAAAATGAAACTTTGAATTTTAGTGTTCATCAAATCCGTGCACCTAGAACAATTCCCCAAGTGTTTTCTCGATAGTTGATCACCCAAATTGTTGTCCCATTCACATATGTGGCTTGAAGTGTATTCTCAGTACGTATAATATACTGGGCGGGATCGAAAATAGAATGTGTCAATTCAAACTATAAAATCGTATATTAAACAATCATTATAGTCAATGAGCTCTAGCTCAAGTGGTAGGAGAACTTAAGTTTTTTTTAGAAGACTCAAGTTCAATTCTCACTTTGTGCAAAATAAGAGTGAGGCACTGGTGGGCAGTAATAGGAGACCCATGGAAACCTGAGTTCGATCCTTGAGCCAAACGGGTTTTACCGGTAATTTACTGTAATGCCTACGTGCGAGTGGGTTACCGGGTTTTCCCCGGAATTGGTGGTGGACTACTCGGGTTACTCTCGGAGTACCCCGTTTGTCCAGTGGGTGCCCCAAAAGTGCTCGGAATTGATTTGTTGGCCGTTAAAAAAAATTAAATAACCATTATGTATTAGGTATAATCATAAAATCTGGGAAATTTTTAGTTTGTTAAAAGTTACTTGACAAGATTCCCAAGTATATTTTTACTACTATAACTTTCATTGGGATACTAAAGTTCACAATTACTCAACGGCAAAAAAAATGTTTAGATGTATGATTTTAGTAAAAAGATATATAAGTTTCGGGTAATAAGGATAGATAAGAGATATGTACAAGATACAAGTTTTGTACAATTCAATCATTGATCTCCTAAGATCAATGGTTCAAAACTAGGAGTGGTATTTTTGTAAATACAAGGTTAAAACAATTGAAGAAACAAATAGAGAAAGGGTATTTTGGTCCTTTCTCATTTGAACTTTTCATCCTTTGATTTTTAAACAGCTATAACTTTTTCATATGTTAATATTTTAAAAAAAAAATTACACCGTATTAACGAGCATTCCGTTCTCTTTAATTCGAGCAGCCTATTGGTATAATTTTCTTAAAAAAATTACATGATTTTGAATACTCATTACGTGATTACATGATTTTGAATAACCATCACATGACTACGTGATTTCGAATACCGATTACGTGATTTCATTATAGAATGTGAAACTACAGTAAGTGATTATGTAATTACGTAACAATAGTTGACTATGTATTATTAAGTGACTATGTGATTTTAAATATCCATTTCGTGATTACATGATTTCATTATAATATTTTATTTAAAACACACTGAGTGATTACGTTATAGCATAATTGTAATAACATTCGTTATAACAAATCATATTGAAGGTATTTTTGAATATCCATTTCGTGATTACATGATTTCACGTAATGGTTTATGTTGAATGTGTAATCACGTAATGTGTATTCAAAATCACTTAGTCATGTGTTGGGTATTCAAAATTATGTAATTTATTTTTTTAGAAAACTATAGCAATAGGCTGCTCGAATTAAAGAGAATGAAATGCTCGTTAATACAGTGTAATTTTTTTACAAAAAATATTAACGTATGAAAAAGTTATAGCCGTTTGAAAATCAATGGGGAAAATTGTTTTAAAGGAGAAATGACTAAATTATCCTTTAATCTAATGTCACTTGTCTTCTTCTCCATGTCTCCTACACTTCGTATGATTTTATTGTCTTGTATGGGATCTCCTTTCAATAAGCATAATATCAATTAATAGTTGGTATCATATCCACATATACCTATGAAAACTTTTAAAACTAATTTTAAGAGTTAAATGTTTGGTGGTCCTTGGGATTTGTAAGTTTTGTATAGTTGATCCTTTTGGTTTTAAAATTACACAGTTGGTCCCGAAGGTTTGAAAAATATTCACAGGTGGCTTAATGTTTGCATTTTTGTAACATGGATGGTCCTTAGTAGCTGACCTCATTAAAATTTTCAGTCAAGTTCATATTAAAATGTCTATTTTACCCTTCAAGTGGACACCATTTTTTAAATTTATAATTATCACCATGTCTTAACCCCCACCTTCTTCCTTGTAACAAATACATCACCGGATCACCGCCCATCGCATCACCGACCGACCTACACCTCCCCAAACCACCACCAATACCACTTCCTTAAAATGTTACAGCCCAAACCTACCACCTTCGATCATTTATCTCTATTTCTGGTGGCAAATCTGCCCTAGTAGTTCCAATGGCACCAGTTATCCACCGTACTACCTTCGTTTTAAGCCACCGTTAGAACCAGCCCTGACACCCAGCCTAATTGTTTGGGTGTAACCGCCTGAAACACGTCACCCGAATTTGTCCCCTACTGAAGTTCATAGCCACCGTCCGATGTCCCTATTTGAAACGCGTTGCTAGAAAACAGAATAAGATGGAATTAGCGTCGGTAATTAACTCTTAACATTATATATATATATATATATATATATATATATATATATATATATATATTTGTTTTTGCATTTTATTTAATTAATTAATTTTTGTTTTAATAATGAGGGTAGTTAGGTCATCTTACAAGACTTAAATTTAAAGTTTAACGACATTATCTGATAAGGACCCCCTAAGTTATAAATTCACAACCATCATGATCACATGTGTAATTATTAAACCATGAGTGTCAAGTATGCGATATATGCAAACAATAAGGATCAATCAGGCATTTAACTCTAATTTTACTCTTTGCATCATCAATCTCGTAAGTTACAGGTTTACCCGTCAGGTTCTGATTCATTTGGCACACCTACTTTCGACTTTTAAGTTACAAGTTTACCCGTCAGTTTCTAATTCGTTTGCCACACCTAGTTTCGAGTTTCAACTCGTCACAAACTTGATTAAACCACAAGGACATTTTCGTAAAATATTGCAAACACGAAACTATAAACTAAAAAACAAAAATAATAAAGTGGAGATTATCAAAAATACAAGGACGAATATCTAAATACAACCACAATTCCGCAAATTCGCATCCGACCCACAACTCAACAATACCTAGCAATTGGGGGCACGTAGAAGATTCAAGACACCGATCAAAATGTCACCCGGAGACAATAACGGCACGAAGCTCTTACCGCTGCTGTATCTAATCGGCGCCGGAAGTAATTCATACGTTTTTACCACTTATAATTTTATCTAGCCTATAAAACTTTTTAAATTTGGTAAGCTGATCGTATGATTGGTTGTATCAGTCCTGTGTACGGCTGCGATCAACAAGTGGAGAGCCGTAAAGAAGTCGGAGCTCCGACATCAACAGCACCGCAGATTGTTAGAAGAGCCATCTAAAGCCGTCGATTGAGATATATGAATTTCGGTAATGGGTGTTTGAGGGAATTATCTCTTATCAATTTTGTTATTTGTTCTTCGTAATTAAATGGTTTTTTGTTTCGTATTGGTTGGATCTACAACAGATCAATTGTCAATTTGCGAGTAGATTTGATCGTTTGAGGTTATCCAAATTGTATAATGTTGAATGAGAATATGTTTTGTTTTGCCTTTTTTTTTCTTTTTCTGAATATAAGAAACAAACGCACCGATTAGCGATTATTGGCCACAATTATAAGGTGCAATTTGACCTCGATGTTGTTGAACATTTTTTTTTAATTTTTGCAAATGTGAATGCATATCACTGTCAGGATTAGAAAGTAGGAAGTCGGGTCCTCCACTTTAGGAGTGGTCCATCTCGGTGAAGGCTTGGTCCGGGTTTTACCCGAGTTGAGTCCAAAGGGACGCAGTTTTACCTATTCTATGGGGTTTTTGCGCATCAGGGGTGTGCTACGCTTTCTAGCGGTGGTCGAGTAGTTGGCCTTTGGACATAGCTCCGAAAGGGTGGGTTTACACGTGGAAAACAGTTAGCCGTTCAAAAAAAAAAAAAGAAAGTAGGAAGTCTGATGCAAATAGTTGGCTCATTCGTCACGAGATTGCAGGTTCAATAATCAATAGTAGAACCAGGGAAATCTGGGTTCGATCCTTGAGGAAAACGGGTTTTACCGGTAATTTTACCTTTGTGCATACAAGCGAGTGGGTTACCGGGTTTTCCTTGGAATTGGTGGTAGACTCGGGTTACTCTCGGAGTACTCCGTTTGGTCCAGTGGATACCCTAAGAGTGCTCGAAATTGATTCTGTTGGCTGTTGAAAAAAAAGATAAGAAACGAAGAGTTTAACCGAACTTTTAAAGGGGACGATCGAGATTTTTGTCTATAACTTACATTAAAAAGTTAATTTTGGGAGATAGCCTTTGATATTCAATATGTTGTAGTGAGAAAATATCATAATCAGGATTGAGACAAGAGCAAGGTACAAACAACATAATTACGTATGGGGAATAGGGGATGTTTGGTTTGTGGGGCAGGAATGGGTTTGATTATATATATATTTGGTTTAAATTAGAATGTAAGTTGGTTCGTTTAATAGAAGAAATAGCGTTTATAAACGGTTGAAACTTGTTGATGCATTTATTCCGGGACAAGTTAGTTGGTCTGACTGGCTTGAGGTTTATATGGTGTGGTTAGGGTTTAACCGACTTGAGGTTTATATGGTGTGGTTGGAGGTTGATTTTGACGGTTTAATTAGAAAATCTTGGTTTAAGACTTGAAACCAGTTGTATAATCTGATCAATCGTTTTATTTTTTATTATATATTTAAATGGTCGACAAGAGAGAGAGAGAGAAAAATTGGCTCAAGTTAGTACCCGGACGGTCAATGCCACCTTCGAACCATGCTTAGATGATCATGGGTCTTCTGATCCACTTTTTCTTTCGAAAATCAATCCGTCATGATGAATAAAAAAACTGAATTTTAGCATTTATTTTTGATCTTAAATAATGATAAATCATTTATAATTAAGTGAGGTTAATATTATAAAAAAGGTTAGGAGAGACAAAGCTAGTTTTGTAAATACTTTTGACTTCAAGAAAAGAATTTTGCTTTATCCATTTCCCATAAAAGTTTCAGTTGCTTATTTGACTAAACCATCCATTCTTTTTTTTGAACGCCAAATTTGATTCACTAACGGATCACTGGAGTATTATCATGCTATCAGCGAAATCATTCGATCATATCCATCTCCACTAGGCATAATGCCTATACACCAATTCAGGAGGAAACGCAATAAATATGGGAAAACCCCTATTGTGGGAATCGAACCAAGGACCTATTGGTCCTAAATCCTTATCCCACCCCTAGAATGCCACTAGGCTATAAAACCATGTCCTAGGCAATAAAACCATCCATTCTTGCTTTTATTTGAACTAGTCATATAGGTATATTGTCATGTAATTTCTTTTTGTTATATTGAAACTTCTAGTTTCTTTTTGTAAGACTATTAATCCATAAATCGAAATTTATGATAATTTCGCATATACAAGAATTTACATGCTACGTTCATAAATATATTACGAGTTTCAAAAACTTCTAAAATTTTATAACTTTCTAATATATAAACAATGAATAGTTTTGTAACGACTAAACAAATTGCGAAAGCTTTAACTTGATCGTGTTCGGTTCTTAGACTTGAACCGGTTAGTCTTACGCTAAAACAATGCGGCATGATACGCTAGATTAAGCGGTGACTGGAATAGGATGTTAGTTGGACCCGAAAGTATATAAACTTGTCTAATATGGGTAAACCAACAACATTCTGGATTTTGATAAGGAAATGACAAAGTTAAACCCGTTTCGGTTAAATTACGTAAACTAGTCATGTATGCTTAACCGTAAGCGTATAAACGAAACCGGGTAACCGAATGAGTCATATACAAGTTCCATAAAAATATATTTAAGTTATGTTAACAAATCAGTGGATTTTAAAAATATAGGCCCGTAATGTATTTAAAACCGATTTATGCCTCATAAGGGCATTTTGGTCATTTTAAAGTTTATAAAAGATGTGTAATAAGAATCTGATGTCAAGGACAATAATATTTTGTAAAAATACTTATTTTATGATGTAATAATAGTAGGATATCAAGTATATGTGTGTTTGACGGTTTTGAAATAAACTATGTCCCGTAAGGGCGTTTTAGTAATTTCACACATAGCTTTGAAGTCAAAATTGGGATTCTGAGTTCGGGACTTGTACTTACTGTTAATTTGATGAAAATAAGTTTATAATTCAATAGGTAACAAGTCTTGGCTCATAGTTATGGTTTTAAACCATACTATGCACCGAAAAGACGTAAAAGTCGATAAATGCCGTTAAATTCGATATTTAAGGTAAACTAAAGTTATGACCTGTTTTATATAACCAAAATATGTTATTTATCATGTTACATAAGTAGGTATTTCGTTTTGATGATAAAACCATACTTAATCTTCCTAAAATGCCAAAAAGGGCATTTTAGTGGTTTTAGAAGCATATTTCACGTCTTTTATCCAAACTTGATTCTGGTCAGATCTTGAAATCAAAATGATCAAATTATATTTACAAATCATTTTATAGCTTATTTTTACATGCATGGATGTTTAAAACCTTGATTTGTACAACAAGGACCTTTTTGCAATAGTTTATGTAATTTAGCGGAACTTGCATAAAAACTCAGATTTCTAAAGGAACCATGTAGTATAATTTTAAGAGGTTATACTACACTTAATCATGGTCCTAAGATAACCTAAAGTCAGTAGCCTAAGTGTCTAAATCGGGTCAGAATCGAAAGTCAAAGGAAAAGTCAAATGTTGCGACTTTCGGTTGCGAACTGATGCTAGACCGAGGCTTGACGAGTCAAATCAGTTTATATAAGTTCTAACACTTATTTTTGAGTTGTTTATGCTTCAAAACATATTTTATAACATCTATATATCTAGTTACACATTTATATAAAATCTGGCCAGTTTGACTTTTGTTGACTTTTGGTTTGACTCGTCAAGATCAAGAATTCGTGGTAATCAGGAGGTGCCCTTTTTAGGGATTAACACCTACATCATTACAATCACGTAGCCACTTTCGTTACGATCAATGGCTGGACTATCAAGGATTTAGATCAAAGTCAAGGCAATTTTACGACGGGACTTTGTTCTAAGCTTTAAACAATAACAAATGAACTTAGCACGAATTGAAACACTTACATAGTGTTTAGAGGTTGCTAGGAACAGAATGGAATGCTTCAAAATGGCCAGGAGCTCCTCTGGATGAACTTGCTGTGTTTAAGTTGCATGAAGGATGGTTGCAACATAGAAAATTCACCTCATAAATGGTCATGGAGGAGTCCAGAGGATTGCCAGGTGTTATAGGGCGAACATAAAGGTGCTAGAACATGGCAAGCATGCAAGGATGGTGCCAAAACTCGAAAAATGTGGCAGAACAGGCTGCTGCCACCTTTCTGTTCGCTGACAGATCCTTGCAGACCGTATGGGTTATGCCTTACGGTCCGTAAGGACCTCAGGCGCCCACAGAACCAGGTGGCCTTGTGGACCGTATGGCTAGGGCCTTGCGGTCCGCAAAGGGTCTTCCGAAATTGAAAAATTGAAAATTTTTATTTAAGCCCCCCAACTATTTTTTAATATAAAATACGAATATTATTATCGTTTCAACGACTTTGGTCCCTCCTAATTCACCATGTGGCACACGAGGATTACCGTGACACGTGTCGGAAGTTTATTGGACGTAAAAACACGAGGTGTTACATTCTCACCCCTTTAAATAAATCTCGACCTCGAGATTTTAATCAATCAAGTATGGGTATTTCTGTCGCATAACGGACTCCACTTCCCATGTGTATTCAGGACCTCGACGAGCGTCCCACTTGACTTTAACGATCGGCACATGTTTCTTACGAAGCTTCTTAACCTGTCGATCTTCAATCGCCACGGGTTTCTCAATGAACCACAAGTTTTTATCAATCTATACGTCTTCGTGTGGCATGGCCAACAATTTATCCGCCAGACACTTCTTCAAATTGGAAATGTGGAACACATCATGTATTCCGCTAAGCCTCTCCGGCAATTTAAACTTATAGGCGACCGACCCGACACGTTCGATGATCTCGAACGGTCCAATGTACCTCGGGCTCAGCTTGCCTTTCTTTCCAAAACGCATTACGCCTTTCTAAGACGACACTTTTAATAAAACTTTGTCCCCTACCTGGAACTGAAGAGGTTTACGCCTCTTATCCGCATAACTTTTCTGTCTATCCTTGGCAGCCTTGAGACGGTCACGAATCTGCAAAATCTTGTCCATCGTCTCCAATACAATTTCAGGTCCTGTTAGTTGGGCTTCCCCAACTTCAGCCCAGCAAACGGGCGTTCTACCCTTTCTCCCGTAAAGAGCTTCAAACGGGGCAGCTTGATTACTTGCCTGATGGCTATTATTGTAAGAAAACTCGACCAAAGATAAGTGTCTATCCCAATTTCCACCTAGGTCGATTACACATGTGCGCAACATGTCTTCCTACGTTTGAATAGTACGTTCACTTTGTCCATCTGTCTACGGGTGATATGCCGTACTAAAGTTTAATCGAGTGCCCAAGGCTTGTTGAAAGCTTTTCCAAAAGTGGGAAGTATACCTTGTGTCTCTATCTGACACAATGGATACTGGTACGCCGTGTAAAGATACGATCTTACCACGTATAGCTTCGCTAGCTTGTCAGAGCTGTAGGTCTCATTAATGGGTAAGAAATGAGCCGATTTAGTCAATCTATCCACAATTACCCATATTGTGTCATTTCCACGATTTGTCTTTGGTAACTTGGTGATGAAATCCATAGTTACGCATTCCTATTTCCACATGGGAATTTCCAGCGGCTGCAGTAGTCCTGACGGCTTTTGATGCTCGGCCTTAACTTGCGAACACGTCAGACATTTAGCTACATAAGTAGCTATAGATTTCTTCAACCCTGCCCACCAATAGTTGTGCCTCAAATCCTTGTACATTTTGTCACTACCCGGGTGAACCGAGTATTTAGAACTGTGCGCTTCTTGGAGGATCAAGTCCCTAAGTCCTCCAAAGACTGGAATCAAAACTCGTCCACTGAATCTAAGGATTCCGTCCTTTATGGTGTCAGTTGTTCCACAACTTTCCCCAATTCTTCACTAGGAAGATTTGCCTCTAACAAAGCTTGTTTCTGTGCATCTAAAATCTTCTCGTTTAAGTTTTTCCTTACTTCCATTATTTTGGCATTAACCCGAATGGGTTTAACCCTTTCATTACGACTTAAGGCATCGGCAACCACATTTTCCTTGCGTGGGTGATAACGGATCTCACAATCATAATCGTTAAGCGTTTCCATCCATCGTCGTTGTCGCATGTTTAAATCTTTCTAGTTGAATAGATGTTGGAGACTTTTATGATCAGTGTATATAATACACTTCATCCCATACAGATAATGTCTCCATAACTTGAGCGCAAACACCACGGCACCTAATTCCAGGTCGTGCGTGGTGTAGTTCCTTTCATGAACCTTCAGCTGTCTTGAAGCATAAGCAATTACCTTTCCTCTTTGCATGAGCACACATCCCATGCCGGTGTGCGATGCATCACAATAGACCACAAAGTCTTCAATTCCTTCTAGTAAGGTGAGCACGGGAGCATTACTTAGCTTCTCCTTCAAAACTTCAAATGCTTCCTGCTGTTTCCGACCCCAATTGAACTTAACATCCTTGAGAGTCAAAGTAGTCATGGGCGTAGCAATTCTTGAGAAATTTTCTATAAATCTTCTGTAGTGGCCTGCCAAACCCAAAAAGCTACGGATCTCGGATGGGGTTTTAGGGGCTTGCCAATTCATAACGGCCTCGACCTTAGCGGGGTCTTCTTGAATTCCACATTCACTAACAACGTGTCCTAGAAATTGAACTTCACGTAACCAAACTCACACTTCGAAAATTTTGCGTAAAGTTTCTCTTGTCTTAACAATTCTAGAATACACCTCAAATGTTTCTCGTGGTCAGCCTGAATGTGAGAATAGATAAGTATGTCGTCTATGAAGACAATGACAAACTTATCCAAGTACGGTTTGCAAACCCTATTCATCAAATCCATAAATGCCACAGGTGCATTTGTGAGCCCAAAAGGCATCACTAAATACTCATAATGACCATACCTGGTCCTAAATGCTGTTTTGGGACATCTTCCGTTCTAACCTTGAGCTAATGATAACCTGACCTCAGATCAATCTTTGAGAAGTAGCTTGCTCCTTGAAGTTGATCGAATAGATCATCGATCCTGGGTAATGGGTAGCGATTCTTGATGGTTAACTTGTTCAACTCGCGGTAATCAATGCACATTCGCATTGATCCATCCTTCTTCTTTACAAATAAAATTGGAGCTCCCCAAGGTGAAGAACTCGGTTGAAAAAAAACCCTTTTCCAATAGTTCATCCAGCTGGGTTTGTAATTCCTTCGTTTATGTAGGTGCCAATCGGTATTGAGCTCTTGCAACAGGAGCAGCTCCCGGTATGATATCGATTCTAAACTCCACTTGTCTGTCAGGAGGTAGACCAGGCAAGTCTTCAGAGAAAACTCTGCAAATTCAGAGATAACGAGCAGGTCTTCAATCTTTGGCTTGGGCTCATCAATGGTCACTCGTGCCATATAAATGACACAACCTTTCTTCAGACACTTCGATGCTTTGAGTAATGATGTTTTTTCTGATAATCCATAATGCCGGTCTCCTTGTATAGCGAGTGCATCTCCAGTTGGGGATTTGATCTCGATGAGTTTCTTGTTACAGGCAATATGGGCTTCGTTACTAGACAACCAATCCATACCAAGAACTACATCGAATCCCGCCAATTTCATTGGCAGAAGTGAGACAAAATGGAATGATCCTTGATGGATATGGAACATTCATCTAGAATTGTAGAAGCGGTCTCAATCGTTCCATCAACGAGTTCTACGTCATAGGTTACGTCTAGAGTTCTTATAGGTAAGTTTAATAAGGCACTAAACATATGATCTACAAAAGATTTATCGGATCCTGAATCAAAGAGAACTCTAGCATAAACATCATTAATAAGGAATACCTGTTATCACATTGTCGTTGTTCACAGCTTCCTTAGCTTTCATCTGGAAAGCACGAGCCTTTCCTTTCTTTGTTCCCTCGTTCCTAGCAGCGTCGTCTTTCTTATACTTAGGGCAGTTGGGTTTGATGTGCCCTTTCTCACCACAGTTGTAACATGTGGCGTCCTTGAGATCCTTACAACTAGGGCCTTGTGCCCAAATTTCTTGCAGATTCCAAAAGATTTAGTCTGGGATTCATCCCGACATGCCCCTCGATGTCGTTGATTACACTTCTTGTATCTAGGTCTATCATCCGATCTCTGCTGATTCCTGTTGAATCCAAACCTCTGATTCTTGTTCGACTGATGATTTCGGTCATCCTTTCTTTTTCTCTTTCCTTCTGCTTCAGACTTGATGGATCGCTGCCTTTTCAAGTCTTGAGTGAGTGTCAAGGCTAACTCTGCTGCAGATCTGAAAGTTTCTGGCCTTGAAGCCCTGACATTGATCTCCGGTTCTAATCCACCAATAAAACGCGCGATGCGTTTAGGTTCAGGAGTAATCAGGTAAGGTACCAATCTTGGTACAGAGTTGTAGTCAGACAAATACTTTCTACAGTCTAAGTTCTTCATCTGTAATCCCAGAAAATCTGTTTCAATCTTTTCCACCTCGTGAGGTGGACAATAAGTTTCCTTTATCAACTCAACAAATTTCTCCCAACTCAAATTATACAGATAAACTTTGCCGGATGATTGAATCATTGACTTCCACCATATCAAAGCATCACCTTTGAATGATTGTGCCACATACTTCACGACATCCTTTTCCGCGCATCCACTAATTTCTACAACTGTCTCAATCTCATCCAACCATCTTAGAGTTTCTACTACTCCTTTCTCTCCAGTAAAGTCTCGTGGTTTGCAAGACACAAAGTACTTATACGAGCAACCTTCCTTCGAAAATTTAGTCTTTTTCCGGTATTCCTCCCTTTCCCTCCTCACATTCGAGGAGTGCTCCGAGTGTTCCTTCTTTTCTGAAGAAGGTTTTGAGTGTTGTTTGGTGGTATGCTTGGAGGTGTGTCTTGACGAATGCTTAGAGTGCGAAGCACTCGACTCTATCTGCTTTTCAACGTGATTCTTTATCACTTTATCGAATTCTGTGGCAATAAGTTCTTGAAGGTCTCCTTTGGTCATAACGATGTTCTCATTCGCGTCATCATCCTTCCTTTGGCTGTTCACTTTATTAGAATCCGCCATCTTGTCCGATTAAACTATAATAATATTAATATAAGTTTTAATTAGTCATATACGCTTAATGACTTGTATTATAATGTGAGGTATGGTATAATTAAACCATGTAAACTTGTAAAGTTTGTGGGGGTGAACAATAGGGCACTAACGGCCTGTCACAAAGGACCAAAATAAGAATAGCACCAAAGGCTTTGTCGTTACGACTTGAATTATATAATGCCAAGATCACAATAGGATCGCAAAGTTTCAAGGTTCGAACGTAGTTTTACTACCTCGAGACAGGGAGTTCGCAGACTACAAATGTCATTCGTCACTAATGGACATAATTACAGCTCGCAAGCATTTCACCACTAATGGGTGTTAAGTATAATGATCATCGCATTGATGATTGATCAGGATCAAAAATAGATCATGTTGGTTTGGGCGTAGTCCATTACCTAGACGGCTCGTGTGATTCCTCAAGTTACACTTACCAGGAGGTTAATATCTTGAATGTATTAACTTTTAGAATAAAACTCTTAAAATGATTTAAATAACTAGTCCAGATCAGGCAGACTAGGGGGCTTAGAACGTAGTTCACCACTCCTGGATAGAAGGGAAATCTCAACCTTAACTATCATGGTAGAAAACCATGTAACTACCGTTTTGCCAATTCATATGACCTAATCACTTGGCGGGTGTAAATCATCAAGAGGATCTTTTGGAAATATTTCGCAGATCATAAATTTCGAATTAAAATCTAGACGATCGCTTGAACAAATGGTGCAAGAAACATGTAAATAAAATTCCAAAATTTCATTAATAATAAAAGTGCAATACAATAGTGTCCATAAATAGGACTTTAAATAAAGGAAAATTGTCCTCTTAGGGACTATACTTGAAATAATTAAAATGTCCACGCAGGGACTACATTAAATGAAATGTCCTCACAAAGACTTCTTTAAATGAAATTACATAATAATAAAGGTGAAGATTTTTAATCCTTCTTTCCGGACTTGGTCGTCTGCTGTTGTAGTTCTTCCATCCTTTTTAATGCTTCGTTTTCAACCTCAGTATTGGTGGTTGTTGGGCTGTGGTTGAGGTTGAGGTGGATGTTGTGGCTGCAGTGCACCCGGATGTTGGTATACATAGGGTGGAGGTGCACCCGAAGAATGGTACCCATGATAAGGATATCCACTAGCTTGGTGAGATGGAAACTGATACGGGTTAGGATAAAGAGCGTTAAACGCGGCTGCCTCTAAGTATGGGTCATTAGAAGGTGCATTATGAATGTAATTGGGCCAGTTGGAGGTGTCAATATGATGGTATCCAGACAAATCTGGATAAGTAGGAATTGGGTTTTCAAAACCCTGGGGCAAAGGTGGTAGTTGGGTCGAAGGCCCAACAGTGGATTGTGGTGGTTGAGGCAAAGGCTCAACGGTTGGTTGTGGTTGGTGTCCCACAAAAGCTGAAGTATGAGAGGGTCCACCCATTTGTGGGTCCTCTGGGATAGTAGGGTAAGGTTTAGGTGAAAGTGACCCCACTCTTGGTCCTAGGCGCACTGACATGCGTGCCCCTCGTTTTCTTGGTGGTTGGGGTACAGGTGGTGGTTGCGGTTGCTCCACCTGTTGCATCGGTGCCTCCTCAGGCGGAGGTAGCTCCAGTTGAGGAGTATGGTATGAGGGTGTGCTATGGTAGGATGTGGTGTTATGGAAGACATATTGTCCCCATCTTTCCATAAAGTCATCTGGGTAGTGTTGTGGGGTTCCAGCGTATGAGTTTGATCCACTGGATATTTCAATCGGGTGCCCCATCGACCCTGTTTGAGGCATCTCCGGGTCAGAGTCTTCCTCCATTGGTTCAGGGGAGTCTCCAGGAGGGGTTTCAGAGAGTGATCGAAGGTAGAAGTGGGGGTTAAGTTCTCCTTGGTAAGATTGGGAGTGTTGTGAGTGGTTGGAGTGTTCGGAATGGTGTGAATGTTGAGGTTTTAGGGTATGGTGCGAATCAGAAGGTGGTGAGTATTCATGAGGTAATTTAGGGTAAGGTTCCCATGGTGACGAAGAGTCGTCCGATCCTTCATAAGGGTTGTAAATGGGGGCGTTGGAAGGTCCTTGCTTTGAGGATCCGCTCCTCATTAATCCCTTCCCTTTTGCTCCTAGTGAAAACTTAGGCGGCATTGTCCTGCTTCAAAAGTAAGTTAAAACAGAAAACAAGGCAAAATAATATCAAAATAAAGTAATGAATAATCCTAGGCCATAGCCTAGACTCGAAGTCTAAGGAACGTGTTACCGTGTCGTTTGAGATCAAACACTAAGGACTAGTGTTGAATTCCCTCAAACGTTGGCTTTGATATCATCCTATCACACCCCTATTTCCACGTGTATTCCGGTGGACCTGGTGGGGAGTATTGTGACGTACAGTTGATATCATCATAACCAATTACAACACAGCGCAACACAACGGAAGTCTTGGAGTAAAATAAAAACTATTACAAACCATAAAGTGTCCAGAGTTCGAAACATAAAAATATACAGGCTAGGGTTGTAATAAGATCCACAAGCGGATCGGATAACATACAAAATGAAAACATACTCTACAGGCTCAACTCTAAGGTCGCAACTCCTTAATGTCGACGCCCCGCAGCTTCCGGCCTATTGCGTACTTGTACATGTATCTTTAACCTTTGAAAATACGTCAGTTTACACTGGTAAATACAATCAACCGACTCATTTTGAAAATCCGTTATAAAATGATTTTAAGTGCACGAGGCATATTTTCATAAATTGTCACACCCCGACCCGCAACGGAATAAGAGTCGGGGCATAATTGGGTTATCACCAAAGCTCATGATATTTACTAATATGTTTCATATTTATTTAAGTCAAAATTACATCCTCAATATTCCAAACATGTTCATACAAATACAAAGAAAATAATCAACTAAACAATCCAAGCTCTAAACCAGTTTTTCTTCTAAGCCAATCCTATGTGTTTCTTGCTGCAGCTGGATCACCTGTATCATGTGTAAAAATAGGGGTTTTTGGGTCAACATAAGTTGGCGAGTGAACCTTGTTAGATAAACATTTATTATTGATTTCTTATTATCTTTATCATGGAAAAATTGTGCAATAGTCATATTTGTGAGCAAATGTAAATAATCATACAATAACAATAACAACCACAAACAATAACATACAATAACATATCAACTTGCATGAATATATAACATGAATGAAACTGTATATGTTGGCAACGTCACGTTCACGCTCATAATGTAATAGGGAACGGACGGCCTATGATGAATGTCTGTGCGATCAAGGCTCAATCAAACGGAGCCGATCGTATGTTGGCAACGCCCGGTTCACGCTCATAATGTAATGGGGAACAGCTCAACGCTCATAATGTAATGGGGAGCGGCGACCTATGGTAATGTATGTACTGAAAATGATAAATTAAATCTAAACAATAACCACACAAACAGTTGATACAAGTTGAATACACATTTATTCATGGATATGATGTATGCACAATGATTTAAATATAATAAATGGTAAGACACATGATACACCCCAAAAACGTGATTAAAACGGGGAATTTGTAGAGATTCACTCACATTGGGTGCGTTCGGTTGAAGATGATGAAATGCGCACGAGTTTGGAGGATTGATCGACGAGACTTAACTAACCTAAATAATAAAGGGAAATATGGTAAATGAATGGATTTTATTAATAATTTTAATAAGATTTTCATATATATTTTTGTGAGTTTAAGGCTATTTTCTATCTTTAAAAACATTATTTTTAAGTTTTTTTAATTGATTTTTAAATTAAATAAATAAATAAAAATATATATAAAAAAATGTTGGCTTTTGCGTTGACCGGGATTGTTGACCGTTTGACCGGTTTGCTAAAGTGTAAGTGTGCGCCGGGTAAGGCTCGAACCCGAGACCTCCCGTACGCGTGCACGCAGCTCTACCAACTGAGCTACGTGTCTAACGCGAAATAATTCTGTTTTTAATTATATTTATATACTATTTTAGTTTATTCAAAATTCTTTTATTTTTAAAAAGGGTTTTAATCATCAAACCGGAGTGTGCAACAGGTCTCGAACCCGGGACCTGTGGGTTAGTATTGCACACAGTCCACCGCTGGACTGTGTGTCTAACTTGGTTAATATACCGATTTTTATTATACTTAACATCTTCAGTGAGTTAATCCGGTTCAGTTAGAAAAAAAAACATCTTTATTACGGAGCATACGTGTGTGTCAAGGATCGAACTAGCGGCGTGTGATATATGTGCGCACATAGTCCACCGCTGGACTGTGTGTCTAACCCGAGATAATGTCCAATTTATATTAAACTTATAAACAACTAACTTCATCTTCTTCGTTACAATATCACAGACTACGATTACTCTATTGTTTCTTGTTTAATTCGATTGACAAACATTCAAATGACTAAAATGAAATGGCAGAGAAGATTTCGGAAGTAAACATACCGGAGAAACGATCTATCTCAGAATTCCGGCGAAGTCGTCGGCTCTGTTTTTACGGATTTCGTCTGAGCGGACAGATTAACAATTTTGATTAGCTAGATGCGGAATTGAAGCACTGAACAAGAATTACCAGAAGGTTTAAAAGGCAATACCGTTTCACAGCGAGAATTGGGAACTTTCAGAAGTTTTCCGGCGAGAGTTAATTATCCGATATCGTCGTCTGAAACTGATTCTGATTGAAGGGTTTGAGTTAGCAAAAGCTTAACAACTGATAGACGATGAAAGAATTGAGAGACTTACTGATTTGATGGAAGACACGGTTTTCCGGTGAAAGTCCGGCGAGTTCAAAAAGCTTTTCCGACGAACTGAAAGTAGAGCGAAAGTGAAATTGAAGGTTCTGCGGATGAGTTTGAGTCGCGAGAGGGGGCTATGGTTGGAGTAATTCAGGAAGTGCAGATTTTCGGTTATTAAAACCGATCACCACATGAATTCAAGTCCATTCAAGACTAAATTGATTGAAGGTGTCGGTGTATCGGTTATTGTCAGAAAACCGCGAACACTCAAACGTTTTTGGACGTTTGGAAACCGATTACGGTTACAGTTGGCGTAAACCGGTTGATTCATGGTTGAACATTAGATTTAATTGATTCCTAGAACTAATAGAAAACATCAAGTGGCGGAGTGGTTATAAGTGTGCGTGTTAAGTCGTTGAGCCTTTCCGGCTGACCGGGTTCGAGTCCCGGCAGCGTGTTATTCATTTTATTTATTTTATTTTTACTTTTTATCAATTATAGCTTTTATATTCTAGTTTGTTTATTAATTATGCATCGTTCAAAATTAAAATCAACATAAATACGCAACGAAACATTTATAACTTGATATTCGATTACAAACGAAGCGGGTTTGGAAAACCCGTTTTTGACAAATGTTACATAAATAACTTGGGACAGTACAAGAGACCTTGTATACATATTTACATGCCCGTCTTTTTCATATGGGGCCCGGTACAGAAACCGAGACATGATCGACTAACACACACTCTGAACTTTCACAAAAAAACAATTAGCAATTACGCAGTGTATGCCTACACGCCATGCTTTAGTCGTGGCCACTAACACTTTAGTGAGCCAAGGATATCCCAGACACGGTCAAGCCCACCCCCAATGTTTGAGTTTCAGACAAAACAGATCAAAACCGGGTTATGCAAATTTTAGTTAATAATCACAACTAGATAAAACATAATTTCCATACCCGACCAAGCGGTAATATTTTACCGTAACCCAAGCCTGTATAGGGAAAATAGGTTAAGAGTATTTACCCGAGGTTAAGTCTTCGTGAAGTCCAAAACTCAGCCGCAGATCCAAGATAAGTAAAGACATAATTTATCCAAAGGCGTTTAGTCTGGGAATGATGCAATTATTAACCAATATTAGAATGCTAACGGGTCCTTAGTTAAGTCTTTGACTTGAACCGGTTAGTCTTACGCTAAAACAATGCGGTATGATACGCTAGATTAAGCGGTGACTATAATAGGATGTTAGTTGGACCCGACAAGTATATAAACTTGTCTAATATGGGTAAACCAACAACATTTTTGATTTTGATAAGGAAATGACAAAGTTAAACCCGTTTCGGTTAAATTATGTAAACTAGTCACGTATGCTTAACCGTAAGCGTATAAGCGAAACTGGGTAACCATATGAGTCATATACAAGTTCCATAAAATATATTTAAGTTATGTTAACAAATCAGTGGGTTTCCAAAATATAGGCCCGTAATGTATTTAAAACCGATTTATACCTCATAAGGGCATTTTGGTCATTTTAAAGTTTATAAAAGATGTGTAATAAGAATCTGATGTGAAGGTCATTAATATTATGTAAAAATACTTATTTTATGATGTTATAACAGTAGGATATCAAGTATATGTGTGTTTGACGGTTTTGAAATAAACTATGTCCCGTAAGGGCGTTTTAGTAATTTCACACATAGCTTTAAAGTCAAAATTGGGATTCTTAGTTCAGGACTTGTACTTACTGTTAATTTGATGAAAATAAGTTTATAATTCAATAGGTAACAAGTCTTGGCTCATAGTTATGGTTTTAAACCATACTATGCGCCGAAAAGGCGTAAAAGTCGATAAATGCCGTTAAATTCGATATTTAAGGTAAACTGAAGTTATGACCTGTTTTATATAACCAAAATATGTTATTTATCATGTTACATCAGTAGATATTTCGTTTTGATGATAAAACCATGCATAATCTTCCAAAAATGCCGAAAAGGGCATTTTAGTTGTTTTAGAAGCATATTTCACGTCTTTTATCAAAACTTGATTCTGGTCAAATCTTGACATCAAAATAATCAAATTATATTTACAAATCAGTTTATAGCTTATTTTTACATGCATGGATGTATAAAACCTTGATTTGTACAAAAAGGACCTTTTTGCAATAGTTTATTTAATTTACCGGAACTTGCATAAAAACTTAGATTTCTTAAGGAACCATGTAGTATAACTTTAAGAGGTTATACTACACTTAAGCATGGTCCTAAGATGACCTAAAGTCAGTAGCCTAAGTGTCTAAATCAGGTCAGAATCGAAAGTCAAAGGGAAAGTCAAATATTGCGACTTTCGGTTGCGAACCGATGCTAGACCGAGGCTTGACGAGTCAAATCAATTTATATAAGTTCTAACACTTATTTTTGAGTTGTTTATGCTTCAAAACATATTTTATAACATCTATATATCTAGTTACGCATTTATATGAAATCTTGTCAGTTTGACTTTTGTTGACTTTTGGTTTGACTCGTCAATTGATCAAGAATTCGTGGTAATCAGGAGGTGCCCTTTTTAGGGATTAACACCTACATTATTACAATCACGTAGTCATTTTCGTTACGATCAATGGCTGGACTATGAAGGATTTAGATCAAAGTCAAGGCATTTTACGACGAGACTTTGTTCTAAGCTTTAAACCATAACAAATAAACTTAGCACAAATTGAAACACTTACATAGTGTTTACAGGTTGCTAGGAACAAAATGGAATGCTTCAAAATGGCCAGGAGCTTCTCTGGATGAACTTGGTGTGTTTAAATTGCATGAAGGATGGTTGCAACTTACAAAATTCACCTTATAAATGGTCATGGAGGAGTCCAGCGGATTGCCAGGTGTTATAGGACGAACATAAAGGTTCTAGGTCGTGGCAAGCATGCAAGGATGGTGCCAAGACTCGAAAAATGTGGCAGAACAGGCTGCTGCCACCTTTCTGTTCGCTGGCAGATCCTTGCGGAACGTATTGGTTATGCCTTATGGTCCGTAAGGACCTTAGGCGCCCACAGAATCAGGTGGCTTTGCGGACCGTGTGGCTAGGGCATTGCTGTCCGCAAGAGGTCTTCAGAACTTGAAAAAATTCCAAAATTTAATTATGTCCCCTAACTATTTTTTTTTAATATAAAATATGATATTATTATCGTTTCAACGACTTTGGTCCCTCCCAACTCACCATACGGCACACGAGATTATCGGGACACGTGTCGGAACTTTATTGGACGTAAAAACAAGAGGTGTTACAATGTATCTCAGGAAAGTAAGCATATCTTGACAGAAGGCCAAGGAACTAAGGAATACAATAGAACGATTGCCACTTTTGTGGGATTTTCCTTTTATATACCGCACTCGTGCGGGAATATAGGAGTCAAAACCTTTATTTACTTACAAGAAGAAAAACTATATTTTGTTTAACTTGTGTTGTAAACTTGAAATACTTTTGGAAATGTTGTGAACAAGTCCTTAAATCTTGTACTTAAATTTCTAACAATATATCGAATGTCATCGTTGTTTATTTTATTCATGTAGATTGTTTACACTATCGAATGCTATGAGAACCTTTCATGGTTACACGCATGCGCTATCGCTACAAGCAGGCTGTGATACCTAATCCCTTACAAACATAAGTTGCTCTCCTAACCCTAGCCGCTCACAACAATCGCGTGAAACTCTAAGCACCATCACACGTTGCTTCTAATCACCTGTAAAAATAATCTAATCTCCTAAACACTAGCAGTTGGGAAACCAAACCACCACCTCTAGTCTGTTTGAAACCCTAGAAAAAGCAATATGATCTCCTAAGCCCTTACCGCTCATAATAGCCGTTTGAACCCTAAATGACATGACCCTTTATTAGAAAGCATAGTCGCCTCCACGAATCAACTCCAAGCCTTGAACAAAAACAACAGGCTACATATATACCCTAATCGCTCACATAAGTTAATGGAAACCCTAACACCACCAAGTGATGAAGAAAACAACATGCTCACTCAAACTCTAAAATCTCACAACAATCACTAGAATCCGTAGTTGCCACAACATACCCCTTCCAACCCCTGGCATAGATAATATTCTCGCATAAATCGTAGTCGATGACAACAACTTATAAAACCTCGTAGTCACCACCACATATGAATTTTAAACTGGTCACAAATAATATGCTTGTAAACACTGGTTGTTAACAACATTTAAAAAGATAGGCATTAACTTTCATAATAATGAGATTATTTAAATGCTTTCCTACTCAACTAATTCATCATAGATAATCTAAGTTCAAAGTTTACAACACTTTTTTGTTCAAGAATATCATCCCTATCATTCCTTTATACTTGATAGTTGATACCATAAACATAAAAGAAAACATTTCATTTTATTTGATATAAAAATAAACTTATATATTAAGAAAATAATAGACTGCAAGTTGTAAAGTTCTTCGAAATCCACTAACACGGTCTTCCCATGGTAACACATCCCACCGACCAACCCCGAACCCAAAACAGGCCATATATAAACCAAAAAAATGCATGTCTTAACCATCAAGCCCCTTTCTATTAATAAACCTTTTTAACACATGGACTTTCACCGGTTCTATGAAACATGGTACGACCAACTCCACCACCAGATCCGCCACCTCACCGAGGCTCCCCGCCCGCCCACCACCGACGACCACCGTATTCAACTCGCCCAACAAATCAACAAAGTCATGTTCCATTTTTCTGAGTACTACCGAGTCAAGTCACTCGCCGCTAACCAAGACGTATTATCGATATTCTGCGCCCGCTGGGCTTCAACCCTCGAACGCTCCTCTACTGGATCGCCGGGTGGCGCCCGACGACCGCTTTTCACCTTATTTATACCGAATCCAGCATCCTTTTTGAGTTGCGGATGGTTGAAATTCTCCACGGTATCCGCACCGGCGATCTAGGTGACCTTTCGCCGGCGCAGTTTATGCGTGTGAGTGAGCTCCGGTGTGAGACTGTTCAACAAGAGAACGCCATCACTGATCAGCTCTCGGAGTGGTAGGCATGCAACTACTCTTCTTGCTTGTGTTCTTCCATTTTTTTTATTTCTTAATTCCTCTTTCTGGTCAGAAAGGAAGGGGCGAACCTAGCAGCAACAATAAGTTGCTGCTTTGTGACCTTTGAGGTCACACGAGCTATGAAAATAGTCTGAAATGCAGGGCAAAGATGCGTGCATATTGCCAAACTTTGGCCTGACACACCTACGCCCTGCATATATATTTTTTTCTTAAAAACGTCTTTGGTCCTTCAAATCAAAGAAGGGGCGAACCTGGCAGCAACATTATTGATGTTGCCTTGTGACCAGGCTCTTGCAAAAATGAGGGGTAAGGATGCGTATGTTAGACTAAAGTTGGCTTGACACCTCTAGACCTTGTGCATGCAGGAACCTCGAGCACCGGGTTTGCTCTTTCTTTGAATCGAAAACATTCGAACTCAAAAATCATATGAATATTTTTTATAAAATGATCTTTTGGTGTTATAGCAGGACGAGGCATGTGACATATTAGGCGGGACATGTGTGGATCTAGACAAGAAGATCGAACGGCTGGTAAAGATCATGGAGAACGCAGACGAACTCCGGCTAAGGACGTTAAAGGCGGTGGTGGAGCTACTGACACCGCAGCAGGCGGCCGAGTTCCTGATCGCGGCCGCACAGTTGCATTTTGGGATACATCGTGGGGCTTAAATCACGATCGCAAACGTGAACGTGATCGTGATTGTTCGGAGAAATGACGATACATTTCCGGCAACCATTAAGGTTATCCGCCGGCAACCGTCGGAGCCGCCATCCCTTTTGCATGACAAGTTCATTGTATTGTTTCTTAACTTGAAGATTATCTTTACAAACTAAAAATTACGAAGAATTACGTTATGGTAATCATAATTTGTATTAAAATGATGCTTATGATTAAATAAATTAATTACAACAAATAATTCAAAATGAATTTCGGTTTAATGAGATAATGAAAGATGTATATTTTAGGGTTTTAGCCTCTGGGTAATACGAGGTGGCAATTTGCATGGATCAACATTCCATGCAGAGTAACACGTGTTAAATGCTAGGGTCCACGTGTTTCAAACTTCTGAAATATTATCGTCCAATTGCTTTTGGGTGAAGAATGCTATATTTCTAAGAGATTAATTTAAAATGTTGCTGATCTTTTTTATTTTTTAAGTGCTTATATTAATACATAAATGATCAAGCTCAATTTTTGGTACAGATTTGTTGGAAACAATCTTATTCTAAGTAGACTAAGCACAAATTCCCTAAGATATATAAAATTGTTTACAATGATATTAAGTTTTAAGTAAACAAAAGTTGTCGATGGGTGTTTATATTGATCGAAACCTAAAAAACAATAAACGTATTAGTATTTATGTTTATTATATTAAAATTTATTATTTTAAATACAAATTTGTTTTCAATAAAATTTATAAAAGTTATAACAGATGTTGTAAAAGAAAAAAGAAAAAAAGAGTCAAATTAAATAATAAATGAAATATAAAAATAAATATTAATTGATAAATTAAATGAAATATTACTAGAAAGAAAAAAAAGAGTCAAATTAAATAATAAATGAAATATAAAAAGAAATATTAATTGATAAATTAAATGAAATATTACTGAAAATACACGCCTTACTTTTTAATATTACAAAGTTATACTATAATTTCTCACCAAAGGGCTTTTACTCTAGTTTGGGTAAAATGGATGATTACCCACATGTATTCTTAAAACTAGTGTAATTTAGGTAGTGCTCGATTTTATCGGTTGTAATAGAATTGAAATTCGTGCGTAAATTTGTGACCTATATTTTATCATATACGTTTCGAGTTGTTTTCGTAATTACCTTTAAATTTGTATAAAAATAACTATTCCTAAACTAATTAACATTACAATGGTTTTTGAGGTTTGGTCATGGTATGAGGGTGTTTAACCGTGTTTTAAAGTGTTTAATTATGAGGTTTTACATGATTATGTATATAAAAACGGTTTACTTTGAGTTGATTTTGATTTGCAGGTACCCAAAGCATAACGGATGGCTTTTGGAGCTTGACAGAAGGTGTTAGGGAAGCATTAGGGAGTATTGGAAGCATGCACACTTGGATGATCAAATGTAGAAAACGGAAAGTTGGGTAGCAATTGGCGCCACTAGGCGTTGATTTCAGCTCACCACAGAAGGAAAATACATTTTGGCGCACTAGGCGTTGTTTTTGGCGCACTAGGCGCTGAATCCCAGATCTGACTCGCGAATTTTATGTTTTCCCACCACATTTAAGCTCAAACATTTCCCAAACGAAAATATCATTAACCCTAGCCGTTTTCTACTACCCAAGGACGAATTTTGGAGTTCCCAACCTTAATCTAATCATCAATCATGCAATTCCTCATTAAGATTGAAGATCAAATCAAGAACATGAGCGGCTAAACCACCCGTGATCATCTCCGGGACTAGGGTTTGTGTTAGGAAGCGGGTTAACTTGTATTTACATACTTTTGGATTGAGATTTGTCTAATCATTCGGTTAGTTTATCGTTATGTTTATTTGTTTTTTATTAAGTGGTTGTTTATCGTATACACACTTGTTCGTCAATTATTTGGTTTTGTCATCAACAATTGGGATTAAATTCTAAGTTGTCATTGTTCATTAACCTTTAACCATTGAATTTGATTGTGTTTATGAAATCTAGGATTGGTAATTAACTAGATTACTATTCAGTTGCATCAATCTTTCGATTTCGATCGTGGATCATTGCAACCAATATATTATCTGTTAGTTATGTATCAAAACAAGTAGGTTAGCAAATCATGTCTATGTGATTTCCACTTGGTATTAATTAGGTTTCCCGACTTTCTTCACAACCTGGAGATTGGTCCGTTTTCTCATAATTGTTTACAACTACAATAATCAAACTCATTTTCACAACAACTCTCTCAATTAACAAAAAGCAAATAGTTTTTGCACTAGATAATCACATAAAGCAATGAACTTTAACACTTTCCACTAATTCCCCGTGAATTCGACACCCTACTGTTCTTTACTAGTAAAGGTGATTGGGACACTTTTTAAACATATTTTTGACCGACCTTATGACCTCGATCAGGTCACTTTTGTCACTATAGTGCAAAACTCAAACCTTTTGAATATGGTCCCGGTGGTTTCAATTTTTGTTGACATTTTCATCCAAAATCAAAATCTGTTCACATTTTTAAGTTAACATCCATTTTTCTTTTTTTTTCTTTTTTCCTCCCTTTTAATGAATGGAAAAACGGTTAGATCTTTTTAATTTGTTATAATAAAAGGTTAAAAGACCATTTTGCCCTTAATTAAATGAAGGAAAAAGACAAAAAAAACAAAAAAAACTAGATTTTAACTGAAAAATCGGATAAGATTTTGTTTTTGGATGAAAATGATGATAAAATTGAAACCACATGGACACACATTCAAAGTTTTGAGTTTTGGACTAAAGTGTCAAAAGTGACCAAACCTCAGGTATCATTTTGGCAGTTTACTCAAGTTATAAAAAGTAAAATTTATAAAAGCTTTAAGTTTATAAAAAAAAATTAAAGGTACCAAGATTGTCAAAGAAATAAAAAGCGTTATAAAAGGAATTAAAGGTTTTAACTCGTTTTGTAGTTATAACAAATTTCGAGGGACTGAAATTGCCAAATTCCGACTAGATACTCCAGGGATTTCCGGCAACGCAAAACGCCCAAATTGATCATTCTTATCCCGTAATTTCAGCGACACTTCTTATATCCACCCAAAACCAACCTCCTACCAAGTTTTCATCGTGTATAAACTGCCTTTCGTGATTATCTAGTAACCCAACGTACATTCGAAAGTCCTACTACGACTCTGATGCATAACAAACCTTGAATTAGTATATATGTCACACCCCGACCCGCAACGGAAAATAAGAGTCGGGGCATAATTGGGTTATCACCAAAGCACATGACATTTACTATTATGTTTCATAATTAATAAAGTCAAAGTTACATTTTCAAACATCCAAACATGTTCATTCAATACAAAGGAAATAAACAAACATAACAATCCCAATACTAAATCGTTTTATTCTTCTAATCCAGGTCCTATGTGTTCCTAGCTGCTGCTGGTTCACCTGTATCATGTGTAAAATGGGAGTTTTTGGGTCAACATAAGTTGGCGAGTGAACCTTATTAGATAAACATTTGATAATGATTTTATGGTTAGTTTATCAATGAAATATTGTGCATAATCATAAAAGAGCAAATGTAAGTAATCAAGCATTGGCAAATAGCAGTTACAATTATAACATACAATAACACTTGATAGCATACATGAACATACCAATATCATACGATAACTAACATAAATGAACTGTGCGATCAAGGCTCAACCAAACGGAGCCGATCGTATTGCATGAACTGAAAATGTAAATTGAACTGTGCGATCAAGGCTCAATCAAACGGAGCCGATCGTATTGCATGTACTGAAAATGTAAAATGAACTGTGCGATCAAGGCTCAATCAAACGGAGCCGATCGTATGCGGGCACGCCAGGTTCAACCGCATAATAAAATGGGGAACAAGCTCAAACCTCATAAATGGGGAGCGGCGACCTCGGCAATTGCATGTACTGAAATAATAATTTGCATCCAATAATAACTACTTAACAGCAACAAACTAAATACACATGTCATGATATGATGTATGCACAATAGTTTAGTTATAATATGTATATAAACAAAGACACATGATACACCCCAAAAACGTGATTAAAACGGAGAATTTGAAAGGTTCACTCACATTGGGTGCGTTGAATTGGAGATGGTGAGATGCGCACGATTTAGATGAGCGGATCGACGAGGAATACTAACCTAAATAATAATGGAAAAATATATTAGATGGATGGATTTTATTAAGGATTTTAAATGAAATATTTAGATATATTTTTGTGAGTTTATGGCTATTTTCTATCTTTAAAAAAGTTATTTTTAAGTATTTTTAATTGATTTTTAAATTAAATTAAATAAATAAAAATATAAAAAAAATATATTTTTTTAAGTGTTGACCGTTGACCGTTGACCGGTTCGGTCAGCGAATAATCCTGCGCCGGGTGGGATTCGAACCGGCGACCTTCCGTTCGCGTGCACGCAGCTCTACCAACTGAGCTACGTGACTAACCCGTTATAAACTCGTTTTTAATTATATTTATATACTTATTTGAATTAACCGAAAATTCCTTTATTTGCAAAAATGTTTTATTTCAATTGGACCGGTGCTCATGACAAGATTCGAACGCGCGACGTGAAGTTCATGTTGCACACAGTCCACCGCTGGACTGTGTGTCTAACCCGGTTATATTCTTGGTTTTTATTATACTTAACAACTATCTGTTTTAACCCGGTTTAGTTCTTGATCAAAAAGGCATGTTATTACACAAGGCGTGCGTGTAGCGGGGATCGAACTCGGGACATGTATAGTTTTTGTCTGCACACAGTCCACCGCTGGACTGTGTGTCTAACCCGTTTAAAATCCTGATTTTAATTACTCTTATGTCATTACTGAACTCATCTTCTTCATTACGAACACAGACCTCAATCAAACAACCGATTCGTGATTAATCTAGTTAATAAACATGATGTCTAGCTTGAATGTATTAAACCGAACAGTTTGGGGAAAGAAGATACCGAACAGGTTGTCTTCTTCAGAGAGTCCGGCGACACTTGTCGGCTCTGTTTTTGAACCTTCGGCTGAGAGAATCTATTAACAGGTTTAAGGGTTTAGATATGAAATTGAACTAGTGAATATTGATTATCAGTACGTTGGAATGTGCATACCGATAACTAACGAGTTTCCGGCAATTCCAGAAATTTTCCGGCGAACACAGAAAGTCCAGCAATGTCGTCTGTGGTTGATTTTGAGTGATGGGTTAATGTTAGTAAAGTTCTAACAATAGATTGAAATCGTAAAGGAGAAGTATTTTACCGGTTTGTGTTGAATACGGTTTTCCGGCGACTTTTGCAGAGAATTCCGGCGAACTGTTTTAGGTGCTCAGATGGTCTGAAAATGCGACGAAAAGGAATTGGAGTATTGTTGTGATAGTACTGAATCGCGAGAATGGTTTGAAGCTTGAATTAAATCAGAACCTTGATGAATTTTCGGTTTCAAAAGCCGAAAATGATGAGACTTAAAGTTCAATCAATTTTAACTTGATTAGTAACCGTAATACATCGGTTATAAGCTGAACAAGTGAATTAACAACGATTTGACGATTGGTTTGCCGATTACCGTTAATCAGATGGCGCATCGGTTCAACTGAGTTTGTGTATAAGTTTCTTTTATGTTCCTAGAGTTAACAGAAAACACATTGTGGCGGAGTGGTTTAGGGAATGATTGTTGAGTTGTTGTAGCTACTCAGCTGACCCGGGTTCGAGTCCCGGCAGCTTCATATATTTTTTATTGATTTTATTTTAACTTTTTATCAAATATAATTTTTATAGTTTAGTTTATTTATTAATTATGTATCGTTTTAACTCAAAATAACCATAAATAATTAATGCACTTTTATAACTTGGTACTTGATTACAAAACGGAGCGGGTTTTGGAGACCTGACTTTTACAAATGTTACAGTATCCCCTACTTTTAGGAATTTCGTCCCGAAATTTAAATAGTTGAAGTAGGAAAAAGATGCGGGTATTTTTCACGTATTGAGTCTTCATGTTCATAAGTAAACTCAGGACCCCGTTTCGACTCCCAGCGTACCCTAACAATTGGAATGCGACTTCGTCGAAGACGCTTCTCCCCGAAGTCTATGATCTCCACTGGTCTTTCAATAAAATGCATGGATTCATCAATCTGAATGTCTTCCAGCGGAATATGGAGATTCTCATCAGCGAGGCACTTCTTCAAGTTCGACACGTGGAATGTGGGATGAATCCTGTTGAGTTCTTCTGGTAAGTCAAGCTTGTATGCTACAGGACCTACTCTTTCGAGTATCTTGAAAGGTCCTACGTAACGTGGTGCTAGCTTCCCCTTTTGACCAAAACGAACTACTCCCTTCCACGGTGATACTTTTAAAAGCACATGATCACCAATGTTAAACTCTAAGGGCTTCCGTCGTTTATCTGCGTAACTCTTTTGACGACTTTGAGCCACTAAAAGATTGTTTCGGATTTGATGAATCTTGTCTGTGGTTTCTTGGATCAATTCTGGACTAGTAATTTGTGCTTCCCCAATTTCGTGCCAACAAACAGGAGATCGGCACTTTCGACCATATAAGGCTTCAAAAGGTGCCATGCCGATGCTCGAATGATAGCTGTTGTTGTACGAAAATTCAACTAACGGTAGGTGGGCGTCCCAATTTCCCTTGAAGTCTATGACACATGCTCTAAGCATATCCTCAAGAGTTTGAATGGTGCGCTCAGACTGTCCATCAGTTTGAGGATGATAGGCGGTACTGAGATCTAATCGAGTGCCCATAGCGGATTGTACTGCTTGCCATGTTCGTGAGGTGAAACGACCATCACGATCAGAAATAATACTTAATGGTACCCCATGTCGGCTTACGATTTCGTTGATATAGATACGAGCAAGCTTTTCGTTCTTGAAATCTTCTCGAATAGGAATAAAGTGAGCTGATTTTGTAAGTCGGTCTATAATCACCCATATAGTGTCATACCCACCAGAAGTGCGAGGTAACCCGGTAATGAAATCCATGGTTATATTTTCCCACTTCCATACAGGTATTTCCGGTTGGACTAGAAGTCCTGAGGGTCTTTGGTGTTCAGCCTTCACCTTAGAACATGTGAGACACTTGGAAACAAAAACGGCAATATCTTTCTTCATTCCAGGCCACCAATAGGTGTATCGTAGGTCTTGATACATCTTATCGGCTCCTGGGTGTATAGAATATCGCGTTTTGTGAGCTTCATTCATGAGAGTTTCCCGAAGATTATTGTGGTTAGGAATCCAGATACGATTTAGGTAATACAGAATACCGTCTGATTTAGTTTCAAGTTTTAGCTCGGCTCCACAAGACATCTCTTTTCGTACATCTTCTTCTGTTATCGAAACGTGTTGAGCTTCTCAAATTTGATCTTTAATATCGGTTATAATTTGCGAACATAGAAGATGAATGGAGTTCGCATAACCCTTTCGACTAAGTGCATCAGCCACCACATTTGCTTTACCAGGGTGGTATCTAATTTCACAGTCGTAATCATTTAGGAGTTCGACCCATCTTCGTTGCCTCATATTTAACTCTTTTTGATTGAAGATATGTTGAAGACTCTTGTGGTCAGTGTATATTTCACACTTAGTACCATAGAGATAATGTCTCCATATCTTAAGAGCGAATACAACGGCTCCAAGTTCTAGGTCATGAGTGGTGTAGTTCTTTTCATGTGTCTTGAGTTGCCTCGAGGCATAAGCCATGACTTTTCCTCTTTGCATGAGAACGCAGCCTAATCCTTGCCCTGACGCGTCGCAATAGACTACAAAATCATCACAACCTTCAGGAAGAGTGAGGATTGGTGCACCACAAAGTTTTTGTTTAAGAGTTTGAAAAGCTTCTTCTTGCTTGGGTCCCCATACGAATGGTTTTCCCTTATGGGTTAAAGCCGTGAGTGGCACAGCAATGCGAGAGAAGTTTGAAATGAACCGACGATAATAGCCAGCTAGTCCAAGAAAAGACCTTACTTCAGTTGGTGTACGTGGAGCTTGCCATTCTTGAACTGCTTTGATCTTTGAAGGGTCAACATGTATTCCTTTATCATTGACTACATGCCCGAGAAATTGCACCTCTTTTAACCAGAACTCACATTTAGAGAACTTGGCATACAGCTTTTCCTTTTCTAGAAGTGTAAGAATGAGTCGAAGATGACGCTCGTGATCAGCTTTAGATTTTGAATAAATAAGAATATCGTCGATGAAAACTATAACGAATCGATCAAGGTAAGGTTTGCAGACTCTGTTCATTAGGTCCATGAAGAAAGCTGGTGCGTTGGTTAATCCAAACGGCATAACCATGAATTCATAGTGGCCATAACGAGTTCGAAAAGCAGTCTTAGGGACGCCTTCTTCATGCACTCTAAGCTGATGATAGCCAGATCGAAGATCGATTTTCGAAAAGCCGCTGGCACCTTGTAGTTGGTCAAGAAGATCATCTATACGAGGTAAAGGATATCAATTTTTGATGGTTAACTTGTTGAGCTCTCTGTAGTCGATGCACATACGAAAAGATCCATCTTTCTTCTTTACAAAAAGGACAGGTGCACCCCAAGGCGATGAGCTGGGACGTATGAATCCCTTGTCAGTCAACTCTTGCAATTGACTGGCTAGCTCTTGCATTTCAGAGGGGGCTAACCTATATGGAGACTTTGCAACTGGTGTAGCACCAGGTATAAGATCAATACGGAATTCGACATCTCTGATTGGAGGCAGTCCTGAAATGTCGTCAGGAAAAACTTGTGGAAAATCTTTTACCACAGGAATATCTTCAAGTTTCTTCTATGTGGTCCCCTTCTTGATGATATAGGCTAAAAACGCGACATAATTCTTGCGAAGATATTTTTGAGCTTGAAGACAAGACATTAAGTTGAGCCCTTTCGACGAGGTTTCTCCAATGATTCGAAGAGTCTGACCGTTTGAAAGAGGAATACGAATAAATTTTTCATGACATACAACTTCCGCATGATGTTGACTGAGCCAATCCATACCGATTATAATGTCGAAACTTCCCAGCTTCATAGGAATAAGGTCGACTGAGAAATCGTGGTCGTTCAAGGTGAGTGTACAGTTGCGTAAAATAGAGTCTAATGAAACTGGTTTTCCGTCCGCAACTTCCACCGTTATGGATTCCACGAGCTTATCCCGATTTTTGCTTAAGATAGGTTCAAATTCTAATGACACGAAACTTCTATCCGCACCAGTATCAAATAACATAGAGGCATATCTACCATTTATAAGAAACGTACCGTTGACCACATTGCCGTTAGCTCTGGCCTGGTTCGCGTTAATATTGAAAGCTCTTCCTCTAGCAGGTGGAGGAGCTTGGTTCGCTTGGTTCACAGGGTTGGCTTGGGCCTGAGCATGAATAATATTAACCAGCCTTGGACATGTGTTTCTGAAATGACTTGGGTCGCGCAATTGAAACAAGCCCGCATAGGTTGGCCCATAGGGTAATTGGGTTGATAGTATGTTTGGGCTAAATGTTGGGTGGGTGGAAATGGTAGTTGTTGTTGTGCTTGACCCATTAACTGTTGGTGGGTTTGGGTTAAAGGTTGATGGCGGTTTGTTCGTTGAAGCATGCGGCAGTTTTGAACAGTATGTCCTGCGCGACCGCAGCCGGTGCAGTATTGGCAAGGATGATCAGGGGAGTGGTGATACTGACAACGGTTACATTTTGGTAATGGGCCTGTGTAGGGTCTTCTGTATGGCGCGGGTGAAGGAGTGACTTGAGTGATGGGTGCAACAGGAATAGGGGTGTTGGTTTGGGTGACTGCAAAATTCCTGGTGTTACGCTTCCTTTTGTTAACAAACTTAGAGGAAGGAATGGGGTGGTTTGAGGTTTGTCCCTCAACAGGGGCTTTCTTCTTCTCTTCTTTGAACTTCCCATTGCGAATTCGGTTTTCGGTCAGTTCAGTTGCCAACTCCATGGCAGCTTCGAGTGTTACCGGTGAAACGCTGAGAACCGAATCTTGAATTTTCGAGGGAAGTCCTCGAATATAATGTTCGATCAGACGATAGGTTGGAGTGAATAAGTTTGGAACCATTTGGTTCAACTCCAAGAACCTCTTGTTGTAAGTAGAGTGGTCACCCTCCTTTTGCTTTAAGGCATGAAATTCATCCTCCAACTTCTTAATTTCACTTCTAGGACAGAAACGCCTAGTCATGATTTCCCTTAACTCCTCCCAAGTTAAGGCCATCGCATCTTCAGTTCCCCTCTTTCCTTTCTCAGTATTCCACCAAGTGAGAGCTACACCAAGTAGTCTCCCGGTGGAGTAACGAACCTTGCGATCCTCAGGACAATCGCAGTTTAAGAAAACGTTTTCCATCTCCTCGAACCAATGTAGGAGAGCAGTGACTCCCTCAGTCCCTTCGAATTTTGGAGGGTCACAGGACTTAAAATGTTTGTAAGAGCACTTGATGGTAGGAGGGTTGTCGATGTTCTGGTTCTGTTGTTGAGGAGGGTTAGTAGGATTTGTAGCAAGGGCTTGTTGTACTTGTACCATGATGTCAGGCAATATCGTGGCCATTTGTTGCGCGATATGTGTGGCCAAACGTTCCTGAGTCTTTCCCGATCTTTTACCCCTTCGATGCTGTCTAGACGACATCTACAGGATCATAAAATGAGAAGATTGTGAGTTTATGGTGTCTTTTTAGGTGTCATGTGTCTTTAAGAAAATGAAAATAACATAAATATCAATAATGCAACTACATCCATAGGATGTCTTAGGTTCGCTCATGTTGGGCCTCAAATGTCCCCCATACCTTCACCTACATAGTCATGTGGGCCCTCATGGCTTTTGGCTTGGTAGGATTCACATTAGTATTGGCAATTTAACACTCGCATCCCCCGAATGCAAACCTCAAAATATGTTCATGAGATGTTTGGTCGGAACGTGTCCAGGTATAGACACAATGACAACTCAAAGTGGGATTAGCTCACACGACGTTTGGTATAGCATGCTTTGGCCTAATAGGTACTTCGTACTCTCATCGTTAGTCCCCAGGTAGGCAAACTGGTCCTTTATTTTGGATTTATACGAATGCCAGCCTAGACAGGACGTTCCGACTACCGGTACTAGTACCCTTCCAGTTACTACATGCCCGTCATGAGAACTCACTTTGATGAGATTTGAAAACACGAAAATCATTGTAAAATCAATCATGATGTGGTGTGTGCTTTCATGGATGTGATATGTTATGATCATATGATTTCATGATAGGCATTATTTGATAATACATAATTATGAACATGCTTGTACAATATCAAACGTAACATTTAACATAAAACATATAAACATCATGAAATTTGGCATATAACTCACAAAATTCTTTCTAATCGACTATAGTATAGGCTCTAAGGGTCTAATAACCTATCCTATATCCCTATAGTCATGGCTCTGATACCAATCTGTCACACCCCGACCCGCAACGGAAAATAAGAGTCAGGGCATAATTGGGTTATCACCAAAGCACATGACATTTACTATTATGTTTCATAATTAATAAAGTCAAAGTTACATTTTCAAACATCCAAACATGTTCATTCAATACAAAGGAAATAAACAAACATAACAATCCCAATACTAAATCGTTTTATTCTTCTAATCCAGGTCCTATGTGTTCCTAGCTGCTGCTGGTTCACCTGTATCATGTGTAAAATGGGAGTTTTTGGGTCAACATAAGTTGGCGAGTGAACCTTATTAGATAAACTTTTGATAATGATTTTATGGTTAGTTTATCAATGAAATATTGTGCATAATCATAAAAGAGCAAATGTAAGTAATCAAGCATTGGCAAATAGCAGTTACAATTATAACATACAATAACACTTGATAGCATACATGAACATACCAATATCATACGATAACTAACATAAATGAACTGTGCGATCAAGGCTCAACCAAACGGAGCCGATCGTATTGCATGAACTGAAAATGTAAATTGAACTGTGCGATCAAGGCTCAATCAAACGGAGCCGATCGTATTGCATGTACTGAAAATGTAAAATGAACTGTGCGATCAAGGCTCAATCAAACGGAGCCGATCGTATGCGGGCACGCCAGGTTCAACCGCATAATAAAATGGGGAACAAGCTCAAACCTCATAAATGGGGAGCGGCGGCCTCGGCAATTGCATGTACTGAAATAATAATTTGCATCCAATAATAACTACTTAACAGCAACAAACTAAATACACATGTCATGATATGATGTATGCACAATAGTTTAGTTATAATATGTATATAAACAAAGAAACATGATACACCCCAAAAACGTGATTAAAACGGGGAATTTGAAAGGTTCACTCACATTGGGTGCGTTGAATTGGAGATGGTGAGATGCGCACGATTTAGATGAGCGGATCGACGAGGAATACTAACCTAAATAATAATGGAAAAATATATTAGATGGATGGATTTTATTAAGGATTTTAAATGAAATTTTTAGATATATTTTTGTAAGTTTATGGCTATTTTCTATCTTTAAAAAAGTTATTTTTAAGTATTTTTAATTGATTTTTAAATTAAATTAAATAAATAAAAATATAAAAAAAATATATTTTTTTTAAGTGTTGACCGTTGACCGTTGACCGGTTCGGTCAGCGAATAATCCTGCGCCGGGTGGGATCGAACCGGCGACCTTCCGTTCGCGTGCACGCAGCTCTACCAACTGAGCTACGTGACTAACCCGTTATAAACTCGTTTTTAATTATATTTATACACTTATTTGAATTAACCGAAAATTCCTTTATTTGCAAAAACGTTTTATTTCAATTGGACCGGTGCTCATGACAAGATTCGAACGCGCGACGTGAAGTTCATGTTGCACACAGTCCACCGCTGGACTGTGTGTCTAACCCGGTTATATTCTTGGTTTTTATTATACTTAACAACTATCTGTTTTAACCCGGTTTAGTTCTTGATCAAAAAGGCATGTTATTACACAAGGCGTGCGTGTAGCGGGGATCGAACTCGGGACGTGTATAGTTTTTGTCTGCACACAGTGCACCGCTGGACTGTGTGTCTAACCCGTTTATAATCCTGATTTTAATTACTCTTATGTCATTACTGAACTCATCTTCTTCATTACGAACACAGACCTCAATCAAACAACCGATTCGTGATTAATCTAGTTAATAAACATGATGTCTAGCTTGAATGTATTAAACCGAACAGTTTGGGGAAAGAAGATACCGAACAGGTTGTCTTCTTCAGAGAGTCCGGCGACACTTGTCGGCTCTGTTTATGAACCTTCGGCTGAGAGAATCTATTAACAGGTTTAAGGGTTTAGATATGAAATTGAACTAGTGAATATTGATTATCAGTACGTTGGAATGTGCATACCGATAACTAACGAGTTTCCGGCAATTCCAGAAATTTTCCGGCGAACACAGAAAGTTCAGCAATGTCGTCTGTGGTTGATTTTGAGTGATGGGTCAATGTTAGTAAAGTTCTAACAATAGATTGAAATCGTAAAGGAGAAGTATTTTACCGGTTTGTGTTGAATACGGTTTTCCGGCGACTTTTGCAGAGAATTCCGGCGAACTGTTTTAGGTGCTCAGATGGTCTGAAAATGCGACGAAAAGGAATTGGAGTATTGTTGTGATAGTACTGAATCGCGAGAATGGTTTGAAGCTTGAATTAAATCAGAACCTTGATGAATTTTCGGTTTCAAAAGCCGAAAATGATGAGACTTAAAGTTCAATCAATTTTAACTTGATTAGTAACCGTAATACATCGGTTATAAGCTGAACAAGTGAATTAACAACGATTTGACGATTGGTTTGCCGATTACCGTTACTCAGATGGCGCATCGGTTCAACTGAGTTTGTGTATAAGTTTCTTTTATGTTCCTAGAGTTAACAGAAAACACATTGTGGCGGAGTGGTTTAGGGAATGATTGTTAAGTTGTTGTAGCTACTCAGCTGACCCGGGTTCGAGTCCCGGCAGCTTCATATATTTTTTATTGATTTTATTTTAACTTTTTATCAAATATAATTTTTATAGTTTAGTTTATTTATTAATTATGTATCGTTTTAACTCAAAATAACCATAAATAATTAATGCACTTTTATAACTTGGTACTGTAACATCCGTCAAAAACGGATTTACCAAACCCGCTCCGTTTATCAACCGAACAGTCAGTCAAAATTTTCGTTGCGAATTAAATGCCCAAAATATTTTTAAACGATCCGTAATCAATTATTATACGCGAACATATATTTAGTTTTTGAAAAACTGTCAAAAATCGCAAAATAAAAATGAATTGTTTCAGCCGGGTTTCGAACCCGGGTCTGTACCGAGTCACCTAGTGACTTAACATCTCACACACAAACCACTGCGCCAACTGATTTGTTTGATAAATAATGAAATAATTTAATTCATAAAGTGACTTTACAAATTCAAAAATCGGCGCCCAACGATTCAGTCGTCGGAATCCCGGATTATTCGCGAGTCTTAACACCAATTTACGTTATAACGTAAACCTTTAATCACATATCGGTTATAACCGATGTTTGAAGTCCGCGACCAAAATCAAAACCGCCGGAAAAATTTAAATAACGAACACAGTCAAAAATCAGACCAAATGCATTTCGATTATTCCCTATAAATTCAACCACAATCGTCTGCAAACCTTTTCGCTAAAAATCACATCTTTTCACGGCGTAATTTCACTCGCCGGAACTGTCCTATTTTTCGCCGGAAAACCGAGTTTTAATTTTCTGAACCTCACTAATCCCCTAAACCTTTACTGAAGTTACCCATACTCTCCCCAAGATTTCCGGAGACTTGCTGCTGCAAGGAACCTATCGCCGGAGGTGAATTCTGTCGCCGGAGTTCTGCCGGAAAACAGAGAGTCTTGTCGGTATATTTCTCCGCCCAGTTTCTTTTCCTTTTCACTTTTATCTTACCGAAATAAACTGTAAAACACTAACAAACTGATAAAAAACTTGAACTAGTCGAATTCCGATTTCTGGTTCAAGCATTGACGAAGAAGACGATGTTCTTCCATATCATATAAGTATATTATAAATCATGATTTTAATCGGGTTAGACACACAGTCCAGCGGTGGACTGTGTGCACATAAGACGTTAATTATGCAAAGGTCTCGAGTTCGATTCCCGTTTCACACGCTGCCTTAATAAAATCTATTTTTATTTTATTACTGAACCGGAGTCGCCTTAGTTATATGTTAAGTATATTAATAACCGGAATAATAACCAAGTTAGACACACAGTCCAGCGGTGGACTGTGTGTTTGTTTATATCACAGGTCACGAGTTCGAGTCCGGTCCTCAGCACCGACTCGGACAATTAACTCTTCTTTTTAAATAAGGCAGAAAAGGAAATATTTAAATTGTCTTTAAGTATAATAAAAATCAAGTTATATAACATGTTGAACACACAGTCCAGCGGTGGACTGTGTGTTAGATTAAACCGCAGGTCCCGAGTTCGAGACCTGTGGTGTGCATGACCGTTTCGCCTTAAACTGTTTTTAAAATAAATGATTTTCTATTAATTCTAATTAATGTATATATGAAATTAAAATCGGATATATAACGGGTTAGACACGTAGCTCAGTTGGTAGAGCTGCGTGCACGCGTACGGGAGGTCTCGGGTTCGAGCCTCACCGAGCGCACAACAATATTCCGCAAACCGGTCAACGACCAGTCAAAGTCAACTGGTCAAGGTCAACTGTAGCAGAAAAAAATAAATATTTTTATTATTTTTATTTAATTATTTTAATTAAAAATCAATTATAAATACTTAAAAATAACATTTTTTTTTTTAAGATTAGAAAATAGCTTTAAACTCACAAAAATACACCCAACAATACTACTAAAATAGTTTAATAAAATCCGTTTACTCACCAAACCATAATGCGATTTATCTAGGTTAAATCTCACTCGTGGTTAAAACCACTTCGCGTGCATTCATCATCATCAACCGAACGCACCCACTGTGAGTGAATCTTACAATTCCCCCTTTTAAATTACGCGTTTTGGGGTGTGTCATGTGTTATGAATTAATTAATTTATTTATTTAAACTTGTGCCATACCACATCATGACTTAATCTTAGATTGATTTATTGTTGTGATTTATTTATATTCCGTTTGTCAAATTACATGAAACTCATACATTAAGCCCATCAGTTCCTCGTGGGAAACGAGTAGAACATCGCGTGCTTCAATTCAAATTCATTATTGTTCATGTGAGTTTTCATTGAGTTTATATTGTTTGTAGTTGTGTTATTCATATTATCATGTTTATGCAATTCATTCATCAGGCCCCTCAGTTCCTCGTGAGAGACGAGTTGAGCATCGCGTGCCTTTAATTGTTTCCATTATTATTCATGAGTGTTTCATTTAACATCTTATGATTGTTGATCGAGTTACATCTAATTTTACTCATGTTTGGTTGTGCACATATTTCATAATCAATTTAAATAAATTGCTCAAATGTTTTCCATAGGATTCACTCGCCAACATTATGTTGATCCAAAAACCTTTTTACACATGATACAGGTGAACAGGTTGAAGCAAGGATAGCATAGGATATGCCTTAGAAGAGAACAAAGGAGTTAGATTGTTAGTTAGATCATGTTGTAGTAATCATTGTAAACTTTCATTTAATTTGTATTAATGAATATGAAACATTTAATAAATGTCATGAGCTTTGATGATAACCCAATCATGCCCCGATCACCTTATCCGCTGCGGGTCGGGGTGTGACAGATTGGTATCAGAGCCATGACTATAGGGATATAGGATAGGTTATTAGACCCTTAGAGCCTATACTATAGTCTGCCTAAAATTTTAAATTGATTAAGTGGTTACATACAAACTTGTGATATTTATTTGTTTCATATTTGTTTACATTTCAGTCAAACATACATGCTCATATACATATTCATTATGCATATATACATATTCATTATACATATATCGATGTTCATGTGTTCAATTTATTTTCATATTCTCATTATTCAAAGATTTTATGCAATTTTCAATTCTCATCAAAGTAAGTTCTGCGACGGGCATGTAGTAACTGGAAGGGTACAAGTACCGGTAGTCGGAACGTCCTGTCTAGGCTGGCATTCGTATAAATCCAATATAACGGACCAGTTTGCCTACCTGGGGACCAACGATGAGAGTACGAAGGACCTATTAGGCCAAAGCATGCCACACCAAACGTCGTTCGAACTAACCCTACTTTGAGGTGTCACCGTGTCTACACCTGGACACATTCCGAACATCACACGTTGTATACATATTTCTCGATTTTCACCGGGTTTTGTGTACGCAACCAGGCAGAAACCGTGCGAACCATATGAAAAACCGGTAATTCATGGGGGCCCACATGATTACATAAGGTAAAGTATGGCGGCATGACGGGCCTAACAGCGAGCAAAGCCAAAGACATCCTATGGATGTAGTATTTTTGTATAATTATTTTATGAATGTTCATTCTTGAATGCGACCCACGATCTCAAAAGCATCCAACTCATACCCTTGTCATGTATTCATTGTAGATGTCTTCTAACCTCGCCCGTAGGAAGACGAGAGCAAGAAAAGCCCGCGAACGCATGGCTACCTTAATCGCTCAACAAATGGCTGCTGTAATACCCAATATTGTAATCCAAGTTCAACAAGCACTTACCAATAATCCTGTCAACCAAGCAAACCAAAACATTTTCAACTCTTCCCCAAACACCACTAAATGCACCTACAAGCATTTCAAATCATGCGACCCTCCGAAATATAAAGGAACTGAAGGTGTCACCGCACTCCTCCATTGGTTTGAAGAAATGGAGAATACTTTTCTAAATTGCGATTGCCCTGATGATCGCAAAGTGCGTTATGCTACCGGTCGACTATATGGGATAGCACTTACTTGGTGGAACACAGAGAAGGCCAAGCGAGGTGTTGAAGATGCTATGTCCTTAACTTGGAACGAATTGAAGGAAATCATGACCAGACGATTTTGCCCAAGGAGCGAAATCAAGAAGCTAGAAGATGAATTTTACTCATTGAAGCAAGTGGAAGGAGACCACATCACCTACAACAAAAGGTTCCTCGAATTACATCAAATGGTTCCCAACATGTTTACTCCCCTCTACCGTTTGATCGAGCACTACATTCGTGGTCTTCCGTCAAAGATTCAAGACCCTGTGATAAGTACCAAGCCTGCAACTTTTGGAAGCAGCAATGGAGCTAGCAATAGAGCTCACCGAGAACCGAATCCGAAACAAAGACTTCGAGGAAGAGAAGAAGAAGGATAAAGGATCAACTGAAACCTCCGAATCCCCTTCTCAAACTGAATCCCCTTCTCAAACCGAATCCCCTTCTCAACCCGAATCCCCTTCTCAACCCAACCCTAAGAGAAAAAGAGTCGGACGACTTTTCGCTGCTACTCAACGAAATCAACCAGTTTTTCACGCTATACCCATCCGAGCTGTCCCAATCACCCAAGTGGCACCCAACTCAGCTTACCCAAATAAGAAACCATATCTTGGACCTCACCCTCAATGCAACCACTGTTTTTATCACCATCCCCTTACTTTACCTTGCCGGCTATGTACAACTTGTGGACGTTATGGTCATTTGAGCAATGTTTGTCGCACCTTTCAAGACCAAACCTTTTCCCCTACTCAAAACATGGCCCAAACTTATCACCAACCTCAATACCCCATGTTCCCATATGCTCGAGCTTGCTTCAATTGTGGCGACCCTACCCACCTTAGAAACACATGCCCTCAATTGGTTAACATTAGCAACACTCAAGCCCAATCAAACCCAGTTAACCAAGTAAACCAAGAAAACCCAACCACTATGCCGCCAGCAAGAGGAAGAGTCTTCAATATCAACGCCAACCCTGTCGAAGATAATGACGGCCCAAACGAAGATACTCAGCTAGTCCTGTTCGCTGAAGATCCAGATTCAACTCCTATTGTTTAGTCTTTCTTTATCACATGTGTAGACTGTTAGAGAAATTATTGGATATTATATATTATATATTGTTTTCGGTATATGCTTTTGCCGAGGCCGTGGCTCCCCATCCATCGAGGTTGAGTTGGATCCCCATTTTATTATGTGGTTGATCTTGGCGTGCCCGCACGATCGGCTCCGTTTGTTGAGCCTTGATCGGTTACGTAATATTACATTTCAATACATGCAATATGCTCGGCTCCGTTTGATTGAGCCATGAGTACACAGATTTATTTACATTTCCAGTTCATGCAATATGCTCGGCTCCGTTTGATTGAGCCATGAGTACACAGATTTATTCACATTTCAAGTTCATGCAATACGCTCGGCTCCGTTTGATTGAGCCTTGAGTGCACAGTTCAATTTACATTTCAAGTTCATGCAATACGTTCGGCTCCGTTTGATTGAGCCTTGAGCGCACATACAATTTCATTATCAGTATCTTGTGGTTGTGGTGTTTGTAGTAGAGTCGCATCGAACTAACCATAACTTTCGGATAAAGTCAACGAAAATTTGACAAGGATATGGTGGATACGCCGATGGTACTTCCTATATATAAGTATTCTTGTCAAATGATCGGAGGCATTATCAGGTGGTTATGAGAGGTTCCATGCATAGGCTGTTTGTGTGGTTAAGTTATTCATATTCAGTACATGCAATATGTTCGGCTCCGTTTGATTGAGCCTTGAGCACACAATTTCAATTTCAGTACATTCAATATGTTCGGCTCCGTTTGATTGAGCCTTGAGCACACAATTTCAATTTCAGTACATTCAATATGTTCGGCTCCGTTTGATTGAGCCTTGAGCGCACATCCATTTTATTTTCAGTACATGCAATACGATCGGCTCCGTTCGATTGAGCCTTGATCGCACAGATATATTTCATTTCAGTAATTTATGTTTGTTGTATTGATTGTAGAGTTATAGGACTAATCATAATTCACTGTTAAAACCAATGAAAATTTGACAAGAATGTGGTGGATACGCCGCTGGTACTTCCTATATATAAGTATTCTTGTCAAAGGATCAGAGGCATTAACGGATGGTTATGAGAAGTTCTATGTAGGATTTATTAGTTTCTTGGTAACCAATCATAACTTGTGGATAAAACTAATGAAAATTTGGCAAGAATATGGTGGATACGCCGCTGGTACTTCCTATATATAAGTATTCTTGCCAAAGGATCAGAGGTATTATCAGGCGGTTATGAGGAGTTCCATGTAGGATTTAGTATTGCCTTGGTTGGAATTTGTGTTACATTTATATCATCATGTTATTTAAAGAGATTGGATTGTGTTCCATTTCTACATAAATTAACCTCTCCATCATAACAAACGAGAGAGGAACTTCCATCGTTCAAACATATATGTTATCAGAATATGGATTTAAATATTTACTGTTGTGTTTATTCATGTTCAAATATTCGCTGATGTGTCTATTCATGTTCAAATCTTTGCTGTTGTGTTTATTCATGTTCAAATATTTGCTGATGTGTTCATTCATGTTCGAATATTTGCTGTTATGTTTATTCATGTTCAAATATTTACTGATGTGTTCATTCATGTTTGGATATCAGCTGTTGTGTTTTTATTTATGTTCCATGTAGATTGTAGTGTTAGAAGTTTTGCCTTAGGATATAACCATATTTTCCCAAACGTAACTAAACTCTTATGCATGATATCATTTTTAGCAAATCATTCCTGTTTATCAATATTCATACAGTAGGCAACAAAAAGCGATTCCTGAATAGGGTACTTAACCTTTACAAGGAACGTTACCGCCTCGAACAAAAACTTAAACCCTCATTTTTCTGAGCATACAACTGTCAAACAAAACATCACCATTCTTATAGTCAAAATATATCATTATTTAAATTTCGGGACGAAATTTCTAAAAAGCAGGGGATACTGTAACATCCGTCAAAAACGGATTTACCAAACCCGCTCCGTTTATCAACCGAACAGTCAGTCAAAATTTTCGTTGCGAATTAAATGCCCAAAATATTTTTAAACGATCCGTAATCAATTATTATACGCGAACATATATTTAGTTTTTGAAAAACTGTCAAAAATCGCAAAATAAAAATGAATTGTTTCAGCCGGGTTTCGAACCCGGGTCTGTACCGAGTCACCTAGTGACTTAACATCTCACACACAAACCACTGCGCCAACTGATTTGTTTGATAAATAATGAAATAATTTAATTCATAAAGTGACTTTACAAATTCAAAAATCGGCGCCCAACGATTCAGTCGTCGGAATCCCGGATTATTCGCGAGTCTTAACACCAATTTACGTTATAACGTAAACCTTTAATCACATATCGGTTATAACCGATGTTTGATGTCCGCGACCAAAATCAAAACCGCCGGAAAAATTTAAATAACGAACACAGTCAAAAATCAGACCAAATGCATTTCGATTATTCCCTATAAATTCAACCACAATCGTCTGCAAACCTTTTCGCTAAAAATCACATCTTTTCACGGCGTAATTTCACTCGCCGGAACTGTCCTATTTTTCGCCGGAAAACCGAGTTTTAATTTTCTGAACCTCACTAATCCCCTAAACCTTTACTGAAGTTACCCATACTCTCCCCAAGATTTCCGGAGACTTGCTGCTGCAAGGAACCTATCGCCGGAGGTGAATGCTGTCGCCGGAGTTCTGCCGGAAAACAGAGAGTCTTGTCGGTATATTTCTCCGCCCAGTTTCTTTTCCTTTTCACTTTTATCTTACCGAAATAAACTGTAAAACACTAACAAACTGATAAAAAACTTGAACTAGTCGAATTCCGATTTCTGGTTCAAGCATTGACGAAGAAGACGATGTTCTTCCATATCATATAAGTATATTATAAATCATGATTTTAATCGGGTTAGACACACAGTCCAGCGGTGGACTGTGTGCACATAAGACGTTAATTATGCAAAGGTCTCGAGTTCGATTCCCGTTTCACACGCTGCCTTAATAAAATCTATTTTTATTTTATTACTGAACCGGAGTCGCCTTAGTTATATGTTAAGTATATTAATAACCGGAATAATAACCAAGTTAGACACACAGTCCAGCGGTGGACTGTGTGTTTGTTTATATCACAGGTCACGAGTTCGAGTCCGGTCCTCAGCACCGACTCGGACAATTAACTCTTCTTTTTAAATAAGGCAGAAAAGGAAATATTTAAATTGTCTTTAAGTATAATAAAAATCAAGTTATATAACATGTTGAACACACAGTCCAGCGGTGGACTGTGTGTTAGATTAAACCGCAGGTCCCGAGTTCGAGACCTGTGGTGTGCATGACCGTTTCGCCTTAAACTGTTTTTAAAATAAATGATTTTCTATTAATTCTAATTAATGTATATATGAAATTAAAATCGGATATATAACGGGTTAGACACGTAGCTCAGTTGGTAGAGCTGCGTGCACGCGTACGGGAGGTCTCGGGTTCGAGCCTCACCGAGCGCACAACAATATTCCGCAAACCGGTCAACGACCAGTCAAAGTCAACTGGTCAAGGTCAACTGTAGCAGAAAAAAATAAATATTTTTATTATTTTTATTTAATTATTTTAATTAAAAATCAATTATAAATACTTAAAAATAACATTTTTTTTTTAAGATTAGAAAATAGCTTTAAACTCACAAAAATACACCCAACAATACTACTAAAATAGTTTAATAAAATCCGTTTACTCACCAAACCATAATGCGATTTATCTAGGTTAAATCTCACTCGTGGTTAAAACCACTTCGCGTGCATTCATCATCATCAACCGAACGCACCCACTGTGAGTGAATCTTACAATTCCCCCTTTTAAATTACGCGTTTTGGGGTGTGTCATGTGTTATGAATTAATTAATTTATTTATTTAAACTTGTGCCATACCACATCATGACTTAATCTTAGATTGATTTATTGTTGTGATTTATTTATATTCCGTTTGTCAAATTACATGAAACTCATACATTAAGCCCATCAGTTCCTCGTGGGAAACGAGTAGAACATCGCGTGCTTCAATTCAAATTCATTATTGTTCATGTGAGTTTTCATTGAGTTTATATTGTTTGTAGTTGTGTTATTCATATTATCATGTTTATGCAATTCATTCATCAGGCCCCTCAGTTCCTCGTGAGAGACGAGTTGAGCATCGCGTGCCTTTAATTGTTTCCATTATTATTCATGAGTGTTTCATTTAACATCTTATGATTGTTGATCGAGTTACATCTAATTTTACTCATGTTTGGTTGTGCACATATTTCATAATCAATTTAAATAAATTGCTCAAATGTTTTCCATAGGATTCACTCGCCAACATTATGTTGATCCAAAAACCTTTTTACACATGATACAGGTGAACAGGTTGAAGCAAGGATAGCATAGGATATGCCTTAGAAGAGAACAAAGGAGTTAGATTGTTAGTTAGATCATGTTGTAGTAATCATTGTAAACTTTCATTTAATTTGTATTAATGAATATGAAACATTTAATAAATGTCATGAGCTTTGATGATAACCCAATCATGCCCCGATCACCTTATCCGCTGCGGGTCGGGGTGTGACAGGTACTTGATTACAAAACGGAGCGGGTTTTGGAGACCCGATTTTTACAAATGTTACAATATATACGACTCCTCTGATCCTTTTCCAACTGGTCTTAACTCAATTTACATCCAAATTCTTCTGTGTAATTCACCCTAGATTCGCTGGAAAAGAAACAACTCCGATCAACTTTTCAAATTCGTTCTTGCCGAGCTCGGAGGTAGGCTTATTTATATGAAATTTGTTCTTGTCATCCTACTTGAGAAAAGCCCAAACTTAATTTCAAGCAACACCATCACATATACGCTTAATATTGAAATCAGGAAACTAGGGCTAGTATTGGATCTAATTTGGGGGAAATGGTGATCGTAAGTTTTGCATAAATAAAATTTGGGTTCAAGTTTCTCTTAAAAGGTGAGCATGGTTCACTAGTAGTTTGTAGACATAGGTGCGGGTTCGAAAAACAACTCCTTTCTTTTATAAGCAATTAGGAAGAGTTAATATTTTAGGCAAGAATCAAGAATGGTCGGAATTTGGTACTTATACTATAGACTAGGTCGAACATGGCAATTCTACAAAATTCCCTATAGTTATGGCTCTGATAACAATCTGACACACCCCAACCGATGGGTGAAACATCAGGATGAGACGAAAACGAGATTGCAAGAGACTTCATAACACTAATTGTGACATGTATTTAATAATTACTTTTTACGTTGCTTGAACTAGGAACACCACAAGTTTAAAATGAATAATGTACAATAAGTATTCAAATAAATAAATTTCATTTCATTACAATGATTTTGTACAAGTATTGGAATCGAGATACAACATGATTGAATATAAATTACAATACAAGGAACATTAAAATTTAAATCCGTTTCTAGGCAATCCTACTAGATTCATGTGTCACAATCCTGCAACATGTAATAAAAGCATGGATCAGTACAAAAGCACTAGCGAGCATATAAGTTTGAATATTAGTATATGTATAAAAGTTTGTCTCAAATCAACATGGCATTTTATATTCAAATTGAAACGAGCATACATAAATAACTTACGCATAGCAAATAGTATATAATTAAAATCTTTAACTAGCATGCATAACAACCTAAGCATAACAATATCATGAGAATATAAGTTGAAACTAACAAGCATAAACTACCTAAGCATAACAATGAACGTGTTCGATGGCTTGAGTATTTAATTATAATCGATTGCGTAAAGTGGATTTTGTAAACATGTTGCACCCGGAAATACATTAAAGCGTAAAAAGGGTCGAGTATGCTCACGGTCTTGCAAAGCTTCCTTTGGTGATTCCGTGAAGAGTTGGAGGTTGGAGCTTCAAGCTTCCTTTAAAACACTTAGTGTTTTCTTTTAAAACTCTTAAAGTTCTCTTCCTTGCTTGGAAGATAGAGAGGTTGAGAGAAAAATGGTTGGAACACTTAATGTCCTTTTAGAATTCTTAGAATTCTTGATTTAGAGAGATTGAGAGAATTAGAGAGATAGAGAGAAGAATGGTGTGAAGAAAATGGTAGAAGGAGGTTGGTATTTATAGGTAGAGAAGGTAGAAAAGGTTGAAATATGATTGGTTAAAAAAGGTGGAAGATGATTGGTGGAGAAAGAAGGTGGAAAAGGTGAAATATGATTGATTAAAGAAGGTGGAAGAGGATTGAAAAGATGATTGGTGGAGAAAGGAGGTGGAAAATGGTGAAATATGATTGGTTAAAAAAGGTGAAAAAGGATTGATGAGGTGGAAAGATAATTGGTATATTCCTTGGTACTTCTTGAGTATATATTATGTAATTGAGTATATAAAAAGTATAATTAAAGTATTGAGGATGTGCGTATAAGTATTTATACGTATAATTGTGTCGGTTTACGTATTAATACGTATTTAAATGATCGGTTGTGTGAATAAAAAAATATGTATAAAGTATGAATTTTATTATGATTAACGCCTCGAATTATGAGATTGAAATTAAAATACGAATGTAAGGTTTCTAAAATTAGAATATTACGAACATTTTTAAAATAGAAATACGAAGATACGAGGCGTTACAATTTTTTTTACTCTATTTTCTTTATTATGACATAATGTTTTTTATAAAATAAAAGCTATATTTGTCTTATACGTTTATTAGAAATACAAAATTATCGAAAATGATATCTATTTTTTTGCTCTATTTCCCCTAATTCTAACATAATTGTTGGGATTGAACCCTTTGCATAGGAACATATGATAGAAAGCCAAAACATGCTACATCATCTGATCCAGCATATCAGAGTTTACAAACTCTGTTGAATAACCACTGATTAGCCAAACACCTGCCATCAAGCATCTGTTGGAGCAAAAAGACAAAGACATTCAAAGCTCTGATGAAGACCAACAATGGATTGCATTAGTGTTTAGTTTATCTTTATTATATTCAATGTAACAGGGCTTTTGTAATTAGCAGAGGATAGGTCATTAGTGTTTAGTGTTAGTTAGTATTATTGTTAGCTGTCACTATTAACTCTGACATCAGCAAAGATGCTCAGAGGTTTGACTTGTATTATAAATAGAACAATGCATTGTACTGTTCTACCATCTATCAAAAGATCATTTCCATTTCCTTCCAATCATCTCTCTTACATTCTGTACTAACAAACTATCATTGGGCTGAGGGGGAGTTGTGATTCACATGCAAACCTTATAAGTTTGAAAGCATAATGATCAAAGCAATCTTCCATTAGTCGTGATACAAAGTTTTATTCCACTGCAAATTCACTCTGTTTTATCTTCATTCATTAAATCAATTTCAAACAATCACAACTAATTCAAACTCAGTTCCAACAATTGGTATCGGAGCGTGGTTAATCAAAATTTGATTTAACAATCAATTTGATTTGAAAGATCAGCTCTCCCTACTCATTAGTTTGTTTGTTTTCATTGGAAAACAGAGTTTACTTACGTTCAAAGTTTTTAAAACAAAATCTGTTTAAAACAATCAGAATGTCTTAAAACACACAGGATTCCAATAACACTGGATCCATGTTTAAACCTCCGATGCTTGTCAGGAATGAGTATTACATATGGCAACGTCGGATGGGTCACATTCTTGCTCAGCAAAACACGGGTTGCTGGAGGTCCTTTGTATTTGGACCACATGTTCCTATGGTTCCAAGTATAGAGGACCCAACAAAACAAGTGACTAAAAGTTATGAAATTACTCTGAGCAAGATTTCCAGAAAATTGAGTTAGATGCTAAGGCTTTTAGCATTGTTGCTTCAACCTTGCCTAACGAAATCTATGCTGGCCTGTTGCACTGTAACAATGCAAATGAGTTATGGGATGCCTTGAAAGAGCAATTCGGTGGGACTGAGGAAGTAACTGAAAACAATAGAGAAGTCTTAAATCAACAATATGAATCTTTTTGGCATGTCAAAGGAGAGTCTCTAACCCAACAATTCGAGCGACTTAGCTGTCTCATAAGTGAACTTAAGCTGGTAAACGTTGAACTTCCAAATTCGACTGTCAATAGTCGTTCCTCAGATTGTTACCAGAAAAGTGGGACACCATAGCTTTTGTGACACGAACATCTATTGGGTTTAAAGAAATGAGTCTTACACAACTTCATGGTAGACTCCTCACATATGAGAGAGAGTTGAGCCAGAAAAAGAAGTTACAAGAGTCTGGCAAAATGGCTGATGACTATGCCTTTGGTAGCATAGCTCTTTTAGGCCAAGAAGAGGGATCTGGAAGTGGTAAGGATCAGAGTTATGATCATTTTATTGATATAACTTCTGGAGGAAAATTCAACTCTGATTCTTACTCACCCAACTATGCTTTTGCTGCTAGTGGGGAAAGCCAAACTTCTGACAACTTATCCTTTGAGTTGAATGATCTTTAACACTTTGAATCATATGATTTAAAAGAAATGGACATTTTGCACCAATTGGCTCTATTAAGTGTTAGAGCTAGTAAATTTTATAAGAGAACTGGTAGAAAATTCCCAGGGTTGCAACATGGGGGGTTATAAGTTAGGCTGGATAAATAAAAAATCAAGTGCTATAAGTGTAATAGACTAGGACACTTTGCTAGGGAATGCAGATCTCAAACATCTGGACCTATTGTGACACACCCTGGCCCTAGACCTCAACACACACAAAGCACTGCTCATTATTCCCAATATAACCCTTCTCCATAAATGCAAAGCACTACTCATTTTGCACACCCTGTTGTCACTGTTCCTGTGCACTAAGTTCAAACCACTGTTCCACAGATTCAGTATGTTCAAGCACCATCTCCTCAAGTGCATGTGCAACCTGCACCTCATGTCACTTAAGTTACTCAAACCACTGCTCCGGCAGAGGTTAACCAACAGAGCTTTTCAGAAACGGCTTTGTTGATTGCAGTAGCTTGCCTGAGGAATTAACTGATGAAAACTTTGCTCTAGTAGCGAAAAATGATTTTGAAAATGATTTTTGCTTTATGGCACTAGACACAATAGTTGGAGGTGATGAATCTGTGGAAGAAGTGCCTAAATCTGATGAGTCTGAAGTTCATGATGAAACAGTGGTTACAAAAGAGAATGTTGATGAAGATGTAAAATCTCTGTCTGATCCATGGGATACCAATGTGTGTAAAGGTGATTGTGACTGTGCCATGATGGCTGTTGCTAAGGTATCACCTCAGATCCTTAAAGATCTTCAGAGAAATGTATAATTGCTTTTGCTAACATAAAAAAAGGTGAATGAAAATCTTAGAAACAAAATTTTAGAAGATGAACTACATTTTGAAAAACTCACCAAAGAGTTGAAAAAAAAAATTTGTTAATAAAGATTCTGAAATCAGCAGTCTGAAACATGAGGCAATCATAACCAAAGATCAACTCCAAACTATGATAGAAAAATATCAAGTTTGCAAAAAGGAGTTGGAATCTACCTAAATCACTTGTGAGAAGTGGGTAGAATCTTGCAAAGGTTACGAGGCCATGCTTGAAAACCAGATCAAAAGTAACATAAAATTTGGCATAGGTTTCAGAAAAAATGACCAAGTTTCTGAAAATGTTACTGTAAATGAATCTGGGGTAGTTGAAATTGTCCCAACAAATTTGGCTGGTGAAGAGATTAAAGTCACTGATAAAAATGGAAACAAAATCATTTTAGAAAAAACATGAGGGATCCTCAAGTTTTGAGGAAGTTGAGAAATATCAATTTAAACCCACATGGTCTGATGAGTGTGACATTCTTGAAAATTTTAAGCCACTAGACTTTTCAACCATTGATGGTGTCAAAGCACCAAAAGCAAGAGTGATTCCCATTAAAGATCTTCCAGCAGATGTTACATCATCTGTTGAAAAGAAGTCTGAGAATGGAAAGAAGAAAGAAAATGTTAAAAATCTGTTTTGTGATTTTTGTGAGAAAAGAAATTATGTCACCTCAAAACTGTTTTCTTTTAAAAGCATATAACATCAACAAAACAAGTATAATACCTAATTCTTCAAAATGCATCATCTATGGGAAAGCAAACCACAAAATTCAAGAGTGTATTTACCTTCAAACTTTTGATATCAAAGTAAAAGAAATTAAATCAAAAGCTCTTGAGAATCAAAATTCAAGCTCTGTTAGAAATAAATCTAAGCAGATCTTTAAATCTATTGAAACATGTAACGCTCCGTATTTTCGCGTCTATTTAGTTATTTATCTGTTCATTTAAATATATATTTACTCATTATTACTCATTCTTTATTTATTTTTTTTATATAAATGATTTTTTATTCATTGAATTTTTAAAAAGAATAAGATTTTTTTTACTTTAAAAGTTTAATTATTCATTAACTTAGTTAATTTTTTTTAAGTTATTTAGTTATTAAACCCAAGTATTCCATTTAACTTAGTTAGTTAAATGTGAGGGACTAAAAGTGCAATTACTGAAACTGTAGTACAGGGACTATTTGTGTAATTTATGAAAACTTGAAAATGAGGAAAAGAATAAAAAACGGACACCGCCCGGACTCGAACCCGGGTCAGCAACCACACCAAACACGCGCCTAACCAGCTGAGCTGGGACTCGTCATCGAACAAAACCAGCCCGTAAAACATATATCATCTCGTCAAAACGGCCTAATCCGCAACCAGCACGACCATACTCGTTTTGGGCGGTTTTTTTTTTGTGAATTTTTGAGTTTTAAACATGTTTTAACATTTAATACTTCACCAAACCTAACCCCAATCCTTCCCTATAAAACCCAAGCATAATCCAAGCCTTTTTACACTTTTCTAATCACTAAAACACTCTCAAAACTTCCTTTAATCAGCTGTGAATCCAAGATTCAAGCAGAATTTCTGTCTCTTACAAAAGTGAGCATATCTCACTCATTTCTTAACCTTTTTCATCCATTCTTTTTCCCACTTGCTTGGTTTGACCTTGTGCACATCTCCAATGGTTTTCCATGGAAAATCAGGCCCTGGAATGTCACGAAAAAGGCTCCAAAGTGGACTGTTTTGATTTATATTCTTCAAACTTTTATAAAACTTGTTTAACTTGAGTTCAACTCATCTCAAACCTATGTCCTAATGCTTACAACACTATATGTGGTTGGTTAGGTTTAAAAACAAGGTTGAGACATGTCAAACTAGAAGATAAAACCTCACAAACTTTCTATTTTCGACTAGGGTTTACACCCACAAGTAGTGTTCAAGTTAAGCTTGATGAATGTGTGATATTTGGATTAGCTTGGGCTATCCATCATTGAATCCACACACTACTTGATGATTTTCATAGCTTAGTTGTCTCATTTCATTCCTTACTTGTAAGTTCATGACCCTCCTTGTGTCTAAGACATATGTGTAGTGGTGAATCCAAAGAGGTCTTAAGTGGTTGGTAAATCCTCCCACCTCCTACTTGACTTATGTAAACTACAAAGAGGTTCCTAAATGGATGGTTTAACCTCCTACCTCATGCTTGACCTATATGACTTAATGTACACTATATAATACTTATATATTATCAAAGTAATCGAACTCTTGATGATGAACAAGTGGTCATTTGTCAAAATAGTAGGTTACATCATCTAAAGACCATAAACTTGTTACGATTCTAATGGATCTTTGAATCCATAAAAACATACCAAACCCTTGAGGTTCTATAGTGTCAAGAACAAGTGTTATGAGTACAAGATGATTACTTTCATAATACTAATTTCACGTTATTTTAATTCCGAATCCATAACCTTCCGTTAATTCTCAATACTCACATGCCTATGTTTCTTCGTGTAGAAGGACAAGGTGCTCGAAACTAATCCATCAACCAACAACGTTCGTGGGATTTCAAGTGGGAAAGCTTGCAAAACCGTGAGCATACTCGATCCCTTTTTCTTTTTTTTTTACACTTTGGGTGCAACATGTACGTTATACAAAATCACACGACACTTCAACTATTTTAATCTCTATCCATGCTTAACATGAAACTACTTGATGCTTGTTAGACTTGTATGTTATGTAAACTTTTGTGTCGATATATGCTCATTAACTTTGCTAGCCGACCTTAACAATTATAGCACTATAGGATTAACGCACCGCCCACGAAATTGGGGTATTGTTAAGTTAAACATGTTAACCTCCCGCTACTCTATTGGGATAGGCTATTTTAACGCGTTGGATTCTTGGGTTTGAACATATAGTACACCGTTTCGGCATGCTAGTATACTTGCATATTATGGTTCATGTTGGATATGAGACTTTAAACAAATTTATTCTATATTATGCTATGTAACAAAACTTGTATGCTCGCCAACTTTTTGTTGATATATTGTAATACATGTTGCAGGTTGATTGATGAGGTGATGTTACAAGATGAAACAAGATTTAGGTGGACTTAGATACACACCTAGATTAATTTATCTATTTTGATATTATCTCGTTTTGAAACAACTGTTGACTATTATTTGGAATTTTTCTATGACAATTTAGTCTTGAATGAAATTTGAATTTAATCTATATTGTCACATAGCGTTATGAAGTTTTGAGCAATTTGTTCGTCTCATCCCGATGTTTCCGCCATCGGTTGGGGTGTGACAGATTGGTATCAGAGCCATAACTATAGGGAATTAGGAAAAGTAGGAATGCTTTTCCCTAGTCTATAGTTTTAGGAACTTGATTCTTATTTGTTGTTTAAAACTTCATTGATTCTACCTTATTTGCTTCTTTTTCTCCTTCTTGGTCTATTAAACGTATATGCCTTTCCTAATGCCAACACAAATACACTTGAAGCTTTGAAAACACTCATGTTTTACCAACGAGGCGATTTGCACCAAGATAGGCCCTATGGCCCACAATTTTTGGTGAAGTCTCTCATTCCGTGTATTCAATTTTGTACGAAGTTACAACATCAAGCTAGGAGTGACATCCACATCTTGATGGAAAACTTCCATTTCCTACTCTAGTGGACCCTTATCTTTTGATAAGTACTAACCACGTTAGTGTACGATGTTATCAAGTTAGAGGTGAAACTCGCATCTTGTTAACTAGTCCCACCCCTCGATTTTCGATCTCGCCAAAGTTTCGATTTCCCCATCGATTAAGGACGTGTAGTAATTGGAAGGGCAAATATCGTTAGTCGCTTCTCGATGAGAGTATTTGTCTATTAGGCCAAAGCACGTTCCCTTAGTTCGAAAAGGACTTCGATTCACTTTGGAATAGTCTTACGTTACGTACCGTGACAATCCATGTTTTATAATAAAACCGCTTTTATGCTATCTCAATTATAATGTGTTTTATATTTGAGCGTTACTTTCATTTCAAGCTTGGAAACACGTTACACACTATCTTCTCAATCTAAAACAATTAATGATCATAATCTCTCGTGAACGAACTAAATTTACGACACTTTCATTTTACATGTGACACTATGTGAAATTCATGCTATGCTATGTGAAATATTCGAAACATTATGTACTGGGTTCATGTCACTGGGTGATTCTTATGTGATAAACTCGTCATTAACTTCGTAAGAAGCCACAACTTAACATGTATAGCACTATGCGTAGTGCTATAGCAGTAGCGCACCGCCCACGAGTCTTGGGGTCATGTTAAGTCATTCAATTGAAGTACACGATGGGTTGACCTGCTTATTCACATGCCAGTGATACGTTAATCTGGTATGTCATGTGAATCGTTAAAAATTTTTATGCTAGTACTCATATTCCCAAACATGGAAGCTCATCATCAAGCTAGGAGTGATTTCCTTACCTTGACGATTAACTTCGCTCACTTTTCAACTTCACCAATGAGCTAGGGGTGATTTCCTTACCTCGGAGGTAGTTACCAACTTTTCGATCAATCTTCCTCTTAAAGATTTCGAGGACGAAATCTCCTAAAGTAGGGGAGACTGTAACGCTCCGTATTTTCGCGTCTATTTAGTTATTTATCTATTCATTTAAATATATATTTACTCATTCTTTATTTATTTTTTATATAAATGATTGTTTATTCATTAAATTTTTAAAAAGAATAAGATTTTTTTTACTTTAAAAAGTTTAATTATTCATTAACTTAGTTAATTTTTTTTAAGTTATTTAGTTATTAAACCCAAGTATTCCATTTAATTTAGTTAGTTAAATGTGAGGGACTAAAAGTGCAATTACTGAAACTTTAGTACAGGGACTGTTTGTGTAATTTATGAAAACTTGAAAATGAGGAAAAGAATAAAAAACGGACAACGCTCGGACTCGAACCCGGGTCAGCAACCACACCAAACACGCGCCTAACCAGCTGAGCTGCGACTCCTCATCGAACCAAAGCAGCCCGTAAAACATATATCATCTCGTCAAAACGGCCTGATCCGCAACCAGCGCGACCAGACTCGTTTTGGGTGGGTTATTTTGTGAATTTTTGAGTTTTAAACATGTTTTATCATTTCATACTTCACCAAACCCATCCCTAATCCTTCCCTATAAAACCCAATCATAATCCAAGCCTTTTTACACTTTTCTAATCACCAAAACACTCTCAAAACTTCCTTTAATCAGCTGTGAATCCAAGATTCGAGCATAATTTCTGTCTCTTACAAAAGTGAGCATATCTCACTCATTTCTTAACCTTTTTCATCCATTCTTTTTCCCACTTGCTTGGTTTGACCTTGTGCACATCTCCAATGGTTTTCCATGGAAAATCAGGCTCTGGAATGTCACGAAAAAGGCTCCAAAGTGGACTATTTTGATTTATATTCTTCAAACTTTTATAAAACTTGTTTAACTTGAGTTCAACTCATCTCAAACCTATGTCCTAATGCTTACAACACTATATGTAGTTGGTTAGGCTTAAAAACAAGGTTGAGACACGTCAAACTAGAAGATAAAACCTCACAAACTTTCTGTTTTCGACTAGGTTTACACCCACAAGTAGTGTTCAAGTTAAGCTTGATGAATGTGTGATATTTGGATTAGCTTGTGCTATCCATCATTGAATCCACACACTACTTGATGATTTTCATAGCTTAGTTGTCTCATTTCATTCCTTACTTGTAAGTTCATGACCCTCCTTGTGTCTAAGACACATGTGTAGTGGTGAATCCAAAGAGGTCTTAAGTGGATGGTAAATCTTCCCACCTCCTACTTGATTTATGTAAACTACAAAGGGGTTCCTAAATGGATGGTTCAACCTCCTACCTCATGCTTGACCTATATGACTTAATGTACACTATATAATACTTATATATTATCAAAGTAATCGAACTCTTGATGATGAACAAGTGGTTATTTGTCAAAATAGTAGGTTACATCATCTAAAGACCATAAACTTGTTACGATTCTAATGGATCTTTGAATCCATAAAAAACATACCAAACCCTTGAGGTTCTATAGTGTCAAGAACAAGTGTTATGAGTACAAGATGATTACTTTCATAATACTAATTTCACATTATTTTAATTCCGAATCCATAACCTTCCGTTAATTCTCAATACTCACATGTCTATGTTTCTTCGTGTAGAAGGACAAGGTGCTCGAAACTAATCCATCAACTAACAACGTTCGCGGGATTTCAAGTGGGAAAGCTTGCAAAACCGTGAGCATACTCGATCCCTTTTTCTTTTTTTTTACACTTTGGGTGCAACATGTACGTTATACAAAATCACACGACACTTAAACTATTTTAATCTCTATCCATGCTTAACATGAAACTACTTGATGCTTGTTAGACTTGTATGTTATGTAAACTTTTGTGTCGATATATGCTCATTAACTTTGCTAGCCGACCTTAACAATTATAGCGTTATAGGATTAACGCACCGCCCATGAAACTTGGGGTATTGTTAAGTTAAACATGTTAACCTCCCGCTACTCTATTGGGATAGGATATTTTAACGCGTTGGATTCTTAGGTTTGAACATATAGTACACCGTTTCGGTATGCTAGTAAACTTGCATATTATGGTTCATGTTGGGTATGAGACTTTAAACAAATTTATTCTATATTATGCTATGTAACAAAACTTGTATGCTCGCCAACTTTTTGTTGATATATTTTAATACATGTCGCAGGTTGATTGATGAGGTGATGTTACAAGATGAAACAAGATTTAGGTGGACTTAGATACACACCTAGATTAATTTATCTATTTTGATGTTATGTCGTTTTGAAACAATTGTTGACTATTATTTGGAATTTTTGTATGACAATTTAGTCTTGAATAAATTTGAATTTAATCTATATTTTCACATAACGTTATGAAGTTTTGAGCAATTTGTTCGTCACATCCCGATGTTTCCGCCATCGGTTGTGGTGTGACAAAACATCTGTTACCAAAGCACTGAATAAAACCTCTGTTCCGAGAGAGGTACAGGTGATAGATGCACCACCTGCAAACACGTATCCAAGGGGATATGGAAAACCTATTTTATCAAAAGGTTCATCTTAGTTATGAGGGTTACATGAAACCCTCAAAGCCAAGACTCAATAGGCATCCTCATGGTTACCAACATCTGACAGGAAATGGTTCACATCAGTGGTTACAAAGATCAAATCAAACCACTGTCCATTTTCCTGAATTTGAGATTGGACAATCTGTGACCCCATCCAAAGCCATTTTGGCTTTGGTGACCCACCTAAACTAATTGTTTACTACTGTGCAGAGAGCTTCTACTTGCCTTAATAGTTTATGGTATGTAGATAGTGGAGGCTCCAGGTAAATGACAGGATGTAGAGCCCTTCTCAAAGACTTCATGGCACATGGAGGGGGTGATATATCCTTTGGTAACAATTCAAAAGGGAAGGTGTTCGGATCAGGATCTGTTCAGGCTGGGAAACTCAAATTTGAACATGTTATTAACTCATTGATAATCTAAAATTCAACTTGCTGAGTGTCTCATAAATGAGTGACAAAAGATATGGATCATTCTTTACAAAGTAAACATGTCAAATTGTAGGACCAGAAGTTGTTAAAAAGATTGATCAAATAATTGATGAGAGTAAAGCACAACTTGTTGCTCATAGGAGTGCCAATGTGTATGTGGTGGATATCTTGAAGGGTAATCCAATGTCCAATGCATGCCTGTTCTTAGTTGCGTCAAGCAAAGAGACAGAGTTATGGCATAGAAGACTTGGACACACAAATATGAAAACTATCACTACTCTCTCAAAACAAAATCTTGTCAGAGGATTGCCTTCAAAACAATTTACTTGTGAAGAACATTGTGAATCCTGTTTAAAAGGAAAACAACGTAAAAGTTCTTACAAGTCAATTGAAGAGTACCCAGTGCTTGCAATTGTTGCACATGGATTTGTTTGACCCTATAAAAATCATGAGTCTCAAAAAGAAAAGATATTGTCTTGTCATTGTAGATGATTTTTCAAGGTTCACATGGACATTTTTCATGCACTCTAAAGATGAAACTGCTGGCATTTTGCAAAATTTTGTCAAACAAGTTGAAAAACAATTTGACCTTCCAGTAAAAAACTTAGAAGTGACATTGGGATAGAGTTTAGGAATAAGGAGTTAGATGCTTTCTGTGAGTCAAAAGGGATTGTTAGACAGTATAGCATCCCAAGGACTCCAGAACAAAATGTGGTGGTTGAAAGGAAAAACAAGACTTTAATTGAATCTGCAAGAAAAATGCTTGCAGACTTAGGTTTACCCTTGTCTTTTTGGGCAGAGGCTGTAAACACTGCTTGCTATGTGCAGAACAGAGTTTTGAGCAATCCCGGGCATCAAAAGACTACCTATGAAATTATTTACAAAATCAAACATCTGATCTCATATTTCAAAGTCTTTGGCTGCCCATGCTTCATTTTGAACTTAAAAGATTCAATTTCAAAGTTGCAGCCAAAGTAGATTGTGGTTATTTCCTGGAATACTCAACCACTGCGAAAGCCTACAAAGTTTTTAACTCTAGGACCAAGTGTGTTGAAGAAACTTTGAATGTAAAGTTCAATGAACTTTCTTCATTGAAAATTCTAGCAAATCCTGTTGAACTTTTTGATCTAGACAAATTTACATTTGAAGACATGTCTGTTAAAACTAACCATGCAGGTATACCACAATCAAGACTAACCCTGCAGGTGCTTCCATAATTCAAAGTCAAACCATCCATTTGAGGATCAGATGCTACTAGAAACTGTGTAAACTCTGCCACAACTGGGTCAACAGTGGTTGATATTCAAACCTCTGCCAGCTCACAAAATCAAACCACTGTTGATAAAAGTCCATTCTCTATGAACAAAAATCAACAAAATCACACATCCATCCCTCCTATACCTCCACCTCCATTTCAAACAGATGTAGGCTCTTCACAATTGCCAACATATGTTAGCTCAGATGATTCCCATCTGTAGCCTTCATCTTAAAATGCTATCATTACATATAAGGGATATCTCATCTTCCTTAGAACTCATCAATCTGATCAAATCTGTAACAACCCGCATCCTCGCAGCTTGTTAACTCTTCGCAGCTCGCTGCTCTCGTTACGCCTAGCACCAGAGATTCAGATCATAATGTAACCTATATCGCTTATTACGCTGCATCGCATATTTTCGCACTATATCATATCACAACGCATTACATCCCATTAACACAACGCTTATCTCACACAAACTCAATACTATCAACTTTGTGTGAAATTTCCAAGATGATCTGCTTGCTTAAACTGCAACGTGACTCTCAGACTTGGGAACAAAGCCGTATACTTCATCGCATGTCAGACTTCGAATAATTGTGGAATATAATTAAATATGACCGTTTAATACGCTTAATACTTCGCTATAACGCTTAAATGAAATTATATAACGCGATTACCTCTCCGAACAATCGAAAAACAAAGAAATCCGAGTTTTTTGGACAAGTTCGCTCGAACTTGGGTGACCCCAAGTTCGGCCAAACTTGACTGGCAACTCAGACCTCCCATTTCCCCTCAAGTTCGCGCAAACTTGCATATAAACATGCAATCTCACAAGTTCGCGCGAACTTGCATGATTTCATGCAAGTTCGGCCGAACTTTACTCCCACCAGCCCACTTTTCTCACTTTCCTATAAATACTTAGCCCCATTCTCTCATTTGAGCTTGCTGTAACTTCGCCCAGAGCTCTCCTAACCCGAAACCCTCGAATCCTAAGTAAGAACCAGGCTGTTTAATGCAATCTCCAAAGGTTTACAACGATTTTACACAAGGTTCTACCTTCGATTTCATCTAAACATCTTCTTTTACGAAAACCTTTATCTTTTTCTATAAATCTTCTGTTTTTCACCTAGATCTATACTAAACAAGTTCGTTTGGGCTTAGCTGTGGCTTCCCGAACATGAAATCTTTATGATTTCGGCTTGTAGCTTATAGATCTGAGGAAAACTTTTATAAATATCGATTTTTACACAAAATACGGACTTTTGATGTGTCTTTCATTCATTTTTTATGTGGAACGAAGCATCTGTCATTCACGATCCCAAATCTGGAAGCACAAGGACGTTTATGTTGGTTTACACAAGCCGGACTAACCCGAATGAACCACGAGTTCGCCCGGATTAGCCCACACTTTTGTAAAACGGCTAAACTGCTCTAAAAGACCTCTCCGACCTAAGTTTTGCTCAGTAGCACAAGGTTGGAGGGATGCACACTTGATTTACTCAGCAAACGACACGAAAACGCAAGATTTTGGACTCGAAAACATCAAGTTCTCTCAAGATTTTACTAATTCTATACAGACTCCTAGTCAAGTTCGCTCGAACTTGCCCTCTAATGGTCAAGTTCGGCCGAACTTGAGTCCAAATACTTAAACTTCTCATCAGAAACCCTCAAGTTCGCTCGAACTTGTCAAGTTTCTCAGGAAACTTCACAAGTTCGGCCGAACTTGTCATTCCAGTAACAAGCCCCCACAAGTTCGCCCAAACTTGCCAAGTTTCCTTGAGAAACTTACAAGTTCGCCCGAACTTGACTCAAAACCCATCAATACCTCACAAGTTCGTTCGAACTTGTATGTTTACATACAAGTTCGGCCGAACTTGCTTACTGCTCCACCCAAACTTAACCGTTTCAGCTTTTCGGAGACTTATGCACTTCCGTTCGCGTATGCAGGCTGATCCGGCACTCGTCTTCACCTCTCAACAGTCGTCTACTCTCTTCCAATCACATCGACAGTGAGTATACTTGACCCATTTTTGCTTTAACGCACTTTTAGGTGTAACATACGTTCTTATAAAAAATACAACGCACGCTAAACTAGTTTATCACATGCGAATATCTGTTATACATATTGAGACGTGATTGCTAGAACATATCAGCTATGGCACTTTTCGTTATCTCCACCTTGGCTAGTACGGTACTGTAGAGGGCTCTCACCCGACGGGGTTTAGCTAGGATGTATGCGCGAGCTCTCTGCGAGTTAGCATGATAAATTGTCTTGTGAGTTTATGTGTTGTATGAATCATGTTTATGTATGAAGAATTCGCCACATTTTTATCCACTATGCTTTTATATCAAACCTGTATGCTTGCCAATACATTTTTGTATTGACAAATTATTTTAACGTATGTTGCAGGTTATTGAGATCTACTTGCTGCAAAACGGACTTAGGATTTTGCTTAGAAACTTGTAATAAACTGTAATCGACTTTGAAGTTGTTTGAGATTAATGGAATTCGTGATGATTATGTAATGATTGTATGTTGATTGTATGGGAAATTAACGTTTAAATATTGTCATTTAAATATAGTCGTTGTGGATTCTCTCGAACAATCTGAACCGCTTAGTGCCGCGCCCTGATGATTCCGCCATCGGTTGGGGTGTGACAGATTGGTATCAGAGCCATAACTGTAGGGAATTAGGTGGAATTGCCATGTTCGACTTAGTCTACAGTTAAGACACCAAATCAGACCGTTAAGCATCGATTAAACGCCGAAAACGAACCCGAACAGCAAGTCCGCCTGAACTTGGGGGACAAGTTCGCTCGAAATTGATCAAGTTCGCCCGAACTTGATCAAGTTTGACCGGACTTGACCAAGTTCGACAGAACTTGTCTGTCCCATCTAAAAAAATAATAAGTTCGCCTGAAACAGTCAAGTCCGCTCGAACTTGACATCAGTTTGATGCCAAGTTCGCCCGAACTTGACCAGAAACTTTCAGCACGAACTTCTAAACATTGCTTTTCTTAAAGCTACCACAATACATGTAAACGCTCGTATCACACAAACGAGTCGATTGTCGGGAATAGGTGTGAAAACCGAGAACTCTTGACGAATCACTCACTCCGCGTATTTTCATCTACACGAAATTGTCTCTTAAGTTAGGAGTTATATCCACATCTTAACGGAAATTTCATATTCTATCCGTTGGAAACCTCCTGATGGGTCCGGGAGGTAAAAAACAATCAGGGATTCGAAGTTATCAAGTCAGGGGTGAAATCCGAACCTTGAAAACTCATCCCACTCCTCGATTTTCAATCTCACCAAAGTCTCGATTATTTCCAACGCTTTGGACACGTAGTAACCGGAAGGGTGATGTCGTTAGCCGCGAGGCGGTGAGAGCATTTACCTATTAGGCCAAAGCGTGTGCCCAAACTCGGCAGAGTAATCGAATCACTTTGGGTAGTCACTGTCTCAAAACCCAAGACGCTCTATTAATTTTAAGCCTACTATCGTCGATTTTACGCATCATCGATTTTCATGTGCTTCGCGCACGTTTTAACAAAATTTTGAACTTTTCGCTTTTTGCTTACCGCTTTATCGCTTTTATCTGTCCATATTAATGCACAACTCACACAGCCATCGCAATCCAAAACAAAAGCTAATGCTCGCAACATAACTAAATCATAACTACTCCCCTAATCGTGTCCTCGCGTAATACCGTTAATTATATATACGTATCTAAATATCTATATATACCTATAGCATGTAACTACACACGCTTATGTGAATACGTGAGAACTTAGGAGATATGTGTTTTTCCTATGTGGCTCCTATGTGAAATATGTATTACTATATCAACTAAAACAAGTTTTTAACGCGCTAAATCGCATCGCAAAATACAAACCATTATGATCGAATCTCATTCCAAATCTTTTTGTAGATGTCTTCAAACGCTTCCAACTCTTGACGTCAAGCACGAAGAAAGTCCGACAAGAGGATCGCATAACTTGTGGCTAAGGAAATGGCCAAGGTCATTCCTCAAATCGTTACTCAAATTCAAGCCCTCAGCAACTCTCAAACCTCGGAAGACTCTAAGTCCAACACACCATAGTTTGCGTTCTCTTACAAGCAGTTCAAGGCCTGTGACCCAATGGTCCTCACAGGTGAAGGAAGTATATCCCAAATGCTCCAGTGGTTTGATGCCATCGAGGTTACCCTTCGTCAGAGTGGGTGCCCTGAGCATTTCCAAACCACATGCGCCACCGGAGTATTCCAATCCCGAGCACTCGACTGGTGGACAACCTAGCGCATCAAACGTGGGAACGACGCAGCTTACGCGCTATTGTGGGAGGAACTGAAGGAGCTCATGAAGAGAGAGTATTTCCCTCCCCACGAAGTACAAAAGCTAGAAAACGAGTTCTTGAATATCAAGAAAATCGGAGGTGACAACGCCGGCCTCACAGCAAGGTTAAAACAACTTAGCATCATTTGCCCAACACAAGTCGACACTCCCGAAAAGGCCATCAAGAAGGACATTCATGCCTTGCCTGGGTGTGTGGGAAGTTTTGTCGAAGCTGCAAGACCGGCTACCATTGAAGAAACCTACCAACTGGCCGCAGAAATCAACGACCAGCGAGTCTTGGATGGTTATTACTCCAAGAATCCTGCCAGGAATCTAAATCAAGTTACTGTCGAATTGTCTGACGATTCCGACAGTGATTCCAACGACGAATCCGACGACGATGATGATACACAACCGCAAACCCCTGCCGAGCCTACCCGTAAGAGGAAGAGCTCGAGTTTCAACTACTCCGCGACCGAACCACTCAACCCTGAACCACTTCGAGCAGTTCCCTTCTGCGCGAGACGTAACTACACCGGACCTCACCCCCAGTTTATGACGTGTACTTATCACCATCCAGCCAGGGCTAGCTGCCGCTACTGCGACAACTGCAACTGCTTCGATCACTACACCAGCAAATGTCGCACAGGGCCATGACAGCAAAATGCATCGACACCCCCGGAGTCGCCGACCCAAGCCGCAGCCCCTGTAGAGAAAGACGTCGACATCAACCTTGACCAGGAGCAGGATGACGTTAACGAAGGTACGATTTTCGACATTAGTGCTTATGCTTTATAATCATTCTATTATTTGATATCGCTTCAACTCACGAACGATGTCTCTCTATCCCTCTCTCGAACCCTCGCACGTAGCCTTAGCGCACACACTAATTATTATTACTAAATTTATACAGTTATTCATGATATAATATGTTTCTACCCCCACAATGCGTCTTTAGAATAAGTTACGGTGATCATGCAAACACTAATTAATCGCGGGTGCACACGGGATTAACCTGGTGTCTGCATGGGGATTGTAGTGAGTTCTAATGGTGCCCTAACGTTAAAAGCATGGTTAAGCGTGGTGGATACGCTGCTGGTAGTTCCTATACATAAGCGTTTTAACCATGTTGACTAAACGTGACACCTATCCAGGGCACGGAGGCGGTGTGGTTAAAGCATGGTGGATACGTCGATGGTGCTTCCTATATATAAGTGCTTTGCCATGCCAACAAACACCTGTGGAGATGTGCCATGTGTAGTTTAACGTTATTAGGCCTATAATATTATGATGATTATTTTCACACGCAAACTCCTTTGCAAGGCGTAACATCTCATCACTTCTCGAACGCACCACCACTAGACTTTTGGAAAGTCTACATCGACGCGAACTCGCTTTCGATAAAGTCTATTTCACATCGATATCGCATCGCCTATTGCATTATCCTCTCGATGTTGTATCGTTATCGTTTTGCTTATCGCTTATCGTTCGTCGCATTACCGCTTGTCGCTTAACACGAATGGACGCTATCACTTCGCTTATCGTCCTCACTTTGACGCTTATCACATCCCTCGTCCTTACCGCTTCGCCATTCCAATAGTCAGTCTATCCATGCCATGTCGGCACGCATGACATCATCCCATGGGACAGAGGCGGTATGGCTAAAACATGGTGGATACGCCGCTGGTGCTTCCTATATATAAGTGTTTTAGCCATATTAACAAATTTCCGTGAAAGGGGTGCCACGTGGGGTTCGACGTTATTCAAGCCTCATAATTTCTTGGTCCCACCCTTCATCATCGGGACCAAGAATATCGAAATCTATCCATATCCTGTCAACACACCTGACATCACTCCACGAGATGGAAGTGATATGACTAAAACATGGTGGATACGCCGCTGGTACTTCCTATATATAAGTGTTTTAGTCATATTAACAAACTCTCATGGAATGATGCCATGTGGGGTTCGACGTTAGTTAAAATTTTTGGATACCGTTAAAACCTATTTTTACTGATGTGTTCGGAAATAAATGGAAGTTTCTAAAGATTTAGGAGTGTTTACAAAATTGGGATTATTTACTAAATTTTTTTTGAATTATTTAAAACCGTTGACCAACAAAAACATTTCTTACAACGTGGGTTAAATCGACTCAGCTTAACGGCGCCTCGTAAGAACATTTCCTAAAACAAAATTTCTATTCAAAAGCCTTTTTCGTATTAGTTTAAACAATTTTTTTCAAAAACCTCAAAACATTTTTGACTCACAAACTCGTGTGTTGCAATCACGAGTCAACAAAGCCAATTTTTGCTAATCGATTCTCTTGCACCACCGAGACATTTTCCTTCGTCAATCCTCGAACGGTCAATCACTCGTCCTCATCGCCCTGTCGCCGTTATCGCTACCAATCCGTGTAAACTCTCAAGGTTCCCCTTTCAAAGAAATTTCGGGACGAAATTTCCTAAAGTAAGGGAGACTGTAACAACCCGCATCCTCGCAGCTCGTTAACTCTTCGCAGCTCGCTGCTCTCGTTACGCCTAGCACCAGAGATTCAGATCATAATGTAACCTATATCGCTTATTACGCTGCATCGCATATTTTCGCACTATATCACATCACAACGCATTACATCGCATTAACACAACGCTTATCTCGCACAAACTCAATACTATCAACTTTGCGTGAAATTTCCAAGACGATCTGCTCGCTTAAACTGCAACGCGACTCTCGCAAGACTTTGGAACAAAGCCGCATACTTCGTTGCATATTTGTCAAACTTCGAATAATTGTGGAATATAATTAAATATGACTGTTTAATACGCTTAATACTTCGCTATAACGCTTAAATGAAATTATATAACACGATTACCTCGCCGAACAATCGAAAAACAAAGAAATCCGCAGTTTTTGGACAAGTTCGCTCGAACTTGGGTGACCCAGTTTGGCCGAACTTGACTGGCAACTCAGACCTCCCATTTCCCCTCAAGTTGGCGCGAACTTGCATATAAACATGCAAGTTCGGCCGAACTTGACTCCATTCCTTCAAAATCTCACAAGTTCGCGCGAACTTGCATGATTTCATGCAAGTTCGGCCGAACTTGACTCCCACTAGCCCACTTTTCTCACTTTCCTATAAATACTCAGCCCCATTCTCTCATTTGAGCATGCTGCAACTTCGCCCAGAGCTCTCCTAACCCGAAACCCTCGAATCCTAAGTAAGAACCAACCTGTTTTATGCAATCTCCAAAGGTTTGCAATGATTTTACACAAGGTTCTACCTTCGATTTCATCTAAACATCTTCTTTTACGAAACCTTCATCTTTTTCTATAAATATTCTATTTTTCACCTAGATCTACACTAAACAAGTTCGTTTGGGCTTAGTTGTGGCTTCCCGAACACGAAATATTTATGATTTCGACTTGTAGGTTATAGATCTGAGGAAAACTTTTATAAATATCGGTTTTTACACAAAATACGGACTTTTAATGTGTGTTTCGTTCATTTTTGATGTGGAACGAAGCATCTGTCATTCACGATCCCAGATCTGGAAGCACAAGGACGTTTATGTTGGTTTACACAAGCCAGACTAACCCGAACGAACCACGAATTCGCCCGGATTAGCCCACGCTTTTGTAAAACGGCTAAAACCGCTCTAAAAGACCTCTCCGACGTAAGTTTTGCTCAGTAGCACAAGGTTGGAGGGATGAACACTTGATTTACTCAGCAAACGACACGAAAACGGAAGATTTTGGACCCGAAAACATCAAGTTCGCTCAAGATTTTACTGATTCTGTACAGACTGCTAGTCAAGTTCGCTCGAACTTGCCCTATAATGGTCAAGTTTGGCCGAACTTGAGTCCAAATACTTAAACTTCTCATCAGAAACCCTCAAGTTCGCTCGAACTTGTCAAGTTTCTCAGGAAACTTCACAAGTTCGGCCGAACTTGTCATTCCAGTAACAAGCCCCCACAAGTTCGCCCGAACTTGCCAAGTTTCCTTGAGAAACTTACAAGTTCGCCCGAACTTGACTCAAAACCCATCAATACCTCACAAGTTCGCTCGAACTTGTATGTTTACATACAAGTTCGGCCGAACTTGCTTACTGCTCAACCGAAACTTAACCGTTTCAGCTTTTCGGAGACTGATGCACTTCCGTTCGCGTATGCAGGCTGATCCGGCACTCATCTTCACCTCTCAACAGTCGTCTACTCTCTTCCAATCGCACCGACAATGAGTATACTTGACCCATTTTCTCTTTAACGCACTTTTGGGTGTAACATACGCTCTTAAAAAAAAATACAACGTACGCTAAACTAATTTATCACATGCAAATATCTGTTATACATATTGATACGTGATTGCTAGAACATATAAGCTAGGGCACTTTTCGTTATCTCCACCTTGGCTAGTATGGTACTGTAGAGGGCTCTCACCCGACAGGGTTTAGCTAGGATGTATGCGTGAGCTCTCCGCGAGTTAGCATGATAAATTGTCTTGTGAGATTATGTGTATCATGTTTATGTATGAAGAATTCGCCACATTTTTATCCACTATGCTTTTATATCAAATCTATATGCTCGCCAATACATTTTCGTATTGACAAATTATTTTAACGTATGTTGCAGGTTATTGAGATCTACTTGCTGCAAAACGAACTTAGGATTTTGCTTAGAAACTTGTAATAAACTGTAATCGACTTTGAAGTTGTTTGAGATTAATGGAATTCGTGACGATTATGTACTGATTGTATGTTGATTGTATGGGAAATTAACGTTTAAATATTGTCATTTAAATATAGTCGTTGTGGATTCTCTCGAACAATCTGAACCGCTTAGTGCCGCGCCCTGATGATTCCGCCATCGGTTGGGGTGTGACAAAATCATTGGCAACATCAATGAGGGAGTGCTCACAAGAAGCCAATCACAAAACATTTGTCTTTTTGCTAGTTTTCTATCACTCACACAACCTGTCAAGTACCAAGAGGAACTAAAAGACAACAGTTTGGTAGAGACCATGCAAGAAGAGCTCCTACGATTCAAAAGACAACAAGTATGGGAACTTTTACCACTACCAAAGGATGCATGTCCAATTGGCACAAAGTGGGTCTTCAAGAACAAAACCGATGAAAGGGGTATTGTTGTCAAGAACAAAGCAAGGCTTGTGGTTCAAGGGTATAGACAAGAAGTAGTTATTGACTATGATGAAACATTTGCTCTTGTAGCAAGGGTTAGAAGCCATCAGATTGTTCTTAGCTTTTGCTGCCAACCACAACATCAAGGTGTTTCAAATGGATATTAAAAGTGCATTCTTGTATGGTAAGATCAAAGAAGAGGTATATGTTTGTCAACCTCCTGGATTTGAAGATGCATTTTATCCTGATCATGTCTACAAGCTCAACAAAGCCTTGTATGGCTTGAAGCAAGAACCAAGAGCCTGGTATGAAACTCTTTTCACTTTTCTCTTATCTATTGGTTTCACAAGGGGTAAAATTGACAAAACCTTATTTTTAAAATGGAGAGGAAAAGATTTGATGCTTATCCAAATTTATATGGATGACATCATTTTTCGATCCACATGCACTAACATGTGTGAAGAGTTTAGGCAACTCATGGCAGCAGATTTTGAAATGAGTGCAATGGGTGAGCTATAATGTTTTCTTGGTCTTTAAGTAAAACAATTGCACAATGGTACATTCAATCGTCAAAGTAAGTATGTCAAAGAACTACTCACCAAATTTGATATGAATGATTGTAAACCATGTAGCACACCCATGGCAACATCAAAGCTTGTCACTGTTGATGACAAAGATGACTTGGTTGATCAAACTCTCTACAGAAGCATGATTGGGTCTTTATTGTACCTAACTGCTTCCATGCCAGATATCATGTTTGCAAAGGTGTTTGTGCCAGATACAAGTCAGCACCTAGAAAGTCAAATCTGATTGTTGTGAAGAGCATATTTAGATACATAAAATGTGCTCCCACACTTGGTATCTGGTATCCTGCTAATGGAAACATTAAGCTTTCAAGTTATTCAGACAGTGATTTTGCTGGTTGCCACACCACAAGAAAGTCCACATCAGGAGGAGTTCAGTTCCTAAGTGATTGCCAAGTGTCTTGGCAAAGCAAAAAGCAAGTTGCAGTATCCACATCCACTGCTGAGACAGAATGCATTGCTGCCAAGTGTCTTGAAAACCAATTGCTGGATTTTAGTGTAACTGCTTTAAAGACTCCTCTCAAGTTAGATAGTCAAGCGGCTGAAAACATCATTAAAAATCCAGTGTCACATTCAACAACAAAGCACACTGACATCAGACATCACTTTATGGGAGATTGCTATGAAAAAAGGTTTGATTTCTCTGCATCATGTTCCAACTAAAGATCAACTGGCAGATGTTCTAACAAAAGCATTACATAGATCCACCTTTGAAAGTCTGATCTCTAGGATTGGCATGCTAAACATGGAATAAAAACATTTTTATGTGTTCCATGTGTAAATAGCAATAAAATGTTTTCAGAAAATCGAAAATCAATCCTTAAAAATAGCTTAAAATTGAAGTTTTCAGTAAATCTCAAAAGTCTAATAATAACCACTGCATTTCTAAAACCACTGATTGGTTTGAAAATCTATCCACTGTTAAAAGTGTATCCTCTGGTTGGTCAAACCTCTGTGTTGACCTTATCCACTGATAAGCTATCCAATGATAGTGTAAAATCAAAACAGTGTTTCCATCCACTATTGACACACAACAGTGGTTCTCCATAACACCTGTCTTCCATTCATTATCAGAGGATAAACGTGGACAGATGTTAGACGTCAGATCTTTGCCATGTCATCACTCACTTTTTCACTTTATAAAACCTTGTTTTATTCCAATAAGAGGTTTTCACTCTGCCGCATCGAATTCAAAATTATAAAAGAGGTTTTTTCTCCTCAAATCTTCTTCTTCTTCGCAATTTTTCTTCACCCAAATCTTTCATTATGATGCTCATCATTAAAACACCCCACAATTACACTCCGATTCTTGAAGAAACTTACTCAAATAGACAGTATCATGCTATGATCAAAATTCTAAAAGAGTCCAAATACAAGAACATCATGGAAATCAAAGCCCCAATTTATCAAGATACATTACGACAGTGATCTGGGCAAATGCTGAGGTCCATTCAACAAAGAAGAAACCTTATGCTATCGTTTCCACAGTGGGCAAAACTCTTTTCCAAATAAGCTCGGCTTCCATTTCAGAGGTTTTTGGTTTAAATGACCTAGATCATCCTACATCATTCCCAATCCATGACTTGCATAATGAATTCATTGAAGGAGTGTATGAAGGTCAACTGATAGGTAAAACCATCTATAAACCTAAATTTCCTACTGAAATGAAGTTCTTTTTCCATACATTGTTGACATGTTTGTCAGCCAAGACAACTGCTTTTAATGAAATACCTTTGAACATGCAATACTTTGGATATGCAATTTTGACTAAATTTGATTTCAAATTTTCTCAAGTATTGTTCAATGACTTGGTGACAAACATCAACAATATTAAAAAGGGCAAAGCTTTTCTAATGCATCCAAGGTTTTTAAGTGTTTATATTCAAAACAACGTTGGTGAAGCTGATGCTAAACAAGGTGTTGTGGTTTCTCATGGCAGCCTTACACATGAAACTTTTACACGCATCACCAACCAATCAAAGATTTAGAAACACAAGTAGAGGGGATGAGCAAATTTTAGATGCACAAACATCACAGGCTTAACCCACTGCTACTGAGCCCACTGCTCCTGGTGATCAAAGTACTACAACCAGTGCTTTGAAACCCAAACCAGCCATCACCAAAAAGAAAACACCGAATCCAAAAAGGCCACCAAATCCAAATCCAAAAAGGGTCCTCTAGAAGACGAGATCCCAGAGATTAACCCAGTGACAACACCGAAGTCACTTGAAACCACTGCTGCTAGTTCCTTACAGCAGATGGTAGAAAGATCTCAACCTATAAGCATATCTCCTCTTGATTCCTCACAAAAGGATCAAGTTGTAAGCACGGGGACAGCACATTATGAAGCTCTAGATCCACTTGGCTCTATCTTCCACAACCCCTCTCCCAGAGCAATGTCACTTTCTACACCACAACCCTCACCAACAAATATCCCACATACTATTTTACCCCTGTTGAATGCAATTGACATGTACCAGCCACAAATCAGTTCCTTTCCCTCACACATTACTGAGAGTTCTCCTCTACATGTGACTGAGCCTGATACTCTTGTCTTTGTTATCCCATCAACATTTGAGGAGGTTACATCCCTTGGGTTACAAGTAAACCTTGGTGATTTTCAAGTGGTGAAATCACTACAATTGCAGAACTTCCTGCTTCTTAATTGGACAATGGTTCCATTCTTAAGTCTCCCTTGAAGGCAACAACTGTTGAGGTTACAATTGTCTGCTCCAGTTGGAAGTCCACAGTACCAAGACAAAGGGGCATATGTGTCTGAAGGTATGAAGGAAATTTCTCCTAATGATAACACAGATAAAGCTACCACTGGTAGGAGTTCAGATGATCCTATTAAATTAGGTGATGAGCTAAGATATAAGGAATTGACGAAGAGGCTGACATCAATGGAATCTTCCATTGGTGATCTTAAAACAATTACTTCTACAAAGTCAATCTCCTCCACATGTCTTATCTTCTCAAACCATTGCTGAGCTCTGGAATATGATCTAACCGGTTATTTCAGCTCAAAGGAGTTTAACAGAGGTTCAACACACCACCCATATGAAATTCATCAGAGAAATGGTTGAAGCTAGGTACAAAGATACCAAAGCTTTCATAAAATCCATTAAAGATCACTTGCTCAAAACCACTGGCTCTGCCCCTACTACTGTCTTCCTAGAAGATATTACTGATGATGCCAAAAAGGGGAGATAGAAACACTGAGAAAGTTACAGCCAGATCCCTTGGTAAAGCTAAAATAGCCTGTAACCACTGCTGCAGCATCTGTCTCTATTCCGGGAAAAGATATTGATGAATCCTTGAACATAGATTTTGAAAAGATTGCAAATGATAAGCAGAAGAGGCTGAAGAACTTGAGGACGGAAAGCAAAGCCGCAGTTCAACAAAAGTTAGATCAACAAAAGGTAAAAGAAGACATTGGTTCTTCAAGAAAGAAGAGACCTGTTAGAAAAACAAGACAACCAATATCCACATCTTCTAAAACCTCTTTTGGGACAACTACTGTTGTAACCACTGCTCAACCAAAAACAAGTTCATCACTAAAAACCACAACTACTCCAGCAGATGTTATAACTCTTGTTAAGTCCTCAGTTGTTGAGACAGCAACGGTTACAACAGATCTATCTCAAACCACTGCTTTTATCACTTTTCCAATCTTAACACCACGAGTGGGTACACCACCAAGAATCCCTCAACCACCATCTTCTCCAAAAATCAAATTCAAACGCAAAAGAAAAACTTTTGTGATTGGAGATGATGATGAAGAAGATATACCATCACACATACTCATATCTTCACAACCACTGCCCTCATCAAAACCAACACCCATCTCATTGTCACCAACACCATCATCACTACCTCATCAATCCACAACTTCAAAGTTTTCACTGGCTGCTTTATATCCTCGTGAACTTCATGCAGTGAAAGGAGAGATAGAGCCCTTCTACAGGATTGAGGATCTGGCTAAAAGGGAATTTCCTTCTCTTTGTAGGTATAGAAAACCAAGAAACCTTGATGAATATATGCAATTAAAGGTTAGACAAGCAGAGATAATTGCTAAGAAGGAAAATGCTGGCAAAGGTAATAGAATTTTACAAAGTGCCATGCAACTACAACTGGAAAAGGTCAGGCACATTAAACACTATGCAAAGGATCTCTGCAAAACAGAATCTGAGAAAGTCACAAAGGTTGATCCTGATCTAAGGCCAGACCTTCTAAAACACATCATGACCCATAAGGCATATAGAGAAACAAGATTTCAGTTCAAGAACTGGTCAGCAGATGATCTACAAAAAGAGATTGAAAGAGTACAGTTTATGCTCAAGAATCCTCAACAAAAGGTTACACCACCTAATTGGAAGATAGCTAAATTGTCGATCAAGATCATGCTCTGAAGATCAAAAGAATGAAGGGAGAGTTTGTTGAAAAGCATTATGGTACTGCTAAACAAATAGCAAGATGGGGAGAATTCAGGGTTTTGGAAACCTACAAGAGTTTGGAAGACTTAAAAGAAAATATCCAACAATTCCCAAGAAGCCTGATTACTCAAACACAACCACTGCTCTCACTGCTATCACTTCAACACAGACCAAATCTTCTAAAAATCTACTTACAACATCTGGCTTATCCACCATTGCCTTGGGACAAAGAAAAAGGCAAAAGCAGATGTCTGAAGCAGATGAGAAGATGTTTGAAGATGATTTAATCAAGGATGGTATCATGAATCAATTGAAATTCCACACAGACCCTGCAAGTGATGAACTCAAAGCTACAATTTCCAAACTTGTCAGTAGGCCATCATCACCAAACTTATCTCAAATAAAGCTTCGCCCAACAAAGCCAATAGACCTTAAAATTAAAAAATGGAGTGCCGATAAAGACACACATGAATTGACCTTGGTCAGGTGTGATGGCAGAGATCGAAGAATTAAAATGGAGGCAGCATATGGTCTTCCTGTTGAGTACCTTCAAGATCTATTGGATCTTGAACTTGAAAGGGATTTTGAAGACTTAGTTGCTCTGGACTTTGAACTTCAATTCAAAGGACAAATCAGAGAACTATTGATAAGGAATAAAGATCAAGAATAAAGGTAGTTTTGGCATCATCTGTTCCAGGGGGAGATTGTTGGGATTGAACCCTTTGCATAGGAACAGATGATAGACAGCCCAAACATGCTACATCTGATCCAGCATATCAGAGTTTACAAACTCTGTTGAATAATCACTTATTAGCCAAACTCATGCCATCAAGCATCTGTTGGAGCAAAACAACAAAGACATTCAAAGCTCTGATGAAGACCAACAATGGATTGCATCAGTGTTTAGTTTATCTTTATTATATTCAATGTAACAGTGCTTTTGTAATTAGCAGAGGATAGGTCATCAGTGTTTAGAGTTAGTTAGTATTATTGTTAGCTGTCACTATCAACTCTGACGTCAACAAAGATGCTCAGAGGTTTGACTTGTATTATAAATAGAGCAGTGCATTATACCGTTCTACCATCTATCAAAAGATCATTTCGCATTTCCTTCCAATCATCTCTCTTACATTCTGTAGTAATAAGCTATCGTTGGGCTGAGGGGGAGTTGTATTCACATGTAAAACTTATAAGTTTGAAAGCATGATGATCAAAGCAATCTTCCATTATTTATTATACAAAGTTTTATTCCGCTGCAAATTCACTCTGTTTTATCTTCATTTATTAAATCAATTTCAATCAATCACAACTAATTCAAACTCAGTTCCTAACAATAATGTTCTTTATAAATGCAAACTATATTTGTCTTATATGTTTATTGAGAATTTCTATTCCATTCGTTAACGTTTAATGACTTTTCACTGCAACTTTTTAAAAAAATATTCGACAATGTGCGTAAAAAAAGTTTTGACAACGTGCGTAAAAAAAGTTAAAACAACGTGCGTAAAAAAGTTGACAAAGTGCGTAAACATTTGCATGAAATGAGTATGAGAACAACACTATGTAAAAAATAAAATAATTTTTTTGACAACGTGCGTAAAAAAGTTTCTTTACGCCCTTGATCGCCGACCCGAGCTCCTCTAAACGTCACGCGTAAATCTAATTTTCAAATGTATATAAAATGAAAGGCGTAAAATAGTTTTTACGTACGTTTAAAAAATGTTTTTACGTAAGTTGTCGAATGTAAAATATTTTTTTTTGCACATGGTGTTGAATGAAAACAAAACAGTTTTTTGCGCCCCTGATCATCGGTCCAAGCCCCTATAAACGTCACGTGTCAATCTATTTTTCAAACGTATTTTTCAATCTATTTTTACATACTTTTGAATTTTTTCTCGTACGTTGTCGAATGTAAAAAATATTCACGCACGGTGTCGAATTTAAAAAAAATCGCGCACGGTGTCGAATGTAAAAATTTTTTTGTTCTTGGATAATGTTATATGGAAAACCCTTGAATTTGGGAAAACCTTAAAACCCAATGCATGGTCCACATCTATCCACGTGTGCATAGAAAAAATCATTGGTGTTATAGAGAGAGAAAGCTAATGTTTTGGAGAGAGCAACAACAATTTTCATCTTGTTCATCTCGGGTGTGTTCATGCTTATTTCGAAGCTGATTTTCGGGTGTGTTCATGCTTCATCTCACGTCGTCATCTTCATCTCGGTTATGCTCATGCTCGTTGAAAGCTGATTTCTAGACTGAGAAACAACAACCTTCATCATGTTTATCAAGAACACCAAGAACACACAGAGAGAAGCAAGTTTGAAGATCCTCATCGTGTTCATCGCATGGTTCTAGATCCGGTAAGTGTTTTAGAGAGAGAAAGTTGTTGTTTAGAGAGAGAAACAACAATCTCTTGAGTATATAATTTTAAAAAATCATTTCACACTTGATGTTTTTGTTAAAATGGTTGTTAATAGGTTTTTGTGTAATGGCTGTTCTAGAGATGAAACATTATTTTTTTTTTGTTAAAATGGTTCTTAAAAGGGGTAACTGTTTATGTAATTTGCAAGTTTTTGTTTTTGTGTTAAAAAGTTGTGCTTGGTTTGGTTGCTTGTTTGGGCTTTTAATCTGAATAGTAACTGTTTTTTGTTGGTTTGGTTGCTTTGTTTGGGGCTTTTGATATGAATAGTAACTATTTTTGTGATGTTTTGAGAAAAAAGATTTTCTGACTATGAATGTGTTAATATTTATGTCTGGTTAACGACTTAACGGTTATCTTATCTTTTTGTTATTAGGATGGTGATGGATACAAGGGAAATAAGATCCAATTCTCGGGACCGTTGGTTTCGTCAAACGTGGATCAAATGCTCAAGGATCATGACCATGTTTATGTTACAGCACAACACAACTAACACGTGTTATAGTTTGAACTTCTCGGACATGCATGTGTTACATGTGACATGAAACCCATGTACAACGTAACACGTGTTACGTGTGACATGAAAACACATTTTTTATAACTTCCCTGGCATACGCACACCCACATGTTTACAAACCGTTTCAAGACTGACCAAAACAATACAACAAGGGTAGCCGCTGAAAAGCTAAGGCAGCAAAGGTAGCCGCTGAAAAGCTAAGGCAGACTGTCAAAGGAAGCTCCACTATTTTCTTAGTACTATGTATTTTCGTTTACTAGTAATATGTAATGTGAAACTCTTATTGTTTTGTCTAGTACATGATGTTAAAACGGTATGGACTTAACACATTTTGTGTTGGAGTCCCTCGTGTTTGTACTTCTGCTGTGGAGTTTATATATCCATTCTGAAGTCTTAACACACGTTATAGTAGAGGCTTAACACACGTTATAGCAGGTATACTCTGCTGTTATTAAGTTACTATTGGAGTTTATGCATGCATTCTGAAAGTCTTAACACACGTTATAATAGAGGCTTGACACACGTTATATCAGGTATACGGTAATAGGAGTAAACAGCCCACCATTTTTCTTAGTGCTATGTATTTTCGTTTACTAGTACTATGTAATGTGAGACTCTTATTGTTTTGTCTAGTACATGATGTTAAAACGGTACGGACTTAACACATTCTGGAAGTCTTAACACACGTTATATGTAACATTCGTAATAAAAGGGGTTTCGAAACCCGCTTCGTTTTATAATCAAATGATCAGTTATAAGTTCGTTGCGTATTTATTGGGCCGTTTATTTTAAATAATACATAATTAATAAATATTTTAGAGTTTAAAAACCATAATTAATAAATAATAATAATAAAATTAAATAAAAGAACAAAACAGGGTAGCCGGGTCTCGAACCCGGGTCTACCGCGTAGACACACACACATCAAACCACTCCGCCACACACATCTTTTGTGTTTAATACTTAAACAAATAACACTTATGGTAAAACAAAAAAATCAAAACCTGTAAATCAGAAACCTCAGAACCCGAAATCGCCGGCAAGAACGAAGATTCCGTAACTGTTGCTACTTTCCCTTGACTAAAATGCGTAAACTGATTTCGACGTCAGTTATAACCGTTGTTTAACACTCAATTTAGTCAAAAATGTTTCTTTTGAAAATTGGAATCATTGACCGGAAAATTTGGCCTCTAAATCGAAATCGAGCAAGCCTGTCCACCTTATAAATACCCACCCAAACTCCTTGTAAACTTTTCGCTCAGAACCGCACTCTCTTTCTGAAGCTTTATTCCTTTCAAAGCACGTCGCCGGAGATTTTCGCACTCGCCGGAATATCACCGGAAAACCAAAGCTTTACTCCTAATCGGTATAATTCTCAACTCTTTTTGTAATCCATTATTCAGCATGTATTAATCTTAATCAGTCAACCATATTTTGGTTCAAACAATTTTCGGTCGGGTTATAAGTTCTGTGTTTTTTTAAGTGAAGAAGATGAAGTTTAAGATGTATACTAATATAAATAAAAACGGGTATTTAACCGGGTTAGACACACAGTCCAGCGGTGGACTGTGTGCAATTACAAAGCACACGTCCCGAGTTCGAATCGCACATGTTTCCGATTTTCTGAAATAAAGCCAACACTTTTTAAACCTATTCAGATCAACTCACAGTATATATATAAAATGAATATAATCCAGTGTTTATGCAGATTAGACACACAGCCCAACTGGTTGGGCTGTGTGCACTCGAACCACAGATCCCGAGTTCGAGTCCGGGTTCTGTAACCAGTTTCGGCCATATAAAATCCTTTTTAATAAAAACCAAATAAGGTTAAAGTTAGTTAGTATATATATATATAATTAAAACATAGAATATTTCGGGTTAGACACGTAGCTCAGTTGGTAGAGCTGCGTGCACGTATACGAGAGGTCACGGGTTCGAACCTCACTCGCCGCCTGAAATTCATGCTATCCGACCGGTCAGACCCGGTCAGACCTGACAAAGTCAACACTTTTTTTAAAATTTTGTTTTCTCATTTTTACTTATTAAAGTTTAAAAATTATTTAAAAATACTTAAAAATAAGATTCATAAGGTCAAAAATTTGCAATAAACTCATAAAAATAAATCTAAAAATCTCATTAAGAGCACTAATTAAAAAATATTAATCTCAAATAAAATTATTTATTTATCGAATTATTTAGGTAGTTTTTCCCTCGTCGGTTGAATCATAAAATTCGTGCGCATTCATCGTCATCAAGAAACGCATCCACTGTGAGTGAATCTCTACCAATTCCCCGTTTTAATCATGTTTTGAGGTGTATCATGTGTCGTACTATTCTTTTATTTTATTTAAACACTTGTGCATACATCATATTCGTGATCAAATGTGTATTGATTGTTGTTTGAATTATATGTAGATTGAATTTATCATTTCAGTGCACGCATATCATTAGGCTCATCAGTTCCCCGCAGGATACGGGTTGAGTATCCGGAGCCTCATTAGATCGGCTCCGTTTGATTGAGTCTTGATCTCAAATACATCATCATTCATGTCATATACTCATCCAAAGTGGTTTGTGATTGTTTACATATATATGTTTGCTCACATGTGATTAATGCACGAATTTTCTTTAATAAATAAAACAAGAAATTAGTTAAAATGTTTTATCAAGGTTCACTCGCCAACTTTTGTTGACCCAAAATCTCCCCTGTTTTACACATGATACAGGTGATCCAACCGAGACAGGAAACACTTAGGATGGCCTAGAAGAATAAACAAGTTTATGCTTTGGAATAAATATATAGTTTCATTTTCCTTTGTAATTGTATGAACTTTGTTTTTGGGATATTTAAGTTTGTAATTTGAATTTAATAAATATGAAACATCTTAGTAAATATCATGAGCTTTGGTGATAACCCAATTATGCCCCGACTTTTATTCCGTTGCGGGTCGGGGTGTGACAAATTGGTATCAGAGCTTGTGACTATAGGGATATACGATAGGTTATTAGACCCTTAGAGCCTATACTATAGTTGATTAAATTTTAATTGTTTATGCGTTACATGCAAAATTCATGATGTTTATATGTTTCATGTTTATTTTCACACCCAATGTTATGCAAGCACGCTCACAAATACATGTTATTATGCAATGCTCATCATAAATCATATCCTCATAACATATCATATCTATGAGAGCACACACCTCCCGATTTCCATGATTTTTGCAATGATTATTGTATTTTTCAAATCACATCAAAGTGAGTTCTCATGACGGGCATGTAGTAACTGGAAGGGTACGAGTACCGGTAGTCGGAACGTCCTGTCTAGGCTTGGCATTCGTATAAATCCAAAATAAAGGACCAGTTTGCCTACCTGGGGACTAACGATGAGAGTACGAAAGACCTATTAGGCCAAAGCATGCTATATCAAACGTCGTGTGAGCTAACCCCACTTTGAGTTGTCATTGTGTATACACCTGGACACCCTCCTACTATACATCTCGCAATCATATTTTATGATTTTCATTCGGGTGGTGCGAGTGTTAACCCGCCGACACCAATGTGAATCCTACCAAGCCCAATAGTCATGGGGGCCCACATGACTACACAGGCAATGGTATGGGGGACATTTGGAGGCCCAAACATGAGCAAACCCAAGACATCCTATGGATGTAGTTAAATTATTGTCAGTTATGTTGTTTTTCATTCTTTTTACGACACATGACACCTAGAAAATTCTTAAACTCACAATCTTCCTATATATGTTCCTGTAGATGTCGGCTAGGCAACTACATGGAGGTAGAAAGTCAGGAAAGTCAAGCGAACGCTTGGCCACACAAATTGCTAAACAAATGGCCGCAGTACTTCCTGACATCGTGCTTCAAGTTCAACAAGCTCTCACCGCTAATCCCATCAACCCTCCCAACCAAGAAGACCAGAGCGTCGCCAACCCTCCTTCCAAAACCCCCAAGTGCACCTACAAACACTTCAAATCCTGCGATCCCCCAAATATGAAGGGACCGAAGGTGTTACCGCCCTCCTTCAGTGGTTTGAAGAAATGGAAAACACTTTCCTCAATTGCGATTATCCCGAGGACCGTAAGATACGTTACGCGACTGGAAGACTGTTTGGGGTAGCCCTTACCTGGTGGAACACGGAAAAGGGTAAGCGAGGAGTTGAAGATGCCATGGCTTTAACATGGGAAGAGTTAAGGGAACTCATGACAAGACGCTTCTGTCCAAGAAGCGAAATCAAAAAGCTGGAAGACGAATTCCACGCACTGAAACAAAAGGAAGGAGACCACACTTCATATAATAAGAGATTTCTCGAGTTGAACCAGATGATCCCCAATTTGTTCACCCCCTTGTACCGCTTAGTTGAACACTACATTCGAGGCCTCCCCTCGAAAATCCAAGATTCGGTTTTAAGCACTTCGCCTGCAACACTTGAAGCCGCAATGGAGTTAGCTACAGAACTCACTGAGAATCGCATTCGAAACGGAAAATTCAAAGATGAGAAGAAGAAAGCACCCATTGAGACCCCAACTCCAAACCACCTCGTCTCATCCTCGAAGTTTGCTGGTAAGAGGAAGCGAAATAGCAAGAATTTTGCTGTCACTCAAACCAACCCTCCTATCACTGTTGCACCAATCACACAAATTGCTCCTCCAGCTGCACCATTCAAAAAGCCATATACTGGCCCACACCCAAAATGCAACAGCTGTCAATACCATCACCCTCCCGAAAATCCCTGCCAACACTGCACAAGTTGTGGCCATGCGGGTCACACCATCCAAACCTGCCGTACCCTTCGACGAATGAACCGCAATCAACCTCCAACCCAAACCCAAAATCAGATAGTGGGCCAAGCCCAACAACCCTTACTTCTACCACCTGCACAACACGCAGCCCAACCTTACTACCAACCCAACTACCCCATGATGCAACCCATGCGAGCCTGTTTCAATTGTGGGACCCAAACCACTTCAGGAACACTTGTCCACGCCTAGTGAACATCATCCATGCCCAAGCTCAAGCGAATCCGGTAAACCAAGCTAACCAAGATCCTCCACCTGCCAGAGGAAGAGCTTTCAATATCAATGCCAACCAAGCCAGGGCTGACAACAACGTGGTTAATGGTACGTTTCTCATCAATGGTAGTTATGCATCCATATTATTCGAGACTGGTGCGGATAAGAGCTTTGTGTCCTTAGAATTCGAACCTATCCTCGACCAACCACGTGTTAATCTCATGGAATCTCTAACGGTGGAAGTTGCTGACGGAAAACCCACTTCATTAAACTCTATTATACGCAATTGTACTCTCACTCTAAACGATCACGATTTTCCAGTTAACCTCATTCCTATGAAGTTGGGAAGTTTCGATGTTATAATCGGTATGGACTGGCTCAGCCAGCATCACGCTGAAGTGGTGTGCCATGAAAAATTCATTCGCATTCCTCTTGCAGACGGTCAGACACTACGTATTTTTGGGGAAACCCCTTCGAAAGGACTCAAATTAATGTCCTGCCTTCAAGCCCAAAGATATCTCCGCAAGAATTATGTCGCATTCCTAACTCACGTCATCAAGAAGGGAAACAAGGAGAGGAAACTCAAAGATATCCCAATTGTGAAGAAATTCCCACAAGTCTTTCCCGATGACATTTCAGGACTTCCTCCTGTGAGAGAAGTCGAATTTTGCATCGACCTTGTACCTGGCGCTACGCCGGTTGCAAAATCTCCTTATAGGTTAGCCCCATCCGAAATGCAAGAGCTGGCCAGTCAACTGCAAGAGCTGACTGACAAAGGATTCATACGTCCTAGCTCATCGCCTTGGGGTGCACCTGTTCTTTTTGTGAAGAAGAAAAATGGAACTTTTCGCATGTGCATTGATTATAGAGAACTCAACAAGTTAACGGTTAAAAATCGCTATCCACTGCCTCGCATTGATGACCTCCTAGACCAACTTCAAGGCGCCACCTGCTTTTCAAAAATCGACCTTCGTTCTGGTTATCATCAGCTCAGAGTGCACGAAGAAGATATCCCAAAAACCGCCTTCCGGACTCGTTATGGTCATAACGAGTTCATGGTCATGCCTTTCGGTTTAACCAACGGCCCCACTGTCTTCATGGATTTAATGAATAGGGTATGAAAACCCTACCTCGACCGTTTCGTCATAGTCTTCATCGACGACATCCTTATCTACTCCAAGTCTAAATCTGATCATGAACGACACCTTCGACTCATCCTTACACTCTTAAGGACTGAAAAGCTTTACGCTAAGTTCTCAAAGTGCGAATTCTGGTTAGGAGAAGTACAATTCCTTGGACATGTCGTCAATGACAAGGGAATTCATGTCGATCCTTAAAAAATCAAGGCAGTACAGGAATGGCAAGCGCCACGTACCTCTACCGAAGTTAGGTCATTTCTTGGTTTGGCTGGTTACTATTGACGCTTCATTGCCAATTTTTCCCGTATTGTTGTACCACTCACGGCCTTGACTCATAAAGGAAAACCCTTCATATGGGGACCTAAGCAAGAGGAGGCCTTCCAAACTCTGAAGCAAAAACTTTGTGACGCACCTATCCTCACACTCCCTGAGGGTTGCGATGACTTTGTGGTATATTGCGACGCATCAGGGCAAGGGCTAGGCTGTGTATTGATGCAAAGAGGAAAAGTGATAGCCTATGCCTCTAGGCAACTCAAGGTTCACGAGAAGAATTACACCACCCACGACCTGGAACTTGGAGCCGTTGTGTTCGCTCTCAAGATATGGAGACATTACCTCTACGGTACCAAGTGTGAAATATACACTGATCACAAGAGTCTCCAACATATCTTCAACCAGAAAGAGTTGAATATGAGGCAACAAAGATGGGTCGAACTTCCCAACGACTACGACTGTGAAATTCGGTATCATCCTGGCAAGGCAAACGTGGTGGCCGATGCGCTCAGTCGAAAAGGTTATGCGAACTCCATTCGTCTTCTATGTTCGCAAATCATAACCGACATCACAGATCGAATTCGGGCAGCTCAACATGTTTCTGTAACAGAAAATGATGTACGCGATGAGCTGTCATGTGGAGCTGAACTAAAAATCGAAACCAAATCCGACGGTATTCTATACTATTTAAACCGCATATGGATTCCTGATCGCGATAACCTTCGTGATTTCCTCATGAATGAGGCGCACAAAACACGATACTCTGTACACCCAGGAGCCGACAAGATGTATCAAGACCTACGATACACCTACTGGTGGCCTGGCATGAAAAAAGAAATCGCTGTTTTTGTTTCCAAGTGCCTTACCTGCTCCAAAGTAAAAGCTGAACATCAAAGACCTTCAGGACTTTTAGTCCAACCCGAAATACCTGTATGGAAGTGGGAAAACATAACCATGGACTTCATTACCGGGTTACCTCGCACCTCCAGTGGGTATGACACCATATGGGTAATAATCGATCGTCTTACAAAGTCATCTCACTTCATTCTGATTCACGAGGACTTCAAGAACGAGAAGTTAGCTCGTATCTACATCAGCGAGATCGTAAGCCGTCATGGTGTACCATTAAGCATCATTTCAGACTGTGATGGTCGTTTCACTTCACGAACATGGCAAGCCTTACAAACCGCTTTGGGTACACGATTAGACCTCAGTACCGCATTTCATCCTCAAACTGATGGTCAATCTGAACGCACCATCCAAACCATGGAAGACATGCTTCGAGCATGTGTCATAGACTTCAAAGGGAACTGGGACGCTCACCTACCGTTAGTCGAGTTTTCGTACAACAATAGCTATCATTCAAGTATCGGCATGGCTCCTTTCGAAGCTTTGTATGGTCGTAAGTGCCGATCACCAGTATGTTGGCACGAAATTGGGGAAGCGCAAATCACCGGTCCAGAATTAACTCAAGAAACAACCGACAAGATCCTTCAAATTCGAAACAATCTTCTAGCGGCTCAAAGTCGTCAAAAGAGTTACGTTGACAAACGACGAAAACCCTTGGAGTTTGACATAGGTGATCAAGTACTTTTAAAAGTATCACCGTGGAAGGGAGTGGTTCGTTTTGGCCAGAAGGGCAAGCTAGCACCACGCTACGTAGGACCTTTCAAGATACTCGAGAGAGTAGGTCCTGTAGCATATAAGCTTGACCTACCAGAAGAGCTCAACAGAATTCATCCCACATTCCACGTATCAAACTTGAAAAAGTGCCTCGCCGATGAAAACCTCCATATTCCCCTAGAAGACATTCAAGTCGATGAATCGATGCACTTCGTTGAAAGACCAGTAGAAATCATGGATTTCGGAGAGAAGCGTTTAAGGCGAAGTCGTATTCCAATTGTCAGGATACGTTGGGAGTCAAAGCGAGGACCCGAGTTCACTTGGGAACGTGAAGACTCAATGCGCGAAAAATACCCGCATCTTTTTCCGGTCACCACTAATGCTTAAATTTCGGGACGAAATTTCTAAAAGTACGGGATACTGTAACATTCGTCGTAAAACGGGTTTCGAAACCCGCTTCGTTTTATAATCAAATGATCAGTTATAAGTTCGTTGCGTATTTATTGTGCCGGTTATTTTAAATAATACATAATTAATAAATATTTTAGAGTTTAAAAACCATAATTAATAAATAATAATAATAATAAAATTAAATAAAAGAACAAAACAGGGTAGCCGGGTCTCAAACCCGGGTCTACCAAGTAGACACACACACATCACACACACTTCGCCACACACATCTTTTGTGTTTAATACTTAAACAAATAACACTTATGGTAAAACAAAAAATCAAAACCTGTAAATCAGAAACCTCAGAACCCGAAATCGCCGGCAAGAACGAAGATTCCGCAACTGTTGCTACTTTCCCTTGACGGAAACGCGTAAACTGATTTCGACATCAGTTATAACCGTTGCTTAACACTCAATTTAGTCAAAACCGTTTCTTTTGAAAATTGGAATCATTGACCAGAAAATTTGGCCTCTAAAACGAAATCGAGCAAGCCTGTCCACCTTATAAATACCCACCCAAACTCCTTGTAAACTTTTCGCTCAGAACCGCACTCTCTTTCTGAAGCTTTATTCCTTTCAAAGCACGTCGCCGGAGATTTTCGCACTCGCCGGAATATCATCGGAAAACCAAAGCTTTACTCCTAATCGGTATAATTCTCAACTCTTTTTGTAATCCATTATTCAGCATGTATTAATCTTAATCAGTCAACCATATTTTGGTTCAAACAATTTTCGGTCGGGTTATAAGTTCTGTGTTTTTTTAAGTGAAGAAGATGAAGTTTAAGATGTATACTAATATAAATAAAAACGGGTATTTAACCGAGTTAGACACACAGTCCAGCGGTGGACTGTGTGCAACTACAAAGCACACGTCCCGAGTTCGAATCGCACATGTTTCCGATTTTCTGAAATAAAGCCAACACTTTTTAAACCTATTCAGATCAACTCACAGTATATATATAAAATGAATATAATCCAGTGTTTATGCAGATTAGACACACAGCCCAACTGGTTGGGCTGTGTGCACTCGAACCACAGATCCCGAGTTCGAGTCCGGTTCTGTAACCAGTTTCGGCCATATAAAATCCTTTTTAATAAAAACCAAATAAGGTTAATGTTAGTTAGTATATATATATAATTAAAACAGAGAATATTTCGGGTTAGACACGTAGCTCAGTTGGTAGAGCTGCGTGCACGTATACGAGAGGTCACGGGTTCGAACCTCACTCGCCGCCTGAAATTCATGCTATCCGACCGGTCAGACCCGGTCAGACCTGACAAGGTCAACACTTTTTTTAAAATTTTGTTTTCTCATTTTTACTTATTAAAGTTTAAAAATTATTTAAAAATACTTAAAAATAAGATTCCTAAGGTTAAAAATTTGCAATAAACTCATAAAAATAAATCTAAAAATCTCATTAAGAGCACTAATTAAAAAATATTAATCTCAAATAAAATTATTTATTTATCGAATTATTTCGTTATTATTTAGGTAGTTTTTTCCCTCGTCGGTTGAATCATAAAATTCGTGCGCATTCATCGTCATCAAGAAACGCATCCACTGTGAGTGACTATCTACCAATTCCCCGTTTTAATCATGTTTTGGGGTGTATCATGTGCCGTACTATTCTTTTATTTTATTTAAACACTTGTGCATACATCATATACGTGATCAAATGTGTATTGATTGTTGTGTGAATTATATGTAGATTGAATTTATCATTTCAGTGCACGCATTTCATTAGGCCCATCAGTTCCCCGTGGGATACGGGTTGAGCATCAGGAGCCTCATTAGATCGGCTCCGTTTGATTGAGTCTTGATCTCAAATACATCATCATTCATGTCATATACTCATCCAAAGTGGTTTGTGATTATTTACATATATATGTTTGCTCACATGTGATTAATGCACGAATTTTCTTTAATAAATAAAACAAGAAATTAGTTAAAATGTTTTATCAAGGTTCACTCGCCAACTTTTGTTGACCCAAAATCTCCCCTGTTTTACACATGATACAAGTGATCCAGCCGAGACAGGAAACAATTAGGATGGCCTAGAAGAATAAACAAGTTTATGCTTTGGAATAAATATATAGTTTCATTTTCCTTTGTAATTGTATGAATTTTGTTTTTGGGATATTTAAGTTTGTAATTTGAATTTAATACATATGAAACATCTTAGTAAATATCATGAGCTTTGGTGATAACCCAATTATGCCCCGACTTTTATTCCGCTGCGGGTCGGGGTGTGACATTATAAAAGAGGCTTAACACATGTTATATCAGGTATACTATGTTGTTATTAAGTTACTATTGGAGTTTATGCATCTATTCTGGAAGTCTTAACACACGTTATAATAGAGGCTTAACACACGTTATACATGTCAGGCGCGTAACACATGTTACAGTATGTATATACAAATCATGGTGTTTTGGAAACCACTAGCTTATACATGACATCATGTTAGGTTAAACCAAGATTATAACAGATGCTTAACACATGTTATCCCAGGTATACGGTGTTACAATATTAACTTGTATGTTCCATACTAACTTGTACACGTGTAACGATCAGTATATGCACATCATGGTGTTTTGCAAACCACTTTCATATACATGAATACAAGTCGGGTTATAATGGGTGCTTACATGTTATCATATGTATACAAGTGTGGTTACAACAAGATTACGATATTAACTAAGCTCACCATTAAACTCATCGCCCCCGTCGACTGTTTTCACCCTTGTCACATGTTAAGCAATTTCATGTTCCGAACAGACAAATTGTAACACATGTTAGATCAGTATATACACATCATGGTGTTTTGTAAACCACTAGCTTATACATGAATACATGTCAGGTTACACAAAGATTATAACAGAGGCTTAACACATGTTTTATATTCCAAAATGTGCAAAACAAATGACCCGTTTCACATTATATATTCCAAAATTACCGGTACATGTGTTACCATAAATGGCTCGTTTCATATTACACGTTACATACTAACTTGTACATTTATTACTTGTACAAGTTTTACGCTCAGTATCCACATTATCGGATATTTAAACATCAACAAAAATAAAATAGATGTTACTTGTTTTTTTTAATTAACAAAAGGTTAACACACGTTATATATCATTCTAACAGGGGCTTAACACATGTTATACATGAAAACAGGTCAGGTTACATCATGGTGTTCTGTTACAGCATGAACCACTAACACATGTTATAAATGAACGAAGAGTTCTTTCCCAAAGGATGTGACTTATTCAATGTCCCCGCATTAACGTCGCCTACATCCATCCAGCTTGTCAATTGAATATCTTTTATGGATCTGTTTCTGTAAATCAACACACATTATATATCATTCTAACAGGTGCTTAACACATGTTATGGGTCTGTTTCTGTAAATCAAGCAACCCAACCAAAAAACACTTATTGTTAAGATCAAAAGCCCAAACCAGCAACCAAACCAACAAAAAAAAAACAATTATTGTTAAGATCAAAAGCCCAAACAAGCAACTAAACCAACAAAAAAACTCGTTCAAAATCTCATCCTAAAGTTTTGGATTTATTTAAAATACATGAACATTAACCATTACTAAAACACTTTCAGCCCACAAAAACATATTAACAACCATTTCAACAAAAAATCAATTGTGAAATGATATTTCAAGAACACTTACCGGATCTAGAACCGTCCGATGAACACGAAGAAGATCTTCAAACATTCTTCTCTCACACACACTTGTGCGTGTGTCTTTGTGATAAAGTTTATTGTTTCTCTATCTAAAACATCAACTCTCTTTCTCTAAAAACATTCATCGTGCCATCGTTCTCTCTCTGAAACAACAAATTATAGAGACATTCAGACCCTTCATTTGCTTCTAAAGGTTGAAGCTTTTTGTAGAATTAGACGGAAAGGAGAGAGATTGGCGTAGCTATGGTTGTTAGATGAGTTGAAAATTGAGGAGAGAGAGGGCCGGAGAAGAAGCCCGCTGAGTTTCGCCAGAGGAGGTGGTTGCTAGTGGTGGTTGTTGTTGATTTCTCCTGATTTTGAAGAGTGTTCATTCTTTGTCTTCAAGATTGGGGTGAAGAAATGGGAAAGAGGAGGAGGTAAGAGAAAGAGAAAGTGATATGATGATTTGATAGTTCTGGAAAGTCACTTTCAATGTTCAAAAACACAAAAAACACCTTTTTACTACCCAAATTGTCCTTTAGTTGTACTAGAAAGTAATATAAGAATTATTTAAAAACTAATATTTACCTAAAAATAGGAGAACCATTGATCAACTTAGATGAAACATAATCAATGGTTGTTATTGGGTTTTCAGAGTTTTCTCAAAACGATGGGGTTTTCCACTTAGCCCTTCCCTATATATATATATATATATATATATATATATATATATATATATAGCTTTATTTGTAAATCTAAACCAAAATTTTGTTTTATTCAATGTAAATTAAGTTAAAAACATTATTTTAAATGTCATATTGTATAAGAATTTTTTATTATTATTTCACTTTTCTTTAAACAATTTATTAAATATATCTAACTAACCTAGGCACTTCAAATTTATAAACACTATTTTCCTAAAATCTTAAAAATAATTAATTAACTATTTGATCTATTCTTTAAATTATTAAAAATCCTAATATTGTCTGGATACTCCCAGAATTTCTTACAAATCCTAAAATCCTCAAACGTTAATTCAAGTCTAATTATTAAGCCATGTTCCTTAATTTAAATATGATAATTCTATGAATTTCCTACTTGTCTACATCAACGTATATAAGTTTTTGTTGCTATGCTTTATCCAAGTGAATTCATAGTTCCCATTTTCTTTTTTACACACTAATAGTGATGTTAGATGTTCTTATACCAAAACACACACATTACTACTTTTTGATACCTACTTGCACAATCCAACTTCATGGTTGTTTGTTATCTTATGTGCTATGGTTTGCGTACTTGCTAATTACCTACCTACCAACATACATTCATTAACTCCGTACAAACCGAACGGGAGTATATAATAGATCTATTGGCCTCACACCTCATTCCAAATCCTTAGCCTTTTTAGAGGGAATTCCTCTAGAAAATGATAAAAACCGATTTTAATACCAAGTCAACTAAGGTTTGTGTGTACAATTTATTTGCTTGTTTGAGTTCCACAGTTGCAATACGATACTTAACATACCATGAAGTGTGATTTTTTTCTTACTTACTATATATGTATTTACCTTATGTACTCACCAACTTTTCAAAGTTGACATTTATTTTGCGCATGTGCCAGGAAATAATACATAAGGATGCTTTACAAGATTACTAATCACTTAGGATGCTACCGGACTTAGAATAATTTTAGTTAGGGTTTGTTTTGCTTGATTGAACTATTTGTCTTTTCATTGTAATGGAAAATTCAAGTTATTTAATAAACGTTTAAATTTTAGTTTACATGTGTTATTGAAACATCTACCAAGTGATGCCCCGATGTTTCCATCATCTGTCGGGGTGTTAAAAATTGAAATTTGAAATGCGGATTAGATGTGTTTGTTTCACATAATGGAATGGAATCTCGATGAAATTGAAATGTAGATTGATTTCCTTATGTTGTTAAATTTCAATTCATTTTTGATTGAAACAAACAAAACTAAGAAATGAAATAAACATTCTAATTCCATCAAAATTCCATTTCATTCTATGAAACAAACTCTACCTTAGTGTCGGATTATCTAAACTTCTACTTCTAATAAGTTCTAATATTCATTATTTTAATGTTTGTTTTAAGATAGATAAAATACAAGTATTACAACAAATTTGTGTATTATGTGAGTGTGTAAACTAGTATATGTGATATAACACTCTATCCTGTTATTACTGGATATCTTACATATTCGGACGCTTTGGTCCCATTTTTTTTAAACATAGAACTTATACGTCTGGGTTAACCGACAACACAGACGATCGACATAACAAATTATTACACTTGATTTACAGTTTACAATATTAAACTTTTGAACTCGAAAGCTTTGTCGGTCATGTTCATGCTTTGTCCTTCCATAAATTTTTCTCAAGAGTTAGCGGTTTAATAATGTTCGGTTCTTCGCATGCATGGTCATCCGTCCAGTTCTCGTTTTTGTAAAAGCCTAACATAAACACTATACCCAATTAGTGTTTAAGTTAAATGGTCAAATGCGACTAAAAAAACAAAGCAAAACAAATTTTATTCTTTAGAGCTTTATTCCTATACTATATATCAAATTCACATCCAATTCGGTCGAGATCCAAATCATTTTTTAGAAGTTTGTTCCACTACACTTTTAAACTACAACCCACTATACGGGTCCATATTCCTTTAGTTTTTCGCTACTACAATTCGGTTTAGGTTTATTACTTAACTGACCCGTTTGGAGGCAATTCGCAATCTAACTCATATCCTACTTTCACATTAATATTTTCATTATATCTTCCACCAAAACTTCATTTGTAGTGGGTTATGCTAGGAAAACCTTTATATTTCGATTTTAGTCTCCGGTATGACGTTTTACTAAAAACAACCTGTTAGGAAACAATCAAGTCAAAAAACCTATGCCTCCCACTTTTATGTTACCAAAAAGATCAACCCAATTATAGGACTCATTTTTAATCTACTCTTAGGAGTAGTTTGCCCGATTCAACACCCAGGGGAATTTTAGCCAATTTAGTCCTTTTCACAACCGGAGAACTTTTAAAGGTTTAGATTAAAACTAGCAGACGCTTTTAACCCGCCATCCCATCTAAATTCGTTATGTTCCTAAGAGCGTAAGGGTTTCCAATCATTTAGTGTTTTAAAACTCATTTAGTCATATTTTCGCGTCAAGGTCATGTCCTCGACTCTAATGGTTATTTTACCCAAATATTAGACATATCCCACTTCAGGTGGTCTATTGTCCACCCTTGACCCAACCAACTCTATTCGGACCATAAACCACACACTAGTGGTAAGTGTACCGGTCGTAAGTAGTAAAACAAGTAAGTGCGAGTATCGAACCGTGGACACAATTCAACTCCTGATACTAAACCTCTATCGACCCCTAGCCTAATAATTTAGTTTTTGAGAATTTGGTTTTTAAACTAAAAAACAAATAAAACAACTAGATGACCAAATAGATAGCAAGTGCAAACAACTGGAAACTGGACTGGAACTCAAGTATGGGAAAAATAGGTTACCATGGCAAGAATCCCTACACTCATGAATATAATCCTAACCTTGGTTTTAAATGAAGACTTTGTCTAACTTGATAAATCTCTTGAAGATAAAACGAACCTAACAGTATGACATGTGATGAAGTGCTAAAATTGATTGACTCGAGTTATCGACCCCCCAAGTCCCACAACTATAAGGTAGAAAGTAATTTATGTACTAAAACACTAAAATTATGAAGCTGAAACAACTAATAACACCGAAACCCTAGGAAACTCTAAACGCGAATAAAAGATGAACCTGAGTGATCGGCTACCCAAACTACCTAACAACGCCCGACTAATAACCTAGCAATTCTAGATTAGATTTCGCATTTGTAGAAAAGGTTGCACGTTATAATATATAACTTGAATTAGATTTCTCACCTTGAAGGTCTACACTGATAGATTAACAACCTAGACTGACTCTTGTCTCAAAAGTATATTTCTAAGTATCTAGAGCAATAAAACCAACAAATATATTATCAAACCAATCAACACCAACACACAATTATTTAGAATCGGTTTTCTAAGTTATAACATGCAAATTATCACATTCATTTAAAACCAAAAATTAATCATTTAAACCATTCGTCTAGTTCATCAACTTAAGAAACCATAACAAGTTTAGCTACTCATAATCAAGAACGAAACGCAAATAAAATTAAAGGAAACGGATTCAGCAAATTTTGTCATCAGATTCAAGTTAAAAAAAAACCTAAAGCATAAACGAGTTCTAACTTATAGCAAAACATTTTAACCAAGTTCTTCACACCAAAGCTTTTTTTTTTCCTTCAATAGCCCTTCAAATCGCCCCTTCCCTTGAGTTCGTCCATATCTTGCCTTCTCTGTAGTACAAAGGGTTATCTCTCTCTTTTCAGAGTGATATACCCTCGTAGCCTAAAACAAATTTTTTCATCGTGCAGCTTCTAGTAGATGACACGACAGTTAGTTGGGCCCATTTTGATATTGTCTTTGGGCTGGATCATGTATTGCGTCTGGAATATAACTCTCCTTCTAATCCGTACATTGCAGCTTGTATCCCCAAAGTCCTCAATATATCGTGAACTATTTTGCTATCAACAAACTAGAGATGGGCATAATAATCGGTTTCAAACCCGATATGGTAGAATCGACCTGGAATCGGTTTCGGTTCCTACCCGGCTAATAGTAGAACCAGTTCCGGGTTCATAAAACATGTAGGTTCCGACCCGGTTCCACATTTTATAAATAAAATCGGTTCGTACCCGGTTCCTACCCGGAACCGGTTCCGGGTATTACAAAAAAACCCGATATGCCCATCTCTACCGTTAACTTACACCTACAACATATAAACCAAAACATAAATATTTATTAGAACCGGTTACATTGATCGAAACATAACTAAACACTTCAAACTAAACATAACTAATTGTGGAAGTTTGAAGGTGTAAGTTATTGATTTTGGGATGCAAGGAGGCAAGAAATTTATAAACGATTTTTAATAGTTTTGCAGCTTTTTCATTGAATTGACCAAATGAATTGGTTCCTAATAGTCTTTGCAGCCTGGTCCATTGAATTACTATCAGGAACCGGTTCCTAATAGTATTTGCAGTTTTTTCATAGTAACCTTAGGAACCGGTTCTTCTAAGGAACTGGAACCGGTTCCACCTCGACCCAACCGGTTACACTCGGTTCTAGTTTTAATAGTTAAAACCCGGGTAGGAACCGGAACCAGTTACAACAAGAACCGGTTCCATTGACACTTTTTCAGGAACCGGGTCTGGGTATAAAAAGAAATGTATAATAATTATGCCGCTCAAAGTATAAGAAACATTATATAAAAATGTGTATAATTTAGACCATATCAGGGTTATTTAAATCCAATATTCGGACATCAAATGATATAAATTTGAGTCAATTTACGTTTCGACACCGCCGCAACGCGCCGTGGCTTTATTTAACTTAAAAACGTTATTTTCTTACGTGCTTATTTTTTTGCTCGTGTTGGTATGGATCAAATATACTACGTTTTATGCACGTTTTCAGTTGGTCTACATTTGAACGCAGTTTTTTTAAGAAACAAGTCGGGTCAAATATAAAATATTTTCATTAGTCGGTATAAATTCGGTACGATATTTTGTACTCACTTTTATAAAATTGTTCAACTTTTTTTTTGTTTCTGATAAAAAAAATCATATCAAACTGTTTAAATCTAAGTTTTCTGTAATATGACATCTATACTTTATTTCAATATATACTTCTTTTTTTATCAATATGTAAGTCTTTACTTTTCTAAATATGTGATGCAAATAGGAAGCAAATTCGTCATTTGTATATACCATTGCACATTATTTTCTTTTCTTTTTTTGCATTAAAAGTTTTTTTTTCAACTTTCATCAAAACGATAGGTCCCCTACCAGTGGCGGATCTAGGATTCGTTCATAGCGGTAACGTTTTATAAAAAAACGGTAACGAAATCGAAAAAACATCAAATTTTTCCAAATTTACACTAATTTTACACTACCGCCGGAGCGCCAAGCGGTAGCGGGCGTTGCCCCTTACCATGCACTAGGTCCGCCCTGTCCCCTACCCTTAAGTTGAAAACATAAACAAAAGCAGTGTTGTAAAAATCGCGACTAGTCGGTCCATTAATTGCTAGTTGGGCCTAGTCGGCTGGCCAAAAATCAGTGATTCCGGTCAGATTCCGGCAAAAAATCTGTGTACTCTGGCCAAAACCTCTAAATTCCGGCCAGTTGACAACCAAACCATGTAAATTCGAACAATTAATCTTGTATACTTAAAAAAGAGTTGAGTAAGAGTTAAAACCTAACTACTTAAAGTATTTACCAATAAAAATGTGTATATGTATACATAAAGCTGAAAATTACATATAAAAAACCTGATCTGATTAATCCCGAGTAGTCGCTAATCCCCACCTCAACGGCCGCTAGCGACTTGTGAGTTCTCCAACCTTAAACAAAAGCATGAGGTTAAATTGCTAGGTATATGAAACTCTTCTTTTGACGAAGAATAATTCTTGTGATAGAGCTTGTCACATTTGGCACCGGATCTTCACAAGATTTAAAGACTATATCGAGTGTTAGTACCGTGACAAACTATATGTCTATTGGTACACCAAGTGTTAGTAACGACAATAGCGGGTACCAGGTACGAAGTTCATTTTTTGATATGTTTCTCTATCAATATAAAATATGTCTATTGATACATTGAGTGTTGGTGCCATGCTGATACTATAACAAACCAAACTGATATCAACTTATAGTCTGTCACATAGAGCGAGGAATCCGACTCGTTACTTAACATATCTCAAAATACCATGAATGTGCAACGTGGTGGGGCCAATATGATAATTGTGTCGATCAATGGGCTGGGCCTGGGTGGCCCTCCTGAAAGATTGATGGTTGAGTACTTTAGTAAACTTGCATCTTTCTAAGTCTTCCTAGACAAGTGGATGGTGTTCAAACATAGTGTGCCTTCCCATTTGCCAGTTGGACATGTCATGATCTCAAACATTATCTTAATTTAAAAAAAAATTGGAATAACAATGGAATATTGGAAGACCGAAAAGGATTGGACGAATATTGCATTGAATGATATTTATTGTGTTGTTCGTTCTACAAGAATTCTATATAAAATTTTGATCACTAAACAAATTATTCAAGGTAAAAAGGATATAATCATATGAAGATTGTGTTATTCAAACATTTGACAACAAAAAATGATGAATGAATCAAACAAAATTACACTAATTAAACGAAATTATCCACGAAGAAAATGAAGAAGAGAAAATTGAAAGAAAATCTCCGAGCGAGGGTGGAATTATTGTAGTGGAGTTGCAACAACGATTGTTATTAAGAAAATCACGTATAGTACGTATAGTTTCTGGCGAAATCTTGAAAACCCGAGACTCATTGCCCAGACCAAATATAAAGTGAAACTATTTTTTTTCTATATAAATAATTATGGGTTTAGAAAGAGATTAGTAAAAAAGAGGGACAATGGGAAGATAATATAGAAACAGTCAACAAATTAATTATGTTAAACCAATTTATTGGTCCTAGTTGTTTCTTTGTGTTCTTGGTAAGGCTGGTAAATTGTGTGGGTCGGGTTGGGTGGATCTGACAGTGTCGTAACAATGGAGGATGCGGGACGACATGTGTTGTCGCTGATGCTAGTGGCAAAGGTAACTATGAGGCAATGACAGGTGGCGGAGATGACTAGTCGAGGGTGGCAACGTCCTTATTGGTGATGTTCATAACCATTGGTTGCGCTTGGTGTACTGTGTTGACTCATTCACATCGATTTTAAGTTAATAAGTTTCTTTTATCAGATGAACTTTTTGACCAATTATATGTGTTGAGTAGACCAAAATTGACCAAATGTCTAAGTTAAGTTGACCTAGATGAGCTCGTATGTAATTTTTATTACCATATCAACAAATTTCTTAAAATTTTGGCAATGAATGTTACCCATAGGTCTTCTATTTACTTTGTTTTCAAACTGACACACACACAAACCTTCTTAGGGTTTAATATAAAAGCATAAATAACGAAAGAACTCCAAGACTCTGGAAACCTTTATATTTATAATAATTAAATTAAAAATACATGATTGTAAAAGATTAAATGAGTTAACTTCTTAATTAAATAAACAATTGAACCACCACCGCCTTGTAATCAGATGAACGATCGTCACCTTGAGCTTCACGGTGATCTAGGCTTTCGATTGATACGGTTGTGCCCCAACACAGTCAGCAGAACTTCCCCGGAGTTCCCTTTTCTATGGCCGGCTCCCTCTTTCCATACCTAGGTCGGTGACATGTGTTGAATTAGAAGACGAAGATGAAGTCTGATTAAATTTTGATGTTCATGCGCCAGATTGGAGGTCTGGCCGCCGGTAACCACCTCACGACGTCTCCCTTTCAACGGTGGGTGTAGCGCAGGGTTGAGGGTTTTATATGGTGGTCACAAATGTGACGCGTGGCTAGTTTCGCGGTGATGAGGCCACGACCACAAGATAATCCGATCAAAAGACAACACCAGGCCAAACACTATTCATTTGGTTCCTTTATTAATAGATTTAGATTAGATTAGATTAGATTTTCTATTTTCTCTCCCATGTCTTTTCTCGTAATATATTTTATACACATGTTTAGATCATGGTATTCAAGTCAATCTATACGTATAGATATTTACAGGGCAATCATCTTTTGAAAATAAACTTAAGGTTTGTTTGGTATGAGGTAACGAAATGGAATGGACGAGGTATTGAAATAGACATTGGAATAAAATGAATTATTCCATTCCATTGTGATGTTTGGTTACTCATATGTGAATAGAATGAATCATTACTTTGTACAATTTGATAAACAAAAAAAGACGAAGTAACGAAACACAATTGTACTTAAAACGACAAAAATATAATTGCTTAATAATAATAATAATAATAAATTAATGGTAAAAAAATCAATAATAAAATGTTGATATATATTTTTCCAAATTTCCCTGAAAAAATATTAATAATATAAATATAAATATACATTATAATAATAAATATAATAATAATAACAGTAATAATATATTTCTTTCCTTTCCTTGAAGGAATTAAAAAAAAACATCCCTCACCAAAGAATGAAAATTGTTATATTTGGAAGGTGTTACATTTCTTTAGAATGCTCTATTCCATTACCACAGGACAACCAAACATGTTTCTTTTCATTCCACCAGAATGATCTATTCTATTCCATACTCTATTTCTTCATACCAAACGCTACCTTAATGTGAAATGAAAAAAAATGACATAATGGTAAAACAATAAATAGTTAATAACTCTTCTCATTTATTGTTTTTTCTCTCGTTAATCAGAAAAAGACACTTTATCCTACCCATATAAAAATTTATCCTAAACATATAAAAATTTATCCTACATCTTAAAACTACATTATCGAAATTCATCCTACACTTTATCCTACATATATCAAAACGGGTTCTTCACCATAAATTAAGTTGTCTTAAAAGGGTATATTTTAAAAATGAGTTTCAAATTTAATTAGTTAGCTAATTTAAAGAGATCTAAATTCATTAAAATTGTCTATTTACCTATATGCTCTTACAATAACAATGATTACACATATTAAATAGAACATTTCTATTAGTTTAAAACTTATTTTTATTCTTATAAAAAATTTTCTTCTCATTTGAACCCTTCACGATGTTTATAATATACAATTATAGGGAATTTAAACATCTCCACGATGTATATAGATTTTAAATTAATTATCAGTAATTAAAAATTGTTACAGGTTCGCACATTATTTATGATTATTCATTTAACCTACAAATATGTGTTTGATCAAAACAATTACAATTGTGTTTTATTAATCTTCCAATTTCTTGAGTTGTTTGATGTCGGTTAAACAAGACACGAACCATCAATGCCCATTGGGTAGGATGAGTTCAAAGAGTCGTTGTCCTAGTGACACGACAGACTATTATGTGGGTGACGGACCCTTCGAGGTTAATATGCAGGTGACAGACTCTTTGGGGTCAAATTGGAGGTAAGGAAACCCTAACGAGAGTGCCCTGATGGGAGTAACAATGAAAGCACTGCGACCAGCAAATGTCATGTTAGGTTCCCACCTTTTGTGCTTATTGGTTTTAGTGCTAGTTGAATGGTATATAAATGATATTTATTTGTTACACTGATGAAAGATAATAGATTATGCGGATGACGAATGATGCTTTATTATGCAGTTCTAGAATGATGGCATATTGTGTAGTTGTTGAACCAGGTTAAGTTACAATTTCTAAGGAATATCTTGTATGTTTTGTTAACGAGTTCTAATGATAAACGAGTCTTTTAGGCCATTAATTGGCATGTCCTAGATACGGGTCAGTTAGGTTAACCACCCTATGAATTAAGACGCATTGAGGGGTTGTCCTTTGGTGCTTGGGTAATCTGATCCACATCAGGAATGATTGCTTGTGGGATTATTGGATTCAAGCTATGGTGGAGTTTTGGGTGTTGGGTTGGAGTCATGAAACTTTAAATTGATGTTGGTTTTAAAATAGAGTGTTTACGACGTGTTTTAAATGATTTAACTTAAACTATTAGAACTCAGTCAGCGTAATTGACTTTTGCATGTATGTTAGATTGTTTTCTAGGTATGTAATTTGAGTTGGTGTTACTCTTCACTAGCAGATGGGATTACTTGTGATAGGGTGGAAGGCGTTTGATTTTATTAGAGTCTAAATAACATTTGAGTTTTAATTAATCATGTACCATTTTAACTGAAATTTCATTTGTGTATTTTTTAGAAAAGTCTTATTTTTAAATAGTACACGATGATATGACCCGACGGTAACATGCCCGATTTGAGGGTCTTACAATTATATTGGCTCTCGATTTTATTGTTTGATTCACGTACTTTAATTAAAGAGACACAAGAAGACAAATTAATTATAGCACTTGAAAAATAGAATCATTTAAATCGGTTCGTTATACATGTTACAGTTTATGTTTGACCCTTTAAATATTACTGGTTTCATGTATTTTTTTTCAAATTTATTCCTTGTTTTATAACAAGATTGTACATATATCTTGAAGTCTCCGTTTTACCATGCACTAAAAGTTAACCCACCAATCTACAAACCCCTCTTGTCAAGTTTTGGTCCACTAGAAAGCTAACACACACATGACAAAGGGAAAGTGCTGGTTATCACTACTACAATTGGAAAGAATGCCAATGCAATCACACCTGAAATCTTAACATTTTGACTCAAACTTGGAGATGCAAAAGGGATCAATAAATTCTTAAAATCTAAAATGGCTATGGAATTCATCGAACAGGGGTATCATGGATCAACAAAAGTATGTCACTTATCCCTGCTGGTCTCAAATTTTTATTCCATACTATCATGCACTGCCTCTCAGGTAAATCTAGAACTTGGAGTGAAGTTCCACAAACAAATCAATACATTTTAACATCGCTGGAACTGACCAACTATTTTTAGTTGACCTTTAACATGTTTTTCAGGTATTCGACATAACTAATCATAGCTGGACTAATGCCTTAGTAAGAGTGCCTCACTTATCCAAGATATCCATTTATCTTTTTTACATTTATTTTTGAAACAATTTGCTGTTTGAAAGGCGTTTTGAGACATAGTTTGTTTGATCTGTTTGAACATGTCGTATATCACGACACTATTTGAATTTATTTAGTATTTTCTCTTAAACAAATTGTGTGGTGATATGTGATCGTCCCATCTACGCGTTTCCGACATCATCGGGGGTGTGATAGGGCCACTCTTCATCCTAACAACATTAAGTCCACCAAAATGATTTTGAAACCTTCGGTTCCGAATTTACACCAAATCACTACTCATTTCCACCTTTTTACCTTCCAATTCTTTTGATAGATTCCCAACTTTTCTAAAAACACTATGCGAACCAAACAATTTGAAGAATTCATGTAATATGTATTTTATGGTGGGCAAGTCGGATGGTGGCCTAGGTATGTTCATGGTTACCGGCAATGTTTTCAAAACCGGACCGGACGTCGAACCGGTCTCTTTACCGGTTCAATGGTTCGACCGGTCCGACTGGTCGGGCCGGACGTAAGAACCGGATGGTGTCGTAAACATTATAAAATTTAATAGGGTTAAAAACGGAAAAAAATATAAAAAACCGGCCCAACTCTTCTAAAAACCGGTTCGACCGGCCGGTTTCCTGGTTCAACCGCCGGGTCGCCGGTTCAATCCCCGGTTCAATGTATTTCCGGTCCAATACTATGACCCGGACCGGCTCAACATCCGGTTCCCAGCCCGACCCGTCCGACCGGCCGGTCCGGGTCTGAAAACACTGTTTACTGGGAAGGGGTTGTTCTTGCTCCACCTTGTAGCTTACATAGTGATTTAACAAGTGTTACTAGTTTGTCATGGGATGTGATGGAGCATCAAAGAATTTACATCTAACTTTTCACCTATTGGAATACATTATTATTTAGTGTTTATTAGTTTGAGCTTACACATCCAGTTTAGATTCTTGGATTTCTTATGATTTCTTTATACTCTAGTTACCTATCAAATGAATTCAATTTAGTCTTCTATATTCTCACACCTACCAACCAGAGAACATTTATCATGTGTTGTCAAAATTAGGATTAACTCATAACAAGCTGAAAATGACCATGATCAAAATAAACATAATGGCATACCTTCATGGCATCAAAAAGATATTGCTTTTCTTCCGTCCAAGTAAGAGGGTGGGTGTACTCATAGCTAATAGCCCCCTCCTCCGGCCCCTTCAAAGCTGCGCCCCAAAATAGCTAGGAACCAACCATATACACATGTCTAGAGAAAACCTTAGTAGAAGGAACTTTAAAGATCCATATATATTATCATGAAACAAATAATTTAAAAACAATATACACAGTAAAAGATTATTATAAAACCTAACGTCATGTACATACTTTATACCTAAAAGGTATGTACATATAAATCCATGTAAAGAAGACCGACCCAAATTGTTTTGTTACTTAGATAAATGTTGACATTATGTAGTTCCTGATAAACAACATTTCCTAAGAAAAAACTAATAAATAAATAAATAAATGTGTTTTATAAAATTGTACACGTCAGGCGTCTTATCCTATTCCCACACAAAAAGTTGTTGTTACATAATGTTTTTTTTTCTCTATAAATAGTCATAAACCGTTGTACAATATATCTAACAGCAGCCATGGGCGTTTATTCATCTCTTTCATTTATCTTCTTTTGGTTCCTCTTGGGTTCATTCTCCATCTCCGATGCCATTGTTCCAGCCAACGAAACCTTCCATTACGTCAACGAAGGCCCTTTGGTTATAGATCCAGACCAACCCATTATTTCTGAATACGACTCAACTTACCGTCTACTTCCACCACTTAACTACCCTTTCCGGCTCGTTTTCTACAACACGACCCCAAACGCCTACACTTTCGCCATCCGCATGGGAGTTCCGCGAGACCAGTCCCTCATGCAATGGGTTTGGGAAGCCAACCAAGGTAAACCAGTCCGCGCCACTTTCTCATTAGGCTCTGATTGAAACCTCATACTAGCTGAAGCTAATGGTCAGATTGTGTGGCAGACCAACACCACCAATAAGGGCGTTGTCGGTTTTGCCTTACTATCTGATGGTAACATCGTGCTTCGTGACTCCAAGGGTAACTTTGTTTGGCAAAGCTTCGATGATCCCACCGATACTCTCTTGATCGGCCAAAGTCTACGACAGGAGGCCCGTACAAGCTTGTGAGCAGGCAGTCGGCCAGCAACAATGTTGACGGGGATTATAGCTTCGTAATCGAACCTAAAAGATTGGCTTTGTATTACAAGAACAACATGCGTTACTGGTCATCCACGTTACCCGTATTAGACCCAAAAAACGTAATGTTAACAAATGCAACGTTTAGAATTGCCACAGCTGAATACGAAGAGAACAATTTCCATGAACTCCAATGTGGTCTCGTAAATGCTGAACCCAGGTTTGACTACTCAGCTTATAGAGTAATGGGTACAATCCTATATAACAGCTCATTCTCGTATCTCCGACTAGGCATCGATGGGAACCTAAGAGTGTACACTTACCGTGCAAATGTGCGTGGAAACGCGTGGTTTCTGTTGTACACTTTGTTTGATAATCGTAGGAACGAGAACGGGCTGATTTATGAAGACGAGTGCCAATTACCAAATAAGTGCGGCAAGTTCGGGCTTTGTGAATACAGCCAGTGTGTCGGAGGCCCCACACCGAAAGGGGTGTTTGGGTGGAGCAAAGATTGTGACACCAAGTCACCGGGTTGTAACGCGAGTGGTTTTACATATTATCAACTCAAAGGGGTCGATCATTTCACAGTTAAGTATACACCTGGCACGGGGCCAGTGAAAAGAAGCGATTGCGAGAGCAATTGCACAAAGGATTGCAAGTGCATGGGATATTTCTACCATACAGATAGCTTGAGGTGTTGGATTGCTTACGATCTGAAAACATTGACAAAAGTCGGGAATTCGACTAGTTCGGCATACATCAAAACACCGATCTCCTAGCCGTTCAGTTATGTTTTATAACATGTTAGAAATAACGAAAATCAAGATTTTCGAGTGTTGCTCTTTTGTAAATTATATAAGGAGAATAAACATAATATAAATATATATTTATTAGGAGTTATATATTAAACAATCGACCAGTTAGTACTCCTTGATATGGTGCAAATGAATTGAGCCGAGCCCGAGCTCGACTCGGTTCTAGCTCGAGCTCAAACTCGTTTAATTTTTGAAAGCTAGAGTTTGACTCGATTCGATCTTTGTTTCAAAAGCTCGATATCGGTTGTTGGGTAGTTTTTCAAGCTCGAGCTCGTCTCGAGTTTATTATTTATTTTTTATATTAATTATAATTAATTTTATTTATGTGTAATTTACATATTTTTTTGATAATTTTGTAAATAGAAATTAGTATTATATATAATAGATTTATTAAAAAAGTATATAAACAGTAGGTTTGTTTAGACTCTAGAGCTCGATAAGCTAAGATCAAACTTAAATCCCCTTACTTAATGAGCTTGTGTTTATACTTGGACTTGAACTTGTTTAAGGAGTCCTTGCACACAGGGTTAATTGATGGAATTATGTCACCATTTAAAACAAAACAATGTTGACTAAAAGGGTGCAACGGCTCGATATAAAAGGATGGAGGGTGACTAAAATTCTAAAAGTCGAATTATTAGCATTTATTACTTATTAGATAAGGTTTGTTTTTTAAACTAACCCAATATATATATATATAGAGAGAGAGAGAGCTAGCTAGAAACCGGAAAAAAACATGAGTCTTGAAAAAACACAAAACACAATATTACAGTAGGTTTACGACATCAAAATCAACCCACTTGTCCCATGAAACCGGCGGAAGCTTGGCCCTTTTGCAAACCCATAAGAAAGAATCTTCCTTAATGAGATCGATGGAATTTTGAGTGGTGACAAAGGATCCCTCGAACACCTTCAGGTTTCTCGCATGCCAAAGTCACCAAATTGTCGCCATTGCCACCATATTCACCAGTTTCTTCCACTTGCTCGAACCCGGACTTGACTCCAGTGTTTTGAGAATAACTTGAAAATAGTCAAAATTTAAAGGAGGAGGGATTTACAGCCAGACAAAGACCTGCCACCATATGCTTCTAGCCCATATACACTTTGCACATACATGCTCAAAGTCTTCATCATATAACCCACACCTGTCACAGATGGTGCTCCCAATGTTAATTCCCCTTGGAAGCAACTCAATTTTTGAAGCTATTTTTTCCAAGAGGACCCTCCACATAAATAATTATTGTTGAGAAGAGCCCACGCATTCTAGCATAGAGGCGCACCCCGTTCTGACCCGAGTCAACGTTCGAGTAAGGAACCCCATCATCATTAATCCAATACCATTTATCCCTACCGCCCTTGATGTTAGTCTGATGTAAGAGTTGCATCAGCTCGCCAGTTTGCTCCCACTCATTGCTTGTCGCTGGCGGATGAACCCATTCCCAACCCCATTGCACCACATTACCTTGGCCCTGTATATTAGAAGCAACTGAGCTGTGTTTAAACTTGGCCAACCTAAACAAGTACGGATACAAGACTTTCAGCGGCATACTCGATATCCAAGAATCCTTCCAGAAGCTAACGAGCTCACCATTTTCAATTTCAACTTTAAGTTTATCGAAAATGTTAATCCCGTGCTTCATGAGAACATCTCCATGCCACTTATGTCTTTCCACACCCCCGATATGGATTTCTTAAGCGCAATAATGTTATCGTCCGACTTCGTACTATGAACGAACAACTTTCGCCCAAAGCTGTGTCGGGTCATCTTTGTATCGCCAGCACCATTTCGCCAACATAACTATTTTAAACTCCCCTATACCTCCCACCCAGAGACCACCATTCTTTTTGGCCTTCAAAACATTTTCCCATCGAAAACATCTAAGCTTTTGTCTACTACCCATCTTTCCTCTCACAAAATCGCGTCTAATACCCTCCGATTTTAAACTGTTTTCAGATTAGTAAAAATTTCTTGTGTGATAAGTATTTAAGGTCTTATTTACTTTTCAATTGTAATTCTCGTTTTTGTATTAATAAAAGAAAAACTTGAATGATTTGCGATTGAATATTCACGTGATATATATATATGAAAAACTTGAATGATTTGTGATTAAATGGTCGCGTGATCATGTGGTCCTTCTTTTGCCAGTGGTATTAAATATCGTTGGATGTTTGTTGATCGAGATGGAAGAGAGAGACCCCATGAAGAAGTGATCATTGTTATGGCCAAATTCTTTAGATACAGGGTTGAGTGGTTGACGTGGATGGACTTCCCTTATCCGTTTAAAAAGATCTAAAAGGGTTCTTTAACCTGTTTTTAAGTATAGGTTTTGAGTCTGTCCTTTTGTTTTAATTTGTAGTAATAATTAGGCTCAAGAGTCTAAAAAACTACATCTACAAATTATATCAATTTATTGTCTAGCTCATTTTCATACTATCAATTAGCAACTTATGTGAGCATAAATATATTATACCTTATGTTTTATGAGTTTTTCAAAAACGTTTGTTTGTAGGTCCATGAAACATTATATTTTATTATTATCTTATCTTATTATTATTTTATGATTTCTTTGTTTTAGTTTTATTACTTATTTAAATCATGTATTTATTTTTGTAATACAATTTAATTTATTTTTTTAAAAATTTTATTCGTGTCCATACACAACGTAAGGTCCGTATGTGGTTCAATGTTTTTATGTCTATTTTTTCTCATATGATAGGTTTGTTGCAACTCGTAGATCCTATATTGACTTAGTTATTCTTTTCTATATTTTACGTTTCGGTCTAATTTTTCGTTTTAACACGCCGCAATGGGTGTGTATGGTTCAATGATTTTACATCTACGTTTCGCCCAAGGTTACTTTTTCCATTTTTATTAATTTTGTTTTACGAGATTTCCGGCGCTGGCGGTAGTAAACCATTGATGCAACTTTGCACGGTTTTATGTTTCCCACCGCAACACGGAGGCTTAATATATAATCATATATGTACTAACAAAATGTACTACAAAATGTTTCTAACTTTTCTCAAAATGGTTGTAACTTCTCTTATACTTAAAGTACATGGATGATTATGGTGTAACAATTTTTATTAATACTTCATTTTCTACACGTTGTTACAGACGTGCGTGGTCTAACATTCTTACGTCTTCTTTTTCAATGTTGTTTGTCGTTGGCGATGATGTGTTATTGATGTTGTTGGTACAGTTGTACCCCCGCCGCAACGCGGGGGTGCTTCCATCTAGTTAAGAATATTTAAGATAGTTCTTTCTGTCCTTTTTTTATTTATTTTAGTAACTTTGCAATTAATTTATATTATATTATACTATACTATACCGTACCGTACCATACTACATTAATATGTAAACGAAATGAACAGATAAATTGCTTTGAGTAATTTTCCGGCTTCTTTGGCTCTTGCACACTCGGGTTTTCGGAACTAGGTACTAGTGGAATGTAAGGTCCGAATACAACATAATTCCAACACTCCGTGCTTTGAGCAAGTATGTGAGCTATCCTACGTTGCCAGATATTAAATTCAGATCTGACAAGCTTAGGAGGCTTATTACTGAAGTCGGTGTTATGGGGATTATTTTGTGCTATTTTCTTTTGTTCTTTTGAAGAAAAATAGAGTATGTGTTAGACACTATTGAGTTCTACACTTTACTACTCTAAGCTGCGAACAGATTTGGATCTTTGTGAGCTGATCTTTGTAGTTAACTGATTGTGAAATCAAGTTTAACGTGACCAAGCACTGATACCAATTGTTAGGTCTGAGTATACAAGGCTTGTTATTAAATGGCAGTTAAGAGTAAACAATTTTGTAATGTATAAGTAAAGATAAAACCATCACAAGTAAGGAATCATCATCACATCAGTTTTCAATTATAATCAAATGATTATAGAAAGTTTTACAGAAAGATTGACTCTACAGACCCCCCCCCCTCAGCGTGATCACTAACAAGTTTCTCCGTACAAAAGGAAAATGTGATGTATAGTGATAACTAGATCTCTAACAGGAGAGATCAATTTATACTAAGTAAGAAAGCTCTGTTGGTGATTGGTTGACATTACCCTGATAGTGACATCTAACATTTCTAACAGAAAAAATTCCACAGATGTTGCAAACATTTGTGGGAATCAAACATCTAATCTAACTATGCTAAACACTGTTAATTAAACTAATACTCTTACATTTGGAAACATATGTTAGTCTATCCTTAGTTGCTTTGTTCCAAACATTTGTTTGGCAAGACAAATGTTTGGTCAGACAGATGCTTGGTCTTCATGATCAGACATTTGCATCAACAGACTTTAGGACTTGAACATATCTTGCTTCTTTATGAACAACGGTTCTAGGGCTTCAAACAGTTGTTAGCTAGTCTTCAATAGATGCTCTGATTTAGGTGTTCAAGATTTACTATGTTTGTGAAGATTTAGTTTAAACTTCTATTTGTTTCTTGATCACTTGATCATGTTTTGGCCTTTTAATATCATCTGTCTTTTGTAGGTCTAATAGGAGTTCTAGTACCGAGTCGTTATTAACGTCTAACCAAGTCCAAAAGTAGAATTTATCAAAAGAATAAATAAAAAATGAAAATAAATGGCTAAAGAAGAAAATAAAAAGGGTAGGAATCAATAATAGGAAAAGGATGTTTAGAATAAACTTACATCTTGATGCTTCGTTAACTAGATCGGTCCATGGGGTCGCAAGGGCTCGATTGTCAGACGAGGGATTGTGTTTGAAAATGCGTATTATTGTGCAATATCTGGGTCGGAATCCTAACACACTTGATCCTTCCGATTTGAATCAGCAGGGAAACGTCATTCGGGCGAAAATATAGTATTAATTAATTAGATGATTAAGTGGATATATATTACTTGTTTATATTAGTCTAATGGTGAGTCGTCAATTCCCCTAAGGTAGTTACTTTTATATATATCAAGTCACTTTGTTGTTATCTCCCCACAAAGCGAAGAGCTTACCCAACCTGAAGTCCCATCCAAAACCTTTAACCTCCACTAAGAGCATCAACATGTTTTGAATCCACATAGACATAGAAAACATGAACGACCCAAGTTAATGGGGTCGCAGGAATATTGGTAGATTTTAAGGATTAGGCGGAAAATCTAATGACCAAAGTTATGGCGACACTATAATTTCACTCACTTTCAATAAATGATTTTTGTTAATTAAAGTCTTGAACAAACACACACCTTACTTACCCATGATCTTTTTTAATTAGCTTGACATCAAAGGGATAAGTTTTTCCCAAAACATCTTAAAAAAATCTAGCCAGGAATGGCCATGGAAGAATATAAGATCAAACTTGAAAAGATTATATAAATCATTATAAGCTTGATTACACTAATGATTATTGAGTTTCTCCTAATGATTATAATGATTCAAGAGAGTGGGGTAGAGGAGAAAGTGTGTAGTGGAGAGGAGGGGTGAGAATGAACAAGTAAAAATCATGGAAATGAGCTTCTATTTAAAGGCAACTATAGGCGAGGCATGGGTTGTGTCTCAATAGCACGGGTCGTGGTCAACTTTGTGAGCCCGACGGGATCTTCCAAATCTTCCAGGAGCTTTTTCTTTGTCTTGTACTACCGAGGTACTGGGCTTGCCTGGCTTCTTCCGCCTAATCTTCGCGCAGTGGCCTTTTGGTGGTGTTTGTATATGAGGCACGGGGTATGTCTACCGAGGCATGGTGCGAGTCTGAACAATTTTTTTCTAATTTTCTCTGTTTTCTCCCAATTTTTGATTCCTTTGTTAATCTTTGGTTATTTTTCTTCTGAACATTCACTATAAACCAATTTAATCCTATTCTGAACATTTCATTAACAAAACATATTAGAAACGAGTGATAATTTGATATAAAACATATGCATTTTGCTCATATCAATGTCATTTAGACTTCCTATGAATTGAGCATTTTCAATAGCAATGCTAAATTGATCAACATCTTCAGATCCATCTCAGACACATGATGGATCAACATCTTTAGTTGAATAGCAACACCCTTCTAATGAGTTCAACAACACATATGAATGCCAATGCTCAACATATATTTCAACTACCTTAACTCCTTGTCAGACATGAACAAACAAAGTTTCAAAATCACTACCTAGCACTTTAAGACCCGAATCCAAAGACAAATTAGGAACCTTAAAATGATAATAAAATATTATATCACATGGGTATCCCAGTTCCTTAACCATTTCCTCCACAACATCAATACCAAAAGCATCCATATCAACACTATCAATGAAGTTTGTTGTACTATCCACGTATACCCTACCTTGATACCCAAAGAACTTACCTCCACGGAAAATCTCGAAAGAGAAAAGCGTGGGACTATTAGCTGCAACCAAAAACATAATATAATTAAACATTTTTGACTAAGATGCATGAACAAAGAAAATAATGACTACACTTACGTATGGAATAAAGGTTGAAATTTTCCGCAATCCCACGAATCCTCCAAAATGCACCAACTGTCGAATGAGCTTGATGATTTCAGTTTTAGTATTCACTTCTATTCGGGGGGGGGGGGGGGGGGGTTGAGGGCATTCATAATGAAGTGAAAATTAAGTTAGGTTAAACACAAGGTCAATTATAATAGCTGGGATAAAAAAGGGGACCAATTGTGTAGTAGGGAGAAGATTACAAAAATGCCCCTGATGCAGACGGTCAAAGAAACAATTAATTGACAGAAGGTTGCAAAATGATGAAAATGTGAACGACAATGGGGAAGGTGTTCATACTTTCCTTAGGGGCGTGCAAGTTGATTTTGAAAACATACCACTGGGGTGCAACTTGACATTTATTCTTAAGGTTAGTGTAAAGTGCTATTTTCTTCCTTAAGGTATGGTAGCGTGATCAACTTTTGTCCCGATTGTTACCTTTGTCCTCGTGGTTTGTATTTCGCTACACTATGAGTCCCTCAGGCCAATATTTGTAAGTATATTCCTTTTGTGTGCCTAAAGGAATATACTTGATTGGGAGCAAGACTGTCTTTTCACCTTAAAATAAACCCTAACCCCAAATTAAACCCCACTTATTGCAAAAAACAAAAAAACAACCTGCATCCCCATCGTTTCTCCCACAGACCACCACCTCATCTGGTCGTCCCATCATCGTCCCAACACGTCCTCCGATCATTTCATCATCGTCCCACCACCCCAACGAACAACACCACCTTCGATCGTCCTATCGTCGCTCCACATTGTTTCCCCAAACCGTTATGCGACCACCCACCTCCGATATCCGATCGCCCAACCCCATCGTCCCCTAATCCACCTCCGTTTACCTAACCCTAACGTTTCCCAAAAAGTCTTGCCGTCCGACAGGCCTGATCAATTTATGTGAAGAGGTAAACGGAGAGACAAGCGGTTAAAGGTAACAATCTGTTCATGATTAGTGAAGTTTACCTAATAATGAAACTTGTTGAAATTGAACATTTTTTAGCTGGAAGTAGGGTGAACGGTACCCTAACCCACTTCGTGGTGCAATTGAACGTGGTTCTGAGGTTCTTGAACAACCTGAACCTTGAATTCTGATTTGAACGTGGTCGGGCAGATACTAGTGAAAACAGAATCGAGTAGGAGGGAAGATTTTGTATTATGATAATGATGCCTAATTAAGTTAACACTAAACTTTTTTTTGATGATCTAGGTTTCTTGTAGATCATAGTTTTTAATTGATCATTTGGTTGAACAATTCGGCATATATGCAAGTTCCAGTATGTTTGAAATGCAAGTTTCAGTATGTTTTTGTATATTTGGTTGTTCAATTCAATATCAATTGGGTATATATGCAATGCGTTAATGCAAGTTTCAAATTAGTACAATTGCAAATTTTAGTGAGCTAGTATTTTCACAGTGCAAGTTTAGATTAGTAAGTATTTTTAAAATGCAAGTACAAATTAGTTAGTGTAGTTAGTTAGTATTTTTGCAATTTAGTTAGTTGGTATTATGCATGCAACTTAAGATTAGTCATATATGCTTGGGTGATGCAAAAACCTGTTGGACGTTGATCTTGTAGAATAAGTGTGATGCAAACCTGATAGTGTAGTGAGTTGATTTGGGGAGGAAAGACAAAATCAGAGAGAAAAAATAAAAAGAATAAGGACGTGAATTGCAATAAGGACATAAAGAGGGATTCAAAGAAAAAGGTATATTGTTCTTGTCAACAAGACTTAAATAGAAAAGTGATGTCAGCAAGCGCTAAGGATTCATAGTGTAGCGAACTACAAACCACGGGGACTAAGGTAATGATTTTTTTCAAGTTAGAGATGCAACGTGATCCCATCACCATACCTCAAGGACGCAAATTACACTTTACTCAAATTATTATTATTGTTGTTGTTGTGTTGTTGTTGTCGTCGTAGATTTTGAAAATCGGGATTTAACAATAAAACTCCTCTTAAAAAATTGTCCTAGAAATGTTTCCATTACCCGAATAACCTTTTAATCCATTGTAATGTGTGGGTCTTAAATCGATTTAGTTATTATTTTCTATGTTTTACGTTTCTCTCTAATTTTCATGAATAAACACGTCGCAACGCGCTTGCATAGTTCTACGTTTTTATGTTTACTTTTTGTTGAGCATAAAGGTCCTGCCGCAAATCGTGGTTCTTAAGCAGTTAAGTATAGATTAATTATCAACTTAAGTTATACTCATAATTTTACTAATATTTTTGGGATCAATGGGTGGATGCAATTCAATTGCATACACTAATTGGTACATGACACTTGACATGAACTATCCTTTTTTTTGTTTCTTGTATATCTTCACAAATTCTATGTACAAGCATTTATTTATGGGATATTGAATTTAAATAACTCAAACTTTTATCAATTGACCGTAACACTCATAACTTTCGGTACATACACCAGCACTCCCAACTTTCAACTTGTTTGCTTATGTGACATCTGATGTGGCCCCTTTTGCTGACGTGGCATATGACGTGACGGCGGATATGACATTTTGATGACATGGCGGCTGATGTGGCGACTGACATGCCATTTTTGTGATGTGGCAGCTGACATGATATTTTTAATGACGTGGCAGCTATATCAGCTAACTGGGTTAGGGTTCAGTCAGTTATTGAGTGTTATCAGCCAATAAGTTGAAAGTTAGGAGCGCTGGTATACAAATCGATAGTTGAGGGTGTTATCGGCCAATTGGTGAAAGTTGAAGTTATTTAAATCCAATATCCTTTATTTAATGCATTTTACTTTTCTTTCTCATAGTGATGATATAAAGACACAAAATAACCCTTAGACCACACGAAGAGGTCGTGGAAGCCACTTCACGCCGGGCACATCGATTCGCGTACGGCATGGAGGGTGGCGTTGTAGGTGGGCTTGAGGATCTTCACTGGCGTGGGGGGCAAATGTATGGGTGAGGTGGCGTTGTTTCATTGGTGGGTGGATTTTGGGTTGATTTTAATCAGTTCTTGCTTATTTTTTTATTTTTATAAAAAGCCACCTTGATACCCTGTCACCCCGTACCCTAATAAAAACTAAAATATCTAGATCATGTCTCGAAACACGGTGGGGCCAAGGTGATAACAGGGTTAATCAATATGGGCTGGGCTGGCCCTATAGTAATAACTCTCTATGCAGTGATGCCTGTGACTGTGAGGGCAAATTGCAAAAGTTGTACCTAACGCGTCTGATAAATATGCAAAAACAAGAAATAGTCTTGATCTCACGATATTCGACGCAACGGTGGTTGAAAAAAATTAATGGTTTCCTTTATTAAAAAAATTTACTTAAATAAAACATACCGTTAAAAAAGATATACAGTCATTTTAACTTGTCTTTTGACACAATGATAGTTTTATAATTGTAAGAAATTATTATCAAATGTAATTTGGATAGATAAAATATGTGAAAAGAAATGTTTCCAGAATAATTAACGTGATAGTATAGATAACCTACACATAATAAATTCTAGGAATATTGTATTTAAATAACCCTAACTTTCACCAATTGGTCGATAACACTTCCAACTTTCGATTTGTACATCAACATTCCTAACTTTCAATTTATTGGCTGATAACACTCTCTAACGAACTGAACCCTAACCCGGTTAGTTGATGTCAGCTTCCACGTCATAAAAAATGACATGTCAAGTGCCACGTCATAAGACAATGCCACGTTAGCTGCCACATCGGCCACCATGTCATCAAAAATGCCACATCGTATGCCACGTTAGCAAAAAAGGCCACATAAGATACCACATCAGCAAAAACTAACTGGGTTAAGATTTAGTTAGTTAGGGAGTGTTATTGGCCAATAAATTGAAAGTTGGGAGTGCTGGTCTACAAATTGAAAGTTGAGAGTATTATCGGCCAATTGGTGATAAACATGAGGTATAATAGTTAAACGAGTCTTAATCATGTTTGAAACTTATGTTGTGCGCGCCGTCTGAAACCTGTTAAGACACGATTTGCCAGCCCTAATAATAATAATAATAATAATAGTTAAGTATATTTATAAAGTTTAGGCCCTAATAATAATAATAATAGTTAAGTATATTTATAAAGTTTAGGGTTTATTAAAATTAAGAAATAAACTTTAAGGGTTATTTGGTACTTATACTAATACTTTAAGGGAAGAATTTTTTACATTTAGTAATAGTTTAAAGAAAGAAAAGATAAATATTTATATACAACAGATGTTTGTACACATAATTTTAAGAGTTGTATACATAAATAATAAAAAAAGTTAATGTCATGTGACATCCATCTATTAGCCTCCATCAATCAAATACTACAAATTAATAATAAAAGCCTATCACAAATTAATTTTGGTTGAAAATTCATACCATCTCTATTTTATTTATTCTTAAAATAGATTTAGAACATCCATATTTAATTTAGTTTGATTTATTGTATTAAAGTAATAACTGTTATATAACTAGTGATACTTTGATTTATTGTATAAAAGTTATAACTGTTATACAGCTAGTGAGATTTTTCCGTACTTCATGATGATAATACGGTCTGTATCAGTTCGGTTCGTTACGACACTGACACTCGTTATAGTAATTAAAAGAGAAAATCTTACATCGACCGTAAACAATTAAAACGAATATTGATACTGGTAGTGATATTGTTCAATTGATATCCGTTCAGTTTGTTTGCGTTCAATGTTTATTTTTTTCAACATGTGGATATAAATTTTATTAAAAGCACATACAGTGCCATTCTTTATGTCTCATTTCCTTTTCTTCTGGATCGCGCATATCATCAGGGGTTGTATCAGGGTTTGCCAATCTCTGTTGAATGTCATGTTCGCTCTAACTCATCATTCTTTCGTTGATCAGATTAAACACACTGCCATCCTCGCGAACATATTTCTCCGAATCTAAGTCAGATTGCAGAAACTCGATCTCATCTACGCCAGCGAGGTCACTTACATCACTATCAATCGAAGCAACTTCAGCCTCATAAATATTAACATTCTCCATTTCAAATAAGGCTTTCAGCTGAGCCTCATTCAAATCATGTACTATTTCTCACTCTTCTAGTGGTGCGCCGGTGAAAGGATGTATCTTCAGATCCACAACCTTTGAAGATTCTCCATTTCCTTCCAATTTCTTCAGAACTGCATCTCCAACATCTTCACCACTACTCCCCGAGTTCATAGAGTTAGACAACTCCCCCTGAGTAATTACTCCTTTGAGTTTGTTGTTTTTGTGCTTTGTGCATAGCTCAGCCCTTGGAGTTATATCAACAGTCACTCCTCCATATTCACCACCAATCACACTATCTAAACCACCAACTTCTTCATCAATATCAAAGTTCAACTCTTCTTCACCAATACCTTCTAATGCATCAATCTTATCAGGTTCATCAGTCGGTGCAGTCGAGGTGGTGGTTGGATTATACAAAACTATGGCCACAGAACCACCGACTGACCCAAAGGCGTACATACCAGGTCGTGAGCTACTCGGGACATTATCTGGATTGTCTAGATCTTCTTTATCTTCATCCCTTTTCTTGAGGACTTTGTGTGGCCTGCACCGATCCTCCCAAAGTAAACCAACCTTTTCAATGATATCATCAAAAGTTTTCAATGTTTCCCTGAATCCACCAAGTATCTTGTCATCACGTCCCTCTTGCCATTTACAAAAAGTGGTGTTCTTCTCAGCTAAATCTTGGTTTATCTTCTCAAGTTGCTCATTCTTGAATTCAACTTTTCAATTTCTACTGTCTTAGCTGAATAGGCATCGGACAGTCTTTTGATCTCAGCCTGCTATTTATCAATGGTTTCCTTCATGGTATTCATCTCGAGCTGATTCTTGATTAGTGTATGGTGATTGGCGGTCATGAATTACCCTTGACGCACAAATTGGACCGAGAATTCTTCAAACTGATGAATTAACATAGCAATTTTAATCAGTCAATTCTGCACCCTTTTTTCTTCTAGGTTGTTGTGAGGAACCTTGAGCTGCTTCTGTTATTGATGAAGCTATTGTGGATGGTGTTTGTTTAGCATGAATTGGTTCGGTTGGCACAGATGGTTCATGAGTAACTGGAGGGGCCTGTTGTGGATCAGTTTGAAGCATCTTCGTTATTTCAGCTTCAGTAAACATATGTTGTGCAGCTGCAAGAGTTTCTGTTGGTTGCACTATAACTGGAACATCGGCTGAAGGCTGATCTGAACTAGCCTTTTAACTTTCTTAACACCAACTGGCCTTTTTCCCTTCTTCTCCTTCGAATCCGACCTGTCATCATCATCATCATCTCCTTTATCACTTCCATTCTCATCCTTTACAGTATCATCCTTATCATTATCATCACCCGCATCATCTCCACCTTCTTCAATTGTAATTGTTTTTCCTTTACCCTACCTACTCACACCTGCCTCAACATCCTTCCTTTTTTTTCTCAATCAATGCATCAAGTTTCACATCTTCATTATCAAAATCACTATCAACATTTCTCCACTTATCATCAGCAGGTGTTATGTATGTAGAACTTCCAAGAAAACCGATCATCTTTCGAGGCACATGACCTTCATTATACTTGCTCATCCTTTTCATGATCGTCAAAGTTACGTCATTCATAACCTCAATCTTTAGAATGTCTTTGTCTTCCTAAGCGAGCCCCTTTATTTGTGAATCAATAATCATCTGTAGGAATCTCGGATACATCTAGAACGTTCGAAAATCATCTTTGAGAAGTTGAAATCCTTGTTGAGAGTCAACGCGGTCATCATTGCTAAGATACCAGTATTTTCCATATCATATCCTGCTTTTCTCTTCCCAAGACTCTGGATTAACACATGCAAAAGGTACTTTTATTGCAATGGCATTGTCGCCTTGTTTATCTGATTCGCCAAAATCGGCATTGCACTTCATCCGTAAAAGACACCCCTGAATGCATCTATCGGAAATCGTGTAAGGATCGGGTTGCTTGTCTTGAAACTGCAACACGGTTCTAATAATTTCTTCCGTCATGTTCACATCTTTCTCAACAACTTTTCCTTGAATCACTTCAACGTTCTCGACCTTCTCAACTTTTTCCGAATCCCAAAACGCTTTAGTGTGACTTATATAGGCAGTATGTTCTTTAGTTGTGGCCAAACGAATCTTTGACCGCCTCAAGAACTTTAGAATTTCCTCAAAATCAGCCGAAGACTTGTTTTCATCGCCAAGGAATGCCACCATAATATGTCGAGGATCAGACATTTTCTGCTCCTCGGTCTTCTCTTTCGGTTCCGAATTATTGCGTGACTGTTTCTTTTCCTGTTTAGGTGCCATAACTTCAAAACACATCTTACGCGTAATGAGAAATCAAACATATAATGAATCTTACGGAGTGAGTGTTGTCTGCTGTTGTTGAAATGGGAAATTCGGAAGACACTATTGATTAGGAATCATGTATCAAAAACAATGTATTGATATACAAGTGTTTATTGATCCACCAAATTATTGATACATGAACAATGATCAAGTCTATCGGATATACTATATCGATACAAGGTATATCGATATATATGTTGTCAATACACATGTCTATCCATCGACACATGACGTATCAATACAAGTTATCAAAATACCATTTATCGATTCACATAAACCAATAATAGTTGTCAGTCCCAAAACAATTTGTGTATCGATTCACAAGTTATAGATATACCTTTCATTGATATACAACATCGATACATACTTAATCTGTACAGTACTGTTCATCGATATAAGACATTTAGAAATTAACGATATATCAACAGTAACATCGAAACAAGGTATATCGATATATGTTATCAATACATAAGGCATCGATACACATATAAGTTTTCTGTCTATCGAAACATCATGTATCGATTCATAGAGATTGATACACACTATTCATTTTTTCCAATATTCCAAACGAACACACCCTGTTACTATAGCAAACTGATTTTTCAAAACAGAATCGAAACATTACTATAGCAACATGTTCCAATGATTCAATATTTCAAAATCTTCAATCAAGACCATATGAAAAACCTAAAACCTAATCAAAACTCCTAAGATCACTTTCTATGTTTCATTAGGTTTGATAACAGAGTTGAATCTTAAGATATGTTTTTCCAATTTAGATTTATGGTTTCCTTTAACGATGACGATGATGATATGTGAGATTATGTGAGATTTAGATGAAGATTTAAAAGAGATGTAAAGTTTCGATGATGATTAGGTGATGAGATTTTCCCTTGAATGATGGGATTTAACGATTTAGTGTGTTTCGAAAGAATTTGTAGGTCCCCTTTCCCGTATGGATCGTCACAAGACTGATAATCTACCAAGGGTGCGGAATCTCCTTGATAAACCGAATGAACAGGATCAAAACTAGATGAAGAACTCGCAAACAATTCACAAACGATCTTCTGTGATTATCAAACCGATTGTTTACAACCATTCAAGATCACAAGAACTCACAGCCTTTCTCTGTGTTTTCTCAAACTCTCTCAAACTGTCTATCTTGTCTCAAGTGTGTAACCTAAACCCTAAAGCATAAAGTTGTTTATATACACACAGCTAAATACGAACTGGGCTAGGCCCACATACATAACTCCAAATTCGAACTAGACTAATACAACTTGGAATTGATTGGACTTCATAACAAACTCAAATTCTTTAAGTCTTCATGATCCAATCTCGTTTAATATCCAAAGATCAAGCCAAAGCTGTTGTCACATAACATGCACTAACAAACTCCCCCTTGACAATAGCTCGCAAAGGTCAACTTTAGTCTTCAGAGTCTCACAGTCTTTGGTCTTTGGATATCGTCAGCTTCAACATGAATTCTGTCAGTAGACTCCCCTAAGCTAATGTTTCCAATCACCAAACATCCAAGTAAGTCTTCACAACATCCATTTTGCATTGTAGAAAGGAGGTTCTACCAGGCAGCAACAAAAATCCTCGTTTCTTCACATCAACTTCTCATCAACACACTGCTACAATCTGTATAATATAAAACAAACATCTCGAGAAACCATAATTTTTTTTGACACAATTAAACTAATTTTTATATGTCAAGAGATGGTAAAACTGTATAACAGATTAAGCAAATTCCAATTCAACACAATTTCCAAAACAAATTTTGTCCAACACACTATAACCTGCAAGGTTTAAATTTTTTAACTCATCTTCAATCACCATCTCCCACTGTCGGTAACAACTCCTTCAAGAACAACCATTTTCCGTACATTAAGAATTTCAAAAGAAAAAGAACAATATTTTTGGATTTTCTATATTTTCTGAAAGCAAATAATTAACCGCAACATAAACACTCTAGTTTTGTGAGAATCATTAGTAAGAAGATCATATCAGCAAAATCAAACTGTTTTCACACTATCAGATAATTCTCTAAGTAATTTTCGTGAAAAGCAGACCAAAATGATTACTAGTATATTTGTCCACCTAAACAAAATCCACGAACATTTCAAGTTCTATTTCCGTGTGATAAGGTAATATTATACTGTTGTACTAGTGTGTCCTTCAAGACATACCCCCAGGATCAAGGTATGCACAAAGATTCATCGTCGTAGGTGAGTATACCAAAATTCATCCTTTAGTTTTACAACGTTAGATAATTGGTGATCAGGTCAGTAATTTCATACAGCAAAGAGACCAATATCTAAACGAGAGTTAGGGCAAATACCATAGATTTTGGTACGATTTATGCATTTTGCACAGTTGAGTGACTCTCTAGGAGAGCTTCTTCATATCTGGGTTTTTGGCATTATAGCTCTTTTAAGATATTCTGGTTGTGCCTAGGTCATCATTTATTGATTTTCACGTTTTTCATGTTTTTATGTTTTAGATTTTTGAGAAAGCAATAAAATATTTACAAATATTCTTATGAAAAACTGGCGATTCAGGATTCCTCATCCCGTTGAGTTTGACTAAATGTTCAAAACGAGCCCTGTCAAACACTTTTGTGTAAAGATCTGCAAGGTTATCTAGTGTGTCGACTCTGTGAAGTTCAATCATTCGTTTTTCAGCACAATCCCGTATACAATGATGACGAAAGTCAATATGTTTTGTTCTATTGTGCTTTATGGGATTGTTTGTGATTGAAATAGTGACATTATTGTCTATCATAATAGGAGTACGAGTGATATTCAAACCGTAATCGCGCATCTGCTGTTGTATCCAGAGAACTTGAGAGCAACAGCTACCCGCAACAATATATTCAACTTCACATGTAGAGGTAGACACGCAAGACTGCTTCTTGCATTGCCATAACATGATCCTCCCTCCTAAGAACTGACAACCACCTGTGGTAGATTGTCTGGTAGACTTACATCCTCCAAATTCTGAATCAGTGTAAGTGACAAACTTCAAATCACTGTCAGCAGGGTACCACAACCCAAGTTTAGGTTTCCCATTCAAGTAACGTAGAATACGCTTCACCGCTTTCATAGGTGACTCTTTTGGGATTCGTTTGATATCTAGCACAAAGGCACACTGCGAACATGATGTCTGGTCGTGAAGCAGTAAGTATATAAACCAATCATTTCCCTGTACTGAGTTAGAACAACATCATCCACACTCTCATGATCTGGACCAAGATTGTGATTCTCGCAGATAGGTGTGTTGAAAGTTGCGCAATCCTCCATTTTTAAACGAGCCAAAATGTCATAAACATACTTTGTCTGATGTATAAACATCCCATCCTTCTTTTGCTCAACTTGCAAACCCAGAAAGTAGGACAACTCACCCGTCACATTCATCTCAAACGTACTCTTCATTACTTCTTCAAATTCATGACACATACTCTCATCAGATGACCCAAGTATGATGTCATCCCCGTATACCTGTACCAGCAAAAAATCTTTCTTCTTTCTCTTAATGAACAGTGTACTATCAATTTGACCTCTTTCAAATCCATTCTTGAACAGATGTTTTGACAGTGTCTCATTCCACGCCCTAGGTGCCTGATGTAATCCATACAAAGCCTTATTCAGCTTATACACTCGATCCAGATAGTCTGGATTAGTAAACCCATCTGGTTGTGAGACATACACCACTTCTTGGACTTTCCCGTAAAGAAACGAACTCTTCATGTCTAGTTGGTAAACTTTGTAGCCCTTGAAAGATGCGAAGGCTAGGAACAGTCGAATTGCTTCCAACCTTGCAACTGGTGCAAACACTTCATTGTAGTCCACCCCTTCTTGTTGATTGAATCCCTTCACAACTAATTGAGCCTTGTTCCTTTGTAACAATCCCTCGATCATCTTTCTTGCACTTAAACACCCACTTAGTGCCTATTTCCTTCTCTCCTTCTGGTAGATCAACTAGCTCCCAAACCTTCGACTTCGTAAACTGAGCTAGTTCTTCTTGCATCGCTTCAACCCATGAATTATCTTTTAGAGCCATATGCACATTCTTTGGCTCCTCTTGGGCAATAAAGCAGCTATACAAACGCTCATTGATAATTCCCGTCTTCTCAATTGAAGCAAACAAAAAGGAATCTTCAATGAAACCTCTTCTAGTCTGAACACCTGCAGCAGGATCACCTAAAATGTTCTCAACTGGATGATCTTTGTTTGCTCGTGTAGTAGCAATGGCGTCAACTTCTAAATTATCACCCAGATTTGATCCAACCTCCCACTGAGTATTCTGATTTGCAAACGGATTAGTGAAATCCTCCTCCTGAATAGGTTGATACTCACTATCACTTGAATCCGCTGCTTCTGCATTTGCATTTGAATTTGCATTTGAGGAAGGTTCTGGAGCATCTGTCATTGATATATTTCATCTCGGCATAAAGTCATCCTCTTCATCCTTACTTATCACTGTTTGTATCAGGTGAGACTCATATGCATTGGAAAACTCAGGAATATTAAATGATTTAAACATACTATCATAATCATATAATATAGCAGGACCACTCGTTGATTGTTTAGGCGAATAACTCGTGATTTCAATGTTAAACACAACCTCAATTTTACCAGTTTTTAGATTAAAAACCCTTTTATTCGGTGATCCAGGTACATAACCTAGAAAGTAACCTTCTTCAGCCACCTTACCGAATTTTTGTTTATCTTTATTTTTCACAATTGTGCAGACTAATCCAAATGGTTCAAAGCCTTTCAAGTTTGGTTTCCTGTTAAACAATAGCTCATGACAAGTTTTGTTAAACCGTTTAACAGTTAAAACTTTGTTTAGGACATAACAAGCTGTGTTCACAGCTTCTCCCCAGAAAAGAACTGGAAGCTTGTAATCAGACAGCATAGTCCTAGTGGCTTCAATCAACGTCCTGTTCTTCCTTTCAGCGACTCCATTCTGTTGAGGTGTATAAGGAGCAAAGCATTGATGTTCAATTCCCTTTCGCAGACAATAGAGATCCAGAATCCGATTATTGAACTCAGTGCCATTATCACTCCTAATCCTCTTGATGCGTGCATCATGGACGTTATCCAATTTTGTAAAAAGATCAATCAGCAACTCAGCTGTCTCATCCTTTGTACCTAAAAAGAAAACCCATGAATAACGTGAGTAATCATCTGTGACAACTAAACAATAGTACTTTCCACCTATGCTCCTTGCGTTCACCGGACTGAAAAGATCCATATGAAGTAATTCATTAGGGGCATCTATGGAGTTCACTATGTTAGACTTGTGAGGTTTCTTATGTTGTTTTCCCTTTTGGCATGGAAGACATCTATCTTCCACATGAAGCCTCTGCACTGGCACCCCTTCGACTAAACCATTTTTAATAATATAATTCATTTTTCAGTAGCGGATGTGGGCCATGCGCCTATGCCACAACATTGACTCAGCCTCAGATGCTTTTGATAACAAACACGCCACCACATCAGAAGAATCCTTATCACCCATGTCCATGACATAGGTTTCATTCCTCCTAGGCGCTCCCATCACGATCCAGTTGTCCGGTATCACCAAACCCGGTTTCAACACCAAAGCTTCAGACTTAGTAAAATGGACCGAGTGACCCTTGTCTCAGACTTGTGACACGCTTATCAGATTGTGCTTCAGTTGCCCGACATAGTTTGCTTTTTCCAGTGTGATCTTCCCATTGGTCACTTTTCCTCGACCCGTAATGTGACCTCTTTTAGCACCTGTAAAATTCACATAACCACCATCTATATTTTCAAAATCAGTCAACAATCTCGCATCCCCCGTCTTGTGCCTAGAGCAGCCACTATCAACATACCAGAAGTTGATAATCCTCCTTAGCAGCTCCTACACAAACCAATAGAAATTAGTTAGATTGGGGGACCCAAGCCTGAATGGTCTTAGGTCTACCAAATTCATCAACTATTTTAACATTCATCCAATATCCATCACTCCTAACTGAAGTCTTGGATCTAGGACCTGTTGATGGAAATGGGGTTTGATATCCACTATGTCTCTGGTCCTAGGGTTTCCTATGCAAGTTTGGACTTTTTGACCTTCGAAAATTTTGATTTTGAGACCTTGATTGATTCTAAGAATTTTGATAGTTGTAATTTCTAAAGCCATTGTTATAAAAGGTTCGACCACCATTGTTTTGGTATCGATTTTGATATTGACTTTGACTTCTGAAATTATTTGAATAGCCATTAAAATTATTCATTCTTGGTGAACAACTTCTAGGTTTCTGATATCTGCCTGATGTAGATTCAGGCTGAAATCTTTGTTGATTTCTTTGAAAACGAGGAACTTGCTGAGTTCCTGTTTCAGCCTTATCTATACCAACAGCAACACCCACTTGTTGCTTAGGAGCAGACACCTTTTTCTCTTCATCACCCTCCTTCACTTGTGATTTCTCTCTCTTACTCTCACTCACCTGTGCTTCATTCTTTTTGTTAGGACAACAGCTAGCTACATGTCCCTTTGTGTAACATTTGAAGCACGATCTTTTTGCAGAAGACTTTAACTGGAGTCTCTGTTTTAGATCCATCAGGTGATGATGATGATGCCTTAGAAGGATTTGATTTTGTTTGCTCAAATTCATATTTTTCTTCTTTTTTATTTTTAGCAAACTGCACATTTGATTCTTTTTCAATAACAGTGCTTTCATTCTTCATGTCACTTCCTTTTACAAAATTAACCTTTTAACAAAAGTTTGGTTTTTGTTTTTAGGATGTGTACTCTTTTTTTTTTCAAAACCGGTTTTCTGTTATTATCCTTCTTAGCATTATCATTTGCAGACACCTCCACATTCCCTGATGTGGAACTACTAGTTGCGGTTGACCCAAAGTTTGTTAGCTCTTCTTCATTTGGCAAGAAAGAACAGTCATGACCAAGAGGAGGTGGAACTTCATTGAAGCCCTGGAATCCCATAGTTTTCTTATCATTACTTTTCTTCAAGCCATTCATCATGTGTTTCATTACAAAAGATGAATTTCTGAATTGACTCAACTTCTTTTCAAGTTCACAAATTTTAAGTTGTGCATCTGACAACTCTTTGCATTTTCAGAAATTTCTTTTGTTTTCTCACTCATCGTATCATGCTAAGTCAATAACTTGAAGTTTTTCATTCAATTGACAGGTTAAAATGTAAATTTCTTCTTTATAACCCTTAATTTTCTTCAAGTATAGTGACTCACTTCTTTTTACGAAAACGCTTGATTCTTTTACGTTTGAGAGCTCATTTACCAGACTTTGGTTTTGCTTAGACATCTTGTCAACCTCACCTTGAAGTTCACGACATTTTAAACACACAGAACTAACAGGATTAGAACTTACCTCTCCTGTAGATTTGCTCAAATCTGCCATGAAGGCATCAAAGTCTGCATCCATCTTCTTATCTGCAGCATCCTTCTCTTCATCAGACTTTAATTCAACCTCTTCAGTTGCTGTCTAATCAGCATCAACCTTTTCAACATCAGACTTCTGCTCTGCCTCAACATCATTCTTCACTTCTGCATCTTCCACTGGGGTTCTCTCAGCTATGAAAGCATGTGTGACACTGTCATCACCTTCCAGATGAACACTCCAATCATAAGAACCTTCTCTTGCAGTAGAGATCAAGGCCTTTGAACTGGTGTTAGTTGATGCGTTCCTATTGCTCGAACCATGACCTAGAGAATCTTGATATGAATTACTAGGACGAGACTCAGTTTTTGGTCGTTGACATTCTCTAGCGAAGTATCAATAACTTTGACAGTTGTAACACCTAACCTTAGACTTGTCAAAACCAACACTCTTTCCCACAAACTTTCTGCCTGTCCTATTCATGAATCTCTTTACTCGTCTATATATCATGGCCATCTGCCACTGTAGATCCATCTCCTCAAGGTCATCAGGGTCAATCTGATCATAATCTTCATCAAAAGTAGCTGGATCAGATATCCGTCCCTGAATATAGTTCTCGTAAGATGCAACAAAAGAAGCAAGCAGGGTAAGATGCTCTTCAGCAACTTTAACACTCAGAGGCATAGAATTGGTATTGCTGTTACTAGTACTCGACTGTAGTTTCTTGCCCTTCGATGATCCTCCTGAAGCAACAACAAAGCATGCATCACCATCAACATTAGTCACAACTTGCTCATTCTCACATGAAAGAAACGCAGTTGTCGAATCACTTGAAGCATTGTGAGAAGATGAAGATGAAAGGCCTTTATAAATCCCCGGATCTTGAACCTGATCATAACTGATGTCCTCTTCTGCATATGAAGCTCGTAAGCTCTCAATTGCCCAACAACCTCATCCAATTCCATAGTCTCGTAAGTTGCTTCCTTCTTAATCATGAGAGTATGGATATCCAACTTCATAAGAAGAGCGTCTAGCAACATATCATTCATCTCAATATCAATGTATCCCTCTATATCATAGTTATCATTTCTGACATTAGATTCGAGAGACTCATTTCTCATGCCTTTAAACACAGCAAATTGCTTCTTCAGTAGGTCTACCTTGTTCTTTTTCCATCAACATTTCCTTCGTATCTCTTCTCTAAAACTTCCCACATTCATTTGAGGTAGTGTACCTCTTGAAAGTATATTTAATGCCATCAGGCAGAGACATTTTATAGCAGCAAGGGCTCTTTTCTCTGCTTCATACATTTCTTCTCTTCAGCTTCCATATTTGCATATGTAGTGACACGCTGCCTACCTTCAAACTCATGAGTTGGGTTCACGTACCCATCCTCAATACACATCCACATTCGTGTGTCTTGATATTCCATGAAGGACTGAAATCTGTCTTTCCATGTTAAATAATTTTCTACCTTCATCATCTTAGGCGGTTTGATGGTGGTGCCAACCTCATGCTCCATCCTCAAAAGTTCGTTCAAATTAGACATGTTTGACATTTTTTAACGCAGCCGACTGGTTAAAAACGGAAAAATATTTTCCGAAACTGGTTTTTACTAATATCTACCGTTAGAATCGTTTCGACGATACGAATCCAATGATATATAATGTCTAATACCTTTTTCGGGGTTTTCTAGAGTCTAGAAAAATTCCACCTTTCCCTTAAGTCGTAATCTCAGTCGAAACCACACACAATTCTTTCCCAGTCGAAACTACCTGATTCCGAGTCGCAACCTCAGTCGAGATCCCAGATTTCGAGTCACACAACACCAGTCGAAATCTCAGTTGGAATCCCTGATTTCGAGTTAAACAGTACTAGTCGAAACCTCTGATTTCGAGTAGCAATCTTAGTCGAGATCTCTGATTTCGAGTCAAACTGTACCAGTCGTAACCAATGATTTCAAGTAGCAACCTCCAGTCGAGACCTGAGTAGCAACCTGAAGATAGAATCGAAATCCCAAGAAATCAACACTTCCAAATATTCAGCAATCTCCGAAAATCAATTTCCTTTAAAAATCTTTCCAAACTATATTCCCTAAAATTCAGCAACAACTTTCAACCACTACCAAAACAGATCAAAACACCGAAATTTTTTACTGTTCATCATTGTTCTTCAATGTTCTTCAACCAAACTTGAATGTGTAAATCAGTTTTGAACCAAACACAAGAGCAAACGCTCTGATACCAATGTAGGTCCCCTTTCCCGTATGGATCGTCACAAAACTGATAATCTACCAAGGGTGCAAAATCCCATTGATAAACCAAATGAACAGAAACAAAAAACTAGATGAAGAACTCGCAAACAATTCACAAACTGATCTTCTGTGATTATCAAACCGATTGTTTACAACCACTCAAGATCACAAGAACTCACAACCTTTCTCTGTGTTTTCTCAAATTCTCTCAAACTGTCTATGTATAACCTAAACCCTAAAGCATAAAGCTGTTTATATACACACAGCTATATACGAACTGGGCTAGACCCACATACATAACTCCAAATTCGAACTAGACTAACACAAATTGGACTTGATTGGACTTCATAACAAACTCGAATTCTTTAGGTCTTCATGATCCAATCTTGTTTAATATCCAAAGACCAAGCCAAAGCTGTTGTCACATAACATGCACCAACAGAATTTTGACAGCGTTTCATTATATGAGAGAAGCTAGGGCTAAAAATTTGGGGAGATAAGAAACCGAGGGCAAGGACCTCTATTTATACTCCTGAATGTATCGATTTATGATGTTTATCATACACACCTTGTATCGATACACATATGCATCGATATACATTGACATAGTACCTATATCCATACAAATATCATTTTGAAAACATACCCTATATCGATTCAGTTCTCACATCGAAATACATTCAAGGCCCATTGTTACAAAGCCCAATCGATATTGACACAAGCCCACACGTCACCAAGCCCAAATTATATCGATACAACCCATCTCAATGATATCAAAATCTATCTATTTATTGATGAAAACTTATATCGATACAATGTCTATATCGATATAACTCTATATTGATACAAGCTTATATAATGAGCTCAACACTATAACACACCAATTTTAAATATCAATTCAATTCACTATTCACCCTTTGCAATTTAAAAACTCAACTTTTACATTTTACAAAATCGGACTGAACGTTTTCTCTTTTCAAGATACAAGACTGTATTATGGTTTTCCAGTATTGGGTGGTTCCAGCATCGGTCCATAAAAAATCGTTTTGATATTTTAACAGTTCTTCAAAAACTAAACCATAAATCAGTAAAATTGAAGCGAACAGTTAAAATGAATATTTACAGAAAACAGTAAGTAATTAACAAATGACAGAAACATACAATATTTTCGCGAGCTTCGAGGAAAGAGAATCAAACTAGTTTACAGTCCTATCAAAACACACTTGATGTCAGTTTAATTTTAGATAAACATCCTATAACGATTATCGATATGTTTGTCCACTTAAACTTGAAAATTTGTTGTAATCATAGCTTGGGGATATACTTAGTGTGTATTTATACTTACCAACCTGTGTTCATCCACACACGTCACATTCTCGTATCAAGGTATGCGCAAGAGTTCATCCTAATGGTGAGTATGCCGTTTATCATCTGTTTTGATGTATAAGATGTGACAACATAAACACCACATATGATAGATAACATAAAGACCACGTATCTCAGGACCTCAGCAATTTATCAAATGAAATTTCGGTACCAAGACCATATGCCAAAGAGTGTTCCCACACAGTCTCCAGTTGGTTATGTTTATTCACCCTACATATTTTAAACTGATTGTGGTCTACCAATACATCCTATATATGGTTGCTTTTCATTTTAACTTTTAAGCTTTAAGTATATCTCGACAGGCCTACTAATGATGTATCATCATTTTCTCTTTTTCACTCCAAGAAACTCATTTCTAATTTTTCAATTGTTTTTGGATATTTGAAAATTTTCAATGTTTTTGTATTTTTAAGATTTTTCAAATGTTTTTGTATTTTCATTACATACTCCCCTAAAATTCAAAACGTAAAAGAAATTGAAAACACAAATGGAAAGAATTTTTTTAAATATTTACAAAAACGGTTTTTCGATGACGATTTACTCTTGCTTGACCTTTGTGTCGTTTAACAAAACTAAAAAATCAAAACGTGACTTATCAAAAGCTTTGGTAAAAAGATCGGCGCGTTGGTCATCGGTGTGGATCTTAACAACATCAATAAGTCTTATCAAAATAATTACGTATGAACTGATATTTGATATCGATGTGTTTGGTCTTGGAGTGCTACATAGGATTTCTAGTGATTTGTAAGGCAACATAATTATCAACGTAAATAGGTGTAGATAGGAATTCGAAACTGTAGTCGTGCATTTGCTGTTGGATCCACACCTGGGATCAACAACTAAAAGTTGCAATGTACTCGGCTTCTCATGTTGATGTAGCTACACAAGTTTGTTTCTTGCACTGCCATGTGACCAGGCGATTTCCTAAAAACTGACATCCAACCGTTGTGGATTTGTCGTCGATTTTACAATCGCCGAAATCAGAATCACTGAAAGAGATCAAGTTGAAGTTATCATCTTTAGGGTACTAGAGACCGGTATCTGGGCCACCCTTCAAATAGCGGAAAATGCTCTTTACAGATATCAATGTGAGACCTTCGGGTTCGATTGATATTGGATGAGCTGGCACGAAAGATACATTATGTTAGGTCGCGAGGCAGTGAGATACATAAGAGATCCGATCATTTGCGCGATAAAGTGAAGAGTCAACGCTTTCACCCTTCAAGTCTGGAGTAATCCCGTGATTCTGCGGAAATGGAGTACCAAGGGGCGTCGCTTCGCACATCTGGTTTACCAAAAGATGTGGGAAAAAATTTACAAAAAATTTTATCTTGCATTAGAGATGGTCTTACATGGTTATAACTAGATGCATCAAATGCAATGAATATATTATAATTAAAATAACAAGATTTTAAAATAAAACTCGTTTATCTAATGGATTGACTTGAACACGGTTTATTTAATAAATAGAATAATTCATACATAAATAAACCAAACTCGTTTAAGTTTGAGAGCTTTTAAAAAGGTTAAATTTTAAAATTTAAACGTATTATTGGAAACATTCACATTTCTTTTAATCGGCGAGCACCTCCTCACCTCCCCAAAAATAAACACTTAAAATTCAATTATCAGACATTTTGTGAGATTTGAACTTGAACACGTTGGTAAATATACAAACCTCATGCTACCATGAGGTATGTATAACTAATATTAAAAGATTTCAGATATATTAGAATTAGGGTTAATAATTAGGCACACCAGCTGGCCCTACTTATAAATTATAATCATATCATATCCACAAGATTTTAAAATACAACTCGTTTATCTAATGGATTGACTTGAATACGGTCTATTTAATAAATAGAATAATTCATACATAAATAAACCAAACTCGTTTAAGTTTGAGAGCTTTTAAAAAGGTTAAATTTTAAAATTTAAACGTATTATTGGAAACATTCACATTTCTTTTAATCAGCGAGCACCTCCTCACCTTCCCAAAAATAAACACTTAAAATTCAACTATTAGACATTTTATGAGATTTGAAGTTGAACAAGTTGGTATATATACAAACCTCATCTACCATGAGGTATGTATAACTAATATTAAAAGATTTCAGATATGTTAGAATTAGGGTTAATAATTAGGCACACCAGCTGGCCCTACTTATAAATTATAATCATACCGTATCCACAAAGTTATATTTTTCTATAAATAAAAAAGCAAAAAAAGGAAAATGAGAAAAGAAAAAAAAATAAAAAAAAGAAAATATTACCATTCACAACCATCTAAAATTAATATATGCACATACTTATAAATTATAATCATATCGTATCCACAAAGTTATATTTTTCTATAAATAAAAAAGCAAAAAAAGAAAAATTAGAAAAGAAAAAAAAATAAAAAAAATAAAAAGTAAAAAAGAGAAGAAAATATTACTATTCACAATCATCTAAAATTAATATATGCACAATTAATATTAATATATACACAATAGACATGCCCTTATCAAATAGTTGTCACCACTCACCAATTATCATGGCTGCTTATTCTTCTTTCCCTTCATTTATCTTCTTCTCTTTCCTCTTGGGTTCATTCACCATCTCTAATGCCATTGTTCCTGCCAACGAAACCTTCCGTTATGTCAACGAAGGTGAATTAAGATTCGGTTCCGAATACTTAACCTTTGTTTCTGAATACGCACCAACTTACCGTCTACTTCCGCCCTATACCTTCCCTTTCCAGCTCTGTTTCTACAACACTACCCAAATGCGTATACTCTCAGTCTTCGCATGGGGACATACCGTACACAAACGGTCCTGCCATGGGTCTGGGATGCCAATCGGGGTAAACCAGTCCGCGAAAACGCCACTTTCTCATTAGGCTCTGATGGAAACCTCATACTGGCTGAAGCAGACGGGCGGATTGTGTGGCAGACCAACACCGCTAATAAGGGTGTGGTCAGTTTCGCCATACTCTCCGATGGTAACATGGTGCTTCGTGACTCCAAGGGTAACTTTGTCTGGCAAAGCTTCGATTCCCCAACCGATACACTCTTGATCGGCCAAACTCTCGGGTTAAAGGAGGTCCATACAAGCTCGTGAGCAGGGAGTCGGTTACTAACAACGTTGACGGGGTTTATAGCTTCGTAATCGAGCCTAAAAGATTGGCTTTGTATTACAAGAACATGCCTTACTGGTCATCCACGTTCTCCGAATTAAACAGAAAAAATGTGACTATTGTAAATGCAACGTTGTTAGTTCAAGAAGTTGAATACCAAGAGAACAACTATAACTCACTCAGGTGTAGTATTCTAAACGGTCAGTCTTGGGAATTTCCTTTCATATATATGGGTCGACCTCAGTACAATAGCTCGTTATCATATCTCCGATTGGGCATAGACGGGAATCTAAGACTCTACACTTACCGGCCATATGTGCTGGGAGTTGCAACGTGGAGCTTGTTGTATACAATGTTTAACAAGGGTGAGGACAATCGGATCATTTTTGAAGACGAGTGTCACTTACCAAATCGGTGCGGGAAGTTTGGGCTTTGCAAGGACAGCCAATGTGTCGGATGCCCGACGCCAAAGGGGGTGTTTGAGTGGAGTGAAGATTGTGACAGCAAGTCACCGGGTTGTAAGGCGAGTGGATTTAAATATTATGAGCTCAAAGGAGTCGACCATTTCACGGTTAAGTATACGGACGGGACTGGACCGGTTAAACGGAGCGATTGCGAGAGTAAATGCACGAAGGATTGCAAGTGCATGGGCTATTTCTATCATACGGATAGATCGAGGTGTTGGATTGCTTACGAGTTGAAAACATTGTCTAGGGTCGGGAACTCAACTCACTATGCGTACGTCAAAACGCCCATCTCCTAGCCCTTTGGTTAGGTTTTATAACTTGTTGCTTGAGAATAACGAAGATCTTGATTTTCGAGTGTTGCTCTTTTTATAATTATATGCTTCCTTTGTGTGTTTGTTTTTTGTTGAAATGATACGTTTGTTTCAAAATATATAAGGAGAATAAATATAAGATGAATATTATTTTTTACTCGTTATATGTTTTAACTATCATATATTAAACAATCAACGGAATACTTTATATGCTTTATATGTTTATGACCTACAACTAAAAACTTAATAACAAAAGATGATAAATTATGATGTTTTTACTTATAAATTTGCTACGGTGCAAATGAATCGAGCCGAACCCTAACATGACTAGAGTCGAGCTCGAGCTTAAACTCGTTTAATTTATGAAAGCTCGAGGTCGACTCGATTCGAGCTTTGTTTCAAAATCTTGAGCTTGGTTTTAAGTAGTTTTTCAAGCTCGAGCTCGGGTTTATTATTTATTAATTTATATTTTATATGTAATTTACATATTTATTGTTAGTTTTATAAATAGTAATTAATATTATGTAAATATGTATTTAATATATTAATTGAAAAATTATATAAACGGTGGGCTCCTTTAGGCTTGCGATCCGTCTCCACCTCGATAAATGAAGCTCCGGCTCGGACTCGTTTACTTAATAAACTTGTTTTTAGGCTTAGACTCGAACTTGTTTAAGGAGTCCTTGCCTACATGGTTATTTGATGGAATTATGTCACCATTTAAAATAAAACAAAGTTGTCTAAAAGGGTGCTACGTGTCACGGGGTTAGTTCCTGATCACCGTGTGGTCATCCCATCTCCTTGGGGATAAGCCAATCCGTCAACTTTTTATGTAGGTCACTGGTTTCGTCCTGCCTTGGACTTATCAGGAGAGTGTTGCCAACTCTGGACCAGTGGTGCATCTCTTATAAAGTCTCGGACTAGCCAGTAAACCCAAGCATTAAAGCATAACCCATAGCATACCAATCTTCAAATTATTGGCCAATGACAGTCTCCCAACACCATTTCATGCACGTGCTCATGCATGCTCGCCGTCCCATACCAACTAACATACTTGACAATGCATGATTCCCGAATGTTGAGCATGATTCACTTTGGGAGGGTAGGACACCTAGTAGCACAACAAAAATGATCTTCTTTCGTGCTGGTTCAATGTATTGCATCGGATTACTTATGTTGGCATCGATGTTCACAAGTAGTTTTCGGAATAAGGGAAACCTGAATAATGTAGCAGCTATCAACCTTCATCTTTTTTACAGTGCTGCTACTACTGTAGTGTTACGAAGACAACACGGAGGACTACATTGATATTATACTAGAGTGGCGCTCATGATCCAATACTCGCGGCGTACAAAGACCTTCACCGAAGTGAACCCATATTTGGTCTTCTCCCACCACCATTGCGTAACCATACTCTAAATGTTAAGCACACTTTGGTTAAGAGTCATATTCCAACGTATCTGAGAATCGACCTGCTATGATAACACTTTGTCACCAGGTTAGTTTCCGATCCCCGTTTTGCGTCCCCATCCCCCAAGGATAAGCCAATCCATCCCCTTTTTTGTGTGGGTCACTAGTTTCGTTCAGTCTTGGACTCATCAAGAGAGCAGCGCCAACTCTCGACTAGTGGTACGTTCTTCATAGAAACGACTAGGCACGTACACTTCTTCATTGACATTGAGATTGTCCCTTATAAAGTCCCGGACTAAACACTAAACCCAAACGTTTAACATAACCCATAGCGCCAATCAATTTTCAAATATGTGTCTCGATCTAAAACTGGAGGGAGAAGATCACCAAAAGTCCAGGAGCATATTAGTAAAAGTCGAATTATTAGTATTTATTATTAATTAGATAAGGTTTTGTTAGTAATAAAACCATTTACAAATTAGTAAAGATTTCTTGTGGGTCAAGATTGTTTAAGTATTTAAGTCCAGAAGCATATTAGTAAAAGTCTAATTATTAGTATTTATTAGATAAGGTTTTGTTAGTAATAAAACTGTTTATAGGTGGTATGGTGACAAATATTGCCATTTTTTGTGTTTGGTTGTATTGTTTTGACGTGGCTCTGCATGTACTTTTCCTTTTTTCATTTACTGTAGTGTACCACTTGAGCAACTTGCTTGAGTAATGTTTCTAATAAATCGCCATCTTTCAAAAAAAAATGTTTATAGAATAGTCACATGATCATGTGGTCCTTTATTTTATTAGTGGTATTAAATATCGTTGGACAATTTTATGCAACATGAATGTTTGTTGGTAAAACTAACTAAAGTTTTACTGGAAAACCAAAGCGATCCGGCAGTAATATTCAATCAACTTAATTACATCGAGATAGAAGGTAAACGGGCAAGAAGCTGTGCCGCTACCCCTTTTTGAATAACAAAACTAAGTCTTTTAAAAACTGCATCCATAGATCTCGGGGTCATAACATTACTGTGCATGACCCTTTGAACTCGGCTAAGTAGGTCCACAGCCTCTGACGCAAGGAACCCAAAAGTATCAAAGGCAAATGAGATAAATACATGCTGGTTGTCAAGACACGCTTTCTCGTGTTTAGTCATTTTGCCCGAAGCAGCTTTTAAAGCAGTCTGACCCACCGTGAAAACACTACCCCCTAAGCCCACAAGGGAGAGACCCCTATCGGCTGGTCTAAGCGTAGATCTTCCTTCAAGTGGATCAGTTAAGAAATTCATGGGAGCCTCTTTATTAGCAGAAATCCCAGCACGTCTGAATATGTCAAAAAAGATATCCCTAACCAAATCATGTCGGTACTTGAAACCCGTGAGCTCTCTACAATGAACCGCATGCTCCCCAAAATAGTCCAAACACGCCTTATGACAAACAGGGCATATATCGATCAACTTGAAATAACGGAATCATGAGGCGATATTTAAAGATAGTGCGGTACTCCACCGACGACATATGTTGGCCTAACCCATCTATAGGTATGGCTAGAAGAAAATCTTAGGCATGTGGTGCTCGTAGACACTCAAAAACTGTATTTCAATATCGATCCTGGACAATTTTCCAGGAGAAGTGAGGTCATTATTATGGCCAAAGCTTTCCACATTACTTTGTTTAAAATAGTGCAGCGATATCATGTCTTTGTTTGGAATTAAACAAGCCATGTTGGGAATTTTGTTTACCATGAAAGCAACAAAGTGATGAGTTTGTTTAGATGAAAGTAGCGATGTCATGTGTTTGTTTAGGGCAATTTAGCGATGTCATTTCAAGGGGAAGGCAACAATATCAAAACAAACTCATGAAAATTTTAAACAAACTCATGTATAAATACCCAAACAAACCCAATCCAACAATGTCATTACCATATATAAATAAGAAGATGAAGAGATTTGTGTGTAGCGGCTGTTATAAAAGATTAGGGTTGTTTGTGTGTGATTCAGCGATACAAAAGGAAGAAGAATGAATCGAGTGTGGCCAAAAGGACTCTAGGGTTTTGTGGTGTAATAGAATAAAAAAAAACAAACAAATCAAAGCTGGTGAATGTAGTGGATTGGTGTTAACAATTTAGAATGGTTTTACATTGAGCCGATGTGTTTTGTGTTAAACTAGCAAAATCCAAGTTCGCTACATAGCGGGAATTTGGTCGCTATCGATTCGTTTCAAGATGGTACCTATGCTTGGTATAGCAACTCAAAGAAAAGCTAAAAAACACATTGCGTCTAGTAAGGTTCATCCAGTAGTCCACCGCGGGGATAATGTATATGTAAAAGTATTCTACTATGTTAAAAAACTACGCAAAATCTAATTGGTTATTCAATCGTCGAGTTTGAATAAAAACCTATATGGAATTGTTAAGGAAAAAAATCAAGTCGTAAGGTTATAATTCGAGAACTTTTAGGAAGAAAACATTTAAAAAAAAGTAAATCTAAAAGAATAAAACATAAAATCAAGTAAAAAAGAAAAATAAAAGATAAAAAAGCTACGTATAAGCAAACCTAAAAGAGAAGCCTGGTATGCGGGCGAGAAAAAGGACGGTGGCAGGTCCAAAAAAAAAAACCACACATACTAAGATTCGCACAAGTATCATCCCTATTGCTTGCATGCATGTGCAACTAAGTGAGCTGCGATACAAGTTTTCAAATTAAATGGTTATTGGGTTAATTAGTTTTATTGAGACGAAGTGGATCGGATCTATCAAGTTAAATTTCTTAAGCCGGTTTATATTTGTTCTTAAAAGTGGGCTATTGGGTTTGATCAAGATTAAGTGAGTTTGGAATCATAGAAGTTTATTCAGAATGTTACACGTTCGTTATTTAGCATCAAATTCGCTTGTTTCGGAACGTGTTGAGTGTTGGATATTTTAGTGTAATTTAAGATTGCGTGTGACGTTCAAATAAGAGTGCACGCTTATTTGAATGTCAGCGGGACTAATGGGGGATCCAAGGGGGCAGCGCTCCTGGGAGCAAGGTCCAAGGGGCGGCAGCCCCTGGCTGGGGTAGAGCTAAATATGCACTTTTGGAAACTTAAGGGACTAAAGGTGTTTTTGTTCAAAATTGAAACTGCAAGCAGTTGTGAAAATCTGAAAATACGCTCCCAAATTTTTTAGGGAAAACCCTGGACGAATTTTGATTCGAAACGAATCTCCAAAATCTCACAATCAAAAATTGTCATACAAAAAATCTAGAATTTTTCTGATTTTATCCGATCAAAGATTGGTAGCCACTCCAATTGTTTGATCTGATAGTGATTACACGACTTCATATATATCCAAGCAATTTGGAATTATTCTCAAAAAAGTTCAAACAATTTCAGTGAAGATGACAAGTGGTGGTGAATCTTCGAAGGCTATGACGAACAAATTTGCGAAATTGGACAAGTTTGAAGGGCAAGACTTTCGTCGCTGGCAAAAGAAGATGCATTTGCTGTTGACGACTTTGAAAGTGGTGTAGGTTCTGAGTACCCCAATGCCCGAGGAAGTGGTGGATGAACCGCTGGAACAAACTAGGAAGCGTGGAAAGTGGTTGAATGCTGATTACATCTGTCGTGGGCATATTCTGAATGGTATGTATGACTCTCTTTTCAATATTTATCAAAATGTTAAATCTGCAAAAGAACTGTGGGAATTACTAGAGGCCAAATACATGGCTGAAGACTCATCTAGTAAGAAATTCTTGGTCAGTGATTTTATGAATTATAAAATGGTTGATGGTAGACCCATCATGGAACAATACAATGAATGTCTAAGAATTCTGGGTCAATTCGAACAACATGGTTTAAAGATGTATGAAGCTATTTATGTTCCATCTATCATTGATAAACTTCCTCCTTCATGGAAAGATTTTAAACATACTTTAAAACATAAGAAGGAGGAAATGAATCTGGTTGAACTTGGAAGTTGTTTTCGAATTGAGGAGTCTTGTCGGGCCATGGAAAATATTAACAAAGACAAACACGTTGGTGGGTCTTCTGTTAACATGGTGGAAAAAAGTGGTCCTAGTCTCAAAAATTCTAACAAAGGAAACAATAAAAGAAAGTATCAAAGTGGGTTTAACAAGAAGAACAAGGCTGTGAAGTATGCAAAACAGACCAATGATCACGACTGTTGGAAGTGTGGTAAACCAGGACACTTCAAGAGAGATTGTCGTGTTGGTAAAGCCAAGAATGAAGCTGGCACTGGTGGATCCTCTAAGGATCCAAAGCAACAAGGTCAGAAATTAAACTTTAACTATAATTCGGATGTGAATTATGTTTCACTAATTTCTGAAGCATTTTATGTGCAGGATGATTCTGTTGCTTGGTGGTATGACTCAGGAGCAACAAGTCACGTATGTAAGGATCGAAGATGGTTCAAGGACCTTACATTAATTGAAGATGGATCTGTTTTAAAGATGGGAAATGTTGCAACTGAGCCAATCCACGGAATTGGAAGTGTAGTACTAGTATTTACTTCTGGAAAAACTCTAAGTTTAAGTAATGTATTGTATGTACCCGGCATTCGGAAAAACTTGTTATCCGGTATCATATTAAATAATCGTGGGTACAAACAAGTGTTAGAATGTGACAAGTATATCTTGTCAAGACATGGTTCTTTTATCGGATTTGGTTATTTATGTAATGGTATGATTATGTTAAATCTAGAAGTACCGTTTAGTGATAATTCTGTTTGTATGATTGATTCGTCATCTAGTGTAAATTCGTCAAAATCTGAATTATGGCATGCTAGATTAGGATATATACATTATAAACGACTTATGGAAATGTCTAAGATGAGCTTAATTCCGGCAGTTAATTTAACAAATGAAATTGCCATATCTGCAAGTTGAATAAAATAACTAGAAAACCATTCTTGCAACATGTTACTGGAGAAAGTAAATTGTTAGATTTGATACATAGTGATCTATGTGATTTTCATGGTACACCATCATTAGGTAACAAGAAGTATGTTGTAACCTTTATAGATGATGCTACTAGGTTCTATTACGTTTACTTGTTACATGCAAAAGATGAAGCTTTGGAAAAGTTTAAAATCTATAAACAAGAAGTAGAGCTTCATCAAAGTGAATTGATCAAAACCCTACATACGGATAGAGGTGGTGAGTATTTTGATCTGGAATATTTCCAATCAACTGGAATAATACACCTTACCATAGCTCCTTACACACCGGAACAAAATGGTGTGGCGGAAAGGAAGAATAGGATGCTAAAAGAGATGGTTAATACCATGATGTCCCATTCGGGTTTAAATAATGGGTTTTGGGGAGAGGCTATGTTGACAGCCTGTTATTTGTTAAACCGTGTTCCTAATAAAAGGAACAAAACAACCCTTTTGAGCTTTGGTATAAAAAGCCACCCGAGTTGCAAAAACTAAGAGTTTGGGGTTGTAGAGCCGTGGTTAGGCTCAATGATCCTAAGATAAGAAACTTAGGGGAAAGAGGTATAGAATGCATTTTCATTGGATATGCTGAGCACTCGTTTGCTCACAGGTTCTATGTAATAGAACCAAATGACCACGTTTCAGTACATACGGTTATTGAGGCAAGAAGTGGAAATGTAGAATATGATGAAGAAAGATTCACATCTATACCTAGGCCAAAGGATATGAATTCTTCTCTCCAGATTTGTAGTGGAAAAGAAATTATGCCTTCAACTAGCACTGAACCAAGAAGGAGTTCAAGAGAAAGAAATGCCAAGTCTTATGGTGAGGATTTTCAACTGTACTTAGTTGAAGGATCTAGGATTGATATTAATTTTCAATATCAATATTGTTTCAATGTTGATGAGGATCCAAAGACATATAGTGAAGCAATGGCTTCAAGGGATGTTTCATTTTGGAAAGAAGCCATCCAAGATGAAATGGACTCTATTTTGCAAAATAACACTTGGAAATTGGTGGATTTACCTCCTGGTTGTAAACCATTGGGAAGTAAATGGATCTTCAAGAGGAAGATGAAGGTGGATGGTACTATTGATAAGTTCAAAGCCAGATTAGTAATCCAATGGTTTAGACAAAAGGAGGGTATTGACTTCTTTGATACATATGCTCCTGTAGCAAGGATATCCACCATTAGATTATTATTAGCACTTGCTGCTATACATAATCTTGTAATTCACCAAATGGATGTGAAAACTGCATTTCTAAATGGTTAATTAGATGAGGAGATTTACATGAAACAGCCAGAAGGGTTTGTTATGCCTGGAAGTGAAAACAAGGTGTGTAAACTAATTAAATCTCTTTATGGTTTGAAGCAAGCACCCAAACAGTGGCATCAAAAGTTTGATGAGATTGTATTGTCTAATGGTTTTGCTTTAAACCAAGCAGATAAATGTGTTTATAGCAAGTTTGATGCTTCTGGAAACGGAGTCTTGATATGTTTGTATGTAGATGATATGTTGATTTTTGGCACTAACCAAGATCAAGTCAATAGAACAAAAGAATTCTTATCATCTATGTTTGCTATGAAAGATATGGGGGAGGCTGAGGTGATTTTAGGTATTAAAATCAAATGTGAGAACATCGGCATTTCAATCTCTCAATCACACTATATTGAGAAGATCTTGAACAAGTTCAATTTCAAGGATTGTTCTCCCGCAAGTACTCCTGTTGATCCTAGTCTGAAGCTATTACCTAATAAAGGCATTGCAGTATCTCCACTTGAGTACTCAAGAGCGATTGGATCACTTATGTACGCTATGATCTGCACCAGACCAGATATAGCGTATGCTGTTGGAAAACTTAGTAGGTTTACTAGCAATCCTAGTACTCATCACTGGCAAGCACTAGGTCGAGTATTCAAATACTTGAAAGGAACCATGGATTATGGTCTAACTTACATTGGATTTCCTTCGGTGATTGAAGGATATTCAGATGCAAGTTGGATAAACAATAAGGAAGATCATTCTTCCACAAGTGGTTGGGTATTCCTGCTTGGGGGATGTGCCATTTCTTGGGCTTCAAAGAAACAGACTTGCATAACTGATTCAACAATGGAGTCTGAGTTTGTAGCATTAGCCGCAGCTGGCAAAGAAGCTGAGTGGCTAAGAAACTTGATTTATGAGATTCCATTGTGGCCAAAACCAATGGCTCCCATTTCTATAAGGTGTGATAGTGAAGCTACACTGGCTAAGGCGTATAGTCAAGTGTATAATGGCAAGTCAAGACACTTAGGTGTGAGACATAGCATGGTTTGTGAGCTCATCATGCATGGTGCGATTTCGGTTGAGTATATGAGAACTCAACATAACTTAGCTGATCACTTAACCAAAGGGTTAACTAGAGATCTCGTGAAAGGATCAGCTGTGGGATTAGGGTTAAAGTCCATCTGAAAACTCTCATGTTAAGATACCCAATTCCCACCTAATATGACGTTAGGTGCAGAATTCAATGTGGAAAGCTTAACATCTAGAGTTTGGAATACAACATTAAAATTATCCCAAAGGTATGTGTTTAGATCTGCAAGTTAAGTAAGGTTGAGGTATATCTTCTTAATGGCTCTTTTGAAAAATTGCATTTGCAGGTGCAAGAGTAAAAGAGCTACCTATATGAGCATGGAGTTTAGCTGCTTCAAGAAGCTTGGACTTGGCTTTGATATGCTTATGAAGGATAGGGACATAGGCTAGTAAAAGATAGTGTCAAGTTAGATCTATGTATGTAAACTAATGTGTATATTATCTTCATGTATTCAGTATGGATATTAAGGGTTCAATCCTTAGAGACACCCTTAAATTCGAATATTTGGAATGTGTAATATACTAATATGAAATTCAATCGTCACGACATTTCATTTATGCATTAGTTTGTTTGATTGTTGTGAACAAGTTAGGTAATTCTTGATTACACTAAAATGGGGGAGGTATGTTGGATATTTTAGTGTAATTTGAGATTGCGTGTGACGTTCAAATAAGAGTGCACGCTTATTTGAATGTCATCGGGACTAACGGGGAATCCAAGGGGGCAGCGCTCCTGGGAGCAGGGTCCAAGGGGCAGAGCCCCTGGCTGGGTCGAGCTAAATATGCACTTTTGGAAACTTAAGGGACTAAAGGTGTTTTTGTTCAAAATTGAAACTGCAAGCAGTTGTGAAAAACTGAAAATACGCTCCCAAATTTTTTAGGGAAAACCCTGGACGAATTTTGATTCGAAACGAATCCCCAAAATCTCACAATCAAAAATTGCCATACAAAAAATCGAGAATTTTTCTGATTTTATCCGATCAAAGATTGGTAGCCACTCCAATTGTTTGATCTGATAGTGATTACACGACTTCAGATATATCAAAGCAATTTCGAATTATTCCCAACATTGAGTCAGTTCGTGATGAAGAAGATGTGTATTATTAAAGATTGTGGGGTAGTTACGGTTACCAGAGCAAACGTCAAATTTTGGTGACGTGACTATTATTGGCCAAAACGTTAATTTTTTCCGCATTTGGGCTATAGTGTGGGAGAGAGTGTGTGAAGGGAGATCAGTAGAGGTGATCTCCAAGTGAAAATAATGTAAACTCTTTCGATAATACAATTTACGTCGGTTCATTCGCATCTCGTTTATTTACTGTATCTCTCGTTTATCTCAACGAATTAAACCAAATAGATCTTTAACTGTTAGTTCTAAATAACAAATCGTGCAATAAATCAGTCGTTTTATCAGTTTGATCACATAAAAAAAACCACATGACATTGTATGACTTGTAATATAAAAACAACAGTGAAAGGCGTTCTCAAATTCTCAGAACTATACCTTTGCCTAGGAAAAAGTATGATTCACTGTTAGTCTATTAAAGAACTTTTGGTTGGCACCCTTAAGAAAATCGGATCGTTTGGTTATTTGGGGACTTGGAGTAATTAACCTCTTGGTCAAGTTGGTGTATTAATTGTATTTAGAGAGAACTCATACGCGGAGTGATCAATTTTATTATAATAATAAAATTTAAACAAAAAAATGAAAAAAAAAAAAAAAGATGAATGTGTTGGTTAATAGGAGGGTAACAGCCGGTATATTGAAGGGAATCAATATATTGTATCGTTCTTATATATCAGGTCTTAATATCTCGCTTATAAGTTACACAGAGATTACATCTCCCTAAAGTATTTATAGTGTTCAACATGTACATTTATTTATTAAATTCAGATTAAATTTTTACTTATTATTTTGAATGACAATGCTTATTCTCCTAATTTACACCAAATTAATCATAATCTTGTAATCTACTTCTTGCTTGGGATTGAACCCAATACCTACCCTTAAGAAATAAGAGTCTCTACCAAATGAGCATTGGCATAAAGTTCATTTACTTTATTTCTTGAATTTTTGTTATTATAATTCTACTTAACCTTCCCATTTTATTTAATAATTCAACATAATTAATCAACCAATTAATACATTATTTAGTTACAATTAGATAAATAAGTCAACTTCATTAAAATTTAATCCAACTTCATTAATAACCCAACAAAATTTATACCTCAACTATGAATTTACACTATTACACCATGGTAATGCGCATTATAGAGTAGGGGTGCTAAATGGGTCGTGTTCGCGGGTTGACGGGTTCAACCCGATCCGAACCCGAAAATTTTACATGAAAACGAACCCGACCCGAACCCGAAAATCGTAAACCCAAACACGACCCGAACTTTTCTGGGTTGACCCGAACACGACCCGTTTAACCCGAATTTTTTATTTTTTTATTTTCTGAAATTAATATATGAAAATTAAAATTTACTTAAAATCACAAATGTTATAATAATAATATCATATTTAAATTATAAAATCTTTGTTAATTTCTACTTTTAAGTTATAATCATGCCATAAAATACACGCCCTATTTAATTTATAACATAAAATATATGGTCAAAAAAATATAATATAGTATAGATGTGTAAACGGGTCAACCCGCAAACCCGCCAAGTTGATCCGAACCCGACCCGTTAACCTAAACGGGTTCGAGGGTTCAACATGAAACTGGCCCGAACTCGTTTAGACAAACCTAAACCCGCGGATTTCGTGTTAGGTTCGTGTCAGAAATTCATACCCCTATTATAGGAGCATGAAAAACTTTGATAATGTCTCCATACCATCCCCATGAGCATTATAGGGGCATGAAAAGCTTTGAGACATTTCTAGAATAATGTCCAATGAGAAGAGAAAAAAAAAGTAACGAATGAAATGACATTAAGAGAGCATTAACCACTACAAACTTTTTAAAGAGGCTTTATAATGTTGATGTGGCAAAAAATACTAGGAATTAAACATTTTGAAAGGCATTACACAAGATACAATATGTTAATAAACAAATAATTAATAATTTGTTAATAATTAAATATTTAAAAACAAAATACGTTCGATAAACAATCTAAATTAGTTTATTTATCCTAACCAGTTTTCTAAGTGAACAAATATTTATTTATCATAACCTGTTACTAAAAATATATAGAGTTGGTTAATTTATTTATGGTTTCGACTAGTAATAACTAAACGTATAGAATAATTTATCTACATTAATAAGGTATATTGTTTGTCTTAAAGCCAATTGCACAACTACACAAAGGGGCCAAAACCTTCGAACCACAGATCTAGCTATCTAAGTGGGGCCGTGGGGCCATGGCGGTTGACATGCAAACAAATAAGCCCAAGAAAAATGGTATGATGATCAAGTCCCATATTATTATCTCTAACAAACCCAAGAAGAATGGAACCATCTTTAATCATCTTTAATTTGACTTTGGGCTCGAAATTAAATAAGCTAGCTCGGCTTATCCCGAAAACAAGATAAAGTTAAAAGTTGAAAATTGAGCACGGCAATTTTTGTTGGCCTATAATTTATGGCTTTCTAAGTGGCTTGCATAACTTGAAGGAGCTCACCTCAACTCAAACTTTCTATGTATGTTCTTCTAATTGACTGCTGCGCTGATTCGTCACCTTGTTGTTATACTTACCATTGAATTTTAAATCTGTGTATTCATATTCTTACATTATAAGACTATATGTAGTGGGGCTTGAACTTCAAGCCCTTCGCTTGGGCATTATTCGACATGTAGCTTCTAGTCAACAAAGGGGCTTGATGTTAGATAGGAGTGTAGTGGTATAATGCCCTTGCAGTGATTAGATAGTGAAATTGAATTAAAAATAAAATAAAATAAAACCCATCAAAATGTTTCACTAGCAATTCTCTCCTCAATCAGCGTGTTTAAGGAAACGCCCAACAAAAAAAAACCATCAAGAACGCCCCGTGGGGGGGGGTGACGCAGGCACATTTAAGCATTTATGGCAAGTAGTTTAACATTTAAGTCAAAGATAGGTCAATCGGGTACTTAAACATGCTACTAGGTCGAACATGGCAATTCTACCTATTATCCTATGGTTATGGCGCTCTGATACCAATCTGTCACACCCCAACCGATGGCGGAATCATCGGGGTAGTGGCACTAGGCGAATCAGATGGATCAAGAGATTCCATAACGATTAATTCAAAGACAATAATCAACATTTAATATCCCATACTATCAAACTCATACAATCTTCAAACAGTCATTACAATCCAACAAAAATCTCTTAAACATGATCCAATTCGATCTCCCCTAGATTTTTATTACAGACCGTTCTAAAACAAACTAAATAAAGCAAGCTAAACTACGCATGCAACATCCAAGGCATCCAAGCTATAAATCCTCAACCTGTTACATACGTTAAAATACAAGTCAATACAATTAAGTAAAGGTGAGCATACGAGTTTGATTAATACTAGCATAGTCGAGAAAGCGTTTGCGAAACAATCTAATTACCTATCATGATACACCAAAACACTTAACATAACATAGGCTCATTTCTCATGCGAACTACCGTGAGAAGGCTTGCGCGACCATCCTAACTAGACCCCGTCGGGTGTTAGCCAAACTATAGTACCATACTAGCTAAGGAGGCAAGTTAACGAAAATAAGTCCTAGTCACATGTTTCTAGTATCACGTATCGAGCATATACAATCAGATTATTCGCGTGTGATAAACAGTTTTGATTTGTAAAGTGTTTTTGATATAGGAACGTATGTAACACCCAAAAGTGCATTAAAGCGAAAATGGGTCAAGTATACTCACTGTGGGTGCGTTTAGGAGAGAGTAGACGACTGCCGAGAGGTGAAGAGGAGCGCCGGATCAGCCTGCATACGCGAACGGAAGTGCATCAGTCTCCGAAAAGCTTAAACGGTGAAGTTTTGGTTGGGCAGTAAACAAGTTCGGGCGAACTTGTGTGTAAAGGCGAACTTGTATGATTTTGGTAAGTTTTGAGTCAAGTTCGGTCGAACTTGATGAGTTTCCTGAGAAACTTGTCAAATTCGGGCGAACTTGTAAGAAATTCTTACTGATAAGACAAGTTCGGGCAAACTTGTAAGAAATTTTGGAGAAATTGACCTAAGTTCGGTTGAACTTGGCCCATATGGGTGCAAGTTCGGTCGAACTTGACCAGTGAGCTGGTCATTCTTGAGCGAACTTGATGTTTTCGAGTCCAAAATCTTGCGTTTTCGCGTCGTTTTGCTGAGTAAATCGAGTGTTCATCCCTCCAACCCTGTGCTACTGAGCAAACTTGAGTCAGAGAGGTCTTTTAGAGCTGTTTTAGCCGTTTTACAAAAGCGTGGGCTAATCCGGACGAACTCGGGGTTCGTTCGGGTTATTCCGACTGGTGTAAACCAACATAAACGTCCTTGTGCTTCCAGATCTGGGATCTTGAATGACAAATGTTTCGTTTCATTTCAAAAAATGAACAAAACATCATCAAAAGTCCGTATTTTGTGTAAAAATCAATGTTAAAAAGGTTTTTGCTTAGATCTAAGCTTAGATCTGAGTGAAAAGCAGAAGTTTTATGCAAAAAGATGAAGATTTTCGTAAATAGAAGAGTTTTGATGAAAACGAAGGCTATGCCTTGTGCCAAAATCGTTGTAAACCTTTGTAAGACATTGATAACGTTGTTGTAGTTGAAATCGGGTTGATTCTTACTTAGAACACGAAGGTTTCGGGTTTTGAGAGCTCTGGGCGAACTTACAGTAAGTTCAAATGAGAGGAATGAGCTGGGTATTTATAGGAGAAGACAAAAATGGAGGCTGGTGAGGTCAAGTGCGGCCGAACTTGCATGAAATCATGCAAGTTCGAGCGGACTTGAGGGGTAATTGGAGGAAATGAGCCAAGTTCGGCCGAACTTGACCCTTGAAGGGCAAGTTCGAGCGAACTTGAAGTAATTTGGAAGATTCTAAGTTTATCAGCCAAGTTCGGCCGAACTTGGGGTCACCAAGTTCGAGCGAACTTGACCCAATTTGTTGGGTTTTCGTCGTTTTTCGCGTTAAGTGTTTGTTTGGCGATTCGGTTCGTATTAATTAGTAATATTAAACGTTATATTTGATATAATAGTGCGATTTAGCGATTCGAGAATGCGAGAGCGATGCGATAGCGTGCGTAATCATAACCACAAACACACATAACACATAAGTAATATAAAGCCACATAAATAATTGCGATTTGCGATGCGATTTAATAAGCGATTAGATGTGATATTAACATACAACACCGTAAATATTTAACATAAACTTTATTATAGTCTGAATCTCGGGATTACAAGGTAGATAAACGGGCAAACAAAATGGAAAGATAACAATCGAATTTCGAGTTTTTACAGTCTCCCCTACTTTAGGGAATTTCGTCCCAAAATTCAAGTAGTAGCTGTAACAAATAGATGCGAGTACTAGGCCTTCATATCACTTTCCCATTCCCAAGTGAACTCGGCGCCGCGTTTTCCTTCCCATCGGACCTTCACGATAGGGATGCGAGAGCGTCAGAGTTTCTTGGTCTCTCGGTCCATGATTTCCACAGGCTTTTCCACGAAATGGAGAGTCTCGTTGATTTGCAGATCTTCGAGAGGGACATGCAGATTTTCTTTGGCTAAGCACTTTTTGAGATTAGACACGTGGAAAGTCGGATGTACATTATTAAGTTCCTCCGGTAATTCGAGACGATAGGCTACTTTACCGATCCTTTCTAGAATCTTTAAAGGACCAACGTATCGAGGCGCTAGCTTTCCTTTCTTGCCGAAGCGGACCACTCCCTTCCAAGGTGCAACCTTTAGGAGAACGTGATCTCCCACTTCGAACTGTAGGGGCTTGCGATGTTTATCGGCGTAACTCTTTAGACGACTCCGAGCTTTCAAGAGATTGTCTCTGATTTGGAGGATCTTGTCGGTTGTTTCTTGAATTAGCTCGGGACCAGTGATTTGTGCTTCTCCGATCTCGCGCCATGCAATAGGCGATCGAAATTTTCTTCCATACAGTGCCTCAAAGGGAGCCATTTGAATGCTGGTATGATAACTATTATTGTATGAGAATTCCGATCAAAGGTAAATGCGTATCCCAGTTACCACCAAAATCTATGATGCACGCACAAAGCATGTCTTCGAGGGTGCGGATCGTTCGTTCAGTCTGACCGTCGATTTGAGGGTGTAAAGCGGTACTTAGAAGCATAGTACCGAGAGCGGATTGAAAGGTCTCCCAGAGACGCGAGGTAAAACGACCGTCGCGGTCAGAAATGATTTCACGAGGCGTCCCGTGTCGACATATAACTTCGTCGGTATAGATTCGGGCTAACCGTTCGACCTTAAAGTCCTCTCGTATAGCAATAAAGTGCGCGGATTTAGTAAGACGATCAACGATAACCCAAATGCTATCGTGACCGGATGAAGTGCGGGGAAGTTTGGTAACGAAGTCCACAGCTATACTCTCCCACTTCCACATGGGGATTTCGGTTTGTTCGAGTAAGCCAGAGGGCCTTTGTTGTTCAGCTTTAACTTGCGAACAAGTTAAGCACTTTGAGACGTACAAGGCAATATCCTTTTTCATGCCCGGCCACCAATACTTAGGACGAAGGTCCTGGTACATCTTGTCGGCACCGGGGTGAATGGTACATCTTGTCGGCACCGGGGTGAATGGAATATCGAGATATATGAGTTTTGGTCATTAGCAAGTTACGAAGATTGTCACGGGAGGGAATCCAAATGCGATCGAGATAGTAATAAATACCATTAGGCTTAGATACGAGCTGAGTTTCGGCACCACATTTCATTTCCTCTTCCAAAGTATTCTCGTTAAAACAAGCAAACTGAGCGGAGCGAATCATGATTTCGAGATCATTTAAAGCTTGAGAGTCACGAACACTATACACATAGCTTCGTCGACTTAGAGCATCGGCGACGACGTTTGCTTTGCCAGAATGGTAGCGTATCTCGTAATCGTAATCGTTGAGAAGTTCAACCCATCGACGTTGTCGCATGTTTAGTTCTTTTTTATTAAAGATATGTTGTAAGCTCTTATGGTCGGTGAAGACCGTACACTTCTAAAGGTAGTGTCGCCATATCTTTAATGCAAAAACAACTACACCGAGTTCGAGATCGTGGGTTGTGTAGTTCTTCTCGTGGATCTTGAGTTGTCGAGATGCATACGCGATAACCTTGTCTCTTTGCATGAGAACACAACCGAGACCAAGATTAGAGGCATCACAATAAACAATGAAATCGTCGTTTCTGTCGGGTAAAGCGAGAATGGGAGCGTTGCATAGCATACGCTTGAGAGTTTGAAAAGCTTCCTCTTGCTTGGAATCCCAAACAAAAGGTTTATCTTTATGAGTTAAAGCGGTAAGCGGTACGGCGATTTTCGAGATGTCGGTGATGAATCGACGGTAATAACCCGCCAATCCAAGAAATGAACGGATTTCAGAAGCATTCTTTGGTGTAATCCAACTCTTGACGGCTTCAATCTTTGCAGGGTCGACGTGAATTCCTTGACTATTAACGATGTGGCCGAGAAATTGCACTTCTTCGAGCCAGAATTCACATTTAGAGAATTTAGCATAAAGGCGATTACCCTGGAGAAGTTCGAGGACTAAACGAAGATGACGCGCGTGTTCGTCTCTCGACTTCGAATAGATAAGGATATCATCGATGAAAACAATGGCGTAACGATCTAAGAAGGCTTTAAACACACGGTTCATCAAATCAATGAAAACCGCGGGTGCATTGGTAAGACCGAAAGGCATGACCACGAATTCAAAATGGCCATAGCGAGTGTGAAAGGCGGTTTTAGGAATGTCTTCTTCCAACACGCGTAACTGATGATAACCGGAGCGTAAATCGATCTTGGAAAAACTAGTAGCACCTTGAAGCTGATCAAATAAGTCGTCGATTCAAGGAAGAGGATAACGGTTCTTTATCGTGAGTTTGTTAAGTTCACGATAATCGATGCACATTCGGAACGTCCCATCTTTCTTTTTCACGAAAAGAACGGGTGCGCTCCATGGCGAAGTGCTCGGGCGTATGAAACCTTTATCAAGAATCTCTTGAAGTTGGCTTGATAGCTCGTGCATTTCGGATGGTGCGAGGCGATAAGGAGCTTTAGCAACGGGAGTAGCACCTGGAATCAAATCGATACGGAATTCAACATCTCGAGTAAGGGGTAAACCAGGTAAATCGTCGGGAAAGACCTTAGGAAATTCACAAACAACGGGAACGTCTTTATAAGTCTTCTTTTCTTTCTCCAGGTTCACGATATGGGCGAGGAAAGCAACACATCGCTTTTGCAAGCATTTGTGTGCTCGAGTACATGACAAAAGCATCAACTTCTTTGAGGGAGTTTCACCGTATACATGCAGTTGATCACCGTTTGGGAGAGGGAAACGGATCATTTTATCGAAGCATACAACTGCAGCATAATTCTCACGAAGAAAATCCATGCCTACTATAATATCGAAGCTACCAACTGCATAGGTATGAGATTGATCGAGAAGATGTGGCTGTTGAGATCGAGAGAACAAACACGTAAGACAGAATTAATGGTAATGGTTCTTCCGGTGGCGACTTCCACATCGAAAGTCTTTGGGAGTTTAGCACGCTTACATTTTAAAACCTTTTCGAATTCTAACGATACAAAACAATTATCGGCACCCGTATAAAATAAACATGAAGCATAAATACCATTAACGAGAAACGTACCATCGACAACATTGTTGTCATTCTGGGCCTGGCGGTGGTGAGATTGAAGGCTCTGCCACGCGCAGCTTGTGGTTGCTGCTGTGGCTGAGGCTGCGGTGCTGGCTGCTCTTGCTTGACAGGACGATTCGGGCAATCACCAGAAACATAGCACACACGTGCTTTTGGAGCTTGCTGCTGATTGGCTTGAGGAGGAGCGGGTAAAGCTGGAGCTTCTGGAGCCTGAGGAGCTGACTGGCGAGGACCTGATCGGCAACTCACAGTAAAGTGGCCGTAGATATTGCAGTTTGTGCAAAAATGGCAGTTGCCACCAATGGCATGATGATAAGTGCACTTAGGGCACAGAGGGTAAGGTCCGGTACACGCAGCTTAGCTGGGGGTGTGTTCAGAGCAGCTGAGGGTTTGCGGGAGCGGCGGGGGCATAGTTCTTACTCGGGTTTTCTCTTTTGCGTCCCTGACGCTTTCCCTTTGGATCACTGGGTGGTTCGGTAGCAGTAGTTGGCTCGGTTACAGCTTGATTGGCGACTTTCGCATGATTCTTGAAATACCCATCTTGGACTCGCAGATCATTGATCTCAGCGGCGAGCATGTAGGTTTCCTTTATGGTTGTAGTATGAGCAACTTTCATGAAACTTGCAACACACTCGGGTAAACCACGGATGTACTTGTTGATAGCCTTCTCCGTCGTATCAACCTGGCTGGGACAGATGATGCTCAAAATCTTAAACCGAGCAGTAAAACCAGCATTGTCGGGACCATCTTGTTTGATACCCCAAAACTCATTCTCGAGCTTTTGCGTTTCATGCGGAGGACAGAACTCCTTCATCATTACTTCCTTGAGTTCCTCCCAAGCTAGACTGTAGGCTTCATCATTTCCACGCTTGTTTCTTTCAGCTGTCCACCAGTCGAGAGCACGGGATTGGAAGACTCTGGTAGCGTTCACAGTGCGGAGGTCATCGGGGCATCCACTCTGCCTAAAAGTGACCTCAATAGCATCGAACCAGTGAAACATAGAAGTCGGTCCGTCATTGCCCGTGAAGGCGAGAGGTGCACAAGCCTTTAAGTTCTTGAAGCTGAATCGCGGCTTGGGATTCTCAGTTTTCGAGTCGACTGAGGAGTTGCTGCTCACAGCATGAATTTCTGAGACGATTTGCGGGATGACTTTTGCCACTTCCTTGGCGACTAGTGAAGCGATGCGCTTGTTGTCGCTGTGGCGCTGAGCAGTACGACGAGTATGGGATCCGAGTGACGACATCTACACAAAGATTTGGATTAGACGAGATTCGATTATAATAGAGTTATGTTTAAAATATTTATTATAATTATTCACACAAGGCACAAAACCACATGAGTACGTAGACACCTAAACATGTAGGCACATAAGCACGTAAGCACATAAGCACGTAAGCACAAAATTACATAAACACATAAGCACATATTTGCACGTATTCACCTTCTAATAGTAACAATGCGTAGCGCGATACGAGATGCGAGATATAAGCGAGATATAAGCGATATATAAGCGAGATAAGCGAGATAATACCGCTTATGAGGTACACATGTCCTCATAGGCGTAAGTGAGTTAAGCGTCTTAGTTTGGTTGATGTATTAATTAGCGTTTTAGATTACGAGAGTTGTGCGAGTAGTGCATGCGTTTAGGGAGCGTAAAGCGATAAAGCGAGATATCGATAATGCGAGAAATAAATAAAGCGAGAAATCGAATGAAGTGAAAATTCTCAAAGTTTTAATCACATAAATAATAATAATAAACTCGATGATGCGTAAATCGACGATATAGGCTTAAATCAATTGGGAGTGTCCGGGGTTTTGAGACGTTGACTATCCAAAGTGATTCGACTACCCTTTGCATTTGGACCCACGCTTTGGTCTAATAGATAAACGTTCTCACCACAAGCGGCTAACGACGTTTACCCTTCCAATCAGTACGTGTTCCAAACCATCGGCATAACCGAGACTTTGGTGAGATTGAAAATAGAAGCACAAAATTAGTTATTAAGATGCGGGTTTCACCCCTAACTTAACAACATCATTCCTAGTTGTGGCCACACTCACCGATCACATCAGGCGTTCCACTAGATAGAAAGAGAGATGTTCGTCGAGGTTTGGATGTTACTCCTAACTCAACGAAGATATCTCGTGCGAGAGAATGCGGAGTGAATGATCTCATCGAGAGTTCTCGGTTTTCACACCTATTCTTGACTTGATCACTCGTTGGTGATATACGAGCATTTCCAAGCGTCTATTATTGTATTAGCCTTAGGAAAGGCACATTTAAGCATTTATGGCAAGTAGTTTAACATTTAAGTCAAAGATAGGTCAATCGGGTACTTAAACATACTACTAGGTTGAACATGGCAATTCTACCTATTATCCTATGGTTATGGCGCTCTGATACCAAGCTGTCACACCCCAACCGATGGTGGAATCATCGGGTAGTGGCACTAGGCGAATCAGATTGATCAAGAGATTCCATAACGATTAATTCAAAGACAATAATCAACATTTAATATCCCATACTATCAAACTCATACAATCTTCAAACAACCATTACAATCCAACAAAAATCTCTTAAACACGATCCAATTCGATCTCCCCTAGATTTTTATTATAAACCGTTCTAAAACAAACTAAATAAAGCAAGCTAAACTACGCCTGCAACATCCAAGGCATCCAAGCTATAAATCCTCAACCTGTTACATACGTTAAAATACAAGTCAATACAATTAAGTAAAAGTGAGCATACGAGTTTGATTAATACTAGCATAGTCGAGAAAGCGTTTGCGAAACAATCTAATTACATATCATGATACACCAAAACACTTAACATAACATATGCTCATTTCTCATGCTAACTACCATGAGAAGGCTTGCGCGACCATCCTAACTAGACCCCGTCGGGTGTTAACGAAACTATATTACCATACTAGCTAAGGAGGCAAGTAAATGAAAATAAGTCCTAGTCACATGTTTCTAGTATCACGTATCGAGCATATACAATCAGATTATTCGCGTGTGATAAACAGTTTTGATTTGTGAAGTGTTTTTGATATAGGAACGTATGTAACACCTAAAAGTGCATTAAAGTGAAAATGGGTCAAGTATACTCACTGTGGGTGCGTTTAGGAGAGAGTAGACGACTGCCGAGAGGTGAAGAGGAGCGTCGGATCAGCCTGCATACGCGAACGGAAGTGCATCAGTCTCCGAAAAGCTGAAACGGTGAAGTTTTGGTTGGGCAGTAGACAAGTTTGGGAGAACTTGTGTGTAAACACACAAGTTCGAGCGAACTTGTATGATTTTGGTAAGTTTTGAGTCAAGTTCGGTCGAACTTGAAGAGTTTCCTGAGAAACTTGTCAAGTTCGGGCGAACTTGTAAGAAATTCTTACTGACAAGACAAGTTCGGGCGAACTTGTAAGAAATTCTTACTGACAAGACAAGTTCGGGCGAACTTGTAAGAAATTTTGGAGAAATTAACTTAAGTTTGGTCGAACTTGGCGCATATGGGTGCAAGTTCGGTCGAACTTGACCAATGAGCTGGTGATTCTTGAGCGAACTTGATGTTTTCGAGTCCAAAATCTTGCGTTTTCGCGTCGTTGTAGGAAACGTCCATGAACAGCTCGGGAACCTAAATTTGTTATCTATTGTCCGATTAGGCGGAAACTAATGACAAGTTAATCAAATAACAAGAATTACTCATTTAATAGTTGTTTTCATTTATCTAAAGTTCAATACATTCAAGATCCGTATCCGACAGAGCTTCGCCTCTGAATTGACAAAGTTACAAATGAAATCACCAATGCACCTATTTATAGTTGCACAAGTTCGCTGGTGGGAGAAGATGTTCGGGCGAACTTGACCTAGTCAAGTTCGACCGAACTTGACTTCCTACACACCATGACCAGCGAACTTGGCCTAAATCTCACATAAATACGCCTCGTTTCACCTATTCTATACAGACTCGATACAAGACTATTCTATAGACATTATGCACCAATACACTCCTTCTTGGATATCTACTTTGTCTTGTTCGGTCTTCAGAAACTCTCGTTAATTCCAGACTCGTTCTCCTGTAATGACGAAGGCAACAGACATATGCACCAACAGACTCCCCCTTGGATGTTGCCGTAGTCATCTACTTTCATAGACATCTTTTGACAATAAACATCCTCGTCAGCCTTCAAGCGTCTTAGTCTTCTTTGAACGCCTTGTAATCATCAGACTTCAAATAAGTTCCTGAGTCTTTATCTTTATCCTTGAATAAGCATTAAACTTTATGATCTTCAAACATTCTCTTTTCTTCAATTTAGTCTTGATAAAACTTTAATCTCCAAGCTCCCCTAGCTTTGAGCTTTATCTACAATCACGTTTCATCCTACTCCCCCTAAAACTTTACTTCCTGTTTCAAAGTACTTGGGAATTCAAATAAACATTTCAGATTCTAACTTTGAAAATTTTGTACCACATGTATTCCATACCACCTGTATAAAACTTGTACTTCAAATTTTAATTCTTCATTTTTCAGTTATCTCAAGTTCAAATTAATGACCTTGAAACATTTTACGTTTAAAACCTTCAACTTTCAATTATTGAAATAAAATCCACTTAGTTGATCAAGTCCAAGTTAATGACCTTGATTAACTAATTTTGTTTACCAAGTCCAAGTTAATGACCTTGGTTAAACCCGTTGTGAACAACTGATATTTTCTTCAATTTCAAAGATTCAAATTAATGAACTTTTTCTTACCAGACTTCGATGATCCGTTCTCCAACATTGGCTCGTTGAAAATCTTTTTGGATTTTAAAAAGTAAGTAAAGTATTTACATAACTTTTAACAAGTAAAGTAAACTATGTACCAACATATTTACAGACATATTTTTGTGAATTCGTGTCTAAGGTTTTGTTGAGACATATCACCAGTACCGTTGACCTTTTTGAGACTTTAAGTTTTAAACTCGTTTACCTAGATTGTCGATATGTTTGTCCACTTAAACTTTATCACGTTTCTCAATTGTTCCAAGATATGTTAAGGTAAGAATTATGAAACTTGACTTAACTATGGTTCCCACCTCTTGAATATACTCCCGAATCCAGATTCTCTAGATTTCATCTTACAGGTGAGTATAGCGTAATTGATATCTGTATTTGGGTTGTGCGAGACCTTGAGAGCTCAGGTTAGTACTACCAAACAGACAAAGAGATGAAGGCTCGTCTTTCAAGAGTGTTCCACTTAAGGAATCTTTTCAGCATTGCAAATGATTAGATCTTTCGTTTTTTTCAAGTTTGCATGCTATTTTGAGGTTTTTAGCAAAAAGCATTATATAAGTTCTAGGCTATTGCTTCCACAAAATCAGAAGAACTTGTATAATACCCCAGATATCAATCATCTATAAAGACCTCGTATCTCAGAATCACGCAACCCTTCAATCGAAATTTCGGAGTACTAAGTCCATATATCCAAGATGTATTAATCCACAAGATTAAGCAGTTGTAAAATTTAGTTTATATCCCGGAAACAATCTACTGAACGTGTAAAGTCTATCGACACATCCACAGTAAGACTTGCTTATCACTTTTAAATTTTACAAATCTTTAGCATACTGTGATAGTCCACTGGTGTACTATCATTTCCTTTTTGACAACAAATTCTTTTTGTCTTTTTCATGTTTTTGAACTTTTTGAATTTTTCAATGTTTTTAAATTTTCAACTTTTTCATATGTTTTTAATTTTTCAACAATTTTTAAAATTTTCTTACTCTCCCTAAAATCAAAAACAATATTTTTGGATTTTAGATTTAAAAAAATTCTTCTAAAAATGTAACAAACCAACGTGGATCCCATGACCTCGTCGTCCGATCCTTTTTCTCAAACCTATATCTGCAATTGTTTAACAAACAATCATTAAACTCATTTACCACTTGTAAAAGCAGTTTGAACTTGTAAGAACTTTGAAATCAGTTTTTCTGTTCAACGGTGTGGATTTTCATAATTTTGACTTTTCAAAATTTTTCCTTTTAACAACCACTTGTAATATCAAAAACTTTTTCTTTTTAACTACTCCCCCTCGAAATGACAAAGATATGACATTTCTGGATAAGTTAAATTGATATGGAGCTCCGCAATCCAGAATAACTTTTGATCAAGTAGATCTTGGAACTCCTGCACATGAAACAACTATTTGAAAAATGAAACCCAAACCTTTTTGGTTTTGGGTTTGACATGATAAGCATCATAAACACTTTCAAAGTCATCATCATATTCAAAATCATCATCAAACATATCGTCTAATGTCGATTCTGAAAACGTTTTGACTTTTTTTTCTTTGTCTGTTTGATTACTGATTCAATTGATTTGACATTTTCAGTTTTAGCAGTAACATACTTTTCATTTTCAGACTTCTTTTTAGCCACCCAGGATTGTGACATACATCTAGCTTTCTTGATATAAAACCTCGAATCATCGTTTGTGTTTAACTTCGATTCATTTTTAAGTTTTATTTCAGAAACATATTCAGTCTTTGGGTTCACAATCTCTAGTTGTTTCTTTTTCTCAACCTCAGAATAACCACTCCTTCATGGATACACAGGCTTTGACTTCGGACACTTGCGAGCAATGTGACCAACTTCATTGCATTTAGAGCAAGTCCGGTTATCATGTGAGTGTCCACTAGTGGGTTTTATACCACTTGCCGATTTAGCTTGGTCACGAAGTTCTTTTTCTTTCTTGAACTCATCATTTAATTGCTTACCAATCTTACCTTCTTCTTGAACCGCATTCGTTCCATACACAAAGTTGATGCTTTTACTTTTGTATGCTTGGAACGTCGACTTTGAGTTCTTCATCGGTTCTTCTTCAGCTTCTAAACCCAGTCCAGCTCTCCTGTTCTCTGGAAAATCACCACCATTTCTACGGTAATTGTTAAAATTCCGTTTGGGTTTAGAGTAAAACCTTTTCTCATTCTTTTCAAGATCATCTGATGATACTTCCACAAGTTTAAACAATTTATCAATTTGATTTTCTTTTACATTCCGAACCGGAAAACTTTCTGCAAAGTACAATCTATCAGATTCCTTAATCTTGTATAATACAACATTAGGATCATCACATAGATCACTTTCTGAAGATGTATCATCACTTTCGGACTGTGAACAAGAAGTATTTGAACTTTCATCAGAAATCATTTCCTAAAACATTTTTCACCACATTATTTACAACCGCTTTAATGTCATTGTTTGATTTTGTAAAGTCCACGTCAATGTTCTCATGCAATTCATCTCTCATTTCTGACAAAGAAGAATGTTAAATGCCTTTTCAAATTCATTATCTTTCTTGCAACAATAATTTTCAAGAAGTGGTGGAGGAACATTTCCGTACACTTTATATTTTGATTTTTCACCATTTTCCTCCAACTTAATCGTAGGTAAAATATGATCAATGACATAAGCATTAGTGGTATAAGATTTTAGCAATTGGCTTACCCGTTCAGTTTCAATTTTCATAGCATGAAGCTCTCTTTTTGTTTCAGCAATTGTGTTAATGTACATGTTAATTGCCTTTTGTTTATCAAGTACTGTGGCTTTTAACATTTTTTCATTAGCACCAAGTTCAAGATTAGCTTTTTCGACATTTTTATATTTGCCTTGTATCTTGTCATAAGCTTCTTTCATGTTTCTTAATCATAACAAAAAGTTTCATTATGTTCAGTTAATTCTCTTATGACTTTGACCTTATCAAGGCATGGTTCACAAGGACTTGTGCACTTTATGCAAGGTTTTTCAACCTCCACAACTTTCACAACTTCCTTTTCAGACATTCTTACCTCAGCTTTTACCTTCTCAGCTTCCTCTATTTTCTGCTTTTCGAGATTTGCAATCTCCTCTTCCTCAGCTGCATTTTCCAGAACAACATCAACATCTGACGCTTCAGAATCTTCCATAACCTCAGCCATCATAGCAACTCCAGTTTTCTTGCCAATGTATCTGTTCCAGTCAAATCCATCTTCTTTTGATTAGCAACAAGAGCTTGTTCAGTTTTCTTTAAAGATTTTTCTTCAATATCAACTTGTGTCTTCTTTGGATATGGTTTGTATTGAAGAGCTCTCTTGTAGTAATCATTGCTGCTACCGAAAGTATTTTGGCTTCCACTTGCTTCTTGATTGCTACATTCGCGTTTGAAGTGTCTCTTTTGTCGACACCTGAAGCATGTGACCTTTTTTTTGTCAAATCCAAGCTTGTTGCTTGAATTACCAATATCCCTCCCAGTAAGTGCCACGAATTTTGTAACTCTTCGAACGATAGACGCAAGACTCCACTTGATATCCATGAGTTCTAACTCTTTTTCATCCACTTGATCGTAATCCTCGGCAGTCATTTCCGGATTACCGATCTTTCCAGCAACAAGTCCTTCATAAGATTCAAGAACAGTAGCAAGAAGTGCGATGTGTTGTTTCGCCACTTTTTCAGGAAATACGTTCTTCAAATCTACTGCAATGTTGCACTGGAAAATATTCGAGTTGAAGGGCTTGAATAGAACTTGGATAACCAGCATAAGGAGAACTTTGATTCGGAGAAGAGTTTGCATTTGCACTAAAGGCCGTTTGAATTTTCGGACTTTGAATCAGAGTATCTTGAATACCTCCTTTGTAATAGACACCTACATCTTGGACAACATTAGCGTTTTTGGATTTTGCTATTTTTATCAGCTCCATTTCATGACCTTCTAACTTGTCAATGAAAGATGACAATTTGAAGTGTCTCCAAGATGGGCTATTCTTCAGAATCGTCAGATATGTTGTCCCTTCTCCTTCTAGAAGTGCATCGGCCAATTTCTCAATCTGCTCTTCATTTGATCGTTTAATATCATGTCTTCACATTTGGACCATGAGGTGACAATATCTATCAATCATTTGTTTCATCGTCTCTCCTTTGATCATTGTAAAGATCTCAAACTCTTTGTTTATCAACGCCTTCTTACTCTTGATCATTTCATCACTGCCTTTGAATTTGTCACAAAGAGATTGCCATAATTCTTGTGAAGTGGTAAACTCTGGCAACAATATCAAAATATCTTCCATTATTGATTGTTGAATCAAGCTAATCATTTTCTTCTCTGCGATATAATTTGCTTTGTCGGTTGGTGAGAACTTGTTCAACGGAAGATCTTGATCACGTTCATTCTTTAGCCATTTGTAACCATCTTCAACTGCAACCCAACTGTCGAATTGGTTTGCTTGTATCCAATTCCAAACTTTTCCTTCCACCCTTCAAACTCATCTATACTCATTAGCTTCGGCGGTTTCTGAGTAATACCCATTTCGTTGTCGATATTCATCTGGTTCGCCTCAAGAGTATTAGCGTTTGATGATGAAGCTACTTGTGACACGAATACGTTGTGGAAATCTTCCATTTTGACAATCTGATGGATTATCTTAGAATATGATCAAAAACAACTTGGAAATTGATTAGTAACAAGCAAGTTCGGTCGAACTTGTGTGAAACTCAAAATTTTGATTTCACCTTTAACAAGTTCGGTCGAACTTTGGTATAATTTTCTGATTTTGTACAAACACTTCAAGTTCGGTCAAACTTGAAGAAAATTTTTGAAAATTTTAACACTTCGAACGGACTTGATGTTTAAAGAAACAAAACAACAAGTTCGGTCGAACTTATGCAATATTTCAGCAAATTTTAAGGAAGTTCGGTCGAACTTGGAGTTTAACCCTTGAAAAACTAACAAGTTTGGGCGAACTTGATTAAAATTCAATGAATTTTAGTCAAGTTCGGTCGAACTTGGTCTCAAGTTCGATGGAATTGGTTTTGACAAACATGGTTTTTTTTTAACTTTTTGATATCAAAATGATTGAATTTGATGTCCAAACTCTCAGGGGTTTGTTATTAGTGTGTTTTACGTGTCATATTCAAAAATCACCCATTTTTGACCGTGAAATCATCAAGAATATGAAAATGTTAAGAAAAATGATAGAATGGAGATGAAATAGAAAGATTCTTGTCTTGATTCCTGCAAATTTAGGTATCCAGGCTCTAATACCACTTGTAGGAAATGTCCACGAACAGCTCGGGAACCTAAATTTGTTATCTATTGTCCGATTAGGCGGAAACTAATGACAAGTTAATCAAATAACAAGAATTACTCATTTAATAGTTGTTTTCATTGATCTAAAGTTCAATACATTCAAGATCCGGATCCGACAGAGCTTCGCCTCTGAATTAACAAATTACAAATGAAATCACCAAGGCACCTATTTATAGTTGCACAAGTTCGTTGGTGGGAGAAGATGTTCGGGCGAACTTGACCTAGTCAAATTCGACCAAACTTGACTTCCTACACACCATGACCAGTGAACTTGGCCTAAATCTCACATAAATACGCCTCGTTTCACCTATTCTATACAGACTCGATACAAGACTATTCTATAGACATTATGCACCAATAGACTCCTACTTGGATATCTACTTTGTCTTGTTCGGTCTTCAAAAACTCTCGTTAATTCCAGACTCGTTCTCCTGTAATGACGAAGGCAACAGACATATGCACCAACAGTCGTTTGCTGAGTAACACTTTTGTTCATCCCTCCAACCTTGTGCTACTAAGCAAACTTGGGTCAGAGAGGTCTTTTAGAGCTGTTTTATCCGTTTTACAAAAGCGTGGGCTAATCCGGACGAACTCAGGATTTGTTCGGGTTAGTCCGTATTGTGTAAACCAACATAAACGTCCTTGTGCTTCCAGATCTGGGATCTTGAATGACAAATGCTTCATTTCATATCAGAAATTGAACAAAACATCATCAAAAGTCCGTATTTTGTGTAAAAATCAATGTTAAAAAGGTTTTTGCTCAGATCTAAGCTTAGATCTGAGTGAAAAGCAGAAGTTTTATGCAAAAAGACGAAGATTTTTGTAAATAGAAGAGTTCTGATGAAAACGAAGGCTATGCCTTATGCCAAAATCGTTGTAAACCTTTGTAAGACGTTGATAAACGTTGTTGTAGTTGAAATCGGGTTGATTCTTACTTAGAACACGAAGGTTTCGGGTTTTGAGAGCTCTGGGCGAACTTACAGCAAGTTCAAATGAGATAAATGAGCTGGGTATTTATAGGAGAAGACAAAAATGGAGGCTGGTGAGGTCAAGTTCGGTCGAACTTGCATGAAATCATGCAAGTTCGAGCGGACTTGAGGGGTAATTGGAGGAAATGAGCCAAGTTCGGCCGAACTTGACCCTTGAAGGGCAAGTTCGAGCGAACTTGAAGTAATTTGGAAGATTCTGAGTTTATCAACCAAGTTCGGCCGAACTTGGGGTCACCAAGTTTGAGCGAACTTGACCCAATTTGTTGGGTTTTCGTCTTTTTTCGCGTTAAGTGTTTGTTTGGCGATTCAGTTCGTATTACTTAGTTATATTAAACGTTATAGTTGATATAATCATGCGATTTAGCGATTCGAGAATGCGAGAGCGATGCGATAGCGAGCGTAATCATAACCACAAACACACATAACACATAAGTAATATAAAGCCACATAAATAATTGCGATTTGCGATGCGATGAGATTAGCGATGCGATTTAATAAGCGATTAGATGCGATATTAACGTACAACACCGTAAGTAGTTAACATAAACTTTATTATAGACCGAATCTCGGGATTACAAGGTAGATAAACGGGAAAACAAAATGGAAAGATAACAATCGAATTTCGAGTTTTTACACTTTAATCATCTTTAATTTGAGTTCAGGCTCGAAATTAAATAAGCTAGCTCGGCTTATCCTGAAAACAAGATAAAGTTAAAAGTTGAAATTGAGCACGGCAGTTTTTGTTGGCCTATAATTTATGGCTTTCTAAGTGTCCTGCATAACTTGAAGGAGCTCACCTCAACTCAAACTTTCTATGTATGTTCTTCTAATTGACTGTTGCTCTGATTTGTCACCTTGTTGTTATACTTACCATTGAGCTTTTTAAAACTTTGTATTCATATTCTTACATTATAAGACCATATGTAGTGGGGCTTGAACTTCAAGCCCCACGTTTGGGCATTATTCGACATGTAGCTCCTAGTCAACAAAGGGGCTTGAAGTTAGATAGAGGTGTAGTGGTGTAATGCCCTTGCAGTGATTAGATAGTGAAATTGAATTAAAAATAAAATAAAATAAAATAAAACCCATCAAAAAGTTTCACTGGCAATTCTCTCCTCAATCAGCGTGTTTAAGGAAACGCCCAATAAAAAAAAACCATCAAAAATGCCCCGGGGGGGGGGGGGGGGTGACGCAGGCGCGATGAGGCGTTTTTGGGGAAAACTCTCAATACCCCTTCCACTACTGGTGGTCTAAATAGGTTGATGGACATTAGTCTTAGTTCCCCCAATTGTGATTCAAAATGCTTAAAAAGAATTCTTGAGAATGGGCCAGCAATGTTGAGTCCCAAGTAGTCGATCCAATCTTTCGCCAATGCCTTTTCTTCTAATTTGGTACATGCTTTTGTCTTCATCTTGGTAGAGGAATGCTTTATGGATGGAATTTCTTCCAGTGACTCGTTAAATTCTTTGTTATGTTGTGTTGTGTGGGTGGTATGGTTTCATCGCACATGTCGAGCTGCTGGGCATTGTAAATTTGGGTTTTAGTAATACAGTGGATCCATTTTAGGTTGATCTAGGGGGGGGGGGGGGGGGGGGGGGGGTCCCTAACAAACTGTATGAATGTTGTGGCGGAATTGTGAAATTTATTAGATTGGGGAATTAGAAATGATTTTGTGGATATAAAATAAAACGATATGTTTCATTGTGTTGTGGTAGATTTTGTGTGACCCTGACTTGAAGTTAGCCTTGGTGTCAACTTGAACCGGTTTTTTTCTTTTACAAGGGATGGGATCCATTTAAAGGGTTGCAACAATACAAATTCTTATAGAAGATTGAATAATGGTGTGAAAAAAATTGTTAGGAGTTGGTTTTTGTTGGCTGTTTAGATTGTTTGTTAATATTAAAAAACTTAAATAAAATAGCCACTAACTATATTTCAATACTCGAAATGCCGTTTTACAAAGTGAATGGTTTGAGAGATATCACTTGCTAGGGAGTGTTTAGCTTTGCTACAAACGGGGCGGGCTGGTGTTCCCTCCGTTTTCCAACTCCTTGAGCCCCCTCCTGCATCGATTCCGTCAGCCTTACAGTGATACGAAAAAAACATGATTAATGGTCATTTATGAATTAGTAAGTGTTCAAGTTCATTATGATTAGTTTAATATCTTTATGTTTAATGTTTAACTTGCAATTCACCTCGCATGTTGTTGTGGTACTTACATGGAATTAAAAAAGTATATATACAATACTTTATGCGTTGTTGCTTCCGAATATCTAGGATGACTGCTCAGTTCCTATTTAGTGATGAGATCAGATGAGTATGTCAGTGAAAACATTTATTATACAATAACGTTGTTTTTAATTTAACATGTGGGAAAATATAAAGGTGTCAAATTTCAGGCTTGCATGTACAATTAACATAAGTGATTATGCTTCAAATAATCTGAATTAACCTCAAAGTTTATATATAAGTTTTGCTTCGATTATCAACAAACAGGTTTAAAGTCTTCATGGTGTCCCTAATAAATTCAAGTCTATAGTTGGATATGATCTTTAAAAAACAATCAAATAACATGAATAATCTCAATTTTAAGTCACTCTAGGTCTTCGAGTTTCATAAACTACTGCCACAGTTCCATATCAAATTGCATACAACTGATTTAAACCATACAACTTGAAATCTTGAGGAAATTAGTAGAATGTCACATCTGCATAATAAGCAAAAGTGATGTTTGAGCTTAAAGCCTCACACAACTTGAATCTTGAGGGAATTAGTTGAATGTCACATATGCATAATAAGTAAAATTAACGTTTGAGTTTAACGCCTTAATTTTTTCCTATGGATTTAACTAAAATTACAATTTTTAACCATTTGTTATTTTGTTTTTTTTAGTTATAAGATTTCATAAACGACATAAGCTAACAAGTTTGTATAATTGTATCACAAAAAATCATAATCAGAAAGCGTATCAATCAAAATCCGAAGGCATAGAGCCTATCATCTAACGGGAGCAATGATACAAAGGAACATAGGTACGAAACAATCATATGAAAGCATGAGGGATCAATTTAGGGTTTTGTAATCGAATCCGTAAAAGCATATAAACACTCCAAACAATCAACATTTCCCGCTAAACCCTAAACCCACCCATATTGTATAACGATGTGGCAAAAAGACGAGAAACATGAATACTTACTCTAAGACCCAAACTTTTTAGCGGCCAAAACACTTCTTTCTAAGTTACGATATTGGGTCACAATTTGAACTTCTTGAACAACTACCATAATAATACTAAAAAGAGTTTGACTTGTACATGATCAAAGTTAGTTAATTACATACTTGTTTGTCTATACCACACTTTACTTAAAAAATATTAAATTTTATAGCGTACCCAAATACAATCATGACAAAAATTTAGACCGATTTGAGCATTTTTACATGGAGCAAGTGCATGTGTGGGTTCGTCCGGACCTTGTCATGACCCTAAGCGGAAGATTTTCCTTCAATATTTCCAATACAAGTTAGTATTAACCATTTCCACAAACAAACAACATTTTACTTACCCTCCTTTACAACCGTTGCACTTTCATTCAAATACCCATTCATTTTTAGGACATACTAGGTTTGTTACCAAAGGACATACTTTCTTTCTTTATCCGATTTATACATTTCATTCTAAAGAGCTTTCAAGACATACATAATGCCTAATGATATAGTCCCACTAAACCCAAGTTTACCAAAGGACATACTTGAATCACATTTTTTTAATATATGTAGTAATATGGTACTCATATTAAAGATAAAAAAAATGCTCGTTATTATGGTGTAAGTTTTTTTAACTAAATTACGTATAAAAAGTTATTGACGTTTAAAAAAAAAACAGGGAGAAGTTGCATGTGATTGACATGTAGGTTCCTAAATATAAGACACACTATATTTAATTTTATACCCATAATCTAAGAAATCAATCAATTTAACTAAAACAAATATTACAATTTTACCGCTCATTTAATCTCATCCGTCAATTACCCTAATCTAATGGTCATTATCACTTCTAACACTTTTAAGAAGAAAAAAACACACTTTGTAGAGGAACTCTATCCGGTTTGATCTTTCCCCCCTTATTAGATAAGATCTTTCCTTTGTTATGTTTTCTATTTTTTAATTTCCTTCTCCTATTAGTGTTCTTCCTCATTTCAGGTTGTGTTGCAGACGAACAACACCAATAAGGGTGTTGTCGGTTTCGTCATACTTTATATTAGTAACGTCGTACTCCGTGACCCAAAGAGTAACTTTGTCTAGCAAAGCTTTGATTCCCCCACCAATACTAACTTAATCAACCAATCTTTCTGGGTGATAGGAGGTCTGTACAAGCTTGTGAGCACGGAGTTGGTTACTAACAACATTGACAGGGTTCATAGCTTAATAATTGAGCCTAAAAGATTGGTTTTCTATTACAAGAACAACATACGTTACTGGTTATCCATGTTCCTTGAATTAAACCGTAAAAAGGCAAACTTGGCAAATGTAACATTTGAAATTGCCCAAATTAAATATGAAAAGAACAATTTGCATGAACTCGTATTTGGTCACTTGAAATTGCCCAAATTAAACTTGGCAAATGTAACATTTGAAATTACTGGTTTTTGTTGGTTACTAATGTTGGTATTATTTGTCTATTGTGGCGGCTACATTATTGAAACAACGATTGTATACACAACATACGCTTTACATTTTGTATATATGTTTTAATTTAATAATATGAGTTAAGTTTTTGTAAAAATAAAATTAATGTACTAAGCGTACAAACTGAAGGAAAAAAGCAAAAAAATGCGGTGATATTTTCGTAAATATTTGGTCGTAGGGTAATTATCAAAATTACTCTACAGGATCATTTGTATAGTGATTTTGGTCTTATAGAGTAATTTTGTAAAATGTTCATCTAGAGTAATTTTGTAAAATGTTCTTGTAGAGTAATTTTGTAAAATATTATTATAGAGTAATTTTGATAAAAAAAAAACCTAACCCCCCCTCCCCAAAAACCTAAAAAAACTTAATCCGCCCCCCCCCCCCTAAAAAAAAAAAAAACCTAAAAAACCTAACCCTCCACTAAAAGCTAAAAACTAAACCATAAAGCTAAACTCTATAACTAAATGCTAAAAATTACTCTATAGGATCATTTTACAAAATTACTCTATAAGAACATTTTACAAAATTACTCTACAAAAGATCAAAATTACTCTACGAAAGATCAAAATTACTCTACCAGAAGATTTTACAAAATTACTCTACAAGACCAAAATCACTCTACAAATGATCCCGTAGAGAAATTTTGAAGACCAAATATTTACGAAAATGTCACCGTATTTTTTTTGGTTTTTCAGTTTTTACGTTTTGTATGTTAAATTTATTTGTATTTGATCTTTAGTCTAATAATATTTTGGAGAAAAAAGTTTGCAGACCGAAAGTTGGTGATAAGTTTTTTTTAACCATATTAGAATAGAATACTATATTCAAATTAGATAAACAAAATATTAAATTTTATAATGAACATATTTAAAAATAATAAAGCATAATGATGAAGGGTCCCCACATCATGTTACCTATTAATTAGCCATACAATTCTACTTTAAATTTTCTATCCATTTTCTATAGACATATCTACAATCGCATATTGTTTACAAGAATTCTTTGCAGACAAGTTGACTTTTCCCACAACTTGTCGTCGCTAAAAGTCGTTGGGATCAACCTAGTGACGACATTTCGTCGCTAAAGAGTGGTTGTGAAAAAAATTGAACTTAAAAATAATTCAAAAATAAATACAAGTGTTATTTTTCCCACGACATGTGGTCGCTAAAGAGTTGTTTTTTGAAAAATCTTTAAACCTTTAGCGACGATGAGTTGTCACTAAAGAGTTAGTTATGACAGTTTAAATTTATTTAGCAACAACATGTCGTCGCTAAAAAGGCTGTTCAGTTGGAGCCCATGATGTTTTCCCTTAGAAGTTTCTGCTGCTCTAACTCGCCCCAACTTGTTGAGAGATTGGGATTTCGAGGATGCTCCTGCATGAATTATATTTTTACTTGTTACAGAGAATTGTTAAATATCAATAACTATGTGGAAACGCATTGTGGAAAAGTTTTATAACACAAGTGGTTCAGTTGACCTCATTGTTTATTAGGATTTGTGTAACGAATATCCAAAGCGGGATGGGTTCGACATTTTCTCAAAGTGCGATATGGGAAGTTCTGAAAAATTAATAAAGTGGGCAACCGTCCCGTTGATGAGACAATCATCAAAACTGTCGGAAACATTATCGTCCAACAATTATACTTAGTCCCAAGGTTGCTCGAATGTTCATCATTATCAAATTAATCTAAACAACATTGTTGACAAGCATAAAACCCAAGAGGAACCAATTCACTAGCCAAGGGGAAATAACAAATGGAAACAAGCAACATCTTCTTACAAGCGTGAGTACAAACAAACTTCGAATATCATATCCTTGATGAACTCCAACTTCATCGAGTTGAAGAGTGAAAATCAAAAGAACTTTGATTACAAATTTTTTGGTCTAACATCAATCGTTTGATGAAGCGTGATCGTGAAATAATCAAGTAGACAGAGGAAACAAATAATTAAAGACAAATATGAGATGTAATAATTTTTGGGATTTTGGTTTAGTATTTTATGTAATGTATTTATTTATTTTTATTTTTTATAGCGTTTGAAGAAATGTTAAATTAGTATTTATGTTTTTTTTTCCATATTTTTATATTAAATTTAGTAGTTTGTTTTAAAAATATTAAATATACTTTCAACCATAATTCATGACGATGTTTAACAAATAATTAGAAAGTGTCTTGCATATCAGATTATTATAAAACACATTAGACAAGACAATGTGAAAAGTAAAGCCACTTCTTCTACATGGCGGTGATGTGACAAATTTCTTTCATCTCTCACAATAGAGCATGTGTTGTAGGTTTGGAAATTGGGCGTTGAAACAAGCCATGTCGAACGGCTGGGAAGACATGGAGTTAACATTATTATGGCTCATGGTGAAAGTGGCGCAACCCTATGGAAGGTGGAGCTCCTAGTAGGCATGGGGGCACCCCACTCTCTCAGATATTCCATTTCATATACCTTTTCATAACACACCTAGGCGAAAGGTGAAACCATGTTACTTTCTCACATTTTACCTTTTCATAACACACCTAGGTGAAAGGTGAAACCATCTCTACCCATGTGACAACGTATTACATGTGTTTTATCTTTCGCCCTCCAAAACACATAGCCTTACGAAAACCACCCTTTCACATATTTCGTTTAAGATATTCAATTGATACGCATATTTTGATGGTATTTTGTTTTTTTTCTTTTAAAATGACAATGGTGACACACAAAAATATGTGTCATAAATTTTACGAGAATTGACCTGTAATAATTCCAACTAAACATCATAGTCTATTGCCAGTCCTATTTTTGAATATTTCTCATGTCAGTCCCACCTTTTATCTATTTTTGACACATCATCGCATAATCATCAGCCACATCAGCAATTTTATTAACTGGGTTAGTGTTTTTAATGAGGGACCAGTGTAGGAAAACTAGATGAAAGGTTGAACAGACATGAGAAATATTCAAAAATGGGACTGACAATGGGTAATACGTTGAGATTATTACAGGTCAGTTGCCCTAAAATTTTATCAATTTTATAAATAATGATGTTTTTTTAATACACACGCTTTCACGTGTCATAAAATTAATGTATGTCATAGTTCACATATTATAGCACACATCTAAATAAAAAATGAAACAACCTCTACTCACATGACAACATTTTCTTTTCAACTTTCACCCTCCAAAATACAGAACCTTACCACAACACATAGTGTCACATTTATACCGATAAACACGGTTAATGATCATTTATCGATTAGAAAGTGATCTTTGTGTTTAATGTTTTAGTATTATCCCCTCCACTTTTCACATGGTATGGTTATCATTTATTAGAAAAAAAAGGACATTATTCGTCTTTGGCGGCTGGCTGTTTTCTGCAGTAGTGGGTTTGTGTGGTTTCTAATATAATGAAAATAAAATATTATTGATACATTTATACTTTAATAACCTGTTATCGTAAAAGTTATTATATGTATGAATAAATTTTGCATCTTATTTCAGCCTACCATCATATTATCTTCAGCTGTATAATATTGACTCAGTTTTTGTGGTTCTTATCAATTTATTTTTCATTAATCTGTTATCGTTCGTTATAGCGGATCTGTTTTTCACATTTTATATATTAATGATACGTTAAGTAAAACTGATACTTAAAATATCTTTTGACTGTCTCGTGGTTATTTAGAAATTAATAACTTGTCTTTAAACATATATGAAGAAACTAATCATATATGATTTGCTGATTTTTTTTTTTTGAAATGCTGAGATCAATGGCAACTTATATAGTTTGTAATTCACGATCAATGGCAACTCATATAGTTTATAAATTCAAGCAACTATATTTTTATAGAAGTTTATCTTTTAAGGATAAAGTTGTCACTTTATGGGCGTCTCTTTTACCTCTTCATAATAAAAAAGTATTTCAAAATTTTATAACCTTACAATAACAAGTAGGGTGACCAGTGTTGCTACATGACACTTGGTAATTGATCTTTTTTATTAATAATTTTTTTATAATAATTTTTTAGTTTTTTTTTTAATCTTACCCTTCAAAATTTAGTATTAGAAGTTACTATCCTTTGACTTTTTCAAAACTCTATACTATTTTTTACGTGCTTATATTTCAGAGCCACCGTAACTCCCCGTACCAACTTTAACTTTAAAAAACATAATTTTTTCTTATTTTTATTTACATATTAGTATAATTTTTTTTTTGTTTTCAGTTAATCTACGTTTTGTCATAAATTTTGTTTCACAACAAGTGAGTCAAAGATAATATGTATTCGTTAGACTTTATAAATTGGACTTACTTTACGTTCACTACAAGAAAAAATCCTTATAGAAACAACATATTTTAAGCCTACAGAGAGGACATGTCCTCTTTTTAGGTCCTTTTCATCAATAGAGAGAACAAGTTGTCTCTATAAAAATTGCCTTTATAGCTCCGTCCCTATAGGTCATTTAAGTCGTCTCTATAAGTGTCGTCCCTATAGAAAAGCTTGTTGAGATGACATGTCGTCTCTACAAGTTTGTGAAAAAATAATTAAAAAATAGAATTAATATTTATTAAATAAAAAACATTTATTAAAATATTTTTAAACCCTTTAGAGACAACATGTTGTCTCTATAAGTTTTCTTTAAAAAATTTAAAAAAAATGTTTGGGCCATTTAGAGACGATATGTCGTTTCAATAGGTTTTCTTAAAAAATAAAAGAAAACATTTTCTTATATAGACAACATGTCTTCTTTAATGGGTTTTCTTTAAAAAAATAAAAAAATATTTATGCTCTATAGAAACGACATGTCGTGTCTAAAAATGCTTTTAAATTTTTTATTATTTATTAATCAAGAAAAAAAACAAAGCTATTTCTCATGTCGTCGCTATATGTTTTCTTAAAAAAAACATATTAAAGCTCTATAGAGACAACATGTCCTACTCTATAGATCTTAAAAAGAAAATAAATAAAATTAAAATGACTTATAGGGAAGACATGCTGTCTCTACAAGTATGTTTTTTTAATTATTTATTAAAAAAACCTGTTTAAGCCCTATAAAGACAACGTGTCCTTTCTATAAGTTTATTTTCAAAAAATAAAAGAAAATTAAAATGGCTTATAGGGACGACATGTCCTCTCTATAAGTTTATCTTTAAAAAATAAAAGAAAATTAAAATGGCTTATAGGGACGACATGTTTTCTCTACAATTATGTTTTTTAATTATTTATTATTTATTAAAAAACTTGTTTAAGCCCTATAAAGACGACATTTCCTCTCTATAAGTTTATCTTTAAAAAATAAAAGAAAATTAAAATGGCTTTTAGAGACGACATATTGTTTCTACAAGTGTGTTTTAACCGGTCAAACTTTTTAGAGACGATATGTCTTCTCTATAAATTAAACTTTTTTTTTAATTTTCAATATTTATTGATCATTAACAAAAAAAATCAAAAGAAAAATATTTAAAATTATAGAGACGACATGTCGTCTCGAGAAATTGAAACATTTTTAGGGTTTCTAATTCATTAAACTAGGGAATATAAAAAATTCAAAAAAAATATTTTCACTCTATAGAGAGGACATGTCGTCCCTATAGAGTAACCTTATTCAAAAAGCATGAATGTCACACCCCGACCCGCAGCGGAAAAGGTGATCGGGGCATGATTGGGTTATCATCAAAGCTCTTGACATTTATTATACGTTTCATATTCATTAATACATTTTAATGAAAAATATACAATCATAATTACATCATGTCCTAAACATCAATCTAGGCTTCATTGTTTTCTTCTAAGGCATTTCCTAAGTTTCCTTGCTTCATCCTGTTTACCTGTATGATGTGTAAAAATGGTTTTTGGATCAACAAAAAGTTGGCGAGTGAATCCTATGAAAAACATTTGAACAAGTTTATTTAATTGATTATAAAATAAAGTGCACAACCACACATGAGTAAAAATAGATGTAAACTTACTCACCAATCATTTAATATTAAATAATGCACACATGAACAATAATGGATCGTTTTGAGGCACGCGTTGCTCAACTCGTCTCCCACGAGGAACTGATGGGCCTAATGAATGATTTGCACATACTTGACAATATGAAATACATAACTACAAACAATATAAACTAAATAATACACACACGAACAATAATGGATTTGCTTTGAGGCACGCGTTGCTCAACTCGTCTCCCACGAGGAACTGATGGGCCTAATGAATGAATTGCATATAACTTGACAATATGAAATACACAACTACAAACAATATATACAATCTAAGTTTAGATCACAATATGGTATGGCACCAGTTTAAATAAACAAGTTAATTTTGGTGACACATGACACACCCCAAAACGTGTAATTAAAAAGGGGAGTTGTAAGATTCACTCACATTGGGTGCGTTCGGTTGATGATGATGAATACGCACGAAGTTGGATTTAACCACGAGTGAAACTAACCTAGATAATAACATAATGGTTTGGTAAATAATGGGATTTTATTAATCAATTTTAGTAGGATGATTGGATATTTTTGTGAGTTTAAGGCTATTTTCTAACCTTAAAAATGTTATTTTTTAAGTATTTTTAATTGATTTTTAAATAAAATAAATAAATGAAAATAATAAAAAAAAGTTGACTTTTTGCGACAGTTGACCGTTGACCGTTGACTTGTTGACCTGTTGACCGGTCAGGCTGTGAAATCGTTTGCGCCGGGTGAGGCTCGAACCCGAGACCTCCCGTTCGCGTGCACGCAGCTCTACCAACTGAGCTACGTGTCTAACCCGAAATATTTCTGTTTTTAATTATATTTATATACTAATTGAATTAAACTGAAAATCATTTATTTTTAAAAACGATTTTAATGTATCGAACCGGCGTCCTCCACAGGTCTCGAACCCGGGACCTGTGGTTTAGGTTAACACACAGTCCACCGCTGGACTGTGTGTTTAACTTGTTATATAATCTGATTTTTATTATACTTATATACAAACTAAATAATTTCATTTCTGCCTTATTTAAAAGTTTGATAATTGTCCGGATCGGTGCGGTAGTCCGGACTCGAACTCGTGACCTGTGTTTTAAATGCGCACACAGTCCACCACTGGACTGTGTGTCTAACTTGGTTATTATTCCGGTTTTTATTAAATTTAACATCTATGTGAAGTGAATCCGGTTTAGTAAAAAAAAGAACATTTTTATCAAGGTAAGCATGCGTGGGACAAGAATCGAACTCGGGACGTGAGCGTGTTTATGTGCACACAGTCCACCACTGGACTGTGTGCACATAAACCGAGTTATATCTTGATTTAAATTAAACTTATAGACAACAGAAAACTTCGTCTTCTTCGTTGGATTTAACCAGAACTAACGTCCGACTGATTCGTCGATTAAATCATGTTCTTTTAGTGTGTTGCGGTTAATTACAGGTGAGATAAATAAAAAGAATGAAAGATTAAGCGTAAGGTATACCGAACTGGACTCCTCTGTTTCTCCGGCGAAACTCGGTGACAACAGATACTTCCGGCGACGTGTGTCCTGTGGCAGAGAGTCTTCAGGGAGCTTGAGATGAGTGTGGGTGGCTTCGGTATGAGCTCTGGGGGTTCAGTAAGGCACAGAGGTGAAGGGTTCGGTTTTCCGGCGAGTTACAGCAGTTCTCCGGCGAGTGGAATTACGTCGGGAAAGAGGGTGATTGTGAGCGAAAAAGTTAACAGAGGTTAGAAGGGGTATTTATAGGGCAGAACATTAACGAATTTTGTCCGTTTTCCGTCTTGATTCGTCGGTTAGAAATTTTCCGGCGGTTATAACTTGTGTCGCGGACTGGACATCAATTATTACCGACGTCGAGGTTAATGTTTACGTTGAGTCAAAGGTAACCGACGCCGTTTAACGAAATCGTCGGATTTTCCGGCGTCAACGGATTTGGGCGTGTCAGTTTTGAAATTGAGATTTATGATATGTATTAATTGTCTCTAATAATAAACAAGAAACACAAGCGGCGCAGTGGTTGAAGGGTTGAGTGTTAAGTCTTTGCTGAAGTTGCTTGCTGACCCGGGTTCGAAACCCGGCAGCAACTTTTTATTTTTATTTTCTTATTTTCAATCCTTTTTCAAATATAAATTATATATTCCAATATACTTATTAATTATGTATCGTTTAAAATTATTTTGGGCATTAAATACGCAACGAAATTTTTAACTGATTGTTCGGTTAATAAACGGAGCGGGTTTGGTAAATCCGGTTTTTGACGGATGTTACAGTATCCCCTGCTTTTTAGAAATTTCGTCCCGAACTTTAAGTAGTGATATATTTGACTAAAAATGATGGTGTTTAGTTTGACAGTTACATGCTTAGAAAAAGAGTAAGAGTTTAAGTTTTTGTTTGAGGCGGGTAACGTCCCTTGTAAGGGTTAAGTACCCTGTTACAGGAATCGATTTTTGTTGCCTACGGTAAAAATATTGATAAGCAGAGTTGATTCGCTAACTATGATATCATGCGTAAGAGTTTTGATATGTTTGGAAGGATATGGTTATATCCTAAAGCAAAACTTCTAATACTACAACCTACATGGGACTTCTCATAACCGTCTAACAATGCCTCTGATCCTTTGACAAGAATACTTATATATAGGAAGTACCAGCGGCGTATCCACCATATTCTTGTCAAATTTTCATTGGTTTTATCAGTAAGTTATGATTGGTTCTATGATGTGACATAAAATAAACGCCACAACCAATGTACCAAGAAATTACTAAATCCTACATAGAACTTCTCATAACCGCCTGACAATGCCTCTGATTCTTTGACAAGAATACTTATATATAGGAAGTACCAGCGGCGTATCCACCATATTCTTGTCAAATTTTCATTGGTTTTATCAGTAAGTTATGATTGGTCCTATGATATAACTCTAGAACATAAATAAACACAACAACCAACATCTGAGTCCAAATTCTGATAGCATACATGTTTGAATGGTGACAGTTCCTCTCTCGTTGTTATGATGGAGAGGTTAGTTTATGTAGAAATAGAACACAATCCCATTTCTTTAAATGGCGAGATGATATGAATGTAACACAAATTTCAACCAAGACAATACTAAATCCTACATGGAACTTCTCATAACCGCCTGATAATGCCTCTGGTCCTTTGACAAGAATACTTATACATAGGAATTACCAGCGGCGTATCCACCATATTCTCGTCAAATTTTTGTTGGTTTTATCCGCAAGTTATGATTAGTACCAAGAAATTACTAAATCCTACATAGAACTTCTCATAACCGTCTAACAATGCCTCTGATCCTTTGACAAGAATACTTATATATAGGAAGTACCAGCGGCGTATCCACCATATTCTTGTCAAATTTTCATTGACTTTATCCACAAGTTATGATTAGTTCTATGTGACTCTAAAACAAACACAACAACCACAAGATCGTATTGCATGTACTGAAAATGAAAAATGTCTGGGCGATCAAGGCTCAATCAAACGGAGCCGATCGTATTGCATGTACCGAAAATGAAAAATGTCTGTGCGATCAAGGCTCAATCAAACGGAGCCGATCGTATTGCATGTACTGAAAATGAAAAATGTAATCTAAATAATAATCACTCAAACAGTTTACACATGGAACCTCTCATAACCGCCAGATAATGCCTCTGATCCTTTGGCAAGAATACTTATATATAGGAAGTACCAGCGGCGTATCCACCATATTCTTGTCAAAATTTCATTGGCTTTATCCTTAAGTTATGATTGGTTCTATGTGATTCTAAAACATAAAGAAAAACATAAAACTAAACGATTGGAGTTGAATCTTCATTTTCGGTGAAGAGGACTAGTTGGGTGTTTTCGCTTGGGCCGTCATTATCTTCGACAGGATTGGCGTTGATGTTGAAAACTCTTCCTCTTGCTGGTGGCCTAGTGATTGGGTTTTCTTGATTTACTTGGTTAACTGGGTTTGATTGAGCTTGAGCGTTTATGATGTTAACCAATCGAGGGCACGTGTTTCTAAAGTGGGTAGGGTCGCCACAATTGAAACAAGCTTGAACATATGGGAACATGGGGTATTGGGGTTGTTGATAGGTTTGGATCATGTTTTGAGTAGGGGGAGAGATTTGGCTTTGAGGGGTGCGGCAAACCTTGCTCAAATGACCATAGCGTCCACAATTTGCACATCGTCGACAAGGTAAGGTAAATGGATGGTGATAAAAACAGGTGTTACATCGAGGGTGAGGTCCAAGGTATGGTTTCTTATTTGGGTAAGTTGAGTTGGGTGCTATTTGCGTGATTGGGATAGCTTGGATTGGTATGGCTTGTAAAACTGGTTGATTACGTTGGGTAGTAGCGAAAAGTTGCCCGTCTCTTTTTCTCTTAGAAATGGGTTGAGAAGGGGATTCGGTTTGGGTGGAGTTTGAAGTTTCAGTCGATGCCTTATCCTTCTTCTTCTCCTCCTTGAAGTCTTTGTTCCGGATTCGGTTTTCGGTGAGCTCTGTAGCTAACTCCATAGCTGCTTCCAAAGTTGCAGGCATGGTACTTATTACAGAGTCTTGAATCTTTGACGGAAGACCTCGAATGTAGTGCTCGATCAAACGGTAGAGGGGAGTGAACAAGTTGGGAACCATTTGATTTAACTCGAGGAATCTTTTGTTGTATGTGGTGTGGTCGCCTTCCTTTTGCTTCAACGAATAGAACTCATCTTCTAATTTCTTGATTTCGCTCCTTGGGCAAAACCGTCTTGTCATGATTTCCTTCAACTCTTCCCAAGTCAAAGTCATAGCGTCTTCAACACCTCGTTTGGCCTTCTCTGTATTCCACCAAGTAAGTGCTATTCCATATAAACGACCAGTAGCATAACGCACCTTGCGAGCATCGGGGCAATCGCAATTTAGAAAAGTGTTCTCCATTTCTTCAAACCAATGGAGGAGAGCGGTGACACCTTCAGTCCCTTCGTATTTTGGAGGGTCGCAGGATTTGAAATGCTTGTAGGTGCATTTAGTGGTATTTGAGGGAAGGTTGATAACATTTTGATCTTCTTGGTTGACAGGATTAGCGGTAAGTGCTTGTTGGACTTGGATTACAATGTTGGGTATTACGGCAGCCATTTGTTGAGCGATTAGGGCAGCCATGCGCTCGCGGGCTTTTCCTGCTCTCGTCTTCCTACGGGCGAGGCTAGAAGACATCTACAAGTAATACATGTCAAGAGTATGAGTTGGATGATTTTGGGATCATGGGTCGTATTTAGGAATGAACATTCATAAAATAAATATAGAAAAATAAATCTACTACATCCATAGGATGTCTTGGGCTTTGCTCGTCATTGGGCCTTGCATGCCGCCATACTTCACCTTAGTAATCATGTGGGCCCCCATGAATACCGGGTTTTTCATATGGTTCGCATGTGTTAGCCTGGTTACGTACACTAATACCCGGAGAAAATCGAGAAATATGTATATAACGTATGATATTCGGAATGTGTCCAGGTGTAGACACGGTGACACCTCAAAGTGGGGTTAGTTCGAACGACGTTTGGTGTGGCATGCTTTGGCCTAATAGGTCCTTTGTACTCTCATCGTTAGTCCCCAGGTAGGCAAACTGGTCCGTTATATTGGATTTATACGAATGCCAACCTAGACAGGACGTTCCGACTACCGGTACTTGTACCCTTCCAGTTACTATATGCCCGTCGCAGAACTTACTTTGATGAGATTTGAAAATTGCGACAAAATCTTTGAATAACAAAAGTATGAAGATGATTTGAATATAAGAACATTGAAATATGTATGATGAATGTGTATGTAAGTATGTATGTTTGACTGTAAGTATAAACAAATATGAAACAAATAAATATCATGAGTTTGTATGTAACCACCTAATCAATTAAAATTTTAGGCAAACTATAGTATAGGCTCTAAGGGTCTAATAACCTATCCTATATCCCTATAGTCATGGCTCTGATACCAATCTGTCACACCCCGACCCCCGCAGCGGAAAAGGTGATCGGGGCATGATTGGGTTATCATCAAAGCTCATGACATTTAATATACGTTTCATATTCATTAATACATTTTAATGGGAAATATACAATCATAATTACATCATGTCCTAAACATCAATCTAGGCTTCATTGTTTTCTTCTAAGGCATTTCCTAAGTTTCCTTGCTTCATCCTGTTTACCTGTATCATGTGTAAAAATGGTTTTTGGATCAACAAAAAGTTGGCGAGTGAATCCTATGAAAAACATTTGAACAAGTTTATTTAATTGATTATAAAATAAAGTGCACAACCACACATGAGTAAAAATAGATGTAAACTTACTCACCAATCATTTAATATTAAATAATGCACACACGAACAATAATGGATCGTTTTGAGGCACGCGTTGCTCAACTCGTCTCCCACGAGGAACTGATGGGCCTAATGAATGATTTGCACATACTTGACAATATGAAATACATAACTACAAACAATATAAACTAAATAATACACACACGAACAATAATGGATTTGTTTTCAGGCACGCGTTGCTCAACTCGTCTCCCACGAGGAACTGATGGGCCTAATGAATGAATTGCATATAACTTGACAATATGAAATACACAACTACAAACAATATATACAATCTAAGTTTAGATCACAATATGGTATGGCACCAGTTTAAATAAACGAGTTAATTTTGGTGACACATGACACACCCCAAAACGTGTAATTAAAAAGGGGAGTTGTAAGATTCACTCACATTGGGTGCGTTCGGTTGATGATGATGAATACGCACGAAGTTGGATTTAACCACGAGTGAAACTAACCTAGATAATAACATAATGGTTTGGTAAATAATGGGATTTTATTAATCAATTTTAGTAGGATGATTGAATATATTTTTGTGAGTTTAAGGCTATTTTCTAACCTTAAAAATGTTATTTTTAAGTATTTTTAATTGATTTTTAAATAAAATAAATAAATGAAAATAATAAAAAAAGTTAACTTTTTGCGACAGTTGACCGTTGACTTGTTGACCTGTTGACCGGTCAGGCTGTGAAATCGTTTGCGCCGGGTGAGGCTCGAACCCGAGACCTCCCGTTCGCGTGCACGCAGCTCTACCAACTGAGCTACGTGTCTAACCCGAAATATTTCTGTTTTTAATTATATTTATATACTAATTGAATTAAACTGAAAATCATTTATTTTTAAAAACGATTTTAATGTATTGAACCGGCGTCCTCCACAGGTCTCGAACCCGGGACCTGTGGTTTAGGTTAACACACAGTCCACCGCTGGACTGTGTGTTTAACTTGTTATATAATCTGATTTTTATTATACTTATATACAAACTAAATAATTTCATTTCTGCCTTATTTAAAAGTTTGATAATTGTCCGGATCGGTGCGGTAGTCCGGACTCGAACTCGTGACCTGTGTTTTAAATGCGCACACAGTCCACCACTGGACTGTGTGTCTAACTTGGTTATTATTCCGGTTTTTATTAAATTTAACATCTATGTGAAGTGAATCCGGTTTAGTAAAAAAAAGAACATAATTTTAAAGGTAAGCATGCGTGGGACAAGAATCAAACTCGGGACGTGAGCGTGTTTATGTGCACACAGTCCACCACTGGACTGTGTGCACATAAACCGAGTTATATCTTGATTTAAATTAAACTTATAGACAACAGAAAACTTCGTCTTCTTCGTTGGATTTAACCAGAACTAACGTCCGACTGATTCGTCGATTAAATCATGTTCTTTTAGTGTGTTGCGGTTAATTACAGGTGAGATAAATAAAAAGAATGAAAGATTAAGCGTAAGGTATACCGAACTGGACTCCTCTGTTTCTCCGGCGAAACTCCGGTGACAACAGATACTTCCGGCGACGTGTGTCCTGTGGCAGAGAGTCTTCAGGGAGCTTGAGATGAGTGTGGGTGGCTTCGGTATGAGCTCTGGGGGTTCAGTAAGGCACAGAGGTGAAGGGTTCGGTTTTCCGGCGAGTTACAGCAGTTCTCCGGCGAGTGGAATTACGTCGGGAAAGAGGGTGATTGTGAGCGAAAAAGTTAACAGAGGTTAGAAGGGGTATTTATAGGGCAGAACATCAACGAATTTAGTCCGTTTTCCGTCTTGATTCGTCGGTTAGAAATTTTCCGGCGGTTATAACTTGTGTCGCGGACTGGACATCAATTATAACCGACGTCGAGGTTAATGTTTACGTTGAGTCAAAGGTAACCGACGCCGTTTAACGAAATCGTCGGATTTTCCGGCGTCAACGGATTTGGGCGCGTCAGTTTTGAAATTGAGATTTATGATATGTATTAATTGTCTCTAATAATAAACAAGAAACACAAGCGGCGCAGTGGTTGAAGGGTTGAGTGTTAAGTCTTTGCTGAAGTTGCTTGCTGACCCGGGTTCGAAACCCGGCAGCAACTTTTTATTTTTATTTTCTTATTTTCAATCCTTTTTCAAATATAAATTATATATTCCAATATACTTATTAATTATGTATCGTTTAAAATTATTTTGGGCATTAAATACGCAACGAAATTTTTAACTGATTGTTCGGTTAATAAACGGAGCGGGTTTGGTAAATCCGGTTTTTGACGGATGTTACAGTATCCCCTGCTTTTTAGAAATTTCGTCCCGAACTTTAAGTAGTGATATATTTGACTAAAAATGATGGTGTTTAGTTTGACAGTTACATGCTTAGAAAAAGAGTAAGAGTTTAAGTTTTTGTTTGAGGCGGTAACGTCCCTTGTAAGGGTTAAGTACCCTGTTACAGGAATCGATTTTTGTTGCCTACGGTAAAAATATTGATAAGCAGAGTTGATTCGCTAACTATGATATCATGCGTAAGAGTTTTGATATGTTTGGAAGGATATGGTTATATCCTAAAGCAAAACTTCTAATACTACAACCTACATGGGACTTCTCATAACCGTCTAACAATGCCTCTGATCCTTTGACAAGAATACTTATATATAGGAAGTACCAGCGGCGTATCCACCATATTCTTGTCAAATTTTCATTGGTTTTATCAGTAAGTTATGATTGGTTCTATGATGTGACATAAAATAAACGCCACAACCAATGTACCAAGAAATTACTAAATCCTACATAGAACTTCTCATAACCGCCTGACAATGCCTCTGATCCTTTGACAAGAATACTTATATATAGGAAGTACCAGCGGCGTATCCACCATATTCTTGTCAAATTTTCATTGGTTTTATCAGTAAGTTATGATTGGTCCTATGATATAACTCTAGAACATAAATAAACACAACAACCAACATCTTAGTCCAAATTCTGATAGCATACATGTTTGAATGGTGACAGTTCTCTCTCGTTTGTTATGATGGAGAGGTTAGTTTATGTAGAAATAGAACACAATCCCATTTCTTTAAATGGCGAGAAGATATGAATGTAACACAAATTTCAACCAAGACAATACTAAATCCTACATGGAACTTCTCATAACCGCCTGATAATGCCTCTGGTCCTTTGACAAGAATACTTATACATAGGAAGTACCAGCGGCGTATCCACCATATTCTCGTCAAATTTTTGTTGGTTTTATCCGCAAGTTATGATTAGTACCAAGAAATTACTAAATCCTACATAGAACTTCTCATAACCGTCTAACAATGCCTCTGATCCTTTGACAAGAATACTTATATATAGGAAGTACCAGCGGCGTATCCACCATATTCTTGTCAAATTTTCATTGACTTTATCCACAAGTTATGATTAGTTCTATGTGACTCTACAACAAACACAACAACCACAAGATCTATTGCATGTACTGAAAATGAAAAATGTCTGGGCGATCAAGGCTCAATCAAACGGAGCCGATCGTATTGCATGTACCGAAAATGAAAAATGTCTGTGCGATCAAGGCTCAATCAAACGGAGCCGATCGTATTGCATGTACTGAAAATGAAAAATGTAATCTAAATAATAATCACTCAAACAGTTTACACATGGAACCTCTCATAACCGCCAGATAATGCCTCTGATCCTTTGGCAAGAATACTTATATATAGGAAGTACCAGCGGCGTATCCACCATATTCTTGTCAAAATTTCATTGGCTTTATCCTTAAGTTATGATTGGTTCTATGTGATTCTAAAACATAAAGAAAAACATAAAACTAAACGATTGGAGTTGAATCTTCATTTTCGGTGAAGAGGACTAGTTGGGTGTTTTCGCTTGGGCCGTCATTATCTTCGACAGGATTGGCGTTGATGTTGAAAACTCTTCCTCTTGCTGGTGGCCTAGTGATTGGGTTTTCTTGATTTACTTGGTTAACTGGGTTTGATTGAGCTTGAGCGTTTATGATGTTAACCAATCGAGGGCACGTGTTTCTAAAGTGGGTAGGGTCGCCACAATTGAAACAAGCTTGAACATATGGGAACATGGGGTATTGGGGTTGTTGATAGGTTTGGATCATGTTTTGAGTAGGGGGAGAGATTTGGCTTTGAGGGGTGCGGCAAACCTTGCTCAAATGACCATAGCGTCCACAATTTGCACATCGTCGACAAGGTAAGGTAAATGGATGGTGATAAAAACAGGTGTTACATCGAGGGTGAGGTCCAAGGTATGGTTTCTTATTTGGGTAAGTTGAGTTGGGTGCTATTTGCGTGATTGGGATAGCTTGGATTGGTATAGCTTGTAAAACTGGTTGATTACGTTGGGTAGTAGCGAAAAGTTGCCCGTCTCTTTTTCTCTTAGAAATGGGTTGAGAAGGGGATTCGGTTTGGGTGGAGTTTGAAGTTTCAGTCGATGCCTTATCCTTCTTCTTCTCCTCCTTGAAGTCTTTGTTCCGGATTCGGTTTTCGGTGAGCTCTGTAGCTAACTCCATAGCTGCTTCCAAAGTTGCAGGCATGGTACTTATTACAGAGTCTTGAATCTTTGACGGAAGACCTCGAATGTAGTGCTCGATCAAACGGTAGAGGGGAGTGAACAAGTTGGGAACCATTTGATTTAACTCGAGGAATCTTTTGTTGTATGTGGTGTGGTCGCCTTCCTTTTGCTTCAACGAATAGAACTCATCTTCTAATTTCTTGATTTCGCTCCTTGGGCAAAACCGTCTTGTCATGATTTCCTTCAACTCTTCCCAAGTCAAAGTCATAGCGTCTTCAACACCTCGTTTGGCCTTCTCTGTATTCCACCAAGTAAGTGCTATTCCATATAAACGACCAGTAGCATAACGCACCTTGCGAGCATCGGGGCAATCGCAATTTAGAAAAGTGTTCTCCATTTCTTCAAACCAATGGAGGAGAGCGGTGACACCTTCAGTCCCTTCGTATTTTGGAGGGTCGCAGGATTTGAAATGCTTGTAGGTGCATTTAGTGGTATTTGAGGGAAGGTTGATAACATTTTGATCTTCTTGGTTGACAGGATTAGCGGTAAGTGCTTGTTGGACTTGGATTACAATGTTGGGTATTACGGCAGCCATTTGTTGAGCGATTAGGGCAGCCATGCGCTCGCGGGCTTTTCCTGCTCTCGTCTTCCTACGGGCGAGGCTAGAAGACATCTACAAGTAATACATGTCAAGAGTATGAGTTGGATGATTTTGGGATCATGGGTCGTATTTAGGAATGAACATTCATAAAATAAATATAGAAAAATAAATCTACTACATCCATAGGATGTCTTGGGCTTTGCTCGTCATTGGGCCTTGCATGCCGCCATACTTCACCTTAGTAATCATGTGGGCCCCATGAATACCGGGTTTTTCATATGGTTCGCATGTGTTAGCCTGGTTACGTACACTAATACCCGGAGAAAATCGAGAAATATGTATATAACGTATGATATTCGGAATGTGTCCAGGTGTAGACACGGTGACACCTCAAAGTGGGGTTAGTTCGAACGACGTTTGGTGTGGCATGCTTTGGCCTAATAGGTCCTTTGTACTCTCATCGTTAGTCCCCAGGTAGGCAAACTGGTCCGTTATATTGGATTTATACGAATGCCAACCTAGACAGGACGTTCCGACTACCGGTACTTGTACCCTTCCAGTTACTATATGCCCGTCGCAGAACTTACTTTGATGAGATTTGAAAATTGCGACAAAATCTTTGAATAACAAAAGTATGAAGATGATTTGAATTAAGAAACATTGAAATATGTATGATGAATGTGTATGTAAGTATGTATGTTTGACTGTAAGTATAAACAAATATGAAACAAATAAATATCATGAGTTTGTATGTAACCACCTAATCAATTAAAATTTTAGGCAAACTATAGTATAGGCTCTAAGGGTCTAATAACCTATCCTATATCCCTATAGTCATGGCTCTGATACCAATCTGTCACACCCCGACCCCCGCAGCGGAAAAGGTGATCGGGGCATGATTTGGTTATCATCAAAGCTCATGACATTTAATATACGTTTCATATTCATTAATACATTTTAATGGGAAATATACAATCATAATTACATCATGTCCTAAACATCAATCTAGGCTTCATTGTTTTCTTCTAAGGCATTTCCTAAGTTTCCTTGCTTCATCCTGTTTACCTGTATCATGTGTAAAAATGGTTTTTGGATCAACAAAAAGTTGGCGAGTGAATCCTATGAAAAACATTTGAACAAGTTTATTTAATTGATTATAAAATAAAGTGCACAACCACACATGAGTAAAAATAGATGTAAACTTACTCACCAATCATTTAATATTAAATAATGCACACACGAACAATAATGGATCGTTTTGAGGCACGCGTTGCTCAACTCGTCTCCCACGAGGAACTGATGGGCCTAATGAATGATTTGCACATACTTGACAATATGAAATACATAACTACAAACAATATAAACTAAATAATACACACACGAACAATAATGGATTTGTTTTGTGGCACGCGTTGCTCAACTCGTCTCCCACGAGGAACTGATGGGCCTAATGAATGAATTGCATATAACTTGACAATATGAAATACACAACAACAAACAATATATACAATCTAAGTTTAGATCACAATATGGTATGGCACCAGTTTAAATAAACGAGTTAATTTTGGTGACACATGACACACCCCAAAACGTGTAATTAAAAAGGGGAGTTGTAAGATTCACTCACATTGGGTGCGTTCGGTTGATGATGATGAATACGCACGAAGTTGGATTTAACCACGAGTGAAACTAACCTAGATAATAACATAATGGTTTGGTAAATAATGGGATTTTATTAATCAATTTTAGTAGGATGATTGAATATATTTTTGTGAGTTTAAGGCTATTTTCTAACCTTAAAAATGTTATTTTTTAAGTATTTTTAATTGATTTTTAAATAAAATAAATAAATGAAAATAATAAAAAAAGTTAACTTTTTGCGACAGTTGACCATTGACCGTTGACTTGTTGACCTGTTGACCGGTCAGGCTGTGAAATCGTTTGCGCCGGGTGAGGCTCGAACCCGAGACCTCCCGTTCGCGTGCACGCAGCTCTACCAACTGAGCTACGTGTCTAACCCGAAATATTTCTGTTTTTAATTATATTTATATACTAATTGAATTAAACTGAAAATCATTTATTTTTAAAAACGATTTTAATGTATTGAACCGGCGTCCTCCACAGGTCTCGAACCCGGGACCTGTGGTTTAGGTTAACACACAGTCCACCGCTGGACTGTGTGTTTAACTTGTTATATAATCTGATTTTTATTATACTTATATACAAACTAAATAATTTCATTTCTGCCTTATTTAAAAGTTTGATAATTGTCCGGATCGGTGCGGTAGTCCGGACTCGAACTCGTGACCTGTGTTTTAAATGCGCACACAGTCCACCACTGGACTGTGTGTCTAACTTGGTTATTATTCCGGTTTTTATTAAATTTAACATCTATGTGAAGTGAATCCGGTTTAGTAAAAAAAAGAACATTTTTATCAAGGTAAGCATGCGTGGGACAAGAATCGAACTCGGGACGTGAGCGTGTTTATGTGCACACAGTCCACCACTGGACTGTGTGCACATAAACCGAGTTATATCTTGATTTAAATTAAACTTATAGAAAACAGAAAACTTCGTCTTCTTCGTTGGATTTAACCAGAACTAACGTCCGACTGATTCGTCGATTAAATCATGTTCTTTTAGTGTGTTGCGGTTAATTACAGGTGAGATAAATAAAAAGAATGAAAGATTAAGCGTAAGGTATACCGAACTGGACTCCTCTGTTTCTCCGGCGAAACTCCGGTGACAGCAGATACTTCCGGCGACGTGTGTCCTGCGGCAGAGAGTCTTCAGGGAGCTTGATATGAGTGTGGGTGGCTTCGGTATGAGCTCTGGGGGTTCAGTAAGGAACAGAGTTGAAGGGTTCGGTTTTCCGGCGAGTTACAGCAGTTCTCCGGCGAGTGGAATTACGTCGGGAAAGAGGGTGATTGTGAGCGAAAAAGTTAACAGAGGTTAGAAGGGGTATTTATAGGGCAGAACATCAACGAATTTAGTCCGTTTTCCGTCTTGATTCGTCGGTAGAAATTTTCTGGCGGTTATAACTTGTGTCGCGGACTGGACATCAATTATAACCGACGTCGAGGTTGTCACACCCCGACCCGCAGCGGAAAAGGTGATCGGGGCATGATTGGGTTATCATCAAAGCTCATGACATTTATTATACGTTTCATATTCATTAATACAATTTAATGGAAATTTACAATAAATGATACAACATGTTCTAACTATCAAACTAAGCTTCTTTGTTCTCTTCTAAGGCATATCCTATGTTTTCCTTGCTTCAACCTGTTCACCTGTATCATGTGTAAAAGGGTTTTTTGGATCAACATAATGTTGGCGAGTGAATCCTATGGAAAACATTTGAACAAATTTATTTAAATTGATTATGAAATATGTGCACAACCAAACATGAGTAAAAATAGATGTAAACTTAATCAACAATCATAAGATATTAAATGAAACACACATGAACAATAATGGAACAATTAGAGGCACGCGATGCTCAACTCGTCTCTCACGAGGAACTGAGGGGCCTGATGAATGAATTGCATAAACATGATAATATGAATGACACAACTACAAACAATATAAACTCAATGATACACACATGAACAATAATGAATTTGATTTGAGGCACGCGTTGTTCAACTCGTCTCCCACGAGGAACTGATGGGCTTAATGAATGAGTTTCATATAATTTGACAAAAGGAAATAAGTAATCGCAACAATATAAACAATCTAAGTTTAGGTCATGATGTGGTATGGCACAAGTTTAAATAAATAAGTTAATTATTTTCATAACACATGACACACCCAAAAAACGTGTAATTTAAAAGGGGGAGTTGTAAGATTCACTCACAGTGGTTGCGTTCGGTTGATGACGTTGAATGCACGCGAAGTGGTTTTAACACGAGTGAGTTTAACCTAGATAAATCGCATTATGGTTTGGTAAGTAAACGGATTTTATTAATCTATTTTAGTAGGATTGTTGGGTGTATTTTTGTGAGTTTAAGGCTATTTTCTAACCTTAAAAATGTTATTTTTAAGTATTTTTAAATCCTACATGGAACTTCTCATAACCGCCTGATAATGCCTCTGGTCCTTTGACAAGAATACTTATACATAGGAAGTACCAGCGGCGTATCCACCATATTCTCGTCAAATTTTTGTTGGTTTTATCCGCAAGTTATGATTAGTACCAAGAAATTACTAAATCCTACATAGAACTTCTCATAACCGTCTAACAATGCCTCTGATCCTTTGACAAGAATACTTATATATAGGAAGTACCAGCGGCGTATCCACCACATTCTTGTCAAATTTTCATTGACTTTATCCACAAGTTATGATTAGTTCTATGTGACTCTACAACAAACACAACAACCACAAGATCTATTGCATGTACTGAAAATGAAAAATGTCTGGGCGATCAAGGCTCAATCAAACGGAGCCGATCGTATTGCATGTACTGAAAATGAAATGTCTGTGCGCTCAAGGCTCAATCAAACGGAGCCGAACGTATTGAATGTACTGAAAATGAAATTGTCTGTGTGCTCAAGGCTCAATCAAACGGAGCTGAGCGTATTGCATGTACTGAAAATGAATAACTTAACCACACAAACAGCCTATGCATGGAACCTCTCATAACCGCCTGATAATGCCTCCGATCATTTGACAAAAATACTTATATATAGGAAGTACCAGCGGCGTATCCACCATATTCTTGTCAAATTCTCATTGACTTTATCCGCAAGTTATGATTAGCTCTACGCGACTCTACAACAAACACAACAACCACAAGATACTGATAATGAAATTGTCTGTGCGCTCAAGGCTCAATCAAACGGAGCCGAACGTATTGCATGTACTGAAAATGAAATTGTATGTGCGCTCAAGGCTCAATCAAACGGAGCCGAACGTATTGCATGTACTGAAAATGAACAACTTAATCTAAACAACAATCACACAAAGCCTATGCATGGAACCTCTCATAACCGCCTGATAATGCCTCCAATCATTTGACAAGAATACTTATATATTGGAAGTACCAGCGGCGTATCCACCATATTCTTGTCAAATTTTCATTGACTTTATCCGCAAGTTATGATTAGTTCTATGCGACTCTACTACAAACACCACAACCACAAGATACTGATAATGAAAATGTATGTGCGCTCAAGGCTCAATCAAACGGAGCCGAACGTATTGCATGAACTGGAAATGTAAATTGAACTGTGCGCTCAAGGCTCAATCAAACGGAGCCGAACGTATTGCATGAACTGGAAATGTAAATTGAACTGTGCGCTCAAGGCTCAATCAAACGGAGCCGAGCGTTATTGCATGTATTGAAATGTAAAATGAAATAACCGATCAAGGCTCAATCAAACGGAGCCGATCGTGCGGGCACGCCAAGATCAACCGCATAATAAAATGGGGATCAAACTCAACCTCATGGATGGGGAGCTGCGGCCTCGGCAAATGCATATACTGAAAACAATATACAATAATTATCCTAACAGTCTACACATGGAACCTCTCATAACCGCCAGATAATGCTTCTGATCCTTTGACAAGAATACTTATATATAGGAAGTACCAGCGGCGTATCCACCGTATTCTCGTCAAAGTTTCATTGGCTTTATCCTTAAGTTATGTTTGGTTCTATGTGATAGAGAAAACATAAAACTAAACGATAGGAGTTGAATCTGGATCTTCGGCGAAGAGGACTAGTTGGGTATCTTCGTTTGGGCCGTCAATATCTTCGACAGGATTGGCGTTGTTATTAAAGACTCTTCCTCTTGCTGGTGGCCTAGTGGTTGGGTTTTCTTGGTTTACTTGGTTAACTGGGTTTGATTGGGCTTGAGTGTTGATAACGTTAACCAATTGAGGGCATGTGTTTCTAAAGTGGGTAGGGTCGCCACAATTGAAACAAGCTCGAGCATATGGGAACACGGGGTATTGGGGTTGATGATAAGTTTGGGTCATGTTTTGAGTAAGGGAAGAGGTTTGGTTTTGAAAGGTGCGACAAACATTGCTCAAATGACCATAGCGTCCACAAGTTGTACATAGCCGACAAGGTAAGGTAAGGGGATGATGATAAAAACAGTTGTTGCATCGAGGGTGAGGTCCAAGATATGGTTGCTTATTTGGGTAAGCTGGGTCGGGTGCCACTTGAGTGATTGGGATAGCTTGGATGGGTATAGCGTGTAAAACTGGTTGATTTCGTTGAGTAGCAGCGAAAAGTCGCCTGACTCTTCTTCTCTTAGGATTGGGTTGAGAAGGGGATTCGGTTTGGGTGGAGTCGGAGGTTTCAGTCGATTCTTTATCCTTCTTCTTCTCCTCCTTGAAGTCTTTGTTTCGGATTCGATTCTCGGTGAGCTCTGTTGCTAGCTCCATTGCTGCTTCCAAAGTTGCAGGCTTGGTACTTATTACAGGGTCTTGAATCTTTGACGGAAGACCACGAATGTAGTGCTCGATCAAACGGTAGAGGGGAGTGAACATGTTGGGAACCATTTGATATAACTCGAGGAATCTTTTGTTGTATGTGGTGTGGTCTCCTTCCTTTTGCTTCAATGAGTAAAATTCATCTTCTAATTTCTTGATTTCGCTCCTTGGGCAAAATCGTTGGTCATGATTTCCTTCAATTCGTTCCAAGTTAAGGACATAGCATCGTCGACGCCTCGTTTGGCCTTCTCTGTATTCCACCAAGTAAGTGCTATCCCATATAATCGACCGGTAGCATATCGCACTTTGCGATCGTCAGGGCAATCGCAATTTAGGAAAGTGTTCTCCATCTCTTCAAACCAATGGAGGAGTGCGGTGACGCCTTCAGTTCCTTTGTATTTCGGAGGGTCGCATGATTTGAAATGCTTGTAGGTGCATTTAGTGGTATTTGGGGGAGAGTTGATAATGTTTTGGTTTGCTTGATTGACAGGATTAGCGGTAAGTGCTTGTTGAACTTGGATTACAATGTTGGGTATTACGGCAGCCATTTGTTGAGCGATTAAGGCAGCCATGCGTTCGCGGGCTTTACTTGCTCTCGTCTTCCTACGGGCGAGGTTAGAAGACATCTACAAGGAATACATGACAAGGGTATGAGTTGGATGTTTTTGGGTTCATGGGTCGCATTAGGAATGAACATTCATAAAATAATTATAAATAAATAAATCTACTACATCCATAGGATGTCTTGGGTTTTGCTCGCTGTTAGGCCCTACATGCCGCCATACTTTACCTGTGTAATCATGTGGGCCCCCATGAATACCGGTTTTTCATATGGTTCGCACGGGTTTGCCAGGTTGCGTACACAAAAACCCGGAGAAAATCGAGAAATATGTATACAACGTGTGATATTCGGAATGTGTCCAGGTGTAGACACGGTGACACCTCAAAGTAGGTTAGTTCGAACGACGTTTGGTGTGGCATGCTTTGGCCTAATAGGTCCTTCGTACTCTCATCGTTGGTCCCCAGGTAGGCAAACTGGTCCGTTATATTGTATTTATACGAATGCCAGCCTAGACAGGACGTTCCGACTACCGGTACTTGTACCCTTCCAGTTACTACATGCCCGTCGCAGAACTTACTTTGATGAGATTTGAAAATTGCACAAAATCTTTGGATAATGAGAGTATGAAAATAAATTGAATACATGAACATCGATATATGTATAATGAATATGTATATATGTATAATGAATATGTATATAAGCATGTATGTTTGACTGTAAATGTACACAAATATGAAACAAATAAATATCACAAGTTTGTATGTAACCACCTAATCAATTAAAATTTAGGCAGACTATAGTATAGGCTCTAAGGGTCTAATAACATATCCTATATCCCTATAGTCATGGCTCTGATACCAATCTGTCACACCCGACCCGCAGCGGAAAAGGTGATCGGGGCATGATTGGGTTATTATCAAAGCTCATGACATTTATTATATGTTTCATATTCATTAATACAATTTAATGGAAATTTACAATAAATGATACAACATGTTCTAACTATCAAACTAAGCTTCTTTGTTCTCTTCTAAGGCATATCCTATGTTTTCCTTGCTTCAACCTGTTCACCTGTATCATGTGTAAAAGGGTTTTTTGGATCAACATAATGTTGGCGAGTGAATCCTATGGAAAACATTTGAACAAATTTATTTAAATTGATTATGAAATATGTGCACAACCAAACATGAGTAAAAATAGATGTAAACTTAATCAACAATCATAAGATATTAAATGAAACACACATGAACAATAATGGAACAATTAGAGGCACGCGATGCTCAACTCGTCTCTCACGAGGAACTGAGGGGCCTGATGAATGAATTGCATAAACATGATAATATGAATGACACAACTACAAACAATATAAACTCAATGATACACACATGAACAATAATGAATTTGATTTGAGGCACGCGTTGTTCAACTCGTCTCCCACGAGGAACTGATGGGCTTAATGAATGAGTTTCATATAATTTGACAAAAGGAAATAAGTAATCGCAACAATATAAACAATCTAAGTTTAGGTCATGATGTGGTATGGCACAAGTTTAAATAAATAAGTTAATTATTTTCATAACACATGACACACCCAAAACGTGTAATTTAAAAGGGGGAGTTGTAAGATTCACTCACAGTGGTTGCGTTCGGTTGATGACGTTGAATGCACGCGAAGTGGTTTTAACCACGAGTGAGTTTAACCTAGATAAATCGCATTATGGTTTGGTAAGTAAACGGATTTTATTAATCTATTTTAGTAGGATTGTTGGGTGTATTTTTGTGAGTTTAAGGCTATTTTCTAACCTTAAAAATGTTATTTTTAAGTATTTTTAATTGATATTTAATTAAAATAATTAATATAAAAATAATAAAAAAATTTGATTTTTTTTCTCTGACCGTTGACCGTTGACTGACCGTTGACCTGACCGTTGACCGGTTCGAGTCGGAATATAGGTGCGCTGAGTGAGGCTCGAACCCGAGACCTCCCGTACGCGTGCACGCAGCTCTACCAACTGAGCTACGTGTCTAACCCGTTATATATCTGATTTTAATTATATATATATATTAATTAGTTTAAACCGAAAATCATTTTATTTTAAAAACAGTTTAATTTATTCGGACGATGCGCTCCACAGGTCTCGAACCCGGGACCTGTGGCTTAAACTAACACACAGTCCACCGCTGGACTGTGTGTTTAACATGTTATATAATCCAATTTTTATTATACTTAAATACAAATTATTTGTTTTCATTTCTGACTTTATTTAAAAAGGTTAATAATTGTCCGGGTCGATGCAGAAGACCGGACTCGAACTCGTGACGTGCGACTTAAACATACACACAGTCCACCGCTGGACTGTGTGTCTAACTTGGTTATTATTCCGATTATTAATATACTTAACATATACCTGTGGCGACTCCGGTTCGGTTTAACAAAAAAAATCATTTTTATTAAGGCAGCGTGTGTGGAACGGGATTCGAACTTGAGACGTTAGTGTTTATTGTGCACACAGTCCACCGCTGGACTGTGTGTCTAACCCGATTAATAAGTTGATTTTAATTAAACTTATATGATACCGAACTTCATCTTCTTCGTTGAGAATTTAACCAGAATCGACAACAGAATGGTTCGAAGTTTTAATCGGTTTCTTAGTGTGTTTCAGTTCATCATGGTGAGATATAAGTGAAAAGAAAAGAATTTAAGCGAAGAGGTATACCGACTGGACTCCTCTGTTTTCCGGCAGAAACTCCGGCGACAGCAATAGGCTCCGGCGACGAGTGTCTTGCAGCAGAGAGAACTTCAGAAAGCTTACAAAATATGTGGGTGACTTCGGTATAAGTTCAAATGGTTTAGTAAGGCTCAGGAATGAGGAAACCGGTTTTCCGGCGACGAACAGATTAATTCCGGCGAGTGGAATTACGCCGAGAAAAGGTGTGGTTTTGAGCGAAAAGGTTTGCAGTGGGTTGTGGGTGAATTTATAGGGCAAATCGTCGAAGAACTTGGTCTGATTTCCGACTGTATTCATCGGTTATAAAAACTCCGGCGGTTATAGAAGGTGTCGCGGACTCAGACGTCGGTTATAACCGATGTCTTAGTAATGGTTTACGTTATAACGTAAGTTGTCGTTAAGACTCGCGAGATTTCCGGGATTTCCGACGACTGAACTATTGGGCGCCGGTTTTGAATTCGTAACGTCATGATATCAATTAAATGATTCTATTATTTAACAAATAACATCAGTGGCGCAGTGGTTTGTGCGTTGTGTGTTAAGACTTGTGGTTGAACCGGTACTGACCCGGGTTCGAAACCCGGCAGGAACAAAATATTTTTATTTTCTTATTTTTGACAGTTTTTCAAAAACTAAATATATATTCCCGTATAATAATTGATTATGTATCGTTTAAAATTATTTTGGGCATTTAATTCGCAACGAAATTTTTTGACTGACTGTTCGGTTGAGAAACGGAGCGGGTTTGGTAAATCCGTTTTTGAAGGATGTTACAGAGGTTAATGTTTACGTTGAGTCAAAGGTAACCGACGCCGTTTAACGAAATCGTCGGATTTTCCGGCGTCAACGAATTTGGGCGCGTCAGTTTTGAAATTGAGATTTATGATATGTATTAATTGTCTCTAATAATAAACAAGAAACACAAGCGGCACAGTGGTTGAAGGGTTGAGTGTTAAATCTTTGCTGAAGTTGCTGGCTGACCCGGGTTCGAAACCCGGCAGCAACTTTTTATTTTTGTTTTCTTATTTTCAATTCTTTTTCAAATATAAATTATAAATTCCATATACTTATTAATTATGTATCGTTTAAAATTATTTTGGGCATTAAATACGCAACGAAATTTTTAACTGATTGTTCGGTTAATAAACGGAGCGGGTTTGGTAAATCCGGTTTTTGACGGATGTTACAATGAAACCCCTTTAGAAACATGTCCTCTCTATAGGGTAATCTATGGAGACGACTTATGTCCTCTCTAAAGATGTCGTCCCTATAAGGGTTTTTTCTTGTAGTGGTTTCTGGGTCACCGCAACGTGCGATATCGTTTTTAACTTAAAAAAACATATTTTTTTTCTTATTTTTTGTACATGTCGGTATAAGTTTAGGTTGGTGGTCGATGTAAATTTCTTTCGCAAATAAGTGGAGAAATATATAATGCGTTTCCGAGCTTTTTTATGTACATCTTTAGTTTATCTACGTTTTAACGTAACTTTTGTTCTGAAACGATTCGAAGTTTTACTATAAAAATTCGAGTACTTTACATTTGGACTCGCCGCAACGCGCGGGAATATTTACTAGTTTAATAACAATCATATTATATAAATATTATAAATTCTTTACACAATTTGTCTTCACTAAATGAATATTAAATCAGCATCACAAAACTTTATTACATGGTTATAACTAGAGAAATTAAATGTAATGAATATTTATTAAAATAACAAGATTTTAAATTTAAAGATACAACTCGTTTATTTAATGGATTAACTCAAACACGGTCTATTTAATATTACTCCGACCTAACTCCTTAAGTAAACGGGTTACCCACTAACTCTTTTAAGTTTGAAAGCTTTTAAAAATGTAAAATTTAGATTTTAAACATATTATTGAAAACATTCACATCACCTTCCGTCAAAATCAACTATTAAAGTTCAATTATGAGTCACTTTAGGATATTTGAACTGATAGATATACAAAACGCTACCATGAGGTATGTATACATGATACTAAAAGATTTCAGATATTTAAGAATTCGGGTTAACATATATTTCACACTAATTTTAAGTTGGTGCTATGTATAATGTATATTGACCCGTCGACTCGGCAGAAGAACCAGCGGCTGGCCCTACTTATAATCATATAAAAGTGTATCCACAAAGTTACATTTTTCTATAAATAGACATGCTCTTATCCAATAGTTGTCACCAATTAGCATGGCTGCTGATTCTTCTCTCCTTTCATTTATCTTCTTCTCTTTCCTCTTGGGTTCATTCACCATCTCTAATGCCATTGTTCCTGCCAACGAAACCTTCCGTTATGTCAACGATGGTGAATTAAGATTGGGTTCCGATTACTTAACCTTTGTTTCTGAATACGCACCAACTTACCGTCCACTTCCGCCCTTTACCTTCCCTTTCCAGCTTTGTTTCTACAACACCACCCCAAATGCGTATACTCTCAGTCTTCGCATGGGGTCAGTGCGTACAAAAACGGTCCTTCCATGGGTCTGGGATGCCAATAGGGGTAAACCAGTCCGCGAAAACGCCACTTTCTCATTAGGCTCTGATGGAAACCTCATACTCGCGGAAGCAGACGGGCGGATTGTGTGGCAGACCAACACCGCCAATAAGGGCGTGATTGGTTTCGCTATACTATCTGATGGTAATATGGTGCTTCGTGACGCAACGGGTAAATTTGTCTGGCAAAGCTTCGATTCCCCAACCGATACACTCTTGATCGGCCAAACTCTCCGGGTTAAAGGAGGCCCGTACAAACTCGTGAGCAGGGAGTCGGTTACTAACAACGTTGACGGGGTTTATAGCTTGGTTATCGAGCCTAAAAGATTGGCTTTGTATTACAAGAACAACATGCGTTACTGGTCATCCACGTTCCCCGAATTAAACAGAAAAAATGTGACTATAGTAAATGCAACGTTGGTAATTCAAGAAACCGAATACGAAGAGAACAACTTTAACTCACTCAGGTGTAATATTCTTAACGGTCAGTCTTGGGAATTTCCTGATATAGATATGGGTCAAGTTCAGTATAATAGCTCGTTATCATATCTCCGATTGGGCATCGATGGGAACCTACGACTCTACACTTACCGGGCAAATGTGCAGGGAGGCGCAACGTGGAAGTTGTTGTACACTATGTTTGATAAGAGCGAGGATGATAATGGGATGATTTTTGAAGACGAGTGTCACTTACCAAATCGGTGCGGGAAGTTTGGGCTTTGCAAGGACAGCCAATGTGTCGGATGCCCGACGCCAAACGGGGTGTTTGAGTGGAGTGACGATTGCAACACCAAGTCACCGGGTTGTAAGGCGAGTGGATTTAAATATTATGAGCTCAAAGGAGTCGACCATTTCACGGTTAAGTATACTGGCGGGACTGGACCAGTGAAACTTAACGAATGCGAGAGCAAATGCACGAAGGATTGCAAGTGCATGGGATATTTCTATCATACGGATAGGTCGAGGTGTTGGATTGCTTACGAGTTGAAAACATTGTCTAGGGTTGGGAACTCAACTCATTTTGCGTACATCAAAACGCCCATCTCCTAGCCTTCGGTTAAGTCTTATTATAACTTGCTTCTTGAGAATAACGAAGATCACGATTTTAGATTGTTACTCTTTCTGAAATTTTAAGCTTCCTTTGTGCATTTCCTTTTTGTTGAAATGATATGTATGTTTCAAATTATAAAAAAAAGGGAACATGAATAATATAAATATATATATTTATTATGAATTTATTTGTTTTTAGCAGCGCCGCATATTAAACAATCTACTAAAAACAAATACATTATTATAGTTTATCTTGTTTATTCTTTTAATGCCTTTAACTAGATATATAATCATATTTTTCCTTTACAAGTTGGTCCTCCTTCCCCACGCAGATATATAATCATATTTTTCTTTACAAGTTGGTCCTTCTTCCCCACGCAGTAAATGGAATCATCCCACGTGGTTAGGTGTACCCTATCAATTACACACTGGTACTAATTAAAGTTGTACAATATTGTATAACATAAAGCGTATGTTGATTGGGGGAGGAGCTAGACCCGCTCAACCTATTTGAAGATCAAAATCAAAATAAAAATTAGCTAAACAACTGTGTTGGTTTATCAGGCTATAACACAACTCACAACGAATATCTTGAAGACTCGTACGCTCTTTCAATAATGCAAAGAGTTTAAATAGGGAAAACAAACAACCGAAACAAACTTACTGGGGTAAACAACTTCCCCACTAACTTAGCTAAACAAACGGAAATACCCACTTAAACGAATTAAACTAAAAATAAAACAAAGTTAAATAATACTCCATGACTCACGATCCCTAAACACCTGCTGACCCATGACTCCACTTCCAAATAAACCACGTGCTTTGAATTAATCCAATACTCCCCTGAATTCAAAGCTCCATGACTCCAAGCCTCGAACGCAGATAGCAAAACTGTTCCTTTCCTAGTGGCTTGGTAAAGACATCGGCCACCTGCTCTTCCGTAGCACAGAACTTGAGCTCCACTTTCCTTTCTTCAACCAGGTCCCTAATGTAATGAAACCTTATATCAATATGCTTGCTGTGACTGTGATAAGCTTGGTTCTTGGTTAGAAATGTCGCTGACTTGTTATCACACCAGATTGTAATTGGATTGTCTTGATCATACCCCAGCTCCTTTAACAGCTTCCTTAACCACACAGCTTGACACGCTGCAATATTAGCAGCTATGTATTCTGCTTCACAGGTCGACAGTGCCACAACCGGCTGTTTCTTTGAACACCAAGAAATTGCTCCCGAGCCGATTGAGAACATGTTTGCTGACACACTCTTCCGGTCTTCAAATGAACTTACTATCAGTGAACCCTTCAAGCTTGATCTCTTGTTTCTTTCCATACCACATACCATAGTCAAGTGTACCAGCCACATACCGAAGAATCCTCTTTGCTGCTCCAAGGTGAATGGACGTTGGCTTGTGCATAAACCTGGAGATAACACTTACAGAAAACACAATGTCTGGTCTAGTATGAGTGAGATAAATCAGCCCACCTACTAGACACCTAAACGTTTTTCCATCAACCAATGTACTCCCATCTTCAAGCTGAAACTTGTCATTAGCATTCATAGGGGTTGGGATTGATTTGCACTTACTCATTCCAAACCTTTGAAGAACGTCCCGCGCATACTTTCTTTGTGTTACAAATAAACCACCAGCCTTTTTCACAACTTCCAAACCAAGAAAGTACTTCAGCTCACCAACGTCGGTCATCTCAAATTCACTAACAATCTTGGCTTTGAACTCATCCAGCAATGCCTTAGAAGAACTTGTATAAACTATATCATCAACATAAAGACAAATTATTATCCGATCATTACCTGAACCTTTCTTGACATACACTGTAGGCTCATTCTTGGATCTTTCATAACCATGATTCTGAAGATAGGTGTCAATCCTGCTGTACCAAGCCCTCGGGGCTTGTTTTAGCCCGTACAGAGCTTTGTGAAGCTTGTACACATTTTGTTCTTCTCCTTGCACTTCAAATCCAGGCGGCTGTTACACAAACACTTCTTCGAGTAGTGGACCATTCAAAAAAGCGGACTTTACATCAAATTGATGTAACTCCCAACCTTCTTGAGCTGCCACAGATAAGACTAATCTGATGGTTTCGAACCGAGCCACTGTTGAAAAAGTCTCTTCGAAATCAATGCTATACTCTTGACTATAACCCTTTGCCACAATCCTAGCCTTGTGCTTTAGAACTCTTCCATCAGGTCCCACTTTAGTTTTGTATACCCACTTTAGCCCTATGACATTCTTGCCTTCTGGAAGTTCAGTTAAAGACCACGTCCCATGCCTTTCCAGAGCTTGCAACTCCTCTCTCATTGCATTCATCCATTCATGATGTTTTGCTGCTTCTGTGAATGATTCTGGTTCGACCAGAGATAGTGCAAACTGGCACGTATCATCAAGAATGGGTGAAGTACAATCATAAAGATCATCAAGTGTACGTACTTTGAGATGATCTCCTTCTGAACTGCTTGACTCGGTCTCTTCATTAGAATCACTACCCGACTTATCATTCAGACTTGGACTCCCTTGATTATGGGTTGTGTCATCCACATGGACTTGTCCATCCAACTCATCACTTTCTTGAATAACACCAGATTGTTCAACAACCTGATCACTTGCAATCCAAACTGCTTGTTCATCAAATACTACATCACGACAAGTGATAATACATTGCTTCACTGGATTGTACAATCGATAAGCTTTAGACTGAGTACAGTAACCAACAAATATGCATTTATTAGACTTAGTATCTAATTTCTTCCTGTGTTGAGAAGGTATTAGCCCATAAGCTGGACACCCGAATACCCTTAAATGGCTTACCGATGGTTTAAGAGCATACCATGCCTCAAACGGTGTCTTTCCCTCAACCGCCTTAGTAGGAGATAGGTTGAGTAGATAAACAACTATAGCAACAGCTTCCCCCCAGAACTGGTTACCCAAACTTTTTGCCTTTAGCATACATCGAGCCATCTCAACAATAGTTCTATTCTTACGCTCCGCAACCCCGTTTACGGAGCAGTAACCTCACGGTGTATTCCATGTTCTTCACAAAAGGCATTAAATTCCCCAGAACAAAACTTTCACCCTCGATCTATTCTGAGAGTTTTAAGCAGTTTACCAGACTCTCTTTCAACCCTTGCTTTAAACATCTTAAATTTCTTAAAACATTCTGACATTTTTGTTAGAAAATAAACCCAGCACATGCGTGAATAATCGTCTATCAACAAAAAAAATTATTGATTACCTCCTAAGGATGGTGTGGGTATCGGCCCACACAAGTCCGCATGAATGAGTTGGAGAACCTGACTTGATCTCCATGCATGATCAGTAAAGGGACGCCTTGCTTGTTTCCTATAAACACATCCTTCACACAGCGAGAGACGTCCAATACGTGGCAGCCCTGTTACAAACTCCTTGTCACTCAATATCTGAAGGCCGTGCTCATGCAAATGACCATATCTTTGGTGCCAAAGAGACGGGTCATTTGGTATGATTGTAGCCAATGAAGTGGCGTGATGCTGAGCAACATTAAATGGAAAGACATTATTGGCAGCCATCATCACTTTGCACATTTGTTCTCCTGTCCTCTTGTGTGTAATAATACACACGCCTTCATCAAACAGCAACTTACACCCTGCTCTCATCAACTGACTGACGCTCAAAAGGTTGTACCCCAGAGCCGGAGCAAACTGCAAATGAGAGAGTGACTTGTTCACTCCTGGTGACACTTCAAACCCAACAGTACCTTGACCTTCCACCTGAATACTTTTGCTATTTCCCATCTTTACTGAGACTTTCTTGGACTCATCCAAACTTCGAAACAATTCACGTTGCCCCGTCATGTGATTGGAACATCCGCTATCTAGATACCAGACTTTACTTGCCTGATTCTTGTTTTGTCCTTCTACTACAAGAGCCTTTTCTTCTGTCTCACTCACTTCTTCACCAGTTTCCATCAACATGAAAAGTTGATTTTCTTCTTCATCTACACCTTCATTATTCAACACTGCATGAGCCTGCGGCTCAGCCCAGCAATCTGCTTTCACATGCCCAAAGCGATTGCAATTGTAACACTGAATGTTACTCCTTCCTCTGCCAAATGATCTGCCACGTCCACGTCCCCGTCCACGATAATTTCCTCGTCCTTTACCACGAGTTGGCACCTGAAACTCATCAGCTTCAGCTGGAAACGCTTGCTCTTCCTTGACTGTGTCATTAGACCGATTAATCCTAGCCTCATGGGACTGCAAAGATCCCATAAGCTGATCAAACGAAAGGGTTTTCAAGTCCTTTGACTCTTCAATAGCAGTAACAACGTGATCCCATTTTGACGGTAGACTCCACAGAACTTTCTCCACAACACTTTGGTCAGACACTTCCTCACCATATGCATGCTTGTTGTTCACAATCTGCATCACACTGGATAGAAAATCTGAAATTGCTTCATTATCTTTCATCTGGAGTGTTTCGAACTCTCTCTGCAGCCCCTGCTATTTCACAGCGAGAAACTTCGAATCTCCTTGAAACTCGATTTGAAGGAGATTCCAGGCCTGTTTAGCAGTAGTTGCAGCTGCAATGCGAGAGAAAACGCTATCATGAACACCCTGTTGAATGAGAGCCAACGTTCTTGCATCCTCCTTCTTATTTTTCTTCAGTCTTCCTGAATCATCTTCTTCATCAGCAAACCCTTGATTCACAAATTCCCACAAGTCTTTCGATCGAAGAAGCGTCTTTATGCGAATGCTCCAGAACTTATAACCTTCACCCTTAAAGACAAGAGTGATAGGCTGATTTGTCTCTGATGATGCACCGGCCATGATAACAGACTTTGAAACAAGGTTTTGATTGAACAAAGGGAACCTAGCTCTGATACCAGATGTTGGTTTATCAGGCTATAACACAACTCACAACGAATATCTTGAAGACTCGTACGTTCATTCAATAATGCAAAGAGTTTAAATAGGGAAAACAAACAACCGAAACAAACTTACTGGGGTAAACAACTTCCCCACTAACTTAGCTAAACAAACGGAAATACACACGTAAACGAATTATACTAAAAATAAAAAAAAGTTAACTAATACTTGTTAGAATATTTGGTGGAAAATCATCTCCCGAAATAGTTCCACAATTACAGCCAAAGATTTCTGTATTATTTTCAATTTTATTTTTGTGGAAATTGTATTTATTCATCCATCTTCCTCAATGTAAAGCATACAAAAAAATAAAAAGCAATTCTAATTCTTACGATCCAAACTGTTCTTGATTTCATGGTATCAGAGCAGTGTTTCTGATTCTAGGAACAACCTGCTCATCATCTACCTGATTCAAACCAGGCTGCCATGTCAGAAGACGGCAACCGTGGTTCGGATCTTTCAATCCAAATAGCCAATCTGTTAAAGAATGGCTTTAACTCTCAGCCTCAAAATCCAAAACTTTCCGACAGCCTCCAAATCAATTTGAAACTTAATAGTCAAAACTATTCCTTATGGACTCGAATGATTTGAGTGGCCATAGGCGGAAGATCAAAAGACCTCTTAAAGCATCTTACGTCAAATCCTCCAGACACAACTGACGAGACATACGAGCATTGGGAACAAGAGGATCTGATCGTGTTCTCATGGCTAATACAGAATATCAAACCAACAATAGCAAGCAACCTCACTGAGTTTCCTACTGCAAAGATATTGTGGGATGCTTTGGCGGTCACGTACAGCAGCGGGAAGGATAAACTCCAAACCTACAATCTTCATGTAAAGGCAAATGAAATCAAACAAAACGATTTATCGCTTGAAAATCTGTGGATATCATTACAAGGGATATGGGGCGAGATCGACCGAATCGACCCAAATCCTATGTACGGAGGACATCAAAATCTACACCAAACTCAGGTCAGACCAAAAACTGTTTCAGTTTCTAAATGCTCTTGATCGGAGATATGAACCCATAAAAAGGGAACTTCTCCGACTTGAAAGCCTTCCTTCGGTTGAGGAAGCTTATGCCTTGGTTCGAAAGGAAGAAGCCCATCAAAAAATTTTGGGCGCAGACCAAAAAATCGAACAAACACGGGTGGCGGCCGGACTCATCGTCACTGATCTGGAAAACCCTAACGGGTCCAGCCTGATTTCAAAAAATTTACGGCGACCATCGACTACCAAACCAGATAAGACATATCTCAAATGCTCCCACTGTGGTATGTCTAGACACACCAAAGAGGAGTGCTTCAAAATCGTCGGGTATCCCGAATGGTGGAACGATGGTCACAAAAAGGGAGTTAAAAACATCACACCGGAGAAGGGGAAGGCTGCCATAGCTACGGGCAACATCAGAGATGCTACCGGCGTAACTGGCAGTGGCAGCGATGGCGAATTTAACGGCGACGGTGGTGGTTTTTTGGGAGGTGCATCAACCGAACAGGAAGATAAAGGGGGGCAGTCAGAAAACCCCCTTGGCGTTGCAAAAATAGCAAAAAATTCCTTTGAAAAAAATGAGGAACGTTGGATTTTTGATTGCGGTGCCACCGATACAATGACGTATGATTTTTTTGACTTGGTTTCATGTACGAAACCTAGAAAACAACAAATTCAAACAGCAAACGGGGAAAAATGGATGTTAAATCAGGAGGAACTATTGAAATCTCAAAAAATTTGAGATTATCAAATTGTCTTTATATCCCAACCTTGTCACATAAACTATTGTCAATAAGTCATGTGACAAAAGAGCTCAATTGTACCGTTCTAATGCATCCAACTTTTTGCATACTACAGGATATCAGGACGGGTATGATCATTAGGCGTGGCACTGAACGACAAGGGCTTTATTACGTGGACAAGGTGACTCAATCCGGTACGGTAATGCTTGCTCATGGAACTGCAAACCGGGAAGCTTGGTTATGGCACCGAAGATTGGGGCATCCCTCTACGGGTTACTTACACATTTTGTTTCCTAAGTTATTTCCTTCGAAAACTGATTTCAATTGTGATACGTGTGTGCTTGCAAAGAGCCATAGACAAACTTACAAACCCAATAATACCAAGGTTGATTTGCCATTTTCTTTAATACATTCTGATGTTTGGGGCCCTGCTCCAACTATTGGAGGGCAAAGTTACTGTTACTTCCTTTTTATTTATTGATGATTGCACAAGAATGACTTGGGTATATTTTTTAAAACACAAATCTGAAGTGGCCGGTAAATTTGCTATTTTTTATGAGATGGTTAAAACCCAATTTAAAAGGGAAATACAAATTCTTCGGTCTGATAAAGGTGGTGAATTTGTCAACACAAATATGAAGCAGTTTCTTGAAACCAAGGGAATGGTCCACCAAACCTCCTGTGCTCACACCCCAGAACAAAATGGGGTGGTAGAACGGAAAAATCGAATTGTGCTAGAAATTGCTCGAGCACTATTGATCGAGTCTCACGTACCAAATTATTTCTGGCCTGAAGCTGTTGCTACAGCAATTTACCTTATTAACCGTCTACCAACTAAAATTCTTCAACTAAGCACACCCTTAGACACTCTATCTAAATTTACAAAAAACATCCCTCCTCCAAACCTTGAGCCTTGTGTGTTTGGTTGTTCTGTGTTTGTCCATATACCTAAATCCAACAGGAACAAACTTGCCCCGTGTGCAGAAAAGTGTGTGTTTGTCGGGTATGGTGTTAACCAGAAAGGATACCGGTGTTATAACCCGAAAACAAAACATATGCACACAACCATGAACTGCGATTTCCTTGAGACAGAATACCATTACTCCCAACACAGCAGTCAGGGGGAGATGAGAGATGTCGACTCACTGAGTTGGTTACAATCTGCTTGGACACTTAAAGAAGGAGAAACTAATCAAAGTCATCCAGAAACTAATCAAAGTCATCCAGATAAGTCACCCTCCACAGAAGAAGAAACTACTAGTGCCCATGCCAATGATCACACACCCGTCAACCTGATATCTGAGGTAAGTACTCCTGATCCCATAGATCTATCTTCATCTGGTGCTACTAATGAACCCATTTGTAGTGAGTCAATCAACGATGAAGAAATCGAACCTTTGAGGCAGACCAGTGAAGAACCTAATGTCAACAAGTATACTTTACCTCCTAGATCAAATAGAGGTGTCCCTCCAAAGAGGTATACTCCAGAGAAAGAACCAAGAGGCTCAAGGTACCCCATGGCACATATTGCTGTAGGAAATCTTGCAAGAGAAGCTAAAGAATTCATGACATTGTTGTACTCTGAAGCGACTCCAACAACATTTGAAGAAGCCCTTGGATCAAAAAAATGGGAAGATGCAATGGATACATAGATGGATGCTTTAAAGGAAAATGATACATGGGAAAAGTGTACTCTTCCTCCAAAGAAGAAAGGAGTGGGATGTCGTTGGGTCTTTACCATAAAACACAAGCCTGATGGAACTATTGAAAGATACAAAGCTAGACTAGTGGCGAAAGGGTATACTCAAACATACGGAATTGACTATTCCGAAACCTTTTCCCCGGTGGCTAAAATTGATACCATTCGAGTTCTGTTCTCAATAGCAGCAAATGAAGAATGGCCACTTCACCAATTTGATGTAAAAAATGCTTTTCTTCATGGAGAACTCAAAGAAGAAGTGTACATGGAGGCTCCCCTAGGTTTCTCAAAAGAATTCAAACCCGGAGAAGTATGTCGTCTGAAAAAGTCATTGTATGGGCTTAAACAATCTCCTCGGGCTTGGTTTGGAAGGTTCACATTGGCCATGAAAACATACGGGTTTAAGCAAAGCAACTCTGATCATACTCTGTTCTTGAAGCAAAGAGGAGATCTTATTACCTGTTTAATCATATATGTTGATGATATGATTATTACAGGTTCAGATAAAGAAGAGATACTGAAGCTGAAAGCAAACTTGTCTTCAGAGTTCGAAATGAAAGATTTGGGAAGGCTCAAGTATTTTCTTGGAATTGAAGTCTTACGATCAAAGCAGGGAATATTTATGTGTCAGAAAAAATATATTCTTGACTTACTAGCAGAAACAGGAATGATAGATTGCAAGCCAGCTGAAACTCCTATGGTTTCAAACCAAAAACTTTTTATGGAGGAAAAAGCACAGTTAGCAGATAAAGAGAGATATCAACGACTAGTAGGGAAGTTAATATATTTATCTCATACTCGTCCTGATATAGCATATGCTGTAGGCATGGTAAGTCAGTTTATGCATCAACCACAAGAATCTCATATGGAAGCAGTTTTAAGAATTGTCAGATATTTGAAAGGAACACCCGGACATGGAGTATTGTTTAAACCAAATGGGAATCTTAAAACTCAAGTTTATACAGATGCGGACTGGGCATGAGACCGAGGAGATCGAAGATCAACTTCCGGCTACTTTACACTAGTGGGTGGAAACCCTGTTACATGGAGAAGTAAGAAACATAAGGTAGTAGCTTTGTCTAGTGCTGAAGCAGAATTCCGAGGGATAGCACGTGGTATAGCAGAAGTTCTCTGGATACGGAAACTTCTTACAGAAGTTGGTTTTCCCACTAAAGAAGAAGTGCAGTTATGTGTGATAACAAAGCAGCCATCCAAATTTCAGAAAACCCAGCTCAACATGACCGGATGAAACATGTGGAGGTTGATAGACATTATATCAAAGAGAAATTAGAAGCAAGAATTATTGAAATTCCCTTTGTTCGATCTGAAGATCAGTTGGCAGACATCCTGACAAAAGCAGTCAATGAAAGAGTCTTTACCAAATGTTTATCCAAGTTGAATTTTGGAAATCCCACTATTCAACTTGAGGGGGAGTGTTAGAATATTTGGTGGAAAATAAACCAGAAATTTGAGGGATCAGCTTTTATGACTCACATCATCTCCCGAAATAGTTCCACAATTACAGCCAAATTTCTGTATTATTTCCAATTTTATTTTTGTGGAAATTGTATTTATTCATCCATCTTCCTCAATGTAAAGCATACAGAAAAATAAAAAGCAATTCCAATTCTTACGATCCAAACTGTTCTTGATTTCAATACTCCATGACTCACGATCCCTAAACACCTGCTGACCCATGACTCCCCTTCCAAATAAACCACGTGCTTTGAATTAATCCAATAAACTGCCTCATCACATGTGTTTAAAAGATAAATCACTATGAAAAAAGAAGTTTCAAACGAAACCCTCTTCCACCTCCTCAAGAGACTTCAGATTATTTCATCCTCAACCAAACAGTTATATGCATAACATTGATTCTTTTGGGTTCAGACCAGAGTTTTCATGGAAACGGAATGGAATTCTTGTCACTATACTACAAAACATTGTTTGTCTAGCCAATGGAATTACATATTACTATCAAATTCATACATGATTTTTATCTTAAACAGAGGCCTCAAAATTATATAGGCCCAAAGCCCTTGCTTCATTTAAATTTAAATGGCACTTGGTTAGGTTATTAACTTGACATACATAAATATTTATTTTATTGAAAAAATTAAGTTGTATGAAATTAAACAAATATTGGATCAAAATATAGTATATTATAATAATGCACATGAAGTTATATCACCTCAACTCGTATCTTCACAACCCAACCTGACTCATTTATCTACGAGAGAGTTTTGAGCCATAAACTTGTTGATATCTGCTTGAACGCATTTTCTGTCATGATCTTCTAACCTGAAATAACTAAAACCAAAAATTATCTTCGTTGGTCAGTTGATGATGATGATGTCAGTATTTTCCCCTTGCGTTGTTGTCATGGAGACTCTTAACCATCGAATGATATTCATTTGATGAGGAGATATAGAGTTTGTACCTTGTAGGACACGCTTATGTATAGAATTATATTACACACGTAGTGAGTAGGAGATATAGAATTTATATCTTGTAGCACTAGCGTGTATGAGGCTTTGCATATGGATTGGATGAGAAATCTTGAAGTTGGCATTCCTGGTCTTCTTGAAGATGGAAGTAAGTTGGTTGTATATTCCGTAGAATATAACCTCTTGTGCAAATGGCTAGGTTAGCGTTCATTCATCTAATAAAATCAAGATTACTTTTTATTTACTTTGTTTTGGTTGTGGTGTAGGTGATTCAATATGCGTTCTTGCTATGGAAAGGAATAGTTTTAACGTCTCTCCTAAAGTCCCTTTTGAAGTTTATGGAAGAAAGGTAAGCTTACTTAGAAGCTATGGTCGCTTAGCTTCCTCAAGGTTCGCGATGTGGGTCATTTGGTTCTTATGGATCATAGCTCAGGGCTGCACTAGAGATGTTAAAAAGGTGTACTGAGGGCTCACTATAGGGAACTGCAATGAAACATGAATCTAACAGTTTGTAAATAATGTTGCACAACGGTTAGATTTTGTAATAATCTTTCACACGATCAATGTTATTAGATAGCGTTCATGATTTTTTTGTATACATTGCGCCTTAATTTTTAAGGCCCCATGGCCGCACGCGACGAGACTTTTAATCTAGTTATATATCAAAAGTGATATATATTAGCAATTCTTTATGCTATTTTTTAAAAAGATATTATGTTTCTTTATTTAAAATTACGGGTGTAAACGAGCCAAGCTACTTACAAGATACACGTTTACACCCCTAGTTCTCAAATTTCAAAACTAAATAAAAAATAACTTTATTGAGTTTTATTTTTTATTTAATACTTCTTTAAAAAAATAAATTATTTATTTAAAAATAGGTTCTTATGATCTGTTAATGGTTAACCTGTTTAAAAAAAAACCCTAACGGGTTACATCAGTTAGGTCTCTAAACACCCTAAAACCGGTTATTAATGGTAACAAGTTATTCTAATAACGAGTTTTCACTATGTTAGACAATTAACCATTTTGATCAGACTCTATGATGTGAAATAAACCTCCATACCAGTTAAATCGTCACGTAAGGCAATGGAGCCCATTTGTTAACTAGTATGGCATGGTTTAAGTAAAGATTAAAAAAAGAAAATTTGATTGCCTAGGTCAAGAGTTCCACAAATAAAAACCGAAAAAAAAAATCAATAGCGCTCTTCAGAAACTTGGTGAAGATGATGATAGCGCCCCTTTTGGGTTGAGTGGGTGGTGTTAGGGGCTTTTGATGCGGAGGTAGGGTGTGTGATTGTTAACCAGTAGCCTAATAATTGGCATGGTTGTAAAAAACCCGACTAGTCTCTGATTAGTCGACGTCGAATAACCAGTTTTTGGAGGTTCACCAATTAATGACCGATTAATCGTTAGGTGGTCAATTACGCTCCTATTCTAGCCAAATTTTGTGCAGATTCCGGTCAAATTTCAAACAGCCCTTACAAATTCTTGTAAATTATTTAAAAATTGGTTAATTAGGGGTTAAAACGTATCTACTATAAAAAAAACTACATATAAAAATGTGTTTGTATATATATAACTAAATATTACATATAGAAATCTCAATCCTATTAATCCTGATTAATGACTAGTCGATACCTTATCAATCGACAAACGCCTAACAATTCTTACGAAATTTGTCGATGACTGATTTTTTCACTTTTACTGGTGGGGCCAGTTTGATAACTTTACTAACTGGATACATCAATATGTGTGATGTGGTGGGTCGGCCGTCTTCAAAAAAATCAATGTTTGACTTGGTTTCTACTCAAGTGGGTAGTGTTCAAACACCGTGTGCCTCTAGTTGCCAGTTGGACTAAGTTGTCGCTAACGTTAATTTCATATCTCAAATAATAATTTGCAACAAAAATTGAATAATTAAAGACGAAAACAATTTAATATATTAGACGAAATAGAAGAAAAATAATTTGCAATAACTATTGAATAATAAAAGACGAAAACAAAATCAATGTTTGACTTGGTTTCTACTCAAGTGGGTAGTGTTCAAACACCGTGTGCCTCTAGTTGCCAGTTGGACTAAGTTGTGGCTAACGTTAATTTCATATCTCAAATAATAATTTGCAACAAAAATTGAATAATTAAAGACGAAAACAATTTAATATATTAGACGAAATAGAAGAAAAATAATTTGCAATAACTATTGAATAATAAAAGACGAAAACAAAATCAATGTTTGACTTGGTTTCTACTCAAGTGGGTAGTGTTCAAACACCGTGTGCCTCTAGTTGCCAGTTGGACTAAGTTGTCGCTAACGTTAATTTCATATCTCAAATAATAATTTGCAACAAAAATTGAATAATAAAACAATTTAATATATTAGACGAAATAGAAGAAAAATAATTTGCAGAAACTATTGAATAATAAAAGACGAAAACACTTTAATATATTAGATAAAAAGGAAGAAAAGGAAATAAAATATACGCCGCCAGGCATAAACGCATATCCAATAGAATTTAATAAATAAGGATCATGATCCATAACGAAAATAAATACTTGTATAAATAGGCATACATGATACGTCCTTATCCATCACTTGCCCCCAACGTAGTTGCAATGGCTACTTCTTCTTCTCTTTCACTATTTATCTTCTTATACTTCCTCGTGTGTTCATTCTCCCTCTCTAATGCCATTGTTCCAGCCAATGAAACCTTCCGTTATGTCAACGAAGGCGATTTAAGTTATGGTAACGACTATATGACCTATCTTTCTGAATACGCACCAACTTATCGTCCACTTCCGCCCTTTACCTTCCCTTTCCAGCTTTGTTTCTACAACACCACCCCAAATGCGTATACTCTCGGTCTCCGCATGGGGACGGTGCGTTCGCAAACCGTCATGCCATGGGTCTGGGAAGCCAATCGCGGTAAACCAGTCCGCGAAAATGCCACATTCTCATTAGGCTCTGACGGAAACCTCATACTAGCCCAAGCTAATGGTCAGATTGTGTGGCAGACCAACACCGCCAATAAGGGTGTTGTCGATTTCGCCATACTATCTGATGGTAATATGGTGCTTCGTGACGCAACGGGTAAATTTGTCTGGCAAAGCTTCGATTCCCCAACGGATACTCTCTTGGTCGGCCAAGCTCTCCGAGTGAATGGAGGTCCATACAAGCTCGTGAGCAGGGATTCGGTTACTAACAACGTTGACGGGGTTTATAGCTTGGTTATTGAGCCTAAAAGATTGGCTTTGTATTACAAGAACAACATGCGTTACTGGTCATCCACGTTCCCCGAATTAAACAGAAAAAATGTGACTATTGTAGATGCAACGTTGGTAATTCAAGAAACTGAATACGAAGAAAATAACTTTCACTCACTAAGGTGTAATATTCTCAACGGTGAGTCTTGGGAATTTCCCTCTATAGATATGGGACAAATTCGTTACAATAGCTCATTATCGTATCTCCGATTGGGCATCGATGGGAACCTACGACTCTACACTTACCGTGCAAATGTGATACGAAACGCATGGAGCTTGTTGTACACTATGTTTGATAAGCGTGAGGACGAGGGTGGGATGATTTTTGAAGACGAGTGTCACTTACCAAATCGGTGCGGGAAGTTTGGGCTTTGCAAGGACAGCCAATGTGTCGGATGCCCGACGCCAAACGGGGTGTTTGAGTGGAGTGACGATTGCAACACCAAGTCACCGGGTTGTAAGGCGAGTGGATTTAAATATTATGAGCTCAAAGGAGTCGACCATTTCACGGTTAAGTATACTGGCGGGACTGGACCTGTGAAATGGAGCGATTGCGAGAGCAAATGCACGAAGGATTGCAAGTGCATGGGATATTTCTATCATACGGATAGGTCGAGGTGTTGGATTGCTTACGAGTTGAAAACATTGTCTAGGGTTGGGAACTCGACTAGCTCTGCATACATCAAAACGCCTATCTCCTAGCGCTTCTGTTAGGTTCTACTTGTTTGTTGGGAATAACGAAGATCAAGATTTTAGATTGTTACTCTTTCTGAAATTTTAACCTTCCATTGTGTATTTCCTTTTTGTTCAAATAAAAGTACGAATTTATTATAAATTGTATTTTATAGCAGCCGGAAATTAAACGATCGAAAGAAATATAACACTATCGTTAATTAATAGTATAATAACAAAAGTTGGTCCTCCTTTGCGAACGTCTAGGTGGATGGAATTATGTAACGTGATCATGTGTTGCTGTCGTGGTCATCATGTTACTAAATGTGGATGCAGCAACTTCCGTTGACGCGAAGATGCGGAAAATCATAAAAAAATAAATTTGGGACATTTTCAAAATAACACCAACACATGATTTATGTGGATTGAAAACGCCATTAAATGAATATCGATTTCCATGTTGTTCAGTCAATATTGTTTCGATTGGTTATCAATCAAAAACCATCAAAATGGTATACACCATTGTTAGGTAGGGTTCGATTTGTTGTTGTACAACTACTCAATATAGTTTATCAATATAGTTTATGATACAAAAATGCACTATATTTTTAGTATAGCTATATGTTTAATAAAGTTTATAGCTGAAAGTTAAGAAAAAAAAACAACACATCTGTGTATACAATTTTTTTATTTTTTAAAATTAACGAACAAAAGTTAATTAGTACTATTAAGTTAAATGAAATATAATATAAATGTGTTAAATGTGTATATTCTTGATAGTATATGAGAATGGAACTACCTAAAAGCCCATATGACTTCTCGAACCGATTTTTAACCGGATGCCTTGAACCGATTTCACCTCCTCAGGGTGTACACGATCATGTTTTAAATTTCTAGCTGTTACATAACAGCTATATAGCTACTTAGTTACCGATTATGAGCGTCTACAAGTTTTTTTTTTACCTTTTGCCTCCATATGCTAGTATATATGTGTATTAGATGTTTTGGTTAAATCACAATAATCAATAAAGCAAAGACACACTAAAAAACAACCTCTTTGATAAATGAAAATACGTTCTCAAAACACTATGGAAACGGAAAGCGGATATTCATCCATCAATATGGGTTCCTAAACCAAACCTAGCGTTGTCAAGCTTTTAGAAACAACGGAGATGGGAAGAATTCGATTTATGTGAAATGTCTCGTCCAATGAGCTCGATGGAAAAAATGTGGTATTTTTTCAAACCGATTCAAACTATACTTTAAGAAACCATTTATCAAAATATTGCAAGGATAAACATCAAGGTGACACAATGGAGATATTTCGAATTTCGAAGTAAATATGGTTCTGGATCAAATGGCAAAGTTCACGATTCAAGAGTGTTTGCCATTCGACTACTTTTGGCAACCATTGATTGACAAAGACGATTCAAGATACACTCCAACCACTTTATCACATAAGTTGTACTACCTTTAGATGCGATTGTTAATAATTATGGAAAAATACAAAAAAATTATATGATTTTAGACTTTGAAAATTCATAAATTGGGGTGAACTTTATTATCGTCGGCTCCATAAGCTTGAGCGGAATCAATCCTTTATGTTATGGCTCATTGAGTTGTACCCAACATTGAGTTGTATCCAATAGACCGCAAATGATGAAATGTACGATTGCTATTAAATTATTTTCATATCCGCTCCGCACACCAAAGGAATTTAGTCAAATTTTAGATTGTGTAATAAACACTCAGTGTCCATTTGATTACATCTCAAGCAACACAAATGCAGTTGAAAAACTTAAAATAAAATATAAACTTGTTTGCAATGACATATTTTTCCATAGGTGATGTGTTGCATACGTTTTTAATTTAATTGCATAAGACGGTATCGGGGTTAAATTCGTTGTAGATTTAAGAACTGCCATTAGAAATATGTTACATTGACATTTAAAAAAAAAGACAGATTTACATATTGTAAGAAATGTGTTGTGATACGATCTCTCTTTTTATAGGTCCTAATTGAGACGTACCTATTAGTTGGAATTCGAGTCACAAAATGTTTAATAGCTCTTTACGACAAAGAGAAACATTACAATTGATTCATGGTCGACTTGAGAATCATGGTACAGTTATGTATTTTGGGGGTGAGGGCTGGACAAGTATTCAAGAAATTACCGAGTTGTTGTTTGATGTTTTAAAAAATGCAATTACAAAATTATTGGGGGTTTATCATTTCACGAGTTGTTTACTACTTCATCAAAATGTGTAGAAGTACTTACGTGAATTTCAAAATACATACAGTAGAGTTTTGTTCATGGTAATACAGATAAGAGCATTAAATGCAGAGTATTTGAAAGAGATTCCTCCCGTTTTTACTAATGTCATCTCATTGAACCCATGTCTAAATCTTTTGTGTGTTGAAGCACAGGGGCGGACCTAGGTTATAGCCTGGGTGTGCGGACGCACCCCTTGAAAAGAAAATTTTAGTGTATTTTATAGGCAAAAATCCCGACTGCACCCCTTGAAATCATGGTTAAGACTCACGTTCGCACCCCTAGTAAATAATTTATGGGTTCGCCACTGTTTAAGCATATATTGATAAACTAACATCTACTTTGTGTTTGTGCAACATTCATTTTGCTACTAATACAGAACAACAATTTAACAAACTTACACACATCAAACTTACACGAGTCAATGAGTGGGAGATCAAGTAGGAACCTGGCACTTAATTTCATTAATCATTTGAGAAATCAAAATATCAAACCGGCTTGGGGTAACATACTAAGTAGCGTGCTAGGTAGGTATCAAGTAACATAGTTTTTATTTGCTATGATCAGAATAGTTAAATCTGAAAGCTTTGATATATTGACTTGGTGAAAACACTACTACAATATGAAGCATTAGAAGGTGTTCAATATCTGTTTTAGACGGTGTTATAATAATAACCCCGTCTTAAAATCAATTACTCACAGACCATTGTGTCAATCCAATTAAAATATTCAACAAAATTCCATATAACCCTGTCTTATGCTTGAACCCCGTCTTATGCTTATATATGCACCCTTTAGACGGTGTTCCCTTTGAACACCGTCTTATATACTCATATTCAAAATCACACGAGCTCCAACAGCCCACCAAATCTCTCATCTTCTTCATCCAACTTTCTCATCTTCTTCATCAAAGTTTCTCACCTTCTTCATTCAATTATCTCACCTTCTTCATTTAATTTCACCATTAACAAGCTTTTAAAGCTTAAAGGTTAGTTTCCTTTCCTTTACATATGTTACTTAATGTTTTTTAGTTTTATAAATAGTACTTATATAGCTTTAACTGTGATTATCAATATCCTCCAAATCCCTTCAAGAACATCATATCCCTAATAACATGGTCGTTCAGAAAATATCCTTATTAATATCATCGTGTGTGTTTTCTCATGTTTTGTTTTTTTTTTGTTTTGAAAATCTCATGTTTTGTATGTTTAAACAGCTTCGATTTATATTTGTTTAGATTTCTGAATCCATTGAATAACCACTTCAGATTTAATGTATAGAAAATTGTTAAGTTATGTTTTTTGAAAAATTATTAAGAGTTAATTTTAGTTGTCCAACACTTTGCAACACTTTTGGTAACTTTGTGATGGACTCCTCTGTCACATAATGCGATGTGTGGGTGAGAAACACTGTATTTCTCTGCAGCATTTCATCTGACGGTGTATTGGTTGATGGTCCTTGGTACATGTAAGAATTGTTGTATTTACTATGTAAAAAACGGGATTGTCATAGGGCAATACATGACATTTTTAAAGATATAATTTTCCTAATATTACATTTATTCCACCCGTGTAATACACGAGATTCTAACATAGTGTAAATATATACATAATTTTATTGACGATGTTGTTACCGATTTTTCTCTTTGCCTTTATTTCTAGTCTATAATATTTGTAATAACTCTTTTTATCTAATTTTATTTTAGATGTGGCATGACACGAGAGAAGCTACGGATAATGAAATAGATGTTTTGTTGATGCCAAAGTTTCTAGCGAGTTAGGTATTTCATTAGATTGGCTTATGTAGTTTATTTATACAATATAACGCAGTTTTTTATGCATTCAACAAATGATTGTAATTTGACGAGTTTATTTCTGAATTTGATGTCTATGGGTTTATTTCCGATTTGAATGTGTATTGTTTTGGTTTGATTTGAAAAATGTTTCATTGGTAAGCTTGATGTATTCCTGGCAAACCTTTATTATTGTAATTTTTTTCCAGCAAATGTTTATAAGACGGTGTTAAAAAATATTTGTTTTAAAAATGTTTTGAGATTAGAAGACGGTGTTCATCAAGTTTAAGCCGGTGTTAAAATTGAACACCGTCTAAAAAGACTTGATTTTAAAGCACTGTAGTTTAAGACGGTGTTGAAAACACCGTCTTAAAACCCATATCACCCCGTCTAAAAATATGTTTTGTAGTAGTGAAAGAAAGAAATCTCAATTTCTATTTTCCAGTCTCAAACGCTATGGCCCGTGATTTATTGATCGTCTAAGGTTCTATGGTAGTTTAAAATTCCGCATTTTCTTTTAGTGACATGATTTTATCACTTAGAAGAACAACGCTCATCCGAAAAATTAAGCATCGTAAAAATGTTTTCATACATCCAAATTTGCATATATAGATAAAGACTACAACTAAAGGTTGAAAGGAGTGTATCCCACATGAGATGAGGGGAAATTTTTTGTAACCCAATCATATGATTTCATGTCGTTTTCCCTCTTGCCCAAAAACATAGGGAGTGCACCCCTTATGAGGGGTGAGGGAAATCATGCATTGTGTGGTTACACTGTACAACATGGCAATACGTCAAGGGTTATAACTACATGCAGTAAATGTCCACCGAATTGAACGCCCCCATGAGGTGAATAATGTTGTCGGCGGTGTGCCACCCGCGACAAACCAGCACCCCTCATGTTTTCCACTTACGCCCTGTACACCCTAAGTATTAATATGAAATATATATTGCTTACGTAGACGCATGATATAGTTAACATTGAACATGTTTTATATCATCTTTGACATAGGATATTCTAAGAGAGTTAATATTTACATACTTTCCCCTCTATCTTTTTTTCTTTCTTCTCTTTTTCTATATATAATATAATAAAGTAAAAAAGAATGTAAAAAAATTTAAAGATTTGAGAATGGTGAAAGCCTATTTTAAACACCTATAAATGTGCAATGTTAGTGCAGGTCACATCAAATTAATTTCAAACACATTTCTCCTCAATACTAGAAAGTTTCAAAGCATCATTTTTTATTTTTACCTTAATACCTACTTTTATATTTATTTCTTATAAACTAAATTAGTTTTTTCTTCTAACCTGTTTTATTTATATTTTATTTAAATAGGTTATTATCATAATTAAAGTTACAAAAAGTTAAAGTTGATGATTAAGAGTTACATAAATTAATAATATAAATGTATATTATATGAATTTTTGAAAAATGATAGCCAATCAAGTAGTTAATTAATATTATAAATGTATATTATATGAATTTTTGAAGAATGATAGCCAATCAAGTAGTTAAATATAGTAGACAAATACGACCTAATTTATAGCCAATCAATATGATAATCCATGCATTATTATATATTAAATGAATTTCTGTTTATTTTAATTGACCACTAATAGGACAAAAGATGCGCTATATCTAACTCATCGTCAACTTCCACTATATAAAATCTCTTATTTCCAGTTCTATTTCTACAACACCACCCCAAACGCCTACACTCTAGGTCTCCGCATTGGAACTAGACGAGACGGAAGCGTCAAGCCATGGGTCTGAGAGGCCAATCGAGGTAAACCAGTTCGCGAAAACGCCATATTCTCATTAGGCTCCGAAATTGGAAACCTCATCCTCGCGGAGGCAAACGGGCAGATTGTTTGGCAAACCAACACTGCCAATAAGGGTGTCGTCGGTTGTGCCATACTCTCCAGTAGGTAATGCCGTGCTTCGTGACTCGAAGGGTAACTTTGTCTGGCACAACTTCGATTACCCCACCGACACACTCTTGTTGGGACAAACTCTCCGAATTAGAGGGGGTCGTATAAGCTCGTTGGCAGGGAGTCGGTCACCAATACACGTTCTTATAGCTTTGTGATTGAGCCTAAAAGATTGTCTTTGTATTACAAGAACAACACGCGTTATTGGTCCTCTACGTTCTCTGGATTAAACAGAAAAAGGATTGATCAAGAACACCAGAGGAAACTCCAAGATGGTTGCTAAATTCGGATTTAGAGCAGGGTGTTGCAAGAAAGTGATCTAAAAGTTCATAAGTGTGATGAACATGGGTATTTATAGAAAGTTTGGATTAATATGGTCATGCCAAGTGTTTATGACTCATCTTTGAAGTAGGTTAGTGTCCACTTATGTGTCAAAAGCAGAGATTAAGGTGGCAAGTTCGAAAGATGAGTCAAAGAGTGAATAAATAGGCTGCTGCCAACAAAACTGGTGTGTTGGAGCACCCTTACGGACCGTATGGTCCATATGCTTACGGTCTGTAAGCATGGGAGCTGGGCACAGGTTTCCAAAGTTGGCAGAACAGGCTCCTGCATCGTTTCGTCGCGTTTCGGGCACTTCTAATACTCGTTAACCTTGTTTCAAAGCTCCATAAGGGTGTTAAAGTATAAGGAACTTGAAATGTGTTCAAAAATGTTCCAGAGGTCAGTTCGTTTGGTTGTACGGTCGCGGTTTTCGGTTAATTACGACAAAAATCGAAACGAACGTGTGTGTGACCGTAAACGCGTAATGAACGGATTTTTCGCATTCCAATCACTAACATATACTATATTTATGATTAGAAAAATATTTTGGATGTCCGAACGTGTTTTGGAATACGCAAAAAGGCATAGTTTCGCGAAATTTGCAAAATAGCCCCTAAGTTGTAAAAGTGTGATTTTGCCATCCCGAAGCCTTCAAAACTTATTTCTAAGTTATGTAAAGGGTATTTATGGTATATTAGGCTTGTGTTCTTGTTCCGGAGTATACGTCGCTGCGAGAATCGGCAGACTTTCGCAATTTGTCGTAATTAGTCCCTATGATCGAATAAACTTATTTTTGACATACCAAACCCTCCAAACTTATTTCTAAGTTATGAAAAGGTTATTTACGGTATGTTTAGCTTGTGACAATATTCCGGAACATACGTTGCATTAAATTGGTTTCGTTTGCGTATCGATTCACCGATTTTGCTCATAAAAGCGATTCAAGAGTTCGGAATTGTGCAAGAATTGATTGTGTGCAAATAACATAATAAATATGCAAATTCACATATACAATATAAAATTTCATTCATTGATAACTTGATTATTGTTGTTACAGGCTTGGATTTGCCACTGATATCACAGTCTCCCATACTTCAGGAAATTTCGTCCCGAAATTTAATTAGAGGAAACTCGTGTGAACAAATGTGGATACTTCGCTTTCATCTGATCCTCACATTCCCAAGTAAATTTTGGGCCACATTTGGATTCCCAGCGAACTTTGACTATCGCGATTCGTCTTCGTTTAAGTTTCTTGACTTCACGGTCCATAATCTCCACCAGTTTCTCGACAAAATGCATAGTATCATCAACGTGAATCTCATCGAGTGGAATATGGAGATTTGTTTCGGCTAAACACTTTTTCAAGTTGGACACGTGGAATGTTGGGTGAATATTCCGAGTTTAGGAGGTAGCTCAAGTCGGTAGGCCACCTTTCCGATTCTTTCGACGATCTTGAATGGTCCAACGTATCGTGGTGCAAGTTTTCATTTCTTTCCAAATCTAACCACTCCTTTCCAAGGGGATACCTTGAGTAGGACGTAGTCACCGACTTGGAATTCTAAGGGCTTGCGTCGCTTGTCCGCATAACTCTTTGGCGGCTTCTAGCTGTTAAAAGGTTGTCGCGAATTTTCTTGACTTTCTCGGTTGTGTCGTGGATAAGTTCAGGTCCAGTAAACTAAGACTCTCCAGCTTCATTCCAACAGACAGGTGAACGACTTTTTCGACCGTATAAAGCTTCGAAAGGCGCCATGTTGATGCTGGCATGATAACTATTGTTATGGGAGAATTCGATCAACGGTAGATGGGAATCCCAACTACCACCAAAATCGATCACGCAAGCTCTAAGCATATCCTCCAGAGTTTGAATCGTCCTCTCAGATTGTCTATCCGTTTGAGGATGATAAGCAGTACTTAGATTGAGTTTAGTTCCCATTGCAGATTGCAAGGTCTTCCAAAAACGAGATGAGAAACGAGCATCTCTGTCAGATATGATGTTCAAAGGAACACCATGATGAGGCACAATCTCATCAACATAAATCTTGGCAAGTTTGTCAGCAGAGAAATCTTCACGAATGCTATAAAATGTGCTGACTTTGTTAGACGATCAATGATTACCCAAATGGCATCATGACCTCTAGATGTGGGCGGTAACTTAGTGATGAGATCCATCGCAATGTTCTCCCACTTCCATACCGGTATTTCTGGTTGTTCAAGCAAACCAGACGGACATTGATGTTCGGCCTTGACTTTGAGACAAGTAAGGCATTTCGATACATACAAGGCAATGTCATTCTTCATACCCGGCCACCAATACTGGTACGGAGATCCTTGTACATTTTTGTAGCACCAGGATGAATCGAATAATGAGACTTATGAGATTCATCCATCAATAGAGTTCGGAGATTGTGTTGATTCGGAACCCACAACTTCTTGTAGTATAGTAATCCATCGTCTTTCGTTTCGAATTGAAGTTCGAGTTGGTGAGGCAGTTCGTCTTTTAACAAACCTTGGGTTACACAATTGCGTTGGGCTTCAAGAATACGTGTTTGGATATCGGATCGAATTCGAATACAATGAAGCTTGACACGTTCTTTGCGACTAAGTGCATCAGCCACAACGTTCGCCTTACCAGGATGGTAGCGAATTTCGCAGTTGTAATCGTTTAAAAGTTCGACCCATCGTTGTTATCTCATGTTCAGCTCTTTTTGATTGAAAATATGTTGGAGACTTTTGTGGTCTGTGAAAACCACACACTTCGTGCCATAAAGATAGTGTCTCCAGATTTTGAGAGCAAAGACAACAGCTCCCAACTCAAGATCATGAGTTGTATAATTTTTCTCGTGAATTTTCAATTGTCTTGACGCGTAGGCGATGACCTTATCCCGTTGCATGAGAACGCAACCAAGGCCTAAATTCGACGCGTCACAATAAACCACAAAATCATCGTTGCCATCGGGTAAAGACAAAATAGGAGCATCACAGAGTTTCTGTTTCAAGGTTTGGAAAGCTTCCTCTTGACTGGGTCCCCACTCAAAAGGCTTATTCTTTTGAGTCAAAGCAGTGAGAGGAACCGCGATCTTAGAGAAATTCGTAATAAATCGTCGATAGTAACCGGCAAGACCAAGAAATGAGTGGACTTCTATGGGAGTAGTGGGTGTTTTCCAATCCTTAATCGCAGTGATTTTGGAAGGATCCACATGAATACCTTGCTCATTGACAATGTGACCCAAGAATTGAACTTCTTTCAGCCAGAATTCACACTTGGAGAATTTGGCATAAAGTTGCTCTTTCTTTAGAAGTTCCATAGTCAAACGAAGATGTTGCTCGTGCTCGGTTCGAGACTTTAAATAAATACGAATGTCGTCGATGAACACAATGATGAACTTATCCAAATAAGGTTTACAAACCCGATTCATTAAGTCCATGAATACAGCTGGAGCATTTGTCAAGCCAAAAGGCATAACAGTGAACTCATAGTGGCCGTATCTTGTGCGGAAAGCAGTCTTGGGAATATCTTCCTCGTGAACACGAAGCTGATAATACCCAGAACGCAGATCGACCTTCGAAAAACATGTGGCACCTTGTAGTTGATCAAACAGATATCCACGCGTGGTAGGGGATATCGATTCTTGATCGTGAGTTTGTTGAGCTCACGATAATCGACACACATCCGGAAGGATCCATCCTTCTTTTTCACAAATAGGACAGATGCACCCCACGGAGAATAACTTGGACGAATGAAACCTTTGTCAGATAACTCTTGGAGTTGCTTCGATAACTCCTGCATCTCAGAAGGTGCAAGACGGTAAGGAGATTTGGCTATCGGGTTAGCACCTTGTACAAGATCAATTCGAAACTCAACTTGTCGTGCTGGAGGTAAACCAGGTAGATCTTCGGGAAATACCTCAGGATAATCTCGGATAACAGGAATGTCTCGAATATTCTTGCTCTTACAATATGTGCCAAGAAGGCGACATAATTCTTTCGCAAGTATTTCTGAGCTTGGGTACACGTCATAAGTTTAAAGCTACTAACGGATTTCTCTCCACGAAATTCTAGAATTTCACCAGACGGAAGAGGTACTCGAACAATCTTGTCAAAACAAATAACTTCGCATTAACCAATCCATCCCAATAATGATGTCAAAACTTCCAAGTTGCATAGGTGTAAGGTCGATAGGAAACAAATGGTTGTTGAGGTTCAATTGACAATTACGAACAACAGAATCAAGAACAAGAGGTTCACCATTGGCTATCTAGACTGACAAGGGCTTTCCTAGTTTAGTTCTAGGAATCAAGAGCAAAGGCTCAAAAGTAAGTGACACAAAGCTTCTATTGGCACTCGAATCAAAAAGAACAGAAGCAGGATGATTGTTAACAAGGAACGTACCGTTAACAACTTCATTATCAGCATGAGCCTCGTTGGCGTTCATGTTAAAAGCTCGTCCACGAGCCGTATTGGCATTTGCTATCCTCGGACAGTTGTTCCTGTAGTGACCCATTTCACCGCAGTTAAAACATGAACCAGGCGGAAAATAAGGTCGAGCAGGATTTGCTTGTGCTTGAGCTTGGTTTTGTGCAGCTTGGTTCGGGTTAAAACGACAAATATTCGCCAAGTGACCAAGTTTTCTACAGGTAGTACACTGTCGACATGGTATCTGAACTTGATGATGACCATTACATCGGTTGCAGAGTGGTGCAGTTCCTGCATATGGTTTATTTGCCGGAGGTTGAACTGGTTGGTTTTGGGGAGCAGTTGGAGCGGGTGGTGTGGTTACAACAAAGTTTTGAGAAGCCTTACGCTTCTTCAACCTCTTGGATGATCCGGCTTTGTCTGTCTTCGGTTTCTCTTGGGTGCTTTTGTCAGTCTGTTTCTTGTCACCCTTGCGGTGAAGTTTACCCTTTCTGACTTGAGAATCAGTCAGAGTTGCAGCCAATTCAATGGCTTGACGAACGGTAGTAGGGTGGCTTCCCGTAACAATGTCCTGAACAGGATCAGGCAGACCATCGATATATTTCTCAATCGCCTTATCCAAAGGCGTCACAATTGAATGACAAAGTAAGCTCAATTGCTCGTACCGGCGGTGTAAGCGCGATGCTCCCGCTATCTTGCTTCAAATCATCAAATTCCCTCTCCAAAGCCCTCATTTCATGACGAGGACAGAACTCCCTCATCATTAGAGCTCGAAGCTCTCCCCAAGTTTGGGCTAAGGCCACATTAGCACCCATATCTCTCATAACACCATTCCACCATGTCAAAGCTCGTTTCTTGAATACACTAGATGCAAACTCAACTTTTCGCTCATCCGGACATTGAACAAAACGAAATGTGCTCTCGAGACTCTCAAACCATAAAGAAGTCCCGTAGCTCCCTCAGACCCAGTGAACTGAAGTGGTTTAGCCGAACAGAATTGTTTGTAGCTACACAGAGCATTGTTGTTATTATTGTTAAAAGCATAAAATAGGGGAACTATGTACTCACATGTGATAGCAAAGTAACTCTTGGATCAATAAGAAAACCGAAGCTCAAAGATCCGAGAAATCACGCGTGTCCTAAAAATGAATAATAGTGTAAATATCAGGGCTTGAAATCGGAACATTCGGATAGAATGAGATCTTATAAACCAAATGAGTGTTGGAACTCATATAATATGGTTTAATAAGCTTACATTCTGAGTTGGAAAGATTTTTAAGTGCTTTTGACCCGTTATGACCCGTTAAGGTAGTTTAAGCCACTTTCAGGCGTCATTTGCATAACAACGCATTCGGATGGTTAGATATGTGTCATAATAAGTTTTAAATGCTTAAATATGTTTAAAAATGTTTTTGATCAGATTATATGTCAAATCTTGTGTTACATATGCTTAATGTTGATTTGTTTGCAAATAGGGCATTTTGGTCGTTTTTAACTAATATTACAATCAATCATCATAACACAATCCAAACATAATGACCATAAGGTATAACCTCAGAGGATTATTCCCTATGTATTTATGGACACAATTATGTATTTGGTCGGGTCCGAAGATCCACTAAACGGGTCAGATTCGAAAGTCAAAGCGGCGGTCAAACCGTTCAACTTTTGACTCTAAATAAAAGCTATAATGAGAGTGATGATTTAGACATGTTTTGACATGTCAAAATAAGTTTGCAAAAGAGTTTTGGCATCAAAATAACCTGTTTTGACACCCGAATTTAGATCCGTTGCAAAATCTGCAAAAATTGCATTTGACCGAAACTTTGACTTGTCAAAATAGCTAGAAACGATGAGAATCAGTAAGCATGATTCTTGTGGATCATAACCACCTTGATTACCATCATAAAGCAAGTTTCAATTGGATTTTAAACTGATCAATTCATGATCAATTCTTGAAGTCAAATAAAAGTCAAATTTTGTGACTTTTAATCAAATTAACCATAAGAATTGAAACAAGCATGAAGGAGATCACTTACAAACACTAAGGATTGATCAAGAACACCAGAGGAAACTCCAAGATGGTTGCTAAATTCAGATTTAGAGCAGGGTGTTGCAAGAAAGTGATCAAAAAGTTCATAAGTGTGATGAACATGGGTATTTATAGAAAGTTTGGATTAATAGGGTCATGCCAAGTGTTTATGACTCATCATTGAAGTAGGTTAGTGTCCACTTATGTGTCAAAAGCAGAGATTAGGGTGGCAAGTTCTAAAGGTGAGTCAAATAGTGAATAAACAGGCTGCTGCCAACAAAACTGGTGTGCTGGAGCACCCTTAAGGACCGTATGGTCCATATGCTTACGGTCCGTAAGCATGGGAGCTGGGCACAGGTTTCCAAAGTTGGCAGAACAGGCCCCTGCATCGTTTCGTCGCGTTTCGGGCACTTCTAATACTCGTTAACCTTGTTTCAAAGCTCCATAAGGGCGTTAAAGTATAGGGAACTTGAAATGTTCAAAAATGTTCCAGAGGTCAGTTCGTTTGGTCGTATGGTCGCGGTTATCGGTTATTTACGACGAAAATCGAAACGAACGCGTGTGTGACCGTAAACGCGTAACGAACGGATTTTTCGCATTCCAATCACTAACATATAATATTTTGATGATTAGAAAAATATTTTGGATGTCCGATCGTGTTTCGGATGGCGATATACGCAAAAAGGCATAGTTTCACGAAATTTGCAAAATAGCCCCTAAGTTGTAAAAGTGTGATTTTGCCATACCGAAGCCTTCAAAACTTATTTCTAAGTTTTGTAAAGGGTATTTATGGTATATTAGGCCTGTGTTCTTGTTCCAGAGTGTACGTCGCTGCGAGAATCGGCAGACTGTCGCAGTTTGTCGTAATTAGTCCCTATGATCGAATAAACTTGTTTTTGACATACCAAACCTTCCAAACTTATTTCTAAGTTATGCAAAGGTTATTTAAGGTATGTTTAGGTTGTGACAATATTCCGGAACATACGTTGCGTTAATTGGTTTCGTTTGCGTATCGGTTCACCGATTTTGCTCATAAAAGCGATTCAAGAGTTCAGAATTGTGCAAGAATTGATTGTGTGCAAATAACATAATAAATATGCAAATTCACATATACAACATAAAATTTCATTCATTGATAACTTGATTATTGTTGTTACAGGCTTGGATTTGCCACAGATATCACATAACGGCGCTCACGTCCAAATAAAAAAACTATCACACTTGTAACATCTCACATGACATTCCGTTGGAACCGTTCATTCACACTTGTAACATCTGACATCCAAAGCCACCCAATTTGAACTCCAACGCCATAATGTTTCACCGTGTTTTATTTTTTATACCTTTTTTCGATCGCCTTTGTTCAAGAGACCACTCCACCGACAAAGAAAACAAGCCACCCACTTATACCGTTTCCGTTCAACTGCTAAATGAACCAAATCCAAAGCCACCTGCTTTGACGGATCGTTTACGCCCGTTTTTCACGCAACACGCCGGTCTCCTCTTATCACGAACAATCTGATCAAGGCTACCACAAAGTATTTTCTTCCAAAACAGCCACCCGCAAACAACTTACTGTTGTTTTTCACGCAGAAACCACGGCTCTTGAAACAACCCCTTTTTCCTCTGTTTTGATCGCGCCTAACAGCCACGGAAAATCCTGATATTCATCACCAGTCACCCCCTGTCGTCGCATCGGACAATGGCCGTACCGAAAACACCTCTTGATCTCCGTCTTCCGCTATATAACAGTCCCGTAACAGCACCGAAACTGATGTTTAAATTATCTATCACCTCGTTGTTTCAACCGGTACTTCTCGCAACAACGATAGATCCTAAACACCTTTTTGTTTCCGTTTAACGCTAAAAAACAATCCGAAAACAACCACCTGTTGTCTCGAACCTTTCTTTCATGCCTGCCTTCCCCCGACCGACACACCCGCCAGCGGCAAAGGTTTCCTCCGATCTTCAAACCCGCTTCTCGACGAGCCCTAGGCTCTAATACCAAATGTTGGTTACAGGCCCCAAATAAATCACTCAACACACAAAATTTACGTATGTAATGTAAATGTCAGAAGGTTTGAATGTATTATGGAGAAAGTTTAAAATGAAAAGGGTTATTGTATTCAATAAAACAAAGGCCTTATATAGCCACATAATACAAGAACGTGGGTATCCAAAACAATATTAAAAATACTAAATTAACCTAAAGAACCGGTACACTACTTGACTTATTATTCTGCACGTGTACCATACACCCAACTCAACATGCACTTGCTAAGAACTCGGTCAAACATCAGTTAACCTTTTCACAAGACCCGTTGGTAGATGGATAATCCATTTATCCGCTGTCCCGTATAACCCGCGACCCGTATACGAACCCGATTAATCCAACACATCAACATCAACCCATAATCTGTCACAATAACTCCATTATCTGCCATAATAACTTACAGTTAGGATGTAAATCAACAATAACGATAACAACAACAGTAGCAGCAACAAATAACAAATATTCGTGATACTTGGGTAATAATAAACTTTACCCGATCTGCCAACGAAATCAAGTTGGTTCCATCTTGATTACCAGATCCAAAAAATGAATTTTACCCACTTACCATCAGTACATTTGAATCCTACTTGCAGAAACTCAAACCTAATTGAATGAAGAAAACTCGTTTAAGAAATCAAAGAACCTAAATGAAAGAAGAAAACTCGTTTGAAAAGTTGAGGTATATTGAAGCAAAGAAATTCTCTATAACTGAAGTGTGGTTTGGTGATCAAGTTACCTTAGGAAATAAACCCATAACAATTGACTAGTTGAACAATATGTTGCTACATCTATGTGTGTTGGTGTCTCTATATTACAACTCATATGAATACAAAATTTAAAGAACATAATATAAATATTTGATAACCTTGCTGATCTAGAATCAATATAAGCTAACCATACAATTTCACAATATCAGGTTGAATACATCGGGAAAACATGTCATCATCTTACTTTTTGGTTAATGATAGAGCAAAAAGCGCTTAGATTAGTTTTGGCTGCAGAAGAGGTTGCAAGTGGAACACCCAACTTACCTTCCTCGCAATCTGCCTTGCCATGTTCCGAATACGAAGTTTGGTCATCATAGCGTCTTAGACGTTGGATAACCGGTAACCACGTAATAACGAAAGGAAAACACCATCCTAAGGTTGGGAAGTAAAAAAGTAAACCAAATCAACGACTTCAGATTTCATACTAGAGAAAACATTGTTATATATATTATATATCTATATGATTTGTAAACATTCATGAATAGTTCATTCATAAATCATATAGACTAAATAACAAGGTTCAGGGGGTGCCCACCATGGCTGCATTGGAGTGCTATTCTCCGAATTTGGCACGCCACGGTTTAAGCGTTACCCAATTCGGAATCATATCTACACATTCATCACCATATGTTGTAGATATTCATATATCAACCATCGACTTGTGGTTTAGAATCATATCAACACATTCAGGTAGCCGATTTCGTCATCAAAAGTTGCCAACAAACCAATGATTCGGGATTTTATAATAGAAACCCTAACCAACGAAAACCGAAGCGAATCAAAGCCGAAAAAACCCCAAACATACCGGTGGCCTAAGCAAAACAACAGACCCAAAAAGTTTCCATAACATGAAAATCAGCGGCCCATACCACCACTTAACCAAAACACTATTCATGATGGTTTACAATGACTAATAATAAATAGATTTTCTAATATATGTTATTTTATTTTTCTGTGTTTATAGGCATTAAAAGAATAAATTCCACAGACTATAACACTATATTTGTTTTTAGTCATTTTTAATATATTTGTATATAGTCATTGTTTAATATTCGGCTGCTAAAAAACATAAAGCATAATAAATATATATATTTATATTCTCCGTTTTTATATAATTTGAAAAAGGCATTACATTTCCACAAAAGACAAATATACAATGGAAGACTAAAATTCTAGAAAGACTAATAATCTAAAATCTTGGTCATTGGGAGGTTTGATATATGCAGAATGAATCGAATCCCTGACCCTAGTCAATGTGTTCAACTCATAAGCAATCCAACACCTCGACTTAGGTGTATGATAATTATATCCCATGCACTTGCAATCTTTGGTGCATTTGCTCTTGCAATCGCTCCGTTTCACGGGACATCCCCAGCCGTATATCTATCCGTGAAATGGTCGACCCTTTAACCTCGTAATATGTAAATCCACTCGCCTTACAACCTGGTGACTTGGTGTCACAATCTTTGCTCCACGCAAACACACTCTCACGCCTATCAAACAAAGTGTGTTGCAAGATCCAGGCATTTCTCCGCACATGTGCATGGTAAGTGTAGGCTCTTGTTCCCGTCGATGCCCAACCAGAGATACGATAAGGAGAGCTATTGAACGTAACTTGACCCAACTCTAAAGAAGGAAATTCAAAAGACTGACCGTGTTGAAGATTACACCTGAGTGCGTTGAAGTTGCTATCTTTGTATTCAGTTTCTTGAATTACTAACATTGCTTTAACAATAGTCACATTTTATAAGTGATCTCCTTCATGCTTGTTTCAATTCTTATGGTTAATTTGATTAAAAGTCACAAAATTTGACTTTTATTTGACTTCCAGAATTGATCATGAATTGATCAGTTTAAAATCCAATTGAAACTTGCTTTATGATGGTAATCAAGGTGGTTATGATCCACAAGAATCATGCCTACTGTTCTCATCGTTTCTAGCTATTTTGACAAGTCAAAGTTTCGGTCAAAATGCGATTTTTGCGCATTTTGCAACGGATCTAAATTCGGGTGTCAAAACAGGTTATTTTGATGCCAAAATTCTTTTGTAAACTTATTTAGACATTTCAAAACATGTCTAAATCATCACTCTCATTATAGCGCTCATTTAGAGTCAAAAGTTGAACGGTTTGACCGCCGCTTTGACTTCCGAATCTGACCCGTTTGGTGGATCTTCGGACCCGACCAAATACATAATTGTGACCATAAATATATAGGGAATAACCCTCTGAGGTTATACCTTATGGTCATGATGTTTGGATTGTGTTATGATGATTGATTGTAATATTACTTAAAAACGACCAAAATGCCCTATTCGCAAACACATCAACGTTAAGCATATGTAACATAAGATTTGACATATAATCTGATCAAAAACATTTTTAAAATGTTTAAGCATTTAAAACTTATTATGACACATATCTAACCATCCGAATGCGTTGTTACGCAAATGACGCGTGAAAGTTGCTTAAACTACTTTAACGGGTCATAACGGGTCAAAAGCACTTAAAAATCTTTCCAACTCAGAATGTAAGCTTATTAAACCATATTATATGAGTTCCGACACTCACTTGGTTTATAAGATCTCATTCTATCCGAATCTTCCGATTTCAAGCTCGATATTTACACTATTATTCATTTTTAGGACATGCGTGATTTCTCGGATCTTTGAGCTTCGGTTTTCTTATTGATCCAGGAGTTACTTTGCTATCACATGTGAGTACATAGTTCCCCTATTTTATGCTTTCAAAGATTTTGGGGTGATTCATATGTGCTAAAGGTTTTCAAGCTTTCAAAGTACAAATGCGATGGTTTATATTAAACAATACGACTTCAATAATGCAAACGAACTTGTAGGTATGTTATATTCATAACAAGAATGACATTCATTAACAATGGCCAAGCCGACCAGTAGTAAGTTACGGCGCCTAGGACTGACAATCCCGTTACCAAATTTCCCAAGGTTTGTCGGGAAGTTTGGGAAGCGACTGAAACTGTAATTGTAACATACCCTTTGGTTGTATGTTATATGATTAAGGGACACCGTGGGTGGTCTTGAACAAGTCAACAAAGGTTTGAATGTATTCACGAAACGACCAAAAGTTTTCACAATTAGAACAAGGAACGATGAACAATGAACGATGAACGAATGAACAATGGTTTATAACAAGGAACAATGAACAATTGATTTATGACAATTGGTTTATGATAAGTGATTTAGATAACGGAACGGGTGTAATGTAATAAAAAAAGCATGGTGGATACGCCGCTGGTACTTCCTATATATAAGTGCTTTTATCACATTACATACGTGTCGTTATTTACATTACTTGGACAAATGATTTCAAACAATGACACACAACGATTTTCGATTAAAGATATAAACCATACGAGTTATTTCAAGACGATTTACAACTTGGATTTACGAACAAATGTTTTCTAGTCAAGGTTCATGGTTACGAGATTTTATAAACTTTTACCCTTTTGTTTTAGACGAATAATTGTTGCAATATCAAATGCTTTCAAAACAAGGTTTTCACTTACGACTCTAGTAGTCAGATTATATTGCAATATATACAAAGCCATGAACTTGACACACTCACAAAACCTACATACTCGCCGGTATAGTTTGGCTGATTCGTTTTCACATATGTTTCAGGGAACAATGCTTGATGATACTGATGTATGCTCATATAGGATTTGGACGGGCCTTAGCGACTATAAAACAAGAAAGACAATAATTATGCATGTTTTGTTTGTTTGGTTGTTTTAAAACGTTTCTAGACAATTATGACAATATAACCTATGTTTAGTATCTAATTAAAACAAAACTTCAAATACCATGTGTTGTTGAAACAATATGTTAATGTGACTCCCCAAGTGTTTCCGCCGCGTGTTGTTTTACGCGATTTGGGGTGCTACACGTTAAGGTTGGGTGTCTGGGATAGGTCGAGATGGTTCAAGATGACTTTGGACGTGATCAGTGAAGGTCGGGTGTCCGGGTTAAGTCGTAATGGTTGAGAACAAAGGTGGTTCGGTGACGGGTGTGAACAAACCGATTAAGGGGGTGATTGTTGGATTAATCGGGTTCGTTTACAGGTCACGGGTTATACGGGTTAGCGGATAAATGGATTATCCATCTACCAACGGGTCTTGTGAAAAGGTCAAGTGATGTTTGACCGAGTTCTTAGCAAGTGCACGTTGAGTTGGGTGTATGGTACACGTGTAGAATAATAAATCAAGTAGTGTACCGGTTCTTTAGGTTAATTTAGTATTTTTAATATTGTTTTGGATACCCACATTCTTGTATTATGTGGCTATAAAAGGCCTTTGTTTTGTTGAATACAATGACCTTTTTCATTTTAAACTTTCTCCATGATACATTCAAACCTTCTGTCATTTACATTACATACGTAAATTGTGTGTGTTGAGTGATTTATTTGGGGCCTGTAACCAACATGATGAATACTCAAGAGTAATACTTTAACATGTTAAAATATATTAATAATAGTTTAACATGTTCAGATAGAATAATAGTTTAACATGTTAAAATATTTTGCTTAATTAAGTCAGTAATCATATATGAAGTATATATTTGTGTTAATAATTGTGTTGTGTTTTATGTACACTCTAAGCATCTTAAAGTTCAAGCTGATGAACCATAATGCAGGAACAGAGAAAGTATTATAGGAGTCGGACGCAAGGTACACTGTAGTGGTTATCAAGAAATCAAGTCCCAATAACAGGGCTTAAGGTCTCAATGAGTGGCAAGTTGAGTTTTCGCCGCGAAGCGCGGGGTAATCCTCCTAGTTATATATATTAGATACTTTTTCTTAATTATAATTAATTTTGAACACATTTAGTTTTTCTCTTATTACTTTTAAGATAAGATGTTTTTTTATAAAATTTCAAGAGTATGTCATTGCTACATGCCTATTTTGACCTACATATAGATATGAGTATTTGCGAAACCAAGCTAAGAGTGGTAATATACAAGTACCTAACGCACAAACATATATGTGATCGACGTTGAAGTACTGATCAAAGACAAGAAGATTAAGTGTTCTAAATACCCTAGCTTAGTAGTGGCAATAGGGTGTCGAACCACGAAGAGCTAGTGGTTGGTGTAAGACTTCAATCGATTGTAAGACATAATAAAAACTTGAATTGGATTTGTGTTTTGATTTGAGAAATTTAAATTAAACTAAAGTTATAAAGTCAGTAAAGTAAACAATAAGCACAACCAAGCATCAAGGTTGATAGCACAAATAGTAATTTGAGTTTGTAAATCCGGTTTGGAAGATTATATAGACATAACCTTGTGACATCATATGTGAATTGAGTATTGAAATACCTATACTTGTGTACCTAAGCTTACTACGATTAAACACCGATGTAATTAGATTATCACAAAATGATCACCATCAAATACAAACATGTTAACATAATCTTCAATCATATATCGTGACATTCAACGATTAAACACCGATTAACTCAAAATACATGAAGTGATTCTAGAAAACAATGTTTAAGAACAATCAACACATGATATAACACATGGAAAACCAAGCAAATGTCATAGATCTCTAACACAAACCATGAATTCATGTCCAACATAGATAAACAACTCAAATTGAACTAATGGCATACAAACCCAAGCCCTTGGTTGTGATCAAAAGGGTTTTAGCCACACATGATCATTCTTGATGATGAAATGTTGCGATTTCGGTAGCAATTGGAGCATCTTGATGTTTGAACACTTTGTGAATGAGTATTCCTTGTTCCTTGATGTCTCCTAGCCTCCAATGGTCCGGTAGGTCCTTCATCTCATTCCACCATGGATCAAACTTTGTCGTTTTACCCCTCAAATTAATATGATTAGGTGGATCACCCACCTTTTTCTTCCGTGGTGGCTTTCCTTTTTGTGTTGCCACATCCTTCACCATGTCGTCCTTTTTTTTCACATTCGCATTATGCTGCATTGACTTGTCAATCATTAAACATTCCTCTTTGGTGTGCTTCTTCTTTACAAGAGGTGCACACCTATCAGTAATGTCTCCTATAAGACAATCATCACTAACAAAATGGTCAGTAATATTTGCAAACATATTTAATCGCAATTCACGGTCACCAAACTTCATCCCCATAGTTCCATCAGCACAATCAATTACAGCATGCGCTGTAGCTAAAAACTGTCTTCCCAAAATCACATTAGTTTGTTTCTCTACTTGGTTTGATGTGGAATCAAGCACTAAGACATCAACGGGATAATAAAAGTCTTAAATTTTCACAATTACATCATGTAGCATTCCCCGAGGGAGTTTAGGTGACATATCCGCCATGACAATAATAATGTCAGTTTGCTTGAGTGGACCAAAGTCATGTTGGTCATATAAACTCCCCGGGAGGATACTAACACTTGTTCCCAAATCTAATAATGCTCGTTCAATGCTAACATCACCCACTTGGATGGACATAAGGGGTGCCCCGGGATCGTTAAGTTTTTGTGGGAGGGAACTTGACAAAATTGCACTTACATTAGTTGTCAAATCGAGTTTCTTAGATAATTTATGTTGTCGTTTTTGAGTACATAAATTTTCAAAAATTTTGCGTAAGAAGGGATTTGACGAATCGCATCAATCAATGGTAAATTAATTTTGACTTGTTTAAATACATCCCACATCTCCTCAGATTGGGGTCGCCTTTTTCCATAAATAGATGCTTTCACCGGATTTACTAAAGCGGAAGGGTATGGGGTGGTATTAGTCTCCACACCTTTACCCATCACTTTAGTTGACTCGTTACCCACAACCTCTTGATTTGTTGAATTTGTATAAGTTTGATGAGGTTGAATTTTGGTAACATGAGTTTCTATTTCTTGGTCAATGTCGGATTCATCACTAACATCCTCCACCACACCTTCATCAAATTGTGGTGGAGTTTGAACTTTATTCTCATAAGACTTCCATTTCTAAGAACACATACCTCATTGACGTGTGCATTTTTGTTGTTCTTTGATGATGATCCTTGATGTTACGGGTTGATTGTTGTGTCACTTGGAAGCTTTCCCGGTTGTCTTATAGCTACTTCTTCTGCTAGTTGACCAACTTGTTGGGTTAGAGATCGTCTTACCTTGAACTTATTGTTCTTGCACCACCCCTTTCAAGATTCCTAAAATCTCATCTAACTTGGTTGAACCTTCATTGGTTGCATTTCCTTGTAATGAACTTGTTTGGCCTTGATTTTGACTTTGACCTTGTTGGAAATTTCTTGAGTACCCTTGTTGTTGAGGCATTCCTTGTTGGTACCCACGTTGATTGAAACCTTGATTGGATTGCCTTCGTTGATAGTTACCTTGAAAGTTTTGTTGACGAGGTTGGAATTGTTGTTGTTCACCTTGTTGGCTTGATCCTTGAAAGTTAGGATTCATTTGATTTGCGGGGTTGCCGTATCGGAAATTTGGATGATTCCGCAATCCGGGATGATACGTGTTAGAATTCATATTCCCTTCCCCGTATACTTGATTAACTTCTTCATTACATCCAAAATTCATAGGGCAATCAAAAGCAACATGCCCCATATCTCCACATATGTCACATAACTCTTGTACCTGCGAAACAAAAGAAACATCCTTTCCCATCTTTTGGCAAATCATATCGATTTTCTTTTCTAATGCATCAAACCTTTCATTACTAGGTTGGTCATTTACAACTTTAATTTGATGTGGTTTAGCACTTCGATCAGCCGAAGCTTGAGTTCTTAAACCTTAACTTAAAGTTTCTAAAAAGTTCCATTCATAATTCTCATCATGAGTTAAAAAGGTTCCACCACTACATGCAAAAACAACTTTTTGATCCTCGGTAACTAAACCATCATAAATTTTTTTTGACCAAGTCCCATTTAGGGATGTCATGACGAGGACACATTCTAAGCATTTCATTAAAACGTTTAAAGGCTTCATGAAATGTTTCCCCAACATGTTGACTAAAAGATTTGATAGCATTTCGAGCTTCACTTGTTTTACTCATCGGATAGTATTCCTCAAGAAAAGTTCTTTGCATTTCATCCCATGTTCGAATACTATCGGATGGTAAAGTTGAAACCATTGTTTAGCTCTATCTTTAAGGAAAATTGAAACAGACGTAATTTGACCTCTTCCGGTGTAAAGCCTTGTTTCCCAATGGTGCTACATATTGCTGCATAGTCAATCAAATGTGTGTAAGGCTCGTCTAAAGCAACTCCTCTAAAGGTTGGTAAAATCACCAAGTATTGGGGCCGGATTTCAAAGACTCTCCCATTTAAAACCAGTGTAACAATTGGAGATGGGTTTCTAAAGATAGTCGGCCTGAAATAAGTGTCTACTCCAGGTAATGGTGGATCACCTTCACCACCTTCCATACTTAAGCTTTCGGTATCACTTTCTTCCAAACAGAAATGTATTGTGAAATTGAGATTGGAGTCAAGTTCGTGCGATGAACAACTCGATTTTGTCTTGCTAATCTTTCTATCTCTGGAACGAATGCTAATGGTGATGATCTTCCAGAATGTCTAGTGTGCATGCAATGAAACTATAGCTTGCGCTATCAACACACCAAACGTAACAAATAGTAAAAAGATACAAGGCTTATGATATTTTTGGATTTTTAGCAATATTTAACAAAAACAGAAAAGCAATCAACAAAAAACAAACACCAAGCGCATGTGCTCCCCGGCAACGGCGCCAAAATTTGATCGGCGTCGAAGTACCGATCAAAGATAAGAAGATTAAATGTTCCTAAGTACCCTAGATTAGTAGTGGCAAATAGGGTGTCGAACCACGGAGAGCTAGTGTTTGGTGTAAGACTTCAATCGATTGCAGAACATAATAAAACCTTGAAATTGGATTTATGTTTGGTTTGAGAAATGTATATTAAACTAAAGTTGTAAATTCAATAAAGTAAACAATGAGCATAACCAAGCATCAAGTTTGATAGCACAATTAGTAATTTGAGTTTGTAATTCCGATTTGGAAGATTATATAGACATAACCTTGTGACATCATATGTGAATTGAGTATTGAAAGACCTATACTTGTGTACCTAAGCTTACAATGATTGAGCACCGATATAATTAGGCTATCACAAAATGATCACCATCAAATATAAACATGTAAACATAACCTTCAATCATATATCTTGACATTAAATGATTAAACACCAATTAACTCAGAATACATGAAGTGATTCAAGAAAACAATGTTTAAGAACAATCAACACATGAAATAACACATAGAAGCTTAGCAAATGTCATAGATCTCTAACAAACACCATGAGTTCATGTCCAACATAGATAAACAACTCAAATTGAACTAAATGGCATACAAACCCTGGCCCTTGGTTGTGATCACAAGGGTTTTAGCCACACATGATCATTCTTGATGATGAAATGTTGCGATTTCGGTAGCAATTGGAGCAATCTTGATGTTAGATCACTTTGTGAATGAGTATTCCTCCTTCCTTTGATGTCTCCTAGCCTCCAATGGTGAAGAATGGAAGAAAAATCCCGAAAAAACACTTTATTTTTGTCCAAATCTGACCAAAACCGTTCTGTATCTTCACCCGGTGTATGGAACGCCGGGTTTGGGAGTATGGAACGCCGGGCAGAAAACCAAACTCCCATGCTTCACTGTTAAACGCCTGTTCAGTGTTAAAGTGAATGTCAGGGTGTTTCAAACAAGCCTAGATCACTTTCCTTGAGTTCCTTTGATGTGTGTAAAGCTCTATGTGATATGTTTATGATCCGGAATCATCACGCAATCTTCCACCGCTACCCTACATGTAAAAATGCATCAAAGTAACATGTCTCAATACAAATTCGATGCTAAAACATATAGATATTAACCATTTAAGCATACCAAATGCTTACACATTAATATGTTATCAAAACTAGCTCACATGCAGGTAATCTATTATTTATCTAAGTGGCATCATTTATCGTTTTTGTTAATGTAATGGTTTATATGATTCAAATGTCTCGTTGCGACTTACTTATATTTATCTACTTTTGATAAACGATTTGATTGAAGAGTATGTCATTGGGATGTTGATGTGCGTGTGCAAACATGTTGTATTTTGTATAGTTTGTTTTGGTTTTAAGTATTTAAACGTGTATATTCGTAATGGTATACGCGCTTATCATAAATAGGGGTTTTCATGTTAAACAGGTGTGAAACATAGTAAAAGAAGCATACGAGCAGAAAAATGGGATTGAACGGGTCAGCACGTGACCTGCAGTTGAGTTTTCAAGACAGGACACCCCCACGCTATGCGGGGGATATATCTTTCAGTGGCGCAACGCACGACGGATATTAACTAAGTGGGCCATGGAGTGTTCATCCATGCACCACACGATGAATACCATGGACTATCTTGCGACACACGGGAGAGTCAATTGCGGGAAACATTATAAAGTGACCTAATTCGTGATCTTTTAATCCCATTCCATTCCCATCTGTTAGAGACGAATTCAGAGACGATTTTAGGCGATTCTGACAGTTTTCTTGTCACACCCCAACTGATGGCGGAAACATCGGGGCGTTGCATTAGGCGAATCAGATTACTCAAGAGAATTCATAACAACTATTTAAGTGATAATATTTAAGCGTTCAATATCCCATACTATCAAACATAAAATCCTCTAATAATTATTACAAATATCAAATAATCTCTTAAACATAATCCAATCCGATCTTCCCTAGATTTCTATTAGGTGCCTTTCTAAAGATAGATCCTAATCCTTTGCAGCGAGAAATCATCAACCTGTCACATACGTTAAAATAAAGTCAATACAGTTAAGTAAAGGTGAGCATACAAGTTTGCGTACATAATAGATATAAAAACGTTTAGCATACACCGCATGACATACGTAAGAGATGTGAACTATGTAACTACTTAGATTCAAGTAAACCAACAAACCGCGAGTGCAAGGCACGCGAACAAGTGTCCACGTCCTAATGAGAAAATAAATGCGAAATAAAAATGCGAGCCTTAACTACCCCGGGCCTCCAGGTGGCGGGTCAACCTCTAGCAAGCTATCATGTTAAGGGTGGCGTACTAGCAATAAAGTAACACATACAATTCAGCAGATTTCATGTATAGTCATGTATCAGCGGGTTGCGAATAAGCGTTTGAGAGTCGTGTGATGTGATTTGATATATGAACGTATGTAACACCCAAAAGTGCGTTTAAGCGTAAAAGGGTTCAAGTATACTCACAGTTGGTGCGTTAAGAGAAAGAGAGATGGGATCTGATGTGGATTGAAGGGAGTGCCGGTTCATCCTGTAAGCGAACATAAGTGCATCAGTCTTCCGAAATGCTGAAACGGTCGAAACGTGAAGGAGCAGAGGACAAGTTCGGGCGAAGTTGTATCAAATCTCTTGGATTTGGTACAAGTTCAGGCGAACTTGCTTGAAATACCATAGGATTGTAAAAGTTCGGGCGAACTTGACTGAAGTTCTTGGAGTTGATACAAGTTCGAGGGAACTTGTCTGGTTTCCTTGGAAACTATACAAGTTCGGGTGAACTTGGTTGATTTTCTTGAGAATTGGACAAGTTCGGCCAAAGTTGGTCACCAATCTGGTGACAACTTCGAGTGAACTTGCTCTTTTTGGAGCGAACTTGACTGTTTTGGTCACCAAATCATGCGTTTTCGTGTCGTTTGCTGAGGAAATCGAGTGTCCATCCCTCCAACCTTAAGCTACTGAGCAAAACATAGGCTGGAGAGGTCTTTTGGAGCGAGTTTAGCCATTTTATAGAAACTCGGGCTAATCCGGGCGAACTTGATGGTTCGTACAGGTTTGTCCAGTTTGTGCAAAGTGACGATTTCGTCCTTGTGCTTCCGAATCTGAGATCTTGCTTGACAACGCCTCGTTCCACTTCATAGTGAACGAAACATACGTCATTAGTCTGTATTTTGTGTAGAAATCAATGTATTAAACAGTTTTTCTTAGATCTAACACTTGGTGAGTCGATATCATCAAGATTCCTAGCTTGGGGAGCCAAAGCTAAGCCCAAATACACTCGTTTAGTGTAGTTCCAAGTGAAAAGAAGAAGATTTTCGTAAACAGAAAAGTTTTAATGAAAACGAAGGTAATCCTTGTGCAAAATCGTAGTAAAACGTTGTTGTTTGCATAAAAATGGGTTGATTCTTACTTGGAAATCAAGGGTTTTCGGTTTTGGGAGCTTTCAGGCAAACTTGCAGCAACGAGAGCACGAATGGAGGTGCTGGGTATTTATAGGTGAAGAGGAAATGAGCTGATGGAGATCAAGTTTGGGCGAACCTGGCCAGTTTGTTTGGACTTTATGCAAGTTCGAGCGAACTTGCTTGATTCAGAGGGTTTTTGTTGCCTGAACAAGTTCGGGCGAAGTTGGGGGTACCAACTTCGGCCGAACTTGGCCTGATGGCGAAGTTTGTTCATTATATTCGCGTTAGGTGTTCGTTTGACGATTTGGTTCGTATTAGATAGTTATGTTAAGCGTTTTAGCGAAGGGTTTTAGCGAAGCGTTAAGCGTTGGATCAATGTGATTAAGCGATTCGTGCGAGTGAGGGCGTTGCGATAGCGAGTATAACCATAAATCATAAAACACACATAACACATAAATAACATAAAGTAACGTAAATGACTGCGTTTGTGATGCGATGTGATAAGCGATGTCGAAGGCACAAGTGGTTATTGTACAACAACACACTCGGCTCTTTAAGGTAACATAATTACTCGTGATTGCGTTGAATTAGCGTTTAATTAGCATTTAGGTATAACATAGTTGGGACAAAATGTATTTAACAAACATAAACCATTCCATTAATCAAATCTCGGATTACAATAATGGGTACAAACGAAATTGACGGAAAAAGATAACAACGAAAATACGAGTTGTTACATTTCTTCCATCTTCCAAGTTGTTTTTTCACGCTCGATCAATTTATGATAACTGAAGCTGTGATGACTTCCATGCGTGGCTAAACGCTTGTGACTTCCGCCCGGATGAAGGATTTTTTCGTTTTGCATTAAAACTCTGTTTTTCATATTCTTTTTAACTGGTAAATCTTGACCACTTGTGTTGATTTTAGGAAACATTTATTATACTTGAATTGTTTGTCGTTTGTCAAGCGTATTGGCGATTTCCTTGCATCGCTAGTGGGTTGGTAAATTGGTGGTAATTTGTATAATCAAACGGGTTATTAGGTTGTATGGTGAGTCTTAAAAACTATCCTTAATAATTAATCAGAATCATTAATTCCAATGCCATGTCTACGTGGTCTGTAAACGGGTTTTTTTGTGTTAAAACGAGCAATTGGAATTCCGATGGAGGTTAAGTTTTCTCATCTTGATATTCTTAATCAGTTTTCGAGTTTTGAAATCAATTAATCAATCACCCAAATTAGATAAGTTTAGTTTAGTTAAAATCTCTACACTGACCACAAATTCCCTTTGGGTACGATACCTACTTACGCTATTTACTTAGTTTAATTAGGTTTTTTGCATGATCTTTATGACAGTCAACATATGTGTCTATTTTTTTTATCTACATATTGATATAACTGCTTTCGAACCGAGTTGAGAGTAAAATATACAACTAACTGAAGCACAAACATTTACGTTATCAAAAGTAGCTCACATATAGGTAATTTTTATTTGTTTAAGTGGCGTTGTTTATCCTTTTCTTTAATGTAATGGTTTATAAAATTCGAATATATCGTTGAGACTTGTTATATTTATCTACATATTGATAAACGATTTGAATGAAATAAACGGCTCAAATAATTGATTTCATGTTTGACTCTATATCATATAAAAGCTATAGACGCTAGCTGTAAGAGCACTCACATTCTATTCACTATATGTCACCATATGTTCAAAATATAAAAAAACATAACAAAAATATCACTACATCCATCCACTATCTTGATCTCCACTCTAAAATTTAATAAAAACTCATACACTCTCGTCAAATTTGAAAAGCTACTATTTTCCCATATATTATCTCTCTCTTTCTCTCTATCACACACACAAAAACATATATACAGAGATTGGATCATGAGAAAACTCAATTTAATTGAAAGCAAAAAACTAAGTGAAAAACACGTTAAACTCCTTGCGGTCCGCATGGACTTTTATATTACACATTGTAATATATGGTAACACGCTGCGCACATCACTGACCTTTCCTTGTGGTCCGCAAGGACCTTTTTGATATTACACATTTATAAGTAACTTGCATATACAATATATATGCATCATACGAAAAATAAAATATTGGAAAAAACCCGCACTATTACACATGTGTAATACATCATTTCTCCATGCGGACCGCAAGGACTTTTCTTTGCGGCTCGCAATGTGTTTTTTTCATTATGGATATTTGTGTTACATATGTGTAATACAATATCTGAATATCCGTTACTTTATTTAAAAAATATATGTATAATATGTACGATTTATAGATTTTAAATCTGCTAACCCTAATCCTTTTCTCAGCCTCAACACCACGAAACGATCCACCTCCCTCAACAATCAACATCTAGATCTAAATAACTGAACATTGAATATTAAAGATCTGAACATCGGATAATCAAGATTCAAGATACGAACAAGTCGAATGTCGAAGGTCAAGATCTGAACATCAAAGATAAAGGTTTGCTTTCAACTTTCCATTCTAATTGTTCCATCGAAGGTTTAAGTTTAGTTTCAATTTATAAATGATTAATTTTAGTTTATAGGTGATTTGTCCCTTCAATTTATAGATATTTTTTTCAGAGAGTTTATATGGCCGCTGAGTTTTTTTTGCGTGTGTAAATATGTTTCCATTCTGATTTGTTCCATAGATTTGTTCACAGATTCGTTCTACTTTGGACATGCAAAAATTTGTTTCAGTTGAACTTTGAACATATTTATCTCAGTTATAGGTGTTTGTTGAAGTTGGAACTTGGCGGATTGATTAAATCGGAAGATTATGTGTTTATTTTGAGACAATGTTGGATGTTGTGTTATTTTGGAACGACGGATTGTGTTTGGGTTATTTTTTTTCCTACATAGGATGTTTCGTTTGCTATTTGGTATGCGAAAAAGTAGACGCTTTTGTTTTGAAATTTATTTTTTTAGAATTCTGGATATCCGTTTCATTATCAGAATAAGAATCCGTATCCAAAATTTCTGATAGAAACGAATTTCGAATATCTGGAATTGAACACCCATTGACATGAGTGCTCTAATACATAAGGTTTTGAAACATTTTGTGAGAGCATTCACAATAGCTCCACTATATTCTATCCTATAATTTAACTAATAATCACACTTTACTCCAAATAGGTTTGACTAAAATTGCCACTTTAGTCCAAATAGGTTTTTTCTTGCCAATTTAGTACAAATAGTTTTGTTTTCTGCCATTTTAGTCCCTGACTTTTGTCACTTTTTGTCATTTTCATCGACCACCATCACCACCACCTCCTACCACCCACTCCATCACAACCTTCTATCTTTGCCAAAACATGCCTGCACCGTCACCAACCACCCACCCCACCTCCATCACCACCCACCATTTCCACCACCACCGGTCACTTTTCCGTCACCCACGTCATCAACCAACAATCACCACCATCATCTTCACTGTAAAACCGGCACAACACCATCCCCATACAATCACACCTGCAAAAAAAAGAAAGAAAAATGTGGTTTGACCAAAATTCACCCAAGTTAACTAAAATTTTTTTAACGAAGTTAGTGGGTTGGATTAAAATGGAAAAAAAGACACAAGTCAATGACAAAAATAGTAGAAAACAAAACCATTTGGACTAAAATGGTAAGGAAAAAACTACTTGGACTAAAGTGACAATTTTGGTCAAAACTCATGTACTATAATGGTAATTTACTCTTTTAAAAAACCTCTCGCAACTAATCCACCATTTTTATCTTTATCATACTAACACTTATTTTATTATATACATCGTTTTTATGCACTCACAATAATTTGATAAAAGATGAATAATAGCTTTTAATATATAAGAGCATTTACATCCCTTCCACCATTTTTACCCTATAAGTAGACTAAAACCAACAAAATTTCCTGTTTTTTTCTTTCAATTAAACAATTTTTTTTATAGTTTTATCACTACCTTTTCTCTTCTCTAGTCACAACTATTTTCAAAATATAAAATAAAATTATAGAGGTGAATAGTGTTCTATCAAATATACAAATTAACAATAACTTTTTTCTCTCTCATCCACTCATAATCATTATTTATAATATAAAGATTTCTCTCACAAAAAATTGATGGACATGATGTGCATGCTCTAAAACGCTAATGTACAATTTTAACATTATAAAAATAGGGTGTAGATTTGGTTGTTTTGATGTAAGGTGCAAAAGGATGGTTTTTAGACATGTAATTAAATTTTAAAATTAAGGAAAGGATATGATGGACCTATTTTGAATGCTATGCGATGTTGAACTCTTTAAACAGGCAATCTTAAGCACCAATCTTTTTTTGTACTTGTGTCTTTCTCTTTAAATTCATTAAACATTTTTGAGTAAACTACCAAATTGTTCCCTGAGGTTTAGTCACTTTTAACACTTTAGTACAACATTCAAACCTTTTAAATCTGGGTTCCTATGGTTTTAATTTTGTTGTCATTTTCATTCAAAATCAAAATCTGGTCAGATTTTTCACTAAACATCCAGTTTTTTTTTCTCTCTTTTAATGACGGGCAAAATGGTCTTTTAACGTTTTATTATAACAAATTAAAAAAATCTGATAATTTTGCCTTTCATTAAAACGGAGAAAAAGACAAGAAAACTGAAGGTTAACTAAAAAAATATGATCAGATTTTGTTTTTAGATGAAAATTGCAACAAAATTGAAACCATAGAGACCCAAATTCTAAAAGTTTGGGTTTTAAACTAAAATGAAAAGTTGAACAAACCTCAGAGACTATTTTAGCAGTTTACTCAGCATTTTTAAAGACGGTAAATGTTTGTGGTATAATTGTACTATTTTTCTCTTTAAATTTATTTAACTTCTTTACTGATGTTATATGTCCACATTCATGGGTTGGAGAGTCCAATCAACAGCAACAAGTGTAATGTCTACATATAAAAGCACGTAAGTGTTTTATTGAGGGAGTTGATATTCACACATCCCTCACCTTTATATATATATATATATAGAGAGAGAGAGAGAGTGAGATAGACAGAAAAAGAATGTGAGAATAAAATTTAGGGGTATGAGAATAGTAATATCCTTTAGTAATGCATAGTATTTCAACAATTTAATAATTGAAATTTAAATCTCGTTACTATTATAAATGCACATGTTATACATGTTATCTACTTATCTTGAAGGATAAAAATATAATAAAAATCTAGCGGGTCCTCCACTATAGCATAGTGGTTGTTCCCATCTCGGTGAAGGTTTGGTCTGTGGTTTTACTTAGGTTCGAGTCTAAGGGGGCGCAGTTTTACCTATTCCACGGGGTTTCTGCGCATCAGGGTGTGCTACGCTTTCTAGCGGTGGTCGAGTAGTCGGCCTTTGGACATAGCTCCGAAAGGGTGGGTTTACACGTGGAAAGCAGTTAGCCGTTAAAAAAAAAGAAAAATAAAAATCTGGCAGTTTTAATTAATTTTATATAGTAATGAAAAAGAATATCTCGAAAATGAAACTACTATAGATATCACAAAAATTAATGTAGTTGTGACAGTTTACCATTTTGGTGGTGCCAAGTTGATAACAAGATCAATCAACATGAAAGACCGGCAATATGCATCGCTGTCGCCTTATCTGAAATATGATTTGTAAATTGTTTTAAACCGCAAGAGTGAAGTTTAGGTAGTGGCCCAAATTGAGCTGCATGTTACGCTGAGGGCCTCGAGCCGGAAAAAGGAAGTTATTCAAGGCGTTTTGATCATTAGGTGCTGGAGCATTTTGAAAGCAAGAAACAACCTCAAATTTAATGGCAAGCCTGTTTTGGTTGAGAAAATTATTAGCGAAGTCAAGTCATTGGGGTTTCTTTGGTATTCTAATAGATCGAAATATAGGGAGATATCTTGGAACGAATGGTGTAGATTTGTAATTATGTAGTGTTGTTGGCTTGTTTGTCGGCCCGGCTTGGTTGGCGTTTTGGTTTTAATAAAGTTTACAGTTAAAAAAAAGGTAGTGGCCCAAATGTTGTCACGTCTTACATCACCTAAATAATTACAAACGCTAGTCAAAGTCTTGATCTGCGGTGCCCATATGCGGCAAACTGGTGGTTGAAAATATTGAATGGTTTTATTTCTTTAACTTAAAACTGTACAGATTTCATATATACCTGTCTTAATATTTTTAATATCATATATACCAAAACGAAACAATTACAAAACTTGTAAACAAGCTTGGATTTCAAAGACCATATTAAAGGGTGTAGCATTTTAAAATTTTGTAGCCGATATGAAGTATAGAAATACAAGATTGAAGTGAAGATATAAGATCTTACAAAAACAACAACAACAATGCTTTTTTAGTTTATGACAAATTTACTCCTGGTAAATATATACTTTCAAAGGATACCCGTCCACCAAGCAAAGGCGACGTCAACAGTTGAACTCTGTTTTTAAATTAATTTCTACAAGTGATGTGATTTGAGAAGATGTTTGACGTTGTGCTAATCTTGTCATAGTCTAATAGTCTAGTATAATCACTAAGTTTATTAAATTAGTTTGTTTGAGTTTTTGATTTGTGTCAATCCATCATTGGAGTTTTTATAGAGATAAATTTGGCTTAGTTATTGAATTATTTTACTTGAATTCCTACTTGGGTTAGGATTATGAGTCTTGGTTGAGGGTTTTCCTTGTGACCCGCATAGGAAGAGGGTTTTCTCTATCACAACTCTCTAACATGAAAATAAGTATTGATCTTGAAAAACTGAATACTGAAAAGTACAAGTGTAAGTGAAAGTTTGAGAGAATGAATGAATAAGTCATGATATAGTGTATTAATAACATAAAATCATGGTTGATGTCACTGAAGTGTGACCCAATAACTGACCCTATAAAGACATCTCAAAATCTGTCGGTGGAAATTGACAATACTTTTATCATATTTCTATCATGCATGACACATATCAAAATTTCAAATTATGTGCGTGTTGATTTTGGGTAACCAGGCTTTAATCTAGCTTTTTAACAAAACCTTTAACTAATTAAAACGATAAAGATCAGGGATATCCAAAATGCGACAGGAAAAATAATGCATTAAAAATCATGAAAACCTTTTAAAAGATGATATAATTGCTTGTAAACCATAGCGAATTAACATTCAGATAAATTTTAACGTTCATAATTAATAGCTATACACACTATAACATATGCTAGGTGTTTTAACGTTCATAATATAATCAATAGCTATACAGACTATAACATATGCTAGGTTAAGACTCCGAATAACATAACATGATTGTTATAGTTTATAACCAATGTAAAGCTCTATAATGGTTTCGAACGGCAGTCAGTCATTTGGATACTACTTCGATTTTATCCTCAACCGTCGGTATGGTTGGTGTCTAAAATTATTAATCGGTGCTGCATAAGGCTCAAGTAGATTAGACATTGTATAGTCGGTATGCATATGGAGGTTATCACACAACACTAAAAGCTCGCGCATGGTGCCATGTGAAGTATAACATATTCTCGAAGATAGACGACTAGATGTTGATACTTAAATTTGTGGTTGCTTAAGTTATACATGTGAAGTTATTATGAAAATAAGCATAAGCATATATACAACACTTGTTATCCTGATTTTCTCAAAATTTAATAGTTATTTGACTATTTATATCACTTTAAGATACCTATTTACCATGATTGATAATTAATTGGCCCACCTCTCGACATGAATTTGTTGCCAAAGTGTGCACGTCATGACGTGGTCCTTTCAATTTTGTCACCGTCTTATTTGAAAAACTATGCGGATCTAGTAGAAAGTAATAGAAAGAAAATTTTGATTTTTTTTAAAACGGATAGAAACAACACACTTTATTAAAAAAAAACACGTCACTAATTCTTTGTTCAATGCCTAAATCGTTAAGATTATTAAATAATATGGTTTATAACTACACGAAATAACGAAATATATCTTAATCATAAAATATAATTTCGTATAAATAGACAGCATATAATCACTTATCCAATACACCAAACTCTTGTCCCCGGTAGCCATGGCTGCTTATTCTTCCTCTCTATCATTTATCTTTTTTTGTTTCCTCTTCGGATCATTCTTGATCTCGGACGCCGTTGTTCCGGTCAACGAAACCTTTCGTTATGTCAACCAAGGCGATTTAAGTTTCGGTAACGACTACTTAAACTTTGTCTCTGAATTCGCACCAACTTACCGTCCACTTCCGCCCTTTACCTTCCCTTTCCAGCTATGTTTCTACAACACCACGCCAAACGTATATACTCTCGGTCTCCGCATGGGGACAATACGTTCGCAATCAGTCATGCGATGGGTTTGGGAAGCCAATCGTGGTAAACCAGTCCGTGAAAACGCGACATTCTCATTAGGCTCTGATGGAAACCTCATACTCGCGGAAGCAGATGGGCGGATTGTGTGGCAGACCAACACTGCCAATAAGGGTGTTATCGGTTTCGCCATATTACCCGATGGTAACGTCGTGCTTCGTGACTCAAGAGGTAACTTTGTCTGGCAAAGCTTTGATTACCCCACCGACACTCTCTTGATCGGCCAAAGTCTTCGGGTGAGAGGAGGTCCGTACAAGCTCGTGAGCAGGCAGTCGGTCACCAACAACATTGATGGGGATTATAGCTTCGTAATTGAGCCTAAAAGATTGGCTTTGTATTACAAGAACAACATGCGGTACTGGTCATCCACGTTCCCCGAATTAACCAGAGATAATGTGACTATTGTAAATGCGACGTTGGTAATTCAAGAAACCGAGTATGAAGAGAACAACTTTAACGCACTCAGGTGTAATCTTCAAAATGGTCAGTCTTTTGAATTTCCCACCTTAGATTTGGGTCAAGTTCAGTACAATAGCTCGTTATCATATCTCCGATTGGGCATCGATGGGAACCTAAGACTCTACACTTACCGTGCAAATGTGAGGGGAAACGCGGTGTGGACCTTGTTGTACACTTTGTTTGATAGGCGTGAGGACGAGGGTGGGATGATATTCGAGGACGAGTGTCAGTTACCAAATCGGTGCGGCAACTTTGGGCTTTGTGAGGACAGCCAGTGTGTGGGGTGCCCGACGCCAAACGGGGTGTTTGCGTGGAGCAAAGATTGTAACACCAAGTCACCGGGTTGTAACACGAGTGGTTTTAAGTATTATCAGCTCAAAGGCGTTAATCATTTCACTGTTAAGTATACGGCGGGGACTGGGCCCGTGAAGCAGAGCGATTGCGAGAGCAATTGCACCAAGGATTGCAAGTGTATGGGTTACTTTTATCACACGGATAATTCGAGGTGTTGGATCGCTTACGAGTTGAAAACATTGACTAGGGCTGGGAACTCGACTAGTTTGGCGTACATCAAAACACCCGTTACCTAGATCCGGGATTTTGTATAAACTGGAAATAAAGAAGGTTAAGATGAGCAGAAAAGATACTATTATAACGTTCCAATGTGTGTTTGTGTTGTACTAATAATGTTCTCCGTCACTTTATAAAACGAGAGTAAATTAATATAAAAAATATGTACGTTGACCAATATATCTCGAATGATCATTAGAACACATAATATATCTTGAATGATCACTAGAGCATCGAAAATAAAATGTTCTTAGATGTTTTTGTTGCATGGATTAGTGATAGTGTTGAGATGGAGGAGAGAGGAAAAGATTTTGTTCTTAAAATAAAACATGTGAGTGATTATGAGATAAAATAGATGAGATAAAGTGATGTTTTAGGTGTTGTAAGTATGGAAGAGAGAAACAATTTGATTGGTAGAGCAAGTTTCATGTGGCAAATTAAAGCATGCAACAAACACACCATCGTTATTGCTCATGCTCTTTAGAGGATGTGTTGTCGGAAAAGGATAGACGCAAAAGAAGGGTCATGTTGAGCCTGCAGGGGCGGATGTTATTGCTCATGCTCTTTAGAGGATGTGTTGTCGGAGGACAGACGCAAAAGAAGGGCCATGTTGAGCCTGCGAGGTTTGAACACCACCCCCATTGACGCCACAGGGGTGCCATCTCTCTCTTCCTCGCCCCACATCCACTAATGTCTCCTAAGTCTCTCTCTATTCTCACTCACACTTCCTGTCCGTAAGCGTTTGTCTCTAATCACCTTCTCAGCTTCTCCCTCTTTGTCGTACGTCTGTAGATTTGCCGGCCAAAGATGTCCATGGATGCCAACGGATGTCCCCTTTGGGTGGTGATTATGTCATATATTCACCTACAAATTTACACATCACATAACTATTATTAATACTCCAAAAATAAACTAGTTTAAACTTTTGTTGTCTAAAGTTCGACCACAAGGTTTTCCTTTTGAATCTTTTGAATAAACTTAATTACAATATCCATGTATCAATTTCTTGCTTTTTGGAAATTTCATTTTTTTATCAAAAACTATTTAAGGGTTATCATACGTCTCGATGAGTCAAACAACTTTACGGTTTTATATTTTATATAAAGTGTTGCAATTTATTTTTTTTATTTTATTGGTTGTGACTGATCTTTCTAATTTTGTCCATGTCTAGATATAAATTTTAATCTAAACCGAGTGTTACAGGTTTTTCATGGGCTCAACATCCCTGCCGTAACATCCGGGTTTACGTGTGCTACATGCTATAATCATTCCCTCAATGACTTGATCGCATCTGAAAGTCCATAATACATTCTGTTGTTGTTCCGCTACATTAAGCATTTCTGCAATGGTATATTGTTCATTTTCGGTCTATAAGGCCGTTGGTGTTGGCGGCGGAAGCACGTGGGCATTTCGAGCAAAGAACAAGAGACGTGAACCGTGATGTGGTGTGGTCAACAACGGCCGTACGTTGTTTCTTTTATGGCAAGTGGTTTGGAACTTTTGTATAGTGAGTAGGTTTGTTTTGAATATTTGAGTGGAGAATGAAGAAACAGATGAATCATTGGTTTGTAATGATCACATTTTATTTTTCCTTTCTTTAATCGTTCATTTATTTTTATTCAATGCAGTATTTATTATCCACTCATTGCTCCTTTAAATATCAACTTGATGTCCTAAAAAGTCTAGAAGATCATATATTGTTTTTCTTTTCTTTACATAGTTGTATTCTTAACATTTTATGACTTTTGTTTAAGTGGACAATAATTTTATTTAGTTTTTTTAAGTCATGTTCCACTTGCCGGTTAAAGTTATGCATGCCTACCTACAAAACTATAGTTACAAATTTTAGTTTTAACTTTTTATATTACTATGATCGGTCCTCCTCCACATGCATGTGTTTTGTCAAGGAAAATTACAGGATTTGCGATTAACCATATTAGTTTATCTATGTATTCATTTAACCAATATTATAAACATACTGTAATTTCACTATCACAATTGATTACATATACAATCAACATATGCTACATGTCTTTGTATCAATATTATGAATTTTTGTGTAGATAGTGACTTATTAAACCCATTTGCGCATATGTTTGTTATTTAAGCGCTAGTGGCACACTTATCTAATTATGCACAAGTTAGGCGCCATACAGCCAATCATATAACGACATATCAACTAAAGGCGATAGCTTATTCTAAGAAAGTGTTGGTCAATGAAATTTAGAGACGTAAAAAGTTTTTTACTTCTTTAAGTCAATTTGTCAGGTGTATATCCCGTGACATCATGGATACATTATTCATTTCTTGCAATCCATTCACTAGATATTAAAAGAAGTAATGTAATATCATATCGATCATATGGAAGGAATTTGATGACTGAGTGTCATGTGTTCTTAATAAACTGCATCCCTCTTCCTCTAATTTTGTTAAAACTAAACGTTGTTAGGAGGTGAGGGTGCTTCACTTTCCATCACACACCACACCAATTATGTTCCACCACGTCATCGAACTTGGTTTCACTACTAGTGATGAGTTTTAGTGGGGGTGTCCATTGCTAGTATAGAATCACTAGTGATGGATTTTGATGTCACCCCTAACATACGCCCCTCGCAACTCTCTTGTACAATTTCTCCATTCGATATGTGTACAATCGATGCTACTGAGCATCCCTAGAAAATGCCATCTAGTCTCACACGCACCTTAAATACGTGTTATGTCGTGTCTCGTCGGTTTACGGAGAAACTCTTTGCCATACAATTTCCTCGTTACAAAAGAATTGCAAACATTCACGTGAAGTTCTTGCCGACATAGCTAAGTATTCATTAAATTGATTGGGAGGGTTACCTATCACTAATTGGCGAATGGCGGATGTGCATTTTTGTATCGGTGTGAAACTTCGTTTGCCCCTTTCCGTCGTAACCTTCTTGAAACCATTCTTCGCTTGCTTCGACGTGTACTACAATCTTTAAAAATAAATCTTCCGGTGAACGGAACCGATTCCTAAACGTTTTGGCATTGTAGACCGGATTCTCCACAAAATAATCATTCAGGCATGTATACAATCATGATCCACCATTTTCTTCTTTGGTCGGCTCAAACCTTCAAGTTCGTTATACGCCATCTCGAAAAAATCAAGCGTGTCATCGTCGGAAGACAAAGAACTATCGGTGTGTAGTGGAAACGAATCGATTGGAAATTCCATTTTTATGCAACAACGTGGTATAAAATTATGTATTTTTGTGGGTGAAATATGTATTTGTGTGGATGGCATATTATATTGTTTAATTTTTTTATTTTCTTGTCCTAACGGTTTCCCAACGTTCATTTCCAAATGGTAACATCATCATCACCACACGTTGTCCCCACCATGCGTGGTCACCATGAGTGACGAAGCTTGATATTTCCGATCGGGGGTCGAAAACGTATATGCCCAAAAATTTCTATAAATCCGAGGTCGAAAAAGTATATACCCAAATATTTATATAAGAAAACTACATACTCTCCACTACTGAGCGAAAAGTTCGGAAAATCGGTCGCCCCCTCCCGCCCTTTATAACCTGCGCCCATTTGCCTCGTCACTATCATTAATTCCAATCTCAAAAAATATAGAGTTCAAACATTGTGTGCCTCCATTTGCCTCGTCACTAACATTAATTCCCATATCTCAAATAATATATTGCTTTAAAATGGGAAAAGTATAAGTTAAAAAAATTAAGTATGAAAAAACAGGAAGCCGATTTTTGATATATTGGAGTCTCGTCGGTCTTTATGGAAAGCCAAATTTATTTTAATGGGAAAGAGTGACCTAATTAAATCACTTTTCGCTTTATAAGGCTCCGGTTAAGATTTTAGAAGGCCTGGAAAATTATCAAATGATTTCTTTGGGGTGGTTCTTCGGATATTAACAAAATACATTGGTAGCTTGGAGAGAGTTTCTAAGCCAAAAGACTTCGGGCGCCTAGGAATTTCTAGACATCAAGATATAAATGACGTTCTTCTTGCTAAATGGATTTGGAGTTGAGGGATAAGACAAAAGGGTGGTGACTATAGTCTATAGAGGAGAATTAGTGATGCAATTCATGCTAAAAAACGGGTTGGAACGTCCTCCTTTTGATATCAATATATTAACCGGGGTGTGGCTAAATATTGTGAGAATGGAAGAAAAATTCAAAATCACAAGTGTGTATATTCACATATATATTAAAGGTGTACTTGGAGAAGTTAACACCGTACGGTTCTGGATAGACACTTGGTGTGGTAACGAGCCACTTAAAGACATATTTCCTAGTCTATTTACTTCAAAACGTCCAGGTTAGGAATTCTAGGTGCAGGTATTTTGACTTCCAGGATGAATCATCATGTGCTGAAAGGCTTCTTTGCAAACTGCTTGCCGTTGTCAGTTACAATATCCCCGGGTAGCCCAAATCGAGATATCATACTTTCCCATAAGAACTTGATTATATTCTTTCCTGTTATCTTTGCTAATGGCTTGACTTCTGGCCATTTAATGAAATAATCAATAACTATTAGTTGGAACTTGACTTGATTGACATCCGTAGGGAAGGGACAACAATGTCCAACCCCACTTATGGAATGGCCAAGCTGCAATGATTGGGATAAGGTCATGCTTTGGACTGGTCTTGACCGGAGCATGGAGTTGGCATGTTTTATATTTGTGTATGACCTCAGTCGTGTGTTTATGCATCATTAGCCAATAATACCCAATGTTCATCAGTTTTGACACTACATTTCTTACCCCGGCATGTGCTTCACATATTCCTTCATGTACTTCTTTGATTAAGTAATTGCTTTGTTCGGGACCAACACATCGATTCAACGGGGAAATGTAACCTTTCTTTTAGAGCTTGTCGTCCTCTATGACATATTGCTTAGCCTTTTATTTCAGCCGATTCCCTTCTTTCAAGAAGTCATATATGGGTGTCATTCATGTTTCCCCTTCTTCAATTACTAAGTCTTGGACTTCTTTCTCTTCGATAGACTTTGTTTTGAGAATTTCGACAAATATCTTCTTTGGGAGGTGTGCGGAGGTAAGGGAAGCTAGTTTGCTAAGAGTATCTGCTTGCTTGTTTTTTGTTCTTGACACTTGGCTCAGCGAGCGTGACTCGAAGCTATTCATGAGTTCTTGCACCTTTGCTTTGTATTTTATCATTGATGGCTCATTTGCCAAGTAGTCGCCTCCCACTTGGTTGGCTACCAACTTTGAGTCTGTGAAGGCATGAATTATTTCAATTTCATGGTTCTTGCTAGCCTTAGTCCAGCAAGTAAAGCTTCATATTCAGCTTAATATTTGTGCAAGGAAAGTCAAGAGAGCACATAAGTATATTCGGTTCCGCGATGATGAGACCAACCCCAGAACCTTCTATACGGGAAGTTCCATCTAAGAATAATGTCCACTTTCCTAGTATGATTGTTGGACATTCTTCTACTTCTACCTTGTTGACTTCTCGTGGGGTTCCTGGCATTTTTTATAGGAATCGGCTAAGACTTGCCCTTTGTATGTTTTCCTTGGAATGTACTCGATCTTAGTAACGTTTAATAACATACGTTTAAACATGGGTTTGTAATGGTTGATAAACCAACTGTAACATTTGTCAAAAACGGGTTTCCAAAACCCGCTCCGTTTTGTAATCGAATATCAAGTTATAAATGTCACGTTGTGTATTTATGGTTATTTTGATTTTTAATGATACATAATTAATAAACAAACTAAACTATAAAAATCATTTTTGATAAAAAGTGAAAGCAAAATAAATAAAAATAAAATGTTGCTGCCGGGGCTCGAACCCGGGTCAGCCGGAAATTGAAATCCAAAGACTTAACACACACACACATCACCACTCCGCCACTTGTTGTTTTCTGTTATCACTAGGAAACAAATGAAACTTATATTCAAACAGAAAACAACCTGAATGCCAAACCATAACCGAAATCGGTCACCAATCGTCCAAAGACGATTGATTACTCGCGAATTACTGAACAAAACCGGTGCACCGACGATCCTAATCAATTCGGATTTGAATGAACTTCAATTTTGATCATGATCGGTTTTTATAACCGAAAATAATCAATGTCTGAATTACTTCAATCAAGACCCCTCTCGCGACTCAGAAACATCATACGAACTTTCCATTTCACTTTCGTTATACATTCAGTCCATCAGAAAGCTTAAATCAACTCGCCGGAAAATTCTGCAAGTTCGCCGGAAAACCGTATTTTTCCTCAAATCGGTAAGTCCTTCAAAACCGTCGTAGTCTAACAATTGTTAAGCTATTTCTAACTCAACCCTTTCACTTGAAATCGAATTCAGACGCTACTATCGGATAATACCAGTTCGCCGGAAAAGTTCTGGAAATCTCTATTTTCATCTGTGAGTCGGTAAGGACCTTCAAACACACTGTTAACGTTTTTTAGCACTTCAATTTCATGTTTAGCTAATCAAAACGATTAATTGATTTGCTCAGTTGAAGTTCTTAAAAACAGAGACCGACGCTTTGCCGGAACTCTGTAATAAATCATTCACCGGTATGTTTACCTCTAATTATCATCTCTGCTATCTCATATTAGTCTGTGCAGTGTTTAACAATCGAATTAACAAGATTTAATGGTGTAATCTGCTGTCGGTAAAATCCAACGAAGAAGATGAACTGTGATAACATTATAAGTATAATTAAAATTGGTATTTTAAACGGGTTAGACACACAGTCCAGCGGTGGACTGTGTGCAAATAATTCGCGCATGTCACGAGTTCGATCCCTGATACACGCACCCTTTATGTAATAAAATGCCTTTTTGATTAAAACTGAACGGGGTTAACTCCGTTAGTTGTTAAGTATAATAAAAATTGGTATATTAACCAAGTTAGACACACAGTCCAGCGGTGGACTGTGTGTGATGTTAAAGCACAAGTCCCGGGTTCGAAACCTGTTACTGGCACCAGTTTGATGAATTAAAATGTTTTTGAAATTAAAAGAATTTTAGATAAATTGAATTAATATATAAGTATAATTAAAAACAGAATTATTTCGGGTTAGACACGTAGCTCAGTTGGTAGAGCTGCGTGCACGCGTACGGGAGGTCTCGGGTTCGAGTCTCACCAAGCGCATACATGCACACTGACCGAACCGGTCAACAAGTCAACGGTCAACGCAAAAATAAACAATTTTTTTTATATTTTTTTATTTATTTAATTTAATTTAAAAATCAATTAAAAATACTTAAAAATAATATTTTTAAAGATAGAAAATAGCCTTAAACTCACAAAAATATATCTAAAAATTCCATTAAAATCCTTAATAAAATCCACTCATTTACTATATTCTTCCGTTATTATTTAGGTTAGTAATTCTCGTTGTTCAACTCTCCCGACTCGTGCGCATCTCATCATCTCCAATCAAACGCACCCAATGTGAGTGAATCTTTACAATTCCCCGTTTTAATCATGTTTTTGGGGTGTATCATGTGTCTTGCTATATATTATATTTAAATCATTGTGCATACATCATATCATGAACATGTGTATTCAGCTTGTTTCAACTGTTTGTGTGGTTATTGTTAGATTCAATTTAATATTTTCAGTACATGCAATTTCATAGGCCGCCGCTCCCCATTACATTATGAGCGTTGAGCAAGTTCCCCATTACATTATGAGCGTGAGCCTGGCGTGCCAACATACGATCGGCTCCGTTGATTGAGCCTTGATCGCACAGACATTTTTCATTTTCAGTACATGCAATACGATCGGCTCCGTTTGATTGAGCCTTGATCGCACAGACATTTATCATTTTCAGTACATGCAATACGATCGGCTCCGTTTGATTGAGCCTTGATCGCACAGTTTCATTCATGTTATTTATCGTATGATGTTGGTATGTTAATGTATGCTATCATATGTTATTGTATGTTATAGTTGTGATTGCTATTGCCACTGCTTGATTATTTACATTTGCTCATTTATGATTATGCACAATTTTTCATTGATAAACTAACAAGTAAATCAATAATAAATGTTTATCTAACAAGGTTCACTCGCCAACTTATGTTGACCCAAAACCCCCATTTTTACACATGATACAGGTGAACCAGCTGCAGTCAGAAACACATAGGATTGGACTAGAAGAATAAAATGATTTAGAGCTTGGAATTATTTTTTTTGGTTATTTTCTTTGTATTGTATGGACATGTTTGGATTATTTGGAATGTAACTTTGACTTTAATAAATATGAAACATATTAGTAAATATCATGAGCTTTGGTGATAACCCAATTATGCCCCGACTCTTATTCAGCTGCGGGTCGGGGTGTGACAAATTGGTATCAGAGCCATGACTATAGGGATATAGGATAGGTTATTAGACCCTTAGAGCCTATACTATAGTTGATTAGAAATTTTTAAGATTTTTGTGTGTTACATGCCAAATTTAATGATGTTTATATGTTTTATGTTAAATGTTACATTCAATGTTATGCAAGCATGTTCATAAGTATATATTATCATATAATGCCTATCATGAATCATATTCTCATAACATATCACATTCATGAAAGCACACACCACATCATGATTGCTTTTACAATGATTTTTGTGTTTTCAAATCTCATCAAAGTGAGTTCTCATGACGGGCATGTAGTAACTGGAAGGGTACCAGTACCGGTAGTCGGAACGTCCTGTCTAGGCTGGCATTCGTATAAATCCAAAATAAAGGACCAGTTTGCCTACCTGGGGACTAACGATGAGAGTACGAAGTACCTATTAGGCCAAAGCATGCTATACCAAACGTCGTGTGAGCTAACCCCACTTTGAGTTGTCATTGTGTCTACACCTGGACACATTCCGACCATACATCTCGTAAACATATTTTGTGGTTTGCATTCGGGTGATGCAAGTGTTAAATCGCCAATACTAATGTGAATCCTACCAAGCCAACAGCCATGGGGGCCCACATGACTATATAGGTGAAGGTATGGGGGACATTTGAGGCCCAACATGAGCAAACCCAAGACATCCTATGGATGTAGTTGCATTATTGATATTTATGTTATTTTCATTTTTCTTAAAGACACATGACACCTAAAAAGACTCCATAAACTCACAATCTTCTTATGTACATTCCTGTAGATGTCGGTTAGACAACAACGAGGGGGTAAAAGATCAGGAAGATCTCACGAACGCTTGGCCGCACAAATCGCGAAACAAATGGCCACGGTGCTTCCTGACATTGTGGTTCAAGTACAACAAGCCCTCGCTACAAATCCTACTAACCCTCCCCAACAAGACGACCAGAACGTCGGCAACCCTCCTACCAGCAATTGCTCATATAAACATTTCAAGTCTTGTAATCCTCCTAAATTTGAAGGGACCGAAGGTGTCACTGCTCTCCTCCACTGGTTTGAGGAGATGGAAAACACTTTTCTCAACTGCGATTGTCCTGAGGATCGCAAGGTTCGATACGCCACCGGAAGACTATTTGGGGTAGCTCTTACCTGGTGGAATACTGAAAAGGGGAAGAGGGGAATTGATGATGCAATGGCCTTAACGTGGGAGGAGTTAAGGGAAATCATGACTAGGCGTTTCTGTCCTAGGAGTGAGATTAAAAAGTTGGAGGACGAATTTCATTCTTTGAAGCAGAAAGAGGGAGATCATACCTCCTACAACAACAGGTTCTTAGAGTTGAACCAAATGGTCCCTAACTTGTTCACCCCAACTTATCGCTTGATCGAGCATTATATTCGAGGTCTTCCCTCGAAAATTCAAGATTCAGTTCTCAGCACTTCACCAGCAACACTTGAAGCTGCTATGGAACTAGCCACTGAACTGACCGAAAATCGCATTCGAAACGGTAAATTCAAAGAGGAGAAAAAGAAAGCCCCCATTGAGGCTCAAACTTCAAACCATTCTGGTTCCTCCTCGAAGTTTACTGGTAAAAGGAATCGAAGCACAAGAAACTTCGCCGTCACACAAACCAATTACCCTATTCCTGCTGCACCCATTACCCAAGTCGCCCCTTCACTTGCACCATACAAAAGACCATACTCTAGCCCGTTACCAAAATGCAACCGTTGCCAATACCACCATTCTCTTGATCATCCTTGCCAATATTGCACCGGCTGTGGTCGCGCAGGTCATACTGTTCAAACCTGTCGCATACCTCAGCGAACGAACCGCCACCAGCCTTCAACCCAAACCCACCAACAAATAATGGGTCAAGCCCAACAACCCCTACTACTACCACCTACCCAACATTTAGCCCAAACATACTATCAACCCAACTATCCCATGGTACAACCTATGCGGGCTTGCTACAATTGTGGAGACCCAAGCCATTTTAGAAACACTTGTCCACGTTTGGTGAACATCATTCATGCCCAAGCTCAAGCAAATCCAGTGAATCAAGCTAACCAAGCTCCACCACCTGCAAGAGGAAGAGCTTATAACATCAATGCCAATACTGTTGAAAATAATAACGGCTCAAACGAATCACCCAACTAATTTTTCCTCGCCAAGAAACAAGACTCAACTCCAATCGTCTAGTTTTAATGTTTTCTTTATGTTATCTCAATCTTTCCGTCTCCCAGTTGTAAAATTTGGAAGCTATGTATCCAAGAATTTTAATGCGATTTGATATTACAGTTTTGTTCTATACTCATTGATTTAACATTTATATCATCATACATCTCGACGTATCTCAATCTCATCATTTAAAGAAGTTGGGTTGTATCTCACTTTTACATAGACTGACCCCTTCATCATAACCAACGAGAGAGGTACTGTCATCATTTAGTCATGTATCATCTCAGATTTGAGACTCAAGTTTTGTTCGTGTGTTGTTTATGTTTTAGAGTCACATAGAACTGATCATGATTTACTGATAAAGCCAACGAAAATTTGACAAGAATATGGTGGATACGCCGCTGGTACTTCCTATATATAAGTATTCTTGGCAAAGGATCAAAAGCATTACCAGGAGGTTATGAAAAGTTCCGTGTAGGTTTAAATATCGTCATGGTTGAAGTTTTTGTTTTATGATACATACCTTATCATTAGGAATGTATCGGTTCCCTCAAAACTGTTATAAATAAAATCTTAAGCGACATCAAAGATCAAAATCCGAGAAGCCCAGCATGTTTCAGTAACAGAAAGGAGACGTACGCAAGCAGCTGTCTTGTGGAGCTGAACTTAAAATTGAAACTAAATCCGACGGTATTCTATACTGTCTAGATCACATATGGATTCCTGACCACAATAACCTTTGTGATATTTTTCTTATGAATGAGGCGCACAAAACACGATAATCTTTACACCCAGGAGCCGACAAGATGTATCAAGACCTTTGATACACCTACTGGTGGCCTGGAATGAAAAAGGATATTGCTGATTTTGTTTCCAAGTGCCTTTCATGTTCCAAAATAAAAGCTGAACACCAAAGACCCTCAGGACTTCTGGTCCAACCTGAAATACCTATATGGAAGTGGGAAAATATAACCATGGACTTCATTACCAGGTTACCTCGCACTTCTGGTGGGTATGACACTATATGGGTAATAATTGATCGACTTACAAAATCAGCTCACTCTATTCCTATCCGCGAAGATTTCAAGAACGAAAAGCTAGCTCGTATTTATATCAGCGAAATCGTAAGCCGACATGGGGTACCGTTAAGCATTTTTTCTGATCGTGATGGTCGTTTTACTTCACGAACATGGCAAGCAGTACAAGCCGCTATGGGCACGCGATTAGATCTCAGTACCGCCTATTATCCTCAAACTGATGGTCAATCTGAACGCACCATTCAAACTCTTGAAGATATGCTTCGAGCATGTGTTATAGACTTCAAGTGAAATTGGGACGCTCATCTACCATTAGTTGAATTTTCGTACAACAACAACTATCATTCAAGTATCGGCATGGCACCTTTTGAAGCCTTATTTGGTCGTAAGTGCCGATCTCCTGTATGTTGGCACGAAATTGGGGAAGCTCAAATCACTGGTCCGGAATTGATTCAAGAAACCACAGTCAAGATCCATCAAATTCGAAACAATCTTCTAGCGGCTCAAAGTCGTCAAAAGAGTTATGCAGATAAACGGCGGAAGCCTTTAGAGTTTAACATTGGTGATCATGTACTTCTAAAAGTATCACCGTGGAAGGGAGTAGTTCGTTTTGGTCAAAAAGGCAAGCTAGCACCACGCTACGTAGGACCTTTCAAGATACTCGAAAGAGTAGGACCTGTAGCATACAAGCTTGATCTACCAGAAGAACTCAACAGGATTCATCCCACATTCCATGTATCAAACTTGAAGAAGTGCCTCGCTGATGAAGACCTCCACATTCCTTTGGAAGATATTCAGATTGATAAATCTATGAATTTTATTGAAAGACCTGTAGAGATCATGGACTTCGGAGAAAAACGTCTTCAACGAAGTCGCATTCCAATTGTTAGGGTACGCTGGGAGTAGAAACGGGGACCTGAGTTTACTTGGGAACGTGAAGACTCAATGCGTGAAAAATACCCGCATTTTTTTTACTACTTTCTACTACTTAAATTTCGGGACGAAATTCCTAAAAGTAGGGGATACTGTAACATTTGTCAAAAACGGATTTCCAAAACCCGCTCCGTTTTGTAATCGAATATCAAGTTATAAATGTCACGTTGTGTATTTATGGTTATTTTGATTTTTAATGATACATAATTAATAAACAAACTAAACTATAAAAATCATTTTTGATAAAAAGTGAAAGCAAAATAAATAAAAATAAAATGTTGCTGCCGGGGCTCGAACCCGGGTCAGCCGGAAATTGAAATCCAAAGACTTAACACACACATACATCACCACTCCGCCACTTGTTGTTTTCTGTTATCACTAGGAAACAAATGAAACTTATATTCAAACAGAAAACAACCTGAATGCCAAACCATAACCGAAATCGGTCACCAATCGTCCAAAGACGATTGATTACTCGCGAATTACTGAACAAAACCGTGCACCGACGATCCTAATCAATTCGGATTTGAATGAACTTCAATTTTGATCATGATCGGTTTTTATAACCGAAAATAATCAATGTCTGAATTACTTCAATCAAGACCCCTCTCGCGACTCAGAAACATCATACGAACTTTCCATTTCACTTTCGTCATACATTCAGTCCATCAGAAAGCTTAAATCAACTCGCCGGAAAATTCTGCAAGTTCGCCGGAAAACCGTATTTTTCCTCAAATCGGTAAGTCCTTCAAAACCGTCGTAGTCTAACAAATGTTAAGCTATTTCTAACTCAACCCTTTCACTTGAAATCGAATTCAGACGCTACTATCGGATAATACCAGTTCGCCGGAAAAGTTCTGGAAATCTCTATTTTCATCTGTGAGTCGGTAAGGACCTTCAAACACACTGTTAACGTTTTTTTAGCACTTCAATTTCATGTTTAGCTAATCAAAACGATTAATTGATTTGCTCAGTTGAAGTTCTTTAAAACAGAGACCGACGCTTTGCCGGAACTCTGTAATAAATCATTCACCGGTATGTTTACCTCTAATTATCATCTCTGCTATCTCATATTAGTCTGTGCAGTGTTTAACAATCGAATTAACAAGATTTAATGGTGTAATCTGCTGTCGGTAAAATCCAACGAAGAAGATGAACTGTGATAACATTATAAGTATAATTAAAATTGGTATTTTAAACGGGTTAGACACACAGTCCAGCGGTGGACTGTGTGCAAATAATACGCGCATGTCACGAGTTCGATCCCTGATACACGCACCCTTTATGTAATAAAATGCCTTTTTGATTAAAACTGAACGGGGTTAACTCCGTTAGTTGTTAAGTATAATAAAAATTGGTATATTAACCAAGTTAGACACACAGTCCAGCGGTGGACTGTGTGTGATGTTAAAGCACAAGTCCCGGGTTCGAAACCTGTTACTGGCACCAGTTTGATGAATTAAAATGTTTTTGAAATTAAAAGAATTTTGGATAAATTGAATTAATATATAAGTATAATTAAAAACAGAATTATTTCGGGTTAGACACGTAGCTCAGTTGGTAGAGCGTGCACGCGTACGGGAGGTCTCGGGTTCGAGTCTCACCAAGCGCATACATGCACACTGACCGAACCGGTCAACAAGTCAACGGTCAACGCAAAAATAAACAATTTTTTTTATATTTTTTTATTTATTTAATTTAATTTAAAAATCAATTAAAAATACTTAAAAATAATATTTTTAAAGATAGAAAATAGCCTTAAACTCAAAAAAATATATCTAAAAATTCCATTAAAATCCTCAATAAAATCCACTCATTTACTATATTCTTCCGTTATTATTTAGGTTAGTAATTCTCGTTGTTCAACTCTCACGACTCGTGCGCATCTCATCATCTCCAATCAAACGCACCCAATGTGAGTGAATCTTTACAATTCCCCGTTTTAATCACGTTTTTGGGGTGTATCATGTGTCTTGCTATATATTATATTTAAATCATTGTGCATACATCATATCATGAACATGTGTATTCAGCTTGTTTCAACTGTTTGTGTGGTTATTGTTAGATTCAATTTAATATTTTCAGTACATGCAATTTCATAGGCCGCCGCTCCCCATTACATTATGAGCGTTGAGCAAGTTCCCCATTACATTATGAGCGTGAGCCTGGCGTGCCAACATACGATCGGCTCCGTTGATTGAGCCTTGATCGCACAGACATTTTTCATTTTCAGTACATGCAATACGATCGGCTCCGTTTGATTGAGCCTTGATCGCACAGACATTTATCATTTTCAGTACATGCAATACGATCGGCTCCGTTTGATTGAGCCTTGATCGCACAGTTTCATTCATGTTATTTATCGTATGATGTTGGTATGTTAATGTATGCTATCATATGTTATTGTATGTTATAGTTGTGATTGCTATTGCTACTTCTTGATTATTTACATTTGCTCATTTATGATTATGCACAATTTTTCATTGATAAACTAACAAGTAAATCAATAATAAATGTTTATCTAACAAGGTTCACTCGCCAACTTATGTTGACCCAAAAACCCCCATTTTTACACATGATACAGGTGAACCAGCTGCAGTCAGAAACACATAGGATTGGACTAGAAGAATAAAATGATTTAGAGCTTGGAATTATTTTATTTGGTTATTTTCTTTGTATTATATGGACATGTTTGGATTATTTGGAATGTAACTTTGACTTTAATAAATATGAAACATATTAGTAAATATATGAGCTTTGGTGATAACCCAATTATGCCCCGACTCTTATTCCGCTGCGGGTCGGGGTGTGATAGCAACACTTTTAGGATTTTAGGGTGTGATTGCGGAAAAGGAGTCTTGGGACCACATGAACTCCAAGGGGACGGTTCTGTGTATTATTGACCCCTTTACAGGCACGTTAGTTATTATTTCAATATTACTTATAATTGTGTGATTATTATTAGTGACTGGTTTCCTTTGTTCATGTATCTTCACAGGCTAATCTATTCTTCCATCGCAGCTCGTGGGAAGAGTCGGGAGTGGTGTACGAGCAGGGATCTATTTTTCCTTTAGTACCTCTTGTACAAGAGGTCGTGCGCTCTCGCACACGGGTTGGCGCAATACTTCACCTCCACATATCACCGATAGGAGCGAGGATGATTATATGGTGGCGCATACGTCACTATGATAGCCCTTTCGTAGGCTATCACCTGGAGGGTGATCCGGAGTTACTACCGGCGATATAGCCGGAGAGGTTGGGGATGAGCACGATATCCAAAATGAAGATTGTTCGAAAGTTCCCACCCCACGGGAAGCGTTTGCTCGGTAAGGACAGCCAACCCTTCGTGCCGAGCCAGCTGCCGGAACAGTTCGAACTGGTATATCCGCCATCGTGCCACGGTGCCCGATATGGACATTCCAGACCTGTCACAGTCTCACGAATCGCCCGGGGCGCCTTAGTTCCCACGGTACGTTGGCCTCGGTCCTGCCCCAGGAGCAGCGGCACATCAGCAGCTACGGCACGATGTTGACAGGTTCTCGTATGCGCTCCAGTGGTTAGTTGAGGAGGCGCAGGAGCGTCGGCCTGAGGGGTAACCTCCACGACCGTACCCGAGTATTTCAAAATAATTAACGGTTATTTTTAAACGTTATAGTATTCGAACCGCACCGAGATTTTGTATAGTATTTTAATTTAAACAATAACAGTATGGAAACGGTATATTATATTCGAAGCGTACCCGAGTATTTCAAAATAATTAACGGTATAATGTTTTAAACGTTATAGTGTTCGAACCGCACCCAGACTTGGTATAATATTTTAATTTAAACAATAATGGCATAATATATTTAAATCGTACCGGAGTTTTTCAAAAGATTTCAACAGTATATAATTTTAACGTATAATACTTTAAACAATTTAAGGTTGGAACTGGGTGAGAATTTATAACACTAAAAGTCTAAAACACCAAATTCACCAAACATAATTCTAATGGGTTATATACGCTGCGTGTAGCTCTATACGCTTCGTACATAAACCCCGGTATTCTGTGTGCTGGTTATTGCTGGCCAGCCGTTGAAATCCATGAATTCTATACGTTGCGTATAGAATGATACGTAGCGTATATAAACCCTAAGTGTGCAAATAGACAATATAAGTTTGCCAATAGTTTAATCCTAAATAAAAACTTTACTTGAAATTACATTGAAGTGTTGATGTCCAGGAAATTCAAAATAGAAAAAAAAACCTTGTGCAAAATGTTGGTTGTATCATGATTTGGGCCACTTGACTTAACTTTTCAAAGCCAGGTAATATTTTCAAAGCCAGGTAATAAAACGAATAGTAGGTAGTCGGTAGTTGGGGCAACTTGAGTATAGGCTTTGATATGAAACATCCACTTAATCTCTTGCATTCATCTAACCCTGATAACACCAGCAACACCATCTACTTATCTTCACTATTCTGTGGTTCCACCAATATGCTCAGAGTATTCTAACATTTGCTTTTAGGTATCCTATACATAAAACGAAAAGAAAAAAAATGCACATCAGTAAAGTTGAGGGTTTGCACGAGCACACCCTCAACCGATGCTAGATCAGCCCCCCTAGCATATAACAGTTAGAGTTCTAGGAAACAACATATAGTTGGCCAGTCAAGTATTGAGTCATATATCATGATCTTGATCACACAATCTTGAGATTTGTTAGATGGCATCTGGTCATCATGAGTTGAATGTTCCTATTTCAAGTCGAGCTATATTATCGTATGATACTATTGGCACCACATATTTAGCAGTTAATCCAGTGTTTCATCAACGTAATACCTAGAGGCTCCTTTGCAATTTATTTTATATATTATATTTGAATTTAGCATAAGAGTCTCTGTGCTCAGTATGTGCCTACAACCATTAAGATTGTTGATATTTTGAACAAATGATTGCCATCCCCTCCTTTTGTCATTCTTTAGTCTTAGTTACATGTGGTCTCAGTATGTGTCCAATTTAAGAGTATATTTGAAGGTTGCTTTTTGAAGCTAACGAATGCACCATGAAGTTTAATAATACATACACAATCTAACACACTTTTAGAAATTATATAAACTGCATGAGGAAAAGAAACAGAAGTTGTATGGCGACTAAAAAAAAGTTCCAATATTTCATATTGTAACCATAAAACAATAAGATACAATACCCTTATTTTCAGTCATTTTTTTGTTATTCTAATAGGAAATAACATATCACTTATTAATTAAATTTTACACTGAATATCGGGGGTAGTTTCATTGCACTTCGCTTCTGCTGGATACACATCATCACAACTATCGCTGCACTCCGTTGATATTTTACCAGTGGCGCTTGTTGCAGTTACGACAACGCATTTCGCAACACAATTGGGCCTTAGGTTATAATAAGATCCCGGAATGCAATAGGGTAATAACTGTTGTTTATATTCTTGACAACTCTTGGCAACTTTTAAATAATATTTACTACCTTTCCATCCCCAACGGAAACCTTTTTCCCCGCCAGCTCCGAAAAACTTCCTTGCTAATTTTCTCCGGTCATCTGCACAACACCCGGCCCAGCTACCTCTTCAAAACCTTTATTAATCACATGGTGGAGCACTTTTAGGCTGCTGCCGATAACTCTCTCACCAACCTCGCTCCCAATTCCAGCTTCCACGTGAACCGGCCTGCACAAACATTCAGAGATTACGATTAGCCAAATGAAACATGTCATTTAGAAAATTAAAAACTGGGAAGATACGGTACAACATGAACTATTAGTAAAGAAGTAACGAGCGTATCCATATGTAGAAAAAACAAGAGTGATCATTAGGAGAAAGAACTTTGATTTGATTGTGGGGGGCGTCATTTTTTGTGAGATTATTATGGATTGGTAAGCTGCTTTTTATAGACAAAATAGAGCAAACAAGTTATATGTATTTTTTAAAAGTTAGTGTGAGTTCAACAAAACAAGTTCAAGTTGTAAATAACTGAGACATGTTGAAATAGAAATTTGATAGCCGTTTATTAAACTATCCACTAAAATTTATATATCGTTACAACTTGTTCGGTCATACCGGTGAAATAAACATTTCAACAACAAGAAACTTTAAAATAGCATTAACAAAGTTCTTATTTACCAGTTGGGTAGTCCTTGACTCGACCACTAGACTCATTGGTCGATACGTTTTTAAACAATTATTATAGGAAAAATCGTATTTTATGCGACAAATATAAGTCATAGTGATAAAATATATTATGTCACCGTAACATTTTGACTCATCATATATAATTTGTGTCGGCCCAGATTCACAAATTGATATTGAAAAGAATGATGAAACAAGAAAACAGATCAACATAACTTTGATTCAATATAGCAATTGTGTGATTACAACTTTGAAAACCTAGGATCTATATACAATGTGAGGAGGTGCCATTAATCGGTGCACCTACTCCTTCGCGTTGATTTCTAATGTCGATGTAAACATAAATGTGCATAAGGAAGTTATCTAGTTCTAGGTTTGACACAATACATCCCAACATATTTACATAAGTTCTAATACATACTAAACATTGTTTAACTATATTATACCAAGACCATCAGAGATTAGATGTGAGGGATTAACATCTTTATTCACCCTCTTAATCACGAACATCTTTGAGTTGGTGTAGGTCTTAAACTCGAGTAGTTCCCTCATAGTAATGAAATTGATTCTTGCTAATGCCTTTCATAGTGTGTCCGTCCTTTGTAGTTCACCACTGTGCTCGTTCTCCACGCATTCCCTAATGAAAAGATAGTGTGTGTCAATATGCTTGCTCCTCCCATGAAAGAGCAGATTCTTCATGAGTGCCATAGCAGAGCTGTTAACGATAGTATTGTCACTATAACCTATGATCTTGCATCCTCGTTGCTTTTTGTAGTTGATTCCATGCTCCTTAGTTCCTTTGATGTAGCATAACACTAGCTTTATCTCTTTCAAGTGATGCTCCTTTGGATCTGGCATGAATCTACTAAGCAATCCAACAAAAGTACTTGAGATAACCAATCAGGCTTCTTCTGTAATGCGTTGCATTTACTAGATCTCCTTCTTCAATCCTTGTTAGCTTAGTTTCTAGGACCATAGGTATCAGCTTCTTCTTACTATCTATCATATCACCATCCTTCAAGATCTTGTTTGGGTAACTTCTATTCCGAGATAGTAAGCAAGCAATCCTAGATCAATCATTTCAATATTCTCCTCCATTTGGGATTTGAAGTGATCTATCTTTGCCTTTGTAGTTTCTGTGGCTATCAAGTCATTAACAAATACTTGTAGGCACGTTATCAGAGATCGATTATATGACTCTACTATTCGCATACACACGTATATTGTGAAATCTATACGCGTATAATCGACATGAACAATCACACACAAATAAACGTTTTTGGATCTATTACTTCTCGAAATATGGTATGGAAACACACATAAAACGATTGTTCTCAAAGATTTGGAATGTAAGTCTAAATGATTTCAATTAATGGGTTGGGTTTTTATAACCCAGCTGCCATTCACATCATGTTAGCGAATGGCTCATTCGTCCAACTCCATTTGCTAGTCACATACTAGCCAATGGGTTCAATCGCTAATCCCGAGTCATATGTTTTACGTATGTTACAGAACCTAATAAAATAATTTTCTAGACTGTAATTATTATTCCGCACATATTACATCCAAAACTCGACACTTACATGACTAGACATATTTTGTATCAACAAACTCCCCTGGATATAACCGGTAGTCTTCATCTTTGGTCTTCATTTTCGTGTTTTCTTCGAGTCTTCCAACATGAATCTTAAACCCGAAACAAACTCTAACAACTCGCTAAAACTTCAAAGCCTACTCCATGTCTATGGTTTGATAAAAGATAGTCATATTGTACAATCGTTCAATATCATTCTCATACATGTTTACCAGCCACATTGGATCGAAAATCCGAACCGTCTTGTTTTCTGTCTCTAACATAATGACTGCTTTACCTATTTGATTATCATAGTACCACCATCGCATTGACTCGCAAAAATCTTGTTCCATCTTCTTAAATAGGTTTTTGTTCATGACTTTTGGAGGTTTAAACTTGTGGATCATGAGCGGTTTATTAGAAATTGGATGGATCTTTGTGTTGTGGATATAACAGATCGACGTTTGTGTTTTCAAATTCACAAACTTCGTTCAACATTCATATCTCCGTTGACATTCAAAACAGTTAGCCATCCAATATTCGTCTTTTTTATGATATTCTTCTTTGACAAAGACCAAATGTCCTATTCAGATAAGCTTTTGCAATCTAGATAAGCTTTTGTAATCTGGCAGCCATTTGAAATACTAAATTTATGCATAAACTCTGTTTTGTGCAAATGTTTGTTGTACTTGGTCGTACAACCTACTCAGCCCACTATGTCTTTACCTACATGTCCACAACTGCTCATATCATCACCCTCATCTCTTTCATTGATCACCACGTTACATCATCTCCCACTTCCTGCTCGACCAAGTTTCTTGCCTACATCGGTGATGGGTTCAATGACGCGGCGGTGGTTGTAGATCGGCACGATAACTTTTAGGCCGGCGACGGCAACCACTAAGCCGGCTGGTGTTGAGTGGTTATTGACCAAGCAAGGCATCAGAGAGGGTTTTCAGTCGAGTTGAACTTCCGGCGACCAAACCTAGGGTTCCGGCAAAGTTCCGATGAACCCCCATCAACTGGCGAACCTCCACTTCTCCGCGAACGGAATGCATCTGTGTAGTCTTATTTTATATTTTTATCGCTTCTTCAATTTCCGTTTTGTATTTCTCAATTTCATTTTTAATTTAGTGATGTTATTTGTGAGTTTGTGCCCGATTTTGAATACGGTTTTATTGCTTTTATAGTCTAGATCACTATCATGTTCGATTCAATGTAAGCATGCAACTATCTTATGTTCTTTAGATTACGATGAATCAAGTAACAAGTTATGAATTTAGTGTGTTGGCATTATGATCTACTAATGTTTTAATATATTGTTGGAATTGTGTTTTTCACTCCAAGCACTGTTTAATACATTTACATAGTGTCATCCTGCAGATTAGCTACTGAATGATTGGCTCATTTGTGTATATTTAGGGTGATTTGGGCTACCTAACTCTATCCGCGTTCGCGGGCATTGGTGTGACTCTTGGCCATAGCTAGGCATTTATTCGTTTCCTTTAAAAAACATGAAATGCTTTTATGTATTCATAAATTGCTTGAAGTTGATGCTTTTAAATGTTGGTTCTTAAAGTTAATATGGTTGATGCTTGAATTGCTTTGTAATGAAATCTGCATGTCCCTACACTTTGATTTCCACATTACACCATCACTATACCCTTTGTAATTCTAATTGTCATTTCCACAACTTAAATTAGATGCGGATATATATGGAGGGGTATGTCCCTATGGTTTATAGTGATTACTTGAAGAACATGGTCGAGTAACACTCTGCCGTTATAGCTTGTTGTGCTTCATTGGAGCAACAAATTGTAGTACCAGCCGCAACGCGGCGGGGTACTACTTCTAGTTATATGTACATTAGAACCTCTATAATTAAATACTGGATAAATTAATAAACTCGATAAAATTAATAATGTGTCCAGTCCCAGCTTGGACCAGTACAAAATTAGACCCCAATCAATAAAATAATAAGATAATATTTTTTTTGAAATCCCAATGTAAATATATTGGTCCCAGCGAAACTATAAATTAATAATTACTAAAATATAACACAATTCTAGGATTGTCTAGTAAAATATGAATCTATAGTCACTTGTTTTTTTGTGAACTTCAAACCTATATTGAGTTTATCTTTAAATCTCCCAATTGTACTTAAGAGTTGAGGCACTGTATTCTCGTATTACAACAAAAAGTTGTGAACAATGCTTCTTTCCGAGTGACCGGTTCCAAAGGTACTGAATCATCATCAACCGAATTTTGAACAGTATCTGCCATAATTTCTTCAATGCTTTGAACCTCGTAACATTCATTATTTTCATTCATTATTTCCACCTGGATAACCCAAAACAATGCATTTACATCCATTTTGGGCCGATAATGCATTCCTGTGATCAAGTTCTCAAGCTCACGAATGTCTCTCTCGAATTTACATCTAGACCAATCTAGATATATATACATTAAATTTGACAAGTTAAAAAATTTATGTGTGAATGTACATGAGAATCTGAGAGTTGTTCACGAATATAAACAACTCTTTAAATTGATAATTTATTAATTTATCCATATAATAATATCTTGCTAAATTAACAAAATATCTTGTTCCCAACATTATTAATTTCTAGAGGTATTACTTTATTTAATAACCATAACCTAGATCAAGCTTATTATATATAGTATTAGAAAAGCCCTAACTGCTCTAATCTGTTGCCGGCGACCAATTCGGGGAAATAATTATTAAAAGTACTAACAAATTAATATGAGGTTTTGCCTTTGTTGCTTGAATTATAGTAAAAAAATATATTACCAACACGATAATTGAATTGAAATGTGTTTGCAAGTGACATCTTTCTATGTTAATGACTTCCATTGATAATTTAATATAATCAATGGTATTTTTGGAGAGTTTGAAGGATGCATGCTTTTATCCAAGCGATTTTTTTCAGGGCACTTTGCACTTTACAACCTTGCAGACTGATTGAGAGCTGGCGTTTTTATATTTGAATCCGCTTTTTAGACTTGGTTTGCTTCGCAAGGTTTGGATTAAGGAACAGTTCGCCTTGGTTGATTGATCAAGGAGAATTAGATTATGACCACAATGATTCATGAAGGTTCAAATAACGATTGGTACCGGATTGAGTTGGTTTAAGGGCCGATTGGACTCATTAATTTTTAGTAAGTTCGGGTCATGAATGGTTGGTAATACGGTATGTGGTTAGGAGGGGGGGTTGGGGTCCCAACAAGGTTATGACAATGATTCACATAATAAAACCGGTTTGACATGACTAAACTAGTAATTTAAGTCTGAAAATGACGAAAAATAAAGTATAACTAAACCGTCCTTATTGTTTAGTCAAATTATGCAATAAAATAATTTGGTTAAGCTATACACTTTGTTTGAAAATGTATATATGAATAGAGTATATTAAAGCTGGGGTAAAATCTTATTTAGTTTTATCAAGTAAGTTATAAAGTTATGCAGGAATATATACGTGCTTCAATGAAAAATACGTACATGTTCCTCAACGGGTAGGCTCAGGGGTGATCCAGGGCAGTGGCGAAGATTGAGATTTCCAACCGGAGGGGCGGAAGTCACCGGACCTAAAAATTTCTATAAAACCGGGGGGGGGGGGGGTCAAAAACATATATATACCCAAAAATTTATATACGAAAACTACATACTCTCCACTACTTATTGAAAAGTTCCGGGGGTCGGCCGCCCTCTCTCGCCCCTTAAAAGCTTCCCAATGATCCAGGGGATTAGTGTAGATCTTAGATAAGTCCGAGTAGGGTTCAATTGTGGAGAGCCTAAGAGAGGAGGATTACTGATCGTGATTGTTTACTTAGTTGAAGTTTTTTTATATCTTCTTTTAGTGGTTCCTTATTTGACTATGATCCTAATCAATAAATTAGGATCTAGGGTTTATGTTTTGGTGGGCTTTAATAATCTTTTCTAATGAATTGTCGTTTGAAGCTTTTGATTTCAATCGTTTAATTAAGGGTGTGCATATTGGCAGGAGGATGTCTAAATACTGTTTTGAATTCACAATTATCAGCATCGTATAGCTCTATACTCGGCGTATAACTTTATTCACATGTCTAGACAACATCGTATCAATGTCAAATCTGTATGACATACGCTGCGTTTATAGCTATACACAGCGTTATAAGCGTCGCATATGTACTCTGTACGTACGCTGCGTATAGCTCTATACGCAGCGTGTGTCAGACAGATTTGGCATTGTACGAGGTTGACTGTCTGGTCGTGTACCTACCCTGTACCTACGTTGCGTATAGACCTATACGCAGCGTTACTCTATACGCTGCGTATACCCTAAGTGTGCAAAGTAGCCTTGGTATGCCAATAATTTGAGCCACTTCTTGTAGGTTCCTGTTCTCACTTCAATTTACGTTTTCTGACTTCAATTGTTGAGCCACTTCTTGCAGGTTCATGTTCTCACTTGAAATTTCCTTTCATTTGTTTAGGATTCAAGGCTACTAGGCCACATACAAAGGTCGCTCAGACCAACAAACAAACCCACAACTTTTACATGGACCACTACAACAATGAAAACAGTGACCTAGATTTTGTGAACCCACAAATGCATAAACCATGTTGAATTTCAACTCATGATGGATATCGGACAAGGAAAGGAGTGAAATTTGGGAATTTAGGGTTAGGGCTTCAATTGATGGTTAAAGTTGTTTATATATAGGGTTAAAAGGTTTGGACTAAAATGCCAATTAAAAACTTTTTTTGTCATTGCCAAAAATATTCTTGTTATAACAAAGTTGTTTAGACGGAGTTAGGCAACACGATGAAAATGGCAAAAAATGGGAAAAGTCAGGGTACCAGAGGAGAAAAAAACTATTTGGACTAAAGTGGCTATATGGACCAAACCTCAGGGACTCAAAAAGTAATTAACTCCAAGCAATGCGATTAACAATGTCGTTCCGAATCTGGGAAGAACCAAACCGATTCCAACAAAAAAAACATCTGTATTTTTAAAACCAATACCGGTGTTATTATTTTTTTGGTTGCTATTGTGAACGCAGTTGCCATAGTGAATTGAACAAAAACAGACCAAGTTCCTACAACGCAGCAAAACTGAACCGATTACGGCAAAACAATTATGAACAGGGAGTAGTATTCAAAATTGATAGGTTTTTTTTCTATATCGTACGCTTTGGCGAGTGCCCGTAATTGGTGAGTATTCATAAGATCCTTGGTGTTGTTTACAAACCGAATTTGAACAATTCTTGCAGCAACGCACAGAGGAGTTCCACTACTTAGTAGTAATTGGCGAGTATTCATAAGATCCTTGGTGTTGTTAATAATCAAGACTGAAGATTTATGCTAATGAAGACTTTCATCCACTATTGAAGAGAAGTTGCTAAAGACACTCGAGCAATGTACTTCACTAGTCGTGTCAGTGTCAATATGCGCTTCAACCATTTTCCATTACAGACAAGGTTTTGCAGCACTGAAATTGTCACTACAACACTACTATTGTCTACGTACTATTATCTAATTACATTATAGTATAGTGTTAGCATGTTTCGTTATGATCAATGGTTTGTATTGATCCTATTTCTTGGATATTCCGCGTAGATTGGTTCTTGTATGTTGCCAACATTGTTAGTTGCTGAGTCCTTTAAGTATAGCTCTAGTCTCTTATTGTAAGGTTTGTATGTTGGTTTTCATTAGTAAACATGCAATCTGCATATTAAAAGTAATATACTTTGGTGTTTAAAGTAATTTGTGAGTTCTTATTATTCTTGCGCTTAAAATCACTAAGTATGATTTTGTCTTTCTTAGTGATTCACTTAACTCTTGTTCTTGGTGTACGAAACAATCCCGATCCCAAGAGTAATTACCATAAGTTCGACCCACTTCCACTTTATTTTCTTAACATTGTTTTAAATCTATTTTACATGTATTCTTCTAAAATAGTTTAATCTTCAAACATTTGTATTTTATGCTTCCTGATATTTAAAGTACCATATTCTGCCAGTGTATATTTCGTTTAATTATGTAGACTGGTATTTGCACAATCTACATGTACCCGAATATTAAAATTAAACCGAATGTCTTTGGGGTTCTTAAGCTAAACAAGTGACAGTGTCGTTTCATGAGAAATCGAACCGATTCTGATCAAGCAACAATGGTAACGGCATTGGTCTTAACAAAACCAGTACTGGTATTAAATTCTTCTGGGTTTTTTTTTTGGTTTCGGTTGCTATTGTTAGTGCCGGTAACATAGTGAATCGAATGAAAACCGAAAACCGACCATTTTCCTGCAAAGTAGCAAGGCTGCACCGCTGAACAATGTTGAAAAGGGAGTTATAGCAAGTGCCCATAACATAATGGTGTTGTGACAAACAGAACCGATTCTCACCGCAATGTGGGCGACTTCCACTAGCCAGTTAGTAGTAATTACCATAAGTTCTACCCATTCGACTTTACGGTCTTAATTTGATTTTTCTTTTTAGTTTATATTACATTTATTTTTCTGCAAAAGTTTATCTTGAAACATTTGTATTTTATGCGTCCCAATATTTAAATTAGATTCTGTTAGTATATATTATGTTTATGACTTTATGTGAACTGATATTTGCACAATGTACTTGTATCCTAATATTAAAAATTGTTTCTTTAAACAACATTGATATTGCCTTGAGTATATATTGCGTTATTAAGCAATTGTGATTCTTGGTTATAGTCTCCAAATTGCTAAAATAATATGCTACCGATGAAGTTTTTCATTTTTACAAAGTTTTATTATCTTGATCGACTTTGCTCCATATATACGGATTTTCATGGTGGTATGAAGTAGTAATGCAAAGAACAAATGGATTACGATAAGTAGAAGTAGAAATTTTATTAAGACACTAAACCACAATCCGAAAAGAAATAAAACAGAAATTACATGACGGGTAAATAATACGTTCGAAAACCAAATTCTTATGACCATTAAATATAACACACATGATATAGTTTGTTTTTACTTATCGTCTCTTCTTTTAATTATGTCATTTGTCTACCCATAAATTAAATTGCGCATCCATCAACAATGAAAGTATCATTGCACCGTGCTTTTATTGGATCGTGACAACTATTGTAGCATGATGTTGGTGTTTTGTCAACCGTATTGTCTATTGCAGTTATGACAATGCAATATTTCACAACACAACCTGGCCGCAGTTTATCAACGTATGGTGGAGTGCAATATGGATTTAAACTGTTATGATATTCTTGACAACGCTCAGCGGCTTTTAAATAATATTTAGTACCTTTCCATCCCCAATGGAAACCGTTTTGACCACCAGGTCCGAAAAACTTCAATGCCAAACTCTCTCCGGTCTTCTTCAAAGCCGCCTCTGCAGCCTTGGCAGAAGCTTCACTCATCGCAGGGTGCTTTTAGTTCCAAGGTTGGCCTTTTACAAATGGAGGGCGCACTTTGAACCCAGGTGAAGGAACCGTAACTTTAACCTTGCCGCCGCCAGTAAATAACTTTATAATCCCGCTCCAAAATCCAGCTTCCACAACCCTGCACAAACAGTCACAAATTGCCTTTGGATAGTGAAGTGGCTTAATCCTTTTTAGACAAGAAACCAAATTCAGTTTTGACTCCTTTTTAGTAACATATTTATTAAAAGACTTTTTCAAATCCCTATCCATAAAAAAAACAAAGAATTTAAACTGAATAACACAGATAGAAAATTACTTATAACTGATTACAAACTCTTAACCTTAATCACATCTTTGATAGGTTATATAGACAATGACTAGTACAATCAGAGAATAATTAAAACTCACATAGTTATTTACTAATCTAATTAGCTATCATAAATTAAATACAACTCATTTAATCAATCCTTAAATGATTTAACCCACTAATCCATAAATTGAATTAGCCGGCCCATGTTAACCGCCCCATTAGCTCGAGGACGGCCCAACCACCTCATAGGCTCGAGGACCGACTGCAATAAACTAAAAGATTTATTGGTTTTATATGAAATAAAACAAAATATTTGTGTGATAAATGATTAAGAATACATAAGAGTTTTTTTATACATAGAGCAGGCAGTGATTGGACATTTCATAAAGAAAATTAAAAACTTGGAAGCTATATAGGGTAATCTTAGCTTATAATCTTTGATGAACTAGACGCGATTTATAAACTAACCCATAGGAAGAGAAAACAAGAGTAATTATTAGGAGAAGGAACGTTGCTTTGATGGTGAGAAGCGCCATCTTTTGTGAGGGATTATTATGGATTGGTACGTTGCTTTTTATAGAACAATTAAGTGGACTTTTATATTGCTGTGTTGTATAAACCGCGTTTAAGACTGAGTAACTAAAATCATAACAAATAAAGTAAACAAGTTTTTAAGACTGAGTAACTAAAATCATAACAAAATAAAGTAAACAGGTTTATTTTAATTAGGCGTGCGATCACCAAAAACAATTTGGCACTAATAAAAAAATTGATAGCCGTTTATTTCACAATCGACTAAAAGCTATATATCATCACTAATTCAATTTCTGATTAATTCATAAAATACATTGCTAAATATAATAACAAAACTAGACATATTATTGATCAATATGGTCGTCCTTGTTTTCTTGTCCATGTTTTTTAAACTGTTATTGTTAAATAAAAAATGTATTACCAAAGAAACATACAATTTCAAGCATTAACACAATTTTCAGCGTTGTCCTGACAAGTTGGTCTAGTGGTTAGTCACTTGGTTTCTCTCCTTTAGGTCCTAAGTTCAACTCCCACTAACATCACTTTGAAGGACATTGGTGGTGGCAATGAAGTTGGAGGTCGCCAGTTCGAAACCGAGCCGAACCGGGTTTTACCGCAGTTGGCCTTCGGGCGGGCGGGTTTTTTCCCGGAACTGGTGGCTCGGGTATATATCCAACTCTGACCGTTATGGTGAAGGGGATGCATTTGCTCGATTGAGGGCATCCCAGGATGCTTATCCGATTATTTAGTTGGCCTTTAAAAAAACACAATTGTCAGCGTGAGATTAGTTAGTTATTACTGTAACATTTTGATCGTCATAACTCGAAGCTAAGGACATGTTCAGGCCTGTGTTTAATTAAAACTTCTTTCTTAAGATAGGAACACTAACGCATGTTAGCGAGACCATGAGGAAACTCATGAGGAGAGTCTTGTGTTTTAGTAGTTTTCAATTAGGCTATCTACTTACTTTGATCTTGAGATCTCCATTCCATTCAACTATATTGTATTGGGTTTTTCTTCACGTAGAGCTTAACCTCTCACGGATGTTAATTCAATATTTTTGATGTCTCAATGTCTTTACAAATGTTTCTCTCTCTATAACCCTTTGATTAGCATATCAACAATGTTATCTTTTGACTTTATAAATGCAAAAAAGTGAACTCCATTTGAGAGCAGATGTCTAACGTTGTCATCTCTATGAGTATTTGCCTTACCATTATATACTGCTTTCGTTGTTTACCAAGTGCGACCTACGTGTCACAATATATGAATACTTAAGCTTCACGCGTTAGTAAAACAATATGGAATTTCCTCTAGGAAAGTTCATAACCAGTTGACATCTTCATATGTTTCGTTTCCAGTAGTGGTGGATATAAATTCACCTCTAACTGTGAAATTATATCCACTCGTTAATTGGAAATCCTTGCCCTGAAATGAAATTCTAATGTGATTCCAACAGTTTCGTTGGCCAAAAAAATAGAAAAGAAATCAGAAAGCAATTTAAAGAGAGAAATCAAGACTAATATTTTTCATTCATTCATAACAAATCAATATTGGTTATTAAATAGCCTACAAAAATGAGATCTGTAGTAATTGCAACAAATTAGGAAACACTAACCCACTAGACACACTAATATCCACTAACTAGTTAAGGAAAACACTAAACATGAAAATAATATGCAACAAACAAGATGGGCAATAAACACATTAGACTTCATTCATGAAACATGGTAATGCATAGGTTTTGTGGGTGTTCGGCACGTAACAATCTACCCCGCTCGAACTAGCCTTGTCCTCAAGGCGAAAATCCAATTAGGCCACGGTGGACGACACTCGATGACATCGGAATCTGGTGTTAACAAGCTGCCAAGGTGGACGCCACTCGCGTCTCTAAGTTGTCTCATCTAACGCTATCTTCATGTCATTTGCAAAAATGATTCCATAACTTACTTTGGACGCCACTCGCGTCTCTGAGTTGTCTCATCTAACGCTATCTTCATCTCCTTTGCAAAGATCGATTTCATAACTTGCTTCAACAAGTTCGGAACCACAGATGGTGCATTGTTTGGCTCTGGTACGGGTGAGGGTGTGGGTTTTGGCATGGCTGCAATGGGGAATGGTGTTGTTTTTTTGGCGGGTTTTGATACTTTTAGAGAATGGCATGTGTTGTGGGACTATTATAGTTGTAGGCGGAGTAGATAGTGGCGCTGTAGCGAAAGCGGCAATAAGTGGCGGTATGGTTGTTGTTTTTGGTGTCAAATAATTGGTTGAAGGGGCTTGTTTTGGTGGTGGTGAAGAAAATACAATGTAAGGGTTGGTTTTTGGTGGCATGTTTTCGAAAATTGGTGGCGGCACGAGAGCAAAAACTGGTGGTGTGTGGCGTCTAGAGTGGGTAGCACAGGTGGTGCGGTGGCGGAAACGGGTGGTGGAAGTGTAGGAGATTGGGCTTCCCATGCGGTTCGGATCGAATAGAGCTCGTTCATCATGGTTTGCAATTGAGGCTCGAGTCTTGCAAAGGATTTAATCACCCATTGGTAGAACTCAGGTTCAGATAGAGTTTGAGCGCCCATGGTTCACGGTGGATCATGGCTGCTCTGATACCACTGTTGTGGTTCCAACGGTTTCGTTGGCCAAAGAAAATATGTAGGTCCGTTGTACGATCGTTCAGTTCCTAATTTGGCAAACCTAAGGTAAACATGTGGAATCCGTTTGCATAGGCGACATTGTATACAAGTTTGTTACTGTTTAATCACTGTTTCATTGATTAGTAAACGTTACAGCTACTAGAAACACTTGGACAGAGCTTCCCCGTCCAATACACAAAATCTTTGAATGTTTCAAATGAAACCACAACACTCCTATTTATAGGAGAACAAGTTCGCTTGAATGTGTCATGGCCAAGTTCGGGCGAACTTGTCCTTCACATGACAACTTCGGGCGAACTTGTCCATGTACTTTACAAGTTCGGGCGAACTTGTCTCACGTCATACATAAACTTAACGTTTCGCTCCTAAATACAGACTCGATATTATACGATGACGTAGGCAACAAACATATGCATCAACAGACCCCCCCCTGGATGTTGCCGTAGTCATCAGTCTTCAAATAAGTTCCAGAGTCTTTAAAATTCTATTGACCTTTATTTCTTGAATAACTTTAACATCCATGATCTTCATATCTTCTACAATCCTAATCTCTTTTCTCGAGCTTGTCTTGATAAAACTTTAATCACCATGCTCCCCCTTACTTTGAGCTTTCTGATATCTTCAATCAACATGTTTATCCTGCTCCCCTTTAAAAACTATTTTCTGTTTCAAAGTTCCTCAAACTTTTAAATAAATATTTCAGATTCAAACTTTGAAACCTCTAAACACAACCATTTTAAATTTCAATCTTCTTATCAGTTTTAAACCCTCTCAGTTAATCAAGTCCAAGTTAATGACCTTGAATATCTGATTTATGTAGCAAGTTCAACTTAATGATCTTGATTAACTATTTTGACTCTAAACTGACGCATTTACTCAAATGTAAGTTTCAACTTAATGAACTTTTTAAACTTTTTAGATCAAATTCAATCAATTTTTTTTATTTTATTCAGCAACTCTAGAGTTTGAAAATCAGTTTTTCATCATCAGTGGTCGAAACTAAAAAGATAATAAAATCCTTTTGTTTTTTAAAATGAATATCAAACACTAACTATGTACAAACGTATTTACAATCATATTTTTGTTGAGTCTGTGTTAAAGGATCATATCAGTTTTTGAGACACATCACTAGTACCGTTGACCTTATTATGACTTTTAGTTTTAAACAAATTTACCTACATTGTCGATATATTTGTCCACTTAAACTTCAAAACATTTCTCAATTGTTCCAAGATACGTTAGATAGAATTAAAAAACTTGACTTAACTATGGTCCCCATCTCAGAATATACCCCCGTATCAAGATTCCCTAGATTTCATCTAACAGGTGAGTATAGCGTAATTTTATATCTGTATCAGGGTTTTGCGAGGCCTTGAGAGCTCAGGTTAATACCATAGTATTGACAAAGAGATGAAGGCTCGACTTTAAAGTGATGTTCCAATTATGGAATCTTTTGACTGCAACTGATTAGATCTTTCGATTTTTTCAATTTTGCTGCAGTTTAGGGGTTTTAGCAAAAAGAATTATAGAATTTCTAGGCTATTGCTTCCACAAAATCAGAAGAACTTGTATAATACCCCAGATATCAATCATCTATAAAGACCTCGTATCTCAGAATCAGGAAATCTCTCAAACCAAATTTTGGAGTACTAAGTCCATATATCCGAGAGATGTTAATCCACAAGCTAAGAAGTTGTAAAATTTAGTTTATATCCCGAAAACAATCTACTGAACGTGTAAAGCCTATTGACACATCTACAATAAGACTTGTTTAAACTTTTTAACCTGTCAATTCTTTAGCATACTGTGATAGTTCACTAATGTACTATCATTTCCTTTTTGACACAAAACTATTTTTGTCTTTTTCAATGTTTTTGTACATTTTGTATTTAATATGTTTTTGGATTTTCTAAAAAAAATTTCTCCCCCTAAATTCAAAAACATATTTTTGGAATTTTTGATTTATAGACAAACATTGACAAACTGATGAGAATCACTTCAATTCTCCATCCATTTCTGCTTCATAATTTATCTTTTAAACTCTCTCCCCCTCATGATGACAAAAACTTTGACACTTTTGTATTAATAAAACATTTATCCCTGAGTTTTGTCTGTTCAACGGTGAGAGTTCTGAAAAATTATTGTCAAATTTTCTTTTAAATTTTTAAGTAAACGTAATTGAAATGTGTTTTCAAAAATTTTCAAAAATTGTATAATAAACGTTATTTAAATTTCAAATTTTGTAAAAATGGACTTTATGTAAAGCTTGTTAACCCGGCTCTTCTTCATTCTTAGGTGTGCCACGGAACTTCACTCTCAGTAATTTGCTTTTATCTCGGAAGTTCCTGCACAAAAATTCAAACAATTAGTTGAATAGTGACACCCAAGCCTTTTCAGTCTTAGGCGTTGTTTCTTCAACCTCAATTTTAATTTTCTTTTCACAACCAGACTTATTTTGGACTTTCTCAAGTTTCGGAAAGTCCTTTAAATTTTCAATTTTCACTGATTGTGTATCATCTTTTTCTTCACTGACCATGTTTGATTTTTCATTAAAGATTTCTTGAAATACAATGTAGAAACTATTTGTTCATTACTTTTCGAGGATTCACCAGTTTCAAGATTTGAAAACTTAGTAATAATTGGTTTCACCTTGTTTGTAGTTTCTGTATATTGTTTCCAAACCTGAGTTGTTACTTTCAAATTATTAGAATTTTTTTATCAATATGAACAGGTTTAGGATTATTTTGTGGGCATTTTATAGCAATATGTCCATTTACTCCACAATTGTGACACACCCTGTTATCATATCGATCATTTTTTTTCAAACCATACAATCAAATCATAACATTGATTTGAAGTGTGGTAGCCATCTTTCCTGTTTCTTCTATAAACATGATTTGACTTTGAAGCACTGTGGTCCGACCTGTACCACTTATTTTCAAATTTTTGTAAGTTTTGATTTTCAAATTTTTGTGAATTTTTAAAATGATTGGATGATCGTACCGATGAACTTTTATTTTTCTTTTGAAACTTTTTAGAATTTCTAAAACTTCGTTTTTCCTTTTGTTTTCGTTCTCCATTCCGCCTAGAAGGTTTTTGCGTTGAGCATTCACCTTTTTCAGTAGATTGTAGAGCAGTTTCTTTAAATTTTTCTTTTAGTTTTAAAAATATTTCATTTTTATCCTTTTTAACATTTTCATCATCGGTATCATCATCACAATCCTCAATTATGACATCGTCATAATTTGTGACATTGTCACTTATTGGAATTCCTTTTTTATTCTCATTGATCAGTTTTGGACATATATTATCTAAAACTAGTGATGAGGTCACAAAACTTTTCAACTTTTTTTCTAAATCAACAGCTTTATTTTTAATATTCTCAACTTCATTTTTATTGAGTTATTTTCTCAAGATGAGGATTTATTTCTTTTTTATTTTCAATATTATTTTTTTCAAAAACATATTTTTATTTTCTAAAAGTTTTATTCTATTTTCAAAAATATTTTCATTTTCTTTTAACTTTTTATTTTCTAATGTCAAACTCTCCAGTTTGGTCAAAAGTTTGGCATGATCTACTAGATAATCACTAAAATCTTCATCATAGATTGGGCAGATTGGTTTAGAACTTGAAGACTCATTTGTAGATGTACTTGAAACTTGTTCTTCGCAGTTCTTCACCATTATTCTTCTTTCTCTCCTTATCGGATCATTTAAACTTTGTATTTCCAGATCATTTCCTTGATCACTGATTATTAAAACTTCGACAAGCATTTTCATTTTCAGATTTAATCTCAGACTCACATTCCTTCTTTAGTTTTAAAATTTTCATATATTCAATTACAGGAATATGATCGCAAATTTTGTTCATAAATTCATAAAGATGATTGATATCAAATATAGGTTTCTTTTTTAATTCTTTCAAGAAATCATCTCATTCTGATGGTAATGCATCTTCTAATTTCAAAAACTCATCTTCAATACGGATATAATACCCATGATTAGAACGATTTAAATGCCTAACCATGACACAAAAACGTTTTACTAGCTCAATTACAGATTCATTCTTTTTGCATTTAAACATTTCAAATCTTTTATACCAAATAGACCAACATTCATAACGATCCAAATCAGAAGGCAACTTTTCGCAATCATTCATTTTTTTCAAAATCAATATCTTCCATTTCCGACAAAAAATCTAGTTTTCAGAATTTTTATGCAAAATTTTGACTTTTTAATCGACAATATTAACGTATCGGTTCGCTAAAAACGTTTAAATTTTTCAGAAACTGTTTTTACCCAATTATAGTTTTAAAATCGTCTCGCCGATACGAATCTAATGATATATAATGTCCGAGACGTTTTTCTAAATTTTCATGCCTTTTTTTAGAAGAACTTCGTCCGAACTTGTAATGGACAACTTCGCGCGAAGTTGTTCACTTTTGGACAAGTTCGGGCAAACTTGTACACTTTTGTACAAGTTCGAGCGAACTTGTATACTTTTGGACAAGTTCGAGCGAACTTTTACACTTTTGGACAAGTTCGAGCGAACTTGTTCAGTAAGTTCGGACAGAATGAGTTTCCAAAACTTGATTTTTTTGTAAATTTCGACATGATTTTGATCGTTTTTAGCTCTGATCTTTTCAAGGGTTTTAGTATGATGGATTTTACGTATTATACTTGAAAATCAGTCCATTTTATCCGTGAAATGTCCAAGAAAAGTCAAAACAGAAAGAAATGAGTAGAAAATGAGATGTTATACGTCAAATGTCTTCAAATTAGGCCAATCTTGCTCTGATACCACTTGTAGGTCCATGATCAGGCGGTTTAGACGGAAGTTAGTGCATAAACATAACTGATTCGGTAGAATGTTATTACAGAATTGAGTAGAAATAGAGTGCAGCGGAAGTCATATCTTTATTCATACCGAAAGAGCATACATCTTGTCCAGCTGCCGGAGTTCCTGGAGAGAATCCGGCAGCACCTCCCCGTAGGGATTGCAAAAAGTTAAACAACAAATGAGCACACACCACCTATATATAGGCACACCAGTTCGCACCAAACAGGTGATGGTCAAGTTCGGCCGAAGATACCTTCGTACGAACTTGTCCATCATGTAACAAGTTCGTCCGAACTTGTCCAGTATGTAACAAGTTCGTTCGAACTTGTCTTCCTACATACAAGTTCGTGGTAACTTGGTCGTGTGTTTGATTCTAACCTATACAATATTCAACACACGCTCTATCTAGCCTATTCGATAAGTGACGAACACAAAGTGCAGCAACAAAATAGAAAGAAACCAGAAAGCAATTTAGATAGAGAATTCAAGACTAATATTGTTCATTCATAACAAATCAATATTGGCTATGATATAGCCTACAAAAATGAGATCTGAACTAATTGCAATAAATTAGGATACACTAACCCACTAGACCCACTAATATCCACTAACTAGTTAAGGAAAAACTAAACATGAAAATAATATGCCACGTGGGCAGTAAACAAATTAGACTTCATTCATGAAACATGGTAATGCATAGGTTTTGTGCGTGTTCGGCACGTAACAAATTGACGATCATTGTATTCCTTAATAATAACATCTTTAATATATATATATAGGTTTGTGTCTATAGATTATATGTTTCTAATAAAGCCATATAACATGTACTTGAGGCAAAATGATCAGTTTAATCTATATTGCATGCAAATACTTTTGAGATAAATCTTATATAGAAAAGATATTATGAGATAATATTTGGATTGAATGCCCCATTAGGAGGGGAATAGATCTATATAAAACAATTTACAAAAGGGTATACAACGAATAAGGAAATTAGAAAGAGGTACACAGATAATAACTAATAACTGAAATATAATTATATACTAACACCCCCCCTCCCGCAAGCTAAATGGTGGCAGGCCAAGGCGAAGCTGAGTGCGGAAGAATTCAAACTAGGATCACGAGAGTCCTTTAGTGAAGATATCTGCCACCTGAAGCTTTGTAGGCACAAACTTGGTATAAAGTTTCCCCGAGGCAACGAGCTCACGAATAAAGTGGTAGTCTAAATCAATGTGTTTAGCCCGTTTGTGGTAGAACGGGTTCTACGTGAGAAAGAGAGCACTCTAACACAATAACGTCGGATGATTCAGAGGTAAAGCATTAATTCATTAAGCAACTGAGTAATCAAGATAATCTCTGCAGCAACACTAGCCATAGCACGATACTCAGATTCATAGCTCGAGCGGGAAACCGTCGGGTGTTATTTACACTGCAGGAAACAAGATTACCACCAAGAAAAATAGAATATCCATAAGTGGAGCGACAAGTCTCAAGAAACCTAGCCTAATCAGCATCAGAATACCCAATAACAGACGTGTGATTTGGTTTGGAAAAGGTGAGACCAAAATTTAATGTGCCTTTAACATATCGGAGAATCCTATTAACCTTCAAGTCTTAAAGTGCTTCCTCATATTTTTCGTTCCATTCAGATCACTTATTCTTCCTAAGGATGTGAGAGAACTCCTTGCACCTTTTTTAGGAACTTGAGATGAACCTGTTTAAAGCTGTTATCCTTCATGACAGTCTCTGGACATCCTTCGTACTTGTTGAGGATCCCAAACCCAAAATTCTTTTGATTTGGTTTAGGCTTTCTTCTATGCCTCTCTTGGTTACCATGTATCCCAAGAATTTCCAGGTCCCCACTCCAAAGTGACATTTCAAAGGATTGAGGTTCATGTTGTATTGGTCCAAGATATCGAAGGCTTCCTTGAGATCCCTAAGATGATCCCATCTATATATACTTCGATGGTGCCCCCTAGCTTATCTCTCAACAACATGTTTACTAGTCTCTGATACATAACACCTACGTTCTTTAAACCAAAAGGCATAGCAATATAACAATGGGTTTTGGGTAAACTACCTCCAAAGGTAGATTTTATAATGAATCCCGATCCTTTCTGTAACTAAAAATAGTAGACTTAAACTAAAAGGCTTTAAGTCTGGTTACGGGTCGATTTGGGTAAAGCACTATACCGAAGATAATAATGAAAAGTTAAGGTGTTGTCTAAAGTAACCAATCATAATGTGAATTGTGGTTAGTAGAATCGATGAGAACATTTATAAGAAAGTAGGAGGCATGAACTCATGCATAATGCCTCCTAACAGGTCGGTTAAATAATAAACCCAAACCAAATAGTATGAATGAAAAACTCAAGTAATATGGGCCTGGGTAGTGGGTTGTAGTTTAATGGTGTAGAGGAATACCCCTAAAGAATAAATTGGGCCTGGATCAAATTGGATGTTAATTAGATTGTAGAGGAATAAATCTCTAAAAAATAAAATTGGGGTTGGACCAAATTTGATGTGAATTGGATTAGAAAAGGTAAGAATTAGCTAAAGTTGGAAAAGTGCCCAGCTCTGGCAACCTGTTGGAAAAGTGGCGCGACATTCTGTAAAAGTGTTCTCCCCGCACCACGCGAAGGAGAAACCTTGCTCTTCCATGACGCGTGGAGGCACTTAGATAACGAAAGTGAAAGTTGTGCTCCCTCGCGCCACACGATGGAGCTAGGTGGTCCCTCCGCGACACGCGAGGGCATTCTTTTTCAGCAAATTTGTTTTTCTTTGTTGTTTTAATCGCATTTGACCGTTTAACTCAAACACTAATTATTTTTAGTGTTTATGTTAGGCTTTTACAAAGGCGGGAACCGGACGGACGACTGAGCATGTGAAGAACCGAACACTATTAAACAACTATATCCTTGGAGACGTTTACGGGAAAGTTGAAGCATGATCATGTGCGACAAAGCTTTTGAGTTTAAAATCCTTATGTGTGTAAACTATAAATTATATGTAATAAGTGATATCAGTTCGCCTCGATTAGTAACTAACCCAGACTCATAAGTTATTTGTTTAAAAAAATATAAAAAATATGGGACCAAGTCGGTCGAGTATGTAAAATATTCGGTACTAATGGGATAGAGTGTTACAAGTTATAATCTAGAGAGAAAATTATATTCTAAAGAGGGAGAGAGAGAGGGAGAGAGAGAGAGAGTAGATGGTTGGAATGTCCAGACCAAATGGAATGATGAAATAGAGGGTGTACCCCTCTATTTATAGATAAAGGAATTCCAACCCTAATCCGCTTGGTTGTAATGGGTTGGGTTGGCCCACTAAGCTTATTATCTTGTTTGGTTTGTCAAGTGCTTAGCTTCCTGCTCGTCACTTCCCAGCTTCGTCGAGTGGCAGCATCCGCATGCCCGCGCCATCAATCTCAATCATAAATGCTCATGACGTAGTTATGGGTGCTTGTACCGTATAAGTGATGTGATCAAGGATGAAGCTTCTAATGATAAGTTGTGTGGGCATGAAGCTTATTCAAAGAAGCGAATGTTTGAGTTGTTAGCTGTGAAGCTTATTGAAAGAAGTTACCAGCTATGAAGCTTATTGGAAGAAACTAGTTACTATGAATCTTATTGGAAGAAGCTATCAACTATGAAGCTTATTAGAATAATCGATCAGCTTTGAACCTTATTGGAAGAAGCTATCAGCTATGAAGGTTATTAGAAGAAGCGATAAGCTATGAAGCTTTATAGAAGAAGCGATCAACTATGAAGCTTACTTAATAGAAGAAGCGATTCACTATGAAGCTTATTGGAAGAAACAATCAAGTATGAACCTTATTGGAAGAAGCTATGAGCTATGAAGCTTAGTGGAAGAAACCATCAACTATGAAGCTTATTAGAAGAATATGAAGCTTTTCTCCAAATGGATTCCATTGAATCAATTGCTTCTGTGGGGCTTTAAACAAGTGAATTAATTGAGATGAATACTCCCAAGTATCGATTCACAAACGTAAGCCTACCTTTAATGGAATGGTATTTTTCCTTCTAAGCATTCACTTTGGACTAAATTTTTTCCTAAATCAAGTTCCAAAACATTAGAGATTTAAGTTGATCTAATTAAAGGAGAAACTAGTGGGCTCACATTTCAAGGGACTTGCTAGCCTAGCAATTTTATTGAACTTTATGCCAACCCATAAACTTTGTTCTTACAAAGATTAAGTCTCAAAGACTCAAAGTAGACACAAGAAAAAAAGAACAAAGAAACGTATTAAGGGTAAATGAATTTAAATGGTATAATTCTCCGATAAGAGTAATATCATTTGGTTTTATTGTTTTGGCTTGAAATATTTGAGCCATATTGAATTTTATTTTTATCATACTAGCTACAAGAAAACTCGGGGTTTAGGTAGGCATCACCGACAAATATCATCAACACACATTTTTTTTAAAAGAATTATGGAATCAACCTGAAACCATGTTTGCTCAATATTATATAACATCGTTAAATTTAAATTGATTTCGTCCTGTTTAATAAGAATAATACAATTAACATTTTTAAAAAAAGTGGAAACACTTATTGCACGTTTCTGACAATTTCAAAGTTATCAAGTAAGAATTTTAAAAATCTCACCAGCAAATTTATTTATTTACTATTACTAAAAAAACATGACAGGAAATAGTGTTTCCCTGCCATTGGTTAAAATGAATGCTGGCCAATAGGGTGAGTCTCAGATATCTCTGATATTTCCACATTGGTCCAACAAAAGTACGAATTTGTCTCGTTTAAATTACAGTTTTACTATTAGTTTTGTTATTTTCCTCCCAACTGAATTACAATTCCGCCCTCAGTTTAAATTTACAATTTTGCGATAGGTTTTATTTTTTTCCGTCAAATTACGATTTTGCCCTGATGTAAATTTATGGTCATGCAATCGTGTTAGTTTTCTTTTTTTAACAAAACTATGGCAGTGTTTTGTTTTAATTAGTTGATTCGATTTAATTTTTTTGAGATCGTCTTATAAGTAGTAGGTACAAGTAATCGAAACAAAGACTAGTATGTTACGAGAGAGAAATATTCAATTTAGTGCCCCCGCAACACAGCCGGGCCAAAAACTAGTTGTTAACAAACCAAAATGAGCTGAGTAACTTTTATATACAATTTATCATGTTGTGTTAATTTAATAGTATTTTTCACTTAAATACATAAAAAGATTAACAGTTAAAAGGGTATTATGGGCGCAACATAAACACCATTTTATTTTCCGAACACAACCCAAATACTTAATGTAAGCAAATCAAAACAATCAATGGATGCAAAACCACCTCATTTTTTTACCAAGAAAATCTACACAAATTAAATAATTTAAGGTGGTGTTTCAAACTATCCATTTATCCAGAAGCCTTTTCTGCAATTTTCCCCATGCACCGTAGCCGTAGCCAAATCAGGTACAAGAATCCGAAGACTGGAGCCGAATCCAATACTCGAGTGAAACCAAATGGGTACCTGACGGTGCCTAGCGATTCTTCATGGCTCCTAACGTGTTCTTCATAATGAAGACTGAGTACAAAGTGTTGACCAAAGGTGAAACATAAGTTAACCTAGAAACCACTCTATTGTTGCTGGCTTGCTGCGAAGTTATTTATTTATTTCTTTTTTGAACCTTATGTAAATATAGATAGTTTAATTGATCATGTTTAAGGTTCAGATTAAGGTGAGGCCCTGGTCAGTTAAGTTATTGTAGCGTGGATAACTTTGAGATTGTTCTGACATCCTTATATTTTGTTTGTATTATGTATTGTATATCTGATTGAGGCAATTCAAGCTATTATAAAGAGTGGATAACTATGGAGCATCGTTCTGAAATCCTTATCGTTATGTGGTGTCGATAACTGTCGAGCCTTTAACACAACACACTTATTATTGAGGCTCATTCAGTTTTATTGTGGTGTGGATAAGTGATAACTATCGAGCATCGCTGACAATCTTCTTCTTATATGGATTCGGATTATATATAAATAACAAAACTCAGACACACCCAAAACAATTACCTATAAACAAAATAAAACTATATTTATAAACCAAAACAAATTTAAATACCAAAAAAAAAAAGCTAACAATTTGTTTTAAACTCCATCTTTATCTCCTCTTTCTTGCCTAGTTAATTAACTTCTCCAGATCGTTCCATCCTTTTTTCCATATATGAAGACATTTCCGAATTTACTCCAACGAATTACATACCATTGGAATTCACTATTTTCTATCAAATCGGTCAATATAGCATTTTAAAACAAATTTGATATTTTTTTACAATAGAATGACAGTTAAACGAGCAAAAACGTGCGTTGTGACAGAAAATACGGTGACAAAAACCTTTGTGGATAAACTATTTTGTGACCCAGAATTAAGAGTTAAATGTCTGGTTGGTCTATGTGGTTTGCTATTTTTGTAGAGTTTGTCCGAAGGCGATGATTACAGAGTTGATCGTAGTTGTAATTTTTAAACTTGAGTGATCCTTATCACTAATTTTTTTAAAGTTTTTCAATTAAATCTTGTTAAATGACCAAAATACCCTCATTTATTAAGAATATATATTTTCCCCATCCCCACATCTTCTTCTACCCCAAACCATTACAAGCACCACCATCGAACACCCTCCCCCACTAAACACCTACCACCAGATAACAAGGTTTCCCGATTAAAAAAATTCTTGCCGGTTAACAAGGCTCCCCGGAAAAAAAAACGTGTCTGGCCGGTTAACAAGCTGCCATAAAAAACGAATCTGGCCGGAAATCATGATGGAATGGAAACGAATTTGGCCAACAACACGAGACGGCTGGTCTAGATCTACGGTGGTTATGGGTGCTCTAGTGGTTGTGGTCTGGTCGGAAATATGATGTACGGTAGACGATTGTTGAAGGTCTACGGGTAGTTGTGGGTGCTCGGGTAGAACAAGGGTTTCGGGTAAGAGTAATGGTGTTGGTGGCCGAGTTTTGAGATGATAGTAGAATGGTTGTTGTAGGTGACGTTTGGGAGTGGTGTTAGTGTGTTTGCCACAGTGCAAAGGGAATGTTGGACTAAGTGTTGTTTCATGAAATGGTGGTTTTTTTTTAAACGGAAAATTTGGATCACTAACGGACCACTGAAGTATTATCGTGACATCAGCGTGTCACACCCCAACCGACGTCGGAAACATCGGGATGAGACGAAAACGAGATTGCTCATTGCTCACAACGCTAATAAATGACAATATTTAATTAAACATGATTTCATTTCATAATAGATTTTCAATTACATCATTGAAACAAATACAACGAACAACATAACAAATTTCAAAATGTCATAACAAAATCGATACAACAATATTAAACCTAACGTCTAATTGTGTCTATCTAAGTCCTTGCTATTTTGATTTCATAGCGCCATCTCCTTCAACCTGTAACATGTTTTAAAATAAAGTTAATGCAAAAGCAAATGTGAGTACACAAGTGTAAGCATAGCATACGTATATGAATAAAGTGTTAACAATCCTCATGACAACTATAATCTATACAAGAGCAATATCAAGGCATGCAATACTATTAATCAAATCCTTAACGTAAATACGTTGTTTTAACATGGCCTCACGAGTAACATGATGGAGGTGGATGCGTGAATTCCAATAGCGATAAGCATGTCAAACGAAGGCTAAAAATAGTTAATGCCTAAAGCATAGCATAACGAATATCCAAGACAAGCATCAAGTATAAGATTCAAGTATTCATGTGTATAAGATTGTTTGTGCGTTTCATAGAGTTGAAGTGTTCGTGATTGTTGTATATGGAAACATGTTACACCCAGAAAGTGTTATAAATGAAAGTGGGCCACTCATAAAATTGCTAAGTCTTCTTGGAATTTCCGCGACGAGTTAAAGAGTTGGAGGATGAGACATCGAGGTCACCTTATATGGCAAACGAAGGTATATGAGTAATCGAAATTATGAAGGAGATTTAGAGTAGGGGTTAGGACGTATGTATATTTTTAACATCGATTAAGAAAGAAAACTCTAAGTTAAATTCATCGAAAGAGTTGTAGGTGAGTCGTCAAAATAATGAGTGTATATATATATGTGTGTATATATATGTGTGTGTGTATATATGTGTGTGTATATATGTGTGTATCTATATATATATATATATATATATATATATATATATATATATATATATATATATATATATATATATTTGACGAAAGCATATTGGTATATATATATTTCTTATTCTAGCGAAAGTATGAAAGGTATATACGCATTGTCGAATGGTATAACGGGTATATGTATATATATTTGGCGAAAAAGTATAACATATATGTATATTTGTCAAATGTATAATAAGTAAATATACTTCGTCGAAAAGAAGAAGAAAATATACTAAATGAATGCATGTTTATCGAAAAGTATAATAAATAGACATATTTTGTTGAATAGCTACAAATATATATCTTCTCGAATGGCGTAATGAATAAACATACTTTTGTCGATAAGCGAAATAATATATATTTTGTCGAATGATGTAATAAACATACAAATATTCATTTTTAACAAATATATATTGGTATGTTTTGACGAAAAACGTGGAGATTTTCCCCTATTTTGGACGATCCCGACAACACCAAAGTGTCGATTAAATGTTTTCAAAACACAACGATAACGGTTCGCTATATATATTTATATATATCTATATTTGTTACAAGTTACAATGAGTTCGATTTCTTGTTTTAAAACATCTAAATATGATATAATGAAAAGCTAATATACATAACGTCATTTTACCCAAACCCGAGTCGGCCCAAGGCACCGAGACTGACCCAACGCAAAACTTGACTATTTGACCAGATCCGAGCTTTGACCAGGTTGACCGAAGCTGACCGAGTCATGCGACTTGAACCGACTTAATCTGAACCGACAAAACAAGATCTAAGTTGAAACTAGGAACCAAGCAGAACCGAGTTAAGAACAAGAAATACAACATGAATATGAAGACAAACCGTACCTGAAGACGAGACCCGAATCTGACCGATATAGAACCGAGACTTAATTGAATCGGACCGAGTCGAGAGCAAGGCTCGAACCGAGCCAAACCCGAACCAACTGAAACCAGGCCAAACGGAACCCAAAACGAAGCAAGACCACCCCGCTGTCGTCGCCTATCTGCTGTCGCCGCCGCTGCTAGGTGTCGCCGGCCGCCGATGAGCACCGTCGGCCAACACCCTCGTCGACGCCACTGCCGCCGTCACCGCCCTGCCACTGCCGTTGCTGTTGCTGTTGACGCGAGGTGGGGGCGGTGTGGTTGTTGTTGTCGTGCGCCGCCACCAACTGGTGGTGGCCGGCGATTTGTTTAGCTGGGGGAGAGATGAGTGGGAGGTGAGCTCGGGTTGTTGTGAGAGCGAGAGGAGGGAGGTGTGGCGGTGTGAGGTGGACTGGGGTAGCTCGGCTGCCGGAAAACCGGCCGGAATCTCTCGGGTCGCCGGAGTTCATGGAGGGGCAAGGAGTTTGCTTGGGGGGCTAGGGTTTTAGTGAGGGAGGTGAGTGTTAGAGATGATATATAGATAGGGTTTTGGTATTTAGGGTTTGGTTGGGCCTACGGTCCGATAGTGACCCAAATCGCGTCTGTGAGCCCGTCGTGGATCTGGATCATCGTAAAATATTATAGACTATTATTATTGTTATTATTTATTTATTATATAAAATAATAAAATACGAGTCGTTACACAGCGGAACCACCCGATCATATCCATCTCTGCTAGGCAACAATGCATATACACTAATTCAAAAGAAAACACAATAAATTTGGGAAAAAACCACTCTTGTGGGAATCGAACCGATAAACTAATGGTCATAAGTCTTATCGTATCCCAAGATACCACTAGGCTATAATGCCAAAGGCTTGGTGATAGAGTGGTGGTAGATAGTTGTTGAAGAAGAAGAAGAAGTGGGGCCCACATAAATAAATATTTCTTTTTTATTTAGGATTTTTTTATAATTTTTTAATCTTTAAAACTAAATAAGTAATTTCATACACACTTAACTGAAAAACTTAATAAAGGTTAGTGATAAGAACACTCGAGTTTAAACATCATAACTATTAGGACCAACACTATAATTATTGAAGCTTTGAAATGCAAAATTGACAAACCACATAGAATAACAAAGACATTTAACTCCATAATTAATATACAATTGAAATTAGCAATTTCTTTTGTGTTTGCAAATATAACGACAACTTAAATGATGGTATCTGGTGACACCGTGTTTGTTAGCGACATTTAACTGTTTGGGACCGTGTATTTACCATGGATTTTGCGATTTCCTAATTTGCGACCACTTAAATTTTGTAAAAGGTTGTTTTTTTTTTGTTGTTTAATTAATCATAAAATATATCTCAGTTTTAAATAATTGAGTAAAAACTAGCATCAAACAAGTACAAAACTCCATTTATGATTAAATACTTATGGATCTTCAATCCCACTAGTAAGAATCATTAGAGGTGTTGCTATGAAAGAGACTTCTTCGCAAAGCTATACTAGATGCATTTACCATTCTTTTCTGTAATCACACAATAATATATTCTTATTAAAATACATACAAACAAACACAACGTAATAGAAAACGTTAGAAACAAAAACTTATTTATTTCCAGTTTCTAGGAAATCCCAGGTATAGCGAACAGGTGTTTTGATGTACGCCAAATGAGTCGAATTCCTGACCCTCCTCAATGTTCTCAACTCGTAAGCGATCCAACACCTCGACTTATCCGTATGATAAAAGTAACCCATACACTTACAATCCTTTGTGCACTTGCTCTCGCAATCTCTCCGTTTCACGGGTCCATTCCCCGCACTATACTCAACCGTAAAATGGTCCACACCTTTGAGCCCATAATACGTAAAACCACTCGCCTTACAACCCGGTAACTTGGTGTGACAACCTTTGCTCCACGCAAACACCCCATTTGGGGTGGGGCATCCGACACACTGGCTATCCTCACAAAGCCCAAACTTCCCGCACCGATTTGGTAAGTGACACTCGTCTTCATAAATCATCGCATACTCGTCCTCACGCCTATCAAACATCGTGTACAACAAGCTCCATGCGTTTCCCAGCACGTTAACACGGTAAGTGTAGAGTCTTAAGTTCCCGTCGATGCCCAATCGGAGATACGATAACGAGCTATTGTAGCGGACTGTGCCCAAACCTATAGAAGGAAATTCAAAAGACTGGCCGTTTTGTAGATTACACCTAAGTGCGTTATATCTGTACTCTTCGTTTTCAGTTTCTTGAATTACTAACGTTGCATTGACGATAGTCACATTTTTTCTCTTTAATTCGGGGAACGTGGATGACCAGTAACACATGTTGTTCTTGTAATACAAAGCCAATCTTTTAGGCTCTATTACGAAGCTATAAACCCCGTTAACGTTGTTAGTGACTGACTCCCTGCTCACGAGCTTGTATGGACCTCCTCTCACCCGAAGAGTTTGGCCGATTAAGAGAGTATCGGTGGGGGAATCGAAGCTTTGCCAGACAAACTTACCCTTTGAGTCACGAAGCACGACGTTGCCATTGGAGAGTATGGCGAAACCGACAACACCCTTATTCGCGGTGTTGGTTTGCCACACAATCTGGCCATTTGCATCAGCTAGTATGAGGTTTCCATCAGAACCTAATGAAAAGGTGGCGTTTTCGCGTACTGGTTTACCTCGATTGGCTTCCCAGACCCATGGCATGACGGTCTGGTCACGCCATCTCCCCATGCGGAGACCGAGAGTGTAGGCGTTTGGGGTGGTGTTGTAGAAACAAAGCTGGAAAGGGTAAGTAAATGGTGGAAGTGGACGGTAAGTTGGTTCGTATTCGGAATCATATTTCCCAAAATCGTCTTGGTTGACATAATGGAAGGTTTGGTTGGGAGGAACAGTGGCGTCCGAGATGAACAATCGGAAGAGGAAGCAGAAGAAGATAAATGAAAGAGAAGAAGAGCAAGCCGCCATGCCGACCGGTGACAGGTGTTGGACGCATTGGATGATGGCTCATGCCTACTTATACAAAAATGAGAAATACATTTTTTGTTTACATATATTCGTATGTACGTTATCATAATTTTATATTTCTAGAGATGGATATGTTTGAAAGCTTGTTTTGGTACGATTGTTAGAAATAAATTTTTTCAATCAGATTTAAAATAATAGTTAAAACTAAATGGGTGAAACTGAAAAAAAAAATTGATTAGTTTAGGAGTAATCCAATACAATAATTTCTCACTTTTTTCAATCGCTCCATTTTTAATACGTTAATTAGTCTTTAATACGACATTATTATTTTATAAAACTTGCATCATAAAAAGCGGACGTCTTTTTATCTTTAAAACGAGTACATTACGTCTATACTTCTGAAAGAAAAAAAATTCAAAATCTATATGTGTAATACACGCTGTACTAAAAACATAAAAAAAAAGATTTTTTTTCTCCTTTTCTAAAAACACAACCAAAAACACATAAAATTGTGTTTTTCTAAAACGGAACAGAATAAAAACACAAAAAAAATGTTTTTTTTTCTAAAACACAATCAACTAATAACACCAAAAAAATGTCTTTTTAAACGCAATGGATTAAAAAACCCAAAAAAAAATGTTTTTCTTAAAACGCAATAAACTAAAAACAAAAAAATTGTGTTTTTTTTTCTAAAACACATGGATTAAAAACACAAAAAAATGTGTTTTTTCAAAAACGAAATAGACTAAAAACATAAAGAATATTTTTGTGGTTGACTTTTTCATTGTGGCGAGCGAGTGGTATGCCGATGGTGGAAGCGGTTCTCAGATGGGTTTATGAAGTTGTAGGTTTTCTAACAGGGAAGAAGACTGACAAAGACGTTAAAGGCTTTTTAAATACCTTGATGCTTCTGTGGGCTTTAGGGTAAGGCTTTTAAAAAAACCAGACTCAATATTATAAACCTAATATTCTATTGAAGTACTTTTCTTTTTTTTCGAGAAAAGTGTTTTTGGCTCTTGCTAACCCTTACACCGTCGACTGAACTACTCTGATGCTCCCTTGAAACGTCTCATCTATTTAAAAGTTGAAGTGTATAAGTTCACCATTCTACATTGTTGATACACTTTTGTGTAAATGTAGCTTGGTTCGGTTCAGCTCGAGTTCGAAGTCGACAACTGTAACAACACTCAAAAACATCATATAAGGATCCCTAATCGCAACCCCCGACTCGTACGGCGTGAACCAGCACGAAAACGAAGAAAACTGATATAGGCGTCCCTGGCGCCATACGCCAAAATCACCTGCATCTCTCGCGACGCGCGAGAGAGTATCAGGACACGTGGCACCAGATCGCGACAACTGGCAAGTCTATACTGATTACGAGGCTGATCTAGCCCTAGATGGTGGCTGTCGCGCCACATGAGGGAGTCCCCCACTCCCTGCGGGATGCGCGGGAGAAACCCATATGACCATAAATTTAGTAGCTTGGGGACTGAAGTTGTTTCACTTGTTCAATCGATTTTTGACGAACTTACTTTCCCGTATCTCTGTTTTCTTGTACTACACCCCCTAAACCTCTAAACCTGCGAAACTCTTCTCTGTTGTAAGTGTTTTAACCCTGATTACTGATTCGATAACCTGTCCTAGTAATCCGAAACCCAGCAATGTATTCCAAAGTGCTGCATGTTTAAAGGCTATACTTTGTTAAATACGTTTGGGGTTTTGATCTCGTGATGTATCGTTAAAGTTTGAGTTGGGTTATTGCACTAACACGTGTTGCATTGTATCTTTATTAGGAACTCAGGGTTAGCACCAGAAGGCTTTAAGTTAAAAACCCTAATACTACAATGTGAGTCATTCTTTCTTGTTATCAAATGCTTTTGCAAAACCCTAAATATTTTTCAGTTATACTTACAGTGATTATGTTTTTATATTATACAATTATTGTCGGTATGTGGGGTTTTTTATACACTAGTAGTCCAGCGTTACTATTGGACGAAAGTAAGCCAATAGTAATATGACCACAGTCACAGGAACTGCCATCGTGACAAATATTGATTGAGTTTTGGATAGATAAAAACAATGTAATCACCCTTGATATTGTAATTATAAAAAAAAACTAAATGAACTCACCAATATTTTTCGCTAACAAAATATTTTTAAACGCGTTTTAGGTAACTTACTGTGAAAGTCATAGAAGCCTGCTATGGAGCACTGAAGGCTTAAATAAATTGGCTATGATTACCTGAATAAAAGAAGAAATTTATGTTTTGTCAATTAGGGTTTATCCTTGTAAAATCATTTGAATGGAATATGGATTTTATCCCATTTGTTTAATATTAAACTTTGGTATTTTACAAACTCTGAAATATTTCCTAACTACGATCCCAATGATAATTTTGTTGCCAATTTAATAAACACCGTCACCACCTGATACTGGCTCACGGCTCCCGTCCAGGGTGTGGTCGGGGTTGTGGCAGAAGGTGGTATCAGAGCCACTGGGTTAAGCTATTTAGTTGTTCGTTTACAACCTAAACTTAAACATTAATGTTAGGAATTTTGTAAAATAACTTGTGGGTTATATTAGTGAAAATAAATTTCAATATATACAATTTCATTTTTATATTATTTAGAAAAAATCTGAGATTCACAGCATGAGTGACAAAAGTTTGTCCAGTGCTTTTCAAAATATGTTTGATTCGGAGATGGATGAAGGACCATCCGGAGCTGTATCAGGATATGAAGCAGATGTGGAAGCACCCTTTGTTTTTAAAGCTAAATCAACTAAAACACTTCCACCCAAGGAAAGGGGTTAATTTAATAAAGAAAAATGAGAGAAAAGAAGGAAAAGAAAACTAAGCAAGCCACTATAACACTAGTAGAAGGACTAGCCCAAATATCTGTTTCTAGACCACTGTGGGAAAAATTAGACAGAAGGCTAGCAAACTGTGACCTTTTTTAACCCGCAGAAAATGAGATAAACTTGAATCTATTAGCAGAACCTGAACCACAATTACTACTAGTTTACCTAGAGCAACTATTAGGACCAATACCACTTTACCCAGAACCTATCCAAATGAACCCACAACCCATACAAGCCTTTAACACAGAGGAAATTCCCAGGATACCCGCGCCAGCTCCAGATACCATGGAGCAATGGTGGACAAACTATTCAGCGTTTCAGAATTTAATAAATGATCCCTATTACCCACCTACCGAACCAGAACCTGCAGTATTCCCTCCAATATACAACAAACCAGCACTTGCGATGTTCCCGCCGATGAACCCCGAAAACGTAGCAGAACTTCGTCACTACGGCGAAGAACACATAGATGAAGGAAACGAGATCCGTGCTATAGGGAAAAATCTCGTCTGAAAGTACGACAAGAGGGATTTCCATTTCTGAAAATGACAAGCTTAATATAATATATATATATATATATATATATATATATATATATATATAGTATAAACTAAAATATTAGCATGAATAATTATAACTGTAGTTTGTATTGATGCAATGTGTGTGTGTGTGTATATATATATAGGAGAAGGATCCGTTAAGAACCATCCTTTATTGCGAGAACCACGAGAACCAGTGTGAACATAAACAGTAATACCTAAAAATACCAAAAATTTTTTTTGTTTTTTTAATATTTTTTTGAAAAAGTCGTTATATTTACTCATCAATAAAAAAAATTCAAAAAAAAAATTTGAGTACCAACTATCAATGCACATGTGCATTTTCGTCATTTCTTTGACAAATTTCATAATACATTATAAACTTTAGACAATTGTACTTTTATTTACACTACCATGTGTAACACACTACTTTTTACGTTACCAATATTAGCAATGCACATGTGTATCTATATATATCAACATGAAATAAGGTGTTTTGGTACACTAATTTGAATACATTTTCCCGTTCATCTATCATACCATCCATAATACACTACCATGCACATGTGCATTTTCATCATTTCTTTGACAAATTCCGTAATACATTACAAACATTAGACTATTGTACTTTCATTTACACTAACATGTGTAATACACTACTTTTTACGTTACCAATATAAGAAATGCACATGTGTATCTATATGTATCAACATGAAATAAGGTGTTTTGGTACACTACTTTGAATACACTTTCTCTTTCATCTATCATACCATCCATAATACACTTCCATTACCTCCTAGCATCCATAATACAATACCATTACCTCCTACCATTTATAATACAATACCAATACCAATATTTTCACTTTATTACATGTATATCAACACCGTTTATACCATCGAATCAACATCTTACATCATAAAGTGACAACTATAATGAACCCATCAACCACTAGATTTAACTAACCAAAAAACATATATATGAACCTACTTCATCATTAAAATCATAAACTTTTTGTATCAAAACACGGTATATAATTGTTATACATAATGATGCCATGTTCATTTAATGTAAAATTGAGTGTATTATAGATGGTATTGTGAAATAAAGTGCAATTGTCTACTAGTGATAATGTATTACTGAATTTGTCGAAGTTATGATACATATGCACACGTGCATAGATAACTGTTACTCGAAAAAAAATGTTTTTTTTTGTAACGAAATATAAGGATTTTTACTAAAAAAAATTTTTGAGTGCTTTTTTTATTTTTTTTAGATTTTATTTTACAATAAAGGTGGTTCTCGCATGAACCTTAACCTCTCTCTCTCTCTCTCTCTATATATATATATATATATATAAAGAGTAGAATGTCGCAATGATCGACGATTTGATCAAATGTGTTTGAATATTTGTCTTTTTTGATTTTCTGTGATATTAATATCTGATAATGTTTGAAATTCAGATTTTGAATGAAGTAAATCAAAAAAATCACAATAACGATCACCACTTTGTTAAAGTGCTATAGAAAGTATAGTAGCTCAAGGAATAGTCGATGCCCTACCTCTAATCATCGAAGCTATTAAAAATCCTATGCCTATAAATAGTAATACTATTGTAGGCAGTAAACATACTCGTCATTCTAAACCAAGTCATAGTGTCAATGGAGACAATGGCATCCTTGTCAAAGCTCCAATTCCCAAACGAAAGAAGACCATCGCTTATGGTTGTTCTTATAAAGAATTATGGTCTTGTAAACCAATTGAATTTTCTAGTAATGAAGGAGCCATTGCATCTTTGCGTTGGCTAGAAAAGACTGAAGCAATTTTAAAAATTAGTACATGTGCTGAAGAAGATAAGATAATGTATGCTTTGAATCTTTTCAAAGATGAAGCATTAGAATGGTGGAATACCATTCTTCAATCAAAAGGCAGTGACATGATTTATGCCATGGAATGGAATGAATTTAAGGAAATGACCGAAAGAAAATTCAGTCCTCCTCACGGAAAGGAGCAAATAGCTAATAAATTCCTAAACCATAAGATGATTGGAGTAAATTGCCGTGAATTTACTACCAAATTTTTTGAATATGCAAGAATAGTACCTACGCTGGCTTCAACAGAACCGGTATTAATCTCTCGCTATATCTGGGGATTAGTTAGTGAAATAAGAGACATGGTCAAAGCGGCTAGACCACAAACAATTAAAGAAGCAGTGGAACTCGCTAATACTCTAACAGATGGATTGAAACACACAAGAGAAGAAAAACAGAAAAATGATTTAGCCCAAAGGATTACCCTGGAACTACGTTCTGGTAATTCTTACCGAAAGAAAGGAGCGGGTTCATCTTCTTCACCTTTATGTAAATTATGTAAAAGAAGGCATGCAGGGAGATGTGCTAAGTACTACAACTTCTTAAAGATACCAGGACATAAGGCAGAGGAATGTAGAAGGAAAATTAATACTAAAATATGCTTCAACTACGGAGACGCAGGACATATCTAACCAACCTGCCCGAAACTAGCTACAGCATCTAACAATAAGGCAAAGACACTGAAGGACACAAGAAGAATGCTAGAGCCTTCGTACTGAAAGCCAAAGAAGCCGAGTTGATTACCGGTATGATAAAGTATTATTTGACTTTGGTGCCAACCAAAGTTTTATGATTACTACTTTCTGTCAATTTCTCAATCAACCTTTAACTAAACTTCACGAAGAATGTTCGGTGGAAATGGAAAATGAAAATTCTATCAACATAAGCGGAATCCTTCAGAAAGGAAAGAAAGAATTTTTAGGTCATAAATATACAACTAACCTATTACCAATGAATCTAGCTGGATTCAATGTTGTATTAGGAATGGATTTGTTGATTCCAATCATGCACGAATCTTGTGTAATCAAAATTCTGTTGAAGTTTGTACACCAACAGGAAATTCATCAAAATTCAGGGAAAACAACCAACAACATCAACGAAATTCATCTCTGTGATGGAAGCTGCAAGCTACGCACGGAAAGGATGAATAGTGTATATGATATCTACGATCATTAGCACTAAAGGAAAAGAATTAAAGGATATTTCTGTAGTATCCGATTTCTGAGTTGTTTTCCCATAAGAACTACCTGGACTACCACCTAATCACGAGGTTGAATTTAGAATTCACCTAATAGCAGGAACTGTATCGATTGCCAAAGTACCTTATCGTCTAGCACCAATAGAAATGCTGGAATTGAAAAAGCAACTAGATGAACTATTGGAAAAAGGTTTCATACAACCTAGCTTATTGCCTTCGGGAGCGTCGATTATTCGTCAAGAAGAAAGATGGATCGATGCACATGTGTATTGACTACAGAGAATTGAATAAGGTTACGATTAAAACCAGTACCCGCTACCAAGAATCGATGATTTATTCTATCAACTTCAAGGAGCTCGATTCTTTTCAACGATTGACTTACGCTCAGGATATCTTCATTTAAAAGTACAGGAAGAAGACATTCCTAAGATCACTTTCAGAACTAGATAAGGTCATTATGAGTTTATAGTTATGCCATTCAGTTTAACAAATGCTCCAACTGCATTTATCGACATGATGAATAGGATATGTAAACCATACCTGGATAAATTTGTAATTGTCTTCATACACGATATACTTGTTTATTCCAAGAGTAAGGAAGAGAATGCTGAACACTTACAGATACTTCTGACATTATTGAGAAAAAAAAAACTTTATGCTAAATTGTTAAAATGTGAATTCTGGTTGCAAGAGGTATAATTTCTTGGACACTTAATTAATCATGAAGGAATTCATGTAGATCCTACAAAGATCGAGGCAATTACCAAATGGAAAGTCCCTAATTCACCAACGGAAGTAAGAAATTTTCTTGGATTGGTCGGATACTATAGAGGCTTTATCCAAGATTTTTCTAGGATAGCCATTCCTTTAAATAAATTAACATGTAAATCAGTTAAGTTTGAATGGGAACCAAAACAGGAGGAAGCTTTTAACATCCTAAAGCAAAGATTTACTTATGCAACAATACTTTTTTTACCCGAAGGAACCAAAGATTTCATAGTATATTGTGATGCATCCAAATCAGATTTGGATGTGTGCTGATGCAACGTCAGAAAGTGATTGCTTATGCCTCTAGAAAACTAAAAAAGCATGAAGAAAATGACATAACACATGATCTAGAGTTAGGAGCGATAACATTTTCCCTCAAGATTTGGAGACATTATCTTTACGGTAGTAAGTTTACTATCTTCACAGATCATAAAAGTTTAAGATATTTTCAGGCAAAAAGAATTAAACATGAGACAAAGACGCTGGATGAAAATCCTTAGTGATTATGATTGTAATATCTAATATCACGAAGGGAAAGCTAATTTAGTAGCAGATGCTTTAAGTTAAAAGTATCATGAGAAGCCAAAAAAGGTATGCGCTCTCAGATTAAAACTGCAGATAGACCTAATGGAACAATTGAAAGAGACGCGGGAAGCAGCAATCAAGGATGATACTGAAGCATTAAAAGGAATGATGAAAGAATTAGAAAAAGGAACATATGGAATTTGGAAATTTCATAAAAAAAGAGTTTGGATACCTATCGAAGGAAATTTACGAAACCGATTTTTAGAAGAAGGTCATAAATCCAAGTATACGATGCATCCTGGAAGTGACAAGATATATCAAGATCTAAAGAAAAATTTATGGTGGATAGGAATGAAAAAGGACATAGCAAGTTATGTTTCTAAGTGTCTAACTTGCTCACAAGTTAAAGCTAAACATCAGAAACCTTCAGGTTTACTTCAGCAATTGGACATGCCAATTTGGAAATAGGAATTGATAATAATGGACTTTGTTATCAAACTACCCAAGACACGAAAAGGTAACAACACAATCTGGGTGATTGTGAATCGAATAACAAAATCTGCATATTTCTTACCAATGAAGGAAACTTTCAGCATGGAACGTTTAGCTAAGCTGTATGTGGATGAAATAGTTTCATTACATGGAATCCCTTTATCTATAGAGATAGTCGTTTTACTTCTCATTTCTGGACAAGTTTTCAAAAAGCTATGGGAACTCGATTAAATCTAAGTACAGCTTATCACCCCAAATAGATGGACAAAGTGAAATGACGATTCAGACTATGGAAGACATGCTTAGAGCCTGTGTGATAGACTTTGGAGGAAGTTGGGATGATCATTTACCACTTATAGAATTCTCTTACAACAAAAGTTATCATACAAGCATTAATGTTGCAAAATTTGAAGCACTCTACGGACAAAAATGCCAAACCCCTGTATGTTGGGCAGAGATAGGAGAAAAGAAATTATCAGGACCTGAGTACAAGAAACAACTTACAAAATAATTCAAGTCAAGGAAGGACTGAAAACAGCCCGAGAGCATCAAAAGAGTTATGCAGATAATCGTCGAAAGCCATTAGAATTTCAAGTTGGAGACAAAGTGTTATTAAAAGCTCCGCCTAGGAAAGGAGTCATGAGATTTGGTAAAAGAGGAAAGTTAAGCCCAAGGTATATTGGACCATTTGAAGTCATCAAGCGAATTGGTCTAGAGCCTATCAATTAAAATTACCCGAAGAAATTATTAGTGTACATTTTTTTTTTCATGTATGCAACTTAAGAAAATGCCTAGCTGATGAATCTCTTGTAGTACCTCTTCAAGATACAGAGGTAAATGAGAAACATAAATTTGTTGAGAAGCCTACAAATAGAAGATAGAAAGATTAAGAATCTCAAACATAAGAGGTTAGTCCTGGTCAAAGTAAAATGAGATTCAAGAAGAGGATCAAAATATGCGTAGGAACTAGAATAAAAAATGAAACGAAAGTATCCTTACTTGTTTTAGCCAATCTTGAGAAAGGTAGGGAAAATGTAACAACACTCAAAAACACCATATAAGGATCCCTAATCGCAACCCCGGACTAGTACGACACGAACCAGCACGAAAAATGAAGAAAATTGATCTGGGCGTCCCAGACGCCATGCGCCATAATCACCTGCATCTCCCACAACGCGCGGGGAAGAGTACAGGACAAGTGGCATCAGACCGCGACAAGTGGCGAGTCTATACTGATTACGAGGCTGACCTAGCCCTAGATGGTGGCTGTCGCGCCATGCGATGGAGTCCCCCACTCCCTACGCGACGCGTCGGAGAAACCCAGATGACATATAAATTCAGTAGCTTGGGACTGAAGCTGTTGCACTTGTTAGATCGATTTTTTACGAACTTACTCTCTCGTATCTCCGTTTCTTGTACTACACCCCCTAAGCCCCTAAACCTGCGAAACTCTGCTCTGTTGTAATTGTTTTAACCCTGATTACTGATTCGATACCCTGTCCGAGTAATCCAAAACCCAGCAACGGATGCCAAAGTGTTGCCTATTTAAAGGCTATACTTTGTTAACTACGTTGGGGTTTGATCTCGTGATGTATCGTTAAATTTGAGTTGAGTTGTTGCACTAACATGTGTTGCATTGTATCTTTATTAGGAACTCAGGGTTAACACCAGAATGCTTTAAGTTAAAAACCCTAAAACTATAATGTGAGTCATTCTTTCTTGTAATCAAATGCTTTTGTAAAACCCTAAATACTTTTCGGTTATACTTACAGAGATTAAGTTTTTGTATTCTACAATTACTGTCGGTATATCAGGTTTTGTATACACTACTAGTCCAATGTTACTATTGGACGAAAGTTAGCCAATAGTAGTATGACCACAGTCAGAGGAACTGCCACCGTGACAAATACTAATTGAGTTATTGATATACAAAAACAATGTAATCACCCTTGATTCTGTAAATTATAACAATATGTCTTTATGAACTCACTAGTATTTTTTGCTGATACAATATTTTTAAACGCATTTAGGTAACTTACTGTGAAAGTCATAGAAGCCTGTTATAGAGCACTGAAGGCTTAAATAATATGAATATGATTACCTGAACAAAAGAAGAAATTTATGTTTTGTCAGTTAGGGTTTATCCCTATAAAAACAATTGAATGGAATATGGATTTTATCCCATTTGTTTATTATTAAACTTTGATGTTTTACAAACTCTGAAATATTTCCTAACTACGATCCTGATGATAATTCCGCTGCAAATTTAATAAACACCTATACCACCTGATACTGGCTCACGACTCCCGTCTAGGGTGTGGTCGGGGTTCGTGGCAACAACGTTCCTCCATCGTATGACCCAGCGAACGAGATACTGATGACGAAGATGCGACAATGGCGTGGATGCTTGCTTGTATAATGATGACATCATCATGATGTCATCATGACATCATCAAAGCTTAAAGATGAATCCATGCATTACTGTCGGTGTGTAACTTATATATGTATATCAATATTCAGGTATATGGATTGAACATCATATGTAAGTCTATATCGATGGAAGATGTGAATCGATCAACATCCTATCGATCCAACAACATGATCAAGCCTATTGATTCACATCATATCGATCCAACATCAAGTCTATCGATCCTTATACATGGTGTATCGATAGGATCATATTGTTTTTATATAAATAGTCAATCCGCGTCATTTGTAACTAGAATCTTGTACCGAAACTCTGTCGAATCGGGATACACGAAACGTTAAACATTGAATCTTTATCGTGTTATACATTCTCTCACTCGGTTTGTGTCGTAGCTTGGATTCCACACTCGTTACGACATCTGAAACAAGAAATCATCGTAGTCCGAAGATTCGTATCGGGACCTACATACATACTACCGTAAGTTTGTTTTATTTTTAGTAATTCATTATCTAATTATCAGTCTACTATTGTTTGACCATCTAGATTTATTTTATATTTTTGTGAATCAATTTTCGATTGTATATATTCTTTCATATAATTTTATGTACCGAAATGAAAATATAGAAATATGTTTCGGTAAAAACCCCAAAACAAGTATCAAGACTTTTAACAAATCCGTTTACTAATGAAAATATTAAAAGACCTAGAGACAAATTTGACCCACAGGAAGATTGAAATTGTCGGTGACTCGACATTGTGTAAACTAGTTGGTACCTTGATTGGTAAAGGCTTGATCTAAATACACCCCCTCGTTTAATAGCTACACCCCCACCCCTTTGTGAGAGAAAAAGTTATGGGCCCTACACGTAACTATGTGAGATAGGGGGATGTAACTAGTAAAAGGGGGGTGTATTTTAACGAATGTAATACATTTCTGTTTTTTAATAGAAAAACAATTCGTAATATAGCACAACAAGAATTTTTGTCAACAATTCTATTACGACACTCGGACCCCCGGTTAAAAAGTTTTTGTTTCGCCACTGACCGTAATCACGTCCGTTGGTAATTGTTTCCCATCAGAACCAATGTCGCCTAGGGGTGACAATTAAATACTTAGATCTATTCATCCTCTCTGAAAACTAGCTTTTCATTTTGTCTGAAAATTCTGAATTCGATGACCAGATTGTTGTGCTTAGGAACACGCATAATTAGAACTCGAACCCTTGACAAACATAATCGCAAATCAGACACATCAAGTGCTTCCTCGATCTATCTCTTCATACGGTAAAAATCAACATAATGGTAACACTTCTCCCCGTTTTGTTTTTTCCGGTTCTCTTTATTATGGAAATTATTCTTAATATTCCAGAGAAGAGAATCATCTGCGCGGTGAATTGCTGAGATATATAGGGAAACCGAGTTGGGGAACTTGTGATAACTTCTGTGAAGAAATCATGGGGTAGTACCAAGAGAAAAACCTGGCAGTCAAAAGTTGATGATACAAACCGTCGACTAACCACCTCTTCTAGAAGCTAAATGCTGAGATTGCTTGCTTTTATAAGGGCCATGTTTAATCTCACATTCATCCAAATGCTAAATGCTGATATTGATTGTTTTTCACATTAACTTTAATGGGAACATAAGAATATATGATATCGTGACAGTGGTTTAGCAAAAAAAAAATTTTGGTGGTGTTACATTTAGAATTTTGTAGAATTGATAAACAACTGGCGGGATATACTGGGCTTCGCGACGGGTTTTCATTAATATCAGTGTGGTGAGTTCAATACCATTACGATACCGGGATTCGGTATAACAACCGAAATAGATACAAATGACCACCGTCATCGAAACCAATGTCTAGACACCATCGATACGCTTTAACACGGTACTCGGCCCAAATGGATATCGACATATGATTTACATCGATCGAAAAACTAAATTTAGTTTGAAATAGTCATATTCTTGTATCAAAGCAATATCGATAGCAATTGTTGTTCGGTCAAAATCGCTACAGTTTGCTACAACTATAAAAAAATTATTCTCTTTTGAAGAGAACTCTATTTCAACGATTCTGTTTACCTATTTAAAGAAAATAATAATAAAAGAAAACATTACAGTAGCTAAGGATTGCAAATTAATATACGAAATAATAATGTATTTCTATTTTCTTTTATATAACAGAGATATTTGACAAACTAAGTTATAAAAATGTGAAAGTCATCCAATATTTAATGTATTTTACAAATACCATTGATACAACAAAGGCTTGATTTGATTGTGTTTTTTAGTCACCAATATTTAATGTATTTTACAAATACCATTGATACAACAAAGGCTTGATTTGATTGTGTTTTTGAGTCACCTACAAATCAAATTATCTTTTATTGTAGCTAACAACTTGTATAATTATATATATATATATATATATATATATATAATAAAATTCCAAAGCCCCGCTTGCGGTATGCATATATAATGTATATATGTGTGGGCGCTCGGGGGGTAAAAGTGAAAGTGCACTAATTTTAACGTTATTTTACTAATTTCGTGAAAATAATGTTAAATAGGGGGATGGTTAATCATGCATCATGTGGTGGCGTTGATAGCCGAAAAACAAGGAAGTACATGCACTAATTGGCTTTAATCTTAATTGCCGAGTGCTATGTGCCTTATGTGTAAGGCTTGATGCAAAACTACTATCGAGCCGGGGTCTCACTGGAAACAACATCTCTATTCCTACGGGGTAGAGATAAAGTTGTCTACATCTTACCCTCCTCAGACCCTATCTTAGCTTTGCTATTAATAAGATTTACCAAGTATGATGATAAATCAAATTCCATGTCAATGGCTAAAATGTTTTTTGTCAACTTTGAAAAAATATCCACTCGGTGCCTTGATAGTTTCATTGCTTGAATTAATACCTCATTCGTGGCTATATTCCAAATTAAAGTATTTTATTAATTTATTTCTCTTTATGTACAAGTCATCTAACCACTTGCAATTTAAAGCACAAAACTGTTATGTGCCGATGTAAAATATTTTTATTGGTTTTCGATCGATAAAAAACATGTGTCAATATTCTTTAGGGCATATCTCTTTCGGTTGCTATACCAAATGTCGTGACCTTACCGAACCAATAGTGACCGAAAGCCCGCCGCAACGCGCGGGGCATGTTACTAGTTGATCTTAACATCCACAAGTAAAGTCATTGTTTTCTTTTTCTATTACGGAAGTGAACATTCTTTCAGCGTTAACGTGGCCGAAGATGCTCAAAATCTTGCGCAAAGAATCCACTAATTGTTGTGCCACATTCGCAAGAAACACGTAGGTTTTAGTTCTTTTGAATCGGTGACACCAACGGTTCCTAATTTAAAGCGGTAACACCCACATGAAATAGTGTATTCTTCAAGTGAAGTAAATGTGATCAGAATACAACTCCTAATATAATCACACATCTTAACAAGTTGACAATGTTTTTACAAGAAAAAAGTCAAAAGATCATAACCATGATTCTGTGGTTTTATACACTTGCTATACTAAAACATCTTCAATTCCCTCGTTTCATATTTTTCTTTGCATATACATATACATATGCATACACACATATATCTATGTATATTGGTCGTTCAAGGCTTCAAAACACCACCAAAATGGCTTCTCATCATTTTATTTCTGCTATACATCTTATCTACTTATACATTCACATACTTTCCACCATCTCGCAAGCTTCTACTCCTCCTTCAGAAACATTCACTTATATGTTAATTCAAGCCAATTCGGAATTTATATAGTAGAGTATGAGACGACATATCGTGCTCTTTCCCCTTATAGTAGCCCATTCCAACTTTGTTTCTACAACACTACCCCTGACGCATACACTCTAGCTTTACGCATGGGCACCATGCGGTCAGAATCCCTCAGACGTTGGGTATGTGAAGCAAACCGCGGAAATCCTGTTCACGAGAATGCGCGACTCCAACAATTGGTAAAAACGAAAACCTTGTCCAGGCCGATTCTGACGATCGGGTCTCATGGAAAACGAATACTACCAACAAGGGTGTGGTCGTACGCTTTTAGGTGCTCCCAACCGGTAACATGGTTCTTCAAGATACTAAAGGTAATGAAATTTTTAAAAGAGCTGAAAAACTGTATTGCTGAACAATATTTTTTTCCAACAAAAAACCAAATATTTTTATCTAACGAGATAACAAATGAAAAAGATAATGATACATGGTTAATAACTATTCTACTATTCAAATAAATAAATGATAAATCAAATAATAATAACTTTAATCGTTGTTAATTAACTTCATTAATAGGTAACTTCATTTGGCAAAGTTTCAATTCCCTAGCGGACACTCTCTTGGTGGGTCAATCTCTTCAAGCCAGTGGCGTGAGTAAGCTTATGAGTCGCGGTTCAGAAATGACCAACGTCGATGGACCATACTGTTGATCAGTTCTGTTCATACATGATGGAAAACAAATAAATAATACCTGTGATAGCAGACGGGCCAGCAGAGAATCCAGTTAGAGACGCAGCCATGGAGCTTGACATCTTTGTCAATGTGATCTGGTTCCTCCTTCGGGTTTAAAGTGATGATGGTTGTACCGAATTCGAGAGCAGAACTCGTATGAGAGAGTGAGGGGCGAATTATGATGTTGTGAATAATTGGGGTGAGTAATTGGGTTGTGTAACAGTCTAACCATTCACCTCTCTAGTTATCTCCTTATATATATACCCCCAAGAGAAAACCCTAATTAGTTAATAAGGGTGATATGGTCCATCAACAATTACCAACTAATATATAATAGGATTAATGTTATTTTGATCTAATATAATATAAATTATAATGGCTACTAGATTAAATATTAAACAATTAATATATTTAATCTTACATTCCCCCACTTAATCGAGTAATCTATATCATGAATGTTAGATAAGTCTGATCAGGAGTTAACATTTATTTTAGCTTTAAACCAAGAACCGTAGCACAGAATACAGCCGTTGAATCATCATTCGACTCAGGACCCTTATTAGTCATACTACAACCTCAATTTAAAACCTGATAGTTATGATCAAAATACGCAAGTAAGCCCTTTAGCGTTTGATTTCTATATATATAGTCTATATGTCATTATACCGGCAGAACATATGTTAGAGACATACAAAATCAAAATGAGGAAATTTCATTAATTAAAACATAAGTAGGTACAATATGCTATTCAATAAGGTCTTTAGTGAATCCCATATTCGAAACATGTTCTTCGAAAACTTTAGGTGGGAGACCTTTAGTCATCGGATCCGCAAGATAATTTTTAGTACTAACATACTCAATAAAAATATTATTTTCCTCAACTCGTTCACGTACGAACAAATACTTTGTATCGAGATATAAACCAGATCTAGTCGAACTGTTACTGTTCGAGAAACTAACGGCAGCTGAGTTATCACAGTAAAGCTTCAAGGGTCTAGAAATGAAATTAACAATTTTGAGTCCAGTGATCAGATTTCTAATCAACATTCCATGACATGTTGCGTTATAAACAGCAATGTATTCTGCCATCATTGTGGAAGTTGTAGTTAACTGTTGTTTATGACTCTTCCATGAGATAGGTCCCCCCTGCTGACATAAAGATATAGCCCGAAGTGGATTTCTTGTAATATTTTCACTTGGCAAAGTCAAAATCAGAATTGACTACCACTTCTAAATGATCACTTCTTCTATAAGTCAGTTTATAGTCTTTCGTCCCTTGGAAATATCTAAGTACTTTCTTAGCTGCTTTCCAGTGATCTAGGCCAGGATTAGTCTAAAAAACGGCCTAGCATTCCAGCAATATAAGCGATATCTGGGCAAGTACATACTTGAGCATATATCAGGCTCCCGACTACTGATGCGTAAGGTATCTCGTCATTTGATCCTTTTCAACCTCTGTTGTCGGACATTGGAACGAACCAAAAACATCTCCTTAACTACTGGAGCGACTGAGGGTTTGCACTGTTACATTTTGTAACGCATAAGGACACGAACTATGTGAGCCTTTTGAGACAATCCTAAGATCCGTTTCTGTCCATCTCGGTGAATTTCGATGCCAATGACGTAAGAAGCATCTCCGAGATCCTTCATGTCGATGTTATGCGAGAGTAATCGTTTTGACTCATGCAACATGTCTAAACTATTACTTGCCAATAGAATATCATCTACGTAACAGACAAGTATAGTAAAGTTGCTCCCACTCATCTTGAGGTAGGTGCACTGATCCACTTGATTCTTTGCAAAACCTTGTTTTATCATGACTTCATCAAACTTAAGATACCATTGACTTGATGCTTTTTTTAGCCCATAAATGGATTTCTTCAACTTACAGAATAGATGCTCCTGACCTTCAGGATTAAAGCCTTCAGGTTGTTTCATGTAAACATCTTCGTCTAGGTCTCCGTTAAGGAAAGCGGTTTTGACGTCCATCTGATGTAGCTCTAAATCAATATGAGCTACTAGGGCCATGATGATCCTTAATGAATCTTTACAAGAGACAGGTGAAAACGTCTCTTGATAATCAATTCATTCTGAGTGTAGCCCTTGGCAACCAATCTCGCTTTATAGCGTTCAACGTTCCCATTCGGATCAAGTTTTGTTTTGAATACCCATTTACATCCTATGGGTTTGGCACCGTTGGGTAACTCTACCAAACCCCAAACGTTATTTTTCTTGATGTATTCAAGCTCATCAATAAGTGCTTTATTACATTCCGAAGACTGATCACTGCTAATGGCTTCATTATAAGATATAGGATCCTTGAGCTTTCCTACGTCCATTTCAGTCAGGTAGGTAACATAATCATCCCAATTAGTGGGCCTTCTAGTGCCGGATGACCTCCTGAGTTGATTATCGGGTTCAATGTTGTTTTGATTATGAGCGTTTGATGTGCCTTCATTATGAGGTATAATGGGTTCTAATTGTGGAGGTGAATTTGGAGTTGGTGCAGTAAATTCAGGTGCAGTAGTTGCATTGGGTACAAGAGGAGTAAACGGAGTAATGGTAAGCGAAGAGTCTCTCCCCCTCGTGTCTTGTACTTCTTGCAATTCTTTGTAAGGGTTAGTACTGCTCCCACTGAACTTAAAATCCTCCAGGAACGCAACATGTTTGGTTTCAACAATACGGGTGACATGGGAAGGACAATAGAAACGATAACCCTTTGAGTGATCAGGATACCCAATAAAGCAGCAGGTAACTATTTTAGGGTCAAGTTTCCTTACGAAAGGATTGTAAAGTTTCGCTTCAGCAATGCATCCCCATACTTTCTTATATTTAAGACTCGGTTTCCTTCCTGGCCAAAGTTCATAAAGAGTTTTAGGGACAGACTTAGAAGGAACTCTATTGAGTATATGAACAGCTGCTTTTAACGCTTCGGTCCAGAGGAATAATGGTAAGTTAGTGTTGGCCAACATACTGCGCACCATGTTCATAAGGGTACAGTTTCTTCATTCAGCGACACCGTTCTACTGAGGTGTACTAGGCATGGTGTATTGGTTTACAATCCCCTGGCCCTTACAAAACTCATAAAATGGACCAGGAGCTTGACCCACATCAGTATGTCTACCATAATATTCACCGCCTCTATCTGATCTCACAACTTTAATTTGACGATCTAGTTGCTTTTCAACTTCAGCTTTATAATCTTTAAAAGTTGTTTGAGATTCAGATTTTTCCTTAATGAGATACAAGTACATGTAATGAGAGTAATCATCAATGAAAGTAATAAATGAAGTATGTCCAGTTATGCCAGCGATTTGGTAAGGACCACTAATGTCAGTATGAATGAGTTCTAATAAATTAGAACTTCTAGTGGCACCTTTGTTATTCTCTAATGCCATTTTACCTTTAGGACATTTGACACATGTTCCAAAATCAGTAAAATCGAGAGGAGGTAAGACTTCATCCTTTACGAGTCGATTTAATCGTTCCTTGAGATGTGGCCTAAACGTTGATGCCACAACATGGGTGAGTCTCTAAGTCTCGATTTTGTTTCATCTTTGTGAGTGATTCATTAATTTTATATGACAACAAAGATTTGGAAAAATCATCAACTAGTTCTAATCTATAGAGACCACCATCCAGAATGCCTGTACCATGAACAACGGAATCATAGAGAATAGAGTTTGCGATGACCATCAGAAACAATAAAACCGTCTATGTCTAACTTTGGTCCGGTTACAAGGTTCCGAGTTACCTCAGGAACATATAAGGTATCATAAAGTTTAATGCATAAACCAGTTTTCATAAATAATTGTAACGTTCCTATGGCCTTCACTTCTAGTTCTCGATCATCCCTAACTTTAAGTGTTCTTTGGTTTCTTCCTAGCCTCAGATTGAAAGGAATCCCTGAGTAAATTGGTTACATGAACCATTGAACCAGAATCAAACCACCAAGAATTAGTAAGAACATTTAAATTATAGGAATCAAGTATCGTGAAAAGATCGTTACCTTTCTTAGCCAGCCACTCCTTAAAGTCAGGGCATTCCTTCTGCTTATGTCTTGTCTTTTTACAGAACTTGCAGTGTGGTTTGCTTAAGGAGTTCTTTGAGCTGGAAGATGCACTTGCATTAGGATTTGGCTTTTGGACCTTAGAAACATCCTTTCTTGGATAATTGTTCTTCATCTTCTTAGAGCTAGAGGTTGTGAAGTTTGCAACATCGGTAGTTCTATCCATCTTCATACGCTCTTCCTCATGCACGCACATGGCGATCAGTTCACTCATAGTCCATATTTCTTTCTGAGTGTTGTAATTGATCTTGAATGCTTAATAGGAAGAATGAAGCGAAGTCATGATAAAGTGAACAAGAAAACTATCACTGATCGCCATGTCTAATCCCTTCAGCTTATTGTCACACCCCGACCCGCAGCGGAATAAGAGTCGGGGCATAATTGGGTTATCACCAAAGCTCATGATATTTACTAATATGTTTCATATTTATTAAAGTCAAAATTACATTCCAAATAATCCAAACATGTCCATACAATACAAAGAAAATAACCAAACAAACTAATTCCAAGCTCTAAATCATTTTATTCTTCTAGTCCAATCCTAAGTGTTTCTGGCTGCAGCTAGTTCACCTGTATCATGTGTAAAAATGGGGGTTTTTGGGTCAACATAAGTTGGCGAGTGAACCTTGTTAGATAAACATTTATTATTTATTTTCTTGTTAGTTTATCAATGAAAAATTATGCATAATCATAAATGAGCAAATGTAAATAATCAAACAGCAGCAATAGCAGTCACAACTATAACATACAATAACATATGATAGCATATATTAACATACCAACATCATACAATGAATAACATGAATGAAACTGTGCGATCAAGGCTCAATCAAACGGAGCCGATCGTATTGCATGTACTGAAAATGAAAAATGTCTGTGCGATCAAGGCTCAATCAAACGGAGCCGATCGTATGTTGGCACGCCAGGTTCACGCTCATAATGTAATGGGGAACTTGCTCAACGCTCATAATGTAATAGGGAGCGGCGGCCTATGAAATTGCATGTACTGAAAATAATAAATTGAATCTAACAATAACCACACAAACAGTTGAAACAAGCTGAATACACATTTGTTCATGACATGATGTATGCACAATGATTTAAATATAATAAATAGCAAGACACATGATACACCCCAAACACGTGATTAAAACGGGGGATTTGTAAAGATTCACTCACATTGGGTGCGTTTGATTGGAGATGGTGAGATGCGCACGAGTTGGAAGAGTTGAACAACGAGAATTACTAACCTAAATAATAATGGAAAATATGGTAAATGAGTGGATTTTATTAATAATTTTATTAGGATTTTTAGATATATTTTTGTGAGTTTATGGCTATTTCCTATCTTTAAAAACATTATTTTTAAGTATTTTTAATTGATTTTTAAATTAAATTAAATAAATAAAAATATAAAAATATGTTGACTTTTTGCGACCGTTGACCGTTGACCGTTTGACTTGCTGACCGATTTATTGTGTGATTGTATTGCGCTGGGTGAGGCTCGAACCCGAGACCTCCCGTACACGTGCACGCAGCTCTACCAACTGAGCTACGTGTCTAACCTGAAAAAATTCTGTTTTTAATTATACTTATATATTAATTCAATTTATCCAAAATTCTTTTAATTTCAAAAACATTTTAATTCATCGAACCGGTGCCACTAACAGGTCTCGAATCCGGGACCTGTGCTTTAACGTTACACACAGTCCACCGCTGGACTGTGTGTCTAACTTGGTTAATATACCAATTTTTATTATACTTAACAACTAACGTGGATTAACCCGGTTCAGTTAGAAAAATAAAACGTTTTTATTACATACAGGGTGCGTTTATGAAGAATCGAACTCGGGACGTATGTGTGTTTTTGTTCGCCCACAGTCTACCGCTGGACTGTGTGTTTAACCCGTTCAAAATACCAATTTTAATTATTCTTATATTGTTAGCGCAGTTCATCTTCTTCGTTGGTTTTTACAGACCGCAGATTACACCATTATATCTTGTTAATTCGATTGTTAAACATTGCACAGACTAATATGAGATAGCAGAGATGATAATTAGAAGTAAACATACCGGTGAACGATTTATTACAGAATTCCGGCAAGGCGTCGGTCTCTGTTTTTATGAACTTCAACTGAGCAAATCAATTAATCGTTTTGATTAGCTAATCATGGAATTGAAGTGATAAACAAACGTTAACAGAGTGTTTGAATGTCCTTACCGATTCACAGATGAAAATAAAGATTTCCAGAACTTTTCCGGCGAACTGGTATTATTCGATAGTAGCGTCTGAATTCGATTTCAAGCGAAAGGTTTGAGTTAGAAATAGCTTAACAATTGTTGGACTACAACGGTATTGAAAGACTTACCGTTGTGATGATGAATACGGTTTTCCGGCGAACTTGCAGAAATTTCCGGCGAGCAAAATAAACTTCTCCGGTGGACTGTAAAATGTGCGGAAATGTAATTGGAGGTTTGTGGAATGTTTCTGAGTCGTGAAGAAGATCTTTGATTACAGTAATTCGGATTATTGGATAGCTTCGGTTATAAAACCCATCATCATCCGAATTCAAGTCAATTCAAGTCTGAATTGATTAGAGTTGTCGGTGCATCGGTTATAAACCTGAAATCGCGATTATTCAAACGTTTAGACGGTTGAATAGCCGATTTCAGTTTTTCAGTTGGCGCAACCAGTTTATCTAGGTTTGTATATGAGACTTATTTGTTTCCCATAGATGACAGAAAACAACAAGTGGCGGAGTGGTGATGTATGTGTGTAATAAGTCTTTGGGTTTCAACCCGGGTTCGAGTCCCGGCAGCCACATTTTATTTTTAATTAGTTTATTTTTACTTTTTATATATTATAATTTTTATAGTTTAGTTTGTTTATTAATTATGTATCATTAAAAATCAAAATAGCCATAAATACGCAACGTGACATTTATAACTTGATATTCGATTACAAATCGGAGCGGGTTTGGAAACCCGTTTTTGACAAATGTTACAGTATCCCCTACTTTTTGGAATTTCGTCCCGAAATTTAAGTAGTAGTAGTAGGAAAAAGATGTGGGTATTTTTCGCGCATTGAGTCTTCACGTTCCCAAGTAAACTCAGGTCCCCGTTTCGACTCCCAGCGTACCCTAACAATTGGAATGCGACTTCGACGAAGACGTTTTTCTCTGAAGTCCATGATCTCTACAGGTCTTTCAATAAATGCATAGATTCGTCAATATGAATATCTTCCAGAGGAATGTGGAGGTTTTCATCAGCGAGGCACTTCTTCAAGTTTGATACGTGGAATGTGGGATGAATCCTGTTGAGTTCTTCTGGTAGATCAAGCTTGTATGCTACAGGTCCTACTCTTTCGAGTATCTTGAAAGGTCCTACGTAGCATGGTGCTAGCTTGCCCTTTTGACCAATACGAACTACTCCCTTCCACGGTGATACTTTCAAAAATACATGATCACTAATGTTAAACTCCAAGGGCTTCCGTCGTTTATCTGCATAACTCTTTTGACGACTTTGAGCCGCTAGAAGATTGTTTCGGATTTGATGGATCTTGTCTGTGGTTTCTTGGATCAATTCTGGACCAGTGATGTGAGCTTCCCCAATTTCGTGCCAACATACAGGAGATCGGCACTTACGACCATATAAGGCTTCAAAAGGTGCTATGCCAATACTTGAATGATAGCTGTTGTTGTACGAAAATTCAACTAATGGTAGATGAGCGTCCCAATTTCCCTTGAAGTCTATGACACATGCTCGAAGCATATCTTCAAGAGTTTGAATGGTGCGTTCAGATTGCCCATCAGTTTGAGGATGATACGCGGTACTGAGGTTTAATCGTGCATCCAAAGCGGCTTGTACGGCTTGCCATGTTCGTGAAGTAAAACGACCATCACGATCGGAAATAATGCTTAACGGTACGCCATGACGGCTTACGATTTCACTGATGTAGATACGAGCTAACTTCTCGTTCTTGAAGTCCTCGCGGATCGGAATAAAGTGAGCTGATTTTGTAAGACGACCAATGATTACTCATATAGTGTCATACCCACCAGAAGTGCGAGGTAACCCGGTAATGAAGTCCATGGTTATGTTTTCCCACTTCCTTACAGGTATTTCAGGTTGGACCAGAAGTCCTGAGGGTCTTTGATGTTCAGCTTTTATTTTGGAACATGAAAGGCACTTGGAAACAAATTCAGCAATATCCTTTTTCATTCCAGGCCACCAGTAGGTGTATCGAAGGTCTTGATACATCTTGTCGGCTCCTGGGTGTATAGAATATCGTGTTTTGTGCGCCTCATTCATAAGAAAAAAATCACGAAAGTTATTGTGGTCAGGAATCCATATGCGATCTAGACAGTATAGAATACCGTCGGATTTAGTTTCAATTTTTAAGTTTAGCTCCACAAGACGGCTCCTTGCGTACGTCTCCTTTCTGTTACTGAAACATGCTGGGCTTCTCGGATTTTGATCTTTGATGTCGCTTACGATTATATGTACAATAGTTTTGAGGGAACTGATACATTTGTAATGATAAGGTATGTATCATAAAGCAAAAACTTCAACCATGACGATATTTAAACCTACACGGAACTTTTCATAACCTCTTGGTAATGCTTTTGATCCTTTGCCAAGAATACTTATATATAGGAAGTACCAGCGGCGTATCCACCATATTCTTGTCAAATTTTCGTTGGCTTTATCAGTAAATCATGATAAGTTCTATGTGACTCTAAAACATAAACAACACAACGAACAAAACTTGAGTCTCAATTCTGAAATGATACATGACTAAATGATGACAGTACCTCTCTCGTTGGTTATGATGAAGGGGTCAGTCTATGTAAAAGTGTGACACAACCCAACTTCTTTAAATGATGAGATTGAGATACGTCGAGATGTATGATGATATGAATGTTAAACAATGAGTATAGAACAAAACTGTAATATCAAATCGCATTAAAATTCTTGGATACTAAATTTCCAAATTTTACAACTGGGATACGGAAAGATTGAGATAACATAAAGAAAACATTAAAACTAGACGATTGGAGTTGAGTCTTGGTTCTTGGAGAGGAAAAATTAGTTGGGTGATTCGTTTGGGCCGTTATTATTTTCAACAGTATTGGCGTTGATGTTATAAGCTCTTCCTCTTGCAGGTGGTGGAGCTTGGTTAGCTTGATTCACCGGATTTGCTTGAGCTTGGGCATGAATGATGTTCACCAAACATGGACAAGTGTTTCTAAAATGGCTTGGGTCTCCACAATTGTAGCAAGCCCGCATAGGTTATACCATGGGATAGTTGGGTTGGTAGTATGTTTGGGCTAAATGTTGGGTAGGTGGTAGTAGTAGGGTTGTTGGGCTTGACCCATTATTTGTTGGTGGGTTTGGGTTGAAGGCTGGTGGCGGTTCGTTCGCTGAGGTATGCGACAGGTTTGAACAGTATGACCTGCGCGACCACAGCCGGTGCAATGTTGGCAGGGATGATCAGGAAAATGATGATATTGGCAACGGTTGCATTTTGGTAATGGGCCGGAGTATGGCTTTTTATATGGTGCAGGCGAAGAGGCAACTTGAGTGATGGGTGCATCAGGGATAGGAAAATTTGCTTGTGTGACAGCAAAGTTTCTTGTGCTCCGATTCCTTTTACCAGTAAACTTCGAGGAGGAACCAGAATGGTTTGAAGTTTGAGCCTCAATGGGGGCTTTCTTTTTGTCCTCTTTGAATTTACCGTTTCGAATGCGATTTTCGGTCAATTCAGTGGCTAGTTCCATAGCAGCTTCAAGTGTTGCTGGTGAAGTGCTGAGAACTGAATCTTGAATTTTCGAGGGAAGACCTCGAATATAATGCTCGATCAAGCGATAAGTTGGGGTGAACAAGTTAGGGACCATTTGGTTCAACTCTAAGAACCTCTTGTTGTAGGAGGTATGATCTCCCTCCTTTTGCTTCAAAGAATGAAATTCGTCCTCCAACTTTTTAATCTCACTCCTAGGGCAGAACTGCCTAGTCATGATTTCCCTTAACTCCTCCCACGTTAAGGCCATTGCATCATCAATTCCCCTCTTCCCCTTTTCAGTATTCCACCAGGTGAGAGCTACCCCAAATAGTCTCCCGGTGGCGTATCGAACCTTGCGATCCTCAGGACAATCGCAGTTGAGGAAGGTGTTTTCCATTTCCTCAAACCAGTGGAGGAGAGCAGTGACACCTTCGGTCCCTTCAAATTTAGGAGGATCACAAGACTTGAAATGTTTGTATGAGCACTTGCTGGTAGGAGGGTTGCCGATGTTCTGGTCGTCTTGCTGGGGAGGGTTAGTAGGATTTGTAGCGAGGGCTTGTTGTACTTGAACCACAATGTCAGGAAGCACCGTGGCCATTTGTTTCGCGATTTGTGCGGCCAAGCGTTCGTGAGATCTTCCTGATCTATTACCCCCTTGTTGTTGTCTAGCCGACATCTACAGGAACATGTGTCTTTAAGAAAATGAAAATAACATAAATATCAATAATGCAACTACATCCATAGGATGTCTTGGGTTTGCTCATGTTGGCCTCAAATGTCCCCCATACCTTCACCTGTATAGTCATGTGGGCCCCCATGGCTATTGGCTTGGTAGGATTCACATTAGTATTGGCGATTTAACACTTGCATCACCCGAATGCAAACCACAAAATATGTTTACGAGATGTATGGTCGGAATGTGTCCAGGTGTAGACACAATGACAACTCAAAGTGGGGTTAGCTCACACGATGTTTGGTATAGCATGCTTTGGCCTAACAGGTACTTCGTACTCTCATCGTTAGTCCCCAGGTAGGCAAACTGGTCCTTTATTTTGGATTTATACGAATGCCAGCCTAGACAGGACGTTCCGACTACCGGTACTGGTACCCTTCCAGTTACTACATGCCCGTCATGAGAACTCACTTTGATGAGATTTGAAAACACAAAAATCATTGTAAAAGCAATCATGATGTGGTGTGTGCTTTCATGGATATGATATGTTATGAGAATATGATTCATGATAGGCATTATATGATAATATATACTTATGAACATGCTTGCATAACATTGAATGTAACATTTAACATAAAACATATAAACATCATGAAATTTGGCATGTAACACACAAAAATCTTATAAGTTTCTAATCAAGTATAGTATAGGCTCTAAGGGTCTAATAACCTATCATATGTCCCTATAGTCATGGCTCTGATACCAATCTGTCACACCCCGACCCGCAGCGGAATAAGAGTCGGGGCATAATTGGGTTATCACCAAAGCTCATGATATTTACTAATATGTTTCATATTTATTAAAGTCAAAATTACATTCCAAATAATCCAAACATATCCATACAATACAAAGAAAATAACCAAACAAAATAATTTCAAGCTCTAAATCATTTTATTCTTCTAGTCCAATCCTAAGTGTTTCTGGCTGCAGCTGGTTCACCTGTATCATGTGTAAAAATGGGGGTTTTTGGGTCAACATAAGTTGGCAAGTGAACCCTGTTAGATAAACATTTATTATTTATTTTCTTGTTAGTTTATCAATGAAAAATTGTGCATAATCATAAATGAGCAAATGTAAATAATCAAACAGCAGCAATAGCAGTCACAACTATAACATACAATAACATATGATAGCATACATTAACATACCAACATCATACAATGAATAACATGAATGAAACTGTGCGATCAAGGCTCAATAAAACGGAGCCGATCGTATTGCATGTACTGAAAATGAAAAATGTCTGTGCGATCAAGGCTCAATTAAACGGAGTCGATCGTATGTTGGCACGCCAGGTTCACGCTCATAAGTAATGGGGAACTTGCTCAATGCTCATAATGTAATGGGGAGCGGCGGCCTATGAAATTGCATGTACTGAAAATAATAAATTGAATCTAACAATAACCACACAAACAGTTGAAACAAGCTGAATACACATTTGTTCATAACATGATGTATGCACAATGATTTAAATATAATAAATAGCAAGACACATGATACACCCCAAAAACGTGATTAAAACAGGGGATTTGTAAAGATTCACTCACATTGGGTGCGTTTGATTGGAGATGGTGAGATGCGCACGAGTTGGAAGAGTTGAACAACGAGAATTACTAACCTAAATAATAATGGAAAATATGGTAAATGAGTGGATTTTATTAATAATTTTATTAGGATTTTTAGATATATTTTTGTGAGTTTAAGGCTATTTCCTATCTTTAAAAACATTATTTTTAAATTAAATTAAATAAATAAAAATATAAAAATATGTTGACTTTTTGCGACCGTTAACCGTTGACCGTTTGACTTGTTGACCGATTTATTGTGTGATTGTATTGCGCTGGGTGAGGCTCGAACCCGAGAACTCCCGTACGCGTGCACGCAGCTCTACCAACTGAGCTACGTGTCTAACCTGAAATAATTCTGTTTTGAATTATACTTATATATTAATTCAATTTATCCAAAATTCTTTTAATTTCAAAAACATTTTAATTCATCGAACCGGTGCCACTAACAGGTCTCGAACCCGGGACCTGTGCTTTAACGTTACACACAGTCCACCGCTGGACTGTGTGTCTAACTTGGTTAATATACCAATTTTTATTATACTTAACAACTAATGTGGATTAACCCGGTTCAGTTAGAAAAATAAAACGTTTTTATTACATAGAGGGTGCGTGTATCAAGAATCAAACTCGGGACGTATGCGTGTTTTTGTTCGCACACAGTCCACCGCTGGACTGTGTGTCTAACCCGTTCAAAATACCAATTTTAATTATTCTTATATTGTTAGCGCAGTTCATCTTCTTCGTTGGTTTTTACAGACCGCAGATTACACCATTATATCTTGTTAATTTGATTGTTAAACGTTGCACAGACTAATATGAGATAGCAGAGATGATAATTAGAAGTAAACATACCGGTGAACGATTTATTACAGAATTCCGGCAAGGCGTCGGTCTCTGTTTTTATGAACTTCAACTGAGCAAATCAATTAATCGTTTTGATTAGCTAATCATGGAATTGAAGTGATAAACAAACGTTAACAGAGTGTTCGAATGTCCTTACCAATTCACAGATGAAAATAAAGATTTCCAGAACTTTTCCGGTGAACTGGTATTATTCGATAGTAGCGTCTGAATTCGATTTCAAGCGAAAGGTTTGAGTTAGAAATAGCTTAACAATTGTTGGACTACAACGGTATTGAAAGACTTACCGTTGTGATGATGAATACAGTTTTCCAGCGAACTTGCAGAAATTCCCGGCGAGCAAAATAAACTTCTCCGGTGGACTGTAAAGTATGCGGAAATGTAATTGGAGGTTTGTGGAATGTTTCTGAGTCGTGAAGAAGATCTTTGATTACAGTAATTCGGATTATTGGATAGCTTCGGTTATAAAACCCATCATCATCCGAATTCAAGTCAATTCAAGTCTGAATTCATTAGAATTGTCGGTGCATCGGTTATAAACCTGAAATCGCGATTATTCAAACGTTTAGACGGTTGAATAGCCGATTTCAGTTTTTCAGTTGGCGCAACCGGTTTATCTAGGTTTGTATATAAGACTTATTTGTTTCCCATAGATGACAGAAAACAACAAGTGGCGGAGTGGTGATGTATGTGTGTGATAAGTCTTTGGGGTTCAACCCGGCTGACCCGGGTTCGAGTCCCGGCAGCCACATTTTATTTTTAATTAGTTTATTTTACTTTTTATCAATTATAATTTTTATAGTTTAGTTTGTTTATTAATTATCATTAAAAATCAAAATAGCCATAAATACGCACGTGACATTTATAACTTGATATTCGATTACAAAACGGAGCGGGTTTGGAAACCCGTTTTTGACAAATGTTACACTTATGGGCCATGTCGTTCATCATCATGATGTGTTCACGGATGCCGCTCCTCCCGTCATACTTAGTAGTCATCAGCTTGAGAATTAGAGTACTAGCGTGTGCCTTGTACGTTCCTTTGAACTACTCCTCCACATAAGCCAAGTAGGTTTTATCATCATTAGAATCAGGAATGGCTCCTCGAATTGTATTTCTTATGGATTGGTTCATAAACATGAGAGACATGCGGTTACACCTAGTCCATTTTTCATGAGTCAACTACTCAGCAGCTGTACTTTGAGGAGTGAGGTCAGCAGGCTTATTCTCTCTTAAAGCATAATCAAAATCCAGCAATGCAAGAGTAAACATGAGAGAGTCTTTCCATGCAGCAAAGTTATCACCAATCAATGGTGGAATCCCACAATTGGGTGTTGAGAGTGGAAATAAGATGAGCGAATTATGATACTAATGAAGAAGTCTTAATGTGATCTAAGGGCATGTTAAGGCAGGCATAAGTAATGACCATTTTAATTATGAAGCTGTGATAATGTCTATTACTAACATCAAAATAATAGACTTAGTTAAAAAATTCTACTTAAATGAAGACAAATCAGCTTTGGCCAGAAGTGTAATCATCTAAGTATATATGCAAGATAATCGTGACATATCAACTTTGGCCAGAAATGAGACAATTACCTTGGTTATTCACTTGTTAATAATGCTAGACATGAATGAATTAGATCATCTTTGGCTAGAAATTAGACATTCACGTTTGTAATGCACAATTAACATAGCTTTTGTAATACTTGAACAATAAATAGATGCATCAAATCAGCTTTGGCCAGAAGTGATACATCAGAAGCTCATTCAAGTTAAGCTATATTAATTTTGTAAAAAGTTATCCGAGCTGAATTTTTATTCTCATTAACAGCTTAATAAAGTAATGAGGTTTCGACTGAGATTTAGAGTTAACGTTAGATCTCAAGTGAGATCTCGACTCAATTATGAGATCTCGAGTGTAGTAACGTCCACGAACAGCTCGGGAACCTAAATTTGTTATCTATCTCCAATTAGGAGGAAACTAATGACAAGTTAACCAAATAACAAGAATTAGTCGTTTAAAGGTTGTTTTCATTGATCTAAAGTTCAATACATTCGAGAACCGGATCCGACAGAGCTTCGCCGTCTCTCTGCCAAAATCTCCACCTCCCTACAAATGAAATCCCAAGGCACCTATATATAGGATTGGAAGTTCGCTGGACATGGATGAAGTTCGGGCAAACTTGACTTAGTCAAGTTCGGCCAAACTTGACTTCCCAAAACCATCCTCGAGCGAACTTGCCTACAAACTCACTTAAATACGCCTTATTTCTAACAGATTAAGCCCTATTCACTCAGACTCGATACAAGACTATTCTATAGACATTATGCACCAATAGACTCCCTCTTGGATATCTACTTTTTCTTGTTCGGTCTTCAGAAACTCTCATTTATTCCAGACTCGTTCTCGTGTAATGACGAAGGCAACAGGCATATGCACCAACAGACTCCCCCTTGGATGTTGCCGCAGTCATCTACTTTCATATACATCTTTTGACAATAATCATCCTCGTCAGTCTTCAAGTGTCATAGTCTTCTTTGAACACCTTGTAATCATCAGACTTCATATAAGTTCCTGAGTCATTATCTTTATCCTTGAATAAGCATTAAACTTTTATGATCTTCAAACTTTCTCTTTTCTTCAATATATCTTGATAAAACTTTAATCTCCAAGCTCCCCCTAGCTGTGAGTTGTGCTCCCCCTAGCTTTGAGCTTTATCTTCAATCACGTTTCATCATGCTCCCCCTAAAACTTTACTTCCTGTTTCAAAGTTCTTGGGAATTCAAATAAACATTTCAGATTCTAACTTTGAAAATTTGTACCACATGTATTCCATACCACCTGTACAAAACTTGTACTTCAAATCTTCATTTTTCAGTTATCTAAAGTTCAAATTAATGACCTTGAATATTTAACATTCAACACCTTTCAATTCATTACTTTTTCAATTATTGAAATGAAATCCACTTAGTTGATCAAGTCCAAGTTAATGACCTTGATTAACTAATTTTGTTTACCAAGTACAAGTTAATGACCTTGGCTAAACCCGTTGTGAACAACTGATATTATCTTCAATTTTAAAGATTCAAATTAATGAACTTTTTCTTACCAGACTTCGATGATCCGTTCTCCAACATTGGCTCGTTGAATTTTTTTTATTTAAAAAGCAAGTAAAATATTTACAGAACTTTTAACAAGTAAAGTAAACTATGTACAAACATATTTACAGAACTATTTTTGTGAATTTGCATCTAAGGATCATATCAGTTGTTTGAGACATATCACCAGTACCGTTGACCTTTTTGATGACTTTAAGTTTTAAACTCGTTTACCTAGATTGTCGATATGTTTTTCCATTTAAACTTCATCACGTTTCTCAATTGTTCCAAGAAATGTTAGGTAAGAATTATGAAACATGACTTAACTATGGTTCCCACCTCTTGAATATACTCCCGAATTCAGATTCCCTAGATTTCATCTTATAGGTGAGTTTAGCGTAATTGATATCTGTATTTAGGTTGTGCGATACCTTGAGAGCTCAGGTTAGTACTACCGTGCAGACAAAAAGATGAAGGCTCGTCTTTTAGGAGTGTTCCACTTAAGGAATCTTTTCAGCATTGCAAATGATTAGATCTTTCGATTTTTTCAGGTTTGCATGCTATTTGGGGTTTTTAGCAAAAAGCATTATAGAAGTTCTAGGCTATTGCTTCCGCAAAATCAGAAGAACTTGTATAATACCCCAGATATCAATCATCTATAAAGGTCTCGTATCTCAGAATCAAGCTACCCTTCAATCGAAATTTCGGAGTACTAAGTCCATATATCCAAAATGTTTAATCCACAAAATTATGCAGTTGTAAATTTAGTTTATATCCCAGAAACAATCTATTGAACGTGTAAAGCCTATCGACGCATCCACAGTAAGACTTGTTTATCATTTTTAAACTTTACAATTCTTTAGCATACTGTGATAGTCCAATGATGTACTATCATTTCCTTTTTGACAACAAATTCTTTTTTTCTTTTTCAATGTTTTTGTACTTTTTGAATTTTTTTAATGTTTTTGGACTTTCAACTTTTTCATATGTTTTTTATTTTTTAACAATTATTATAATTTCTTACTCCCCCTAAAATCAAAAACATATTTTTTGGATTTTAGATTTAAAGACAGTCTTCTAAAAAATGTAACAAACCAATGTGGATCCCGTGACCTCGTCGTCTGATCCTTTTTCTCAATCATGTATCTGCAATTGTTTAACAAACAATCATTAGACTAATTTATTACTTGTAAAAGCAGTTTGAACTTGTAAGAACTTTGAAATCAGTTTTTCTGTTCAACAGTGTGAATTTTCTCAAACATTCAAACATTCTTTTTAACCACTTGTAATATCAAAAATGACTAAGATTTTGACATTCTAGATAAGTTAAACTGATATGGAGCTCCGCAATACAGAATCAACTTTTGATCAAGTAGATCTTGGAACTCCTGCACATGAAAGGATTTAGTTAAAAAGTTCAACCCAAGTAGGAATGGCAATGGGCGAGGTATTGGTAATCCCATACCCGTACTGTTTGTAATTATTCGGCCCATACCCGGCCCGTTACCTGTCGGGTATTTATCGGGTAATTACCCGTCGGGTATCGGGCTTACCCGTCGGGTATCGGGCTTACCCGCGGGTATCGGGTATACCCGTTTATTTGTTAAAAATACTTATTAGGACTCCCATATGCATTTTTACTATAATGTTTATATAATTTACTATTTTAATAACTATAAGAAAGAAAAATATAACCAATAACATACATATAATAAACTAAATAAGGTACTTTTAATTTGGCATGCATGAACTAAATGATTTCTCTTTTACATAATTCCTTAATACAATTTTTTATGCCACATATACTTAATTTGTTGAGAAATAATTGTATCTAAACCATCTGATTACATTAACTTCTATATAATAAAGGTATTGGTAGCTTTCATATTCAATATACATATCCAAATATATATTAAAAGAAGTAAGAGGAGTAACACAATAATACTAGAGAAGTAGAGGTAATAAGTGTCTCTACTAAGTTTATATAAATATGAAACTAAAACTAAAATAAAATACATTTCGTGTATTAAATAGGGTAAGCGGGCCGGATATCGGGCGGGTATCATTAAATCCCATACCCGTACCCGTACCCGAATTTTTTTTCAACTTTTAATCCCATACCCGGCTTATACCCGTCGGGATTCGGGTATACCCGGCCCATATTTTTCGGGTTTCGGGTATACCCGTCGGGCTCGGGCTTTTTCGCCATCCCTAAACCCAAGCCTTCTTGTTCTTGGGTTTTGGATATAACTCCTCATACACTTCTTCATAATCACTTTCGTATGCTCTTTGATAAGCATAGTCAACATCACAAACTTCAAACTCACAATCAATTTTACTTCTATCTTTCTTAATTGATTTGACATTTTCAGTTTTATCACAAACATTCACTTTTTCAGGTGATTTCTTTTTAGCAATCCATGCTTGAGAATTAACTCTAGCTTTCTTGATATAAAACCTAGAATCATTGTTTGACTTTGAAGTCTCACCTTTTTGAAAAATTGACTTTACAAATTTTGATTCATTTTTAGGTTTTAATACAAGATTGGATTCAACATTTTGTTTCATTTAGTTTAAGATTCTGATTTGACCATTATCAGATTGTTTTTGTTTTACTTCTTCTTTTCTTCGGGATACACAGGCTTAGACTTCGGACACTTGCGAGCAATGTGACCAACTTCATTGCATTTGAAGCAAGTCCGAGTATCATGAACATTTCCACTAATGGGTTTTACTCCACTTGTGGACTTCGTCTTAGCCTTGTCCCGAAGTTCTTTTTCTTTCTTGAAATCATCATTTGACTTCTTACCTATCAAGCTTTCCTCCTGAACCGTGCTTGTTCCGTACACAAACTTTATGTTCTAACCTTTGTATTCCTAGAACGTTGACTTCTGATTCTTCTTCGGTTCATCTTCAGCTTCTTACAAACCTAAACATTCTCTCATGTTCTCAGGAAAATCACCACCATTTTTACGGTAATTGTTAAAGTTCTGTTTTGGTTTAGAATAAAACTTCTTTTCATTTTTCTCGATCATCTGATGAAACTTCCACAAGTTTAAACAGTTTATCAATTTGATCTTCTTTCACATTCTGAATCGGAAAGCTATCATTGAAATATAATCTATCAGATTCCTTAACCTTGTACATGACAACGTTAGGATCATCACTTAGATCATTATCTGATGATGTATCGTCACTTCAGATTGTGAACCAGAACTATTTGAACTCGAGTTAGCGCTTTTAAAACTGCCGTCATCAGAATCATATCCCAAAACATTCTTTACCACATCTTTTACCACTGATTCATTGTCATCGTTTGATTTTGTAAAGTCTACGTCAATGTTCTCAGGCAATTTATCTTTCTTTTCTGAAAGAAGTAAAAGATTAAATGCCTTTTCAATGTCATCATCTTTCTCGCAGTAGTAACTTGCAAGAAATGGTGGAGGAACATTTCCATAAACTTTACGCTTTGAATTATCAACATTTTCCTCCGACTTAATCGTAGGAAGAATGTGATCAATGACATATGCGTTTGTGGTGTAACTTTTTAGTAATCTCTGACTCTTTCTGTTTCAATTTTCATTTCGTGAAACTCACGCTTTGTCTCAGCAATTGTATTAATGTACATGTTAATCGCCTTTTGTTTTTCAATAATTGTGGCATTTAACGTGGTGACATTAGTATTGAGTTCACTGTTAGCTCTTTCGACATGTTTATATTTGCCTGAAATTTTGTCATAAGCTTCTTTTATGGTTCTGTAATCATAACGAAAATTTTCGTTATGTTCAGTTAATTCTCTTATGACTTTGACTTTTTCCAGACAAGGTTCACAATGACGTGCGCACTTTGTGCAAGGTTTTTCAACCTCCACAACTTTCACAACTTCCTTTTCAGACATGCTTACCTCAGCTCTTACCTTTTCGGCTTCTGCTTTCAACTCTTCTTGCTTTTGCATCTCAAGGTAAGCTATTCCTTCTTCCTCTGTTTGTTGCATGTATCTTTCCAGAACTGCATTCTCCATGACAGCTTCTTCCTCAGCTCTTTGCATTAATGCTTCTTGAATAGCATTTTTGATAGCAGCATCCACAAATGATATATCCGATTCATTCACAACCTCTGCCATCATAGCAACACCAGTCTTCTTTCCGATGTATTTGTTCCAATCGAAACCATCGTCTTCATGATTAGCAACAAGAGCTTGTTTGGCTTTCTTTGCAGGTTTATCTTCAACTTCAATTTATGTTCTATTCCGATATGATTTGTATTGCCTCGCTTTCTTGTAATATTCGTTACCGGTTCCAAAAGGGTTTTGGTTTCCACTAGCTTCTTGGTTATGGCATTCACGTTTGAAGTGCCCTTTTGTCGACATCTGAAACAAGTGACTTTCGTTTTGTCATACCAAGTTTATTGCTTGAGTTACCAATATCCCTTCTAGTGAGTGCTACAAACTTTGAAACTCTCCGGATAATTGATGCTAAGGACCATTTGATGTCCATCAGTTCCAACTATTCCTCATCTACCTGATCGTAATCCTCAGCTGCCATTTCAGGATTTCCGATCTTTCCAGCAACAAGACTTTCATACGATTCCAGAACTGTAGCAAGAAGTGCTATGTGCTATTTCGCAACTTTTTCAGGAAACACATTCTTTAAATCTACTGCTATGTTACATTGGAAAACATTTAAATTAGCAGTGGATTGGCTTGTCTGATGAGATTGACTTTGAGAAGAAAAATTTGAACCAACATATGAATAACCAGTGTTTGGAGAATACTGATTTTGTGACGACTGATCTGGTGTATTCATGTTTGCACTAAATGCCGTTTGGATTTTTGGACTTTGAATCGGAGTATCTGGAACACCACCTTTGTAATAAACTCCGACATCCTGAACAACATTAGTGTTCTTGGATTTTGCAATCTTCATCAATTCCATTTCATGACCTTCAAGTTTGTCAATGAATGATGACAACTTAAAATGTCTCCAAGACGGACTGTTCTTTAGAATCATCAGATACGTTGTCCATTCTCCTTCTGGAAGTGCATCGGCCAGCTTCTCAATTTGCTCTTTGTTAGTTCTCTTAATATCATGCCTTCGCATCTGGACCATGAGGTGACAATATCTATCAATCATTTGCTTCATTGTCTCTCCTTTGATCATCGTGAAGATCTCAAATTCTTTCTTTATCAAAGCCTTTTTGCTTTTGATCATTTCATCACTTCCTTTGAATTTTTCGCAAAGAGAATTCCATAATTCTTGAGAAGTATCATATTCTGGTAATAATATCAAAATATCTTCTTTGACAGATTGTTGTATCAAGCTGATCATCTTCTTTTCAGCAACATATTTCTCTTTTTCAATCGCTGAAAACTTGTTCAGTGGAAGATCTTGATCACGTTCATCTTTGGGCCATGTATAACCATCCTCAATAGCAACCCAGTTGTTGAATTGATTCGCTTGAATCCAATTAACAAACTTTTCTTTCCATCCCTCGAACTCGTCCATACTCATCAACTTCGGCGGTTTCTGAGTAGTACCCATTTCATTATCGAGGTTCATCTGGTTAACCGCAATTGAATTTGACGTTGAGGCTTGTGCAACTCCAGCTGCAAATGCGTTATGGAAATCTTCCATTTTGAAAAACGAGACACGTACGCTGAAAATACGATAAAACTTTGAAAATTGTTAGATTTACTACAAGTTCGGTCGAACTTGTAGTTGAGAATGAGAAATTTCAGATTTTAAACAAGTTCGGTCGAACTTGCTGTTGACAGATGAAAATTTCAGTTTATATCCAAGTTCGGTCGAACTTGGATGAAATCTTTCAAAAATTTTTGACTTCTAGCGAACTTGTGAAAATTAATGAGAAATAAAGATGTTCGATCGAACTTAAGCTTGACTTTTTAAGAGAAACACTAAGTTCAGGCGAACTTAGCTTGGATTTCTATGAAAAACTTCAAGTTCGGGCGAACTTAAGTGAACTTTCAACATAATTATATCAAGTTCGGTCGAACTTGATAGAAACTCAAGAAAAAATTCAATAAGTTCGAGCGGACTTAGCTTAAAATCACTGAAATCCCTATCAAGTTTGGTCGAACTTGATAAAAATCAATGATTTTTAATCAAGTTCGGGCGAACTTGAGGTTAAGTTCGGCCAACATGATTTTGAAAAACATGGTTTTTGTAACTTTTTGATGTCAAATCTTGTGAATTTGATGTCCAAACTCTCAGGGGTTTACCACGAGTGTATTTAACATGACATATTCAAAATTGGATAGAATTTGACCGTGAATTCTTCATTTTTGATCAAAATTTAAGAAAAATAGAAGAATGGAGATGAAATAGAGAGATTCTTGTCTTAATTTTAACAAATTCAGGTATCCAGGCTTTGATACCACTTGTAGGAACGTCCATGAACAGCTCGGGAACCTAAATTTGTTATCTATTGTCCAATTAGGCGGAAACTAATGACAAGTTAACCAAATAACAAGAATTACTCGTTTAAATGTTGTTTTCATTGATCTAAAGTTCAATACATTCGAGAACCGGATCCGACAGAGCTTCGCCGTCTCTGTGCCAAAATCTCCAACTCCCTACAAATGAAATCCCAAGGCACCTATATATAGGAGTGGAAGTTCGCTGGACATGGATGAAGTTCGGGCGAACTTGACTTAGTCAAGTTCGGCCAAACTTGACTTCCCAAAACTATCCTCGAGCGAACTTGCCTACAAACTCACTTAAATACGCCTTATTTCTAACAGATTAAGCCCTATTCACTCAAACTCGATACAAGACTATTCTATAGACATTATGCACCAATAGACTCCCTCTTGAATATTTACTTTGTCTTGTTCGGTCTTCAGAAACTCTCGTTTATTCCAGACTCGTTCTGATGTAATGAAGAAGGCAACAGACATATGCACCAACATCGAGTGAGGTCTCGACTTAGTTATGAGATCTAGAGTAATGAAGATTAATGCTTTAATGAGATTTCGGCTTCATTATGAGGTTTCGAGTCGCAACCACTTGATTGCGAGTCGAAATCTCAATCGCAATCTCAGCTGTTCGTGTATTTTAGTGAGATTTCGAGTCGAAATCTCAGTCGGAACCTTAGTCAAAACCACTTAATCTCGAAACTTATTCTCCGAGTATCGAAACCTACTCATCAACAGCTGTTAGTGAAGATAAAACTGAAAATTCGAATTTTTAGGGATTTCGAGATATGGTTTCCTGTTTTAGTGATGATCTAATTTATCTCATTAATTCGAAAATTATATCCAATTTTAATAATAACATATTTCGGAAAAAAATATTAACTGATAAACAAGATCAAAACAGGTAAAATACTCAATAATCCAAATCATATTCCATAACATAAAGGAATTTCGAAATTTCCTTAAAAAACATGATGAACCCTAAAAAATAATATGATATTTCTGGAATCCGAAATCTGTAATTTTAAGTCCTTTGCCATGGATTTCGGAACAGTAATATTTCGGTTGTGATTAAACATCCATTTAAATGATAAAATCCGAATTTTAATTCACAAAGTATATGATTTCAGAACAGTAATTTCGAAACTGTGTTTCGAATCTTGTTTTTCAAAATTTCTGTTTTCCAGATTTTAGTCCCATAATAATGGACTCAAAACAGAAACTGATTTATCAACATATGCTCTGATACCACATGTTGATCAGTTCTGTTCGTACATGATGGAAAACAAATAAATAATATCTGTGACGGCAGACAGGCCAGCAGAGAATCCAGTCAGAGACGCAACCATGGAGTTTGACATCTTTGTCAGTGTGATCTGGTTCCTCCTTAGGGTTTAAAGTGATGATGGTAGTACCGAATTCTAGGGCAGAATTGTTATGGGAGAGAGAGGGGCGAATTATGATGTTGTGAGTAATTGGGTTGTTTAACTCTCTAACCCTTTACCTCTCTAGTTATCTCCTTATATATACACCCAAGAGGAAACCCTAATTAGTTAATAAGGGTATTATGGTCCATCAACAATTACCAACTAATATATAATAGGATTAATATTATTTTGATCAAATATAATATAAATGATTATAATGGCTACTAGATTAAATATTAAACAATTAATATATTTAATCTTACACATTTAGCTTGGTGATGGAGCCCAAAGGGCTAGCCATGCATTACAAAAGCGTCAACTTGCCTCTACCACTGCTCTATTGGTCTTCTATCGAATGATTCACTATTGATAAGGGTAGTATGACTAATTTAACCCTTAATTCGAAACCAGATAGCGAGTATCCTTATTACTTGTCGTTTGATTACTTTACCACAAAACCCTTGTCCAACCAAGGTCGTTACATGACCTACACAAAGTATGATAACAGATTATCGTTTCTTCGGTTAGAGATAGATGGAAACCTAATATTCTACACATACAATGACAATGTGGATGGTGGTGGGATCTCGTGGGAAATGGACTACGGGTTTCTGGATAGGGATTCCATGGAAGGCGAGTGCCAATTACCTGAAAGATGTGGAAAATTTAGGTTATGTGAGGATAAGGAGTGTGTCGCTTGCCCAACCGAGAATGGGCTAAGTGGCTGGAGCAAAGATTGTGAAGCCAAGAAGGTGTTATCTTGCAAAGCTACTGACTTTCACTACTACACGCTTCAAGGAGTAGACCATTTCACGATCAAGTACACAAAGGGCGAAGGACCAATGAAACAAAGTGATTGTGAGAGCAAATGCACGAAGGATTGAAAGTGCATGGGGTATTTCTATCATACAGATGAATCGAGGTGTTGGATTGCTTATGATTTGAAAACATTAACGCTAGTTGGCAACTCAAATCGTTTGGCTTACATCAAAACACCCAACAAATAGTGTCATAAGCTCATTGTTAAGTCCTGCATAATCTAAATACATTTTATGTGGATGTGAATAAAAATGGTAGAACTAAACTATGTGACATTATGTATGTAAATTGTTTGTTAGGCTATATTTAGTGTTGAAACTCATTGTATTTTGTAAGATTATATGTATTGTGAAAGTTTTATATAACCGGAAAATCAATTTTTAATAAACGGTTTTTGATACATGATGTCTATTGTCTAGGTCTTGGATCGAGTCTGTGTGATTAGGGCTTGTAAATGTTAGATTTTGGAAGTATTTATGTGTAATGACACAAGTTCGGCCGAAGTTGTATGTAGGCAGGACAAGTTTGCCCGAACTTGTCCTGGCCATGACATAGTTCGAGCGAACTTGGTGGTCTATAAATATATGTCTTGGGTCTTTGTCATTTGTAACTTTGCATTCAATTGGATTCTCGATGTAATATGATTTTGGACTAAAAAATAGACACTTTAAACAGTAAATCTTGTGTATTCGATTAACAATTCATGTAATTTCCGCTTACGATGACTTTAGATACAAATTAGATTCCTAAGCAGTGGAGGAGCGATCCTAACAAGTGGTATCAGAGCCATGGATACCTAATTTTCTGAGATCTACACAAGACACTCTCTATTTCTACCCATTTCTTTCATTTTTCTACACTTTTTCACAAAAATGATGAATCTACGGTTAAAAATGGTTAAAATTTGAATATGTCATACATAATCACCTAATAACAAACCCTTGAAACTTTCAGAACTAAATTCAATCGATTTCATGTCAAGAATGTCAAAAACCATGTTTCATAAACTAATTTCAGCCAAACTTATACATCAAGTTCGCCCGAAGTTGGTCTAAAATCACAAGTTTTTGCTGATTTTGAACAACTTTGCGCGAAGTTGTGAAGTTTTTCAAAGATTTTACATAAGTTCTCCCTAACTTGGTTGAATTTTAGTCACAAGTTCGCCCGAACTTAGTAAAAGGTTGAATTTTTCTTGAAACTTTATAAGTTCGCCCCCGAACTTGCTGCATAGTGAAATTTCTGAAATTTTCACACAAGTTCGCCGAACTTGTCAAAATTGAATCTGAAATTTGTTTTCTGCACAAGTTCGCCCGAACTTGTCTGTTTGCTAATCAATCTTCAAGTGTTTTTTAACGTGTTTCAGTCATAATCATCTGTTTTTCGAGATGGATGATTTCCACAACGCCTTTGCAACTATGCCAGCAGCTTCTACATCAAATGCGAACGCAAACGCAAATGCGGTGAACCAGATGAATCTGGATAACGAGATGGGAACTTCGGTAAAGCCGCCCAAGTTGATGAGCATGGATGACTTTGAAGGTTGGAAAGAAAAATTCGTGAACTGGGTTCAAGCAAATCACTTCTACAGTTGGGTTGCTGTTCAAACCGGATATACGTGGCCAAAAGATGAACGTGATCAAGATCTGGCATTAGTAAAGTTTACGCCATAACTTAAAGATGCATATGTGGAAGAGAAGAAGATGATAAGTCTAATACATCAATTAGTGAAAGAAGACCTCTTGATCTTGCTACCTGAATGCAAGATGTCACAGATGTTGTGGAATGCATTATGTGCAAAATATTTGGGAAATGTTGAAATGATTAAAAGCAAGAAGGTTTTAATCAAGAAAGAGTTTGATATTTTCACGATGATTAAAGGCGAACCATGAAGCAGATGATCGATAGATATTGTCATTTGATGGTTCAGATGCAAAGACACGATATTCATAAAACTGATGAGAGACGATTGATAAATTGGCTGATGCACTTCCTGAGGGGGAATGGACGACTTACTTAATGGTATTAAAGAATGGACCGAGTTGGAGGCATTACAAGCTATCAGATTTCATTGACAAGTTGGAGGGACATGAAATGGAGATACTAAAAATGGACAAATCGAAGAATGCAAATGTTGTGCAAGACGTGGGTCTGTACTACCGAGGAGGTGTTCAGGAAATTTCAAGTCCGAAAATTCAAACGGCGTTTAGTGCGAATATGAATTCTTTGAATCATTCGTTCCAAAGTCAACCGAACACTCAATCATACCCGATTTATGATCAGAGTCCTCCAAACGCATCATACTCGAGTGCTAGCTCAAATTCTCCGTACCAGAACCAAACAAATCAGACAAATCATTCTAGTTCTGATCCAAATGTATTTCAGTTCAACATTGCGGTCAATCTGAAGAATGTTTTCCCTGAAAAAGTGGCCAAACAACATATAGCACTTCTTGCAACTTTGCTTGAATCATATGAAAGTTTAGTTGCGGGGAAGATTGGGAATCCAAAGATGACGACTGAGGATTACGACCAAGTTGATGAAGAGGAGTTAGAATTGATGGATATCAAGTGGAGCTTAGCATCGATTATCAGAAGAGTCACAAAGTTTGTCGTGATTACTGGAGAGACATTGGAAATTCGAGCAATAAGCTTGGATTTGATAAATCAAAGGTAACGTGCTTCAAATGTAGACAAAAAGGGCATTTCAAACGCGAGTGCACAAATCAAGAAGCAAATGGAAATCAAAGTCCTTTTGGAAACAACAACGACTATTACAAGAAATCCTTGGAATACAAGTCGTTTCCGATAAAATCTCAAGTTGAGGAACGAAATGATTCTTCAAAGACAAACGAAAAGGCTTTAGTTGTTGCACATGAAGGGTTTGATTGGAATAAATATATTTCCAAGAAAACTGGTGTCGCGTTGATGGCCGAGATTGTTGAGGAACCTGAATCAATGGTTGATGATGCAACTCTTGAGAATGCGATCTTAGAAGAATATTTGCAAAGAACAGAAGAAGATGAGATGATCTACACGAGACAAAGATGAAGAATATTATTCCTCCTAATCTTCATTCTAGTTTTGCAGGTTGCTTTGAAGCTACATCGCAAGAGCAAGTGGTTGAAGAAAAGAAACCAGAGGTCGATGAAATCATTGATGTGACAAAGGGGATGAATGAAGAAAATCTCACCAAGATTGCTGACAAAGCCATGATGGCTAATCTAAAACAGGTAGGTTCAGAGGTAAAGTTGATTGAGAAAGAAGTTGTGAAAGTGCAAATTGTGGAGGTTGAAAAACCTTGCACAAAGTGCACAAAACCTTGTGAGCAATGTGCTGAGAAATCTCTAATCATAAGCGAATTGGTTGTGCATAATGAAAATTTGAGATACGATTATCACACAATGAAGGAAGCTTATGATAAGATGAAAGGCACTTACAGCAATGTTGAAAAAGCTAACTTAGAACAAGGTGCCACAATAAGAATGTTAAAACCAACGCTAATTGAAAAACAAGAAGCAATTAATATGTACATTAACACCATTACTGAAACAAAACATGAGCTTCAAGAAATGAAAATTGAAACTGAACGAGTAAGACAGTTGTTGCTGAGTTACACAACGAACGCTAATGTCATCGATCATATTCTTCCAACAATTCCGTCGGAAGAAAATGATGTGAAACCAAAAAGTAAGAAGCGTGGAGATTATAACAATGTTCCACCTCCATTGTGCGCAAGTTACTGCCGTAAGAAAGTGGAACGGATTGAGAAGGCACTTAATGTAACAATTTTATCAGAAACAAATGATAAGTTGCCTGAGAACATTGATGTAATCTATACGAAATCTAATGATGACAGTGAATCAGTAGTGAACAATGTGGTTGAAAATGTTTTAGGAAATGAGTCTGATGATGGCAGTTTTGAGAGCGCCAACTCAAGTTTGAACAGTTCGGAATCACAATCCGAAAATGACGATACATCATCAGAAAATAGCCTAAGTGATGATCCTAACGTTGTGATGTACAAAGTTAAGGATTCAGATAGACTATATTTTGATGATAGCTTTCCGATTCGAAATGTGAAAGAAGATCAAGTCAATAAATTGTTCAAACTTGTTGAAGTGTCATCAGATGATTTGGATAGAAATGAGAAAAAGTTTTACTCAAAACCCAAGAAAAATTATAACAACTACCGAAGAAATGGTGGTGATTTTCCTGAAAATAGGAAAGCGGGTTTGGGTCTGGAAGTAGAAGATGAACCGAAAAAGAAACAAAAGTCACCATTTCACGAATATAAGAATACAAACATGAAATTCATGTTTGGGACAAACACGGTTCAGGAAGAGATTTCGATTGGAAAGCAATCGAACGATGAGTTTAAGAAGGAAAAAGAACTTCGTGATAAGGCGAAATTCACAAGTGGAGTAAAACCCACCAGTGGACATTCTATTGATAATCGGACTTGCTTCAAATGCAATGAAGTTGGTCATATTGCACGCAAGTGTCCGAAATCAAAGCCTATATATTAGCGAAGAAAAACAACTTCAAATGATGAGAAACTTAAACACCCAGAGATTGTAAAGCCAATCACGATCTTAAAATGAAATAATGAATTTAACATTGAAGTGAAACCTAAAGTTGAATCTAAAATTAGAGTTAATTACTGTTTTTGTCCCCGTGGTTTGTCAAAAATCACTATTTCAGTCCATTAGTTTAAAAATTGCGATTTCACTCCCTATGGTTTCACTTTCGTAACCATTTCAGTCCACCTCGCAACCATTTCAGTCCCTGTACTTACAGAATAAATGGATTAAATTGGTTACGAAAGTGAAACCACAGGGACTAAAATGGTTACCAAAGTGAAGCCACAGGGACTGAAATCGCAATTTTTAAACTAGTGGACTGAAATAGTGATTTTTGACAAACCACAGGGACGAAAATAGTAATTAACTCCTATAATTAAAAAATCAACTTTTGAAAAGGGTGAAACTTCTAAATCAAATGAAAACAAAGATTCAAAATTTTACATCAAGAAAGCTCGAATGAAATCTCAATCATGGGTAGCAAAGAAAACACCATCATCATCAGAAGTTACAAAGACAACTACTACATCAGTCAAGAATGAAAATGTCGATAACACAAAGACTGATCAGAAGTTTCCAAATGTTGATTTGAAAGTTCCTACTTATGATATCCCGAACCAACCTAAGACCGGTAAGGCTTGGGTTTCCCTCTTTAAATAAGTTCTTTTCATGTGCAGGGGCTCCCAAAATCCATCTTGTCAAAATGGATTATGGATAGCGGAGCTTCACGTCACATGAATGGGATGCGTGCCTTACTCTTCGATATTAAAGCAATCAATGGAGGGTACGTAGGATTCGCGGGTAATCAAGGAGGTCGAATCATTGCAGAGGGAAAGCTATCTAATGGTATGGTGTCGTTTGATAAGGTTAACTATATCGCGGAGCTTCAAAACAATCTTCTCAGTATTTCTCAGATCTGTGATAAGCAGTCTACCACCCACTTCAACGACAAGGAGTGCATGTATCTTAAACCGGGCTTCAAGATTCCGGAAGAGTGGATTCTGATGTGTGCTCCTTGCGAGAATGATCTTTATATGCTAGATATGAGCGTTGCTACAACTACTTCAAAATTGGCTCAATGTTTCGTGACGAAGGCCTTAGAGAAGGAGTCAATTCTATGGCACAAAAAGATGGGTCATATTCATCTCAGAAAGATGAATCACCTTGTTCACAATGACTTAGTTGAAAGAGTGAATCTAAGAAGCTTTCACATGACTGATAATTGTCTAGAATGCAAGAAAGGAAAGCAGACCAAAAAGTCGCATCCAAAAAAGATTCTTAACTCCATCAAGCTGCCGCTCGAAACACTGCATATGGATCTCTTCGGTCCAGTGAATGTTCGAAGTATACTGGAGATCTTTATTGTCTTGTTGTCACCGATGATTATTCAAGGTTTTCATGGGTCTTCTTCCAAGAGACAGAAAATCTGTACATTTCAGCTTCCAGCTGTTGTTCACAACTATTGTGGATCCAACAGCAGATGAGAGATGATGGTTTGCAATTTCTTGACACACCGCTGCATGTCGATAACAAGGCAGCTATCGACATAACGAAAAATCTTGTTCATCACTCTCGAACTAAACATATCGAGATTCGATACCACTTTATTTGTGATTGCTATGAAAAAAGATTGGTACGAATTGAGAAAATCCACACCGATGAACAAAAAGCTGATTTTTATACCAAACCTTTCAGTTTAACACGGTTTAAATACTTAATGAGACTTAACGGTAAAAAAAAAATTTTGACAGGTGCGGAAACAGAGGTTGAATACAGATCGGACGACGAGTTCTCGTATCCTCATTGGTTTGTTATCTTTTAGGATTAGAATTTCTTAAAAACTAAAATATAAAAATATGTTTTTGATTTTAGAGGGAGAAATGAAACGAGAAAATACAAAAACATATGAAAAACCAAAAAGTACAAAAACATGAAAAAGACAAAAAGAATTTTATGTCAAAAAGGAAATGATAGTACATCAGTGGACGATCACAGTATGCTAAGGATTTGTAAAGTTTAAAAAGTGTAAACCAGTCTTACTGTGGATGTGTCGATAGGCTTTACACGTTCAGTAAATTATTTCCGGGATATAAACTAAATTTTACAACTGCTTAAACTTGTGGATTAACATCTCTCGAATATATGGACTTGTACGCCAAAATTTCGTTTGAGAGGTTGCCTGATTCTGAGATACGAGGTCTTTATAGATGATTGATATCTAGTGTATTATACAATTTCTTTTGATTTTGCGTATGCAATGGCCTAGATCTTCTATAATGCTTTTGCTAAAATCCCCTAAACTACAGCAAAATTGAAAATATCGAAAGATACTACAATTGAAGTACAAAAGATTCCAGTTTTAGAACACTACTTATGAGTCGAGCCTTCATCTCTTTGTCTGTACGGTGGTACTAAACTGAGCTCTCAAGGTCTCGCACTACCCAGATACATATATCAATTACGCTATACTCACCTGTAAGATGAAATCTAGAGAATCTTGATACGAGAGTATATCCTGAGATGGGAACCATAGTTGAGTCAAGTTTCATAATTCTAACTAACATATCTTGGAAGAATTGAGAAATGTGTCGAAGTTTAAATGGACAACCATATCGACAATCTAGGGAAACAAGTTTAAAGCTTAAAGTCATCAAAAGGTCAACGGTACTGGTGATACATCTCAAACAACTAATATGATCCTTAGACATGAATTCACAAAAAATATGTCTGTAATATGTTTGTACATAGTTTATTTGATTTCAGATTTAAACCCAACAAGATTTTCAGTGTGTTTTAGCATAAACTTTCGAAAATTCAAAAAGATTTTGTTTCTACATTGCTTTCAACAGCCAATGATGGAAATTGGATCTTCGGAGTTCAGAAAGGTGCTATTCTTGTGGGAATATTGATGACAACGGGTTGGGAGCTAATCTGTAAAATCAAAATACACGAAAAACAATGAAAAGTTCATTAATTTGAAACTTTAATTTGAAGAAAACATCGTTTTGTTCATAACGGGTCAAACCGACGTCATTAACTTGGACTTGGAAGACAAATCGGTTAACCAAGGTCATTAACTTGGACTTGGTCAACTGAGTGGATTTTCATAACTGGTAAATTTGAAAAAGTTTAAAATTGGGCCTTGATCAAGTTCCACCGAAGTTGTTAGTTGAAAAATGTTTTCACTATAACACAACTTCGAGTGAAGTTGTATGATGATCATTGGTGTTTGAGGGCCAAGTTCGCCCGAACTTGTCTGGGTATAAATATTCAAGTTCGCTGAAAACATTCATTTTATCTAATCTTTATAACTTCGAGCGAACTTAAGAGCGATTTGAGAATTTGTGATTTTGCAAACTTAGTAACGTTGTGCTGCCAAGATTGAGACCTGTTATAAGTGATTTGCACACTTATAAACATGGCCAAGGTATAAATTCGTTTAAAACAGCTGTCAATTTGATGTGTTTGAAGGATTTTGAATCGAAAATGTTAAAATCAGTAGATCAAGGGTCATTTTGAACAAATTAAAGGGTGATAGATGTTATTTAACTTGTAAATAACATAAGCAAACCAAAAAATCGATCATTGGACCATGTTTGTTGTTGCAGGATTTGTTGAAGAAGACAACAAGTTTGCCCGAACTTGTTAAAGTTGATTTAAATCAACTTCGGGCGAAGTTGGCAAAATTCTAAATAAGATCTGAAAATATAACAAGTTCGCCCGGACTTGTTGTAAAATTGTCAAAACTTGTTTTCATCACAAGTTCGCTCGAAGTTGCTGAAAAGCAGAAAATTATCTTGTGTAATACAAGTTCGAGCGAAGTTGTTTGAAAATTGTAATGTTTGGTATATCAAGTTCACCCGAACTTGATGTATTATGTTTGAAAAATTGTGAAAATGCTAAGTGTTTGTTTTTCTTGTCCGCAGAATATTCAGCTATTGTTTTTGAAGTTCCACAACACATGCATATCTTTGGATAAGAAGATATCCCTCTCTGGCTTCATTTTCAGACATTCTTGAATTTATGGGAAGGATTCTGATCACAAAGGCTATTACAGACCAGCATGTTGTTTATCGATCGCACATATACTTTTTCTAGAATTCAGCGACCTTCAATAAAGAAACAAATGTTATTACTTCTGCTGTCCGCGTTGGCGACGAAGATAAGGAGATTAAAGTTTCTGAAGCAGATATTCGAAGGGTGTTAGAATTCAACGACAACGCAGATGATCCAATTAGCTTCGAAGAAAGGATGGTGAAAGGTTGTTTCTTTCGAATGGGGTATAAAGGGCATACAAATGAGCCAACATTGAAGAAAGGCGGTGTTCCTCTTCCGTATAAATTCCTTATTCACGCCATTATTCATGCATTCAGCCACAGGAAAGCCGGTTTAGACGACATTCAAGATTATATGGCTTGCATGGTGATAGCGTTGGTGCTCAACAAGAAGTTTAATTATTCGAAAGTGATTTTCAAGTTTATGTCGAAGAATATTGGCAGAGACAGATTGGTGATGTATCCAAGGTTTGTTCAGATGCTGATAGATGAAAATTTTAAAGATATTGCGAAAGATCCGAATGATATTCTATACCTGAGTCACATGGACGAGACAACTCTAAAGAAGCTCAAAACGTTTCAAAGACAAGATTCTGCTCCAGTTGCGAAACCTGTATTGGTGCTATTGTCAAAGCTGATTATGTGTCACCACCTGATGATAAATGGAGGAAGGATGGTAGTGGAGACGATAAGGACGAGGTTGAGTTGTTAAAAACGTTCAACGAGAAAAAAGGTGTTGGTATATAAAGAAGGTTGTTGTCGTTGAGAAGCCAAAACGAAAAAGGGCGTCAAAGAAGGTTGAAACTATGTTGATAGACGAGCCTGATGTTGATCAAGAGTATCCTCAGAATGTTGAAGGATCGAGTGCTGCTGTAAATATTGAGAGTCAAGAGGTTGAAACAGGCACTGTTGGTGGTGAATGTGATGATGTTATATCTGCTACTTCTAACAAAGATGATCAACCTTCTGAAGATTCTGCCGAGAGAAGCAGAGAAAGAAAAAGAGGAAGAACTTTTGAAAAAGCGCGGTGAAGACTTGTATGAACCGTCTGCTGAAGAAGGGTCCGATGAAGAAAGGCCAATGAAGAAATCAAAGCGTGCTAAATCAAAGGCCGGTGATTCAAAGAAAACAACTGGTTCTCCAAGAACCAAAGGTAGAAAGAAACCTCAAAGTCGAAGATATTTGAGCCAGAGAAAGAAGAAAGGAGTTACACAAGAACCTCCTGTTTCTGATTTGCAAGATAATCCGATTGTTGAAGCTCAAGTTCCACCGACGACTGCAACTCAAGAACCACTGGTTGTTACTGTACATGATGAAACAATGGTTAATATTACTACTGAAGTACCGGTTCAGAGTAGGCCTCAATCAACGCCAAAATCTGCTACAAAGGGTAATCCTAAAGTGACTCCTCCGAGATCAAAGCAGTCTACTCCACAAAGTGCCAGATCTAAAGAATTTAAAGATGCTTTCAGCAATATTCCAGATGATGTTACTCATCCTATCACAGCTGAAGATCTTGAAAATTGGTTTGAAAACACTCCGATTGATGTGTTAGAGAAAAAGATCAAAGATCTGGAAGAAAGACTTAAACAGAATGAAATCCAGATAGAAGCTCTGGAGAAAAAAGTAAAACAGAGTGAGGTTGAAAAGGAAATTCTGCAAGATAAAGTTAAATTTCTCGAAGATGACAGAGGTTGTATGAAAGCGATGGTTGATAGTTTTGGTGCTGCAAATGAACATTTGGAGAAAGAGATCGCTGAACTAAGATCTGAAAGAGATGAGAATGATAGAAGGTTTGCCAGGCTACAAAAAGTTTTAACTAATAGCTTGGGTATTCATTTCAGAGCAGAATATGAAAGACTCGATTTACAAGAAGTTAAAGAGAAAGCTGAAAAAGAGCTAGCAGATCAGGGAACGGGTAAAGAGGTTGTTGATGGTGTCCCTAAACCTACTGAAGAGCCTGTGATAGAAAAAAGTGTTGCTGAAACTGCAGAATCAACTAAAGCTTCTGAATCTGAACATGTTGATGTGATACAGCCTGTTGATGAATCTATTCCTGAAAATGATTTTGTTAAACCTGTAGAAACTAAAAAAGAAAAATAAGAAAAAGACGATGATGAAGATAATAATAAAGACGACGACCCTGCAGGTGATAATACGAAAGATGATTCAGATCACGACGATGGTGGTGATGATGGTCAGGGTGGCGTTGGTCTAAGAGTTAAGTCGGCAGAGATGCATACAGAGTTTGATTTCGAATCACTAATGAACGATGAAGCAAAGAAAGAGGATGATCAAAGTAAGGGGGAGCAAATAGGGCCTCAAGATGATGATGTTTTTGATGCTATAGTTGATATGCACGTTGCTGCTATTCATGATAAACCCCTGATGATTATGTTGGATCCGAGTATTGAAGAAGGTGAATTTGTTCACAACTATACAAAAGAAGAATTGGCCAAGATGTTTGAAGTAGATGATGATTCTTTTGAATTTGATTTTGAAGAAGAGTTGTTGAATATAAGTACTTTGAATTGAAGGATTATGTGTACAAGCGGGTACCAGAGGCAGATGATTATGATCGTGTTATCTTTTAAGAGTCTTCTGATGATGAAGCTGAAAAGTATTCCGGTATCAATACTGACAGTTTTCCAACTATTGAAGAAATCATGAGTCAGATTCATGTAGAGCTGTTAAAGGAAAAGATTGATGAAGTAGTCAAAGAAGACAATATCCCTAAACTTTTCTCAAAAGAATAGATTGCTGAAGCAAAGAAGTTGTGGTTTAAAGAGATGCCTAAAGAAAGAAAGTTCAAACGACCACTGGAATTTTTTACTCGTGATAAAGACAAATCTCTTGGTGATATTCTGAGTTGGGGATGGATAAGAAAACTTGACGTTTATGCTATAAAGAGAGAATTTGGGGTACAATACTTCAGACATCTGACTGACATAAAGACATTACCATTTTGGGATGTTGAAGAATTAGTGCAAACGAGAAACATTATTCTTCAAATGAAATTCAATGAACAACAGCTATGGAGAGTTATAAATGAAGCTTCAAGAGGTTTTAAGTTATGGAAATCGTTTATTCCGAAACGTAGAATCAAGATTGACAAGAAGACAAGGGAGGATGTTACGCTGGTAATGAAAAGGCCAAGGGCTATGAAGAATATGCCGCTGAAGCCTATTGAACAGGATTTTCATCCTTACTTCTTGTGGTGGCAAACGGATCCTGAAACAAGTGAAGCAGTGATAGTGTTACGAACTGATGAGACGTGGGATATCACTAAAGAAAAGGATCCTGAATGCATCGAACGAAGAAGAAATTGGGGATTGTGGCGAACTATAAGGATACTAGACCCGATGTGGCTAGTAAATTGTTTAAAGGAGGATGTGAAATGTTTATTCTTCAAGAAGATATGTTTCGATAAACGAGAAGAAGTTCAAGTTAAACAATACCAAGGTGTGATCAATGTATGTTATGCACATGGTATTAACTCCGGTCATATGTGGGAATCAAGATGGAGAGAGTTAGAACGAGAAGAGTTTGTGAAAGAGGAACAGCGATTAGAAAAGATACATGAAAGGGGTAGGGAGTCAAGGCTTTGAAGATTTCAGTTCATGAAATGGGCACCTCCTACTGACCAAACGCCAATTCCAAGACAAGAGCGAAGACGAAAGCCGTATAAGCATTTCTTTGGTCGTTAGAATCGAATATTGAAGACAAAGGTTTTTGAAGACTGATCATGACTGCAACAATATCCAAGGGGGAGTCTGTTGATACATGATGTATATTGTCTAGGTCTTGGATCGAGTCTGTGTGATTAGGGCTTGTAAATGTTAGATTTTGGAAGTATTAATGTGTAATGACACAAGTTCAGCCAAAGTTGTATGTAGGCAGGACAAGTTCGCCCGAACTTGTGTCCTAGCCATGACATACTTCGAGCGAACTTGGTGGTCTATAAATATATGTCTTGGGTCTTTGTCATTTGTAACTTTGCATTCTAGACGGCGAAGCCCTGTCTATTTGGATTCTCGATGTAATATGATTTTGGACTAATAAATAGACACTTTAAACAGTAAGTCTTGTGTACTCGATTAACAATTAACGTAGTTTCCGCTTATGATAACTTTAGATACAAATTAGGTTCCTAAGCAGTGGAGGAGTGATCCTAACAACGGTTGTCGTTCAAATTGTATTTTTTTTTCCGTCAATGATATAGAAAAATATCTTAAAATCCCTATTTTCATTATTAAAGGGAAAATACTTTAATTACACAGATATTTCATGTGATTTACCAACAAACTACGCATTTTTTATAAAATGTTTTCACACAATTAATATTTAAAACCAATTTACATTAAAAAATACATTTTAAATAGTTATATAACTTTTATAAATCAGATAGTTAATTTATAAATAAGGATTAGAATAAAAAAGTTAATATAGGATTTTAGAAATTCAGGTTATTACAATGTTTGTCAACTTTCATCTCAATAAGATGCTGATATATATCCCTAAGCGGCCGATTTTCAGCTCATATGTGACATTGCAAGATTTCAAATGTTTTGTACATTTTAGATCGTTTTCGTGTCTTATAAAATTTTAGATTTTATTTACAAAATACGTAGTCATACGATTGAGCAAAACGATATCTACGAAATTTGCGAAACAAAATCCAAGTTACATATGCTTTAATACCTTTTACATAAACTAAACCATGTGTTAGAATGGATAAAAATGACAAACATGTGATAATACAAGTCCAGGGGCCAAAACTGTTAACAAAAAAAGCAAAACGTTTGCATCAGAGGGCCCACGGACCGTAAGTTAGTGGTTACGGTCCGTAAGGGGTGCCCAGATGCAGAATTTTGCCCTGATCACCAACTTTGGCCACCTATCTTCAAATGTTGACACCTAGCACAAATTTTGCCACATTCCATCTGGTTAGGACACTTGTTAAGACACTAAGCAACCCTCGAACACCTCATCAAACACTTGTCATCATCTCCTTGATCCAAAATTAGTATAAATAGGCTTCTTGTTCTTCCATTTTCTTCACACAATTCTTTCTTTCTCACTTAAGCATTCTTGGAGCTTGCTTCTGCTTTGAGGACTCTATCCCATAGTTCTAATCCTTCTTCCAAACAAAAGTAAATGTTTCTCCTAGTCTATTTCATTTATTTAGCTAGTTATCAGGCAAAAGTCAAGCTAAATTGACTTTTTCTTTGACTTTTGGTTCCGATCTGTTCAGTCAAGTCAAAGTTCAAAATGAACTTTGTTACGTGATCGTAATAACGAAGGTGTTCATCTCTCGTGATTACACCATCCAGTTATCACGTTTAGTATGTTTAGTATGTGAAATCACAAGTCAAACTTTTACGAAATAAAAGTAAAAAAAGTAAAAATATGCATTTTACGACGAATGAGCTTTCAAGGATTAACACTTAAAGTTTTGACACCAAATCCGTTTATATAACATTATTAGACATGTGTTCACATGTCTAGATCATCATTTTTAGTTTAGCGCTTAACTCTTAGTCGAAAGTCGAGCAGTTTGATTTTTGTTTTGACTTTCGAATCTGACCTGTTTGGTCAGCCTTAGGACCCGAAAAACCCAATAATATGACCATAGTAATATTAGGAATAACCCTATGAGGTTATACCTTATGGTAATATCGTTTGGTGACTGAAATGACAAGTCAACTATGCATACTTTTAAAATGTCAAAAATAACCTTTTTTTGCGTAGAAAAGTTTTAAACTTATACGATCAGATTTTGACATTTAAACTGATCATACAACACCATTAAACTTCTTTTAACATATTAGATTTGTCACAAGACCCATTCGACTATTCGGACCCGTGTTTGTGTATACGGCTAGTTAATTAGCGTAAACCGGCTGCAACAAGTCAAAACAATTCGAAACACTTTTCAATCAGAATGCTAAGTTTAACCAACCATAATACATATGATACCTTGCTCATATGATTATAAACCACATTCTGTCCGCTCCTCCGTCAAAATCCATATTTTACGCTTTTAATAGGTTTCCGACGGAAACATTATGTTTTGGACATGATCTGTATTTTTACTTTAACCAAGCATAACTACTCTTACATTTTGATTAATTTCATTGAAAAAGCATTTCAATGATGTATGGTACATCAACAAACACCTATGTTTGGATCCTCAAATGTCTAGAACCAAACAAAAGGTCAAAACTGGACAGTTTGTAAACATCAATGGTTATGACCACTTTCCGGGTTCCAAATAGAAAAAACTTTCTAAATGACCCTCATTCTTCCAGAAACAGTTTCACAACAAAACATTGACCCTTTCTCTCACAGTTTTAACATGTATAAGGAAATCATTTATTTTTCTTAGGGGCTGTTTGTTTATCTCTTAATATGGCTCTTAATGGTTCAAACCTCTTATTGGTTCAGCACTTAATGGTTCAAACTATTTGTTTCACGAGCAAATTTCTAAATGGTTTAGACATTTGCCTCTGATTGGTTAAACATTATACTGAGTCTAAATGATTAAGACCTCTAATCTGAATTGGTCAGAAATTTGCCTCTAAACGGTTAATCATTATGTTGGCTCTTAATGGTTTAGACCTCTTACTGATTCATCACTTAATGGTTCAGACCTCTTTTACTCGTTCAGCATTTAACCATTCAGAAGTTGTCAAACAACCCTTTACTCGTTTTACTTCCCAATGACTCTTATATGTTTTTTTTTTTTTTGCACTCCCCCATCCTACTCGGTTTTTGTCCGAGATAACGAACAACTAAGCCTAAGATGGTTTAGGCTTTCATACCGCTTGTTGAATCAAACACAGGAGGTATCACACGAAAACACTAACAACCTGAACACCTTGTTCGAATATTTTTATTAATCAAAAGAGAATTACATTTACAATGAATATATAAAAAACATGCAACCCTAGGACTATTTTTTATAGATAAACTACCTGTAGAACAAGAAACATTTCAATTAGGAAACATAATCCTCCAAAAATCTAATTCAAAATAAAACTTCATATATAAAACTATGTTAACTATTAAGTCCTTAGACTTTAGATCTCCTTCAAACTATCCGTTAGGATCAAAGTGTACCGTACTTTGATTTTGTTTGTCAAATACTGCAAGAGGCATTGGGATCTTTAGACAAAGGTATGAATAGAATGCGCATTAAAAAAAGTAACTTTGTTTTTTTTTAAATTTGAGGTCATTTATGGTTAACAATAATAACTATATTTAATGGGTTAGGATATAATAGAAAGTTTGTATGGGTAGGAAGGCTAGCAAGTAATCTTGACCATGTATTTATGAATCAAGGGCTAAGATGAAATGGATGAAATTGAAGAAGAAAAAGAGGCGCGTGAGTTTGTTGAGGGGTATTGTTGTCAATCCAAGTTAATAGTTTCTCTCTCCTCCAATTCCCCTCATTTTTTAAACGTCAATAACTCTTTCATACGACATTATTTTTTTAAAAAAATTGCACAAAAAACGAGCGTTTTTTTATCTTTAAAACAAGTATGTTATTGCTAAATTTCAAAAAAATAATTTTGAAAACTCAGTTGCGTAAAACGCAATGAAAAAAAGCAATTTTTTTTTTGTAAAACGAAAGCAGTGAAGCTCAACCAAACCATCGACCTCCAGAATGTATTGTTTTTGTAAAACAGTACAGCAGTAACTGCAGTTAAAAAAGCGAAAACGCAAAGCTGGAAGCTTGTATTTTTTGTTTGTAAAACGCAACGAACAACAGACTGCAGTTAACTGATTTTTTTAAAAACGCATCGAACAGTAGGCTGCAGTTAAAAGTTCACTTTTTTTTAAAACGCAACTGCAGCTGTAAAACGCAATGAACAGCAGCAGACTGCAGTTAACTGTTTTTTTAAAACCACCATTGCAGCTGTAAAACGCAACGAACAGCAGACTACAGTTAAAAGTTAACTGATGTTTAAAAAACGCAACGAAACGCCACTGCAGCTGTTTCCGCAACGAACAGCAGAGTGTTTTTTTTAAATCGCTACTGCAGCTGTAAAACGCAACTGTGTTAAAAAACTAAACGCTACAGCGCAAAAACCAGCCACACGCAGGGCCCGTGTCTCCGGAACTGCATTCGTGTCCGCAGGACGTGCGGGTGCACACGAGTTCGACTAAATTCCGGTTCCAATTTGCACCCACCTGCGCACCCGCGCGTAGGACTTATGGTAAAACATGTCATAAAGTTATGTTGCTTAGGCAAAGGTTTTCAGCTTATAACTAACTTTATACTTTGTCTTCACACCAATATGGGACAAGTGGTTTACCATTTTGAGACATTCATTCAAACACACTTAATTTCCAACATTATTATCATATAGTTTCATTTCAAGTTCAACAAACCATAATAAAACACAATGGACTAAAAAACATAAAATAAATTGTTTTTTTTTCTTCTAAAAAGCAACGAATTCAAACACAAAACAAAGTTTATTTTGAAAACGCAATTGACTAAAAATATAAAAGAAAGTGTACTTTCTAAAACGCAATGGACTAAAATCACAAAAGAAAAGTGTCTTTTGTAAAACGCAATGGACAAAAAAAACTGTGTTTTTTCATTATTTTGTAAAACGCAATGGACAAAAAACACCAAAAAAATGTGTTTTTCATTCTTTTGTAAAACGCAATAGATAAAAAATAGTTTTTTTTCATTATTTTGTAAAACACAATGGACAAAAAACACCCGTGTTTTTTTTCATTCTTTTGTAAAAATTGCATCGTGATGTATGATTCTAGAGAGAGAAAAGGAATGAAATGTTGAAGATGCTGGGTTTTGAACATCTGGGTTTTGAAGATACAGAGAAGGGAAATAGAAAAAATAGATAAAAGAAGATTGACTAAAATACCCTTCCCACTTGTTTTTCTATTTTTCTAGATGAACGGCTAAGATTACTTCCTATTCTTTCTACCCAAGACATACTACCTATTTTATCTCACCCTATATTTAACAGAGAAAAGGGAACAGCTTTATAACTTTATATTTCTCGGGCTTTCATATTTATGTTCTTTAAGGTATTTGATCCTCGTGTATAAAACTATATAATTGATGATATTGGATTCATCCGTGTTCTATATATATTAGTTATTTGCAGCGTATGTTGTCAAGAGAATAAAGATATATTCGTTATAACTTTTACAAAAACAATGACTTGTACTTTAAAACAAGCGCAATTGGTTGAACAATCAAACAAATAACACAAACATTTTAATACTCAAATCAAATTATTTTTATTGATTTGATTGGTTTTTTAAAACCAAGTTGCAATAATAAAGGTACTGTAATTACGCTGTTAAGTCCTCTTTTCATATTCTATTTATTTATTTATTATTAGTGGGCAGCCACCTCCACACCTCCAAAAAAAAAAAGAAAAAAAATGTACCAAAATTGGTAATCTGTAACACACCTCTCTCCTTCCAATACTTTCATGACATTTGCATCATATATCATTTTTCAGCTAAGTTGAGTCTGTTAAGATTTAGCTTACACTTTTAGAACAACAGTTAAAATTGTTAAGATTTAGCCTACACTTTTGCGATAAGCGTAAGACGCCTAGGGCCTACACTTTTTTACGAGGCCACTAAGATAGCTGTGAGACAACTAAGCCCCCTTTTTTGCGAGGTGGCTCTGCATATATAAAATTTATCTATCATCCGGGGTATAGACATGATTAGCCTACATCTCACTAAACCCAAACTTTATTTGCTATGGATGAGATTTAGTAGTATGGTTAATCTTTTATTATAACACATCTCCATACCAAAATATCCAAAACTGACAATTTAAATATTTAATATTATGTTACCCTCCGTTGCTAGTTGTATAGCACATTTGGATAATACCTGCGGCGGCTATAACATCCCATATTCCTATCTATAAATACTACATCTTTCATAGTTGCTAACACACCAACACACAACACATAATATGGCTTCAACTTTCATTCTTCTTTTGCTCTCCTTTCAACTCTTTTCCTCCATTTCTGAAGCTGTTGTGCCTGCTTCAGATACATTCACTTACGTTAACGAAGGCGATTTTGGCCACTACATAGTCGAATACGATGCGAATTATCGTGCACTTCCCCCTTTTACCAACCCTTTCCAGCTTTGCTTCTACAACACAACCCCTAACGCTTTTACTCTAGCCCTCCGTATGGGTACGGTTCGATCCGAATCCCTCATGCATTGGGTTTGGGAAGCTAACCGTGGAAACCCTGTTAGCGAAAACGCCACCCTCAAATTCGGCACAGATGGAAACCTAGTCCTGCACTACTAGAAAAATTGAAAATTTTAACGCCGTTTTCAATGCATTTGTAACTAAAACTTAATTTTTGTAAACAAACACAAAAGAATTATGATATCGTTACAAATGGGTTGCAATTTAAACATTCCGTTACAAATGTGTTGCACTTTTAAAACATTCCGTTACAAATGTCACTACAAGAAATACCCCCTTTAGCGGCGACACCTTTAGCGGCGACAGCCAAAGGGTCGCCGCTATTGGTCGATCCGTGTCCCGAGCTCTCAGTCCAAACCCCAGCCGTTGATCATTTTCAAGATCTGACGGTTGGGGATTTAACAAGCAATAGCGGCGACATATATATGGCCATTAGCGGCGACGGCGTCTCCGCTAAAGGTCCCTTAACAACAATAAACCCTAGCCACATAAATCTTATCCAAGTTAACCCAATAGCGGCGACACAATATCAATACCGGCGACCCGCCGTCGCCGCTAAAAGTGTCGACGTACTAGTCCCTATACAACGCTATTTCTTCCCTCCTTCTTCATTTTCCCCCCCAAAAGTCGCATGAGCACCGTCGGAGATCCCCGTTTTTTGTCCAAATTGGTTAGTTTAACTCTCTTTATGTTAAATTTCTTATCTACATTTGTTATATTCATGTTATAGGCTTTAATTTTTGGGCGTTTTTGTGTATTTTTGTGTTTGTGGAAGAAAACTCGAATCATCACCTCTCTTCTTCGGTCACCACCATCATTTCTCCGGCACCACCTCTTCTCCGCGGTCTTCGTTTCCTTGAACTTTAAATAAAGGTTAGTTTTATATGTATTTTTTTGTTTAGAAATTGTATAATTTTTTGTTTAGGTATGTAAATGTGTATGGAAGGATGAATTTTTGTATGTAAAAATGTATAATTTAGGTGTGTTTGGTGAAAATGTATATGTAAAAATCTATGTATTTGTTGATGTAGGTGTATGTAAGGATGGATGTTTGTATGTAAAATGTATAATGTAGGTGTGTTTGGTGAAAATGTGTTTGTAAAAATCTATGTATTTGTTGATGTAGGTGTATGTAAGGATGAATGTTTGTATGTAAAATGTATAATGTGGGTGTGTTTGGTGAAAATGTGTTTGTAAAAATCTATGTATTTATTGATGTAGGTGTATGTAAGGATGAATGTTTGTATGTAAAATGTATAATGTAGGTGTGTTTGGTGAAAATGTATATATGGAAATCTATGTATTTTGTTTGTGTAAGCTTTTGTTTATTTAATGTTTAATCTAAGTTTAATGTTCAACAGGATATAGATTGGCTACCTACGTACGCAAAAACCCACCAGGATAGGGAGGGGCATTGGGTTGACCCGGTTGCCGAACAAAACTACGTAAGTATTTTCTTTTAAGTATATTTTTCTATAACAACAAATATATATATATATATATATATATATATATATAGAGAGAGAGAGAGAGAGAGAGAAATATATTTAATCATCTTCGTAATATACAGCTGAACTTAGAAGAGGCCACAAACGAGTGGCACGGTGATGGTCCTCCGCTTGCCCCATTTCAGGAAGCCTTGGGAGAGCGGAGAGGATGGTACCGGGGGATGGGGCATAAACCGTCTTCAAATACGCCCTCGAATTTGTCGGCTTCCCAACCTGAGACTCAAGAACCCTTTTCTCAGGTAAACTACACAATTTATAAAATGATAAACGAACGCGTGTTTCCTTGTTAAATATATGTTGGTAGCGTTAATTAATATGCTAATATACGTTTTGATATTTATTATTGTAGGGATTATTGACAACTTGTTCCAAAACTCGGCTTTCCGGAATCGACTTGACGACTATCTAAGTTCAAAAGGAAAAGCATCGGCAAACGACGACGACGACTGTTACAGCCCTTTTTTGATAACGAAGAAGAAGACGAAGATTAGGATGATTTCGAAATATGGGTTGTTATTTTTAACGTTTTAGGATGATAATGTAGGACTTAAATATTGTTTATAACTTTATTACGTTTTGTATGTGTTGTTGGAGTTTGATAAATTAGAATGAAGTTGTTTCCAGGTTACGGTTTGATACAGGTTGTGTTTTTTTTTTTGTCGGAAATAGGTTTGGCAGCTGTTTTTAGCTGCTGTTAAAAAAAATTGACTGTTAGCGGCAACAGGCGTCGCCGCTATTGATAGTCCGCCAAAACCACTAAAGACAAAATAGGGCATTAGCGGCGACATATACCTTTAGCGGCGAAAGCCGGACTAATAGCGGCCCAGTAATAGCGGTGACGCTTTAGCGGCCACGTGTCGCGGCTAAAGGTCAATAGCGGCGACAGGAGGGACCAATAGCGGCGACAGCCGTCGCCACTAAACCTACCCTTTTCTTGTAGTGTGTGTTGCAATTTTTCAAACATTCCGTTATAAATGCGTTGCATTTTTTCCAAATATTTTGTTGCAAATGCGTCACAAATTTACTAATAAAATAAGGAAATAGTGTAGTAAATGCGTTGCAAATGGTTTTCAACGGGGCTTTTTCCAACATCAAGTTTTGTTGCAAATCCGTAACAAATCGGAATTTGTAACGCATTTGTAACGGAAAGGGGCGTTGAAAATTGCTATTTTTCTAGTATTGCTGGCGGATGCCGACGGATGGGTTGTCTGGCAAACGAACACCGCCAACAAGGGTGTGGTCGGTTTTCAGGTGCTTCCCACCGGTAACATGGTTCTTCATGATGGCAAGGGTAATTACTTATGGCAAAGCTTTGATTCTCCAACTGACACCTTCTTTGTTGGTCAAACACTCCGAGCCGGTGGTCCGAATAAACATGTGAGTCGGCTTTCGGATGTGAGCAATGTTGATGGACCGTACAGTTTGGTTATGGAGCCCAAAGGGTTATCCATGTATTACAAAAGCCCGAACTCACCTAGACCAATGCTTTACTGGTCGTCTACCGAATGGTTCACCGTTGACAAAGGTAGTTTGAGCAATTTAACTCTTAACTCGGTCACAGACACCGAATTTTTATATTACTTGATTTTCGATTATTTTACTACAAACCCCACGTCATCTTCAAATCGCTACATGGCGTATTCACGATACAACAACACGTTATCATATCTTCGGTTTAGGGATAGACGGGAACCTTAGGTTTTACACGTATAACCCGAATGTGCAAGGTGTGGCATGGGAGTTGGTGTACACGTTTCTCGATAGGGATTCAAGGGAAGGTGAGTGTCAATTACCGGGAAGATGTGGGAACTTTGGGTTATGTGAGGACAGCCAATGTGTAGCGTGCGCGACGCCGAATGGGCTAAGTGGGTGGAGCAAAGAGTGCGAGGTGAAAAAGGTGACATCTTGCAAAGCTAGCGACTTTGGGTACTACAAGCTTGAAGGTGTTGACCATTTCATGATCAAGTACACGAGGGGAGATGAGACCAAACAAAGCGATTGTGAAAGCAAATGCACGAAAGATTGCAAGTGCATGGGGTATTTCTATCACACTGATCGTTCGAGGTGCTGGATCGCTTACGATTTGAAAACATTGACAAGAGATGGGAACTCGACTCACCTGGCATATATCAAAACACCCAACAAGTAGTAGTGTCATGATCGATGTGAAACTGTTGTATGTAATAAATGTGTACGTTTGATTCGATGTGAAGCAGATTAATGATTTGTAATAAATGTCTATCCGTCAAAGATATGATGAACTTTCATCCTGTTTTTTTTTTTTTTTAAACGAGAACTTCATTAAAACAAACGAGAAGTTTCGTCCTGTTGTAATGACCTAAAGTTTGGATGTTGTATTTGTTTTGTTAGAGAGCATCCACAATATCAAACCTTTATTAACCTCAACCTCACCTATGCTACCATATCAGATTCCAAACCATTTTCAAGACTGCTCATTTTTTTCACTAACACGAAACCCCCATAAACACTCATTCAAAAATGTTAATTACATACACCAAACCTCGATAAACACTCTTTGAAAAATATTAAATATATAGTTAATATTTGTATTGTCATGATCAACCTATAATAAAGAAAGATGCAGATGCAGCCGACACGGCCACCTTAGCCCGTCGTGGCTTCTCTAATAAAGAATCTATCTTCTGCTAAGTTGAATTTTTTTTGGTTTAGTAAAATTCTATCATCAACTTCTTTTATTAATAAAAAAAAATATTATACTGCTCAGAACAATAGCCTCTTTATCTTTCTTGACATAGGACATGTTTGGCTACGACCTTCCCTTCCCAAAACCCTATAGTTAACTTACTACAAGTTGAATTTTACTAGGAACTTTTGTTTGTTTGTTTACCTAGAATGTTAATTCGTGAGAATATAAAACACTCTTTTTTGTATACGATTTCTAAAAAATGCAAACAATCTACATATCAAAGTTGAAGTTTCCCTAATCACCGACTTAAAGAGACGAACTAGAAATCACTTGATCATGCAAGGCGTTTTGTTGACGTGAAAGAAAAAGAGTGTTGATGTGGATGAGAATGAGTCTTGGGTAGTTCATGTGAGGGGAGTGGAGTAGTGGGGAGATGGTGTCATTTTTAGGATAAAATATAATTTTATCACGGTTTTAATACACTTACAGGAGTTTAGCGTCTTAAAATAGGGTGAATTTACCCTTCCGTCCTTCTACTTAACCTGTATATTAGAGTTTATAAAGTTAGAACCCTCAAACACATTTTATCCCTGTTGCTTGCCTGAATAAACATTGTCAAAGAAAACTCTTTTATATAGAGAAGAGTAACTCAATAAAATTCCTTAGCGGTTTTGTTTAACTACGCTGATGGGCCCTTTGCCTTGTTTAGTTTTTATTTTTTCTTGGTTCATAGGCCGGTTCAAGAGTTAACCAAACCAAAAAAAATTGGTTTTGGATATGGTTATGACTACCCGACTCAAGCCACCCTTTGCACACCTTTAAAATCACAAATCTAACTATTGTGTTCCTAGTCGCATCACGCATGCATTACTACAGTAAGTCTGTAGTAACTTACTACTAATCTTATTGGCCAAAAATCATCCAAGTTTCTAGTTACTATTGATAATCATTTTTAATCAAATTTCCATCTGCCGTGCAAATCCGAAAAAACTGGCAAGGGCTCAACATCTTTCTTCTTGTCTCATCCTAAAACATAAGGCAAAAAGACAAGAACATAACCATAATTTGCTTTGGGTCCCTTAAAGGTTCGAGGCTATAGGAGATGTTTTTAATTAGAAGGTTAGATTGTCATGCTAAACAAAAGTCATTGTGTTATCGGTCCGGTAATTCGTTCATTTATATGATTGTTTATATCCAAATTTATATATACACACATATATATAAAGTATAGGATTCAAATGAAAACCACCTTTCCATGTAAACCCAGTCCTTTGCCCTAGATCAAAACATCTCCTGGCTTGTAATATGAACAATTTACATATACGTAATGTGCATAAGGAGGTAACTTTGTAGAAATGTAACCAAGTTTGCTAATTGTTTCAGTTAAATCATTCGAACTTTTTTAGTCTCTTTAAAATCACAGAAGTTTTATTTGATGTTTTAATAGTATGTAATTATCAAGTTACCAGGTAACCTATAACGATTTTTCAGGTTACATTATTATTTTAAATTATTAATATGATTTGTAAAAAATATGACATTTCACCATATGCTACTCACACCAACATCTGTTTGTCATCACCCATATTAACTAGTTTAATGCCCGTCCGGTGGACGGGTATTTTAATGTCTTAATGACATAAGTATGCATTATGACTCTCAACCCGTTACCCTTTTGACTAAATTTTTTATAACACCCCTTTGAAATAAAACGCAACCCGCACTGATCCATTTGAAATAAAACGCAACCCGAATTGACCTATTTGAAATAAAACACAATCCGAATTGACCCTTTTAAAATAAAATATAACCAAATTTTATTGTTGTTATTAGTGGTAAAATTAGCACCTTTTCACATAAAAATGGGCTCCATTTTTTAAGTTCTCTGTCATCTCCTTTCTGTATTTTTCAAATGGTTAAGACGTGTTTCTAATAATTAGATGAAACTCGGCTACACACTTTAGACAAATGAGATAAAAAAAAATGATCAAGGCTTTTGTCCAAAGAAGACCTAGCAGTTGAAGTATAAGATATGGTTTTCCAGAATGAGCTTTTATTAAGGAACTTTAGAAAGAAACAGTCTATCTATAAAAAATGGTTAAGACGTGTTTCTAATAATCAGATGAAACTCAGCTACACACTTTAGATACATGAGATAAAAAAATGATCATGCCTTTTGTCCAAAGAAGACCACGACTCAAACTTTCATTTGAAAACCTGAGCATTCCTAGCACTTCGTAAGGTCCATAGTGTTGCCATAGCCACCAACACCAGAACCGTTTTACCATTCTTTGCCGACCCGTTTGCTTGAAAAAACTCCAAAATATCGAAGATATGACTAAACCTTTTTACCATTCTTTACCATTTAGTGTCATGAAGCTGCATTCCCCTACGCACAAAAGCCAATTTAGTTGGGATACTACCGTCTCTCCAAGTGACAAAGTTAACATTGGCCGGACCACGAGATCCATTTAAAAGCCCTTGGATGAAAAACTGCACCTTTAGCCACCTATATCTCTTTTCGAATCAGAGTTGTAGAAACCATTTAATTTCTGTTATTCTCCAGAAACCATTCGTCCTGCTCGAAGCCAACTCTGACTAGTTCCAAATATATCCCCATTTGCTCCAACTCATCTTTCTCATGTTAACTTGTATGATCTAAGATCCACTTCCAATTAATATTCCCATCGACTATCTTGATACAATCACAATCTTTGCTTTTTTGTTGTCGAACTTATCTTCAAATCTATCATCGTTTACCTAAAACAAACATGAATACCAAAATCATCCAAACACCTCTTAAACCCTTAAACAACATATGCGAAATTCATTTTAGTAAATGATCAGAACTATAGTCAATCCACAATAAAAACCAAAGACATAAACAATAAAAGATTGAAAGTTTAAAATAAACAATAAAACAATTGCTTTAGGAAAAAGATTACCTTCTTGAGGGCAAGGGCAAGACTTTTGCTGTCAATCTTAATCCATTTTCAAGCGATGTAGAATCAATATGATATTTTTCACATTCAAAAGCTTTATCCTGCAACATAGTCGACATATCAAAATTTTTTAACTTTGATATTCAGTTGTTGATGGAGGTTTTGTTGATCAGTGGCTTCCAAACACCTCTTAAACCCTTAAACAACATATGAAAAATTCATGTTAGTAAATGATCAGCAATATAGTCAATCCACAATAAAAAAAACAAAGACAAACAAAAAAAGATTAAAACTTTAAAATAAATAAATAAAAGTCAACCCACCAACTCGTTAACCGTTGCAATGTAAAATACAGAACCTCGAACATTAATTATCAAACTGTTGGGTCTATGTGGTAGTCAGTGTTTAGTTCCATGGTTCTCACGGTACCGACCATGTTCTGTTCAACCCTACTTCCTACAGGCCAGATCATTATACAATAAGGCAAGAATTTTATCTAAGAAACATCATACATATTAAAGTGAACAGTGGGACAATTAACCTGAACATAGGTAGACAATTATATTATTTAAAAAAAACTATTAACTCCAAATTTTAATAAAACCAAAATTTGTAACAGATAGACTGCAAAAGTGTAAATCATCACACCAAATTAAAACAAAATAGAAAAAAAAACAAAAAAAAAACCCTCTACAAAAGCAAAACCTAAGAAGATAATAGAAAACATTGAATTTCCAAATAAGAAACATTGGGATATATTATTACGTATCTAAAACAAAAATAGAGTTGAAACAATCAATAATCATTTGCACCACCGCAGAACTCCAACGTAAATACTCCAAACTCTGTTTGAAAGAAAACCTAAATCTTTGCTTGTTCCTTGTTTTGCAATTCGTAAGCGTAGATAGATAAAGATGAGAGAGAAATAGAAGAGAGAATGTGTAAGGATTGGTGAGGACTAAGGAGGAGGGAGTCGATCATTGTGATAAGTGGCAGTGGTGAAGGTGATAAGGATAAGTGAGGACGACGGAAGAGGGATGGCACACATTCTGTCTTTTGAAGAGGTTTGGACAAGACGTGGGGAGAGATTAAAGGAAAGGAAAACCATAAAAAAACCTCCCATTCTAGAAGATTTTAGTGAATTTGAAGGGCTAAGATTTAAAGTTGAGGACTTTAAATAGTTAGGATTATTCTAAAAAAACGTCACATTTAAGAAAACATAAGAATATAAAATACTCAAAACGGTTAAAAGTGACATTTTAGGTGGTTGAGTTATGGAGATAGTTGGCAGCAAAAGGTGGAGGTAACCACTAGCAACAAAAACCAACCATAACCACTTGGAACCGCCACAAGAGCGGTTATTTTTGTGAGTTTAAACAGCTGAGATTTCATCTCAGCATGATCTAACGGTGGATATCAAGTTGGATGGTAGTTAGACTTAATGGGATCCATATATATATATATATATATATTAATCCTTTTGACTTCACCTTTGTTCATTGTTTCTTGAGATCGATTCCATTCAATATGTTTCTTGGGCGGAATTATTCAAAATTCATTATCGTGTTTTCCAAGTCATTAATCATCTTTCACAACAAAAGCAACAATCCTCATCTGCTGCCAAAGACAAAGATTCTGATAAAACCACTTCACCTCCTAAAGATGATGTTTGGGATCGACTGGATGCCATAGTTCTTAAATGGATCTATGGCACCATAACTTCGGATCTTCTTAGTACCATTATTCGACCTGACTCCACTGCAGTTATGCATGGAGAGACCTCAAAAGCATATTTCATCATAACCAACACACTCAGGTCGTGCTGTTACAGAAGAAATTCACCAATGGTCAAACTGGAGTCATTTTCCAACATGTATTCTTATTGTCAAGTCGTAAAGACCAATTAGCAAATCTGGGCTCCACAGTTGATGAAGAACGGCTAGTTATCCAACTGTTGTGCAGTTTCAATGAGACTTATGGTGGTATCGCCACCATTCTTCAACAACAAAAACCACTACCTAATTTTTATGAAGCCAGATGCACTTTGATACTTGAAGAAACTACCAAAACCAACCGAACCACTCCTGACTCGGCTCTCCATACATGTCAGCAATCTCCACCAACCTTATGCTCCCTGCCAATACTAGTCCCTATAACAATCGCGGGCCTTGGGACAGTGTCAGGGTCGAGGCGGTCGTGGCCGTGGACGTGCCTACAATCAACAGCAACAGTGGGCATATTACCTAGTTCCAGTTGGGTCTTCACCCTCCGACGGCCAGCAGCAACAATGGTGTGCCCCATCATGGTCCTCCCCAACTTGGGCCGCCCCACCTTGCCCATACCTAGATATGGGCATAATCGGTTCCTTTTTATACCCGGAATCGGTTCCTAACCGGACCCGGTTCCTGAATGTGTGTCAATGGAACCGGTTCTTGTCGTAACCGGGTCCGGTTTCTACCCGGGTTTTAACCATTTAAACTAGAACCGAGTGTACCCGGTTCGGGTCGGGTTGGAACCGGTTCCAGTTCCTTAGAAGAACCGGTTCCTAGTGTTACAATTAAATGGAAAAGACTGCTCATTCGGTCAATTCAATGAAAAAAGCTGCAAAACTATTAGAAACCGATTGTAAATTCCTTGTCTTCTTGTCTCCTTGCATCCCAATATCAATAACTTACACTTTCAAACTTCCACAATTAAAATGGCGTGCAACGACGAGGTTGTGATGGTTTATATCTTGTAGGTGTAAGCTAACGGTAGAGATGGGCATATCGGGTTTTTTTGTCCTACCCGGAACCGGTTCCGGGTAGGAACCGGGTCCGGGTAGAAATTGGGTACGAACCGATTTTATTTATAAAATGTGGAACTGGGTTGGAACCACCGGGTTTTTTGAACCCGGAACCGGTTCTACTATTAGCCGGGTAGGAACCGGAACCGGTTCCAGGTCGGTTCCACCGGGTCGGGTTTGGAACCGGTTATTATGCCCATCTCTACCCATACCCTATGACACGATCCAACCGACCCAACAATCACCAATGATCACAAAATGGAATTTTGGGCCCATGCCCACTTCAAGCCCACACTGTTGTAAGTTTTGAAATGGGCTACACTACTACTGACCTGGACAAGACCATCATTACAATGTCATTAAACCCGCAAGATCAGCAATGGTATATGGACACTAGCGCCATAGGTAGTCTGAAACACAACTCTCAAATTCTTAATTCTTATTTAAATAAGTGCTATTCATGAAACATTATAGTCGGAAATGGCAACCTGATTCCAGTCCTAGCTATCGGCCACCATACTTTACCACCACCATTCCAAATTTTTTAAAACCTAATTTTTGTTCGTCGCTTTACAACAGACAATAAAAAATTAATCTTGTCAAAAACTTAATTATGCACCTAATCTTGTCAAAAACTTAATTTAATGTTCGTCGCTTTACAACAGATAGTAATGTTTTAGTTGAATTTGATCCGTTCGATTTTGATATGAAAGATCTCCACACCCGGACACCTCTTCTCAGATGCCATAGTACCGGTAACCTTTACCCGCTCAAGATAAATTCAAGGAATCAAGTTCAAGCTACTTCTTCAAATGCTTTTATCACCCTGTCCCAAGACACGTGGCGTCGCAGTCTTGGACATCCTAGTTTTAGTGTCTTGAATTCTTTAAAAACTTATTTACCATCTGTTTCAAATTTTTTTAAGACTTCTAATGTTTGCGAATCTTGTGTGTTTGGAAAGCAAATAGAATTTTCATTTCGTGATTCTACTACTTGTACTACTTTACCATTTGATATTGTTCATGGCGACTTATGGAACTCTCTAGTCCTATCATCTAATGGATGCGGTTATTATATATTGTTTTTAGATGACAAAACCAATTAGTTATAGACCTATACACTTGCAAATAAATTTCAAGTTTACACCACCTTTCTTGAATTCACCAAACTCATTCAAACATAATTTAACATGTCCATAAAACTTTCCAATGTGATAATGGCCGAAACTTTAATAACAAACCTTTCATAATTATTCCAAATCTAATGGCATGGTTTTTCGGTTCACTTATCTGTATACCTCATCACAAAATGGTAGAGCTAAGAGAAAAATTCGTTTTATCAATAATATCATGTGAACCATTTTATCTCGCTCACCGTTCAACACAATTTTTGGCATCACGCTTTAGAACATGCAACTTATCTACTTAATATTTTGCCAACTAAAGTCCTTAACAACTCTACTCCTACGCTCCGACTATATCATCGTATTCCCACATACGACCACCTTCATCTTTTCGATTATCTTTGTTACCCACTTCTACCATCCTCCGCTATTCACAAACTAGCAGATAGGTCCACACCTCGTGTCTTCGGTGATTACCCCTCAAACCATCGTGGATATAAATGCTACAACCTAAATACACATCAAATCACACATTCTCAAGATGTCTTCTTTGATGAGAACATCTTTCCATTCGCTACACGACCCGCTTCTCTCAAAAACTATATCTTGACTAATAATATATGTACATCTTTTTGGCTCCCCTATCTGATTATTCTAGCTCAGACCCACAATCCCATTCTTCAACCATCTCCTCACCTATTTCTACCTCAAATCCTACTACCCATACCAACTCATTCTCCAGAAAGCCAATCCAGCCATACATCACCCATCCCACCTACACAGTCGCACCTCAGGCCCAACCCACGTCACTGCCTCCCCTACCTATCCTACCCTCACCCTACCCATAGCCCAAATCACGCCACCACAATGCCATATCACCACTCGCTTCATGTTAGGTATTTACAAGCCCAAAACACCCTTCAACCTTCACACCTATATAGTTATCTCTTCCTTACCGAAATCACTTACCAAAGCTCTCTCTAACCCATACTAGAAAAATGTCATGCTGGATGAGTTTCGAGCACTTATGACTAATAAAACTTGAGATCTTGTGCCCAAAACCCCAAGGATGAACATTATTCGTAGTATGTGGATTTTTAGACATAAAAAGAAGGCTGATGGATCTCTATAAAGATATAAAGCACACATTGTGTGTGATGGTCGCTCATAACTAACTAGTTTCGATTGTGGGGAAATCTTCCGTATGGTTGTGAAACCGGACACTATTTGCACTGTGCTAAGCCTTGCGGTCTCTCGCCCATGGCCCATCCATCAGCTAGACGTTAAAAATGCATTCGTTCATAGTAATTTTGATGAAACAGTCTTTATGCGCTACAAGAATGTACCACTTTTAGTGGCGACGGCAAAAGCGGCGAAAACCTCATTGTCGCCGCTAATGGTCGATCCGCGTCCCAGTGTTTAACCACAATCCCTGGCCGTTGATCTTTATAAAGATCTAACGGTTGGGGTTATTTGGATCAATAGCGGCGACTAAAGGTGGGTCAATATCGGCGACAGTTGTCACCGCTAAAACCTAGTATCCCACATTAAACCCTAGCCACACATTTCTTATCAAGATCCAATGGATGAGATTAGGGAAGCTCAATAGCGGCGACGAGGGAGTCAATAGCGGGGACAACCTGTTGCCGCTAAACCCCTAAAACCTTCTGCAGCTATACAGCCGCGATTTCTTCCCTCCTTTTTCACATTTCCCCCCAATTTTCTTCTTCCCAACCAGACGAAAAAACCCCATTTTTTCCCAAAATCGGTAAGTTAAGTTTGTTTTTGTTAAATCTCTTCTCTAATTTGTTATATACATGTTACACCCTTTAATTTTTGTTTATTTTTTGTATTTTTTGTGAAGAAATCGGATCACGACCATCACTTCTCCGGTCACCGCCATCAATTCTCCGGTCACCACCTCGTCTCCGGTCACCATCCACTTGAAACTTTCAATTAAGGTTAGTTTTACATGTATTTTTTTTTCAAAGTTTGGAAATTGTTTATTTTTTGGTTTATGTTGGTATGTAAATGTGTATATGTTAGTGAATGTATGTGAAAATGGATAATGTAGGTGTATTTGGTGAAAATGTGTGTATGAAAATCTTTGTATTTATGTATTTAGTTGTATGTAAGTATGTAAATGTGTATGTAAGGTTGTATGTTTGTATGTAAATGTGTATGTAAGGTTGTATGTTGGTATGTAAATGTGTATATGTTAGTGAATGTATGTGAAAATGTATAATGTAGGTGTATTTGGTGAAAATGTGTGTATGAAAATCTGTGTATTTATGTATTTAGTTGTATGTAAGTATGTAACTGTGTATGTAAGGTTGTATGTTTGTATGTAAATGTGTATGTAAGGTTGTATGTTTGTATGTAAATGTATATATGTTAGTGAATGTATGTGAAAATGTATAATGTAGATGTATTTGGTGAAAATGTGTAGGTAAGCATGTATGTGTGTATGTAAGTCTATGAATGAATGTATGTAGGTGTATGTTAGTATGTAGGTGTATGGAAATGGTGAAATTGGTTCTAAATGTTTGTAATTTTAGTATGTAGGTGTATGGAAATGGTGAAATTGGTTCTAAATGTTTGTAATTGGTTCTAAATGCGTGTATATGTTAGTATTCATGTGTGTATAAAGTATGTAAATGTGTGTATGTAAGTATGTATAAAGTATGTGTTAATGTGTGTAAGTTATGTTTAAGTTGAGAGTTTCTATGTTTATGTGTAGGTTTGAAAAAAAAATTAACTTTGATAATTTCTATGTTTATGTAAGTTTCACAAATATATATTAGTTAGGAAATGTCCTCCTTAAATTAAAATCATCATTTAAAACATAAAAAACATAGAAAATACCCGCCAAAATTGAAATCATCATTTAAAACAAAAGGAGCTAATAAAATACTCGCCCGAAATTTAAACCATTAAGAATAACATTACAAGCTTTAAAAACCGCGCCCGATACTGAATTCATCATTTTAAACATAACGAGCTAAGAAAATACCCGATCGAAATTGAAATTATGATTTAAAACATAACGCGCCGCCCAAAATTTAAATCAATCATTAAGAACATAACAAGCTTAAAAAACTACGCCCGAGTTTGAATTCATCATTTTAAACATAACAAGCTTAGAAATACCCGCCCGAAATTGATTTAGAAATTAATTTCGGGTTGTCCCCGATTAACTTGGGACTGCTTTTTGAATATTTTATCTCATTTAGGATGTGAATGTGGATTACACGATTGTTTGTTTAAGAAGGATTTGGTTATCATTTTCTCTTTGCTCCCCGGGTATATATATCATTACATTTATACTTGGGAGCTAAGAGGAAATGCTGCTGATTTTTTCTTAAATAAACAATCATGTAATGCACATTCACATATGAGATAAATTGTTCAAAAAGTGGGTTTAGGAGCCTACCCTTGTCTTGTTAATCTTAATTTCAGTTGCATAATGCCTATCGATAAAAGCTGGATTGATTCCCCAAGTCATTCACCTCACTACAAGCAAGGACTCGAGTCTTTCATCGAGATGTGTGAAAGAGTGATAAAAAACCACAACGAAGTTAGATGTCCGTGTAACGTATGTAAAAATTCCGGCTTAACAGACATGGCACTTATGAAACGCCATTTGCGTATTAGTAGTTTTTGGAAGGACTACACGAAGTGGACCTATTACGGGGAAACGACTCCAGTTGCGGAAGTAGATGATGTTGCGCCACAAGACGGTATGGAAACGTTATTGAAGACGTTAGGGGGAGCGTATGGAAGAAGATACATACCTTAACCAACAGAACTCGAATGGAGATAGTAGCGGTGTTGGTGATGATTTTAAAGACCTTGTAAAGGAAGTTGAAATAGAATTATATCCTGGTTGTTCTAAGTATTCTTCTATTGAATTTTTAGCAAAGCTTATGAATATAAAAGATATGCAACATTTTACTAATGAAGCGTTTGATCGAATCCTCTGGTTGTTGCAAGATTCAATGCCAGAAGGCAACAAGATTCCCCTTTCGTATTATGTAGCTAAGAAGACATTTAAGAAGATTGGTTTGGCATATGAGATGATAGACGTGTGCACAAATGATTGTGCTCTCTTTTGGAAAGAAAACGAGTCCTTGCAAAATTATCCCATTTGTAAAGAGATTCGATAGGTCGATAAAGACACAAAAGGCACGAAGGTGGCTCGTAAGGTGTTACGATACTTTCCTTTGACACCTAGACTATGACGTTGTATTGTTCAAGGCACACAACAAAAGATATGATATGGCATAGTACCGGACGATCGGAAGATGGGACTATGCGTCATCCAGTTGATGGATCTTCATGGCAAGACTTTGATAACAAGTACCCAAACTTCGCGATGAGCCATGAAATGTTCGCCTAGGCCTTGCAGCTGACGGTTTTAATCCATTTAACAATGGTAGCAGATCCTCAACTCATAGCACATGACCGGTTATACTCACTACATACAATCTGCCTCCATGGCTATGCATGCGAGAGTCCACATTCATGTTGACCTTGTTGATTCTTGGCCCTAAATCACCTGGGAAAGACATGGACGTTTTCCTTAGACCGTTAGTGGATGAGCTTAAGTAATTGTGGCAGTCAGGTATACGTACTAAAGACGCAGCAACAAACACGTACTTCACAATGAAGGCGGCGTTGTTATGGACCATAAATGACTTTCCAGCCCGTAGTAATCTATCAGGTTGGAGCGGTCAAAGCTACATGGCATTCCCAACTTGCAACCAAGACACTCCTTCAATACGTGTAACTGGTAAATGTGCTTATGTTGGTCATCATCAGTTCTTAGATGGCAATCATCATTGGAGAACAAGTCTCGAATTTAACGGGAGACCCGAGATACAAGACCCTCCGAGACAGTTTAGTCCAGCTGACATAGAAACTCAACACAGTCGTTTAATTAAGCGTCCACCAGGCAAGCATCCAGCTTTGGAGGTGGGAGGATAACACGGTAAGATTGCGAGCTGAAATGGTTCAAACGAAGCATATTTTTTGAGCTTGAGTATTGGTCTTCTTTGCCTCTGAAACATAACTTAGATGTAATGCATATAGAGAAAAATGTGTGCGACAGCTTACTCGGTACTCTTATAATGAACGATAAGAGCAAAGACATGCCAAATGCGCGGTCCGACTTGGAAAACCTAAACATTCGGCCGACACAATGGGTGAAACAATCGGGTGGCAAGTTCTTAAGTCCCCACCCAAAGTACTCATTCAAGTCCGATGGTCGAAAACTTTTCTGTCAGTTTATAAAAAAATGTTAAACTACCTAATGGGTTTGGATCTAATATCAGTAAGAGGGTGACAGATAACAATGCTATTATTACCGAGTTGAAATCTCATGACTATCATATCCTCATGCAACGTTTGATGCCGATTGGAGTTAGAGGGCTTTTGACCAAAGACACATCTACGCCGATAGTAGACCTTTGTATGTTCTTTAAGCAACTTTGCTCTAGAACACTATCGGTGGATGATATGAAGAAAGCGAAGGATGACATTGTTACCATCTTATGCAAGTTAGAGATGATCTATCCACATGCGTTCTTTGACATTATGGTTCATTTACTTGTGCATTTAACTGATGAGGCGATTGCGGGATTACCAGTAGCTTTTAGATGGATGTATCCATTTAAACGGTACATGAAAAAACTAAATAAATATGTCAAAAACACGGCAAGGCCGGAAGGTTATATAGCTGAAGGTTATGTGCTTGAAGAGGCTCTAACATTTTGTTCAATGTACCTTCAAGATGTTCAGACTAAGTTCAATCGCCCAGATAGAAACGAGGATGTCGTTGTTGAAAAAAGAAAGTTATGGGTGTTTGAGTCCAAATGTCATCCTGTTGGCACAATAAAGGACACACATCTATCATTCATAAAAAACGAGATGGAATGGTTTGTCCTCGAAAACTTCGCAGAATTCAGGGAGTACATGAAGTGAGTATTTCTATCTTTAACTTTGCATAACCTGTTAATTAGTATTTTTCTATCTTTAACTTTTCATTCCCTGCTTATGTTTGTGATCAATGTAGTGAATTCAAAGATACACATCCCCAAGATGATCTTAAAATCGCATTCCGGGATGGTTTCTCCATAAGGTATAATAAATATATACATATATAGCACGCATTACTATACATAAGGTATAATACATATATACATGTATAGCACACATATATAACAAACATTATTACTCTGTATTTATTAGGTCCATTCGATGAAAACACAAAATTCTTCAGAATTCCACCCAGAGTTGTATGCTCTTTCAATTTATGCAAAAATAAATGCTTATACTTACGCTGCTTGCGTAGTCAATGGTGAGTTTAAGACACTTGAACGTGATGCAAAATGCGCAACGCAAAACTCTGGGGTGGAAGTGGTTGGAGAGAACGATGTCAAATTTTATGGCCAATTAAAAGAAATTATTGAGTTGCGTTATACAAATGATTATTCAACTGTCTTATTTCGGTGCAAGTGGTTTGATACTCGAAGGGGTGTAAACCATGACAATAATATCACTAGTATAAGCACTGAACATGAATGGGACAAAGACGATCAACTCATATTTGTTTCGCAAGCCAAACAATTGTTCTTCATCCAAGAACTCTCTCGAAACCAAAGAAATAAACATAGGTGGGTAGTTGAAAATGTTAATCATCGAAAAATTTGGGATCGGCCATTAATTGATGACCACGCTAAGAAGGTTCCAAATGCTAACAAAGGCTTAGAAGATACTGACGTTGTCAACAACAATTCTTCATCTGACTGTCCACTTGTCATTTACCTGACCCAATACTTTCAAATTGGATCTTCTTCTCATGTTACTGCGGGTGAGCCTGCAACTGAAGTTGATCCCCCACCGACTACCGTCGATGAAGTGTTTGAGGTCGAGACTGATTGTGATGAGGACGATGTCGATTATGTGGAGTCTGATTAAAAGAAAAGTTTTTGTAATTTATATTAATTTGTATTTGATAAACACATGTTGAAATATTTATTTGAATATGGGTTACACTTGTTGTACTTTTCATTAATTTCGATTAGATACACATGCTGTAACATTTGTAACTTTTTAGGAATCATGATTTTGGTAGTGTTGATATTTGCTTATTTGATGGCCGATGTGGCCCCATGGGGACATGGGGGAGACGGCGCCGGTGATCCACCGCCTCCGAATCATTTTTTGAGAGGCACGCACGAGAGTGATGGTAAGTCTTGTAATAAATCTTTTTTTAGTTCTTATATTTATATATTATAAATGTTGTTTCTAATTATTAATGTTTTAATGATTTTTTAGTTATTATGTTTCATATATTATAAATGTTGTTACTAATTATTTATGTTTTAATTGCAGCTGATCCCCCGAAGAGGGTTAGGGGGAGAGCAAAAAACCAGAAACTTCATCATATGGTCAAGGCGGGGGGCCCATATCCCTAACATTTGAAAGGGATGTCACGTATACCCCGTTGGTCCAGCAAGAGATATGTTTTCGAGAGAGGCTGGTTCATATATGTGGTGGACCATCCCGTTCGATAAAATGGGATGGGATAATGTGTCACAACCGCACAAGGCAGCGATCATGAACCACTTGAGGGTAAATAAGTTATATGCATATAATTTGCCGCCGTTTAAAGGCCGTTTGCAGCCGTTTCACGGATCGTTAGACTTGATTTATAATAATACTTTAACTTTTTTATTAAATTTGTAGGAAATGTTTAACTTTGATGAAGTGGACAAGATCTACAAGCATAAAACTTAAAGGGTGGAATCAAGAGTTTGCTTATGAAGCGGTACTCTGACCGCAAACACGATGCTAAAAAACTCTTTGAGAGCGAAGGTGGGTACCAGGATGTTGAAAGGGCAAGGGCATACCATCCCGGTGATATGCCCTGTGATAACTGGTTGAAAACTATCGACCGTTTTTAGACCCAAAATATATCAAACGATGCGAGGCCAACAAAGGTGTCCGCGCGAAACAACTATTCCCATTCCGCGGGGGGACAGAGTCATACGGTAGCACAGCCTACAAAAATGTAATGTTTTATATATGTGTTTGTGTAAGCTTTTGTTTATTTAATGTCCAATGTAAGTTTAATGTTCAACAGATATAGATTGTGTAGCTACGTACGCAAAAACCCACCAGGATAAGGAGGGGCATTGGGTTGACCCGGTTTCCGAACAGATCTACGTAAGTATTTATTTTAAGTATATATTTCTATAACAAACAAATATATATATATATATATATATATATATAATCATCTTCGTAATATACAGCGGAACTTACAACAGGCAACAAACGAATGGCACAGTGATGGTCCTCCACTTGCCCCATTTCAAGAAGCGTTAGGAGAGCGGAGAAGATGGTACCGGGGATGGGGCATAAACCTTCTTCAAATACGCCCCCGAACTTGTCGGCTTCCCAACCTGAGACTCAAGAACCCTTTCTAAGGTAAACTACACAATTTATAAAATGATAAACGAATGCGTGTTTCCTTGTTAAATATATGTTGGTAGCGTTAATTAATATGTTAATATACTTTTTGATATTTATTATTGTAGGGATTTGTTAACGATTTGTTCCAAAGCCCGGCTTTCCTGACTTAACTTGACAACTACCTTAGTTCAAAAGGAAAAGAACCGGCAAACGACGATTGTTATAACCCTTATTTCGATAACGAAGAAGAAGATGACGAAGATTAGGATGATTTCAAAGTATGAATTGTTATTTTTAACGTTTTTACGCATGTAGGATGATAATGTAGGACTTAAATGTTGTTTTTAACTTTATTATGTTTTGTATATGGTTTTGGTGTTTGATATATTAGAATGTAGCTGTAGTCAGGTTGCGTTTTTTCAGCCGGAAACAGGTTCGGTAGCTGTATATAGCTGCTGTAAAAAAATTGACTTTTAGCGGCGACAGGTGTCGCCGCTATTGATAGTCCTCCATTACCACTAAAGACAAAACAAAGCAATAGCGGCGACAGTTACCAATAGCGGCGACACACGGAGCAATAGCGTCCCAGCAATAGCGGCGACGCATTAGCGGCCACGTGTCGCCGCTAAAAGTCAATAGCGGCGACAACAGCAACCAATACATGCGACTTTCGTGGCCGCTAAAAATACCCTTTTCTTGTAGTGATGCATCAACCGATGGGTTTTCGAGATCCCAAATATCCAAATCATGTATGTTTGTTGAGGAGGTTTATATATGGGCTAAAGCAAGCTCCTCGAGCTTGGTATCAACGATTAGCAGACTATGTGTCGTCCATATGTTTTCGCCATAGTAAGTGTGACCACTCACTTTTCATCTTCAAACAAAAAGATCACATGGTTTTTATATTATTATATGTGGACGATATTCTTCTGGTCACATCCACCGGTGCTTTTCGGGATCACTTCGTGACTCTCTTATCTAATAAATTTGACATGAAAGGTTTAGGTTCGTTAAACACCACAACAACTCTCTAGTTTTGTCTTAGAAAAAATATGCCATGGAAATCCTCGAGCGTGTCGGTTTGGCTCATTGTAATTCAAAAACCACACCAATTGACACAAACTAAAATCTAAGTGTAACATCGTGTATACTCACAGAGGATTCAACATAATACAGACATTTAACTGGTGCGTTGCATTACCTCACTTTTACTTGAACCGAAATCACCTATGCGGTTCAGCAAGTTGGCATTCATGCGCCTACCACCTCTCATATGCATGCCCTCAAAATAATTATGCGCTACGTGAAAGGTACAATTCCTTTTGAGCTGCATATAACCTCGTCTACCACTACATCTTTAATCTCATACACTGATGTTGATTGGGGTGGTTGTCCCGACAGGAGACGTTCCACCTCCGGTTACTGTGTTTTCTCTCATGGTCCTCCAAAAGCAGATATTGAGGGGTGGGTGGCTAATGTTGTTTCTGAAGGATGTTGGCTATGCAATCTCCAGCTCGAGTTATAGACACCTCCAACTCATTCTACCCTTGTTTATTGTGATAATGTAAGAGCAATCTATCTTGTTGGGAACCCCATTAAACACTAACGAACTAAACATATCAAAATGGACATCCATTTCGTTTGGAAAAAGTGGCTAAAGGTCAAATTCGTATGCTTAATGTTCCTTAGATATCAGATTGAAGATACTTTTACAAAAGACTTACTAAAGGTTCTTTTTGACGACTTTCACTCCAGTCTCAACATTCGTGACCCACCCGTTTTGACTGCAGGAGTGTATTAGAATAACCGTATATGTCTAAACCAATTTACATTTGTTGTGACTATATTGTCAAATATAGAAGAGGTCAATCTCTTGTAATTTGTATTTATAGCCAAAGATAATGAATAAAAATGATTTTTTACTTACTTTCACAATTAATATTAAGTATTGAACATATTGTCCCTAACAATTGTATTTAGTGCAAGGTGTATATAGTGACAGTATAAATTAATTAGCAACTGTAACTGACTGGTGCGTTGATTAAACCAAAATACAATATAATTGCTCAATGAACAAAATCAATGATTTGGTGATGTGTTTGGTTGTTTGTACTTTGTTGTGTCATCGGTAACCCATAAAGTCAATACTCTCTTTCTCTAGTGTACATGATAACTAAACATGGTGTTAGGATCAAAACATGAATCTTTACTCTTTAGCTACTTGAATCATTGTGAACTCAATGGTTCAATTGACATATCACCACAAGGTGCAGTTTAGACAATGGATTCTACATAAATTACCGTCATTGTGTCTTAGCAATCGCCTTGATCATAAGTTGTTTTATATTATACCTTAGTCACTATTTAGAACCTTAAAATTATTAGTATAGAAACTGGATAGAGGAGGTGGTGGTGAAAGATGCTAAAAGAGGAGGGGATGTCAAGAATGAAAATATATATAAATCCACTAGTGACATCTTGGTGGTAAGGTGTCTCTATTCAGTGGCAGATATTAAACTTTTCACATAGGGGGGAGCCGAAAGTTTTAAAGAAAACGATGGGGGGCGGACTCAATACATAGAAAATTCTAGATAAATTTACACTTCGAAGTGAAAAAACAGGAGGGTCTTGCCCTCCCGGACCCCAACTAAGATCCTCCCCTATCTCTACTGTATGCAAGAGCTGAAGGATTCAAATACGTAAGATATAGTACATGGTGTTTAATACGAATCAAGTAGTAACATTCCTTACAATGTCTACAAAATTAATGAGTGTAGTTTTCTAAAATAAGCGCAACTTGTTAAACAATCAAACAAAAATTACAACCATTTTAATACTTATGTGTAATTTTTAAAACATTGATTTAATGTTTTTCTTTTCTGAAATTGGCTTCTTCCTCCCAACAATGGCCCAATACCATATTAATTTTCAAGTTGCAATAAAAAGAGATACTCTAACAATCTTGTTGCTAGAATTCAAACTTTTAGTCTGCGGAAATCCAATTAAATGGTAATATCATAGTTTGGTTTAAAACCTGTATCACACCGGCCTCCGTCCGTAGCCAAAAATCCAAAAAAATAATAATAATAATAAGATAAAAAAATCAAATTGTCATTCCATCTATATATACTGCTATTATCATTGTTGCAAAACACCAACAAAAATGGTTGCTTCTTACCATTTCATCTATTCAACTTCCCTTCTATATTTGCTATCTTTTCAACTCTTTTTCTCCATTTCTGAAGCTTCTGTGCCTCCTTCACAAACAATCACTTGCGTCAACCAAGGGGATTTCGGCAACAACATGGTCGAATTCGATGCGAATTACCGTACTCTTCCCCTTACTAGCAACCCATTCCAGCTTTGCTTCTACAACACAACCCCTAACGCATACACTCTAGCTCTCCGCATGGGTACAGTTCGATCCGAGTCCCTCATGCGTTGGGTTTGGGAAGCTAACCGTGGAAACCTCGTTCGCGAAAACGCCACCCTTACATTCGGTACAGACAGCAGCCTAGTCCTGGCGGATGCTGACGGACGGGTTGTCTGGCAAACGAAACAAGGGTGTGGTCGGGTTTCAGGTGCTTCCAACTGGTAACATGGTTCTTCAGGACGGTAAGGGTAATTACTTATGGCAAAGCTTTGATTCCCCAACTGACACTCTCTTGGTGGGTCAAACACTCCGAGCCAGTGGTCCGAATAAACTCGTGAGTCAGCTTTCTGAGGTGAACAATGGCTATGGACCGTATAGTTTGGTGATGGAGCCCAAAGAGTTAGCTATGTATTACAAAAGTCCCAACTCGTATCGACCAATGCTTTACTGGTCGTCTAGCGAATGGTTCACCGTTAACAAAGGTAGTTTGACCGATATAACTCTTACGTCGAACCTACACATCGATGAGGGTTTTCGTTATTACTTGACGTTCGATTACATTACCACAAACCCCACGTCATCTTCAAATCGTAAAATGGCGAGCTCAGGATACAACAACACGTTATCGTATCTTCAATTAGGGATAGACGGGAACCTTAGATTCTACACGTATAACCCGAATGTGCGAGGTGTCGCGTGGGAGTTGGTGTACACGTTTCTTGATCGTGATTGGTTAAAGCTATACGTGGTTATCATTTTTTTATAGTTTTCTGTTTGTGTTTTGGTTTTAAGTGTTGATTAATAGGTATGTTGTTGTTTTGCTATTTGTTGAACATAAAGGTCCGGAAGTGTGAAGATGGAAAGCCGGAAGGATGGCTGCTGTTGCTGTTGAAGATCTCAGGGCATGTGTGCAATTTACTTGTTCTTTTGGTTCAAGCTAAGTTTCCTTAGTTGTGTTTCAGGTTAATTGTCAAGATGGTTTAGGGTTTGTGTAAAATTTCTGATTACTTATAAATTGTAAGAACTCTCTATCATCTTATCAAGTTTGTAAACAATGGTGGCTCTTAGAGGCTTAGAGCATCTATAATAATAAAAGCAACCAAATAACTGTCATCGTTATATTATTAACATTAAATATTATTCTTACGCGTTTCTTTTAAATAGTAATGCCAATGTAGACAGATGAGTTACGATTATATCCATTATATATTACTTTCGTTATTTCATTTCTTATACAAAACTTTGGGATCTTTTAAGACTATTTAATAAGATTTATCATCACTGGCGGACAAAGAAATTTTTCCTTATGGGTGCGGAATATTTGTAAGGATTTTAAGCCCCTAGCTATATATAAAAAATCGGTTCATAGCGGGCTGGATCGGTTCGAGTCATGTAAGACAAAAGAACATCAAATTAAAATTTATATAATCATCAAAAACACGTCAAACGTCATTACAAATGTATTTAAAATTGTGACCTACAGGTTTTCATTTCGAAGTCATGTAAGACAAAAGAACATCAAACTAAAATTTATATAATCATCAAAAACACGTCAAACGTCATTACAAATGTATTTAAAATTGTGACCTACAGGTTTTCATTTTTCGAAATATATCCAAAACATCATTTAAAGATACTAAACGCTCCATAAGTTCATTACATTCTTACTCCTTGTTCCTATCACATATAATTCGCTCCATAGGTTCATAAAACAACACCAAACACTTAAACAAAATAAATAATCGTGTTCAACCACAGTCCATAATTTTCAATTTATTTTTAAGCATTCAAGCCCTAGTATTAACTATTTAAACAAGCAAAGCTATAAATAAAACAACAAAATTATTTAACCACAAGTCTATAACAACCAAAAAAATAAAATAAAAACATAAAAAGATCAAACCCTTATATATCTATTTTCTCCTAATTATCACATAAAACAAACAAAAATCAATGAAGAAAATATACTAGTTCTATCTCGGAATTATGGCGTAATATGGGTCGGTCCTGCCAAAGATTTGGTTTTTCCGACAAAAACACCATCCGGCCGTGAGCAATAGCGTCAAGTCGCTGGGAGTTTTTTGGGGGCGGGATTTGGAATTGGAAAGGGTGGATGTGTTAGGTATTTTATTTAGTTATAATTTTTTTGGGTTGGGTTTAGACTTGGGTTAATAAAAATAGATTGTAGATTGAGCTTTAATTGGGTTAAGTAATTAAGTAAATAAGTGGTTAAAGAATAATTATATAAATTGTGTTATATACTTATATATTAAATAATAATCAGTGTTTAATTTATTTCTTTTTATAAATTCATAATATTACTTTTCTAAGTTGGGAGGTTGATAATTTTCAAGGGGTGCGGGTGAAAATTTCCAAGGGGTGCGGTCGGGATTTCCGGCGAAAAGTAACATTAAAATTTATTTTTTCAAGGGGTGCGCCCGCCCACGATGGACTTAGGGTGGGTACGCCCTTGTTTATCATGGTCAACAAATAGCCATGGTTTATCAACATAATAATTGGTATTAATGTGGTCAATAAGGGTCAATGACAGTCCATCATAGTTACTTAGCATTAACATATTGCAGTAGCGGGGTTTGAATGATAAATTAATTAGGATTAAAAATCCAATATTTTATACTACAAAAAAATTCGAAATATTAAGGTAAAATTAACCCTACAAGCGAAAAGTCAGTGGGAGTCGAGGTACCCACGGGCCAAAAGAAACATCCGTCACTAAACATGTGTGATCTATTAAGAGTTATCGTTAATAAGGCCTGATATAATCCTTTATGACATATATGCACTATCGTTATCCACTATGATCTATCATAATGCACTATAACTCGATGTAAATTCTTTAAAATACAATGTCACCAAAGAAAGTGTGACGCTTTGCCAACAAGTCGGGGAAAAATTGAGAATTTTTGCAATACCCATAACCGTGCCTAACATAGAGCACGGTCGTGTTAGGTCCGGATGTTACTAAGAACACAAGTTGTTGCCAATCTTAGGTCCGAAACGATTCTATACCCCACTCGGGTACATTGTTTTTTTCCTCAATACCCGTATCGAACCCAACCTAATTTCTTCAAATACCCAGTTTCTAAATAGACGAGCATAACTGAACCCGGCTCCATACCTGGAACTAGGTATTTAAATAACCGGATATGTGCACCTCTGGACCCGTATTCGGTTCCTATAGAACCAGTTTATTACATTGGGCCTTAATCTCCAAGCTACTCCCAAATTTTGGGCCAATTCAACTCAAATGTTCATGGCTGTGGTGCCAGCTGAACTGCTGAAGTCCTGAACAAATCCAAAAAAAACCATATAAACATTGAACATTAATATTGAACCGATTGTAAAAAATCAAATGTACAAAACAGATTACATATTGTAGCAACAAATTTATAATCAAATGATGAGTAGCTAACATTAAACCATAATAAAAACAGTTAAAAGAAAGAGTTAATTACACAGATGATCTTTGTGGTTTATTGCAAATAACACCTAATTTGAGTACTAACTTATTTTTTAACATATTCAATTTCTATGGTTTCGATTTTGTAACACCTTTAAGTATTAAGGCTATTGGTGTTAAATTTTCTATTAATTTGGTGTAAAATGACTAAAATACCCTTATATAATTTTCTGCTAATACTAAAAGGTGTTACATTCAATACACTACAAAGACTATCTGTGTAATTAACTCTAAAAAATATAAAAACTCATTATATTTGTAAAAAAACTGATATTATAAAATATATTGTATAAAATGTTTAATATTTATATTTCTAAAATTAATATACATACAATTTCAAAATGTCTATTATAATAGAAAACGTAGGGACAACATTTAGTTTTTTTTATATAAGAATTTTCAAATACACACACGTTTATTTCTCTTTTATTATATTTGAACTAACACATTTTATTACGATTCTTTGTTTTGTTTAGTTGATATTATATTATATATTCTTTGTTTAATTTAGGTAATATTACATTATATTATATTATATCATGTGATGTCATTTTACCTAAACTAAACAAAGAATATAACATAACATTATATTATATAATATAACTATGCATAACACAATATTTATATAATATAATATTAACTAAACTAAACAAAAAATAATATTAACTATTTTAAAAAGAATTCTAAAAACTTTGTAGGCCTAGATATAGTAAAAGATAAAAAAAATGTGTGTTATGTTATATAAAAGATAATATACATGAGTTTTATATCTATCGTAAATCTTTTTTTTTAATTTGTTATATAAAATTAATAAAAAAAATTAAACATGTCCATACTACAGTGTTTTCTCTCATAATTGGCATTTTGATAATTGTATGTAAATTAATTTTGAAATATAATTATTAGATATTTTTATGTAGCATATTTTATGATATTATTTTTTACAAATATAATGTGTTTTTATTTTTTTAGAGTCAATTACATAGATAGTTCTTATGGTTTATTAAAATAACATCTTTGAGTACTAACAAAAAATTATATAAGGGTATTTTAGTCATTTTACACTGATTTAACAAAAAAAATAATAGCATTTAGCCTTAATACTCAAAAGTGTTATAAAATCAAAACCATGAAGTCTGAACCTATTAAAAAACAGGTTAGTACTCAAAGATGTCTTTTTCACAAAACACATGGATTAACTCTAAAAGAAATAAAAACATAACCGATCTTTTAAATGATAATTTAAAAAAAGTATTTATATGGACTTTCCTCGATTTCAAAATAGGTATTTCTTAATTCTTTTCAATCCTTGTCAAATTAATTTTTCTATAGTTATAACCAGATAGCCACGATATTAAAAAAAAGCAAAAAACAAAACAGAAAACCCTAATTAATTGAATTTAAACTTAAAAGGGTTACATTCTCTTCCGTGATAGGGTTGGATGTCTAGTTATTTTTACCTTTTACCAAAGCAAGATATCAAACTCCTCGTTCATTTCTTCCACATCTTCCATGAGACATCTATCAAACTTTGTTCTCTTGACAAACGACTGGACAACAACACACACATTCTATATAGTACGTCTATAGAGTCACTGATGGCGGATATAGGATTCATTTGTGGCGGTAACGTTTTATAAAAAAGCGGTAACGAAATTGAAAAAACATCAATTTTCTTTATTGATTATTAAAAATATAATCATACAATCTTTAGGTCAATTATAGGACAGATCATCATATCTTTGACCCACACATTTGTTAAATTATTACAAATCCAAAAACAGGAAACATGAAATACAAAACGTAAAGAAAGAAGTTGATCATGACACTACTACTTGTTGGGTGTTTTGATGTACGCCAAATGAGTCGAGTTCGCAACTCTCGTCAATGTTTTCAAATCGTAAGCAATCCAACACCTCGAACTATCCGTGTGATAGAAGTACCCCATGCACTTACAATCCTTCGTGCATTTGCTCTCGCAATCGCTTTGTTTCGCCGCATCTCCCCTCGTGTACTTGATCATAAAATGGTCTACCCCTTGAAGTTTATAGTACCCAAAGTCGCTCGCTTTACAAGATGTCACCTTTTTCACCTTGCACTCTTTACTCCACCCAATTAGCCCATTTGGTGTCGGACACGCCACACACTGGCTGTCCTCACATAACCCAAAGTTCCCACATCGTCCCGGTAACTGACACTCACCTTCCATTGAATCCCGATCAAGAAACGTGTACACCAACTCCCATGCCACACCTTGCACATTCGGGTTATACGTGTAGAATCTAAGGTTCCCGTCTATCCCTAACCGAAGATACGACAACATGTTGTTGTATCGCGAATACGCCATGTAGCGATTTGAAGATGACGTGGGGTTTGTAGTAAAATAATCGAAAATCAAGTAAATAAAAATTCGGTGTCTGCGACCGAATTAAGAGTTAAATTGCTCAAACTACCTTTGTCAACGGTGAACCATTCGCTAGACGACCAGTAAAGCATTGGCCGAGGCGAGTTAGGACTTTTGTAATACAAGGCTAACCCTTTGGGCTCCATAACCAAACTGTACGGTCCATCGACATTGCTCACCTCCGAAAGCCGACTCACAAGCTTATTCGGACCACCAGCTCGTAGTGTTTGACCCACCAAGAGAGTGTCAGTTGGGGAATCAAAGCTTTGCCATAAGTAATTACCCTTACCGTCGTGAAGAACCATGTTACCGGTTGGAAGCACCTGAAACCCGACCACACCCTTGTTCGCGGTGTTCGTTTGCCAGACAACCCGTCCATCAGCATCCGCCAGGACTAGGTTTCCGTCTGTACCGAATGTTAGGGTGGCGTTTCCGCGAACGGGGTTTCCACGGTTAGCTTCCCAAACCCAACGCATGAGGGATTCGGATCGAACAGTACCCATGCGGAGAGCTAGAGTGAATGCGTTAGGGGTTGTGTTGTAGAAGCAAAGCTGGAAGTGGTTGGTAAAAGGGGGAAGTGTACGATAATTTGCATCGTATTCGACGATGTAGTCGCCAAAATCACCTTCGTTAACGTAAGTGAATGTTTCTGAAGCAGGCACAACAGCTTCAGAAATGGAGGATAATAGTTGAAAGGAGAGCAAAAGAAGAATGAAAGTTGAAGCCATAAGTGTTATGTGTTGATGTGTTAGCAACTATGAAAAAAAGTAGGATTTATAGATGAGAATTGATATGATGTAGCCGCCTCATGGTAAGGTAATTTGATTTTTTTTATTTTGTGAGGTGGCTGCGGAGTCAAGATTAACAATAAATTAATAACCAATAAGAAAACCTAAAAATATTAAGAAAACCTAAAAATATTATTAAACATTCCTAAAAATTACAAATTCTAAAAAAAATGCAAATAAAAAACATACTTATTAAATAAATAAAAAAACATATTTATTAAACATAAAAAAAACCCGCCATTCACCATCCGCCATGTCATCTTGTAGCCCCGCACCACGTCCGGTCTGAAAGCCCCGCCCAACGGGCCACGCCTAAACCCAAGCCCACCCGAGGTGGTGCTTTAGGCGTTCCCCCCTAACCCACGCCCAAACCCTGCCCCATATCCCACAGTCTAATCTTATATTATACATTGTAATATGTCTTAGCATTGTCTATATTTGCAAGTTTTAAACATTTTAGGCAAAGGATTTCACATAGCTGGATCGTCACTCGAGTTTCTTGGATTGACGATGACCATGTTTTTAGGAACTTAGCCTTATGGGTCATTCCATTCGAGTGAATGTATAACGTCAACAATCATACCTCACTACCTCAATCGTAAACCAGTTTTAAATACAATGTTAATATGTAATTTATTTTAAAAACAATTCCACAAATTGTGTTTTAAGTCGAAAAGGTTGAGACCAGTTTATAAGAATATAGTTTTATATTGGCTTTTAAAAATGTGGGTCAGTGGGTATTACGATAACCACCACTATCTCTACCGTAATTATAAAACATATAAGATAATAATGATGTTTTCCCCTTTAAGAAAACATATAAAATGACAATGTTGTTTTCCCCTTTAAATTATAAAACATATAAAATAATAAAGCTGTTTTCCCCTTTAATTAGTTTTGTTGTATATTTTATTCTGTGAGGTTCTGTGAGAAACTATAAAAGCATATAAGGTAACATCGAACTTGGTCAATTATAGTTGTGGTCGTAGATGGCCACTGACGCGTTCCCTGGTGCATGCCAACGGTATTGCCAACCGGCATTTTCTTTAGCTGGGATCGTTGACCGCATACCTTTTAATCCATTTCAACACAAGTTTCAAAATTTTATTTTAATTGTTTTGACATTTACTTTGAAATAATCCATCATAATTCTTTCTTACCTTTAACTATCTCCTACTGTGAAACTGAATACGGTATATATTATAAAACAAAATAAAAACAGTGTATATTGTATCGTATATATTTTAAAAAACAAAGGTTAGTAGCTCTAAACTTTTAAAAAGAACATTTACACTATGTTTACTTTTTAAAATTTTATAAAATATAATTTTTACCCTTTTTGAGCTCTAATTTTTCAAATGGTACCCCTGTATTATAATTCTCTAGCTTAAAAGAAAAAAAAAATCTCATGTGGTTATATATATATATATATATGTGTGTGTGTGTGTGTTGGTATAAATTCACTTTTCGATGTAATTTTTTTCAAAAACGAGACTACTCAAATATAATGTGTTTTCATGCTTATTTTTATGTACATTGTCAGCTGATCTACGTTTTGACATACTGTCGGTATAAATTTATGTTTCAATGTTAACGATATAAATTCATGTTTCGGTCACGCGGCTATTTTTAAATAGAGTAAATTACAAAAAAAATAGTCCTTTATGTTGACATCAGATTGCAAATTATATCATATATCTCCAAAAGTATAAAAACGTACTCGATGTTTGCAAACCCTTGCATGTTACGTCCTTTGACCCTAACTCGTTAGTTTTCATGATATAAATCTGACCAAATAAACCCAATGTAAGGGCAAATAAGTCTTTTTACCACTTTATTTTTATTAAACGTTTTTATATCGACATTTTAACCATTTATTCAATTCTCTCTCTTTCTTCCAGCTCTCTCTCTCTCTCTCTCACAACCACCGCCTCCTGCCACCATCAACATCTCCCACCGCAACGATCACTACCACTATAGCCATCAGAACATGAAAATACGTAGGATTCAATAGATTATTTTATTGAACATAAAGGGGAATTTATTCAAAGCAAACTCGAACAACATTACAAGATCATTATTTCATTCATACACCAACACTATCGAATAGATAAGAACCAAATGCAAGTCTGCATCGATATAATCTGCAAATGCAAGTCTGCATCGAATTGATAGCCTCCAAATCTTAATCAAATTCTAGCACCAAAAAATTGTTGTGTGAACCAGATCTGCAATCGGTTAACGGAGGATGCCCTCCGGACTACCGAACGGAAGAAGAGATACCGAAGGACGGATCAGGAGGAGAAACCCTTATAAAAGGAATCAAGGTCGCGAATGCCTGGCCCACTAACCATCCAAATGAATAGAAGACAAAACAACCGAGCTGACACGGAGAAGTACAAAGACTGACACACTGTCAAAAGTACAAAGGTTGTTAAGCATTTAATGCTACCAGGACCCCAACCTGACAGAGGTAACAGTGGTCATTGTCGGGGAGATACCCTACATATCTAACGATATGTCAGATGGTCTTCCCTCCTTATAATAATAATAATCATATCCTCACAAGGAAAGGAAGGATAAAAAAATGATAGACCGAGACTTGAGGAGACTCAAGAGGCACGGAGGTCGAGGGACGAAGATAAGGTTGACAAGACCACGCTGACAGACAAGTACAGACGTCCATCAATCATCAGAGAAATCCATCTCTAATTAACCCCCTGAGATTTACAAGCATTAAATGTTAAACTAACCACATCCTAGTATAAAAGGCGCATTAATCACGAATGTTTACGGCATGTAACAAAACACAACCCAAATCACTTAACACGTATTACTTACCTAATTATATACAAACAAGAACAATGAACTTACTCTCACGCCGGAGTCGGGTCACAGGGACGTCCCCCTCCCTGTGACGAGGCTAACGGTGGTGTTTAGTGTGCAAAACCAGGTGGATACCAGCCCATTAGACCAACACTCAGCAAGTCAACGTGTACAAAGGAGACCTGAACGTAGAGGAAGCCCGGCCATAACCTCTACACAATCCAAAGCTCCATCGCTTGAAATGCAACTTCAAACCGATCACACGAAATTGCTTCACACTCCGGATATGTTTTTCCGGTAGCGGGTTCACCGGTACTAGATCTAGGGTTTTGTAGCCGAACAGTGGATACGATTTAGGTATTTTCTCAACCGGTTCCAAATCTAGGGTTTTGTGACCGTTAATGACGACTTGCAACTTATTGAATGGTGAAAACCAGGCGCTAGTGGTAGGTAACCGCGACGGCAAGTAGGGTCGCAGTGGTGGTTGTGGTGGCTATGGAGAACATGTAGAAATATAGAGGGAGATAGGGTGGTGGTTTTGGCCGAACTTCGGTAGTGGTGATCGTGGAAGGAGGTGATGGTGTGGTGGGGTTTTATATATACATGAATGAGGAAGATGGAGTTTTAAAGAGGGAGGGGAAAAGACAATAATGCCTCACCTGGGTCCCATGTGACCAGACTTAACTGTATAAATAAACTGAGTTAGGGTCAAATTACGTAACGTGCAAGGGTTTGCAAATTCGTTTTTTTAGCCGTAGATGACGATGTTATACCCGAAACTCAACCACAAACCACAAAGGCTACAAAGGGGAAACGAACACTAGGAGATCAAGAAAAGGGAAGCGGGAAGGCGGAAAGCATTCGTTGGACCCCCCACGAGTTGGAAGCGCTTGCACGAGCTTTGGTTAAAGTTTCTAACGATCTGATTATAGGAATATTTTTTAATTTTAATTATAATTAAGTATTAAAATTAATATTTGTATTTTATTTCTAAAGAATGGTTTTATTTTAAATTTTATTGTGTAGCCACCAACCGAAAACGTGAAAGCTTTTATAACCAAGTTTGTAAAGAATTTTTCAAACTGATGCAACGAAAATCATATCGATTAGCCTATTCCGTTAGTTCAAAATTTAGAGAGATGAACGGCAAAATTGGTTTGTTTGTGGGTATATATCAACATACATGGAACAATCATCCAAGTGGTACAAATGATTGAAGTGTTTTGACGTTGGCTATTGAAAGATACACCAAGAAACATGTGTTGTAGAATTACATGAGGGCGTATGAAATACTAAAAAAATGTGAGAAGTGGAAGGTTGTGCCTAATAAGGTATCACACGAAAAGATCTAAATCAAGTGCGTCAGGGAGTTATAGTGCAGGTGGTTCGGATGCACGTTGTGCTATCAACATAAATGATGACCTCGAGTTCGGAGATGAAACTTCAACTCCTGAACCAGAGCGGCCAATCGGAAGGGATCGTGCTAAAAATCAGCCATTGATAAGGCTTCGGCTTCAAAGGGAACGAGCTTGAGTGATGTATCAACACTTGATATAATTCTCCAAAAATATAACCATTTTATGGTAGTGCAAAAGGAGGGGTACAGTAAGAAAGAAAAGGAAAAGGATGAAGCGACGGTGAGGGAAACGCAGAGGCTAGACTTTGATAAGGGTCGAATCGAAGTTAATCTACAAAATTAAAAACCAAAGAGCTCCGACTCATGAGAACCGACATCGAAAGCGTACCCAAAAGAGACCGGGTCTTGTAATCCTTCACAAGAAAACTAAAGGTCAAACTCGACAGAAACATAATTGTCTTTTGTGAAGCGACGTACATATGTTAAATTTCTAATAAGTTTGGGAGCATAGAGAACACGTTTAAAGATAAGGGTGGGAAGGGTGGTGGTAAGGTTTATGGGCCATGTCCGTGTACTGGAATAGTCATGCCATTTCCAACAATAACGCGTTGATCCATGCTATTATTAACAAAAGTACGAAAATTACCTAAGTTTCCCCCATGAAATTAGTTGCGCATGTGTCCATGACAGCATTGTAGTCTAGCTGATTGAGACTCGTTGTGTACAAGGCCTGTTGAAGGTCCGTTAGAACATAAGAGGCAATGTAGGCTTGAGTTGGCCGAGGCCAACTATCCCATTTCTTCCGATAGGCTAAGTGGGCAGGGCATTAGTGGGAAACATATATGGAGGTGGCGATCAAGGTTTCCATGGGCCTATTGTGTTTGGGTCAACCCATTGTGGTGTGAGCAGCTGAGTGTTTGAGCCCAGGAGCCTGATGACGAGTGCCATGGTATTGTGAAGAGCCAAACTACTACATCGGGTAACCTGAGTGATTACCTCGTCCACGAGTGGAGTTACCAACTTACCATGCCACGTCCCCACAAGATATGACCTAACCCATGGACCGTATTAGTAGTTCGTGGGCTTATATTGTGGTGTGGAGGATTTGGCAGTGGTGGTGTTTAGCGCATTACTAGCGAACTAGGATGCATAGAGGGCCTTTTCCGCTTTCTGAGTCTCATTCATGATGAGTTGAGATCGGGCCTCATAGAAAGTAGGGAATGGTTCCTTTTTTGCAAGATTGTTGAAATACCTTCAAATTGTTCCGTGAGTACAGGAAATAATTAAAGGAGCAGGCGTTTGTTATCCACAGGAGTTCCAACATTGGCTCGTTAATCAGCCAATACTTTCAAGGCTTTGACAATAAGCTGAAATGTTGTGGAACATCTAGTCTTATATTTGAGAACTTGTGCATCAGATAAATTGCTCGAGAACTCTTATTGTCATATAAGATGCTTTCCAGAGTGGTCCATGCATGGGTCCATGGGGAGCCGGCGATAGGGTTGGAGGATCGATAGAGTTGATACCATGAAGGAGATCAATATTTGGTAAAATTAGTTTTCCTCTCATTAATTTGTTGAATATGTACAATACAATATCTTCTATTGATATAAGAGAATTTCGTAATACAAGGAGATGGATATATACTTAATATAATAATAAGTCTATTAATACTAAACCCTTGTCATTGGATAAGACAATTAAAGTTTTATTAGTGAATTTATATGCAAAGGACTTTTTTCAAGTCAATCTGTTAATCAAAAGTAAAAAATGTTAGTTTAATCTCGCATGGGCCCACATAATCTTGCGTATTGGATTTAACTATTCAATCATTCGGCAATAAAAAATGGTTTGGAGGTTAAAATGTTCCAGCAAGAACCCATCCCTTTTCTTTCTTTGGTTATCTTCTAACAAGTAACATATATTTTTTTTAATAAATTCTTTGGTTATCTTCTAACAAGTAACATATAGTTCTTTTAATAATTAAATAAAACAACGGGTAATGCATTAAGACTGTGGTATTACACATGTTTTTATACGGTTATGTGTTTATAAAAGATACAAATATGGGTAAATGTTTAGAAAATTATACGAAATATGATACCTGAATCTAACAAAAAAAATCAAAAACTCGAAATATTCAAAAACATGTATTTGGTTATAAGGACCAAATATGAGATTAATAATAAAAGTTTTTTTGTTTTAGATAAGTATTGTTTAATTAAGGCGATACTCATCCGATTACAAATAATATACTTATTTACTTGTATTGAAACTAATTATATAATAACTTTTTATAATCTTAAGACATAAATAAATGTAAACAGATACATGAAAATTACCATAGTTTACAAATTGTTTTAGAAAACATAATATTAAAAAAAATAATAATAAAACTTGTACCATTTATAGCAGTGTATCTTTTTTTTTTCTTAAATGGCACCATCTTTATTATCAAGTTGCAATACTAAAGGTGCTTTAACTTTTTATTATTTATTGACTCAGCAGCCACACACCCCACAACAATAGATTAAATTTCAAAATCAATTACCATGAGGCGGCTACATCATATCAACTCTCATCTATAAATACTACTTCTTTCATAGTTGCTAATACACCAGCACACAACACATAATATGGCTTCAACTTTCATTCTTCTTTTGCTCTCCTTTCAACTATTATCCTCCATTTCTGAAGCTGTTGTGCCTGCTTCAGATACATTCACTTACGTTAACGAAGGTGATTTTGGCGACTACATCGTCGAATACGATGCAAATTATCGTGCACTTCCCCCTTTTACCAACCCCTTCCAGCTTTGTTTCTACAACACAACCCCTAACGCGTTTATTCTAGCTCTCCGCATGGGTACGGTTCGATCCGAATCCCTCATGCGTTGGGTTTGGGAAGCTAACCGTGGAAACCCTGTTCGCGAAAACGCCACCCTCACATTCGGTACAGACGGCAACCTAGTCCTGGCGGATGCTGACGGACGAGTTGTCTGGCAAACGAACACCGCGAACAAGGGTGTGGTAGGGTTTCAGGTGCTTCCAACCGGTAACATGGTTCTTCACGACGGTAAGGGTAATTACTTATGGCAAAGCTTTGATTTCCCAACCGATACTCTCTTGGTAGGTCAAACACTCCGAGCCAGTGGTCCGAATAAGCTTGTGAGTCGGCTTTCGGAGGTGAGCAACGTGGATGGACCGTACAGTTTGGTTATGGAGCCCAAAGGGTTAGCCTTGTATTACAAAAGTCCCAACTCGCCTCGTCCAATGCTTTACTGGTCGTCTAGCGAATGGTTCACTATCGACCAAGGTAGTTTAACCAATTTAACTCTTACCTCAGTCCCAGACACTGATGAGGGTTTTCTATATTACTTAACGTTCGAATACTTTACCACAAACCCTACGTCTTCGTCGAATCGCAACATGGCGTTTACACGATACAACAACACGTTATCATATCTTCGGTTAGGGATAGACGGAAACCTAAGATTCTACACGTATAACCCGAACTTGCAAGGTGTGGCCTGGGAGTTGGTGTACACGTTTCTCGATCGGGATTCGATGGAAGGTGAGTGTCAATTACCGGGACGATGTGGGAACTTTGGGTTATGCGAGGACAGCCAGTGTGTGGCGTGCCCGACACCAAACGGGCTAATGGGGTGGAGTAAAGAGTGCGAGGTGAAAAAAGTGACATCTTGCAAAGCGAGCGAGTTTGGGTACTACAAGCTTGAAGGGGTAGACCATTTTATGATCAAGTACACGAGGGGAGATGCGACTAAACAAAGCGATTGCGAGAGCAAATGCACGAAGGATTGTAAGTGCATGGGGTACTTCTATCACACCGATAGTTCGAGGTGTTGGATTGCTTACGATTTGAAAACATTGACGAGAGTTGGGAACTCGACTCATTTGGCGTACATCAAAACACCCAGCAAGTAGTAGTGTCATGATCAACTTCTTTGTTTACGTTTTGTATTTCATGTTTCCTGTTTTTGGATGTGTAATAATTTAATAAATGTGTGTGGGTCAAAGATATGATCATCTGTCCAATAATTGACCTAAAGATTGTATGATTATATTTTTAATTTTAATAATTAATAAAGAAAGTTATCTTCATGGAGAATCATGATTGCGAAAGCAACTATATTCACGTAGTACTACTATATAGAATGTGTATGTTGTTTCCATCTCGAGAAGCTACATCAAGACACTTTAATAGTAATACAAACAATGTTCTAAAGTGGCATAATATGAACGTGGCATAATTTCCTGTTCTGTTATATGTCGAGAAGCTACATCCCAAAAAATAAAAAATAAATAAATAAAAAATTCTAGACCCACAAGCCGGCTGGAAAATTATTTAGGAAAAGGTTACGACAAAAACAACAGATAAAAATTGTAGAAAAATATTTTTCAAACGCCAATAAAATAATGTTATGTTTTTTTTAATTACATCAAGCATCGGATTCTCAAACCTTTATTCCTTTAGTTTGGCCGCTTGAGCTTCAACATTTTCATTAATTTTATATATTGGGGTTTAATTTACTTGTATTTGGATACAATTTAGAATGTTCTTCTGTCCAAGTGGTATACGTACATATATATAAAGATATTGTAAATGTTCAAGTAGAATGATACTTAGGTGAGAAGGGGAAAGGGAAGGGGAGCTGATGTGGCCTTCGGCCCTGATGGGGAACACCCCCTCTCCCTATATGTCTTTGGCGCCCACGTGGTATATCTTCCGATCTCCCCGATTATTGATGTGTGTTGTTGATGCTGATTTGGAAGGTCTTGATTGGAGGAGAAAGGGAAGGGGAACACCACCCTCGTGAAGGGATGGAGAGGAAGGTGGTGTGAGGTGATGTGGCGGATGCAGGTGGTCGGGGCAGACACGACCACATTCCACAACCTTAGGTAAGCAGATTGGAATAATGTGCGTTTGTTTCACGGATTATTTTGTAAATGATTTGGAAATGGAATTTAACTGGAATCATTTCAAATTTAATAAGATTGGTTGGCAAAATTTATTAATGAAATTTGAAATAAAAAGGAAATTGAGAGTTTCTTTGTAATGTCAAACATTCCAATAGAATGTTTAGAATTCCAATCACTGGGCTGAAGGAATAAAAGAATTCGAAAATTCCTTTAGTTAGTGAAAAAACTTTTCATTAATAATTCCTTCAATTGGCCTATCAAACATATATTTTGTTAGAATTAATTCTAATTCCAATTTCATTTCCTATATATATTTTTATAATTATCTAGACATTAAACAGAATTATTGGTAAAATATAAAAGACATTTGAAAGGATTTGATGCTAAGGACACAAGACCTTCTTCATGTTTCTCCATTTTTTCCACCATCTTCAAGCACTTACCATAACCTACCTTTACACCGTCGTTAATTATCTCGATCCCCGTCGTATTATTGCCATCACCATTGTCTCCGATTAAAGTTTAACAAATAAAAAGAAAATCACAAATGATATGCTTGTCGCTTAGGATCCTTCTTAAACACACTAAAATGTTACAAGTGTATCATAAAGTGACATAAAGTCCTAAAAATGTAGTTTTTTGTATGCATAATTGATATAATTTAATTATGGGTATTACTAAAGGTGAAATATGAATTATGATAACTCTTTTAAATAATAAATGTTCTTGTAAACATTAATTAAATTAAAAAAAATAACATCCGATCGGAGCATTATGGCGTCAAAGATTCCAGCGAAACCAGCTGCGGATTGCCATAACTGTTGGCACTTGGCTCCACGGAACCGTTCGTTGCCGTCTGGGACCACAACATTGACTGACCACATGTGATACTTCGAGATTTGTTCTTTGTTATATAACTAGCAAAATTCATCACGTCGGTGTATGTCCGTCTTGTTACCATATTGATACAGTAGTGATTATGGATAAAGCAAACAAAAGCGAAAATCCAAATCATTTCTCTAATAAATATTATAGATGAAAAGTTCTAATAAACTCTACCAATAATATAAACATTTTAAAATTGAAGCGACGAAAAAAATTTAACGCAGTCTCGTATTTAGTCTTTATAAAAAACGAATGAACGAAAGTATATTAATTTAGCGTAAGTTGTGTAACAGAAAATTTATAAAAAAGTCAAAGTTACCGTTCACGCAAGTTGGTAATTGTTATAAACTATAGAGTTAAAAAAAGGTTATTATTTATAGTATAAAGTGTTTAATTGAAACTTTAAATAAAAAAAGAAAAAAAGTCAGTGTCTCCACTCAAAAAGGTTGGTAATTGTTATATATACTAGTGACATGTTACCCGCGCTTTGCGGGGGTGTTAAACTTTGCGAAACTCGGTTTTGACGACACACACATTGGTATTTACCCATCGAAAAATTTAACGTCAAATGAAAATTTAAAATTTTCTAAAATATCATATTTAAAGGTTGTAAGACAAAAAAAAAGAACAAAGCTAATAAAAAATGTAACCTTGAAGCAGAGTCGACAGTTTGAAATTACAAGTTTCGATAATTTATACATTATTGTTAAAACTCACTTAAATTAATTTTATATTAGATGTAGATTAAGAAAAGCAAATCGCAATGTAACATTTAAATTTAAAAAAAACTATAATTAAAACTTAAATTTAAACTAAATTATCCGTCAAATTAATCACTTCCTATTTTTATTTAACATATTTAGAAAAATAAAGGCTTACATATTGATAAGGAGTATTTAATTAAATGAAGTATAGAAGGCGAGAAATGTTAAAATTGAAGAAGACAGTCGCGACATGTGCAACTCGGGAGAGGAATCGGCTAGACATCTATTATGTTTCTCTTACATTGTTGCTCGCATATGGCAGTATGTTAGAAACTGATGTAGAGTGGCCCAGCTTGTTTCGGTTTCAGTTTCGCTTAGAGACTTTTTGGAAAAATATAAATCGATGGGTCTAACTTGAGGTGCTAAGGAAGCTTTTGAATGCATTGTCAAAGTGGGGTGCTGGTGTATTTAGCGTGCTAGTTAAGGTTCAAGAATAAACAAACCCGGGTGGATGAGATAATCAAGGATTTGAAGACTACGAGCTTTCTTTGGTATGGTAAAACTAAAACTAGAACCGTGTTGTGAAACGATTGGTGTAATTTTGTAATTATGTAAGTGTGGTTTGTGTTGGGTCGCCCCGTTTTGTGGGTTGGTGTTCGTTTATGAAGTTCATGTTTCAAAAAAAAAGTATAGATATCATATTTAAAAAAAGTTAGATTTAAATAGTTTGATATCCTATTACAAATGTAAAATAACTCGAATCTGTACTGTCGAGGCCTGAATCGTTTCTAAACAAAAGTTCCATCAAAACGTAGATAACCTGAAGATATACATAATACCAAGCACGAAAACGTTTTTTATTTAACCCGGCTTATTTGCGAAAGAACTTTACGTCGAACACCATCTTGAACTTATACCGACACGTACATAAAAATAAGTACAAAATAATGTTTTTTTAAGTTAAAAATAGTAGCGCTATTTGCGGTGGCGCCGAAACGTAAAGTAAATGGGATTTATACAGTCAAATAAAAACATATTATATTTGACACAACTTGTTGTAAAATAAAATTTATGCCAAAACGTAAAGCAACTGAAGACGTATATAAAAAACAAAAAAAAAAACATATTTTACTTGAGCCTACCAATTTTCAAAAAACCGTAATCAACTTGAATTTATACCGACACGTACATAAAAATAAGCTTGTAAAAATGAATATTAAGATTTGAGAAAGTTAAAAGGTTGTAAGGGTTAATAGTAACTGAACGGGTATGATCCCAAAACCTTGCGCCAATCAAGGAAACCATACCCATTAATAACTTCTAAAGAAACTGTGCGCAGACTTCTTTGCCAAATAAGATTTATTAGAACTTTACGCCAAATATCCAAGAGAGTAAAGCTTCATTTAACTACCTTGCGCGGGCTCGCGCAAGGTTTAAAGTTAACCTTGAACACTCTCTTTGGATAAATGCTTCATTTAACTACTTGCACGGGCTCGCGTAAGGTTCAAAGTTAAGCTTGAACATTCTTATTTGATAATGCTTCATTTAACTACATTGCGCGGGCTCGCGCAAGGTTCAAAGTTAATCTTGAAAATTCTTGTCCGATAAATACTTCATTTAACTACCTTGCGCGGGCTCGTGCAAGGTTCAAAGTTAATCTTAAACATTCTTGTCTATTAATGCTTCATTTAACTACCTTGCGCGGGCTCGCGCAAGGTTTAAAGTTAATCTTGAACATTCTTATCCGCTAAATGCTTCATTTAACTACCTTGCGCGGGCTCGCGCAAGGTTCAAAGTTAACCTTGAATATTCTTGCTTGATAATGCTCCATACGCAAACCTTGCGCAGATATTTATATCAAAGCAAGCATCCACCAAACGTTGCGCCAAGCAGCAAGGAAAAGAAGGAAGATCAGTTAACTAACTTGCGTTTCTTGCGCAAGGAAACAGTAAATCCTGAAACTTTCCCTTAGCAAAATCCTTAACTTGGTGCAGAAGCAAGGGGGATCTTTTCTGTTGTAACAGAATGTACACGCGGCGAATGATAGATGGATAACAGCTGTGAAACCTTTTAGAAGCCATTAACACCCAATCGTGCAAGCATCTTTTCGGTTATAACCAATTGCCACATGGCAGCATCTGGACGGCTGAGGAAGATCACGGTGATGGCATGCTCACATTCATAAGATGTAGTGATCTCATGTCGACACGTGGCGCCTCCCTAACCGCTGATGAGCTCACGATCCGTGTGCACTAACAGATTGCCAACAAACGCTGACGGAATAACAAAAGATTCCGTTAACATTAACAATCTCTCTTTTTGGCGCCAAACACTGGCTATAAGTAAGTAACTTGGAGTTCAAGGAAAGGTATTCACACTCAACTACTCTCTCACTTACAATACTTACTTCCGACTACCTGTACTTATTCTCACGCTGGAGGGTGGTCACGGAGAGAACCCCCCTTCTCCCCGTGGCGAGCTAACGGTGTTCTGTTTTGCAGGATCAGCCGGAGTATTGTTCTATTCAGCATCCATCGTGAAACCAAACGGAGGGTTAACCCTTTTGTGCAGAGCCCATTCCATAGATCTACTTTGATTCTGGTCTAGTTGATCTAGGGTTTCTTCATTGGCGCCCACCGATTTCGATTCTCTCACCTTTCGTTTCGTTTCACTTAGATCTGCAGCGTCATGGCTGGCGGATCATCTTTTCAAGGTCCTCGATCAGGCATTCGACGTGTTCTTGTCGGACCTCATGTCGACGGACAAATAGTTGAGGATTCGTCCGGCGAAGCTAATGCTCAGTATGATCCTAATCATGCGAGTATTCCTGTAACGCCGGCGGTTTCTCAGGTTGATGTTACGTCGATTTTACAACCTGGAGAGACTCCATTATCGTGGTTAATCAAATCTCAAGCGACTCTAAACGCTATGTATGCTCAGTTATGTGCCCAAACCGGAACACCAGCTTTTCAAGCTCAGGTTAGTGCTCCTCAGGTCCGTGCTTCGCCGGCACCTCGAGTTTTGAGTTATAATACTCAAGGTCATGCTCGGTCCCTTTCGCGCATGCCTGAAGATGGAACATAAATGCATTCTAAAACCAGGAATGATCCTGTTCATTCTGGTAATAGAAGGCAAGGATACAACGTTCAGCGTCGCGCATCTGTCCACTATCGTTTGGGCCCGCGATCTTCACAGAAACGGGACACCTAACTCGACGAGCTTGATAGAACCTATGAGGAGGGGGATAGTGCAAGTATTTTTAATTGAATATCTGCAGATCATGCTAGTTACAGGCCAAAAGTACGCGCAGTATACAATCCAGAAGCTGAGCATAATTACAATTTGGTGTATCGCCCAACCGAAGCAGCTGAACAATCAAAGTTTACCAGAGAGATAGCACTGACTCCGTTGGAGCGAGCAAAATTACCATCCAACATCGGAAAGTTTAACAGTTTGACTGATCCCGATGATCACATGCGCCTCTTTAGCGGCGCAGGGTTACTCGGGTGCTGGATACTGCCTATGTGATGTCACTTATTTGTGCAAACCCTTACTGGTGCTGCGCGCCTTTGGTTTGATAATTTGCCGGCAGGTAAACTTTCCTCTTAGAATGACTTGAAAGAAAAGATTCTTACACACTTTAGTCAGCAACGACGATACGTGCGTGACTCCTCAGATGTAATGAACATCTGGCGGAGAGACGATGAAAGCCTCGAAGATTTTATAACACGTTATAATAAAGAGGTGTTGGAAATTGGAGATGTCCATGAAGACCTTATACGCGCGCAGTTCAAGTATGCGGTAAGGTGCGACGAAATGATTAAAGTGCTGTCCGGTACAACTGGCCTTCAAAAAACTGGGATAAACTCATGGCGGCAGCCAAGGTTTACGCCCAGACTGAGCGCAGCTTAAGTTCTAACCGGCCACCTCTACCTCAGAACCGTCCGCAAGACCAGAGCAGAGGTAGTCGCAAGTATAAGAGAAACTGGAAAGAGTCAAGTCAGAATTCGTTTTCTCCGTATTCACCAATTGATGCGCGAGCAACAATCAACAAGATAACAACTCAAAAAGCGATTAAACAGGAGAATAGGGAACGTCAGTGGACTCCTTTAACGAAATCTCCAGCTGAGGTTCTCAGTACTGAGAATTATCAGTTTAAACAGCCGCAACCAATGAAAAACAAAAAAGGGCAAGACCCAAATTTGTTCTGGGACTATCATAGAGACACCGGCCACACAACAGATAATTGCATTAGTCTGCGCACGGAGATTGAGAAAGCGTTAAAGAGTGGGAAGCTTACACATCTAGTCCAAAACTTGCGCAAAGAGATTAAGCAGATTACACACGAGAACGAAGGGCCTAGTAACAAGAAAATGAAACAGCACGTTTCCATGATTCAAGGTGGATCATCGCGCAAGCGTAGCCATCAACATTTTCAAAACAATACTTGGCGCGAACAGCAAGTCATTTTCCTATCGTTCCAGGATGTCCTCAAGAAGACCGGCCAGTAGTCATCACTGGTATCTTTGGGCACTACCAAACAGACTATATGTTTATAGATCCTGGTAGTTCCATGGATATCATGTATGAACAGTGTTTCAAGCAACTAGATCCTGAGGATAAGGCACGCTTGGAACCAGTTGATTTTCCATTAACTGGGTTCTGCAATGAGGCTGTCTTTCCTCTAGGACAAATCCTCTTTCCTGTCACTTTATCTGATGGAAAATGCTCTCGAACGAGTAACGTCAACTTCATGGTGATGCCGGCAAATTCCCGTCACGATGTAATATTGGGACGCCGCGCGCAACGTGATTTTAGTATGATTACTTCCGCTCCGCATGCTGCTTGTGGTTTTCAGACACCTAATGGCGTAGCTATACTTTATGCACGGAAAGAAATCATGTCAATTGAAGAACAAGTTATGAAGGCTGGCAAGACATTACCAAGCAATGAACCAGAAAAATGGATACTCAACAATAAGTACCCTGAGCAGACAATCCTATTAGGACCTGCAGTCACTACTGAAATCCGCGCAAAGCTTAAACTACTGTTGTTTCGCAACAAAGACATTTTCGCCTGGACACCTACCGACGTAGTTGGTGTCCCGCGCGACGTTGCGGAACATTGCCTGAATGTATAGCAGAGCCAGTTGCGCAGAAAAAGCGTAGCCTCGGGTCAGAAAAGACAGCAGCAATGAATGAACAAGTCATCGAGTTATTAAATGCTGGTATTTTGCGCGAAGTCAAATACCAAACCTGGGTGGCAAACCCAGTCATGGTAAAGAAACATAATGGCGGATGGCGGATGTGCGTAGATTTTAAAGATCTAAACAAGGCATGTCCGAAAGATTGTTATTCTCTTCGTGAGATTGACAAAAAAAATTGACTCATTAGCTTCCTTTCGCTAGAAACGTTTCCTAGATTGTTACAAAGGTTATCATCAAGTCTTGATGAAAAAAGAAGACGAAGATAAAACCCCTTTTCGCACGGAGAAGGGCATTTTTTTGTTATACCAAGATGCATTTTGGTCTCCGCAATGCGGGAGCTACTTATCAAAGATTGATGGATACAGTGTTTGGAGATGACATTGGGAAAACTATGGAAGTCTACATGGATGATTTGGTCATTATGAGTAATTCAGAAGACACTATGCTAGATAACATCCAAAGAACTTTTGATTCTCTGCACGAGGTAAACCTAAAGTTAAATCCCAGCAAATGCTCCTTCGGCATGGAGGAGGGAAAATTTTTGGGTTTCATCGTCACCAAAGATGGTTTCAAAGTTAATCCCGAAAAGGTTGATGCAGTACAAAAAATGTCTTCTCCGACAACCATCAAAGAGATGCAACGTTTGGCTGGAAGGTTAGCTGCGCTAAACCGCTTCCTCGCCAATCATGCTGCAAAATCTTATCCATTCATTCGAACCTTGTGCAATTGTGCAAAGAGCAAAGAGTTCGCATGGACTCCTGAAGCTGATCAAGCTTTCCAGCAGATGAAAGATTGTTTAGTTCAACTTCCCACACTTACTGCTCCTCGAGAAAAAGAACCAATGGTCTTATATCTTGCTGCATCTGAGGTAGCAGTAGGTGCTGTCTTGCTCGTAGAACGCGAAGGGGTCCAGTCTCCAATTTATTATATCAGCAAGATGTTGAACGATCCAGAGACAAGGTATTCAATCCTAGAAAAATTAGTTTTAGCATTGGTCCATGCTTCGCGCAGGCTGCGAAGATACTTTTCTGGACATGTTATTACAGTTTTAACAAACTTTCACATAGGCCAAGTCCTGGCCAAACCCGACGTTTCTGGACGACTTGCGAAATGGGAAATAGAATTGGGAGGTTATAACATCTGTTATAAACCTAGACCAGGCATCAAAGGCCAAGTTTTGGCAGATTTCATCGCTGAAATTCCTGCTGATAAGCTTGAAGAATGCCAAGCAATCCAAAACCCAGTCCTAGGCATCGACAACAGAGCCTGGACATTGTTTACAGATGGCGCATCAAACAGTGTGGGGCTGGAGCAGGTCTTCGATTAATGAGTCCAGAAGGAGCAGAATTCACATATGCAATTCGGTTGGATTTTAAAAGCACCAACAACGAGGCCGAATATGAAGCTTTGCTAGCAGGCTTACGCCTCGCTATCAAAATAGGCGCAGCAAATTTAGAAGCCCATTTTGATTCATTATTAGTGGCTGAGCAAGTAGTTGGAACATACGATGCAAAGGGAGATATCATGGCTCTATACTTGGCGCAAGCCAAGGCTCTTATAGCACAGTTCCAACAATTTAAAATCACACACGTCAAGCGAAGCGAAAACAAACATGCTGATGCTCTAAGTAAACTTGCTGCAACTAGCTTCAAGCATTTAGCAAAAGAGGTTCGCATCGAGGTTTTAAGTAATCCATCCGTCCCTCTCAGGCAAGTGACAATGATCGAAGTAGGAGATCCATCATGGATGTCTCCAATAATGATGTATCTGTTGCATGGTTCTTTACCAGAAGATAGAGCGCAAGCACGAAAGTTACGATGCAAAGCCCTCAATTATGAAATGATTGACGGCATCCTGTACCGACGCTCTTACATGGGTCCTTCGCTCCGCTGTGTTGACAAACATGATGCGCAATACCTGACCAGGGAAATTCATGAGGGACTATGTGGCCTACATTCTGGGCCGCGCATGCTTGTAGCCAAAGTAAAAAGCGCAGGGTATTATTGGCCCGGAATGTACGTTGACGCGGTAGAGATCTTGCGCAAGTACATGTCCTGCCAAAGGCATGCCCCTAAAACATTGCGTCCAAAGAATCCTTTGGTACCCGTCACAACAGCTTGGCCATTTCAACAATGGGCCATTGATTTAGTGGGACCATTTCCAGATGCGCCCGGCGCAGTAAAGTTTATTATCGTTGCGGTCGATTACTTCACTAAATTGGTTGATGCCAAACCTTTAGCTTCTACTACAGGGATGACAATTCGCAAATTCATCTGGGAGTATATTATTTGCCGTTTTGGTCTGCCCATGCGCATTATTACAGACAACGGTCCAAATTTAACGGCTCAAGAGTTGCAAACATGGATGACCGAAATGGGAATCCAGCATGTTTTTGCTTCTGTTGCGCACCCGCAAGCAAATGGTCAAGTTGAAAGCATAAACAAACAGTTGGTCGACGGTATCAAAGCCCGCCTTGGCTTGGCACGGCACGGCGGGGGTGGGTTGACGAATTGCCTAGCATCTTTTGGGCACACCGAACTATGCCCAAGACTAGCACTGGAGAAACTCCTTTTAGCCTTGTATACGGCACGGAAGTTGTGATTCCTGCCGAAATTGGGTTACCATCTCCAAGAATGCTAGCCTTGGAAAAACAAGATAACGAAGAACAACGGCGCATCGACCTAGACTTATTGGAAGAGCGCCGAGAAAACGCAGCGATTCGCGAAGCTAAATACAAGTCCCAGCTTAAAAAGTATTACAACAAAAGGGTGCGCATCTGTTCCTTTTTGCCTGGTGACTTTGTTCTTCGCGATAATGAAGCGTCGAATGCCGAAAAACCGGGGAAGTTAGCCCCGCAATGGGAAGGCCCATACGTATGAAGTATTGGGAAAAGGCGCGTACACTCTGAAGCGTATAGACGGATCCAGCATTCCCCGAACCTGGAACGCCCAGCAACTGCGCCGATGTTATATGTAATCTCAGTCCTCTAACCAACTTCTGAGCGTTGCGTAATGAGACTGCTTACTTTATTTTGTTATGTAATCTTAGTGGCAACCATAGCCTTGCGCTTTGTCAGTATGAATAAAACACTTTGCCACTACTTACAGTCTTATATATGTTCATTTACAAAATGCATGCAATTCCTTTGGATAAACAAAAACACAAACTCATGAGCCACAAGCTAATTTAATACTTATGCTCATACATGAGAAAAGAAATTGTTCATTTGTCTATCCTAAAAAAGTAATTGGTTCCATGCAAACATTGTAAAACTGAAATATATTATATTCACGATACTTGCGCAAAAGCTCAACGTTACAAGTTATCATACAATAAAAATTACAAATTTCATATTCTATGGACTTGATTCCCGCCTGCTTCTCTGCTGAAGAAAAAATCTCCTTTAGCTTATCAACAAAGTCGTCTTGCTGCAGCGCGACGTCCACAAGGCCCATAATCGGAATTTGCAATTGATCATATTTTTCCTTGGCAGCAGAATAAATGGCGGCAGTATTTAGCCCATGCGTGGCAGCACGGCTGGTATCCCATTCAATCTTCAGCGCATGGGCCACGTGCAAAGTACATTCTCTATAGCCCTCGGCGTGCCCATCATTGCGCGCCGCCACCATTAATTCTGCCACTCTCTCATCCAACTCCGTAGAGTTAAGGATGGCATTTGCGATCTGTACATAAATACAATCAGTATATGTTGCGACAATCAAACCAGATGAGTAAAGAAAAGTGAATATTACCTCCACAATCCCATACTCCCGCAACCAGGTAAGCTGGTTCATGAGGGATTAGGTCAAGCTTTCTGCAGTAGCGCGAGGGACCTCCGTGTCGTTAAGTTTTTGATCGCCTTCAGTCAAACGGCGGATCAACTCGGCTTTCTCTGTTCGGTGCAGGTTGACATCTTTTTTCAAACTGTCAACCTCAGCTTGCAACCGCTCCTTGTCAAAAAGCATAGCAATTAGATCATCAATTTCTTTATTCTTAAGAAGGAGAGTCATTTTGGTTGATACCTCATTTTGCTTGCTTCTTTCTCGGTGTGAGGGCGCTTCTTCTTCTGCCACAATTGCATCAGCTTTCTCTTTTTTGAGTTTCTCAATCTCGTTGCGCACGCTCGCAAGCCTCCACAAAGCGCTTGCGCTCGTCCGCATATTGCGCAGCAGACGCCTCACACTTGCACTTCCAAGACAGTGCAGCCCATTCTTCAGTCTTCTTCTCCTTCTCAAATTGGGCCTTTTTCCGCCTCAAAATCAACAAGCATCTTCAATGTCTTCTCCTTCTCAAGCTTAGCCCTCGCTTTCTCAAGCTCAACCTCGTCCCACTCCTTGTTCATACTGCGCCTTTCGCGCACAATTCTATTTATGGTGGACAAGGCAAGGGCAGACTCTTGCAGATATGACTCGTAAGTGGCTTCATGGTCTTTTTCCTCCTGGCGCTTCACCTCCGTCGGCGGGAAGATGCCCTTATACCACTCCCTAGAGGAGTGCCAATCGGTAAAAACATCGCCCTGCTTAACCTTCCACACAGGCTGATGAATCGCAGAGGCCCGCCTCTTAGAATAAGAGCGATAATAATAATCCCCAGGCGTCTCCTCTGGGCGAATAGGCGATTCCCCCTCCAAATCCTCAACAAACACAAAGCCTTCGCCTTGTGTTGAAGGTCCGGCTTCCTTAGAAATCAACCTTGACGGTTCCCCGGCATCTATAGCCGTATCTTTAACCTGCTCGCCAGCAGGATTCTCAGTATCAAAATTTTTGGTCTATTCTTCTGGAGCCACCTTCTCAATGTGTTCCGGGACGTTGGGGTCGGCTTCAGGAACAGGAGTTTCTTGCCCCGCATCTCCCTCAACAATCTCAGGTCTGCGCGGCGATGATATAACAGATGAGGTGGCCGGCGCAGCCTTCACCATTTTCTCTGCAAAGCATATCAACAAATAACAAGTATCAAATTCTGCGCAACTGTTATGAAGGAAATGCGCAACAAACTAGACGTACCAGGTGAGAACTTCTTTGCAAAGGCATCCAGGTTGCCCTTCGTACCAATACGCGGGCGCGCAACCTTGTTTGGCGCAGGAATTTTAGTCTCCACCTCCTTCCTCTTCCTAGTACGCTTCAACGCCTCTTCCGGGCTTGAAGGTATTTCCAAAGGATCATCTGGGTTCGCAACAGGAAGAGATGAGGTGTCAATGGGTTCTGGCTTCGGTTTCTTCAAACCTACAGGCGCAAGACCCTCCAGTGAGTCCGACACCACCACATAATTGCACTAAGAGTCAGATACGGGAAATGTACCTTTCTTGCCCTCAGCTTTCGCACCAGCTGTTGCCTTGTTTTTTCTCTGGGTTGGAAGGGGGAGGCGCAGCAGCAGTTGGTTTCTTCTTCTTCTTCGAATCAGGGCTTACGCCCAAGTTCAGCAAATCACCTGCATAATCAATCATATTGAGTAAAGGTTGCGCCATTAAGTTATATTGCAATATCAACTTAGGCTTTGTATAGACTTATTTACCAGTCTCCGAACATGGTTGCACCTCCAGATCCTCCTGCTTGGGCAACTCAAAGTTCCCCAAGATTTGTGAGAACCAAGTGTCCTCACCGTCAGCAATAGGCACGGTGGCCATTTTTCCCTTCTCTCTCTTGAAAGAGACCAAGTAGAGAGGCGCAGCTACATAGCAAACATTTTTGCATCAGTACACTCCTATTGAAAGATATTGCTAAGAAGTTAAAGGGTTACATACTAGTCCCATCTTCTGTATACACCGGTTTTTCTCGGCGTTCCTTCTTCCAAAAAATACTCATCCCGGCAGCGATGAGGACCCTCTCCGGTAAAACAATATTGGGCACATCCTTAATATCTTGATACCATACCTCGTCGGCAGGTATGGGAAGGGTCTCCAGCTCAATCTCATCACTGCCCCGGAATGTCATCTTCATCGGGATCACCGCCGCCTTGATAAAGAAAAATTTCTGCTTCTAGTCATGGTAGGACTTCGGCGGCACCAGCAACAAACGTTTGGCTTGCACACGCTATTGGAACAAATAAAACCCAACGAGCAGTGCAGCTGGTAGAAAACTCTAAAATTCTCGACCGACGGCAAGATCTGCATTGATCGGCAGACGAACTCGAAATGTCGGATCCTCACCATTCCCATCGGGCTCAACTGAGAAATATGAATCTTGTGAAAATCAAGAATTTCCAGCAAGAAATGGGTCACCGGCAGCCGGAAGTTCCCTCCGGCAAAATAATCGTAGAATAATGTAATGAAGCCGGCCGGCGCATCAGTCGCCATGGCATTCGCCTCCGGAAGAAACGCTTTCAGGACGGAGCGAAAGGAAGTCGATGGCAAAATTATCAAAATCTTTCTTCGACCACCTTAGCGGTGGCAAACTTGACGACGACATCTCAGCAGAGCTTGCACCGGTAGCCATAACTTGAACTGAAAACTTAGAAAGCTTTGAGGGTCGCCGGAATTTTTGAACGCAAATTTCTCTCAAGATTGGGTGAGGAAGCAAATGGATCGTTGATCCCTTTATATACTAACCGCAATTAATGCACGATTTGACTGCAGCGACTTTTACGGCCGTCACGTTTCCCCAAGTAACCGCAAGGGCGAGTGGGGAACAGTAACCGCTCCACGCGCGCGAGTGCCGCTAAAAAGCATTAAATACGGTAAGACAAGTACTCTTGACAGACTGTCAACAGTACCACCACGTCTCAAGAACGTGCGTCGTCACCAACTACACCACCCAGATAAGTGACACGTGTCTAAGCATATTTGAAATTCAAATACTTTTCAAAATTTACTTACGACACAAGATGCATAAAGCAACAAAAAGCTAGTCCTTACCTAGCGGAACACATTTATCTTAAGTCCAGTGCTCCACCTACTTTTTATTCTTACATAGGAGCAACACTGGACTGGGGGGACTTGAAGGGGTATGGTCCCAAAAACCTTGCGCCAATCAAGGAAACCATACCCATAAATAACTTCTAAAGAAACTGTGCGCAGACTTCTTTGCCAAAATAAGATTTATTAGAACTTTACGCCAAATATCCAAGAGAGGAAAGCTTCATTTAACTACCTTGCGCGGGCTCGCGCAAGGTTCAAAGTTAACCTTGAACACTCTCTTTGGATAAATGCTTCATTTAACTACCTTGCGCGGGCTCGCGCAAAGTTCAAAGTTAAGCTTGAACATTCTTGTTTGATAATGCTTCATTTAACTACCTTGCGCGGGCTCGCGCAAGGTTCAAAGTTAATCTTGAACATTCTTGTCTAATAATGCTTCATTTAACTACCTTGCGCGGGCTCGCACAAGGTTCAAAGTTAATCTTGAACACTTGTCCGGTAAATGCTTCATTTAACTACCTTGCGCGGGCTCGCGCAAGGTTCAAAGTTAACCTTGAACATTCTTGCTTGATAATGCTCCATGCGCAAACCTTGCACAGATATTTATATCAAAGCAAGCATCCACCAAACGTTGCGCCAAACAGCAAGGAAAAGAAGGAAGATCAGTTAACTAACTTGCGCTTCTTGCGCAAGGAAACAATAAATCCTGAAACTTTCCCTTAGCAAAATCCTTAACTTGGTGCAGAAGCAAGGGGAATTTTTTCTGTTGTAACAGAATGTACACGTGGCGAATGATAGATGGATAACAGCTGTGAAACCTTCTAGAAGCCATTAACACCCAATCGTGCAAGCATCTTTTCGGTTATAATCAATTGCCACATGGCAGCATCTGAACGACTGAGGAAGATCACGGTGATGGCATGCTCACATTCATAAGATGTAGTGATCTCATGTCGACACGTGGCGCCTCCCTAACCGCTGATGAGCTCACGATCCGTGTGCACTAACAGATTGCCAACAAACGCTAACGGAATAATAAAAGAATCCATTAACGTTAACAATCTCTCTTTTTGGCGCCAAACACCGGCTATAAATAAGTAACTTGGAGTTCAAGAAAAGGTATTCACACTCAACTACTCTCTCACTTACAATACTTACTTCCGACTACCTGTACTTATTCTCACGCCGGAGGGTGGTCACGGAGAGAACCCCCCTTCTCCCCGTGGCGAGCTAACGGTGTTCTGTTTTGCAGGATCAGCCGGAGTATTGTTCTATTCAGCATCCATCGTGAAACCAAACGGAGGGTTAACCCTTTTATGCAGAGCCCATTCCATAGGTCTACTTTGATTCCGGTCTAGTTGATCTAGGGTTTCTTTAGTAAATGTTGAAGTGTAGACGTTAAAAAATAAAAAAAAAAACACTAAAAGACAAAAAAGTTAAACTAAATAAATAATATAGTAGCCTACTTGAAGAGACTGTATACATAACTTCAAATTGTAACCCGCGTGATGCGACGGGTCCAAATATACAGTAACTCGGATTTGTGCAGTAAAAACCTGAACGTTTCTAAAAAAAAGTTAAGTCAACACGTAGATAAACTGAATATGTACATAAAAATAAGCACAGAAACGTATTATACATGGCTCGACATTTTTGAGAAATAAATTTATGTCGAACACCAACTTGATCGTATACCGATAGGTACATAAAAATAAGTGAAAATTATGTTAAAAATGGTACCGCGCGTCACGGTGGGACTGAAACGTAAAGTAAATCCGAATTTGTAAACTCTAATGAAAACATATTATATTGAACCGACTTGTTTTAAAACCAAATTTATGCCAAAACATAGATTAACTAAAAACGTACAAAAAAAGCGACAACACATATTATATGTAAGCATACCCATTTTGAAAGAATCGTAATCGAATTCAATTTATACCGACACGTACATAAATATAAACACGCATTAAAAATTAATAAGGTCTTAGAAAGTTGAAGGGTTGTAACAACAAATACTAAATCTTGAAGGTTAAAGGCTAAACTAAAAGACAAAAAAGAAAACCGTAATAAACCTGAATTTATATGGAGACATACGTAAATATAAGAACGTAAAAAATGATTATATAAATTTTAGAAAGTTAAAGAGTTCTAATTACAAATGGTTAATATTAAAGGTTAGAAGCTAAAATAAGTTTAAAGTTAATAGAAAAGGAAAATTGATCAATAGTAAGCTGCCACACAACAGCTTGCTATTATTGATGTGGCTTCTAAATGTAAGAATATGAAATGAAATGAAATTAGACGTGTCTACGTGAATAAACGCAAGATGCACAATCGATTTTCGGTCAATGATGAATTGGATAACCGTATTTTTAAATGGAAAATAATAATGTCACGAAAGATAAGGGAGTGTAAGCAACCTGATCTTTGATCACAGAAAGTCAGAATTTGAATAAATCAACTTCCATATGCTAAAGGATGGATGTAAAGTCAAAGACTCAAGATAACTTCTTTGACTAAGTATTAAACATAGAGTGATAAAGGAAAAGTTTATAAACAAGATCCAAACTTCATACGAACCAATTATATTAAATAAATTTGTCGATCAATTCTCTAACATGTAAGATTCCTTTTTGTTTCGTGTTTTCACCATGTTGACTTTTGATTTTGTAAACTGAACTTTCTTTAACATTTTGAATCAGGTTGATATGTTACGTCCTTTTAATTTTTTTAAGTTATATTAAGCTTAATTATCAAATTGATAATAAATTAAGCGTATAAGAAAACTATAAAGTCGACCACCAACATTGCCACAACTCCGCATGTGTAAAACCACACATTTGACAATAGCCAACGTCAAAAGACCTCATTTTGTATACGCGGCATGAGATGGTGGCATTAGCGATCAAATTTAAGCTTGAAAAAGAAACACATATATTAATGCCGCAAACTAACAACAGTCAAAAATTTGTCAAAAAATACAGATAAGCTAAAATATATACTCATAAAATTGTCAAGGATAGCATACGAAAAAACCTAGAGATCTAAAAAGTTATTTTCTAGCATATGTTAAATTATAGTAGACATTGGTTAAAATATTATTTGGGTATATGTTTGACAACGAGTTTTACTATAGCTTTTAAAAACGCCTCTAGTTTTAGAAAACAATTTCAAAAAAAATCAAAGTAAAACTTTCGTTTGGACATCAGAATTGATAGCTTCTATTTTATTTTATGTTTGGATATCAGAACTGATAGCTTCTACTTTATTTTATATATTTATTTAAGAAAAAGAAAACACGCACTATTCCGTGAATTAAATTAAATACTCATAGAGTTGTGTTTCTTTACAAATTATTTTAATTTTTATTTGTATATCGTTTGACATTTTAAATATACATTCTTTACAAATTATTTTAATACAATATAAATATACATTCTTTACAAATTATTTTAATACAATATAAAAGCTTCAAATTTTAACTTGTTTTAAATAAAAGTTCTAGTTTTTAGTTATTTTTTTTCAAACATAATTAATATGACAATGAGATTATAATCACTTTTGTTACACGATAAGCTTAAAGAAAATAAATACATATTGCCTACATCTATACATATAATAAACATCTATCTATACATATAATAAAGTAAATCAAATAGATGATACATGTTATTCAATGAAGTGATCTGCATAAAATTTTCCCGCCAAATAGATATATTTTTTTTTCTCATTTATCCCTATTTAAGTTATCAAATTCAAATAAATATGATAAGTATCCATTTTAATTTACAAAAGTAGTTAATATTATAATTCCTCACTCTAGAAAATAAATTGTTTGATTCATAATTACGTTTTAGAGTTTAATGAATACAGGAGAAACGTTTTTGGACATTAATTGATAAAATTAGTTGTAAGAAGCTTTGAGTCTTTTGCGTCTACAACAAAAAAAGGAAGGTTCATGGGACCGAAAGTATTAGAAAAACCCTAGCAAAGTTTCACATAAACTGAATTTTAAATACATACTAATACACTTGGGCTTTAAAGATATAACTTTTTTATTATTACTATACAAAATTACATTTATTCAACCTACGTAATACATCATGAGATTTTAAAGATATAACCTTTTTTTATTATTTCGTATATAAAAATTGATTTATTCAATCTATACAATACATGGGTTTTTTTAAAAATAATAAAACAAAAGTGGTTAAACATAGAAAAGTAATTTTAACTAATAAAAAATAAATAAGAGTAGTTATCTACAACTTATTAAAATGTTTAAATTTCGAATCATATGAATATGTCATCCTTCATAACCAACTTAAAAGGGAAAGAAAATTAAATATACTTAAAATAAAATAATATGTCATCATCACCATTTTTCTCTCTATTTTTTTATCTTTATCGCCACTAACTCACCAACTTAGTAGATTGATGTAAGTGGGAAAACACAATTAGAGAATGCTTGAGGAAGTGTCGTGTGTCCCCAAAAGGTTTATTTTATTATAGATATAAATATAGATAATAAAAAAGTTTTATTTAAAAAAAACCATTTATTGTACAGACTAAATAAATCAATTTTTATATACCAAATAATAAATAAAAGGTTATATCTTTAAAACCTCATGATATATTACGTAGGTTGAATAAATGTAATTTTGTATAGTAATAATAAAAAATTATATGTTTAAAGCCCACGTGTATTAGTATGTATCTAAAATTTAGTTTATGTGAAACTTTGCTTGGGTTTTTCTAATACTTTCGGTTCCATGAACCTTCCTTTTTTTGTTGTAAACGCAAAAGACCCAAAGCTTCTTACAACTAATTTTATCAATTAAAGTCCAAAAACATTTCTCCTGTATTCATTAAAATCTAAAACGTAATTATAAATCAAACAATTTATTTTCTAGAATGAGGAAATATAATATTAAATTACTTTTGTAGATTAAAATGGATACCAATCATATTTATTTGAATTTAATAAATTAAAAAAAGATAATTGAGAAAAAAATGGGTACTTATCATATTTATTTGAATTTGATAACTTAAATATTTATTTGAATTTGATAACTTAAATAGGGATAAATGAGAAAAAAAATATCTATTTGGCGGGAAAATTTTATGCAGATCACTTCATTGAATGACATGTGTCATCTATTTGATTTACCAAATTATATGTATAGATATAGATATTGAACTATTACCGAACACATAATAATTAACATGTACGAGTTGATGGGGACCCTTTTCGATTTTGAAAATTGTGTAATTTATAATTCTATACTCATTATATGATAATCTTAGTTTTATAGACAAAGTCTATGCAAGTTATTTTCATTATTTACAGATAGGAAAATTTTAATTTTATCACCAAAGTTATGTCATGTTTTCAAGGATTTTTATTCTTATTTTAACAAAATGTATTAGAAAATTAAAATTTTTAGGTAGGAAGGGAGGGGGAGAGGGATTTGACAACTTTTAAAATGGTTTTTTAGAGAGAGTGTATGACAAGTAACAACGGGGCACGTTTAACTCTCCCAATGACAATTATTATTACTTTTCCATAACCACTTTTATTTGTATCTCCGAGTAAAGAACCGATACGAGAATTTTCACGTACGCTGCAACGACTCTATCTCGCTTCTGGTTGTGAGCTTGAAGGAGGAGGAAGATGATGACTTTTGAATATATCAGTTGTTGTGTCTTGACCTCTTGTGGCCTTTCATCCTGAAAGCAAATCAACCGTATAACATTAATTGTATTAAAAATATTTTTACGTTTTTTTTACCTTGGTTGTTATTAATAACCGTATAACATTGTATTAAAAATATTTTTAGGTTTTTTTTACCTTGGTTGTTATTAATAGTATTAAAAAGGTGGTAAATGTTTAAAAATAAACTTAACAAAATTTATAATTTCACGTGAATGTTCATTTTCTTAAATACATATCTTGACAATTCTATATGTTAACAAATTGCCTTATACTTTATTCAATTATTATTCAACCGTTCAATGCATATACTTTTAAAAACATTATTTTTTATTATTAATCATATAACATTACATTTATATTAACTCATTTATGTCAACCTGGTATATAAATATTTCAGTCTTTATTTTGCGTTTAAATTAAATATTTATTATATAGTTTAAATTGTTCAAACCCTTATAATACACGGGAAACTAACCTAGTGCATATATATTTTATTTTATTCCACACAAGTTAAAAATACATAATTACTTAATAAATATCCCTTGTAGAATTAATACAAACTTTATAACATAGTAACATACTCTCTAACACTTTAAATAAACTCAATTATTATTTGGATTAGGGTAACTAGAAAAGTTGAATAATCGAAAGATAACTGGAATAATAGAAAACTAATCAAAATATCGCTTACAAGTTCTACTCTTAACATATAAAGTGTGCAAATTCTCAGGCATAACTTAAAATCATTGATGCGACAGAACACTTTGTGTTTGAGTAGAGAAAATAATACATTGCATCTTAATTCTTTTTAACTTTCTCAAGTTGAAAAGAAAGGCAAAACGCTAAGATTTATTAAAAAAAATGGAAGTTATTAACATGATTTTTTTTTAAATGGATGTTATGTTATGGACATGAATTTTTTTTCTTTAAAATCATTTTCTTGTTAACATATGATTCAAAATCGAGAAAACCCCCTTAAAATAGATCCCCAAACTGCCAAAGAGACATGGGCTAATAAAAGCTTTTTTGATAGCGTATACGGGCCCAAGAACAACTTCTTTACGGTCTATAAACCACCAGTCCATCACCCAACGGATTGGGCTTTTTATTCTCTTTTTTTCCTTAGTAATATTGCTGTTTTTTCCTTAGTAATATAATATGGCTATGTTTTTCTTCCTTAGTAAGTTTATCTTTATACAACTAAAAAAGAACACAAATAAAAACAAATTATTACATAAAACATAGAGATTCCGATCCTTAAAAACACTAAAAGGCTGAAAATAAGTCTAATGAATAGTAAGAGCATTCATATTCTAGAAAAAAATTATGTAAGTGAGGTTTTTAAAATATAAAGAGTATAAAAAGTGGTTGTGAGTGGAGGAGAGAGAAAATGTTACTGTTCATCTGTATATTTAGGGGATACTGTTCACCCCCTATACTTTTTAAATATATGTTGAAAGTGATTGTGAGTGAAGGAGAGAGAAAATGTAATGATAAAGGTATAAAAATATTATTTAATTAAAAATGAGAGAGAAAAATATTTGTTTTTAATGAAAATCTATTGATATAGGAGTTGTTTTTTAGTAGGATATATGTATATTTTTGATGGATTGGATGTGAATGCTCTAACAACCTTATACAACATAAGTTATCTTCATCCCACTAAAAAAGAACACAAATAAAAAAATGATTAATATAAAAGATAGAGATTCCAGCCAATGATCTCTAGCTCAAGTGGTAGGAGGATTTGAGTTCTTTTTGGAAGACTCAAGTTCAATTCCCACTTGGTGCAAAAAATGAGTGAGTCACTGGTGGGCAGTGATAGGAGACCTAGGGAAACTTGGGTTCGATCCTTGAGCCAAACGGGTTTTACCGGTAATTTTACCGTCGTGCCTACGGGCGGGTGGGTTACCGGGTTTTCCTCGGAATTGGTGATGGACGACTCGGGTTACTCTCGGAGTGCTATGTTTGTCCAGTGGGTGCCTCGAGAATGCTCGGGATTGATTTGTTGACCGTTCAAAAAAAAAGATAGAGATTCCAATCCTTGGAATCTGTAAAAGTAAGTCTAATGAACAGTAACAACCTTGGAAAATATTAGAAGGCTAAAACTAACTCTAATGAATAGTAACAACCTTATACAAATATTATATTTGTCAACATAAATAAAGAGAGAAGTTAGGTTTATCGTAAATATTCTCTAACTAAGAACAGACATGTTAGAAGTTTTAAGTACGAGTACCTTGCATACAAAGCAAACAATATCTCATTGGGTGTGCCACCTAGAGATTATGTGTCCCATAACTCGATACTAATGGGTGTATCTAGTACCTTTTACGAATCCCAAATCATTATTAAACATGAAGAGATGACTTGTTTATATTGAATAACCATCCAAATAATGTCTTTTCATAATTATGGGAGTAATTTTGGGAAACATGACTTCCTAAAAGATGGTTTGTAACCAGTGGTGAATCTTGAGATTTCTAACCTGGGGTCGGAAGTCAACGGATCTAAAATTATATCTAAAAAATTATAAAAACTGATGGGGAGGGGGTCGAAAACGTATATACCTAAAATTCTATAGGAAACGTACATACATAACACTAATGAGCAAAAAGTTCGGAAGGTCGGACGCCCCCCCCCCCGGGGTCCCTTCAAAGTTGCCGACCGATAGAATAAAAAATGAAGTAAGAGCTTTAGACCCACTAATTTAAATCGTCTTTTAAAAGTATTTAAAAAAGTTATTTGTAAAATTTAGGGTTAGGAAATCTCATTTAAAACATTTTCTTTTACATCATATCCGTCCTTAGTAATGTAGAAAGTTTTATAGATGGTTTTTACACCATTTTCTTTGCACTAGTTCTCAATTTTACACACAATTAAATGTAGGGGCGTCCATGGCTTTATAACCTAGTGGCATCTTGGTGGTGAGATAAGTCTTTGAGATCAATAAGTCGTGGGTTCAATTCACACAAGGGGGGTTTCTCAAATTTATTGGGTTTCCTCCTTAATTGATGTATAGGCATTATGCCTAGTGGAGATGGATATGATCGGGTGATTTCGCTGGTGACACGATAATACTCCATTGGTCCGTCAGTAATCTAAATTTACCGTAAAAAAAGAGTTCTAATGTAGGGGCATATCTGAAAGTGTTGGTACCTAATTTGTTTGTTATACCGCGTGGCCATATAAAAAAGTTTATTATTATTCCTCTAACATAATTAATTCAAACTAGTCTTAAGACCTCGCGTTGCGAGGCGGGGTCGCAAAATCGTATTACCAGCGTTGCGCGTCAGGAGAGTAAAACCGTGCTAAGTAGCAACTAAACGACGACCAAAACCGGAAAACGACGTAAACAAAAGCACATTGTTTTACACCAAATGATTCATGTGACATAAAACATAGACAAAGTGAAATTTATATCAACACGTATTAGAAAGTCGAGAGGATAAAAAAAACTTGAGGGACCAAATGTGAATATCAAAAACCATGCTAAAACGACCAAATCCGAAAAAAATATAAAACAAATGTTATAAAAAAAAGTTACTCTTTTAGGTTTATTATGTAAAACAAACAAAATATAAAGAGAAAAAATCACAAAAGACAAAAATACAAAAAAATGTATCATTTCTTGAGATGTTATAAATTAATACATGAATATCCGAATTAAAAATAACATTTACTTAAACTATATATGGTGGAAGTTTTCATCGTAAAAAAGATATTCTTAATTTTATGTAGGTTCCAAGTCAGAATCCATGAAGAAAAAAAGTAATACAAATACAAAACCATTAACTAAGGGGGTCCGTTTTACCGCTAATAGCGACATTTGTGTCTTTAATCACTTTGTTTTGATGTTAGATCGAACTTCTTTTTCACGTAATGAGCTTCCCTGAATAGCACGCAATCGCAATTTATCCACTCAAACAAACATGTCACCTCTCTTAAAATCACTTTCACGAAATTTAGGTTTTTTCTTGAGTTGTTATTGAAGAAAAGTACAGATCTATATGAACACGAACGTATAGCGACAAAACGAGTGATTGAAATCTTATTAGTTTGACCCAAACCAAAAATACCCCAAAATACCCAGACCTTACAATATGTAAGATCAACAATACAGAGACCAGATCTACTGATAAGATCTATCAGTTGATCTAAACAAGAAATAACAACGAACACACAAGAGCTCACAGGATCGACAGAACAGACACAAACCCTAACTACCAAAGGATACAAGAACAAAAGGATACAGAGAAAATATGAGAGATGATAAACTAATAATGAAACCCTAATACTCTTTTATATCCAGAAACTTTCATATCTTTCAACTCGTCTGAAACAACATGTAACTTTCATCACTTTTACATATTGCACCCTTTAACTTCTTTTCCTGCACACTTGAAATACATGTTAGTTATAATAAAATGTAACAACTTATAAGTTGTTACAACTATAAGATTCCAAACTGATTTATTTAACTAAGCTACATGAATTACAAAGACCTTATTTTTCAACATCCCCCCATAATTCATGCAGCGAACATATCAAAGAGACACAGTTTCTCACATAAAGTATTATGTTGGATTGCACTTAACCCTTTCGTGAAAATGTCTGCTACCTGATCCTTAGTAGCAATTTTCTATGGTTTAATTAGTCTACTTGCATCTACTTGCAATTTTTTCTCTCAAAAAATGCAAGTCTAACTCGAAGTATTTTGTTCTCTCATGAAAAACTGGGTTTAATGAGATAGATATAGCTGACTTACTGTCACAAAACAGTTTAACCGGCAAACTATACTCTAATTTTAACTCTTGTAATACATTTAAGATCCACATAACTTCACAAGCCGCTGAGCACATGGCCCTGTACTCAGCTTCGGCTGTGGATCTTGACGCTACGCTTTGTTTTTTGCTTTTCCAGGAGATAAGTGTATCTCCCAGAAATATACCAAACCCAGTGACTGACTTTCTTGTTGAAATACACTTAGCCCAGTCTGAATCCACATAACCAAACAAATTCAAGTCATTTGTTTTTCTAAACATAATCCATTTCCCTGGACATTACTTTAAATATCTAAGCAACCTTAAAGCAATATCCAGATGTGACTGATACGATTTATGCATAAACTGACTTAGAAATTGAACCGTATAACTGATATCTTGTCTAGTTAACGAAAAATATATCAGTTTGCCAATTAATTTTTGAAAGCCATTCACATTTTTAATGGCACCTGATCTTTACTAGTTTTATTAGTGACCAAATAACTCTACTCTATAGGAGTTACAACAGGTTTGCAACCTAAGTAACCAAACTCACATAAGAGCTCAAGACAGTACTTTCTTTGAGACAAGCAGATATCACCACTAGAATACAATACTTCTATTCCTAGAAAATATCTCAATAAGCCCAAGTCTTTGATTTTAAAACTTTCACTAAGATACTTTTTTACCTTCTCAATTTTATCAACACTATTACATGTTATTACAATATCATCTACATAAACTAACAGTACCATAAATACATCTTTATCACACAAAATGAACATAGAATGATCACATACACTTTGTACAAATCCCATTTGTATTAGCACAGATGTCAATTTCTCATTCCATTTCCTTGGTGCTTGTTTAAGTCCATAAAGGGACTTAACAAGCTTACACACTTTATTTTCACTATTAGAAAAATATCCTTATGATAACGACATATAGACCTCTTCAGTTAAAGATCCATACAAAAAAGCATTATTTATATCAAGCTGGTATAAAGGCCAACTGTTATTAACTGCCAATTTTAAAATTATTCTAACAGTAACCATTTTTACAACTGGAGAGAAAGTTTCACTAAAATCAACCCCTTCTCTCTGATTATAACCTTTGGCTACTAACCTAGCCTTATACCTCTCAACCTCACTATTTGCCCTATACTTTATCTTATATACCCATTTACAGCCAATTGGTTTTCTTCCTTTAGGCAAATTAACCAATTCCCATGTATTATTTCTATAAAGGGCCTCCATTTCACTGTTCATGGCCTCTATCCACCTAACATCTTTTATTGCTTCATTATAACAACTAGGTTCTATTGTTTTATTCAAAGAAGTAACCATACACAGATTATCAGCAGATAAGTTTGCATAATTCACAACCTTCTCAACACCATATTTTACCTTTCCTTCTATTACAAAGTCATTAAATTTTTAGGAAAAGTACTATCCCTAGCAGACCTTCTCACTTCTATCCTATCTCCCTCAGATGGGTCAGTCTCATCAGATGAGAGCCTTGTGTCCTCTGCCCTACCAGTTGTATGTGTCTCACTTCTACTGTACTCCCTATCACCAATATTTTCACTAGTAACAGGGGCAGCTGAAGTAGACCCCGCTGGTTGCTGATCATCACAAGGATTCCCATGAGAACTAGTTAATCCCCCTCTTCATCATTGGGAGTAATTGTGGTCTCAGAACCAGAGAATGTAGATGTTTCAACACAATCAGAAAATTAAGATGAGTTACAGATTTATCAAATTCAACATCTTGTGTATTCCAACTTTGTGACTTAAAAGGATACACATTCTCATAAAATTTAACATCTCGAGAATAAAATTCTTTTTTATCATCTAAATTCCAAAGTTTATATCATTTCTTTAAGTTGGAATACCCTATCAATACACATTTGTTTGCTCTAAAAAACATTTTATCAGATTCATTTAAAACAGTGCTGAAACACAGACATTCAAAGTTTCTAAGATGACCAAGAGAGGGCTTAAAACCATGAACTAATTCATACGGACTCTTACCTAATAACACAGAAGTGGGTAGCCTGTTAATCAAATATACTACAGTTAGCACACAATCTGACCAAAATCTTAATGGCAAGCCTCCTTGAAACAACAAAGCTCTGGCCATGTTTAAAAGGTGTCTTTTTTTTCTCTCCACCACACCATTTTGTTGTGGTGTATGAGCACAAGATGTCTGATGCAAAATACCTTTACTTTTACAAAAACTACTCATTTGACTGCTAACAAATTCAGTACCATTATCTGATCTAAAGACCTTAACGTTTTTCTTAAACTGAGTTTGTAAAAGATTATAAAAACTGATCAGATTTTTAAAAACCTCAAATTTATTTTTTAACATATAACACCAGGCTGTCCTAGAATAGTCATCCACTATAGTCAGAAAATATATATACCCTTCTGTACTAGTTACTCTATATGGACCCCATAAGTCAAGATGAATTAAATCCCCTATATTCTTTGTTTTATGTTCACTAAGAGGAAAGGGAACCCTCACTTGCTTAGCCCTATGACATATTTCACAAGGACTGTTTGCACCAGACTCTATCCCCAGACTACCTTTCAATCTGGCTAAAACTTCATCATGGATGTCCAAGTCTGCTATGCCAAACAGTAGACTTAACCATAGAATTAAAACACATATTTGACACATTACCATATTTATTAACAAAGTATAAACCATTGTCCTGTCTACCAGTCACCAGGACTTTCCTTGACTTCAAATCCTGAATAGAACATGTATCCTCATTAAACACAACAGATAACTTGTTATCTTTTGCTAACTTAAAAACAGACACAAGATTAATATTATACTCAGGAACATAGAAAAATCACATAAAACAACACCATTTGCTAATTTAATATCTCCTATCTTTGTTACTTTAGCACAGGTACCATTAGGATGGCAAACTTTTATGTCAAATTCAGATACATCCACACAGTTATACATGTCTTTATTAATCATTACCATATGTTGGTTAGCCCCTGAATCTATAACCCAATTATAACTGTACCCAAAATCTGTCATACTAGAACAACTAACAAAATTACCATAGACACCAGACATACCAGATCTTTTATCAAAAACAGTAGACTCACCTCCTATATTACCAGACTGTTGTTCAGTGCCAGACTTGTCATTGACCAAATTCAAAAGTTTTGTAATCTGTTCAGAAGTAAAAGGTAGAGAAGATGTACTAGCAACCATGTTAGACTTATTATTTAAACTACCACTCTTTCCTAATTAATTACTAGGTCTTCTTTTAAAACACTGAGGATATCCAACAATCTCAAAACACCTGTCAACAGTGTGACCCAACATGTTACAATGGGAACACTTTAAATTTGGATTTGGACCTCTAAACAATTTCTTCTTAGGATCAAAACTCTGGTTTGCTTTAGTTACAAAAGCCACATTATTACCTTTTGACACACCACTAGACCCCCTATGTGATTCTTCCCTTGACACAATTGAAAAAGCAACTTTAACTGTTGGTAAAGGATCCCTTGTTAACAAGTTGGTTCTCACTGAATGATACACATCATCAAGCCCCATGAGGAATTGCATCAGTTTGATTAAGGCATTAAAATCATTAAATTCCTTTGAGGCTTCACAAGTACAGGATGGTAATTGCAAAATAGCATCTAAGTGTTTCCATATAGTGTTCAACTTATGATAATATTCAGATACAGAACAACCATTTTGAGTTAATGAATTTATCTTTTTGTGAATATCAAACACCACAGAACCATCAATTCTATCATAAGTTTCTTTTAAATCACTCCAGACATCTTTAGCTAGTTTTGAGAAGACTTGACCAAGATATAACTCTTCACTAACAGAATTCAATAACCAGGTTAATACTACTGAGTTACACCTATCCCACTGTTTACCCAAAACCTCATTATCCTCAGACCTAACACAAGTACCATCAATAAAACCAAATTTATTCTTTGCTTGTAAAGCCCGTTTCATACTGTAACATCCGTCAAAAACGGATTTACCAAACCCGCTCCGTTTATCAACCGAACAGTCAGTCAAATTTTTCGTTGCGAATTAAATGCCCAAAATAATTTTAAACGATCCGTAATCAATTATTATGCGGGGATATATATTTAGTTTTTGAAAAACTGATAAAAATAACAAAATAAAAATGTTTTACCCATGCCGGGTTTCGAACTCGGGTCTGTATCCGGTTCAACCAAAGACTTATCTCTCAGCCGACAAACCACTCCGCCATCTCGATTTTCTGGTAATAACAGAAAACAATTAATTCAAATATTCAATTTCAGAAATTAAATTATTGCGCCCAAAATAACAGTCGTCGGAAATCCCGACGACTTCGCCGTTTAATTACATTTTCGCTCAATATAACCGATGAATTAACTATTACGACGGTTATAACCGACGTCTGAACCCGCGACATCAGCTGTAACCGCCGGAGAACGAATGACTCCGAATTAAGACCGAATTCAGACCCCATTCATCTCAATACTATCCTATAAATTCAACCACAACTCGCCAGAAGTCTTTCACACTCAAATCGCACCTTTTCTCGGCGAAAACTCACTCGCCGGAAATTTTTATTACTTCGCCGGAAAACCGTATCAGTAATCTCTGAGCTTACTGAACCCCCTAAACTTTTACCGAAGTCACCCACAACCTTTTCAAGCCTTCGGAAGACTCTCTGCTGCAAGATACTTGTCGCCGGAAAAAGACTTCTGTCGCCGGAGTTCTGCCGGAAAACAGAGTAAAATCAGTCGGTACTTTTCACGCCTAATTCCTTTTCTTTTTACTTTTATCTCGTTTGTAAATGATCATTAAACGCTAAAGAAACATGAATCAATATTTTGAACCAGTCAGTCACCACTTCCGGTTAAAACCGGTGAAGATGACGAAGTTTCAGTAATGGTTAAGTGTAATTAAAATCAAGATAATTACCGGGTTAGACACACAGTCCAGCGGTGGACTGTGTGCACTTTTAATGCTAAGGTCACGAGTTCGAGTATTGTCCCTCACACGCCGCCTTGATAAAAATTCTTCTTTTTCAGCAAACTAAACCGGGTTGATTGAAGTATATGTTAAGTATATTGATAACTGAGTTTATAATCAAGTGCGACACACAGTCCAGCGGTGGAGTGTGTGTCCGCTAACCCACAGGTCCCGGGTTCGAGACCTGTGGAGCACACCGGTTCTGAGATTTAATTCGTTTTTAATAATAAAGGATTTCTGTTAATTCTAATTAATATATATATGTAATTAAAATCGGATATATAACGGGTTAGACACGTAGCTCAGTTGGTAGAGCTGCGTGCACGCGTACGGGAGGTCTCGGGTTCGAGCCTCACCCGGCGCACAACAATATGCCTATGAACCGGTCAACGATAGTCAAAGTCAACGGTCAAAGTTACTGTAGCAAAAATAAAATATTTTTTTATTATTTTTATTCAATTATTTTAATTAAAAATCAATTATAAATACTTAAAAATAACATTTTTAAGGTTAGAAAATAGCCTCAAACTCACAAGAATACACCCAACAAACCTACTAAAATAGATTAATAAAACCCGTTTACTTACCAAACCGTAATGCGATTTATCTAGGTTTAATCTCACTTGTGGTTAAAACCACTTCGCGTGCAATCAACGTCATCAACCGAACGCACCCAATGTGAGTGAATTCTTACAAACTCCCCTTTTTATTCATGTTTTGGGGTGTATCATGTGTCGCTTAAATTAATTCTCTTATGCAAATTCGTGCCATACCATTATATGAACTAAATTAGAATGTAACTATTGTTTGGTTGTGATGTGTTACATATAGTCAAAGTCGTATGCAAATTATTTAGGCCCATCAGTTCCTCGTGAGAGACGAGAACAACGCGTGCCTCAAAACTCATACATTAGGCCCATCAGTTCCTCGTGGGAGACGAGAACAACGCGTGCCTCAAAACTCATTCATTAAGGCCCATCAGTTCGTAAGAACAACGCGTGCCTCAAAACTCATTCATTAGGCCCATCAGTTCGTGGAACAACGCGTGCCTCAAAACTCATTCATTAGGCCCATCAGTTCCTCGTGGGAGACGAGTCGAACATCGCGTGCCTCAAAACAATCATTTGGTGTATGTGAGTTTAATATTCAATATTATGTGTTGTGTGAATAAATTTACATCTACATTTACTCATATGTGGTATGCACAGTATTTATAATCAATTGGATAAACTTGTTCAAATGTTTTTCCATAGGATTCACTCGCCAACATTATGTTGATCCAAAACCTTTTTACACATGATACAGGTGAACAGGTTGAAGCAAGGAAAACATAGGATATGCCTTAGAAGAGAACCAAGAAGCTTAGACAGATAGTTAGAATATGGTGTATCATTTATTTCCATTAAATTGTATTAATGAATATGAAACATATAATAAATGTCATGAGCTTTGATGATAACCCAATTATGCCCCGATCACCTTTTCCGCTGCGGGTCGGGGTGTGACAGATTGGTATCAGAGCCATGACTATAGAGATATAGGATAGGTTATTAGACCCTTAGAGCCTATACTATAGTCTGCCTAAATTTTTAATTGATTAGGTGGTTACATACAAACTTGTGATATTTATTTGTTTCATATTACAGTCAAACATACATGCTTATATACATATTCGTTATACATATATCAATGTTCATATATTCAATTCATTTTCATACTCTCATTATTCAAGGATTTTGTTGCAATTTTCAAATCCCATCAAAGTAAGTTCTGCGACGGGCATGTAGTAACCGGAAGGGTACAAGTACCGGTAGTCGGGACGTCCTGTCTAGGTTGGCATTCGTATAAATCCAAAATAACGGACCAGTTTGCCTACCTGGGGACTAACGATGAGAGTACGACGGACCTATTAGGCCAAAGCATGCCACACCAAACGTCGTTCGAACTAACCTCACTTTGAGATGTCACCGTGTCTACACCTGGACACATCCCGAACATCCACATGTTGTATACATATTTCTCGATTTTCTCCGGGTTTTGTGTACGCAATCAGGCAGAAACCGTGCGAACCATATGAAAAACCGGTATTCATGGGGGCCCACATGATTACACAGGTAAAGTATGGCGGCATGACGAGCCTAACAGCGAGCAAAGCCCAAGACATCCTATGGATGTAGTAGATTTATTTTTCTATATTTATTTTATGAACGTTCAATCCCAAACACGACCCACGATCCCAAAGGCATCCAACTCATACTCTTGGCATGTATTCCTTGTAGATGTCTTCTAACCTCGCCCGTAGAAAGTTGAGAGCAGAAAAAGCCCGTGAACGCATGGCTACCCAAATCGCTCAGCAAATGGCGACCGTAATACCCAACATCGTAGTTCAAGTTCAACAAGCCCTTACCGCTAATTCCGTTAACCCAACCCAACAAGAGGATCAAAACACTATCAACCTTTCAGTCACTAAATGCACCTACAAACATTTCAAATCCTGCGATCCTCCAAAATACGAAGGAACTGAAGGTGTCACCGCTCTCCTCCATTGGTTCGAAGAAATGGAGAACACTTTTCTAAATTGCGATTGCCCCGATGATCGCAAAGTGCGTTATGCTACCGGTCGTTTACTTGGAACAGCACTCACATGGTGGAATACAGAAAAGACCAAACGAGGTGTTGAAGAAACTATGACCTTGACTTGGGAAGAATTGAAGGGAATCATGACAAGACGGTTTTGCCCAAGAAGTGAAATCAAGAAATTGGAGGATGAGTTCCATGCTTTGAAACAAAAGGAAGGCGACCACACCACATACAACAAGAGATTCCTTGAGCTAAATCAAATGGTTCCCAACTTGTTCACTCCCCTCTACCGTTTGATCGAGCACTACATTCGTGGTCTTCCATCAAAGATTCAAGACCCTGTAATAAGCACCTCGCCTGCAACTTTGGAAGCAGCAATGGAGCTAGCAACCGCGCTCACCGAGAACCGAATTCGGAACAAAGATTTCAAAGAGGAGAAGAAGAAGGATAAAGCATCAACGGAAACCTCAAACCCCACCCGAACCGAATCCTCTACACCACCTACATCTAAGAGAAAGCGTGATGGGCAAGTCTTCGCCGTCACCCAACGCAAACAACCAGCTTCACAAGTTGTACCTCCTCAAACTATCCCAAACGCTCAAGTAGCACCCAACTCAACTTACCCAAATAAGAAACCTTACATTGGACCTCACCCTCAATGCAACACCTGTTTCTATCACCATCCAACTACTTCACCCTGTCGACTATGTGCGAATTGTGGACGCTACGGTCATTTGAGCAAAGTTTGCCGCACCGCTCAAAATCAAACCTCAACCCCTACTCAACCCATGACCCAAACATATCAACAACCTCAATACCCCATGAACCCATATGTTCGAGCTTGTTTCAATTGTGGCGACCCTACCCATTTTAGAAACACGTGTCCTCGGTTGGTTAACATCATAAACGCCCAAGCTCAAGCAAACCCAGTTAACCAAGCAAACCAAGCAAACCCAGCTCCACCACCAGCAAGAGGAAGAGTTTATAACATCAATGTCAATCCAGTTGAAGATGTTAACGGTCCAAACCAACCACTTAACTAGCCTTCTCTCACCAAGAATCAAGATTCAACTCTAATCACTTAGTTTTTATGTTTTTTTTTTATGTTATCTCAATTTTCACGTATCTCAATTGGAATTTTATCCAAGAATTTTAATGCAAATTACTAGTTCAGTTGGTTTTATACTCATTGATTTAATATTCATATCATCATACTTCACGACATATCTCAGTTTTATCATTTAAAGAAGTTGAGTTGTGTCTCACATGCAATACATTTCATTTCATTTTACATTTCAATACATGCAATACGCTCGGCTCCGTTTGATTGAGCCTTGAGCACACAGATCAATTTACATTTCCAGTTCATGCAATACGTTCGGCTCCGTTTGATTGAGCCTTGAACGCACATACATTTTCATTATCAGTATCTTGTGGTTGTGGTGTTTGTTGTAGAGTCGCATAGAACTAATCATAACTGGCGGATGAAGTCAATGAGAATTTGACAAGAATACGGTGGATACGCCGCTGGTACTTCCTATATATAAGTATTTTTGTCAAATGATCGGAGGCATTATCAGGCGGTTATGAGAGGTTCCATGCATAGGCTGTTTGTGTGGTTAAGTTATTCATATTCAGTACATGCAATACGCTCGGCTCCGTTTGATTGAGCCTTGAGCACACAATTTCAATTTCAGTACATTCAATACGTTCGGCTCCGTTTGATTGAGCCTTGAGCGCACAGACATTTCAATTTCAGTACATACAATACGATCGGCTCCGTTTGATTGAGCCTTGATCACCCAGATATATTTCATTTCAGTAATTTATGTTTGTTGTATTGATTGTAGAATTATAGGACTAATCATAATTCACTGATAAAACCAATGAAAATTTGACAAGAATATGGTGGATACGCCGCTGGTACTTCCTATACATAAGTATTCTTGTCAAAGGATCAGAGGCGTTATCAGGCGGTTATGAGAAGTTCCATGTAGGATTTACTATTGCCTTGGTTGAAATTGTGTTACATTTATATCATCTCACTATTTAAAGAAATTGGATTGTGATCCATTTCTATATAGACTAACCTCTCCATCATAACAAACGAGAGAGGAACCATCACCATTCAAACATATATGCTATCAGAATGTGGATACAATTGTTAGTTGTTGTGTTTATTTGTGTAGATTGTAGAATTTCTGCCTTAGGATATAACCCTAAGCATATTCAAACATTTATGCGTGATATCATTTTAGCGAATCATTCCTGCTTAACAATACTTATACAGTAGGCAACAAAAAGCGATTCCTGTATTAGGATACTTAACCTTTACAAGGAACGTTACCGCCTCAAGCAAAAAAAAAAAACCCAAACCCTTATTTCTTCTAAGTATGTAATTGTCAAAACTAAACACCATCATTCTTTTAGTCAAATATATCACTATTTAAATTTCGGGACGAAATTTCTAAAAAGCAGGGGATACTGTAACATCCGTCAAAAACGGATTTACCAAACCCGCTCCGTTTATCAACCGAACAGTCAGTCAAATTTTTCGTTGCGAATTAAATGCCCAAAATAATTTTAAACGATCCGTAATCAATTATTATGCGGGGATATATATTTAGTTTTTGAAAAACTGATAAAAATAACAAAATAAAAATGTTTTACCCATGCCGGGTTTCGAACTCGGGTCTGTATCCGGTTCAACCAAAGACTTATCTCTCAGCCGACAAACCACTCCGCCATCTCGATTTTCTGGTAATAACAGAAAACAATTAATTCAAATATTCAATTTCAGAAATTAAATTATTGCGCCCAAAATAACAGTCGTCGGAAATCCCGACGACTTCGCCGTTTAATTACATTTTCGCTCAATATAACCGATGAATTAACTATTACGACGGTTATAACCGACGTCTGAACCCGCGACATCAGCTGTAACCGCCGGAGAACGAATGACTCCGAATTAAGACCGAATTCAGACCCCATTCATCTCAATACTATCCTATAAATTCAACCACAACTCGCCAGAAGTCTTTCACACTCAAATCGCACCTTTTCTCGGCGAAAACTCACTCGCCGGAAATTTTTATTACTTCGCCGGAAAACCGTATCAGTAATCTCTGAGCTTACTGAACCCCCTAAACTTTTACCGAAGTCACCCACAACCTTTTCAAGCCTTCGGAAGACTCTCTGCTGCAAGATACTTGTCGCCGGAAAAAGACTTCTGTCGCCGGAGTTCTGCCGGAAAACAGAGTAAAATCAGTCGGTACTTTTCACGCCTAATTCCTTTTCTTTTTACTTTTATCTCGTTTGTAAATGATCATTAAACGCTAAAGAAACATGAATCAATATTTTGAACCAGTCAGTCACCACTTCCGGTTAAAACCGGTGAAGATGACGAAGTTTCAGTAATGGTTAAGTGTAATTAAAATCAAGATAATTACCGGGTTAGACACACAGTCCAGCGGTGGACTGTGTGCACTTTTAATGCTAAGGTCACGAGTTCGAGTATTGTCCCTCACACGCCGCCTTGATAAAAATTCTTCTTTTTCAGCAAACTAAACCGGGTTGATTGAAGTATATGTTAAGTATATTGATAACTGAGTTTATAATCAAGTGCGACACACAGTCCAGCGGTGGAGTGTGTGTCCGCTAACCCACAGGTCCCGGGTTCGAGACCTGTGGAGCACACCGGTTCTGAGATTTAATTCGTTTTTAATAATAAAGGATTTCTGTTAATTCTAATTAATATATATATGTAATTAAAATCGGATATATAACGGGTTAGACACGTAGCTCAGTTGGTAGAGCTGCGTGCACGCGTACGGGAGGTCTCGGGTTCGAGCCTCACCCGGCGCACAACAATATGCCTATGAACCGGTCAACGATAGTCAAAGTCAACGGTCAAAGTTACTGTAGCAAAAATAAAATATTTTTTTATTATTTTTATTCAATTATTTTAATTAAAAATCAATTATAAATACTTAAAAATAACATTTTTAAGGTTAGAAAATAGCCTCAAACTCACAAGAATACACCCAACAAACCTACTAAAATAGATTAATAAAACCCGTTTACTTACCAAACCGTAATGCGATTTATCTAGGTTTAATCTCACTTGTGGTTAAAACCACTTCGCGTGCAATCAACGTCATCAACCGAACGCACCCAATGTGAGTGAATTCTTACAAACTCCCCTTTTTATTCATGTTTTGGGGTGTATCATGTGTCGCTTAAATTAATTCTCTTATGCAAATTCGTGCCATACCATTATATGAACTAAATTAGAATGTAACTATTGTTTGGTTGTGATGTGTTACATATAGTCAAAGTCGTATGCAAATTATTTAGGCCCATCAGTTCCTCGTGAGAGACGAGAACAACGCGTGCCTCAAAACTCATACATTAGGCCCATCAGTTCCTCGTGGGAGACGAGAACAACGCGTGCCTCAAAACTCATTCATTAAGGCCCATCAGTTCGTAAGAACAACGCGTGCCTCAAAACTCATTCATTAGGCCCATCAGTTCGTGGAACAACGCGTGCCTCAAAACTCATTCATTAGGCCCATCAGTTCCTCGTGGGAGACGAGTCGAACATCGCGTGCCTCAAAACAATCATTTGGTGTATGTGAGTTTAATATTCAATATTATGTGTTGTGTGAATAAATTTACATCTACATTTACTCATATGTGGTATGCACAGTATTTATAATCAATTGGATAAACTTGTTCAAATGTTTTTCCATAGGATTCACTCGCCAACATTATGTTGATCCAAAACCTTTTTACACATGATACAGGTGAACAGGTTGAAGCAAGGAAAACATAGGATATGCCTTAGAAGAGAACCAAGAAGCTTAGACAGATAGTTAGAATATGGTGTATCATTTATTTCCATTAAATTGTATTAATGAATATGAAACATATAATAAATGTCATGAGCTTTGATGATAACCCAATTATGCCCCGATCACCTTTTCCGCTGCGGGTCGGGGTGTGACACATACTACTAGACCATACAGAGTAATTTTCAGTGCCTTTTTATTTTATTCCAACTATTGTTAAGCTACTAGAATCACTAGGATGTAGATAAAGAGGATCACCAATGTCTAACCTACTAATAAGGGTCTGAGATGGACCAGCAACATCACCAATATTCACACAAGACAGGATAACACAAACAATACAGAATACAAAAAAACACTATAGGCTAATAATATGTGTCAGTAATCAAGATTCCAGGTTCATCACTCTTGGTGCCTGGACATGTCTTTACACAATAGCCTTATATAACAACTACTAAAAAACAATCAATCAAAAACTCACAAACACAAAATGAAATGTATAGCACAAATGACTCGATCAAGGCCGGTCCAAACTACCCCGGTAACAATTTATGCCTAGACACAACAGGATAATGAATGCAATGACAGAAAAATAATAAAGACAAGAGAGATGGAACAATCTCACAGTGAGAGCGTATAACTCCAAAGCAGATCTAAACTATAGCCTTCACTTAGAGCTATAGTTGTAGATCAGAAGACCAAGAATAGTATAACCGGTTAGTTTGCTCTGTAACCTTCTAGGGTTACGGAGACCAACGCAGTTCTTCAAAGAATCCAAAGCTTCTTCGACCAACTTCAAACCCTAGATTAGGGTTTTCGAACCTCTGATCAAGCGCAAATCCCCAAACTTCCTTCAAAGAAATACAAAATCTCCTTAACCCTCTTCAAACCCTAGATTAGGGTTTCCAAGTCTCAAATTGAACACAAACCCCAAGAACACTTCTGATCCAGACAACAATGGTTTCTGAGTTCAGAAACCTCACAATAACCCAGAATCAATAGACAATCAGAACCAAGAAACAGCGGAAAGCAATAATCAAGAGCTACAAAGCTCTAATACCATGAAGAAAAGTACAGATCTATATGAACACGAACGTATAGCGACAAAACGAGTGACTGAAATCTTATTGGTTTGACCCAAACCAAAAATACACCAAAATACCCAGATCTTACAATATGTAAGATCTATCAGATGAAAAATACAGAGACCAGATCTACTGATAAGATCTATCAGTTGATCTAAACAAGAAATAACAACGAATACACAAGATCTCACAGGATCGATAGAACAGACACAAACCCTAACTACCAAAGGATACAAAAACAGAAGGATACAGAGAAAATATGAGAGATGATAAACTAATAATGAAACCCTAATACTCTTTTATATCCAGAAACTTTCATATCTTTCAACTCGTCAGAAACAACCTCCAACTTTCATCACTTTTACATATTGCACCCTTTAACTTCTTTTCCTACACACTTGAAACACATGTTAGTTATAATAAAATGTAACAACTTATAAGTTGTTACAACTATAAGATTCCAAACTGATATATTTAACTAAGCTACATGAATTACAAAGACCTTATTTTTCAACAGTTATGCTAGTTAAACCATCCAAACGCGAGTAGGGTCATGGTCCCCCCACCCACACCCACCACCATCACCACCACACACACGCCAACATGACGGCTTCTTCGCTCCCTAGCTTTCCGATTATCTCACAATCCTTTATGGGAGGCGCATGTCCTTATGGGATTCTCTCCTCCCTTGTTTTAAACCATATTTTCTTTTTCTTTGTAAAAGGTAAAAAAAGATCTATTAAAAGTGTATAAGATTAAAGGTTAAAAAGGGGTATTTATAGGAGATTAATATTAGAATTAATTAAAGTGAAAAAGAAATAAAATTGACCGTTCATTCTCATGACTATTGCCAGCCATCACCATTCTAGGCGTCTTCACCCCGAACAAAAACACCACTAACGAGTCATATGGAGGCGTGATGCTCCCCTGATGCACCGGTTATCCAGGTAAGCACCGCCCGCCTTGCGGGATGGGTATCCCCATAGCATAAGCAAAGCATATAAATATTTAAGTTCTAGCTTTTAGGATATCAAACACTTGCTACATGGAACAATCAGAACAAATTCTTTAAATACATCATATGTAAATATAACTAGAAATATGGTTTATATGATAGTGGTAGTGTTGCATTCAATCAAGAACAAAAATCAAGTTACTTCAACAAATTAAACATTTTCTAATAATTGGAAAAGAAAACAAAAGAGAAAACTATTTTATTTATCATTCCTTCCGGCATGACTCCCTAGAAATCAGATTTAGGGATCTTTAGAATCTTTAGAACCCACGGTTTTATACATAGATTTATACAAATCAACAACATCAATGCACACACATGCATCCATTAAAGCTATGCAATTTTGTATTATATAAAACTAAAGGCAAAGTGCATCAAAAGTGAACACATGCATTTTGCTATAATTTTACGAAGTGGATTGTGCTTTTAGAAGAGAAGAGAACCAACCACACTTATCCCAATCAACTTCCGGCAAATGTTTGATGAGTCACCGCATTTGGATTTGTTTGGTATTTGCATAGTGTACCAAGAACTTTATACATCAAACGGATAATGGGGTTCGTTAAGAAAATGGTATCGTTGTTTCGTTTATGTCAAGTTCTGACTCGATCACTTTTGCGGTGTTTTGCCCTTTTAGTCGTCAAAACGACACAATAACCGAGTTGAAAGGGATAGAAGATCGACCCAACTTTCTCGGTTTGATTTCTTGAAGTTCGATCATGACTTAGTTGGTTTTCTCGGCGCTCTAGCATCAAAGGGAGAAATTAACGTTTATTTCATTGCCGTTATCGGGTTAACTCTACTTCATGGTTCTCGAAAGAGAGAAAATTAACGTTTTTTTAATAGTAAGGGTTACATTGCTTCTACTTCTAAACTACACCAATAAATACTAAATTACACCTCATGGATTTTAACCTTTTAGTCTTTTCTCTAAGAAACAAGAGTTTTCTATAAGTTAAAGTTTCAACCAAAATATTTCTAAAGTTGAAGTGTAAAATACTCCAACATTTTAAAATTTTTATTTAGTTTCTAAAAACATATAAAGTTTTTTTTTAACTTATTTATTTATTACAATTTGTAATATGATCATTATATCATTCTCTCTATTTTTTTATACTTCATAGCCTGACTACATATGTGTAATATATAAGTGTCATAAATATAAAAACAGATTATTATATTTGATATCATGAGTTTTTCATAAAAAACTATAATATTATTTAAATATGTCAAGTAGAAAATATAACGTCTTTGTAATAAAAAAAATCCAGTGTTTTCAAACCTAATGGACCAGCATAACCATATATATATATATCAATATATAATTTATTTCTGAGCGGATGACTATGTATATAAAAATTAGGAATTCCTCTTCCAACTCGTCCTAGAAAGGAGTTATGGCTAAGAACAAGTAGAAAATAAAAGGAGAAATTTGTACAATAGTCACAAATAATGCCACCAACCAACCAACGACGTTCGGTCAGAGGCGATGAAAGCCCTATATATAAAGATTAAAAGATAGATGGTCAAGCTTTAAACTAGATTGTTCCGGTTAGAGTTTTTACTGTAGCTACAACCTATCTCATATTGGGGAAAAGTATACCACTCTCAATCAAACTAGAAATAAAATAAGATAAGAAAAGCTGCAGTAAAAACACTTCATGTTTGGTTTACCCCACTAATATCAACCTTATGATTCCCATTCATGAGAAAAAAACCATCAAATAAAAAATGCAATCTTTCTTCTTCTTACTTAAGTTAGAAACTGATCTCCAAGTATTCACCGTAATAACACAATCGACTAGAATAGGAGTAATGGATTTTAATAATCCTAACTATCAGCCATTGGTCGGCACCCAACTTAAAAAATAACCAGTGGTGGTCCCACCTTTTCATATATTGTAAACTAATGGACCTTTACTAAAGCGAACATGATAAGGAGACAAAAAGAAATTAATGTTCTATTAATAGAGGTCCATTAGCTTACAATATGTGAAAAGGTAAGATCACCACTGACTATTTTTAAAATTGGGACCGTTACCGACCAACACCTAATAGTTTGGATTATTAAAATCCATTATTCCACTGGAATATGATCCAAAGTCTCACCATGATCGATACAAATAACATAGATAAGGAATATCCAAACCTTTATTGCTCATCTCACCATGATCGATACAAATAACATAGATAAGGAATATCCAAACCTTTATTGCTCAAATTAACTATAGTAGGAAATAGGCCCATTAGGATCCGCCATGCCATTATATATATATATATATATATATATATTATATATATATATATTAGTGATGAAGGTTCATAAATAGTGCCTTGATGCTAACATAAGCCACCCGTTTATTGAATGTCATATGGCATTCACAAATTATTTTTTTTTGCATGTTGTAAGTTTACTATATATACATATAGAATTAAATTAATTTAACAAATTTGAGAATGGTCTACTGGCATGCACACCTTCCCGTAACAAAAGATTCCCAGGTTCGAATCCTTTTTGTTGCATCTTTTTAACTTTTCAATATATATGATTTTGATTTATTAATTTGTTCCCTTTTTCTTTCCTTCATTTTTTTATTATTTGTTTCCTCATTTTGTTTTTTATTTAACTTCTCTACAAATTCTAAACTTAATATTTTAAGTAATTATATTATTTAGTTTATTTTAGTATATTTTTTAAATATTTGACGTGAAGTGAGTTTTTTCAATAAATTTTGTTGAAAACAAGTTCTATCTGCACTAGGGTATCATTTTTATATGGTAAACTATAGCAAATGCCGATACGGTACCGATACCAAGATAAATCCAACTGATACCTTCCCTATAATATTGATGCCACATAAAATTCCTGACCAAACAACATCGGTGTATGTATTTGTACTATCGAAACTGTTACCAACATTCGTTTTTAATAGTTTTTAATTGATGTAAAACACGTATCGTCATCTTTTTAGTCCCTTCATCTTTTAAGAATTATTTTTCTTTTTACAAATCACTTTTTCCTTTTTATAATCATATTTTCTTTATATTAATTAATTTTCCTTTATTAAATTGTCTTTTGCTTTTTTTAATCATATTTCTTTTATCATTTAATTTTATATTTTTAATAACTTATCTTCGTAAACTTTTTCTTTTTTATCTTTTAATAATTACTTATTATTTTTCTAATATTTTTCCTTATTTCATATCATGGTTCCTTTATAATAATTCTTTTTTTTAAATCACCCTTTTCCTTTAAAAAATCATATTTTCCATTTTTTAAATCATAATTTCTTAATCATTTAATTAATTTGATATTTGTTTAATAACTTATGTTCGTTAACTTTTTTTAAAAACCGAAGTACATAGGATTTTTTTTGACATTCCAGTATAGATTTTATTAAAAATGAATTTGTATTCAAATTAGAGTATGTATTTGGTATCATAAAATATTGTACGATTATGAACTGAACCGGATTATGACGGTTTAGCTTTCTAAACAACAACCTTCATTCTAAAATAATATTTGTTTTACATTGTCATTTGCTTCGTTTCGCCGCAACGCGCGACTTTAACAAACCTAGTAATAATTAAAAACCTTTTTTTAGTATTTATGGCAATTTCATCCTGTTTTTTAAAAACCTTTTTAGTATTTATGGTAATTTCATCCGTTTTTAATATATAACTGGTGGGATTTTCTTCGCACTATGCAGCAGGAATTTAACTGGTATTGGTTCCGTATGTTACGGTATCGGCGCTCGCTAGCAACCGAAAGAGAAAAAAAATATAAAAAAAGTAAAGTTGTGACATTTTGAAAAGGATATTGACATGTGTTTTAAATCAACAATGAAAATGGATACCGGTAACGATATTGTTCCGTTGTAATCGATTCATTGTGACGGCATCGGTTTGTCACTAGCACTCAAGAGTCTATTTTGAATACAACTCAATTTTTAATATTGTTTAGCCCAAATCGGAACACAGTCTATACCGGACACCATAAAAATGAAGGCACGTGCCGCCATTAAACTTGATCGGATGGTATTGTTTTGGTTCGTCACACTAAAGAACATAAAAAATCACTTATATTTGACTCGTTCAATTTTAACAAACTTTTATTGGAACCTGGATAAAAATAAGGATATTGCAATGGTATATTCGAAATTAGAATAACGAAAAGGGTAAACGACGTTAATTTATAAAATAAAAAAAACAAATGTGAGGTAGCTTTGATGACGTCTACGTTTGTTCGATTAGTTTTACATTACTACTCACAACTCAGTTTCAAAAGTATGTATATTGAGACGTATATAAGAATAAGCATGTTAAAATACAAATTCCAAATTTTATAAAAAGACTGTATCTTCAAAAGTTATAAAAACATGTACAAAATTAATTATAATAATAACAATAACGTGTTTAAAGTTAAGGAGAAAACAATAAAAAATTTATTTTTCTTTTACTATCTTTCATAATTTTATACACATATATAAGGTAGGAGTTAGCTACAAAGCTTACTTTTCCTATACTTTGACATATTTCATCTATTGTTTTTTTAATAAAGGTCAATAAGCTAATTGAATAATTATATTATTTATAGAAGATTTTACATCATAACAATAAAACGCTATTTTTTATGGAAACCATATGTCTATTAACTATTCAAAATTAGCAGTTATATTCTTCGTATCTACGATTAATTCATTTGAAGTTTGAAACATAAAACAAATTCATCATTTCTTGACATTGTGTTTTATCAGTTTACGGTTTCTTCACGCCGTGTTATATCAATTTTCATAATTAAACACACCCCTAACATATTTCGAAACATAAAACACATTCATTATTTCTTGACATTGTGTTTTATCGGTTTCTGATTTTTCACATGGTGTTATGTCAGTTTTGACAATTAAACACACCCCTCACACATAAAACTCAATTGTGTCTGAAATGCACAATATAAAACACAATAGTGTCTAATATATATATATATATATATATATATATATATATATATAATAAAGGAATCCATTGGGGGACACATGTCACCCTGTGGTTAATCCTCAGATTGGTTTTACCGCCTAAACCATACACAAATACGGATAGTCCGATGCTAAATGGATAGATCCGATTTTAGTTAATAACTTACCTAAAATACACAAATCTTACCGTACACCTCATTGTAACCCTGATTATTCACACTTATCTCTATCTCTCTGACGAACATGGCGACAAGGTAAATCGAAGCCCTGAATCAACATTCATCGGCGATCATGAGCATCCAAATCAAAGGTATCAAAATTGTATCCTTCATCTTTTAGTTTAATCTTTGTTGTTTAATATTGATTCGAAACCAGTGGTTCCCTACCTCTCTACACTTATACTCTTTCAAAGCTCTAATAATCTTGTGGTAGAAGAATCCGATTTGTGTAAGATAATCCCAATCGTCTTTCAAATCTCTGATAACATCCAAAGGTAAGTAAATCTCCCTGATTTGTTTTATATACAGATTGTTTTTGTATATTAGTAATCAAATTGAAACGGTGGATTTTTTTTGTATTTTCTTAATCAAATCGCAGAGTAATACGGGGGATCATCTCTTCGCAACAATCAATATCTTGATAATCAATCTTCTTCACTAATGGTAATCATTTCGATTTCGCAATATATTGTTTACATGATGTTTTACTCTTTTTGATTTTTATATATGTTTTGATCGATAGGGTAATCGTTGATTTCGAAGAATACTATAAAAAATCTCTTAAATCACGGGTATGTTTGTAGTTTGATAATTTTAGTTTTGTAACTTATTACTTTAATTTTCATTTGTTCATTGTTTTCTCTGATTTGTATACGAAGAATCATTGCTCTTGATGTTTCTTATTTTGGAATTCCTATATATAATGACTGCAAGATTGACTTTAATCCATTTTTTTAAGTTTTATTGTTTGTTCATTACAGATGTATAGTTCTGTCTCTTTATGTATTTTTAGTGTTATGCATTGTTGTATATCATTACCGCTATAATATTTTTTATGCACCGCTATAATATTTTTTGTCATCGTTATATAGGGTTAGGATCGTGTGAGAAGCACTAAGCTAATTGATAAACTTGAGAAGTATTCTGGACCACACATTTTCCCTAAGCTTTTCGTAATATACACATATGCATAGTTTAAAATTGACTATATACATGTGTGTATAATTCAAGATTTGACAACGTACATATATGTATATAGTCAACTAAGCTAATGCCCGTGTTAAACGTGGTTTCAATCAAAAACCTATTATTTTTATTCAAATTTAATACTATGTAAAAAGACATACGTTAGAAAACAAAAAGAACAAAATTATTCTTGAAAAAAGTATATATAATTATATTAAGCATACTTTCAGCCAAAAACCAAATATGCGACCATGTGAACGGGCAGATCGGGCTTAAAATAGGACCAGGACTCATCAGCATCATCTTGCTTGCAAAGTATCTATGGAACCCGGTACCAATTCAACATCCATGTTTGCTACCCAAGTCACTAAAAATAAATATATATAATAAGATTAAATAAAATAACAATAGATAGATGGCTAAAATTTGATGTAAACTTGTTTTAATGGTTTTGGTGTAATCTGTTGTTTCTTTCCTCGTTCCTAGTTTCTTGCTAGTCTGGGGTTTCTTTTGGTGTATATAAAGCTTGCTCCCTTGTCTGTTCAAGGAAAAATAAGGTTAAAGAACTGAAAACAAAAATAAATATAAAAACAAATAAAAGTTTTTATAAAAAAATTACTATTTAGTATTCAATCACCGAACTTACCTGAGTCGGCCGAAACTCGCCATCTCCAATTCCGTCTCGAAGTCCCTCGACTCTAAACCCGCCATCTCCAATTCTGTCTCGTAGTCCCTTTAGCAACTTCAAACATCACCGGTTCGTCATCATCTTAGACCACTATGAAAACCAATCGTTGTTACAAAAAAAAGGTGAACCGAAACTCAACAGAAACGTAAACTGCAAATAAAAGTGATCCAACAGCCCAAAATTTGTCATCTTTAATTCAGGATCAATAGTTGGAAAATCTTCATTAAAAGTTTTCCAAGCAACTTTATTCACATTTGTTGGCAACCAATTAACTAAGGTGTTTTCGACCCGACCTGAAAACACGGAAAACCCCAGTCAGGAGTGTGCTTTAGGTACTTGTACCTCATGCATGATTACTTTTATTGTAACGCCTCGTATCTTCGTATTTATATTTTAAAAAATGTTCGTATTCGTATTCTAATTTTAGAAACCTTACATTCGTATAATCTCACAATTCGAGGCGGTAATCATAATAAAATTCATATTTTATACATATTTTTTTATTCACACAACCGATCATTTAAATACGTATTTATACGCAAACCGACAGATTTATACGTATAAATACTTATACGCACATCCTCAATACTTAAATTATACTTTTATACTTTTTATATACTCAATTACATAATATATACTCAAGAAATACCAAGAAATATACCAATCATCTTTCCACCTCATCAATCCTCTTCCCCCTTCTTTAACCAATCATATTTCACCATTTTCCACCTACTTTCTCGCTAATTATCTTTTCCATCCTCTTTCATCTTCTTTAACCAATCATATTTCACCTTTTTCACCTTCTCTACCTATAAATACCAACCTCCTTCTACCATTTTCTTCACACCATTCTTCTCTCCATCTCTCTAATTCTCCCAATCTCTCTAAATCAAGAATTTTAAGAATTCTAAAAGGACAATAAAGTGTTCCAACCATTCTTCTCTCAACCTCTCTACTTCTCTCAAATCTTCCAAGCAAGGAAGAGAACTCTAAGAGTTCTAAAAGAAAACACTAAGTGTTTTAAAGGAAGCTTTTGAAGCTCCAACTTCCAACTCTTCACGGAATCAGCAAAGGAAACTTTGCAAAACTGTGAGTACAGTTGACCCATTTTTCTTTTTACACAATTTGGGTTGTAACATGTTAACTTACAAAATGCACGATTCACACAAATATGCTTTATTCATTCAATCCGTTATACATGCGTTGTTATACTTAGGTTCATGCTAGAATTCATACTACTTGTTAAGCCGCCTTAACAATTATAGCACTATAGGAGTAGCACACCACCCGACGGGGTTTTTGTTAAGTTATATTCATTACGGTCTCGATATTGCTATATCGAGGAATGCTATTATTTTTATTCTTTACGGTCTCGATATTGCTATATCGAGAGATGCTAAATTCTTGTGGACACTTGGGTTTGACTTTTAGTTATGCATGATAGTTTGACCTTGTATACCATATTGCTATGTTGGATTGAAAATACTTTTTATACTTATGTCACGAGTCTAAAACTAGCGTACTCGCCAATACGTTGTATTGAACTATGCTTTTTAAAACAGGTTGCTTGATAGCTGGCTGTTTCACATGTGTAACAACTTTATCCTATTGTATTTATTTGAAGGAATTAGATATCAAGAACAAATGTTAAACGTACAAACCACTTCATAATAATATAAGAACTGCAAAATTAATTTGCATAACTAAAAGGCATAAAGCTAACCAATTGGTTTTCGAGTCGGATTAATACAAAAACATTGTTAAAGACTTTCTTAACTTTCTTCCTTTTTCTTCAAAACAAAAGTCCAAGTCCAATCTGATCCAACTTGAGCACCAGTGAGCACCAATAATTCAAACAACAACCTTGACAACAAAATAGTTGATTTCAATTAAAAAAACGTATTATCCACAAGTTTCGGGTGCTTACGTATCATCAAGAGCAAGAACCCCCCATTCATCGTCATGGTAAGCAACAAAATAGATCACTGGATATAAGTAATTACAAAATTAAAAGTTAGGGCTTTGGCAGTAGTTTTATTACTGTGCTTGATAGTTAATGCTTACTATCTCTACTTAACACACAGAATGTAATATCCATACATTTCTTGACCTGCAGTCCACCAAATACACCGAGGTCGAAACCACCAGATACTATATTCTTGTCCTATAGTCCACCTAATAAAATAGACAAAAAAAAACAGTAAATGCTTTACCGGCATATGATAATAAGGATTAAACAAACAATGAGTAAAATAATCAAGATAAATTAATCAACAATACCTTTTTCGGCCTTGTATGTGGAGTAGCCCATGTATTTCTTCGCTCGTCTAGCTTTTGTGTGTTAAATGAACGTCAAATATTCTCTAAGAGATGTATATCGTGATTATACCTCCATTCATGACAACCTCCATTCATGACTACTTAGATTTTGTAAAAAGCAGCCTAACATGATCATGATCAGCCCTAATATACAATATACAAATCAACTAACATAATAATGTGAATTTTACAACCACGGACACATAATAATGTAGCTAAAAACAGAAAATTAGATATCACACATGTACTTATATATCTACATAAATATGTCTAGCCGGTACCGAATCGATGCTGAAAATATTTCGGTTCTGGAAATTCTGTATCGGTACCCGTTCGGAACCGGTATCCGTTACCATCTTCTCATCCCGATTTTTATGTATATATCTATGTCACACCCCAACCGATAGCGGAAACATCGAGGCGGGACGAAATAGATTGATCATTGCTCACAACGCTAACGATGACACTATTTAATTAAATCCGAATTTCATTTAATACATAAATTGTCGATACAATACAGGGGAAATTCAAATACACTAATAACAAAATACAAAATTTGATTCAACAATAATAAACCTAACGTCTGTGTGTGTATCTAGCATCAACGCTACTTTGATTTCATAGCATCATCTCCATCAACCTGTAACATGTTTTAAAATAGAGTTCAATGCAAAAGCAAAGGCGAGTATACAAGTTTAAGCATAAGCATACGTATACGAATAAGGTTTAAAACGAATCCACATGATACTAAGTTTATACAGGAGCATTATACATGGCATGCAATATTTCTAGTCAAACCCATTGTTAACGCAAATTACGATATTTGAACATGGCCTCTAGATTTCACGAGGGAGGTGGTGCGTTACTCCTATAGCGCTATACATGTCAAATGAAGGCTTAAGATAAGCTAATGACTATGGTATTACATAAGAATGGTCCAAGATATAAGCAACGAGTAAACGTATCAAGCATTCATGAATATTGGATTGTTTCGTGCATTTCATAATGTTTAAGTGATTGTGATTTTGTATATGGTAAAGATGTTACACCCAAAAGTGATATAAACGAAAAATGGGTCGAGTGTACTCACAAAATTGCTAAGTCTCTTTGGAATTCCACGACGAGTTGATGAGTTGGAGGATGGGACATCGAGGTCACCTTACATGACAAACGAAGATGTTTGAGTAATCGGAATTATGACGGAGGATTGGAATCGGAGTTAGGATGTACGTATATACTTAACGTCGTTTATGATAGCAAACTCTTAATTAAATCATCACAGAGTTGTAGGAGTGAATGTCAAAATAATGAATATATCGTATATATATGTTTTTGTTTTTATTGTTATAAAAATTATTCGAATACGTTACCTTATATTTAGTTTTCGACCATAAGGCATATGTATATATATCTATAATATATATATACATATATATGATGAAAAACGGCAGTGACCGCCACCGTCATTTACCAGGGAAAGAGAGGCAGAGCGAGGGGGAGAGGTGTGAGTGCGAGAAGGAAGGTGGGGGTGTCTGGTGCGGCCAGAGAAGAAAGGGGTGCCAGAGATGAAGGGGCAGGGAGTTCAGGTGGGTGAGTGGGTACGGCCGGAGAAGGCAGCCGGGAAACGGCGCCGGCCGTCGGAAAATCGCAGGGAAGGGGGGTGGCGGCTGGATGGTTGTGTGTGGGTTAGGGTTTTGTCAAATGAAGGAGAAAGGTTAGGTTTATAAGCTAGGGTTTGAGTGTGTTGGGCCTAAAGCTCGATAGCGGTCCAAATTACTTATTTAAACCCGTTTTCACACGTGATTCTTATAAAATGAAATTACGAGGTGTTACAGTCTCCCCTCCTTTAGGAAATTTCGTCCCGAAATTTATTCAAGAGGAGGACTTAAAGGGATTTGGCTAAAGAATGAGGATTTACGATTGGGACTTGGAGTTCGGGATACATATGAGGAAAGCATGAAGTTTAGAGTAACGAAGAGTTAAATCTGCAAAAAGAGGTTGCTTGGCTAGAACGACTTGAGGCATCAAACATAAGCATAATGTATAAGTGTGTGTATAGGCGAGTGTTTTAAACGAGTTTGAATAACTCAAAGGATGTGCCATCTAAGCATAAAAGCTTTCGTAGGAAACGGTATGCAGTTTGATGATGAGTGTGGTTGATCCGCAGATCGCAGGAAAGTTCTATCGCTAAGTCTCGGTCTCTGTAGAAAGTCGTTTATTAATGGAAAGTGAGAAGGTTAGGTATTTTAATAAAACAGTTTTGGTGGTAACGACCAACTAGGTGTGTTTTGCATCTAACAAGAATGGGAGTTAGCTTTAAAGCAAGAAAGCGTTTAGGGTTTGAAGGTTTAAAACGATAGATTGTGAACGAAATTGTATAAATGACAAGGTTACAGATGGCATAAGAGCGACGCTTGATCTAATGAACGAATACGAGCATAAGATTGGCGCGTGTACTTGAACAAATGAAAATGTTGCGTTAGGGATGAAGACTCATCGTGGATAATCGGGTATCGCGCGCTTAGTTATGCAGTTGTGGGTTGTTTGAAGTTTTCATATTAGGTCTTACTATGGTTTGTAAAACACCGAATTTCTCATGGCACGTTTTACGAAAGTTTGGCAACATGGTGAACACACTTATATATAGGAAGTACCAGCTTTTGACCACCGTTCCCGTGTCTTACCATACGTGGTAGTACACCTTCTCATGCGCTTATCACCATAATCCCGTGTGCACCTGTGATTCTACGGATCGTCGCATGATCCGCATAGCTTGTATTAGCGGCGTATGAATTAGGGTATACATAAATTCTGAAAATAAGTTTGCGTGTGTGCAAGAATGTAGTATGTAAGCATGTTTGCGTGCAAATAAAGCATGAGGGCCACGTAAGCGAATCCCTCCAGTTTCGCTCGCGTATGGCACGAATGTATGAATACGAGTATGATCATAAGTATAAGTATAAGCATGGATATAAGACGTATATGCATGAACGTGAATATATGTATAAGTATGAATGATAACACGTATGAGCAGAAATATAAATGTGTGTATAATCATGAATATCATAAGTGTAAAAGACAACGATTGTGTGTATGATATGAATTAAATACAACGAATTTATTCATATAAAATAGTCGAGAAATCTGAGTATGTAAAACGAATGATGACTAAATTATGAACGAGATATGTATGTATAGTGGTTTGAGCAAAACGTTGAGATTATCGATTCAAAATAGGTTTATGTTTGACTTAAAATGTAGATCTAGTTCGTGGGTGTAAAAAGAATATAAGGTGCTTATTGGTGTTGCGTGACGTATTTTGTAAAAGGACGGGGGTGCTACCATTGTTTTAGAAGAATATAAGTAATTCGAAAATGGTTGGTCCTTATAAAGTTGTCTTGCCCACGTGTTTTGAAATTGAGGTGACATTTTAGGAGGTGTATAATAAGGTCTTAAAATAGTAAGTTCGTATCGTTTCCAAAGAATATTACATTAAAATAAGAAATTTGAAATTTGGAGGTTTTCGTGAAACCTTAACCCTTGAAAAGAATTTGGGATGATAGATTTAATGATCATTGAAAAGTGTTTTAGCAAAATGTTTTATTAATCGTGATAAGAGTTTAGTAAAACGATCCCATAATATCTATAAGACATTGGTTTTATTTTTGTTTATAAATGAAAGTCCTTAGTGTAATGATGTCACGTAGCATGTTTTAGTGTTTATGTTTAAACAAAAGATTTGTGGGCGATGTATTCATTAGGCCGATTAGGTTGGTAGGTAGCATTTCGTCGAATTTTGAAAATTGGGAAACGAAACGTTTCATGTGGTGACTAGGTATATGTGTACGCGATTTATATGAAATAGTTTTCAGGATAATAAATAATTTTGAAATTCGCTTAAGTGGGGATTTTGGCAATACGATTAAAGATTTAGGCATGCAATTTGAACGTCTGGTTTGTATAATAAAGTCTCTAAGAAGGAGGGTTGGTAACGATCACCGAGGTATGGGAATCACCCCTAACCCGTTGGTGAGGTCGTTTTAAAGAAGGGAAGAAGCGGAGTTAATCGTCAAGGTAAGGAAATCACTCCTGTCTCGACGATGGGTCTCCACTTTGGGATTTCGAGAAATATAAGTCTGGTTGGTGACGTTTTGAAATCATGCATGTAAATACGTATAGGAGTATGAAAAAGTTCAATATGACTCGTACAAAAACCTGAAAATAATTTGAAGTTTGTAAGGAAAAGGTAACGAGCATATATAAAAGTTCACATATAAATTGAAATAGTATAAAAGAGGGCTCATAAAACACTAGATTGTTTCGGGTAGAGAAACGTCGACTGTTCCAAAGTGAATCGAAGATACTTTTAAATTAGAGAAACGTGCTTTGGCCTATAGGTAAAATGCTCTCGTCGAGAAGCGATTAACGACATTTTACCCTTCCAGTTACTACACGTTGACGTGATGTCGTAATCTCATGCAAATTTAATCCAATTACAACTAAATAGCTAGCGGTAAGTGGGTATCGAACACAGGGAGTTTGTGGAAAATGTGTTATCAAATAGCGTTATAAATTAACTAGATTTAAACTAAATGCAAAAAGTAAATCAAGATTTGGATTGATTGGTTTTGAGTTATCTATTGCAAATTAAACTAAAGGTAAATCAATAGTAAAGATGTAACGCAGATTAAGAGAAAATGACCATCTTAAGTTTCTGGTTTCCTTTAACAATTGTGTCTAAATCCAACTAGAAAGAGTCACATAGACATGACTCATGCATAAACGTTTGTTATGATGAAAGGGAACTAAGTACTCGGATTAGAGAAATGCAAGGTTGTTACCCGATGACCAATTAACTAATATCCAACCCTAACCCCTCACGTGATATCTCGATTGTCAACGAAACCAAAAACGTACGGTTTAGACTAAGATCAAAACATCAATTAACAATTAACAATTTACAATCAAACATTCATGCATCATAATAAACATAGCAAACATACCAAGTTCATTATTCTAGAAATAAGGATAAACACACAAAAGTCATAGAGAAAACCTTCAACCTAAGATGATCACCAAAAGTTTAGCCGGCCATGGCTCAGACAATCATCATCACACACATATCAATGTTCGTAGTAATTAAAAACATCAACCAATTGTCTAGAAATTTTTCTAAGCTCCCAAAAACACCAAAAATTCATCTCTAGACTGCTGGTAACCGAATGGGGGTGATAGAGGAAAAGACACCATAAAAATGCAATAATTGGCAGTTACAAAAATTCCTCGCTGACGCCACCGTAAGCTACGGTGCCACTGTAGCTTACGGTGGTCACCATAAAACTCTACGGTGGTTAGGATCTGGATTACGGTGGGAATTTACACCCAGCAGCCACCGTAACCTACGGCGGCGCCGTAAGCTACGGTGGTTGCTGAAGTTTGCTCCTTTGTTTGCTTGATGCACTTTTACGACTCCCGTTCGACTCTAGCACGTACGACCATCCATCCCATCATCATAAATCATCATTTGTATGCTCATTATACCTGCAGAGTCAAACATCCCATAGTTATCTAATTCAAATAATAAACTCGATTAAATGTGTGAAATTATATGATGTTAACACATTTAAGGGTCGTCCAAAGGACTACCCATCACACGTCCCTAATCGATTGGAAAAATCAAACTTTGGCGGGATTGAAAATCGAGGAATGGGACTTAATCGACAAGGTGCGGGTTTCACCCCTAACTTGACGATTCCGTACCCTAGGTGTGGTTGGTACTCGCCGGGTCGAAACATTATTTCGACACTTTGACGAGGATCCACTAGAGTTTGAATTGGAAATTTACCATCAAGATGTGGATTTCACTCCTAACTTGTTGGCGAATTTCGCGTAAAAGAATAGGTGGATTGAGAGCCGTTCACCAAATTGTGGATATAACACCTATTTTGGTGAAGTCGTCTTACTTGTGTAATACGAGTGTTTTCGAGTTTAGTATAATCGAGTAAAATGCATTAGGAAAGCGTATGTTCCAAATATTATAACAAGTACGAACACGTAAAGCATTTCATGTATTTAGCACATAAGAGGCGTTTTGAGAAATTAGCATGTGAATCACGTATGGTCGATTATGGTGCTAAGCTATAGACTAGGTTATAAGCATGGCAATTTTCCTAATTCCCTATAGTTATGGCTCTAATACCAATCTGTCACACCCCAACCGTTGACGGAAACATCAAGGCGGGACGAAATAGATTGCTCATTGCTCACAACGTTAACGGGGACAATATTTAATTAAATCCGAATTTCATTTCATACATAAATTGTCGATACAATACAAGGGAAATTTAAATACAATAATAACAAAAGACAAATTTGATACAACAATAATAAACCTAACGTCTATGTGTGTATCTAGCATCAACGCTACTTTTATTTCATAGCATCATCCATTAACCTGTAACATGTTTTAAAATAGAGTTCAATGCAAAAGAAAAGGCGAGTATACAAGTTTAAGCATAAGCATACGTATACGAATAAGGTTTAAAACGAATCCACATGATACTAAGTTTATACGGGAGCATTATACATGGAATGCAATATTTCTAGTCAAACCCTTGTTAACGCAAATTACGAGATTTGAACATGGCCTCTAGATTTCACGAGGGAGGTGGTGCGTTACTCCTATAGCGCTATACATGTCAAATGAAGGCTTAAGATAAGCAAATGACTATGGTATTACATAATAATGGTCCAAGATATAAGCAACAAGTAAACGTATCAAGCATTCATGAATATTGGATTGTTTCTTGCATTTCATAAAGTTTAAGTGTTTGTGATTTTGTATATGGTAAACATGTTACACCCAAAATTGATATAAACGAAAGGTGGGTCGAGTGTACTCACAAAATTGCTAAGTCTCTTTGAAATTCTGTGATGAGTTGATGAGTTGGAGGATGGGACATCGAGGTCACCTTATATGACAAACGAAGGTGTATGAGTAATCGGAATTATGACTGAGGATTGGAATCGGAGTTAGGATGTACATATATACTTAACATCGTTTGTGATAGAAAACTCTAAATTAAATCATCACAGAGTTGTAGGAGTGAATGTCAAAATAATGAATATATCGTATATATATATTTTTATTTTTATTGTTATTAAAATTATTCGAATATGTGACCTTATATTTAGTTTTCGACCATAAGGCATATGTGTGTGTGTATATATATATACACACACACACACTTGACGAAAGCACCTTTGGTATATATGTAGTTGTATTATAACTGAAGAAACCCTTGACTAACTAGACCGGAATCTAAGTAGACTATGGAACGGGCTCTACATAAAAGGGTTAACCCTCCGTTTGGTTTCACGATGGATGGTGAATAATACAGTACTTCTGCTGAACCTGCAAAACAGAACATCGTTAGCTCGCCACGGGGAGAAGGGGGGTTCTCTCCGTGACCACCCTCCGGCGTGAAAATAAGTACAGGTAGTCGGAAGTAAGTATTGTAAGAGAGAGAGTAGTTTAGAGTGAATACCTTTCCTTGAAATCCAAGTTACTTATTTATAGCCGGTGTTTGGTGCCAAAAGGAAAGATTGTTAACTTTAACGGAATCTTTCGCTATTCCGTTAATGTTTGTTGGCAATCTGTTAGGGCACATGGATCGTGAGCTCATCAGCGGTTAGGGAGGTGCCACGTGTCAACATGAGATCACTACATCTTATAAATGTAAGCATGCCATCACCGTGATCTTCCTCAGCTGTCCAGATGCTTGCACGATTGGGTGTTAATGGCTTCTAGAAGGTTTCACAGCTGTTACCCATCTATTATTCGTCACGTGTACATTCTGTTACAACAAAAAAGATTCCTTTTGCTTCTGCACCAAGTCAAGGATTTTGCTAAGGGGAAGTTTCTCAGGATTTACTGTTTCCTTGCGCGAGAAGCGCAAGTTAGTTAACTGATCTTCCTTCTTCTCCTTGCTGCTTAGCGCAACGTTTGGTGGATGCTTGCTTTGATATAAATATCTGCGCAAGGTTTGTGCATGAAGCATTTATCCAAAGAGAGTGTTCAAGGTTAACTTTGAACCTTGCGCGAGCCCGCGCAAGGTAGTTAAATGAAGCATTTATCCAAAGAGAGTGTTCAAGGTTAACTTTGAACCTTGCGCGAGCCCACGCAAGTTAGTTAAATGACGCTTTCCTCTCTTTGATATTTGGCGCAGAGTTCTAATAAATCTTATTTTGGCAAAGAAGTCTGTGCGCAGTTTTCTTAGAAGTTATTAATGGGTATGGTTTCCTTGATTGGCGCAAGGTTTTTAGGACCATACCCCTTCAAGTCCCCCCAGTCCAGTGTTGCTCCTATGTAAGAATAGAAAGTAGGTGGAGCACTGGACTTAAGATAAATGTGTTGCGCTAGGTAAGGACTAGCTTTTTGTTGCTTTATGCATCCTGGTGACGTGTCGTAAGTGAATTTTGAAAAAGTATTTGAATTTCAAATATACTTAGACACGTGTCACTTATCTGGATGGTGTAGTTGGTAACTACGCACGTTCTTGAGACGTGGTGGTACTGTTGACAGGCTGTCAACAGTACATGTCTTACCGTATTTAATGCATTTTCGGCAACACTCGCGCGCGTGGGGCGGTTACTGTTCCCCACTCGCCCCTGCGGTTACTTGGGGATACGTGACGGTCGCAAAAGTTGCTGCAGTCAAATCGTGCATTAATTGCGGTTAGTATATAAAGGGATCAACGATCCATTTGCTTCCTCACCAGATTACAACTTTGAGAGAAATTTGTGTTCAAAAATTCCGGTGACCTTCAAAGTTTTCTAAGTATTCTTCAAAGCTTGAGTTATGGCCACCGGTGCAAGTTCTGCTGAGATGTCGTCGTCAAGTTTGCCAGCACTAAAGTGGTCGAAAAAAGATTTTGATAATCTTGCCACCAACTTTCTTTTCACACCGTCCTGGAAAACGTTTTTTCCGGTGGTGAATGCCACGGCGGCTGATGCGCCGGCCAGCTACATTACATTATTTTACGATTATTTTGCCAAAGGGAACTTCCGGCTTCCGGTGACCATTTCTTGCTGGAAATTCTTGATTTTTACAAGATTCACATTTCTTAGTTGAGCCCGGTGGGAATGGTTAGGATCCGACATTTTGAGTTCGTTTGCCGGTCGATGCAGATCGTGCCGTCGGTCGAGAAGTTTAGAGTTTTCTTTCAGTTGCACTGCTCGTTGGGTTTTTATTCGTTCAAACAGCGTGTGCAAGCCAAACGTTTGCCGTTGGTGCTGCCGAAGTCCTACCACGACTGGAAGCAGAAGTCTTCTTCATCAAGGCGGCGGTGATCCTGATGAAGATGACATTCTGGGCTGGTGATGAGATCGAGCTGGAGACCCTTCCCATAGCTGCCGACGAGGTATGGTATCAAGATATTAAAGATGTGCCCAATATTGTTTTACCGGAGAGGGCCCTCATCGCTGCCGAGATGAGTATTTTCTGGAAGAAGGAACGTCGGGAAAAACCGGTGTATACCTAAGATGGAACTGGTATGTAACCTTTTAACTGCCTAGCAATGTCTTTCAATAGATACGTACTGATGCAAAAATGTTTGTTATGTAGCTGCGCCTCTCTACTTGGTCTCTTTTAAGAGAGAGAAAAAGAAAATGGCCGTCGTGCTGATGGTGAGGAAACTTGGTTCCCACAAATCTTGGGGAACTTTGAGTTGCCCAAGAAGGAGGATCTGGAGCCGCAACCATCTTCGAAAACTGGTAACTAAATTCTTACAAAGCCTAAGTTAATATTGCAATATTACACTTAAACATTTTTTCTAAGTAATATTGCAATATAACTAATGGCGCAATCTTTGCTCAATATGATTGATTATGTAGGTGAATTGCTAAACTTAGGCATAGGCCCTGATTCGAAGAAGAAGAAGAAACCAACTGCTGCTGCAGCAGCTGCGCCTCCCCCTTCCAACCCAGAGCAAAAAACCAAGCCATCAGCTGCTGCGAAAGCTGTGGGCAAGAAAGGTACGTGTCTCGTATCTGACTCTTGGTGCAATTATGTGGTGGTGTCGGACTCACTGGAGGGTCTTGCGCCTGTAGGTTTGAAGAAACCGAAGCCCGAACCCATTGACACCTCCTTTCTTCCAGCTGCGAACCCAGATGATCCCTTGGAAGTACCTTCTAGCCCGGAAGAGGCGTTGAAGCGCACTTCCAAGAAGAGGAAGGAGGCGGAAACTAAAACCCCTGCGCCAACAAAAGTTGCGCGCCCGCGCATTGGTAAGAAGGGCAATCTGGATGCCTTTGCAAAGAAATTCTCACCTGGTACGTTTAGTTTGTTGCGCATTTCTGTCACAAAAGTTGCGCAGAATCTTATACTTGGTTTTTGTTGATATGTTTTGCAGAGAAAATGGTGAAAGCTGCGCCGACCACCTCATTTGCCATACCATCGTCGCGCAGGCCTGAGAACGTTGAAGAAAGAGATGCGGGGCAAGAAACTCCTGTTCTTGATGCCGACCCCATCGTCCCGGAAAATATTGAGAAAGTGGTTCCGGAAGAAGAGCCCAAAAATTTTGATGCTCAGAATCCTGCTGGCGAGCAGGTTAAAGATACGGCTACAGATGTTGGGGAACCGTCAAAGTGGATATCCAAGGGAGCCGGACCTTCAACACAAAGCGAAGGCTTTGTGTTTGTTGAGGATTCGGAGGAGAAGTCTCCTATTCGCCCAGAGGAGACGCCTGGGGATTATTATTATCGCTCTTATTCTGAGAGGCGGGCCTCTGCGATTCACCAGCCCGTGTGGAAAGTTAAGCAGGGTGACGTTTTCATTGATTGGCACTCCTGTAGGGAGTGGTATAAGGGCATCTTCCCGCCGGCGGAGGTGAAGCGCCAGGAAGAAAAAGACCACGAGGCTACCTACGAGTCATATCTGCAAGAGTCTGCCCTTGCCTCTTCCACAATGAATAGGATCATGCGCGAATGGCACAGCATGAACAAGGAGTGGGATGAAGTTGAGCTCGAAAAGGCGAAGGCCAAACTTGAGAAGGAGAAGACGTTGAAGTTGCTCATCGATTTTGAGGCGGAAAAGGCCCAGTTTGAGGAATAGAAGAAGACTGAAGAGTGGGTTGCGCTATCGTGGAAGCGCAAGTGTCAGGCCTCTGCTGCGCAATATGCGGACGAGCGCAGGCGCTTTGTGGAGGCTTGTGATCGTGATAACCAAAGAAAAAATTTCTCTGCGCAACGAAATTGAGAAACTCAAGAAAGAGAAAGCTGATGCTGTTGCGGCAGCAGAAGAGGCGCACTCGCACCGAGAAAGGAGCGAGTAGAATGAGGTATCAACCAAAATGACTCTCCTTCTTAAGAATAAAGAAATTGATGATCTAACTGCTATGCTATTTGACCAGGCACGACTGCAAGATGAGATTGATAGTTTGAAAAAAGATATGAACCTTCACCGAACAGAAAAAGTCGAGTTGATCCACCGTCTGACTGAAGGCGAACAAAAAATTAACGACACGGAGGTCGCTCGCACTACAGAAGAAAGCCTAACCGAGTCCCTCATGAACCAGCTTACCTGGTTGCGGGAGTACGGGATTGTGGAGGTAATATTCCCTTTTCTTTATACATGTCTGGTTTGATTGTCGCAACAAATACTGATTTTATTTGTATACAGATTGCAAATGCCATCCTTAACTCCAAGGAGTTGGATGAGAGAGTGGCAGAGTTGATGATGGCGGCGCGCAATGACGGGCATGCCGAGGGTTATAGGGAGTGTACTTTAAACTTGGCACATGCGCTGAAGAACGAATGGGATACAAGCCGTGCTGCCACACATGGGCTAAATACTGCCGCCATTCACTCTGCCACTAAAGAGAAATATGATCAATTGCAAATTCCGATTATGGACCTTATGGATGCCGCGCTGCAGCAAGACGACTTTGTTGATAAATTAAAGGAGATCTTTTCTTCAACAGAGAGGCAGGCGGGAACCAAATCCATAGAATAGGAAATTTGTAAAATTTTTCTTTGTGATAACTTGTAATGTTGCGCTGCTGCGCAAGTATTGTGGATGTGAATTAATATATTTTAGCTTTATAATGTTTGCATGGGACCAATTACTTGTGTAGGATAGACAAATGAACCATTTCTGTTCTCATGTGTGAGCGTAAGTATTAAGTTAGCTTACGGCTCATGAGTTTGTGTTTTTGTTTATCCAAAGGAATTGCATGCATTTGTAAATGAACATATACAAGACTGTAAGTAGTGGCAAAGTATTTTATTCATACTGATAAAACGCAAAGCTATGGCTGTCACTAAGATTACATAACAAAATAAAGTAAGCAGTCTCGTTACACAACGCTCAGAAGTTGCTTAGAGTACTGAGATTACATATAACATCAGCGTAGTTGTTGGGCGTTCCTGGTTCGAGGAACGCTGGATCCATCCATATGCTTCAGAGTGTACGCGCCTTTTCCCAATACTTCATTTATCACGTACGGACCTTCCTATCGCGGGGCTAACTTCTCCGATTTTTCGGCATTCAACGCTTCATTATCACGAAGAACAAAGTCACCAGACAAAAAGGAACAGATGCGCACCCTTTTGTTTTAATACTTTTCAAGCTGGGACTTGTATTTAGCTTCGCGAATCGCAGCATTTTCTCATCGTTCTTCCAATAAGTCTAGGTCGATGCGCCTTTGTTCTTCGTTATCTTGTTTTTCCAAAGCTAGCATTCTTGGAGATGGTAACCCAATTTCGGCAGGAATCACAGCTTCCGTGCCGTACACAAGGCTAAAAGGAGTTTCTCCAGTGCTAGTCTTGGGCATAGTTCGGTGTGCCCACAAGATGCTAGGCAACTCGTCAACCCACCCCCGCCGTGCTGTGCCAAGTCGGGCTTTGATACCGTCGACCAACTGTTTGTTTATGCTTTCAACTTGCCCATTTGCTTGTGGGTGCGCAACGGAAGCGAAAACATGTTGGATTCCCATTTCAGTCATCCATGTTTGCAACTCTTCAGCCGTTAAATTTGGACCGTTGTCTGTAATAATGCGCATGGGCAGACCAAAACGGCAAATAATGTATTCCCAGATGAATTTGTGAATTACCATCGTTGTAGTAGAAGCTAAAGGTTTGCTTCAACCCATTTGGTGAAGTAATCGACCGCAACAATTATAAACTTCACTGCGCCGGGCGCATTCGGAAATGGTCCCACTAAATCAATGGCCCATTGTTGAAAAGGCCAAGCTGTTGTGACGGGTACCAAAGGATTCTTTGGGCGCAACGTTTTAGGGGCATGGCTTTGGCAGGACATGCACTTGCACAAGATCTCTACCGCGTCAACGTACATTCTGGGCCAATAATACCCTGCGCTTTTCACTTTGGCTACTACCATGCGCGGCCTAGAATGTATACCGCATAGCCCCTCATGAACCTCCCTGATCAGGTATTGCGCATCATGTTTGTTAACGCACCGGAGTGAAGGACCCATGTAAGAGTGTCGGTACAGAATACCGTCAATCATTTCTTAATTGAGTGCTTTGCATCGTAACTTACGTGCTTGCGATTTATCTTCTGGTAAAGAACCATGTAACAAATACATTATTATTGGAGATATCCATGATGGATCTCCTACTTCGACCATTGTTACTTGTCTGAGGGGAACTGATGATTACTTAAAACTTCGATGCGAACTTCCTTAGCCAAATGTTTGAAACTAGTTGCTGCGAGATTACTTAAAGCGTCAGTATGTTTGTTTTCGCTTCTCTTGACGTGTATGACTTTAAATTGTTGGAACTGTGCTATAAGAGCCTTAGCTTGCGCCAAGTATAAAGCCATGATATCTCCCTTTGCATAGTACGTTCCAATTACTTGCTCAGCAACCAGTAATGAATCAACATGGGCTTCTAAATTTGTTGCGCCCATTTTGATAACGAGGCGTAAGCCTGATAGAAAAGCTTCATATTCGGCCTCGTTGTTGGTGCTTTAAAATCCAACCGAATTGCATATGTGAATTTTTCTCCCTCTGGGCTCATTAATCGAAGACCTGCTCCAGCCCCATCACTATTTGATGCGCCATCGGTAAACAATGTCCAGGCTCTATTGTCAATGACAAGGACTGGGTTCTGAATTACTTGGCATTCTTCAAGTTTATCAGCTGGAATCTCAGTGATGAAATCCGCCAAAACTTGGCCTTTGATAGCTGGTCTAGGTTTATAACAGATGTTATAACCTCCCAATTCTATTGCCCATTTCGCAAGTCGTCCAGAAACATCTGGTTTGACCAGGACTTGGCCAATGTGAAAATTTGTTAAAACTGTAATAACATGTCCAGAAAAGTATCTTCGCAGCCTGCGCGAAGCATGGACCAATGCTAAAACTAATTTCTCCATGGTTGAATACCTTGTCTCTGGATCGTTCAACATTTTGCTGATATAATAAATTGGAGACTGGACCCCTTCGCGCTCTACCAACAAGACAACACCTACTCCTACCTCAGATGCAGCAAGATATAAGACCATGGGTTCTTTTTCACGAGGAGCAGTAAGTGTGGGAAGTTGAACTAAACAATCTTTCATCTGCTGGAAAGCTTGATCAGCTTCAGGAGTCAATGCGAACTCTTTGCTTTTCGTACAATTGCGCAAGGTTCGAATAAATGGATAAGGCTTTGCAGCATGAGTGGCGAGGAAGCGGTTTAGCGCAGCTAACCTTCCAGCCAGACGTTGCATCTCTTTGATGGTAGTAGGAGAAGACATTTTTGCATTTCCTCGACTTTCTCGGGATTAACTTTGAAACCGTCTTTGGTGACGGTGAAACCCAAAAATTTGCCCTCCTCCATGCTGAAGGAGCATTTGCTTGGATTTAAATTTAGATTTACCTCTCGCAGAGAATCAAAGTTCGTTGAATGTTGTCTAACATAGTGTCTTCTGAATTACTCATAATGACCAAATCATCAATGTAGACTTCCACAGTTTTCCTGATGTCATCTCCGAACACCGTATCCATCAATATTTGATAAGTAGCTCCTGCATTGCGGAGACCAAAAGGCATTTTGGTATAACAAGAAATGCCCTTCTCTGTGCGAGGGTTTTATCTCCGTCCTCTTTTTTCATCAAGACTTGATGATAACCTTTATAACAATCTAGAAAACATTTCCAGCGAAAGGAAGCTAATGAGTCAACCTTTTTGTCAATCTCAGGAAGAGAATAACAATCTTTCGGACACGCCTTGTTTAGATCTTTAAAATCTACGCACATCCGCCATCCGCCATTATGTTTCTTTACCATGAATGGGTTTGCCACCCAGGTCTGGTATTTGACTTCGCGCAGAATACCAGCATTTAATAACTCGGTGACTTGTTCGTTCATTGCCTCTGTCTTTTCTGACCTGAGGCTGCGCTTTTTCTGCACAACTGGTTTCGCTGATGGAAATACATTCAGGCAATGTTCCGCAACGTCGCGTAGGACACCAACCATGTCGGCAGGTGTCCAGGTTAAAATGTCTTTGTTGCAAAACAACAGTAGTTTAAGCTTTACACGAATTTCAATACTGATTGTAGGCCCTAATAAGATTATCTGCTCAGGGTACTTGTTGTTGAGTACCCACTTTTCTGGTTCGTTGCTTGGCAATGTCTTACCAGCCTTCATAACTGGTTCCTCAATTGACATGATTTCTTTCCGCGCATAGTATAGCTACACCATTTGGTGTCGGAAAACCACAAGCAGCATGCGGAGCAGAGGTAATCACACTAAAATCACGTTGCACGCGTCGTCCCAAAAGTACATCATGACGGGAATTTGCCGGCATCACCATGAAGTTGACGTTACTCGTTCGAGAACGCCTCCCATCAGATAAAGTAACAGGAAAAAGGATTTGTCCTAGAGGAAAGACAGCCTCATTGCAGAACCCAGTTAACGGAAAATCAACTGGTTCCAAGCATGCCTTATCCTCAGGATCTAGTTGCTTAAAGCACTGCTCATACATGATATCCATGGAACTACCCGGATCTATAAACATATAGTCTGTTTGGTAGTGCCCAAAGATACCGGTGATAACTACTGGCCGGTCTTCTTGAGGATCTCCTGGAACGATAGGAAAAATGACTTGTTGTTCGTGCCAAGTGTTGTTTTGAAAATGTTGAAGGCTACGCTTGCACGATGATCCACCTTGAATCATGGAAACGTGCTGTTTCATTTTCTTGTTGCTAGGCCCTTCGTTCTCACGCGTAATCTGTTTAATCTCTTTGTGCACATTCTGGACTAGATGTGTAAGCTTCCCACTCTTTAATGCTTTTTCAATCTCCGTGCACAGACTGATGCAGTTATCTGTTGTGTGGCCTGTGTCTCTATGATAGTCACAGAACAAATTTGGGTCTTGCCCTTTTTTGTTTTTCATTGGTTACGGCTGTTTAAACTGATAATTCTCAGTGCTGAAAACCTTAGCCAGCGACTTCGTTAAGGGAGTCCACTGACGTTCCCTATTCTCTTTTTTAATCGCCTTTTGAGCTGTTATCTTGTTGATTGTTGCTCGCGCATCAATTGGTGAATACGGAGAATACGAATTCTGACTTGACTCTTTCCAATTTCTCTTATACTTGCGACTACCTCTACTCAGGTCTTGCGGACGGTTCTGAGGTAGAGGTGGCCTGTTAGAACTTAAGTTGCGCTCAGTCTGGGCATAGACCTTGGTTGCCGCCATGAGTTTATCCCAGTTTTTTGGAAGGCCAGTTGTACCGGACAACACTTTAATAATTTCGTCGCACCTTATCGCATATTTGAACTGCGCGCGTATAAGGTCTTCATAGACATCTCCAATCTCCAACACCTCTTTATTGTAACATGTTATAAAATCTTCGAGGCTTTCATCGTCCCTCCACCAGATGTTCATTACATCTAAGGAGTCATGCACGTATCACCGTTGCTGGCTAAAGTGTGTAAGAAAATTTTCTTTTAAGTCGTTCCAAGAGGAAAGTTTACCTGCCGGCAAATTATCAAACCAAAGGTGCGCAGCGCCGGTAAGGGTTTGTACAAATAGGTGACACCACATTGGCAATGTCCAGCACCCAAGTAACCCTGCACCGGTAAGGAGGTGCATGTGATCATCAGGATCGGTTAAACCGTTAAACTTTCCAATGTTGGATGGTAATTTCGCTCGCTCCAACGGAGCCAGTGCTATCTCTCTGGTAAACTTTGATTGCTTAGCTGCTTTGGTTGGGCGATACACCAAATTGTAATCATGCTCAGCTTCTGGATTGTATACTGCACGTACTTTTGGCCTGTAACTAGCATGATCTGCAGATATTCGATATACTTGCACGATCCCCCTCCTCATAGGTTCTATCAAGCTCATCGTGTTGGGTGTCCCGTTTCTGCGAAGACTGCGGGCCCAAACGAGAGTGGACAGATGCGCGACGCTGAACGTTGTCTTCTTTCCTTCTATTACCAGAATGAACAGGATAATTCCTTTTTTTAGAATACATTTCTATTCCATCTTCAGGCATGCGCGTAGGGGAACAAGCATGACTTTGAGTATTATAACTCAAAACTCAAGGTGCCGGCGAAGCACGGACCTGAGGAGCGTTAACCGGAGCTTGAAAAGCTGGAGTTCCGGTTTGGGCACATAACGGAGCATACATAGCATTTAAAGTTGCTTGAGATTTGATTAACCATGATAATGGAGTCTCTCCAGGTGGTAAAATCGACATAACATCAACCTGAGGAGCCGCCGGTGTTACAGTAATACTCGCATGATTAGGATCATACTGAGCATTAACTTCGCCGGAAGAATCCTCAACTATTTGTCCGTCAACCTGAGGTCCAACAACAACGCGTCGAATCCCTGATCGAGGACCTTGAAAAGATGATCCGTCAGCCATGATGCTGCAGATCTAAGTGAAACGAAATGAAAGGTGAGAAAGAATCGAAATCGGTGGGCGCCAATGAAGAAACCTTGATCAACTAGACCGGAATCTAAGTAGATCTATGGAATGGGCTCTGCATAAAAGGGTTAACCCTCCGTTTGGTTTCACGATGGATGGTGAATAATACAGTACTTCTTCTGAACCTGCAAAACATAACACCGTTATCTCGCCACGGGGAGAAAGGGGGTTCTCTCCGTGACCACCCTCCGACGTGAGAATAAGTACAGGTAGTCGGAAGTAAGTATTGTTAGAGAGAGAGTAGTTGAGAGTGAATATATTTCCTTGAACTCCAAGTTACTTATTTATAGTCGGTGTTTGGCACCAAAAGGAGAGATTGTTAACTTTAACGGAATCTTTCGCTATTCCGTTAATGTTTGTTGACAATCTGTTAGTGCACACGGATCGTGAGCTCATCAGCGGTTAAGGAGGGCCACGTGTTAACATGAGATCACTACATCTTATAAATGTGAGCATGCCATCACCGTGATCTTCCTCAGCTGTCCAGATGCTGCCATATGGCAATTGGTTATAACCGAAAAGATGCTTGCACGATTGGGTGTTAATGGTTTCTAGAAGGTTTTGTAACATCCGTCAAAAAACCGGGTTAACCAAACCCGCTTCGTTTATTAACCGAACAACCAGTTAAAAATTTTGTTGCAAATTTAATGCTCAAATTAATTTTAAACGATACATAATTAATAAGTATATTAGAATATGAAATTTATATTTGAAAATTTATTAGAAATAGTGAGGAAAAAATTAAATGCTGAAGCCGGGTTTCGAACCCGGGTCAGCCAGAAACCCCAAAGTCTTAACTCGCGCTCATATAACCAATCCGCCACTTGATGTTTTTGTGAGTTCTATGAAACAATTAAATCATATCTACAACTAGGAATCGACCTGTTACGCCAACTGAAACCGATATCGGCTTTCAAACCGTCCAAGACGTTTGAGTGCTCGCGGAATCTTGAACATAACCGATAGACCGACATTTTAAATCAATTCAGTCGTTAATGAACTTGAATTCAGGTGATGTTTGATTTTTATAACCGAAAACATTCATTTCTGGAATTACTTCAACAAAATCTTCATCTCGCGACTCAATTACATTCCCAGAGCATCTAATTTCACGTTTACTCTATTTTCTGGTCGTCGGAATTTCTTTTTGAACATCGCCGGAATTCTCTGAAAGTCGCCGGAAAACCGAGACTTTCATCAACATGGTAAATACCTCGACTTTTTCTATTTCATTCCATTGTGAGACTAATACTAACATCAATCCCTCACCCAGAATCTATTCCAGACGACATTGCCGGATATTCCATTTTCGCCGGAAAATTTCTGAAAGTTCCAGAATTTCGCCGTGAGCCGGTATGATCATCTAAACATCCTGATAATCGTTACTCAGTAATTCAATTTCACATCTAATCGATCAAAGTTTCTAATTGATCCGAACAGACGGAATATACAAAACAGAGCCGACGATCCTTGCCGGAGTTCTGAAAAAGACGACCTGTTCCGGTACATTCTTTCCCAAAACCCTCTCTGTTCATCACATTACAATCGTTATTAAAGTTCGTTAATTTAATTTAACAAGTAACAGTTTGGTTAACCGTTGTCTGTGTTTGAACGAAGAAGATGAAGTCGGCTTAGTGTATAAGATTAATTAAAATCAGTATTATGAACGGGTTAGACACACAGTCCAGCGGTGGTCTGTGTGAAAATAAATACGCATACGTCCCGAGTTCGATCCTTGACACACGCACATTCTCGGTAATAAAAATGTTCCTTTTTAAACTGAACCGGATAACTCACAGAATCATGTTAAGTATAATAAAAACCGGAATATTAACCAGGTTAGACACACAGTCCAGCGGTGGACTGTGTGCAACACTAACTCGCATGTCCCGGGTTCGAGACTGGTTAATAGCACCGGTTCGATACAATTAAAATCCTTTTTAAAATAAATGATTTTCGGATTAACTTAAATAGTGTATAAATATAATTAAAAACAGAAATATTTCGGGTTAGACACGTAGCTCAGTTGGTAGAGCTGCGTGCACGCGTACGGGAGGTCACGGGTTCGAGTCTCACCCAGCGCACACATACAAACGACCGAACCGGTCAACGGTCAACAGTAATGGTCAACGGTCAAGTAAAAAAGTCAACATTTTTTATTTATTTTATTTATTTATTTAAATTAAAAATCAATTAAAAATACTTAAAAATAACATTTTTAACGTTAGAAAATAACCTTAAACTCACAAAAATATATCCAAAAATCCTATTAAAATTGTTAATAAAATCCATTTATTTACCTTACTTTTTCGTTATTAATTAGGTTAGTTATTCCTCGTCGATCAATCCTCTAAACTCGTGCGCATTCAACATCATTCACCGAACGCACCCAAGGTGAGTGAATCTCTACAAATTCCCCGTTTTAATCATGTTTTTGGGGTGTATCATGTGTCTTACCATTTATTATATTTAAATCATTGTGCACACCTCATATCCATGAACAAATGTGTATTCAGCTTGTATCAACTGTTTGTGTGGTTATTGTTTAGATTTAATTTATCATTTTCAGTACATGCAATATCATAGGCCGCCGCTCCCCATTACATTATGAGCGTTGAGCAGTTCCCCATTACATTATGAGCGTGAACCAGGCGTTGCCAACATACGATCGGCTCCGTTTGATTGAGCCTTGATCGCACAGACATTTATCATTTTCAGTACATGCAATATCATAGGCCGCCGCTCCCCATTACATTATGAGCGTTGAGCAGTTCCCCATTACATTATGAGCGTGAACCAGGCGTTGCCAACATACGATCGGCTCCGTTTGATTGAGCCTTGATCGCACAGACATTTATCATTTTCAGTACATACATTTATCATAGGCCGTCCGTTCCCCATTACATTATGAGCGTGAACGTGACGTTGCCAGCATATACAGTTTCATTCATGTTATATATTCATGCAAGTTGATATATTGGTTTGTTATTGTATGTTATTGTTTGTTGTTGTTTGATATTGTATGCTATTGGTTTGTTATTGTATGCTATTTGTTTGTTATTGTATGTTTATTTACGTTTGTTCATATATGAATATTGCACAATTTTTCCATATTAAACACAATAAGAAATAAATAATAAATGTTTTCTAACAAGGTTCACTCGCCAACTTTTGTTGATCCAAAAACCATTTTTTTTACACATGATACAGGTGAACAGGATGAAGCAAGGAAAACATAGGAAATTGCCTTAAAAGAAAAATAATGAAGTTTAGAAGGATGAATAGAACATGTTGTATTTGTTTGATTTGATTGTAGGATCCCTTGTAAATTGTAATAATAAATATGAAACATTATAATAAATGTCATGAGCTTTGATGAAAACCCAATCATGCCCCGATCACCTTTTCCGCTGCGGGTCGGGGTGTGACAGATTGGTATCAGAGCTTTTGACTATAGGGATATAGGATAGGTTATTAGACCCTTAGAACCTATACTATAGTTGATTAGATTTTAATTGTTTATGTGGTTACATGCAAACTCATGATGTTTATTTCTTTCATATTTATTACATACACAAATGCATGCAAACATTTCCAATATTACATTTTGTGATACATAGTGAATTATACTTACAGTCAAACATACGTACTTACATACATATTCATCATACATATTTCAATGTTCACATTTTCAATTCATCTTCATACTTTCGTTATTCAAGATTTTGTCGCATTTTTCATTTTTCAAATCTCATCAAAGTGAGTTCTGCGACGGGCATGTAGTAACTGTAAGGGTACAAGTACCGGTAGTCGGAACGTCCTGTCTAGGTTGGCATTCGTATAAATCCAATATAACAGACCAGTTTGCCTACCTGGGGACTAGCGATGAGAGTACGAAGGACCTATTAGGCCAAAGCATGCCACACCAAACGTCGTTCGAACTAACCCCACTTTGAGGTGTCACCGTGTCCACACCTGGATACATTCCGAATATCATACGTTACATACTTATTTCTCGATTTTCTCCGGGTTTTAGTGTACGTAACCAGGCTAACACATGCGAACCATATGAAAAACCCGGTAATCATGGGGGCCCACATGATTACGAAGGTGAAGTATGGCGGCATGCAAGGCCCAATTACGAGCAAAGCCCAAGACATCCTATGGATGTAGTAGATTTATTATGCTATGTTTATTTTATGAATGTTCATTCCTAAATACGACACATGATCCCAAAAACATCCAACTCATACTCTTGATATGTATTCCTTGTAGATGTCTTCTAATTCCGCTCGTAGGAAGATGAGAGCAGGAAAAGCTCGCGAGCGTATGGCTGCCCAAATCGCTCAACAAATGGTTGCCGTAATACCCAACATTGTAGTTCAAGTTCAACAAGCCCTTACCGCTAATCCCGTCAACCAAGAAGATCAAAATGTTATCAACCCTTCCCCAAATACCACTAAATGCACCTTCAAGCATTTCAAATCCTGCGACCCTCCAAAATACGAAGGGACTAAAGGTGTCACCGCTCTCCTCCATTGGTTTGAGGAAATGGAAAACACTTTTCTAAATTGCGATTGCCCCGATGATCGCAAAGTGCGATATGCTACCGGTCGTTTACTTGGAATAGCACTTACATGGTGGAACACAGAGAAGGCCAAACGAGGTGTTGAAGATGCTATGACTTTGACTTGGGAAGAGTTGAAGGAAATCATGACAAGACGATTTTGCCCAAGGAGCGAAATCAAGAAATTGGAGGATGAGTTCTATTCTTTGAAACAAAAGGAAGGCGACCACACCACATACAACAAGAGATTCCTCGAGTTAAATCAAATGGTCCCCAACTTGTTCACTCCTCTTTACCGTTTGATCGAGCACTACATTCGAGGTCTTCCTTCAAAAATTCAAGACTCTGTAATAAGTACCACACCTGCAACTTTGGAAGCAGCTATGGAGTTAGCTACAGAACTCACCGAGAACCGCATAAGAAATAAGGACTTCAAGGAGGAGAAGAAGAAGGATAAAGCATCAACTGAAACCTCAAACTCCACCCAAACTGAATCCCTTTCTCAACCCATTTCTAAGAGAAAACGAGATGGGCAACTTTTCCCTGTCACCCAACACAATCAACCAACGTCACAAGCCATACCCCTCCAAGCTATCCCAATCACTCAAGTAGCACCCAACTCAACTTAACCAAATAAGAAACCTTACTTTGGACCTCACCCTCAATGCAATACCTGTTCTTATCACCATCCATTTACCTTACCTTGTCGACTATGTGCGAATTGTGGACGCTATGGTCATTCGAGCAAGGTTTGCCGTACCTCTCAAAGCCAAACCTTACCCCCTACTCAAAACATGATCCAAACATATCAACAACCTCAATACCCCATGCTCCCATATGTTTGAGCTTGTTTCAATTGTGGCGACCCTACCCACTTTAGAAACACGTGCCCTCGATTGATTAACATCATAAACGCCCAAGCTCAAGCAAGCCCAGTTAACCAAACAAAGCAAGAAAACCTAACCACTAGGCCACCAGCAAGAGGAAGGGTTTACAACATCAACTTCAATCCTGATGAAGATAATGACGGCCCAAACGAATCACCCAACTAGTTTCTTCACCAAAAATCAAGAATTCAACTCCAACCGCTTAGTGTTTATGTTTTATTTATGTTTATCTCAATCTTAACGTATCTCATTTGTAAATTGAAATTTGAATCCAAGAATCTTAATGCGAGTTACTATCTCAAGTTTGTTTTATACTCATTGTTTTAACATTCATATCATCAGACATCCCGACGTACCTCGATCTCATCATTTAAAGAAGTTGGGTTGTGTCTCACTTATATATAGACCAACCCCTTCATCATAACAAACGAGAGAGGTACCGTCATCATTTAGTCATGTATCATTTCAGAATTGAGACTCAAGCTTTGGTTGTTGTGTTTACTTATGCTTTAGAGTCACATAGAACTAATCATAATTTACTGACAAAACCAATGAAAATTTGACAATAATATGGTGGATACGCCGCTGGTACTTCCTATATATAAGTATTCTTGTCAAAGGATCAGAGGCATTGTCAGGCGGTTATGAGAAGTTCCATGTAGGATTTAGTAATGTCTTGGTTGAAGTTTGTTTTATACTCACTGATTTAGCAATTATATCATCATACATCTCAACGTATTTCAATTTCATCATTTAAAGAAGTTGAGCTATGTCTCACTTCCACAAGGACTAACCTCTCCATCATAACAAATGAGAGAGGTACTGTCGTCAATCAAACATTTATACTATCAGAATTAAGACTCAAGCTTTGGTTGTTGTGTTTGTATATGTTATAGAGTCACATAGGACAAATCATAACTTACTGATAAAACCAATGAAAATTTGACAAGAATATGGTGGATACGCCGCTGGTACTTCCTATATGTAAGTATTCTTGCCAAAGGATCAGAGGCATTGTCAGGCGGTTATGAGAAGTTCCATGTAGGTTTTAGTAGTAAAAGTTTTGTTTTAGGATATAACCTTATCTTTCCAAACGTACCCAAACTCTTATGCATAAAATCATACTTAGTCAATCAACTCTGTGTATCCATGTTCCGTATTCATACACTTTAGGCAACAAAAAGCGATTCCTGTAGCAGGGTATTCAACCCTTACAAGGAACGTTACCGCCTCAAACAAAAATTTAAACTCTTACTCTCTTCTAAGTATGTAATTTTCAAATTAAAACACCATCCTTTTGAGTCAAACATGCCACTACTTAAATTTTGGGACGAAATTTCTAAAAGTAGGGGATACTGTAACATCCGTCAAAAAACCGGGTTAACCAAACCCGCTTCGTTTATTAACCGAACAACCAGTTAAAAATTTTGTTGCAAATTTAATGCTCAAATTAATTTTAAACAATACATAATTAATAAGTATATTAGAATATGAAATTTATATTTGAAAATTTATTAGAAATAGTGAGGAAAAAATTAAATGCTGAAGCCGGGTTTCGAACCCGGGTCAGCCAGAAACCCCAAAGTCTTAACTCGCGCTCATATAACCACTCCGCCACTTGATGTTTTTGTGAGTTCTATGAAACAATTAAATCATATCTACAACTGGGAATCGACCTGTTACGCCAACTGAAACCGGTATCGGCTTTCAAACCGTCCAAGACGTTTGAGTGCTCGCGGAATCTTGAACATAACCGATAGACCGACATTTTAAATCAATTCAGTCGTTAATGAACTTGAATTCAGGTGATGTTTGATTTTTATAACCGAAAACATTCATTTCTGGAATTACTTCAACAAAATCTTCATCTCGCGACTCAATTACATTCCCAGAGCATCTAATTTCACGTTTACTCTATTTTCTGGTCGTCAGAATTTCTTTTTGAACATTGCCGGAATTCTCTGAAAGTCGCCGGAAAACCGAGACTTTCATCAACACGGTAAATACCTCGACTTTTTCTATTTCATTCCATTGTGAGACTAATACTAACATCAATCCCTCACCCAGAATCTATTCCAGACGACATTGCCGGATATTCCATTTTCGCCGGAAAATTTCTGAAAGTTCCAGAATTTCGCCGTGAGCCGGTATGATCATCTAAACATCCTGATAATCGTTACTCAGTAATTCAATTTCACATCTAATCGATCAAAGTTGCTAATTGATCCGAACAGACGGAATATACAAAACAGAGCCGACGATCCTTGCCGGAGTTCTGAAAAAGACGACCTGTTCCGGTACATTCTTTCCCCAAACCCTCTCTGTTCATCACATTACAATCGTTATTAAAGTTCGTTAATTTAATTTAACAAGTAACAGTTTGGTTAACCGTTGTCTGTGTTTGAACGAAGAAGATGAAGTCGGCTTAGTGTATAAGATTAATTAAAATCAGTATTATGAACGGGTTAGACACACAGTCCAGCGGTGGACTTTGTGCAAATAAATACGCATACGTCCCGAGTTCGATCCTTGACACACGCACATTCTCGGTAATAAAAATGTTCCTTTTTAAACTGAACCGGATAACTCACATAATCATGTTAAGTATAATAAAAACCGGAATATTAACCGGGTTAGACACACAGTCCAGCGGTGGACTGTGTGCAACACTAACTCGCACGTCCCGGGTTCGAGACTGGTTAACGGCACCGGTTGAATACAATTAAAATCCTTTTTAAAATAAATGATTTTCGGATTAACTTAAATAGTGTATAGATATAATTAAAAACAGAAATATTTCGGGTTAGACACGTAGCTCAGTTGGTAGAGCTGCGTGCACGCGTACGGGAGGTCACGGGTTCGAGTCTCACCCAGCGCACACATACAAACGACCGAACCGGTCAACAGTAATGGTCAATGGTCAACGGTCAACGGTCAAGTCAAAAAGTCAACAGTAATGGTCAACGGTCAACGGTCACGGGTTAGTTATTCCTCGTCGATCAATCCTCTAAACTCGTGCGCATTCAACATCATTCACCGAACGCACCCAAGGTGAGTGAATCTCTACAAATTCCCCGTTTTAATCACGTTTTTGGGGTGTATCATGTGTCTTACCATTTATTATATTTAAATCATTGTGCATACATCATATCCATGAACAAATGTGTATTCAGCTTGTATCAACTGTTTGTGTGGTTATTGTTTAGATTTAATTTATCATTTTCAGTACATGCAATATCATAGGCCGCCGCTCCCCATTACATTATGAGCGTTGAGCAGTTCCCCATTACATTATGAGCGTGAACCAGGCGTTGCCAACATACGATCTGCTCCGTTTGATTGAGCCTTGATCGCACAGACATTTATCATTTTCAGTACATGCAATATCATAGGCCGCCGCTCCCCATTACATTATGAGCGTTGAGCAGTTCCCCATTACATTATGAGCGTGAACCAGGCGTTGCCAACATACGATCGGCTCCGTTTGATTGAGCCATGATCGCACAGACATTTATCATTTTCAGTACATACATTTATCATAGGTCGTCCTTTCCCCATTACATTATGAGCGTGAACGTGACGTTGCCAGCATATACAGTTTCATTCATGTTATATATTCATGCAAGTTGATATGTTATTGTATGCTATTGGTTTGTTATTGTATGTTATTGTTTGTTGTTGTTTGATATTGTATGCTATTGGTTTGTTATTGTATGCTATTTGTTTGTTATTGTATGTTTATTTACGTTTGTTCATATATGAATATTGCACAATTTTTCCATATTAAACACAATAAGAAATAAATAATAAATGTTTTCTAACAAGGTTCACTCGCCAACTTTTATTGATCCAAAAACCATTTTTTTACACATGATACAGGTGAACAGGATGAAGCAAGAAAAACATAGGAAATTGCCTTAGAAGAAAAATAATGAAGTTTAGAAGGATGAATAGAACATGTTGTATTTGTTTGATTTGATTGTAGGATCCCTTGTAAATTGTAATAATAAATATGAAACATTATAATAAATGTCATGAGCTTTGATGAAAACCCAATCATGCCCCGATCACCTTTTCCGCTGCGGGTCGGGGTGTGACAGGTTTCACAACTGTTACCCATCTATTATTAGCCACGTGTACATTCTGTTACAACAGAAAAGATTCCCTTTGCATCTGCACCAAGTTAAGGATTTTGCTATTTCCTTGCGCGAGAAGCGCAAGTTAGTTAACTGATCTTCCTTCTTCTCCTTGCTGCTTAGCGCAACGTTTGGTGGATGCTTGCTTTTATATAAATATCTGCGCAAGGTTTGTGCATGAAGCATTATCCAACGAGAATGTTCAAGGTTAACTTTGAACCTTGCACGCGCCCGCGCAAGGTAGTTAAATGAAGCATTATCAAATGAGAGTATTCAAGGTTAACTTTGAACCTTGCACGAGCCCACGCAAGGTAGTTAAATGAAGCAGTATCAAACGAGAGTGTTCAAGGTTAACTTTGAACCTTGCGCGAGCCCGCGCAAGGTAGTTAAATGAAGCATTTATCCAAAGAGAGTGTTCAAGGTTAACTTTGAACCTTGCGCGAGCCCGCGCAAGGTAGTTAAATGACGCTTTCCTCTGTTGGATATTTGGCGCATAATTCTAATAAATCTTATTTTGGCAAAGACGTCTGTGCGCAGTTTTCTTAGAAGTTATTAATGGGTATGGTTCCTTGATTGGCGCTGTCACACCCCGACCCGTAGCGGATTATAAGTCGGGGCATAATTGGGTTATCACCAAAGCTCATGATGTTTACTAAGATGTTTCATATTTATTAAATTCAAATTACAACTTAAATATCCAAAACAAAATTCATACAATTACAAGAAAAATGAAACTATATAATTATTCCAAAGCTTAAACTTGTTTATTCTTCTAGGCCTTCCTATGTGTTTCTTGTCTCAGCTGGATCACCTGTATCATGTGTAAAAACGGGGGAGATTTTGGGTCAACAAAAGTTGGCGAGTGAACCTTGATAAAACATTGTTACTAATTTCTTGTTTTATTTATTAAGGAAAATATGTGCAATAATCACATGTGAGCAAACATATATAGATAAACAATCACAAACCACTTTGGATGAGTATATGACATGAATGATGATGTATGTGAGATCAAGGCTCAATCAAACGGAGCCGATCTAATGAGGCACCTGATGCTCAACCCGTATCCCACGGGGAACTGATGGGCCTAATGAAATGCGTGCACTGAAAATGATAAATCCAATCTACATATAATCCACACAACAATTGATACACATTTGATACACATTTAATACACATTTGATCACGGATATGATGTATGCACGAATGTTTAAATAAAATAAAGGAAATACGACACATGATACACCCCAAAACATGATTAAAACGGGGAATTGGTAGAGATTCACTCACAATGGATGCGTTCTTTGATGACGTTGAATGCGCACGAATTTAGGATTCAATCGACGAGGGAAAAACTAACCTAGATAATAACAAAATGATTCGGAAAATAAATAAATTTTATTTGAGATTAATATTTTTAATTAGTGCTCTTAATGGGTTTGTTAGATTTATTTTTGTGAGTTTAAGGAAATTTTCTAACTTTAAGAATCTTATTTTTAAGTATTTTTAAATGATTTTTCAATTAAATAAATAAATAACAAGAAATAAAAAAGTTGATATTTTGACCGTTGACCGTTGACCGGGTCTGACCGGTCAGACTGTGTTTTCTATGCGCTGAGTGAGGTTCGAACTCGGGACCTCTCGTATACGTGCACGCAGCTCTACCAACTGAGCTACGTGTCTAACCCGAAATATTCTCTGTTTTAATTATATATATATACTAATTAGCTTTAACCTTATTTAGTTTATATCAAAAATGATTTAATATGGCCGAACCGGCTTCAGAGACCCGGAGTCGAACTCGGGACGTTCGGTTCGAGTGCGCACAGCCCAACCAGTTGGGCTGTGTGTCTAATCTGCTTGACTACTGAATTATATTTCTCTTATAAACATTCTGTGACTTGATCTGATTAGGTTCTAAAAATGTTGGTTTTATTTCTGAAAGTCGGTAACATGTGCGATTCGAACTCGGGACGTGTGTATTGTATGTGCACACAGTCCACCGCTTGACTGTGTGTCTAACCCGGTTATATACCCGATTTTAATTATACTAATGCACATGTTTAACTTCATCTTCTTCACTTATAGAAATACAGAACAGTGAAACCGACTATTTGTTTAATTGACCAACAACACTTATAATTGATTGAATTGGAATAGAAGAAGAAGATTAAGGAATAAGATGTACCAACACAGAGTGTTTTCTTCAGATTTCCCGGAAAAATTTCGTCAACTCTGATTTGCGGATTCCGGCTGAGTGAACTGTTTAACAGTTTCGATTATTGATTTGAACAATTAAAGTATAAATCAAGAGATAGCAGGGAGGTTTAGACAACTATACCGTCTGAAGACAACTGCGGTTTTATGTTCAGTGATTCCGGCGATATTCCGACGAGTGCAGAAGAACTCCGTTGACGTGCTCTGGAAGGATTAAAGCTTCAAAAGAGTGTGCGGTTCTGAGCGAAAGGGTTACCAGATGTTTGAGTGAGTATTTATAAGGAAGATCATCTGATTTGAGTTTGAATTAAGATCAAAGTCCGCGGTCAATGATTTTCCGACGGTTATGACTGGAATTGAGTGCCGGCATCGCTTATAACTGATGTCGAAATTAATTTATCCGTTTCGGTCAAAGGAGAAACAGCCAAATTCGCGGAGTTTATGTTTTCTCCGGTGATTGCGAGTTCTGGAGCGTTGTTTACCGGATTTGACTTTCGGGTTTTACTTTAAATGTTATTTGTTTCAGTATTTGTCACAAAGGAAGTGTGTGGCGGAGTGGTGTGGTGTGTGTTTGTGTTTGTGGGTGACCCGGGTTCGAAACCCGGCTGCCCCAAATTTTATTTTTTTGATACTTATTATTGTTGGTTAAAATTTTTTGTTTTTAAATTTTAAATATTTATTAATTATGTATTATTTAAAAATAAATTGAATCAATAAATACGCAACGAACATATAACGTAATATTTGATTAATAAACGAAGCAGGTTTTCAAACCCGTTTTCCAACGAATGTTACAGTATCCCCTACTTTTAGAAATTTCGTCCCGAAATTTAAGTAGTAGTGGTAACTGGAAAAAGCTGCAGGTATTTTTCGCGCATTGAGTCTTCACGTTCCCAAGTAAACTCGGGTCCTCGTTTTGACTCCCAACGTACCCTGACAATTGGAATACGACTTCGCCTTAAACGCTTCTCTCCGAAGTCCATGATTTCTACCGGTCTTTCAACGAAGTGCATCGATTCATCGACTTGAATGTCTTCTAGAGGAATATGGAGATTTTCATCGGCGAGGCACTTTTTCAAGTTTGATACATGAAATGTGGGATGAATTCTGTTGAGCTCTTCTGGTAGGTCAAGCTTGTATGCTACAGAACCTACTCTTTCGAGTATCTTGAAAGGTCCTACATAGTGTGGTGCTAGCTTGCCCTTCTGGCCAAAACGAACCACTCCCTTCCACGGTGATACTTTTAAAAGTACTTAATCACCAATGTCAAACTCCAAGGGCTTTCGTCGTTTGTCTGCATAACTCTTTTGACGACTTTGAGCCGCTAGAAGATTGTTTCGAATTTGAATGACCTTGTCGGTTGTTTCTTGAATTAATTCTGGACCGGTGATTTGTGATTCCCCAATTTCGTGCCAACATCTGGAGATCGGCACTTACGACCATATAAAGCTTCGAAAGGAGCCATGCCGATACTTGAATGATAGCTATTGTTGTACGAAAATTCAACTAATGGTAGATGAGCGTCCCAGTTCCCTTTGAAATCTATGACACATGCTCGCCGCATGTCTTCAAGGGTTTGGAAGGTGCGTTCAGATTGACCATCAGTTTGAGGATGAAAAGCGGTACTGAGGTCTAATCGTGTACCCAAAGCGGTTTGTACGGCTTGCCATGTTCGTGAAGTGAAACGACCATCACGGTCTAAAATGATGCTTAATGGTACACCATGACGGCTTACGATCTCGCTGATGTAGATACGAGCTAACTTCTCGTTCTTGAAGTCCTCGCGAATCGGGATGAAGTGAGATGACTTTGTAAGACGATCGATTATTACCCATATGGTGTCATACCCACTGGAGGTGCGAGGTAACCCGGTAATGAAATCCATGGTTATGTTTTCCCACTTCCATACAGGTATTTCGGGTTGGACTAGAAGTCCTGAAGGTCTTTGATGTTCAGCTTTTACTTTGGAACAGGTAAGGCATTTGAAAACAAAAACAGCGATATCCTTTTTCCTGCCAGGCCACCAGTAGGTGTATCGTAGGTCTTGATATATCTTGTCGACTCCTGGGTGTACAGAGTATCGTGTTTTGTGCGCGTCATTCATGAGGAAATCACGAAGGTTATCGCGATCAGGAATCCATATGCGATTTAAATAGTATAGAATACCGTCGGATTTGGTTTCGATTTTTAGTTCAGCTCCACACGACAGCTCATCGCGTACGTCATTTTCTGTTACAGAAACATGTTGAGCTGCTCGGATTCGATCTTTGATGTCGGTTATGATTTGCGAACATAGAAGACGAATGGAGTTCGCATAACCTTTTCGACTGAGCGCATCAGCCACCACGTTTGCCTTGCCAGGATGATACCGAATTTCACAGTCGTAGTCGTTGAGAAGTTCGATCCATCTTCATTGCCTCATATTCAACTCCTTCTGGTTAAGATATGTTGGAGACTTTTGTGGTCAGTGTATATTTCACACTTGGTACCATAGAGGTAATGTCTCCATATCTTGAGAGCGAACACAACGGCTCCAAGTTCCAGGTCATGGGTGGTGTAATTCTTCTCATGAACCTTGAGTTGCCTAGAAGCATAGGCTATCACTTTTCCTCTTTGCATCAATACACAGCCTAGTCCTTGCCCTGACGCGTCGCAATAAACTACGAAGTCATCACAACCCTCAAGGAGTGTAGGTTTAAATATCGTTATGGTTGAAGTTTTTGTTTTATGATACATACCTTACCATTACAAACGTATCAGTTCCCTCAAAACTAGTATGCATAAAATCGTAAGCGACATCAAAGATCAAATCCGAGAAGCCCAGCATGTTTTAGTAACAGAAAAGAGACGTACGCAAGGAGCCGTCTTGTGGAGCTAAACTAAAAAAAACAAAAAAAAATTGAATATAAATCCGACGGTATTCTATACTGTCTAGATCGCTTATGATTCCTGACCACAATAACCTTCGTGATTTTCTTATGAATGTGGCGCACAAAACACGATATTCTATACACCCAGGAGCCGACAAGAGGTATCAAGACCTTCGATACACCTACTGGTGGCCTGGAATGAAAAAGGATATTGATGATTTTGTTTCCAAGTGCCTTTCATGTTCCAAAATATAAGCTGAACATCAAAGACCCTCAGGACTTCTGGTCCAACCTGAAATACCTGTACGGAAGTGGGAAAACATAACCATGGACTTCATTACCGGGTTACCTCGCACTTCTGGTGGGTATGACACTATATGAGTAATCATTGGTCGTCTTACAAAGTCAGCTCACTTTATTCCGATCCGCGAAGATTTCAAGAACGAGAAGTTAGCTCGTATCTACCTCAGTGAAATCGTAAGCCGTCATGGTGTACCGTTAAGCATTATTTCCGATCGTGATGGTCGTTTTACTTCACGAACATGGCAAGCCGTACAAGCCGCTTTGGGTACACGATTAGACCTCAGTGCCGCTTATCATCCTCAAACTGATGGGCAATCTGAACGCACCATACAAACTCTTGAAGATATGCTTCGAGCATGTGTCATAGACTTCAAGGGAAACTGGGACGCTCATCTACCATCAGTTGAATTTTCGTACAACAACAGCTATCATTCACGTATCGGCATGGCACCTTTTGAAGCTTTATATGGTCGTAAGTGCCGATCTCCAGTATGTTGGCACGAAATTGGGGAAGCTCAAATCACTGGTCCGGAATTGATTCAAGAAACCACAGACAAGATCCATCAAATTCGAAACAATCTTCTAGCGGCTCAAAGTCGTCAAAAGAGTTATGCAGATAAACGACGGAAGCCTTTAGAGTTTAACATTGGTGATTATGTACTTTTAAAAGTATCACCGTGGAAGGGAGTAGTTCGTTTTGGTCAAAAAGGCAAGCTAGCACCACGCTACGTAGGACCTTTCAAGATACTCGAAAGAGTAGGACCTGTAGCATACAAGCTTGATCTACCAGAAGAACTCAACAGGATTCATCCCCCATTCCACGTATCAAACTTGAAGAAGTGCCTCGCTGATGAAAATCTCCACATTCCTCTAGAAGATATTCAGATTGACGAATCTATGCATTTTATTAAAAGACCGGTAGAGATCATGGACTTCGGAGAAAAACGTCTACGACGGAGTCGCATTCCAATTGTTAGGGTACGCTGGGAGTCGAAACGAGGACCTGAGTTTACTTGGGAACGTGAAGACTCAATGCGTGAAAAATACCCGCATCTTTTTCCTCCTACTTCTACTACTTAAATTTCAGGACGAAATTCCTAAAAGTAGGGGATACTGTAACATTTGTCAAAAACGGGTTTTCCAAACCCGCTCCATTTGTAATCGAATATCAAGTTATAAATGTTCGTTGCGTATTTATGCCTATTTTGATTTTTAATGATACATAATTAATAAACAAACTAATCTATAAAAGTTATAATTGATAAAAAGTAAAAATAAAATAATTAAAAATAAAATGAGGCTGCCCGGACTCGAACCCGGGTCAGCCGGAAGAGAACTCAAAGACTTAACACACACACGCATAACCACTCCGCCACTTGTTGTTTTCTGTCAACTCTAGGAAACAAATGAATTTTATAGACAAACATAAATCAACCGGTTACGCCAACTGTAACTGAAATCGGTCATCAAACGCCCAAAGACGATTTGATTACTCGCGGTTCACTGAGTTTAACCGATATACCGACGTTTTCAATCAAATTACTTTGAATGAACTTGAATTCTAGAAGTGGATCGGTTTTTATAACCGAAAATCTTCAATTCTCGTATTACTTCCATCTTTGTACTCTTTCGCGACTCAAACATAATCTACAGACTCTCAATTACATTTCCGCACAAGTTTCAGTCGGCCGGAGAATCAAATTTTACTCGCCGGAAAGTTTCTGCAGTCGCCGGAAAACCGTATTCTCCATCAAAACGGTAAGTCTTTCAATACCGTCGTGGTCTATCAATTGTTAAGCTATTTCTAACTCAGACCTTTCAATTGAAATCAAATTCAGACGCTGCTATCGGATAATTCCAGTTCGCCGAAAAACTTCTGGAAATCCTTATTTTCAGCTGTGAAACGGTATGGACATTTAAACACCCTGTTAACGTTTGTTTAGCATTTCAATTCCACGATTAGCTAATCAAAACGGATAATTTGCTTGCTCAGTTGAAGTTCATAAAAACAGAGCCGACGCCTTGCCGGAATTCTGAGTTAAATTATTCCTCCGGTATGTTTGTTTCCAACACCGTCTTTGTCATTTCATCTTAGTCTTATGAATGTGTTAATCGTTTTAAAACAAGAAACAGAGGGGTAATTTGCTGTCTGTAAAAATTAACGGAGAAGATGAACTGTGCTAACATTATAAGGATAATTAAAATTGGTATTTTAAACGGGTTAGACACACAGTCCAGCGGTGGACTGTGTGCAAATAATACGCGCACGCCGCGAGTTCGATCCCTGATACACGCACCCTCTTTGTAATAAAAACGTTTTATTTTTCTAACTGAACCCGGTTAACTTACGTTAGTTGTTAAGTATAATAAAAATGTGTATATTAATCAAGTTAGACACACAGTCCAGCGGTGGACTGTGTGTAACGTTAAAGCATAGGTCCCGGGTTCGAGACCTGTTAGTGACACCGGTTCGATGATTTAAAATGTTTTTTAAAATAAAAGAATTTTGGATAAGCTGAGTTAATATATAAGTATAATTAAAAACAGAATTATTTCGGGTTAGACACGTAGCTCAGTTGGTAGAGCTGCGTGCACGCGTACGGGAGGTCTCGGGTTCGAGCCTCACCCAGCGCATTGCAATTACACAATAAACCGGTCAAACAGTCAAAGTCAAAAAGTCAACGGTCAACCCAAAAAGTCAACATATTTTTATATTTTCAATTATTTAATTTAATTTAAAAATCAATTAAAAATACTTAAAAATAATGTTTTTAATGATAGGAAATAGCCTTAAACTCGCAAAAATATATCTAAAAATTCTATTAAAATCCTTAATAAAATCCACTCATTTACTATATTTTCCGTTATTATTTAGGTTAGTTAATTCTCGTTGTTCAGCTCTTCCAACTCGTGCGCATCTCACCATCTCCAATCCAACGCACCCAATGTGAGTGAATCTTTACAAATTCCCCGTTTTAATCACGTTTTTTGGGTGTATCATGTGTCTTACTATTTATTATATTTAAATCATTGTGCATGCATCATATCATGAACAAATGTGTATTCAGCTTGTTTCAACTGTTGTGTGATTATTGTTCAGATTTAATTTATTTATTTCAGCACATGCAATTTCATAGGCCGCCGCTCCCCATTACATTATGAGCGTTGAGCATGTTCCCCATTACATTATGAGCGTGAACCTTGCGTGCCAACATACGATCGGCTCCGTTTGATTGAGCCTTGATCGCACAGACATTTATCATTTTCAGTACATGCAATACGATCGGCTCCGTTTGATTGAGCCTTGATCGCACAGTTTCATTCATGTTATTTATTGTATAATGTTGGTATGTTATTGTATGTTATTGTATGTTATTATATGTTATTGTATGTTATTATATGTTATTGTATGTTATAGTTTGTGATTGCCATTGTTACTGATTGGTTATTTACATTTGCTCACTTATGATTATGCACAATTTTTCCTTGTTAAAATAACAATAAAATCAATAATAAATGTTTATCTAACAAGGTTCACTCGCCAACTTATGTTGACCCCAAAACCCCCATTTTTACATATGATACATGTGAACCAGCTGCAGCAAGAAACACATACGATTGGCCTAGAAGAATAAAATGATTTAGAGCTTGGAATTGTTTAGTTGGTTATTTTTCTTTGTATTTGTATGAACATGTTTGGATTATTGGGAATGTAATTTTGACTTTAATAAATATGAAACATATTAGTAAATATCATGAGCTTTGGTGATAACCCAATTATGCCCCGACTCTTATTCCGCTGCGGGTCGGGGTGTGACAGAAGGTGTCCCTCATGATCGGATTTAGACTTGGAGTAGATAAGAATATCGTCGATGAAGACTATGACGAAAGGGTCGAGGTAGGGTTTGCATACTCTATTCATTAGATCCAGGAAGACAACGGGTGCGTTGGTTAAACCGAATGGCATGACCATGAATTCGTAATGACCATAACGAGTCCGGAAGGCGGTCTTTGGGATATCTTCTTCATGTACTCTGAGCTGATGATAACCAGAACGAAGGTCGATTTTTAAAAAGCAGGTGGTGCCTTGAAGTTGGTCTAGAAGGTCATCGATGCGAGGTAGTGGATAGCGATTTTTAACCGTTAACTTGTTGAGTTCTCTATAATCAATGCACATGCGAAACGTTCCATCTTTCTTCTTCACAAATAGAACAGGTGCACCCCAAGGCGAGGAACTAGGACCTATGCATCCTTTGTCAGTCAGCTCTTGCATTTCGGATGGGGCTAACCTATAAGGAGATTTTGCGACTGGTGTAGCGCCAGGTACAAGATCGATGCGGAATTCGACTTCTCTCACAGGAGGGAGTCCTGAAATGTCGTCGGGAAAGACTTGTGGAAATTCTTTCACAACTGGGATATCTTCAAGTTTCTTCTCCTTGTTTCCCTTTTTGACGACGTGAGTTAGGAATGCGACATAGTTCTTGCGGAGATATCTTCGGGCTTGAAGGCAGGACATTAATTTGAGTCCTTTCGAAGGGGTTTCCCCAAAAATACGTAGGGTCTGATTGTCTGCGAGAGGAATGCGAATGAACTTTGCGTGGCACACTACTTCAGCGTGATGCTGGCTGAGCCAGTCCATACCGATTATAACATCGAAACTTCCCAACTTCATAGGAATAAGGTCAATTGGAAAATCGTGATCGTTTAGAGTGAGGGTACAATTGCGTATAATAGAATTTAATGAAACGGGTTTTCCGTCAGCAACTTCCACCGTTAGAGATTCCATGAGATTAACACGAGTTTGGTTGAGGATAGGTTCAAATTCTAAGGACACAAAGCTCTTATCCGCACCAGTATCGAATAATATGGATGCATAACTACCATTGATGAGAAACGTACCGTTGACCACGTTGTTGTCAGCCCTAGCTTGGTTGGCATTGATGTTGAAAGCTCTTCCCCTGGCAGGTGGAGGAGCTTGGTTAGCTTGGTTTACCGGGTTTGCTTGAGCTTGGGCATGGATGATGTTCACCAAGCGTGGACAATTGTTCCTGAAGTGGTTTGGGTCCCCACAGTTATAACAAGCTCGCATGGGTTGCATCATGGGGTAGTTGGGTTGGTAGTAAGTTTGGGCTGCGTGTGGTGCAGGTGGTAGAAGTAAGGGTTGTTGGGCTTGACCCACTATCTGATGGTGGGTTTGGGTTGGGGGTTGATTGCGGTTCATTCGTTGAAGAGTACGACAGGTTTGGATGGTGTGACCCGCACGGCCACAGCTTGTGCAATGTTGGCAGGGGTTTTTGGGAGGGTGATGGTATTGTCAGCGGTTGCATTTTGGGTGTGGGCCGGTGTATGGCTTTTTGAATGGTACCGCTGAAGGAGCAATTTGGGTGATTGGTGCAGCAGTGATAGGAGGGTTGGTTTGACTGACAGCAAAATTCTTGCCATTACGTTTCCTCTTACCAGCAAACCTTGAGGATGAGACTGAATGGTTTGTAGTTGAGGTCTCTATGGGTGCTTTCTTCTTTTCATCATGGAATTTACCGTTTTGAATGCGATTTTCAGTGAGTTCTGTAGCTAACTCCATCGCGGCTTCAAGTGTTGCAGGCGAAGTGCTTAAAACCGAGTCTTGAATTTTCGAGGGAAGGCCTCGAATGTAATGTTCAACCAAGCGGTACACGGGGGTGAACAAATTAGGGATCATCTGGTTTAGCTCGAGAAATCTCTTATTATAGGAAGTGTGATTTCCTTCCTTTTGTTTCAGTGAGTGGAATTCGTCTTCCAGCTTTTTGATTTCGCTTCTTGGACAGAAGCGTCTTGTCATGAGTTCCCTTAACTCTTCCCATGTTAAGGCCATGGCATCTTCGACTCCTCGCTTACCTTTTTCCGTGTTCCACCAGGTAAGGGCTACCCCAAACAGTCTTCCAGTTGCATAACGTACCTTACGGTCCTCGGGACAATCGCAATTGAGGAAAGTGTTCTCCATTTCTTCAAACCAGTGAAGGAGGGCGGTAACACCTTCGGTCCCTTCATACTTTGGGGATCGCAAGATTTGAAGCGTTTGTAGGAGCACTTTTTGGAAGGAGGGTTGGCGACGCTCTGGTCTTCTTGATTGGGAGGGTTGATGGGATTTGCGGTGAGAGCTTGTTGAACTTGAATCACGATGTCAGGAAGCACTGCGGCCATTTGTTTAGCAATTTGTGTGGCCAAGCGTTCATTTGATCTTCCTGACTTTCTATCTCCACGTAGTTGCCTAACCGACATCTACAGGAACATACATAGGAAGATTGTGAGTTTAAGAATTTTCTAGGTGTCATGTGTCGTAAAAAGAACGAAAAACAACATAATTGGCAATAATTTAACTACATCCATAGGATGTCTTGAGTTTGCTCATGTTTGGGTTTCCAATGTCCCCCATACCATCGCCTGTGTAGTCATGTGGGCCCCCATGACTATTGGGCTTGGTAGGATTCACATTGGTGTTGGCAGATTAACACTCGCATCACCCGAATGAAAATCGTAAAATATGATTGCGAGATGTATGGTAGGAGGGTGTCCAGGTGTAGACACAATGACAACTTAAAGTGGGGTTAGCTCACACGACGTTTGGTATAGCATGCTTTGGCCTAATATGTAACATCCGTCAAAAACCGGATTTACCAAACCCGCTTCGTTTATTAACCGAACAACCAGTTAAAAATTTCGTTGCGTATTTAATGCTCAAATTAATTTTAAACGATACATAATTAATAAGTAAATTAGAATATAAAATTTATATTTGAAAATGTACTAAAAATAGTGATTTAAAATAAAATGCTGAAGCCGGGTTTCGAACCCGGGTCAGCCGAGCATCATTCAAAGTCTTAACTCACATCCCTCCAACCGCTCCGCCACTTGTGATTTTTGTTTACATATTGATTCAATTAATACATATAATAAAAACTGAAGTCGAATTCGGTCACTCAAGTCACTGATGCCGGAAATCCCGACGAAATCGTCAATCTTTAACGTTTTCTTTTGTCATAACGGATACGTTTACACCCACGCCGGTTATAACTGAAAGACCTTAATGGCACTCATTCAAATCATCGGACCGTAACCGAAAAGTGTTGAATTCGAAACCGGAAATACACTTAAACCTGAGTTATACTTTATTCATCAGTGAGCTCGCGGGTTTATCAAGATTACACTCTTCTTTTCGCTCAGAAAACCTCGCCGCAGTCGCAGGAATTCTCTGCAAATTAACCGGAAATTACCGCCGGAAAACCGAATTCATTCCATCCTTTCTTCTTACCCTAAAATAAGATCTTAGAGCTCATACTGACATCACCCACACTCACCTTAAACCTCTGAAGAATCTCTATCGAAAGAAATTTCACTCGTCGGAATTCTCTGCAAGTCGCCGAAAAACCGAGACTTTCATCTTCACGGTAATTACCTCGACTTTTCTGTTTCATTCCATTATTGGACAAATTCTAATATCAATCCCTCACCCAGAATCTATTCCAGACGACGTTGCCGGATTTTCTGTTTTCGCCGGAAAATTTCTGAAATTTCCAGAAACTTGCTGTTAACCGGTATGATCATTCAAACCTATTGATAATCGTTACTCAGTAGTTCAATTTCACATCTAATTCATCCAAACTGATTATTGAATCCGAACAGAAGGAGTTCCCAAAACAGAGCCGACGATCTTTGCCGGACTTCTGAAGAAAGACGATCAGTTCGGTACAATCATTCCCCAAACCCTTTTCTGTTCAATACATTGCAATTGTTTATAAATTCGTTAGATTAATTTAACAAATAACTGTTAGTTAACCGTTGTCTGTGTTTTGAACGAAGAAAACGAAGTCGCTTAAGTTATAAGATTAATTAAAATCGGTATTATAAACGGGTTAGACACACAGTCCAGCGGTGGACTGTGTGCAAACAATACGCATACGTCCCGAGTTTGATCCTTGACACACACACCTTCGCAGTAAGAAAATGTCCTTTTTTTAACTGAACCGGATCAACAACAGTAAGATGTTAAGTACAATAAAAACCATAATATTTACCAAGTTAGACACACAGTCCAGCGGTGGACTGTGTGCCAAACTAAACCACAGGTCCCGGGTTCGAGACCTATGGAGACAACCGAGTCGATACATTAAAACCTTTTTAAAATAAATGATTTTCGGATTAATTTAATTAGTGTATAAATATAATTAAAAACAGAAATATTTCGGGTTAGACACGTAGCTCAGTTGGTAGAGCTGCGTGCACGCGTACGGGAGGTCACGGGTTCGAGTCTCACCCAGCGCACACATATAACCGACCGAACCGGTCAACGGTCAACAAGTCAACGGTCAATGGTCAAAAATCAACATTTTTTTATTATTTTTATTTATTTATTTAAATTAAAAATCAATTAAAAATAACATTTTTAAAGTTAGAAAATAGCCTTAAACTCACAAAAGTATATCCAAAAATCCTATTAAAATTGTTAATAAAATCCATTTATTTACCTTACTTTTTCGTTATTAATTAGGTTAGTTTTTCCTCGTCGATTAATCCTCTAAACTCGTGCGCATTCAACATCATCAACCGAACGCACCCAATGTGAGTGAATCTTATAACTCCCCTTTTTAATTACACGTTTTGGGGTGTATCATGTGTCGCTTAACTAATTCGTTTATTCAAACTCGTGCTATACCATATTATGATCTAAACTTAGAATGTAAATATTGTTTGTAGTTATGTATTACATATTGTCAAGTTGTATGCAAATTATTTGTTAGGCCCATCAGTTCCTCGTGGGAGACGAGTTGAACAACGCGTGCCTTAAAACTCATTCATTAGGCCCATCAGTTCGTAGAACAACGCGTGCCTCAAAACTCAATCATTAGGCCCATCAGTTCCTCGTGGGAGACGAGTTGAACAACGCGTGCCTCAAAACAATCTATTATTGTATGTGTGTGCATTATTTAATATTAAGTGATTTGTGAATAAGTTTACATCTATATTTACTCATATGTGGATATGCACTTTATTTTATAATCAATTCAATAAACTTGTTTAAATGTTTTTCATAGGATTCACTCGCCAACTTTTTGTTGATCCAAAAACCATTTTTACACATGATACAGGTGAACAGGATGAAGCAAGGAAAACATAGGAAATGCCTTAGAAGAAAATAATGAAGTCTAGAAAGATGTGTAAAACATGTTGTAATTATGATCGTATGATTCCCTTTAAATTGTAATAATAAATATGAAACGTTATAATAAATGTCATGAGCTTTGATGAAAACCCAATCATGCCCCGATCACCTTTTTCCGCTGCGGGTCGGGGTGTGACATAATAGGTCCTTCGTACTCTCATCGTTAGTCCCCAGGTAGGCAAACTGGTCCTTTATTTTGGATTTATACGAATGCCAAGCCTAGACAGGACGTTCCGACTACCGGTACTCGTACCCTTCCAGTTACTACATTCCCGTCATGAGAACTCACTTTGATGTGATTTGAAAAATACAAAAATCATTGCAAAAATCATGGGAATCGTGAGGTGTGTGCTCTCATGGATATGATATGTTATGAGGATATGATTCATGATGAGCATTGCATAATAACATGTATTTGTGAGCATGCTTGCATAACATTGAGTGTGAAAATAAACATAAAGCATATAAACATCATGAATTTTGTATGTAACGCATAAACAATTTAAAATTTAATCAACTATAGTATAGGCTCTAAGGGTCTAATAACCTATCCTATATCCCTATAGTTATAAGCTCTGATACCAATCTGTCACACCCCGACCCGCAGCGGAATAAAAGTCGGGGCATAATTGGGTTATCACCAAAGCTCATGATGTTTACTAAGATGTTTCATATTTATTAAATTCAAATTACAACTTAAATATCCAAAACAAAATTCATACAATTACAAGAACAATGAAACTATATAATTATTCCAAAGCTTAAATTTATTTATTCTTCTAGGCCTTCCTATGTGTTTCTTGTCTCAGCTGGATCACCTGTATCATGTGTAAAAACGGGGAAGATTTTGGGTCAACAAAAGTTGGCGAGTGAACCTTGATAAAACATTGTTACTAATTTCTTGTTTTATTTATTAAGGAAAATTTGTACAATAATCACATGTGAGCAAACATATACAGATAAACAATCACAAACCACTTTGGATGAGTGTATGACATGAATGATGATGTATGTGAGATCAAGGCAATCAAACGGAGCCGATCTAATGAGGCACCTGATGCTCAACCCGTATCCCACGGGGAACTGATGGGCCTAATGAAATGCGTGCACTGAAAATGATAAATCCAATCTACATATAATCCACACAACAATTGATACACATTTGATCACGGATATGATGTATGCACGAGTGTTTAAATAAAATAAAGGAAATATGACACATGATACACCCCAAAACATGATTAAAATGGGGAATTGGTAGAGATTCACTCACAATGGGTGCGTTCTTTGATGACGTCGAATGCGCACGAATTTAAAATTCAATCGACGAGGGAAAAACTAACCTAGATAATAACAAAATGATTCGGTAAATAAATAAATTTTATTTGAGATTAGTATTTTTAATTAGTGCTCTTAATGGGTATGTTAGATTTATTTTTGTGAGTTTAAGAAAATTTTCTAACTTTAAGAATCTTATTTTTAAGTATTTTTAAATGATTTTTCAGTGCGCACAAACCAACCAGTTGGGCTGTGTGTCTAATCTGCTTGACTACTGAATTATATTTCTCTTATAAACATTCTGTGACTTGATCTGATTAGGTTCTAAAAATGTTGGTTTTATTTCTGAAAGTCGGTAACATGTGCGATTCGAACTCGGGACGTGTGTATTGTATGTGCACACAGTCCACCGCTGGACTGTGTGTCTAACCCGGTTATGTACCCGATTTTAATTATACTAATACACATGTTTAACTTCATCTTCTTCACTTATAGAAATACAGAACAGTGAAACCGACTATTTGTTTAATTGACCAACAACACTTATAATTGATTGAATTGGAATAGAAGAAGAAGATTAAGGAATAAGATGTACCGACACAGATTGTTTTCTTCAGATTTTCCGGCAAAATTTCGTCGACTCTGATTTGCGGATTCCGGCTGAGTGAACTGTTTAACAGTTTCGATTGTTGATTAGAACAATTAAAGTATAAATCAAGAGATAGCAGGGAGGTATAGACAACTATACCGTCTGAAGACAACTGCGGTTTTATGTTCAGTGATTCCGGCGATATTCCGGTGAGTGCAGAGGAACTCCGGCGACGTGCTCTGGAAGGATTAAAGCTTCGAAAGAGTGTGCGGTTCTGAGCGAAAGGGTTACCAGATGTTTGAGTGAGTATTTATAAGGAAGATCATCTGATTTGAGTTTGAATTAAGATCAAAGTCCGCGGTCAATGATTTTCCGACGGTTATGACTGGAATTGAGTGCCGCATCGGTTATAACTGATGTCGAAATCAGTTTATCCATTTCGGTCAAAGGAGAAACAGCCAAATTCGCGGAGTTTATGTTTTCTCCGGTGATTGCGAGTTCTGGCGCGTTGTTTACCGAATTTGACTTTCGGATTTTACTTTAAATGTTATTTGTTTCAGTATTTGTCACAAAGGAAGTGTGTGGCGGAGTGGTGTGGTGTGTGTTTATGTTTGTGGGTGACCCGGGTTCGAAACCCGGCTGCCCCAAATTTCATTTTTTTGATACTTATTATTGTTGGTTAAAATTTTTGGTTTTTAAATTTTAAATATTTATTAATTATGTATTATTTAAAAATAAACTGAATCAATAAATACGCAACGAACATATAACGGAATATTTGATTAATAAACGAAGCAGGTTTTGAAACCCGTTTTCCAACGAATGTTACAGTATCCCCTACTTTTAGAAATTTTGTCCCGAAATTTAAGTAGTAGTGGTAACTGGAAAAAGATGCGGGTATTTTTCGCGCATTGAGTCTTCACGTTCCCAAGTAAACTCGGGTCCTCGTTTTGACTCCCAACGTACCCTGACAATTGGAATACGACTTCGCCTTAAACGCTTCTCTATGAAGTCCATGATTTCTACCGGTCTTTCAACGAAGTGCATCGATTCATCGACTTGAATGTCTTCTAGAGGAATATGGAGATTTTCATCGGCGAGACACTTTTTCAAGTTTGATACATGAAATGTGGGATGAATTCTGTTGAGCTCTTCTGGTAGGTCAAGCTTGTATGCTACAGAACCTACTCTTTCGAGTATCTTGAAAGGTCCTACATAGCGTGGTGCTAGCTTGCCCTTCTGGCCAAAACGAACCACTCCCTTCCACGGTGATACTTTTAAAAGTACTTGATCACCAATGTCAAACTCCAAGGGCTTTCGTCGTTTGTCTGCATAACTCGTTTGACGACTTTGAGCTGCTAGAAGATTGTTTTGAATTTGAATGACCATGTCGGTTGTTTCTTGAATTAATTCTGGACCGGTGATTTGTGATTCCCCAATTTCGTGCCAACATACTAGAGATCGGCACTTACGACCATATAAAGCTTCGAAAGGAGCCATGCCGATACTTGAATGATAGCTATTGTTGTACGAAAATTCAACTAATGGTAGATGAGCGTCCCAGTTCCCTTTGAAATCTATGACACATGCTCGCAGCATGTCTTCAAGGGTTTGGATGGTGCGTTCAGATTGACCATCAGTTTGAGGATGAAAAGCGGTACTGAGGTCTAATCGTGTACCCAAAGCGGTTTGTACGGCTTGCCATGTTCGTGAAGTGAAACGACCATCACGGTCTGAAATGATGCTTAATGGTACACCATGACGGCTTACGATCTCGCTGATGTAAATACGAGCTAACTTCTCGTTCTTGAAGTCCTCGCGAATCGGGATGAAGTGAGATGACTTTGTAAGACGATCGATTATTACTCATATGGTGTCATACCCACTGGAGGTGCGAGGTAACCCGGTAATGAAATCCCTGGTTATGTTTTCCCACTTCCATACAGGTATTTCGGGTTGGACTAGAAGTCCTGAAGGTCTTTGATGTTCAGCTTTTACTTTGGAACATGTAAGGCATTTGGAAACAAAAACAGCGATATCCTTTTTCATGCCAGGCCACCAGTAGGTGTATCGTAGGTCTTGATATATCTTGTCGGCTCCTGGGTGTACAGAGTATCGTGTTTTGTGCGCCTCATTCATGAGGAAATCACGCAGGTTATCGCGATCAGGAATCCATATGCGATTTAAATAGTATAGAATACCGTTGGATTTGGTTTCGATTTTTAGTTCAGCTCCACACGACAGCTCGTCGCGTACGTCATTTTCTGTTACAGAAACATGTTGAGCTGCTCGGATTCGATCTTTGATGTCGGTTATGATTTGCGAACATAGAAGACGAATGGAGTTCGTATAACCTTTTCGACTGAGCACCTCAGCCACCACGTTTGCCTTGCTAGGATGATACCGAATTTCACAGTCGTAGTCGTTGAGAAGTTCGACCCATCTTCGTTGCCTCATATTCAACTCCTTCTGGTTGAAGATATGTTGGAGACTTTTGTGGTCAGTGTATATTTAACACTTGGTAACATAGAGGTAATGTCTCCATATCTTGAGAGCGAACACAACGGCTCCAAGTTCCAGGTCGTGGGTGGTGTAATTCTTCTCATGAACCTTGACTTGCCTAGAAGCATAGGCTATCACTTTTCCTCTTTGCATGAATACACAGCCTAGTCCTTGCCCTGACGCGTCGCAATAAACTACAAAGTCATCACAACCCTCAGGGAGTGTGAGGATAGGTGCGTCACAGAGTTTTTGCTTTATAGTCTGGAAGGCCTCTTCTAGCTTAGGTCCCCATATGAAGGGTTTTCCTTTATGAGTCAAGGCCGTGAGTGGTACAGCAATACGGGAAAAATTGGCAATGAAGCGTCGATAATAACCAGCCAAACCAAGAAATGACCTAACTTCAGTAGGGGTACGTGGCGCTTGCCATTCTTGCACTGCCTTGATTTTTGAAGGATCAACATGAATTCCCTTGTCATTGACGACATGTCCAAGGAATTGTACTTCTCCTAACCAGAATTCACATTTTGAGAATTAAGCGTAGAGCTTTTCAGTCCTTAAGAGTGTAAGGATGAGTCGAAGGTGTCGCTCATGATCGGATTTAGACTTGGAGTAGATAAGAATATCGTCGATGAAGACTATGACGAAACGGTCGAGGTAGGGTTTGCAAACTCTATTCATTAGATCCAGGAAGACAACGGGGGCATTGGTTAAACCGAATGGCATGACCATGAATTCGTAATGACCATAACGAGTCCGGAAGGCGGTCTTTGGGATATCTTCTTCATGTACTCTGAGCTGATGATAACCAGAACGAAGGTCGATTTTTAAAAAGCAGGTGGCGCCTTGAAGTTGGTCTAGGAGGTCATCGATGCGAGGTAGTGGATAGCGATTTTTAACCGTTAACTTGTTGAGTTCTCTATAATCAATGCACATGCGAAACGTTAGATCTTTCTTCTTCACAAAGAGAACAGGTGCACCCCAAGGCGAGGAGCTAGGACGTATGAATCCTTTGTCAGTCAGCTCTTGCAGTTGACTGGACAGCTCTTGCATTTCGGATGGGGCTAACCTATAAGGAGATTTTGCGACTGGTGTAGTGCCAGGTACAAGATCGATGCGGAATTCGACTTCTCTCACAGGAGGGAGTCCTGAAATGTTGAGGATAGTTTCAAATTCTAAGGACACAAAGCTCTTATCCGCACCAGTATCGAATAATATGGATGCATAACTACCATTGATGAGAAACGTACCGTTGACCACGTTGTTGTCAGCCCTATCTTGGTTGGCATTGATGTTGAAAGCTCTTCCTCTGGCAGGTGGAGAAGCTTGGTTAGCTTGGTTTACCGGGTTTGCTTGAGCTTGGGCATGGATGATGTTCACCAAGCGTTGACAAGTGTTCCTGAAGTGGTTTGGGTCCCCACAGTTGTAACAAGCTCGCATGGGTTGCATCATGGGGTAGTTGGGTTGGTAGTAAGTTTGGGCTGCGTGTGGTGCAGGTGGTAGAAGTAAGGGTTGTTGGGCTTGACCCACTATCTCATGGTGGGTTTGGGTTGGGGGTTGATTGCGGTTCATTCGTTGAAGAGTACGACAGGTTTGATGGTGTGACCCGCACGGCCACAGCTTGTGCAATGTTGGCAGGGGTTTTCGGGAGGGTGATGGTATTGTCAGCGGTTGCATTTTGAGTGTGGGCCGGTGTATGGCTTTTTGAATGGTACCGTTGAAGGAGCAATTTGGGTGATTGGTGCAGCAGTGATAGGAGGGTTGGTTTGAGTGACAGCAAAATTCTTGCTATTACGTTTCCTCTTACCAGCAAACCTTGAGGATGAGACTGAGTGGTTTGTAGTTGAGGTCTCTTTGGGTGCTTTCTTCTTTTCATCTTTGAATTTACCGTTTTGAATGCGATTTTCAGTGAGTTCTGTAGCTAACTCCATCGCGGCTTCAAGTGTTGCAGGCGAAGTGCTTAAAACCGAGTCTTGAATTTTCGAGGGAAGGCCTCGAATGTAATGTTCAACCAAGCGGTCCAAATTACTTATTTAAACCCGTTTTCGCGCGTGATTCTTATAAAACGAAATTAAGAGGCGTTACAATCTACATAAAGATATTAATTTTTCCTTCATGACTGTGTGAAATGATAATAATTCTGCACTCAAAATGTGAAACATGATATATGCAAGAGAAACGGGTCATGGTGATGTATCATGATGTTATGAGTTGTACTTAAATCTTGGCAACCATCTAAAATGTTTCTTTAATATGATGGTTGATCACTTATAGATGTATAACAGATCTGAACATAAAAAAACCCTAATCTGAACTGATTAGTAAAAAAAGAAACTGATTAGTAAAAAAAGGTAATCTGAACAAATCTAAAGAAAATAAATGGTAATATGAAGTTATGAACAAATCGATTAAACCCTAGTTAACATCAGATCGTTAATATAAAGTTAAAACAAAGCAAGATAATTGTAAAATAAGCTCACATTGGAGTGAAGAATTGAAAACCCTTAACACCTTCATTGTCACACCCCTATTTCCATGTATAACCCGGTGGGCCCGTTGGGGAATATCGTGACGTAGTTGATAACATCATAACCAAACAAAACACATCACAGCGGAAGTCTTGGATTTAAAATTACTATTAGAAACCGAGTGTTCAATGGTCGAATACAAATTACAAGGCTTGTAAAGAAAGATCCACAGGCGGATCGAAATAAATATATAAAAAGTATTATTCAACAGACTTTAAGCAACCTAGGTACTTGCAAAATACTCTATTGTCACTATAGCGCAGCTCCCGGTCTATTGCGTGTTGCCACCTGTAACTTGATCTTTTGAAAATACGTCAGTTTTCACTGGTAAATACTAATGACTGACTCATTTTGAAAATATTTTCGAAAATGGTTTTGGGTGCACTTGACACATTTTATAAATAACTTGGGATAGTTCAAAATGACCATGTTTACAGTTTTACATGTTTGTCAATACATATGGGGTCTGGTGCAGAAACCGAATAACCTGATTAACTGACACGCCACTTAAATAATCCACCAATGGGATTCAATATTTTTATAAGCATTAGCATTTGTCAGCTATATGCCTACACCCCGTGCTTAAGGTCGTGGCCATTAGTAACTTAAATGAGCCAAGGATATCCCGGACAGGGTCGAATTTGTAACGACTCATATTTTATTATTTTTATTTAATAAAAATAATAATAATAATTATAATAATGATAACAATAATATCCTATAAATTTTTTTACGACGTTTGGGTTTCTACCACGGGTTTTCAAGACGTAAGTGGGCTGCTTTAAACGTAAGAACCGAACTAACGGGCTTGAGGCCCAACCTACTCAAAACCCTAATAACTAAAACCCTAAATATATTATTACACACACTTACACCCTTCAAAAAAATTCACACCCGCACACCCCCTTTCCTCTTGATTTTTCCGGCCACCGGAGCTCCAGTGACAGTGCCGGTGCCGGCGAACAACCTCCCACACCCATCCTCCTTCCTCCGCCCTCACACACCTACCCCCTCTGCCGCAAACACCCACCACCTCCACTCTCCACCCCGAACACACTAAGTCCCCTCAACAATCGGCCGAGCACCCTCGTCTGATGACGGTGCACGGCAGATCAGAAAGAGAGAAAGTGAGAGAGCGAGGAGAGAGAGAGGAGCGGCGAAGCCACGTTTCGAATGAAGGCGGCGGCGGAGCCGCGTTTCGATTACAGCGGCGGCCGACGGTGTCCAGCGGCGGCCGACGGTGTCCAGCGGCGGCTGCGGGCTGCTTGGGATTCAGGCAGTCTCGATGCAGCCAGGGCCATTCGAGTCTTGGTTCAGCTTCATTTCGGCTTGTTTCAGCTTCGATTCGGGTTGGTCACGTTTGGGTCAGGTTTGGTTCAACTCAGGTTCACGTATCTCCGACTCCGACATCGATTTGGTCCGAGTTCAAAGTCAATCCCGATCAGTTCAGGCACGAGCTCGGGTTTTGGTTCGACGCCAGTCTCGGGTCAGATTGGTTCACGCCGGATCTCGATATTCCATTATGGGCCTAGTCAAACACGGTCAACAGGGATAGCCGCGGCACGAGTTCGTTTCTGTCGTTTCAGACAAACGTCGGTTCCGGCTCAATCAACAACAGTCAACACGAGCTTGTTAAAAATTTATTAACGCGATTTCCTATTTTAGCTCATTTTATATATTATTCCATATACTTCTTGTAACAAGAACCGAACCTGGTATAATTCGTAACTTACATAGAAAAATATATGTTTATATTGTTCCCTTTTATTGATTAACTACTCGAACCGTCGTAAGTAGTTACACCTTGAGTATTAATCGTCTACTTTACAAAAAGAAAATATAGGGTATATGTATATACATTTATTTCGTTGACTAATTGTTGAGTTTTAAACAGTTGATCGACAACTTGTATTGTCGGGTTCGTCCAAAAACAAGGGAAACTCTGCCCGTTTTTCGTCAAAATATATATAATTATATACCTCTAATATACTGTTTCGACAAAATATAAACATACATATGTCTACTATACCTTCCGTCAAAATGAATATATATATATAATACTTTCGTCAAACATATAATGTAAATATATATACATATATCTATTTATGCTATTTGTTAAAACATGTGTATATGTCTACTACGTTTTTGTCAAACTAAATATATAAGTACATATATATACCTATTATATGTTAGTCGAGCGCTTGCGAAAGCGTACCGGAACTCGAATGAAGTTATAAAATGATAATAAGTGTAAGTATAATTTATTGTACACTTTTATAACTATCGTTTTCCTAATGTGAGGTGACTTCGGTGTCCATCCTTCAAGCTTAAACATTTCGCGGAACACCAAAGGACGCTTCGCAAAATGTGAGCATACTCGGCCCCCTTTTACATTTTAACGCGTTTTGGGGTGCAACATGTATCAGTTAACCAAATCTATATTAAATGTATTTGAATTACCAAACGTATTACCAGTTATGCTTATGTGAGCTATACGTGTTAGTTCAAACTTGTTTATACATGCTATTTATTACACTTATGTAGTTGTACGTCCTAGCTTCAACTTGTATGTCCATGATATTGTTAAACTTAGGATGTTATGTATGCTAGTTAAAGATTTCCATTATATGCTATTGATATGCGAAAATTTGTTATTATATATACATGCGATTCAAGCTGAATATAACTTGCCATGTTGAAACAATCTTTTATCTTTATATTTATTTTCAAACTTGTATGCTCGCCAATACTTTTGTATTGATCTACGCTTTTAATACATGTTGCAGGAACTATGATGATGCAAGGAATTTAATAGGATTGCCTAGAAACGCATTTAACTTTAAATACTTGTTGTATTGTATCTCATTTCAAACATGTTGTATTTTGCTTCGAAACCTTGTAATAACTGATATTAATGAATTGAAATTGGATTTTTCTTTCATATGTGACGTGATTCAATTCCGCATTATCTAATTTAACACGACGTAAAATATAATCATTAAGCACTTGTCACAAATAGCGTTATGAAGCCTCTTGCAATCTCGTTTTTGTCTCACTCGGATGTTTTCGCCATAGGTTGGGGTGTGACAGATTGGTATCAGAGCCATAACTATAGGGAATTAGGTAGAATTGCCATGTTCGACCTAGTCTATAGTTTAAGTCCCAAACTTTGACCATTCTTGATTCTTGCTAAAATGTTAATTCTTCCTACCTTGCTTCTATCTCTTCTTTTGTCTAAATTATACAAAGTGCTTTTCCTGTTACATTATACGCGATACATATTTGTAGATACTCTTATCTCGCAAACGAAATGACTCACCAAATAGGGGTGATTCCCGCCTTTGGTGACGAATTTCAATCCACCTTACGTGGACTTTGCACGAACTTCACCATCAAGTCAGGAGTGTTATCCGTACCTTGATGGGAAGTTCCATTTCCTAATCTAGTGGATCTTTATCGACGACTCGGGATTATATCTTGTTTCGTTCAATAAACCACATTTTGGGACGAAATTGTCAAGCTAGGATTGACATCCACACCTTGATGACTGGTCCCACTCTTCAACTTTCAATCTCGCCAAAGTTTTGTATTTTCGGTCAAACTGGGGACATGTATTAACTGGAAGGGTTAAATACCGGTAATCGCCTGTCGACGAGAGTATTTCACCTATTAGGCCAAAGCATGTCTCCCTAATTCGAAAGGACTTATGATTTACTTTGGAACAGTCGAAGCTTCTAAACCCGAAGCACTCCAATACTTATCAAGCCTCTCTTTTATATTAACTTAACTTTTATGCGAGTTAATACTTGTTACCTAATCATCGCTTTTATACGATAAAATTAATACACGCATACTGATACGTTATACTTGATTCGGGATTACTGGACATTCTTTATGTGATAAACTGGTCATTAGCTTCGGATGAAGCCACACCTTGACATATGTAGTGCTTGTGAAGCACTATAGGAGTAACGCACCGCCACATGGACTTGTGGTAATGTCAAGTCATTCATTTATACATTACGGATCTTTTCATAGCAACGAAATGATGACAAGTGCTATGATTAGATGACGCTTATACATTACGGATCTTTTCATAGCAACGAAATGACGACATGTGCTATGATTAGATGACGCTTGCGTTGAACGTTGGGTTGATATTTTGTCATTAACTTTGATCAAGCCGCACCTTAACATATATAGCGTTGTAGGAGTAACGCCCACCGCATGGACTTGCGGTCATGTTAAGCCAAACATACATACTTGCGGACACGATGGTTTGACCAGTGAGATCACGTGCCAGTAATGCGTTAATCTAGTTAACTAAATATCACATGTAGACTAATCAAAGATCTTAATCATACTCATACTTATAACCTCTCTCATACTTAAATACAATCATACTTAAACTTAAATACATATACGTTATCATTCACCCTTGTAATACGTTAATAAACCCTGATAGCGACAAGGAATGTAACATGGCATCGATTAGCGAAACAGACGTAATATGGTATGAACATGGTGGATACGCCGCTGGTACTTCCTATATATAAGTGTCCTTACCATATTACCAAACTCTCGTGAAAACGTGCCATGAGAAATTTGGTGTTTCCTTGGACCATATCGAATGCAAATTTTAATCACTCACCACCTATTCCTCGATTATACCCACACCTACTTCGAAATGCCATCTTTTCTAAAGTCTTCCTCTTGCATAAATTTCGAGACGAAATTTCCTAAAGGAGGGGAGACTGTAACGACTCGTATTTTATTATTTTTATTTAATAAAAATAATAATAATAAAAATAATTATAATAATTATAATAATGATAACAATAATATCCTATAAAATTTTTTACGACGTTTGGGTTTCTACCACGGGTTTTCAAGACGTAAGTGGGCTGCTTTAAACGTAAGAACCGAACTAACGGGCTTTAGGCCCAACCTACTCAAAACCCTAATAACTAAAACCCTAAATATATTATTACACACCACTTACACCCCTCAAAAAAATTCACAGCCGCACACCCCCTTTCCTCTTGATTTTTCCGGCCACCGGAGCTCCGGTGACAGTGCCGGTGTCGGCGAACAACCTCCCACACCCATCCTCCTTCCTCCGCCCTCACACACCTACCCCCTCTGCCACAAACACCCACCACCTCCACTCTCCACCCCGAACACTCTAAGTCCCCTCAACAATCGGCCGAGCACCCTCGTCTGATGACGGTGCACGGCAGATCAGAAAGAGAGAAAGTGAGAGAGCAAGGGGAGAGAGAGGAGCGGCGAAGCCACGTTTCGACTGAAGGCGGCGGCGGAGCCGCGTTTCAATTACAGCGACGGCTGCAGGCTGCTTGGGATTCAGGCAGTCTCGATGCAGCCCGGGCCTGCCATTCGAGTCTTGGTTCAGCTTCGTTTCGGCTTGTTTCAGCTTCGATTCGGGTTGGTCTCGTTCGGGTCAGGTTTGGTTCAACTCAGGTTCACGTATCTCCGACTCTGACATCGATTTGGTCCGAGTTCAAAGTCAATCCCGATCAGTTCAGGCACGAGCTCGGGTTTTGGTTCGACGCCAGTCTCGGGTCAGATTGGTTCACGCCAGATCTCGATGTTCCGTTACCGGCTTGGTCAAACACGGTCAACAGGGACAGCCGTGGCACGAGTCCGTTTCTGTCGTTTCAGACAAACGTCGGTTCCGGCTTAGTCAACAACAGTCAACACGAGCTTGGTATTTATTAACGCGATTTACTATTTTAGCTCGTTTTTATATATTATTCCATATACTTCTTGTAACAAGAACCGAACCTTGTATAATTCGTAAACTTACATAGAAGAATATATGTGTTTATATTGTTTCCTTTTATTGATTAACTACTCGAACCGTCGTAAGTAGTTACACCTTGAGTATTAATCGTCTACTTTACAAAAAGAAAATATAGGGTATATGTATATACATTTATTTCGTTGACTAATTGTTGAGTTTTAAACAGTTGATCGACAACTTGTATTGTCGGGTTCGTCCAAAAACAGGGGAAACTCTGCCCGTTTTTCGTCAAAATATATATAATTATATACCTCTAATATACCGTTTCGACAAAATATAAACATACATATGTCTACTATACCTTCCGTCAAAATGAATATATATATATAATACTTTCGTCAAACATATAATGTAAATATATATATACATATCTATATTATGCTATTTGTTAAAACATATATATATGTCTACTACGTTTTCGTCAAAGTAAATATATAATTACATATATATACCTATTATATGTTAGTCGAGCGCTAGCGAAAGCGTACCGGAACTCGAATGAAGTTATAACATGATAATAAGTGTAAGTATAATTTATTGTACACTTTTATAACTCTCGTTTTCCTAATGTGAGGTGACTTCGGTGTCCATCCTTCAAGCTTAAACATTTCGCGGAACACCAAAGGACGCTTCGCAAAATGTGAGCATACTCGGCCCCCTTTTACATTTTAACACGTTTTGGGGTGCAACATGTATCAATTAACCAAATTTATATTAAATGTATCCGAATTACCAAACGTATTACCAGGTATGCTTATGTGAGTTATACGTGTTAGTTCAAACTTGTTTATACATGCTATTTATTACACTTATGTAGTTGTACGTTCTAGCTTCAACTTGTATGTCCATGATATTGTTAAACTTAAGATGTTATGTATGCTAGTTAAAGATTTCCATTATATGCTATTGATATGCTAAAATTTGTTATTATATATACATGTGATTCAAGCTGAATATAAGTTGCCATGTTGAAACAATCTTTTATACTTATATTTATTTTCAAACTTGTATGCTTGCCAACACTTTTGTATTAATCTACGCTTTTAATACATGTTGCAGGAACTATGATGATGCAAGGAATTTTAAAAGGATTGCCTAGAAACGTATTTAACTTTAAAAACTTGTTGTATCGTATCTCATTTCAAACATGTTGAATTTTGCTTCGAAACCTTGTAATAACTGATATTAATGAATTGAAATTGTATTTCTTTCATATGAGACGTGATTCAATTCCGCATTATCTGATTTAAAACGACGTAAAATGTAATCATTAAGCACATGTCACAAATAGCGTTATGAAGCCTCTTGCAATCTCGTTTGCGTCTCACTCCGATGTTTCCGCCATCGGTTGGGGTGTGACAGAATTAACCCCCAATGTTTAAGTTATCAAACAATACAAAATAAAACGGGTTATGAAGATTTAGTAGATCACAATCCGATAACATGATCCCATACCCGACCAAGCGGTATTGTTATACCATATCCCAAGCCCGTATAAGGAAAAAAGTTAAAAGTATTTACCTGAGCTAATTCTTCAATATATTACTAACTCAGCCGAACAATCAAAAGTAGCTTAGATGACAATCTACCGGGAGGCTCTTAGTCTGGAAATGATGGTGTTTATAACCAATTAGAATGCTAACGGGTCCTATCTACTTTATAGACTCGAACCGGGTAGCTTAAGGATAATAACGGTACTAAACGCGAGATTAAGCGATGACTGGAATAGAATGTAGTTTAAACCCGACAAGTATGGAGACTTGTTTAATATGGGTAAACATGCTATATTTTGGATTTTGAAGATAAAATGATAAGGTTAAACCCGTTTCGATAAATTACGTAAACTAGTTACGTAGGCTGAACCATAAGCATATAAGCATTTTTACGTAAACGCTTTGACTTTGGCTTTAAGCCTATCAAAACAGAAAGAGGTGGGCTAAGAACACTTACACAAGGTCCCTAGCATGAAAATGAACTAAGTAGGATGCTCCCACGGATTAGGAACTTCTAGAGATTGAAGAGAGGAGAATTGTGAGAAGGTGCAAGTTCTAAGGTTGCAACAAGGTGCTATTTATACTTGTAGGAGAAGTGTGGGATCTTTACAAGTGTACAGAGGTGTTACAAGGCGTCTCCAGGTGTTTTTGGACGTGGCACAAGCAGCAAAGGTGTGGCAAAACGCGAACTAGCTGGCAAGGCAGGAAGGTGCCAAGAATTCGGCCTCTGGCAATGGCTTAGGGACCGTATGGCTTTTATGCTTACGGTCCGTAAGCTTCTCTGTCGCCCACAGTTTTTGACTTGTTACGGACCGTAATGGTGGAGCCTTGTGGTCAGTAATCGCCTTCTAGAAACAATACTTTTGGCCAAATTTCACATTTGATCCCCCGACTTTGAGTAGCTATCTTTCAGAGGTTATACTTTACCAGAACGATGCTTTTGGTCCCTCTCGGCCAACACGTGGCAAACAAGGATTAACGGGACACGTGTCAGAATTTTAAGGATCGGGTTTTTACGAGGTGTTACATCCTCACCCCCTTAAAATAAATCTCGACCTCGAGATTTATTCAAATAGATAGGGATACTTTTGTCGCATAGTGGACTCGACCTCCCAAGTATACTCAAGGCCTCGGCGGGTATCCCATTTAACCTTCACAATAGGCAAGTGCTTCCTACGAAGCTTCTTAACTTGCTGATCTTCGATTGCAATTGGTTTCTCTACGAAACGCAAGTTTTCATCAATCTGAACGTCTTCGTGAGGCATCGCTAGCGACTCATCCGCTAGACATTTCTTTAAGTTGGAAATGTGGAACACATCATGTATACCACTTAGCTTTTCGGGTAGCTTAAGTCTGTAAGACACTGAACCGATACATTCGATGATCTCGAATGGTCCTATATATCTTGGGCTTAGCTTACCCTTTTTACCAATACACATTACACCTTTCCAAGGTGATACCTTTAGCATAACCTTGTCCCCTACTTGAAACTTCAAATGTTTCCGCCTCTTGTCGGCGTAACTTTTCTGTCGATCTCGTGCAGCTTTTAAACGGTCAAGGATTTGCCCAACCTTTTCCATCGTTTCTAGAACAATCTCTGGACCGGATAGTTGGGCTTCCCCAACTTCGGCCCAACAAATAGGTGTCTGACATTTTCTCCCATATAAAGCCTCAAATGGTGTGGCTTTAATGCTCGTATGATAGCTATTATTATAGGAGAATTCAATCAAGGGTAGGTGGTCGTCCCAACTACCACCTAAGTCGATCATACATGCTCGAAGCATGTCCTCAAGAGTTTGAATGGTACGCTTACTTTGTCCATTGGTTTGCGGATGATAGGCGGTACTGAAGTTTAATCGAGTGCCACGAGATTGTTGGAAGCTTTTCCAAAAGTGAGATGTGTATCTTGTATCTCTATCGGATACAATAGACACAGGCACTCCGTGTAGGGACACGATCTTGTCCACATACATCTTTGCCAATTTGTCCGAACTAAAAGTTTCCTTTATTGGCAAGAAATGTGCTGACTTAGTCAGCCTATCGACGATGACCCAAATGGTTTCGTTTCCAATTTTAGTCTTAGGTAACTTGGTTATGAAATCCATGGTTACCAATTCCCATTTCCACGTGGGAATCTCTAGTTGTTGTAGAAGTCCTGACAGTTTTTGGTGTTCCGCTTTCATTTGCGAACACGTCAGACATTTTGATACATAAGTGGCTATGGATTTCTTCAAACCCATCCACCAATAGTTAGATTTCAAGTCTTGGTACATCTTATCACCTCCCGGGTGAACAGAGTATTTGGAACTATGTGCTTCCTGGAGGATTAGTTCTCTAAGTCCTCCGAGGACTGGAAACCAAATTCGCCCATTGAATCTGAGGATTCCATCATCACCGGGTGTTAACTGTTCCACCGTTCCACCTAGTTCCTCATTGGCTATGTGCTCCTTTAACATGGCTTGCCTTTGCGCTTCCAGCAACTTTTCATTCAGGCTATTCCTCACTTCTATAATTTTGGCGTTAATCCTCAAAGGTTTAACCCTTTCTTTGCGACTAAGAGCATCAGCGACTACATTTGCTTTACCGGGATGGTATCGGATTCACAATCGTAGTCATTTAGAGTTTCCATCCAACGGCGTTGACGCATGTTCAAGTCCTTTTTATTAAACAAATGTTGAAGGCTTTTGTGGTCTGTGTATATGATACACTTTGTCCCGTATAGGTAATGCCTCCATAACTTAAGTGCAAACACAACGGCACCCAATTCCAAATCATGGGTGGTGTAGTTCTTCTCATGCACTTTGAGTTGTCGCGATGCATAGGCAATCACCTTGCCTCTTTGCATAAGCACACAGCCCATGCCTGTGTGTGACACATCGCAATATACTACAAACTCTTCAATAGCTTCCGGTAAACTTAACACCGGAGCATTACTTAATTTCTGCTTCAAGATCTCAAAAGATTCTTGTTGCTTTGGGCCCCAATCAAACTTAATATTCTTGCAAGTCAAAACAGTTAAAGGAGTGGCTATTCTGGAGAAGTTTTCAATAAACCTTCTATAATAACCAGCCAATCCCAATAAACTGCGGACCTCTGAAGGTGTCTTTGGTGCTTCCCAATTCATAATAGCTTCGATTTTAGCGGGATCCACTTGGATACCACGCTCACTAACTACATGTCCAAGGAATTGGACTTCGCGAAGCCAGAATTCGCATTTAGAGAATTTAGCATACAACTTCTCTTTTTGTAGCAATTCAAGAATGCACCTAAGATGTTTCTCGTGATCGGATTGATTACGAAAAGTGTGTCGTCAGTGAAGACTATGACAAACTTATCTAGGTAAGGCTTGCAGACTCTATTCATAAGATCCATGAATGTTGCGGGTGCATTAGTGAACCCAAAAGGCATCACTAGAAACTCATAATGTCCGTATCTCGTTCTAAAAGCAGTTTTTGGAACATCTTCACTTCTAACCTTTAGCTGATGATAGCCCGATCTTAAATCTATATTAGAAATAACTTGCCCCTTGTAGTTGATCGAATAGATTGTCGATCCTGGGCAAAGGGTAATGATTCTTGATCGTTATCTTGTTGAGCTCACGGTAATCAATGCACATACGTATTGAGCCGTCCTTCTTTTTTGACTAATAAGATCGGAGCTCCCCATGGTGATGAACTAGGCTGGATAAAGCCATTTTCAAAAAAGTTCATCGAGTTGGGTTCTCAATTCCTTCATTTCTATTGGGGCTAAACGGTAGGGTGCTCGCGCAATAGGTGCGGATCCGGGTAGGATGTCGATCCTAAATTCTACTTGTCTATCAGGGGTAGACTGGGTAGTTCCTCAGGAAAGACATCTAGGTAATCCGAGATCACGGGTATATCTTCAATCTTCGGCTTAGGTTCATCAACGGTTACTTGCGCCATATAGATGACACAACCTCTCTTCATACATCGGGAAGCCTTAAGTATAGCAGCTTTTTCCGGCAACCCGTAGTGCATATCTCCAAAGATGGTGAGCATTTCACCGGATGGGGTTTTAATCTCGATCAGTTTCTTATCACAGGCAATACGGGCTTGATTATGGGATAACCAATCCATGCCTAAGACTATATCGAACCCTGCCAATTTCATTGGCAGAAGAGAGATTGGGATCAAATGATTCTTGATGGATATAAAACATCCATCTAGAATGGAAGAAGCGGTTTCAATGGTTCCATTGGCAAGTTCTACCTCATATGTTATGTCTAGAGTTCTTACGGGCAAGTTTAATTGTTTGCTAAACTTATGGTTAATAAACGACTTATCAGCCCCTGAATCAAATAGAACTCTAGCAAAGGTATCGTTGATGAGGAAAGTACCTATTATGACGTTGTTGTCATTGACAGCCTCTTGGGCGTTCATCTGAAAGGCCCGAGCATTGCTTTTCTTAGCTCCACCAGACTTTGCATTATCATCCTTCGCATTCTTGGAGCAGTTTATTTTTATGTGGCCTTTCTCACCACATTTAAAGCAAGTTGCATCCTTGATATCCCTGCAGTTCAGGGTCTTGTGTCCCATCTTTTTACAAATACCACAAGATTTAGCTTGTGGATCAAACCGACACTGTCCACCGTGTCGATTCTTGCAAATCTGCATTCAGGTCTGTCCTCAGACTGGTTTTGGTTTCTATGGGATCCAAATTTCCCTTTCTTCTTGAACCGTTGGGAGTTGTCATCCTCCGTTTTCCTCTTTCCCTCGGCTTCTTTTCGGGCCGAAAATTCTCCTCACATAATCTTTAGTGAGGGAAAGAGCTAGTTCAACTGCAGATTTATAAGTGTTAGGCTGAACAGCCTTAACCAAACTCCTGATCTCTGGAGCCAAAGCATTGATAAAGCGCGCAATGCGCATAGGTTCTGGAGTGACTAGATATGGTTCCAGCCTGTAGTACGAGTCGAAGTCGGTAACAAACTTTCGACAATCGAGATTCTTCATCGTTAGAGCAAGAAAATCCATATCAATCTTTTCCACCTCATGCGGTGGGCAGTACGTATCCTTGACTAGGTCCACAAATTGGGACCATCCCAAATTATATAGGTGGACCTTTCCTAAAGATTACATTAAGGCTTTCCACCATATCAGGGCGTTGCCCTTAAAAGATTGTAACACAAACTTTACAATGTCTTTATAAGCACAGCCACTGATATCCACCACTGTCTCAATCTCATCAAGCCACCTTAGTGTCTCAATGGCCCCCTTCTCTCCGTTGAAGTCTCGTGGCTTGCACGAGACAAAGTACTTATACGAACAACCGTCTGTGGGTGTATTGGTTTTGTCATGGATTTCCTTTTTCTTAGCCTCATTCCTCACGCTGGAGGAATGTACATAACATTCTTTCTTATCGGATGCTAGAGGTTTTGAGAGGGGTTTTGATATAGACTTAGAGTGTGAAGCGCTCGTCCTATTATATTTCTCAAAGGCCTTTTCCAGCCTTACTTATGGCTGCATAGATGCGAGCCTGGAAGTCGTCTTCATTAATTACTATATTCGCTTTGTCTCGATTATCGTTGTTATGGTGACTGCTTGCACCGTCAGAGTGAGCCATTCTAGATTCTTTATGCTATATACCGAAATAGGTATTTTATATGTTAGTCATGGTATGGCTAAACCATTCAGACTTTTTTTTCTAAACCAAATGTATATAACCTAGGCCTCAAAAAGACCATCATAGGTATTTATAAGATTGGACGTAGTCCATGAATTTTAGATAGCGGATCATAATGTTGCATTTGTTATAGTCACATTGACAATTTAAGATAGCTCGTGAGCTTGTCACGAGGATGGAAGATGTGGCACAAAAGGCCTTTACCACGAAGACTAACAAGATTTGAATAGAGAGTCAAAAACTACAGCTGTCATTGTCACTAATGGACAAAGTATATAAATGGCCCGTTGGCACTACATCACCAATGGATGTTATATTATAACCCGTAGGTAATACACCTCTAGTGGGTGTTAGAATATTTATCATCATAATGATGACATTCGTCTTGATCACAAGTATCGTTTAGACTTATTATTTTTTAATCAAAGTTCAATATTTTGATGGCTAGTGTGGTTCCTCACGCCACACTATCAGGAGTGTTAATATTACTTGAATATTAACATAGAATGATCTCTTAAAATGGTTTAACAGGTTAGCCATGATCGTATTGACCATAGGGCTCAGAGGTTTGAACATAGTTACTACCTCTTAGATAGAAGGGATAACTATCATGGTAGAAGATTATTCTATCTTAACTACCAATTTTATTTTGCTAATTAATGTGACCTAATCACTTGGCATGTGTATACCATCAAGAAGATCTTTTAGAATTTTATAGCAGAGCAATAAAATCGAATTAAAATCGTGACGCTCGCCGAACAAAGAGGTAACATTGCACATTAAAGCAAAATTCCAAATTTCCATTAAAACGATAAGGATTACATATTTTGCCTCTAAGGAGGTCTTAATACAAAATCTTGCCCACGCAGGGCGATTTTTAGAAAAACATACCCACGCAGGGGTTTTAAAGAAATAACAATGTCCTCGCAGGGACTTTTTGGAATTTAAAATTACATAAAAGAAAATACAAAACTACTCATCCTTCCTTCCTTTCACAGCCTTATAGAGTCTCTTTATAAATTTGGTTGTTTTCTTCTCTGACTTCTTAACTTGTTGCCGCATTTCCCTGACCCGATCTAAGGCCTCATTAATAGCCTTGAGGGGTAATTGCGGTTGGGGTTGAGGTTGAGGTGGAGGTGGTTGCGGCTGAGGCGCAACTGGATACGGATATCCATAAGGTGGATACCCAGTAGCAGCATAAGATGGGTAAGGAGGTGGGTAATTAGGGTAAGAGGGATGATAAAGGTTATTATGAATGACTGCATCATAATAAGGATCTTGCTCTAGACCATGGTGGATGTAGTTATACAGGCCGGGAGGGTCGACAGAGTTAAAAGCAGACGGCCCTTCATATGCAGGTATTGGGTTAGCAAAATCCTGCGGTGGTAGTGGTGGTTGAGGCAAAGGCTCAACAGCTGGTTGTGGTGGGGGTTCCACCACTGGTGATGTGTTTGAGGGCCCACCCATTTGGGGGTCCTCGGGGATGGGTTAAGATGGTGGCAAAGGTGGTAGCGAGCCCGACCTTTGACATGCGTGCACCACGCCTTCGGTGTGGTTATGATGATGACTCAGGTGGTGGCTGAGGTTGATCCTCCTGTTGCATATCTACGTCCTCTTAGTGTGGATGGGATGATGGGGCTTGATGTTAGGGAGTGTTGTGGTAGGAGGGTGTGTTGACGAACACATATTGTGCCCATCTTTGTTCATAATCATCAGGACCTCGAAACGGATATCCCACCGAGTTCAAGCCACTAGACAGCTCGATGGGATGACCATATGATCCTGTTTGGGGAAATTCCTCCAGATCGGAATCCTCCTCCATATGTGTTGGCGAGTCGACTGGAGGGGTTTCAGGTGAGGGTTGGTTAACTGGATTGACAAAGTTAAAGTTAAAGAACTCTTGGTGAGAATGGGAATGAGAATGTGTGATTGGTGGGAATGGTGAAAATGGTAAGAATGTTGGGAGTGTGATTAGGGTGGAGAATATTCGTGTGAGATGGAATGTCTATAAGGTTCAAATGGAGACGAAGAGTCTCCGGATCCTTCGTAAGGGTTGTGATCATGCGCATCGGCTGCTCCAGCTAGTGAGAGTCTAAAAGGTGGTCTGAAAGATGGCCCTGTCATAGAGGGTCCGCCCCTCATGGGACCCTTGCCTTTGCCTCCCCGCTTAAATTTTGGTGGCATGTTTCCTGCTTCAATAAAAAGTTAAAACAACGCAAAACAATAATAATATCTTAATAATGAAATGAGTACTCTTAGGTCAAAGCCTAGACTCGGAAGTCTAAGGAATGTGCTATTGTGTATTTTCGAGATTAAACACAAAAGGCTAGTGTTTAATTCACTCGAACGTTGGCTCTGATACCAAACTGTCACACCCCTATTTCCATGTGTAACCCGGTGGGCCCGGTTGGGGAATATCGTGACGTAGTTGATAACATTATAACCAAACAAAACACAGCACAGCGGAAGTCTTGGATTTAAAATTACTATTACAAACCGAGTGTTCAATGTTCGAATACAAATTACAAGGCTTGTAAAGAAAGATCTACAGGCGGATCGAAATAAATATATACAAAGTATTGTTCAACAGACTTTAACAACCTAGGGACTTGCAAAATCCTCTATTATCACTATAGCGCAGCTCCCGATCTATTGCGTGTTGCCACCTGTAACTTGATCTTTTGAAAATACGTCAGTTTTCACTGGTAAATACTAATAACTGACTCATTTTGAAAATATTTCCGAAAATGGTTTCGGGTGCACTTGGCACATTTTATAAATAACTTGGGATAGTTCAAAATAACCTTGTTTACAGTTTTACATGTTTGTCAATACATATGGAGTCCGGTGCAGAAACCGAATAACCTGATTAACCGACACACCACTTAAATAATCCACCAATGGGATTCAATATTTTTATAAGCATTAGCATCTGTCAGGTATATGCCTACATCCCGTGCTTAAGGTCGTGGCCATTAGTAACTTAAATGAGCCAAGGATATCCCGGACACGATCGAATTAACCCCCAATGTTTAAGTTATCAAACAATACAGAATAAAATGGGTTATGAAGATTTAGTAGATCACAATCCGATAAGATGATCCCATACCCGACCAAGCGGTATTATTATACCGTATCCCAAGCCCGTATAGGGAAAATAAGTTAAAAGTATTTACCTGAGCTAATTCTTCAAATAAATTACTAACTCAGCCGAACAATCAAAATTAAGCTTAGTTGACAATCTACTGGGAGGCTCTTAGTCTGGAAATGATGGTGTTTATAACCAATTAGAATGCTAACGGGTCCTATCTACTTTGTAGACTCGAACCGGGTAGCTTAAGGATAATAACGTACTAAACGCGAGATTAAGCGATGACCGGAATAGAATGTAGTTTAAACCCGACAAGTATGGAGACTTGTTTAATATGGGTAAACATGCTATATTTTGGATTTTGAAGATAAAATGATAAGGTTAAACCCGTTTCGGTTAAATTACGTAAACTAGTTACGTAGGCCGAACTGTACGCATATAAGCAAAACCGGGTAACCGGGTGAGTCGTATACAAGTTCCATATGCCATTATATTTAAAATATGTTGTAATATCAGTAGGATATCAACATGTTTGCCCGTTATGGTTTTAAAATCAAGTTACGCCTCAAAAGGGTGTTGAAGAAACTGATATTGTGGTCATAAACATTCTGTAAAAATGATTCATTTATGATGTTATATCAGTAGGATATCAAGTATATGTGTGGTTCATAGATTATGACCAAACTATGCCCCGAAAGGGCATTTTGGTCATTTTACACATCACTTGACAAACTTATTTGGGATTCTGAGTTTAGATCATGTACCTACTGTAAATATGTATAAAATAAGTTCTAAAATCAGTAGGTACCAAGTCTTGATGCTCTAATATGGTTTTAAACCATACTATGCGCCGAAACAGCGATTAAGTCGCTAAATGACGAATTAAATGGTATTTGACTGAAACTGATGTTACGAACAGGTTTGTATGATGAAAATATGTTATATAATATAATACATCAGTAAACAATAGGTTTTGTCCCTTTAAAATCCATTTTAGGTGCCGTAAGGGCAATATCGTCATTTAAGGACTTAATGCATGGACCTGCGTATAAACTCAGTTTATAATCTGAATAGACATCCCAAATAATCCTAATTATGATATTACATCAGTAGGTAAAGAGTTTTGATGTTAAAATTATATTTAAATCATCTTATATGTCAAAAGGGCGATTTGGTCACTTTAAAGCGTAAGTTACGCTTATTTAATCAAAACTCAGTTTATGACCAGAAAGTTAATCCTTAAATAAGTTAACATATCAGTTTACAAGTCACATGTATGCTCATTTGTATTTAAAACCTCATTTTTAAGCATGAAGGACATTTTAGCAAAGTTTGGCATAATTAACGGATACTTGCATATGAACTCGGATTACTATGTGACCATGTAATATAACTCCAGAGGGTTATACTACAACCTAACATGGTCACATTGCAACTTAGAATCAGTAGCTAAGGTTGCCTAATCGGGCCAGAATCAAAAGTCAAAGCAGAAGTCAACTTTTGCGACTTTCGGTTGCGAACCGACCTTAAACTTGGACGTGACGGGCCGAACACGTTTATACATGTTCTAATACTTATTACCAAATTATTAAAGTGTCGAAACTGATTTTATAGCACCTACAATGCTAAATATGGATTTATTTCAAAACTGACCCGTTGACTTTTTATTGACAATAACTTTGACCCGTCAATTGACCAAGCAAACGTGGTAATTAGGAGGTGCCCTTTTTAGGGATTAACGCCTACCTAATTATGATCATGTAGCCATGTTCGTTACGAACATTGGCTGGACCGTAATAGTCTTAGCCAAAAGTCAAAGCATTTTTACGTAAACACTTTGACTTTGGCTTTTTAAGCCTATCAAAACAGAAAGAGGTGGGCTAAGAACACTTACACAAGGTCCCTAGCATGAAAATGAACTAAGTAGTATGCTCCCAAGGATTAGGAACTTCTAGAGATTGAAGAGAGGAGAATTGTGAGAAGGTGCAAGTTCTAAGGTTGCAACAAGGTGCTATTTATACTTGGAGGAGAAGTGTGGGATCTTTACAAGTGTACAGAGGTGTTACAAGGCGTCTCCAAGTGTTTTTGGACGTGGCACAAGCAGCAAAGGTGTGGCAAAACGCGAACTAGCTGGCAAGGCAGGAAGCTGCCAAGCATTCGGCCTCTGGCAGTGGCTTGCGGACCGTATGGCTTTTAGGCTTACGGTCCGTAAGCTTCTCTGGCGCCCACAGTTTTTGACTTGTTACGGACCGTAAGGGTGGAGCCTTGCGGTCCGTAACCGCCTTCCAGAAACAATACTTTTGGCCAAATTTCACATTTGATACCCCGACTTTGAGTAGCTATAGTTCAAAGGTTATACTTTACCATAACGATGCTTTTGGTCCCTCTCGGCCAACACGTGGCAAACGAGGATTAGCGGGACACGTGTCAGAATTTTACGGAACGGATTTTTACGAGGTGTTACATTCATCCTTCCATGTACCATCGTACCGTCGATTTTGACTCAGACCATCCAAGTATCAGATATATAGAATATTGAACGCAAAACCCTAGATCTGTAAATAAACAAACGAAAGATGAACATACCAATTTCAAAATCAAACACTTCAAGTTGAAAGCCGACTATTATGTGGATGATGAACACTGGAAGATAAGAAAATTTTGTACCTTGAAGATGTGAAATCGATATTTGATGTTTGCAATCACCGTTGTGAATTAGTTGAAGAAGATGCAAACGCGCCGCTAGGGTTTTGAGGGCGACGATAGAGACAAATTCTGAATCAGTGTTTGTCGTCGATGGTATTAAGAGAGAGAGGCAGATGATTTTTATGAGGGTTTCTTTAAAATGAAAAGAGTGTGTTGGAAGATTGTTAATTTAGGAAGGTTATTAAACCATTCGGGTGATCCATTTACAAACCGGGTCCTCAATCTCTTAAACGGGTCATGTGTACACGTGTCAGCACCATATGTTTCTTTTAAGAGAATTAAGCCATTTCTGGTGAAACCATTGGGTGACATGTGTCCCCCAATGGTTTCTTATATTATATATATATATATATATATATATAATATATATATATTAAACTATACATATGCGTATATTATGAAAAGTTTAGGAAAATGTGTAGTCCAGAATACTTCTCAAGTTTCTCAAATATGTGGTGAGACTTCTTTTAGGATCCCAAACCCCGTTATATATATATATACACACACACACAGGTGAAGTATAGAGAGAAAACCCACTTGAGTTAAAAAAAACTCAAGAAAACCCTATGTAACATTTTTATTTTTCTCTTAAAAAATAGTGAATGTAAGTTACACGTTAATGAACGTTTTATAACAAAAAAACAAAGAGCGCCGAATGATTTTTTTATAATTTTTTTAAAAATTTCAGTGTTTACTAAAAAATGCTAAAAACTGAATTTTTGTAGTTTTTTATAAAAAAAATCCACTCAGCGTTTTTTTTTGTTACAAAACGTTCATTAACATGTAACTTACATTCCTATTTTTTAGAAAAAATAAAAATATTACATAGGATTTTCTTGAGTTTCTCAACTCAAGTGGGTTTTCATTTTATCCTTCCCCTACACACACATACATATATGAAAAAATGTAAAATGGGAACCACATTGAGTTGTGAGAACCATGTGAACTAGGCCTTCCAAAGACGTTTTTACAAAAAAAAATCTCAAAAATCTTAAAAAAATCATTTGTTTCAGCGAAGAAATAAAAAAAATTGTCTCACGCAAAAATTTACATCAGGTATAAAAATTTATTGGTAATGTAAAAAAATTTAAATCGACGTAAACAAATTTTTAAATTACGCGTAACTACCAAGTCAACAATCTTTTCTGTTATGTTTTTTACGAATGTGTTTATAACAGTTTCATCTACGTTTGTGCAAAAAATATGGCCCAATTGGCGTGGGAAGTAAAAATTCCCATGGTTCTCACAACTCGTGTTGGTTCCTAATTGAACCGAATCTTATATATATACACACACACACAATTATCAACTTGTGTGAATAGTAACTTTGACTTTTTTTTCTTTTCTTTTTTTCATTTTTTAGTTTCAATTACACGCCTTATACTATAAATAATATCATTATAACCCTATAGTTTAAGACAATTAACAACTTTCGAGAACGGTGCCATTTTGACTTTTTAAAAAGTTTCTATTACATACCTTTCTTATAACTTGTGTTTGTTCTTTTTTTTATATAGACTACATACATGGTTGCATTAAAAAATTTTTATTTACATTTCGTTATAAGTTCTATTTAAAACGGAGGTGTCCGTAATCTACCTTTGGAGCGTCTGGCGAATAAGGAAGGAGATGGTTTTTAATTAAGGTCAAGTGTCGGTGCATAAGGTAGTCGAGGAGATCAAGAACATGAGCTATTTACGGGTAAAAAATAGATCGAAGGAGGTGAGTTTAACTTGGGCGGCTTGGAGCAGTTTTGATGTATTTCCATTATAGTTTGTTGTTTGTTTTTGTCGTATGTTTTTTCCTTCCGTTGGTGGATGTAATTGTGGTGTAGCACCTTGCTAAATTATGAATAATTTTATGTTGTTCGTTCGGAGTTGTATTCGAAGTTTTATTTAAAACAGAGTTGTATTCACAATAGTGATATGCTGAAGAACCGAGTCAGTACTAAAACACAACATAGGTACCGGTATCGGTGTTATCGTAACCGGTATTAGTATTCATTATTATTTTGATCGATATAAAATACAAATTTATTTTTGAGTCACATCATGTAAATTTTGTGTAATAAAACCTTTTTAAATATTACTAACTGACTCGGTTCGTCATCATACCGTTGTTTTGAATACAACTCTTTTTCAAATATAATTTATATTGCAATGTCGAGAAAAAAGTTAAACCCAGCCGCGTATCACGAGTTTTATCTATACGAGTGTTGGTATCGTACCCATATTATAGCTTTCGATCGATGTAAAACAAGTCTCAATATCTTTTTGGGGGACTTTAGATTTTAGGGTTTCTCTTCCAGTTACCACAAAGTGAGTGTGGGTACTATAATGAACCAAACCAATATTGATTGAACTTCCCCCGCAACACACAGGATTATCTATTAGTTTTCACACAAATATTAAACTAGAACGGTTATAACAACACACCATTAAGCCTAGCATTTTAAGTTTGATGAATGTTGTAATAGATAGATTTTGATGCACCGTTCTAGTAATAGTGAATGAAACAATATCAATTTGATGAATGTTGCAATAGATTTTGATGTACCGTTCTAGTAATAGTGAATGAAACAATATCAATATATCGTATTTTGTTTTAAAAAGGTAAAACAAAGATTCATACTTAGTATATAGGATTTGGCTAAAGTATGTTAAACATATTTTTTTAACCTGAATTTAAATCCAAAAGAGCCAAAGTGAGGGGGGCATCATGGTCGTGAGGTGGCGGACACCCACTTTGAAAAAAATAGTGTATTTTTTAGACAAAAATCTTGATTGCGTCCCTTAAATGTTGATAAAATCTTGATCATACCCTTTAAAAATATGATAAGTCACATCAAATTTGAACTTGTGTTTACATCTATTTACAGCGATCATTGAAAATTGTTATGTTTCCATCTAAAGCATTTGTACTCAAAATACTTACATGCATGGTACATCTCATAATTCTCATTATATGTGTAACTCACTGCATGCATGCATTCAGTTTTTGTTTTACCGTTAACTCGCCATGATGAATCTTTTTCATTAAGGTTTTTGTGGTCCTTCATATATAAAAATATATATAATCAAGTCTTGTGGTCCTTTATATTAAATATAAATATAAATATAAATATATATATAGAGAGGATGGGTAAAATGAGAGCCACCTTGAGTTGTGAGAACCGTAGGAATCAATATAAGTCATTGATCGAAAGTGTTTTAATGGATGAGATTAAAAGACAATAAAGTAGTTGTAATCATTGTGTTTTAATTAATGAGTTTTTGTTTTTAGTGAAATAAGAGTAAATTGTTATTTTTACTAAGCTCTTCAATGATTGGTAATTAAAGTTGTAATCATTGTTCTTTAATTAGTGTCTGTGATTTAATTAATGTGACTTAATTATTGTTATTTTTAAATCATGCAGTAAAAAAATTATTTTACGTATGGGTTCAGACTTTTTTTACGCGCGGGTTCAGACTTTTATATCGCGCCGGTTTTAAATTTTTTTACGTGCGTTTTTAAACATTTTTTGCACGCCAGTTTTAAACTTTTTTTACGCTCCGGTTTAGAACTTTTTTTTACGCGTGGTTTTAAACTTTTTTAACGTGCCGGTCTAAAATTCTCTTTACGCGCCGGTTTTAAACTTTTTTTACGCGTGGTTTCAAAAAACTTTTACACGCGGTTTTGAACTTTTTTTACGCACATGTTTAAACTTTTTTACGCGCCGTTTTAGAACTTTTTTACGCGCGATTATAAACTTTTTTACGCATCGGTTTTAAACTTTTTCACGCACCGGTTTTAAACTTTTTTTACGCGCCGGTTTTCAACTTTTTTACGCGCGATTTTAAACAATTTTTAAGCAATGGTTTAGAACTTTTTTACGCGTCGGTTTTAAACTTTTTTTACACGCGGTTTTAATTTTTTTTACGCGCCGGTATAACAGTTTTTTTACGCGCGGTATTAAAGTTTTTTTACGAGCCGGTTTTAAACTTTTTTTACGCGCGGGTTTAAACTTTTTTTACACGTTGTTTTAAACTTTAAAACAATTTTTTTTACAATAAAACATTTTTTTACGGGTTTAAACTTTTTTACAAAAAACAAAAATATTTTACGCCAAACAAAAATATTTTATTTTTACAAAAAACTTTTTTACAAAAACTTTTTTACAATTTTTTTTTCAAAAACTTTTTTACAAAATATTTTTTTACGCCAAACATCTTTTTAGGCCCCCGACACCCCGATTTCGGGTTTACAAAATTTGAGGATTTTACCAAACGAACTCACCCAAAAATCACGATCTCAACAAATGTCTCATGTTGAATTTTAAATAGAAGAGAGAGAAAAGATGTGACATGTTGAGTTTTAAATAGAAGAGAGAGAAAAAATGTGATGTAACATCCGTCAAAAAACGGATTTTACCAAACCCTCTCCGTTTATTAACCGAACAATCAGTTAAAATTTTCGTTGCGAATTAAATGCCCAAAATAATTTTAAACGATACATAATCAATTATTATATTGGAATATATAAGTTATTTTTGAAAAACTGTTGAAAATCGCAAAATAAAAATAAAATGTCCCTGCCGGGTTTCGAACCCGGGTCAGTCGCCGAGTCAGCCGGTTCAGCAACTTAACACTCAACACACAAACCACTGCGCCACTTGTATTATCTGTTAACTATTAAGATCATTTAATTCATAAAGTGTCTTTCCGAATTCAAAACCGGCGCCCAAAAGTTCAGTCGTCGGAAATCCCGGTAATCTCGCGAAACTTAACGTTTCTTTCAGTTATAACGTAAAACATAAACGCTACATCGGTTATAACCGACGTCTGAGTCCGCGACCAAAGTTATAACCGCCGGAGAAATTCAAACCAACGAATCAAGTCGGAAATCGGACCAAATACATCGACGACTTGCCCTATAAATACCCCCCTCGAACCTCTGCAAACCTTTTCGCTCAAAACCGCACCTTTTCTCGGCGAAAACTCACTCGCCGGAAATACTCTGTTCGTCGCCGGAAAACCGGATTCTTCATTTCTGAGCCTTACTAAACCCTCTGAACTTATACCGAAGTCACCCACATACTTTGTAAGCTTTCTGGAGACTCGCTGCTGCAAGACACTCGTCGCCGGAAGGGATTGCTGTCGCCGGAGTTCTGCCGGAAAACAGAGGAAGCTAGTCGGTATACCTCACGCCTAATTTCCTTTCTTTTTACTTACATCTCATTTGTAGTTAACCTAAAACGCTAAAGAATCCTGATTAAAACTTCGAACCAGATCGTCATTGTTCCTGGTTAAAATCTGACGAAGAAGACGATGAACCTGTAACATATAAGTATAATTAAAATCAAGTTATAACTCGGGTTAGACACACAGTCCAGCGGTGGACTGTGTGCACATTAAACACACAAAGGTCTCGAGTTCGAATCTTGTTCCACACACGCCGCCTTAATAAAAAACGCCTTTTTTTGTTAACCGAACCGGAAGTCACACTGTTATATGTTAAGTATATTAATAACCGGAATAATAACCAAGTTAGACACACAGTCCAGTGGTGGACTGTGTGTATGTTTATATCACAAGTCACGAGTTCGAGTCCGGGCTACTGCACCGACTCGGACAATTATCTACTTTTTTAAAATAAGACAGAAAAGGAAATGTTCAGTTTGTGTTTAAGTATAACAAAAATCAGTTAAGTTAACAAGTTGGACACACAGTCCAGCGGTGGACTGTGTGTTAGTATAAGCCACAGGTCCCGGGTTCGAGACCTGTGGAGCGCACCGTCCGATTCAATTAAATCGTTTTTAAAATAAAAGGATTTTTCTGTTTAAATTAATTAATATATAAATATAATTAAAAACAGATATATGACGGGTTAGACACGTAGCTCAGTTGGTAGAGCTGCGTGCACGCGTACGGGAGGTCTCGGGTTCGAGCCTCACCCAGCGCACTTATATTCGCATTCGAACCGGTCAACGGTCAAGTCAACGGTCAAAGTCAAAGTCAACTGTAGCAAAAAAATCAAATTTTTTTATTATTTTTATTTATTTATTTTAATTAAAAATCAATTAAAAATACTTAAAAATAACATTTTTAAGGTTAGAAAATAGCCTTAAACTCACAAAAATACACCCAACAATTCTACTTAAATGGATTAATAAAATCCGTTTACTTACCAAACCATAATGCGATTTATCTAGGTTAATCTCACTCGTGGTTAAAACCACTTCGCGTGCATTCAACATCATCAACCGAACGCACCCACTGTGAGTGAATCTTACAACTCCCCTTTTTAATTACACGTTTTGGGATGTGTCATGTGTCTCAAATAATTAACTCGTTTATTTAAATTTGTGCCATACCATATCGTGACCTAAACTTAGATTGTTTATATTGATGTGATTACTTATGTCAGTTTGTCAAATTATATGAAATTCATTCATTAAGCCCATCAGTTCCTCGCGGGAGACGAGTTGAACAACGCGTGCCTCAAAACCAATTCATTATTGTTCATGTGTGTATCATTGAGTTTAATTGTTTGTAGTTGTGTCATTCATATTATCATGTTTATGCAATTCATTCATTAGGCCCATCAGTTCCTCGTGAGAGACGAGTTGAGCAACGCGTGCCTCTAAATGTTCCATTATTGTTCATGTGTGCTTTATTTAATATCTTATGATTGTTGAATAAGTTTACATCTATTTTTACTCATGAGTGGTTGTGCACATATTTCATAATCAATTTAATAAACTTGTTCAAATGTTTTTCCATAGGATTCACTCGCCAACTTTATGTTGATCCAAAACCTTTTTACACATGATACAGGTGAACAGGTTGAAGCAAAGAAAACATAGAAAATGCCTTAGAAGAGAATAAAGAAGCTTAGATTGATACACATGTTGTAATATTTATTGTAAATTTCCATTAAATTGTATTAAATGAATATGAAACGCATAATAAATGTCATGAGCTTTGATGATAACCCAATCATGCCCCGATCACCTTTTCCGCTGCGGGTCGGGGTGTGACATGTGACATGCGAAGTAAAAGACTAAAATACCCTTTTGCTTTAATTTGGTTATGGGTGATGTGTAAATATGCTATTGGATATAGGGTTAGGATAATGTGAGAAGAAGTAGGCTATTTGAGAAACTTGAGAAGAAACCTGGACCACACATTTTCTCTAAGTTTTTCGTAATATACACATATGTATATTTAAAAGTGACTATATACATATATGCATATTGAATTATACACATATGTATATAGTCAAATGTAAACTATACATATGTGTATATTACGAAAAGCTTTAAAAAATGTGTGGTCCAGATTTCTTCTCAAGTTTTTCAAATAGGGTGCTCTTCTCTTAGGATCCTACCCTATAATATATATATATATATATATATATATATATATATATATATATATAATCAAGTAAACAATACTTTCCGAATTCTTTTAGTGTATTTGATTCCAGAAATTCAATAGAATTCACTAGAATTTTGATTCAGTTTCTACTTTTTAATATGTTTGATTTATAGAATTTTATTATCTTTGAATATAACTTTAGACAAAAATCAAATACAAATAATTTTAACATACAAAATGTATGAACCGAAGGTTTTGTTGAAAAAACGCGGTGGCATTTTCGTAATTATTTGCTCGTAGGGTAGTTATCAAAATTACTCTACAAATGGTCTTGTAGAGTAATTTTGTAAAATGTTCTTGTAGGGTAATTTTGAACATGTACAGTAATTTTTTAGAGTATCATAATTACTCTACAAATGATCTTGTATGATAATTTTGAACTTGTAAGGTGATTTTGTCGAGTATCATAATTACTCTAAAAATGATTTTGTAGATTAATTTTGAATTGTATGTTGTTTGATAAATTTATAGAGTAATTTTGATACACTTGTAGAGTAATTTTGATAATTACCCTACAAGATTGTAGAGTAATTTTGATAATTACCCTACAAGATCAAAATTACTCTAAAAGATCATTTGTAGAGTAATTTTGATAATTACCCTACGAGCAAATAATTACGAAAATGCCATCGTGTTTTTTTGGTTTTTCATGTCTTTCATACGTTTAGTACGTTAAAGTTATTTGCACAAGAACTTTACTCTATAACTTTAAATCTTTAATGTATTTATTTGAATATTTAACTGAAATTGGAAATGGAAAAACTTAGCTAGTTTCTTCGTATAAAGGAATTCGTGTGTTTCAAATTGTAAACATATTCAACTGAAGTATATATACTAGGTTAAGGTCCTAAGGACTTAAAGGACATGTGTGATACACGGGTTTAATAATGTAAACCATATAATTAATAAGTATCTAAATATATTTTTTTTGTAATACAAATCAAAGACGGACACATTTAGATACCAAATCGACATAAATAAGTTAATACAAAGACGGACACATTTACATATTATATAAATACGGAAAATTAAGTATATATAACTCATAATGTTAAATTAGTACATAAGATGGGCAAATTTGATTGGAATTCAATCTATTATTTGCTTCCATCCATCTGCAAGACCGCAACTACATAATATTTCCCAACTTTAATATCTTCACTTGTTTCGAGTTACTTCATTAACAACCAGTACCTTGTTCCACCTTTAAGAAACTTTGTTTTTGTTTTTTTCAAAAAATGCATAAGGCAATAACTTAAATATTTAAAAAGGAATATGAGTAAATGTAAAAAAAAGTAGCAACTTTTATTATTGAAAAATGAATGACCAACACATTTGATCATCCTAAAATTCAAACTAACAATGTATGGTATATGGGCATGATAATATGTTTTTTTTATAGTTTTGTTATAACGAAAGGCTATAACATATGTTTCAAAATTAATATAAAGTATAGGGATTGTTAAAAGAAGATACAAACCGGAGCTTTCTATTATGTATCACACAAAATATGACAAAATGATTGCACTTGTCAATAATACCATCAATGAAGAACAAGTGTTCCTCACCATTTTTATTTATTATTTAGGAAAGATGTAGATTTGTGTTATACAATGTGCAAATTCAAACTTTTCAGCACCTTTGCTCCAATCATAATATACCTACATATAACTAGTTATATCGAAATCCATTGTTATGGGATAAAGATTAGTTATACATTGATCCTATTGATGAGGGAGTAATAATAAATATTTGTACTTTGCAAGTAAAATGTTTTAAGAACTCATATATATTAAGAATGCTTTTAATCTAAATTTGCAAGTCAAAGCTTGCAATTTAAAAGGATTGAGGGAGAAATAAATTTGTATTTGTTCCAAAGATGCAATTTTAATTGCAATTATGATAACACTAAGCATAACCAAAGTGGCTTTATAAACATCCATACATAACTAATCTTTATCTCAACCTATTATAAACAAGGCAAAAACATTTGTTAAAGTTTAAATTACCACACAAACATACTAATAGTCAAAGCAAAGAAGCCTAATATCAATATATCTATTTCCAATAGCAAGATTTAACCTAAATAAAAAGTAAGAATCATGTTTTTGACTCAACTCATAAGTCAAAAACTACATACATCTAGCTCTAAAAATTTCTTTCCTACATTAGGACCTATAATATAAGAATAAAAGATTAGTTGTACATGACTAACATCTTGATTAAATGTAAAGATTAAGAACTATATATTTTAGTGTTGTTAAGAAAAATCATCTTGTTTAATAGTTTTAATGAATTAAAACATACTAACATCTTGATTAAATTACCACACAAACATACTAATAGTCAAAGCAAAGAAGCCTAATATCAATATATCTATTTCCAATAGCAAGATTTAACCTAAATTAAAAGTAAGAATCATGTTTTTGACTCAACTCATAAGTCAAAAACTACATACATCTAGCTCTAAAAATTTCTTTCCTACATTAGGACCTATAATATAAGAATAAAAGATTAGTTGTACATGACTAACATCTTGATTAAATGTAAAGATTAAGAGCTATATATTTTAGTGTTGTTAAGAAAAATCATCTTGTTTAATAGTTTTAATGAATTAAAATTTATTAAACACTTATGTAATTACCTAATGAATCTTTAAGTACTTGTGTCAGCATGTTTTTCCTGTAAACACATGCTTGTCACTTTAATGGTTTTTTTTTAATCCAAATTTTTGGCAAAAGATATGCAAATTTATATCATAAAAAGTGCAAGGAAAAAACTTATACGAATTTAGTTATGACTTTTACTTCTATTGCTTGGTTACCATCCAAATCGTAAGATGTGATTCCGAACTTAAAATGTAAGTGGAAAGATAAGAATAAAAAATAAATACCAAAATGCTTTACATATCCTTGACAACTTACCATTTAGTATCTTCAACCCTTGGACAAAAAATGCTTGCTCAATCTAATTATTCCTTCTCTTTATTACTCCTTAAGTGATTATCCTAAATGATTTTTTTCGCTAGTGGTTATGAAGACAAATTGACAGAGCCCAAAGCCAAAATAAAACATAAGACAATAAATAGAAATTTAGTAGTAAATATATGACATAAACAGCTTAGCAAAGAGTAAATATATTGATCCGTCAAGATTTGTTGTACCATAGAGTTCCTTAGTTCCACTTGGAATCAACGACACCTCAACCGATTATGATCCCGATCTGTTCATTGAAACTTTACATATACTGCATATTTACATCATGAATAGCATGATAAACCATAAGATTAATGCATAGTGCATATTTACATTAAAATGCATTATTATTTTAGGTCTTGTCCTAGTTTGAACTAAGCATTTGCGCTTGTTCTCATTTAGGATTCATGAGTTAGTTTCATGTCATCCATATCTCATTTAGGATTCATGAGTTAGTTTCATATCATCCATATTTAGCAAACACTCATTTTGTATGTATTCAATTGATTTATTCTAATGATGCAATTATTTCTTGCTCAATATAACTAATTAACTAATTGTTTGGTTTGAGCTTTTGAAACAAACAACATACCTTGCATTCTAGATCATCTGAAAACACAAGGATCACCAATGGATGGTTTCTTCGCAACTCACGCCATCCGTTGACAACAAACCTATCGCATGATGCACAAACATAAAATAAAAAATTGTGTTAGTAAAATATCATAAACATATACAATATCAAATACTAAATAAAAAAATACAATAGACAACAACATTAAACTTCTAATAACAAAGTAAAATATGAATGACGAAATATAAACCTAAAAATATTTCAACGAAATCAATATGAAAAAGAAAACATATGTTAAATTCACACACTTGTTTGACTCACCAGGTTTTTATATGTTCGAATTTACATTTTCCATACATCTTGTTCTATAATATTGATCTTTAATCTAAAACTAGGTAATTTTTCCGCGCGTTGCCGCGGTACGTTACTGCACGAGTTAAATGGGTACCAGTTCGGTTTATTATAATACTGCTATAACAATTCACTCGAAATAGAAATCAACATGTATTTATATCGACCGAAAACAATAAAAACAATCATAGTACCGGAAACAATGTTGTTTGAACTATATAGACTAGTTAAGATTGTTACGGTATCGATCAGATATTCGTTTACATTCACAGAAGATTCGTATAAACAAAAAATCATTGAATACATGTTCCATTACCAATGTTGTTTGGTCGGTCTTGATTCGGTTTGGTATGATAGTGACACAATATCTATTTTTAATAAAATTCATGTCACAATGTTGAAAAAAATAAACATAGTTGCAAAGGTAACTTAAAAAAAAGTTAATTTACACAACTTATTAAAAAAATAAATTATACAATGAGTAAAATATTATTATGAAATCCAAAATAGCTACTCAAAAATATTTCAAATAATATATAAAAATCAAGCTATATGATAAATAATACACTACTATAAATATTAAAACAGATTCTCAAAAATATTATGTCACTGTTTATGGAAACTTTCAAATAATATATATATATATATATATATGGGAAAAGTGAATATGATGTTGTTAGACACCTAACCTTACACGTAAAACTAATCAAAACTACGTCGTTTTGATTAAAAATCATCTAATCCAATTACAATCATTTCCATATTGATATAAGGGGGGTAGGGGTGGTCATCACCGATCATCCATCACTCACTCACAACTTCCAATCAAGTTCCGACATGTCATCAACCATTATTCCATCACTCATAACCTTTTTTAGTGGAAATGGTCGTCACTTGTTTAAATTCCATCACTTGCAACTTTTTTTATTTTTATTTTTTGATTGATAAATTAACAATAAAACACTAAAATTATAAATTATAAAATTCATTTAAAATTTCGTTAAAACTAGTACATACTAGTTCAATATTTTAGACTACAATTAAAAAAATACATAGAGAAACTCTACTCCTCGTCCGAATCAGGAAATTCCAAACCTAAAGAACCTACTAGTTCGATTAAATCGAATCTCAACCGAAAGTGAGTTTGTTCATCACGCAACTGTTTTTGGATATTTCCGGGAACGTGAACTTGTGTAGGAGGATCCGGCACCCAATCTGGAGATATTGCACGTCTGTCATGTTTGATTAACATATTGTGCAATATGATACATGCATATACTAAGCTATTTATTGAGTTCTTATTCATCGCACGAACCGGTCGGCTTAGAATGCCCCATCTACCCTTTAAAACTCCAAAAGCCCTCTCAACATCTTTTCTTGCCGATTCTTGCGACTTTTTGAATGCCATTTCTTTTGAATGCCTTTTCTTTAGTGGACAATTTCCCCACTCGATATGTGTACAATCGATTTTACCAAGCATTCCAGGAAAATGCCATCTCGCCTCATGTGCGGCGTAAAGACGTGAGATGTCGTGTCTTGTCGGTTTACGTAAAAACTCTTTACCATACAATTTAATGACCGCGTTACAAAAAAATTGCAGACATTCACGAGAAGTTTTGTCCGACATAGCTAGGTATTCATCAAATTGATCGGGAGGGTTACCGTCGCTAGTTGACGAATGGCAGACGTGCATTTTTGTATTGGCGTGAAACTTGGTTTGCCCCTCGTGTCGTAACTTTCTTGAAACCATTCTTCGGTTGCTTCGATGTCTCCAACAATCTTTAAAAATAATTCTTTTGGTAAACGAAACCGATCTCTAAACGTTTGGGCATTGTAGACCGAATTCTCCACAAAATAATCGTTCGTTAAGACTTCGTTTGCATGTATGCGATCACGATCCACCATTTTCTTCTTTGGGCGGTCTGAACTTCCTTCAAGATCATTATACACCAAGACGAAAAATTTAAGCGTCTCATTGTCGGAAGACGATTGGCTATCGCTATCGCTGTCCATCGTAGGAAAATCCATTTATGAAATTGTATAAAAAATGAAAAATATGTGATATTTGTTTGTGTTTTGATGTGGGTAAATGGTTATAAAATGGAATGTATATATAGAATTTTTTTGGTTTTTTTTATTTAAAATTATTGTTCAAACGGTCAAATATGCTCCAACGTTCGATTTTTTGATTTGACAACGCGTGATAACCACCACGCGTGATAAGTTTAACGCGTGAAAAATAAGGATGGCGGCGGTGTGCAAATGCACATAACGCGTGGTGGGCGGTTCATCACGTACCACCCCGGGTCCCCTAAAGATTAAAAATCACATCCCTTCTTTGTTGTTGTTCGTCGTCTACTATTCCAATTTGCAGAGCTACTCCTCCTGACATTTCCATCTTCATCATTTTTTCTTTTAAAAAAAGCATTACAAACAATTTTCTTTCTGCAACTCCACTCAAATACTTTTAATGTGAACAAAAAATTAGTTTATTGATCAAGTGTAAAATCACACCCAAAAATTCTTATATCAACAAGGAAAAGAAATTTAGGGTATGTTTGGTAAAAGTAGTTGTTGTTGATAGCTGAAAGCTGGTGGCTGGAGGCTAGAAGCTGGTGACTGGAGGCTGGAAACTGGTAGGTGTAGTTGTAGCTTTTTAGAAATATTTAGGTGTTTGGCAGAGTAGCTGGAGCTTTTAATAAATTGTATAAAATGACCAAAATGGACACTAAAAAGTTGGTACATTAAAATTTTCATTATTTTTAGAGGTTAAAATAGTCATTTTTTCCTAAAAGCTTGTAGCTACTTCTAAACGCTACTAGTATGAGCGTTTAACCAAAAGTTTCAAACTCCTAACCTAAAAGCTTCAAGCTCCTTCAACCAAACAAGGTTTTTTATTAAGTTGGATTTTTTTCTTAAAAGCTTAAAGTTTAAAACTCCTAAAAGCTTCATGCCAAACGTACCCTTAATGTTACTAATATAAAACTGATGTATAGTAATCTTCATTTAAATTCAAGCACCGTCAAAATTGGGATTTTATATAGTAATCTTCAGTTAAATTCAAGCACCTTCAAAATTGGTTTATAACAACAAACAAATCACCGATACATACCATAAATTTTTGTTTCATACTTTCAATTTTACACCAATTTACCCAATAATTATTATATTAACATACAGTTGTGCTTTGCTTCTATTCGACCGATTGGATGTGGCTATGATTTTCATAAGATTTGAGGATTGTAAGCTGTTCAATTTCAAGCTAGTAATAATCGTAATAAAAAAATGTATTCATCATCATAAATATTTGAAACAAATGATGAAGATGGACGGTTGCATATGTAAATATAAAATAGTGGATGAACAAGATAACAGTGGCGAGCTTTTATGAACCATTGTCGGCTAGAGGGTGATTTTGATTGAAATGTGGAAGTGATTTTAATTGAATTAAATGTTTTTTAATCAAAACGACGTAGTTTTGATTGGTTTTACGTGTAAGCTTAGGTGACTAACAACACCGTATTCAGTTTCCCATATATATATATATATATAGGATACGGTTTAAGAGAGAACCACTATCAGTTGCGAGAACCATTAGAACTTTTCTAGTCCAATAGAATTTTAACATATCATCTATAAACAATTTAATTTAAAAGGGCGGTTTAGTCTTTTCACTTAAGGTCACATTTCCTCTCTCTTATCAATAATACTTATTATATCATCATTAATATGTCTAACATAACAATATATCTCTTTCTTTTTAACATTTTTATACTTTTTGTATTTAAAATTATGAAAAAATAACTTAAGTTTTAAATTTAAACACAAAAAATATTACGTAATTTACAAAATACATAAATATCGAATATGATATCTATTTTTGTAAAATATTACGTATTACTAGTTTTTTTGTAAAAAAAGATTAAAATCGTAAAAAAATTTGGCGTAACAAAATGTTTTAAAACCGGGTCGTAAAAAATGTTTTTATACCGGCGCATAAAAAAAGTTTAAACCCGCGCGTAAAAAAACTTTTACACCGACGCATAAAAAAAATTAAAAACGCGCGTAAAAAAAGTTCAAAACCGGCGCGCAAAAAAAGTTTAAAACCGGCGCACAAAAAAGTTTAAAACCGGCGCGTAAAAAGAGTTTAAAACCCGGGCGTAAAAAAAGCTCAAAACCGGCGCTAATAAAAAGTTTAAACTGTGCGTAAAAAAAGTTTAAAATCGTGTGTAAAAAAAGTTTAAAATCGCGCGTAAAATTGTTTTTATACCGATGCGTAAAACAAGTTCTAAACCGGCGCATAAAAGAAATTTAAAACCGCGCGCAAAAAAAGTTTTTAAACCTGCGCGTTAAAAAAGTTTAAAACCGCGCGTAAAAAAGTTTAAAACCGGCACATAAAAAAATTAACTGAGAATTAAATAAAAAATATATCATAATTAAAAGAAAATCAATAATGTATGTTTAAATTTTTAAAAAACAATATTATTAATTAAAACAAAATCAATAATCATAACAATCATTAAATCTATAGTAAAAAGACCAATATGCCCCTTCGTCACTAAAAAACAAGATGTCATTAATAAAAACACAATCATTACATTGGTTTATTGTCTTTTAATCTCATCCATCAAAACCAACTTGATCAATGGCTAATACCTGTTCCTACGGTTCTCACAACTCAAAGTGGTTCTCATATTACCCATCACCTAGGGGATGGGTAAAATGTGAACCACCTCCAGTTGCGAGAACCGTGAGAACCACTTTCTAACCATTGGATCTTAGATGATGGATTGATAACATTAAAAGTAATTAATAGTAATATTAAATTCTTTTATCTTATTATATTTTTATATTTTAATGCCAAAATGGTGGTTTGTTAAATTTGTTTTTTTTTTCTTATTGTATTTATTACTTTTTTGTTTATTATATTTATTGTTTTTTATTAAAATCAGATTTTTTTATTAAAAAACATTTTGAAATCAGTTTTTTTAACAAAAAACGATGTTTTTCAAGATTTTTTTAACAAAAAAACATTTTTAAGAGCCGTTTTTTACATTTATTACGCTCCCGTTTTTACGCCCGGTTTTTTTACGCGCCGTTTTTACGCCCGTTTTTTACGCGCCATTTTTTAGCGCCGTTTTTTACGCCCCATTTTTTACGCCCCGTTTTTTGCACCTCATTTTTTACACCTCATTTTTTCGCGCCGTTTTGTTTACGCGCGGGTTTAAACTTTTTTTACACGCCGGTATATAAACCTTTTTTACGCGCAGTTTTAAACTTTTTTTACGCGCTCGTTTAAAAATAAATTTTACGCGCCGGTTCAAAAAACTTTTTTTTTACGCGCCGGTTATAACCTTTTTTACGCCCCGGTTTAAAACTTTTTTTACGCGCGGGTTTAAAATTTTTTTACACGCCGATATATAAACTTTTTTACGCGTGGTTTAAAACTTTTTTTACGCGCCGTTTTAAAATTTTTTTACGCGCCGGTTTGAAAATTTTTTTAGCGCACGGGTTTAAACTTTTTTTACGAGCGGTTTAAAAAAATTTTACGTGTCGATAAAAAACATTTTTTACGCGCGGTTTTTTTCGCGTGCATTTTAAACTTTATTTACGCGCAGGTTATAAACTTTTTTTACGCGGCGGTTTTAAAACTTTTTACGCCGGTTTTTACGCGTGCATTTAAAAACTTTTTTACGCCGTTTTTACGCGTGCATTTTAAACTTTTTTTACGCCGGTTTTTACGCCTCGTTTTTTACGCCCTGTTTTTATGCCCGTTTTTTTCGCCCCGTTTTTAAACTTTTTTTTACAAAATGTTTTTTACATGTTTTTTTTACAAAATAATAAAAAGAGGAGAGAGAAATTGAAAAGACTTTAAAAAGTGACTTTAATGAGAAGAGAGGGGTGATTTGATGGTTTTAATTAATTGACTATAATACCCATTTGGTTGTCATTATCTTATTGGTGGATAGTGGTTCTCGCGGTTCTCGCAACTCGGCTTGGTTCTCTCTTGAACCAATCCCTATATATATATATATATATATATATGTATATAGGGATCGGTATATATATATGTATATATATATATATGGAGAGAATCATGAGAAAACTAGATACAAATGAGAAAACTATAAAACTAACTAAAAAACATAAAAACATAAAAACATACAAAAAAATTTTTACAATTTTTTTATAAAAAATCGCTGTATTTTATGTATAAAATAGATTTTATAAAAAAAAACTTGTACTGCACATGTGCACTATATGTGTACTACACATGTGCATTATATGTTTATGTTGCACATGTGCATAATATATATATATTTTTTTTAATGTTTTTTTTATATAATATATATAGCGAATTTTAATAAAAAAATCAAAAAAAATGATATGTTTTTTTTGTTTTTTTAGTTAGTTTTTTTGTTTTCTCATTAAAACTAGTTTTCTCATGATCTATCCCCTATATATATATATAGGGGATGGGTAAAATGAGAACCACCTCTAGTTCTGAGAACCGTAAGAACCACTTTCTAACCATTAGATCTTGGAAATGGATTGATGAGATTAAAAGTTATAAAAACAATATATATTCTTTTTGTCTTATTATGTTTTTAATATTTTAATACTAAAAGGACAGTTTAGTAAATTTGCTTGTTTTAACTTATTATATATATTGTTTTTTATTATTTTTTTGTTTAATTAAATTAATTTTAATTATTAAAATCAGATTTACTAATTAAAAAACATTTTAAAATCTGATTATTTTCACACAAAAAAAAACATTTTTTGTCAGGATTTTTATAAAAAACGTTTTTACAAGCCGCTTTTTACGCGCCGGTTTTAACGACCCATTTTTACGCGCTGTTTTTACGCCCGATTTTACTCGCCGTTCTTACGCTCAATTTTACGCGCCGTTTTACGCTCCGTTTTTCCTCTCGGTTTTACGCGCATTTTTTTTACGTCCGGTTTTATACGCCGTTTTTTACACACCCTATTTACGTGTCGTTTCTACAACCCATTTTTAAGCCGTTTTTACGCCCGATTTTACGCGCGTGTTTTTTACGCCCGATTTTATTCGCCGTTTTTACACCCCCTTTTTACGACCAATTTTTACGCGCCGTTCTTACGCCCGGTTTTACACGCCGTTTTTACGGCCGGTTTTACGCGCGTTTTTTTACGCCCGGTTTTATGCACCGTTTTTTACGCCCCCTTTTTACGCGCCGTTTTTTACGACCCATTTTTACGCGCCGTTTTTACGCCAGACTTTACGCGCCGTTCTTACGCCCGGTTTTACGCACCGTTTTTACTCCCGGTTTTATGCGCCGTGTTTTACACCCCCTTTTTACGTGTCGTTTTTTACGACCCATTTTTTGCGCCATTTTTACGCCCGGTTCTACGCAAAATTCCACCAGAAATAAAGAAAAAACTGCATCTTTTTTACACCCCGTTTTTTTACGACCCATTTTTTATGACCCGTTTTTACGAGCCGTTTTTAACCCCCGTTTTTTACGACCCATTTATTACGACCCGTTTTTAAGCCCCGTTTTTTACTAGCCGTTTTTACGCCCCTTTTTTTTACGGCTTTACAAAAACTTTTTTACAAATAAAAAACAAAAAACTTTACCGCAAAACATCTTTTTTTCGCACCCATTTTTTACGACCCGTTATCACGCCTCGTTTTTTACGACCCATTTTTTGTGATAATAGGACGTAAAAAAACCTTATGTAACAAAAGACTTTTTTTACGAAAATCTTTTACGCGCTGTTTTTTACGCTCTGTTTTTACGCGCTGTTTTTTTACGCCTCGTTTTTATAAAAGACTTTTTTTACGAAAGCCTCTTTACGAAAAACTTTTTTTTTACATGTTTTTTTAGCTTTTCATCACTTTTTTTCGTATGTGAACCATCTAAAAAATAATTTTACGCACGATATCGTGTAAAAAAAACAATCACATGTGTAAAAATACATATTTTTTTTGCAAGGACGTAAAAACCATTTACAAGTGAAAATCCAGAATTTTTTTACGGGTGTAAAAAACATTCACAAGCGTAACAATCACGAATTTACATGTGGTTTGCAACAAGTTTTTGCGCACGGTGTCACGTGTGAACTTTTAACGGATGTAGACTTTTTACACCCCCGTTGTTAATTTTTTACAGGTGGCTTAAAAGGTTTGCAACAAACTTTTTACGGGTGACATAAACGGTTTGCAACAAACTTTTTACACACCCATTGTTAAATTTTTTACGCACGTGTCAAAAAAAATTAAACCTTTTTTACGTCCCCGGTTGTAAGCTTTTTTTAAGCCGCGATTGTTTAACTAGGCGTATGTATGTTATGCAAAAAATTTACATAAAGCGTCACCTACTTAAGTAAGCGTTGCCTGCGAAAATTTTGCGCATGGCGTAAATTTTGCAAATTATGTACATACAGCGTTGAAAAACTAGTTATAGGCTACTTTTACGTCCCTGTTAAAAAACAATTTAAACTTTTTTTATGCCAAGTTGTAAACTTTTTTTACGTGCGATGTAAAAAATATTCACAAGTGCGTTTATTAAAAAAAATGAGATTTAAATCGAAAATTACCAATTGAAATGCCCCCGTTTCTTATTCCTCCAAAGTAGCACGACTCATAGATGTCTCAGATAAGTTAATACTTATCATCATCGACTGAAAATATAAAACCAAGAACAAAAATCAAAACCATCTATGGATCTTGAAAAACAAAGGTTTGGCTCAAAACTTTCCAAAAATCATGGCTGCAAGTTGGTTGCAGGTCAAAACCTACCCTCCACCATCCTTGCCTCGCCATCCTCATCAATTGTCGGAAAAAAAAATTCACCTATCACTGCCAAAAGAACAAACAATAATCAAAATGCTTGAACCCGGAGATGCCTAAGGTCGCCAGACTCATCAAAGTGAGTTGTCGGACATCTTTTAAAAGTCATCGGTGAAAAAATCACCTCGTTCACTTACCAGGTCCGAAACAGTTTCAAATAATAAAAACTAAAGAATGGTGATTACCGATGATATAACAAAATGGCACCACCGGCACCATCGGACTGAAATGAAGACCACCGGCGCCACCGACTGAAAATATAAAAACCACCACCACCCAACACCGTCACCAACATGACCCGCCGCCACCGATATAAAAACGCCACCAACATTGCCAATGAACATGTACCCATCAAGAACCTTGTAAAACATAAAGGTATAATAACACACCAATAAAAGTAACTAATGATTCTACAAAATGCATATCACTAAATAAAGAAAAAGTAAAGTCTAAAGCATTGGTTTTACAGATTCTCAACAGGAAGTTATGATCTTCAAAATTGCCTCATTAAGTGATCTTAAAAAACCCATATTTGCATGATGTCAAACCCCCAGTTGAACAAAAAAAAACAATTTGAACACAACTTTGCAAGATAGAACAAATTAGATAAAAAAACCCAAGATTTTTAATTGAGCCATATATTCCTAAATAAAAGAAACTGATGCAAACCAATCATTTATCCAAGATTTTTATTTGAGTCATATGAAATCAAGCAACTTTGGTTCAAATCTAAAGAGGGTTTTGATATTGGGCTTGTTCTTAACGCAAACCCGTTTCACTACAAATTATATCGATTCGCGTATGAACAATAACATATAGTTCATACCTTGATCTAATGATACTAAACCCGGGTCTTCATCGAATCTGGGTTTTCATCAAATTCGGATCTTTATTGTAACCGAAGCTTCAACGGACCCAAATCTTCTCCATTACAGTCCTTATTGTTACCACCACCACCACCACTGCATTACCGATTCAAAACCCGAGTTCCAACTCGACTCACTCACCCCATATCAACTCCAACTCAGTACTCGTCGCGGCGGCATACGATAGAGGACAGCCGGGGGGCGGACACCACTGTTACGGTGGCGCGGCGGCCGACGGCAGACGCCAGGGCCCCCTGTTTCGAGCAAGAGAGAGAGAAGTGACGACCGTCTTCCCCACCAACCACCTCCTCCACCATCGACTGCGGTGGCCGCCAGTGGCCCCTGCACTGCCGTCGTTGTAACGGTGGTTCTTCCCACCGTCGCCGCAATCGCTGCCCCTGCACTTCCTCGTCTCCGCCATTCAACACCACCCGAACCCATATCATCACCACCACTCTGTCATCACTTACCGTTGATGATGATGACTGAAAACCACGGGCCACTCTCTCCCTCTCTCTGGCACTCTCTTTCTCCCCTCTGATTCTCTCTCTGACTTGTGACGCAGATACAAGTGTATGGCCGGAGTCGTCGCCGGAGAAGGATTTCAAGAGAGAGAGAGATGAGAGGGGTTCAATTTTTTGGGTTGGGTAAAGTGATTAGGTTGCAGGCTTTAAACAAAGACAGAGACAGAGAGATGGACAAGCTATTTTGAGTAAAATTACCTGGAAAGTGGTTCTTACGGTTCTCGTAACTGAGAGTGATTCTCCCTTGAACCGAATCCTATATATATATATATAGGGGATAGGTAAAATGAGAACGACCTTGAGTTGTGAAAACCCTAGGAACCAATATAAGCCATTATTCAAAAGTGTTTTAATAAATGAGATTAAAAGACAATAAAGTAATTGTAATCATTATGCTTTAATTAATGAGTTTTTATTTTTTGTGGGATAAGGGTAAATTGATATTTTACTAAGCTCTTTAATGATTGGAAATTAAAATTGTAATCATTGTGCTTTAATTAATGTTATTTTTGAATAATTCAGTATGAAAATTATTTTACGTAGTGGTTCAAACTTTTTTGCGCGTCGATTTTAAACATTTTTACGCGAGCCGTTATATTTTTTTACGCGTGGGTTCAAACTTTTTTACGTCCGGTTTTAAACCTTTTTTACGCGCCGTTTTAAAACTTTTTTATGCGCCGGTTTAGAACTTTTTTTACGCGTGGTTTTAAACTTTTTTAACTTGTCGGTTTAAATTCTCTTTACGCGCCGGTTTTAAACTTTTTTTACGCGAGGTTTCAAAAACTTTTTACGCGCGGTTTTAAACTTTTTTTACGCGCCGATTTTAAACTGTTTTTACACGCGGTTTAAAACTTTTTTTATGCGATGGTTTAAACTTTTTTACGCGCCAGTTTAGAACTTTTTTGCGCCGGTGTTAGACTTTTTTTACGCGCGGTTTTAAATTTTTTACGCGCCGGTATAAAAGTTCTTTTACGCGCCAGTTTAAATTTTTTTACGCGCCGGTTTAAATTTTTTTTACGCGCGGGTTTAAACTTTTTTTACGCGTGGTTCTAAACTTTAAAACAATTTTTATTTTTACAAAAAACAATTTTTATTTTTACATAAAACAATTTTTTTACGGGTTTAAACTTTTTTACAAAAAACAAAAAATCTTTTACGCCAAACAAAAATATTTTATTTTAAAAAAATTTACAAAATTTTTTTTAACGCCAAACATCTTTTTACGCCCCCGACACACCGATTTCGGGTTTACGAAGTTTGAGGATCTTACCAAACGAACTCACCTCAAAAATCATGACTCAATAGATGTCTCATGTTGAATTTTAAATATAAGAGATAGAAAAGATGTGAAATGTTGAGTTTTAAATATAAGATAGTGAAAAGATGTGACATGTTGACTTTTAAATAGAAGAGAGAGAAAAGATGTGACATGGGAAGTAAAAGACTAAAATACCCTTTTGATTTAATTTAGTTATGGGTGATATGTTAATATGTTATTGGATGATAGGAGTTCTCATGGTTCTCGCAACTGGTATTGGTTCCTTCTTGAACCGAATCCTCTATATATATATATATATATATATATATATGGATTCGGTTCAAGGGAGAACCAATCCCAGTTGCGAGAACCATGAGAACTCATCTCATCCAATAGAATTTTAAAACATCACATATAATCAATTTAATTTAAAAGGGTATTTTAGTCTTTTTATCATTATGTCACACCTCCTCTCTCTTATCTTTAACATATATCACATCATCATTTATATGTCTAACATAATAATATTTATCTCATTTCATCTCTTTATACTTTTTTTATAAATCCAAACCCAATTCTACCAACCCAAATTTCAGAGAGAGAAATTTAAAGTCCAATCCACCATCCACCCCTCATCTCCGACGACTTTCATAACTCTACTCGCTTTAACTCTCACTGATTTGATGGTATTGAGATCATGTCTGGAGCCAAAGTCGAGTCGAGCCGAGCTCGAGCTTTCGGTTTTATTTGCGAGCCGAGCTTTCGGTTATTCTATGTTTCGATCGTAATTTTGCTCATAAGTTTTTATGTGAAAAAACATTTGACAACGTGCGTTAAAAAACATTCGACAATGTGCGTAAAAATGTTTGACAACGTGCGTAAAAAAAATTTTATGCAATACACCACTATGTAAAAAAATAAACAAAACACGTTTACTTTCGACATAGACAACGTGCGTAAAAGAACATTCGACAACGTGCGTAAAAAAACATTCGATAACTTGCGTAAAAAAGTTTTGACAATGTGCGTCAAAAAAGTTTGACAACATGCGTAAACATTTACACGAACTGAGTATGAGAACACCACTATTTAAAAAATGTTTTGACAACGTGTGTGAAAAAAGTTTTAATACGCCTCTGATCGCTGACCCGAGCTCCTCTAAAATTCAAGCGCAAATCTAATTTTCAAACGTATGTAAAAACGGAAGGCGTAAAATAGTTTTTATGTACGTTTGAAAAATGTTTTTACGTAAGTTCTCGAATGTAAAATATTTTTTTGCGCACGGTGTCGAATGAAATAAAATGTTTTTTTACGCCCCTGATCGTCGGTCCGAGCTCCTCTAAACGTCACGCGTAAATCTTATTTTCAAACGTATGTAAAAAGGACACACGTAAATATTTAGTTTTTTACATATGTTTGAAAAATTGCTTCCCGTACGTTGTCGAATGTAAAAGAATTCACGCACGGTGTCGAACATATATACATGTAGTGTAATTTTTTTGTATAAAAAATCATGTGTTATAATTAATTCTTTTATTAAATAGAAAAACGTAATTAATATTGACATGAAGAGTAATGTAGATGTTTGATTGTTAGTTTGACAAGTCGACATGAATAGCACACAAGTCAAAATTTACAAAATACCATTCTTGTACTATTTATTATTTTTTAATCAATAAAATCACTACAAGACAAATCAAACTTAAACAATTCAATCTCAACCACTCATACATGAGAGATCTAGAGTGGATAATGGTTCCAACGGTTCTCTCAACTCAAGGTGGTTTTATATATATATAAGATTAGGTTCAAGAGTGAACAACTTCTTAAGAGTGAACTAATTTTAGCCCTTGATCATTTTTTATATTAAAAGGGTAAGATAGACATTAGCCAAGTATGTTTAAATAAAACCCCTTAATTTTCTTATCTCTTAACTTTCTCTCTCTCTCATTTTTAATTATTTCTTTATTATTTTAATTATAATTTGAAGGGTTTTATTTGGTAGAACATAATAGATTACTACGACATTATCATTCTACATCTTCAGTTCATATGTTGAAGTTGATTAATGAATATTGCAGATATTCTTATCACTGAAGAAGATGATAAAGACAAAACTATTCTTTTTTTCAAATGCTTTTTTTTTTAAATATTCTATTTACAAATTACTTAATTTCTAAATATTCGTAGGACTCATTTCTTTATTCATAGATTTTGTTTTAATTTTAACTTGAATATCGTTTTTCTTTTATTATCTGTAATATATTTTTTTAACTTTTTATAATTTTCAATAATATTGAAAATTTTCTTTGAGATTGAAATTGTAATTATTTTTGGTCATTAACTTTTTTTTAATATGTGATGAAGTTATTTATTTTTGCATACATGTGACTTATTTCGTTTTCATTAATTTCATATTTTTTTATATGAATCTACTCGTGTGCATGGATAATATACTATATGTTGTTAATATACACATATGTAACAATTTCTGAATATAATACACAAATGTATAAAAGTCTGTACACATGTGTATAAACTAATAGCTGTGTATCTTGTATAAACTGATAGTTAATGAGACCGTACACATGTGTATAAACTAACAGTTGTGTATCTTGTACAAACTGATAGTTAGCGAGACTGTACACATGTGTATAAACTAACATTTGTGTATCTTGTATAAACTGATACTAGCGAGATTGTACACATGTGTATACAATAAAAGTTGTGTATCCTGTATATGGAAACTGGCGAGATTTAGGGATTTTGATTATATTGTTTAATAAATGCAGTTTAAAAAAGACGCAAATACCCTTTTGTCAGTTAAATTAAAGGGAAGTTACAGTTCACTCTTAACCTAGTGTTCATTCTAGAACCCTACCCAATATATATATATATATATATATATATATATATATTGGGTTAGGTTCATGAGTGAACAACATCCTTGTTTGTGAACAAAGTGAACTAATCTTAACCATTCATTTGTTTAGTTGATGAAAAGGTTATGATTGTAATTTTATATTTATGTATTTTTTTAATTCCATTTTCTTTTATGATTAGAAGTTACATGTCCTATATTTTTGGAAACCAAAAGATTTCATACGATGATTTCAAAGTTTCAATCATATCTCTAACCATTATTTCCGAGATTCATAGTATCATCTGCGTTTTTTTTTGTAACTTACGAACAAGATTATGTAGGATGCTAATAGCAGCGATCCCAACAGCCAAGACGCAAGACAACAAGCAGAATTCAATCCTGTTTTTTACACAATGATGAATTGTCCAGGTTTTTTATTTTTAACTTTGTGTGTCGTAGCTACATGGATTCTTTGATCAGTTTTAATTGCAACTCAATATTGATTCCATCGGTTTATTATTTTATAGTGGGGTTTGATGTTTATTCATGTGTAGAACAATTTTTCTTTCAGATTGAAGCATTACGATGATCTTGATTATACGTCGACAAAAGGTTGTTTTTGTGTGTCGGTTTTATAGAATGGTGGTTAGTTATGTATTGCCAGTAGGTTTTTCCTAATTTTTGTAGATACACTGAAGTGAATGAATGTTTTTTTAAGATAACAGTTGCATGTACACATATGTATAGATCATATATGTAACCTCTTCTATTACTGTGTTCATATGATATTATTATTGTGTTCATATGGTATTATTCATGTGTAGTATCGAAACTGATTTTTGTATCGTATTTACAAAAGTATATAATTTAACTTTAATACCAGTAGGGATTTTTTTTAATATGCACTGATGTATAAGATTGTTTTATGTATCCTAACTAAGGATGACTCGTCTACTGGCGAAGACGACGAGGAAGAAGAAAATGAGCAAGACATAGAGTTAGAATCGGATGAATCGGAAAGTGAAGCCAACGTTAGCGAAATTTAGAATATGCGCCAAAAACACACATTTTTAAAGTTCATCTTTTTTATTGTAGTATTTGAACCACTTAGATTGGTAACTGTTTTACAATCATTTACTAATTTGTTTGATTACATTTTAATTTTACTGTGTTTCTAATGTTAGTTAACATTTACATAACGACTACTGATTTTTGTATTCTTTTAAATTTGTACAGACACAATTAACTCTTTATAGAAACAATTAACTCTTTTTAAACAGTTGTTCAAGTACTTAAAAAATATGAAACTACCGCAACTACACTTGTGTATTTTAATGAAACTACATCAACACATTGTTTCATTATTTACACATTCGTGAAACCCCATATATACACTTGTGTATAATCAGTACTACATTTATGCACACACATATATACACTTGTGTATTTATGACTTACTAATGTGTATACCACTGTTTACTAATTTATATATTCATGAAACCCCATATATACACTTGTGTATATTTTCCTTAAATCTGTGTAGATAACTATTTAAGTATTTATACATTTATGATTCCCCATGGATACACCTGTATATTTACTATTAATACATCTTTGCACACACATTTGTACAAGTGGTGTTCTCAAGACTTACGGTTTGTACACTCATACTACTTTGTATAATTCCTTAAAGCATTAAAAAACAAACCATATAATGTGCGTTTCCACACCATTTTAGATTATATCCCAAAAACAAAACCAACATCTGATTCAAATTAAAACAAACAAGCTAAACATCTAGTTTCCTCCAAAAAAAAAAACAAACCAAATAAAAAACATAGATATTACTACTATTGCCTGCATGGAACGTTTTAAACATCAAGCCTATTCGCCAGGTTGTATGCAACCGCTTCAGCCATTACTTCATTGCGGAGCGTGTTAGCATGGGAGCACACAATCTTAACAGCATACTTTTTCCTTAACCTGATCCAATACGCCTTTTTTGTCGTGTGCGCAAACGGAAACCCACTATCACATTTTAAATCCGTTTCTCCAAACCAAGTCTCCATGTGTCTCATGGCGAACACCCCACAATTAACAATGTTGCCAACTGTCGCCTATTCTATTTCCAACCTTTTCGGTATTACTTCTTCGAATTCGACATATTTGGGATGATTCACTGATTTCAGGTATTTGATGAAAATATCTTTCTGCATTTAAAAAGATTAGATTACGTTACCAAATGTAATATGGTTACAAATTAAATTCATACTTACCACTTTATATGGCGTAGTCTTCTTGAAAAAAACCGAATCATTCACAAACTCAATATGGCTCTCACTTACATTCATGCTGTCAACGACACTTATAGCCACATTTTCCATGTCGAAGCTCACCAAATAGAAGTGATGATGTTCCAGAATTGGGAAAACAGTTACCCTATAATCAGTCAAGCTCATACGTGAATCATCCTCATTGAGCACTATAAACAGAGCACTACTAAACTTCTCCAACCGTTCCGCATCACCATACTCGTTGTTACATAAGACATCTTGATTCTACATTATTGTTACAAGTAACCAGATATATGTTAATGTATTTTCATTCACAAATACTTATGAATTCTATAAAATTAAAACTAAACAAATTACTTACAAAACAAAGTGTGTGGCAGAAAAGCCGACAAGGTTCTCCCTCTGTGGTGTTAACCTCTTCATAATTAAGTACTGAAGCAAAGCAATTGATAATCGCATCTCCCATCCACACACTAGGTTGGAAATCTTTCAACTGAAAGTACATTAGACCTATACCAGACTCCGTTAGGAACACCGTTTGCCTGCACATTACTCGTATAGATAGCTGACCATACAGTCTTAATATAACTATCACGTGTTCAGCGACGCAGACCATTAATCAATATGATGTACACATATGTACCCAATTCACAGAGGGAAAACATGCTCTCGTGTACCTTTAAATCCATACACTGGTTCATGTAATTAACAATGTACACCTGTGTATCCTTACTGTTTTTTCATGTTCACCAATGCATATTTCATGAATACACAGATGTACTCATATTAACATTTCTAAAACATGCACTCGTATACCTTAAAAACCATACACTGGTTCAGATAATTAAAGATGTACACTTGTGTATCCTTACTGTTTTTTCATGTTCACCATTGTATATATCATGATGTAACGCCTCGCATTTCCATGCTTTCTATTTATAGCAAGCTCGTATTGTATTTCTATTTTTGGAAAATATTGTATCTTGTAATCGTCTTTCGTTGTAATCGTTGTAAACCGAGACTTGAATCATAATGAAAACTCGTATTTTAGTTATTGCTTATTTCAAACCATTTTATATCAATACTTATGCATACACATGGAACATATTCAATGATACTCGTAATCGTATGACAAACTTGCAAACGTGATGATTATACCAATTCAAGGCTTAAACGTGATATTCATACTCCGTCATATTCATTTTATACTTGTGCATACATTTATTACATAATTTCTAACACGAATTAAATCGTAAATCCTTATCGTGTATGCGTATTCGTACACGCTTCATTCACACGAGACACTTGATTATTCGATCGCAAAAAGTATAATTATGAAATCTACACTTGTAACCATCTTAGGAACTTTAAAACTTTAAAACCCGCTCTTTTCGCTAATAAAACTCTAACTTATGAGGTTCATACTCCCGAAATAACTTGTCACACGATAATACATGTTATTTATGTAATATATAGCATCTATTAACCTAATATAACATTAAATAACAAAAATATAAAAAAAAGTGGCAACCCTATTATTCAGCTTTGGGCCGAGTTTAGTGGACTTGTTTCAAGTCTAAACTCCCCCAAATCTTGTCCAAAGCCCAACCCACTTAAACCCTAATCCCTTCCCTATATAATAAACACTTCCCCACTCCTTTTTCCACTTCTGAAAGCCTCCAAACACTTCAAAAACTCTCCCAAACTCAGCTGAGTTTCAGCCACGTTTTTTAGAGTTTTAGCCATAAAAAGTGAGTTTTAACTCACTTCCACTTCAATTTTCTTCTTGTTTCTTCTTCTACAACACTTGTATAACCTCTAGGAAGGTTCTCACAAGTTTGATTGGGCAAACTAAGGTGAAACCTCACCATTTTTGAGGTCCAAAGTGCACCAAAAATTCTGCTCATTTTTATTTTTTTAATCTCCATGTTTTGGAAGAAAACTTATGTTTTCTTCATACATTCCTATGTCCTTATGCTACTAATCAAGTCTATGATTAAGTGTGCTTAAAACAAGGGTGTGACATTCAAATTTAGAGGACTTATCCTCATAAACTTTCTGTTTTCATAAGAGCTTTTAGCTCACAAGTGATGCAAGCTTAAGACTTGTTCATGTGTGTCCACCAAGGAAGCTTAGGCTTTCCTAACATGAGACCTCACGTCACTTGATGATTTTCATCAAGATCCCAAGCGAGTTTGCTAGACCTAAAGTGTCACAACCCCGCAAAGCCGTTGACGATTGTCCTTGTGTGCTCGCCGGGTTGTCTTATACTTGGCTACTTGGTATCTAGATGTCACCTTTACATTCATGTCATTTACATTATTGTATCTTATTATTTTGTTCTAAAACCCTCCTTGTTACCTTTTGGTAACTCATGACGTGGTGAACAATCATATGAGGTCCAAAGTGGATGGTTAATCCTCCCACCTCCTACTTGACTTACATGATACTAAGAGGTTCCAAAGTGGATGGTTCATCCTCCCACCTCCTACATGATTATATAATTATATAGAACTATATTATAAACCTAAAACCGAAACCTTGATAATGACCTTATAATCACCTATCAAGTTATTAAGTTTAACGCTAAAGTATGTAATTCCTTATCACGATTCTAATAGGTCCCGAACCTATGAAATCACATCCAACTCGTAAGAGTTACTATAGTGTCAAGAATAAGTGTTACATCTTAGTGTATACTTTCGTATCATAATACTTTATCAAACTTATTTTTAATCGTGCTCGAATACTCCTCATCTCCCGCCTAAACTCTATACTCATACGCCTCGTTTCCTCTTGTAGGATAATTCGGCGTCATCCTCGAACCAACGTCTTCATGGATTGTCAAGTGTAGAAAAGACTAACGAACCGTGAGTACACTCGACCCACTTTTGTTTATAACACTTTTGGGTGTAACATGTTTTACATATACCAAAAATCACGAACACTTAAACTTTATGAAATGCACAAGTAATCTTATACACATGAATACTTGAATCTTATACTTGATGCTTATCTTGGATATTCGTTATGCTATGCTTTAGTCATTAACTATTTTTAGCCTTCGTTTGACATGCTTAGCGCTATAGGAATTCACGCATCCACCTCCATCGTGTTATTCGTGATGTCATGTTAAAACATCGTGATTGCGTTAAGGGTTTGATTATTTGTCACACCCCGACCCGCAGCGGAATAAGAGTCGGGGCATAATTGGGTTATCACCAAAGCTCATGACATTTACTAATATGTTTCATATTTATTAAAGTCAAAGTTACATTCCAAATAATCCAAACATGTCCATACAATACAAAGAAATAACCAAACAAAATAGTTCCAAGCTCTAAATCATTTTATTCTTCTAGTCCAATCCTAAGTGTTTCTGGCTGCAGCTGGTTCACCTGTATCATGTGTAAAAATTGGGGTTTTTGGGTTAACATAAGTTGGCGAGTGAACCTTGTTAGATAAACATTTATTGTTGATTTACTTGTTAGTTTATCAATGAAAAATTGTGCATAATCATAAATGAGCAAATGTAAATAATCAAGCAGTGGCAAATAGCAATCACAACTATAACATACAATAACACATGATAGCATACATTAACATACCAACATCATACAATAAATAACATAATTGAAACTGTGCGATCAAGGCTCAATCAAACGGAGCCGATCGTATTGCATGTACTGAAAATGTAAAATGTCTGTGTGATCAAGGCTCAATCAAACGGAGCCGATCGTATTGCATGTACTGAAAATGTAAAATGTCTGTGCGATCAAGGCTCAATCAAACGGAGCCGATCGTATGTGGGCACGCCAGGTTCACGCTCATAATGTAATGGGGAACATGCTCAACGCTCATAATGTAATGGGGAGCGGCGGCCTATGAAATTGCACGTACTGAAAATAATAAATTGCATCTAACAATAACCACACAAACAGTTGAAACAAACTGAATACACATGTTCATGATATGATGTATGCACAATGGTTTAAATATAATATATATAACAAGACACATGATACACCCCAAAACGTGATTAAACGGGGAATTTGTAAAGATTCACTCACATTGGGTGCGTTTGAATGGAGATGATGAGATGCGCACGAATCGGGAGAATTGAACAACGAGAATTTCTAACCTAAATAATAACGGAAAAATATAGTAAATGAGTGGATTTTATTACGGATTTTAATGAAAATTTTAGATATATTTTTGTGAGTCTAAGGCTATTTTCTATCTTTAAAAATGTTATTTTTAAGTATTTTTAAGTGATTTTTAAATTAAATTAAATAAATAAAAATATAAAAAAAATTGTTTATTTTGCGTTGACCGTTGACCTGTTGACTTGTTGACCGGTTCGGTCAGCGAAATTGTTTGCGCCGGGTGAGGCTCGAACCCGAGACCTCCCGTACGCGTGCACGCAGCTCTACCAACTGAGCTACGTGTCTAACCCGAAATAATCTTGTTTTTAATTATATTTATATACTAATTCGGTTTAACCAAAATTCTTTTAATTTCAAAAACATTTTAATTCAACAAACCGGTGCCAGTAACGGGTTTCGAACGCGAGACGTGTGACTTAGTGTTGCACACAGTCCACCGCTGGACTGTGTGTCTAACCTGGTTATTATCTCAGTTTTTATTATACTTATCAACTAACGGGATTAACCCGGTTCAGCTTTAATCAAAAAGGCATTTTATTACTTAGAGGGTGCGTGTATCAGGGATCGAACTCGTGACGTGTGCGTATAATTTGCACACAGTCCACCGCTGGACTGTAAACCGTTCATTTTATCGATTTTTATTAGTCTTATGTTATACTGCGTCTTCGTCTTCTTCGTTAATGTTTACCCAGAAAACATATTCCGACTGTTATGACCGATTCATGACATGTTCGATTTTCAAACATTATAAGTAATTTAAAAGTAAAGAATGGAGAGAGTTTGGGGAAAAGGATGTACCGATTAGTGTTGTTCACAGAATTCCGGCAGAGGTTCGTCGGTTCTGAAAGTGAACTCTGGCTGTTAAAATCAATTAACAGGTTTGTTCGATTATTTGAGAAGTTGAGGCACTTAATCAACGTTTAACAGAAGTTTGAAAGGTCATACCAGTTCTCGATGGGTTTCCGGAAGTTTCAGAAGTTTTCCGGCGAAGGTAGGATTTTCGACAAACGTTGACTAGGATTGATTATGCTGGTGGAGTTGTGTTAGAGACCGATTAATCACATGATTGAAACAGAAAGAGTCGAAGGAATTACCGTGTGGATGTGAGTCTCGGTTTTTCGGCGACTTGCAGAATTTTTCCGGCGAGTTGATTTAAGCTTCTCCGGTGGACTGTAAGGTTGCGGAAATGTAATTGAAAGTCTTGCAGAGTGTTTTGAGTCGCAGGAGGGGTCTAAGATTGAAGTAATTGGGACCTGATTATTTTCGGTTATAAAAACCGATGATGATGACAATTAACGTTCATTCAATCTGAATTGATGAGAAAACGTCGGTGCATCGGTTATAACCTGAATGTGCGAGTAAACAAACGATTTGACGATTGAATTGCCGATTTCTGTTTCTCAATTGGCGCAACCGGTTTAACCGAGTTTGAGTATAAATGTTATTTGTTTCCTAGAGATGACAGAAAACAACAAGTGGCGGAGTGGTGATGTGTGTGTGTGTTAAGTCATTGAAACTGTGAACCGGCTAACCCGGGTTCGAGTCCCGGCAGCAACTTTTTATTTTTATTTATTTTATTTTCACTTTTTATCAAATATAATTTTTATAGTTTAGTTTGTTTATTAATTATGTATCATTAAAAACCAAAATAACCATAAATACACAACGTGACATTTATAACTTGATATTCGATTACAAAACGGAGCGGGTTTGGAAACCCGTTTTCGACAAATGTTACAGTATCCCCTACTTTTAGGAAATTTCGTCCCGAAATTTAAGTAGTTGAAGTAGTAGGAAAAAGATGCGGGTATTTTTCGCGCATTGAGTCTTCACGTTCCCAAGTAAACTCAGGTCCCCGTTTCGACTCCCAGCGTACCCTAACAATTGGAATGCGACTTCGTCGTAAACGTTTCTCCCCGAAGTCCATGATTTCTACTGGTCTTTCAAAAAATGCATAGATTCATTAATCTGAATATCTTCCAGAGGAATGTGGAGGTTTTCATCAGCGAGGCACTTCTTCAAGTTCGACACGTGGAATGTGGGATGAATCCTGTTGAGTTCTTCTGGTAGATCAAGCTTGTATGCTACAGGACCTACTCTTTCGAGTATCTTGAAAGGTCCTACGTAACGTGGTGCTAGCTTCCCCTTTTGACCAAAACGAACTACTCCCTTCCACGGTGATACTTTTAGAAGTACATGATCACCAATGTTAAACTCTAATGGCTTCTGTCGTTTATCTGCATAACTCTTTTGACGACTTTGAGCCGCTAGAAGATTGTTTCAAATTTGATGGATCTTGTCTGTGGTTTCTTGGATCAATTCTGGACCAGTGATTTGAGCTTCCCCAATTTCATGCCAACACACAGGAGATCGGCACTTACGACCATATAAGGCTTCAAAAGGTGCCATGCCGACGCTTGAATGATAGCTGTTGTTGTACGAAAATTCAACTAATGGGAGATGAGCGTCCCAATTTCCCTTGAAGTCTATGACACATGCTCGAAGCATATCTTCAAGAGTTTGTATGGTGTGTTCCGATTGACCATCAGTTTGAGGGTGATAGGCGGTACTGAGATCTAATCGTATGCCCATAGCGGCTTGTACTGCTTGCCATGTTCGTGAAGTGAAACGACCATCGCGATCTGAAATAATGCTTAATGGTACTCCATGTCGGCTTACGATTTCGCTGATATAAATACGAGCTAGCTTTTCGTTCTTGAAATCTTAGCGGATAGGAGTAAAGTGAGCTGGTTTTGTAAGTCGGTCAATTATTACCCATATAGTGTCATACCCACCAGAAGTGCGAGGTAACCTGGTAATGAAATCCATAGTTATATTTTCCCACTTCCATATAGGTATTTCAGGTTGGATCAGAAGTCCTGAGGGTCTTTGATGTTCAGCTTTTATTTTGGAACATGAAAAGCACTTGGAAACAAAATCAGCAATATCCTTTTTCATTCAGGCCACCAGTAGGTGTATCAAAGGTCTTGATACACCTTGTCGGCTCCTGGGTGTATAGAATATCGTGTTTTGTGCGCCTCATTCATAAAAAAATATCACGAAGGTTATTGTGGTCAGGAATCTATATGCGATCTAGACAGTATAGAATACCGTTGGATTTAGTTTCAAATTTAAGTTCAGCTCCACAAGACAGCTCCTTGCGTACGTCTCCTTTCTGTTACTGAAACATGCTGGGCTTCTCGGATTTTGATCTTTGATGTCGCTTACGATTTTATTTATAACAGTTTTGAGGGAACCGATACATTTGAAATGATAAGGTATGTATCATAAACAAAAACTTCAACCATGACGATATTTAAACCTACACGGAACTTTTCATAACCTCCTGGTAATGCTTTTGATCCTTTGCCAATAATACTTATATATAGGAAGTACCAGCGGCGTATCCACCATATTCTTGTCAAATTTTCGTTGGCTTTATTGGTAAATCATGATCAGGTTTATGTGACTCTAAAACATAAACAACACAACGAACAAAACTTGAGTCTCAATTCTGAAATGATACATGACTAAATGTTGACAGTACCTCTCTCGTTGGTTCTGATGAAGGGGTCAGTCTATGTAAAAGTGTGACACAATCCAACTTCTTTAAATGATGAGATTGAGATACGTCGAGATGTATGATGATATAAATGTTAAATCAATGAGTATAGAACAAAACTGTAATATCAAATCGCATTAAAATTCTTGGATACATAATTTCCAAATTTTACAACTGGAATACGGAAAGATGGAGATAACATAAAGAAAACATTAAAACTAGACGATCAGAGTTGAGTCTTGATTCTTGGCGAGAAAAAATTAGTTGGGTGATTCGTTTGGGCCGTTATTATTTTCAACAGTATTGGTGTTGATGTCATAAGCTCTTCCTCTTGCAGGTGGTAGAGCTTGGTTAGCTTGATTCACCGGATTTGCTTGAGCTTGGGCATGAATGATGTTCACCAAACGTGGACAAGTGTTTCTAAAATGGCTTGGATCTCCACAATTGTAGCAAGCCCGCATAGGTTGTACCATGGGATAGTTGGGTTGATAGTATGTTTGGGCTAAATGTTGGGTAGGTGGTAGTAGTAGGGGTTGTTGGGCTTGGCCCATTATTTGTTGGTGGGTTTGGGTTGAAGGCTGGTGACGGTTCGTTCGCTGAGGTATGCGATGTATGACCTGCGCGACCACAGCCGGTGCAATATTGGCAAGGATGATCAGGAGAATGGTGGTATTGGCAACGGTTGCATTTTGGTAACGGGCCAGAGTATGGTCTTTTGTATGGTGCTGGTGAAGGGGCGACTTGGGTAATGGGTGCAGCAGGAATAGGGTAATTGGTTTGTGTGACGGCGAAGTTTCTTGTGCTTCGATTCCTTTTACCAATAAACTTCGAGGAGGAACCAGAATGGCTTGAAGTTTAAGCCTCAATGGGGGCTTTCTTCTTCTCCTCTTTGAATTTACCGTTTCGAATGCGATTTTCGGTCAGTTCAGTGGCTAGTTCCATAGCAGCTTCAAGTGTTGCTGGTGAAGTGCTGAGAACTGAATCTTGAATTTTCGAGGGAAGACCTCGAATATAATGCTCAACCAAGCGATAAGTTGGGGTGAACAAGTTAGGGACCATTTGGTTCAACTCTAAGAACCTCTTGTTGTAGATGGTATGATCTCCCTCCTTTTGTTTTAAAGAATGAAATTCGTCCTCCAACTTTTTAATCTCACTCCTAGGACAGAAACGCCTAGTCATGATTTCCCTTAACTCCTCCCACGTTAAGGCCATTGCATCATCAATTCCCCTCTTCCCCTTTTCAGTATTCCACCAGGTGAAAGCTACCCCAAATAGTCTCCCGGTGGCGTATCGAACCTTGCGATCCTCTGGACAATCGCAGTTGAGAAAAGTGTTTTCCATCTCCTCAAACCAGTGGAGGAGAGCAGTGACACCTTCGGTCCCTTCAAATTTAGGAGGATCACAAGACTTGAAATGTTTATATGAGCACTTGCTGGTAGGAGGGTTGTCGATGTCCTGGTCATGCTGTTGGGGAGGATTAGTAGGATTTGTAGCGAGGGCTTGTTGCACTTGGACCACAATGTCAGGCAGTATCGTGGCCATTTGTTTCGCGATTTGGGTGGCCAAGCGTTCCTAAGACCTTCCTGATCTTTTACCCCTTCGTTGTTGTCACGACGACATCTACAGGAACGTACATAAGAAGATTGTGAGTTTATGGAGTCTTTTTAGGTGTCATGTGTCTTTAAGAAAATGAAAATAACATAAATATGCAACTACATCCATAGGATGTCTTGGGTTTGCTCATGTTGGGCCTCAAATGTCCCCCATACCTTCACCTATATAGTCATGTGGGCCCCCATGGCTATTGGCTTGGTAGGATTCACATTAGTATTGGCGATTTAGCACTTGCATCACCCGAATGCAAACCACAAAATATGTTTACGAGATGTATGGTCGGAATGTGTCCAGGTGTAGACACAATGACAACTCAAAGTGGGGTTAGCTCACACGACGTTTGGTATAGCATGCTTTGGCCTAATAGGTACTTCGTACTCTCATCGTTAGTCCCCAGGTAGGCAAACTGGTCCTTTATTTTGGATTTATACGAATGCCAGCCTAGACAGGACGTTCCGACTATCGGTACTGGTACCCTTCCAGTTACTACATGCCCCTCATGAGAACTCACTTTGATGAGATTTGAAAAAAAAAATCATTGTAAAAGCAATCATGATGTGGTGTGTGCTTTCATGGATGTGATATGTTATGAGGATATGATTTATGATAGGCATTATATAATAATATATACTTATGAACATGCTTGCATAACATTGAATGTAACATTTAACATCAAACATATAAACATCATGAAGTTTGGCATGTAACACACAAAAATCTTAAAATTTCTAATCAACTATAGTATAGGCTCTAAGGGTCTAATAACCTATCATATATCCCTATAGTCATGGCTCTGATACCAATCTGTCACACCCCGAGCCGCAGCGGAATAAGAGTCGGGGCATAATTGGGTTATCACCAAAGCTCATGACATTTACTAATATGTTTCATATTTATTAAAGTCAAAGTTACATTCCAAATAATCCAAACATGTCCATACAATACAAAGAAATAACCAAACAAAATAGTTCCAAGCTCTAAATCATTTTATTCTTCTAGTCCAATCCTAAGTGTTTCTGGCTGCAGCTGGTTCACCTGTATCATGTGTAAAAATGGGGGTTTTTGGGTCAACATAAGTTGGCGAGTGAACCTTGTTAGATAAACATTTATTGTTGATTTACTTGTTAGTTTATCAATGAAAAATTGTGCATAATCATAAATGAGCAAATGTAAATAATCAAGCAGTGGCAAATAGCAATCACAACTATAACATACAATAACACATGATAGCATACATTAACATACCAACATCATACAATAAATAACATAATTGAAACTGTGCGATCAAGGCTCAATCAAACGGAGCCGATCGTATTGTCACACCCCGACCCGCAGCGGAAATAAGAGTCGGGGCATAATTGGGTTATCACCAAAGCACGTGACATTTACTATTATGTTTCATAATTAATGAAGTCAAAGTTACATTTTCAAACATCCAAACATGTTCATTCAATACAAAGGAAATAATCAAAAGGTAACAATCCCAAAACTAAATCGATTTATTCTTCTAATCCAGGTCCTATGTGTTCCTAGCTGCTGCTGGTTCACCTGTATCATGTGTAAAAATGGGGTTTTTGGGTCAACATAAGTTGGCGAGTGAACCTTATTAGATAAACATTTATTAATAAATTAATTGTTAGTTTATCAATGAAAATTTGTGCATAATCATAGATGAGCAAATGTAAATAATCAAGCAATGGCAAATAGCAGTCACACTATAACATACAATAACATATGACAGCATACATGAACATACCAACATCATACTGTAAATAACATAATTGAAACTGTGCGATCAAGGCTCAATCAAACGGAGCCGATCGTATTGAAGCGGTAGTTGTTGTTGTGCTTGACCCATTAACTGTTGGTGGGTTTGGGTGATAGGTTGGTGGCGGTTTGTTCGTTGAAGCGTGCGGCAGTTTTGAACAGTATGTCCTGCGCGACCGCAGCCGGTGCAGTATTGGCAAGGATGATAAGGGGAGTGGTGATACTGACAACGGTTACATTTTGGTAATGGGCCTGTGTAGGGTATGGCGCGGGTGGAGGAGTGGCTTGAGTGATAGGTGCAGCAGGAATAGGGGTGTTGGTTTGGGTGACTGCAAAATTCCTGGTGTTACGCTTCCTCTTGTTAGCAAACTTAGAGGAAGGAATGTGGTGGTTTGAGTTTTGTCCCTCAACAGGAGCTTTCTTCTTCTCTTCTTTGAACTTCCCATTGCGAATTCGGTTTTCGGTCAGTTCAGTTGCCAACTCCATGGCAGCTTCGAGTGTTACCGGTGAAACGCTGAGAACCGAATCTTGAATTTTCGAGGGAAGTCCTCGAATATAATGTTCGATCAGACGATAGGTTGGAGTGAATAAGTTTGGAACCATTTGGTTCAACTCCAAGAACCTCTTGTTGTAAGTAGAGTGATCACCCTCCTTTTGCTTTAAGGCATGAAATTCATCCTCCAACTTCTTAATTTCACTTCTAGGGCAGAAACGCCTAGTCATGATTTCCCTTAACTCCTCCCAAGTTAAGGCCATCGAATCTTCAGTCCCCCTCTTCCCTTTCTCAGTATTCCACCAAGTGAGAGCTACACCAAGTAGTCTCCCGGTGGCGTAACGAACCTTGCGATCCTCAGGACAATCGCAATTTAAGAAAACGTTTTCCATCTCCTCGAACCAATGTAGGAGAGCAGTGACTCCCTCAGTCCCTTCGAATTTTGGAGGATCACAGGACTTAAAGTGTTTGAAAGAGCATTTGATGGTAGGAGGGTTGTCGATGTTCTGGTCCTGTTGTTGAGGAGGGTTAGTAGGATTTGCAGCAAGAGCTTGTTGTACTTGTACCACGATGTCAGGCAATATCGTGGCCATTTGATTCGCGATATGCGTGGCCAAACGTTCCTGAGTCTTTCCCGATTTTTTTCCCCTTCGATGCTGTCTAGATGACATCTACAGGATCATAAAATGAGAAGATTGTGAGTTTATGGTGTCTTTTTAGGTGTCATGTGTCTTTAAGAAAATGAAAATAACATAAATATCAATAATGCAACTACATCCATAGGATGTCTTGGGTTCGCTCATGTTGGGCCTCAAATGTCCCCCATACCTTCACCTACATAGTCATGTGGGCCCCCATGGCTATTGGCTTGGTAGGATTCACATTAGTATTGGCAATTTAACACTTGCATCCCCCGAATGCAAACCACAAAATATGTTCATGAGATGTTTGGTCGGAACGTGTCCAGGTGTAGACACAATGACAACTCAAAGTGGGATTAGCTCACACGACGTTTGGTATAGCATGCTTTGTCCTAATAGGTACTTCGTACTCTCATCGTTAGTCCCCAGGTAGGCAAACTGGTCCTTTATTTGGATTTATACGAATGCCAGCCTAGACAGGACGTTCCGACTACCGGTACTAGTACCCTTCCAGTTACTACATGCCCGTCATGAGAACTCACTTTGATGAGATTTGAAAACACGAAAATCATTGTAAAATCAATCATGATGTGGTGTGTGCTTTCATGGATGTGATATGTTATGATCATACGATTTCATGATAGGCATTATTTGATAATACATACTTATGAACATGCTTGTACAATATCAAATGTAACATTTAACATAAAACATATAAACATCATGAAATTTGGCATATAACACACAAAATTCTTATAAGTTTCTAATCGACTATAGTATAGGCTCTAAGGGTCTAATAACCTATCCTATATCCCTATAGTCATGGCTCTGATACCAATCTGTCACACCCCGACCCGCAGCGGAAATAAGAGTCGGGGCATAATTGGGTTATCACCAAAGCACATGACATTTACTATTATGTTTCATAATTAATGAAGTCAAAGTTACATTTTCAAACATCCAAACATGTTCATTCAATACAAAGGAAATAATCAAAAGGTAACAATCCCAAAACTAAATCGATTTATTCTTCTAATCCAGGTCCTATGTGTTCCTAGCTGCTGCTGGTTCACCTGTATCATGTGTAAAATGGTAGTTTTTGGGTCAACATAAGTTGGCGAGTGAATCTTATTAGATAAACATTTGATAATGATTTTATGGTTAGTTTATCAATGAAATATTGTGCATAATCATAAAAGAGCAAATGTAAGTAATCAAGCATTGGCAAATAGCAGTTACAATTATAGCATATAATAACACTTGACAGCATACATGAACATACCAATATCATACGATAACTAACATAAATGAACTGTGCGATCAAGGCTCAATCAAGCGGAGCCGATCGTATTGCATGAACTGGAAATGTAAATTGAACTGTGCGATCAAGGCTCAATCAAACGGAGCCGATCGTATTGCATGTACTGAAATGTAAAATGAACTGTGCGATCAAGGCTCAATCAAACGGAGCCGATCGTATTGCATGAACTGGAATGTAAAATGAAATGACCGATCAAGGCTCAATCAAAGGAGCCGATCGTTGCGGGCACGCCAGGTTCAACCGCATAATAAAATGGGGAACAGGCTCAAACCTCATAATTAAATGGGCAGCGGCGGCCTCGGCAATTGCATGTACTGAAATAATAATTTGCATCCAATAATAACTACTTAACAGCAACAAACTAAATACACATGTCATGATATGATGTATGCACAATACTTTAGTTATAATATGTATATAAACAAAGACACATGATACACCCCAAAAACGTGATTAAAACGGGGAATTTGAAAGGTTCACTCACTTTGGGTGCGTTGAATTGGAGATGGTGAGATGCGCACGATTTAGATGAGCGAGTCGACGAGGAATACTAACCTAAATAATAATGGAAAAATATATTAAATGGATGAATGTTATTAAGGATTTTAATGAAATTTTTAGATATATTTTTGTGAGTTTATGGCTATTTTCTATCTTTAAAAATGTTATTTTTAAGTATTTTTAATTGATTTTTAAATTAAATTAAATAAATAAATATATAAAAAAAATATTATTTTTTTAGTGTTGACCGTTGACCGTTGACCGGTTCGGTCAGCGGTTAATTCTGCGCCGGGTGGGATTCGAACCGGCGATCTTCCGTTCGCGTGCACGTAGCTCTACCAACTGAGCTACGTGACTAACCCGTTATAAACTCGGTTTTAATTATATTTATATACTTATTTGAATTAACCGAAAATTCCTTTATTTGCAAAAACGTTTTAATTCAATTGGACCGGTGCTCGTGACAAGATTCGAACGCGCGACGTGAAGTTCATGTTGCACACAGTCCACCGCTGGACTGTGTGTCTAACCCGGTTATATTCTTGGTTTTTATTATACTTAACAACTATCTGTTTTAAACCTGGTTTAGTTCTGGATCAAAAAGGCATGTTATTACACAAGGCGTGCGCGTAGCAAGGATCGAACTCGGGACGTGTGTGTGAAACTTGCACACAGTCCACCGCTGGACTGTGTGTCTAACCCGTTTAAAATACCGTTTTTAATTAATCTTATATTCTGTTATAACTTCATCTTCTTCACCGATTTTCACAGATAGCATAATTCGACTGGTTATGATTTATTTGTGATTTATAAAGTTCTCAGACATTAACAGGAATTCAAAAGTAAAGAATGGAGAGAGTTTAAGGAACAGAATATACTGATTGATGTTATTCACAGAAATCCGGCGGAGGTTCGTCGGTACTAGAAATGAACTCCGGCTGTTGAACCAATTAACAGCGTTGATCGATTATTCATAAAGTTGAGTCACTTAAACAAGGTTTAAAAGAAGTTTTAGGATATCATACCAGTTCACAGTGTGATTCCGGCAATCTCAGAGATTTTCCGGCGAAAGTAAGATTTTTAATAAACTTTGACTAGGATCGATTCTGATGATGGAGTTGTGTTAGAGACTGACTAATCACATGTTTTAAACAAAAAGAGTCGGAGGAATTACCGTGAGAATGTGAGTCCCGGTTTTCCGGTGACTTGCAGAAATTTTCCGGCGATCTGATTAAGAAGATCTTATGGTTCAAGAATGCGACGAAAATGAAATTGAATATTGTTGTGATAGTTCTGAATCGTGCAAATGATCGGAAGCTTGAATTAAATCAGAACTTGATGAATTTTCGGTTTCAAAAGCCGAAAATGATAGGACTTAAAGTTTCAATCAATTTTAACTTGATTAGAAACCGTAATACATCGGTTATAACTGAAATTGTGAGGTAAACAATCGATTTGACGATTGGTTTGCCGATTACCGGTTTTCAGATGGTATCATCGGTTAAACTGAGTTTGTGTTTTAAGTTTCTTTTGTTTTCCTAAAGTTAACATAAAACACATTGTGACGGAGCGGTTTGGGGAATGGATGTTAAGTCGTTGAGCGACTCAGCTGACCCGGGTTCGAGTCCCGGCAGCTTCAAATATTTTTTATTTGTTTTATTTTAACTTTTTATCAAATATAATTTTTATAGTTTAGTTTATTTATTAATTATGTATCGTTTTAACTCAAAATAACCATAAATAATTAATGCACTCTCATAACTTGGTACTGATTACAAAACGGAGCGGGTTTTGGAGACCCAATTTTTACAAATGTTACAGTATCCCCTACTTTTAGAAATTTCATCCCGAAATTTAAATAGTTGAAGTAGTAGGAAAAAGATGCGGGTATTTTTCACGCATTGAGTCTTCACGTTCCCAAGTAAACTCAGGTCCCCGTTTCGACTCCCAGCGTACCCTAACAATTGGAATGCGACTTCGTCGAAGACGCTTTTCTCCATAGTCCATAATCTCCACTGGTCTTTCAATAAAATGCATGGATTCATCAATCTGAATATCTTCCAGTGGAATATGGAGATTCCCATCAGCGAGGCACTTCTTCAAGTTCGACACGTGGAATGTGGGATGAATCCTGTCGAGTTCTTCCGGTAGGTCAAGCTTGTATGCTACAGGACCTACTCTTTCGAGTATCTTGAAAGGTCCTACGTAACGTGGTGCTAGCTTTCCCTTTTGACCAAAACGAACTACTCCCTTCCACGGTGATACTTTTAAAAGCACATGATCACCAATGCTAAACTCCAAGGGCTTCCGTCGTTTATCTGCGTAACTCTTTTGACGACTTTGAGCCGCTAGAAGATTGTTTCGGATTTGATGAATCTTATCTGTGGTTTCTTGGATCAATTCTGGACCAGTAATTTGTGTTTCCCCAATTTCGTGCCAACAAACAGGAGATCGGCACTTTCGACCATATAAGGCTTCAAAAGGTGCCATGCCGATGCTCGAATGATAGCTGTTGTTGTACGAAAATTCAACTAACGGTAGGTGGGCGTCCCAATTTCCCTTGAAGTCTATGACACATGCTCTAAGCATATCCTCAAGAGTTTTAATGGTGCGCTCAGACTGTCCATCAGTTTGAGGATGATAGGCGGTACTGAGATCTAATCGAGTGCCCATAGCGGATTGTACTGCTTGCCATGTTCGTGAGGTGAAACGACCATCACGATCAGAAATAATACTTAATGGTACCCCATGTCGGCTTACGATTTCGTTGATATAAATACGAGCAAGCTTTTCGTTCTTGAAATCTTCTCGAATAGGAATAAAGTGAGCTGATTTTGTAAGTCGGTCTATAATCACCCATATAGTGTCATACCCACCAGAAGTGCGAGGTAACCCGGTAATGAAATCCATGGTTATATTTTCCCACTTCCATACAGGTATTTCCGGTTGGACTAGAAGTCCTGAGGGTCTTTGCTGTTCAGCCTTCACCTTAGAACATGTGAGACACTTGGAAACAAAAACGGCAATATCTTTCTTCATTCCAGGCCACCAATAGGTGTACCGTAGGTCTTGATACATCTTATCGGCTCCTGGGTGTATAGAATATCGCGTTTTATGAGCTTCATTCATGAGAGTTTCATGAAGATTGTTGTGGTTAGGAATCCAGATACGATCTAGGTAATACAGAATACCATCAGATTTAGTTTCAAGTTTTAGCTCGGCTCCACAGGACATCTCTTTTCTTACATCTTCTTCTGTTATTGAAACGTGTTGTGCTTCTCGAATTTGATCTTTAATATCGGTTATAATTTGCGAACATAGAAGATGAATGGAGTTCGCATAACCCTTTCGACTAAGTGCATCAGCCACCACATTTGCTTTACCAGGGTGGTATCTAATTTCACAGTCGTAATCATTTAGGAGTTCGACCCATCTTCGTTGCCTCATATTTAACTCTTTTTGATTGAAGATATGTTGAAGACTCTTGTGGTCAGTGTATATTTCACACTTAGTACCATAGAGATAATGTCTCCATATCTTAAGAGCGAATACAACGGCTCCAAGTTCTAGGTCGTGAGTGGTGTAGTTCTTTTCATGTGTCTTGAGTTGCCTCGAGGCATAAGCTATGACTTTTCCTCTTTGCATGAGAACGCAGCCTAATCCTTGCCCTGACGCGTCGCAATAGACTACAAAATCATCACAACCTTCAGGAAGAGTGAGGATTGGTGCATCACAAAGTTTTTGTTTAAGAATTTGAAAAGCTTCTTCTTGCTTGGGTCCCCATACGAATGGTTTTCCCTTATGGGTTAAAGCCGTGAGTGGCACCGCAATGCGAGAGAAGTTTGAAATGAATCGACGATAATAGCCAGCTAGTCCAAGAAAAGATCTTACTTCAGTTGGTGTACGTGGAGCTTGCCATTCTTGAACTGCTTTGATCTTTGAAGGGTCAACATGTATTCCTTTGTCATTGACTACATGCCCGAGGAATTGCACCTCTTTTAACCAGAATTCACATTTAGAGAACTTGGCATAAAGCTTTTCCTTTTCTAGAAGTGCAAGAACGAGTCGAGATGACGCTCATGATCAGCTTTAGATTTTGAATAAATAAGAATATCGTCGATAAAGACTATAACAAATCGATCAAGGTAAGGTTTGCAGACTCTGTTCATTAGGTCCATGAAGACAGCTGGTGCGTTGGTTAATCCAAACGGCATAACCATGAATTCATAGTGGCCATAACGAGTTCGAAAAGCAGTCTTAGGGACGTCTTCTTCATGCACTCTAAGCTGATGATAGCCAGATCGAAGATCGATTTTTGAAAAGCAACTGGCACCTTGTAGTTGGTCAAGAAGATCATCTATGCGAGGTAAAGGATAGCGATTTTTGATGGTTAACTTGTTGAGCTCTCTGTAGTCGATGCACATACGAAAAGATTCATCTTTCTTCTTTACAAAAAGGACAGGTGCACCCCAAGGCGATGAGCTGGGACGTATGAATCCCTTGTCAGTCAATTCTTGCAATTGACTGGCTAGCTCTTGCATTTCAGAGGGGGCTAACCTATATGGAGATTTTGCCACTGGTGTAGCACCAGGTATAAGATCGATACGGAATTCGACATCTCTGATTGGAGGAAGTCCTGAAATGTCGTCAGGAAAAACTTGTGGAAAATCTTTTACTACAGGAATATCTTCAAGTTTCTTCTCTGTGGTCCCCTTCTTGATGATATGGGCTAAAAACGCGACATAATTCTTGCGAAGGTATTTTTGAGCTTGAAGACAAGACATTAAGTTGAGCCCTTTCGACGAGCTTTCTCCAATGATTCGAAGAGTCTGACCGTTTGAAAGAGGAATACGAATAAATTTTTCACGACATACAACTTCCGCATGATGCTGACTGAGCCAATCCATACCGATTATGATGTCGAAACTTCCTAGCTTCATAGGAATAAGGTCGACTAAGAAATCGTGGTCGTTTAAGGTGAGTGTACAGTTGCGTAAAATAGAATCTAATGAAACTGGTTTTCCGTCCGCGACTTCCACCGTTATGGATTCCACGAGCTTATCCCGATTTTTGCTTAAGATAGGTTCAAATTCTAATGACACGAAACTTCTATCCGCACCAGTATCAAATAACATAGAGGCATATCTACCATTTATAAGAAACGTACCGTTGACCACATTGCCGTCAGCTCTGGCCTGGTTCGCGTTAATATTGAAAGCTCTTCCTCTAGCAGGTGGAGGAGCTTGGTTCGCTTGATTCACAGGGTTGGCTTGGGCCTGAGCATGAATAATATTAACCAGTTTTGGACATGTGTTTCTGAAATGACTTGGGTCGCCGCAATTGAAACAAGCCCGCATAGGTTGGCCCATAGGGTAATTGGGTTGATAGTATGTTTGGGCTAAATGTTGGGTGGGTGGAAACGGTAGTTGTTGTTGTGCTTGACCCATTAACTGTTGGTGGGTTTGGGTGATAGGTTGGTGGCGGTTTGTTCGTTGAAGCGTGCGGCAGTTTTGAACAGTATGTCCTGCGCGACCGCAGCCGGTGCAGTATTGGCAAGGATGATCAGGGGAGTGGTGATACTGACAACGGTTACATTTTGGTAATGGGCCTGTGTAGGGTATGGCGCGGGTGGAGGAGTGGCTTGAGTGATAGGTGCAGCAGGAATAGGGGTGTTGGTTTGGGTGACTGCAAAATTCCTGGTGTTACGCTTCCTCTTGTTAGCAAACTTAGAGGAAGGAATGTGGTGGTTTGAGTTTTGTCCCTCAACAGGAGCTTTCTTCTTCTCTTCTTTGAACTTCCCATTGCGAATTCGGTTTTCGGTCAGTTCAGTTGCCAACTCCATGGCAGCTTCGAGTGTTACCGGTGAAACGCTGAGAACCGAATCTTGAATTTTCGAGGGAAGTCCTCGAATATAATGTTCGATCAGACGATAGGTTGGAGTGAATAAGTTTGGAACCATTTGGTTCAACTCCAAGAACCTCTTGTTGTAAGTAGAGTGATCACCCTCCTTTTGCTTTAAGGCATGAAATTCATCCTCCAACTTCTTAATTTCACTTCTAGGGCAGAAACGCCTAGTCATGATTTCCCTTAACTCCTCCCAAGTTAAGGCCATCGAATCTTCAGTCCCCCTCTTCCCTTTCTCAGTATTCCACCAAGTGAGAGCTACACCAAGTAGTCTCCCGGTGGCGTAACGAACCTTGCGATCCTCAGGACAATCGCAATTTAAGAAAACGTTTTCCATCTCCTCGAACCAATGTAGGAGAGCAGTGACTCCCTCAGTCCCTTCGAATTTTGGAGGATCACAGGACTTAAAGTGTTTGAAAGAGCATTTGATGGTAGGAGGGTTGTCGATGTTCTGGTCCTGTTGTTGAGGAGGGTTAGTAGGATTTGCAGCAAGAGCTTGTTGTACTTGTACCACGATGTCAGGCAATATCGTGGCCATTTGATTCGCGATATGCGTGGCCAAACGTTCCTGAGTCTTTCCCGATTTTTTTCCCCTTCGATGCTGTCTAGATGACATCTACAGGATCATAAAATGAGAAGATTGTGAGTTTATGGTGTCTTTTTAGGTGTCATGTGTCTTTAAGAAAATGAAAATAACATAAATATCAATAATGCAACTACATCCATAGGATGTCTTGGGTTCGCTCATGTTGGGCCTCAAATGTCCCCCATACCTTCACCTACATAGTCATGTGGGCCCCCATGGCTATTGGCTTGGTAGGATTCACATTAGTATTGGCAATTTAACACTTGCATCCCCCGAATGCAAACCACAAAATATGTTCATGAGATGTTTGGTCGGAACGTGTCCAGGTGTAGACACAATGACAACTCAAAGTGGGATTAGCTCACACGACGTTTGGTATAGCATGCTTTGTCCTAATAGGTACTTCGTACTCTCATCGTTAGTCCCCAGGTAGGCAAACTGGTCCTTTATTTTGGATTTATACGAATGCCAGCCTAGACAGGACGTTCCGACTACCGGTACTAGTACCCTTCCAGTTACTACATGCCCGTCATGAGAACTCACTTTGATGAGATTTGAAAACACGAAAATCATTGTAAAATCAATCATGATGTGGTGTGTGCTTTCATGGATGTGATATGTTATGATCATACGATTTCATGATAGGCATTATTTGATAATACATACTTATGAACATGCTTGTACAATATCAAATGTAACATTTAACATAAAACATATAAACATCATGAAATTTGGCATATAACACACAAAATTCTTATAAGTTTCTAATCGACTATAGTATAGGCTCTAAGGGTCTAATAACCTATCCTATATCCCTATAGTCATGGCTCTTGATACCAATCTGTCACACCCCGACCCGCAGCGGAAATAAGAGTCGGGGCATAATTGGGTTATCACCAAAGCACATGACATTTACTATTATGTTTCATAATTAATGAAGTCAAAGTTACATTTTCAAACATCCAAACATGTTCATTCAATACAAAGGAAATAATCAAAAGGTAACAATCCCAAAACTAAATCGATTTATTCTTCTAATCCAGGTCCTATGTGTTCCTAGCTGCTGCTGGTTCACCTGTATCATGTGTAAAATGGTAGTTTTGGGTCAACATAAGTTGGCGAGTGAACCTTATTAGATAAACATTTGATAATGATTTTATGGTTAGTTTATCAATGAAATATTGTGCATAATCATAAAAGAGCAAATGTAAGTAATCAAGCATTGGCAAATAGCAGTTACAATTATAGCATATAATAACACTTGACAGCATACATAATTAATGCACTCTCATAACTTGGTACAAATAGCAGTTACAATTATAGCAAATAGCAGTTACAATTATAGCATATAATAACACTTCAAATATTTTTTATTTGTTTTATTTTAACTTTTTATCAAATATAATTTTTATAGTTTAGTTTATTTATTAATTATGTATCGTTTTAACTCAAAATAACCATCAATAATTAATGCACTCTCATAACTTGGTACTGATTACAAAACGGAGCGGGTTTTGGAGACCTGATTTTTACAAATGTTACACGTATTGCATGTACTGAAAATGTAAAATGTCTGTGTGATCAAGGCTCAATCAAACGGAGCCGATCGTATTGCATGTACTGAAAATGTAAAATGTCTGTGCGATCAAGGCTCAATCAAACGGAGCCGATCGTATGTGGGCACGCCAGGTTCACGCTCATAATGTAATGGGGAACATGGTCAACGCTCATAATGTAATGGGTAGCGGCGGCCTATGAAATTGCACGTACTGAAAATAATAAATTGCATTTAACAATAACCACACAAACAGTTGAAACAAACTGAATACACATGTTCATGATATGATGTATGCACAATGGTTTAAATATAATATATATAACAAGACACATGATACACCCCAAAACGTGATTAAACGGGGAATTTGTAAAGATTCACTCACATTGGGTGCGTTTGAATGGAGATGATGAGATGCGCACGAATCGGGAGAATTGAACAACGAGAATTTCTAACCTAAATAATAACGGAAAAATATAGTAAATGAGAGGATTTTATTACGGATTTTAATGAAATTTTTAGATATATTTTTGTGAGTTTAAGGCTATTTTCTATCTTTAAAAATGTTATTTTTAAGTATTTTTAAGTGATTTTTAAATTAAATTAAATAAATAAAAATATAAAAAAAATTGTTTATTTTGCGTTGACCGTTGACCGTTGACCTGTTGACTTGTTGACCGGTTCGGTCAGCGAAATCGTTTGCGCCGGGTGAGGCTCGAACCCGAGACCTCCCGTACGCGTGCACGCAGCTCTACCAACTGAGCTACGTGTCTAACCCGAAATAATCTTGTTTTTAATTATATTTATATACTAATTCGGTTTAACCAAAATTCTTTTAATTTCAAAAACATTTTAATTCAACAAACCGGTGCGAGTAACGGGTTTCGAACGCGAGACGTGTGACTTAGTGTTGCACACAGTCCACCGCTGGACTGTGTGTCTAACCTGGTTATTATCTCAGTTTTTATTATACTTATCAACTAACGGGATTAACCCGGTTCAGCTTTAATCAAAAAAGCATTTTATTACTTAGAGGGTGCGTGTATCAGGGATCGAACTCGTGACGTGTGCGTATAATTTGCACACAGTCCACCGCTGGACTGTAAACCGTTCATTTTATCGATTTTTATTAGTCTTATGTTATACTGTCTTCTTCGTTAATGTTTACCCAGAAAACATATTCCGACTGTTATGACCGATTCATGACATGTTCGATTTTCAAACATTATAAGTAATTTAAAAGTAAAGAATGGAGAGAGTTTGGGGAAAAGGATGTACCGATTAGTGTGGTTCACAGAATTCCGGCAGAGGTTCGTCGGTTCTGAAAGTGAACTCTGGCTGTTAAAATCAATTAACAGGTTTGTTCGATTATTTGAGAAGTTGAGGCACTTAATCAACGTTTAACAGAAGTTTGAAAGGTCATACCAGTTCTCGATGGGTTTTCGGAAGTTTCAGAAGTTTTCCGGCGAAGGTAGGATTTTCGACAAACGTTGACTAGGATTGATTATGCTGGTGGAGTTGTGTTAGTGACCGATTAATCACATGATTGAAACAGAAAGAGTCGAAGGAATTACCGTGTGGATGTGAGTCTCGGTTTTCCGGCGACTTGCAGAATTTTTCCGGCGAGTTGATTTAAGCTTCTCCGGTGGACTGTAAGGTTGCGGAAATGTAATTGAAAGTCTTGCAGAGTGTTTTGAGTCGCAGGAGGGGTCTAAGATTGAAGTAATTGGGACTTGATTATTTTCGGTTATAAAAACCGATGATGATGACAATTAACGTTCATTCAATCTGAATTGATGAGAAAACGTCGGTGCATCGGTTATAACCTGAATGTGCGAGTAAACAAACGATTTGACGATTGAATTGCTGATTTCCGTTTCTCAATTGGCGTAACCGGTTTAACCGAGTTTGAGTATAAATGTTATTTGTTTCCTAGAGATGACAGAAAACAACAAGTGGCCGGAGTGGTGATGTGTGTGTGTGTTAAGTCATTGAAACTGTGAACCGGCTGACCCGGGTTCGAGTCCCGGCAGCAACTTCTTATTTTTATATATTTTATTTTCACTTTTTATCAAATATAATTTTTATAGTTTAGTTTGTTTATTAATTATGTATCATTAAAAACCAAAATAACCATAAATACACAACGTGACATTTATAACTTGATATTCGATTACAAAACGGAGCGGGTTTGGAAACCCGTTTTCGACAAATGTTACATTATTAGTATTGAATGCCTTGATATTGCTCTTGTATAGATTTAGTTGCTATGAGGATTTTTTAAACTTATTCGTATACGTATGCTATGCCTAAACTTGTGTACTCACCTTTGCTTTCGCATTGACATTATTTTAAAACATGTTACAAGTTGAAGGAGATGATGCTATGAAAACAATATAGCAAGGACTAGATACACACAAATTAGACGTTATCTTTAATGTTGATGTATCAATTTTGTTATGACTTTGCAAATGTTATGTTATTTCTTTGTTTTGTTACATTGATGTATTTGACAATTTTTATGAAATAAAATATGGTTTAATTAATTATTGTCACTTATTTATGTTGTGAGCAATGAACAATCTCGTTTTCGTCTCATCCCGATGTTTCCGCCATCGATTGGGGTGTGACACATGAATACACATATGTACATTACGCACAATAAAGGAAAATATGCATAAGTTATTTCATTTACACCAATCTAACTGCACTTACGCGTTTGATTTGTAACTTCTTCTACTTTTTTTTGTCCCTTTGTTTCTTACAGGAAACTTTCCTTTCCTCATCGTTGAATATTGTACATACGTGTACACAAATGTACTAATGACTATCATGAAGCATATACACAAGTGTCCATCGCGGAGGTTATATGCATCTTATTCACATGACCCTATCCTTCAAAACAAGTATTGATTACTCGAATAAAGTTTAATCAAAACACAAAATGGACAATAAACTTGTGATTAAAAAACTATTACAACTTCAAACTGATATTTATACACCATATTAGCGAAACCCTAACTTTCCGATTTCATATAAATACAGAAAGTAGCAATCATACACAACCGTAAACGAGGTTTTGAAAGTAAACTTACCAGTGCTAGGATGAGGAACCCTAACTCGCCGGAATGCAGCACCGTGAGTAACGACGGTTGGGGAACCCTAAATCGCCGGTCGATCAAAAGAGGATTTTGAATTGAAACGTTTGCTATTTTCAAGAGAGATATTATGAGTTATACATGGAACAAAGAGATACCATGATTATGGAAGAAAATCTTTGAATATTTCAAGAAAACCTCTTCAACTTTTCCTGGTTCCCTAAATTAGATTTAGTACACGTTTACGTTAATGCCCATATCTGCCTTATTTTTTCGTTATACTTTATAAAATATTTACAAGTTTGCCATTGACATTAAATCTCATCATCTAATAAATGAAGGGTCAAGATTTATTCACTTTGTTCACAAGTAAACTATTGTTCATTGTAGAACCCTACCATATATATATATATATAATATTAAAGTTTGTATATTTTTGAATTTTGAGATTGGAGGTCGCGCCGTGATTCTGCTTCACTGGCTTGTTTTTATGGCCTCATTATTTGAAGTTGAATGTATGGATTCTTTGGAAGCCATGTCCTTTTTTCCCATGGTCAAAGAAACTACATTTCTATTGGCAAGATTTAAATGTCTAGTTGGTCCTTTTGATTTGCAATTTTTACAGAGTTGATCCAGATACTTTAGTAATTACATAGGTGATTCCAGTGGTTGTGTTTTCTTTATAATCATGTGGTCCTTATCAGCAACCTCTATTAAATTTTTCAGTTAAGTACGTATGAAATGGCTGAATTGCCCTAAACAATTAAAAAAAATAAAATAATACATATGGGCCACCTTTCTCTCCCTGGAAAACCCTACCACCACAACCAAACTTTATCCCTCCTCTCTCTAAGAGCGTCATTTACATGATATCATTTCTTCAATCAATCATTGCGTCTAAACAGATCGAATCAACATCTTCAGAATTGAACTCGAAACTTGGGACTGTTGTTGTAATGTCCCTACATTTCACATCGATTTGAATAGCAAGACACCGAACACCATCAACGTGTGTGTAACAATGGCGGCAGGCTGGTGTGGTGGTGGATTCATTTTTCTCTTCTTGTAGCAATGGCGGTGGTTCGGCTTTATGCCTATAAAACCGGTGGGCGGTGGTGGTGAATATTCGATGGCGAAGGGCAGACGATAGTGGTGGGTGTACGGTGGTGGTGGGTGTTTGGCGATGGAGGAGAGATGATGGTGGTGGGTGTTCAATGGTGGTTGTTTGGGGTAGAAGAAGTGGCGGTGGGGTGGGACCTACGACGATATATTGTTTTATTTTTGTTTTTTCTTGATAATTAAGAGTATTTTAGTCATTTGACAAGATTTAATTGGAAAACTTAATAGAGGTTAGTGATAAGGACCACACGAGTGCAAAAATTGTAACCATTGAGACTAACTCTGTAATTATTAAAGTTTCGAGACCAACTTTGCAAAAATGGCAAACCACAGAGACCAACCAAGCATTTAACTCTATTAGCAATGAATCGTAAACCCATGACGTTATGCCTTGTGGCAAAAGGCCTTTAATACCATGACAAAAAAATCAAATGTAAAGAGAGTCATCGTACAAAACGTACGAATGTCATGGAAAAGTAAAAACGCAGTGACATTTTCGTAATTATTTTATTCGTAGAGTAATTATCTTAATGAACTAGTAGAGTAATTATGATACCCTTGTAGAGTAATTTTAAATTTCATGTTGTTTGATGCACTTGTAAAGTAAATATGTCTAATATTTTTTATGAACAATGATAAACTGGCAGAGTAATTATGATACACTTGTAGAATAATTTTAAATTGTATATTGTTTGATGAACTTGTAGAGTAATTATGTATGTTATGTTATTTTGATGAAGTAGTAGAGTAGTTATGATGCAATAGTAGAGTAATTTTGAATTAATAGTTGTTTGATGCATTATAATTACTTTACAAATAGAATAATTAATCTACGAATAGAATAATTACTAAAATGTCATTAGTCTAATGGCAAATTAGTCTGCTCTTTCTTGTGGAAACGTACCTTTGATTCTTACTTGGGTCATTTTCAAGGAACATCTGGGTAAAGGGACGAATCTGGGCTTTAATCTTGGGTCGAACCTGACAGGAGCAAGGGTTTACAGATTTCATCCAGTTCCCACGCATCAGGGGCACGGTCTCATGGCAAATCGACCTTGGACATAGCTCCGAGCAGGATGGATTTACACGTGAGATTATGTGCCGTTAAAAAAACTATGCACTCAATCTTAAAAAAATGAGATCTTTTGGAAACCTACCAACTATTTTGTTTTTAAGATTTACCAATAAAATTACTTGTGCGTATAACATATATTTTTAGAGCTACTTGTAATTTATTCATTTTTTCACAGTTTAATTGAAGTTGAGTGAGCCAGTGAGGTTCTTTATCTCTCTCACTTAACCTTAGTTTATCTCTACATACGTTAGCCTTTAGAAAATAAATCATGCATTCACTACTAGTATGATTACTAATGCTTTGAAAACTAGATTGACAACTTTGGCTATTCGTTGGTTCAGCTAGTTGTCTCGGTCACAAAACACAGTTAGCCAGCAAAAGGACGACGCATACACAAGGGGGTTTCCACTTTCCACGTGTCTTGCTCTGCTTTATTTTCTCGTCTAAAATTAGTCGGTTAATTTTTCTCTAATCCGTTAGTTTGTATGATCCGGCATATCGGCTGTTCCCTGTTTAATTGGTTGGACCCTCCCGTACGGTATCATACCGCTTTCAAAACACGGATAGTGACTCGATGGAAACATTAATTTAGTCATAAATTAGCTCCGAATTATATGGAGAATTGAAAATCATATTATTGGAAAAAAGAAAATTGCAAATTGACTTGACATATGAGAATTAAATATGGATCAAACTAGAAAAAGAATATCCCATGGAATCTAACAAGATGATATTCGGACCTTCCAACTAGAGTGTCATCATCATCTTTCAATAATACATATTTCATATTATGAGAAGTCTTCTTTTTTATTTTTTTTTTCTTTTTCTAAGAGCATTCACATCAACTCCCTAGAAATATACATACGTTCCACTAAAAAACAACTCATATATCAATATATTTTCACTAAAAACAAATACTTTTTCTCTCTCCTTTTCAATTAAATAATATTTTTATACCTTTATCATTACATTTTCTCTCTCCTTCACTCACAACCACTTTCAATATATATTAAAAAACTATAGGGGGTAAACAGTGTCCCCCAAATATACAGATGGACAGTAACATTTTCTCCCTCCTCCACCCACAACCACTTTTTATACCCTTTATAGTATAAAGACCTCCTCTCACATATTTTGATGGATAGGATGTGAATGTTCTTATAGAAAGTGTTTTCTTGTAACACCCTTAAACTATGTTAGTTTTATAAGCACACCCTTTACGGGCGTCTATAAAGATTCGAATCCGGAATTGAACCCGAAATATTTGAAATTTCGAACATTGTAATCCGAAATTTCGGATAGTTATTTCAAAAAATTTCGAATATCCATGTTATCCAAAGTTTTTTTTAAAGGCTATATAAATAATAAATATTAATTAGATATTTTGGATAGACTCCTTTTAAAAATTTTAAAATAATTTTTTATATATTTTTTGAATCCTTTAATATATATATATATATATATATATATATATATAAGTAATGAATTTTTTTTCTAGAGAATTCAGATATCATATAAAAGTAATGAATTTTTTTTTCAGAACTCAGATATCCGTTTTAATATCCGAATCCAAAATTTTGGATATTGAAATCCACTATTCAAAATTTTCGAATATCCGAAACTCCAGATAATTTGAACACACCTCAAAATTAAAAAAAAAATAACAACAAAAGATATAAAATGAGAAGACTTGCATAATTTAAAGTTGAGGTGCAATCTTTCATTTTCCTTTGTAACTTTTTTTTACTTCTTAGCTGATGGATATGATCGGGTGATTCCGCTGGTAGCACGATGATACTTCAGTGGTCCGTTAGTGATCTAAATTTCCCGTTAAAAAAAAATTAAGATGAGAGGACTTGCATAAGTGACTTCCAATTATTCACTTTCTTATGTTTTCTAAGGAGAGAATAATTGATATAATAATTTGGTTAGCATGCGTGATTGATCACCTCATGCCACTTCATCTATCACATATTTGGACTTCGGTTAGTTAAGTATGACTTGTAATTCATTAAAATTAGTTTGTTAACAACTAGATTAAATTAAACTCATGCTACTTTGACTCATAAACCAAGTTTGATCTAGCTCGCTCGTTTGTTTACTCAAACAAATCTATATAATCGATTATCCTTATATGTATGGTAATTTGGTATTGTGTTATTCAAGAGTCGTACAATATGAGATTATTTTTTATTGTTATTTGAGATTTGCATATAAAGAAAACATATAAAATCATAGAATTAGAAGAAAAAAATGTAACTCACCGAGCCACTAGCTAACTCAAGTTAAATATTAGTCGAAAATGAGCTACGATTCCAGCTCGGATGGAAGATTATGCGTCAATCCCACTTGAGTCGCATTGTTGTAAGCTCGAGTAGTCGAGTTTGAGTTGATATTGTCTAGATACGTGATTTATTAAATACACATGAATAAGAGGATAACACGACAACTGTATGAATTTAAACTTTTTTAGGATACTCATGTAGATCTAACCATTTATATATTTAATAATATAAGACGGAATTACAAAAAATAATAGGTTTATTTAAAAAAAAACATATATAGTGCTAAACATGGGACAGAAGTTTTGTCTTGTTATTTTTGTAGATCTAAAAACCTAAAGTAAAAAAAATAAATAAATAAAAAATAAGCACTCAATTATTGAGCAATGCGTTGAAAGATGAAGTCAAACCTTTAAGTAGCAAAGTTAACTTTTGTTTCTTTGACAAAATCTCCTGTTACCTCTTGATGTTTCATAAAATTTCACAAGTCAAATTAGAATTAAGATCTGAGTACATGTGTTTTTCAATGACGATAACCTTTTTCCCTTTTTCCACATATAAGGTTGCAATTTTCTTTTGGAACGGACGCGTATATTCAAGACGAAAAGGATCCAACAAAAAGCTGAAACCACAAATAACAAAGCACAAAAAAGAAGAAAAAATCAAAACACAACAAAGACTTCTATATGAATCAAAATCGGTATATCAATCGGTGTACCCTAGATTAGGTTAATAGGTGGTGTAAGCGTGTCACTAGAAAAGTCAATATACATGTGTGGAGATGACTTGTCGATCGTCTCCCTAATATGATTAAATCTCACTAAACGTGGTTTTGATATTGCGGCTATTATGTGCCCAGTTTGGTCAAATTTGATAGTTTTCCGGGTTCTGGGTATGTTTTTTGGTGATTGTGTTATGGCCTCTAAAGTGTGGGATGGAGTAGGTCGCTGGCTTGACATGCAGATGCCGGTTTCCAAAATCCCGCAAAACTTAATTACTTGACTGGATTTGACAGTACTTATTTGATTCAGTTGTTTCATTATCTTATTTGTGATTTTCTAGTCGCTCAAACAAATGTAAGAATGTATGGGCCGATAGGATGAAAATCCCAGGTTGGTCTTGTAACAATTGGTTTTCTCTCCCCGTGCTAGTTTTGTGCTAATTAGGTGAGTTTGGTTATAAACGTAATCTTTCAAAAAAAAAGTTAATAAGTCAATTTCAAACTTAGGAAACTTGTATACAACTTTATGCATTTGTACTATTGATTGATATATAGTATTCTTAAACAATCAACAATAGTATTTTAGTTTGTTACCAGAAACAGGACCATCGTATACCCCACTAATGGGACACTTTTGACACACACACACACAGCCCCCACCGATTGAAGCAAACACCGCCTATAACCATTTAGCTCTAAACATCTTATTCAAACAAAATCCCTTCCCCACACACATTTACTCATGAAACACACCATGTTCCCATTTTCTTCTTCCTCAATTAAGGACCAAAAGTTATGGTATATATAACCACACATAAAATAAGAAAAAAAAAATAATCTTGTTATCCCATTGAATAAAATCTCTCAATATAACCCCGATTAAAACGGAACCCCTCCCTTCCATCACCCTTTGTCGCCGGAAGAAAAAAACATGGTTGGGTATTATTAGACATTGTTGCAGTAACCGTTAGCCCTTAGTCAGGCGGTGAGGTGGGAACTAGCGATTAATCGGGATTAATTGTGATTAAGCGGGATTAATCGAGGATTAATATGCGATTAATTGGCTTCTAATCAGGATTTTTACAACCATGGTATTAACTGACTGCTGGAGCGTTCTATTTTATAGTGAAAAATACATGTGAGATTTTATAGTAAAAATGTGACCGGACATATATGATATTCTTTTGTTTTGTAATATATTCAAAAATCATGGAGAGTATAATGGTTTTTACAAACTCTCCTTTATATGCCATTAAAAACACATTCGTATGATTCTATGGTCAGTAGCGAAGCTTGAGATTTCCGTCCGGGGGTCGAAAACGTATATACCCAAAATTTTCTATAAAACCGGGGGTCGAAAACGTGTATACCCAAATATTTTTATACAAACTACATACTCTCCACTACTGAGCGAAAAGTTCGGGGGGTCGGCCGCCCCCTCCGGCCCTATTAAAGTTGCGCCAATGTTTATGGTATCTCGAGGTATTTCAAATTATAAACTCATAAAATCTCCTAGATAAAACGCCTCTGTCTAAGTTAGATGGGACTAAATTAATTTATCAAATATACAGAAAATAGAAATACTAGTTCAAAGTTATTTTATGGTTTCACTATTAATAGATTGAATATATGCGTTGTAGTAAGTATAAAATTTGTGGGTTATGTGCAAGAAGGAGGTAACAAAGGAACATTAAAGACCATGTTAGGTGCATTGAGAGCTGCTTTACATGTTTCGAATTTGTACAACCTCTCGGAATCATGTGAAACCTTAAGAACCTTATCTAATTGGCAAGTGTTATTTATTTTATAATTTAAAAGAAAATAATAAACTTATGGTACAACTTTATTATTGGTTTTCTCATGGGTTACCATTTAAATAATAATAATAATAATAATTGTGGTACAACTTTATTATTGGTTTTATCATAGGTAAAATTTTAAATTAAAACTCACTCAACTGTTAAATAATAAAAAGTGGTTCGTGGTATTAACTCTAATACCAATTAGACCATCATGCAAAGGTATGTCCATATGGTTTGTTCACCTCCACGTCTAGGATGGCAATGCACTTTCTATGGATATTGGTAATATTAGTCGCATATTTTGTGATTGAATTGTTTCTCATATCAGGCTCAATACACTTTGGGTATATGTCGGATAATTATCCGCCTAATATCGCGTATACTCACGAGTATCAGGACATGTATACCCGTTAGTTTGTTAAACATATTTGTTGAGAGTTTCAATTATAAAATTTTCTTAACATCCTAATTTTTATATAATTTTATGTTTCTAACAACACTAGATTCAAATATGATAATATATTTAGATCATTATTATTATAAAATTTTGAAATATCTAAATTATCAAAATATGTAAATGTAAGATGATATAAATCTGAAAATTTAAGTTAACACTTCATATCATGAGAATATAAGTAATATTTTCAAAATACGTACTCAAAGAAAAGTTCATCGTTCACATAATGCAACTACTAGAATGAATCGTTACTATAATAGATCTAATGGAAAAAGTAGAAAACAATATATGAAGAATTAAGAATTTTCAGGATATGTTTTCAGGTAATTGTGTTTGGTATCACTTGATCCCACAATCTGATTTTTTTAAAGTTAATCCTATATCTTGTCTCATATCCAGATACGCATCCCATACTCGTCCTGGATGTTTCGGGATTCGGGCTTCCCTGTCGAGTTTGGGTTCAATTATCTTCTTTATACACATCAGTTTTCTTGCTCCATTTTTCCTTATCCCTCCTCCGTTTCAAAATATCTCTCTTTATCTCTCCTCTCTCCATGCCTCTCACAACCCATGTATTAGGAGCCCTTTACAAAAGAATTTCACCTTCAAGAGTAATGAACTTCAATGCAACCATTCACAAGGCCTCTTTACGTGCTCAAATAGTAACAAATAAATATCGGTTAATGTACATACTATTTTTAAGGTAAAAACCTAATAATACTAACTACACATATAACAGACAAGCATACCTACCATAGTATAGTTTAGGTTAGTTACCGAGTATCCTAGGACACAATAGCTTCTAATAATAACTCTTAATTAATATCTAATGTATTAGTGATTTAAGAAAAAACTGGATAAAAACGAAATACTGAAAAGGTAATCTAACAAAACAAATATGAGAAAAATAACCGGTTAGGATCATAATCCTTCTAATATTTTGAAAAGATTGTCAGATTATGTATTTATGAAAAGCTCTTATGATAAAAAAACACTAATGAGGTGTGAAGTGCTAAAAGATCATTACCCTACTAGGTTGACCACATAAACCCGATTACCTAAGTTATAGACACACCTAGGCTATTCGATTATAAGTAGCTAAGCAATTCACCTATCTCTTGTGATTCAAAGCCTCTTAATAGTTTAGCTATATCTAAAATATCTAAATATGTAAAATGTAAGATAATATAAAACTCAAAATATAGGTTAATACTTCATATCATGAGAATATAAGTAATATTTTCAATACATAGAAAAGTTCATTGTTCACATAATGCAAGTACTAGAATGAATCGTTACTATAATAGATCTAATGGAAAACAATATATATTAAGAATTAAGAATTTCCGGGGATATGTTTTCAGTCTGGTATCACTTGATCCACAAATCTGAATTTTTATAAAGTTAATCATATATGTTGTCTCATATTCAGATACGCATCCCATTACTCATCCCGGATGTTTCGGGATGCGGGCTTCTCCATCGAGTTTGGGTTCAATTATCTTCTCCATACGCATCAGTTTTCTTGCTCTATTTTTTTTATCTCTCCTCCGTTTTCAAAATATCCCTCTGTCTTTCGTCTTTCCTTGCCTCGCACAACCCATGTATTAGGGGAGCCCTTTACAAAAGAATTTCACCTTCAAGAGTAATGAACTTCAATGCAACCATTCACAAAGGCCTCTTGACGTGCTCAAATAGTAACAAATAAATATCAGTTAATGTACATACTAGTTTTAAGGTAAAAAACCTAATAATACTAACTACACACATAATAGGCAAGCATACCTACCATAGTATAGTTCAGGTTAGTTGCCGAGTATCAATCCTAGTTACGATAGCTTCTAATAATAACCCTTAATTAATATCTAATGTATTAGTGATTTAAGAAAAAAACTGTATAAAAACGAAATACTGAAAAGATATTTTAACAAAACAAATATGAGAAAGATAACTAGTTAGGATCAGAATCCTTCTAATATTTTGAAAAGATTGTCAGGTTATGTATTTATGAAAAGCTCATATGATTAAAAAAAAGTTAATGAGGTGTGAAGTGCTAAAAAATCAATACCCTACTAGGTTGACCACATAAACCCGATTACCTAAGTTATAGACACACCTAGGCTATCTGATTTTAAGTAGCTAAGTAATTCACCAATCTCTTGTGATTCAAAGCCTCTAAACTGTTTAGTTATATAGATTAACGAACTGAGTAATTTACTATCTATACGATTCAATTTTAAGCAAACTCTAACTAGTTTCCATATCTTTATATTCAAATCCTTCCCATAGGTTGCTCATATACTTAAACAACCCTTGGATCAGTTTATCTATTACCGACTACGTATCAAGCCCTAAGTTAACGATCGATATATAACTCATAGATAGACTAACCAATCAAACATGCGTAACTTCATAGAAAGACCTAGATTATTTACACAAACTCACCCAAATATCAATACATAGCACATAGTCATACACATCACAGGTTCAATAGCAAACACTTATATAAAATCACACTTTCAAAAACAAAATCATTCGAACCTAACAAATACTAGAGTTCATTCTACCCAACCGGCTATAAGACAATTAGCTAGCCATAGACAAAACTAAACAACGAGCATTCATTGAATACATGACAAAGACTAAGTAAAACAAAAAACCATCGATTTAACAGAATAAAATGAACTAATTAACCGAAAAACTGATTGGTTAATAAAATAGACTAATCGGTGACTTCGGTTGCGGATAATAACCAAAACAACCGAACAATGCACACCTTGACAGTGTCTTTAATTCCCGCCACATCACGTGGGCACCTTTCTAGTATATATATAAATAAAAACAAATTATAAATAGTAAATAAGCTAAGTTCGAGTTGAAAAACTACTAACAAGTCAAGTTCGAGCAAAACCTTTTTAAGTTAAATGAGTTGAACTTGAGCTTAGACAAGCTTGTATTCAGCTTTACTCGTTTACATTACCGGTCCTCCCATCATTGGGCATGTAAAACTGTCTTTCTTTAAAAAAAAAAATTAACATAGTTTCCTCCTATTAAACATATTAGCGTTAAGACAATATAAGTGTGTGTAACATGTAGGTTTTAACTTTGAATCAAACGTGCATCATTATAAAATTGTCATAGTACGTTTGTTACACTATTTGTCCAATTGTCCTTTAAGGTTTTATCAGTAAACTTTCATCATAAAAACGCCATGAAAAATACATAATTTCTTATACCCGAATCTTTCTTCATTTAAAAGAATCAAACATATTTCCACTATCTTAAATCAAGAAATGAAAAAGCTTCATTTGTGATGAAGAAATTGAGTTGCAAAGATGAATCGGAAAGCAAAATTGGATCTTTGCATATCACCAAAAGGCATGTGCCATTGGCACTTGGCTGAGGAGTGTCCGTAGAGCCGTACCTCCACAACAATACCATTAAAGTGGTCAATAAAGTTGAATGAGACATTACTTTCTTTTTTGTCATCTTTTTAACACACAAATCACATATAGTTAGGGCTGTTCAAAAAGCTCGCGGCTTGGAGCTCGCTTGGATTTAGCTCAGAACAAGCTCGTTTGATATGACTCGGTTTAAAAGTGAGCCGAGCTCGTAACGAGCGTGAGCTAGCTCGGCTCGGCTCGTAACAAGCCAAGTTGGCTCGGTTTGGCTCGCTTTGTAGCTCGGCTTAGTTTAGCTCGGATTATTATACTTATGATAAATTTTAATTTTATATACATTATAATATATATTACAAAAAAAAACTGATTAATATTTACATGTATATAGGTTTGTAATTTGATATCTATGGCATATTTGAAGGTTGATTACCATACTAATAAACTAATATTATATTTTATTGAAATAAAAACTTATTTTGCATTGTTGAACTTGATTTTGGTTTGTAATATATTAGGTTGAACTTATTTTGAATATATTCTTTAAAGTATTGAATAATATTTTAGGTTACTGAATTTTAAAAGGAATGTATTAGTTTTTCTTTATAAAATCGAGCCAAACCAAGCCGAGCCGAGCTAGCTCGGTATAAAACCAAGCCGAGCCCTAGCTTAGATTTTCAGCTCGGTTTCAAATTCGAGCCGAGCCGAGCCAGCTCGGTTTATAACCGATCCGAGCCCGAGCTTGGCCTGGCTCGGCTCGGCTTGGCTCATGAACAGCCCTACATAGAGGGTGTTCGCGATATGCGATGAGGAGTACGGACATAGGTAATCACGTAGAATGTTAATTTTTTTAATATCACACCTAGAGGGTGTCCGTGAGATGCGATGAGAAACACATACATAAGTAATCACGTACTATGTCAATCTTTTAATACCACACCAATATTATACTCAAATAAAAAAAAATGCTTGTTTTTAGGGTAAATCGAAAGAAATCAAGTCATGTGTGAAACTTAATTTATGCTATGAAAGTTTGTTCGCCTTTCATTATTGGATAAAATTAATTTACTTGTAAATTGTTTTGCTTTTAGTCGTGATAACGTAGTCAATTAGGCCATGAGGCGTCCTGTCTTGAGCGTGAAAGAGGGTTTTCCATGTCGGATCATGGTCACCAGCACACCGCTCCCCAGGGGTGGAAGGTTGTAAGCCATTGTTTAACAGCTATAAACAAAAAAAAAAGCAAGTTACAACAAAAAATTTACACATATATAATTCATTTTACACTTATAATTAACAAACAGCTCTCCATTCAACTTAACCATCTACAAAATATTCTAAACTTTTTCATCTCTCATGGTATCCTCATCCGAATCATCTTCGTCATCTTCGTCATCCGAAGCGGATGATATTTTCTACCAAACAAATGTAGTCACAAGCCAAATGTTATTGTAGCAAGCAGGGAGTTCACATCCAATTACAAGAAAAAATGATTTAAACTGGGATCGTCAAGCTGCCATGTATGTAATTATTTTTCTGAAGATCCTATATACATTGACTAAATGTTTGGCCGTTGTTTTCATACGAGTTGACAACTATGCCAATGAATAGTTGTGGATTTGGAGAGAGAGAGACAAGCCATGGTTCAGACAAAAGTATGATGCAAAAGTTCGAGGGTACCTTATTACAAAAGTACAAATATGCAATTCGTCAAATTATGTATAGAACTGCATCGAATCATGGGAATAATATTTCAATATGTCGGAAAAACTTAAAGGCTAAGTATTTACAGATTCCATAAAGGCGTGATGGATCTAAAGTACTAAGTATTTATAGAACAAGAGGCGCAGTGACACCCAACAACTATACGATTTACATGAAGCCAAACACAACTTTCTTGATATGCTTGGTAGCATCGATTGCACGCATTAGAAGTGGTGAAACTGGCCTACATTTGGGTGAGGTTAGTACCATCGAGGTGATCATCTGACTTGACGATAATGCTAGAAGTTGTGGTTGGCATCACATGCTCTTAAAAGGGTAAATGCACGGTACCCCTGACCACGGGAGGGTTCTCCCTCCCCAAGCTAGCTTAGCCCCATAGCTACCTGGCGGTTACTACCCAGCAGGATTATTCGGGCCGAGCTGGACTCAAACCCGCGTTCTTTGGTGTTACTGGTCCAAAAACGATGTTAATGTTCAAGATCAGTCGCCAAATTTCAACGACATCATAGATGTTATCACACCAATTCTTCGTTTTATGTCAACGGTGAATATAAGCACGATTATTACATTTCTGACGGGATTTATCCCAAATATTCTATAATTATCATATCGTTTACATGTCCACCGGATGAAAACAAAAACAATTTCAAATCAACCTAAGAATTGGCAAGAAAGGATACCAAACGACCATTCATCTTCCTAAATCAGCGTTGGCATATCGTGTAAATTCGACACGGTTTTGAAAAGATAACAAAATTAGTAACATAGTGTACACTTGCGTAATTCTACATTTAGTATGATTTTAGAGGGACAAGGGGAACACGACTCGTCAACACTTTCAAGATGATATCTAACGGTTTGCTGATGAAGTTGACGTCTTGACGATGAGCAAATAGCAGTAAACCATCGAGAGCTATGCAATCGAGAGACTCACACTCACTTTAGACAAATTTGGTTGAGCATGACAACATGTTACTCATTTCACTTACATTACAATTAGTAGTAAGGTTTTTACTTTTTTTTAAAATTAAACTTATGTTTTTTTTTATTGATGCAATGTTAAAAATAGTAGATTAATATTTGTCTTTTATTCATTTGTTATTTGATTTCATCTTTGTTTTAAAAACAAATAAAAATGATAAAAGAAAAACCTCACTCAGCACTCACGAGTCACGATCTTCCCTGCTTCACGTGAGTATGAACCCTCCCCTGTCTACGTGACGCCTACATAACCCACCCCCACCCTCACTTTCAAGATGAAATATGCCTAATGCTCATGAAATAAAATATGCCTACGGACTTTAATCAACATGAAATATGCCTATGGGCTTTAATCAACATGAAATATGCCAAAATGCTCATGAAATATGCCTATGTGCTTTAATGTAATTAATTAAAATTGAATTGAATAACAATAATAACACTTTAAAGAAAAGATATAAAAAAAATCCCCTGATTCAGGCGTGGAGTTCGCCTATTTGGTGACGACTTTCCATTGCTGATACACTGAAAACCCAACCAGTTCCTCTATAAATACCCGATCCCTAAACCATCTCATTTAGGTCGCAAATCACTGACCAAAACCTCTAATCTATCATCAATCCATCCGTCAATCTTCAGGTTAACAACATACCAATTTGTTTAATTTATGTTGAATCCCAACTGTTCATGCTTCGATTTATGGAATCATGACGTTGTCATTGATCCGATTGCTTTTGTTTTAACTTTTTTTTTTTCAGGGTTGGGGGAATTTTGAAGAAAGATTTTGTGTAATGGCGAATTGGAATTTGGAGAAATTGGCATCGATCGACGCTCAGTTGAGGCTTTTGGTTCCCGGAAAAGTTTCAGAGGATGATAAGCTTATTGAGTATGATGCGTTGTTGTTGGATAAGTTTCTAGATATTCTTCAGGATTTACATGGGGAAGATCTAAAGGAAACGGTATGATTTCATTGTAATCTGATGTTTCTGTTACTTTTTCTCTGTTTGATTGTTTGGGTTTTTGGGTTTTACGGAGTTGAGCATCAGGTGTTCGATGAAATGCGTGAAAGAAAATTTCACTTTTTTTTTTCTTGGGATGTTAATTTTAGTGATTAATGTCTTAATGGGTACTCAGATTGGTAAAATTACTCATTGATAAGTTGATTATTATGTTACTTTTTTGTTTAATTTATTAGGGTTTATGTAGAGCATAGGTGTTCGACAAAATGCCTCAAAGAAAATTTTTAACTTTTTTTTTCTTGGTTTGTTAAGATTAGTGATTAATGGGTACTTAGATCGGTTAAGTGACTAATTGATGACTTGATCATTATGTTTGATCGTGTAACAAAATGTGTCATAGAAAATATTTTCTTTTTTTTCCTTGGTTTGTTAACATTAGTGATTATGGGTACTTAGATCGGTTAAGTGACTAATTCATGACTCGATTATTATGTTTGATTGTGTAGGTTCAAGAATGCTATGAGCTTTCTGCTGAATACGAGGGAAAGCGTGACCCGAAGAAGCTCGAGGAGCTCGGAAGTGTGTTGACCAGTTTAGATCCAGGGGATTCGATTGTGATTGCAAAAGCTTTCTCTCACATGCTTAATTTAGCCAATCTGGCTGAAGAGGTTCAGATCGCTTACCGCAGAAGGATCAAGCTGAAAAAGGGTGATTTTGCTGATGAGGCTAATGCGACAACCGAATCGGATATTGAAGAAACTCTTAAGAAGCTTGTGTATAAGCTTAACAAGTCCCCTGAAGAGGTTTTTGATGCACTCAAAAATCAAACTGTTGACTTGGTGTTGACTGCTCATCCGACTCAATCGGTCCGCAGATCTTTACTTCAGAAGCATGGAAGGTATACCCTTTAATGCTTTAATCCCGTAATCTGTATATGCATCTGATCTGGTCAATTAGTCAACTTTAAAAATGACCCTTTATCTTCGTAGGATCCGTAACTGTCTGGCCCAGTTATATGCTAAAGACATCACTCCCGATGACAAGCAAGAACTCGATGAGGCCTTACATCGCGAAGTAAGCATTACCGATTCAAAATCTCGTTAGATCCAAAGATGCATTATGTGATCCTTTATATAAACTGTGTTTATGTTGTTTTGTAGATCCAAGCTGCTTTCCGTACTGATGAGATCCGAAGAACCCAACCGGCCCCACAAGATGAAATGAGAGCCGGAATGAGTTACTTTCATGAAACAATATGGAAGGGTGTTCCGAAGTTCTTACGGCGTGTTGACACCGCTCTAAAGAATATCGGGATTAACGAACGCGTTCCGTATAATGCACCTCTTATTCAGTTTTCTTCCTGGATGGGTGGTGATCGTGACGGTATGTTATAACACAATTTTTTAAGCTACATATACGCTTAAAATGGAATATGTAATTGAATAATATTTGTTTGTCGTAAATACAGGTAATCCACGAGTGACTCCTGAGGTAACAAGGGATGTTTGCTTACTAGCAAGAATGATGGCTGCAAACATGTACTTTTCGCAGATCGAGGATCTAATGTTTGAGGTAATTAAATACTTTTTTTTCTCGAATTTATGCATCTTCTCATTGTGATTAATTCTTAATGATCATTGATCTTAATCTAACATTGTGTTTCTTAGATGTCCATGTGGCGTTGTACCGATGAACTACGTGTTCGAGCTGAAGAACTCTTTAGAACAGCAAGGAGAGATGTAAAGCACTACATAGGTACCAAATGGTCCAAATTTATTATTTTTTTGTATCTAATGCTTTTTTACAGAACACAACGTAATTTTTTCGGTTTTTATTTTATTTTTTTATAGAGTTCTGGAAACAGGTTCCTCCCACTGAACCTTATCGTGTAATTCTCGGTGATGTAAGGGATAAGTTATATAATACACGTGAACGTGCTCGTCACTTGTTAGCGCATGATATATCCGACATTCCAGAAGAGGCGGTTTACACCAATGTTGAACAGGTATCACTGATTACTTTCTTTATTTGTTAGCTTGACTCTAATGTCGTTTTCCTTATGATATATATATATATATAATATAATTATGTTTTTTTATACAGTTCCTAGAACCCCTGGAGCTATGTTACCGATCACTATGTGCTTGTGGTGACCGTGTGATTGCAGACGGAAGCCTTCTAGATTTTCTACGACAGGTGTCGACATTCGGGCTGTCACTAGTGAAACTCGATATACGACAAGAATCCGATCGCCACACGGATGTCCTCGACGCAATCACTCAACATCTGGAAATTGGGTCGTACCGTGAATGGTCGGAAGAAAAACGTCAAGAATGGCTTCTAGCTGAACTCAGTGGAAAACGTCCGCTTTTCGGTTCCGATCTCCCAAAAACAGAGGAAATTAAGGATGTTTTGGACACGTTCGGTGTGTTGGCAGAACTCCCGGCTGATTGTTTCGGTGCTTACATCATCTCAATGGCCACGTCAGCGTCCGACGTCCTTGCTGTCGAGCTTCTTCAACGTGAATGCCACGTAAAACAACCATTACGCGTGGTCCCGCTTTTTGAAAAACTTGCTGATCTGGAAGCTGCCCCTGCCGCTATGGCCCGTCTTTTCTCAGTCGATTGGTACAAAAACCGAATTAACGGGAAACAAGAAGTTATGATCGGGTACTCCGATTCTGGAAAAGACGCAGGGCGGTTTTCTGCTGCATGGCAGCTTTACAAAGCTCAAGAAGAGCTTAAAAACGTCGCAAAGGAGTTTGGAGTTAAACTTGTTATGTTTCACGGGCGTGGTGGGACTGTGGGCCGAGGTGGTGGGCCAACCCATCTTGCTATCTTGTCCCAACCGGCTGAGACCATTCAGGGGTCGTTAAGAGTCACAGTTCAGGGTGAGGTTATTGAGCAATCGTTTGGAGAGGAACATTTGTGTTTTAGAACACTTCAACGGTTCTGTGCAGCTACACTTGAGCACGGAATGAACCCGCCGATCTCACCGAGGCCCGAATGGCGTGAACTTATGGACCAGATGGCGGTTGTTGCAACCGAACAGTATCGTTCTATCGTGTTCAAGGAACCACGTTTTGTCGAGTATTTCCGCCTTGTTAGTATCTTATCTTAATAATTTCAATTTATTTCTTCAATACACATCTTGTTATCTAATTTTACTAACTAGTGGCTTACCACCCACGCTCTGCAGCGGGTTCGAAACATAGATAAAAATAAGTTACCCTTAACACATTTTTTTTTTGGTAATTCTACAGGCCACACCAGAACTGGAGTACGGGCGTATGAATATCGGTAGTCGCCCATCGAAACGAAAACCGAGTGGTGGCATAGAATCACTTCGAGCCATTCCATGGATCTTTGCATGGACCCAAACCAGGTTCCATCTCCCTGTTTGGCTCGGGTTCGGTGCTGCATTCAAACACGTCATTCAAAAAGACAGCAAGAATCTTCAAATGCTTCAAGAAATGTACAAAACGTGGCCTTTCTTTCGGGTCACCATCGATTTAGTTGAAATGGTGTTTGCTAAAGGTGACCCCGGCATTGCTGCCTTGAACGACAAGCTACTTGTTTCTGAAGATTTATGGCCCTTTGGAGAATCGTTAAGAGCAAACTATGAAGAAACCAAAGATTATCTCCTCAAGGTACATTTTCGATGTTTATAACTCACGCTCTTTCATGTCAATAGGGTTTCGAATCAAACAGGTTTTTTTTTGGTACGGGTTGAAACGGGCCGGGTCGAGTGGGCTGCTAGTACACATTGTCCATTTCTTTTACACCTTTTTTTCATAAAATACCGTTATACCTCTATTTTGGTATATTTGAGTTGCCAAAAGTTATTTAAAGATGATTTTGTGTACTAATTAGGTCTCTTAAAATCGGTAAATTTAGAAACTTTTATATATAAGTTTAATGTTTTTATATAAAAATGTAGTTTTACACTCAAAACAAAGCACGAAACCATCTTTTAATGACTCATATTTACAAAAAGAATTACACTAAAATGGTACATCCGAATTAATCTAAATCTTCTGAATAAAATAATTCAGAAGGTTGTATGCATTAAAAGTAGACTGCAATAGACATTCCTTGAGAGTTTCAACTTTGAATCGATTTGTTGCGTTTTCCCATTTAACTACACTCTTCAGTTTGAGATAAAAACATGACCCGAATAAGCTCATTTAATAACTAAACGGGCCGACACCACTAATCTGATTCTTTTTTCGGGTTTGTAGATTGCTGGACACAAGGACCTACTCGAGGGCGATCCCTACTTGAAACAAAGACTCAAGTTGCGTGATTCATACATCACAACCTTAAACGTTTGTCAAGCGTATACTCTAAAACGGACTCGTGACCCGAACTATCATGTGACCTTAAGGCCGCATATTTCGAAAGAATATGCTGAGCCAAGCAAACCGGCTGACGAACTTATCCACCTGAACCCAACCAGTGAGTATGCACCGGGTCTTGAGGACACGCTCATCTTGACCATGAAGGGTATTGCTGCTGGAATGCAGAACACCGGTTAGGTTAACCGTTATGCGAGCATATCGTTTTATTTTTCGTGCTTTTTGAACGTTGTCTCGGCCTTGTTTTCTCGAGTTCATCGATCTATGCGTTAATGAAGTTGTAATGTATGCATAATCGAGTTTATCCATGAAACTAATAATGTATTGTACACTTGATCACAAGTGAAATTGAAGTTTATTTCCTTTCTACTTGACTTTTTTATATTATCATATTTTAAAAATATAGTTGGTCACTTCTTTTGTTTACTTTATCATTAAAAAAAGAAAACCATATGATTTAGTGACTTTAATGTCTAATACAAAACTGCTAGAACTGTATAAAACTTGTACGTTTTAATTAAACTGTGATAGAACTGTATAAAACTTGTACATTTTAATTAAACTGTGATATATGAGTCAATAATTAACATTGTTATTCTTAGTTGTGGTTATGCTCACCGGTCGCATCGGGAGTTCCACTAGTTAGAAAGGGAGATTTTCGTCGAGGTTTGGATATCACTCCTAACTCAACGAAGGTATCTCGTGCGATAGAGATTGCGCGGAGTGAATGATCTTATCGAGAGTTCTCGGTTTTCACACCTAATCTCGACTTGATCACTCGTTTTGCGTGGTACGAGCGTTTCCAAGCGTGTATATTGTGTTGGCCTTAGGAAAGACATATTTAAGCATTCATGGCAAGTAGTTTAAGCATTTAAGTCAAAGATTGGTCAATTTGGGTACTTAAACTGTAGACTAGGTCGAACATGACAATTCTACCTAATTCCCCACAGTTATGGCTCTGATACCAATCGGTCACACTCCAACCGATGGCGGAATCATCGGGCCGCGACACTAAGCGAACCAGATTGTCTCATGAGAAATTCTATAACACTACTTAAGCGACAATATTTACACGTCAACATCCCATACTATTAACACATAATCCTCAAATAACATTACAAAATATCAAGATTCTCATAACACAAATTCTAGTTTAATATTCCCTAGATTTATTACAACGCGTTACTAAAGCAAAACCTAATCTAAGCGTCCAAAGCAATATCCTCAATCTGCCACATATGTTAAAATAAAACGTCAATACAATTAAGTAAGGGTGAGCATACAGGTTTGCGTACATAATAGATATAAATGCGTTTAGCATACACCGCATGACATACGTAATAGAAGTGAATGATGTAACTACTTAGATTCATGCAAACCAACAAACCGCGATTGATCGAGGCATGCGAACAAGTGTCCACATCCTAAAGAGAAAATAAATGCGAAATAAAAATGCAGGCCTTAACAACCTCGGGCCTCCGGGTGGCGGGTCAACCTCTAGTATACTTTCATGTTAAGGGTGGCGTACAAGCAATCAAGCAATACATACAATTCAGCAGATTTCACGTATAATCATGTAACAGCGGGTTGCGAATAAGCGTTTGAGAGTTGTGTGTTGTGATTTGATATACGAACATATGTGACACCCAAAAGTGCGTTCAAGCGTAAAAGGGTTCAAGTATACTCACAGTTGGTGTGTTTTGGGAGATGAGACGGGATCTGAGAGAAGTTGCGGAGAGTGCCGGATCAGCCTGTAAGCGAACAGAAGTGCATCAGTCTTCCGAATTGCTGAACGGTCAACGGTTGAGAGAACAACAGACAAGTTCGTGCGAACTTGTACCCTGGAGTACAAGTTCGGGCGAACTTGTGCCATTTCTCTTGATTGGAGCACAAGTTCGGGCGAACTTGTGTGTTGGTTATGAAGGGAGTACAAGTTCGGGCGAACTTGTATGTTTGTTGTCTAATTTGATCAAGTTCGGGCGAACTTGGTCACCAATCTGGTGACAAGTTCAAGCGAACTTGATGTCTTCCGAGCGAACTTAACTGTTTTGGCATCCAAATCGTGCGTTTTCGCGTCGTTTGCTGAGGAAATCGAGTGCCCATCCTCCAACCTTGAGCCACTGAGTAAAACTTAGGCTGAAGAGGTCTTTTGGAGCGAGTTAGCCATTTTACAGAAACTCGGGCTAATCCGGGCGAACATGAAGGTTCGTACGGGTTAGTCCAGCTTGTGTAAAGTGATGATTTCGTCCTTGTGCTTCCAGATCTGAGATCTTGCTTGACAACGCCTCGTTCCACTTCAAAGTGAACGAAACATATGTCATTAGTCCGAATATTGTGTAAAAATCGATGTGTTAAAAGGTTTTACTCAGATCTAAGAGTAGATCTGAGTGAAAAAGAGAAGTTTTATAGAAAAAGATGAAGATTTTCGTAAACAGAAGAGATTTAATGAAAACGAAGGCAATGCCTTGTGCTAAAATCGTTGTAAAACGTTGTTGAACGTTGTTGTAGTTGAAAACGGGTTGAATCTTACTTAGAAAACAAAAGGGTTTCGGTTTTGGGGAGCTCCGGGCGAACTTGCAGCAAGTTCAAATGAAGAATGGAGCTGGGTATTTATAGGTGGAGTGAGAATGGTGAGCTGGAACATCAAGTTCGGGCGAACTTGCTACAAGTTCGAGCGAACTTGTATGTTTTCTCCTGAATTAGAACCAGTCCGGGCGGACTTGATGTGAAATGGGGATTCTGATGGCTGGAACAAGTTCGGCCGAACTTGACCTGTTGGCCAAGTTTCGTTTGATTGTTTCGCGTTACGAGTTTGTTTGGCGATTCGGTTCGTATTAGATAGTTATATTAAGCGTTGTAATTGATATAATAGTGCGATTTAGCGATTCGTGCGTGTGAGAGCGTTGCGATAGCGATTACAACCATAACATAAACAAACATAACACATATAAAGACATAATTCCACATAATTAACTGCGTTTTGTGATGCGATGAGATAAGCGATGCGATGGCACAAGCGTTTATTAACAATAACACACTCGGCTCGTATAGTAGCATAATTACTTTGTGATTGCGACGAATTAGCGATGCGTTTAATAAGCGATTAGATGCGATAATCATTGCAACAACATAATTAATTAACATAACTTTCTTATAAATCGAATCTCGGGATTACAAGGAGAGATACAACGGAAAAATAAAAAGAAAATTATAACAACGAATTTTCGAGTTGCTACAGTCTCCCCTACTTTAGGAAATTTCGGACGAAATTTTAGTGGCCGTAACAAAGAGATACGGATATTTTGCCTTCAGGTCACTTTCCAATTCCCAAGTGAACTCGACACCGCGTTTGCCTTCCCATCGGACTTTCACGATAGGGATGCGAGAGCGCCGTAATTTCTTGGTTTCTCGGTCCATGATTTCGACAGGCTTTTCCACGAAATGGAGAGTCTCGTTGACTTGCGAATCCTCGAGAGGTACGAGATTTTCTTCTGCTAGGCATTTCTTGAGGTTAGACACGTGGAAAGTCGGATTTATGAGCTTCGGTCATTAGCAAATCACGAAGGTCCTGGTACATCTTGTCGGCTCCGGGGTGAATGGAATATCGAGATTTATGAGCTTCGGTCATTAGCAAATCACGAAGCTTATCACGGCTGGGAATCCAAATGCGATCGAGATAGTAATAAATACCATTGGGTTTAACAACGAGCTGAGTTTCGGCACCACCGTTCATTTCATCTTGCAGGGTATTCTCGTTAAAACAAGCAAACTGGGCGGTGCGAATCAAGATTTCGAGATTATTCAAAGCTTGAGAGTCACGAACACTATACACATAGCTTCGTCGACTCAGAACATCGGCTACGACGTTTGCTTTGCCGGGATGGTAGCGTATATCGCAATCGTAATCGTTGAGAAGTTCAACCCATCTGCGTTGGTGCATATTCAGTTCCTTTTGATTAAAGATATGTTGTAAGCTCTTATGGTCGGTGAAGACCGTACACTTAGTACCGTAAAGGTAGTGTCGCCATATCTTCAATGCAAAAACAACTACACAGAGTTCGAGATCGTGGGTTGTGTAGTTTTTCTCGTGGATCTTGAGTTGTCGAGATGCGTACGCAATAAACTTGTCTCATTGCATGAGAACACAACCAAGACCAAGATTAGAGGCATCGCAATAGACAACGAAATCGTCGTTTCCGTTGGGAAGAGCGAGTATGGGAGCGTTGCATAACATACGCTTGAGAGTTTGAAAGGCTTCCTCTTGTTTGGAATCCAGAACGAAATGTTTGTCTTTATAAGTTAAAGCTGTAAGCGGAACGGCGATTTTAGAAAAGTCGGCGATGAATCGATGGTAGTAACCCGCCAATCCAAGAAAGGAACGGATTTCAGATGCATTCTTCGGCGTAATCCAACTCTTGACGGCTTCGATCTTTGCAGGGTCGACGTGAATTCCTTGACTGTTAACGATATTGTCGAGAAATTGGACTTCTTCGAGCCAGAATTCACATTTATAGAACTTAGCATAAAGGCGATTACCTTGGAGAAGTTCGAGAACTAGACAGAGATGGCACGCGTGTTCATCTCTCGACTTCGAATAGATAAGGATATCATCGATGAAAATAATGACGAAACGATCTAAAGAAAGCTTTACACACGGTTCATCAAATCCATGAAGACCGCAGGTGCATTGGTAAGACCAAAAGGCATGACCACGAATTCGAAATGGCCATAACGAGTACGAAAGAAGGTTTTCAGAATATCTTCTTCCAATACGTGTAACTGATGATAACCGGAACGTAAATCGATCTTAGAAAAAAAAGTAGCACCTTGAAGCTGATCAAATAAATCATCGATTCGGGGAAGAGGGTAGCGGTTCTTTATCGTGAGTTTGTTAAGTTCACGATAATCGATGTACATTCGGAACGTCCCATCTTTCTTTTTCACGAAAAGAACGGGTGCGCCCCACGGTGAAGTGCTCGGGCGTATGAAACCTTTATCAAAAAGCTCTTGAAGTTGGCTAGATAGTTCGCGCATTTCGGATGGTGCGAGACGATAAGGAGCTTTAGCAACGGGAGTAGCACCGGGAATTAAATCGATACGGAATTCAACATCTCGAGTAGGGGTAAACCAGGTAAATCGTCAGGAAAGACCTTAGGAAATTCACGAACAACGGGGACATCTTTAAAAGTTTTCTTCTCTTTCTCCAGGTTCACGATATGGGCTAGAAAAGCAACACATTGCTTTCGCAAACATTTGTGTGCTCGAGTACACGACAAAAGCATCAACTTCTTTGAGGGAGTTTTACCATAGACATGGAGTTTATCACCGTTCGAGAGAGGAAAACAAATCATTTTATCGAAGCATACAACTTCAGCATGATTTTCACGAAGAAAATCCATGCCTACTATGATATCGAAGCTACCTAATTGCATAGCTATGAGATTGATTAAGAAGATGTGGTTGTTGAGATCGAGAGAACAACCACGTAGGACGGAGTTAACGGTGACGGTTTTTCCGGTGGCGACTTCCGCATCGAAAGTTTTTGGGAGTTTAGCGCATTTACGTTTTTAAACCTTTTCGAATTCTAACGATACGAAACAATTATCGGCACTAGTATCAAATAAACATGAAGCATAAATACCATTGACAAGGAAACGTACCATTGGCAACATTGTTGTCGTTCTGGGCCTGGCGATGATTGAGATTGAAGGCTCTTCCACGCGCAGCCTGTGTTTCTGCTACTAAGGCTGTGGTGGCTGTGGCTGCTGCTGCTGTTCCTGCTTCACAGGTTTGTTTGGGCAGACATTACTGAAATGATTCGGGTCTCCGCACGTGTAACAAGCACGTGCCCTTGGCGCTTGCTGCTGATTGGCCTGAGGAGGAGCTGGAGCTTGAGGAGCTGACTGAGGAGGGCCTGAACAGTAACTGACAGTAAAGTGGCCGTAAATGTTACAGTTGGTACAGAAACGGCAATTGCCTCCAACTGCGTGGTGATAACTGCACTTTGAGCACAGAGGATGAGGACGAGTATACGCACGTTTTTCTGGAGGTGCGTTCGGTGCGTCTGACTGAAGCGGCTGAGGGTTCGGTGGAGCAGTAAGTGCACAATTCTTGATTGGGTTTTTTTCTCTTGCGACCTCGGCGACTGTTCTTTGACTCTCGAAACTGATCGAAGGGTGTTGCTGTTTCGGTGATGGCCTGGTTTGCAACCTTGCTGGTCTTGAAATAACCAGACTGAACCTGTTTGTCGTTGATCTCTACGGCTAGCTGGTAGGTCTCCTCAATAGTAGCAGGGCGTGCTGCTTGCACAAAGTCAGCGACGCAGTTAGGCAGAGCGTTGAGGTATTTCTTGATTGCCTTTTCGGTAGTGTCCACCTGACCGGGACAAATGATGCTCAACTGCTTGAATCGGGACGTAAGACCAGCATTGTCGGGTCCGTCTTACTTAATTCCCTAAAACTCGTTCACCAACTTCTGGACTTCATAAGGAGGACATAATTCCTTGATCATGATTGCCTTCAGTTCCTCCCAGGTGAGTCCGTAGGCTTCGTCGTTTCCCCGTTTGTTACACTCCCCGGCCACCAGTCGAGAGCCCCGGACTGGAACACGCCGGTAGCGTTGATGGTGCGAAGGGGTTCTGGGCATCCACTCTGGCGGAACGTGACCTCGATAGCATCAAACCAGTGGAACATGGCACTTGGTCCTTCAGTGCCTGAGAAAGTAAGAGGTCCACATGCTTTGAATTGCTTAAAGCTGAATGAGGACTTAGGCGCGTCGGATTTTGAATCAACAGAGGAGTTGCTGCTGGCAGCCTGGATCTCACTGACGATCTGAGGGATCACCTTGGCCATCTCCTTGGCCACAAGTGATACGATGCGCTTGTCAGCGTTATTGCGCTGGATGTTTCTCCTCGTGTGTGATCCCATTGAAGACATCTACACGAAGGATTTAGATTAGATGAGATTCGATTATAATAGGTTTATGTTTAAATATTAATTATTATTATTATTATTCATACAAGGCATAAAATCATGTAAACACGTATCCACGTAAGCATATAAGCACATAAGCACGTAATCACATAAGCACGTGAAGAAACCCTAGATCAACTAGACCTGAATCTGAGTAGATCTATGGAACGGGCTCTGCATAAAGGGGTTAATCCTTCGCTTGGTTTCGTGATGATAATGGACATAACAGTACTCCGACTGATCCTGCAAAACAGAACACCGTCAGCTCGCCACGGGGAGAAGGGGGTTCTCTCCGTGACCACCCTCAGGCGTGAGAATAAGTACAGGTAGTCGGAAGTAAAGTGAAGTAAGAGAGAGAGTAGTTGAGAGTGAATATCTTCTACTTGCAGTCCAAGTAACATATTTATAGCCAGAGTTTGGGCGCCAAAATGAGAGATGGTAACGTTTTCCGTTAAGTTTGTGGCAATCCGTTAGTGCACACGGATCGTGGGCTCATCAACGGTTAGGGAGGTGCCACGTGTCATCATGAGATCACTACTTTTTATAAATGTGAGCATGCCATCACCGTCTTTCTCAGTCGTCCAGATGCTGCCACGTGGCAATCGGTTATAACCGAAAAGATGCTTGCACGATTGGGTATTAGTGGCTTCTAGAAGGTTTCACAGCTGTTACCCATCTGTTGCTTGCCACGTGTACATTCTGTTACAACAGAAAAGATTCCCTTTGCCTCTGCACCAACTCAAGGATTTTTGCTAAGGGAAAGTTTATCAGGATTAACTGTTTCCTTGCGCGAGAGGCGCAAGTTGGTTAACTGATCTTCTTTCCTCTCCATGCTGCTTAGCGCAACGTTTGGTGAGTACTTGCTCTGATATGAACATCTGCGCAAGGTTTGTAAATGAAGCGTTATTCAAGGAAATTGATCAAGGTTAACTTTGAACCTTGCGCGAGCCCGCGCAAGGTAGTTAAATGATCCTTTCCTTCTTTGGATACTTGGCGTAGAGTTTTAATAGGTCTTGCTTTGACAGAGAAGTCTGCGCAAGGTCTCCTTAGTAGTTAATAGTGGGTATGGTTTCCTTGGTTGGCGCAAGGTTTTTGGGACCATACCCCTTCAGCACGTAAGCACATAAGCACGTATTCACATAAGCACGTATGCACATATCTTGCACGTATTCACCACTAATTAACATCATGAGTAGCGCGTTCGAGATGCGATATATAAGCGAGATAAGCGAGTAATACCGCGTATGAGACACGCATGGCCTCATGAGCATATGCGGGTTGAGCGATTAGTTTTGTTAGTGAATTAATTAGCGTTTTAGATCACGAGAGCTGTGCGAGTAGTGCATTTTCGACGGAGCGTAAAGGCGATAAACCGAGAAATTAATAAAGCGAGAAATCGAATAAGAGAAAATTCTGATTCCTTGGAATCAGTACAAGTTCGGGCAAACTTGTATGTTTGTTGTCTAATTTGATCAAGTTCGGGCGAACTTGGTCACCAATCTGGTGACAAGTTCGAGCGAACTTGATGTCTTCCAAGCGAACTTGACTGTTTTGGCATCCAAATCGTGCGTTTTCGCGTCGTTTGCTGAGGAAATCGAGTGCCCATCCCTCCAACCTTGAGCCATTTAGTAAAACTTAGGCTGGAGAGGTCTTTTGGAGCGAGTTTAGCCATTTTACAGAAACGCGGGCTATTCCGGGCGAACTTGAAGGTTCGTACGGGTTAGTCCAGCTTGTGTAAAGTGACGATTTCGTCCTTGTGTGACAACGCCTCGTTCCACTTCGAAGTGAACGAAACATACGTCATTAGTCCGAATATTGTGTAAATATCGATGTTTTAAAAGGTTTTACTCATATCTAAGAGTAGATCTGAGTGAAAAAGAGAAGTTTTATAGAAAAAGATGAAGATTTTCGTAAACAGAAGAGATTTGATGAAAACGAAGGCAATGCCTTTTGCCAAAATCGTTGTAAAACGTTGTTGAACATTGTTGTAGTTGAAAACGGGTTAAATCTTACTTAGAAAACAAAGGGTTCGGTTTTGGGGAGCTCCGGGCGAACTTGCAGCAAGTTCAAATGAAAATGGAGTTGGGTATTTATAGGTGGAGTGAGAATGGTGAGCTGGAACATCAAGTTCGGGCGAACTTGCTACAAGTTCGGGCGAACTTGTATGTTTTCTCCTGAATTAGAACAAGCCCGGGCAGATTTGATGTGAAATGGGGATTCTGATGGCTGGAACAAGTCCGGGCGAACTTGTGATATACAAGTTCGGCCAAACTTGACCTGTTGGCCAAGTTTCGTTTGATTGTTTCGCGTTACGAGTTCGTTTGGCAATTCGGTTCGTATTATATAGTTATATTAAGCGTTGTAATTGATATAATAGTGCGATTTAGCGATTCGTGCGTGTGAGAGCGTTGCGATAGCGATTACAACCATAACATAAACAAACATAACAAATATAAAGACATAATTCCACATAATTAACTGCGTTTTGCGATGCGATGAGATAAGCGATGCGATGGCACAAGCGTCTATTAATAATAACACACTCGGCTCGTATAGTAGCATAGTTACTTTGTGATTGCGATGAATTAGCGATGCGTTTAATTAGCGATTAGATGCGATAATCATTGCAACAACATAATTAATTAACATAACTTTCTTATAAATCGAATCTCGGGATTACAAGGAGAGATACGACGGAAAAATAAAAAGAAAATTATAACAACGAATTTCCGAGTTGTTACATTGTAGTCGTACCTTGGTCTACATGTGTCTTTGATTAATCACATACAAAATCAAAATGAAAAATATAGTCACCTAGTAAAAGTAATATTATTGAAGTAATTTAATATGATAGTTATAGAACTTAGTATAATGAATTAAGAGCATGCTTATAAATCTAATTATTTTTTTATAATAAAACAAATATAACATATTAACAACATTCAGATCCACAAAACCACTGTCAATGGTACTACTATAGTGTTTATTCGGTTGGAACTAAAAACCAAATCAAGCCGAATTTGTAAATTTCAAAACCAAAACGAAAACTGAAATCAAATTCGTTTATTAAATTGTTTTTAATAAATTCGGTTTAGGGGTTAGGATTTAGGGTTTAGGGTTAAGAGATCCTAGTTAAAGTTCGACGAGCCGGTTCCAACGCCGCTGGAATGAGTTCAATCGGAATTCGTTTGAGTCGATTCCCCACTATTCCCCACTTTTTTAGTGTTCCCCAATGAACCTTCCCCTAGGCCTATATATATATATGTATATATATATATATGATATTTCAACTACTTTGTAAGGGTGTATATAATATTTATAATTTTGTATAGGTATATATGAAACTGCCCAATAATTCGAAATAGAGTTAATTACTGTTTTCGTCCCTGTGGTTTGTCAAAAATCACTATTTCAATTCATTAGTTTAAAAACTGCGATTTCAGTCCCAGTGGTTTCACTTTCGTACATTCCAATCCTTGTGGTTTCACTTTCGTAACCACTTCAATCCATTTATTCGGTAAGTACATGGACTGAAATGGTTGCGAGGTGGACTGAAATGGTTACGAAAGTGAAACCACAGGGACTGAAATCGCAATTTTTAAACTAATGGACTGAAATAATGATTTTTGACAAACCATAGGGACGAAAACAGTAATTAACTCTTCGAAATAATTCCTCTTGCTCAAGTTTGAACGTGAATACTTCTCTCTAAGAAGCATATCATCGTGAAACCTATTGCTCAAGTTTGAACTCTATTTTTTAACGAACCTGAAACCTCTTGCTCAAGTTTGAACTCTACTTTTTTAACAACAAATTTGGATCACTAATGGACCACTTAAGTATCATCGTGTCACCAGCGGAACCACCCGATCATATCCATCTCCATTAGGCAATAATACATACACTAATTTAGAAGAAAATCCAATAAATTTAAGAAAATCCCCTTATATAAATTGAACACAAAACCTAAAGATACTTTAGTTTTATCTCAACTATAAAATGCCATAGACTATAATTTCTATAATTTCATGAATCATGGACCAAATATGATTTTGCATTTAATTGGTTTGAGACCCAAATCATGAACCCTGGTCAACACTCAATAGTATAAAGGACAGAGACCGAGCTACTATTATTACAGAAAGGCACGTGCCAACCTGTCTTACGTGTCGCACTATGAGTGGGAGTCATTCCCTAATGTCTACGCTTTGTGGGCCCCTCTTGTCGCCTTCCACCCACTTGCCAACATTGATAATCTCAAGTTCCACAGGGATTCCTTAAACTTTTTATTTTTGCATATTTAGCACATTAGTTTTATTATGAAAATAATTGTTTCGGCCATCATTCCATCAATAGTCAACAAAAGCAGGATAAATTATATTATGATATGTAAATCATATAAGAAAAATTCTTCATTAATCAAAGTTTCAACAAACCTCACAATTGTCATCCTACATGGTAAAAAACATGACAATTTTCTTTCAAAACAAATTATACGATACATTGCTGTAAAACTTTAACAAATAGTATCAGGATAGACTGATATTTCATTAAATTTCAATGCAATGAAATCATGTGAAGCAAAAGTCGTGCGTTCCTGTTATTTCTTCTCTAAGAACTATCATGTTTCGATCAAGTAGTTAGGATGAAAATAAAAGAAAAAATACGACTAATAAATCCAACAATATACTTGCAAGGTGTTTGATTTGCTAAAAATCAAGGGAATTAGAATATGAGTTAAAAGGTAATTTAAAGGATAACATGTTTGGTTGAAGAATAAACTAAATTGAAATCGGAATGAACTTTGCCAAATTCTTTCAAGTAAAAAAGTTTAACATTCCTTCCAAACTGTGAAAAAAAAACCAAAGAAAAAAGTCTTGCAATTCCTCATCATCCCTGCTGCCTTCACTACTCTCGCCACCCATGTCATATCATCGCACCACCGTCACCGCCAATGACAAAACCATTTTCACCGCACCGCCATCAATTTTCATTCCTTCAAATTCTAATTCCTTTAACATACTTAACTTTCCATAACATTCCGCAAACCTAACTTACACTTTTTTTGAGTGGCAAAGAATCTCAAGTATAAACTCACCTTGCTCGTGGCTATGTCCAAGGTAGAGTCCTCGACCACCATGAGACCGTGCCCCCTGAAGCACGGGAACCAGATGGAATCCGTAAACCCTCGCCTCTGTCAGGTTCGAACCGGGATTAAAGCACCGATTCGTCCCTTAACCCATATGTCCTCGAAAATGGCCCAAATGGAATCAAACCCGTGTCTCCACTAGAAAGGCATACAATTAACCGCTGAATCAAATTCTCGGGACAACCTAACCCGCGCTTAATTTACTACCCATCTTAAAATTCATATTTTTTTAAGTGTAACAAGTGGAAAACAATCAACCTTAGTGACAAGAAACAAACATTCCATCGACTATATAACACTCACGCATCTTCCGCTTTTCTCTTTTTATTTTACAAAAAAAAAAAACAAAATAGCAGTTGAGAGCTCGAAGATCAGCATCCATGGCGGCTTCTGCAGAACGCGAAAACTTCATCTATATCGCCAAACTCGCCGAACAAGCTGAACGCTATGACGGTTAGCATGTTTCGTCACCTTTATCTCCGTTGTTTACGTCTTAATATCGTTATTTTATCCTGCAATTTCATGATTTCGATCGGTAATTGATGCAGATGTGTTGTTTACATGTTAATTTCTCTATTTTACATACAGAGATCACCTAGGGTTACGAAACTGTAAGCGGATTGTTCAAATTTGGGGAAATAGTGACTAGAGGAGGTTTAGAGGTTAGAATTAGGGTTTATAGGTTATACGGACTGTATACTTTTTGTTTTTGAAATTGAGGTTGAGTTTGTATTTGTTTTAGTGTTTGAACATTTTTAGATTGATGTTAATCGTTTGAAACTGTGTGAAATGATACTGATTGATATAATAAAGTATGCTGGAGTTGTAAAATAAGAATCTGACTTTAACTTATTGTTGACTGTTTTTTTAAAGTGATTTTGGTGAATGAAGAAGCTCATATGCAGTACGTATTGTGTGCGAGACGGATAAGTGTTCATGATGCAAAACATAGTTGTCAATAGCGATCATAGCGATCGCTATAGCACGCTATGTAGCGTATAGGTATAGTGTCGCTATTAGGGTTGTAGCGATGGATAGCGAGAATAGCGACACCTTATTATTCTTTTTTTTGTTTTTTTTTAATATAAATAGCAATTAAATATAGCTTTAAAATAGCTGGATCTAGTTTTTTGTTAAATATACCTGTAAAATAGCATATATACCAGGGTATTTTGATATACATATAAATTTTTAATTTTTTGTCTAGTGTAACGCTATTTATGAAATAGCCGCCCGCTATTTATCGCTATTCGCTAGTAGCATATAGGTACCTTATCGCTATTTGTCGCTATTCGCCATTAACAACTATGATGCAAAATTGTTTACATATAAAACTGTAGAAGTCCATTAAACTATGTTGAAGTTGTAAAATTAGAATCTGACTTTACATATAAAACGCGTTTATATGAACTAATCTAGCTAGATGTAATGGAGGAAATTGAAAACAGAGGATTACGTGGTGTGTGCGATTTTGTTGTTTATACGATCGGATAAGTGTGTTCATGATGCAATTTGTTTACATATAAAACCGTAGAAGTTTATTTATTGATTGATAAGTTGACTGTTTTTAAAACTAGATTTTGGTTGATGAAGATATGATGGGGAAAATGAAAAGAGGACTACATATTGTGTGCGTATTTAGTGTTTATAAGACCGAATAAGTGTTCATGATGCAATATGTTAACATATCAAACCGTATAAATTTATTTGATGATTGATCTGCGTCTGTATTTTTTCGTATAATTATGATCTTATGGTGTTTTTTTGTATAGAGATGGTGGATGCCATGAAGAAAGTAGCAAACTTGGATATCGAATTAACTGTCGAGGAGAGAAATTTGCTGTCAGTTGGATACAAGAATGTGGTGGGTTCACGTAGGGCATCGTGGAGGATATTGTCTTCCATTCAGCAAAAAGAGGAATCTAGGGGCAATGATGCTAATGTAAAGAGAATTAAGGAATATAGACAGAAGGTGGAAACCGAGCTATCTAACATTTGCAATGATATCATGACCGTGATTGATGAGCACCTGATTCCATCTTCTTCTGCCGGCGAATCCACTGTTTTCTACTACAAGATGTGAGTTTTACATATAATTGTGGATTTGTGGGGAAAAGGTCCAAAAAGAATTTTCTTATTTTATTATGTGGGGTTTGTATTCTGGCAACCTGTTCTAAGAATACAACCTTTACATAGTTTAAAGAGATACCCTTTTCTCAACTGGGGACAACCTTACGTTTGTATGATTCTATATACTTTGTAACACGTATTATTGGAATGCAGGAAAGGGGACTATTATAGGTATCTTGCGGAGTTCAAGTTTGGTGACGACAAAAAAGAAGCAGCTGATCAGTCTCTAAAGGCTTATGAAGTAAGTTGTTTTTTATTTATATATTAGAGTAAAAAGTCATTTTTGTCCCTGGGGTTTGACCACTTTTGCGACTTTCATCCAAAGGTTTGTTTTTTCCGCATCTGGATCCAAAAGGTTTGAAATTTTTGCCATTTTCATCCCAGCTCGTTAACTCCATTCATTTTTCTCTGTTAAAACAGGGGTATTTCTGTCTTTTCTGTTTACTTAAAGGGCTATTCGGTCTTTTTCACTTTATGTACAAGCATTTAGCATAATGTACAAGTATCAACAAAACAAAACAAGTAGGTAAAAAGACGAAAATACCCGACTTAATGGAGAAAAATGGATGGAGTTAACGAGACGGATGAAAATTGCAAGATTTCAAACCTTTTGGATCCAGATGCAGAAAAACAAACCTTTGGATGAAAGTTTCAGAAGTAGCCAAACCTGAGGGTCGAAAATGGCATTTTACTCTTTTTTTATTATTCTACAGTTCAGTAATTCTTGCAAATTTGAACAGGTCGTGTGATTCCGTTTTATTTGTATTTAATAACAAAGGGGCAAATTTTGTATTTATTTACGATTATGTTTCCCGCAGTTGGCTTCAACTGCTGCAGAGGATTTATCTCCTACTCATCCCATCCGATTGGGTTTGGCTTTGAACTTCTCGGTTTTCTATTATGAGATAATGAACTCTCCCGAAAGGTAACAAAATTTGTTAACAATGTTTTTGGTTTTCTTCGTATGAAAAGTGCATTCTAAATTGTGTTTTCTTAAAACATTGGTATTTATCAGAGCCTGCCACCTGGCAAAACAAGCGTTTGATGAAGCAATCTCGGAACTTGACTCCTTGAGTGAGGAATCGTACAAAGATAGCACTTTAATTATGCAGCTTCTGAGGGACAACCTCACTTTGTGGACCTCTCACATTCCACAGGACGGAGGTTAGTTGCTTTGTTAACCGTTTTTTTTCTTACCTAAATTTTTATATTTAATAGCCATTTCATTATCCTGGTCTTTTTCCATCTGTTAACATGGGCTTTCATTTGCAGAAGACCATAAGATGGAGATCGCCAAATCTGGTGCAGAAGACGCGGAGGTTAGTCTCATCAATTGCAATTTCAAATTTTGTACACACACATACACACACTTACATAGTTACATATATTTGGAGGTTATGTTTATAGAATACCATCTAACTAATTTGTTTGTATATATTTTTTATTTTGTATTGTTTACCTACATAGGTGTAGATTCTATTTACCTACACGCACAATGAAACTAATTTATTCTATAATGTTTTTTGAATTCGGGAGAGAGGAGTGAAACAAGAACCGTTGTATTTATACCCTTTTACTTTTAAATGTTTTAAGATATTACACATAAATTTATCTGCACTTATCATCATCATCATCATCATCATCATCATCGTACTCAGTAAATCCCACCAATAGCAAAGCTAAGGTAGGGTCTGAGGAGGGTAAGATGTAGACAGCCTTACCTCTACCCCGTAGGAATAGAGAGGCTGCTTCCAATGAGACCACCGGCTCTATAGTAGGTTTGCATCAAGCCTTGGACATAAGGCACTTAGGCATACACTAATTCAAGCACATCACATAACCATGATGCATTTGGTCATGTTAGATCTTAGATGAACACACAAATTAATGCATGTTTCAGTTCTCGCAAGTCTCACATTATTTATTGTTTCACATTGAACCCTCCTTGTATATATGTGTGTTCTTTACTTTTTTTTTTTTTTCATGATTTGTTCTTATATTATTTTTAATTTATGCAGTAAAAATTGAAGGGTAACTCTGCAACCTTGGAGGAAGCGGATGTGGCCTTTGGTATTGTATTTGTAAGCTAAAATTTGAAAGCAGTAGTTGTTTCCGTCTGTTGTAACAATTGTGCGAATTCCCGGGTAATGGTCCAGGCTTGTTCCTTAAAAAGAATATGCTTTAGTTATGCCCAGCAGGTTTATGATCCAGGCTTGTTCCTTAAAAAGAATATGCTTTAGTTAATTTAGGGACTTCTCACTTTGGTTAGAAAGCAAATAGAACAAAATTTCACCATGTTTAGCTCTGGATTACGATGTGTTCTGTTTGCTTAAATTGTCCTCCCTGCCGCCTAGCAACACCCTCCGCCGATGCTGCATTCCGCCACGTCACAGCCTTCTTTCCTCTGGCATTCAGTCACCACCTGATAGGGATTGAATCAAACAAGAAGGGAAGATGAAATCAAAATGCAAATTATATTGAAATTGAAGAACTGATGATCACAAGGATCTACAATGGATACAACCACCAAATGGTCCCAGGGCTCTGCCCTTCTCACGCACAAGCGGAGCCTAACAACTAACCGATTCTATTCCCCCTTCCCCAAGTCACCACTGCTCTTTATTTATAAAAGGTAAAAGTTACAAATACCCCCTCCCACAATTGCAAAATACTATTTAAGTGATAAACTAACATACGATTCCTATCACCACCATTGCAATCTTTCACTGTCACACGTAGATGATGTTTTGGGTTTTTTTGGCCAACCCTATCCAAACCGGATTGGGTAGGGTTGAGACTGGGTCAAGTTCCAAACCAGGTTGTGATTAAAATATTTATAACTACAATCTAATAGTTTTATAACTTAAATTCTATAACATATATTGTATTTTTATAACATAACTATTATATAATACCAAAATAAACATACATTTTACAAGTAAATTTCAATATTTATAAATAAAATGCAAAGCAAACATAGATTTTATTATTAAAAACTCCAATATTTATAAAATTCGACTACATTCCAAGATCTATAAATAAATTCTAACGTCGTGTTTACTCGTTGATGTCCATGTTGTTTTGTAGATATCTTTGACTCATGTAGTTCTTCTTTCTTCATAAGTTCGCCAAGGTTTTTCAACCAGTTTCTAATGGCTAAATGACAGCCCGCTTACAACCCGGTGGGTCAGGTTGAACCGAAACCTGTTTCTGGAAGCCCTGTTTCTTTCCAGTTTCGGTTTTGGGTTTGCGGCTTGGGTCCCAACCTGGTTTGATGTGCACTTCTAGTCACACGTGCTCCGGCCAAAATTATATAATTTTACTTGACGTTAGCTAATTGAAAACTCAAATACAATCCAAATAAACAAGTCCTACTGTCTAAATTTTTGGATAACAATTAACAACTATTGTCGATCCCACATAGATTGCTTAAGGTTACTTCTACAAAAAATAATATGATACAATTTTACGGTTTTCAACTATGGAAAGCTATTGCATGCCAATTAAATTAAAGATATTAAAAGATTTAATAGTGTCAACAGTCCTGGGTTGAAGAAACGTGGAATTCCCGTTGGACTGGCCGCTTGCAAATTTATGTGGGGAGCAAGATGAAGACGCGAACCACCTATTCACGTTTTGCTATGTGGCGGGCAAAAGGTTAGCCCGTGGTTTAAAACACAAACTAGAGCTTAATAAATGGCGATTCCATTACCAATGAGAAAAAAAACTTACAAACCATCATTTTGGCTATGTGTTGGGGTGTATGGAAAGCACGTAATAAGAACATTTTTCCTGGAAACGGGTCAACATTGACACGATCTTTGGAGAAATGTAGGCAATGACCTTTTTATGAGTTAAGTGTAGAGCAAAACACCAAAGGATGAAATGGAATACCTGGGTGAATTTTGATGTTTCATTTTAGTCCACTGTATGTTTTTTACTTTGTTTGAATAAGGTGATTTGTAAAGGGGGTTAATTTAGATCTTACTAGCCTCAATGTTAGGAGATGAATGAGAATGTTGTTTGTTGTTTTAAAAAAAAAAAAAAAACAGTCCCGGGTCAACTCAACCCATGTCAAAAGTAACATGTTTTGAAATCTCAATAAACGGAAACTACAAAATCAAAATGTAATATCGATTTGGTTATGTTTGATTCGTTTTTTTTCCAGTTGTTTGGATTTGAGTGACAGAGTCAAATGTTTAACACTACACTAACGAAATGACGTTAAAATCGTTGAAACCAAATAATAAATTAATCACATATGAGTGAACAAAACCAATCACATATAAACCAAGGGCTCAAAAAATAATAAATTAGAAAATCATTTAATCTAAAAATAAGCATTTTTATTTGCAAACAACACCAAAGGTTGATACATACTTGAAATCCATTAATAAAAAAGTTTATCTAAACATAGATCATAAAAATTTATAGAAACCAATCTAGTACCAATATGACTCAACGATTCCTTTTAATTCCAATCCTATTAATTAAACTCAAAGTATAAGGTTCAATATGTCAATTCACTAACTTATGAGGTCAAAATCATTATTTTTAAATAGATTGAGTAGTCATGTGTAAAAACAAAAACCCCACAAATAAATACGATCGAATTCATCATTTCCCCCAAACTTTCTCTTTCTCTCTCTAAAATCCCCGTAGCGTGAATCCTAAGCTTCCATCCATGGCGAACAGCAACCTACCTCGAAGAATCATCAAGGTATTATCGTTAATCCGTTTCTCATTTACGATCCTCTTTTCCGCTAATCATTCATCCGTATCCGAAAACCCTAACTTAGGGTTTTGACTTTCGTGTTTGATCCAGGAAACGCAGCGATTGCTCAGCGAACCAGGTGATTTTGAACTTTATATTCATTTCTGTTATGAAATTGATTCAGTATTTGTAATGGTTTATGTTGTTATGGTGTTTGTGTGAATGTTGAGATCAACTGATTGTTTGTTTGTGTTTTTGTATATATGATTTTTGTGATTGTAGCACCAGGAATAAGCGCATCGCCTTCGGAAGATAATATGCGGTATTTTAATGTGATGATTCTTGGCCCAACACAGTCTCCTTATGAAGGTAGATTGAATTATTTACATTATTAGAATATTAGTTGGCTATCTGTTTATTTGGTTATTAGTTTATTAAGTTTTGTATCTCTACGGGATTGTTTATTTAAATGTTTTATCGATATAATTAGGTAAACAATCATTCAGTTGTCGTATGTCGATGAGAAATGTTTCATTTTAAATTTTACAGCAACATATAGTGAATAAAAAGATAAGGGCTACTGTTTACAACTCTATGCAACAAGAACGATATACAAAAATAAAAGAAGAATTATAGAAACATATGAGATTTTGCGGATGCAACTCCTGCTTTGTGCTCTCTTATTGAAATTGAGTGTAAATCATATCTTGGTTTTAAAATGCGCGTATAATGCGTGATGCGCACGATGCGCTGTGATTACATGATGCGAGGATGATGCGCCCTAAATCGCATAATGCGCTCCTGATGCGCACATTTATTTCTGAAAGCGACCACTATAGAGTAAAATTGTACAATGAGCTTGTAGAATGTGCTTAACAAGCTTGTACAATGAGCTGATTAAGTTGTTAGATGAGTTTCTACATAGATTACTTGTACCTTTTGCATAGACTACTCGCACACTTAAGAGTTTAAGGCTTATTTTGGTTATATTGAATTTCTTTCATGGTACTAGAGCTATTTTGTTGTATTTCTTTATCTTAATCTCTAAATTTTTAGTGTTTAAAGATAAGAAGTTAAAATATTATCTATAAGTAATTTTTTAAATAACAAACGCCTCACATGCGTGATGCGCGCGCCTCAGCATTGGCTTTTGGGATCAAAACACATCGGAGCGCATCACACATTTTAAAACCAAGAATCATATATTCAACGAGTCTTGTATTATAGGATGAATTGAGTAACAGGTCGGTCCTTTGGTACTTTTGGGTCATAAATCTTGCCATCTTGGGTACCTCCTTTTTGAACATATGTTCATACGGTATCAGGCTTCCTGTTTTTTTCTTGATTAAGTTCAGTAACTCGGAGCGTACAGTTGAAAATACGTTTTATTCTAATTTTACTATTTACTTGTGATTTATGGCTGAATATTTGTATCTTGATTGTTTTCGATTTAAAAAAAGGGCCTTGATTGTGGTTCTGTTTCATTCTTTTACACTGCTCTTACCTCAAAAAATGTAATATTTTTAACTTTTTTTAAACAGGAGGTGTGTTCAAGCTGGAGCTATTTCTGCCCGAGGAATATCCAATGTCTGCCCCGAAGGTATACATGTTAATAAAGATATCCTTAAATGGCCTTTTTTTGCTTTTTGTCCTGCTATCATTTATAAAAGTTTTATACGTGTTAATAAAGAACCATGCTCCCTTTAGTTGTTATTTCATGGATTATGAAAACTATTATTGTGTTTATACGTGTTTTAAGGGGCAACCTTTAAGTTGACTCTTAATTTTGTTATCTTTTAGTAAGACATGGCACTCAGTGGTCTAGTTTTAGATAGACACCTGAGCACCATAGCATAAGGCCTCTTGGCAATATTCAGCAATCAATGACCATACTTAAACCATACTTTACAATCCTTTCTCATGCGGCTAAGTGCTAACTATTAATTTGATATTAATATGTTCTCATTTTTACATTATTTGGCCAAAAAGGAACTTTCAATTAGTCATCAGAAATTACCAAGTTGCTTGTTTTACTAATTACCCTAAATAATGCAATTAAAATTACCCTTCTTTACAAAAGAGGCTTTGTTCTAAAAGTTTCGTTTTTCATTTTTGAGCTACTCAATTGCCAAAGAAGCCCAAAATGAGGCCCTATCCCCATATTAAGCCCAAGTTTAGTTTTAGCACTTAGCCCAACAATCTCATTCCACTATCATATATCAATCCTTCATGATACCAGTTTGATACGACCCTGATGATTTTATTTATAAACATTAAAATTACAATCTTGGTTTACTTTCAAATAAAAAAATCCAATATCATACAAATCATCATCCAAAAGTTATCTTTATCAACATACGGCGTGCTAACACTAAGCTCTTTGTCATGTTAAATTTTATACGATTATCAGAGTAAAATAAGTAATTAACAATGTGTTTGTTACTGACTAATCCAAATCTATATCAAGACTGTGCTATACTCGAGATGCAGAAGATTTGTTACGTCATTTTTGTCCATTCATGTGATTTGTTATGAGCTATGAAGTGCATGTAATGTGCTAATTAATATATCATTTAATTCATGTTGTAACAGGTCCGGTTTCTTACAAAAATATACCACCCGAATATTGATAAGGTATAATATGTGGTACCCACCTCATCGTTTGTGTACGACTTTAATGCTCATAGTTGTATGTTTCGTTTCATTTTATTTCTTTTATTTTTATGTAGCTTGGCAGAATATGTCTTGATATTCTTAAAGATAAATGGAGCCCTGCTCTTCAGATCCGCACAGTGCTCTTGAGGTTAAATCATTTATATTTTTGTTACTATATACCTACGCCATTTCATATCACATGTATGTTATCATATGAGCTTTTTTATATATCTATATTGTAGCATTCAAGCACTTTTAAGTGCTCCAAACCCAGATGACCCGCTCTCTGAGAACATAGCGAAACACTGGAAATCAAATGAAGCAGAAGCCGTTGAAACAGGTAATTATGTTATAATGGTAAAATTGTAAAATGGAATTTTGATGCGGTTTCGGGTTTAATATTTATTTTGTTTTTTGGTTTTTTTATGCAAGTGCAGCAAAGGAATGGACTCGTTTGTATGCAAGTGGCGCATGATGGACATACAGAACCGAAAAATAACAAGTGTATTATCTCTCTAGTACAACATGTTCCATATCCTGATTATACTCCCTTTCACTATCCTTTTGGTCCCAATATATGATGTGTCCTTTATTTTTATTATGAATTTAGTGATGGAAGCGTCAATGAAACACTTTTCAAGGTCTTGTCATATAATACTTTTTTCTTTAGTTATGGGGACCAATCAATAATTGCATGTTCATGCGAAATGTACGGGTCGCTAACATGTATTTGATTCTTATACGGTTAGCTAGCTCGTCGTTTAATATTGACAGGAGGTTATTTGTGACCCATGTTAACGGTCACATGTCTGACTGTTTTTGGCTCATTGTGTGAGGTAATTCAAACCCTGTCAATGAATTGAACATGATGAAAAAGTAGCAGAATATGTTACTAAAACTCAAATTTCAAACGTTTTTAAGTTTGAAAATATAAATGATAGTGATCAAGTATAACACGTATAACCCCAAAGCTGTCTACAAATGTTGATATTTCACGAAGTCCATAAGATCTTAATTTTTAATAAGAAGTGCATGGAAAAAAACATAGTATCCCTTTTCTCCTTGGTAAATATTTCATATTTAGCCTAGAGATATCAAGATATGTGAAGATTTTTGGTTGAGGGTTTATAGTCTTGTATAAATTGAAGTGTGGAGTTTCGTTTGATTTTTATTCTCTCTTGGACTTATTTTTATTTTGAGTAAACTTTCGTTTTGCTTCCCGTGGTTTGGTCGTTTTAACTGTTTTGCTCCAATTATTTAAAAGCGGTCATTTTCCTCCAATAGCTTACTATGTTTTTCCTATTTTGCCCTCCGCCTCTAACTCCATCCAAATTGTTTGTTAACTGAAAGGTTATTTTGGTAACTTCAAGTGTAAAACTAAGGCTATTATGTTACCAAAATACCCTTTCAGTTAACAAATAATTTGGATGGAGTTAGAGGCGGGGAGCAAATGGGAAAAATATAGTAAACTATTGGAGGAAAATGACCATAAATGATTGGGACAAAACCATTAAAATGACCAAATCACGGGGAGCAAAACGAAAGTTTACTCAAATATTTTTTTAATTGGGTTTATTGTTTTGTTTTCAACTAGTTGAGTTGATTTTGATGATATCTTAGTTTGATGTTAGTGAGTTGATTTTGATGATATCTTAGTTTGATGTTAATGGAGTATCTAGGGTCCAACCTCTTAACACAATTTATAAAATTAAATTACCTTATATGAACGTGTACAAAGAGAGCATAAATTGTAGAGATTGATGGTAAAACGTTGTCATTAAGTTACACTTGTCGTTTTTGCCAACATTATGTTGGACAACTAGTATTATGCCCCGCCCGCTTTGGGGGGCGTTAAGCATATTATATCTCAGTTTGATAATATGTATGTTTGTGTTTTGGTTACTTGAACATACAACTTATAACACACTCAATAAAAAAATACATCAAAACATAGGTAAAAATACGCTCGTCATAGAGTAACTTTATTAAAGTTCAGGAGTAATACGCTCGTCATAGGTAAAAATACCCTGGGTTGGTTCGTCACAGTAGAAAGGGGAAAAAACTAAAAGATGAAATACTAAAAGAAATAAAAGTAGAGGAATTAAACATGTACATAACCAAAGTTAAAGCCAAGACGCTAAACACGAACATGAACAAAGCTAAAAAATCAAAATAAAGTTTTTTTAAAACATAGGGGCTAAACACGTATATTAGCAAAGTTGAAGGTTTAAAAGCAACATAAAAAAGTCACGTTCAATCACTAAAAGAAATAAAAGTAGGAGGATTAAACATGTACACTACAAAAGTTATAGCAGAGGGACTAAACACGTATATAAACAAAGTTAACCAATAAAAGGAAACTTTTATAAAAGTAGGGGGCTAACCACGTATTTTAGCAAAGTTGAAAGTTCGAAAGTAAAATACAAAAAGCCACGATCAATTAGGAGGTGCCAAGCAGTTGCCTGACACTGTTCCCCCTCATGAAATTTATATGTATTTAAATTAAATTAAATAAATAAAATAAATAACATTAGTGTTCATACATTCTCATATTTTGCTAATTATAAATCACCTTAATATTTAGGGATATTGAATTTAAATAACCTTAACTTTCATCCATTGGTCGATAACACTCTCAACTTTCGATTTGTACACCAGCACTCCCAAATTTCCAATTATTGGCCGATAACACTCTCTAACTAACCGAACCCTAACCCAGTTAATTTTTGCTGATATGGCATATGATGTGGCCCTTTTTGCTGACGTGACATATGATGTGGCTTTTTTATGACGTGGCAGATGATGGGGCAGCTGACATGGCATTTTTTGATGACGTGGCAGCTGATGTGGCGGCTGACATGGCATTTTTTGATGATGTGGCAGCTGACATCAGCTAACTGAGTTAGGGTTCAGTCAGTTAGGGAGTGTTATCGGCCAATAAGTTGAAAGTTGGGAGTGCTAGTGTACAAATTAAAAATTAGGAGTGTTATCGGCCAATGGTGAAAGTTGAGATTATTTAAATCCAATATCTCTAATATTTATGCGAGCAATGTTAACAAGATAACAAAACACATGTAGCCTACAATGCTTGTTTGTAATACATGATTTCTCGATAGAGAGAAACATCGAGAGAGAAGACACTAAATAATCACTTTAGTAGGAGTTTTATCTTGTAAATAGCTTACATTCGTATCTTGTAAATAGCTTACATTCGTGTCTTCTCCCACCAACGCTTTTTCTTTCGGTAAAGCTTGCAATATCTTCGAGCTCTATGTTATAAAGTTGCATTATTTTATTAAAATCAATTGCTATGTAAGCGAGAACAACATACATTCTCAACTCAACATAAAACGGGTATTTTTGAGTGTTTGACTATCAGTAATAATATGTTGAGTTAATTACTGTTTTCGTCCCTGTGGTTTGTCAAAAATCACTATTTCAGTCCATTAGTTTAAAAATTGCAATTTCAGTCCCTGTGGTTTCACTTTCGTAATAATTTCAGTCCCTGTGGTTTTACTTTCGTAACCACTTCAACTCATTTATTCTGTAAGTACAGGGACTGAAATGGTTGCGAGGTGGACTGAAATGGTTACGAAAGTGAAACCACAGGGACTGAAATCGCAATTTTTAAACTAATAGACTGAAATAGTGATTTTTGACAAACCACAGGGACGAAAACAGTAATTAACTCTAATATGTTTAACGTAAAGTATTGCTAGTGTATACTAAAAAAAGGTAGTTAGCCTAGTGCCAACATTTGATAGGAAGAAGATGTGATGTCATATTAGGTTGTTTTCAAATTCCTTAACGATGCACAAAATCAAAATGAAAGTTTACTTTATGATTGTATCTTTATTGTAATTGTAATGTTAGGTTGTTTTTATCGTTTGTTTTATTAAACTTCGGTTGTTGTTTGACTTAATATATGAATATTTTTCATGAAAATTGTTCGATTTATTTTTAATTTATTTATCAAGCATCACAGTTCAAAAATGACAATTTACTTAAAGATTGTATCTTTTGTGTATGTTTGATTTGGGTGTGTAACATTAACTATATTGAATGTATATCTATCGATTAAAAATAAACATTTCTTAAACTAGAGTTAAGGTACGCCAGCTTTTCATGACGGGCGATGATTTTTTTCGCAATGTAGATATCGTTTCAGATTTGTTACGATAGCCTTAGAGCGTCGACAATGGGCACCCACCCATTAGTAAAAAAAGGTAAAAAAAAAGTTAGAAAGTAAAAAGAAGGTAAAAAAAATAAATAAATAAAACCACGTGGCTACCAATTGGTGCAAACACATTATTAAAAATTCTTGTAATTAATAATTAATAGAGAGCATAATATGATTGTTTTCAGTTATATGTAAATCTAGTTGTTAATATATGAGTTAGCTAATTTGATCGAGATTCTTATCTCTTAGTAAAAAACTATGGGTTTAATCCTAAGCAAAAGATTAGGATTTATCTTGTGTAATTTAGGATTATGTAAACGTTATCATTCTAAAAAAATGTAAATCTAGTTCTACTACCTAATAAATGAATACAAAGTTGGATACGTGCTACCGCTATATTTCACATCACAATTTTTTTTTTTGCCAAAATATCTCCATGAACCTATATAAAGAAATGGTTTATAAATTATGAAAGAGTAACATAATCACATTTTGAAATTATAAATATTTTTTTTGATTGTATAAATTCACCATTATGAAAATATATTATTCTTCATATATAACCGTCAACTTAGATCATAATATAACTAATCATTAATTAAATCCGCATAACAATTATTAATAAGAATAACACATCTAGTTAATAACATACCAATATTTTTTTTAATTTACTTCAAATAAAAGTTATATTTAAAAGATGCACAATAATAAATATGATATTATTTATATACATTGTTATATGTAAAAAGTAAGTAATTTAAGTTATATGAAATATATATATATATATATATATATATATATATATATATATATATATATATATATTAGGGATCCTAAGAGAATAGCACCATATTTGAGAAACTTGAGAAGAAATCTGGACCACACATTTTTTCTAAGTAATTCGTAATATACACATATGTATATTTAAAAGTGACTATATACATATGTGTATAATGCAAGATACATATATGTATTAAATATACATATGTGTATATTACGAATTACTTAGAAAAAATGCGTGGTCTAGATTTCTTCTCAAGTTTCTCAAATAACCTGCTATTCTCTTAGGATCCCTATATATATATATATATATATATTACATATTTTTTAGCATTCAGTCCGTGTAATATACAAACTATTATGGTAGTGTTGCTTATTAGCATATGCTGGTTTTTGTGATAGATTTAAGTTAGTTGTGTGAACTATCACATGGTAATAAAAATACTTCAATTATATAAAGCTTTTACATGTTATATAATTATCTCGTTTCTATTATATAACATCGTCTAATACACGGGTTTATAACCTAATACTTTATATACAAACAGTAAGTTATGAAAATTTTGAGAATTAAAAATATATTTATAAATAAAAGATAGAATTAAAAGATCAACTTTTAACGAATATAAACTAAACACATGAAACCTATGTAATGGGATCTTAACATGAAGAAAAATATTATAGGTGCTGATACACAACAGACTATCCATATGGCAAATATTTTATGAAATTAAAGTACGTAACATGCTAAAATAGATAAAAAAAAATATTAAATTCACATACATGTTAATCTTATATTATTTGTTGACAACATAAACATTACAATATAACATTTAATGATTATTATTAGAGTAAATTGCACAAAACATCCTTTATGTTTCCTTAAACTTGCAGGTTCCAGCCTTAATGTTTAAAAGTTGCTAAAAACAACCTTTAAGTTTATTTTTGTTGCGGGTTCAATCCTTTACAGCTAACCACGTTATTTTCTTCAGTTAAGTTCCCTCACATGATCAACCAAAATGACGAATATACCCTCACATGTTATGCATGTGAGGGAACTTAACTGAAGAAAATAACGTGGTTAGCTGTAAAGGATTGAACCCGCAACAAAAATAAACTTAAAGGTTGTTTTTAGCAACTTTTAAACATTAAGGCTGGAACCTGCAAATTTGAGAAAACATAAAGTATGTTTTGTGCAATTTACTCTTATTATTATAAAAGTAAAATAAAATGTATGTCAACATGATTTTGGCCTTTCACCTTTTGGGGGCTGTAACGCACCAAAGATGAGCCGACAACTCATTACTCATAGCTAATAGTTTACCAAATATGCTATTTTACTCCCTTAAAGTATGGTCAACTTCATAAATGCCCCTTCAGTTTTGTACAACAGTTACTCTAGACCCAAACTAAATCATGTATGTGAATTTGTATTTGACAAGTGACAAATTGAGTCCATCTTTAAACACGTGGTACTCCACCTTTGACTTATATAGTCAAAGCCATTTTAATTCGGACCATATCCAACATATAATTTTGTTTCCCTTTTTGCTTCAAAATAATGCTAACAATGTTTTAACTCTCACCAAGAGCGAGCACTGGCAGGCAATGATAGCAGACCCAAAGAAACTTGGGTTCGATCCTTGAGCCAAAACAGGTTTTATCGGTAATTTCACCGTCGTGTCTGCGTGTGGGTTACCAGGTTTTCCCCAGAATTGGTGGTGGACTCGGGTTACCCTTGAAGTACTCCGTTTGGTCCAGTGGGTGCCCCGAAAGTGCTTATGATTGATTTTTTTGGTCGTTGAAAAAAATGTTTTAACTTTTAATAATATTTATTTAAAATTGTTTTCTTCATAATTTCAATTTTTGTTTTCAAATCTCCCACATTCCTCTTGGGTCTTGCATACCACAATAACCGAACCGTAATTCGACTTTCAAAACCCTAAATTGCAAAAAAAGATAAAAATTACCCAAGCTATTTAGCAGTTAGATTTACGACAGACACGCACAAACATACATGATCACACACATCAAAGATGAGGGAGGAGGAGGAGAAACGATAGGAAGGGGATGGTAGTTGTTGCAGGTGGTTGGCAGCGACGATGTTGGTGGCGGCAACATAAGGGATATTACATGAGGGACGGGTAAAGGAAGAGGATAGGGGTGGTGGTGAGGTGAAAGTCTGATTATTATTATTATTATTATTATTATTATTATTATTATTATTATTATTATTATTATTATTATTATTATTATTATTATTTATTTATTTGTTAGTTTTGATAACGGCTAATTTACAAACTCTCTAACCTATCAAATCTACATATTTATCCGTCACTACACAAAAACACTCGAGCATGTGAGAGAAGCACATTTTAACCACATAGCATGTTTTTGGTTTTCATTTATTAGGTAGAAATAAATATCAAAGTGAAAAATACCAGCCGTATTTTTATTATTTATAGTTTGTTACAAAGCATTCATTTAATTTTTAAATTTGCTATTATTACAACTAGGTTATTTTCCCGCGTCTTGCCGCGGTACGTTATCGTGGGCATTCGATTGGTATCGGTTCGATTCATTACAATAGTGGTACGATACATGCACTTGATATAGAAAATAACACATGTTTTATACCGATCGAAAAGATAAATACAAACACCTGTATCGGAACCGATGTTCGAACGATTCGATCGGTTCAAATCGTCATGGTACTTGTACCGATATTCGTTTATCATCGCAGACATAGCTGTATTAAATTGAATACATGTACCAATACAAATATTGTTTGGTTAGGTATGGTAGCGATACGGTGTTAGTTTATCGAAAGCAGAAACAATAAAAATAAATACTAATATCGATGTTCGGTCGGTTTCGGTTCACTAAGGTGGCGGCACAAAATCCGTTATCAAACAATAAATCACAAAAATAATACAAGTGCAAGTAGCGATGTTTCATACGGTATGGTAGTAATACCGTGTCATCTTATCGAAATCAAATACACTATAAATAAATACCGGTACATATATTGTTCGCTCTGTTTAGTATGATAGCGGCATCATAGACGTTCTTTATAAAATTTATATCACAAAGTTGAAAAAAAATCAGTCTCGGTTCGATTTGGTATGATAGCGACACAATACCTATTGTTAATAAAATTTATATCGCAGTGTTGAAAAAATAAATAAATATAGAACGCAAGTTTTATTAAAACAAAAATCAAATTACACAACAAATTAAATATCATTAGATAAACTAAAACACAAAGCAATTACTCAAAAAATACAATCACTATTCATGGGCACTTGAAATTATATTGTACGCAAGTTTTATTAGAAACAAAAATCAAATTACATATTAAAACAACAAAACAATTACTCAAAAAACACGTAGATACTTGAAATATATCAATAAAAAATAAAATTTAGAAACAAACAATATTTAGAAAACCTTGAAACACTGTTCATGAAGACTTTATGTTAATATATATATATATATAATAATTAAAATTCGGGTTGCTGAGTCATGGCCATTAAATGTAAGTTTAGGTAATTTGCATTTGCAATTAATACAAAAATCAAAGGAGATGTCATTCACTAAATTATAATTTTTAACAAGGACTTGTCACTCATAATTATAATTTATCTCCAACGTATGCTTGTGTAGTAGATTAATTTTATATAATAATTTTAAGTAAATAGTTTTATTTTTATAGAGTTAATTATATAGTTAGTCCCTGTGGTTTGCACAAATTAACATATTTAGGTACTAATAGTTTAAAATCACATTATAGGGTATTAACTTTTCATTGTGTAACGTTTGGAGGTATTAACATTAATTGTTTGTTAAACTATTAGTACCTATGTATATTATTTGTGCAAACCATAGGGACTAACTATGCCTAGAAGTTAATACCTCCAAACGTTACAAAATGAAAAGTTAATACCCTAAAAGGTGATTTTAAACTATTAGTACCTACGTATGTTATTTTATGCAAACCACATGGACTAACTATGTAATTAGCTCATTTTTATATAAACAACAATAATAATAACACAGTAAGTAAATTTGACTATTAAATTACAACAACAATCAAATTATAACTTGAGTACATTTTTTTTTCATTTGCATATAGCATAAAATGACAATGTCAAACCTATGTTTGCAAAATAATATATTACATAAAACGAGGTCTATCAACCTTAAAACCACATACTAGAGTTTTAATATAATAAAATAAAAAATATATAAAATTACCAATTGATGTGTGTATTTAACTATATAAAATATATTGATTATTATGTGAATGAGAATTGAAAAAACAAAAACATGAAATGGGGACCAACACCCATGAAGAATCTTAAATTAAAAGGTCAGTATTTAATGGATGGTGTAAATGGTGGAGGCCATGGTTTTCTTTAAAGTGGTTTTCCCCATTCATTGCATTCACATGTATTTTACACCCTATTTCTTTAGTGCCCTTCACATGTCTTGTTTTTTCAAGATAAAAATGGTCAACATAACCCTTCTCTTTGACTTTTTACCCAACCCCCCAAATTCTCCTAAACTTTACAAAATTCATTTTACCCTTTTACCCTTTGACTCACTCATCCATACATGTAACTTAGAGATACCTTTGAGTTAAAAGTTGCCCGAACCTAATTAAACTAATCTTAAACACATAAATCTAGTATCAGTGGCGGAACCATGATTTATTTTATAGGAAATACGATCAATATCAGTGACGAACCATGATATACTTTTTAGAATTTATTTTACTCTTTTACCCTTTGACTCATCCAAAGATGTAACTTTGACCCAAAACTGGCTCAAACCTAATTAAACTAAACGCAAACACGTAAATCTTGTAGCAGAACCTCACACCCACCTGATATCAGTGACGAGCCCATGATTTGTTTTCTGGGAGGTGATCAGTATCAGTGACGGACCCATGATTTAAATTCACAAACATAGTGGGTCCGCCCTGCCTCGTATACACAAACCATAACATAATAGCGAAACGAAATAAAAATAAAATAAAATAAAAAGATAAAACTTTTATTGAAGAAATGGTTTAACAAAATAAAAATCCCCCAAAGTATAACTACTAATCCAGTACAACTAAGGCCTACACATCCAATTTCTTCCTCCAAAACTACTCTTTTTCTCTTCTCTGTTTGTACTTTTTTGTATATATCTTCATCTTCACATATATACACAAAGGGCATATATCCATATCCATAACAAGCCCTTTTTGTAATTTACATTGGTACATCATGATCATATCTGAAATGGAAGATGACACAACAGAACATAGGAAGATAGACTTATGATAATCAAGGGGGTAAAATGGGAATTCTAAAAAAGCTAACATTTTGATAAGTAAAGAATGAGGGGGGGCATCTATTGAAAATGGCTTTCTATATGGTGGTGAATAAATGTAAAATTACTAATCTAACCCTCTCTGGTTTGTTGTTCCTAATGGCACTGGCTTTGAAATTTGGCTCTTGATAATAACATTATTGTGTTTTTTATGTAGTACTGAGACAGAAGGTCCATGATTGGAAGGGGGAAATTACTATTACGCCCCTGATCGATGATTGGAGGTGGAGAAATTACAGTTCTACCCTTCCCTTCATCGACCGAAAACTAACCATTGGATTGATTTAGAAGCTGTAATGACGGACAGACGATTCCAACACTTCTCTACACGGGCACACGAGCTCCTTCATTCGGTTACCTTTTTTGTAAATCTTGATCGTCGGTACAATTCTTACATTCTCTACATTTGCTATTGTCGGGCTCTCTTCTATATCAACCTTCACATTAAAAAATTAAAAAAAAATTGTTAAAAAGGTGATATAAATGAACACATACCGAACGTTCATGAACATAAACGAACGAATGCAACCTCTGTTCGCATTCGTTTTTTAAACTTTTAACAAATTTTTCGTGTTTGTTCATTTATTAAACGAACTTCCCGTTGAATGGTTCACAAATTGTTTGCTGAACGTTCGGTTCGTGTACAGCCCTAATCATATGTGTGTGTGCTTCTTGATTATAAAATTCAAAACTTTATGAAAAATTACACACAATACCTTGAGAAAATTTATAGACGGATATCGCTTGCATAAGGTATCAAGAAATGGGGATATCTGCTTGCATTGAAGATCAGATGCGGTTTTGAAAAGAACAACCGAAGCTCCTGCATTTCAAACGTTAAATATCAACGAAAAGTTCTAAACTTTGGCAAAAATCGCGAATAATAGTATCATCGGAAGAACAAACCAGTTGAAACGACTGCGGCTTTGAACTGCTCGAGATCATTAATCAATTCAACTTCACCACCGAATTTCAAATTATACACTTCTTCGCCTCGTGATTTCTTTAACGCCACTTGCGCATGAAATAAAGATTCGGCTATATCATTATCGTTTGGAAGCGCTCTCCTCAAAACCTCGTAATCTCTTACCGATTCAGCCCACCTTTCAAGCTGTAACATAAAAACCTTATATTATTAATATAAACTATTCTTTTATTAGATTTTCCTTAATATTAAAGAAGTAGAATATATATACCTTGCTAAAAGTGGCGGCTCGTCGAAGAAGTGCTTTTGTATAATGTGGATGAATAAGAAGAGCTTGATTACAATCATCTAGAGACCGTTCGAACTGCCCGAGTTTAAACCAACAAGCTGCCCGATTGCAGTATAGAATTGGATTTGACGGATCGGATTTAAGTCCATCACCATAAGCCGAACAAGCTTCCGTATATCTTTCTGATTTAAACAACTCATTTCCACGAGCACGAGATTTACACAATGATCTTATGCTTTGAAGCAAAGCCGCAACCTCAACGCTCCTTGGATCAATCTGTCCTGATTTCTCGATCGAAGTAAGCGCGTTCTCAAATCTTAAAAAGAAAAAACATACAAAAACGTCAATCGAATTGTTTTTTACATGAGAACTTTTGAAGATCGAAACTTTACGACTAATCACTCACCTTCCCAATGACAAATCGATCTGAGAACGAACAAACAAAACGTACACCTCAGATTGCATCCCGAAAAACTTCACTTGCGAACACGACAGGCTGCTATTACTTGCTTCGAATTTCGGCAAATGTGAAATAACCGAATCTGCATCGTCTAACTGATGAAGCTTTAACAATGCTTCAGCTTTACATGCGAATAGCTAAAAGTTTGATATATATATACACACATTCAGTTTCATTACAATAATGTTTATGCTTTAATAACATATATTTCAAGAACAATATGCGTTACCTGAGCACAAGCATCTGCTCCTGATACAATCGCAGCATTGGATTCTTTTAACACGCTGCCCCAGTCTCGGACCCGTCTGAAATCAGTGCACTTACTCAAATGTTTTTCGACGAGCTGCAACTTTTGGGCCTCGTTCGGGTCGGGTTGGTACCCTTTGAAATAAAGATGTCTCCTTGCATTTTCAACCTGCCCTAAACTGCCATTGTAATCTTTCAATCATAATCAAAATTTAACAACAACATGATCACAATAATATTATTAATAGTAATATCCTAAGGCCACAAGTAATCAAAAAAATAAAAAAATTAAAACAAAATAAATATCTTATCCAACCTATCATTGACAGTAACCACTAACCTAATGAAAACTACCAATTTCACAAGCAAAACACAAAAAAAATGATTATAAACTATATCTAACCAAATGGGTATTTCTCAACTTTCATTTTCAGGATTTCTTGAAAAACCTATGATCAAAAAACATAATAAAAATCCAAACTTTACGTATAATAAAAACTACTAATTTCACAATCATCATCATACTCGGTAAATCCCACCAATAGCAAAGCTAAGGTAGGGTCTGAGGAGGGAAAGATGTAGACAACCTTACCTCTACCCTGTAAGAATAGAGAGGCTGCTTCTGGTGAGACCCCTAACTCGATACTAATTTCACAATCAAAACACAATAATCAAACATGAACTAGACCTAACTAAATGGGCATATAGCAATTTCCATTTTCAACATTTCTTGAAAAACCTATGATCACTCAAAAAGCATAATAAAAATTCAAACTTTACATAACATCTTAAACAATAAACATACCTAACAAGAAGCGACCCTAACCGATGATGCGCCCGAACATATCCGGAATCCAGTTTTATAGCCTCATCACATTCCTTAACTGCCTCCCTCAACCGCTTCAACCCCATCAATGCGGCTGCACGGTTACAGTGGTACGCCGCATTCGCAGGCGATAATCCTATTGCCTTATCATACAACCTCAATGCCTCTAAAAAATGTCCCTTTTTGTACTCTTCATTCCCTAACCTCTTCAACTCTTCCGGATCCATTGACATTCTTCTTGAGTTCATATTCACCGGCACATGAGTGTCGGTTTTACCCGTACCCGTAACGGAACCCGACCCGCCACGCATTATGCTACCATGACCATAATTACCGGATCCTAAACTCAAAACCTCGGGTTTGGAGCTCCGGTTTGACATCATACCCATTTTCAAAACCCGACCCGAAGGGCAAATGTTTCCTGCCGGAAGTACATTCACCGCCGGAGAAGTGGCGAGGATGTACCCGAATCGGGTCGGGTATGGGTAGGGGTATGGGTATGACCCGATTTAGCGACCCGAGACCCACCAACTGAAAATGTCGGTGAACTATCAACCGTCAACTCACCGGAGTGGTGTTGGTGGTTAACAGTCCCACCAGACCCAACTCCGATCCGACCCGAAACCGGCCCGGATGAGCTGGAACTGGAGCTAATCGTGGGTCCGACCCGTAAAGGGGAAATGGGTGAAGCCGAACCCGGACCCAGACCCAAATCAAGCTCACGAAAATCGGGTTTATTGGTATCATCGCCGTCGCACGTGACCGATTTCTGGAACCGATCGGAGAGTGTTTTAAACCCTAATTCGGATGTGGGTTTGTGTGACATTTTGGTAAATCTTGAAAAAAATGATGGAAATGATATGGGTTTTGCGTAAAGATTGAAACTTTATCAGTTTCCCAGAATCTTGAACAAGATTAGGGGTGTAAAGATTCAAGCTTTATACCATTTTGAAAAAAAGTTGTTGATTTTGAGTAAGATTAAGGGGATTAGAGGTGTAAAGATTGGAACTTGATGAGTAACCCACAATCTTTTTTGTGGGATTTAGGTGAAAATGGAAGTGGGTACGATTAAAAGACAATCACCGATGGATTTACAAGAAGAAACACAAGAAAAAAAAGGAAGAACAGAGACGGGGATCTCGTGATTTAAAGGGGGAAGAAAAGAATGAATGTGAAATGGTTCAAGAGAGAGAGAGAGATATGGGTTTTACAGAGATGAGAGAGAGAGAGAGAGAGATGATGATGATGATGGGTTAATCTTTGATTTTTTATAATTTTTATGTTTTTTTTTAATATTTGTTGATTTTTTAATATTAATATTCACGAGCCAAAGGTTTGTATCTTTACTCCTTTACTATTGTATTATTTTATATTTTATTATAATATAATAATAATAATAATAATAATAATAAATAAATAAATAATAAATAATTTATAATGGAGTGGGTACTGTTGTAATGTGCCTAAACATACATTAAATGTTGCTCAATGTGCAATCAATCTGATTAATATTCTTTTTAATATGGGATAAAATGAAATGAATAAGTATTTAATGTAAATCAACCTCATAAATTAAAGATGATGATGAAAAATGGTTAAAGAGAGATGGATTTGAAGGTGATACAAGGAAAGATGGAGTAATTCTTGTTGAAAGTTTGATTAATTGATTTAAGATGAATTTAGTAAATAATGAGTTATTAATTAAATGCATTAATTTTTATGTTTTTTTGAAAGGTGACATTAATGTTTTATGTATCTGATTAAAAGGTTGATGAATTTTGAAGAATATGGTATTACTTTTAAGTAAAAATATATTTTAGTTAGAAATTAGGTCAAGAAAATGGGTAAAATATATTTTAGTTAGAAATTAGGTCAAGAAAATGGGTTATTAGAATTTATCGCTCTCAACTAAGTATTGGCCGTTGTCACTCTCAACTGTCACTTTGATCTTCACCACTTATAACTTAACATTTTGTGTGTCGTGTCACTCCTATTAAGTGGTTTTTGGCTCCCCAAGCTGTCTTTTAGAAGCAGATTCACCTGTAATCATTAGTAATTTATGAAGTGTTAACCTAATATCAGGGGCGGATATATATGTTAACAAGGGGCAACGCCCGCTACCGCTTGGCGTTCCTGCGGTAGTGTAAATTTTGGAAAAATTTGACCTTTTTTTCGATTTCGCTACCGTTTTTTTATAAAACGTTACCACTACGAACGAATCCTAGATCCGTCATTGCCTAATATCACCAATAATACAAGTTAAACACTAAGAAACATTCACCTGCTGAGTGATACAACACATAAAGTGTTAAGTTGAAAGTGGTGGAAGTCAAATTGATAGTTGGGAATAACAGCAGTAAATACCGAATAGTTAGGAGTGATAAAATCCAATAACCTAAAACAATTTATGTTGCGTGAAATTATATATCTTTAAAACCTCAAATTGTTTTTATGTTCTTATTGATTTAGATCATATCTGTTAAAAATCTATATTCGTAAATTTCAGTTTAGATTAAAAATAACAGCTTATTTTCCCTAATACACCATTATGATTAACATATTATTTTATGGTCAACATGACCATTACACTTTTAGAATTTTGTTCAGTATGCATATCGTCATTTCTAGGGCTTTTTAATGTTGTAACCACGTTATTTAGAAGCATGATGACCATATTTACAATAAGCCATATCATCAAAAGCAAATGTCACCTAAGCAAATGTAAAATATATCTAGTAGGTGTGAGTTTAACGGGAAACATAAAAAAAATTGAAGGATCGAATAATCATGTATTTAACATGTTATATATATCATAAAAATTTATTTTGACATGTTAAAAGTACTTTTTTCAAAAAAAAAAAATAGAGATTTTGCATATAAACATGTGTAGAAGTCATTTAATAAAAAAAAATTATTTTGGTAAGAAACAATTTTTACCTTTTTTAAGCATTAGTTTTTTATTTTTCTCGTTTTTGTTTTTTTTTATTAAAAAGGTTTCTACGTGTATTTATATGTAAAAGCTCTTAAAAATTAAAGAAAAAAATATTACTTTTAACATTTTAAATTAATTTTTTTATATATATATAACATGTTAAATGCATGGTACCCCTGTTCTCAATTTTTGGGTATTCTCCAATGAAACCGACATAAAAATATTTGAGGATAGAAAATGACAAACGATTCCATGGAAAATATGGTCAAACTTTGTAACGGCACACCAAATATAACTGAATCATTATCTAGCTAAATAAGATGTAATATTTTAGTTAATATCATGCAATATCTTTCGTACACGATTCAGATTATGATGATTCTTGAGAACTATACCTTCGTATTAACATTTGTGTCTATACATAGTATGCCGACAGCAATGATATCATATCAAAAGTACATACGTTATGATTGAGATAAAACTTTTAACGTCATTTGTTTATGATAATTATCCACGACTTAGTGATCTAGTCTCCCCCCCCCCCCCCATCACCACAACAGACGCACAAACGTGGTGTGGGTTCATATAGTTGCAAGTGTAAGGTTAAGTGATATTTATGTGTAAAAAAGTTGCCGTTCGAAAAAACTGTTTATAATAATTCAAATTCTAAGTTAGGATTATAAAAATATATTAAGTTATACAAGAACAAGTTATATAGTAATGCAACCTCTTTTGTGAGACCAAAAACTAAAATGATCACAATAGCAAAGTACTAAATGTAAGATGTTCATGTTAGTGGCTTATACATACATGTTGACACATTTTAAGATGTACTACTTATAGTTACACGTATGTTCATGTCATCATCAAAAATGCGGAGGGATTTAGAGATTAGAGCAAAATACATTACAAATCATAAATAGATGGACCATGGTTGATGCAACAACTGTATTGTGCATCATTAGTACTAGGATCATATAATAACAAGTCCAAGAACTATATAAACTTTGAAGACCCAACGAATATAGAACCACGACCGATGTCATAATTTGCCCATTGATTGACACTAAGTCTCTCTGACAAAATTTGTCAATTCAAACTTCATCCTCTAACATCAACATCTTTCAAAATTCAAGTCACGTCAACTAAATGATAAGGGTAAATCTCAATTAGTCCCTATGGTTTGACCAAAATATTAGGTTTCATCCATTTTGAAACCTTTAAATAATCAAAGTGCTAGGGTTTATGATTTTAACAATAGTTGTCCCTAAGACAAATGAAAAGCACACCTTATGTTAAGTGATACCCATGTGCAAGTCATGTGAGGTGTATTTTGGTCCTTTCAAGCATCTTCTTCATCAGATATAATACCACATTTAGCTCGTACAATGTTTCCATCTTAAATTGGTCTCAACCATCGTCTTCCTAATTCTAACGTTCCGTATTCTCGTACTTTATATTTTTAGAAACTTGTGTTCGTACTTCATTTCAATATTTGTAATCCGAAGCAATTGATCATAATGGAAAAATCATATTTTATATCAATCATGTTAAACTCATACTTGTACATATGCAATCAATCACCAAATACGCGTTTTTAGGCAAATTCGAACCATACTTTAAGTTTATATTCACTTCGAAGTGTGATCATACGTGTTCTATACCTACATACACCTTAAATGCCAAAAAAACATGCTCAATTATGAGTTTTTAGCACAAAATGATGGAATTATCAAACCCTAGGGAACAAATTGTAAATTCTAGAAAGTTTCTTAAAATTCTGCACATTCGCAAGACATGCACTTGACATGCATGACCATGCGAGCTGTGATCCGCATGACCATGCACCAGATCCGCATGACCATGCAGGTAGGTTCGCCCAGCTACGGGTTTTAATGTTTTCACCCACTTTTTCAACCTCCAACCACCTTAAACATTTAATTTGACCTAACTCACTTTTCCTACTTATAAATACCCTTCCTCCACACCTCCTAAACACTTTACACTCTCTCAAATCACTCCCAAATCCTCCCAAATTTCCAAGTGTTGGCATATTGTATCAAGGTTCAAAACAATGAGTTTGAACACGTTTTCTCATCTTTTCTTCTTGTTTTGTTCTTTCAATCTACTTGGACAACCTCTAGGAATGTTTCCACAAGTTTACCATGGTAAACTAAGTTGGAACATCACCATTTTGAGGCCCAAAGTTGGATTTAAAATCCTGTTTTTGTTAAACTATTCAAAACATTGTTCATCCTACTTCATTTCGTGAACATCTTCAAGTTGCCACAAATCTCATTGTTGGGATAGGTTGGATTGATGATTATTATAGATATGATAGGTATTTAGCTTAGCTCATTTTCTAAGTCACCAAGACACCTTCCAAGTAACAAAGTGAATAAGACTACACCAAGTCTCCAAAAACTATCCATGTTTGGAATGCACTCGTCTAGTCAAGTCACATGGTTTTTTTAGGTGAACTAGATGATTTAGATACTTGTATTTACATTCTTATACTTATGTTCATGACCATCTGAATCATCCATGGGATGATTTGTCCATTGGTGAGAAAAAAAGGTTAATTGATTCATCCAACCAATGCATGACCATGCTTGACAATCTATGACTTAGACTTAGGCTACAACTATATACATAAAAAAATATATGTAATAATCAATCTGAAACCGGGCCATGATAGAAACCAATCCACGATTGACTATCATGTGTTAAGGTGGAATTCTATCTATGTGTTGAACTCCTTAGTTTGGACTTTTGAAGATTGTAAAACTCATTAAGAACATCAATCACTATGGTGTCCAAATGAGTGTTCTAACAAGATAGATTTTTGTATGATTTTATATTATTAAAATTCTCAAATCCATTCCATCATTGAATCCATAGACTCACTGCCACACCCCGATTTCCACGTGTATTCCGGTGGGCCCGATGAGGAGTATCGTGACGTAAAGTTGACATCATCATAACCAATTACAACACAGAGCAACACAGCGGAAGGCTTGGAGTAAAATATAAACTATTACAAACCAAAGTGTCCAAGAGTTCGAAACACAAATATACAATATGGCTTGTAATAAGATCCACGGCGGATCGGAAATAAACATACACAAAATGATAACAGACTCTACAGGCTCAACTTCTAAGGTCGCAACTCCTTAATGTCAACGCCCCGCAGCTTCTGGCCTATTTCATATTTGTACCTGTATTTTAATCTTTGAAAATACGTCAGTTTACACTGGTAAATACACTCAACCGACTCATTTTGAAAATCCTTTCGAAAATGGTTTAAGGTGCACTTGGCACATTTTTATAAATAACTTGGGATAGTAAATGACCTTGTATACAGATTTACATGTCAGGCTTTTACACATGGAGCCCAGTACAGAAACCGAGACCTGATCGACTAACACACCGCTCTGAAATTTCTCAAAGAAAGCAGATAGCAATTACCCAGTGTATGCCTACATGCCATGCTATATTGTCGTGGCCACTAGTACTTTAGTGAGCCAAGGATATCCCGGACACGGTCAAGTCCACCCCCAATGTTTTAGTTTCAAACAAAACAGATCAAAACCGGGTTATGCAAGATTTTAGTTAATTATCACAACTGAATAAAACATAATCCCATACCCAACCAAGCGGTAATAATTTACTGTATCCCAAGCCCGTATAGGGAAAATAAGTTAAGGGTATTTACCTGAAGTTAAGTTTTCGGGAAGTCAGAACTCAGCCGCAGATCAAAGCAAGTACAGGTACATTTTACCGGAAGGCGCTTAGTCTGGAGTGATGGTAATTAATAACCAATATTAGAATGCTAACGGGTCCTTTAATTATGTCTTAGACTTGGACCGGTTAGTCTTACACTAAAATAAGATACGGTACGATACGCTAGATTAAGCGGTGACCGGAATAGGATGTTGGTTGGACCTGACAAGTATATAAACTTGTCTAACATGGGTAAACCAATAACATTCCAAATTTTGATAGAGAAATGACGAAGTTAAACCCGTTTCGGTTTAAGTACGTAAATTAGCTACGTAAGCTTAACCGAACGCACATAGGCGAAACCGGGTAACCGAGAGAGTCATATACAAGTTCCATATGAATATATGTTTAAAATATATTATAATATCAGTAGCTTTGCAAAAGATAGGCCCGAGGTATATTTAAAACCGAATTATGCCTTACAAGGGCATTTTGGTCATTTTAAGGTTTATAAAAGATGTTTAAAATGAATCTGATGTTAAGGTTGTTAATATTCTGTAAAAGTACTTATTTTATAACACTATAACAGTAGTATATCAAATATATGTGTGTTTGACGATTTTGAAATAATCTACCCGTAAGGGCATTTTAGTAATTTCACACATAGCTTTGAAGCCAAAATTGGGATTCTAAGTTCGGGACTTGTACTTACTGTTAAGATGTTGAAAATAAGTTTATAAATCAGTAGGTAACAAGTCTTGGCTCATAGTTATAATTTTAAACCATACTATAACGCCGGAAAGGCGTAAAAGTCGCTAAATGCCATAATATTCGATTGTTTAAGATAACAGAGGTTAGGACCTGTTTTATATAACCAAAATAAGTTATTTATCATGTTTAATCAGTAGGTAAAAGATTTGGTTATAAAAAGTTTGGTTAAAGTCATGTTACGCGCAAAAGGTTAATTTAGTCATTTATCAGCAATTAACGAATTTTAAGCCCTCATTCAGGTTATAATCTGAATGAACTTCCCAAATGGTTTTACTTATCCTATTACATCAATGAATATATCATCTTGATGATTAAAACTTGTTTATTCTTTCCAAAATGCCGAAAAGGGCATTTTGGCCATTTAAATGTCATAAAAACGTCCTTTGCGAAAACTTTATATTATAATCAGATTCTTGATACTAACATAATTTAATAATGTTTATAAATCAGTTTATGTCTTATATTTACATGCATGGGTGTTTAAAACCAAGATTTGTACAAAAAGAACCTTTTTGCAAAGTTTTAGTAAGAATTATGGAACTTATACAAAAACTCAGATTTCTAACGAATCGAGTGACGAAACTTTAGGAAGTCATCCTATACTTAAATATTGTCTTAAAATAGTCAAAAGTCAATAGCAAAGGTGGCTCGAAACGGGTCAGAACCAAAAGTCAACAAAAGTCAACTGTTGCGACTTTTGGCTACAAACCGAGCCTAGACCAAAACTTGACGAGCCGAATCCGTAGACATATGTTCTAATACTTATTTTTTAGGTTGTTAGTGCATCAAAACATATTTTTATAACATCTAGAGCATTAGTTATGATTTTTATAAAAACTGGACAGTTTGACTTTATTTGACTTTATTTGACTTTTCGGTTGACTCGTCAATTGGTCATGAATCCGTGAAATTCTGGAGATGCCCTCTGGAGGGATTAACACCTCCATTAATATGAATGTATAGGAACTTTCGTTACTCACAATGACGGAGTATTCACGGATTTAGAACAAGGTCAAGGCGTAATTACGACGAGACTTTGTTCTAGGCTAAAAGCTATAATAAATGTAACATTTGTCAAAAACGGGTTTTCCAAACCCGCTCCGTTTTGTAATCGAATATCAAGTTATAAATGTTCGCTGCGTATTTATGCCTATTTTGATTTTTAATGATACATAGTTTATAAACAAACTAAACTATAAGAGTTATAATTGATAAAAAATAAAAATAAAATAATTAAAAATAAAATGAGGCTGCCGGGACTCGAACCCGGGTCAGCCGGGTTTTGAAACTCAAAGCCTTATCACACACACGCATAACCACTCCGCCACTTGTTGTTTTCTGTCAACTCTAGGAAACAAATAAATCTTATAAACAAACATAAATCAACCGGTTACACCAACTGTAACTGAAATCGGTCATCAAACGCCCAAAGACGATTTGATTACTCGCGGTTCACTGAGTTTAACCGATACACCGACGTTTTCAATCAAGATGCTTTGAATGAATTTGAATTCTAGAAGTGGATCGGTTTTTATAACCGAAAATTTTCAATTCCAGTATTACTTCCATCTTTGTACTCCTTCGCGACTCAAACATAATCTACAGACTCTCAATTACATTTTCGCACAAGTTTCAGTTCGCCGGAGAATCAAATTGGACTCGCCGGACTTTCGCCGGAAAACCGTATTCTCCATTAAAACAGTAAGTCTTTCAATTTCTTCGTGGTCTATCAATTGTTAAGCTATTGCCAACTCAAACCTTTCAATTGAAATCAAATTCAGACGCCGTTATCGGATAATTCCTGCTCGCCGGAAAACCTCTGAAAGTTCTTATCTTCCGCTGTAAAACGGTATGGACATTCAAACACTCTGTTAACGTTTGTTTAGCACTTCAATTCCACAATTAGCTAATCAAAACTGTTAATTTATTCATTCAGTAGAAATCCGTAAACACAGATCCGACGACTTGCCGGAATTCTGAAATAAATCGTTCACCGGTATGTTTATTTCTAAATATCGTCTCTGCCATTTCATATTAGTCTGTTCGATGTTTGTCAATCGAATTAAACAAGATACAATGGTGTAATCGCAGTCTGTAATTTTGTAATGAAGAAGACGATGATAGTTTGATTATAAGTTTAATAAAATCTGGATATTATCTCGGGTTAGACACACAGTCCAGCGGTGGACTGTGTGCATATACATATCACACGCCGCGAGTTCGATCCCTGATACACACACCCTCTCTGTAATAAAGACGTTTTATTTTTCTAACTGAACCGGGTTAACTTACGTTAGTTGTTAAGTATAATAAAAATTTGTATATTAACCAAGTTAGACACACAGTCCAGCGGTAGACTGTGTGTAACGTTAAAGCACAGGTCCCGGGTTCGAGACCTGTTAGTGACACCGGTTCGATGATTTAAAATGGTTTTGAAAATAAAAGAATTTTGAATAAACTGAGTTAGTATATAAGTATAATTAAAAACAGAATTATTTCAGGTTAGACACGTAGCTCAGTTGGTAGAGCTGCGTGCACGCGAACGGGAGGTCTCGGGTTCGAGTCTCACCCGGCGCATACAATTACACAATAAAACGGTCAAGAAGTCAAACGGTCAACGGTCGCAAAAAGTCAACATGTTTTTATATTTTTATTTATTTAATTTAATTTAAAAATCAATTAAAAATACTTAAAAATAATGTTTTTAAAGATAGGAAATAACCTTAAACTCACAAAAATATATCTAAAAATCTTATTAAAATTATTAATAAAATCCACTCATTTACTATATCTGCCGTTATTATATAGGTTAGTTAAATCTCGTTGTTCAATCCTTTCAACTCGTGCGCATCTCATCATCTCCAACCAAACGCACCCAATGTGAGTGAATCTTTACAAATTCCCCGTTTTAATCACGTTTTTGGGGTGTATCATGTGTCTTGCCGTTTATTATATTTAAATCATTGTGCATACATCATATCATGAACAAATGTGTATTCAGCTTGTTTCGACTGTTTGTGTGGTAATTGTTAGATTTAATTTATCATTTTCAGTACATGCAATTTCATAGGCCGCCGCTCCCCATTACATTATGAGCGTTGAGCATGTTCCCCATTACATTATGAGCGTGAACCTGGCGTGCCAACATACGACCGGCTCCGTTTGATTGAGCCTTGATCGCACAGACATTTATCATTTTCAGTACATGCAATACGATCGGCTCCGTTTGATTGAGCCTTGATCGCACAGTTTCATTCATGTTATTTATTGTATGATGTTGGTATGTTATTATATGTTATTGTATGTTATTGTATGTTATAGTTTGTGATTGTTATTGCTACAGTTTGATTATTTACATTTGCTCACTTATGATTATTGCACAATTTTTCATTAATAAACTAACAAGAAAATCAATAATAAATGTTTATCTAACAAGGTTCACTCGCCAACTTATGTTGACCCAAAAACCCCCATTTTTACACATGATACAGGTGAACCAGCTGCAGCAAGAAACACATAGGATTGGCCTAGAAGAATAAAATGATTTAGAGCTTGGAATTGTTTAGTTGGTTATTTTCTTTGTATTTGTATGGACATGTTTGGATTATTGGGAATGTAATTTTGACTTTAATAAATATGAAACATATTAGTAAATATCATGAGCTTTGGTGATAACCCAATTATGCCCCGACTCTTATTCCGCTGCGGGTCGGGGTGTGACAATAAATCACTAAATATGAATTTGAACACTTACATAAGGTCCAAATGAGTGGTATGAACGAAATGGAAAGCTTGGAGGTGACCAGAAACTCCACTAGCATGAACTTGGTGAATGTTGTGAAGAAAGTGTGTTGCAAACACCAAGGATTGGTCGATTTAATGATCATGGAGTGTGCATAGATGGTTGCCAGGTGTTAAGGGACGAGTACAAGTGCCCCAAGTTGTGTCAAGCATGCAAAGATGGTGCCAAAACTCGATAAAGGTGGCAGAACAGGCTGCTGCCACCTTTCTGTTCGCTGGCAGGTCCTTACGGACCTATGAGCCTTGCCTTGCCTTGCGGTCCGTAAGGACCTCAGGCGCCCACATAATCAATTGGCCTTGCGGACCGTATGGAAAGGGCCTTGCGTTCCGCAAGGGTTCTTCAGAACTTAAAAATTTCAAAATTTTATTTAAGTCCTTCCACTTTATTTCAAAGCGTCACGAGGATAACTAACGCAACTCAACGACTTTGGTCCCTCCTGTTTTAGCACGTGGCCACACTAGGATTACCGGGACACGTGGCGGAAAAATATTGAACGTAAAAACACGAGGTGTTACACTCACACACCTTTATTTATTGTTTTAGGATAACCTCGGGTTCCATGTTTTAAATCAATCAAGACTCACTTTATGGAAAGCATTTGCAAACTGTGAGTATACTTAACCCACTTTTGTTTTAAACCACTGTTGGGTGTAACATGTACAACTAGTTAAATTCACAAAACACACACAATCATTCTTATGCAAACACTCAATCCATTAAAAACATGCTACTTGTTACACTTGATGTTTATACATGCTAGAAAACATTTAGGCAACCTATTTGTCATTAACTTCACGAGCCTACCTTAACATGTATAGCACTATAGGAGTAGCCCACTGCCCGTTTTGGGGTCATTGTTAAGTAACCATTCTTTACGGTCTTATTCATAGCGATGATAAGATTACGCTAGTGGACACTTTGGTTTGACATATAGTTTTTGCATGCTAGTATGATATGTAACTTAGTATACAAATTGTCATGTTGGATTTGAGACTTTACATATATAAATGTATATATATATATATATAGGGGAGGGTTATCTTGAGAATATGGATTTTTGTGAGAACTCTAAGAACAATTTCCATCCACAGATCATTCTAAATTAAGGGCTAAGATCAAAGTGAGTTTAAATGAGAAGGGAACATAAAACAAAAGACAAGATGAAGGGCACTATTGTAAAAATACATTTCAAAAACCCTTACATCTGATAACTCATCTACCCCTAAATTACATTCTTCCTCGTGAACTAACAACCCCAATGGCCGACCCCGGAGATAGCGGCCAAAAAAGTAAGTTGTTTAAGTTAGACAAACCAGACATCTTTTCGATGGCGATTCGAATCATTGGAAAAAACTGAAGTTGAAAACGACAACCTTAAGAGCTATGAATCCAATAAGTGCGATAACGAAAACATTAATCTCAACCATTACTCGCGTCGCCTCGTCGGGAGGCATGTCAGATCCGAGTGATTTTAGGATGTCGATTAGCTACTCCACATAGATTTGATTGTCACCATTGATGTTGAAACAGTAAATATGTTCTCCATTTCCTCATTTATACATCGGGAATATGGAGCTTGTTATTTCTGGCGCCATTTTAAATATATTACTCTGTTTTTTTTTGTTTCTGATGAGTGCCTATGAGAATGATGAATATTATGATAGAATATTGAGTATGTGAGGTACAACTGTTATTCATGATATGCGGACACGGAAAGAAAACAAATTTGTACTCAATTATAAAAGTAACAAATCAAATAAACAAGGGTGTACACATATGTGGTTGCTTAGCTGATACAAAATAAAGTACTGTGAAGATGTTTGGTGATGGAGATTGTATAACAACTCCACATTACAGTTAAAGAAGTTCAAGAGCCGTTAGGAGCGGCTAACTACCCGGTTCATGTCAGTTTTCTCACTAAATGGCGTAATTCGGTTCGTCCTAAGGTCAATATCTTTGTTTTGAAGGATGTTGTGGGGAGAATTCCGATAGTGGAAAAGTTAATTGAACAAGGGATACCGATCGCCAATCAAATATGTTCGAGATGCAGATAATCGCATGAGTCCGTTGACCGTGCTTTGGTTACTTTCTCATTGGCTAAAGCTATGTGTATCAGTTGTGGTTTGTGGGAAAATGTTCCAGACTTGGTTTCATGTTCCTCAGTAAAAGAAATTCGATCACTCAGCAATAGTTTAAAGTTGTCAAAGAAGCATAAAAAGATGGTGATCTGTGTCGTAATGTCAATATTGTGGAGAATATGAATATGTAGGAATGAACAATTACTCAAAGGATTTATCCCTTCCTTAAAAGAGATAAGAGGTTGTAAAATAGGACACCTTTTTTTGCATGAAACATAGGGCAAGGCTCAAACATCACCATAGAGAGAGTGTGATGTAGAAACTTTATTGTATGATTGGCTGTATTTGAGCTCTCTTCTAGTTCAATGCTAGTTGGCTTTTTTGTTATTTATAATATTTCCTTTTCTTTTGTTAAAAAAATAGCCTAAGCTAACTAAAGTAAGAAAAAACCATATAAAACCGATATAAAAACAGTACTACGTGTCGAAATCAATGGAAAACTATTGATGTTTGCCTAGGATTTTTACATATGTGTAAACCATAATAGTTAAAAAAAATATATCTATGAAAGTTTACACATACGTAAATCATAATAATTTAAAAAAAATAGATATAAAGGTTCACATTTGTAAATCATAATAGTGTAATAAATAAGCATAGATATGAGGATTTACACATGTGTAAATCGTATTAGATTAAAAAATAGATATGTAGGTTTACACATGTGTAAATCATAATAGTTTAAAACAATAAGCTTAGATTGAACATTTCGTAAATCAAAGATATGAAGGTTTTTACACATGTAAATCATAATTGTTAAAAAAATAATAGACATGAAGGTTTACACATTTTTAATTTACTATAGTATAAAAAATAAACATAGATAGGAGGGTTTACACCTGTGTTAATCATAATGGATTAAAAAAATAATAGATATGAAGGTTTACACATATGTAAATCATAATAGTATAAAAATAAGCATAGATACGAAAGTTTACACATGTATTAATCATGATGGATTAAAAAATGAATAGACGTGAATGTTTACACATGTGTAAATCATAATAGTTTAAAAAATAAGTATAGATATGAATATTTACACATGTGCAAATCATAGATATGAAGGTTTATACGTGTGTAAATCATAATAGTTAAAAAAAATAAGAATATACATGAAATTTCATAAGTTAAAAGATAATATATTGAAGGTCAGTGAAGGTTTACACAATTGTATATTATAATAGTATAATAATAAGTAGGGATATGAAAGTATACACATGTGCAAATCATAACATATTAAAAAAATAGATATGAAGGTTTACACATATGTAAATTATAGATATAAAGGTTTATACATGTGTAGATCAGAATAGTTAAAAATATTAAGCGTTTATATAAAAGTTTACACATGTGTAAATTATAATAATTAAAAAATAATAAAATTGAAGGTCTACATATGTGTCAATCATAATAGTTTAAAATAACATAAGCTTAGATATGAACGTTTACGCATGTGTACATCATAGATATAAAGATTTATACACGTGTAAAACAAAATAGTTTAAAAGGAAAATATATATGAATGTGAACAATTCACACATGTGTAGTTCAACTATGTAAAATAGAACAAATATATGTAACACTGAACGGTTTACATATGTGTATTTCAGCTGCACATATACAAAACAAACACGCATATGTGACAGTTAACAATTTACGTATGTATAAGTATGCTGCACACATGTAAAACAGACACAATTTATATGACAAAGAACAGTTTACACATGTGTAGTTCAAATATTGCACATGTGTAAACCATACACATATATGTAAAAGTGAACAATTTACACATGTGCACATACATAAAAAAAACACAGATATGTGATAGTGGACAGTTTACACATGTGTAATTTAGCTACACATGTGCAAAACAAACACAAATATGTGACTCTAAACAATATACACATGTGTAAGACATATAATATAAGAATACACGATATTTACACGTATGTAAAACTTAAGTAATATGTCTTACACATGTGTAAACTGTCAATATCGTAACATTTGTTCGAAACTTTAAGAGTCTCAAAAAGCAGTGTATGGTTCTGGGATTGAACAATGGTTCTTTCTAAAAAAAATTACACAAACTAATCTTAAATAAAAAAATCAAAAAAGGACTGTACACAAGTACGTAACTTATAAAACGAGGAACAAGGTTTCTCACGACATAAAATAAATGACAAATTCAATTATTATTTTTGATATATATATTAAAACCACTAATAAACTCGATAAAGAATATGATAAACTATAATTTAATAGCATCACATTTTCATCATAACTAAATTTGTGAATACATTCATATAATCAATATTATATTCTAGATATTTGAGAGAATAGCTTAAAATTATAGATATTATAACATATGATAACTTCAAATACATCAACTGATAAGTTGTGAAATCAGCAATCACCGTTGAAGAAATAATCACCCCAAAGGTATATAATACACCTCATACCTTCGAGCAAGTAAACAATAAAAATTCAAACTTTCATCCTATGTTTCTATCATAACATACACTCGATTGTGAAGATGATTGGAGGTAGTAACACTGGTGAGACAGCTGCAACTTATTATCGATTGCTGCATTTTCTCCAGCTTGGTTTCTCAATCGGGCCCGTTTCATGAAAATGTTCAATCGTTTCTTGATAAATGTTGTGACTCGCTATTGAAGTCAGAGGTATATTTTGATAAACAACAAATGAGCTGACTCCTAGATCTTTAAATCCTAAAATGACATGATACAATGGTGTCTAAAGGTAGCTTTTTTTCAACAAAAAATCTTTGGGCACTTCTCTGGCAGTCTTGGATTGATCGGCTCTAATTCTAATTCTCGTATCAGATCCGAAAATAAGAAACCAAATTCCACAACCAAAGACGACCATCATCTGATGATCTCTACTGGTTCTTCGTGTTGCAAAACTCAAGTCAAAGATGGCAGTCTTGGATCGACCGGCTCTAATTCCAATTCTCGTATCAGATCCGAAAAAAGAAATCAAATTCCGCAACCAAAGAAGACCATCATCTGTTGATCTCTACTGGTTTTTCGTGTTGCAAAACTCAAGTCAAAGATGGTTCAACATAAACGTCATGTTCGACTTCAAACTGAAAATATCAAAATCAGAAAAAGGATGTTGCTATGGGCGCTGAATCAAGTACTTCAGTTGGTGTAAAACCTAAATTCATAAGCAGTATCATCCAAATCGGGGCGGCAATCTGTGAAGGAATTTCCGTCTTTGCTTTCCCCAATTTTGACCTGGTCACTTGTTTTGAATTGTATAATGACCAACTCATACAATTACCTTTTTAACCTTCTACTAAAAACAATATAATAAAATTGATTGGCTGAGAAGTGTTCTCACAGTTCTCACAAAAGATAGGTGTTCTCATTTAAACCCTCCCCTATATATATATATGTGTGTGTGTGTGTGTGTGCTATGTAGACCAAATTTGTATGCTCACCGACCTTTTTGTGTTGACATATACTTTAATACATGTTGCATGAAATTAATGATGAAACTATGAGAAGTCTACTTAGGGTGGACACTAGAAACGCACCCAAACTTTACTTTATGTATTTCTTTTTTTATTAGCCATGTTAAATTGCAAATTGTTGTACTTTCCTTCCAAAACGATTATATATTTCAAGTTAGCAATGAAATAAAATCTTGAATTCTTAATTATTGCCACATTTTAGTATGTTATGACGTTTTGAGCAATCTTGTTCGTCTCAATCCAATGTGTCTGCCATCGGTTAGGGTGTGACACTAGCCATACCGAGTAACGTGTCTAACTCTAATCACATTGTAATATCTTTTTGTGGGTCTCAAACATCAATTCTCACCTTATGGACTGAATCAAATCTAGGCTTTTGCTTCCATTGTTGTGTATGATCTTCAACCCTATTTTTTGTGATATGTTTATATGACTTTTATCATCAAAAATCAAAGTATAGCTTTGTGAGCTGGGTCGATCTTTAAATATGTTTAGGAGAAACAACTATAATCCATGGCTTGATAAGATCAATAAACAACGATGAAGAGTTAGCTAGGTCAATAGCAAATTAAGTTGAAAGATTGAAGTTTATCTTAGGATTTAGCTGTATTTACTTTGTTATGTACATATTGACCAATTGACCTGTGATGTTGTAAAGATCATTTACTGTGTTAATGTACTTAGTATTCTAATGAAATGTAATTACAAGGTTGCAATTTTGACCAAATACTCGTGCAATTCTTACATGAATGATCAACTGACTTGAAAGTGGCAATTTTAAGGTTTATGACTGTAAAATACAAGGTATGAGGTTTATGGGGCTAGCTCACTTTGTAGAAGCTCTTGCCTCTTAGTGGGAGGTCTTGGGTTCAATCCCAAGCAAAGAGTATATTATGATTTATTTGGTGTATTTTAGGGTATGTAAGCTTTGTCATTAAAAAATTAGGTTTGTGGTTACAAAATACAATTTACTAAATATATCATACACCAATTTTGACACATGTGTCCCAACCTACAAACCAATGTTGACTAAATATGTAAAAAACCAATTTTGAATAAATATGTGCAAGCTTTATGGTGGCAACCTGGAATGGTAAATATGTAAAAAACCAAAATAACATTTTGACTACTCCATGGGCTTTATTGTTACAAGCTGAAATGCTAACCATAGTTTGATAACATGAAACGTAAGTTGAAATATAAGCTTCAATAAAACAAACTTCCCATAACAATGCACCAAAATTCATATTGTTCAAATAGTTTGGACAACTACCATGACACTACACCATAAATACCATGACATTAAGCATTATTCCAAAATAATATTGTTTAAAATACCATAATAAAAGACTAAACCATAATAATATTGTTCAAAATATCATGACAAAAAATGGACCATGACTGTGAAGCTTAACTATCATTACTTTTAGTCTTGATATGGAATGGGCACCTTGTGAAGAAGGTACAAAAGATTGTGATGAACCTTAACCACCAGCTTGTGATGAACCTATCCTAACCTGCTCTAAGCTTCCTGGAAATAAATATTAAACAAAGGACATCAGCAGTTTCTAATGATATTTGACCCCTGCAACTTCTTTGAATATGATCCTTCTATTTGCATTAGCCATAATTTGTAGTAGGCCCTATTCTGGTGAACTTTCCTTGACTGCAATCCTCTCTTGTATCTCCTCAAGTGGCTTTTTCTTGGCCTACCAATTGGCTTATGGTGTTTAGGGGATGTTAGTTTGGTTGGGCAAACAAATGTTATCTAGAGATCTCTACCATTGATTAGCACAATTGTTTTCATGTAAACCTTATTCCATGTATCTAACCTATACATCTTTAGATCTATGTTTCTGGAATGCTAACTTGACAACCAGGTTAAGCCATATCCAAATGACTACAACTGCATGTCTACAAGGTTTCCCATTTAACTTCCTCATTCCTCAATAACATGTTTAAGGTTCACATTCACCACACATTGGTCACCCCAAGATCCAATCACCTAATAATAAAAACATGCAATATGTCACACCTCGAACCACAATGGATTATCAATCGAAGCGAGATGATTGTCCGAAGCTAATGACAACCATTATAAATTTAAATTTTAATCATGTCAAAATTAATATGTCACATAACATAAAAATTCCAAATAATTCATACAATATCCAAAGCCATGAAACCTAAGATAAAATCTGATTTATAAATCTAATGCAAGTCCAATGTGTATGCATCTTCAACTCATCGCACCTGGTTACCTTTACCATGTGTAAAAATAATTTTTGAGTCAACATAAAGTTGGTGAATAGAACTATATTTAAATAAAATAATTTGCGTTATTATTTTTAAAATGATTTAACATACAACTCTAAGTTTTAGTGATACAACCATAACAATTAACAATAACAATAATTAACACAACCAAATATGATAATGCGATAATGTAACCAGGGTTATGGGATTTTATCACACCCAACTATTGGGTATTGGCCGTTGCCACTCCCGACCATCACTTTGACTCCCACCACTCCCAACTTAACACTTTGTGTGTTGTGTCATCCCTATATATATATAATATATATATATATATATATATATATATATAGGGTGAGGATCCTGCGCAAAGTGTGTTTTTCCTAGAAAGTCTAGGAAGTGATCTGGGCCATCCGATTGGTGTGTTTAATGGTTGAGATCATCTTGTTGGCATTTTGGTAATATGTGTGTCTTAAAAATAGGAGTATTTAATTGATTGGGGGTAAATGTGTCATTTAAGTTGTTTTAAATAAGGAAATAACTACCAATCATAAAACCACCTCCAAAAATGTCACAAATTTTTTTCTCTCTTTCTAATCCCTCACATTTGAAACCACCTAATCACACAAAAATAACGATAAATCAGATCTAAATGTGTTCATGGTATGCTGTTTTATCGATAAAACACAATGTTACGAACTAGTGACTGACCGCTAAAACACAGTGTGATTAAACAGTACCTGAAACCAGTAACTGCTAAAATACAGTGTGATTAAACAGTACCTGAAACCAGTAACTGCTAAAACACAGTGTGATGAAACAGTACCTGAAACGAGTAACTGCTAAAACACAGTGTGATGAAAGAGTACCTGAAACGAGTAACTGCTAAAACACAGTGTGATGAAACAGTACCTGAAATGAGTAACTGCTAAAACACAGTGTGACTAAACAGTACCTGAAACCAGTAACTGCTAAAACACAGTGTCAGTACCTGAAACCAGTAACTGCTAAAACACAGTTTGATGAAACAGTACCTGAAACCAGTAACTGCTAAACACAGTTTGATGAAACAGTACCTGAAACGAGTAACTGCTAAAACACGGTGTGATGAACCCAGTATAAAACACAACATGAAGAAATCGTAATGATTTGAAATTGTCAAAGAGATATATGTTTCCATAAATATCGGGATAGTTAGTTAGGATATATAATATTCCAAAACTAAATTAATAATCAAATTATCATCATGCCCTTTTGAATAAAAAAACTAAAAGCCACATGTCACCTCCTTATTGCTTCCTAGACTTTCTAGGAAACATAGGCTTTCTAGCCAACTCCCACTATATATATATATATATATATATATTATATATATATATATATAGATGGGTTAAAATGAGAACCACCACGAGTTGCGAAAACTTTTTGATCCGGGGAGAATTGGGCCAAAAAATTTTGCACAAATGTAGAGGAAAATATTATAAACACATATGTAAAAAATTATCGATGTGGTAGTTTTGACTGATGCAAGTTTTTTTACGCCGGCGTAAAAAAAACTTGCATCAGTCAAAACTACCGCCTCGACAAATTTTTTTTACAGATATGTTTTTTTTTATCCGGGGCGAGTTGGGCCAAAAAATTTTGCACAAATGTAGATGAAAATATTATAAACACATATGTAAAAAATTATCGATGTGGTAGTTTTGACTGATGCAAGTTTTTTTTACGCCTGGGTGTAAAAAAAACTTGCATCAGTCAAAACTACCGCATCGACAAATTTTTTTTACAGATATGTTTATAATGTTTCATCTACGTTTGTGCAAAACAAAATTGGCTCAACTCGCTCCGGATCAAAAAGTTCTCGCAGTTCTCGCAACTCATGATGGTTCTCATTTGAACTGAATCCTATATATATATAAGGATTGGGTAAAATGAGAACCACCTTGAGTTGTGAGAACCGTAAGAACCAATACTAACAATTGATTAAATGTGTTTTGATGGATAACATTAAAAGACAATAAAACAAAGTAATGATTGTCTTTTAATTAATAATATTTTTGTTTTTACTTATATAAGGGCTAATTGGTCTTTTTACTATGACCATTAATAAGTAGTCTCATTAATGATTGTATTTTAATTAATAAGGTTGTTCCTTAATAAAAAAATTAAAAAATTGAGGAAATGATTACATTGCAAATAAATAACCAGAAAATGAAAAAAAATACAAACTAAAATAAATAAAGCGAAGTCGTCGTTAGTAAATGATAGTTTGCGAACATATAGCGTTTACAAACAAATTAAATCCCAAATTAAAAATCTCAAATTATCATTCTACAAACAAATTAAATATCATTTACTCAAAAATATAGCGTTTACATTCCACAAAAGTGACGTTTAGAGGAGCTCGAGTGGGCATTCATGGGCGTAAAAAACATTTTTCGGCCGCATGTAAAAAAACATTTTTTTTACTTTCGACATCGTGCGCAAATATTTTTTACATTTGGCAACGAATGTAAAAACATTTTTTTAAACGTATGTTAAAACTACAAATTTACAAACGTGAATTTACAAAACATTTTATATAATTGTTTTTTATGCCGCCGACACGTAAATGTTTTATTTTTACCACAACCCCGACTGTAAATTATTTTTACACTCCGGTTGTAAATTGTTATTTCCGTCTCGTTATATGTTTATTACGCCCCTATTAAAACATTTTAAACTTTTTTTACGCCTCAGTTGTAAACCTTTTTTACGCCCCCAGTCGATTGCTTGGCTACGGGTTTTTTAAACTTTTTACGGGGGCCGTAAAAAAATTTGAGAATAAAAAACTTTTTTTCATTCGACGCCGTGCGCAAAAAAATTATTTTACATTCGACTACTTACGTAAAAAATATTATTCAAACGTACGTAAAAACTATTTTACGCCTTCTGTTTTTACTTACGTTTGAAAATTAGAATTACGCGCGACGTTTAAAGGAGTTAGGTTCTGCGATCAGAAGCGTAAAAAAACTTTTTTTACGCACGTTGTCAAAACATTTTTCTAATTTATTTTTTTACATAATAGTGTTCTGATACTCAGTTCGTGTAAATGTTTATGTGCGTTGTCAAACTGTTTTTACGCACGTTGTCGAATGCTTTTTTAAAAACTTGTAGTGCAAAGTCATTAAACGTTAACGAATGAAATAGAAATTCTCAATAAACATATAAGACAAATATAACTTGCATTTTATAAAGAACATTATGTCATAATTAGGGAAATATAGCAAAAAGAAATAGATATTATTTTCAATAATTTTGTATTTTTTCTAATAAACATATAAGACAAATATAGATTGCATTTTATAAAGAACATTATGTCATAATTAGTGAAAATAAAGCAAATAGAAATGGATATCATTCAGATATTTTTGTATTTTCTAAATTACGTAATACTTTTGGTGTTTTAAATTGAAACCTAAGATATTTTTTCTTAATTTGAAGGGGAATTGGATTTTAGTAATCCGAAGTTTCACCCGCTGGCCACTAATAATCGCAACTTCAAAAATTCCCTGTAACAATCCCAACTTGTAAGATTTTGGCCCCCAATGATCCTTTGCTAACTGGGTTATAACCCAGTTAGTTTTTTGCTAACGTGGCTGCTGACGTGGACACCAAACCTAGTTATCTGTTGACTTGGCTGCTTATGTGGCACTATCACCATCTTCGCAACTCCGGTGACCTCCAACTTATTCCGGCGACCATTTTTACCCCTGAAACCACCAAACGAGACCACCTCCAGTCATCTCTAACCTCCTATAATCGTCTCCGCTGCTCAAAAGTTCGAAATTTCCACCGTCTACGCAACTCTGGTGACCTGCAACTTATTCCATCGACCCTTTTTACCTCTGAAACCACTAAACGATACCACCACTAGTCATCTCCGACCTCCTTTGACATTCCCGGCCGCTTAAAACTTCAAAGTTTCCACCATCTACGCAAATCCGGTGACCTGCAACTTATTCTGGCGACCCTTTTTACCCCTGAAACTGCCAAACTAGTCCATTACCACTCATCTCCGACCTCCTGCAAACTTCTCAGCTGCTCAAAAGTTTAAATTTTCCACCATCTACGCAACTCCGGTGACCTGCAACTTATTTCTGCAACCCTCTTTACCCCTGAAACCACCAAAGGAGAGCACCACTAGTCATCTCCAACCTCTAGTAACCTTCACCGCTGCTCAAATCTTCAAAAATTTCACCACCTCTGGGTCTCACGTTTTTCCAGTGAGGCGGTTGGAGTTGTGGATGGAACTTTATGGTGGTGGCCAGAGGTTGGAAGGGTGGGGTGTTCGGTGGATATGGTGAATGGTGGCCATGGTGGTGGCAGTGGAGGAGGAGGTGGTGGTGATGGTGCCACATAAGCAGCCAAGTCAGCAGATAACTAGGTTTGGTGTCCACGTCAGCAGCCAAGTCAGCAAAAAAACTAACTGGGTTATAACCCAGTTAGCAAAGGATCATTGGGGGCCAAAATCTTACAAATTAGGATTGTTACAGGGAATTTTTGAAGTTGGGATTATTAGTGGCCAACGGGTGAAACTTCGGATTATTAAAATCAAATTCCTCTAATTTTAAATATAAAGAGTATATTAAAGAGATTAAAGGTGAGAGATATTATTAGACATATTAATAATGATGTGATGTGATGTGTTTTAGACATAAGAGAGACATGATTTGACATTGAGAGAAAGAGACTAAAATACCCTTTTGAATTAAATTGATTACAGGTGATGCGTTAAAATTCTATTGGATGAGAGAAGTGTTCATGGTTATCGCAACTGATAGTGGTTCCTGCTTTAACTGAATCATATATATATATATATAGGAATGATAAAATAAAAACTCACTTAAGTTGAAAAAACTCAAGAAACCTTTGTAAAAACCATAATGTAACATTTTTATTTTTTTTCTAAAAAAAATAGGGAATGTAACAAATATATATTTGAACATTTTATAAATGTTAAAAATTCCATGTTGCATAATATATATGTCCAAAAAATGTAACACACAGATTTTGAACATTTTTTTAAAAAAAACTAGCGGCGCTTTTTATGCTTTTTTATAAAAATGTTCAAATATATGTGTGTTACGCTCCTTTTTTTTGAAAAAAAATAAAAATTTATATAAGGTTTTCTTAAGTTTTTCAAATCAAGTGAGTTTTCTTCCTTTACTTCACCTATATATATATATATAGTGTGTGTGTGTGAAATTATTGAGGAATGCTAAAAAAGTGAGAAACCAGGAAACACTCTTAAAATTTTAACTTAACATATTAAAATGATGATTTTTTAATCTTTTCGGTGTTTTTTCTTATAGTACATGTAGAATCATTTTTAATAAAAAATCAAAAAATGAAAATATAAAAAAATGTTTAAAAGCAGTTAAAATAAACAATATCTTATAAAATTAACCTAACATGTTAAAAATCAAATTTTTAAAAAAAATTTCTTCAGCGCTTTTTCTTAAAAAATGGGTAGAAACTATTCTATTAAAAAATTTTGTAAAAAATTATTTTATCCTTTTTTAATCTTTTTTTAAACATTTTTTATATTTTTAGTTTTTGGTTTTTTATTAAAAATGCTTCTACATGTATTTAAAAGGAAATCAACAATTTTTTTTAAAAAAAATTGATTTTTAACATATTAAGTTGAATTTTTTAAAATGTTACTCGATTATTTACATTTTTAGTTTTCTCCATTAAACCCCCCTTATATATATACACACCAAATTATCCACTCGGCCACCCTCATTTCATTTGTTTTCTTATCAGTATATATCTACTTTATCAACTTATTTATTCTCCTGTGAAAATCGCAATATCCATCCCCGTCGGCACATATTAAATTGTCAACGTGTAAGTTGCCCTAATGATAATAATATTAAGCTTACCTACACAAATTAATTTGCTAAATATAAAATTACGGAGTTAATTACTGTTTGCGTCCCTTTGTTTTGTCAAAAATCACTATTTCAGTCCATTAGTTTAAAAATTGTGATTTCAGTCCCTGTGGTTTCACTTTCGTAACCATTTCAGTCCCTGTGGTTTCACTTTCGTAACCACTTCAATCCATTTATTATGTAAGTATATGGACTGAAATGGTTGCAAGGTGGACTGAAATGGTTACGAAAGTGAAACCACAGGGACTGAAATCGCAATTTTTAAACTAATGGACTGAAATAGTGATTTTTGACAAACCACAGGGACGAAAACAATAATTAACTCTAAAATTACGAGAATGGAATTTTTGGCCACCTTAAACTCTTAAAGAGATTAAAAGATTATACCTTTAATAAACGAGTACACGTATAAAAGTAAGTTGATATATTCTATAATTCTTAACCCATTTTATCTATGTATTTTTGGCAGATTTTAAAAAAGTGTCATAAATAAGAAAGAAACAAATAATGCATGGTATAGTAGTCAGTAAAGTTGCGTACCCATAAACTAAAATCGATAAATGAACAAAAATGGTTAAATAGATGGGTTACAAATTATTTGAAGGTGAAAATAATTGACATGTAAAAAGCCTTCTGAATTTCAGACTAGAAAAATATGATATTCGTTTTCTTTCGGTTCGTCGTGAATTCTAAATTTTGATCTTAGAATGTAATTATATGAGAACTAGGATTCTTCTACCGCGCGTTGCGGCGGGGAATCCGCATATGAATCAAATATATCATCATGAAGTTGCAAAATATGAATGTGTAAAACAATAAAAAACGAAATAAAATGTAATAAACAGAAGAAAGATGATAAAGTAATGCCCCTATGATGTGGTGTTGCGACCCGACACACTGAAGATTACCAACCAACAACAGCCGTCGCCGCCACTCGCGGTTGTGGCCAGTGAGGGGGCGACCTGTTTTTAACAATTTTTAAATGGAAGCGTATTTGTTGTTGTAAAAAAATAATAAATTTTATCCGCGGGTACTGTTCGGGCTGTTTTCACCTTTCCAAATATAAAATAAAAAAAATTGAGTGTTTAGTTTTTGTTTCAAAAGAACTAACGAATGAAATCTGTAAGAGAAAAATAAAACTATTGGGTTAAAAACATATATTATTTATAGTGTAAAGAGTTAATTTAAAACTTAAAAAAATTAGTAGCATGTGTTGTATTATTTATTATTATTATTATTATTATTATTATTATTATTATTATTATTATTATTATTATTATTATTATTATTATTATTATATTTTAGTTTTAATCCTAATTTCTAAATTAATTGTTTTCTTTCGAGTAAAATGAAAAAACCATTACAATGTAACATATAATTCATCCTATCCAATCATATTGACAAATATAGGTAAACCACCCAAAATATTAATTTCATGTATATAAATGCAATGTAAATTTCTTTGCACAAATAACTTATAAATTACTTACTTGAGGGTAAAAAATAAAACTAACAAAATCCTTGTGATAAAAACATAAAAGTTAAAAAGTACGTTGTAGTTTTCATGATATAATATTTTAGTTTAATCCTAAATTCTAAATTAATTGTTTTCTTTCAAGTAAAATGAAAAAAACCATTATAATGTAATATATAATTCATCATATCCAATCATATTGAGAAGTGTAGGTAAACCCTCCAAAATATTAATTTTATGCCTATAATAAATTTCTTTGCACAAATAACTTATAAATTCCTGACTTGAGGGGTAACATATACAACTAACAAAATCCTTGTGATAAAAACATAAAAGTTAAAAAGTGCATTGTAGTTTTGATGATCTTAATTAATATATATAATAACTAGGTTATAACTCCGTGTAATACAGAGGTTAAATAAATAAAAAATCAAATAATTAACAATGAAGATTTAACAATTATAAAACGATATTTTTAAGGCGTTTTTCTGATATCCAAACAAATTTGTGTGTCATGGATGATCAAAACTTTTGATGTTTGTCAAGTTTATAAATATGAAAGCATTTGAACCATCAATTAAAAGACAAACTGTATCATCGACTTTCTCACGAGTTTTAACAGTTATGTGAACATACATTTAATAACGCAGGTTTTATTTAAATAACAGTGGTCTTAACTTATTAGTTCTAAAAAATCGTTGAAATGTCCCGATTAGGCATATAGCAATTAGCCAATAGATAAACTTATAGTTACAAAATAATATTTGTTTCAGTTAGCCAATTATAAATTATCGGTAATTATTATATTATATAACTTTAAAATTAAATATTTGGACGTGAGTTGCATCTTAAAATGATGGTTGCTCGTTATGAAAATGCTCGATATTTGTTTCAGTTGTTAAGATATAATTTCTAACCTAGTAATTAATATAAATAAATAATAGATATTTTATAGAACTTTATCCATAATTTCTTAAATGTTTGAAACATATATTAAATTTAATAATTTAAATTAAATAATAATTAACTACATGAATTAAGATATAATTTCTAACCTAGTAATTAATATAAATAAATAATAAGATATTTTATGGAACTTTATCCACAATTTCTTAAATGTTTGAAACATATATTAAATTTAATAATTTAAATTAAATAATAATTATGTACAGTTAAGGATGGTCTAAAATAATGACAAGTGTTCATTCACTGATTTCTTTTATTATATAGTATAGATAGATACAGAGATATATGTGATGTTAAACAAATTATTTCATACGTCCACGAAACATTTCACAAAAAAGCTCATGTAATACATATACGAATTTAGTTTTTTTTTCATAAAATAACCATTTACTCCATTTTGATCGATTAAAGTTAATAAAAATATATAGAATACTTGTATCATGTTACATTACATGGGCAAAATCCTGAGTAGTTTCTGACATATGTGAATGTTATTTGGGTAATTTTTAGGTAATTTTTGGCAGATTTACCTAAATATCATAGACTTTTTGAGTAATTTATTTTTAACAATCTAAATATAAATTCATTTTTACAAATATATCATTAACATTTTTGTATGCTTGGAAAACCATTCACCACCACTCTAAGGCTATATGTTATGGGATAAAGACCCTAACGGCTTTATTACGTTATATCAGCGCCACAAATGCGTCACATAAGCGAGAGTCTTTATCTTTAACTTACACGTTGTAAGATAACACGCCCCCTTTACACACTATAGAAAAAAAGGAAATAAAAAGAAAAAATCTGATTGGTGGAACCACAAACCCACAGAGCGGTGTTCAAGATACCATTAGGCTGATGTGGCTAGAGGCGATAGTCCACACCATATAGCCTAAGTGACATGACATTGTTTTAACTTTTTTACAACAGTAGATGTATTTTAGAAAGTTACTTTTATATAAAAAATCTTTCGGTGAAATTTTCATATAAAATGACCAAGTATATTAGTTTTCATATAGTATTAGATCTAAATAAATGGGATAACAATGGAGTATTTTTTTTTATATAGTTGATTAAAATACGACACACACCCTTATTTATTTTTGTTTATTTTAATTTTTTGTAAGACATTTTCTACCTGCCGTGAACATGTTCTGTTTGACAATCTTATTAGGAAAAAGTTATCATAACTTAAAATAATCTTAAACATCTATAGGCAAACAAAAAAGGTCGTCAAATTAAAAAAAGAAAACTCACCAAACAATTCGGTTATGGATTTGACCATTGTAGGATTTTACACTAATAAAATTATTTTTCAAATACTGGTTGCAACACGATGGTGATATACAAATTTTGCTGGTAATTTTCATGTCATCAAGTGATATAAGTTAGAAGATGTAAATAAACATTGATACAAATTAGAAGATGTAGAATCCAAGCTCGTTCAAAATTGTTTTGAATTCCGACACCTAAGAACCTAGTCTTTGGGGTTCCAAGGGTGCGTCACCCTCTTGGCAGGGTCCGAAATATATAGCACCCAGGTGCAGTCCAAGGTGTTGAGCCCTTATGAGGGTCGTGCCTTGCTAAAAAATATTAGAAGTTGCTTCATATTTGTACGGTTGATGGAATGTTGTGTGCAAATTGAGCGTCAATTAATTGGAATTGGAACTGATTATCAATAATAAGTAACTACGGATCATGAATGTTAACCCCATCCATGATGCGATTGGTATTACGTTATCAGTAACAGCTTACCTGTAGTAACTAATCATCAATTGATCGCAAGTGACAATTAGTAGCAACTTGGAAGATCATGAGTAAATTATAAATTGCTAATGGAGTTCATGTTGAAGATGTTTTTGTTGATGTAACTGAATAACTACCAACATATATAACCGTCAGTTGACATACTCTTTAACAAAGAGTCATGTTATTTTAACTTAAATGTTGTGATGATTTATAACTATAAAACAAAAGTCTTTGGTCTGGGTATGATACACATTGTTTTCATAACATAACTTGCATATTCGTTCGAATTTACAATTTGAATTACTTGATGAAATTTTCGGACTATGATAAAAAAATATTTCCATCTGAAAATAATCTCATCACGACTCCCATACATATACGTACCTTTGAAATTTGAGTTATGTATTTTAAAATGAAATAAATTGAATTAAAATAAGAAATGAGAGTGCGGGCTGAATATTTTTGTATATTTGGTTATTTAATTTAATTCGACTAACTAACCTGTTATGTTAGTTTTCTTCTTACTCTTTTTAGCCTTTATATCTTTTCACGTATTTAATTTAATTTGATTATATACTTGATCAGGGCCGGCTCTTGGGCCGGCTAACCCGTGTCGTCGCTCAAGGCCCAACTTTTCAAAGGGTCCGAAAGGTTTTATAAACTTGAGTTAATTATTATTTTCATCCATGTGTTTTGTCAAAAATCACTATTTCAGTCCATTAGTTTAAAAATTGCGATTTCAGTCCTTGTGGTTTCACTTTCGTAACAATTTCAATCCACCTCGCAACCATTTCAGTCCCTATACTAACAGAATAAATGGATTGAAGTGGTTACGAAAGTGAAACCACATGGACTAAAATGGTTACGAAAGTGAAACCACAGGGACTGAAATCACAATTTTTAAACTAATGGACAGTGATTTTTGACAAACCACAGGGACGAAAACAATAATTAACTCTATAAACTTTTATATATATGCTAATTATATATTTCATATATAAATCCATTTATTTTTCAAAAAAAGTGTTGGTCGTGGAGTGGAAAAACCATCTGAAGGTTATGCAAAGGTCTCAAGTTCAAGTCTTGGCTCCATCATCGAGGTTTTATTTTTTAATTAATTTCCTCTTAACTACAATTATGGCCCAAATTTTTTTGTCGCCCAAAGCCTAAATTTTTTGAAGAGTTATCAGATACGGCTCTGTACTTGATTCAATCAAATATCATCACCTAGTTGGAGCTCAACAGTATGTCAACTTATCCGGACTTCACATCACATCTGTTGTAAAAAAAGGAGTGTTAATACATGCATGCTCATTCTGAGAATCACTGGTCGGATGCCAAATGCGGCCTTCGATACCTAAAAGCGCATTATTAATCATGACTTGCTTATTCGTCACAACTCAAGTTCCCATCTTCAGCTTAAAGCCTTAAACTGATGCTCATGAGGTGATTTGCCATATACATGGGTTTCAACCTCATCTTCTAGATCGCATGAAACAAAAACAGTATCTCGGTCATCCATGGAATATAAAAATTCAAAGCCCTAGCTAACAGTTGTTGAATGTTTCTTGTTTAGAGGCTTTGTGAAAGGAACTTGGGGTAGACACAACTTTTTCTCTGACACCAACTCTGACTCCTTGGTGTGATAATGTTGGTGCAACCTACCTCGCTACTAATCCAGTATTTCCCGCGCAAACAAAGCATGTTGAAGTTGATTTTCATTTCGTTCGAGATAAAAGTTGCTAAAGGAAAAGTACGTGTGAAATTTACATATACGATAGATCAAATTGCTTACATCTTCACAAAACCTTTATCAACACAAAGATTCCTATCTTTACGTTCCAAGCTGGCAGGTCGCTTCCCGCCCTTAGCTTGCGGGGAAATATTAGGCACAAATGTAAATCATCATAGTTTGGGATAGAACTTTTAAATGTCTAGCTAGCATATAAACTATTGTACAAACCCTAATGATCATACAATCAATCAGTACAACAAAATGCAGGTCGTTCCCCGCCCTTTTATTTATGAACGGTTCTAACGGAAGCTAGTTGAAACTAGAGGTTAAAACATGTGCGACAATTATCTTACATGACCAAAATTTCTGATACGCATACAACGTGAAAATAGTTAGGTTTGTGTTAGTCACTCTAAGCCGTTTAATAAACATGTTTGTTTATTGTTGACATGTCTAAGTTACATTATAAATGACGTGTGTTCATGCTGCACTAGAATTAAACGAGGCAACCCATTTAAAATTTGAACTACAAGTATTCTAAAACGAATATAATTTTGTATTCAACTCATTTATGACATGTTTAACATGTTCACAATTTTATTACAACTTGTTAACGGTTTCCAACCGGTTAACCACTTTACAACTTTATTAAAATTTAGTATCCCCTCGCCGACCCATATTAAGCTTATTCAAACAAACAAGTTAAATGGGTCAAATAGTTTTAAGTATGTTTGAGTTAATTACCTAGAGTCAATTTCTTTAACATGAAAAAAATACTAAACATGTGAAGAATATGCTATGCACATGATGGATTCCTTCAACTGACTGAGGTGTAGATTGAAAAAACTAAACCAAACCATAAGTAAGCTGCTACAAAAGAGATAAATGCTGTCAGTATATTATTATTCCTACAAATAAAAACAAGCTATGTGGTAAGCATGTATATAGGTTTGAATAATAATAATAGTTTAAATTGGGATAGAAATAGGCCGGTGAGTTAAAAGATTGGGTCATATCGGATTGCCCGAATATATCAAATAATTAATTTTCTGCTCCTCCTTATTTTCCTTTCAATTTTTGGAAAAAGCTTGTTTGATGCATACATGGTTATGATTTTGACACAAAGGCTTTATATATATGTGTTTGCAATTGATAGAAAAGGGTAATGAAAAGTAAAACAACTAGAAAGGCATAACAATACTATGATACCAAGCGTGCATGGATGTTGTATTATAATCATTTTATACATAAATTTATAGATTGTAACAATCCAAATATAAAAAATTTAAAAACTTTAATCGACAAAACTATGCATGTGTAACGTGTAATAAAAGTATATTTTTTGGTTTGGCTTAGGTTGTATGGTGTGGCAGCGTTATGGTAGCGTCGAGGGATTCATCACGCTGGCACACCACCCCATGTCATGGCGCGATGGTGGTGTGGAGGGGAGGGCTTGGAGAATTCCACCAGCGTGGAGGGGAGAAAGTGGGTGACGTAGCGATTCTTGATTGGTGGGTGTTGTTTGGGTTGGTTTTAATTGGTTGTTTAATATTTTTAAACGTCACTTTCAAGACACTTCCACTCTGTGCAATTTTTTTAGCACGCCCCTGCTGACGTGTCTACCACATGACGCTTCATGCCTCTCCACACTGTGCGGTTTTAGATTATCTCCATCGGCATGATTTTACCAAAAATGTGACAGTTTCATTTTAAAAATACCAATTTTTAAACAAAGAAAAGTGGTGACAATATAGAAATGTAGCCTAGGATTGGAAAGAAAATTGATCTTTCTAGAAATTAGTAAAAATTCTATTGTGGCAACTCCTTGATACGATTAAAGTAACTAAACTACATTGACTTTTTAAGTTTATTTGGTTTCTAACAAACTACGAACAACCTAATCAACATCTATGTTAAACACCTTGTTCTTAAACTTTCTTTCTCTAGTAAAATCATGTTATTTGTGGAAGATGATGAGCAAGAACACAACATTCTATTTGGGGTGATAGTTTCTTGTATAATATAACTTGTCTTATTTGCCATGGAAAAATATTAATATAGTTAATAACATGTGGATAATATCATTAGGTTTCATTATCGTAATTGGTTTGCGAGAAGACCCAAAAAGATCTTTCACATTGATTGTGTTCTTAGAAAAATAAGTGAGTTTCACATCAAGTGTGCATAGAATGTTGTGCTATTTAGGGGCGTTCAGTCCCAATAGAAAGAAAAATCAAAATTTAGGCCACCCTGGGCGTTCACTGGACTCTTCAAGGGGTTCCGCAAGTTTGATGAGATCACCACTGCAACCAATTTGATCTAGCTAGATGGCAGGTTGATCGTGTTCACGAGGACGCGAACCGTCTCTTGATGGGAGAAGGAAGAGAAAGACAAAGTGGAATATTTGAAATTAATGCATTGGAATGCGTGAGGTTTGCTAGAACACTGACGCGAGCCCTTTGATCTCGTGAGGGTTCCAGCAATTGAGATGAGGTGTAATAATTAGATTGGTTGGAGACGAGGGTTCATAAGGGTTGAGCTTTAAACACCATGACGCCTCTTAAACCAAACTGACTAAATTCGAATTCGGATTTCAAACCGGGTTAGCAACCAATTCAAGTTCATATTTTTGTTTCCGATTGTGTTGGTAATCGATTTAATTTTTAATTTCAGTTTTTGAACCGGATTTGAATATGTTACTTTGAAACAAACCTAACGTATACTGGGATCTGAATTATATAAATATATATTACATTTATTTATATAAATTATATTTTATATATTAGATATCTATACTATATAATAAAATAAACCACTTATAGGACACTTGTTATCATATTAAGCCATGTCTTATAGATAATTATTATTTTAATTTAATAAACTTCTAACTAATCATAGATAGTCCTCCTATTAAATATTATTTAATTTAATATCTTATGGATAATTATTATTTAGTTTAACTTTTTTAATTAATTATAGATAACTCTTCTACTAAATGTTATTTTGTTTAACTTCTACTTAACTATAAATAATTATTGTTTATTTTAAATTTAATGTATACTTCTCATTTACAACTCTAATAAACTTTAAACTTTTACCATAATATGTATAATGCTAGACATAAAATCGAAAAACATTTTGGATAGCATCAATAACTTAAAACGTAATTTAATTATATGTATAAGATGCACTTTATAATAAAATAATACCAAACAAAATTACAAATATAAATTCATTGATTTTACTAACAATAACAAAGTCTTAGTTTTTTTAAATTAGATTTATTACGGGGGTTTTTAAATATAATTTATATTTTATCACTCAAATGACTGATTATTTGTTTCATGAATAATATGTTTGACCACTGTATCCTCTTTTCAATAATTATATCCGCAATCATCATATCTATCGCGTACCGAGTATATCCATTATTTTTTTAAATGTAATTTTCTTATTATTTGGTACATAAATTAATTTTATCCAAGCCGTGTAATACACGAGGGTTTTTAAAGATACAACTTTTTTTTATTATTTGTAAACAATACTACATTTATTTACCCCGTGTAACTCACGTGGTTTTAAAGATATAACTTTTTTTATTATTATTTGGTATATAAATTATATTTATTCAACCGTACAATAATATGATTCCTATATAATTCTATTAATGTATAAAATTACATTTATACAACCTGTGCAATAAAGGAGGTTTTTAAAGATATATTGTTTTATTATTTAGTATATAAAATTTATTTATTCAACCCGTGTAATACACGGGTTATAACCTAGTATAAATATATATTACATATCCTTCCTAAGTCCTTTCGTTTGATAAACCGAGTTGATATCGACGCAAACGTGAGTTTTTTCTCGTCTTTCAGATTTCAGCTTACAAATGTTGGGTTTAATAGGCCTTTGATATGTGGGCCTCTAGTAAGGGGCCATCAGGTTTATGCAATTATTAAATTATTTAATTTAATATTAATATATAATAATGTGAGGATCCAACCAATTACAAATACTTTGACACATGGACTCTTTAAATAGTTCATTTAATCTTTAGCAATCACATTATTAATAGAAAGTAGATGTGTGTTATACAGTAGTTATAAATGGACTCTTTAAATAGTTCATTTAATCTTTTGCAATCACATCATTAATAGAAAGTAGATGTTATATACACTAGTTATAAAAATAATATTTTGAATTTTATAAATCTGTAGTTGATTTATTATCATATACTAGTTAGATGCAACGCCCGCGTTGTGGGGCGATTGCCGAATAATGAGCGAGTATTAGGCAGCTCATTGACACGGAAAACAATTAAATCGAGTAAACCAATACATAACACTTTTATAGTTTTGCTAAAAAAACTAAAACAATGGCAATACTGTAATTTTTAACTAATGGAAAGTTATATTTTTTCACTGGTGTAAAATCGTAATTTGCCAAAAGTTAAAGTGATGTCAATACTGGAAATTGAAACCAAGAAGGCACAACCGTAATTTTAGGCTGGAGGCAAAACCACATTTTTATTTTGAACCTATGGCATAATCGTAATTTTGAGTTGGAGCCAAAAATGTAATTTTATTTTGAACAGGGGCAAAAACGTAATTTTTAACTGAGGCTGAAATCATAATTTTTTTTAACGGCGAAGAATCGTAATTTTAAGGTGGGGGCGAGAGCATATTTTTTTCATTTGAACATAGGTGAAAACGTAATTTTGAGCCGAGTGCGAAATTGTAATTTTGAGTCATGGGCAAAATCGTAATTTTTGGATGGGCCAAAAGCGTAATTTTATTTTGAGCAGTGGGCATCATCGTAATTTTAAAGTGGGGGCAAACCCGTAATTTACAGCGTAAACAAATAATAAACGGTTGGTCCAATGGGGAGTGCCAGTCCAGTTGCCTGGCACTATCGTAATTTTGAGCCGAGTGCGAAATTGTAATTTCGAGTCATGGGCAAAATCGTAATTTTTAGCTGGGACGAAAAGCGTAATTTTATTTTGAGCATGGGGCAACATCGTAATTTTAAAGTGGGAGCAAACCCGTATTTTTATAGCGTAAACAAATAATAAACGGTTGGTCCAATGGGGGAGTGCCAGTCCAGCTGCCTGGCACTATTCCGGGGCAAACCCGTAATTTACAGCGTAAACAAATAATAAACGGCTGGTCAAATGGGAGAGTGCCAGGTTAAACGGCTGGTCCAATAGGGTCATGGGCAAAATCGTAATTTTTGGCTGGGGCCAAAAGCGTAATTTTATTTTGAGCCGGGAGTAACATCGTAATTTTAAAGTGACGGCAAACCCGTAATTTTACGGCGTAAACAAATAAAAAACGGTTGGTCCAATGAGGGAGTGCCAGGCCAGCTACCTGACACTATTCCGGTGACAAACCCCTAATTTTACAGCGTAAACAAATAATAAATGGCTTGTTCAATGGGAGAGTGCCAAGTCAAACGGCTGGTCCAATAGAAGAGTGCAAGGCAAGTTGCCTGGCACTATTCCTTTTTATTATAAAAGCACTATCCAAATCGTTCAAAAATTATTATATTGATAATTTGGTTTTGCTTAAGATGTATCTTTAAAATATGGTGAAATTAGTTCTAAAATAACACGTTTTATCAAGCAACAATTATTAGAAACAAAAAAACAGTAATTCACTTAAAAATATATTAGTTGGTAACACTTATTTTCTAAAATAATATATAAAAAAATAAAAATAAATAAACATCTATATAAAGTTTAATCCATTTTTAATAGTTTTTGTTGTGTGAACACGTAAAATGAAAATATATGTTACCAAAGTTAATCCAGAACTTGTGATCTAGCGGTTGTAAAGACTTTGGTTTTTATTGGAGATTCAAGTTTAATCTCCGCTAGTGCCACATTTGGTGGATAACAGCAATGTAGGCTAGTTCTCCAAGACCCTAGGTCAAGAGTTCGAGCCCGAGTCACCCTAGGTTTTAGTCCACCGTGCGTTACGCCAGAGAGGTTTTCTTTTGTGGCGGCGTAAGCCCCTACCATTGGCAGTGGGCTAGCTAGAGTGGGTTAGGGCCCGCTGTTTAGGAGGGGGAGGAGGGATGAGATCTTTCTTACAAAATGTTATAAATTTTCACCGTTCAAAAAAAATGTTATAAAAGTTACGAGTGTACAAGTTACATTCAAATCTTTTAATAAATAAAAAACAAAATATTATATTTGGGTTTATTTTGAAGACATAGATATATCTTATAATTGTAGATTAGGTTGTTTTATAACACGTTAGAACTTAGAAAGGAAAAGTGAAAAGTAAATTGGAATAGGAGTGGAGTTGTTATGGGTAATGATTATATATGAGTTAATTAACGAATCTTGAAGGAACTTCATGACATTCATGGTGTCTTTCAGTTTTAAAGTAACCTCACTTTTTTTCATGTTTCTCCTCTTATACGATATAAATAAGTAAATAAAACTTTAATATCATTTAGCATTTTATAATCATTGCATATTTTAACTTATTAATAAATATGTTCACTTAACGACTAGTGATACTAAGGTGTAAAAAGTGGTGCTCTCGCATAAGATTAAGGGTTAAAGTCCTATAGTTTTAAATGGTTTAGAAAAATAAAATAAATATGATGACTTATTAAAATTTTATACTTAAGTAAACTGTTAAAATGGTCTTTGAGGTTTGTTCACTTTTGTAACGTTTTATTACAAAATCAGAATCTAATCAGATTTTTGAGTTAATGTCCAGCTTTTTGAAACTGGGTCCCTTAAAATTTCAAAACTCAAACCTTTTGAAACTGGGTTCATTTGGTTTCAATTTTGTTGCTATTTTCATCCAAAATCAGAATCTGATCAGATTTTTTAAGTTAATATCCAGTTTTTTTTGTCTTTTTACTCCCTTTTAATGAAGGGGAAAATAGTCTTTTTAACGTTTTATTATAACAAATTAAAAAAATCTGACTATTTTGCATTTCATTAAAGGGAGAAAAAGGAAAAAAAGTTGGATGTTAACTGAAAATATAACCAGATTTTGCTTTTTGGTGAAAATGACAACAAAATTGAAACCACAGAAACCCAAATTCAGAAGGTTTAAGTTTTGGACTAAAGTGACCAAACCTTAGGGAACATTAAATTCACACACACAACTTTTTTTCATATTGCTAATTATATAAATCGATGTCATCTACTGTGTTAACTGTTTAGTAAAATACACCGTGGATCTATATATTAAGTTAGAATTTCAATTTTAGTTATTTATTTACGGAAATTATGAAGTTGCTCTTCGTTGACCAAAAGTGTGACACTCAAGCAACCAACAGTTAATAGGGGGGGGGGGGGGTTGTGTTCACACAAGCCATTAGTTGTGTGGTTTTCTTCTGATACGGGTTGTACCTTTGATTTTTGAGCCTAATGATATCTATTGTGGTATGCATATGACATCGGGTGGATTGAAGGGCCGGATAATACTGCCCTAAATGGATGTACTCTGGTTTCGAATCTAAGTCTCCTATTAACAACTAAAGTTTGATACGAAACCCAACCGGTTGCTATACTTGTCATATAAAAACAAACTGTTAATACCATATACATAATTTCTCAAAAGAAAAATATCTATGTGTTCATATATTGACAATCGATTTTCATATATATCATATACCTCACTTTTTTATTAAATAATATAATCAATTACACAAATAGTCCATATGGTAACTTTCACATCATGATTTTGAATACAATATTTTGGAATAGTCCATACGGTAAGTTTCACATCATGATTTTGAATACAGTTTTTTGGAAATTAAGTCTTTAGTTATCACTTAGTGATAACACTTTTGTTTTTTTTTATACTAATTGGTGTTTAATATCTTTTTTAAGAAGTTACAATCATACTCTTACTACTAAAAAATAATTACAAAATATAAACCCAACCCTCGTAAAACCTTTCTTCTCGTCTCAGTTTGTTTTACCTTAGCCCCACCCACCAATGACGTTTCTTGATGCCACAACCTGCCCCCACGCCTTGAATTCTCCCTCTTAGTCCATGCCCCGTGTTTCGCCTAGTTGATTGTTGTCTAGTGGTCATTGAGCCACAACGAGTACATGTCTAGTCGGGATGCAAAACGTTGCACACCACACCAAGAACCATTATAGTTAAACTTTATCATAGTATTTTTCATTTTATATAATAGAATGAAAAAATAGTCAATATAGTTTTTTCTTCAAAAGCTAGCGCATATGGTGTCGGAACTTGAGCATCAACGTAAATGGAGACTTATTCTGTTTGGAATTGTCTCGGTAATGTGTTATATTGAATGTTGTATTCCTAGCCAAGAGCAAAGTTAAGTATATGAAAAACTCTTTAGAAGGTCAACCAGTCTGACACGCAAGTCACTTGGGCGCATACAAGGAGTATCTAGGGCCATCATGACATGTATATACGCAATGAATAAGGGTGTCGTACAGTGTGGTGAAAGATACATACATAATATTGGTGGGATGAAGGAGGAATAACTCTTTGTAACGGGAGATATGTCTCCGTTATAAGGAACTAATAAGAAAAACCTAAGTCAAACCCTAATACGTCTTACTAGTGTTGGCAAAAAAAACCCCATTGAACTGGGCATAAGACGTGGTCAACATATTGTAACATTACAAAACTGTTTTTTTTTATCTAGGCAAACGAAATTTATCAACTAGCTATGAAAAAACTTGGGTTCTTTGTATAGCTTGAAATTCGTTTGGAAAATGTTTGAAAATAGTTCGCTCATAATCCACTCGTTTGTAAACAAGACGGCGCGCTGAACTTAATTCAGCTCGCGAACAACCACGTGAAAAACACATATACCTTCATACTATGATACTAAAATCATAATTTAATCTTTTTCATTATTTGTTAAGACTTAAAAGTTTTTTTTTAATCTTAGGGGTTGTTTGACAACTTATGAATGGTTAAGTGTTAAGAGGTCTGAATCTTTAAGTGTTGAACCAATAATAGGCCTGAACCATTAAGAGTTTGTATAATGCTTAACCATTTAGAGGCAAATGTCTGACCAATTCAGATTAGAGGTCTTAACAATTCAGACTTAGTATAATGTTAAACCATTCAGAGGCAATTGTCTGAACTATTCAGACATCTGCTCGTGAAACAAACAGTAACTACTAGTAAGAGGTCTTAGTTATTAAGAGCTAAACAAACAGCCCCTTAGTGTTTAGTATGGAAAATGAAAGGATAAGTATGGAAAATGTAAACATCTTGGGGCTTGTTTAGAGTTTGTAAACATAATGATATGAGATACCTTCTTGTCACGTTGAATAAACACTAAAACACGTGTCGAGCATGTAAAAAACCTTGTGGCCAAAGACATGGAAATGTGTACGTAGGTCCAACCCTCACTTGGGACACCCCAAGCCACACATGTATTGATAACGCATAAGCTATTGGATCATGCTCATTCGGGGGAAAAATAGAAACCTCATCTTCTTACTTTCAGTCATGTCGTATATACACTACAATGATTCTAACGACATAAAAACACAGTCAACATGTTTCGCCATGTGAGTCCTTGAGAGTTGAGATACCGGCTAGAGATGCTAATGCGTAGATGAGAACTATATGTTTCTGTAGGAACATGGAGATCGATATTTTAACTTTGAGTTTCGGATGTGATTAAACTTATGAAGAACTAATGAATAAAAATAGTTCAGATTATATGGTAAACATTCAATAAAACTTCTTACGAGCGTGTAAAAATTCAATAAATTTTCTTTCATCAACTTGTGGACAGAACCCACCTTGATAATAACTTATGAAAAGTATGCTAGAGATGCTCTATTATATGGTAGGGTTATTAGAACTTAGAAGTCGTCTTTATCACTATTTTGAAATTAATTGTTGCACATGAAATTAATTGTTACACATGTGCGAGAAATATATATAGAATGTTGTAAAACAAAGTTTCGAAACTGAGTTGTTCAACTCTGTCTGATTACTTAGAATTGATAAAACGTAGTTAACCTCGGTCAAAAATTGATCTAGTAGGTCAACTCGAGCCAAGTTTGACTTTGAAAAAAAAATAAAACATAATTCTTATGTCAATCACGAATATCAATTTTTGAATATTTTCCTATTTGAACGTGTATTTTTTTTATTTATATTAATATTCACGTATTTTGTTATAAATTTTAGTAATTTATGATATTAATTTGACACATATATAATTTAATTTTGAAAACTAAATTCAATATAATTTAATATGTCCGAGTACTCTACGCCTAGACCGAGTATATATCAACTCATATAGAGAAGATATCGTTTAAGAAGATTTTTTTAATATGAGAAGAGCAAATCTCCACTCTACATAGTTAGATCAACGTTTATAATAATGGTGACAATTTTATAAATAATGTAATCACTTTAACTTTATTTTTAATATTAAAATGGCACTTTAGAGATTTGGGTGATAACCATTAATTATTTTGTAATTAACAAAAATTTAAGCCCGCGTTTCACGGCGGGTTGTAAAAAGATGCCGACGATGATGTATTTGTTATATGCCTATATGGTATATTGATTTATTAATATTAGACCATTTAAGCTTTAATCTAAACGACAATAATAATATGCAAACAACACGGTTAAGTAAACATCTCTATAGTTAAAGTTAGCTTTAATTACAATAGGATGAATAAAAAAGAGAATTAGATTTGTTACATGTTGTATTGAAGAGTTGATATAGATTATGCAAATTTAATCTAAACAGCATTGTAGCGGGAATGTGGTGAGAGTTCGATCGGAATCGTACACTATAACAAAGGATAAGAAAACAAAAAAAAGTCGTAACATTTACCAAAAGGATATTTACATATGTTCGGTTCGTTGTAGCTACAACTCGGCTCTAAACATTAAAATGTAGCGACGCAAAATTACGTCTTAATTTAAACAAATCGTGAAACCGTGTGAAAAAATTCACATCTAGATGCCAATATAAAATATTCATGCTATTAATTACATGTTGTAAAGTGGGGTTTTTACATTAACAAGTAATATAAAAGTAATATATATGCATAATAAAATTAATATTAAGAAATAACATAAAAGTAATATATATGTATAGTAAAACAATACTATAAACTTCATATAAAATAATACGTTGAGCCAAGATGAATTACTACTTAATACAATTGGAAATGTTAGTGTATGAATTACTCAAAAGCACTCATATAAAAATTTATCTTATACATATGGAAACATACATTAGCATCTCTCATCTCTTGTAAAATTTGTTGAAATTAATACTACATGTATTTAAATTAATACTAATCCTACACATATAAAACAATATTATTTACATGTATCGAACTTATTTTATACCTATTGAAGACAAGCATAAATTGTGTAACATTTCTATAGAAAATAATTTGAAATGTATCATCCGGTTAATTGTTTAATACGGTTAATTGTTTAATAGATTTAGCTAAATTATAGGATATCAATAAATTAATCAATTTTTGAAATTACTCACGTACTGTTAAAGTAACGTTAAATACAATAATAAAATAGAGCATTTGTTTTGGTTTAAGTTATTCTTTTCATTAGGTTGTAACCCGTGTATTACACGGGTTAAGTAAATAAAAAATCAAATAGTTAATAATGAAGATTTGACAATTATAAAACGATATTTTTAAGAACCTTTTCTGAATCCAAACAAAATTTAGTGTCATTCAAAACTTGTGATGTTTGCCAAGTTTATAAATAAAAGTATTTGAACCATCCATTAGAAGACAAACTGTAACATCAACTTTTTTCACAAGTTTTAACAGTCATGTGAACGTACATTTAATAACCCAAGTTTTATTTAAATAATAATGGTCTTAATTTATTAGTTCTAAAAATATAGTTGAAATGTCCAGATTAGTCATATAGCAATTAGCCAATTAAATAAACTTATAGCTACAAAATAATATTTAAATTAATTAGATAAATATAAATTATCGGTAATTATTAAATTATTTAGCTTTGAAATTTAAATATCTAAACGTGAGTTGCATATTAAAAAGATGATTGTTTTTTTGATAAATTTATTAGTATGATAAATGTAGTTATTATTCTTCTTATATTTTAAATATATTAAATAAATAAATTATTTGTTAAGCAAGAAAATCGTTTCCTTCACTCTCGTTATGAAAATGCTCAATATTTATTTCAATTATTAAGATATAGTTACTAACCTAGTAGTTAATATAAATAAATAATAAGATATTTTATGAAACTTTATTCATAATTTTCTTAAATGTTGAAACATATATTAAATTTAATAATTTAAATTAAATAACAACCATCTAAAATTAAGGAATTAAGTATAAAAAATAATAAGATATTATATGTAACTTTATCCGTAATTTTTTAAATGTTTGAAACATGTATTAAATTTAATAATTTAAAAAAAATAATCATTATTTATAATTAAAGATAGTCTAGAATAATGACAAGTGTCCATTTATTAGTTTCTTTTATTATATAGTATAGATTCTTACATTATCTTTTTATTTTTGTTTGAACTCTTCAATATACACACATATTTCTATACTACAATAACATTTTAAGATATACAAAAGTTAAGAGCTTTATTTCCTTTAATGCATAGGTTACAACCTAAAATAAGGGTAATTTAGTATTTCAAACACTAATTACACTTTAATCCCTAATCCTAGTTACAATTTAGTTCCATCATCTTTAACAAAATTACAGATAATTAATTAATAATTTTAGTTTTTCCCTCCAATAAAAATCTAACTACTCCACGATTAACTTTTTTCGTACGTAAATATCTTTTTTTTAATTACACCATCAAAACAATCATTTTACACTCTTTAATTTGAGTATAGTATAGCTATAGTTTTTTTAATTAAAAATTCGATATGTTACGTGATTAACAGTGTCTAATGGTGAGTGATAACTGAATCGTTAACTGAAACCAATCTAGAAACAGACAAGATCGAACCAAAATCAACTAACAACTGAATTAACCGAAAACCGATTAACCAAAAGTTAGTTATCCATTTTTTTGTACCCCCAATAACCGAAGTTAAACGAATCGACGTGTTCATATTTTCATAATTCAATCTTTTATACATTCAGTTTATGTATTTCATATATTTATACTTCATTTTTGTATTTCTAAGCAAAAGGTTCAGCCCCAATTTGGTTTTGGCTTTTAACCAAAAATAAATAACCCGAACAAAAAACCATCAATTTAACCGAATAAACTGAACTAATAAACCGAAAACTGATTGGTTAACAAAAATAGACTAACCAATGACTTCAGTTATGGCCTCGGTGAGGATAATAGTCGAACCAACCAAACCATGCACACCACAATGAAATGCACTAACCGATGGCTCCGCTTATAACGTATACTGACCAGTGGATGCTACAATAAATATTATAAAAAAACTACCAGAAATGAGTACCACAATACAAATTGTAGCCCCCGTCACATCATGCGGGCACCCTACTTGTATATGTATATATATATCCTAAGAGCATTCGTAAAATATATCTTTCCCAATCCGACATACATACCCCATACACATACACACACCTACAAACATACATTGTAATACATTAGACGAATCATTGTTGTAGATGTCTTGATATACCGTTGTAAATCTAATGTTAAAATTAATAACAACACTACAATAATCTTGTAATGTTTGACACGTTATTATAAAAGTGTGGGCATCTCATTGTTTATATAAAGGCACACCGCCAATGCAATGACGACCAACACCATCGCTAAATTTCTTTTTGACGGTTTTGGCCATGAGAAGCAATACTATCACCAACTGAATTTTGACATTGAGCAAACCGTCTTTGAAAGGACAAATTTTGCAACATATATTTGGACAAGATAGCAACATATTTTGCAACTTTTTTATTGCATTCAACCCGTCATATATACCAACAATTACCGTTCAATTTGTCCACATAACGCTCATAAATTTATTTTGATTGCCCAATGTAAACCTTCCATAAGTTCACCCCTAAAACATGTAGCTCATGGATTTATTATCTATTTTTATTTTTGTTACCGAAAAACTTTCCATAAGTTCATCCTAAAACAAGTAGCCCAATGATTTATTTTTTTGTTGCCCAAAATAAAACTTTCCATAACTTCACCCCAAAACACGTAGAGCTCATGATATTTTTTTTGTTGCTCAAATGAAAACTTTCCGTAAGTTCACCTATCTTAGCGTAAAGTTTCCCACTAAAGCACACTTATGACACATAATCTTTCATATGGATTACATAATAATGTGAGATTTGTTTAATATGTCATGGTTTTTAGACCAAATAACGATAGAATTCATCGAGTTTTTCTTTTCCTAAAAGGGTGTTGATGAAAAACTTATTTGCCAAAATGGGTGATTTGAGAAATAATTACCAAAATGGTTGTTTTTAATCTTTTTTTTTATCACTCCTAATTTTATTGGATAAATAAATTTTCTACTTAAAAACAATGTTCTTTATAAAAAAAGGGAAGGAAAAAGTTTCTAATAAATTTAAAAAGGTATTTTGTTGAATCATGATATTTTATAAAAAAAAGTTTAAATGATTTTTAATTTTTTTAATAAATATATATTATTTTACGAATGGGGAGTTGGTAATCTAGATTTATTTCATCCATATTCTTGAGTGCAAAAGAACAGAAAAAAAAATTAAAAAAAAAACAAATAATGACAAAATGATGACGAATCTTCGTATGTATTTCTAAAATGCGAATCATACCTGAAAAACGTTAAGTGCTTTGATGAATGCACCTTAATTAGCATGTACTTTTGTAGTTTGATCAGTAAAAAATATTGGCCAAGAGTCGAGATTCTGCATCTTGTGTATGTTGTATCTAAAGAACGTACATAATTCTTCCTTAAAAACAAAAGTTATAAAATTATATGATTTATGTATTAAACGTACATAAATTTTCCTTGAAAACAAAAGTTATAAAATTATATGATTTTTGTATTAAAATACATATTAAGATTCCTATAATGTCATCATTTGTTTTTGTTAGTAGTGTTTCCTTTTTGTTACCCGATCAAATATTTTACGGCCATGTTTCAATTGAATAACTCTTTCGTGTAATTTTTCAATTCCATTTTATAGCAGACTAATAGTAATTAGATAAATCTAGACTCCCAACTTCTCACTCGTAAAAGAATTATGTTTAGTAAAAAATTAAATAGACATTTATTTATTTTTAAATAAAATATCATGATTCAACAATATACATTTTAAATTTTATTAGAATTTTTTTTATAAAGAACATAGTTTTTAAGATGAAATTTTGTTTATCCAATAAAATTAGGAGTGAGAAAAAAGAAGACTAAAAAACACTCATTTTGATAATAATTTCTCAAATCACTCATTTTGGTAAATAAGTTTTCCACCAACACCCTTTTGGAAAAAAACTCAGAATTCGTCGGTGAGTTTTCATTCCAATTTGCAACGATTTTTTAATCACTGTTTGGTCAAAGACTTATTAAACAAAGAAGAGACTTTTTAACCTTCCTAAGTTTAAATTACCCCCCTTATCTAGTCTGTAGGCGTAAACTGTGCCAACCAAACCCCATTGGTACACATAGTCAACACAAATTACTTCCACTAGTATGCGCGCCCGCTTTGATCAATATTTATCTCGATAAACGTATTAGCATGTCAGAGGCTTTAGACCTATTGAGTCGAGTTTAAAGAGTGATGCATAGTAATGTTATTACTCTAAGATCTATGAACGTAGCTTTTCAAAGACTTAATTTTGCTATTCAAAAATTGGTAGCGACGCAGCTTGTTGCCTGTTTACTATCTATCTCATCATAATTCACAACAATATATCAAACTTTAATAATAATAAAAATCATTTATATTAGTATAATGATATTATTTTATTAAGTATATGTATATTTTGGAGGGACTAAAAAGGCGAGCATAAAACGCATGTGGGGGAGGTGTGAACATGAGCTTAATATGGTAAGGCTACGCATTTCCATGTCTCACCCCTGCTACCTTTTATTCCTTTCCTCATCATTGGCCCCACATTGTCTATTGTCTAATTTGATTAAAACCGATTATTGTCAATTATGTTTTTTAATAACGGTCTACGAATTAAAGTCCGAATATTCATGGTAACCTAACGACAAAAATTGATTCATGCGTCCGTGATCACAAACAACGTTGTGTAGCCCGAGCTTACCTCTCCAGTCTCGGTAAAAACCCGCCGCCCTGGTAAAATTTAGTTGGAATCAGATTCGAACTTAAGACATAGTCATGTGTCTTCAACCCAATCTTTACTTCCTCTCCAATGCTAGTTGATTATGTTTTTTTTAAATGACAATTCTATCATATTGCTACTCTTAAACAAAATCCTAAGTATTATAGTCGTTCAAAATAAAACATGGGACCTCCTATAAATCGTGCTTTTAGAGGTTTCGCCTTACTATCAGGTTTTTTTTTAAGATATACTATCAGGTTACCAACCTCAGTTTTTATTGTCAATTATATATTTAGTTTCATAATAAGTTATAAACACCAAAATTAAGTATGTTAAGAAATAATTTGATAAATACTCTCCAAAGATTTAAATACTAATAATAACCGGAAAAAAATATTTTGCATATCATAAATGTAATGTTTCTGATAAAAATAAAACTCATAGTTATAGTTGTAGTTAGGTAAAACAAAGCTTTCTTTTCATTAAATCAATTTACATAATTCTTTTTAAGTAGAAATTTAAATTATAACCGAGGGCGTACCCACCCTAAGCCCAGGGTCGGCGGCCGCACCCCTTGAAAAAATAAATTTTAATGTTATTTTTCGCCGGAAATCCTGACCGCACCCCTTGGAAATTTTTACTCGCACCCCTTGAAAATTATCAACCTCCCCACTTAGAAAAATAATATTATGAATTTATAAAAAGAAATAAATTAAACACTTATTATTATTTAATATATAAGTATATAACACAATTTATATAATTATTCTTTAACCACTTATTCACTTAATTACTTAACCCAATCAAAGCTCAATCTACAATCTATTTTTATTAACCCTAGTCCAAACCCAACCCAAAGAAATTTGAACTAAACAAAATACCTAAACACATCCACCCTTTCCAATTCCAAATCCCGCCCCCCAAAAAACTCCCAGCGACTTGACGCCATTGCTCACGGCCGGACGGTGTTTTTGTCAGAAAAACCAAATCTTCGGTAGGACCGACCCATATTACGCCATAATTCCGAGATAGAACTATTATATTTTCTTCATTGATTTTTGTTTGTTTTATATGATAATTAGGAGAAAATAGATGTATGAGGGTTTGATCTTTTTATTTTATTTTATTTTTTTGGTTGTTCTAGACCTGTGGTTAAATTATTTTGTTGTTTTATTTATAGCTTTGCTTGTTTAAATGATTAGTTACAAGTAATCAACACTTAATACTACGGCTTGAATGCTTGAAAATTATGGATTGTGGTTGAACACGATTATTTATTTTGTTTAAGTGTTTGGTGTTGTTTTATGAACCTATGGACCGAATTATATGTGATAGGAACAAGGAGTAAGAATGTAATGAACTTATGGAGTGTTTAGTATCTTTAAATGATGTTTTGAATATATTTAAAAAAATGAAAACCTGTAGGGTCACAATTTTAAATACATTTGTAATGACGTGTGACGTGTTTTTGATGATTATATAAATTTTAGTTTGATGTTCTTTTGTCTTACATGACTCGACCAGATCCAGCCCGCTATGAACCGATTTTTTATATATAGCTAGGGGCTTAAAATCCTTACAAATATTTCGCACCCCTAAGAAAAAATTTCTTTGTCCGCAACTGATTATAACTATTGTTTTTCTAATTCTAATGAGCATAGTATACTAATAATATTAATCTGATGTACAATCTATAAATTACTAGAAACATTTATCCTACCAGTATAATATTTAGCTACAATATATGTCCAATATAAAAGAAGGCAACAATTAATAAAATATAGTTATTCAATAATATATAATTCAATGGTATAATAAAAATAAAGCTTTGAGGTGTCAAAGTCACTATTGCCGCACATGGTTGTTTAGACGTTCTAGATCAAAGGTCGTCTAACACTACAAAATTGGAAAGTGACCGGTATTAACCAAACCGAAAACAAATAAATGTGATGTGTACGTACAACAAATATGAATATATTAACATGTATTGCCTTTGTTATGTCATTATAATTTTGTAATTTTTTGTTGATTAAAACAATTCTATGAATAATCACTATTGAGTTAGAGGATTAATGTGAAACAATATCACTATCATTAGACACAATTATGGTTACAAGACGTTATTGTTTGTAAAAATACAAAGTATTAGGTTTATTGGATGTTTCTTTATGACGGGTATGATCATAAATAGATATATAGGCCTATACAAAGTGGTATGTAATAAGTCAAACTTATATTATTGTGGGCATCACCTTGTGGATCAACATTACTATTTCTTTGCAATTATCACTTCACCCTCAAGAGGTGGATTTATCGTTCTATGAAAGTTATCATATAATTCGCTCCCTGACGTCGTTAAATATGTCTTTGGTTTGACAATCAACTATATGCATTGTCATAGTATGAGCCAAGATAGTGTAGTCAAAACTACATCATACGAGCCTAGTGATTTATTGACAAAACCTATGCTAGACCTAACACTTGCATTGGCGTTTTAACAAGGCTAGTCTAACTAGGCATGACCCGACCCTAACGCAAGCCATGTCAACAAGAGGTATCCATTTCATCGAAGCTCATTTGTTCTCTTTATCTCTTTCTAGTCTACATGACTCTCTAAATTCCATACATATTGCATGTATGCACCCATATACGATATTTATTATTTATGTTCACTTCTTTAACCATCGAAAGGTCTCCTTCTGTCACACCCCAACCGATGACGGAAACATCAGGGCGGGACAAAACAAGATTACAAGAGACTTCATAATACTATTTGTGACAATATTTAATAATTCAAAATTTCATTGATACTAAGTTGGTAATACATCTTTCGAAAGGACAAACACAACAAGTACAAAATGAAACAATACGGAAGCAAATACATAAGTTTAAATTTAGGTGTATATCTAAATCCACCCTAAGTAACATTCTTCGTCGTCATCAACTAATTTCCTGCAACATGTATTAAAATATGATCAACAAAAGTTGTCGAGCATACAAGTTTTATTACATAGCATAATAGTAAAAAGTTGTCTCATATCCAACATGGTAATTTGCATACGTTGTTACTAGCATACTAACATGTGTTAATTATATGTCAAACCAAAGTTTAATGCAATCGTGCATACCATTGTCACCGAAATAACCAGGTTGTAAAATGGCTTACTTAAAAATACCACAAGAATACGGGCTAGGCGTTAATTCTATAGCGTTATAATTGTTAAGAGAGACTAGCAAAGTTAATGAGCATATAGGCACAAGTATACATAGCATGTGATAGCAAGAATAATACAAGTATCATGTTTTAAATGGATAGAGTGTGATTATAACAAGTTTAAAGTGATTTGTGATTTTTGTATAAGTGTCCATGTTGCACCCGAATGAATAAAACGAAAATAGGATCGATTATACTCATGAATAAAAATAGTTCAGATTATATGGTAAACATTCAATAAATCTTCATATGAGCGTGTAAAAATTCAATAAATTTTCTTTCATCAACTTGTGGATAGAACCCACCTTGATAATAACTTATGAAAAGTATGCTAGAGATGCTCTATTATATGGTAGGGTTATTAGAACTTAGAAGTCGTCTTTATCACTATTTTGAAATTAATTGTTGCACATGAAATTAATTGTTACACATGTGCGAGAAATATATATAGAATGTTGTAAAACAAAGTTTCGAAACTGAGTTGTTCAACTCCGTCTGATTACTTAGAATTGATAAAACATAGTTAACCTCGGTCAAAAATTGATCTAGTAGGTCAACTCGAGCCAAGTTTGACTTTGAAAAAAAATAAAACATAATTCTTATGTCTATCACGAATATCAATTTTTGAATATTTTCCTATTTGAACGTGTATTTTTTATTTATATTAATATTCACGTATTTTGTTATAAATTTTAGTAATTTATGATATTAATTTGACACATGTATAATTTATTGAAAACTAAACTCTATATAATTTAATATGTCCGAGTACTCTCTGTCTAGACCGAGTATATATCAACTCATATAGAGAAGATATCGTTTAAGAAGATTTTTTTAATATGAGAAGAGAAAATCTCCACTCTACATAGTTAGATCAACGTTTATAATAATGGTGACAATTTTATATAAATAATGTAATCACTTTAACTTTATTTTTAATATTAAAATGGCACTTTAGAGATTTGGGTGATAACTATTAATTATTTTGTAATCAACAAAAATTTAAACCTGCGTTTCGCGGCGGGTTGTAAAAAGATGCTGACGATGATGTATTTGTTATATGCCTATATGGTATATTGATTTATTAATATTAGACCATTTAAGCTTTAATCTAAACGACAATAATAATATGCAAACAAACGGTTAAATTATTTAGCTTTGAAATTTAAATATCTAGACGTGAGTTGCATATTAAAAAGATGATTGTTTTTTTGATAAATTTATTAGTATGATAAATGTAGTTATTATTCTTCTTATATTTTAAATATATTAAATAAATAAATAATTTTTTAAGCAAGAAAATCGTTTCCTTCACTCTCGTTATGAAAATGCTCAATATTTATTTCAATTATTAAGATATAGTTACTAACCTAGTAGTTAATATAAATAAATAATAAGATATTTTATGAAACTTTATTCATAATTTTCTTAAATGTTGAAACATATTTAAATTTAATAATTTAAATTAAATAACAACTATCTAAAATTAAGGAATTAAGTTATAAAAAAATAATAAGATATTATATGTAAATTTATCCGTAATTTCTTAAATGTTTGAAACATGTATTAAATTTAATAATTTAAATAAAATAATAATTATTTATAATTAAAGATAGTCTAGAATAATGACAAGTGTCCATTTATTAGTTTCTTTTATTATATAGTATAGATTCTTACATTATCTTTTTATTTTTGTTTGAACTCTTCAATATACACACATATATATATACTATGTATAATGCATGAAACAAATCAAACAATAACATTTTAAGATATACAAAAGTTAAGAGCTTTATTTTCCTTTAATGCATAGGTTACAACCTAAAATAAGGGTAATTTAGTATTTCAAACACTAATTACACTTTAATCTCTAATCCTAGTTAAAATTTAGTTCCATCATCTTTAACAAAATTACAGATAATTAATTAATAATTTTAGTTTTTCCCTCCAATAAAAATCTAACTACTCCATGATTAACTTTTTTCGTATGTAAATATCTTTTTTTTTAATTACACCATCAAAACAATCATTTTACACTCTTTAATTTGAGTATAGTATAGTTATAGTTTTTTTAATTAAAAAATTGATATGTTACGTGATTAACAGTGTCTAATGTAACTGAATCGTTAACTGAAACCAATCTAGAAACAGACAAGATCGAACCAAAATCAACTAACAACTGAATTAACCGAAAACCGATTAACCAAAAGTCTGTTATCCATTTTTTTGTACCCCCTATAACCGAAGTTAAACGAATCGACGTGTTCATATTTTCATAATTCAATCTTTTATACATTCAGTTTATGTATTTCATATATTTATACTTCAATTTTTGTATTTCTAAGCAAAAGTTTCAGCCCCAATTTGGTTTTGGCTTTTAACCGAAAACAAATAACCCGAACAAAAAACCATCGATTTAACCGAATAAACTGAACTAATAAAGCGAAAACTGATTGGTTAATAAAAATAGACTAACCAATGACTTCAGTTTTGGCCTCGGTGAGGATAATAGTCGAACCAACCAAACCATGCACAGCACAATGAAATGCACTAACCGATGGCTCCGCTTATAACGTATACCGACCAGTGGATGCTACAATAAATATTATAAAAAAACTACCAGAAACGAGTACCACAATACAAATTGTAGCCCCCGTCACATCGTGCGGGCACCCTACTTGTATATGTATATATATCCTAAGAGCATTCGTAATATAGATCGCGATAGATCTTTACCAATCCGACATACATACCCCATACACATACACACACCTACAAACATACATTGTAATACATTAGACGAATCATTGTTGTAATGTCTTGATATACCGTTGTAAATCTAATGTCAAAATTAATAACAACACTACAATAATCTTGTAATGTTTGACACATTATTATAAAAGTGTGGGCATGTCATTGTTTATATAAAGGCACACCGCCAATGCAATGACGACCAACACCATCGCTAAATTTCTTTTTTGACGGTTTTGGCCATGAGAAGCAATACTATCACCAACTGAATTTTGACATTGAACAAACCGTCTTTGAAAGGACAAATTTTGCAACATATATTTGGACAAGATAGCAACATATTTTGCAACGTTTTTATAGCATTCAACCCGTCATATATACCAACAATTACCGTTCAATTTGTCCACATAAAGCTCATAAATTTATTTTTGATTGCCCAATGTAAACCTTCCATAAGTTCACCCCTAAAACATGTAGCTCATGGATTTATTATCTATTTTTATTTTTGTTACCGAAAAACTTTCCATAAGTTCATCCTAAAACAAGTAGCCCAATGATTTATTTTTTTGTTGCCCAAAATAAAACTTTCCATAACTTCACCCCAAAACACGTAGAGCTCATGATATTTTTTTTGTTGCTCAAATGAAAACTTTCCGTAAGTTCACCTATCTTAGCGTAAAGTTTCCCACTAAAGCACACTTATGACACATAATCTTTCATATGGATTACATAATAATGTGAGATTTGTTTAATATGTCATGGTTTTTAGACCAAATAACGATAGAATTCATCGAGTTTTTTTTTCCTAAATGGGTGTTGATGAAAAACTTATTTGCCAAAATGGGTGATTTGAGAAATAATTACCAAAATGGTTGTTTTTAATCTTTTTTTTATCACTCCTTATTTTATTGGATAAATAAATTTTCTACTTAAAAACAATGTTCTTTATAAAAAAAGGGAAGGAAAAAGTTTCTAATAAATTTAAAAAGGTATTTTGTTGAATCATGATATTTTATAAAAAAAAGTTTAAATGATTTTTAATTTTTTTAATAAATATATATTATTTTACGAATGGGAGTTGGTAATCTAGATTTATTTCATCCATATTCTTGAGTGCAAAAGAACAGAAAAAAAAAAAAAAAAAAAAAAACAAATCATGACAAAATGATGATGAATCTTCGTATGTATTTCTAAAATGCGAATCATACCTGACAAACGTTAAGTGCTTTGATGAATGCACCTTAATTGGCATGTACTTTTGTAGTTTCATCAGTAAAAAATCTTGGCCGAGAGTCGAGATTCTGCATCTTGTGTATGTTGTATCTAGAGAACGTACATAATTCTTCCTTGAAAACAAAAGTTATAAAATTATATGATTTATGTATTAAACGTACATAATTTTTCCTTGAAAACAAAAGTTATAAAATTATATGATTTTTGTATTATAATACATATTAAGATTCCTATAATGTCATCATTTGTTTTTGTTAGTAGTGTTTCCTTTTTGTTACCCGATCAAATATTTTATGGTTATGTTTCAATTGAATAACTCTTTCGTGTAATTTTTTCAATTCCATTTTATAGCAGACTAATAGTAATTAGATAAATCTAGACTCCCAACTTCTCACTCGTAAAAGAATTATGTTTAGTAAAAAATTAAATAGACATTTATTTACTTTTAAATAAATCATGATTCAACAATATACATTTTAAATTTTATTAGAATTTTTTTATAAAGAACATAGTTTTTAAGATGAAATTTTGTTTATCCAATAAAATTAGGAGTGAGAAAAAAGAAGACTAAAAAACACTCATTTTGATAATAATTTCTCAAATCACCCATTTTGGTAAATAAGTTTTCCACCAACACCCTTTTGGAAAAAAACTCAGAATTCGCCGGTGAGTTTTCATTCCAATTTGCGACGATTTTTAATCACTGTTTGGTCAAAGACTTATTAAACAAAGAAGAGACTTTTTAACCTTCCTAAGTTTAAATTACCCCCCTTATCTAGTCTGTAGGCGTAAACTGTGCCAACCAAACCCCATTGGTACACATAGTCAACACAAATTACTTCCACTGGTATGCGCGCCCGCTTTGATCAATATTTATCTCGATAAACGTATTAGCATGTCAGAGGCTTTAGACCTATTGAGTCGAGTTTAAAGAGTGATGCATAGTAATGTTATTACTCTAAGATCTATGAACGTAGCTTTTCAAAGACTTAATTTTGCTATTCAAAAATTGGTAGCGACGCAGCTTGTTGCCTGTTTACTATCTATCTCATCATAATTCACAACAATATATCAAACTTTAATAATAATAAAAATAATTTATATTAGTATAATGATATTATTTTATTAAGTATATGTATATTTTGGAGGGACTAAAAAGGCGAGCATAAAACGCATGTGGGGGAGGTGTGAACATGAGCTTAATATGGTAAGGCTACGCATTTCCATGTCTCACCCCTGCTACCTTTTATTCCTTTCCTCATCATTGGCCCCACATTGTCTATTGTCTAATTTGATTAAAACCGATTATTGTCAATTATGTTTTTTAATAACGGTCTACGAATTAAAGTCCGAATATTCATGGTAACCTAACGACAAAAATTGATTCATGCGTCCGTGATCACAAACAACATTGTGTAGCCCGAGCTTACCTCTCCAGTCTCGGTAAAAACCCGCCGCCCTGGTAAAATTTAGTTGGAATCAGATTCGAACTTAAGACATAGTCATGTGTCTTCAACCCAATCTTTACTTCCTCTCCAATGCTAGTTGATTATGTTTTTTTTAAATGACAATTCTATCATATTGCTACTCTTAAACAAAATCCTAAGTATTATAGTCGTTCAAAATAAAACATGGGACCTCCTATAAATCGTGCTTTTAGAGGTTTCGCCTTACTATCAGGTTTTTTTTTTAAGATATACTATCAGGTTACCAACCTCAGTTTTTATTGTCAATTATATATTTAGTTTCATAATAAGTTATAAACACCAAAATTAAGTATGTTAAGAAATAATTTGATAAATACTCTCCAAAGATTTAAATACTAATAATAACCGGAAAAAAATATTTTGCATATCATAAATGTAATGTTTCTGATAAAAATAAAACTCATAGTTATAGTTGTAGTTAGGTAAAACAAAGCTTTCTTTTCATTAAATCAATTTACATAATTCTTTTTAAGTAGAAATTTAAATTATAACCAAGGGCGTACCCACCCTAAGCCCAGGGTGGGCAGGCGCACCCCTTGAAAAAATAAATTTTAATGTTATTTTTCGCCGGAAATCCCGACCGCACCCCTTGGAAATTTTTACTCGCACCCCTTGAAAATTATCAACCTCCCCACTTAGAAAAATAATATTATGAATTTATAAAAAGAAATAAATTAAACACTTATTATTATTTAATATATAAGTATATAACACAATTTATATAATTATTCTTTAACCACTTATTCACTTAATTACTTAACCCAATCAAAGCTCAATCTACAATCTATTTTTATTAACCCTAGTCCAAACCCAATCCAAAGAAATTTGAACTAAACAAAATACCTAAACACATCCACCCTTTCCAATCCAAATCCCGCCCCCCAAAAAACTCCCAGCGACTTGACGCCATTGCTCACGGCCGGATGGTGTTTTTGTCGGAAAAACCAAATCTTCGGTAGGACCGACCCATATTACGCCATAATTCCGAGATAGAACTAGTATATTTTCTTCATTGATTTTTGTTTGTTTTATATGATAATTAGGAGAAAATAGATGTATGAGGGTTTGATCTTTTTATTTTATTTTATTTTTTTGGTTGTTCTAGACTTGTGGTTAAATAATTTTGTTGTTTTATTTATTGCTTTGCTTGTTTAAATGATTAGTTACAAGTAATCAACACTTAATACTACGGCTTGAATGCTTGAAAATTATGGATTGTGGTTGAACACGATTATTTATTTTGTTTAAGTGTTTGATGTTGTTTTATGAACCTATGGAGCGAATTATATATGATAGGAACAAGGAGTAAGAATGTAATGAACTTATGGAGTGTTTAGTATCTTTAAATGATGTTTTGAATATATTTCAAAAAATGAAAACCTGTAGGTCACAATTTTAAATACATTTGTAATGACGTGTGACGTGTTTTTGATGATTATATAAATTTTAGTTTGATGTTCTTTTGTCTTACATGACTCGACCCGATCCAGCCCGCTATGAACCGATTTTTTATATATAGCTAGGGGCTTAAAATCCTTACAAATATTTCGCACCCCTAAGGAAAAATTTCTTTGTACGCAACTGATTATAACTATTGTTTCTCTAATTCTAATGAGCATAGTATACTAATAATATTAATATGATGTACAATCTATAAATTACTAGAAACATTTATCCTACCAGTATAATATTTAGCTACAATATATGTCCAATATAAAAGAAGGCAACAATTAATAAAATATAGTTATTCAATAATGTATAATTCAATGGTATAATAAAAATAAAGCTTTGAGGTGTCAAAGTCACTATTGCCGCACATGGTTGTTTAGACGTTCTAGATCAAAGGTCGTCTAACACTACAAAATTGGAAAGTGATCGGTATTAACCAAACCGAAAACAAATAAATGTGATGTGTACGTACAACAAATATGAATATATTAACATGTATTGCCTTTGTTATGTCATTATAATTTTGTAATTTTTTGTTGATTAAAACAATTCTATGAATAATCACTATTGAGTTAGAGGATTAATGTGAAACAATATCACTATCATTAGACACAATTATGGTTACAAGACGTTATTGTTTGTAAAAAGTACAAAGTATTAGGTTTATTGGATGTTTCTTTATAACGGGTATGATCATAAATAGATATATAGGCCTATACAAAGTGGTATGTAATAAGTCAAACTTATATTATTGTGGGCATCACCTTGTGGATCAACATTACTATTTCTTTGCAATTATCACTTCACCCTCAAGAGGTGGATTTATCGTTCTATGAAAGTTATCATATAATTCGCTCCCTGACGTCGTTAAATATGTCTTTGGTTTGACAATCAACTATATGCATTGTCATAGTATGAGCCAAGATAGTGTAGTCAACACTACATCATACGAGACTAGTGATTTATTGACAAAACCTATGCTAGACCTAACACTTGCATTGGCGTTTAACAAGGCTAGTCTAACTAGGCATGACCCGACCCTAACGCAAGCCATGTCAGCAAGAGGCATCCATTTCATCGAAGCTCATTTGTTCTCTTTATCTCTTTCTAGTCTACATGACTCTCTAAATTCCATACATATTGCATGTATGCATCCATATACGATATTTATTATTTATGTTCACTTCTTTGACCATCGAAAGGTCTCCTTCTGTCACACCTCAACCGATGACGGAAACATCAGGGCGGGACAAAACAAGATTACAAGAGACTTCATAATACTATTTGTGACAATATTTAATAATTCAAAATTTCATTGATACTAAGTTGGTAATACATCTTTCGAAAGGACAAATACAACAAGTACAAACATGAAACAATACGGAAACAAATACATAAGTTTAAATTTAGGTGTATATCTAAATCCACCCTAAGTAACATTCTTCGTCGTCATCAACTAATTTCCTGCAACATGTATTAAAATATGATCAACAAAGTTGGTGAGCATACAAGTTTTATTACATAGCATAATAGTGAAAAGTTGTCTCATATCCAACATGGTAATTTGCATACATTGTTACTAGCATACTAACATGTGTTAATTATATGTCAAACCAAAGTTTAATGCAATCGTGCATACCATTATCACCGAAATAACCAGGTTGTAAAATAGCTTACTTAACAATACCACAAGAATACGGGCTATGCGTTAATCCTATAGCGTTATAATTGTTAAGGGAGACTAGCAAAGTTAATGAGCATATAGTTACAAGTATACATAGCATGTGATAGCAAGAATAATACAAGTATCATGTTTTAAACGGATAGAGTGTGATTATAACAAGTTTAAAGTGATTTGTGATTTTTGTATAAGTGTCCATGTTGCACCCAAAATGAATAAAACGAAAATAGGATCGATTATACTCACGATTTTGCAAGATTTCCGAGTTAAACCGAGAACTGATAAGTTGTTGGGATGGAAACATCGAAGTTACCCTACATGGGAAACGTAGATGTGTGAGTATTTGGATTTGACAAAGAACTTGGATTTCGGCGTTTAAGTATAAATAAAGTCCATGTATGTAAAAAGTATATCCCGTCTAAACACTCGTTATGACACTAAGTTTCATGTGATTTCATGGGTCTACTCGCCCAATCAGAATCATTAACGAGGAATCTAGAACAAGATAGGATAACCTATCTCCGTGACATATAATCATAATCCGATTAACATCACAAATTCGACTATGTGTATATATATATATATTATAGTTTATATAATAGTCCATCATAGAGTGTCATAGATTTCATGGAAGTCAAGCATGGATGTGAGTACACCTCATTATATTATTCACCAAAGCACAAAGTCTACTAACATAGTTAGTAAACCCGGTTGGTCATGAATGAAAGTAAAGTACAATCATTTATCATGTTCATCAAGTAGCCAAGTAAGCAACAACCCAGATGTTTCATACCCATCATAGAAAATGTTGGAGATGCGGCGGGGTTGTGTTACTTTAAGACTAGAAAACTACTTAGTGAGAATGAATGAAAACATCAAGTGAAGTGGTGGAAAGAGTTTGGGTAGCCAAGGCTTCCATGTTTCACACCTTTACCAAAACACAAGTCTTGCCATAAGAACTATGGTAAACTTGGATGGTACTAACACTTGTGGGTTGTCTACACGCTATTAAAACAGAAAGTTTAAAGGTGTTTGCACCTCTTAAACTCATAAGAATCAACTCCTAACAAGTCTCATAACCTTAGGTAGGTTCAAGTAGGTACAAGATTCGAGCAAGAAAAGTAAATAAAAACAAGTTTGTAAAAGTTTTATTCAATGCAGAATTTTTATCCAACTTTGGACCTCAAATATGGTGATGTTCCACCTTTTTTTTACCTTAGTAAACATGGATTAAAAATCCTAGAGGTTATCCAACGAAGGAGAAACAAGAAAACAAGAAGAAAAGATGAAGAAGTGAGTTGAAAACTCACTTTTTGAGCAAGAAATTTTCTGCCCATAAATTGCAAAGATTGGAGCCTTGGGAGAGTTTGAGAGTGAACTGAGAGTGTGAAAAGTGTTTAGGAGGTGGTGGAGGCTTGTATTTATAAATGGGTATTAGGGTTTAGTCATAAATGAAGTGGTTATATATATATATATATATATATATATATACTGAGAGTGTGAAAAGTGTTTAGGAGGTGGTGGAGGCTTGTATTTATAAGTGGGTATTAGAGTTTGGTCATAAATGAAGTGGTTATATATATATATATATATATATATATATATTTAAGGATTTAAAGGTATGTAACTATCCATAATGAGTAAACATGTACGAATAACATTTCAAAGAAGTTTAAAGTCTCGGTTTATTGCATATAGCAAAAGTATAAATGTAAATACCTATTTGATGATTGATTTCACATAACACAAGCATGAATTAATATACGATTGATATAAATATGGTTTTCCATTATGATTGATGTCTCGGATTACAAGATTGGAATGAAGTATGATTACAAAGTTACTAAAGATAGAAAGTGAATACAAGCTTTTTAAAAATGGAAAGTACAAATATGCGAAGCGTTACACCTTCCAGGCTCCATTCTCGAAACACTTTTTAACAGGTTTATTCTTATGTTGAAACTCAAATCCAAACACACAATAGCTAAAACCAATCCAACCTAATGGCAAACACTAACCACAAGAATTTACAGTACCTCATAGTTGGTGATTTAAGTGTCATCAAACCATTTTGGTTAATCAGATGTATTTAAAACCAAGAACAAAATCTGAATAAACATCTATATGGTTTAGAAGCTTTGCGTACATGCTTGCTTAAAACTATTATGTTTTGTAGGCAACTAGGAACCTCATGAATTTAAGGAAATTCTGGGGGTGGTGCTGAGGGGTTCGAAATGGCCCCACCCAAGTGGGGTATAAGGGAAACATCACTGGCAAGGGTCACATTGCCCAGTCATGGGGTGGGGGTGGGGGGCTTTCGAAAGTGGCCCCACCCAAGTGGGGTCTAAAAGGACACATCACTGGCAAGAGTCACGTTGCCAAATCCTTTAATAAAAGGCTACTGAAAGTTGCTTTCTATTTGCATGACCAATGAAAAGTTGTATGTAAACGATAACCATTGGTAACTAAGATCAGGTGAAACTAGGGATGACAATGGACCGAGTATGGCAAATATCATTCCTTCTACATACATCTAACTACATTCATTCCCCTCTACATACAACTAAACAAGTGTATATGGTTTTCAGGCCTGACTAGTGTCACGACCCGCCTAACAACCAAACTTTTTTCTCGACATCCGAAAGATTTCAGAACTATTTAAAATATCTAGGGTTGCCCAAAAATACCTCTTACTTTGTGGAAGACTCTAGAACAGTCCAGAACATTATGGAACAATCCGGAACCATTTAGAGCCATCTAGGGTTGCCTGAAATATTCCAAAACAGACCCTAACTTCTGGACAACATCGTTACATGAAGGCTCAACTTTAGCCCCGTAATGTCCTAGAACAAAGTCGAACTGGCTGCATAAGTCTGCACTAAAGCACCAGTCAAGAAGCTTTTAGAAATGGTTTGAAAACCCATTGAAACTCCTATAAAGTATTTAGATTAAGACATGTATAATTTATGATTAGATTGGTCAAGATCTCCGGGGAACCATCTAAACCAACCCCTAAGTAGTATGAGTAGGTTAAAATGCCTCATTTGTAGCCTGTAGGACAGCCCCAAAAGTCACTTTGTAAAGACCTTATAGTATCTTTGTAATACTTTTCTTTGAGCAATACAAATATCCTTGCTTTTTTTAATCAAGTCTTCCACTACAAAACTATCCGAACTACGACATAAGGCTAAACTTAAATCTAATCCAAGTCATCGTGCGAGAGTCAAGAAATAACTCCGTGGCACTAGTCTCCCATAAATGAAGCTTTACAATCAATAACATATTGATAATTTTACTTTTCTATGTTGCAAAAGTTTGAACACCTTTATTACATCAATGCCGTTGTCCGTCTAATTTTATTTATTAAAATTCAGACCACTGCATTATGGGTTACTAAATTGCAAAAAAGACCACTGAATTTTGGATTAGCATATTGGCATATTGCCCTATCATTTATAGCAAAAGAAATACCATTAATTCATTGTATCTTCTTTTTAACACTTACATTATAATGCATAGTTGACCCGTTTTCTTTCTATCTTTATATTTGAGTTTTCTATCTTGTTTGTTGTTTTTATTAATTTTCTTTGTCCTCAAAATTTTGTGTTTGGTCGGAGAAGAAGGTTCATAAAAGGCCAATAACGCTTGTTCTCGTGACACTTTCTGACAACGTGCTTTGTTGATAAGAGAGAAGAAAAGACGTTGGGGGAATGGGGGCTGAGGTTTTTTTCCTTTTTCTTTTAATTTTATTTTTAAGTAAATCATAAATAGTTTTTATGGTTTGTCAAAAGATAAAATATTCATCATACACGAATTTAACATATTTTTTACGAAATTAGTGTAAGACTCAAAAATGTTACAAAATACAACCTTGTGAATTTAGACCTGAATTCCTTATAACAGACGACTTGAACTAATTGTGTAATTACTCGCTTTTCTAAATAATAAAAAGAATACTAAATAATTAAGAAAATAACATATGTGTTACTCACCCGAAACACAACATTTAATATACCATCTTATTCGACACAAATGATAAAATTAAAGAAAAACCTTTTTTATACTTGATTCCTTGTATGATTGTAAATTATTGAAATAAACTATGCTCAAGCAAGGTAAGATAGGTTTTAATCATTAAAAATCCTTATGTTGATAGCAGCACTATTATAAATAAAAAGAGTAAATTACAAGTTTTGTCCTTTATGTTTACACCAAATTGCAGGCGCTGTCTTTTCTTTCAAAAGTTTACAGGCGGTGTCCTTAACATTTCAAAAATTTTTCATGTTATGTCCTTTAGGCCAAACCTAATTAGATTTTTTAGTTAAATCTGGTCATGTGCGTTGCACATGAGGGCATTCTTGTCGTTTAACCTTCCTAGGGGCTATTTTGTAAAAGAACTTTTATTAAAGGGTCATCTTGTACAAACTTAAAAGATAAAACACTATAAAAACACTCTTTCTATGTTAATTCCAAAAATTATCTATATTTGTTCATTAAAATAGCAAAGTAACAAATTACAAACAAGTGGAAGGTAAACGGGTAACAAGCTGCGCCGCAAATCAAAACCAAATCCACATCCCCTGTTCCCTTTTAAAAACCTAGCTCATCGTGATCTACTATATTCCTCAAACTACAACAAAAAAAACCTGATGATGAATGCATCATCATGAAGAATTGTACCTGGTCTCCACTATTCCAGCACACCCAATATGCTTACTTTAGATATGTCAATCGTTTAAAGTCTTTTAGGTTGATTTAATTGGTGTGGGGGTGAGGGAGATGAATCTCTAGACCGCTTCCTCTCTCTTTCATTTCGTATCAATGGTGGATCAGATCTGAGACGGTGGCTGGGTTTCAGTGGATGGCGATGGTGGTGGCAGGTCGTAAATGGGTGGTGGGCTCAGATTTGAGACGATGGTGGATGGTGGTGGTTGGGCGTTTGCGATGATGGTGGACGATGGTCGAATGGGGAAGGAGAGATGGTAACTAGAGTGTGGTGGTGAAGTCGGAGGCGTTGGTAGCTGGTGGTGTCTGGTTCGAGAGATAGGGGTAGACAGAAAGAAAGGGGTGACAAATTATTTTATATATCTTTTATTTTCAGTTTTGTTTTATTATTAAATTATTTAAATAAATAAATAGTTAGAAAGAATAAAATACCCTTAAGTGATCATATTTAACCAAAAAATTTAACTGGGTTTAGCCTAAAGACATAACGTGCAAGATTTTTGGAAGGTTAAGGACACCGCCTGTAAACTTTTGGAAAAAAGGACAGCGCCTACAATTTGATGTAAACATAAAGCACAAAACTTGTAATTTACTCTAAATAAAATAATAAATAATGGGATTTGATTGCAACTGAGTCAATTTAGTGATTCTATTTGAGAGACAAGTAAGCAGGGTATTTTATATATTTTATTTCTGATGATTAATTGTTTCCATATATTTTTCAACTACCAATTTTGGATAAAGCACCGAAGAATATGACTTCCCATAGTTACTTTTGATGTAACATATTTATGTTTTGATGTAACATATTTATAATATTGTTTATTGACGTACTAAATAATGCATACTTTTTGAATGGCTGTGTCAAAACTCTTTTTACCATACTTTTTGAATGGTTGTGTCAAAACTCTTTTTACATCTTTTACCATTAAGATATGTGTATATCTTTAAGATCTATCCAATAGCATCAATGACTCACCATATCATATCAATTCATGTCAATGATTATACTAAATTACTAATGGAATTCACTCTAGAATATGATAGTTTTATAAGGGTATTTTAGATATCGTTATTTACTTAGAACTAAAAGAATCTCGAATAAGTTTTGTTATAGGTTAGAAAGTGCAAACACCATGCTCAAACATTTCATTCGAACACGTACTAGACTTGAACACAGCATGTTAAGACATGAAAAAATTTACAAGTGTATCATACGACTTGTTATGACACGAGCACGACATGTTAAGACACAAGCACGACTTGTTAAGACACGAACTCGCCCTGGAAGGGTGGTGTGGTGGAGTCTAGGGCTGGCATATTGTGTCAGACACGCCTGTTAAGACGCAAACACGATAAGACACGAACACGAAATAGTTAAACACGAACACGACACGAAACCTGTTAAGGTTGTGTCGTGTTTTTGTATCCGTGTTTGAAATTCTCAGCCCTAGCAAAAAGACCGTTGAAGAATGGTAAGACCGATTAGACAACCTCCCCTCTAACAAGTAGTTATTGTAGCTTGGGGAATTTAAGGATCAGTAGATGGGGATAACACTATATAATATATATATATATATAGGGATCGGTTCAAATAAAAACCATCGTCAGTTGCGAGAACCACAAGAACCACTCTCCACGAATCAGATCATGCCACCTATACACTATTATTTTAATTCTTAAAGGTTATTTTGGTAATTTACTCAAAATGTCATGTCTTCTTTTTCACTCTCTCTTTAAAGTCTTATCAGACTTTTCCATCCATCAAAATGTCATATATACTCTCTCTCTCTCTCTTAAAATCTAAAAAAAATGTTTTTTGGTAAAAAATATATTATACATAATATTAATATGCTATGTCGGTGCTTCTTTTCTGATTGGTCAATTTAACTTTCTTTTTCCAGAGCAAAATTTTATTAAGTTGCAACTTAATTAGTAATTATTGTGTATTCTGCAGTAAAAAAGTAGGTTAGTTTGATATGGTTGGTTTTGGTGCGAAGAAAAAAATAATAAATTTTTCTTTTACTTTTCATTTTTATACCCCACACTATATATGTGATACAAATTTTTAATGATTTTACTAATTTAGTTTTTTTAATACGTTTGTTAGCTTTCTTAAAAAAACGAATACGTAGTTTGCTTAATTTTTCGGTATTGTAAACATACGAGAGTCGGGCCGATACCGCGACGAACCGAATCGAATTCCCGCCAAGGAGCGCTGGTAATCCCACTAGTTTTTTGTAAAAGTTTTAAAACCGTAAAAAAATTTTGCGTAAAAAAATGTTTTAAAACTGGGTCGTAAAAGAAGTTTTTATACAATCGCGTAAAATTTTTTTAAACCGGCGCGCAAAAAAGCTTTTATAACGGCGCGTAAAAAAAGGTTAAAAACGCGCGTAAAAAAGTTTAAAACCGGGGCGTAAAAAAGGTTCAAAACCGGCGCGCAAGAAGAGTTTAAAACCGGCGCGTAAAAAAAGTTTAAAACCGGGGCGCAAAAAGAGTTGAAAACAGGGGCTTAAAAAACTTTAAAACCGGCGCGTATAAAAAGTGTAAAACCGTTCGTAAGAAAAGTTTAAAACTGTGCGTAGAAAAAGTTTTATACCGGCGCGTAAAAAAAGTTTAAAATCGCGCGTAAAAAAAGTTTTATACCGGCGTGTAAAAAAAGTTATAAATCGGCGCGTAAAAAAAGTTTTAAACCGCACGTAAAAAAAACATAAAACTGGCGCGCAAAAAAAGTTTTTAAACCTGCGCGTTAAAAAGTTTAAAACCGCGCTTAAAAAAGTTTAAAATCGGCGCGTAAAAAAAGTTTAAAAAGAGGTGCGAAAAAAGCTAAAAACCCGCGCGTAAAAAATAACTAAGAATTAAAATTCATGTTTAAAACAAAATTAATAATTCATGTTTAAAAATATTTAACTGAGAATTAAAATAAAAAATTATATGAGAAAAAAAGAAAATTAATAATGCATGTTTAATTTTTTTTTTAAAAACAATCTTATTAATTAAAACAAAATCAATAATTATACCAATCATTAAAGCTATAGTATAAAGACCATTATGCCCCTTTGTCATTAAAAATCAAAATGTCATTAATAAAAACACAATCATTACATTGTTTTATTGTCTTTTAATCTCATCTATCAAAATCAACTTGACCAATGACTAACATTGGTTACTACGGTCCTCACAACTCAAAGTGGTTCTCATTTACTCATCCTCTATATATCTATATATATATAGTGAAAGTGTAAAATACAATATTGCTTATTATACGAGCGTACGCTGTGAAATTACTCATGTTGTAAAACTCCAAACCTTAATCACGCATGTTATACTTATGTAATGAAGCATGTAATAACTATGTAATGAAGATGTTATGGTTTTCAACATGCACGATTATGTCTTTTCAACATGTGTGATTATGGATTTTCAACATGCGTGATTAAGGTTTTGAGTTTTAAAACGTGCGTATTTCACAGCGTATGCTCGTACGTTAAGAAATATTGTACGTTAATCGGCTTCTATATCTATATAATTTCACAGCGTACGCTCGTACGTTAACGAATACTGTACGTTAATCGGCCTCTATATATAAATTACTATTCATAGTTTACGAAGGACCATGAATAGTAATTTTAAATTTAAAATAATATATAGCCTTTTAATATTTTATTATATCAATATATTATTTTTTATATTTACTTTTAACTTTTAATATATTTTCATTTTTCCTTTTACTATTATATTTACTTTTAACGTATTTTCAATTTTTTCCTTTTTCAAAACCATATTCCTTTATCATATATTTTGTTTTTAATAATTCTTTTTTCTTTTAAATCATCTTACTTTATGAATTAATTTGATATTTTTTAATAACTTATATTTTCGTTAATTTGTTTTCTAAAAACTTAAGTACGTAGTTATGTTTAACTTTTACCTTCAATCAGTATAAGTTTTATTAAGAACGAATTTGTATTCAAAATAAAATATTTATTTGGTATCGTAACGATGACAAACTAAACCAATTCTAACTGTTTGGCTTTCCAAACAACATGCCACATTTTCAAATAACCTTTATTTTGCATTATTATTTGTTCCGTTTCACTGCAACGCGCGACTTAAAAAAAGCTACGCGCGACTTAAAAAAAGCTAGTAACAATTAACTTACAATAGATCATTATTGTATAAGAAATACATTATTATAATTTCATTCTTTTGCATTTCTCACGTGGATTTATGCCATATACGTGTAAAGTTAAGAGTTTTCTATCCAATAATTGATACCTACATTTTTGTAATTCTGTGTGTCAAATTTATATTACGTAAATGGGCCGATTTCGTGTGATCCTTTTAGTTCCACTAAACCCAGGTTCATAGCAAAAAAAACAACACTGGGTATAAGACTAATGGGCCATTTGATAACAACATTTAATAACAAAACTGAAAATGAAATATTATTTTTACGACGATAAGTCATACATCCATTTAATCTAGAGGTGCACAAAACCGGGTTTTCTTAAAACCCGGGTTCGGGTATCGCCGAGTTTTGATTTTTCGGGTATTGTCAATACCCGAGTCGGATTTGGGGCCGGGTATTGGCTAGAAAATCCATACCCTGTGTCCCCAGACTCAGGCTTGCTGGGTGGCGGTCTGCGAGGTGGGATCACCTCGGCGGTTGGGAGGACCGTGGAATATCCCCCCCCCCCCGGTTCGGGTATGGCTCGAGTATAGATCGGGTTTTAAGGAGCGTTTTTTTGTGATTTTCGGTGTATTTTCAAGTGGTGTGACTTATCCAAAATAAATCTGGCCAAAATAAAGCCCCAACACCCTCTAACAACCCACTGTGGACTGCAGCATCCTCTAACAGTCGTACCCGAATAAACTTGGTCGGGTTTTTGGAATCACCGGTCCAGGTATTGCGAAAACCCGGTTACGGCCTACGGGTATAAATTAAACCCGGGTATGGAATGGATACAAAAAAACTCGGTTACGGGTACGGGTTCTGAGAAGTTTATGTATACCCGGTCTCTACCTTACTGGTGGGGTCGTGTTCGGGTATAAAAAAACCCGGTTTTTAAAATACTTGGTTCCGGTTTTTTTTCGAGTTTGGGTTTTTTGTGCACCTCTAATTTAATCTACTTATGCTACAATCCATAGTGGGACTATTACTCTCGGCCTCTAAGAAAGAGTGCATCATTTAATAGACCAAGATATTATCAGGCTAGAGTTAACTAAAATAATAGTCACTAAATTTTGTAAAAGAGTGTTAGTGAAGGATGCAAACTTATGTAGATGTACATGCATGTGAGCATGTCATATGTTAAAACTATTTTACGAGTTTGAAGTATGAACTATCTAATGCAACGACAAACTTCAAGTGTGAAAGTTGCAAGATAAAATGATTTCTTTACCAAATAATAAACGATAGATTAACTATGAGAAAAAGATGTTTCATATACTTTACCAAATATAAACGATAGATTAACTAGGAGAAAAAGATGTTTCATATAAGTTTTATCTAGCAAAATTTATCTTAGTTATGGGATAATTTAGAGGGTAGAGGTGTTCCTAGAAAGTATATAGACTTAATTAGGATATGTATGTTAAAACTCAAACTAGTGTGCGTGCGCCGGTAGGGGATACTAATTTCTTCCCTGTAAAGGTATGACTCTATCAAGGGTCTGCATTAAGTTCGTTTCTTTTCGCGGTTGTCGTAGATGATCTGTCAAAATTGATTCATGAGGAAGTTTCTTGGTGCTTGCTTTTTTGGATGATATTGTGTTAATCGCGAAGAATAAGGAGAGCCTGAATGCGAGGTTAGAGGACTGGCGAGCAGCTGTAGAGGGCAAGGGTTTAATGATTAGTCGCTCTAATACTGAGTATTTTATTGTGATTTTAGTGGTGCAGGCGGCGACGAGGACACTCACATCACCATTAGGGGTCAAGTGGTTCCACAGACAACTAAGTTTAAGTATTTAAGATCTTTTGTACAAAGGGATGGGGAGATAAATAGTGACGTAGCTCACCGTGTTCAGGCTGGATGGTGTAGGTGAAAAGCAGTCACAGAGGTATTGTGTGACAAGAGGTTCCTAGCTAAATTAAAAGGGAAATTATATAGGGTTGCAGTTAGACTTGTTATGTTACGTGATACAGATTGTTGGGCCATCAAGAAGACGCTGGCGTGTAAGTTAACAGAGATGAGGATGCTGAGGTGGATGTGGGCATACTAGGTTAGACAAGATAAAAAATGAGGTTTTTAGGGAAAGATTAAGGGTGGCCAGTATACAAGATAAGATTAGGGAGGGGAGGCTAAGATGGTTTCGGCATGTTAGGAGAGGACAGACGACTGTCACGGTTAGAACAGTGGAAACTCTAACCATGGTGGGAAAGAGGGGTAGAGGTAGCCGAAACTAATTTGGGATGAGCGATTAGGCGAGATTAGCTAGACTTGAACCTCTCTGAGGACATGGTCGAGGGTAGGAATTTGTGGAGACATAGGATTAAGGTTACAGACTTTTAGGAGGATTGCCTGTTTTGGTATTCATTTCTTGTTTTAGGAGCATAGTCTTTTTATAGGTCGGGGGAGGGGGTCTATGCGTTTTATCGCTTACGTGTGTCTATCTATGGTGTTAGTTGTCATTAGTCTATTTTGTGTGGCACTTGTTAAGAATTATTTTTTGTTTATTATTTTTTTTCTTTTGAAGTACACACTATGGTTTTTGTACCTACTTGTTGCATTTTAAGGATGATGATGACTAGTATGCCCTGGATATGTCTTCGGGGTCGGGGGGAGTCTCTTTGTAAGCGACTTTTTGTTCCTTAGGGTAGAGGTAAGACTTGTCTACATCTATCATCTCCAGACCCTACCGTTAGTTTGACTATAGGTGAGATTATACTGAGTAAGGTTGTTGTTGTGGTTGTAGTACTTATTTTACCAAAGGACTAGTAGCCTAATAGTATCAATGTGTTTGTTAAGGTATTACTAAAAGTCTTTTAATTAGTGAGAGTTAAGTTCCATTATGAGCAAAATAAAATATTTGAGGAGTAGTTTAGTTTGCTATTGTCCTGAAAAGTTGGTATAATGGTTAGTCACTTGGTTTCTCTTCTTAAGGTCCCAAGTTCAACTCTCACTAGCATCACTTTGAAGGACATTGGTGGTGGCAATGAAGTTTAGGACTAGACCTCTTTGGAGGTCGCCAGTTCGAAACCGAGCCGAACCGGATTTTACCGCAGTGGGCCTTCGGGCAGGCGGGTTTTCCCCGGAACTGGTGGCTTGGTGACTCGGGTATGCATCCAACTCTGACTGTTATGGAGGAGGGGATGCATTTGCTCGATTGAGAGCATCACAGGATGCTTATTCGATTATTTAGTTGGCCGTTAAAAAAAAAGTTTAGTTTGGTGTTAAAAAAAAAAACATTATTTTGCGGTTTAGCTTCTTAACAGTGACTCCATCAATTGATCAATGGTATAACGTTGTATTTCATTTACTTTTCTCTATTTCTTCATTTTTCAATTTCCTTTTTTGAATAATGAAAATGTTAGGTTTTTTTTAACAATTTGTATTTTTTTGTGTATGGTTATAAAGTTTGTAAAAGAATCTATAAAGAAACCGAATAGTTCATCATAATATGTATAAACTTCTAACTCCGTAACTTATTATATTCTATAATACGAAACTGGAAATAAATAACGTTATTGTTATCAATCGGGTGGCGGTCCATTAGCATATGCAAAACTTTTAAACACCTCGGGAGGGGAGGTCTTGGTTCAACTCCCACAAACGATTGGAATAAAATAAATTTATCGTTAAAAGAAAAATAACTCTGTCGTTAATAAATTTGGTGTCTAAACACGTATGTTTTTAGGCATAGAGGATGGTGTAACAACCACATATGTTGATGCAAAAATAATTAAAGGCTTCACAAAGGCTAATATTTTAAGATGAACAAAGTTTAAACGTGATGATGCATTAATTTGGTGGTAGTATCATCATTCGTCTAACATATACAAAGAATAGTGCAACTGAATCACGTACAACGAAACCCCAAAATGTACTGGCCATGAATATTTTACTCTTTGAAAATAATGGCTCAGGCTCGACTCGTTTATTATTTATTGTTTAATATATTAAATAAAAATAATATAAATAATAGACGTTCTAGGCTAGCGAGCTCGATAAGTGAAGCTCGGGCTCGTTTACTAAATAAGCATATTTTTAGGTTCGATGTCAGCTTGTAAACAAGTTTAAATAAGCTCGGCTCGACTCAGCTCGTTTACACTAAGGCTCGACGAGCCTAACGATCTTCACATGTGAGGCTCGAGCTCGAGCTCGACAAGGCTCGGCTCATTTCGAGCTTTTTCTCGAGCCGCTCGGCTCGCTTGCACCTCAGATGAAGTCAATACCATAGAAAGGTGTAAAATCCATTTGAAATAATTAGATCTTATGTGCGAAAGTGAAGGGAGAAAAATAAATTATAAGATATAAAAACACGACTAGTGGTACATAGACTTTTTAAAAGACCTTGACTTCTTGTGGAAGACAATGACCAATTGACCATTATTAGGTCTCACCTGATATTAAATTTATATATGATACTTTTACAACACGAGTAAAAATGGATATAAATTGGTGTTACTACCGCTCACTAGATTTGAATAAAATGATTTAGTCTTTATACGAGTAAAAATAATTTGGTTTACTATGATGCACCATCTTAACATATATTTATTAAAGAATGTCTATAAAATAGTGCTTTTCCCCTAATATAGTTATACATTGCTAAATATATTTGAATTTGTATATCAATTGTGTTTGTGTGTTTAGAAGTCTAATATTGTTGGTACCTCCTTAGAACTTTCAAACGCGATTAAAACTTTAACGGTGTTACAAATAGGAATTTAATGAGATAAAATACATATATTACTAGAAGTAGCCCCTCTCTATATATTTCAATACATCTAAGGGGCTGTTTGGCAACTCTGAATGGTTAAGTGTTGAATTAGTAAGAGGTCTGAACCATTAAGTGCTAAATCAGTAAGAGGTCTGAATCATTAAGAGACAGTATAATGCTTAACCACTCAGAGGCAAATGTCTAACCAATTCAGATTAGAAGTCTAAACCATTCAGAGGACCAGTAAGAGTCTGAATCATTAAGAGCCAGTATAATGTTTAACCACTCAGAGACCAATGTCTAACCAATTCAGATTAGAGGTTTTAACCATTCAGACTCTGTATAATACTTAACCATTCAGAGGAAATGTCTGGACATCTGCTCACGAAACAAACAGTCTGAACCATTAAGTGTTTAACCAGTAAAAGGTCTGAACCATTAAGAGGTAAACAAACAACCCCTATCAAAGGGCTTTGGCCTGGCGGCAGTGGTGAAGCTTTAGATTTCCGATCGGGGTCTAAAACGTATATACCTAAAAAAAATTATAAAACCGGAGGTCGAAAACGTATACACCTAAAAGAATTCTCTACGAAAACTTACCGAACCCTACTGAGCGAAAAGTTTAGGGGGTCGGGCAACCCCCCCCCCCACTATTGCGCCAGTAGCGGCATGGATGCCGCTTTATTTAAAGGATGCGGGTTAGATCTTCGTGATAAGGTATTAGATGAACTTTTTTAACGGCAAATTTAAACAATTGATAGATCACTAAAGTATCATCGTTCACTAGTGAAACCACTTATCATATCCATCTTTACTAGGCTATAATGCTTGTACACCAATTCAGAAGGAATCACAATAAATCTGGGAAAACCCCCTTGTAGAAATCGAACCCAGGATCTCATAGTCGCTAAGGCTTATCTCATTCTTAAAATGTCAATAGACTATAATGTGATGGACGTATTACATGAACTTAATAGATGTAATTAGAAGCCGTTCAGAAAAGGAAAAGAAATAATGAATATCCACATGGATGTGTTATGGATTGATATAAAATGAACGGTCGTATTTATAAATATTTGAATAAAAAAGGATGTGTGTTGTTTTTAAATATACCAACTTTATTACTATAAACTAGATTAAAAACTCAAATATTACACAGTTAAATATGAGGAAGAAATCAAATTGAAGAACCCGCGGATATGTGGAAAACTTAAATTCATGTTAGCCGCTCTGGTAAAGACAAGATATACTTTGACCAGACGTGCTCGGAATCTTTTTGTTGATTCGGGGGAAGTTCTCGTTCCTTCACCTCTACAATTCGGTAAAGCGGCTCTCCTCGCTTTTGTTCAATTATAAATAAATAACCAATCACTTTAATGGAGATTTATAGCATCCAAGTAAATAATAAACTAGATTAAAAACTCAAATATTACTCAAGTTAAATAAATGTGATATTTATATTTTACTTATGAGATATTAATACTCTATTATGATAACCACCGAAATTTTGGATTTAAGGACAAGCCTACGTCTTTAGACAACAAAAGGAGACTTATTATTAAATAGATTAACAAGTTTGAATAACTGTTGTTTTTTTCTTTGAAATTGGTTCATAGTAATTATTGTTTTGGTGATTCCCTATATTCCTAATAAAAGTTTTACTTTGTTATACAAAATAAATATCATAGTTTTTTTTATTTGAACGAGTTTAAGAAACGAATATTATGGCGAGTATAGCGACAGAGCTTGAACGAAAAATCAGTAAGGACAGGACTCTTAAAATCCAAATCAGGGGGGAGGGGGCTCTTAAAAATCCATTATTTACACTAAAAATATTTCAAAAATTTGCGGTAAAATTATCACTATGAGCAAAAACTCAGTAGAGGTGGGGCACCCACGGGCCATCAAGAAGTTCCGCCATTGGGTGAGTTGATGTGTAATAGGGTAAAGTTGTCAAGGATAAAACGACTTAACTGGATTTTATAATTAATGTTTAAAATATGTTGTGTATGCCTGATAAATAATGTTAGAATATATATTTAGGACACAATTTTTAAGGTATAGAAGTGCTAAGCCACGGTGAGCCTTAACATTGTGATTCTTATCTCCATGTTGTTTGTTCGATTGTTAGGCTATTGGGTATTTATTTGATGTTTGAATGTGATAGGTTTTTGAAGATGTATAAACGATATTTCATTAGTGAGCCTTAGCATTCATTGAACGCGTGTTTCAATATGTGATTGTTATTTGCTTATGGCTTGGATTGTTTGGTCTGCCCTTTTTGGGTTGTTATTTTGATGGTTGAATCTGATTTATTTTTTAACATGCATGGATGATGAGTCATTGGTGATTCTTGTCTATAATATGTTAGAATTCAAGCTTTGTATGTGATATGTATAGGCAATGACACATTGGTGAGCCTTAAGATGTTTTAAATGGGTGTTTGGATTTGTCGTTGTTGTCCCTTTATAGCTCAAGTTGCTTGGTTTGGGTTTTTTACGTTGCTATATTGATGGTTGAGTCTAGGCGATGAGCCTTTGGTGAGCCATATACGTTATATGTTGGAAAAACATTCTTTAAATGGGTGTTTCGATCTCTGATTGTTTTCTGTTTATATGTGACACTGGCTGGTTTTTGTTGTTGTCTATGATGGGATGTTTGGATATGTGAATGTCGTGTCTTTGTACCACACTGGATTTGTGATTGTTGTATGTTTATAGTTGGATAGGTGAGCCGTGTATATGATATGCTAGACAAGACGCTCTAATTGGGTTTTTGGATATGTGAATGTTGTATGATACTTAGTCAGCTCGATTGTTTTTTTGTTAAGGGGGCTGTGATATTTGTATGAACCTCAATGGTGTCATTAGTAAAAGTATGTGTAGCATTGGTTCTATTTGACATGTTTGTAAAGTTATGCCATGAAGCTTTGTTGAGCCTTTGGGTTTGTATACATTAATCTGTAAAGTTGGGCAATGAAGCTTTGTTGAGCCTTTAGCTTTGTCTACCTGAATCTAGGCAATGATGATAACCATTTAAGGTTGGTGGCTAAGATGGCCTTTTAAAAGCAACCATACCTCCTTCCTTCTGAGCTTACATTTATGATTATATACAAATGTTGATAATTGATATTATATTAATAATCTTCAATGTTTGTGTGCATTTGGTGTTTCTACACTATGCATTGTCTGATTATTTAATGGTTGTATGTGATATCAGTTATCAACATATGGATATGCATCATGTTGTTGTACTCCTTGCATTATCTCTTTATTTGGATTTGTTATGTTATATGGTGGGCTTTTGTGTTTGTTTAAGACATTGCAAGGATTTCATATTCCCCGATTTGTGCTCCTGACAGTTAGATGCCTGAAAACCCGCAACGTATAACGTGGCAGTAACAAAAGTCTTACCCACGCCTCAACAGACTCTGGCATAGCCACCACCTTGCACAAAGAGGTCGTTAAGGCCTGGGCAAAAGCCATACGACAACTATGAGTGATGCTCTTAACAGTTTTGATAAGAAGAGAGAAACACGATCAAGAAGAACACGTCCACCCCCAAAGCTCCCAAAGAAACAATCTCCTTTCCCACATGTGGCGTAGGAATCCCCACAATAAATTCCTCCGCATTCCTCGCAACGAACTTGAATCGTGCCACCCCATCTGCATGATGGCACCCCCGACTAAGAGCATCTAAACACATACACTCCCCACACAGCCATTGGCCTGAGGCCTTAAGAGCCTCACCCATTGATTTGGTTAGGAATATTCTTTGTGATGTTCTACTCTTCGGCCAGCTGATATTCTTTTGTTTGGGTAGGCAGGGGAAAAACACGTTGTGTAGACCTTACAGAGGTGTCCTCTCTTGTTGGACTCAGAGATAATGGGTTTGTTGCTGGCCAGGTAACGTTGAAGGTAAAATCAAGCAAAGTCGCTAAACACGAGAAAGCTTGTTTAGAGAATCAACACGTGTTTATCCCATTTGCTTTTGATACATTTGGGTCTCTAGCTCTGGAGGCTATGGAATTCCTAAACAGAGTCCCAGGGGTCGTGAATAGTAATATCTTGACCCTTAAGAGTTGCTTCGTCTTTAGTATGATCGGGTTTTGCTATTCAAAAAGGGGGTTGCGACGCAGTTTGTTGCCCGTTTACCTGTCGTTTGTTTGTAATTTGTTGTTTTGGCATTTTATAAATATATCGTTGAACATGTTATTTCTTTTAACTTTTGGTAAATTGTAACACTACGTGTTTTTACGTCCAATATTTTTCCGACACGTGTCCCGGTAATCCGTATGTGTATTTTACGCTAAAACGGGAGGGACCAAGTTTGTCAAATCGCTTGTCGTATCCTCGTTGTGCCTTGAAATGAAGTTTAGGGGCCGATTATGCAATAAACGAAAGTATTAGAAGTGCAGGGGCTGAAACAGGCAAACTTTTAGAAATTTTGGAGATTGCCACATTTTAACATTTATGCCACCTTGAGCTCCTTTTTTGACACCTTTAAACACTTGTACACAACCCCTAACACCTGGCCTTACCTCCTATTGCCTCAAACATGCATTTAAGGAGGCTTTCCCATGTGTTGCAACAAGTTCTTCACATTGGAAGCTTGTCAAACACACCCTGGAGGAGTTCCAGACGAATTTGGAGCATACTACTCTGTTATTAGCATCATTTGGACCATATGTAAGTGTTCAATCTCGTGCTAAGTCGATTCTTCATAGTTCTTAGCCTAGAACAAAGTCTCGTCGTAATTACGCCTCGACTTTGCTCTAAATCCGTGTATACTCTGTCATTGCGCGTAACGAAAGCTCCTATGTGCTCCTAATGATGGAGGTAATAAACCCTCAAGTGGGAATTTTCAGATTTTCACGGATTCAGGCCAATTGACGAGTCAACCGAAAAGTCAATAAAAGTCAAACTGGGTAGTTTTTGGAAAATTCATAACTAATGATCCGGATGTTATAAAATATGTTTTAAAGCATTAATAACCTTAAAATAGGTATTTGAACATGTGTCAAAAGGTACGGTTCATCAATTTTTGGTCTAGGCTCGGTTCGTAACCGAAAGTCTCAAACAGTTGACTTTCTGTTGACTTTCAGTTCTGACCCGTTTTGAGCCATTCTTGATACTAAGTTATGGTCATTTTATGACCATGATTATGTTTAGAATATTTTCCTGAAGCTTCGTGACTCAATTCCTAAGAAATCCGAGTTTTACATAAGTTCCATAAAAGTCTTTAAAACCTTGCAAAAAAGGTCCTTTTGTGCAAGATTAATATTTTAAACACTTATAAACCTACACTTAAAGTTGCTACTGATTTATAATTATAAACCAAGTGTGTTGATGTCAATAAACTGGTCAAAATCTGATTTTTAAAACATAATGCGTTTAATACATAAAGAGGACTAAAATGTCCTTTTCGGTATTTTAGAAAGCTTGAATATGGTTTTAAGATCAATATGACTTATTTACTGATGTAATATGATAAGTAGGACCATTTGGGATATTCATTCAGATTATGACCTGAATGGAAGGCAACAGTTCGTCAAATGTCGATAAATGAATATTTTACCCATTTTTACGAAAAATGACTTTAACTACTCTTTTTATGATCAAATCCTTTATTTACTGATATAATAAGATATATGGTATGATTTTGGTATAGTCCAACTTCTGTTTAATTTAAATTATCGACTTAACGGCATTTTGGCGATTTTTACGCTTTTACGACACATAGTATGGTTTAAAACCATAACTATGAACCAAGACTTGTTCCCTACTGATTTATAAACTTATTTTCATCATAACAACAATATGTACTAGTCCCAAACTCAGAATCCCAAATTTGGCTTCAAAGCTATGTGTGAAATGACGAAAATGCCCTTACGGGATATAGTTTATTCCAAAACCGTCAAGCACACCTACATTTGATATCCTACTGTTATAACCTTATAAAATTTATATTTTTACTAAATAATTTGGGTCTTGACATCAGATTATTAATTTACATCTTTTACAAACATAAAAATGACCGAAATGCCCTTGTAAGGCATAAATCGGATTTAAATCTAACTTGGACCTATTTTTAAAAATTCTACTGATTTTATAACATATATTAAACATGATTTCTCATGGAACTTATATATGACTCATACGGTTGCCGGTTTTGCTTATACGCATTCGGTTAAACATACGTGGCTAGTTTACGTATTTTAACCAAAACGGGCTTAACCTTGTCCAATCCTTATCAAAATCCAGAATGTTATTAAGTTACCCATATTATACAAGTATATATATACTTGTCGGGTCTAATTAACATCCTCTTCCGGTCACCGCTTAATCTAGCGTATCGTACCGTATCATATTTTTAGCGTAAGACTAACCGGTTCAAGTCTAAGACTTAATTTAGAACCCGTTAGCATTCTAATATTGGTTATTAATTACCGTCACTCCAGACTGAACGCCTCCCGGTAAATTGCCTTTTACTTGGTTTGGAGATTTCGGCTGAGCTTGGAACATACATACATCACAACTCAGGTAAATACTCTTAACTTATTTTCCCTATACGGGCTTGGGATATGGTGGACTACTACCGCTTGGTCGGGGTATGGGATAATGTTTTATTCCAGTTGTGATAATTAACTGAAATCTTACATAACCCGGTTTTGATATGTTTTGACTGAAACTAAAACATTGGGGGTGGGCTTGACCGTGTCTGGGATATCCTTGGCTCATTAAATTGGTAGTGGCCACGACAATATAGCATGGCGTGTAGGCATACACTGGGAAATTGCTATCCTGCTTTCTTTGTGAAAGTTTAGAGTGGTGTGTTAGTCGATCATGTCTCGGTTTTTATACCGGGCTTCATAGGTAAAAGCCAGCATGTAAATCTGTATACAAGGTCTTTTGTATTATCTCAAGTTTATTATAAAAAGGTACCTAGCGCACCTAAAACCGTTTACGAAAATATGTTCAAAATGAGTCGGTTGAGTGTATTTACCAGTGAAAACTGACGTATTTTCAAAGTTTAAGTTACAGGTGCAAGTACGGAATAGACTGGGAGCTGCGGGGCAAATATATAAGGAGTTGCGACCTTACTGCTAATAGTCTGTTATCATTTTTGTACGTTTTTGCGATCCCCCTGTGGATCTTGTTACACTTATAAACCTACACTTAAAGTTGCTACTGATTTATAACTATAAACCAAGTGTATTGATGTCAATAAACTGGTCAAAATCTGATTTTTAAAATATAATGCGTTTAATACATAAAGAGGACTAAAATGTCCTTTTCGGTATTTTAGAAAGCTTGAATATGGTTTTAAGATCAATATGACTTATTTACTGATGTAATATGATAAGTAGGACTATTTGGGATATTCATTCAGATTATGACCTGAATGGAAGGCTATAGTTCGTCAGATGCCGATAAATGACTATTTTACCCCTTTTTACGAAAAATGACTTTAACTACTCTTTTCATAATCAAATCATTTATTTACTGATATAATAAGATATATGGTATGATTTTGGTATAGTCCAACTTCTGTTTAATTTAAATTATCGACTTAACGGCATTTTGGCGATTTTTACGCTTTTACGACACATAGTATGGTTTAAAACCATAACTATGAACCAAGACTTGTTCCCTACTGATTTATAAACTTATTTTCATCATAACATCAGTATGTACAAGTCCCAAACTCAGAATCCCAAATTTGGCTTCAAAGCTATGTGTGAAATGACGAAAATGCCCTTACGGGACATAGTTTATCCCAAAACCGTCAAGCACACCTACATTTGATATCCTACTATTATAACCTTATAAAATTTATATTTTTACTAAATAATTTGGGTCTTGACATCAGATTATTAATTTACATCTTTTACAAACATAAAAATGACCGCAATGCCCTTGTAAGGCATAAATCGGATTTAAATCTAACTTGGACCTATTTTTACAAATTCTACTGATTTTATACCATATATTAAACATGATTTCTCATGGAACTTATATATGACTCATATGGTTGCCCGATTTCGCTTATACGCATTCGGTTAAACATACGTGGCTAGTTTACGTATTTTAACCAAAACGGGCTTAACCTTGTCCAATCCTTATCAAAATCCAGAATGTTATTAAGTTACCCATATTATACAAGTATATATATACCTGTCGGGTCTAATTAACATCCTCTTCCAGTCACCGCTTAATCTAGCGTATCGTACCGTATCATATTTTTAGCGTAAGACTAACCGGTTCAAGTCTAAGACTTAATTTAGAACCCGTTAGCATTCTAATATTGGTTATTAATTACCGTCACTCCAGACTAATCGCCTCCCGGTAAATTTCCTTTTACTTGCTTTGGAAATTTCGGCTGAGCTTGGAACATACATACATCACAACTCAGGTAAATACTCTTAACTTATTTTCCCTATACGGGCTTGGGATATGGTGGACTACTACCGCTTGGTCGGGGTATGGGATAATGTTTTATCCAGTTGTGATAATTAACTGAAATCTTACATAACCCGGTTTTGATCTGTTTTGACTGAAACTAAAACATTGGGGGTGAGCTTGACCGTGTCTTGGATATCCTTGGCTCACTAAATTGGTAGTGGCCATGACAATATAGCATGGCGTGTAGGCATACACTGGGAAATTGCTATCCTGCTTTCTTTATGAAAGTTTAGAGTGGTGTGTCAGTCGATCATATCTCGGTTTTTGTACCGGGCTTCATAGGTAAAAGCCAGCATGTAAATCTGTATACAAGGTCTTTTGTATTGTCCCAAGTTATTTATAAAAACGTACCTAGCGCACCTAAAACCGTTTTCGAAAATATGTTCAAAATTAGTCGGTTGAGTGTATTTACCAGTGAAAACTGACGTATTTTCAAAGTTTAAGTTACAGGTGCAAGTACGGAATAGGCTGGGAGCTGCGGGGCAAATATATAAGGAGTTGCGACCTTACTGTTAATAGTCTGTTATCATTTTTGTACGTTTTTGCGATCCGCCTGTGGATCTTGTTACACTTATAAACCTACACTTAAAGTTGCTACTGATTTATAACTATAAACCAGGTGTATTGATGTCAATAAACTGGTCAAAATCTGATTTTTAAAACATAATGCGTTTAATACATAAAGAGGACTAAAATGTCCTTTTCGGTATTTTAGAAAGCTTGAATATGGTTTTAAGATCAATATGACTTATTTACTGATCTAATATGATAAGTAGGACCATTTGGGATATTCATTCAGATTATGAGCTGAATGGAAGGCTACAGTTCGTCAAATGCCGATAAATGATTATTTTATCCCTTTTTTAATAAATGACTTTAACTACTCTTTTTATAATCAAATCCTTTATTTACTGATATAATAAGATATATGGTATGATTTTGGTATAGTCTAACTTCTGTTTAATTTAAATTATCGACTTAACGGCATTTTGGCGATTTTTTACGCTTTTACGACACATAGTATGGTTTAAAACCATAACTATGAACCAAGACTTGTCCCTACTGATTTATAAACTTATTTTCATCATAAAAACAGTATGTACTAGTCCCAAACTCAGAATCCCAAATTTGGCTTCAAAGCTATTTGTGAAATGACGAAAATACCCTTACGGGACATAGTTTATTCCAAAACCGTTAAGCACACCTACATTTGATATCCTACTGTTATAACCTTATAAAATTTATATTTTTACTAAATAATTTGGGTCTTGACATCAGATTATTAATTTACATCTTTTACAAACATAAAAATGACCGAAGTGCCCTTGTAAGGCATAAATCGGATTTAAATCTAACTTGGACCTATTTTTACAAATTCTACTGATTTTATAACATATATTAAACATGATTTCTCATGGAACTTATATATGACTCATACGGTTGCCCGGTTTCGCTTATACGCATTCGGTTAAACATACGTGGCTAGTTTACGTATTTTAACCAAAACGGGCTTAACCTTGTCCAATCCTTATCAAAATCCAGAATGTTATTAAGTTACCCATATTATACAAGTATATATATACTTGTCGGGTCTAATTAACATCCTCTTCCGGTCACCGCTTAATCTAGCGTATCGTACTGTATCATATTTTTAGCGTAAGACTAACCGGTTCAAGTCTAAGACTTAATTTAGAACCCGTTAGCATTCTAATATTGGTTATTAATTACCGTCACTCCAGACTGAACGCCTCCCGGTAAATTGCCTTTTACTTGCTTTGGAAATTTCGGCTGAACTTGGAACATACATACATCACAACTCAGGTAAATACTCTTAACTTATTTTCCCTATACGGGCTTGGGATATGGTGGACTACTACCGCTTGGTCGGGGTATGGGATATTGTTTATCCCCAGTTGTGATAATTAACTGAAATCTTATATAACCCGGTTTTGATCTGTTTTGACTGAAACTAAAACATTGGGGGTGGGCTTGACCGTGTCTGGGATATCCTTGGCTCACTAAATTGGTAGTGGCCACGACAATATAGCATGGCGTCTAGGCATACACTGGGAAATTGCTATCCTGCTTTCTTTTGTCACACCCCGACCCGCAGCGGAAAAGGTGATCGGGGCATGATTGGGTTATCATCAAAGCTCATGACATTTATTATATGTTTCATATTCATTAACACAATTTAATGGAAATTTACAATAAATGATACAACATGTTCTAACTATCAATCTAAGCTTCTTGGTTCTCTTCTAAGGCATTTCCTATGTTTTCCTTGCTTCAACCTGTTCACCTGTATCATGTGTAAAAGGGTTTTTGGATCAACATAAAGTTGGCGAGTGAATCCTATGGAAAACATTTGAACAAGTTTATCCAATTGATTATAAATAATGTGCATAACCACATATGAGTAAATGTAGATGTAAATTTATTCACACAACAAACAATATTGAATATTGCACACACATACACCAAATGATTGTTTTGAGGCACGCGTTGTTCGACTCGTCTCCCACGAGTCGAACTGATGGGCCTAATGAATGAGTTTTGAGGCACGCGTTGTTCCACGAACTGATGGGCCTAATGAATAAGTTTTGAGGCACGCGTTGTTCTTACGAACTGATGGGCCTAATGAATGAGTTTTGAGGCACGCGTTGTTCTACTAACTGATGGGCCTAATGAATGAGTTTTAAGGCACGCGTTGTTCAACTCGTATCCCACGAGGAACTGATGGGCCTAATGAATTTGCATACAACTTTGACAATATGTAATACATCACAACCAACAATAGTTACATTCTAGTTTAGATCATATAATGGTATAGCACGAGTTTGCATAAGAGAATTAGTTTAAGCGACACATGATACACCCCAAAACATGAATAAAAAGGGGAGTTTGTAAGAATTCACTCACATTGGGTGCGTTCGGTTGATGATGTTGAGTGCACGCGAAGTGGTTTTTACCACGAGTGAAATTAACCTAGATAAATAGCATTTTGGTTCGGTAAGCAAACGGATTTTATTAATCTATTTTAGTAGGATTGTTGGGTTATTTTTGTGAGTTTGAGGCTATTTTCTAACCTTAAAAAATGTTATTTTTAAGTATTTTTAATTGATTTTTAATTAAAATAATTAAATAAAAATAATAAAAAAATTTGACTTTTTCTGAACGTTGACTTGACCGTTGACCGTTGACCTGACCGTTGACCGGTTCGAGTGCATATTGTTGTGCGCTGGGTGAGGCTCGAACCCGAGACCTCCCGTACGCGTGCACGCAGCTCTACCAACTGAGCTACGTGTCTAACCCGTCATATATCCGATTTTAATTTTATATATATATTAAGTAGATTTAAACAGAAATCCTTTATTTTAAAAACGATTTAAATCCAGAGAACCGGTGCGCTCCACAGGTCTCGAACCCGGGACCTGTGGGTTAGCGTACACACAGTCCACCGCTGGACTGTGTGTCTCACTTGGTTATTAACTCGGTTATTAATATACTTAACATATACCTAAAATCAATCCGGTTTAGTTTGCGAAAAAAAAGGAATTTTTATTAAGGCAGCGTGTGAGGAAACAATATTCGAACTCGAGACCTTAGCGTTTAATGTGCACACAGTCCACCGCTGGACTGTGTGTCTTACCCGTTAAATAACTTGATTTTAATTATACTTAACCATTACCGAAACATCGTCTTCTTCACTGGTTTTAACCGGAAGTGACGACTGACTGGTTCGAAGTGTTGATTCAGGTTTCTTTAGCGTTTTATGATTAATTACAGATGAGATAAAAGTAAAAAGAAAGGAAATTAGGCGTGAAAAGTACCGACTGGCTTTCCTCTGTTTTCCGGCAGAACTCCGGCGACAGCAATCTCTTCCGGCGACGAGTGTCTTGCAGCAGAGAATCTTCAGAAAGCTTACAAAGGGTGTGGGTGACTTCGGTAAAAGTTTAGGGGGTTCAGTAAAGCTCAGAGATTAAGGACTCGGTTTTCCGGCGACGTATAAAATATTTCCGGCGAGTGAGTTTTCGCCGAGAAAGGGTGCGATTTGAGAGTGAAAGATTTCTGGTGAGTTGTGGGTGAATTTATAGGGTAGTATCGAGATGTATGGGGTCTGAATTCGGTCTCAATTCGAAGTCAGCCGTTCTCCGGCGGTTACGGCTGATGTCGCGGGTTCAGACGTCGGTTATAACCGTCGTGGGAGTTAATTCTTCGGTTAACTTGAGCGGAAACGTAAATTAACGGCGAAGTCGTCGGGATTTCCGACGACTGCTATTTGGGCGCTAAAGACTGAATTTGACTTCTGAACATTATTATTTGAATTAATTGATTCCTTTTATTAGCAGAAAAACAAAGTGGCGGAGCGGTTGATCGGCTGGGTGATAAGTCGCTTGTTGAACCGGTACAGACCCGAGTTCGAAACCCGGCTTGAATAAAACATTTTTATTTTGTTATTTTTGACAGTTTTTCAAAAACTAATTATATATCCCCGTATAATAATTGATTATGTATCGTTTAAAATTATTTTGGGCATTTAATTCGCAACGAAAATTTTAACTGACTGTTCGGTTGATAAACGGAGCGGGTTTGGTAAATCCGTTTTTGCTGCTTTTTAGAAATTTCGTCCCGAAATTTAAATAGTGATATATTTGACTAAAAGAATGATGGTGTTTAGTTTGACAGTTATATGCTTAGAAGAAAGAAGGGTTTAAGTTTTTGTTCGAGGCGGTAACGTTCCTTGTAAGGGTTAAGCACCCTATTACAGGAATCGCTTTTTGTTGCCTGCTGTAAAAGTATTGATAAGCAGAATTGATTTGCTAACTTTGATTTCATGCATAAAAGTTTGAATATGCTTAGAAGGTTAGGGTTATATCCTAAGGCAAAACTTCTAATACTACAATCTACACAAATAAACACAACAACTAATAATTGAATCCACATTCTGATAGCATATTTGTTTGTATGGTGACAGTTCCTCTCTCGTTTGTTATGATGGAGAGGTTAGTTTATGTAGAAATGGAACACAATCCAATAGCAAGATGATATAAATGTAACACAAATTCCAACCAAGGCAATACTAAATCCTACATGGAACTTCTCATAACCGCCTGATAATGTCTCTGATCCTTTGGCAAGAATACTTATATATAGGAAGTACCAGCGGCGTATCCACCATATTCTTGTCAAATTTTCATTGGTTTTATCAGTGAGTTATGATTAGTCCTATAACTCTACAATCAATACAACAAACATAAAATACTGAAATGAAATATATCTGTGCGATCAAGGCTCAATCAAACGGAGCCGATCGTATTGCATGTACTGAAAATGAAATATCTGTGCGCTCAAGGCTCAATCAAACGGAGCCGAACGTATTGAATGTACTGAAAATGAAATTGTCTGTGTGCTCAAGGCTCAATCAAACGGAGCCGAGCGTATTGCATGTACTGAAAATGAATAACTTAATCACACAAACAGCCTATGAATGGAACCTCTCATAACCGCCTGATAATGCCTCCGATCATTTGGCAAGAGTACTTATATATAGGAAGTACCAGCGGCGTATCCACCATACTCTTGTCAAATTTCCATTGGTTTTATCAGTAGGTTATGATTAGTTCTATGTGACTCTAGAACATAAACAAACACAACAACCAGCGCTTGAGTCTTAATTCTGATAGTATACATGTTTGAATGATGACAATACCTCTCTCGTTTAATATGATGGAGAGGTTAGTCTATGTAGAAGTGAGACACAACTCAACTTCTTTAAATGATAAAACTGAGATACGTCGTGAGGTATGATGATATGAATATTAAATCAATGAGTATAAAATAAACTGAACTAGTAATTTGCATTAAAATTCTTGGATAAATTTCCAATTGAGATACGTGAAAATTGAGATAACATAAAGAAAAACATAAAAACTAAGTGGTTGGAGTTGAATCTTGATTCTTGGTGAGAGAAGGCTAGTTAAGTGGTTGGTTTGGACCGTTAATATCTTCAACAGGATTGGCGTTGATGTTATAAACTCTTCCTCTTGCTGGCGGTGGAGCTGGGTTTGTTTGATTTGCTTGGTTAACTGGGTTTGCTTGAGCTTGGGCGTTTATGATGTTAACCAAACGAGGGCACGTGTTTCTAAAATGGGTAGGGTCGCCACAATTGAAACAAGCTCGAACATATGGGAACATGGGGTATTGAGGTTGTTGATATGTTTGTATCATGTTTTGAGTAGGGGGTGGGGTTTGGTTTTGAGAGGTGCGGCAAACTTTGCTCAAGTGACCGTAGCGTCCACAATTCGCACATAGTCGACAGGGTAAAGTAGATGGATGGTGATAGAAACAGGTGTTGCATTGAGGGTGAGGTCCAATGTAAGGTTTCTTATTTGGGTAAGTTGAGTTGGGTGCTACTTGAGCGATTGGGATAGTTTGAGGAGGTACAACTTGTGAAGCTGGTTGGTTGCGTTGGGTGACGGCGAAGATTTGCCCATCTCGTTTTCTCTTAAAAATAGGTGGTGTAGAGGATTCGGTTCGGGTGGAGTTTGAGGTTTCGGTTGATGCTTTATCCTTCTTCTTCTCCTCTTTGAAATCTTTGTTCCGGATTCGGATCTCGGTGAGCGCGGTTGCTAGCTCCATTGCTGCTTCCAAAGTTGCAGGCGAGGTACTTATTACAGAGTCTTGAATCTTTGATGGAAGACCACGAATATAGTGCTCGATCAAACGGTAGAGGGGAGTGAACAAGTTGGGAACCATTTGATTTAACTCAAGGAATCTTTTGTTGTACGTGGTGTGGTCTCCTTCCTTTTGTCTCAAAGAATGGAACTCATCCTCCAATTTCTTGATTTCGCTTCTTGGGCAAAACCGTCTTGTCATGATTCCCTTCAACTCTTCCCAAGTCAATGTCATAGCATCTTCAACACCTCGTTTCGTCTTCTCTGTATTCCACCATGTGAGTGCTGTTCCAAGTAAACGGCCGGTAGCATAACGCACTTTGCGATCATCGGGGCAATCGCAATTTAGAAAAGTGTTCTCCATTTCTTCGAACCAGTAGAGGAGAGCGGTGACACCTTCAGTACCTTCGTATTTTGGAGGATCGCAGGATTTGAAATGTTTGTAGGTGCATTTAGTGACTGAAGGATTGATAGTGTTTTGATCTTCTTGGTGGGTTGGGTTAACGGAATTAGCGGTAAGGGCTTGTTGAACTTGAACTACGATGTTGGGTATTACGGTCGCCATTTGCTGAGCGATTTGGGCAGCCATGCGCTCACGGGTTTTTCCTGCTCTCATTTTCCTACGAGCGAGGCTAGAAGACATCTACAAGGAATACATATCAAGAGTATGAGTTGGATGCTTTTGGGATCGTGGGTCGTGTTTGGGAATGAACATTCATAAAATAAATATAGAAAAATAATTCTACTACATCCATTGGATGTCTTGGGCTTTGCTCGTAATTGGGCCTTGCATGCCGCCATACTTCACCTTCGTAATCACGTGGGCCCCCATGATTACCGGGTTTTTCATATGGTTCGCATGTGTTAGCCTGGTTACGTACACTAAAACCCGGAGAAAATCGAGAAATATGTAACGTATGATATTCGGAATGTGCCCAGGCATGGACACGGTGACATCTCAAAGTAGGGTTAGTTCGAACGACGTTTGGTGTGGCATGCTTTGGCCTAATAGGTCCGTCGTACTCTCATCGTTAGTCCCCAGGTAGGCAAACTGGTCCGTTATTTTGGATTTATACGAATGCCAACCTAGACAGGACGTTCCGACTACCGGTACTTGTACCCTTCCGGTTACTACATGCCCGTCGCAGAACTTACTTTGATGAGATTTGAAAATTGCAACAAAATCCTTGAATAATGAGAGTATGAAAAATGAATTGAATATATGAACATCGATATATGTATAATCCCGACCCGGTATTATTAAAATAATAGAGGAAGCAGAACCAAGTCAAGATGATACGGATCAACCCCTTTTTTTGCGCCAAAGATCTGACCATTTCCGAAGGAACTGGAGTTCCATCTCTTTTCCATTTCCATTCAAGAGTTCTTATATAAGCATGTATGTCTGACTGTATATATAAACAAATATGAAACAAATAAATATCACAAGTTTGTATGTAACCACCTAATCAATTAAAATTTAGGCAGACTATAGTATAGGCTCTAAGGGTCTAATAACCTATCCTATATCCCTATAGTCATGGCTCTGATACCAATCTGTCACACCTCGACCCGCAGCAGAAAAGGTGATCGGGGCATGATTGGGTTATCATCAAAGCTCATGACATTTATTATATGTTTCATATTCATTAATACAATTTAATGGAAATTTACAATAAATGATACAACATGTTCTAACTATCAATCTAAGCTTCTTGGTTCTCTTCTAAGGCATTTCCTATGTTTTCCTTGCTTCAACCTGTTCACCTGTATCATGTGTAAAATGGTTTTTGGATCAACATAAAGTTGGCGAGTGAATCCTATGGAAAACATTTGAACAAGTTTATCCAATTGATTATAAATAATGTGCATAACCACATATGAGTAAATGTAGATGTAAATTTATTCACACAACAAACAATATTGAATATTGCACACACATACACCAAATGATTGTTTTGAGGCACGCGTTGTTCGACTCGTCTCCCACGAGGAACTGATGGGCCTAATGAATGAGTTTTGAGGCACGCGTTGTTCCACGAACTGATGGGCCTAATGAATGAGTTTTGAGGCATGCGTTGTTCTTACGAACTGATGGGCCTAATGAATGCTGATGGGCCTAATGAATGAGTTTTGAGGCACGCGTTGTTCTACGAACTGATGGGTCTAATGAATGAGTTTTAAGGCACGCGTTGTTCAACTCGTATCCCACGAGGAACTGATGGGCCTAATGAATTTGCATACAACTTTGACAATATGTAATACATCACAACCAACAATAGTTACATTCTAGTTTAGATCATATAATGGTATAGCACGAGTTTGCATAAGAGAATTAGTTTAAGCGACACATGATACACCCCAAAACATGAATAAAAAGGGGAGTTTGTAAGAATTCACTCACATTGGGTGCGTTCGGTTGATGATGTTGAGTGCACGCGAAGTGGTTTTTACCACGAGTGAAATTAACCTAGATAAATAGCATTTTGGTTCGGTAAGCAAACGGATTTTATTAATCTATTTTAGTAGGATTGTTGGGTGTATTTTTGTGAGTTTGAGGCTATTTTCTAACCTTAAAAAATGTTATTTTTAAGTATTTTTAATTGATTTTTAATTAAAATAATTAAATAAAAATAATAAAAAAATTTGACTTTTTCTGAACGTTGACTTGACCGTTGACCGTTGACCTGACCGTTGACCGGTTCGAGTGCATATTGTTGTGCGCTGGGTGAGGCTCGAACCCGAGACCTCCCGTACGCGTGCACGCAGCTCTACCAACTGAGCTACGTGTCTAACCCGTCATATATCCGATTTTAATTTTATATATATATTAAGTAGATTTAAACAGAAATCCTTTATTTTAAAAACGATTTAAATCCAGAGAACCGTGCGCTCCACAGGTCTCGAACCCGGGACCTGTGGGTTAGCGTACACACAGTCCACCGCTGGACTGTGTGTCTCACTTGGTTATTAACTCGGTTATTAATATACTTAACATATACCTAAAATCAATCCGGTTTAGTTTGCGAAAAAAAGGAATTTTTATTAAGGCAGCGTGTGAGGAAACAATATTCGAACTCGAGACCTTAGCGTTTAATGTGCACACAGTCCACCGCTGGACTGTGTGTCTTACCCGTTAAATAACTTGATTTTAATTATACTTAACCATTACCGAAACATCGTCTTCTTCACTGGTTTTAACCGGAAGTGACGACTGACTGGTTCGAAGTGTTGATTCAGGTTTCTTTAGCGTTTTATGATTAATTACAGATGAGATAAAAGTAAAAAGAAAGGAAATTAGGCGTGAAAAGTACCGACTGGCTTTCCTCTGTTTTCCGGCAGAACTCCGGCGACAGCAATCTCAGAATCCCAAATTTGGCTTCAAAGCTATGTGTGAAATGACGAAAATGCCCTTACGGGATATAGTTTATTCCAAAACCGTCAAGCACACCTACATTTGATATCCTACTGTTATAACCTTATAAAATTTATATTTTTACTAAATAATTTGGGTCTTGACATCAGATTATTAATTTACATATTTTACAAACATAAAAATGACCGAAATGCCCTTGTAAGGCATAAATCGTATTTAAATGTAACTTAGACCTATTTTACAAATTCTACTGATTTATAACATATTAAACATGCTTTCTCATGGAACTTATATATGACTCATACGGTTGCCCGGTTTCGCTTATACGCATTCGGTTAAACATACGTGGCTATTTTACGTATTTTAACCAAAACGTCCTTAACCTTGTCCAATCCTTATCAAAATCCAGAATATTATTAAGTTACCCATATTATACAAGTATATATATATACTTGTCGGGTCTAATTAACATCCTCTTCCGGTCACCGCTTAATCTAGCGTATCGTACCGTATCATATTTTTAGCGTAAGACTAACCGGTTCAAGTCTAAGACTTAATTTAGAACTCGTTAGCATCTAATATTGGTTATTAATTACCGTCACTCCAGACTGAACGCCTCCCGGTAAATTGCCTTTTACTTGCTTTGGAAATTTCGGCTGAGCTTGGAACATACATACATCACAACTCAGGTATACGGGCTTGGGATATGGTAGACTACTACCGCTTGGTCGGTGTATGGGATAATGTTTTATCCAGTTGTGATAATTACCTGAAATCTTACGTAACCCCGTTTTGATCTGTTTTGACTGAAACTAAAACATTGGGGTGGGCTTGACCGTGTCTGGGATATCCTTGGCTCACTAAATTGGTAGTGGCCACGACAATATAGCATGGCGTGTAGGCATACACTGGGAAATTGCTATCCTGCTTTCTTTGTGAAAGTTTAGAGTGGTGTGTCAGTCGATCATGTCTCGGTTTTTGTACCGGGCTTCATAGGTAAAAGCCAGCGTGTAAATCTGTATACAAGGTCTTTTGTATTGTCCCAAGTTATTTATAAAAACGTGCCTAGCGCACCTAAAACCGTTTTCGAAAATATTTTCAAAATGAGTCGGTTGAGTGTATTTACCAGTGAAAACTGACGTATTTTCAAAGTTTAAGTTACAGGTGCAAGTACGGAATAGGCTGGGAGCTGCGGGGCAAATATATAAGGAGTTGCGACCTTAGAATTGCATGTTAATAGTCTGTTATCATTTTTGTACGTTTTTGCGATCCGCCTGTGGATCTTGTTACACTTATAAACCTACACTTAAAGTTGCTACTGATTTATAACTATAAACCAAGTGTATTGATGTCAATAAACTGGTCAAAATCTGATTTTTAAAACATAATGCGTTTAATACATAAAGAGGACTAAAATGTCCTTATCGGTATTTTAGAAAGCTTGAATATGATTTTAAGATCAATATGACTTATTTACTGATGTAATATGATAAGTAGGACCATTTGGGATATTCATTCAGATTATGACCTGAATGAAAGGCTGCAGTTCGTCAAATACCGATAAATGACTATTTTACCCCTTTTCACGAAAAATGACTTTAACTACTCTTTTTATAATCAAATCATTTATTTACTGATATAATAAGATATATGGTATGATTTGGTATAGTCCAACTTCTGTTTAATTTAAATTATCTACTTAACGGCATTTTGGCGATTTTTACGCTTTTACGACACATAGTATGGTTTAAAACCATAACTATGAACCAAGACTTGTTCCTACTGATTTATAAACTTATTTTCATCATAACAACAGTATGTACAAGTCCCAAACTCAGAATCCCAAATTTGGCTTCAAAGCTATGTGTGAAATGACGAGAATACCCTTACGGGACATAGTTTATTCCAAAACCGTCAAGCACACCTATATTTGATATCCTACTGTTATAACCTTATAAAATTTATATTTTTACTAAATAATTTGGGTCTTGACATCAGATTATTAATTTACATCTTTTACAAACATAAAAATGACTGAAATGCCCTTGTAAGGCATAAATCGGATTTAAATGTAACTTGGACCTATTTTTACAAATTCTACTGATTTTATAACATATATTAAACATGATTTCTCATGGAACTTATATATGACTCATACGGTTGCCCGGTTTCGCTTATACGCATTCGGTTAAACATACGTGGCTATTTTACGTATTTAACCAAAACGGGCTTAACCTTGTCTAATCCTTATCAAAATCCAGAATGTTATTAAGTTACCCATATTATACAAGTATATATATACTTGTCGGGTCTAATTAACATCCTCTTCCGGTCACCGCTTAATCTAGCGTATCGTTCCGTATCATATTTTTAGCGTAAGACTAACCGGTTCAAGTCTAAGACTTAATTTAGAACCCGTTAGCATTCTAATATTGGTTATTAATTATCGTCACTCCAGACTGAACGCCTCCCGGTAAATTGCCTTTTACTTGCTTTGGAAATTTCGGCTGAGCTTGGAACATACATACATCACAACTCAGGTAAATACTCTTAACTTATTTTCCCTATACGGGCTTGGGATATGGTAGACTACTACCGTTTGGTCGGGGTATGGGATAATATTTTGTCCAGTTGTGATAATTAACTGAAATCTTACATAACCCGGTTTTGATCTGTTTTGACTGAACTAAAACATTAGGGGTGGGCTTGACCGTGTCTGGGATATCCTTGGCTCATTAAATTGGTAGTGGCCACGACAATATAGCATGGCGTGTAGGCATACACTGGGAAATTGCTATCCTGCTTTCTTTGTGAAAGTTTAGAGTGGTGTGTCAGTCGATCATGTCTCGGTTTTTGTACCGGGCTTCATAGGTAAAAGCCAGCATGTAAATCTGTATACAAGGTCTTTTGTATTGTCCCAAGTTATTTATAAAAACGTGCCTAGCGCACCTAAAACCGTTTTCGAAAATATTTTTAAAATGAGTCGGTTGAGTGTATTTACCGGTGAGAATTGACGTATTTTCAAAGTTTAAGTTACAGGTGCAAGTACGGAATAGGTTGGGAGCTGCGGGGCAAATATATAAGGAGTTGCGACCTTAGAATTGCCTGTTAATACTCTATTATCATTTTTGTACGTTTTTGCGATCCTCCCGTGGATCTTGTTACAACCTTATCTGTATATTATTTAAACATTAGACTTATCGGGTTGTAATAGTTTATTTACTCCAGACTTCCGCTGTGTTTAACTTATTTGGTAATGATGATTTCAACTGTAGGTCACGATACTCCCCACCGGGCCCACCGATAGACACGTGGATGTCGGGGTGTGACATAAATGTTCATAAACAATTCTTTAACAAATTATTTCGTTAACAAACAAAATTGTGTCCATGTTTATTTAGTTTGTTTGCAGCCCTCTACATAAACACTGGTATTAACAACACCCCATTATTATTACTATATATACAAATACAAGCTGGGGAATAGTGCCATGCAGCTGCACTTCCCCATTGGTCCAGTCAAATTACCATTTTGCCCCGTTTAGATTTACAATTTTGCTATTGGTTTTGTTTTTTTCTCCTCCTAGCTGAATTACGGTTTTGCTCTCAGTTCAAATTACCATTTGCCCAGTTTAGATTTACAATTTGCCATTGATTTTGTTTTTTTCCCTCCTAGCCAAATTACAATTTTTGCCCTTAGTTCAAATTACCATTTTGCCATCATTTTAGGTTTTGTTTTCCTGACAAATTACGATTTTGCCCCCGGTGTAAAATTACAGTTATGCGATTGTTTTAGTTTTTATTTTTTGACAAAACTATGGTAGTGTTTTTTTCATTGGTTGACTCAGAGTAATTTCTATTCGTGTAAGGCAGCGCCTAGCGCACACTCATTTATCTTGAAAAGTTAATTTTGCTCAAAGTTTAAAATTATAGTCTTTCCATCATTTCATTTTTTTTTTTTTGCAGCAGTACTGTAATGTTTTTTAATTAATTGACTTGATGTAATTTTTTCTGAGTTCACGTTATGAGTAGTATATACAAGTAACCAACCGAAACATAGACATACGTATTACGAGAAAGAAATATTCGGCTTAGCTTAGTACCTAGTAACACGACCGGGACAAGAACTAGTTTTTCTAATATTGGTAGGGTAGGTGATGGACCCATCGTAATAATGAAGCCGTTGCGTTCATTTCCACAACGGCGTCCCTTACGTGTTTACTCATACCTGTCCCCCCTTCATCCAAAACCCTACTTTCCAACATTCATTTCTTCCATTACTCTCCACGATCTTCCATTTTATTAATAATAATAATAATAACAATTCTTTTCTTAATTTCTCGATTTACAGTTGTCCAATTGAACAACAATCAAAACCCCACTTTCGAAGCAATCAAAACCCCCAAACCCTTTACACCTTTTCAAACTTTACTTACGCGATCCAACGCCATTCTCTCTCTCTCTCTCTCTTGTTTAGGGTTTCAAAATCTGAGCAAGTGTAACTGTTCACTTATCCGATCTGGATCTGTTCTTGCAAGTTTCTTCAATTCTTCCTTATTGTTTCAATTTCTGATTTTTGTTGATAAAAGCCCTAATAATGGCTGATGAGAAAGAGGTGAAGGAAGTGGTCGAAGAGAAGAATGAAACCAAGAATAAGAAGAGCAAGAAAAGGGGTTTTTTCTCTCGAATTTGGAACGCATTGTTTGGATTACGCAGTGATGATTTTGAGAAGAGGCTGCAGTATATTTCTAAAGAAGAAGCTACTCTTATTTCCAGAATGAAAAGAAGATCTTTTAGATGGAGATCAACTGCCAGAAATTTAATCATCTTTTCCGTTATTCTTGAGGTAAATTATGTAAATTTATTAGCTTGTAATAACATCTGATTATGTAGTTATTTGTTTTCATAATTGGGTTTGTTTTCGTTGATTTTAGGAGATATATTTGTGTAGTTTTTGTGAAATGTTTAGGTTCGCTATAGCGCGCTACGTAGCGTTTAGTTCTAGGCTCGCTATTAGGGTTGTTGCGATAGATGGCGATAATTGCGACAATGTAATTTATTTTTTGTTTTTTTAATATAAATAACAGTTGTTAAAAGCTATCGCCTCTTGCGCCTAGGCCCATTTTCCAAGCTAGGCGAGGCAATTCCGCTTTAAGTCAAGGCATTTGCGCTTTAATTCTCTAGGTGATGGTTCTGGCGCAGATTTCGGCGAGATTCCTAGATTCCGGAGATTATCTAAATTCTGGCAAGATTTTAGCGAAATTTCTACTTTTATCTAAGGAAAACTACTTTTCTACACTAATATTTTCCAACTTTTGGTACTAAATAGATGATATTTAATGTTATATAATAGCTTTTGTTTATTTTGTTTAAAGAATAGTATTAATTTTCTAATACATAAAATATTTTTAATTTTTTTGATTGTGCGCTCTTTTTTTCTCAAGCCCTCGCTTTTTTTGCGGCTTGCGCCTAAGCCCCAGGTGAGGCCTGTGCGCCTAGCGCCTTTAATAACTATAATATAAATAGCAATTAAATATAGCTATGCCATAAAGTAACTGGATTTTAGGTTTTTGTTAAATATACATGTAAAATAGCATATATACCCGGGTATTTTGATGTAATATAGATATAAATTTTTTATTTTTTTTCTAGTGCATCGCTGTTTATAAAACAGCCGCCTGCTATTTATCGCTATTCGATTTGCTATGTAGCATATAGATACCTTATCGCTATATGTCGCTATTCGGCATTAACAACTATGATATTTGTGTTGCAGATGGTTGCAGTGGGTTATGCTATAATGACAACAAGAACAGTGAATATGGATTGGAGAACGAGATCGTTACGGGTTCTACCTATGTTTCTTTTGCCTGCTTTGTCGTTCGGTTTGTATTATGGGCTTTCGAGTTTCACTAAATTTTGTAAGTTTTAATCCTTTTTGAGGTTTACATTGTTCATTCAAATGAGTATACCCGTGTTGTTCTTTCGTGATTCTGACTGTATGCATCTTTGATTCTCTTGATATGTTTCTTATTGATAGTGACTTTTGATGTGCTTTTGTGTAGGTGATCGACGGGATCAGAAGACGTTAGATAGGCTTCGAGATGAAAGGCAAGCGAAAATCGATGAGCTTAAAGAGAGAACTAATTATTACATCACTCAGCAGCTCATTCAGGTACGCGTTGAGCTCGCCATTAAAGATTTTTGTATCTTGATATTAATAATATTTAGAGAACAAATCTTTTTGGCAGAAATATGATCCGGATCCAGCGGCAAAAGCAGCGGCTGCAACAGTTCTTGCATCGAAACTGGGTGCAGATGCGGGCCTGAAAGTGTTTCTTGGAGACGAACTACAACCAGACGCACATTCTACAGGGAAAAGCAGTGATGTTGACCTCCAACAAAATAGCGGTCTCAGGAAACGAAACCAAACAAACCCTAGATCTCCCGGAAGCAATCCGGCGCATCATGTTGGTAAAGAAACACCTCAATTTGGCGGAAATGAGGTTCCCGGAAATTCGCCACATGGACAGGTTGTTGTCGAGCATCATAATCCCTCAGCTTCAGGCGCTCAAGATGGCGGTTGGATCGCTAGAATTGCCGCATTGCTTGTAGGCGAGGACCCCACACAGTCGTATGCACTTATATGTGGAAATTGCCATATGCATAATGGTGAGTTGACTTTGATTTTCTGCTATATTAATAGTGATTATATTTGATTGTTTTTATTTATTTGTAATTTTGTATTATCTACAGGGCTTGCGAGAAAAGAGGAATTCCCGTTCATCACGTACTATTGTCCTCATTGTCATGCTTTGAATAAACCGAAAAATTCTGTACTTCCTTCGGATAAAATATCTCCTGTTATGGAATCTCCAAAAGTAGCAGGTGCGGATGTTAAGTTGACTGAACAAAGTAACGAGTCAACGAGTGAGAAAGTATCTGCTGCTAGTAGTTCCATGGTAGCTGCAGTGGAAGAGAAAGAAGCAAATGAGAAAATAGTGGCTGCATAGAGAGACATGTTGACTTGACAGTGTGGTTGTAATGGCTTTTGTTGCTTTTGCCTAGTTGTGTAACAAAAAGAATTTTGATGATATATACACACTTTTCTTATGAATTTACATCTTATTTTGCCATTGTTGTCTCCTGTGCATTATGCATCTGTATGCAGTTATTTAATTGACGGTAAGCGATTAAATAGGGAACAGAAATAACACTTATAAATCAGTGTTGTAAGAGCCTCTATGCGTTAGTGAGCTGGTGGGGTATCGACTAGAGATTAATCGGGATTAATAGGGTTTAATTTGGATTAATCATGATTAATCGGATTAGTATTTTATATGTAATTTTTCTAAGCAGACATGTTTGAACACCTCCTTCGACCCTCATTTTGAAGCAGAAAGGATTAATTGCAATAATTTAAAGGTTTTGGCCGGAATCGCTAAACTGTCATCGAGTTTTGGATTTTTGGCTGATTGAGACCGGATTTGACCACTGTTGACTACCTAGCGATTAATTGACTAGCGACTACTCGGAGGCTATGCGCGATTCAACTATGCTTTTAATACAACAAAACTGCATGAATATTGTGAACAGTAAATGCTCAAAACACACCCTTGAGAACAAACAAATTAACTTTCTGATACGGGTTTCGGCCTTCGGGTCAGTTGTGTTGTGCCCTATGATTTCTATGATTAAGTTGGTATATGATAAAAGATTTGGATTATACAAGTAATCATCCAGGGGCACGAAAATCCGGAACTTTGGAATTCAAATTGCATTCTGTGCTACTCGTTAGATACCAAAGTTGGGCTGTTTGCGCATATTTTCATTTGATGAAGTTCCAACATCTTCTTCTCAGGGTTACAGAGCCCTGCAAGATTTATATATTTTGTATCGCATAATAAGATTTATATACTTGTAAATTGCAAGAATAATGTAGCAGTAACCTGAACATTTGGGAATATCCCAGACAGCAATGGATGTAGCGTTCATTGCAAGCATCCAAGCACCGATTGTAACATCTTCATTGCTAAACATCCGGAAACTGCAAGGTAGAAAGTAAAAAATGGATATATTCTAAGGAACCAGATTACTAAAAAATGCAAAGAAAATATTGATAATATAATAATGGAATAATGGATTTTAATAATCCCAACTATTAACCGTTTACCGGCAATGGTCCCAACTTAAAAAATAACCAGTGGTGGTCCCACTTTTTCACATATTGTAAACCAATAGACCTTTACTAAACCGAAAAGGATAAGGGGACAAAAAGAAATTAAGGTTCTGATACTAAAGCTCCGTTGTTTTACAATATGTGAAAAGGTGGGACCACCACTGGTTATTTTTTAAGTGAGGACCGTTGCCGGCCAACGGCTAATAGTTGGGATTATTAAAATCCATTATTCCTATAATAATATAATTATATACTTGCCTGTTATTTCTTAACGCAACCAAGCTCGCAACATCTGCCGAAAGAGCATATATCGGACCGTAAGCATGAAGAAAGTACTCTTTCCCAAGCATATATCCTAGCGGCTCGTGCCTACATTATATGATCAATATTATTATTTGATGCCAAAAACCCATTGTAATATTAAGTTATAGAAGTAGCTGAAAAAGTGTAAAATGAGATGAAAGAACACACATAACATATATTTAGTTAAACTAACCATTTTAGCTTTGGGTCAGTGAACACCGGGCCTTTCTTCATGCATCCAATATACGTCTGCGTGTGATGACGCTCTTTAGCCAAAAGCAGTGATAGGCGATCTACCATTCAGCGAAACAAAAAGCTGAGAATATTATACCATATATTATGTGTTATAATAGATTGATCTTTAAAAAAATTGGTCACCTGGTCGCAAATATATGTCATCGTCGGCTTTAACATAAAAATCAGAATCGAATAGGGCATAGGCAGCTTTGAAGAAAGCCAACCTGTAATAAACACAACGACGGGGATGAATTTCGGAAAGTGGGCATGATTAGCTTAGTTAACGCTGTCATTAGCACGAACGTTTTGTATGGGAGCTTACTGTACGCCTCTTCGATATCCAAAAGCACGAAATCATCATATTCCTCCACTTCTTTCTTGAGCGCTGCCATTTTTGATCGATCGTGAGTTTTACCGATAATGAATCTGAAGGCCAGCCCTGTGGACTCTTCTAATCTGCATAACAATTGATCAACAATATAACTTAAATGTGTAACAGAAAAATTACAAGAATCCTTCAATTAATTAACTTCTTCCAAATTGCAAGCCGGGTTCAAATACAACTGTGCAACCTAATTAGCCTAGTGCTTGCTTGGTTTAAAAATAAGCGTGCACGAAGCGCCATAATAATAACAACACCCGAACTTGACTAGCGCAAACGTGTCACTTGTATAGAATCGGATTACAAACATCAACTCATAATTGCCTATGTTAGCATAATATATTTATGGGGCTTTCCATAGTGTTCAATAGCGGCTATAGCGCGCTACGTAGCGAAGCGATGTAGTGTCGCTATTAGGGTTATAGCGACTGTTAGCGAGAATAGCGACAGTTATTTTTTTAATATAAATAGCAATTAACTATAGCTATAAAATAGCTGGATTATAGGTTTTTGTTAAATAAACATGTACAATAGCATATATACCAGGGTATTTTGATATAATATACATATAATTTTTTTTCTAGTGTATCGCTATTTATACAATAACCGCCCGCTATTTATCGCTATTTGCTATGTAGCATTACCTTATCGCTGTTTGTCGCTATTCGCCATTAACAACTATGAGGCTTTGATTTAGCCCATTTAGCTAGGTTAACCTAGATAGCTTGTCTACTTATTGTTTTGATTTCATCTCTGTAATAAACCCTATCTATATCCAATGTATATCATTGTCAATTTACAGCCTAAACTTACATAATTACCCAATCCTAGAACATTTGTAGGCATAAGGTGTAGTATTTTGGGAATTTTCCAAAAAAAATTGATTTTTTTCTTTTGACCGAAAACTATTTTATTCTTTACTTTAACACAAAACTTTTTGATTTTTTACTTTTAACCCCGAAACTTTTCATCTTTACTTTTAATCAAAACTATTTGATTTTTTACATTTAACACAAAACTTTTCATCTTTTGTGTTTTAACCTTACAACTTTTTTACTTTCAACTTTGGTCCTCTATACTTTTCATTTTTCGCAAAATTTTCGTTTTGCGTTTCGTTCTATATTTTGTGACTTAACATGGCGCAACGTGCGTGCGTGGTTAAACATTTTTACGTTGTGGTAACGCGCGGGCCAAGATAGACTTAGTTATTCTTTTATATGTTTTACGTTTCGGTTTAATTTCTTCGCATTAACACGCTACAACTTCAGTGTTAGTGGTCGTTGGCAGTGGTGTGGCATTGGTATTCACCACCGCCGCAACGCGGGGATGCTTAATACTAGTTTAATATAAAACATAACCCAACTCATGCAACTATTAAATGCATATGCCTCTTTTAAGGGTGCTAAACAGTTCCTGTGTTTGAGCAATACGACACGAACCCAAAAATCTTACATGAACACTAAATATCATGCCAGACACATGAACCCGAGTACAATGCAAATATTCACATATTTTATTTCCAAAATTACAATTTACAACAAAAAAAAATTACAAATGTACACATTTTATTATAAAATCTTATCTCAATTTCTCTTTTTAGTTAATTTATGACATAAAACACATTTTGAAAAAATAAATGGGTTAAACGGGTCAAGGGGTGACATGAACCCGACAAGTTTGACCCGAACCTAACCCGAACCCGTTTAGACTAAACCCAAACCCACAAATCTCGTGTTAGGTTGTCAAACGTGTTTACCGTTGAAGCCCTTGATTATCGGAAGGAAACCACGTCTTCCTCAACGCTCTTCGTCTCCCACCCGAAGTAAAACCCGTTTGAATCCCCACAAAACCCATCACTTTGTGCCTGTTCTGAACCCCATCAGACACCAAACCACCACCACTTTGATCCCAAACAACCGAAACCACCGATAAAGGCTTATCATACACTTTATACACTCCAGTAATATCTTGTCTCAAAACAACAATGCTGAACAATAACAAACCAGCGAACCCGATCAGAAGACAGATGATTAATGTGAGTGATTTACGGGTAATTATGTTAGATGGGTGACGAGCGTGGAAGAATTTACGGGATGAAGGCATTGGGAGTGGGAGAAGGTGGGTTGAATTAGGGTTTTGGATGTGTTGATTGAGATTTGTGAATTGAGATGATGTGGGTTAGAGAGGAACAGAGTGGTTTGTGACGGAGATGTGGGTCAGGTGGAAGTGATGAGATTGGGTTAGTTATGACGGTTTTTTTGGTTGCTTAAAAAACAATGTAAAGGTGATGATTGTGATGTACCATGTAAGGTGCACCTAAAAGAAAAGAGGATCGCTTTTGTATAACTTTTTAACACGGTTGTTAATTATTCAGACATCTTACTAGTCTAACATTTAGTAATATGGAATTTAAAGAACCTAAAGGAGCATGAGTCATATATTATGTGGAACGACCCCAAGGCCCCTCCCGATCGTATTTTCCCTGAGATAAAAGAAAAGACGGTTAATTTTTTTCAGAGCTATCGCCCCAATCAAAAAAATAATCTTGTCATAGGCCTTGTTCTCGACGTTCTTGCCAAGGCCCCACCGATCGTATTTCCCCGAGATAAAAGAAAAGATGGTTAATTTGTCTTTTCAGAGCTATCGCCCCAATCAAAAACATAATCTTGTCATAGGCCCTGTTCTCGACGTTCTTGCCAAGGCCCCTACCGATCGTATTTCCCCCGAGATAAAAGAAAAGATGGTTAATTTGTCTTTTCAGAGCTATCGCCTCAATAAAAAAATTAATCTTGTCATAGGCCCTGACCTGGTCAGAAATATAAGTAGTGACAGGAATCGATTTCATCGTAGGGGGCGTAGTCTCCATGCTTCTCTCATGGTACAATCCTCTTCCAGCCGAGCTTCTTTAACTAGAAAGAATTAGGTTTAGATGTAGGATACCGAGCCAGAAATTTTCGCCCCTAACTTCCATATCTGACATTGATTCAATTGGCTCTATAAACCTCTCAGCCGTCACAATCTCATTGTGTATGTGCTTTTAACCTATATGAGTTTAAATGACCTATAAAGGTTTTTTTTCATTACGTGTATACAAGCAAAATGTATGATACACAAGTCACCGGCTCATAGATAATGAATATATGTCGAATAAACCACCTACGAGTTAAGGATTCGAAAAAGTTATAAGGGGGAACAAAAATTGGTGGATGACTATAAAAGAGAGTTGATTTGGTTTCTTATCCAACATCAACTCATATATAAACTTGTTTAACAAGGTTCTACAATCAGAAAAAAGTTATATAACCATCCCCAAAAATAGTTGAACTAAACGGCTAGATGTCAAAAGTTGATTGGTAGTTTCGAACATTATCCCTTTCTTTATCATTTATACCACAAGCCGGTTTCTAACTGCTCGGCGAATGAACCTTGTTCTACCAACTTATTATAACGCTTTTCCAACGCTTGCAAGAATTGTGTGTCGTAAACAGGCGTTATATCCACCAGACGCGCTTCTTCAAGATCGCCATTTATGTCTGAAGATACACCTTTCGTAGCTGTACCTGTTCATGATTTAAAAAAAAAAAAAACAGGTTCAGATTTGACTGGAACCGTCTTAGAACGCAAATAAGTAACAAGTGGCAATCTCAACCAATAATAAGTTAAAAACAAAATTAACCATTTTGGCACCTATAAGAGAAGTGGGACTCACCAAGAAAGTGTGTGTGTTGAGTGGACACCTGGTGCATGGGCTTCTTGAGCCAAACAGTTCCCGGGAGGACCATGAGGTTGGTTTTGTCGAGGCTTTTCTTCTCATCGGCTTCCAAGTGTGTGAAACCAAAGCCATCGGTCCATGTCTCAACTAAGCCCGGGATGGCAGATACCACTAACTTCTCAACTTTAAAGGACTTCAACATCTGACAGCTCAACAAAAGATAATTAAACATCTGGCAGCACAATTACTAATTTTATATTGTTTTGTAAAGTTCTAGGCAAGAAGCACTGTAGAGTGTAGATGATGTGTATATAGGGGGTGTAAACGAGTCGAGCCGCTCTTGACCTACTTCAGACTGGCTCACGAAAAGTTCAGATTAGCTAAAACGAGCTCAAGCATACATTGGAGCTCGTTTAGTATATAAATTTATATTGAGCTTGACCAGGCTCGTGAGCCTAAACAAACCCATTATTTGAATAAGTGTTATTAATATATAATTAAATAATAGATATTATTATACATATAATTATAATATAAGTGACGAAATAATACATATTATGTGATACATATAAAAATTGTAAACATATATAAAAATAACTCTATGTTATAAACAAAATAATTAAATTATTAATAAATAAAGAACGAGTAACATATATAAAATTAATTGTATATGTATATAAACAATACCTACTTTTTAATAATAATGGTTACTCTAATGATGACTATGTTTTAAAATATGGACAACTTATGACACTACAGTTAAAACTGCTTTACAAAATTTACAACTATAATTTCATGAAAAATAAGGGAAATGTCAAACAAATAAAACTAAAAATAAATAGGGCTCTTACCTCTTCAATAGCAGTCATGAGGCGCCTGCACATTCCTTGGCGCCTATATCTGCTACACGTTGCAATGAGGGGCAGCTCTGCAACCGTTGCACCATGAATCCTAAATCATAATTTAAAAATAAGAATAACGGCAGAAGAAATACCATAGGATATAAAAATAAGAGTAAAATGTCATTTTCGTCCCTGAGGTTTGGCCAATTTTGCAAGTTTCGTCCAAAGGTTTGTTTTTCCACATCTGGATCCAAAAGGTTTGAAATCTTTCCATTTTCATCCAGCTTGTTAATGCCATCCATTTTTATCCGTTAAGTCAGGGGTATTTCTGTCTTTTTTGTTAACTTAAATGGCAATTTGGTTTTTCTCACTTTATGTAAGAAGACCAAAAACCCCTGAAAAGACTGAATTAAGCTTTAAGTTAAACAAAAAAGACGGAAATACCCCTGACCTAACGGAGAAAAATGGAGGGAGTTAACGAGTTGGATGAAAATGGTAAGATTTTAAACCTTTTGGATCCAGATGCAGAAAAACAAACCTTTGGACTAAACTAACAACACTGGCCAAACCTTAGGGACGAAAATAGCATTTTACTCTAGAAATAACAAGTAACATGTAAACGTGTACCTTAAGGATGCTACACAGAGTAAAACGTCATCTTTCTCCAAGATCACTGTGTAAAATCCCTCATAGTTAAGACGGACATATTCTGATCTACAGAAAAGAAAACAATAATTTTAAAACATTACGATATATACTTTAGTTGGTTTCGGTAATTAACAAAAATTGCGCACCCCTGGTTGTACAATACATGGGGTAGCATATAGATGCCTGTTCTTGTATCCACCATGGGAATAAAACATTCCTCCATTATCGTCAGAGCAACAGCTAGTTTCAGATTGCATTCTGCTTTACGGGCGTCAAAATGTTGACCAGAATAAACCTTTTGGTCACCTTGAATACACTTCAGTAGGGTCCATGAGTAACCATCGGAAAGTGGGTTCACACATCCAATTTGGGAATCAAGACTTGAATGGATCTGCACAAGATGGAGACTGAATATTAAGAATCTACCAATACAACGTAGCCACATAGTGTTCTTTATTCCTATTCTGAGCAAGAGACTAATGTAAATAACCTTTTCACACGTTTCTCCACAGAACCAGGTGGGACCCACTAAACTTTTCTCGATTCTGTTCTCTTTGATGCATTCCTCATGATCTGTTTACAAGCAAGACAGCTGTCAGTAGATATATAATAATATCCAAAATTCCAAATGTTATGGTATCATCATTTTTTCCATGTTTAAAATAATCCAAAAATAAAATATTATTTCAAAATTTGACACATGGCTCAACTATTTTCTCTCTCCTTATATATACACATCCTCAAATCTCCTTGTTGGGTTGGTTAACTAGGCATTCCAATAATTTCTTAATTTACTTTTAATATTTAATTGAACTAATTAATCACATATGTTGCAGGCGTTGTCCTTTAACTACCGAAAGTACACTGGATGTCCTTTATGCTACTATTTTCTATCGGATGGTGTCCTTTAGCCCTAACCCAGTTAACTTTTTAGTGTTAATCAAGAAATGATTGGAATGCCTAGTTAACCATATTCTTAACATCCATTAATATAGGATAATATAGGATATTTAACAAACATTTCATCAAGAATGCTCGTCTACACATATGTTAAGAATATGTTTAAAATTTAACATATGTGTAATTTAATCTAATATAGGATAACAATATATAACTTCAGTAAATATTCAGAAAACTGATTAACAACAATGGCAATTTAAAACATTTGGAATGGTTTATCTAACCATTTTGTCAATACCGAGAAAAATGTTAAAAAGAGAGATGATCCTCTGATTGATAGGCATAGAAAATTACACTTCAGTTCGCATTGCAAACATTTCAGAGCATTAGAGACTGAAGCATCGGTTTGACCAACTACATTCCCACACCTATTGCAACAACATTTTGAACAATACCAATTGCCTTCAGGTAGCTCCTGAAAAACCACAAGCATAAAATGGGGTAAGAACATTTTGTAACCATATTTCATATAACAATTATTGTGAAAGACCGACCTGTGTAGACAAGCATTCTTGATGAAACGTTGAACGGCAGTTATCACAGCATATCAATTCACCACCATCACCACAAAGGCCGCAACTATCATCACTCGGGTCACACTCATCCCAGTGCACAGCCTGTTTGGTACCTGTCCTAACCTCGTATTCAGTTGACCAAGCTTCCAGTTGACATAACGTGAACGATTTTCCAGATTCCATAACAAGATTCAAACGTGAGCAGTTTGTTCTAAAACCAGCATGATCCTTAAACTCTGAAACAGAGAGCACCTTGTTACAGCACCGACACAATATACCATTCCGAGTCACTACACCATGTTTGACCACTGAATCATCCTGTGGGTCCCTGTATTGAATCACTTCGTTGACACGAATAGCACCAAGATCTATCAACCGAGATAACACTGTTCTTACACTTACACTTGCAACAAACCCAGAACATTTACTAGAACTGCGTGGAACCAACCTGCACTTGCCTTTTTTACTCTTGTACTTTCGTTTAACACCCACGTGTTTGTTAGTAGATTGGTTGGTTAATATAGCCGAGAGCAAAAGATCATCATCTTTAACGTGACGATTTACTTTTTTCTCCTTTTGGACTGTTTGGTACTTCTTGGACTTAGAACTTCTAGAATAGTTGATAGCGTTTCTCTTTGCTTTGACTTCTTTCCCTTGTTTCAAATCCGGAAGACTTCGGTCAATGAACACGACTTTCGCAAAAGGATCAAGCAAGTACCACCAATGAGCTAACGCAGTTGTAGTTCCAGTTCCTGAAGTTCTCAATTTTTCAACCTCGGTCAACGCGTTAGAAAGATCGGAGACAAACTGACTCAAACCGGCCCACTGCATGCCGTTACGTACACCGATATATTTCGCATCATTGACCAACTTTTGACCGCACATGGTCCAAGATCTACGAAATTCCCGAATCGGCCTTCCTTCGGGTGTTTTGAACATATACTCCCCCCCTTTTTTGTTACGCCTCCCAATTAACCACCCTGCTGCTTTAAGTAAGCAATAGGTGTAGTAACGCAAAATCGGTTTAGGATTTGTCGCAGAATCTTTAGGCGGGATTAACAATTCATCTTTATCTAGTTCGATAAAGGAAGAATCTTTCCATTTTTTCTTCGAAACTTGAACTGGTGCCGGAATAGCGTTACTTACATCATATGTTTTCTGATCGTCAGAGTTAGAGTTGACTACTTTTGATGAAACTGAAGAACTAACTACCATTTCAGGATTAGATTTAGTCTCAAAATGTTCTACAGGTGACATTTTTCTTCGCTTAACTTCAACACAAGGGTCATTTCTCGTAAATAAAGCAAACTCTCCAGAATCTTCCTTCATATTCTGAATGTCTTCCTGATTTGTCATGACTGAACTACCACTGTCGGAACAGAATGAGATCTCTGTAGGGGTCTTTTTGTCATTTTCAAAATTTATTGCTCCAGTTACATCAAAGTTTTTACTAATTTCATCGGTTTTGCTACTTTCATGTCCGAAGAAGACCTCCGTAAAAATGTGATGCTCGTTTATTGAACCCTCGAAACCATCATCATGTAGATCGTTGGCACCACAGGTTGTTAACATCTTTAAGGACTTGGCACAGTGTCCCTTCATTGTAATGTACTATCGGTTTCTTGATCATGAAAGATCCTCAGGGCTAAACCTGTGAAACAAAATTCACAGATCCTTGAATCAAAACATGATCATACTTTGGCTAGTTCACACTTGTTAAAATTCAAGAACAGCAATGATCCTCACTAGCACTTCCGTACTTCTAGTTTAGATGTGTGAAGATAGGTAAGGATCGAAAATATTCACTTGAACTGCACGAAGTCCACCACCGTTACTAGTTGTAACGTTTACATTGGTGGAATGCAAACTTAACGTGATAGAATCTAAAGGGAAATACATAATTATGGCTCTTGCTCAATTAAGAACAATATTATACATATAAAAGGAATAAGGGAGAGAGCAAATGAATTTAAAACCTGAATAATCTAACATGAACTATTCAGTACTAAAGTTGTCTAGATGAACACTTCATGCCAAGTTCCAATTAGATCTTACAAGTTAATGAAAAACACACACACACACACACGCACACTTAGATATATATGCACACACACATACAGATATACATATATAACATGCATTTACGTTATGAAGGACTCGAGATCCTAAAAAATCTAAAACATATTTTTCTGCCGCAGATTTAGAAAGCAAACTAAAACAGAAAGTAAAACAAAATCAGTATCCAAACGATTCGTATGCGCTTTGAATCCACGTACATCTACACAAAAACCTAATTCATCAACCAAAAAAAAATATCCTAACGCTATCAATTTATCAAACAAACCTCGACAGAATCACAAAATATCATCATAATTAAGCGGATAAACACATAAATCTAGCGTGAACACATTCAACCTAACGCATACACACAACACTTTACCGCCAATTTCACAAATCGGAAGGTTTCCAGTAACATTGAGCTAAGAAAACGCATACATTTAGGAACATTATCAAACAAACAACGACAGAATCACAATATTTCCTACTAATCAAGCAGATAAACACATAAATCGAGCATGAACTCATTAAACCTAACTCATACACAAAACACTTTACCGCCAATTTCACAAATCCGAAGGTTTCCAGTAACATTGAGCTAAAAAAAACGCATACATTTAGGAATATTATCAAACAAACAACGACAGAATAACAAAATTTCATCATAATCAAGCAGATAAACACATAAATCGAGCATGAAAACATTAAACCTAACTCAGATACACAACACTTCTCCGCCAATTTCACAAATCCGAAGGTTTCGAGCAACATTCAGCTAAAAAATGCAAACAGACATGTATATTATCAATTATCAAACAAACAACAACAGAATCACAAAAATTCATCAAAATCAAGCAGATAAACACATAAATCGAGCACGAACACATTAAACCTAACTCTAATACACAACACTTTACCGCCAATTCAACAAATCCCAACGTTTCTACTAACATTGAGCTACAAAATGAGAACAGATATGTATATAATCAGAAGTTGAATAAACCTTTGGACTGCATTTTGAAGTCGATCGACGTTAGGGTTTCAGAAGATGCAGATGCGATAGGAAGCAAACCGGATGGGGAAATTAAGCGGTTACAAGCGTAGGGATTGTGTGTGAGTGAAGTGACAGAGTTGTGGTGAGTAGATTAGCAGAAGTGAGTGAATGATTGAGCTATGGAGATGATGAAGATAGTAGATGAGATGGTGATGACGTCATACCTGCAACATTTTGTTCGAAACAAAATCACAGGCGGTGTGCGTGTGGGTATGATGACAATTTTGTTATTGTTAGAATTTTTTTAATATTTGTATAGGGTGAACTATTATTTTTGTCTTTGAAGTTTGGTCATTTTTGTTAGTTTTATCTAAAATGTTTATTTTTTTGTTTCTTGATTTTTGAGATTTATAAAATTTTATCATTTCTATCAAAGTGTTCGACATTTAAATTATAACGTTTAAAAATTTTGTCATTTCTATCAAAGCGTTCGCCATTTAAATTTTAACGCTAAATCATAGGTATTTTGGAGTTTTTACCTCTTTAATCACTATAAATAAAATAGAAGTTAGATTATAAATATTTAATAATTGAATGTGCCTGAACTAAGGCCTTCATCATTCATCAAACTTGAAATTCTGCTCAACTAACCCTACTTACTGACAATCTATCCATCTAGTAACATAAAATATAAACCAATGAAGAAATTTCAATTAACACACTACTCATTTCAACCTTTCCTATGCGATATCTATCCATCTAGTTGTCGAACCACCGTGAAGAAGATTTATAACACCCAATGAAGAAAATTTTCAATTAACAACCACTACTGTCATTGTCAATCGATTTCTTTCGCTAGCGATTGACTGAACTAAGCCTAAGTTATGTTCCAAATTGAGATTCGACAAAGTTTATGGGTGAACTTAGTTGGGTCCATCATCGTCAACCACTTTAGAAAGATCATCACCTAGTGTTGTATGAAAAGCATCGACCAGACACCCACTCATTTGCAATTCATTTAAACCTTTGACACCACGAAACGACCATATACCTTATCATATCACCCAAAAAAGCCATCTTATTCATGCAAATTTGCTAAGTGATTGGTGTAAATATGATTTGCATACAAGCCTATGACTCATGTATGCGTTCGGATTGACTCAAGTGTTACCAGTGGCGGAGCTTGACCAAAAGTTCCGAGGGGGCAGAAAGTCTTGGGACCCAATTTATATATTGTATAAGTATTTAGGCAAAATAATTTGGGGGGAGGGGGGGCGCAATCCAATATAATTTTAAAATTTCGGACGAAAAATCAGAAATTTTACACTTCTAACCGAAACAGTTGGGGGGAGGGGGCGGGTGCACCCCCCACTTCCCACTAACCTCCGCCTCTGAGTGTTACACCCATATAAACTCACCCCCAAACATAGCCGAGAGTTGAGTGAACATTGTGAAGTGTGTAAGACTATGTATAACCAAGGTTTTAGTAGGCATGTCATTGTTCATCATTGTCCCAAAAGTGTTAGTAAGTTGTAACTCATTAGAGGTCGGGAATATCTAAAGACGTTGGGATCATCTACTGTTTTCAACAAAAAAAAACTTGTTAAATTGTTGAGGACAAGCAATGTTTAACTGTGGGGTTTATGATGTGTCATCAAATATATATATTATTAGTACATAATCAACCCTAGTCACGAATACTTTTATGATTTTTTAGTTGAAAATGGTACCTAAATCGTTCCTATTTGACAAATGCAGGTTTCCAAGGTCTCGGAATTAAAAGATGTGAAAAACGAGCATTAGCGAAGTAAAAATCCAATATTCCAAGGAAATCAGCAAGTTGCCAGACATGGGCATGGTCGTGCACAACACCCATGAGCATGCATTCAACAAAGTCAACCCAAGAATTGTCAACAAAAGTCCATGATATGTAGAGGCACGATCGTGCACACCTAGGCACCCTCGTGCTTAGTTAAAGACAAAGTTCAAAAGTTTAGAGAACCGACAAGAATGCCACATGTTCAAGCCTTCTCGGGACACCTGTCCATGCACGCCCGTGCCCATCACTGAATTTGAACATAATGTACTGAAGTAGAACAATAAGGACACGCCAGTATTGGGACCAAGCACTAGGCACGACCGTGCTTCCATGTATTAGCTGAGCCTATAAATAGAGACCCCTGACTGCCCATTTTTACTGTCCTAATTCAACTACTATTCTTCCACGTTTCACACACATACTCTCTGCTATTGAGAGGTTACATATGAGTTTGGGATCACTCCAATAAAAACACTTGTAATAGCTTAGTTTGGAAGGGAGAACTTGTAATCAACATCCATCATGGTCCATCCTATGATCATTGCTTGTGAACAAGTTATCATGGCCATTCTTGGCTGAACCCTTTGTGTTGTTGGGTTTGTAGATGAAGCTTGGTATTAATTAAATATTTAACATTTGGCAAAGTGGTGTGTTGTATCTTTGATAATTCCTTATACTCGTCTTTTTCGTTAATGGGGCTTGTGATCTGTTTTGGTCTTTGATCTTGTGGGTATTCTTGATAACCTTGGGAGGTAAAGTTTATTAGTACACTCGTGATGTGTGACAATCCATATACTAATAAGGGAAACCCGACCTTAGAGAAGTGGTTGACCCATTTATGGAAACAAATCTTGTGATCAACCCTCGTTTATCAAGAATATCATTGTTTGTCTGCACAGTCTATATGCTAGGCTTCAATGATAAGCCAAAGCTTAGTTATGCGACCTGTCTAACACGGCCTATATGTTAGGCTTAGCATAAACCAAGAGTTGGTGAACCTATGTTAAAATACTATACATATATATATATATATATATATATATATATATATATATTTTATATTATAACGCATCCCGTTAAATAAAGATCAATCACCTTAACTAATCACAAGCGTCATTAACAACCTATGGGGAGCACTTGATATATCCTTGGCAATCTTTAAAGTGAAACGGAGATTTGCCATTTAGAGGATCGCAAACCATGGGAACTTACAGAAGAAAGGAGAGTAGTTGGATGTCAGTAACCCAAAATAGGGGATCGCTCCTTAAAAAGAGTCTTCTTCTAAGGCCAGGCAATGAATTATCTTTAATCGGCTCTAATTTTATTTTAACCTCAAAGTCACAATTTGTAAGTCTAATAAAAACTTGTCGCTAACCTTAACTAGGAGTCGGGTTTTTGAAGTAATTAACCTTACCACTTGCCGACATCTTAACTATAATTCGTCCCAAGTGGTTTCTAAGATCCAAAGCAACATTTTTCGTGCTCTTGATATTCTCCACTAATTCTCTATTACGTGGTTATTTTTTGGTTTTAATATAAATTAACAAAAAATAATTAATCAACTAGTTGGTAATTTAAAGTTGAGTAGTAAAAATCATATCCTTTGGGTTCAATACTTCGTTCTTATATGAACTCTACTACAAACGATAGGTCTGCTTGCCTATTGTGTTTGTATAGCCTAAGTAATAATCATTTTCTTATAAATTTAAAGTTAGATAATCATATTTTAAAAGTTATTAAGTTAATCCACCTAATCATGCTAAGAGTTGTTAAGTTAACTAGACCAACACACTAAAACACACACATCACACCCGTCATTGAATCTTCGGTTTCAATCATCAATAATCAAGGAAAAAGTCATTCTAACCTAATTAAATTCATGATTAATTGCTATCACCGTTTAAACTGTGTCTTCATTGTACACAGGTTTTGTTCCAAAGAATCACTGAGACGACATTGAATGGGAGGCAGACTTAGGTAAGGGGATGAAAAAGTAGGGATACATGACATGACTTTTAGGAGGACCGTCTTAAAATTGTGGGGAAATTATATTTCTGTACATAGGAAATGCTTTATATAATTGTAAAGGTAAGTAATACGTATATCACAGAACAATTTTGTTATAATTTATATAAGTAACATATTAGTTGTTTATTCTTGTTTACAAGTTAAATGATTGTTGTTCTATAATTATACCTAATTGAATTAATTTCAACTAGTATTTGAGCACGCTCTTCGCAACGAGATCGTAGGAGGATGTAGGCGAAAATATATTTGTATAGTGGTATATCAGTGGATTAATATTATGTAACAACCCGTATTTCTGTTGTTCCTGTTTCCGTGTATTTACTTTTGATTTCAAATCTTGTACTCCGAGATTCATTAATAGAAATGTTCATGTTAAATTTAATATGTTTTGTCATTGCATCGCATTATTACATCACAACTAAACGCTTATTTAACGCAACGCATCGCATATCTCACGCTATCTCATCGCAATCGCAACGCAATTACTTATTTGGTATATTGGAATTATGTGGTAATATTAGTTTACGTGTTTATGTGTTATACGTGTTTTTGTGTTTATGTGGATTGGATTTATCATGGTTTAATCGCTCGCAAACTCACGCACCTCGCTCTCACGCGTTGACTCGCTATTTCAAGGCTTAACACATTGCTAAATCGCTTAACGTTACTTTATAACTCGATTACATCGCTGAACAATCGATAAACGAACAAAAAACGAGGAAAACCTGAGTTTTGGGCCAAGTTCGCTCGAACTTGGGTGAAGCCAAGTTCGGCCGAACTTGACTGGCCAACTCAGATTTCCTTTCTTCCCTTAAGTTTGCTCGAACTTGCCCTGAATCTTTAAGGATTCAGCAAGTTCGGCCGAACTTGACTCAGTTCCTTCAAAAATCTCACAAGTTCGCGCGAACTTGCATGATTTCATGCAAGTTCGGCCGAACTTGACTCCCCGACTCCCTCATTTCTCACTTTACTATAAATACCAAGCCCCGTTCTCTCATTTGAACTTGTTGAAAGTTTAACCAGAGCTCTCCTAACCCGAATACCCTCTTTCCTAAGTAAGAATCAACTTGTTTTCAACATACAACAACGTTTACAACGATTTCTACACAAGGTTTTACCTTCGATTTCATCAAAATCCATTCTTTTACGAAAATCTTCATCTTTTTCTATAAAACTTCTGTTTTTATCCTAGATCAACACTTAACGAGTTCGTTTGGACTTAGCTTTGGCCTCCCAAACACGAAATCTTAATGATTTCAGCTCACCAAGTGTTAGATCTATGGAAAACCTTTTAAAGACTTAATTTTACACAAAAAAGGACTTTTGGTGATGTTTTGTTCATATTTGATATTGAACGAAGCATTTATCATTCAAGATCCCAGATCTGGAAGCACAAGGACGTTTATGTTGGTTTACACAAGCCGGACTAACCCTAACGAACCACGAGTTCGCCCAGATTAGGCCACTCTTTTGTAAAATGGCTAAAACCGCTCTAAAAGACCTCTTCGACCTAAGTTTGCTCAGTAGCACAGGGTTGGAGGGATGAACACTCGATTTACTCAGCAAACGATGCGAAAACGCAAGATTTTGGACCCGAAAACATCAAGTTCGCTTGAGATTTAACTGATTGTGTGCAGTACTCTACTCAAGTTCGCTCGAACTTGCCCTCTGAGGGTCAAGTTCGGCCGAACTTGAGTATTATTGACCAAACTTTCAACAGAAATCCCCCAAGTTCGCTCAAACTTGCAAAGTTTCTCAGGAAACTTCACAAGTTCGGCCAAACTTGTCATTCCATTTGACAAATCCTCACAAGTTCGCCCGAACTTGTCAAGTTTACTTGAGGAACTTACAAGCTCGCCCGAACTTGACTCAAACCCCAGCAAACCAATACAAGTTGGTTACATACAATTTCGGCCGAACTTGCCTACTGCCCAAACCAAACTTCACTGTTTCAGCTTTTCGGAGACTGATGCACTTCCGTTCGCGTATGCAGGCTGATCCGGCGCTCTTCTCCATCTACCAACAGTCGTCTTCTCTATTCTAAACGCACCGACTGTGAGTATCCTTGACCCGTTTTCGCTTTAATGCACTTTTTGGGTGTTACATATGTTCCTCTATCAAAATCACCTCACAAATCAAACTGTTTATCACACGCGAATAATCTGATTATATATGCTCAATACGTGATACTAGAAACATGCGACTATGACTTATTTTCGTTAACTTGCCTCCTTAGCTAGTATGGTACTATAGTGTGGCTAACACCCGACGGGGTACAGTTAGGATGGACGCGCTAGCCTTCTCACGGAAGTTAGCATGAGAAATATGCCTAGATCTGGTGATGTGTTTTGGTGTATCATGATATGTAATTAGACTATCTCGCGAACGTTTTCTCTATTATGCTAGTATTACTTAAACCTGTATGCTCACCTTTACTTAATGGTATTGACTTGTATTTTAACATATGTAACAGGTTGAGGATTTTAGCTTGGATGATTTGGACGTAGTTTTGCTTAGTTTAGCTTGTTTGTAATGAAATCTAGGGGAAACTGAACCCGATTAGTTTTGTGGGAAACATAGATTCTGTAATAATTGTTTAAAATGTTATGTTAATGGTATGGGACGTTGACGTTTAAATGATATTGTTAGATAATTGTTATGGAATTCTCATGAGACAATCTGGTCGCCTAGTGCCACTACCCCGATGTTTCCACCATCGGTTGGGGTGTGACAGATTGGTATCAGAGCCATAACTATAGGGAAACTTAGGTAGAAATGCCTTATTTTCCTTAGACTAAAGTTAGGTTATCGATTCAGACTGTTACGCATCGATTACGCGCCCGAAACGCTCAAGTTCGCCCGAACTTGAAGCCAAAGCAACTGAAATTGGTCAAGTTCGCCCGAACTTGACCTAGATCAGTTGAGGTTGACCTAAGTTCGCTCGAACTTGACCTTCTCCTCAAAAATCAGAAGTTCAACATCAGGCATATCAAGTTCGCTCGAACTTGACCCATTGGGTGCAAGTTCGGCCAAACTTGATGTCCACCCATTTGAACTTTGTGATTTCAAACCCGAAACTTTACAAACTGACCCGATCGTGTATTCGTGTGAACAAGTCCTTTCCTACAAAGTGTTACTCCTCAAAGCGAGAAGTATCATTTGGTACGAACCGACAACTCCGCACGAAACGGCCAACATACTTAACTTTTCCTAAAGCTACCACAACTTGTGAAACGCTCGTATTACACAAAACGAGTGATCAAGTCGAGAATAGGTGTGAAAACCAAGAACTCTCGGTAAGATCATTCACTCCACGCAATCTCTCTCGCACGAGGTACTTTCGTTGAGCCAGGAGTGACATCCAAACCTCAACGAAACCCTCCATTTCTATCTAGTGGAACTCTCGATGTGATCGGTGAGCACAACCACAATTTAGAACTAGTTGTTAAGTCAGGGGAGAAGCCCGTACCTTATTGATGAATTCCATTCTTCGATTTTCAATCTCACCAAAGTCTCGGTTATGCCGATGGTTTGGGACACGTATTAACTGGAAGGGTAAACGTCGTTAGCCGCTTGTGGTGAGAGCGTTTATCTATTAGGCCAAAGCGTGGGTCCAAATGCAAAGGGTAGTCGAATCACTTTGGCGTGTAAAATGTCTCAAAACCCAGGACACTTCGATTTGTTTTAGCCTATAATCATCGCTTTTCGCATCATTGAAATTATTTATGTTTATGTGTTTTTTGAAGGTTTAAGTTTTATGATTTGAACGATTTCTCGATTTATCAACTTTACGCTCTCTCGTTACGCGCACTACTCGCACAGCTATCTCAATCTAAAACACTAATAAACAAACGCAGATAACCCAACTCAACGCTCCGCTTACAACGCGTTACTTCTCTCGGTTATTTCACGCTACGCTACGATGTATCGCTATCTCGCTACGCTACCTCTCGAAACGCGCTTCGCATTGTTACTATTAGAAGGTGAATACATGCAGAACTTGTGTTCACGAGGTTTATAGGATTACGTGCTAATATGTGACAACGTGCTACGTGCTATGTGCTTACGTGACTATGTGATTATGTGATTTTGTGCCTTACTTGTAATAATAATAAAGGTTTTGAACATAACTCTATTAATCGAATCTCATCCAAACAAATCCTTCAATGTAGATGTCTTCTATGGGATCACATACCAGGAGGAATCTGCAGCAACGCCGATAAGCGCATCGCTACAATGGTAGCCTAGGAAATGGCTAAAGTCATCCCGCAAATCGTCTTGGAAATTCATGCTGTGAGTAGCAACTCCTCGGTCGACTCGAAAGCTGAAACCCCCAGTCACGGTTCAGTTTCAAAAATTTCAAGGCTTGTGCAGCTCTCACCTTCACGGGCAACGATGGACCGACTTCTATGTTCCATTGTTTTGACGTCATTTAGGTCACCTTTAGGCAAAGTGGATGCCCCGATGACCTTCGCACAGTGAACGCTACAGGAGTCTTCCAGTCCCGTGCTCTCGACTGGTGGACCAGAGAAAGAAATAGGCGCGGTAATGATGAAGCCTATAATCTATCTTGGGAGGAACTCAAGGAAGTGATGAAGAAGGAGTTATGTCCTCCGCATGAGATTCAAAAGCTCGAGAATGAGTTTTGGGGTATCAAGCAAGATGGTCCCGACAATGCTGGACTTACCGCTCGATTCAAGATTTTGAGCATCATCTGTCCCAGCCAAGTTGATACTACTGAGAAAGCCATCAACAAGTATATCCGTGCTCTACCTGAATGTGTCGCGAATTTTGTGAAAGTTGCTCGTACTACAACCATCGAGGAAACCTACATGCTCGCCGCTGAGATCAATGATCAGCGAGTTCAAGATGGTTATTTTAAGAACCACAGCAAGATCGTTAACCAGGCCGTCACCGAATCAGCAGCTCCATCCGATCAGTCCCGAGAGGCAAAGAACACTCGCCGAGGTCGCAAGCGAGAGAACCCAAGCAAGAACTTTGCTCTTACCGCTCCAGCAAACCCTCAGCCGCTCCAATCTGCAGCACCAAACGCACCGCTGGAAAAGCGTGCGTATATTGGTCCTCACCCACTGTGCCCTAAATGCACATATCATCACGTGATAGGTGGAAACTGTCGTTTTTTGCACTACTGCAATATCTATGGCCACTTTACTGTTAGTTGCTATACCGATCCTTGCTAGCCAGCTCCTCAAGCTCCAGCACTACCAGCTCCTCAGCGTACTCCCCAGAACAACCAGTAACAACAAGCAGCAGCTCCAAAAGCACGTGTGTGTTACGTGTGTGGTGATCCGAACCACCTTGCCAATGTATGCCCGAACCGTACCATCAAGCAAGAGCCTCAGCAACAGCAGCAACCACCACAGCCCCAGCAGCAGCAACCACAGGCTGTGCGTGGTAGAGCTTTCATTCTCAACCATCGCCAAGCTCAAAATGACAACAATGTTGTCAATGGTACGTTCCTCATTAATAATGTTTATGCTTCGTGTTTATTTGATACTGGTGCCGATAACTGTTTTGTGTCGTTAGAATTCGAAAAGGTTTTAAAATGGAAACGCGCTAAACTCCCTAATCCCTTCAGTGTCGAAATTGCCACCGGAATAACCGTCTCAGTTAACTCAGTCTTACGTGATTGTACTCTCGATCTCAACAATCACACCTTCTTGATTAATCTCATACCTATGCAGTTAGGTAGTTTTGATATCATCATAGGCATGGATTTTCTTCGTGAAAATCATGCTGAAGTTGTGTGCTTCGATAAGATGATTCGCTTCCCTCTCTCAAACGGTGATAAACTTCATGTCTACGGTGAAACTCCCTCAAAGAAGTTGATGCTTATGTCGTGTCTTCAAGCAAACAAGAACTTGCGTAAGCAGTGCTTTGCTTTTATAGCCCATATTGTGGAGACAAAAGACGAAAAGAAAACTTTTAAAGATGTCCCTGTTGTTTGTGATTTTCCCAAAGTCTTTCCCGATGATTTGCCTGGTTTACCCCCTACTCGCGATGTTGAATTCCGTATTGGTCTTGTTCCCGGTGCTACTCCTATCGCTAAAGCTCCTTCTCGCCTCGCACCTTCAGAAATGCGCGAGCTATGCAGCCAACTTCAAGAATTACTTGATAAAGGTTTCATACGCCCTAGCTCTTCACTTTGGGGCGCACCCGTTCTTTTTGTGAAAAAGAAAGATGGGACGTTCCGTATGTGTATCGATTATCGTGAGCTTAACAAACTTACGATAAAGAATCGTTACCCTCTACCTCGAATTGACGATTTGTTCCATCAACTTCAAGGTGCTACCTGTTTTTCTAAAGTCGATCTATGTTCCGGATATCATCAGTTACGCGTTCTCGAAGAAGATATACCGAAAACCGCCTTTCGTACTCGCTATGGCAATTTCGAATTCGTGGTCATGCCTTTCGGTCTCACAAAAGCACCTGCGGTCTTCATGGATTTGATGAACCGTGTGTGTAAAGCTTTCTTGGATCGTTTCGTCATTGTGTTCATTGATGATATTCTCATCTACTCGAAGTCGTTGGATGAACACAAGCGACATCTCCGTTTAGTACTCGAATTACTTTGAGGAAATTGTCTTTACGCCAAGTTCTCCAAGTGTGAATTTTGGCTTCGAGAAGTCCAATTCCTCTGTCACATTGTCAACGACCAAGGAATTCACGTTGATCCCATGAAGATTGAAGCTGTAAAGAGTTGGATTACACCGAAGAATGCATCTGAAGTTCGTTCTTTTCTCGGATTGGCGGGGTACTACCGTCGATTCATCGCTGATTTTTCTAAAATCGCCGTACCCCTTACCTTATTAACTCATAAAGATAAACCTTTCGTTTGGGAAACCAAGCAAGAGGAAGCTTTCCAAACCCTCAAGCATATGCTTTGCAATGCTCCTGTACTCGCGTTACCCGACGGAAACGATGATTTCGTTGTTTATTGTGATGCCTCAAATCTTGGACTTGGTTGTGTTCTTATGCAACGAGACAAGGTTATCGCGTATGCCTCTCGACAACTCATAATCCATGAGAAGAACTACACAACCCACGATTTCGAACTCAGTGCAGTTGTTTTTGCATTAAAGATATGGCGACACTACCTTTATGGTACAAAGTGTACGGTCTTCACCGACCATACGAGCCTTCAACATATCTTTAATAAAAAAGAACTGAACATGCGCCAACGGAGATGGGTTGAACTTCTCAACGATTATGATTGCGAAATACGCTACCACCCGGGTAAAGCGAACGTCGTCGCCGATGCTCTCAGTCGACGAAGCTATGTGTATAGTATTCGTGACTCTCAAGCTTGTGTCAATCTTGAAACCCTCATCCGTACCGCTCAATTCGCATGTTTTAACGAAGATACTTTGAAACAAAAAATGAATTGTGGAGCCAAAACTCAACTCGTAGCTAAATCTGATGGTATTTATTACTATCTCGATCGCATTTGGATTCCCAGTCGTGAAATTCTTCAAGATTTACTCATGACCGAAGCCCATAAATCTCGATATTCCATTCACCCCGGTGCCGACAAAATTACCAGGACCTTCGTCCTAAGTACTGGTGGTCGGGCATGAAAAAGGATATCGCCGTGTACGTTTCAAAGTGCTTAACCTGCTCGAAGGTTAAAGCCGAGCATCAAAGACCCTCTGGCTTACTCGAACAACCCGAAATCCCGATGTGGAAGTGGGAGAGTATAGCTATGGATTTTATTACGAAACTCCCTTGCACCTCATCTGGTCATGATAGCATTTGGGTTATCGTTGATCGTCTTACTAAGTCATCTCACTTTCTCGCTATACGAGAAGACTATAAGGTTGAACGATTAGCACAAATCTATACCGCCGAAGTCGTATATCGACACGGTACGCCTCGTGACATCATTTCTGACCGCGATGGTCGCTTTACATCACGTATCTGTGAGAATTTTCAATCCGCCATCGGTACTAAGTTAAACCTTAGTACTGCTTTTCATCCTCAAACCGACGGACAGACGGAACGCACGATTCGCACCCTCGAAGACATGCTTCGTGCGTGTATTATAGATTTTGGTGGTAATTGGGACGCGCATTTACCTTTAGTCGAATTCTCGTACAATAATAGCTATCATACTAGTATTCAGATGGCACCATTTGAGGCACTCTATGGAAGAAAATGCCGATCGCCTGTTGCATGGCACGAGATCGGAGAAGCACAAATCACCGGACCCGAGTTAATTCAAGAAACGACAGACAAGATCCTTCAAATCAGATACAATCTCTTGAAAGCTCGGAGTCGTCAAAAGAGTTATGCTGATAAACGCCGCAAGCCCCTTCAGTTCGAAATCGGTGATTATGTCCTTTTGAAGGTTGCGCGCTGGAAGGAGTAATTCGATTTGGAAAGAAAGGAAAACTAGCGCCACGATACGTTGGACCCTTTAAGATTCTGGAAAGATTTAGAAAAGTGGCCTATCGCCTCGAACTACCGGCAGAACTTAACAACGTACATCCGACTTTCCATGTCTCAAACCTCAAGAAATGCCTCACTGAAGAAAATCTGCATGTCCGTCTCGAAGACTTGCAAATAAATGAAACGCTTCATTTCATGGAAAAACCCGTTGAAATCATGGATCGAGAAACCAAGACACTTCGACGCTCACGCATCCCTATCGTGAAGGTCCGATGGGAAGGCAAACGCGACGCCGAGTTCACTTGGGAACTCGAAAGTGATATGAAAGCAAATTATCCACATCTCTTTGTTACGGCCACTGCTTAATTTCGGGACGAAATTCCCTAAAGTAGGGGAGGCTATAACAACCCGTATTTCTGTTGTTCTTGTTTCCGTGTATTTACTTTGGATTTCAAATCTTGTACTCCGAGATTCATTAATAGAAATGTTCATGTTAAATTTAATATGTTTTGTCATTGCATCGCATTATTACATCACAACTAAACGCTTATTTAACGCAACACATCGCATATCTCATCGCTATCTCATCACAATCGCAACGCAATTACTTATTTGGTATATTGGAATTATGTGGTAATATTAGTTTACGTGTTTATGTGTTATACGTGTTTATGTGGATTAGATTTATCATGGTTTAATCGCTCGCAAACTCACGCACCTCGCTCTCATGCGTTGACTCGCTATTACAACGCTTAACACATCGCTAAATCGCTTAACGTTACTTTATAACTTGATTACATCGCTGAACAATCGATAAACGAACGAAAAACGAGGAAAACCTGAGTTTTGGGGCCAAGTTCGCTCGAACTTGGGTAAAGCCAAGTTCGGCCGAACTTGACTAGCCAACTCAGATTTCCTTTCTTCCCTTATGTTCGCTCGAACTTGCCCTGAATCTTTAAGGATTCAGCAAGTTCGGCCGAACTTGACTCAATTCCTTCAAAAATCTCACAAGTTCGCGCGAACTTGAATGATTTCATGCAAGTTCGGCAGAACTTGACTCTCCGACTCCCTCATTGTAACAACTCTAAAAATTCGTTGTATCTTTTCGATTATATTTATCCTTTGCACTCCGAGATTCGTTATAAGAAAAGTTTATGTTAATTAATTACAATTATGTATGTTATATTGCATCTAATCGCTTATTAAATCGCATTGCTAATCTCATCGCATCGCAACTCGCAGTTAATTATATGGTTTTATGTTACTTATGTGCTGTGTATATTTGTGGTTATGATTACAATCGCTATCGCATCGCCCTCGCACACTCGAATCGCTAAATCGCACTATTATATCAATTATAATGCTTAATATAACTATTTAATACGAACCGAATCGCCAAACAAAATCTTAACGCGAAATCAAGCAAACGGAACTTGGTCACCAGGCCAAGTTCGGCCGAACTTGACTACCACAAGTTCGCCCGAACTTGCCTGAGACACAAGGATCCCTTACTTTCCACAAGCTCGCTCGAACTTGTACAGAAATGTACAAGTTCGGCCAAACTTGACTTGCTAATCTGGAATATCTAGCAAGTTCGCCTGAACTTGCATGAATTTCATGCAAGTTCGACCGAACTTGACTCCACCAGCTCCCAATTTTGCCTTCGCCTATAAATACCCAGCCCCATTCTCTCATTTGAACTTGCGGCAACTTCGCTCTGAGCTCCCGAAACCCGAAACCCTATGTTTTCTAAGTAAGAATCAACCTGATTTCAACTACAATGATGTTCAACAACGTTTTACAATGATTTTGCACAAGGCATTGCCTTCGTTTTCATCAAGTCTCTTTTTTTTACGAAAATCTTCATCTTTTTCCATCAAAACTTCTGTTTTCACTCAGATCTATACTAGATCAGAGCAAAACCTTTTAAAACCCTGATTTTTACACCATTTTAGGACTAGTGACTTATGTTTCATTCACTTTTGAGTGGAACGAGGCATTGTCGAAGCTAGATCTCAGATCTGGAAGCACAAGGACGAAATCATCACTTTACACAAGTTGGACTAACACGTACGAACCTTCAAGTTCGCCCATATTAGCCCGAGTTTCTGTAAAATGGCTAAGTTCGCTCCAAAAGACCTCTCCGGCCTAAGCTTTACTCAGTGGCTTAAGGTTGGAGGGATGGGCACTCGATTTCCTCAACAAACGATGCGAAACGCAAGATTTTGGACCCGAAAACAGCAAGTTCGCTCAAGAATCACCAGCCCCCAGGTCAAGTTCGACCGAACTTGTACCATATGGGTCAAGTTCGACCGAACTTGGGTCTTTCCCTTACAAAATCCTCACAAGTTCGCCCAAACTTGCCTACTTTCTTAATAAACTATGCAAGTTCGCCCGAACTTGTCTTTCCAGTAAGGTTTTCTCACAAGTTCGCCCGAACTTCACAAGTTTCCTAAGAAACTTACCAAGTTCGACCGAACTTGACTCAAATCTCACCAAACCTTAACAAGTTCGCTCGAACTTGTATGTTCACATACAAGTTCGGCCGAACTTGCCTACTGCCCAACCCAAACTTAACCGTTTCAACTTTTCGGAGACTGGTGCACTTCCGTTCGCGTATGCAGGCTGATCCAGCGTTCCTCTTCACCTCTTAGCAGTTGTCTACTCTCTCCTAAATGCACCCACAGTGAGTATCCTTGACCCGTTTTTGCTTTAATGCACTTTTTGGGTGTTACATACGTTCCTCTATCAAAATCACTTCACAAAATCAAACTGTTTATCACACGCGAATAATCTGATTGTGTATGCTCAATACGTGATATTAGAAACATTTGACTAGGACTTATTTTCGTTAACTTGCCTCCTTAGCTAGTATGGTACTATAGTGTGGCTTATACCCGACGAGGTCCAGTTAGGATGGACGCGCAAGCCTTCTCACGGTAGTTAGCATGAGAAATAAGCCTATGTTTATCTGTGTGATGTGTTTTGGTGTATCATGATCTGTAGTTAGATTATTTCGCGAACGGTTTCTCTATTATGCTAGTATTACAAAAACTCGTATGCTCACCTTTACTTAATTGTATTGACTTGTATTTTAACGTATGTAACAGGTTGATGAGTTAGCTTATCGGATGCCTTGGATAGCCGAGCTTAGTTGTTTTTGTTTATTTTGTTTTGTTTAGAATGGTTTGTAATAAAATCTAGGGGATATCGGATCAGATTATATGTTTAAGGGATTATTTGGAATTGTAATGGTTGTTTGAAGATTTTATGAGTTTAGTAGTATGGGATATTAAATGTTGATTATTGTCTTTAAAATGATTGTTATGGAATCTCTTAATCAATCTGATTCGCCTAGTGCCACTACCCTGATGATTCCGCCATCAGTTGGGGTGTGACAGATTGGTATCGGAGCAGCCCATAACCTAAGGATAATAGGTAGGATTGCCATGATTCGACCTAGTAACATGTTTAAGTACCCTAGTGACCTATCTTTGACTTAAATGTTAAACTACTTGCCATAAATGCTTAAATGTGCCTTTCCTAAGGCTAACACAATATAAACGCTTGGAAACGCTCGTATCACACAAAACGAGTGATCAAGTCGAGATTAGGTGTGAAAATCGAGAACTCTCGATGAGATCATTCACTCCGCGCAATTTTTATCGCACGAGATACCTTCGTTGAGTTAGGAGTGATATCCAAACCTCGACGAAAATCTCCATTTCTATCTAGTGGAACGCCCGATGTGATCGGTGCGAGTAGCCACAACTAGGAACGACGTTGCTAAGTTGGGGGTGAAACCCGCATCTTAGTTACGATTTCCGCCTTTCGATTTTCAATCTCACCAAAGTCTCGATTATTCCAATGATTTGGAACACGTAGTAACCGGAAGGGTATGCCGTTAGCCGCTTGCGGTGAGAGCATCTATCTATTAGGCCAAAATGTGGGTCCAAGTTCAAAGGGTAGTCGAACCACTTTGGGTAGTCAACGTCTCAAAACCTCGAACACTCCCAAATTGATTTAAGCCTATATCGTCGATTTATGCATCATCGAGTTTATTATTATTTATGTGTTTGAAAATTTTGAGAATTTTCACTTTATTCGATTTCTCGCTTTATTTATTTCTCGCATTATCGGTTTCTCGCTTGATTGCTTTACGCTCCATAAACGCATGCACTAATCGCACAGCTCTCGTAATCTAAAATGCTAATTAATACACCAACCAAACTAAATCGCTTATCTATCCTATCTCGCTTATCTCTCTTATATAACACTTATATCTCGCTATTATATCGCATCTCGAACGCGCTACGCTTTACTTATAAAAAGGTGAATACGTGCAAAGTATATGCTTACGTAAAATACGTGCTTATGTGCTTACGTGCCTGCGTGTTTACATGTCTACGTGCTTATGTGATTTTGTGCCTTGTATGAATAATAATAATAATAAATATTTAAACATAACTCTATTATAATCGAATCTCATCTAATCTAAATCCTTCGTGTAGATGTCTTCAATGGGATCGCACACTCGAAGGAATCTCCAGTGCAGCAACGCCGACAAGCGTATCGCTACAATGGTAGCCAAGGAAATGGCTAAGGTCATCCCGCAAATCGTCTCGGGAATTCATGCTGTGAGCAGTAACTCATCTGTTGACTCGAAAGCCAAAAACCCCAAGCGGCGATTCAGTTTCAAAAATTTCAAGGCTTGTGCACCTCTCGCCTTCACGGGCAACGATGGACTGACAGCTATGTTCCATTGGTTTGACGCCATTGAGGTCACCTTTAGGCAAGGTGGATGCCCCGATGACCTTCGCACGGTGAACGCTACCGGAGTCTTCCAGTCCCGTGCTCTCGACTGGTGGACCGCTGAAAGGAATAGGCGCGGTAACGATGAAGCCTATAGTCTGTCTTGGGAGGAACTCAAGAAAGTGATGATGAAGGAGTTCTGTCCTCCGCACGAGATTCAGAAACTCAAGAATGAGTTTTGGGGTATAAAGCAAGATGGTCCCGACAATGCTGGATTTGCCGCTCGATTCAAGATTTTGAGCATCATTTGTCCCAGCCAAGTTGATACTACCGAGAAAGCTATCAACAAGTATATCCGTGGTCTACCCGAATGTGTCGCGAATTTTGTGAAAGTTGCTCATACTACAACCATCGAGGAAACCTACATGCTCGCCGCTGAGATCAATGACCAGCGAGTTCAAGATGGTTACTTCAAGAACTCTGCAAAAGTTGCCAATCAAGCTATTACCGAACCAACTACTGCTATCGAACCACCCAGTGACCCGAAGGGAAAGCATCAGGGACGCAAAAGAGGAAACCCTAGCAAGAACTACGCCGCTGCTACACCGCTCAATTCTCAGCTTATTAGGCTCCTGCTCAGGACGCACCACCAGCTAAACGTGCGTATACCGGTCCTCACCCACTGTGCCCTAAGTGCACCTATCATCACGTGGTGGGTGGAAACTGTCTTTTTGCACAAACTGCAATATCTACGGCCACTTTACTGTTAGTTGCCGTACCGACCCTCGTCAGCCAGCTCCTCAAGCTCCAGCACTGCCAGTTCCTCAGCGTACTCCCCAGAACAACCAGCAGTAACAAGCAGCCCTAAAAGCACGTGTGTGTTACGTGTGTGGTGATCCGGACCACTTTGCAAATGTCTGCCCAAACCGTACCATGAAACAAAAGCCGCAGCAGCAGCAGCAGCCACCACCGCAGCCTCAGCAGCAACAACAAGCTGCACGTGGAAGAGCCTTCAACCTGAATCACCGCCAGACCTAGAATGACAACAATGTTGTCAATGGTTCGTTCCTCGTTAATGGTATTTATGCTTTGTTTTTATTTGATACTGGTGCCGATAATTGTTTTGTATCGTTAGAATTCGAAAAGGTTTTAAAATGTAAGCGCGCTAAAATCCCAAAGACTTTCGACGTGGAAGTCGCCACCGGAAGAACTGTTACCGTTAACTCCGTCCTACGTGGTTGCTCTCTCGATCTCAACAACCATGTCTTCTCGATCAATCTCATACCTATGCAGTTAGGTAGCTTCGATATCATAGTAGGTATGGACTTTCTTCATGAAAACCATGCTGAAGTTGTATGTTTCGATAAAATGATTCGCTTCCCTCTCCCAAACGGTGATCAACTTCATGTCTATGGTGAAACTCCCTCAAAGAAAGTGATGCTTTTGTCATGTACTCGAACACACAAATGCTTGCAAAAGCGATGTGTTGCCTTCCTCGCTCATATCGTCAACCCGGAGAAAGAAAAGAAGACTTATAAAGATGTTCCCGTTGTTTGTGAATTTCCTAAAGTCATTCCCGACGATTTACCCGGTTTACCCCCTACTCGAGATGTTGAATTCCGTATCGATTTAGTTCCCGGTGCTACTCTCGTTGCTAAAGCTCCTTATCGTCTCGCACCATCCGAAATGCACGAGCTATCAAGCCAACTTCAAGAGCTTCTTGATAAAGGTTTCATACGCCCGAGCACTTCGCCATGGGGCGCACCCGTCCTTTTCGTGAAAAAGAAGGATGGATCGTTCCGTATGTGCATCGATTATCGTGAACTTAACAAACTCATGAAAAGAATCGCTACCCTCTTCCTCATATCGACGACTTATTTCATCAACTTCAAGGTGCTACCTGTTTTTCTAAGATCGATCTTCGTTCCGGTTATCATCAGTTACGCGTGTTGGATGAAGATATTCCGAAAACCGCCTTTCGTACTCGCTAAGGCCATTTCGAATTCATGGTCATGCCTTTTGGTCTTACAAATGCGCCCGCGGTCTTCATGGATTTGATTAACCGTGTGTGTAAAGCGTTCTTAGATCGTTTCATCATTGTTTTCATCGATGATATCCTTATCTATTCGAAGTCGAGAGACGAACACGCGCGCCATCTCCATTTAGTCCTCGAACTTCTTCAAGGAAATCGCCTTTATGCTAAGTTCTCAAAATGTGAATTCTGGCTCGAAGAAGTCCAATTTCTCGGCCACATCGTTAACAATTAAGGAATTCACGTCGACCCTGCAAAGATTGAAGCTGTCAAAAGTTGGATTACGCTGAAGAATGCTTCCGAAATCCGTTCATTTCTTGGATTGGCGTGTTTACTACCGTCGATTCATCGCCGACTTCTCGAAAATCGTCGTTCCGCTTACCACTTTAACTCATAAAGACAAACCTTTTGTTTGGGATTCCAAGCAAGAGGAAGCTTTTCAAACTCTCAAGCGTATGCTATGCAACGCTCCTGTACTCGCTTTACCCGACAGAAACGACGATTTCGTTGTTTACTACGATGCCTCAAACCTTGGTCTTGGTTGTGTTCTCATGCAACGAGAAAAGGTTATCGCGTATACGTCTCATCAACTCAAGATCTACGAGAAGAACTACACGACCCACGATCTCGAACTTGGTGCAGTTGTTTTTGCATTGAAGATATGGCGACACTACCTTTACGGTACCAAGTGTACGGTCTTCACCGACCATAAGAGCTTACAACATATCTTCAATCAAAAGGAACTAAATATGCACCAACGCAGATGGGTTGAACTTCTCAACGATTACGATTATGAGATACGCTACCATCCCGGCAAAGCAAACGTCGTCGCCGATGCTCTAAGTCGACGAAGCTATGTATATAGTGTTCGTGACTCTCAAGCTTTGAATGATCTCGAAATCATGATTCGCTCCGCTCAATTCGCCTGCTTTAACGAGAATAATTTGGATGAAGAAATGAAATGTGGTACCGAAACTCAGCTCATTCTTAAACCAAATGGTATTTATTACTATCTCGATCGTATTTGGATTCCCAGTCGTGATAATCTTCGTGATCTGCTAATGACCGAAGCTCATAAATCTCGATATTCCATTCACACCGGTGCCGACAAGATGTACCAGGACCTTCGCCCTAAGTACTGGTGGCCGGGCATGAAAAGGATATCGTCGTCTATGTCTCAAAGTGCTTAACATGCTCGAAGGTTAAAGCTGGACATCAAAGGCCCTCTGGCTTGCTCGAACAACCCGAAATCCCGATGTGGAAATGGGAAGTATAGCTATGGACTTTATTACCAAACTTCCCGCATCTCTCTGGTCACGATAGCATTTGGGTTATCGTTGATTGTCTTACTAAATCCGCGCACTTTATTGCTATACGAGAAGACTTTAAGGTCGAACGGTTAGCCCGAATCTATACCGGCGAAGTTATATGTTGACACGGGACGCCTCGTGACATCATCTCTGACCGCGACGGTCGTTTTACCTTGCGTCTCTGGGAAACTTTACAATCCGCTCTCGGTACTACCCTCAATCCCAGTACCGTTTTTTCACCCTCAAACCGACGGTCAGACTAAGCGCACGATCCGCACCCTCGAAGACATGATTTGTGTGTGCATCATAGATTTTGGTGGTAACTGGGATACGCATTTACCTTTAATTGAATTCTCGTACAATAATAGTTATCATACCAGCATTCAAATGGCTCCTTTTGAGGCACTGTATGGAAGAAAATGCCGATCGCCTATTGCATGGCACGAGATCGGAAAAGCACAAATCACCGGTCTCGAGTTAATTCAAGAAACGACAGACAAGATCCTCCAGATCAGAGACAACCTCTTGAAAGCTCGGAGTCGTCAAAAGAGTTATGCCGATAAACGCCGCAAGCCCCTACAGTTTGAAGTGGGAGATCACGTTCTTCTAAAGGTTGCACCTTGGAAGGGAGTGGTCTGCTTCGGCAAGAAAGGAAAGCTAGCGCCTCGATACGTTGGACCCTTTAAGATTCTGTAAAGGATCGGTAAAGTAGCCTATCGTCTCGAACTACCAGCGGAACTTAATAATGTTCATCCGACTTTCCACGTGTCTAACCTCAAGAAATGCCTAGCCGAAGAAAATCTCCATGTACCTCTCGAAGATCTGCAAATCAACGAGACTCTCCATTTCGTGGAAAAGCCTGTCGAGATCATGGACCGAGAAACCAAGAAACAACGGCGCTCTCGCATCCCTATCGTGAAGGTCCGATGGGAAGGCAAACACGGCGCCGAATTCACTTGGGAGTTGGAAAGTGACATGAAGGCCAAGTATCCACACCTCTTTGTTACAGCTACTACTTAAATTTCAGGATGAAATTTCCTAAAGTAGGGGAGACTGTAACAACTCTAAAAATTCGTTGTATCTTTTCGATTATATTTATCCTTAGTACTCCGAGATTTGTTATAAGAAAAGTTTATGTTAATTAATTACAATTATGTATGTTATATTGCATCTAATCGCTTATTAAATCGCATCGCTAATCTCATCGCATCGCAACTCGCAGTTAATTATATGGTTTTATGTTATTTATGTGCTTTGTATGTTTGTGGTTATGATTACAATCGCTATCGCATCGCCCTCGCACACTCGAATCACTAAATCTCACTATTATATCAATTATAACGCTTAATATAACTATGTAATACGAACCGAATCGCCAAACAAACTCTTAACGCGAAATCAGCAAACGGAACTTGGTCACCAGGCCAAGTTCGGCCGAACTTGACTACCACAAGTTCGCCTGAACTTGCCTGAGACACAAGGATCCCTTACTTTCCACAAGCTCGCTCGAACTTGTACAGAAATGTACAAGTTCAGCCGAACTTGACTTGCTAATCTGGAATATCTAGCAAGTTCGCCCGAACTTGCATGAATTTCATGCAAGTTCGACCGAACTTGACTCCACCAGCTCCCAATTTTGCCTTCGCCTATAAATACCCAGCCCCATTCTCTCATTTGAACTTGCTGCAACTTCGCTCTGAGATCCCGAAACCCGAAACCCTCTGTTTTTTAAGTAAGAATCAACCCGATTTCAACTACAATGGTGTTCAACAACGTTTTACAACGATTTTGCACAAGGCATTGCCTTCGTTTTCATCAAGTCTCTTCTGTTTACGAAAATCTTCATCTTTTTCAATCAAAACTTCTGTTTTCACTCAGATCTATACTATATCTGAGCAAAACCTTTTAAAACCTTGATTTTTACACCATTTTCGGACTAATGACGTATGTTTCGTTCACATTTGAGTGGAACGAGGCGTTGTCGAAGCTAGATCTCAGATCCGGAAGCACAAGGACGAAATCGTCACTTTACACAAGCTGGACTAACCCGTACGAACCTTCAAGTTCGCCCGGATTAGCCTGAGTTTCTGTAAAATGGCTAAGTTCATCCAAAAGACCTCTCCGATCTAAGCTTTACTCAGTGGCTTAAGGTTGGAAGGATGGGCACTCGATTTCCTCAACAAACGACGCGAAAACGTAAGATTTTGGACCCGAAAACATCAAGTTCGCTCAAGAATCACAGCCCCCAGGTCAAGTTCGATCGAACTTGTACCCATCTGGGTCAAGTTCGACCGAACTTGGGTCTTTCCCTTACAAAATCCTCCCAAGTTCGCCCGAACTTGCCTACTTTCTTAAGAAACTATGCAAGTTCACCCGAACTTGTCTTTCCAGTAAGGTTTTCTCACAAGTTCGACCGAACTTGCCTCAAATCTCACCAAACCTTAACAAGTTCGCTCGAACTTGTATGTTCACATACAAGTTCGGCCGAACTTGCCTACTGCCCAACCCAAACTTAACCGTTTCAGCTTTTCAGAGACTGATGCACTTCTGTTCGCGTATGCAGGCTGATCCAGCGTTCCTCTTCACCTCTCAGCAGTCGTCTACTTTCTCCTAAATGCACCCACAGTGAGTATACTTGACCCATTTTCGCTTTAATGCACTTTTTGGGTGTTACATACGTTCCTCTATCAAAATCACTTCACAAATCAAACTGTTTATCACACGCGAATAATCTGATTGTGTATGCTCAATACGTGATACTAGAAACATGTGACTAGGACTTATTTTCGTTAACTTGCCTCCTTAGCTAGTATGGTACTATAGTGTGGCTTATACCCGACGAGGTCCAGTTAGGATGGACGCGTAAGCCTTCTCACGGTAGTTAGCATGAGAAATAAGCCTATGTTTATCTGTGTGATGTGTTTTGGTGTATCATGATATGTAGTTAGATTATTTCGCGAACGGTTTCTCTATTATGCTAGTATTACAAAAACTCGTATGCTCACCTTTACTTAATTGTATTGACTTGTATTTTAACGTATGTAACAGGTTGATGAGTTAGCTTATCGGATGCCTTGGATAGCCGAGCTTAGTTGTTTTTGTTTATTTTGTTTTGTTTAGAATGGTTTGTAATAAAATCTAGGGGATATCGGATCAGATTATATGTTTAAGGGATTATTTGGAATTGTAATGGTTGTTTGAACATTTTATGAGTTTAGTAGTATGGGATATTAAACGTTGATTATTGTTTTTAAAATGATTGTTATGGAATCTCTTAATCAATTTGATTCGCCTAGTGCCACTACCCCGATGATTCCGCCATCGGTTGGGGTGTGACACTCATTTCTCACTTTCCTATAAATACCAAGCCCCTTTCTCTCATTTGAACTTGCTGAAAGTTTAACCAGAGCTCTCCTAACCCGAATACCCTCGTTCCTAAGTAAGAATCAACTTGTTTTCAACACATAACAACGTTTACAACTATTTATACACAAGGTTTTACCTTCGATTTCATCAAAATCCATTCTTTTACGAAAATGTTCATGTTTTTCTATAAAACTTCTGTTTTTATCCTAGATCTACACTTAACGAGTTCGTTTGGACTTAGCTTTGGCCTCCCGAACATGGAATCTTAATGATTTCGGCTCACCAAGTGTTAGATCTATGGAAAACCTTTTAAAGACTTGATTTTTACACAAATTACGGACTTTTGGTGATGTTTTGTTCATTTTTGATATGGAATGAAGCATTTATCATTAAGATCCCAGATCAGGAAGCACAAGGACGTTTATGTTGGTTTACACAAGCCGGACTAACCCGAACGAACCACGAGTTCGCCCGGATTAGCCCACGCTTTTATAAAATGGCTAAAACCGCTCTAAAAGACCTCTTCGACCTAAGTTTACTCATTAGCACAGGGTTGGAAGGATGAACACTCGATTTACTCAGCAAACGACGCGAAAACGCAAGATTTTGGACCCGAAAACATCAAGTTTGCTCGAGATTTAACTGATTTTGTGCAGTACTCTAGTCAAGTTCACTCGAACTTGCCCTCTGAGGGTCAAGTTCGGCCGAACTTGAGTATTATTGACCAAACTTTCAACAGAAATCTCCCAAGTTCGCTAGAACTTGTCATTCCATTTGACAAATCCTCACAAGTTCGCCCGAACTTGTCAAGTTTCCTTGAGGAACTTACAAGCTCGCCCGAACTTGACTCAAACCCCAGCAAACCAATAAAAGTTCGCTCGAACTTGCCTACTGCCCAAACCAAACTTCACCGTTTCAGCTTTTCAGAGACTGATGCACTTCCGTTCGCATATGTAGGCTGATCCGGCGCTCTTCTCCGTCTACCAACAGTCGTCTTCTCTATTCTAAACGCACCGACTGTGAGTATACTTGACCCGTTTTCGCTTTAATGCACTTTTTGGGTGTTACATATGTTCCTCTATCAAAATCACCTCACAAATCAAACTGTTTATCACACGCGAATAATCTGATTATTATATGCTTAATACGTGATACTAGAAACATGCGACTATGACTTATTTTCGTTAACTTGCCTTCTTAGCTAGTATGGTACTATAGTGTGGCTAACACCCGACGGGGTCTAGTTAGGATGGACACGCTAGCCTTCTCACGGAAGTTAGCATGAGAAATATGCCTAGATCTGGTGATGTATTTTGGTGTATCATGATATGTAATTAGACTATCTCACGAACGTTTTCTCTATTATGCTAGTATTACTTAAACCTGTATGCTCACCTTTACTTAATGGTATTGACTTGTATTTTAACATATGTTACAGGTTGAGGATTTTAGCTTGGATGCTTTGGACGTAGTTTTGCTTAGTTTAGTTTGTTTTTGTTTTGTTCTGATGTGTAATGAAATCTAGGGGAAATCGAACCCGATTAGTTTTGTGGGAAACATAGATTCTGTAATAATTGTTTAAAATGTTATGTTAATGGTATGGGACGTTGACGTTTAAATGATAATTGTTATCGAATTCTCATGAGATAATCTGGTCGCCTAGTACCACTACCCCGATGTTTCCGCTATCGGTTGGGGTGTGACATATTAGACCATGGAGTCTTTAATCTAAACGACAATAAAAACAAGCAAACAACACGGGTAAGTAAACATGTATAGAGTTAAAATTTAGCTTTAACTATAATAGGTTAAATAAAAAAGGAAAATATAAATTTGTTACATTGCGTATTGAAGGATTAACATAGATAAGACAGACTTTAATCTAAACGGCGTTGCGGCGAGGACGCAGGGAGGGTTCAAATGGCATCGCACATTATGACAAAGGATAAATAAAACAAAAAAAACTAGTAACATTAACCAAAATAATATCTATATGTGTCCAGTTCGTTGTGGTTGTGGCTCGACTCTGAACATAGAAACGTAATGATGCAAAAAATACGTCGTAGTTTAAACAAATATCGGTATTAACCGCACGAAAAAAATTCACATTGAAATATCAATAAAAATAAACATGTTATTAATTATATGTCATAACAAACGACATCAGGGTTTTAACAGCAAATATAATATGATATAATATAATATAACATCTAATCTTCTAACATATAATAAAAGACTACAATTAATGTCATGTGACATCTCTCTTAATTTAGTTATATATATATATATATATATATATATATATATAGTAAGGTTATTGTAAAAAAGACTAAAAGTGTGAAAAAGGTAAGAAAGAATCTTAGCCATTGAATCTAAATTAATTGTAAAGGGTAATCAAGTAATTTTATTATTGATTTAATTAATTCAAAACATTTCATAAACCGCCACCCTAATTTATAGGAATACCGAATAACACTGCAAACACCATTCAGTACGTATATAACATCCTTCAATAAGTATATAACACCATTCAATAAATATATAACACCATTTTAAAGATCTCTATAAAAACGCTACGATTAACACTGCAACAACCATTCAGCGCATATATAACACCATTCAATAATTATATAACACCATTCAACACATATATAACACCATTCAATAAGTATATAACATCATTCAATAATTATATAACACCATGAACTGAAACAAAAAACCATTAACTGAAACATTCGATTGAATGTAATTTTTTTTCTGTATATAAGTATAGTAATATGGTACTCATATTAAATATTAGAAAACACTCGTTATTATGGTGTAATTTAAAAAAAAACGAGTTACGTGTAAAAAGTTATTGGCGTTTAAAAAATAAAAGGGGAACTTGCATGTGGATTGCATGTGACTTTCTAAAATTAAAAATGTTAATTTTACCTTTATACCCTTAATTAGAAAATTAATTATTTTAATTGTTATACTATTTACAAGATTGTCATCAAGATCTCAACCATTAAATTAAAGATCTAATGGTTTAGATTCTTTCTTATCATTCTCATACTTTGGACATTTTTTACAGGATCTTCTACCTATATATATATATATATATATATATATTTGTTTTTTAAAATTTTCAAGATCACACGTATTTATACAATTCGTTATATTTTATATTTTCAAATTATTTAAAATAAAAACTAAGTGTGAGATTTTTTCTCGAAATATCATAATTTATTATAATAACTTCATATCATTAAAATCTTAAGAATTATTCATGTATTGTATTTTATTCAAATCTTAATAATTATTTATTTATTGTATTTTATTCAATGCTTCGTGTTTCGTAATTGTTCTTTTTGAGTATTTCCTAATTGTTAAATTACAATTAAGCACTTGAAGAGGCAATTGTTTACTGGCTTTAGGTTTCTTATTGCAATCGTATACTGGCTTTAGGTTTTTTATTTTTATACTTCTTTTATTTTGTTATTATAATTAAATTTAAAGTTTTTCTCTTGCAACTTTTAAATCATTATCTTTAATAAAATTCTAAGTATACTATTATGATATGCTTACTTTAATCTGTGTTTCATATAAATTTATTCAAAATTCAGTTGCGAATTACACAGGTTTGAGGACTAGATTATAAACATTTATATTACATGAGTCTTAGGGTAATATTTATATAACTTACTAATTATGTACAAATTTACATAACTTAATTACTTTTATACAAACAAATTGAGGGGTAATAGAGGTAGCAAAATATTTGCAAATGATTGGTAGAATTTCATAAAAAAAATCTATTTGATATTATGATTTTTATATATGGAAAAATAAAATATACTCAATTATAAAAAGTTATAATAATATGTAAAAGTTATATAAAAATAACTATAATAAAAAAAACAAATCATAATAAAGCCAAACTCCATAAAAAAGAATAGAACTAACATAAAGTTAATGTGGATTCTTAATGGCCTAGCAACTCCATAATAGACTAGAGAGAAATATTAGAGGAGAAGTGCTAGTAACGAATGACTTATTAAAAATGATTAGACATATCATTAGAAATGTTTTGTAATTTTTCTTTTATTTTTTTGAATGGCTAATGTTACTCTTTCAAACTCCTATATTTACAACTAAATCATATTTGCTTGAGATTGAACCTAAGACCTCCCACTAAGAGGTAAGAGCCTCTACCAAATGAACTAGCTCCACCTGACAAAAATGTTTTGTAAGCTAATAATTTAGCTAAAAAAATATTTCGAAGGGCAAATATGATTAAAAATTATTAATTGAAATGGCTTTAATTACAAACTATACTGAATTGCTAAAAATCTTTGTGCATACATAATTAAGGTATATAGTTTCTATCATCAAGCCGTGTAATACACGGGTCTATAAACTAGTATGTATAATAAAACACTAACAAAATCTTATTATATAAATGATATATGTTGACCAATCATGAATAACAATTGTTCACGATTTGAAATGTTGGGTTAGGAATTCAACTACATCCAAAATACCGAATCGGTCAAGCTATGTTTTTAAAAACCTAATAATTGAAATGTTTAAAACTCAAGACGGATTGTCATTGAAAATCTAAAAAAATAAACATGGGTTAGGCAATTTGTTACGGTATCACGCCCAATGGCAACCCCCACTCCCTCCGCCCAAGTCTAGCTTTATGGGGCTTGAGTTCCTTCACGCCAGCAAACCAAAAAGATGTCTGACATCATGTGAGAATTAATTTGTCTCGGATTCGAGTTGTACCCTGTGTGCCGATGACGGAGAGTCAGTCGAACATCTCTTTGTTCATGTTTGGTGGCCACGGTAGTTTGGGCCCATATTAGCTCTTGGTGTAAAATTTTGAATATCTATGCCTTTTCCTTTAAAGATCCGTTGGAGGTTCATGACCACGTTGGTTTTAAGGGGGAACAAAAGAGAGACTTTTAAAGGTATCATAAGGATTGGGTGTTGGAGTATTTGGAGGATAAGGAACGAGACCAAGTTCAATAATAAAAATATCAAAATCGTTGACATTGTTAGTGAGATCAAATCGATAGATTTTTCTGGTATAATTGTAGACTAAAAGATAGGAAGATAGAATGGGATTCTTGGTGTAACTTTGTAATTATGGAATTGTTTCTTTTGTGGCCGCCTCGGTTTGAGGCGGCGATTTGTTCGTTTTTAATGAAGTATACCATAAAAAAAAACAATTTGTTTCTATTTCTTTTTAACTTAATTCATTTATATATTAATCTAATAGACAGTGTTACACTCAAATGTGAAAATAACTGAGTGAGAGTTCATACCTATGTGACAGTGATGTGACAACCACCTTTTGACGTGACAGTGAAAACTAGTGAGACCATAACGAATAACCTTATAAATTAGGTTCTGGATCAAAACTAAGACGAATAGATCCAAGAGCTGATCCATTCGCTAGAGAAGGGGAAACAAGGCAAAAAGGACTTAAACTTTAACCGGACGTAGCTTAGGCTACAATTGGAGTTACGAGACCCACGAGCAGGCGACAAAAAGGCCTCTACGAACGAGCTCACATGGCAAACTTCTAGACATTCTTTTTTAAGCTAATAAAGCGTAACTCAATGATTAACGTTATTTACGTCTTCATTTATGGTATTATTTCAAATTTATTAAAGTTGGTTTGTAATTTCGAAGATTTGGCAAATATGCCAAATTTAGAAAATCACTATAAAAGAGCTCATCATTTATCGTATTTTTTCATTCAAAAATTATTCGACTTTCTTTTAGAAACTATCTTTTTATTTTTATCGCTTTCACTCTCCATCACTTGTACACATTTAAATTTTTATTTACTAAAGTCTTAAAAAAATTAGAGTTAAATCAATATATTATCCAATTCCCGTCAAACAAACGAAATTGTGCCTCTAAAATTCAAATATTTAATAATTAGGTTCTGAAAATTAAAATTGTTAATTGTCAATCAATATATTCTTGTTTTCTCATTTCTAGTACAATTAAAGTCGGTCTCTAATATTAGTGGCGTCGTTACCAGGTAAGATATAACCTTTTTTTTGTCAAAGTTAAAGTGTACATTCAATTTTTTTATTGTATTGAACACCTCTTAAACCATGTTAATTGTTTTTGCACAAGAATAGGTGCAGCAAGTATCTACCGTCCGATTTAAGCGGTTTCGACAAAATTTTGTGTTAAACTATTAATTATGTTTTGGAAAACGATGAACCGGTTGGGTGGGGTGGGTCAGCCGAACTGGTCAATTTTAACGGATCAATGATTCATGAGTATAATTATCAATGGACCAAGAACTATGGTTTCAAAAACGTTAGTTTACACTAAAAACTTTTAAACGTATAAAGATGATCCGTTAGTATAATATACATACATAACCGTATATTTAAAAAATAAAATCAAATAGATAAATAAAGTTAAATTTCTGGTTTCAAGTTCTAAATCGTCAGTTGAACTGAAAAATCATCACAATTGAACCGTATAAATCTCAAAACGATTGACTTGCTTCGGTTTGTACGAGTTTAACCGCTTATAAACACCCCAAGATGTTAAAAGAACACAATTTAGAACTTTAAATACAAAACTTGGTGTCTTGGTGGTCATTTAATTGGGTGTCCAATGTTATAACTGAAATGTAAATAAAATCTTCAAGAAAGGGTGGCAGAAATAAAAAACAAATACTTTAAATTTTGTAGATATAATGCGGTATAAATGTCGATGATCTCTTATCAAGTGGTGGAAGACTTGCATTTCTTTTGAGAGATGCAAGTTCTACTCTCACATGGGTTGGATCCTTGAGCCAAACGGGTTTTACCGGTAATTTCATCGTCGTGCCTACGGACGGATAGATTACCGGGTTTTCCCCGGAATTGGTGGTGGACCTGGGTTACTCTCGGAGTACTCCGTTTGGTCCAGTGGGTGTCTCGAGAGTGCTCGGGATTGATTCTATTGGCCGTTAAAAAAATGCGGTATAAATAAAAAAATATAACGCCCCGATTATAGTTTCATGTTTTTTAAACACCAATTCCTAAAACTTATGGGATAATTTTTGGGTTAGATTGTTAATTACGGTGTGGGAGAACGATGAACCTGCTGGGTGAGGTGGGTCAGCTGAACTGGTCAATTATAGCGGATCAATGATTCATGAGTATAGTTACTATGGTTTCAAAATTGTTAGTTTGCATTAAAACTTTTAAAGTTTTAAACGTATAAAGATGGTCCATGATTATAACACATATACATAGCTGCATATTCAATAAAGATGGTCCATGATTATAATACATAAACATAATTGCATATACAAAAATCAAAATTAAATAAATAAATAAAGTAAAATGACCGGTTCCAAATTCCAAATCATCACTTACATTGTTAAATCTTTGATTTTATGAAATATAACATTTTCATAGAAAGTATTAAGGTAATAAAAGTTATTTGAGTTTGAAAATTTACATAAAGTCACCAGAAGAGATGAATTTCTTTTTTTACACCTCTCAGCTGTTAATTTATGGATTTACCACTAAATCAATTTTAAGTATTACATTAGTATGATCAAGTGCCAAGAATTTGAGTGAGTGTTAAGCATTAACCTCGTTTATCTTAGTTTATTGAGTAAAACACAAGAATATATATATTTTTTTCAATTTAAGTACTCAACACAAGACATGTTATATTTATTCATTACCTATTACCTTTACCTATATTGACATTTACCATCACACTAATAGTGAATGCCTTTAATAGGTGGAGAAGTGCAAACTATTTTTTTTCCAACGCACCTTTAGTATATATATAAGAGGAAAGACATTTCAACACAAAAATCAAAGTGGTGTGGTGGAAAAGAGTGTGTTTGTTATACATCTAAACATGGGTTTGACTCTCGGCTCAAGCAAGTTAATTTACTTTTTTTTTAAATTAGAAGTGTCTGCATATAACCCTAAACTTTTATAATTTACGTTATAACCCTTAAACTTTAAAACTTACTATATAATCCTCAAGATTTAATAAATTATTAACTATATCGATGATGGAAAATGCAAAAAATCATAACGGCGCAGCAATGCTCCAGCCAAATTACGATTTTCCCGTTTAAATTTACAGTTTTGTAATTCGTTTTGTTTTTTTCTTCTCCTAGCCAATCACAATTTAACCGTCGGCTCAAATTTATATTTTTGCGTCAAATTACGATTTTGCCCCAGTGTAAAATCCGTTTTAGTATTTTTTTTACAAGACTATGGTAGTGTTTTGTTTTAATTGGTTGGCTCAACGTAATTTTATTCGTCGTGCTAAGCTATAGTTTTTCCATTGTTTTAGTTTTTTTTAGCAAAAGTATGGTAGTGTTTTGTTTTAGTTTGCTAACTCGATGTAATTTTTTTTTAAATCGTGTTATGAGTAGTATGTGCAGGTAGCTGAAACACAGACGTATATTCTATGAAAGAGAAATATTCGGTTTAGTGCCCCGCAACGCGGACGGGGCAAAACCTAGTTTAAGTACAATTATGTTCGATGTTCTTTTATGTCCGTATATGTATGTTGTTCTAGTTAAATAATACACATGCAAAAATAATTGTAAAGATACTACAAAAAAGGTAACGTTGGCGGCCGACATTCTGTTCAAGCCTTCAAGGAATTGTAATTTAAATTTTAAGTCTATTTTATTAATATAATCATAAACGTATTTTGTTTTCTGTTATATTTTTAAGATACAGCTAGTTAGATGCCCTGCTTGCGTTGCAGGGCGTTAGGTCGAATATTTCTTGATTTCAAAACATGTACGTATGTATTTTAGTTACTTGTACATACTACTTATAACACGATCTCAACAAAAAATACACCGAGTCAACCAATTAAACCAAGACACTACTATAGTTTTGTTAAAATAAAAACTAAAACTATGGCAAGCCTGTAATTTTTAGCTGGGGGGAATACTAATTTGTCAGAAACAATGAGCGATACAAAAGTTAGATGGAGTCAACCAAGTAAAATAAAAACTACTATAGTTTTGCAGGAAAAAAAAACTAAAACGATGGCAAGACTACAAATTGTAACTGTGGGCAAAATCGTAATTTTTTAAATGTGGGCAGAATCGTAATTTTTTAAATGAGGGAAAATTCGTAATTTTAAGCTAGGGGTAAAACCAAAATTTTGATTTGAACTGGGGCAAAATCATAGTTTTGAACTAAGGGCAAAATTTTAATTTTTAGCTAGGGACAAAAACATAATTTTATTAAAACTGAGGGGTAAAGCGTAATTTTGAACTAAGGGCGAAATCGTAATTTTTGAAAATGGAGCAAAATCATATTTTTGAGCTAGGGGAAAGCATAATTTTATTTTGAACTGGGGGAAGACCGTAATTTGAAACTGTGGATGAAATCGTAAATTGATTGAATCAACGGGATTGTCTATTGAATTTGTTTAATCATATACATAAATCAAAATAACTAAATCACTGTACTATTTATGATGTTCAATTATAACTATATTAACCTTAAAAAACAAAAAGCAAAAAGTAAAAAAAAAATAGGGTTGCCGCCCTTTGCCACCAATATGGTGGCAGTACTATTGCCGAAGTTGGCGGCCATCTTATGTCTGTATATGTAGGATAACTAGTAAATTTTCCTGCGCTTTGCGGCGGGTCAAAATGTAAAGTAGCTTGAATTTGTACTGTCAACACCTAAATCGTTTTTAAACAAAGGTTACATCAAAACGTAGATAAACTAAAGATGTGCATAAAAATATGTACAAAAACGTATAATATATGACTCAACTTCTTTGTGAAAGAAATTTACGTCGAACACCAACTCGAACTTGTATCGACACATACATAAAAATAAGTACAAAATTATGTTTTTGTATGTTAAAAATGATACCCCATGTTGCGCTGGCGCCGAAACGTAAAGTAAGTCGAATTTATTGTTTAATGAAAACATATTATAGTTGACCCGACTTGTTGTAAAACAAAATTTATGTCAGAACGTAGATCATACGAAAACGTACGAAAAAGGCGGATCCAAGTGTAAAATAACTCGGATTTGTACCGTCAACACCTGAATCGTTTTTTAAATAAAAGTCACGTCAAAACATAGATAAAGTAAAGATGTACTTAAAAATAAGCATAAAAACGTATTTATATATGACCCGACTTATTAGCGAAAGAAATTTATGCCGAACGCCCACTCGAGCTTATACCGACACGTACATAAAATAAGAAAAAAATTATGTTTTTTAAGTTAAAAATGGTACTGCACGTTACGGTGGAGTCGAAACGTAAAATAAGTCGAATTTATACATTCTAATGAAAACATATTATACTTGACCCGAATTGTTGTAAAACAAAATTTATGCCAAAACATAAATCATATGAAAATGTATAAAAAAAGCAACAAAAAAACATACTATATCTGAGCCTACCTATTTTTAAAGAAACGTAATCTGCTTTAATTTATACCGACACGTACATAAATATAAGCACGTAATAATTTTTATAAAGTTTTTAGAGAGTTGAAGGGTTGTAGGCTCCACATCAATACTAAATGTTAGAGGGTAATGACTAAAAATTATATACTAAAGGGTTAAAAAAGAGAAATAAGAAAAACCTAACCAATAGCAAGGTGATGAAAATATATGCTAAAAAACTGATGAAAATAAAATTGAAAATCCAATTTAATGATGGTGTAGCCTGATTGGTCCAAGCACTCTATCATCCAATCATATGAATTAGATCATGTGAAATCACTGTAGACCAAACTTTTTGATGTAGCTATATATAATATTTTGTAAACTCTAGCTATATTGTTATGCGTGCTTCTTTTTACCTGTCACGATAAATTTTATTCATAATCGAGTTGTCAATAGTAATGAGTTGTCAATACTAATGTACAAATGAATAAGGCATAAACACACATGTCATCAAAGCTATCTTACGGTTTTAGTTTTTTTTATAAGATGACGTCGCTTACTTTTTTTGTCATCTTAACAATATAATATAATGTAAGTCCCACATCGGTTGAGAAGGAGAACGAAACCTTCCTTATAAGGGGGTGGAAACCTTCTCTACCAAGACGTGTTTTGCCGGTGCGAGCAACTCGTCGGGTGAAAACAAAATCGTGAGTTCCTGGATAGGCAACCCATCGGAGGCAAAGCGGACAATATCTTGGTATCGTTTACTTGGGCTGTTACATATAACACGCCATAAATTTCTAAATATACCGTTGCACCGTGCTTATTTTTATCTACGTTTCGATAAAAGTTTGCTCAAAATTGAACGAGTGAATTATAATTGATTTTTTTCTTGACGGTTAGAACCAGACGATATCTTCTGAACAACATTGGTACTGCTATTCACTTTTGTAGTTTTCTCGACATTCTGGTATAATTTAGTTGGTTTGCAATAAAATAATTTTGGTTATCATAAGTTGCATCGAATGACCAGTGCCATGACTAACTGAATGGATATCGTCCGAACAACATTGGGACATGTATTCTTTTCTATGGTTTTTAATCGATTTAATTATGTGTCGATTGATATACCAAGTGCGAGTATCGTACCAATACCGTAACAAATCAAACCATACTGACCAAAAACTCGTCGAGTAGCGAGAGAACTCCCACTACTTTTTAATAGTTATAAATTAAACTAGATTATTTGTCCGGCGTTGCGACAGTACGTTATTGCTGACATTCGATTCGTATTGGTTCAGTTTGTTACAGTACTGGTACGAGACATACACTAGGTATAGAAATCAACACGTGTTTCACATTGACTGAAAATGATAAAAACGAACATTGGACTGAAAACCTATGTTCGAAAGATATCGTCTGGTTCAGATCCTCACAGTACTGATCCTTGTATTCGTTTATCATCGCAGACAAAGTTGTATAAATGAAAAATTATCAAAACTGAAAAACCATTAAAATGAATATAGGTATCGAAACCGATGTCGTTTGGTAAGGTATGGTAGTGATACGGTGTCAGTTTATAGAAAGCAAAAACATTAAAAATAAATATTGCTACCCGAACCGATATCGATGTTCGGTCGATTTCGTTCACTATGGTAGCGGCACAGAATCCATTATCAAACAGAAAATGATAAAAATGAATATAGGTACAAGTACCAATGTCCGGTACGATAATGTAGCAATATAGTGCAAGTTTATCGACAGCAACAACAATATAAATAATACCAATACCGACACATATTGTTCGCTCGGTTTTGGTTTGGTTTGGTATGATAGCGGCACAATACCTGTTTTCAGTAAAATTTATATCGAACCGTTGAAAAAAATAAAGATAGAACACAAGTTATTATAAAAAAAACTAAATTACATGATGAACAAAATATTATATACACACACATATATATATAGTCTCATCCGAGGACTGTTTTTTTTGGAACCGTAGTAGTCTGATGTTGTGGTCAATGTGATGATTTTGTTGAGCATATGTCTCAATTTTTTTTTTGTTATGGATCATTTGATCTGATATATGTGGGTTGGTTAGTGTTGTTTGGAGTCTCTACGAAGATGGCCACGACTTCATCCGAGAGACCCCCATGTTTGGTCAAGATTAACACAGCTCCGTCGTTTAGTTTGTGACATTATGGGGTTGTTTGGCTAAGCTTATTTTGGAGCAACTTATAACTTATTGACTTTTTTGAAAAAGTAAATAAGTCATAATGGAATGACTTATTTACTTTCCCCTCACAAACACTTTCAAACCCAAACACCATTATGATTTATTTGCTTTTTCAAAAAGTAAATAAGTCATAAATTGGTTAAAATAAGCTTAGCCAAACAACCCCTATGTCTGTCACAATTGTGCTAGCTTTTGTTTTCATAACACATGACAAACTTTGTTGCAATCACGAAGAGCTTATGAATTGTTACCATTAGAATGCTATTGGGTTTCACTTTTTTCAATGAGTCATCGATTTACATATTAAGTATTGTTAGGCTATGGTTTAATCTTACAAGTCATTGTATATTGTGTGTTGCTTTTTGGTAACTTTGTTGTTTTCTCATAACCAGTTGTAATGTTTGTTGCAGGCGTGGTACAATTATTGTTGGAGATAAGCAAAACTTATTTGCATATGGTCGCTATATGAAACATAACTAAGAGATGACTGAGAATTTTAATGGAGGCATATTAGTCTTCACATTGTTTGTTTAAGTCACAATCCTTCACTATTTATATTTTATAATGAAGCATCAAGATTGTATTTGTTTCATCATGAAGGTCGGCTTTAGGATGTTGTTTCTTTTTATTCGTTGCTAATAAGAAAATGAGTGAGAGAAAAAGAAAAACTTCACAAGAATTTATTGCCTTGCTAAACGTTTTTTATTTAGAACGTTTGAAGGGGGGGGGGGGTATTAAACATTATGAAATGTAGTGAGAAGATGATATGGAGACTCTAAAGAGGACGAATGTCATACAAAAGGACTTGAGAGAAACCGATGAATAACAAGACCTACGGAGTACGTAACAACCATTGATGCGTGATGTTGACATGAGTAACGCTGATCCACAAAATGCTAATTACTAGTTTACATTATAAAATACCAATATACAAATAATTACCTTTTGTTTTCATTAGGGTGAAAGGGGTGGTCACCTATTGAGGAGAGGTAAACTCTCCACCCACCCAATCACATCTTATTATGTCAATTCTCCTCTCTAAGTGGTTGTTTGTTTACCTCTTAATGAGGCTCTGAATGGTTCAGACCTCTTAATGGTTCAGACTGTTTGTTTCGCGAACAAATGTCTGAATGCTTCAGACAATTGCCTCTGAATGGTTAAACATTATACTGAGTCTGAATGGTTAAGACCTCTAATCTGAATTGGTCAAACATTTGCCTCCGATCGGTTAAGCATTATACTGACTCTTAATGGTTAAGACCCCTTACTGGTTCAACACTTAATGATCAAGATCTCTTACTGGTTTAGCACTTAACCATTCAGAGGTTGCCAAACAGTCCCTAAGTCCTCTCTTGCACTAAAACATAAGGGATGACCAGTTCTTTTAAGGAGAGGTAAACTATTTTATATTTTAAATATATAAAAAAATAGTTGAAAAGAGTGAACCTCATCATTATCCAATTCTCTCCCCTTTTTCCCTCTTCTTCCCCTATGCGGTAAATAGTCACCGATTCTATGCTCAATCACCGAGGTGGAGAGGGTCAGCGGCGGTGTTACCGTACGGTAAACCCGTTCACCGATACCTTCCCCACACCCACCCCATTCACCCTTAGTCACACACCAACTAATTGATTGATGTGTTTGTCAACCTAGGTAACGAGTACAAATAACTACAACTTACAACCACTTGTTGAATGTCAACACGTTGATTTATTTAAAAGTGTTGAATTTTTGGAGGTACATGAATATTGATTAATAATAATAAAAAGAATAATATACGAGTAACACAGACCACACGATCTCCAGATATTGAATAGATATATAGATAATACAGATAATAATAATAATTATTATTAATATAATCATTCTAACGTCACCTTTTCCCGTTCAAAACAATCTCCTGCCGGTATAATAATATTCTTCCTTCTTCTTTCTCTCTCCATACCTGCAAATTTCAATATATATATATATGTGTGTATATATATTATCATTAATTCTTCTTCACTTATCTTATATATTCTTTCATTCTTCTGATGTATATAGCTGACAAAACTACACATCGTCTCTTAATTCTACATATTTTGATTCATTTGCAACTTATTTGAAGAATTCGAGCAGAATTAGGGTTTCAACTGTAAGGATTTCATCGTACGTCAATATATACACTTGATTTTGTTTAATTTTGATCCAGTTGATGTGAATTAGCTTACTGTATGCGTGTTTTGGCTTCAATTGCTTACGCACATGTGATTTTGTTTGAATAGTTATGCTGATTATGTAGTAGGTGAGATCTGAGTGTGTGATTTGTTGTTAGAATTTGGGGAATTTTAGGTTTTATGTAGTGAAAATGTTATGTGTTCAGGCTGCAAGAAGTATTGCTTTCGTTTTGTTACTTTAGAGATGAATTTGTGCTGTTTATTTTGTTGTTTTAGCCGTAATTTTGAATTTTCTTAGCATGATGTGGTAGAATAGACTTTCAGTTTTTTTTTAGTTAGATTGATTGTACTTTTTGAATATTTAGCTATGATTTGATTGATTTTTGTATCTATAAATGCATTTCTGAGTTATTTATGTTTTTTGTTGTCTTGATGGAGTAGAATAGTACTTTTCATTTTGTTTATTTTTTAGATTAATGATGCTTCATAATTATAATTTATACATCTTTTTTATGATATTTGTTTCTATCCGAAATGACACATTATATTGTTATGTGATTACAGAGTCAATTGTGGCGTCACAGGCATTTGACAATAATCTATTAGTCAACATAGAGGATTTTACAATGACCATGTTCAGTTGTTGTTTTGGGAAGCGAGCTTCTCAAACAGGCGGTGCTAATGGAGGTACACGGTTGATTATTACTTAAATTTTAAAAATTTGTACGTTTTAGTTCAATGCTAACCATTTTTCTTGAATAATATTAGGAAACAACCAGGGAAACAACATGGATGTTAATATAGGTAAGTCACCTACTAAATTTGTAATTCTATGAATGTGTTTAGGGGTGTAAGCAAGCCTAGAGGCTCGAGTTTTAACGAGCCCGAGCCTGAAATAGAGCACGTCTTGTTATCGAGCTCGAGCATGAAATACAAACCTTGTTTAGGCTCGCCAGCCTAAACGAGCCCAAATAAATTTATTATTTCATTTATATATAACATAGTACTAATGATGATAATATTGGCAAGTCGAACTCGAGCCGAGCTTTGGCTCGTTTAATCGATATTGAAACGAGCTCAAGCTGAGCTTTTAGCCCGTCTGAGGTTGTTCTCAAGATAGCTCGAGCCGAATCGAGCTTTAGGTTTTACTCACGAGCCGAGCTCGAGCTCAAATAAGTAAGCTTGAGCCGAGCCGAGTTCGAGCTTCAGAAAAACATGACGAGCCGAGCTCGAGCCCAGTCGAGCTCGGGCTCGGCCCGGCTCGTTTACACCCCGGCTTATAATTTCCAAGTCTACATTAATCTGCTTCTTTCGTCTTTGAGACATAACAGTCAAATTGAGAAGTTACATCACATGAACTTTTATTTGTTGGTATGACTTATGAGTTTACACTCTATATATTGGTGAAATCATTAACTAAATATTGCTTTGTTACAGAACTTTTGGATGTTGAGAATATGAGAGTCCTATCAAAGGTAAAAAAAGGCTGAATTGTTGTTATTTCTTGTATGTGATTACAATAAAAAACCCGTTGATTTATACAGCTATTCTAAATAAGGAAAAAGCTATATAAGGTTGATAATCCTTGAATGGGGAAACCGTATATCTTGTTCACCAAAAATTGGGGATATGATGTGAAGAGGAGAGATTCTAGCTGATCCTCATATCTTTTATTTTTGACACGCCCCCTCAAGTTGAATTGTGGGATTTCCAAAATTCAACTTGCTAAGACACTTTTGTAGAACCCTTTCGTTCACAGCCTTCGTCAAGACATCTGCAAGTTGGTCTTCTGATCGAACAAATGGTAGAGTGATGATTTTTTCCTCTAGCTTCTCTTTAATGAAGTGTCGATCAACTTCAATGTGCTTAGTACGGTCGTGTTGAACAGGATTTTCTGAGATTTGGATGGCAGCTTTATTATCACTTACTATTTCACTTGCTTCCTGTGGAGGGTATCCTATCTCTGTTAGGAGCCTTCGTATCCATAAAACTTCAGTAACTCCCCTGGCTATACCTCTGAATTCAGCTTCAGCACTTGAGAGGGCTACTACTTTCTGTTTTTTGCTCCTCCAAGTAACAAGATTTCCTCCAACTAACGTAAAATATCCTGATGTCGACCTTCGGTTGCCTTTATCCCCTGCCCAGTCTGCATCAGTGTACAATTGGATTCCTAGATGTCCATTAGGCTTGAACAAGACACCATGACCCACCGTTCCTTTGAGGTACCTTAGAATTCGTAAGACTGACTCCATATGAGTGCTTTGGGGTTGATGCATAAATTGGCTGACCACCCCCACAGCATAAGCGATATCAGGCCGGGTATGAGAGAGATAAATTAACTTTCCAACCATTCGTTGATATCTTTCTTTATCAGCTAGTTCTGCTTTTTCTTCCATGTATAGTTTCTGATTCACAATCATAGGAGTATCTGCTGGTTTACAATCAATCAGACCAACCTCAGCCAGCAAGTCAAGGATATACTTCTTTTGACACATGAAGATTCCTTGTTTAGATCTCAGAACTTCAATCCCAAGGAAATATTTAAGTCTCCCTAAATCCTTCATCTCAAATTCTTCGAATAAGTTCTTCCTTAGTTTGGCTATTTCTTCATGATCATCTCCAGTAATAATCATGTCGTCAACATAGATTATTAAACAAGTTATAAGGTTATTTTTTTGTTTGAGGAAAAGTGTGTGATCAGAGTTACTTTGCTTAAATCCATACTTCTTCATAGCTAAAGTAAACCTGCCGAACCATGCCCTGGGAGATTGCTTCAAGCCGTAGAGAGATTTCTTCAGGAGGCATACTTCCCGTTCTCCAAACTCATTTGAAAAACCATGTGGGGCCTCCATGTAGACTTCTTCCTTGAGCTCTCCATGTAAGAAAGCATTTTTCACATCAAACTGATGAAGTGGCCACTCCTTATTTGCTGCTACGGAGAAGAGAACTCTAATCGTGTTAATCTTCGCCCTGGAGAGAAAGTTTCTGAATAATCAATTCCATAAGTTTGAGTATACCCTTTAGCTACCAGCCTGGCTTTATATCTTTCAATTGAACCATCGGGTTTATATTTGATTGTAAAGACCCATCGACACCCAACTGGTTTTTTTCCTGTTGGTAAGCTGCATTTTTCCCACGTGTTGTTTTTCTTCAATGCCTTCATCTCATCCTCCATTGCACTTTTCCAATGTTTTGACTTCAAAGCATCTTCCGTACTGGTAGGAAGTTCTTCAGCATACAAGGAAGAAGAGAAAGCCTTAGCCTCTTTGGATAAATTTCCTGAGGCTAGGTTTGCCATGGGATATTGACATCCACGAGACTCCTTTTCTGGAGAATATCTTTTAGGTGGGACTCCCCTGTTTACTCTAGGTGGTAGTACATACCTTCTTGAGGTTTCTTCTTGTATGGGAGAATCTTCCTGTTCCTGAAAAACACTATCCTGCTCCATTTGTTCATTAGTGATGTTCTCAGGAACTTCAAAACCAGGATCAGACTGAGTATTACTTACCTCGGACATCAGGTTGGGAGCGATTTCTTGAGTGGCACTGATCTCTTGTTCTTCGGTTTGTGTGGGAAGAGGTGACTCATTTTGTGGGCTGTGTACTACTTCAACATTAGTCAACCAGCTTAGATTATCAAAAGGTACTTCATCAGGATTATTTTGGGATACATAGTAATACTCTGTTTCAAGAAAATCACAGTTCATAGTGGTGAACATATGTTGAGTTTTGGGATTGTAACACCTGTATCCCTTTTGATCTACCCCGTACCCAACGAAGACACACTTCTCAGCACAAGCATCAAGTTTGTCTCTATGTGACTTGGGTATGTCAACATAGACCGTACATCCAAACACCCGAGGTTCAAGGGTAAGAACGGAAGGGGGTTTAGTGGTTTCTGAGAGAACTTGTAGTGGGGTTTTCGTTTTCAGAATATGAGTTGGAAGACGGTTAATCAGATAGGCAGCAGTGGAAAGGGCTTCTGGCCAGTAAAATTTTGGAGTATGAGATTCAATTAGAAGGGCCCTTGTGATTTCTAACGGTATGCGGTTCTTTCGTTCCGCGACTCCATTCTGTTCTGGAGTATAGGGGCACGTTGTTTGATGAATGATGCCTTTAGATTGAAAAAACTGTTTCATGTTGGAATTTACAAATTCTCCTCCATTATCTGATCGAAGAATTTGAATGTTTTTATGAAATTGGTTTTGGACCATGGTGTGAAAGGCTATAAATTTGTCAAAGACTTCAGATTTATTTTTCAATAGATACAACCATGTCATTCGTGTGCAATCATCAACAAATATCACAAAAAAACGAAAGTTTTGTCCCCCAATGACTGGGGCTGGGCCCCATACATCTGAATGAATCAATGAAAAAGGTGAATCAACCCTTGTGTTATTAGGTTTAAACGTTTTTCGATGGCTTTTAGCTAACACACAAGTTTCGCAATGAGTCTTATAATTTGAAGAGAATAAATTTGGAAATAACATATGTAAATAACCCGTGGAAGGATGTCCCAATCTCCTATGCCACAGCCATGCCTCACGTTCTGTTGTTCCATGAGAGAGCAAATCAGTACCACCTTGAGTCACTTCATCCACGTAATAAAGTCCTTGCCTTTTAGTGCCACGCCCAATTATCGCACCCGTCCTGATATCCTGTAAAATACAAAAGGTAGGTTGCATGAGAACTGAGCAGTTTAGTTCCTTTGTTACATGACTAATAGATAGGAGTTTGTGTGATAATGAGGGAACATAAAGACAATTCGAAAGTCTAAGTGTAGGAGAAATTTCAATTGTTCCTCCGGTTTTTACACTCATTTTTCCACCATTTGCCGCTTGTATAAACGACTTGGTAGGCTCGGTGGTCACAGAAAAATCTGATAATTCGTTACTCATAGTGTCGGTTGCCCCACAATCAAATATCCATGATGGTTCCTGTTTTCCACCGTATTTTTGACTCATTAAAGCACTGCCAGTAAGTTCAGGGGGTTTATTGTAACTGTGAGAAAAACAAGTGTGGGCTTTCGAGAATTTTCTCTTAAACCCTGTACCTGTCACTTGAAACCCTTCTTCTTCCCCTGGTTGCGCCGCTGCCATACCACCAAAACCGGTGAGCTTTTGCTTGTCGCCGGTGTCGGTGACTTCATTGTTGCCCACGGCTGCCGCCGCAGATGCTTTCCCGGTGTCTGGCCCTGTTCTGATGCCCTTCTTATGGCCATCTCCCCACCATTCTGGATATCCTACAAGCCGAAAGCATTGTTCTTTGACATGTTTTGTCATACCACAATGTGTACACTTGAGGTGAGACTTATCTTCTTTTGCAAAAGATCCAGACTTCTTTGGTTCGAATCGCCGATGTCCCTTTGTTGCGAGCCCTAGACCTTCTGGTTCATTGGCCATTAGTCCGGCTCCTATGCCCTGTGCATTGGCCGAGGCTGCTCCCAAAATATTTTGGTGAGCGGCCTCTTTACGGATGATTCCGTAGGCAACCTCGGCAGTTGGAAGGGGTTCAGATCGGAGAACTTCCCGTTTAATTGGGTCGTATTTTCGATCAAGAGCGTTCAAGAATTGAAACAACTTTTGTTCTGACCTAATCTTGTGGTATGTCTGGATATCTTCCGGGCACTTCATAGGGTTTGGATCGATACGATCGATCTCTCCCCACACTCCTTGTAGTTTGATCCAGAGATCTTCTAAAGACTTGTCGTCTTGTTTGATGTCGTTTGCCTTGACATGGAGATTAAATGTTTGTAACTTATCTTTACCACTGCTGTATGTAACCACTAGGGCATCCCACAGCGATTTCGCTGTGGGAAACTCGGTTAGGTTGCCAGCAATCACTGGTTCAATATTCTGTATTAACCACGAGAAGACGACCAGGTCATCTTGCTCCCATTGGTCGTATTCTTCATCTTTTTGATCTGGGGAATTTGAGGTCAAATGTTTCAACAAGGTTTTTGATCTTCCTCCTATGGCAACCCGAATCATCCGGGTCCATAGAGCATAATTTTGGCTATTGAGTTTGAGATTAATCTGTAAACTGTCGGAAAGTTTAGTGCCTTTTGGTTGGGAATTTAACCCCTGTTTGAGCAGGTTGGTTAATTGTATGGAGAGCTCATTCTGGTTACTGTTTTCTGACATGGTTGCGGGTTGCAGGTTGGGTAGATGATGAGCAGATTAGGTTTTGAACAAACCATGCTCTGATACCATCATATCAAAGGTAAAAAAGGGCTGAATTGTTGTTATTTCTTGTATGTGATTACAATAAAAAACCCGTTGATTTATACAGCTATTCTAAATAAGGAAAAAGCTATATAAGGTTGATAATCCTTGAATGGGGAAACCGTATATCTTGTTCACCAAAAATTGGGGATATGATGTGAAGAGGAGAGATTCTAGCTGATCCTCATATCTTTTATTTTTGACAGAGAGCTTATACATACAAAGATTTGCGAGTTGCTACACAAGATTTTAGTCGAGAAAATAAGATAGGGCAGGGGGGTTTCGGCTCCGTTTACAAGGTAACTTTCCGAAACGTTCTAAACTCTCTCTGTTCATACGTGTTCGAATGTTACTAAAATACATACTAATATCTTAAAAAACACTCGATGTTTCTATAGGGGACGCTAAAAGACGGCTTATTAGTTGCTATAAAAGTTCTCTCAGCCGATTCAAGTCAGGGCTTGAAGGAATTCTTGACCGAAATAACCGTTATTTCCGATATACAACACGAAAACCTCGTAAAACTGCACGGTTATTGTGTGGATGGAGATCATAGAATCTTGGTCTACGGTTACCTTGAAAACGGTAGTCTAGATCATACCCTACTAGGTAATTACAAATTCACAATGCCTTCTTATCTGTTACGCGATGCTATTCTTGTGATGTTTTTTTATTATTGTTTTATGATGTGTAGGAAGTGGTCATTGTAGCATTGATTTCACATGGGAAATTAGAAAGAAGATATGCATAGGTGTTGCAAAGGGGCTTGCTTATCTTCATGAGGAAGTGCAGCCTCGTGTTATTCATAGGGATATTAAGGCGAGTAATATTTTGCTTGATGAAGATTTTACACCGAAGATTTCGGATTTTGGTCTAGCGAAGCTTTTCCCATCGCATTTGACGCATATTAGCACGCGTATTGCTGGAACTCAGTAAGCTAAGCATCTCTCATTATATAATTCTATTTTTTTAGTGGTAAGTTTTGTCTTTTCTATTATTTTAGTTAGAGTAAAATGTCATTTTCGTCCCCGAGGTTTGGCCAATTTTGCCATTTTCGTACAAAAGTTTGGTTTTTCACATCTGGATTCAAAGGGTTTGAAATCTTGCCATTTTCATCCAGCTTGGCAACTCCATCCATTTTTCTCCGTTAAGGCATGGGTATGTTCGTCTTTTTGTTAACTTAAAAGGCAATTCGGTCTTTTTTACTTTATGTTAAAGCATTTAGCATAATGTACAAGTATTCAAAAAAGACGAAAATACCCTTAAGTTAACAAAAAGACGAAATTACCCCTGACTTAACGGAGAAAAATGGATGGAGTTAAGGAGCTGGATGAAAATGGCAAGATTTCAAACCTTTTTGGATCCAGATGCGGAAAAACAAACCTTTGAACGAAAGTCGCAAAACTGGCCAAACCTCAGGACGAAAATGGCATTTTACTCTTTTAGTTATGTCGGGTGCTTTAATTTGCATGATGGATCCAATCATCTGATTCATACTAATCTGTTTTTGGTGTTTTACAATTAATTATGGATTTCTGATTATTCAATTTCACATTGCACACTCGAAATGAGCATCCAAACACACCCATAGTTGATTTTACCATGTCTTTTCTTGTTTTGCAAGTTACCATTGCTTCATGCTTTTTTTTATATGTTATGGTATTGATATTATGGTTCTTGTTTATTGCAGAGGCTATTTGGCCCCTGAGTATGCAATGAGAGGCCAGTTGACTAGAAAAGCCGACATCTACAGTTTCGGTGTTTTGCTTTTGGAGATTGTTTGTGGAAGACCGAACCAAAACCGATGGTTACCTGTTGAAGAACAATATCTTCTAGAAAGGGTATGCTGCTCATCATTTTAGTTTTCTACAACAAGGTTAAGTCATAAAATTTTAAATTAAATTAATGGGTCATTAGTCATTACCTTAAAACCAATATACTTTCTAATTCTTCATCAAAAAGTATGGTAAATTGGTCAAAATTTGATTTGGTATATGTATAATAAAGTCCCTAAAATTTTCTAAATTGCAGATTCTTGTTATTTTTTTAAATAATCGTTTGTTATCTTTTAATTTGGTCAAAATTTGATATGGTAGTATGTTTTTTTTTCTAATGATGATTTGTTATCTCTTAAATTGGTCAAATTTTGATATAGTTATATTCAATATTTTTTGGCAATTTATTTATTTATTTATTTTTGTAATAATGATTTGTTGTCTCTTAAATTGGTCAAAATTTGATATAGTAATATTCAACATTTTTGGGCAATTATTTTTTATTTATTGTTTTGTTTTGTAACAATGATTTGTTATCTCTTAAATTGGTCAAAATTGATATACTAATATTCAACATTTTTTGGCATTATTTTTTATTTTTGTTTTGTAATAATGATTTGTTATCTCTTAATTGGTCAATATTTTATATTGTCATATTCAACACTTTTGTCCAAAAAAATACCATCTTATTTTGACCAATTTAAAAGTTAAGAAGTTACTATTTAAAAAATTCTAAGTACATTCATTTTAGACAAGTTTAGAGACTTTAACATATGAAAATTAGTTTGGTGGGTTTTTAGTGTATTTTTTACAAGTTAACCGTTTTTTAATATACCGAAATTAGGTTAAGGGACTCTTTGCGTAAAATAAGAAATTATATAGGTTTTTCGTGAATTAACGAAGAATTAGTTTCTCAAGTTTATACATGACAATGACGTGGTCTACACGTGTGAAAAGATGACGTGGCTGATACACTTTTGTTCAGGTATGGAAACAATATCGGGAAGGGGAATTGGAAAGCTTGGTGGATACTTTAATGAAAGACATTGATATGTTTGAAGCTTGTCGATACTTAAAAATCGGTCTTCTTTGCGCCCAAAGTCTACCCAAAAGCCGACCATCCATGTCAAATGTCTTGAAAATGTTAAACGATGAAATTGATATTAGTGAAAAGGATTTAGCCGACCCGGGATTATTGTCTGAGTTAATGGATTATAAAACCGGGAAAAACAACACTTCGGGTACATCGTCTAGTGGCTCGGGAAATCATGATGATTCGAGGTCCTATGGAAACACGACAACATCGTATGCCAATATGACCTTCACAACGATCACTGAACGATGATGATTGTGAAAATAGGCTGGTATTAAAAGTATTGTATATACATATATAGAAAATGCAAACATCAGTGTTGGCATTTTATTATTTTGTTTCATTTTTGGTTTTGGTACTTAACATTTAGATGAATCTGCAGAGAATTGTGTGGTTCCATTTATTGGCTGTTGTATATCGACTTCTAGTGCCATTAAGCAATGCTTGTTTATAATATTGAATTATTGATGTTGGTTTTGTGATACATTAATGTTGTTACCGTCGGCGACGGGTTTTGGGGTTGAATAGGTGACCGATAGCTGGGTCGAACCGGATTGTGTAGACCGGGAGGCGCGTTCCGTCGAACCGAACTTGGTTAGAAACTTTCTTAGCTCAATTTATATAAGGGTGAAATGGGTTAGTTAAACTTAGAAAATCATAGATATGAGTTTAACTTGATACCATGATAGGAATCCTAAGAGCATCCATAATAACCGAACTAAAAAATGTCTAAAAACATCCTTAGTCACTTGCAACATCAGCAAAAACTTATTTTAAAAAAAAAACTCAAAACTTACCCAATAAGAAAACATAAAAACACCAATAATCATTAACACATCATCATATTTTTATATATCAATATATATATATACAGAGAGAGAATATTTATTTTTTAATAATCACCAACCCTCCTTGGCCCCACCCACTGACATCTCTTTACGTTTTTTCTTGTATTTGCACAAGAATGAAACACTAAAAATGAAACCAACAAATAACACCCACACTAGTAAAAATGAGAAAAAATGACACATCACTTTCTAAAGACAAGAAAAAATATGCTATTGCCGATGCTCTAATTACAATAACCCACTTATCTACCTTAATAATTGTGATATATATGTGGTAAATGTTCATTTGTGAAACTACTCTTTATCATTTAACTGGCCGAAAATAATAACAAAACCTACAGATTATGTATACAACTTAATTTTTTTTGAATGCCATGTGTACAACTTGATTATGGTATATATTTTTATATTTCTGTATTGGTAGTTATTAAATTATTTATTATGTTATCTAACCATTTTGATGAGTGAACCTCTAGAATGACCGTTTTGTTACGTTTCATACAAAGATGAGATTCGTACTATACCTAGTACGAAGCCAAAATTACCGAAATAAAAAATTGGTAAAAACACAGATCAGATACTATACCGATTTTAGCGGTGCCGCTTAGGTATCGGTAGTGCCAAAATACCAAAACGACTAGTATTAAAACAAAAAGCCATAAAAATAACACCAGTATCCATATCAGGGGCGGACCCAATGCTTTAGCAGCCGTAGCACGGGCTACGGCTCAAGTGCGTATTCGTTGTGTATTTTTTTCGGTTTTATACCAAGGACACCCCTAAAATAATACAAGGATACCCCTAACCAACTCAAACTTGTAGAATAAAGGAGCCCGATTGAAACAGTGGCTCAATTGCCCAAATTATTAATAATATGATTGAAATTGTGGCCCAGTTAGTTAGATATTTGTTTTACTTTATTTATTTATTGTCGTTCTTTTTATATTGTATGATTGCACGGTAATTTTTTTTTTCTGGATACGCCTGATTTAATGGGCTAATTCCGCCACTGATCTATATTCTTTGTTTGTTCGATATCCTTTTATTCCTACACTTGTATCTCTACTATAATAAAGCAAAACTTTTTTTGCTTAGGTGTCATCACATGAAGCCACCCCCTAATCTGATCCCATGTGTCATTTTCTCACAATTTTGAATTAAAAATAATTTACATACAGCACACATCAGCATCCATGTGGAGATAGGTCAAATAGGTTAAAATAAAGATGGAGACAGGGATCTGCGCTCTTCTTATTAAGGTCAAACCCTCCTTTCCACCCTATTTCCGTCTCTTCTTCTTCTTCTTCCTTCCTTCTCTCTTTCCTCCTCTGTTTTCATTTCACATTGAGCTAGGTTTCAAAAATCCCAAAACCACACTTTTGAATTCGAACTTTCTGTCTGAAACACATATCCCACAGTCACGTATTTGCATAAAACTCCAATTCCTATTGAAGAAGCCCAAATTTATCACAATAAACACATATCCTACGGTTGAGTTTGAATTTTAAACCTAATCTTACGGTGGAGATCAACATTCACACGGATTGGTATTTAAATTTTGTTTCTTATTTGAATTTTTTTTCTTATTCGGTTTATTTACCTGTGATGGAGTATATAAAGCTTTACCATATCACACTCTCTCTCCGTTTTGCATCTGGTTTTGAATTTTGGTAAGTTCATTGTTTCTTGAATTTTTGATAATTTGAAATTTATGTAGTTCATGAATTTAATTAGTGAAGTGTATGTCCAGGGTTTTCGTTATTGAAGGAAGGGTTGCTGTTGTTTCAACAATTCAGGTTCTGGTTTCCATTTATTTTTGCTTGAATTTGATTTTTCTTGTTTGTTTCGTTTATTGGGCAATTTTAGGAGATTTGGTTTTACGGTTGTTTAACCATTAAATTTTTGTTTTATGAATGCTATGAACATCCTTGGAAATTGTTTTATGAATGCTATGAACATCCTTGAAAATTGTTGTATGAATGCTATGAACGTCCGTGAAAATTGTTGTATGAATGCTCTGAACAGTAAACAGGGGTTGTTTTATGAATGTTTTTTAATCATTCAAGTACACAGATCTTTATGAATGATATTAGCAACCTTCAATTTTTTTTGTTTTATGAATGCTATGAACATCCTTGAAAATTGTTGTATGAATACTATGAATATCCTTGAAAATTGTTGTATGAATACTATGAATATTCTGAAAATTGTTCTATGAATGCTTGAATTTGATTTTTATACATGAATGCACTAATAGGATGTTGCTCAACAACTAAGTTTTTTAAATGGTTTTTTTATGATTTCTGCATACCTATTCTCTTTATCCTGAGAATCTGTATCAAACACTAATTCTGTTGCTGTTTTGAATGCTATGAACATGCTTTTAGATTGTTGTATGAATGTTTTTTAATCATTCAAGTACACAGATCCTTATGAATGATATTAACAACCTTCAAATTTTTTTGTTGTATGAATGCTATGAACATCGTTAAGAATTGTTGTATGAATACAGTTTTAGGTTTTTATAACCTCTATACAGTTTTAGGTTTGACCAGTTATTTGTTAAGATAAGTAATCATTTTAGCAAAGCACTAATAATACATGAATGCTATGAACATATATGAAAACTGTTTGCTTTTTACTTTCATTTCATTCGTCATTGTAACATCCGTCAAAAAACGGGTTTCCAAACCCGCTTCGTTTATTAATCAAATATCAAGTTATAAAATTTCGTTGCGTATTTATGATCAATATTAATTTTAAACATACATAATTAATAAACATTTTAGAATTTAAAAACTATAATTATTAAAAAGTAAAAATAAATTAATAAAAAAAGAAAAGAGGCTGCCGGGTTTCGAACCCGGGTCAGCCGGAAGAAACAAACAAACACCTAACCACTCCGCCACTTGACTCGTTTGTGATATATGTTGAAACAATTAACATTTATAATAAAACTCTAAATCAAACCCAGCGATCAGCGCGCCAAATCCGCAGTCGCCGGAAATCCCGACGATTTCGCGAGACTTCGACCGTTTCCTTTGACTGAACGCGTATATTAACTTCGACATCGGTTATAACCGATGTCTAATCCCGCAATCTCAGTCATAACCGCCGGAGAAAACCTTGACCATGAATCAAGACCAAATTCGGACTCAATTCATCCTGATTCTTCCCTATAAATACATACCCAAGTCTCTGGTAATCTTTTCGCTCAAAATCGCACAATTTCTCGAAGCAAATTACACTCGCCGGAGATATTCTGTATTGCCGGACTTTCACCGGAAAACCGAGACTTACATCAAATCGGTAAATTTCTCGACTCTTCCGTTTTCAATCCATTGTTAGACTTATACTAACTTCAATCCTTCAACCATAATCGGTCCCAGACGACGTTGCCGGATATTCTGCACTCACCGGAAAATCTCTGGAAATTTCTGAAATCACACTGTAAATCGGTACAATCATCTAAACCTCCTGATATCCCTTGTTTAGTCATTTAATTTCACAACTCATTGATCAAAACTGTTAATTGATTCAATCAGACGGAATTCACAAATCAGAGCCGACGATCATTGCTGGAATTCTGAGAAAAACATTCGATTCGGTACATTCGATTCCGTAACTCTCTTTATCCATTACATTTCAATCACTTATATGTTCGACAAACGATTTAAACCAGAACAGTCGGATATCGTTGGTCTGTGTCTTTGAATGAAGAAGACGAAGTCGAACGTAGTGTATAAGTATAATTAAAACAAGATATTAAACCTGGTTAGACACACAGTCCAGCGGTGGATTGTGTGCAAACACACAGCGCACGTCACGAGTTCGAACCTTACAAACGCACCGACTTTCCGAATTAAAACCAGTTTTTTTAAAACTGAATTAGACAAGTCACAGTATGTCTATAAGATTAATATAAACCGTAAGTTAAACAGATAAGACACACAGCCCAACTGGTTGGGCTGTGCGCTTACAAACCGAAGGACCCGAGTTGGATCCGGGTCCCTGCAACCGGTTCGACCATTTTAAATCCTTTTAATATAAACCAAATAAATTAACATTTAATTAGTATATATATATAATTAAAACATAGAATATTTCGGGTTAGACACGTAGCTCAGTTGGTAGAGCTGCGTGCACGCGTACGAGAGGTCACGGGTTCGAACCTCACTTAGTGCACGCTCAACTACAGTCTGGCCGGTCAACGGTCCGGTCATCGGTCAACAAAAAGTCAAAATTTTTTATTTTATTTATTTATTTATTTATTTTAAAAATCAATTAAAAATACTTAAAAATAATATTTTTAAAGTTAGAAAATGACCTTAAACTCACAAAAATAAATCTAAAAATCCTATTAAAATTGTTAATAAAATCCACTTATTTACCGAACCATTTCGTTATTATTTTAGGTTAGTTTTTCCTCGTCGATCAAATCCCAAAACTCGTGCGCATTCAACATCATCAAAGAACGCACCCAATGTGAGTGAATCTCTACCAATTCCCCGTTTTAATCACATTTTGGTGTGTATCATGTGTCGCTTAATTATTTATTATATTTAAACACTTGTGCATCCATCATATTCATGATCAAATGTGTATCCAATATGTATCAATTGTTGTGTGGATTATGTTTAGGTTAAAGTTATCATTTTCAGTACATACATTTCATTAGGCCCAACAGCTCCCCGTGGGAGACGGGTTGAGTACAGGTGCCTCATTTTGATCGGCTCCGTTTGATTGAGCCTTGATCTCACATACATCATCATACATTTCATACGATCGGCTCCGTTTGATTGAGCCTTGATCTCACAATACATTATCATTCATGTCATATACTCATGCAAGGTGGTTTGTGATTGTTTGTTCATATATGTTTGCTCACATATGATTATTGCACATTTTTTCAATATTAAATTCAACAAGAAATCAATAACAATGTTTTTAAACAAGGTTCACTAGCCAACTTTTGTTGACCCAAAATTTCCCCCATTTTAACACATGATACAGGTGATCCAGTTAAAGCAAGAAACACATAGGAAGGCCTAAAAGAATAAATCAGTTTAGGCTTTGGATTGTTTTACTTAGTTTCTTTTTCCTTGTAATTGTATGAACTTGTTTTGAACATTTAAGTTGTAATTTGAATTAAATAAATATGAAACATTTTAGTAAACATCATGAGATTTGGTGATAACCCAATTATGCCCCGACTCTTTCCCGCTGCGGGTTGGGGTGTGACAGTCATTTCAATAGGATGTTGCACCACAACTAATTTTTTTAAATGGTTTTTTATGATCTCTGCATATGCTATTCTCTTTATCCTGGGAATCTGTATCAAACACTAATTCTGCTGCTGTTTTGAATCATATGAAGTTGCATTATTTTTTATTAATAGACACTATTATTCAGTTCAGAATATTTACAGTTATCTGATCATCATTCTGAATAACCTCATTGTATCAATGTGGTGAACAATCTTTAAAAAAATGATTACTTTTGAAACCTATGGTTGTTATGTAAATGCTATCCACATCTTTGAAAATAATTTATAGGATAGGTTATTAGACCCTTAGAGCCTATACTATAGTTGATTAGAAATTTTAAATTGTTTATGTGTTACATGCAAAATTCATGATGTTTATATGCTTTATGTTTATTGTTACATTCAATGTTATGCAAGCATGTTCATAAGTACATATTATTATACAATGCTCATCATGAATCATATCCTCATAACATACCATATCCATGAGAGCACACACCTCACAATTCCTATGATTTTTGCAACGATTTTTGTATTTTCAAATCACATCAAAGTGAGTTCTCATGACGGGCATGTAGTAACTGGAAGGGTACGAGTACCGGTAGTCAGAACGTCCTGTCTAGGCTTGGCATTCGTATAAATCCAAATTAAAGGACCAGTTTGCCTACCTGGGGACTAACGATGAGAGTACGAAGGACCTATTAGGCCAAAGCATGCTATACCAAACGTCGTGTGAGCTAACCCCACTTTGAGTTGTCATTGTGTCTATACCTGGACACCCTCCTACCATACATCTCACAAACATATTTCATGGTTTTCATTCGGGTGATGCGAGTGTTAAACCGCCAACACCAATGTGAATCCTACTAAGCCAATAGTCATGGGGGCCCACATGACTATGCAGGCGATGGTATGGGGGACATTGGAGGCCCAAACATGAGCAAACCCAAGACATCCTATGGATGTAGTTGCATTATTGATGATTATGTTATTTTAATTTTCTTAACGACACATGACACCTAAAAAGACTCCTTAAATCACAATCTTCCTATGTATGTTCCTGTAGATGTCGGCTAGGCAGCTACGTGGAGGTAGAAGGTCAGGAAAGTCAAACGAACGCTTGGCCACTCAAATTGCAAAACAAATGGCCGCGGTGCTTCCTGACATCGTAATTCAAGTCCAACAAGCTCTCACCGCGAATCCCATCAACCCTCCCAACCAAGAAGACCAGAACGTCAACAACCCTCCCTCCAAAAAGTGCTCCTACAAGCACTTCAAGTCTTGCGATCCCCCAAAGTATGAAGGGACCGAAGGTATCACTTCTCTCCTCCACTGGTTTGAGGAAATGAAGAACGCCTTCCTCAATTGCGATTGTCCTGAGGATCGCAAGGTACGTTACGCAACCGGGAGACTGTTTGGGGTAGCCCTGACCTGGTGGAACACAGAGAAGGGTAAGAGAGGAGTCGAAGATGCTATGGCCTTAACATGGGAAAAGTTAAGGGAAATAATGACAAGACGCTTCTGTCCAAGAAGCGAAATCAAGAAGTTGGAAGATGAATTCCACTCGCTAAAACAAAAGGAAGGAGATCATACTTCCTACAACAAAAGATTTCTCGAGCTAAACCAAATGATCCCCAACTTGTTCACCCCAGTGTACCGCTTGGTTGAACACTACATTCGAGGCCTCCCCTCGAAAATTCAAGACTCGGTTCTAAGCACTTCGCCAGCAACACTTGAAGTCGCAATGGAACTAGCTACCGAACTTACCGAGAATCGCATCCGAAACGGTAAATTCAAGGAGGAGAAAAAGAAAGCCCCCAGTGAGGCTCAAACTTCAAACCATCCTGTCTCCTCTTCGAAGTTTGCTGGAAAGAGGAAGCGAAACAACAGAAACTTTGCTGTCACACAAACAAACCCCCTATCACTGCTGCACCCATCACCCAAATTGCCCCCTCATCTGCACCATATAAAAAGCCATACTCCGGCCCATACCCAAAATGCAACCGTTGCCAATACCATCACCTTCCCGAACATCCCTGCCAACATTGTACCAGCTGTGGCCGTGCAGCACACCATCCAAATCTGTCGCACACTTCAGCGAATGAACCGCAATCAACCCTCAACCCAAACCCACCATCAGATAGTGGTTCAAGCCCAACAACCCTTACTTCTACCACCTACACAACATACGACCCAATCCTACTACCAACCCAACTACCCCATGATGCAACCCATGCGGGCTTGTTACAACTGTGGAGACCCAAACCACTTTAGAAACACTTGCCCACGCTTGGTGAACATCATTCATGCCCAAGCTCAAGCAAATCCGGTGAACCAAGCTAACGAAGCTCCTCCACCTGCTAGAGGAAGAGCTTTCAACATCAACGCCAATCAAGCTAGGGCCGACAACAACGTGGTTAACGGTACGTTTCTCATCAATGGTAGTTATGCATCCATGTTATTTGATACTGGTACGGATAAGAGTTTTGTGTCTTTAGAATTTGAACCCATCCTCAACCAAACTCGTGATAATCTCATGGAATCCATAACGGTGGAAGTTGCTGACAGAAAACCGGTCTCATTAAACTCTGTTATACGAAATTGTACCCTCACTTTAAACGATCACGATTTTCCAGTTGACCTCATTCCTATGAAGTTGGGAAGTTTCGACATTACAATCGGTATGGACTGGCTCAGCCAACATCATGCTGAAGTAGTATGCCGCGAAAAATTCATTCGCATTCCTCTTGCAGACGGTCAAACCCTACGAATCTTTGGAGAAACCCCTTCGAAAGGACTCAAATTGATGTCCTGCCTTCAAGCCCGAAAATATCTCCGCAAGAACTATATCGCATTCTTAACTCACGTCGTCAAGAAGGGAAACAAGGAGAAGAAACTAGAAGATATACCTGTAGTGAAAGAATTCCCACAAGTCTTTCCCGACGACATCTCAGGACTTCCTCCCATGAGAGAAGTCGAATTCCGCATTGATCTTATACCTGGCGCTACACCAGTCGCAAAATCTCCTTATAGGTTAGCCCCATCCGAAATGCAAGAGCTGGCCAGGTCAACTGCAAGAGCTGACTGACAAAGGATTCATACGTCCTAGCTCATCGCCTTGGGGTGCACCTGTTCTGTTTGTGAGGAAGAAAGATGGAACGTTTCGCCTGTGTATCGACTACAGAGAACTCAACAAGTTAACGGTCAAGAACCGCTATCCATTACCTCGCATCGATGACCTACTAGACCAACTTCAGGGCGCCACCTGTTTTTCAAAAATCGACCTTCGTTCTGGTTATCATCAACTCAGAGTACATGAAGAAGAAGTCCCGAAGACCGCCTTCCGAACTCGTTATGGTCATTATGAATTCATGGTCATGCCATTTGGATTAACCAACGCCCCAGCTGTATTCATGGATCTAATGAATAGGGTATGCAAACCCTACCTCGACCGTTTTGTCATAGTCTTCATAGACGACATCCTCATCTACTCAAAGTCTAAATCCGATCATGAACGACACCTCCGACTCATCCTTACACTCTTAAGGAACGAAAAGCTCTACGCCAAATTCTCCAAATGCGAATTCTGGTTAAAAGAGGTACAATTCCTTGGACATGTCATCAATGACAAGGGAATACATGTCGACCCCTCAAAGATCAAAGCAGTACAGGAATGGCAAGCGCCACGTACCCCTATCGAAGTAAGATCGTTTCTTGGTTTGGTTGGTTACTATCGCCGCTTCATTGCAAATTTCTCCCGTATTGCTGTACCACTCACGGATTTGACTCATAAAGGAAAACCCTTCATATGGGGACCTAGACAAGAAGAAGCCTTCCAAACCCTTAAGCAAAAGCTTTGTGACGCACCTATCCTCACACTCCCCGAAGGTTGCGATGACTTTGTAGTATATTGCAACGCATCAGGGCAAGGGCTAGGCTGCATGCTAATGCAAAGAGGAAAAGTGATAGCCTACGCTTCTAGACAACTCAAAGTTCATGAGAAGAACTACACTACCCACGACCTGGAACTTGGAGCCGTTGTGTTCGCTCTTAAGATATGGAGACATTACCTCTACGGTACCAAGTGTGAAATATACACTGACCACAAGAGCCTCCAACATATCTTTAACCAAAAGGAGTTGAATATGAGGCAACGAAGATGGGTCAAACTTCTTAACGACTCCGACTGTGAAATTCGGTATCATCTTGGCAAGGCAAACGTGGTGGCCGATGCGCTCAGTCGAAAGGGTTATGCGAACTCCATTCGTCTTCTATGTTCGCAAATCATAACCGACATCAAAGATCGAATCCGAGAAGCTCAACATGTTTCTGTAACAGAAAACGATGTACGCAATGAGCTGTCTTGTGGAGCAGAACTTAAAATCGAAACCAAATCCGACGGTATTCTATACTATCTAGATCGCATATGGATTCCCGATCACAATAACCTTCGTGATTTCCTTATGAATGAGGCGCACAAAACACGGTACTCTGTACACCCAGGAGCCGACAAGATGTATCAAGACCTTCGATACACCTACTGGTGGCCTGGAATGAAAAAGGATATTGCTGTTTTTGTATCCAAGTGCCTTACCTGTTCCAAAGTAAAAGCTGAACATCAAAGACCTTCAGGACTTCTAACTCAACCTGAAATACCTGTATGGAAGTGGGAAAACATAACCATGGACTTCATTACCGGGTTACCTCGCACCTCCAATGGGTATGACACAATATGGGTAATCATTGATCGTCTTACAAAATCAGCTCACTTCATTCCGATCCGCGAGGACTTCAAGAACGAGAAGTTAGCTCGTATCTACATCAGCGAGATCGTAAGCCGTCATGGTGTACCCTTAAGCATCATTTCAGACCGTGATGGTTGTTTCACTTCACGAACATGGCAAGCCGTACAAGCCGCTTTGGGTACACGATTAGACCTCAATACCGCTTTTCATCCTCAAACTGATGGACAATCTGAACGCACCATCCAAACTCTTGAAGACATGCTTCGAGCATGTGTCATAGACTTCAAAGGGAATTGGGACGCTCATCTACCATTAGTTGAATTTTCGTACAACAACAGCTATCATTCAAGTATCGGCATGGCACCTTTCGAAGCTTTATATCGTCGTAAGTGCCAATCACCAGTATGTTGGCACGAAATTGGAGAAGCACAAATCACCGGTCCAGAATTAATACAAGAAACAACAGACAAGATCCATCAAATTCGAAACAATATTCTAGCGGCACAAAGTCGTCAAAAGAGTTATGCAGACAAACGACAAAGCCCTTGGAGTTTAACATTGGTGATCAAGTACTTTTAAAAGTATCACCGTGGAAGGGAGTGGTTCGTTTTGGCCAAAAGGGCAAGCTAGCACCACGCTACATAGGACCTTTCAAGATACTCGAAAGAGTAGGACCTGTAGCATACAAGCTTGACCTACCAGAAGAGCTCAATAGAATTCATCCCACATTCCACGTATCAAACTTAAAGAAGTGCCTCGCCGATGAAAACCTCCATATTCCTCTAGAAGACATTCAAGTCGATGAATCTATGCATTTCATTGAAAGACCAATAGAAATTATGGACTTCAGGGAGAAACATTTAAGACGAAGTCGTATTCCAATTGTCAGGGTACGCTGGGAGTCGAAACGAGGACCTGAGTTTACTTGGGAACGTAAAGACTCAATGCGCGAGAAATACCCGCACCTTTTTCCTGTTACCACTACCACTTAAATTTCGGGACGAAATTTCTAAAAGTAGGGGATACTGTAACATCCGTCAAAAACGGGTTTCCAAACCCGCTTCGTTTATTAATCAAATATCAAGTTATAAAATTTCGTTACGTATTTATGATCAATATTAATTTTAAACAATACATAATTAATAAACATTTTAGAATTTAAAAACTATAATTATTAAAAAGTAAAAATAAATTAATAAAAAAAGAAAAGAGGCTGCCGGGTTTCGAACCCGGGTCAGCCGGAAGAAACAAACAAACACCTAACCACTCCGCCACTTGTCTCGTTTGTGATATATGTTGAAACAATTAACATTTATAATAAAACTCTAAATCAAACCCAGCGATCAGCGCGCCCAATCCGCAGTCGCCGGAAATCCCGACGATTTCGCGAGACTTCGACCGTTTCCTTTGACTGAACGCGTATATTAACTTCGACATCGGTTATAACCGATGTCTAATCCCGCGATCTCAGTCATAACCTCCGGAGAAAACCTTGACCATGAATCAAGACCAAATTCGGACTCAATTCATCCTGATTCTTCCCTATAAATACACTCAAGTCTCTGGTAATCTTTTCGCTCAAAATCGCACAATTTCTCGAAGCAAATTACACTCGCCGGAGATATTCTGTATTGCCGGACTTTCACCAGAAAACCGAGCCTTACATCAAATCGGTAAATTTCTCGACTCTTTCGTTTTCAGTCCATTGTTAGACTTATACTAACTTCAATCCTTCAACCAGAATCGGTCCCAGACGACGTTGCCGGATATTCTGCACTCGCCGGAAAATCTCTGGAAATTTCCGAAATCACACTGTAAATCGGTACAATCATCTAAACCTCCTGATATCCCTTGTTTAGTCATTTAATTTCACAACTCATCGATCAAAACAGTTAATTGATTCAATCAGACGGAATTCACAAATCAGAGCCGACGACCATTGCCGGAATTCTGAGAAAAACATTCGATTCGGTACATTCGATTCCGTAACTCTCTTTATCCATTACATTTCAATCACTTATATGTTCGACAAACGATTTAAACCAGAACAGTCGGGTATCGTTGGTCTGTGTCTTTGAATGAAGAAGATGAAGTCGAACGTAGTGTATAAGTATAACTAAAACAAGATATTAAACCGGGTTTGACACACAGTCCAGCGGTAGACTGTGTGCAAACACACAGCGCACGTCACGAGTTCGAACCTTACAAACGCACCGACTTTCCGAATTAAAACCAATTTTTTTTAAAACTGAATTAGACAAGTCACAGTATATCTATAAGATTAATATAAACCGTAAGTTAAACAGATAAGACACACACCCCAACTGGTTGGGCTGTGCGCTTACAAACCGAAGGACCCGAGTTGGATCCGGGTCCCTGCAACCCGTTCGACAATTTTAAATCCTTTTAATATAAACCAAATAAATTAACATTTAATTAGTACATATATATAATTAAAACATAGAATATTTCGGGTTAGACACGTAGCTCAGTTGGTAGAGCTGCGTGCACGCGTACGAGAGGTCCCGGGTTCGAACCTCACTCAGTGCACACTCAACTACAGTCCGACCGGTCAACGATCCGGTCAACGGCCGGTCAACGGTCAACAAGAAGTCAAATTTTTTTATTTTATTTATTTATTTATTTAATTTAAAAATCAATTAAAAATACTTTAAAGTTAGAAAATGACCTTAAACTCACAAAAATAAATCTAAAAATCCTAATAAAATTGTTAATAAAATCCACTTATTTACCGAACCATTTCGTTATTATTTTAGGTTAGTTTTTCCTCGTCGATCAAATCCCAAAACTCGTGCGCATTCAACATCATCGAAAGAACGCACCCAATGTGAGTGAATCTCTATCAATTCCCCGTTTTAATCACATTTTTGGGTGTATCATGTGTCGCTTAATTATTTATTATATTTAAACACTTCTGCATCCATCATATTCATGATCAAATGTGTATCCAATATGTATCAATTGTTGTGTGGATTATGTTTAGGTTAAAGTTATCATTTTCAGTACATACATTTCATTAGGCCCAACAGCTCCCCGTGGGAGACGTGTTGAGTACAGGTGCCTCATTTCGATCGGCTCCGTTTGATTGAGCCTTGATCTCACATACATCATCATACATTTCATACGATCGGCTCCGTTTGATTGAGCCTTGATCTCACAATACATTATCATTCATGTCATATACTCATGCAAGGTGGTTTGTGATTGTTTGTTCATATATGTTTGCTCACATATGATTATTGCACAATTTTTCAATATTAAATTCAACAAGAAATCAATAACAATGTTTTTAAACGAGGTTCACTCGCCAACTTTTGTTGACCCAAAATTTCCTCCATTTTTACACATGATACAGGTGATCCAGTTAAAGCAAGAAACACGTAGGAAGGCCTAGAAGAATAAATCAGTTTAGGCTTTGGATTGTTTTACTTAGTTTCTTTTTCCTTGTAATTGTATGAACTTGTTTTGAACATTTAAGTTGTAATTTGAATTAAATAAATATGAAATATTTTAGTAAACATCATGAGATTTGGTGATAACCCAATTATGCCCCGACTCTTTCCCGCTGCGGGTCGGGGTGTGACAGTCATTTCAATAGGATGTTGCACCACAACTAATTTTTTTAAATGGTTTTTTTATGATCTCTGCATATGCTATTCTCTTTATCCTGGGAATCTGTATCAAACACTAATTCTGCTGCTGTTTTGAATCATATGAAGTTGCATTATTTTTTACTAATAGACACTATTATTCAGTTCAGAATATTTACAGTTATCTGATCATCATTCTGAATAACCTCATTGTATCAATGTGGTGAACAATCTTTAAAAAAATGATTACTTTTGAAACCTATGGTTGTTATGTAAATGCTATCCACATCTTTGAAAATAATTTATACTCTTTCGCTTTTCTATTTTAAAATAAGACATAAAGTTTTGTACTTCCAATTGTGCCTTCCGTTTCTAATTTCATTTATAAAAAATATATAACTTTAAAGGTCAACAATGGTGGATCCTACCATTACTGTTGTTAATCAATTGGATGTAACAAAGACAAACGTTACTATTAAAGTTCGCATAGTCAAGATGTGGAAGCTACTATTGATGCGTGGTCGAAAATCGGTGTTCTTATGTGTTTAGGTTTGTGTATTTACATAGCTTTTAATCTTGAATAGTCTACTTTTAATGGGATTTGTGTTTTACAGGTCTAAGGGAGCTTAAGGAGCTATTCAGGAGCTTTACAGAGCACCTGGAACGAATGGGATCACCCGGGATGTGAAATGAACAAAACCGGGTTAACCGTGAAGATTGGATGTGTTTTGGGGCAGGTTAATGGATTTAAAATGAAGATATTTGAAGATAGCATGATAGAGGGCTGAATTACGAGTACGTGACGAAAACGGTGAGTAAAACGGAGCTATAACGAAGAAGTTATGAAGAAATCAATTTTCGCAGGAAACCAGCAAAACTAGGCAGCGTCGCGGACGCCCAAAAGGGCCGTCGGCGACGCCCTCTGGATTGTCTCATCGGCCAGAAACCTCCGTAAACAGCATATTAAGCAATCGGGTGAAACTGGGACTTCTAGCGGCCGTCAGGGACGCCCTAAATGGCGTCGACGACGTCACCTGCATTCCCACTTCGCGTAAAACTTGATTTTTGAGTTGGGGGACGGGTTATATCATTTGTTTTGACCTATTTTGAGGTATTACGACTTTTGAAGCATAAAAATACATCTTGGAACCATTCTTGAACATCTTCTTTACCTCTAACCTACCTCTAACATCCCTAACCTCTAACCCATCACCATCTTCACAACCACCAATCTAAACCCCAATTCACCATCACCATACCACCATAACCCAACCTTCCCACCATCATCCTCATCCATCCACACTCACCTTCCAAACCCTAAACCCTAACCTTCATCCTTCTTCCAAGACTCAAAGGTCATGGCTCGGTGTTCGTGCTCGTCGCCCGGTGATCGCGTCATTCAACCATGAGCGGCTAGTTTTCTCGGTTTCACCCTGGTGTAGATTGTTGTAAGAATTCTAGGGTTTATGCATTTGTATTTGATTTGATTTTGTGACAAGTTGTTTAGTATTTGAAACCTTTGATAATTGTCTTGCATTTGTTTCGAATTCGTAAATTGTCGAGTGATGATAAAATTTGACTTTGCGAAATGGTTATGTGCAATTATGCCTTATCTTAGGTTAGAATTTACATGTCCGAGGTGACGAAGTGCATTGTGGTCCGTTGTCTATGACGTTGATAGCAATTGGTACCTAAGCTTCGTGATAGAAATCCGTTAATCACTATATGCAACTGAATCAAGTTAAAACATGTAGGAACCCTAGGTCTTGCAATCATCGAACCGGGTGTGATCCGTATTGAAGGGGTATGGTCCCAAAAACCTTGCGCTAATCGAGGAAACCATACCCTTTAATAATTACTAAGGAGACTTCGCGCAGACTTCTCTGCCAAAATAGGATTTATTAGAACTCTGCGCCAAATATCTAAGGGAGGAAAGGATCATATAACTACCTTGCGCGGGCTCGCGCAAGGTTCAAAGTTAAAGCCTGAACAATCTCTCTGGATAAATACTTCATTTAACTACCTTACGCGGGCTCGCGCAAGGTTAAAAGTTAACCTTGAACAATCTCATTGGATAATTCTTCATGCACCAAACCTTGCACGGATAATTATATCAGAGCAAGTATCCACCAAACGTTGCGCTAAGCAGCAGGGAGAAGAAACAAGATCAGTTAACTGACTTGTGCTTCTCGCGCAAGGAAACAGTTAATCCTGAGAAACTTTCCCTTAGCAAAATCCTTGACTTGGTGCAGAAGCAAAGGGAATCTTTTCCGTTGTAAGAGAATGTACACGTGGCAAACAACAGATGGGTAACAGCTGTGAAATCTTCTAGAAGCCACTAACACCCAACCGTGCAAGCATCTTTTCGGTTATAACCAATTGCCACATGGCAACATCTGGACGGCTGAGGAAGATCACGGTGATGGCATGCTCACATTTATAAAATACAGTGATCTCATGTTGACACGTGGCACCTCCCTAACCGCTTATAAGCTCACGATCCGTGTGCACTAACGGATTGCCACAAACATTAACGGAATAGCAGAAGATTCCGTTAAAGTTAACATCTCTCTTTTTGGCGCCAAACACCGGCTATAAATAGGTGACTTGGAGTTCTAGGAAAGGTATTCACTCTCAACCAATCTCTCTCTAATCCTTTACTTCCGACTACCTGTACTTATTCTCACATCGGAGGGTGGTCATGGAGAGAACCTCCCTTCTCCCCGTGGCGAGGTAACGGTGTTCTGTTTTGCAGGATCAGCCGGAGTACTGTTTTATTCTACATTGTTGTGAAACCATACGAAGGATTAACCCCTTTTATGTAGAGCCCATTTCATAGATCTACGTAGATTCCGGTCTAGTTGATCTAGGGTTTCTTCATTGTTGCCCACTGATTTCAATTATTTTTTTTTCTCATCTTTCGTTTCGTTTCACCTAGATCTGCAGCCTCATGGCTGATGGATCATCTTTTCAAGGTCCTCGATCAGAGATCCGTCACGTTGCTGTCGGACCTCAGATCGACGGACAAATAGTTGAGGATTCTTCCGATGAAGTTAATGCTCTGTATGATCCTGATCATGCAAGTATTCCAGTAACGCCGGCGGCTCCTCAGGTTGATGTTACATCGATTTTACCACCTGGAGAGACTCCATTATTGTGGTTAATCAAATCTCAAGCGACTCTAAACGCTATGTATGCTCAGCTATGTGCCCAAACCGGAACTCCAGCTTTTCAAGCTCCGGTTAACGCTCCTTAGGTCCGTGCTTCGCCGGCACCTCGAGTTTTGAGTTATAATACTCAAAATCATGCTCGTTCCCCTTCGCACATGTCTGAAGAAGGAACAGAAATGTATTCTAAAACCAGGAATGATCCTGTTCATTCTGGTAATAGAAGGCAAGAAGAAAACGTTCAGCGTCGTGCATCTGTCCACTCTCGTTTGGGCCCACGGTCTTCACAAAAGCGGGACACCCAACACGATGAACTCGATAAGACCTATGAGGAAGGGGATAGTGCAAGTATTTTCGGTCGAATATCTGCAGACCATGCTAGTTACAAGCCAAAAGTACGTGCAGTATACAATTCAGAAGCTGAGCATGATTACAATTTGGTGTATCGCCCAACCGAAGCAGCTGAACAATCAAAGTTTACCAGAGAGATAGCACTGGATTCGTTGGAGTGAGTAAAATTACCATCCAACGTAGGAAAGTTTAACGGTTTAACTGATCCTGATGATCACATGCGCCTCTTCACCGGTGCAGGGTTACTTGGATGCTGGACATTGCCAATGTGGTGTCATCTGTTTGTACAAACTCTTACCGGCGCTACGCGCCTTTGGTTTGATAATTTGCCGACAGGTAAACTTTCCTCTTGGAATGACCTAAAGGAAAAATTTCTTACACACTTCAGCCAGCAAAGGCGATATGTGCGCGACTCCTCAGATGTAATGAACATCTGGCGGAGGGATGATGAGAATCTTGAAGCTTTTATTACGCGTGACAACAAAGAGGTTTTGGAGATTGGAGATGTTCACGAAGACCTTATACGTGCACAGTTCAAATACGCGGTAAGGTGTGACGAAATGATTAAAGTACTTTCCGGTACAACTGGCCTTCCAAAGAGCTGGGATAAACTCATGGCGGCAGCCAAGGTCTACGCCCAGACTGAGCGTAACTTGAATTCTAACAGGCCACCTCTACCTCAGAATCGTCCGCAAGACCTGAGTAAAGGTAGTCGCAAGGTAGTCACCAATTGACGCGCGTGCAAAAATCAACAAGATAACAACTCAAAAAGTGATTAAACAAGAGAATAGGGAACGCCAGTGGACTCCCTTGACGAAATCTCCTGCTGAAGTTCTCAGCACTGAGAATTATCAGTTCAAACAGCTACAACCAATGAAAAATAAAAAAAGGGCAAGACCCAAATTTGTTCTGTGACTATCATAGAGACACAGGTCACACCATAGACAACTGCATCAGTCTGCGCACGGAGATTGAAAAAGCATTAAAGAGTGGGAAGCTTACACATCCACTCCAGAATGTGTGCAAAGAGATTAAACAGATTACGCACGGGGACGAAGGACCTAGTAATAAGAAAATGAAGCAAGTCGCTATGATTCAGGGAGGTGCGTCGCGCAAGCGTAGCCTTCAACACTTTCAAAACAACACATGGCACGAGCAGCAAGTCATTTTTCCTATCGTTCCAGGAGGTCCTCAAGAAGACCGGCCAATGGTTATCACAGGTATCTTTGGACACTACCAAACAGATTATATGTTTATAGATCCTGGTAGTTCCATGGATATTATGTATGAGCAGTGCTTCAAGCAGCTAGATCCTGAGGATAAGGCACGCCTGGAACCAGTTGATTTCCCGTTAACTGGATTCTGCAATGAGGTTGTCTTTCCTCTAGGACAAATTCTTTTTCCTGTTACTTTATCTGATGGGAGGCGTTCTTGAACGAGTAACGTCAACTTCATGGTGATGCCGGCAAATTCCCGTCACGATGTACTATTGGGACGCCGCGCGCAGCGTGATTTTAGTATGATTACCTCCGCTCCACATGCTGCTTGTGGTTTTCCAACACCAAATGGTATAGCTATACTTTACGCGCGGAAAGAAATCATGTCTATCGAGGAACCAGTTATGAAGGCTGTTAAGACATTGCGAAGTAACGAACCAAAAAATGGGTACTCAACAATAAGTATCCCGAGCAAACAATCTTGTTAAGGCCTACAGTTAGTATTGAAATTCGCGCAAAACTTAAACTACTATTGTTTCGCAACAAGGACATTTTCGCCTGGACACCTGCCGATATGGTCGGTGTCCCACGCGACGTTGCAGAACATTGTCTGAATGTATTTCCATCAGCAGAACCAGTTGTACAGAAAAAGCGCAGCCTCGAGTCAGAAAAGACAGAGGCGATGAACGAACAAGTCACGGTATTACTAAATGCTGGTATTCTGCAAAGTCAAATACCAGACCTGGGTGGCAAACCCAGTCATGGTAAAGAAACATAATGGCGGATGGCGGATGTGCGTAGATTTTAAAGATTTAAACAAGGCGTGTCCGAAAGATTGTTATTCTCTTCCCGAGATTGACAAGAAGGTTGACTCATTAGCTTCCTTTCGCTGGAAATGTTTTCTAGATTGTTATAAAGGTTATCATCAGGTCTTGATGAAAAACGAAGACGAAGATAAAACAGCTTTTCGCACGGAGAAGGGCATTTTTTGTTATACCAAGATGCCTTTTGGTCTCCGCAATGCGGGAGCTACTTATCAAAGATTGATGGATGCAGTTTTTGGAGATGATATCGGGAAAACTATGTCAGAGAACATCCAACGAACTTTTGATTATGAGCAATTCATAAGAAACTATGTTAGAGAACATCCAACGAACTTTTGATTCTCTACGAAAGGTAAATTTAAAGTAAATCCAAGCAAATGCTCCTTCGGCATGGAGGAGGGCAAATTTTTGGGTTTCATCGTCACCAAGGACGGTTTCAAGGTTAATACTGAGAAGGTCGAAGCAATACAAAAAATGTCTTCTCCTAATACCATCAAATAGATGCAACGTTTGGCTGGAAGGTTAGCTGCGTTAAACCGCTTCCTCGCCAATCATGCTACAAAGTCTTATCCATTTATTCGAACCGTACGCAACTGTACGAAGAGCAAAGCGTGCGCATGGACTTCTGAAGCTGATCAAGCTTTCCAATAAATGAAAGATTGTTTAGTTCAACTTCCCACACTTACTACTCCTCGTGAAAAAGAACCCATGGTCTTATATCTTGCTGCATCTGAGGTAGCAGTAGGTGTTGTCTTGTTGGTAGAACGCGAAGGAGTCCAGTCTCCAATTTATTATATCAGCAAGATGTTGAATGATCCAGAGACAAGGTATTCAATTATGGAGAAATTAGTTTTAGCATTGGTTCACGCCTCGCACAGGCTGCGAAGATACTTTTCAGGACATGTTATTACAGTTTTAACAAATTTTCACATTGGCCAAGTCTTGACCAAGCCAGATGTTTCTGGACGACTTGCGAAATGGGCAATAGAATTGGGGGCTATAACATCTGTTATAAACCTAGACCAGCTATCAAAGGCCAAGTTTTGTGTCACCCCCCAACCGATGGCGGAATCATCGAGGTAGTGGCACTAGGCGAACCAAATTGTCTCAAGAGATTCCACAATAATTATTTAAAGATAATATATCAACATTTAACATCCCATACTATTAAACTCATAATATCCTTAAACAATCATTACATTAACAAAATCCCTTAAACAGTAAAATCTGATCCGATCTCCCCTAGATTTATTACACTTGGAACTAAACAAAATAAAACAAAACTAAACTACGCAAGCCACATCCAAGCATCCAAGCTACAAAATCCTCATCCTGTTACATACGTTAAAATACAAGTCAATACAATTAAGTAAAGGTGAGCATACGGGTTTAAGTACTACTAGCATAATCGAGAAAGCGTTTGCGAAACAATCTAATTACATATCATGATACACCAAAATACTTAACATAACATAGGCTCATTTCTCATGCTAACTACCGTGAGAAGGCTTGCGCGTCCATCCTAACTAGACCCCGTCGGGTGTAAGCCACACTATAGTACCATACTAGCTAAGGAGGTAAGTTAACAAAAATAAGTCCTAGTCACATATTTCTAGTATCACGTATATATAATCAGATTATTCGTGTGTGATAAACTATTTGATTTGTGAAGTGATTTTGATTTAGGAACGTATGTAACACCCAAAAAGTGCGTTAAAGCGAAAATGGGTCAAGTATACTCACTGAGGGTGCGTTTAGGTAAGAGTTCGGGATCTGAGGAGAGTCGAGAAGAGCATCGGATCAGCCTGCATACACGAACGGAAGTGCATCAGTCTCCGAGAAGCTGAAACGGTTAAGTCTTGGTTGGGCAGTAGACAAGTTCGGGCGAACTTGTGTGTAAACCCACAAGTTCGAGCGAACTTGCTGGGTTTTTGGTGGGTTTAGAGTCAAGTTCGGTCGAACTTGATGAGTTTCCTAAGAAACTTGTCAAGTTCGTGCGAACTTGTAGGAAAACCTTACTGATTTGGCAAGTTTGGTTGAACTTGTATGGTTTCCTAAGAAACCAGGAAAGTTCGGGCGAACTTGCAAGAAACTTGGTGAAGAAACACTCAAGTTCAGTCGAACTTGACCCAAATAGGTACAAGTTCGATCGAACTTGACCTGGTGAGTTGGTGATTCTCGAGCGAACTTGATGTTTTCGGGTCCAAAAGCTTGCGTTTTCGTGTCGCTTGCTGAGGAAAATCGAGTGTTCATCCCTCCAACCCTGTCCTACTGAGCAAACTTAGGTTGGAGAGGTCTTTTAGAGCTGTTTTAGCCGTTTTACAAAAGCGTGGGTTAATCCGGGTGAACTCGGGGTTCGTTCGGATTAGTCCGGCTTGTGTAAACCAACATAAACGTCCTTGTGCTTCCAGATCTGAGATCTTGAATGATAGATGCTTCGTTTCATACCAGAAAATGGACAAAACATCATCAAAGGTCCGTATCTTGTGTAGAAATCGATGTTTTTCAAAGGTTTTCCTCAGATCTATCACTTACAAGCCGAGATCTTGCAGATCTCGTGTTTGGGAAGTCTCTACTATCTCCAAACGAACTCGTATTATGTAGATCTAAGCTTAAAATAGAAGTTTCTGAAGAAAAAAATGAAGGTTTTCGTAAAAGAATGAGTTTGGATGAAAACGAAGGCTATGCCTTGTGCCAAAATCATTGTAAACCTTTGTGGACCGTTGATAAACGTTGTTGCAGTGAAATCGGGTTGATTCTTACTTAGAACACGAGAGATTTAGAGTGAGAGAGCTCTGAGCAAACTTGGTCAGCAAGGGGAGCATGGATGAGGAGCATGGGTATTTATAGGAGAAGGAGCTGAGGGAGACAAGTTCGGCCGAACTTGCATGTATTCATGCAAGTTCGCACGAACTTGAGGGATTTTGAGAGGATGGGAGCCAAGTTCGACCGAACTGGACCTCCCTGAGGACATGTTCGAGCGAACTTGAGGCAAATGAGGGGTTTTGTTGAGCCAGGCAAGTTCGGCCGAACTTGGAGTTACCAAGTTCGAGCGAACTTGTCCCAAAAATTGGGTTTTCGTTGATTATTTCGCGTTAAGAGTTCATTTGGTTATTCGGTTCGCATTAGATAGTTATATTAAGCGTTAAATTAAAGCGTTAAGTGTTATAGTTGTTATAATAGTGCAATTTAGCGATTCGAGAGTGCGAGATCGATGTGATAGCGAGCGTAATCATAACCACAAACACACATAACACATAAGTAACATAAAACCACATAAATAACTGCGATTTGCGATGCGATGAGATTAGCGATGAGATTTAATAAACGATTTGATGCGATAATAACGTACAATACCATAATTAATTAACATAAACTTTATTATTAACCGAATCTCGGATTTACAAAGGATAGATAAACGGAAAAACAAAAGAAAAGATAACAATCGAATTTTCGGGTTGTTACATTTGGGCAGATTTCATCGCTGAAACTCCTGCTGATAAAATTGAAGAGTGTCAAGCAATTCAAAACCCAGTCCCAGTCATAGACAATAGAGCCTGGACACTGTTTACAGATGGCGCATCAAGCAGTGATGGGGCTGGAGCAAGTCTTCGATTAGTGAGTCCAGAGGGAGCAGAATTCACATATGCAATTCGGTTGGATTTTAAAAGCACCAACAATGAGGCCGAATACGAAGCTTTCCTAGTAGGCTTACGCCTCGCTATCAAAATGGGGGCAACAAATTTAGAATCCCAATGTTGATTCATTACTAGTTGCTGAGCAAGTAATTGGGACGTACGATGCAAAGGGAGATATCATGGCTTTGTACTTGGCGCAAGCTAAGGCTCTTATAGCCCAGTTCCAACAATTTAAAGTCACACACGTAAAGCGAAGTGAAAACAAACATGCTGACGCTCTAAGTAAACTAGCAGCAACTAGTTTTAAACATTTAGCAAAGGAGGTTCGTATCGAAGTTTTAAGTAATCCATCAGTCCCTCTCGGACAAGTAACAATGGTCGAAGTAGGAGATCCATCATGGATGTCTCCAATAATGATGTATTTGTTACATGGTTCTTTGCCAGAAGATAAAGCGCAAGCATGAAAGTTACAGTGCAAAGCTCTCAATTACGAGATGGTTGACGGTATTCTATACCGACGCTCTTACATGGGTCCTTCGCTCCGCTGTGTTAACAAACATGATGCACAGTACCTGATCAGGGAGGTTCATGAGGGGTTATGTGGTATACATTCTGGGCCGCGCATGGTAGTAGCCAAAGTGAAAAGCGCAGGGTATTATTGGCCGGAATGTACGTTGACGCTATGGAGATCTTGCGCAAATGCATGTCCTGCTAAAGGCATGCCCCTAAAACGTTGCGCCCAAAGAATCCTTTGGTACCCGTCACAACATCTTGGCCTTTTCAACAATGGGCCATTGATTTAGTTGGACCATTTCCAGATGCGCCCGGCGCAGTCAAGTTCATCAATGTTGCGGTCGATTACTTCACCAAATGGGTTGAAGCTAAACCTTAGCTTCTACTACAGTGATGGTAATTCGAAAATTCATCTGGAAATACATTATTTGCCGTTTTGGTCTGCACATGCGCATTATTACAGACAACGGTCCAAATTCAACGGCTGAAGAGTTACAAACGTGGATGACAGAAATGGGAATCCAACATGTCTTTGCTTCTGTTGCGCATCCACAAGCAAATGGTCAAGTTGAAAGCATAAACAAACAGTTGGTCGACGGTATCAAAGCCCGCCTTGGCAAGGCCCGGCGAGGGTGGGTTGACGAATTGCCTAGCATCTTGTGGGCACAGCGAAGTATACCCAAGACTAGCACTGGAGAAACTCCTTTTAGCCTTGTGTACGGCATGGAGGCTGTGATTCCTGCTGAAATTGGGTTACCATCTCCAAGAATGCTAGCTTTGGAAAAACAAGATAATGAAGAACAAAGGCGCATCGATCTAGACTTATTGGAAGAACGACGAGAGAATGCAGCGATTCGCAAAGCTAAGTACAAGTCTCAGCTTGAAAAGTATTACAACAAAAGGGTACGCATCTGCTCCTTTTTGCCTGGTGACTTTGTTCTTCGCGATAATGAAGCGTCGAATGCCGAAAAACCAGGGAAGTTAGCCCGCGATGGGAAGGTCCTTACGTGATAAATGAAGTATTGGGAAAAGGCGCGTACACTCTAAAGCGTATGGACGGATCCAGTGTTCCTCGAACCTGGAACGCCCAACAACTACGCAGATGTTACATGTAATCTCAGTCCTCTAAGCAACTTCTGGGCGTTGCGTAACGAGACTGCTTACTTTATTTCTTATGTAATTTTAGTGGCAGCCATAGCTTTACGCTTTATCAGTATGAATAAAATACTCTGTCACTACTTACAGAATTGTATATGTTTATTTACAAATGCATGCAATTCCTTTGGATAAACAAAAACACAAACTCATGAGCCACAAGATAACTTAATGCTTACGCTCACACATGGGAAAAGAAATTGTTCATTTGTCTATCATACACAAGTAATTAATCACATGCAAACATTGTAAAGCTAAAATATATCATATTCACAATCAAAAGTACTTGCGCAGCAGCACAACATTACAAGTAATTACAAAATAAAGAGTTACAAATTTCCTACTCTATGGATTTCTTGCCCGCCTGCTTTTCTGTTGTTTTGAAGATTTCCTTTAGTCTATCGACAAAGTCATCCTGCTGCAGCGCGGCATCCACAAGGTCCATAATAGGAATCTGCAACTGATCATATTTTTCCTTAGCAGCAGAATAAATGGCAGCAGTATTTAACCCATGTGTGGCAGCCCGGCTGGTATCCCATTTGGTCTTCAACGCATGTGCCACATGCAATGTACACTCTTTATAGCCCTCGGCATGCCCGTCGCTTCGCGCAGCCATCATCAATTATGCCACTCTCTCATCCAACTCCGTGGAGTTAAGGATGACATTTGCGATCTGTATACAAATTCAATCAATATATGTTATGATGATCAAACCAGACATGTACAAAGAAAAGGGAATATTACCTCCACAATCCCATACTCCCGCAACCAGGTAAGCTGGTTCATCAGCGATTCTGTTAAGCTCTCAGTTGTAGCACGAGCGACCTCCGTCTCATGAAGTTTTTCCTCACCTTCAGTTAAACGGTGGGTCAACTCGGCGTTCTCTGTTCGGTGAAGGTTGATATCTTTTTCCAAAACGTCAACCTCATCTTGCAGCCGCGCCTGGTCAAATAGCATAGAAGTTAGATCATCAATCTCTTTATTCTTAAGAAGGAGCGTCATTTTTGTTGATACCTCATTCTGTTCGCTCCTTTCTCTATGAGAGCGCGCCTCTTCTGTTGCCGCAACTGCATCAGCCTTCTCTTTTTTGAGTTTCTCAATTTCGTTGCGCAGAGATATCTTTTCTTTATTATCTCGATCGCAAGCCTCCACAAAGCGCTTACGCTCATCAGCATATTGCGCAACAGCAGCCTTACATTTGCGCTTCCAAGACAGTGCAGACCACTCCTCGGTCTTCTTCTCCCCCTCCTCAAACTTGGCTTTTTCAGCCTCAAAATCCACGATCATCTTTAACGTCTTCTCTTTTTCAAAATTGGCTTTCGCCTTGTCAACCTCAACCTCATCCCACTCCTTGTTCATACTGCGCCATTCGCGCACAATCCTGTTTATTGTGGAAGAGGCAAGGGCGGACTCTTGCAAATATGACTCATATGTAGCCTCGTGGTCTTTCTCTTCTTGGCGCTTCACCTCCACCGGAGGGAAGATGCCCTATACCACTCCCTGCAGGAGTGCCAATCTGTAAAAACATCACCCCGTTTAACCTTCCACACAGGCTGATGGATCGCAGAGGCCCGCTTTTCAGAATAAGAACGATAATAGTAATCCCCAGGCGTCTCCTCTGGGCGAATGGGCGACTCCTCATCAGAATCATCAAAAGACATAAAGCCTTCGCTTTGTGTTGAAGGGCCAGCTCCCTTAGATATAAACTTTGAAGGCTCCGGCATAGGGGTAGAGATTTTCTCTTGCTCCACAGTTGCGGTATCTTTCATCCCAACATCTGAAACAGTATCTTTAACCTGCTCGCCAGCATGATTCTCAGCATCAAATTTTTTAGGCTCTTCTTCTGGAGTCACCTTCTCAATATTCTCTGGGATGATGGGGTCAGAGTAAAAAACGGGTGCCTCTTGCTCCGCATCTCCCTCCTCAACATTTTCAGGCTTGCGCCGCGATGGTATAGCAGATGAGGTGGCCGGCGCAGCCTTCACCATTTTCTCTGCAAGCATATTAACAAATACCAAGTATAAGATTCTGCACAAAATATTCTGACAGAAATGCGCAACAAACCGAACATACCAGATGAGAACTTCTTTGCAAAGGCATCCAGATTGCCCTTCTTGCCAATGTGCGGGCGTGCAACCTTTTTTGGTACAGGAGGTTTAGTTTCAGACTCCTTCCTCTTCTTGGAAGTGCGCTTCAACACCTCTTCCGGGCTTGAAGGAATTTCCAAAGGATCGTCTGGGTTCGAGGCAGGAAGAGAGGAGGTGTCAATGGGTTTTGGCTTTGGTTTCCTCAGACCTACAGGCGCAAGACCCTCTAGTGAGTCTGACACCACCACATAATCACACCAAGAGTCAGATGCGAGACGCGTACCTTTCTTACCCGCAGCTTTCGCATCAGCTGATGGCTTGGTTTTTTGGTCTGGTTTGGACAGAGGAGGTGCAGCAGCTGCAACAGCAGTTGGCTTCTTTTTCTTCTTCGAGTCAGGGCCTACGCCCAAGTTTAGCAAATCACCTACATAATCAATAATATTGAACAAGGGTTGCGCCATTAGTTATATTGCAATATTACTTAGAAAATATGTTAAAGAATAATATTGCAATATCAACTTAGGCCTTGTAAGAATTTAATTACCAGTCGTTGAAGACAGTTGCGCCTCCAGATCCTCCTTCTTGGGCAGCTCAAAGTTCCCCAAGATTTGCGAGAACCAGGTATCCTCACCCTCAGCAATGGGCACGACGGCCATTTTCCCTTTTTCTCTCTTGAAGGATATCAAGTAGAGCGGTGCAACTATATCACAAATATTTTTGCATCAATACATATCTATTAAAAGATATTACAAGGAAGTTAAACGGTCACGTACCAGTTCCATCTTCTGTATACACCGGTTTTCCCCGGCGTTCTTTCTTCCAGAAAATACTCATCCCAGCAGCGATGAGGGCCCTCTCCGGCAAAATAACGTTGGGCACATCTTTAATGTCCTGGTACCACACCTCGTCAGCATGTATGGGGAGGGTTTCGAGCTCTATATCATCACCGGCCCGGAAAGTCATCTTCATCGGGATTGTCGCCACCTTTATGAAGAACAACTTCTGTTTCCAGTCGTGGTAAGATTTGGGCGGCACTAACAACAACCGTTTTGCTTGCACATGTTGTTGGAACGAGTAGAATCCCAGCGAGCAATGCAACTGATAGAAGACCCGAAACTTCTCGACCGTCGGTATGATCTGCATCGACCGGCAAACAAATTCGAAGTGCCAGATCCTCACCATTCCCATCAGGCTCAATTGAGAAATATGGAATTTGTAAAAATCAAGGATTTCCAGCATAAAATGGGTCACCGGAAGCCTGAAGTTTCCTTTGGCAAAATAGTCATAGAATAACGTGATATAGCCAGCCGGAGCATCAGCCGCCGTGGCATTCTCTGCCGGAAAAAACGCCTTCCAAGACGGAGCGAACAGGAAGTTGGTAGCAAGATTGTCAAAATCCTTATTCGACCACTTTAATGGTGGCAAACTTGACGTCGATGGCATATCAGCAGAGCTTGCACCGGTGGCCATAACTCAAACTTCAAATAATAATCAGAAAACTTTAAAGGTTGCCGGAATATATGAACACAAGATTTTCTTTCTCTATATATAATCTGGTAAAGAAGCAAATAGATCGTTGATCCCTTTATATACTAATCGCAATTAATGCGAGATTTGACTGCAGCGACTTTTGCGACAGTCACGTATCCCCAAGTAACTGCAGGGGCGAGTGGGGAACAGTAACCGCCCCACGCACGCGAGTGTCGCCGAAATGACATTAAATGCTGTAAGGCATGTACTGTTGACAGCCTGTCAACAGTACCACCACGTCTCAGGAACGTGCATCTTCACCAACTACATCATCCGGATAAGTGACACGTGTCCAAGTATATTTGAAATTCAAATACCTTTTCAAAATTCACTTACGACACGTCACCAAGATTCAGCAAACAACAAAAGGCTAATACTTACCTAGCGCAGCACATTTATCTCAAGTCCAGTGCTCCACCTACTTTTTATTCTTACATAGGAGCAACACTGGACTGGGGGGACTTGAAGGGGTATGGTCCAAAAAACCTTGCGCCAATTGAGGAAACCATACCCATTAATAATTACTAAGGAGACTTCCACAGACTTCTCTGCCTATTTATTAGAACTCTGCGCCAAATCTAAGAGAGGAAAGGATCATATAACTACCTTGCGCGGGCTCGCGCAAGGTTCAATGTTAAATCCTGAACAATCTCTCTGGATAAATACTTCATTTAACTACCTTGCGCGGGCTCGCGCAAGGTTCAAAGTTAACCTTGAACAATCTCATTGGATAATTGTTCATGCATAAACCTTGCACGGATATTTATATCAGAGCAAGTATCCACCAAACGTTGCGCTAAGCAGCAGGGAGAAGAAAGAAGATCAGTTAACTGACTTGCGCTTCTCGCGCAAGGAAACAGTTAATCCTGAGAAACTTTCCCTTAGCAAAATCTTTGACTTGGTGCAGAAGCAAAGGGAATCTTTTCTGTTGTAATAGAATGTACACGTGGCAAACAACAGATGGGTAACAGCTGTGAAATCTTCTAGAAGCCACTAACACCCAATCGTGCAAGCATCTTTTTGGTTATAACCAATTGCCACATGGTAGCATCTGGATGGCTGACGAAGATCACGGTGATAGCATGCTCACATTTATAAAATACAGTGATCTCATGTTGACACGTGGCACTTCCCTAACCGCTGATAAGCTCACGATCCGTGTGCACTAACGGATTGTCACAAACATTAACGGAATAGCAGAAGATTCCGTTAAAGTTAACATCTCTCTTTTTGGCGCCAAACACCAGCTATAAATAAGTGACTTGGACTTCAAGGAAAGGTATTCACTCTCAACCACTCTCTCTCTTACAATACTTTACTTCCGACTACCTGTACTTATTCTCACGCCGGAGGGTGGTCACGGAGAGAACCTCCCTTCTCCCCGTGGCGAGCTAACGGTGTTCTGTTTTGCAGGATCAGCCGGAGTATTGTTTTATTCTACATCATCGTGAAACCATACAAAGGATTAACCCCTTTTATGCAGAGCCCATTCCATAGATCTACGTAGATTCCGGTCTAGTTAATCTAGGGTTTCTTCACGTATTCCCAATTCTTGTTTTAAATCAAGTAATCTAGTTTTTTTAGCAATTAAGTAAGTAATCATTTCTTTTGTAGTGAATAGTAACTTGTCGGTTTACTCCGGTATCTTTTCCAACCACTCAAATAAACAAAGAAAATTAGCAAGCTTCATAATTATCTTGTACATTTTTGTAAATAATCTAACTGATCGAACACCTAGTGCAATACTGACCACATGCTCTTCGTGGATACGATACCCGACTTACCCTAGCTACCTAGGTTAATTTGGGTTTTTTACTGATTGGGACGACACGGTCTGTCAAAATGGCGCTGTTGCCGGGGAGCTAGTGCGCTTAGTATTGCATTGCTTGTTCGATTTGTTTATATCGAGTAGTTTTAAATAAAAAAATATCAAAAAAATATTTTTTTATTTAGTGTTAGTTTGCTTACTTTTATATATTTGATTTTACTTTGGGTAGTCTAGTTTTGTTTGTACAGGTACATGTTTTGCAAGCACTTTATTTCACCATGAATTGGGTAGATGATGATCCATGTGAATGTTGTGGGAGCGGAGAACATCTATTGCATGAATGCTCATTGTTTCATGAAAAAGTTCAAGCATACAAGGAACGTGAAGGCTACCTCATCGTGAGGTACGGATATAATAGGATGGTGGATTGTGAAAATTTTGAAAGTCCATCCTCAGATTATCCATACTTGGGACCACCTCCACCACCAGAGCAAGAAAATGGCGCTTATCAATCATGCCCTTGTCGTGGAAAAGTTCACATACATGAAGATTCTCCAGTGTTTTGGAAAGAAAAAATAAAGTCCGGTTACAAGCCACCTTAATATCAAGAGTACTACCATTTAGAGATGGATTGCCACTATGAGCAAGAGCGGGATTACTATCATGAACAAGAGATGCCACATTTCTCAAGTTACCGGGATGAGTTTGACGACTACTATTATGAATACCCTCAGCCGGCATATGAGGAGTCTCAAGATTCAGTTAACTCCAAGCTTGATGCAATCATGGACATGATGGTGGAAACGAAAAGGGAAGACGAGCTAAGAAACAAATCATTTGAGGCTTTAGTTGTGCAAGTTGGTCAACTAATTGAGGAGTTGGCACAACTTAGACGGGACCAAGAAATGTTGGAGGGTGATACCCTAGTTGATGGTGATGTGGTGGAAGAGGTTTTGGATCTTCCGGAGCAAGAAAGAGAATGTTTGAACCGAATTGAAGACATAACACCGATAGATAAGTCAGAGCTGAAAGAAGCCCAAGTTTATCCCTACCCTTCTCCCATGTTTATTACTCTAACCAATAAAGTTGGTGATGAGGTTCGGGGATAAGGATTCGTAAGGTGGCGTTGCAAGACATTAGACAATTTGTTAAGAAACAACCCCAAAGTTATTCAATATGTATGCCAATTAAAATAAAGAGAGAATGGATGCGGCATGCCAACTACCGAGCGTATGTTGGAAATTCGGTAGGTAAATGTTCACTTAGACCACCATGAGAGGCAAGTCAGGTATGATTGTTGTATAGTTTGTATAATTATTCGTTTTATTTTATTTTCCTAGTTAAATGAACGTTGCGGGTGTGTTCCCTATATAACCCTCATGAGACCTACTCGTCCTCCTGAGCTATCGGGGGGTTTAAAAGGGCTTGTTGCATAAGCTAAATGTATCCGTGATTCCTACGAAAGTGAGTTAGGTTTGTTGTTATTGTACAATATATTTCCACATAAATCAAAGTGAAATAACGTATGGCTTGGTAACGTTTTCATAAAAGTGGTAGAACTAGGTAACTAACAAATTTTGATGGTTGTGAGAAGCATGCTTCTACACAAGGGTTGAAATTTGTAGGTACATTGTGTTTGCGAGACGACCATTTTGTTGAAAGATGAAGAGCACATGAGGAATTAACGCAAAAATCAGGTGCATACGTGTAACATCCGTCGAAAAACGGGTTTTCGAAACCCGCTTCGTTTAATAACCGAACAATCAGTTTTAAAATTTTTGTTGTGTATTTATGACTTATTTAATTTTTAAACGATACATAATTAATAAGCAAATTAGAAGATATAAATTATAATTGTAAAAAAAATAAAATAGATTAATTAAAAAGGAAAACCGGCTGCCGGGAGTCGAACCCGGGTCAGCCGGAAATCCCCACAAACTTAACTTTCCCACAATCAACCACTCCGCCAATTTAGTTATTTGATATCATATCAAATCAATTAATTCAAATAATAAAACACGGAAGTCAAATCCAGTCAAAATCGCGCCCAATTAGCAGTCGTCGGAAATCCCGACGACTTCGCCAATAATTAATGTTTTCGTCCAATTTAACCGAAGAATTTACTTTGACGACGGTTATAACCGACGTCTGAACCCGCGACATCAGTCGTAACCGCCGGAGAACAGCTGACCTTGAATTGAGACTAAATTCAGACCCCATACATCTCAATTCCTCCCTATAAATTCACCCACAATCCACTGGTAGCCTTTTCGCTCAAAATCGCACCCTTTCTCGACGAAAATTCACTCGCCGGAAAATACCTGCAAGTCGCCGGAAAACGAGACTCACATCCACACGGTAATTCTTTCGACTCTTTCTGTTTCGATCATTTGATTAATCGGTCACTAACACAACTCCACCATCAGAATCAATCCCAGTCAACGTTTGTCGAAATTCCTACCTTCGCCGGAAAATTTCTGAAACTTCCGGAAACACACCGAGAACTGGTATGACCTTTCAAACTTCTGTTAAACTTTGATTAAGTACCTCAACTTCATAAATAATCGAACAGAATTGATAATTGATTTCGACAGCCGGAGTTCACTATCAGAGCCGACGGACCTCTGCCGGAAGCCTGTGAGAATCGCTGATCGGTACATCCTTTTTCCCCCAAACTCTCTCCATTCGTTACCTTCAAATTACTTATAAAGTTTAAAAACCAGATTAGGCATAAATCAGTCCAAGCAGTCGGACTTTGTTTCTGGGTAAAATCTAACGAAGAAGACGAAGTCGGGTTATAACATAAGATTATTTAAAATCAGTTTTATAAACGGGTTAGACACACAGTCCAGCGGTGGACTGTGTGCAACAAACACACATGCGACGCAAGTTCGAATCCTGTCCCAACCTTAATCTCTCAAAATAAAAAAAATGCCTTTTTAACTGAACCGGGTTAACTCACAAACCATGTTAAGTATAATAAAAACCGAGTTAATAACCAGGTTAGACACACAGTCCAACGGTGGACTGTGTGCACGCTAACCCACAGGTCCCGGGTTCGAGACCTGTGGTCAGCACCGGTTCGATACTTCTAAAACCATTTTTAAAAATAATTAATTTCTGAATAAATCTAAATAGTATATAAGTATAATTAAAAACAGAATTATTTCGGGTTAGACACGTAGCTCAGTTGGTAGAGCTGCGTGCACGCGTACGGGAGGTCACGGGTTCGAGTCTCACCCAGCGCGCATATATAATCGACCGGACCGGTCAACAGTCAACGGTCAACGGTCTTTGGTCAACGGTCAAAAGTCAATATTTTTTTTATTATTTTTATTTATTTATTCAATTTAAAAATCAATTAAAAATACTTAAAAATAACGTTTTTAAAGATAGAAAGTAGCCTTAAACTCACAAAAATATACCCAAAAATCCTATTAAAATAGTTAATAAAATCCACATACTTACCGTACCTTTTCGTTATTTATTTGGTTAGTTATCTCTCGTCGATCAATCCTCTAAACTCGTGCGCGTTCAACACCTTCAAACAAACGCACCCAATGTGAGTGAACCTCTACCAATTCCCCGTTTTAATCACATTTTGGGGTGTATCATGTGTCGCTATTTATTTAATTCAATTAAACACTTGTGCATCCATCATATTCATGATCATGTGTATTCAATATGTATCCGTTGTTTGTGTGGTTGAAGTTTAGATTTAATTTATCATTTCAGTACATACATTTCATAGGCCGCCGCTCCCCATTACCTATGAGCGTGAGCTGTTCCCCATTACCTATGAGCGTGAACCAGACGTTGCCAACACAAGATCGGCTCCGTTTGATTAAGCCTTGATCTCACATACATTAGCATAGGCCATCCGTTCCCCATTACCTATGAGCGTGAATGGGACGTTGCCAACATATACATTGTCATTCTTATTTTATGCTTAAGCGAGGTGGTTTGTGATTGTTATGTTACATACATTTATTCGTATATGATTATTGCACAATTTTGCTAAATTAATTACAATAATGAATCAATAACAAATGTTTTAACAAGGTTCACTCGCCAACTTTTGTTGACCCAAAATTCCCCATTTTTACACATGATACAGGTGATCAAGTTAAAGCAAGAAACATATAGGGCGGCTTAGAAGAATAAACCAGCTTAGATTATGGATTTGTTTTAGTTAATTTTTCCTTTCCTTGTATTGTATGAATTTGACTTGGAACATTGAAATGTAATTTGGATTTAATAAATATGAAACATATTAGTAAACATCATGAGCTTTGGTGATAACCCAATTATGCCCCGACTCTTATTCCGCTGCGGGTCGGGGTGTGACAATACGTTTCTTTTATCTGTGATTCTTAGTTAGTAATAAGTGGATTGTATTTTGTATTTTGTATTTTATTTCGGGGTGAAATTTTGGGGAAGTTAGCCGTGTCACATCCCTTGTGCGATTTAAAAAGCCCTATTCTTGAACATTGAGGACAATGTTGACCTCAAGTGTGGGGATGGGGGAAATTTCAAAAGTTTTTCGATTTTAACCCGTTCATTTAAACACTACACATTGAGGACAATGTTGACCTCAAGTGTGGGGATGGGGGAAAATTTCAAATTTTTTTCAAAAATGTCTTTGTTTGAAGCAATCTAAAAAGCACAAGTAACTAAGTGAATGAGGGATGGCACAACCCATTTGGTTTTTTGTCATGGTCAAGTTCAAGTTAATAGCATGACAGGTATTTAGCGGGTGGTTATTTGGGAATAATTCGCCTAATAAACTTATAATTTATGCATACCACATATCATACCCTTTATATACGTGAGATCTTTAAGCCACCTTTATACATAATATATATTTCTTTTTTTGAGTGAACCATTAGTCATGTATTGTAGAACTTGCATCTTTTGATACGTTTGAGACTATAGACCGAGTACAAGCACGAGAATGATTAAGGCATTAGGTAAACCTTTTTCTTTTACACCATTACCCTTACCCGAAATCTACCCCCTAGTCGCCAACTTTGAGCCTAAACCTTTCGTTTAAGCACCCCATTTACCCTTGACCTTTAAGCCTCTTTTAACCCGTGTGATGAAAATTCGATCATAGGATTAGTTGTTTGTAAAGTTGCATTAAAAAAAAGATAAAGATAAAGAAAAATAAAAATGAATCAAAAATTTAGAAAATGTTAAAAAAATACAAGAAAAGTTGTTGAGAAAAATACAAAAAGATTGTGGTAGTTGTCGAATAAAAGGCGAACGCTTTTGCTTATTAGTTGTCGACTTTTGTTTAGTCGGTTTAGTGTAGTTGATTGTAATAAAAGTCGAATTTTCATCACTTTAGCCACTTTCAAATATCCTATTCCATACCCTTAGCCTAACCCTATTACAACCCTTTTAAAGACCTTTTGACTTGTGCTTAGTATTTGTGTTCGACGGTGGAGAATGATTGAGATGCAAGCCTATGCGGGTACTTGTTCTATTCGGTTTTGGGTGACTACTTTCGAAAGCGCTAATGCATCACTAAATTAGCCAATTTGCAAACCGACAGGAGAGAACATTGTGAGGGGTATGCATGAACTGTATGTTTCAAGGGCGGGTAATTTTGGATAACCATTTTTATGTGATAAGTCCTTTATCGCTAAATATTTTGAAAATTGTAAAAATCTAGAACCGGGTATGAAATTAGACTTTAACTTACGTCTCGAGAATGGGAAGTTTATTTCTCGTTCGACCCACGTGAAAGTGAAAAACAGATTTGCTTGAGGGCAAGCAAAAGACAAGTGTGGGGATGTGATGCGTGGTCGAAAAACGGTGTTCTTATGTGTTTAAGTTTGTGTATTTACATAGCTTTTAATCTTGAATAGCCTACTTTTAATGGGATTTGTGTTTTACAGGTCTAAGAGAGTTTAAGGAGCTATTCAGGAGCTTTACGGAGCACCGGGAGCGAACGTGATCACCCGGGGATGAGAAATGAACAAAACGGGTTAACCGCGAAGATTGGATGTGTTTTGGGGGCAGGTTAATGGATTTAAAATGAATATATTTGAAGATGGAATGATAGAGGGGTGAATTACGAGTACATGGGTGAAAACGGTGAGTAAAACAGAGCTATAACGAAGAAGTTATGAAGAAAACAATTTTCGCAGGAAACCAGCAAAACTAGGCAGCATCGGGGACGCCCAAAAGAGCCGTCGGCGACGCCCTCTGGATTGTCCCGTCGGCCAGAAACCTCCGTAAACAGCATATTAAACCGTCGGGTGAAACTGGGACTTCTAGGGGCGGGGACGCCCTAAATGGGCATCGGCGACGCCACCTGCATTCCCACTTCGCGTAAAACTTGACTTTTGAGTTGGGGGACGGGTTATATCATTTGTTTTGACCTATTTTGAGGTATTATGACTTTTGAAGCATAAAAACACATCTTGGAACCATTCTTGAACATCTTCTTCACCTCTAACCTACCTCTAACATCCCTAACCTCTAACCCATCACCATCTTCACAACCATCAATTTAAACCCTAATTCACCATCACCATTACCACCATAACCCAACCTTCCCACCATCATCCTCATCCATCCACACTCACCTTCCAAACCCTAAAACCTAACCTTCATCCTTCTTCCAAGACTCAAAGGTCATGGCTCGGTGTTCGTGCTTGTCGCCCGGTGATCGCGTCCATTCAACCATGAGCGGCTAGTTTTCTCGGTTTCACCCCGATGTAGATTATTGTAAGAATTCTAGGGTTTATGCATTTGTATTTGATTTGATTTTGTGACAAGTTGTTTAGTATTTGAAACCTTTGATAATTGTCTTGCATTTGTTTCGAATTCATAAATTGTCGAGTGATGATAAAATTTGACTTTGCGAAATGGTTATGTGCAATTATGCCTTATCTTAGGTTAGGATTTACATGTCCGAGGTGACGAAGTGCATTGTGGTCCGTTGTCTATGACGTTGATAGCAATTGGTACCTAAGCTTCGTGATAGATATCCGTTAATCACTATATGCAACTGAATCAAGTTAAAACATGTAGGAACCCTAGGTCTTGCAATTATCGAACCGGGTGTGATCCGTATTCCCAATTCTTGTTTTAAATTAAGTAATCTAGTTTTTTTTAGCAATTAAGTAAGTAATCATTTCTTTTGTAGTGAATAGTAACTTGTCGGTTTACTCTAATATCTTTTCCAACCACTCAAATAAACAAAGAAAATTAGCAAGCTTCATAATTACCTTGTACATTTTTGTAAATAATCTAACTAATCGAACAACTAGTGCAATACTGACCACATGCTCTTCGTGGATACGATACCCGACTTACCCTAGCTACCTAGGTTAATTTGGGTTTTTGACTGATTAGGACGATATGGTCTGTCAACTATCATTTAATGTAAATAATTGTATTCATGCTATAGAGCTGATCCTCATGGATGAGGAGGTACTCTATAAACTTACAATACCGTCATTTCTTTATTTTTTATATCGTTTGTTACACAACTAAATTTTATATTTGTTATATAGGGTTTCAAGATTCAAGCAAGTGTGGCTGGTAATTTTCTCGTAAAGTATGGAAGATTACTTCAAGAAAAAAGTTGTCTCTTGGTTTCTAAGTTTGATATTGGTGACAATTTGTCTCCGTACCGACCAACTAGCCATCCACATAAACTTTTTTTCAATTTCACAACTGACATCAAGAACTGTGATGACTTTGGTGGATCAATTCATGGATTCTCTTTTACTTCCTTTGATGTTCTTCGCAATCGGGCTATTCCACTAGACTCTCCTGTTGGTAAGTGCACAGTCATCTTGAGTTATCATTAACACATATATTTTCATCATATTACTCCATTGTTATTCTAATTTTGTTTTTTTCTTTACAGATATCATTGGTTACGTTGATGGTTGGTTTCATATGGTTGATCATACCAGTAGAAATGGTAAACAAACCAAAAAATGTGCTTACAACTTCGTGATTTAAAGTTACCATTTATTTTCATTATATTACTCCATTGTTATTGTAATATTTTTATAGGCTTAACAATTACTTAACGTTTTATCAACTTTGTATTAATAGGTACCTTAATGTTTATGTCACTTTGTGGGGAGATTATGCCGTGCAGCTTACAAAGTTTTTGGAAAAGGAACATGGTGATGTTTTCATGATACTGCAGTTTGGAAAATATACTTTTCATGAAGGTTTTATACTTAATTATTAACTCTTACATTTCTAATTCTAATTTTATATAGTTTAATAGTATGATGTTGCACTTTTAAAGTGTTCCTTTTTTTATATATAATTTTTCTTTTAACTATGTAGGTAAGGCATACGTATCCAGTTGTTTTCAAAACAGCACCTTGTATCTCAACGAAAGCATTGATGAGCTAAATGATTTCCAGAAGAGGTGAGTCATACAGTTTTTAAATAGTTTTCATAGTTAATTTTTTAATTATTTTTAATCATATGAAGGTTACTTGAAAAAAAATGGATGTTTGTTCTTCAAGCCGTCATTTCGGTTCATCTCAAGCTGGCAAAACAATTCATGATGATTTCTTGGTTGCAACTGAGTTCAAAAGCATAGATGAGGTTAATAAAATTGATCAAGAAATTAATGTGATTGTGATTGGTACAGTTATAAGTTTCCCTCCTGGTGTAGAGTGGTATTACAATTCTTGTAAGGATTGTATGAAGAAGGTTTATGTTTTGTATTTGATAAGCGATGATGATGATGGATTAGATTTAAGTGAGGGCGGACAGACCATTCGATGCATAAATGATGTTTGCAATGAAAAAGGTGTTTTAGTGGTTCCAAGGTAAAGTCCTAACTTTATGATAATTTTTCCGTGTTATACTTTAAAAACAGTTTATACGATATCATATCTTACCACTGTTTTAACTTAACATTTATTATTATTCTGTTTTAGGTTGAAACTTCATATTAGGCTACAAGATAGTACCGGTATTGCATCTCTAACTTTGGTAGACCATGTAGCTAGAAAATTACTTGGAATAAGTGCTCAAGAGTTGGTTGATAAGTTTATTGATGTATGTGCTTTGTCTTAATTATTTTGAAAATTATATAATTTACTCAATAATATGTTATCTTACCATTTTTTTCTTCATGATTATATTATTATATGGGGTGAAACAGAAATTTGCTCCCGGATGAGATTAGTAGTTTGATTGGGAAGAAGATGGCTTTTAAGATTGAGATTTCTGACTTTAATCTCAATTATAACTACAAGTCATTTACTGTGAAAAGATTTTCTGATGATCCCTCTATCATTTCGCAGCTTGAAACAAACTTAGGGATTGATCATGTAATTATCTTACCTTTTTTTATACTAAGTCCTTACAATTACTGTATTTTACCTAATTTTTGCTTCATCAATTTAACACTCTATGATTTGTTTACAAAAGTTAGGTTGAGCTTTCAAACTCTATGAATATCACATCTGGTGATTTTGAAAGTCCACCCACTGTTGATCTGAAGGTATTATAATTTGAAATATTTATTATTGATTGATGATTAATTAGCACACTGTTTTAGCCATTAGCTAATATTATAATAATATTATAATATATTATATTCATTTCAATATTAAGGCTGATAACCTGATATCACTGATTGGTTCAAGCACTGGATCAATATCTGCTGCTATAAAAACTGCTGGAAACATGAGTGTACATTCTGATTTGAAGCGTAATCTTGTGGATTCGTATGATCATGACAAGTCAGCAATCAAAGCTCCTTTAGGGAGTAATGAAGGTATACATTTTCTTTGTTATTTCTGTCCATTTTTTTTAATTCTACCTTTCTAATCCAAGTTTTTTATTTAAACTAGAAATCAATACTTATACCAAAGAGAAGCGCAAGACAAGAAAACATACCCCTGAAGGTATTTTTTTTATACACACTAGTATTGAAAAATACAGAATATGTTGGTATTATCTATTGTTTTTAAACACATTGCTATTTGCTCATGTCTATTTAACAACTATAATTTTTTTTAATATGAAGGATTCTATACCAGTTACCGCTGATTATGAGACCCCGGTTTCACTGATTGATACAAGTGCTGGTGGTATGGTTCTGCGTAACAAAAGGATAGTAAAGATGAAGACACCAACTGATTTGAAGCGGGTTCTTGCGGATGATTATGATTGTGACAACTCTGGAAGTAAAGATCCTTTATCAGTCAATGAAGCTCCTAAGTCACTTTTGATTCCCAAGAAGGAAAAATGATGATATCTATCCATTGTTAAGACATCTATTAATACATGTTTTGGATATCTACTATTTTATTTTGAAAACTTATGTTCTTATTCGTTGTATTTTTGAAAACTTATTTGGTTTAACTCAGTTTTACCAATGAATGTTTAATGTTTGGATTTGGTGATTTACATTTATCCTCGTTTTAACTTTTAATATTTGAGTTTGAGCAATAATTGTTTTTATTTATTATTCTTAACGTTTATCAATATTAATAGAGAATTCATATTAAATATTAGATTACTATCAATTTTATTATTGACATGTATATATTTTGTCCCAATGTCTATTATTAATATGTATATATGTATGTTTTTTTTCATTATTTCTTTGAATTTTATACCAAATGAATCTAGACAAGATTTTAATATCACAGATAATAGCACCCAACTTAAATCATTAATAATTCACCCTCAAATTTATTACTAATAATATGATTGATGTCCTCAAAGTTAAATAATTGATAATTCTACATAAATTTTATAATTTTCTAACTTCTTTTTATTATTATCTCAGCTATACATCGTTCTTCCAAAAGTAATGCAACACCATTGTCAAATATTACACGAACGTCTATTAACACTTGTAGTAAGTTTTTTGTTTAAATTTTTTTAGTCAGCTAATTTCCTATATCTTAAAATGTTAATTTTTTTACAGGTTTAGACATAGACACTTCCAATTCTGATAGTCAGCACATGAGAAAATTACGAAAATTGTATTTGGATTCAAAAGGCTAAGAACGGTTTTGTTTCAGAGAATATTATTATTAAAAACAAAGAAAATCTCATCAAGGACAATGGTTTATGTAATTCACTATTTATTAATAACTGTACCAATCGAAGTATTAGAAGCCTTTTTTCTGACATTACAACAGGTACTATAAAAAAATTGTTAAAAGAACTACAAATTTACTGCTAACATATTTTTATTTTCATTATCACATGTCTGATTGTAGAAATAGAGATACAACACCACGTTCATATTTCACACATACCTTCACTGTCTCTATTGATAATGTCAATACTCTAACCCAAAATTCCCGGAACAGTGTAGAGTACTCAAATGGTAACACCACAATTTAGTCATTTGTTTATATATTTTCTCTATTTTGTTCAACTATTTATATATATTTTTTTACAGGTTTATGTAATTCCATGGACAACTGTAACAGTAAAAAAAGACGAAACTTAAGAAAGAGTATTTTTGATAAAAGAAGATCGAATGATTTATCCGTTGAACAATTTCATGAAAGTGATACCAACAAAGACGAATTTGTTGGCATTTCCAAAGGTACATGTTAAATTTATATACAATATACACTAAATTTCAATTCTAATTTGTATCCAACTTGAAAAATGCTAATAACAAATATTTTTATATTAACCTACAACAGATTATCTTGATCACTTTGATCAGAATGTCACTTGTCAAATATGTCAAGCCAAACTATGGGCTGACGAAGCTCGTAGATTGAGTTCAAAAAGGCAATTAAATTCAAGTTATTCAATGTGTTATGCATATGGTAAAGTTCAATTTCCTTCTATGAAGGAACCACCACCGAGTTATCAATGTCTTTTTAATCGTTTAGATTCCAAAAGCAAGTCATTCATGAAGAACATGCGTCGATACAATTCCATGTTCTCATTTACGTCTATTGGTGGGAAAGTTGATTCTACCATTAATAGAGGCAATGCTCCTTATATATTTAGATTGGGTGGTCATAATTACCATAGAATGGGAAGTCTTCTACCAGAAGATGGATCTAAACCAAAATTCTCCCAACTCTATATATATGACACTGACAATGAAGTTTCAAATAGACAAGCCGTTTTGGGTACGTATTTAATCTTACCATTATATTTGTTAGGAATGTTTTATACTTATTTTTGAATATATTTTTTTTATTTTCTATAGTGAATCTAATAAAGCTTCTTCATCAACCTCTCGGGATCTCGATCTTCAAGTTATACAACATATATAGAAAATGTTAGACTCGGAGAATGTTTTGGTTAAAACATGTCGGATGTCAGAGATTTTTTTAAAGAAAATTGTCAGGCTGACCTAAAGTTGCGGCTCATTGGAAGAAGGCAACAAGATGGACGAACATACAACTTACCAACCGCTTCTGAAGTGGCATCTTTAATTATTGGTGACATTGGCGATTCCTTAGAAAATAGAGATATTATTGTAGAAACGAAATCTGGTGGTCTACAACGTATTAGTGAGTTACATCCCTCGTATCTTGCTCTCCAGTATCCCCTTTTGTTTCCTTATGGTGATGATTGCTACAAAATTGACATTCCTCATAGAGGTGTTACTCCTCTACATCAACCAAACGAACATATGTCACTACGAGAGAATTCTTTGCATACAGGATACAAGATAGGCATGGTGTTTTTTCATTAATTTTAAACTCACGTCGCCTATTTCAACAATTCTTAGTTGATGCGTATACCATGATTGAAACCGAGCGACTAAATTACATACGTTATCAACAGAAGGTTCTGAGATGTGATACTTATGAGAACCTATCCAATTTACGAAACCATGGTAATATAAATGCATCGACAACTGGAAAACGTGTCATATTGCCTTCGTCATTTACTGGAGGGGCTCGGTATATGATGCAGAACTATTTGGATGCAATGTCTCTATATAAGTGGTATGGATATCCAGATTTTTTTATAACCGTAACATGTAATCCGAAATGGCCTAAAATTAAAAGATTTCTTAAGGACAGCAGTTTAAGTCCTGAAGACAGGCCTGATATCCTATCTCGATTGTTTAAAATCAAGCTCAATGCTTTGATTAAAGACTTGAAAGAGAATTCACTACTTGGCAAAGTATCAGCAGGTATTTATCATGAAGCTTTATTTATCTGGATATTAGCTGAGTTAATATGTGGATATTTTCATACAATCATTTAATATCTTAATTTCTTTCATTTTTGTAGTTGTTTATTCTGTGGAGTTACAGAAGCGTGGGTTGCCGCATGCGCATATATGTTTATTTATGCACCCCGATCACAAGTTTCCAACTGTTGAACTCATTGATCCTCTCATTTCCGCTGAAATTCCTGACAAAAACGATGATCCAGTGTTGTATACTCTTGTCAGTGATTTCATGATTCATGGTCCTTGTAGTCCTGACAACATGAATTGCCCATGCATGGTCGATAATAAGTGTTCAAAGAGCTTTCCAAAGAAATTCCGTGATCATACGTCTATCGATGGGGATGGCTTTCCTCTATATAGAAGAAGAGATTCAGGAATGTTTGTTGTAAAATCTGGAGTTAAGCAAGATAACAGAAGTGTTGTTCCGTACAATAAGACACTTTTGAAGAGATATCAATCACACATCAATGTTGAATGGTGCAATCAGGCCGGATCTATAAAGTATTTATTTAAATATATCAACAAAGGTCCTGATCGGGTTACCGTTTCCATTATTGAAAGCAACACATCAAACGAACCTGACCCACCGGTGGATGAGATAAAAAATACTATGATTGTCGATATCTGTCTGCATGTGAGGCATCATGGCGTATCTTCACATATGGTGTTCACTATAGGTATCCAGCGGTTATTCGTCTCCCATTTCATCTTCCCAACCAACAAAATGTTGTGTATGGTGAAGACGATCATATCGACCAAGTCCTCAACCGGCCCTCAATGAATTGTTCAATGTTTTCATCTTGGATGGATTGTAATCAAAGTGATGAAGTGGCCCGAGAGCTTACTTATGTGGAATTCCCTACGAAGTTTGTGCAGAAAAAGGATGAACGGTGTTGGAAACGAAGGAAAACTATTGCTTTTGCAATTGGAAGAATTCATGGTGTTTCTCCTACCCTCGGCGAGGCTTATTTTTTGAGGATTCTTTTAAACAAACTTAAAGGTCCCCGATCCTTTGATGATATCCTCACAGTAAATAGTCGTAAATTTAACACCTTTAGAGAAGCATGTTATGCTCATGGTCTTTTAGATGATGACATGGAATATATAGAAGCTCTCCAAGAAGCAAGTCATTCAGGCTCCGGTTATTATCTTCGCACATTGTTTGCTATGATGTTGACTTGCCAGACTTTGTCTTTGCCGGAACGTGTATGGCAAAAAAATAGGAATTATTATCAGATGACATCCTTTATAAACAACGACTTACTTTACACGCTCCCAGTATAAATATGTTATAATAATTACTTTTTTTATGTTTATTTTTAAGCTTTATTATATTAATTCAGATATATAATAAATATATATGCTTCTTTGTTGAAAATTAAAATTACGTTTAAATGTTATATTTTATCTAATCATTTATTTAGAGTATAACAAATATTTGCTTCTTATACATTGTATTATTTTAATCTAAAAATATATCTCACTTTGTTATTTCAGATTTATGCGTTGATGATCAACTTAAAAATAGCACTTTGTACGAGATTGAGAAGATTTTAATTCGTAATAATTCCAGCTTACGGAATTTCAATACGATGCCTTACCCTGATCATGAGTTGATTTCTACGTCAAATAATCGTTTGATTACTGAAGAGCTGGATTATGACAGAATTGTTCTTCAAGATGAGTTTGAGAATCTTTTACATTCATTAACTGGTGAACAAAGATGTATTTTTAATGATATCATGAAAGCCGTTGAAGACAACAAAGGTGGTGTTTTTTTGTTTACGGTTATGGAGGTACCGGTAAAACATTTCTTTGGAAAACCTTATCTGCATCCCTAAGATCGAAAGGTGAAATTGTTTTAAATGTTGCCTCAAGTGGGATTGCATCTTTGCTGCTAACAGGAGGTAGAACAACTCACTCTCGATTTCTCATTCCGATCAATTTGAATGAAGACTCAATTTGTTCTACAATCCCCAACAGTGATGTTGCAAATCTATTAAAGAAAACATCATTGATTATATGGGACAAACTCTTCCTGTCATTCAAGGTGGTAGTAGACAAGACATTGTTAATGCTTCGTTGACCTCTTCGTACATATGGGACACGTGTAAAGTACTCACTTTAACAAAAAACATGAGATTGACTGCAAGAAATGAAATGCATGATGTCGAGGAAACAAAAATCTTTGCTCAGTGGTTTTTGGATTTGGGTGAAGGGAAACTAGGCGGATGTAACGATGGTGAGGCGATTATAGACATACCCGATGATCTTTTAATCATGGATTACGCTGATCCTATTTCAAACCTTATACATTTTGTTTATCCCTCTCTTCTTGAAAATTACCAAAATTCCGGTTTTTACCAAGAAAGAGCCATTCTTGCACCGACGAATGAAGTTGTTGAGGCAATTAATTCTCAGATATTGTTGATGTTTCCAGGAGATTGCAAGGAATACTTAAGTTCGGATAGTATTTGTGAGTCAGAAAATCTACAGGATGGTTTTGATCAAAGTTTATACTCTCCTGACGTACTAAATGGTCTTAAAATCTCAGGTGTTCCAAATCACAAATTAGTACTAAAGGTCGGTGTTCCTGTAATGCTCCTTCGAAATATTGATCAAAAAAATCGGTTGTGCAACGGAACTCGCTTAAAGGTAATATCACTTGGAAAGCGCGTTATTGAAACAGAGGTGATATCTGGAAGCAACATTGGTGCTCGAACTTTTATTCCTAGAATTGGTCTAATACCCTCAGATAAGAAGGTTCCTTTTAGATTCCAAAGAAGACAGTTTCCTCTTGCTGTATGCTTTGCTATGACCATTAATAAAAGTCAAGGGCAATCGTTATCCAGAGTTGGTTTGTTTTTGAAACATCCAGTGTTTTCTCATGGTCAACTTTATGTGGCTTTGTCTAGAGTCAAGAGCAGAGACGGACTCAAACTAGCAATTCTTGATAATAAGGGGAAGCTTACTAATAAGACATCTAATGTTGTATACAAAGAAGTCTTTACTTGTAATTTTTTTAATATTTCTTTATGTATTTTGTTTTGGTACGGAATCAAAAGCAAACCTTTTCATTGCATAACAGATAAACTATATACATTATTGTTTCATAGCATAACATATAAACAATAAGAAAATAAGAATATTTAGAGATAAGTATACAAAAAATGAGTTCATACCAAAATTTGTCATCTATTAAAGACAACACCATTGTAATACTAATAGTTTTTACATCATATGATTTTGGTTAATCTGTTCTTCACAAAGACAACAAGTAATCACCCATCAAAAAGTTATCCCACCTGTACATAACCACCAACCAAAGCAATCTAACCTAAAAGTTTTCAACACATCCCAACATTCAAAATCCCAACCACAAAGACCAACCAACAACTAACCATCCATCAAAAAGTTAACCCACATGTCTACTTACAACAACCAAAAGCACTCATTCCGAGTTTCATGCACGGGACCTTTTGTTTTTACCTTTGTGTACCACTTTTGATAACATCAATAGCTTTGTAGACTTTTGGGACTCAAAGAACAGTTCATCCCTAAGCTGATGTTGCAACCCTTCAAATAAGTCAACCAATCCTCAAAACCATAACGGTAGCCATTTGCATGCTTCTTTGATCTGGTCATCAATTTCTTTATTTCACCTTTGTGGTTTTGAACCCGGACCTTTTTAAGATTATTAGGAGAGAGATCCAATTCACGTGACACTTTCGCTGGTAGGCGCTGGAAAACACAATATTCATATGTAATTCAGATATTTGAAGTAACTAAACCAAAATAGCTAGTCAAAAAACTTACAATTCGGTTTTCAGCAATTTTCGTGAATTTTAAAACAGTTGAATCAATCACTGTTGCTCCATTAACCTTTTCAACTCCGCTTCTTCGAGTTTTCTGTGTCTGAAACTAATTAAATACATTTCAACTTATTATTATACATATATATTTTACAGAAATTAACAAAAATAAGTAATAATGTTGGTGATGTACCTGAGAGTCATTTTTGGTTATCAAAACCGGAGCAGCATCTCCCTTAGACTTCTCTTTAAGCTTCATAATTAAAGTCATATGTATGAATATTATATAATTTAATAATAATACTAATAAAGCCATTCCTTAAAAAATAAAACATATGAAACACTTGAAGAATGAACAAGTTGAAGACTAACATCTTTGGAATTTCCTTTAACATCATCTTCAGACAGAACGCCAGGATTTTTAGCCTCAATAGCTTGGTACTACAAAAAAAACGTTCGTGTTCAAGTTAGGGTGAATTCATTAACAAACATAAGAAAGCTTTGTAAATTTTAAACTCACTTTCCGCTTAACATGTGAAGGTCCAACAACATTCACCGTCTTTGATTCAACTATTCCATCAGTATCAGACTATAAATTTTTAAAACCACAAGACCAAAATCTTGATAACAACATATTAGCAAACAAATAAATCTAATAATTTCATTGCCATATACCGAGGGATCTAGAACAACCACCTCCACTTTTTTCAAATAAACCTCTGTGCCGGTGTCCGGATCGAAAATAGATACTTCAAAGCTTTTGGAATCAATTGTAACACCCATGCCCCTTGTTATCACCAATATTGTCCGCTTTGCCCCAATGGGTGCCCATCCAGGAACTCACGGCTTTGTTTTTGGTTGCCCTGGTGGAGACTTCCCAGGAGGTCACCCATCCTAGTACTACTCCTACTTGAGCACGCTTAACTGTGGAGTTCTCTTCTCATCCACTAGCATTAAGCCTAAAACGCGTTGGTGATTTTTAGAGGTAGGGCATTACTTATGAACCAGGAGTCTCCCCTGTCCACGGACGATGTTGGGAGGTATGCCATTAGGTGTTATAATCACCCCCCCTAAGGGAATCGTCCTCGATGAGGTTTTTTGCCCCATATTTGGGAGGTTGCCATTAGGTGTTACAATCACCCCCCTAAGGGACTCATCGTCCTCGATGAGGTTTTGCCCCAGCATCCCGAACGGCACAGGAGTGGCTCTGATACCACTCTGTAACACCCCTGCCCCTCGTTATCACCAATATTGTCCGCTTTGCCCCGATGGGTGCCCATCTAGGAACCCGGGCTTTGTTTTTGGTTGCCCTGGTGGAGAATTCCCAGGAGGTCATCCATCCTAGTACTACTCCCACTTGAGCACGCTTAACTGTGGAGTTCTCCTCTCATCCACTAGCATTAAGCCGAAAACGCGTTGGTGATTTTTAGAGGTAGGGCATTACTTATGAACCAGGAATCTCCCCTGTCCACATACGATGTTGGGAGGTATGCCATTAGGTGTTATATCAATCATGGTAAAAACCAAGAAATATTCCTTATCTAAAGGGACCTCTTCAATCACCTTACGCCATCCATCCGTCAAACAAGAACAATTGGACCATCCATCCATTTTCACCTTCCAAAATCTGTCTCCAAAATAAAATGTGGCCATCCCACCTCTGAAGTTTTTTGCGTAAAAGTTATACATAAATTTTGATGGTATTAGCTATAAAACAAATTCAAAATTTTTTTACCTCAGAATAAAGAAAGAATAAACAGTTGTTTAAAATTAGTTCATAAGTAACACAAAAATCACTTACAGACATTCCACATTCGCTATCAACTTGTGCTGTCAGATACGAGGTGCCACATACAAATTCTTTAAAACACAAAACTTCAAAATTCAACGACCCAACTGATTTTAACCATATGGCATCTTTGAATTTCAGTCCATGTTCTCTGATCAACATGACCCAACCATCAGTTATTACAGGTTCTCCATTTCTTCTTCTAATACGTGCCTTCATCAAACTGTCACCATGGCGTATGTCTACTATTTTACAGTATGGTACTGAATCTCCCCACAGTAAAGTCGCAAAGTCATTCGGTATTATCTAACATAGTGATACGAAACATGTCAAATTATAGCCTAATCCGGTATATATAACATTACAATGAACTCAAAAAAACCATACCAAAAACACAGGTTCTTCATCGTCAATAATTGTCAGGAATGAAGGTGCCAATTTTGTTGGATCCATATCTGCACAGAATTTGTTATTAATGCAAAAAAGAAAATACATACTTCAAATTCCATTCTTACAACTAATAATGATTCTAAAATTTCACATAACAATTTAACAAAAAAACAGGGCATTATTCAACTGCAAACATTCCACATCTCAGATTTAGGGTTTCAAGTAACCAAACCCAACATACACTAACAAAACATTGAATAATCTGCTATGTCATTGTAAGATAAGCCGTGTAATCGTTATAATCATCTAGGGTTTCATGAAAATCGATTTTAGAAATTAACATAACACAAACGATTGAAGTAAAATGGTCTTTTTCAGTCATTATTATTTACTTTCAGGACATAATCACTAAGATTATCAAACAAATCAACTTCAAATCTTGAAAAAAAAAAGAAAAGAGTTCAAAAAAAGTTTACCGGAGTCAGAGTTTTCTGATGAGTGTTGATTTATAACCGTCGCCTGAGTGTAATCTTGTGGAGATCAACTTCTCTGCAACTTTCGTCGGTTGGAATTTGTTAGAGCAAGAGTATTTGATCAGATTAAGATGGTAATAATGGAGTTAGGTAGAGTGTTGAGTGTGAGGATGGAAGAGACATGTATAATCCAACAAGTAAATCGGATCCTTTTTTTTTCCCAAAATAATATTTTAGTAATTTATAATAAATTATATTAAAATATTTATTTTGAATATAAGTTTTTAAAATCAACCCATAACCCATCAAACTCATAGGTATATAATTAAAAATTCGCTGCTATATTTACATAAAAATATAGAGACATAGATGTTACCGAGTACATTGAAATCTTTTGAATTATGCGGTAACTTGAAATGTGTTTTTTAGGTTGGACCCAGTCACACATTCTTACTATTTTATCTTGAAATCTATTTTAAAAATATGAGACATATGAATATATTTTGCTACCCAAATGAGTTGAAGCTATGATCAAAATTGTTTTTTGTTACTCAATCACAGGTTACATTTCTGTCTCGACACGTCTATATAGAATCATAGAAGATATAGATTTTTTAACACAATCGATAACCCGTGAAGCTCACGGGCACCTAACCAGTGCGTATGATAAATGAAAACACAAAATAGCAAGTAGGGGTGTTCATCGGGTTTTTTCTTCGGGTTTTGGGTTTTTTCGGGTCGGGTTGTTCGGGTTTTTGTCTAGGAAAAATTGACCCGATAACCGACCCATTTAAAGTTCGGGTTAGTCGGGTTTGAGTTATTCGGGTTTGGATTAGTTCGGGTCGGGTTATTCGGTTTTCGGGTTTAGATGTAAAATGAAAAATAAATGTTTTTTTTACAAAATATCATCAATATTCATATTGGTACTTTAAAAATATCATCAAAGTTAAAACATTATTTGAAAATATGCTATTATAATATTTAAAAGTCCAAAAACTTAATGTTACACATATTAAAGACCTCAAACCAAAACACTTCTATAAGAAAAAAACAATAAATGTTCGGGTTTTTATTCGGGTTTCGTGTTTCGGGTTTTTCGGGTCGGGTTGTTCGGGTTTTTGGGGGGGAAAAAGTGACCCGATAACCAAACCATTTAAAGTTCGGGTTGGTCGGGTTTGGGTTTCTCGGGTTCGGTTTATTCGGATATTCGCTAATTCGAGTTCGGGTGGCTTTAAATTCGGGTCGGGTTTCGGGTTTTGGATAAAAATGATCAGCCCTAATAGCAAGGGACCATTGATGCAACTCGCTTGAGGATATTTTTACAAACTCATTCAAAGGGCAATTTCGACATTTCACTTTCTTCGTGAAAGTGCCTAAACGGCTAAACCCCATCGATAATTAGGGTTTTGAAATCAAAGAACCCAACAAACTCGAAACCCTAACAATGGCGACTCGTGTTCTTCTTCGCACCCTCATATCCTCCGTCAATCAAACCCTAATCCCTCGCACCTTCACCAATCCTTCTCAACTCCTCCGATTCCGTCCAGTTATCGCCATCGCCGCAGCTAATCTCCGCCACTCCGTTGCGCCAACAAATGTCCGTACGTTCTCCACACGCCCGACCACATCTTCTCTAAACGATTCGAGCCCTAACTGGTCTAATCGTCCCCCTAAGGAGACGATTCTTCTTGACGGTTGTGATTTTGAGCACTGGCTTGTGGTGGTTGAGAAACCGGAGGGTGAGCCTACGAGAGATGAGATTATTGAATCGTATATTAATACCTTAGCTAAGGTTGTTGGCAGGTGAGAATCATTTCTAGGTTTTGGTTCTTGTAGGATGTAAATGAACTGAACGATCTGTGTACATTTAGTGAACTGTTCGGTGGGAAGCTCGTTTATATTCGAGTATTTATTTAATTAATGAACGAACATGAACAAAAGTTTTTGGTCACTTAGTTAATTAAACGATATCAAGGGGAGCACAGGCTTTGTTCGTTCATTTACTTTCGTGTTACGTTTGTTCGTATACATTTGTTTATTTATAATATATTTGTTTGTGGTTTATATTTTTAATACAAAAGTTAGTTTATATTGTTTGCGTCTGCTCATTTGTGTTCGTATATGTTCATGAACTGTGTGCGTTTAGAATGTTAACGGACATAATAGGGGCGGACCTAGTGTATAACAAGGGGCAATACGGCTTGGCGCTCCGGCGGTAGTGTAAAATTAGCGTAAAATTTGGAAAAATTTGAACTTTTTTTCGATTTCGTTACCGCTTTTTTATAAAACGTTACCGCTTGGCGGATTTTCTAGATCCGCCACATGAACATGTTAATTTTCTTAAGAGTAAACCTCAATTCTCGTCCCTGTGGTTTGCTGATTTTAACACTTTTAGTCCAATAGTTTTTAAAATTGCATTTATCATCCATTAGTTTGCTGATTTTAATAGTTTCAGTCCACACTAGTGTTAAATTTTAACAGTTTCAGTCCACGCCAGTGTTAGTGGTGTGGACGGAAACTGTTAAAATCAGCAAACTAATGGACTGAAACTGCTAAAATCAGGAAACTAATGGATGATAAATGCAATTTTTAAACTGTTGGATTGAAAGTGTTAAAATCAGCAAACCTGGGACGAAAATTGAGGTTTACTCTTTTCTTAATGAACGCACATGAACAAGAAAAATTGTTCATTTAAGTCGAACACTAACAGCCCCTTTCGTGTTCACTCGGTAATTTCTAGCAGTGATTAATTTTGTATTGCCGCTTTGATGTGTTTGTTTCCGAAACTTATAAGTTGCTTGCTTATAATATTATTTGATATTCTTTGATGAATTGCTTGATTATATGTATTAATGAGGTGATTTTAAATTGTGGATATGTAATATTTGGTTTGGATGTGATTCAGTTATGATGAAGCAAGGATGAAAATATACTCGGTTTCGACAAGATGCTATTATGCATTTGGAGCACTTGTGTCTGAAGAACTGTCATACAAGCTTAAGGGTAATTGAATCTTTCAATTCTCAAACTATGTTCTTTGTCAGCTGTATACATGATGAATAAACTTTCATTATCTGCACCAGAATTACCTGGAGTTCGTTGGGTGCTACCTGATTCTTACTTGGATGTTAAGAACAAAGATTACGGAGGTATTGCATTCTTGTGAATCGATTAGCAACTATGCAACCCGTCTTTTGTTATCGAATCATAATGCAACCTGTTTTTTATGTGTTTGAATTTGTATCAGGTGAACCGTTTATTGATGGGAAGGCTGTTCCTTATGATCCGAAGTACCACGAGGAGTGGATCAGAAATAACGCTCGGGCCAATGAGAGAAACCGGAGGAATGACAGGCCTCGCAACTTTGACCGGTCAAGAAATTTCGAAAGGAGAAGAGAGAACATGCAAAGCAACCGTGGACCTCCCAACAACATGAGCGGACCACCGAACAACAACTTTAACGGCCCACCGCCCAATAACATGAGTGGGCCACCGCCCAACAACTGGAACGGGCCACCACCACCAAACAATATGAGCGGTCAACCCAATAATTGGAATAGCCCATCACCGCCAAACAACATGAGCGGTCAACCCAACAACATGAGAGGTCAACCTAATAACTGGAATGGCCCACCACAACCCTACAACGGAGGGCCTAACTACCAGCAGCAGGGGCAGTATGGACCAAACAATCAATCTGGGCCTGGCTCCAACAGTTATGGGCCGAATGCAGGACAGACACAGGACGTACCTGGAAGAGATATGCCCCCTACGGCCAACTATGAATGAGCTATTATATAGTAATTATGGTTTTTGGGTATTTGGTGGTTCTAAGATGGTTATGCAAACTGGTTGTTTGTATGCACTGTGCAGAATTGCAGTTTGCAAATGGTGTTTTGAGGTTATCAGGTGATCTGGTATGAAGGTTTATTGTATATTCTATAACTTAATAACATCTGTGTTGCGTTTGGTTATGTGTGGTTCCAATCTTGCCTATGCATGTGGTCATGTGGATTTTAATACCGAAGGGTTTGTGGTCTAGCGGTATCAAAGAAACATAGGAAATGTGTTCATTAGGTAGAATATGATAAATCTCTTGATTAATGAATTTGTTAAATCTACTTCCTAATTTGCACCAATTATATTACATTTACTTTATAACATTCACATGCATATATGAAGAGATACAAGAGTGCTTATCGTACGAAGTGTATGCGGCCATCTTCGCACATCTGAGCCTTCAATTGAAGGCGGCCATCTTCGCACATCTGAGCCTTCAATTGAAGGCTATGGCATAATAGTAATCAATTCAGCAAAATTACGCACATTATTGCTTAGTTACGTAGGTGTTGGATTAAACCCTAATCACGCACGTTATTGTATATTACACACGTTATAAAAAATCAAAACCTGTATGTCACCAAACATAAAGATTACGCATGTTAAAAACTCAAAATTACGCGTGGGTTGTTTCAAACTCTAATTACACATGTTATAAAACAAATAATTAAGTAATTGGTTGTGTCATGTGTTATAATTCTATAAATTTAGAGTCACCGAGGTTTGTAGTTAATTTTTCTTGATTTTAAAAGTAATTAGTTATACATAATTTTTGTTTTCATTATAGTTAATCATATTGCTTTAATCCGTATGTTATCACATATAAAACATGGATTTAACCTGTCCTTGCACACAAACATAAACGTCTCATTCATCAGCACCTAACATTTAATATCTAACGAAGTAATTTTTAACCAACTATTTTTAAACTGTTTTTTTTTATAAGTAGCAAGCAACTACTTGTTTTGTTGTGTTTATTTATACATGTTCTTAAATGAATGAACAATATATAAACACGTACAGACATATTTTTTCAATAGACAAGAAAATCCATCCGTATAATATTTCATGTCTGTTTGTCCGATTATTTATGTTCGTTTGTTCGATTAAACTGATATAAACAAACGCCAACAAACATGATCGATTCATTTACACCCGTATTAACACACAGTTTCAACATGATGTAAAAACACCACTAAGATATATATTTCCAACTCTCACTCGACCGGGGACTAGTTTTTCATAACCGATCGCATTGCAATTTTAATATGATATGAAGTGTCAAGTAGTAAAAAAATCAGTAAATAAGATTATCAAGAAAAAACACTAAAACCCGATAAAACCGCCAGCCTATATTATCAATAAGATTATCTGTATGATTGCAACTGCAAGTGATCTAGTGCCGGTCTAATGACATTTAAACATTTCCTGTACATTCAACGGCGACAATTCAAACCGATTGAAAGTTAAACATGATAACTTCATCAAACATGCTATTCTAAGCTTCAAAACCTGTTTACGAAGACGTGCCAATTTAACCATTTAACCGATAACTAAGAGGGAAACTAGAAACTACCTACGCGTTTTCATTCAACAACTTATGACAAATACACAGAATCCTACCACTGCCACATGTGTTTCTTCGCATAAACTTACACATTTTGCTACTCGATATCCAACAATCTTTATATCATACACCTACTTCCTGATAAAGATTATCGTCTTTTCGTTTGTTTTTTTAATTACAAATCAACATATCGGGTCAAAATACCTTTTTTCTAAAGAGATTTATGTTTTGTAACGAGCTAATGATGTCGGTGAACATGCAGACAAACATCATATGCATACCAATAGCAGAAACATTCTTAGTTAGGAGATTGTCAGTTGTCGATAATCTGCAACAAACTGCACAAAAACAAAAGTACAAAACAAACAGAGATATATCATTAGGAAATAAATAATTAACATACACTTACAGATTATATATTTATATGCCTTGTATATAACAATTTTGTTTAATATGTGTTCGCTTACCTTAATCTACGTTGTTCAGTTTCTAGGTGAATGACCCGCATCTGATCCATCTTCAGATGAACTATCACTATCCGAATCTGCAACAATAGCATCTAAACAATTAGAACAATATGACCGACTATACATAATCACCTTTGAAACTATCCGCCAAATTAAAAAAATTAACCAATTTAATTACCGCTTGAAGACGATCCCGAATCACTGCTAGAACTGCTTGAACTACTGGCGTTATCTCCTCTCCCTCCTTGATTAAGAGGGGTCTGTTCATCTGTTTAGACAGCAAAAAGCACCGACTTTTAACTAATGAATTGCAGAAACAGCAGTTAACGTTAAATCACGTAATTACTGAATAATCTTACCTGTTCTATTTTCGTTGGGGGCCTCCGGAATGGATGTCGAAGGGTTCTGCATTAAAACACGTCTTAGTCAATACATGAACTTTTTTAATGTTCCCTTCGGAGTATAAGTATAATAAAAAAACAATATTATTTATAAGTTTACCACGTCCCGATTAACATCAGCGGCTTCTTCCCTTGCTTGTTGAGCAAGTGCAGCTTTCCGTTTATGCTTGCTCAAATTCTTTCGATAATTCATGACGAACCTATCGAGTTCCCAAAGGGTTTCGATATCAACACTATCGATATCGACCTCAATCTCATCATCATGTTGAGAAAGCGGGGTGTTCTTTTTGATAATCTGGACGATACTATCAAGCTTTTCAGATGGTAAACTCTGAAGATTTGTACTAAGCTTTTGCTTCTCTTCGTACGTCATGTTCCTCTTATTAGGGTCCTTCGCTTTCGGTTTCTTCGGTGCAGGTGTCCTAACCGCTGGCACAAATTTCGAGGGCTGCTGCGGCTGCCTAGTCATCACAGGCAAGTTCAACGATTCCGATCTGTACAGCATTCTCGATGGCGCATGCGCGAAATGAGGAACCTTTCTTGAAGTGGGAGTCGGAGTGTTCGTGTCGTAAATCATTCCATATCTCAAATCGTTATTCGATTCCGATTCAATGACAACCCATCTTTCTTCGAAAATATTCGATAACTGCTCTGCCATAACATGCACATCTTGCCCTCTCGGATTATACGTCATCGCGTTACGAAACGTGAGCCTAACGTCATCTGCAAACTCCATCGGAGACTTGTAGAAGTTTTGCGCGAGACGGCTCTTGATCGTGCCCAAATCCATTGGGTGTTTGATAATGTCGTGGTAATCATGAAGCCCTAACTGTTTAGCGTTAACAGGTTCGTTAAACACCCAACCAAATTTGTGCTTCATTAACCTCTGCAGCAAATTGTTGCAACTCCTGAACGTATGATTTCGGACGTAATCTGAATCCTTGCTATGTTTCCTTCCGCTGTTGGATTTACGCCGCTTGTTGGTTTCGGGCGGTAATCTATCTTTACTGAGAAGAAAATCAGAATTCCGATAATACTGATTCGCCTTTGGTGTTCTCTTCTCTTTCTCCATAAACTCACCAACTCCATGGTTACTATTCATAACCGATACACTTAACTGTCTAAACGGCCTTACGTCACTATTCGTAACCGAACCAACTTCCGAATTTATCCTCGTCAAAGCTCTATGGTCCATGAACTTGGTACCCATTTCCGAATTAACTCTAACCAAAGCCCTCCTATCAACTACATCATCACCCAAATACTGCGAATGATTGTGCGTCTCACTGTTCGTGACACCAACAACCGTCGAAAACGCCGTTAGCTCAGCTTCTTTCTCTTCAACCTGTTGAGCTAAACTTTGCACTCGTTCAAGCTCCGCTTTAATCGTCTCCCTAAGCTCTATAATCTCATCCTTCGTTTTCGCAGCTTTTATATTAATCCTCACCCGACCATCCACCACCGTAACAACCGGTTTTAGTTTTACCACCCCGTTTTCGCAAGACTCTCGATTTTCAACCGAGTGATCATCTGATACCTCTACTACAGCCTCTACTACCGGCGATAAAGCTTGTCGAGTTTCCGAATTTACGAGCTCTGCCGCTAGGGTTTGATCGTTATTTGTGGTGTTCGGTGAGGAGGTAGCGGTGACGGTGGCGGTAGGGGTTGGAGAAGAGACGGCGCTGCCGCTGCCACCGCCGTCAACGCTGGCAGCAACGGCGGTGACGGCGGCCTTGGTGGTGGTTGTTTTGGGCCTTCTGGTGTAAACTTTATTATTACCTTCACCCCACTTACTCTTCCTTTTGCTTATTTTATCCGCATCTAATATCCCTGAATCCATACATACATATACGAAACCCTAGCCCTAAAACAAACAATTCACAAAATTCACCCCTAGAATTCCAACAAACGGAACCCTAGCATCAAATTTCCACAAATCACACCCACAGAAACAAATCGCCCTTAAAAAAAATCCGATCTTGACCAAAGAATCGAACCAATCGAATCCGGTCAACGAAGCTAGGGTTTCAAAATTCAAGATTCACAAAATTCAATCCCTAGAATTCCTAACCCCAGCATCAATTTCCACAAATCACACCCTCAAAAACAATTCAATCTAAGAAGATCCGATCTTGGCCGTTGAATCGAAGCAATCGAACCGGTCAACGAAGCTAGGGTTTCAAAAGTTCAAAATTCAAAAATTGAACGGATATAATGTTATAAAATGGAAGAATTGTATCAGATCTGGGGGGATTAGATCGAATTGGGTGGATAATAGAGATTGAGATGTGTACGGAATTAGGGTTTTCAGGGGGACGATGAAGATTGGGGACGAAAGGGGGAAATTGGAATTAATTTTTATTTTTGAAAATTGAAAATGAAAAATAAAATGGAAATTAAAAAAAAAAGGGGAAATTAGGGTTTGGTGTTCTTGGATCCGAAGGTGAGATTGGAGATTGAGAGGAGAGGCGCGTGGGTGTGCGGTTGACCAAAGGTGGTCATGTGTTCTTTATACAACTACTATTTTTTCATCACCAAATAAATTAATGTGGAGAAAATAAAGTTAAAGTACTTCTTTTTTGGGTTTTTTAAGTTTAAAAGATTTTTTTGGGTTTTTTTTAAGTTTAAAAGAATAAAAGGAACCGCAGATTTTCTTTCAATTAAGGGGATGAGTTATTAACTTTTTATAAGTCACAAGTCACAAATTTTAACTTCTTATTTTCTTCTTTTCAAATAATAAAACTTCTTCTCAACCTTTATCCAAACACTATCAAGAATTGATAACAATCTTTTATGATAATCTATTATTTAGGGCTCAGTGACAGGAAGACTTGAGTTTTGAAGAGTAAAGTCTCCAGTTTGTTGATCAACTTAATAAGTATTTCTTGAATTTCAGGAAGGATTTTAGAAACTTTATAAGTTTGTTGAAGAGTATAATCACCAGTTTGTTGATCAACCTGATAAGCATTTCTTACCAGCATCAATGTAGCTCACTCAGCTTCATAAACATGTTATACATAGTATGTCGAAAATAAATCTTGGTCCTGTTAAGGCGTTTAACGTTATGAAGACAATATTTGGTGGTTATGAAGAAGTTGGTGTAATATTTGGTGGTTATGAAGAAGTTGGTGTACGTAAGGTCGATTTTAAGAATTACAAAAGGTAAATAAATATGTTAATCAGTGAATATGATGCCGACGTGGTTCCGAGACATAGTTATGAGAAGAAACAATCTCAACCTAATTTTTCATATGATTATTTCACAGACGACGAAAATCTCTTGAAGGGCCTATTTTGGTGCGATGATCAATGTAAACGTGATTATCATGTATTTAGGGATGTAATTTCCTTTGACGCCAAATACCGTTCTAACAAGTATATAGTAGATGGGTACCATGTTTTGGCGTTTTCATGAATACTACTATTCAAGGTTATTTTTTCAGATATTGTTGTTATTATTTTGCAGATACTCTATGGTGTTTGTACCTTTTACTGATATATATATAACTACCACAACAATGTTATTCTTTGGGTTTCATTATTGGCTTCAGAAACGACTAATACATATATATGGTTGTTGAGAGTTTTTTTGAAAGCTGTTGGTGAGCAACCAAAAGTTGTTGTTACTGATCATGATCCAACTACAAAAAAGGTTATTGTAAGACCCTTATTATATAAATCAAAATTTTATGATAATTTCATATAAACAAGAATATATATATATATATATATATATATATATATACGGTTACACGTCCATACTATATTACGAGTTTCATAAAACTTCTTATATTTTATAACATTTCAAGATATTACGATGAATAGTTTCGTAAACGACTTAACGAAATTTTGCGGAAGCTTGAACTCTGATCGTGTTCGGTTCTTCGTAAGCTTGATCATCATCTGGTGCTTCTAAACAATACCTAAGTTTCATATACCATGTAACATGTTAGTTATGAGAATATATAACATAACAATTTAACCCAAATACTCAAACCAACAAAACAACAATTTTTGGATTTTACCCACTGTAAGCTATGGTTCTGTACTGTAGCTTATGGTACATGTTTCTGTTTCAACCAGCAGCCGCCTATCGTAAGCTACAATAGGCTACTGTAGGTTACGGTAGGCTGCTTTGTTTACGAAAACTTCCGTAATTTATTTGATTTTTATCCGTTTCACTCGAAACTTGTTTCTAAATGTCCGTAAAATGTTTACCTACATATTTAACTAGAAATCCTCAACCCGGATTAATATCTTTATGAGTTACACAACCATTACTCAGTTTATGCGCATATTCATTTTGACCCGTTAAGGAATTTAAGCACTTAAGCTTAAATCTCGCTCTTTCTTTCTTTCTTTTCTCCTATTTCCACCCTAAGACTTTTATTTATCTCCCACCATAACTCTATTTGTAGTGGATTCGTTATCGTAAAATCATTTAACCCGAGTTCTACCATTCGATTTGACAATTTACGAAAAAGACCCATTAAAAGGCATTAACCAAAAAGGCTTATACTTTTCACTTTTATATTCTGTTTTTCATACTACAACTCAATATTTGCATATATATATATATACTTTTGTATTCAGATTTGCCTACAGCAGCTCATTATTTGCATATACATACTTTTACATTCAGTTTGCATACCGCAACTCAATATTTGCATATACATACCTTTATATTCAGCATTGCATACAACAGCTCAATAATTGCATATACATACTTTTATATTTAGATTTGCATATAGCAACTCATTATTTGCATATACATACTTTTACATTCAGTTTTGCATACTGCGGCTCAATATTTGCATATACATACCTTTATATTCAACATTGCATACAACAGCTCAACAATTGCATATACATACTTTTATATTACCGAAGGGGTCTACTAAATTATAAAACTTATTTTTAAAATACCCTTAAGGTTCATTTACTTGTTTTATCTTTCGAGGGCGTTTTGGATAACTTTAACCCCTTTTTGTTTACGACGAAGGACTTCTAATAGCATACTTTGACCAAGAGAACACCTTTAACCCGTATTCATTTAAAATTTTTATGTTCTTAAAAATATAAAAGTTTCCCATTGTTTAGTGATATAAACTCACTCAAATGCATTTTTCGCTATAACCATGTCTTCGACTCCAATGGTCGTTTTACCCACACGCTAGATATACCTTACTTGAGGTGATCTAGTGTCCATCTCTAACTCGACTAAGTTTAGTCGTACCGTAAACCCTCATCGAGAGCATGAGCACTGCACGTACCTGGCGCGGGTCTAGGTATTGACCCGTTAGCGATACTTTGCAATTCTATTTACTACTTGTGGCAATGCATGCCCACAAATCATGCTTACTTGTAAGCATGAAACTTAACAAACGAGATATTAAATATCATTTTCAAAAGGTGAGGTCAAATGGTGATAACATTATCATTTGACCCTCATTTAACTTGTTTCTTGGCTCGCCCTTTTTACATGTCGGTATAACCAAACATTGTTTATTGTAAAAAATGATGTTCACTTACTATTTATCTCGTTTGACCCACTATGGTCTGCACCATAGAGTCCCGTTTATAATATTTTATTAAATGAATAACCAATATATGGTTATTCATTATTTTGTTACTTTGACCCGTTATTGTTTACACCATAGGGTCCTATTCCTATAATTCTTTGTTTATATCCAATTTATAAAATAACTAATTTTACCCATTTTGACCCGTTTCATGGCTTTCGGCATGGGGTCTCATCTTAACATTTCTCCTTTGTCGCGAACATTAGTTCGGCATAACTTATCCATTTTGGCCCACTTCATGGTTTACACCATGGGTCTCATTTCGATATTTTTAGCTGTTTAACCGCAAACGTACTTAATCATGTAATTCCTATCACTTATGTAAACGGTTCTATTCTAGGAGGTGTAAGATTTACTTACCTTGCATCCGATCATTGTTCCTCGCGTCTCTAATCCGCTTGACCCATTCCTTCTAAGCTCCACCTAGCTTATCAAAAGTCAAACTATAATGCAACAACCACAAGATGGTTATATTAGTCATCGATACCATGACTTTCATTCTTATGGACTTTTTATCATTTTTCGCGTTCGATTCTTATTATAGGACAGTTTGACTTTGAAACTGCAAATTGACTTATTTATGCCCTAACAAGTTCAATAGAATTCATTTAGGCATTTTATCAAACACTTGGTGGACATCATTTTAAGGCTATCAAATTAGCTAAGGTTTTTCTAATCAAGTCACCATGTATCATTAACACAACAAGTTCATAGATTCCTTTAACATCTAGTTAACCCAATTTTCTTCATTTATCCAAGAAATATATTAATTTACTCATACAATAGTTTGGGTTTCACACCTAGGTTAAAACCCACTTTATGACATGTATGAACATTTGCTCATATCTCTAAATCGTTCATGTATTATACACATACAAACAAGTATGATGATCATGAACATAAAGACATCATTAATTCTATCATATAATCTAAACCCACTTCATAATCTACTTGTTAATCACTTGCAAGTAATCTTACATCAAATATTCCTTAATCTCTTTATGTCTAACGAAATCAAGCATACATATACACTTACTTTCTTCTTTGGATCACGATTCAACAACCAATTTGCAAGTATTCTACTAATCTCAAATTATGACTTTCATCAATCTAGGTTCTTGAACATACCTTACGATCCCCTAGTCTAGGTGATCGATAATTCATGTTCATGCACGAGTTTGAGCTTCAATTTCCCTTTCAATTTGATGATTCTTGGATGAACTAGGGTTTCCCCTTGTCTCCACCTCCTGATGATCGACCAACACACCTTCACTATGTGTTTTTTGTCTTAATTCTTGTATTTTAAAAACACTAGTTCTTTTTTTGGCAGCTTTAGTCCCTCAAGTTTAGTTTTTATTATATAAGACTACAACTCCATATTTCATTGCTTATTTACATATCATTAACTAGGTTAGTTTGTTTCTAGTTATTTTGTTTACAGGTTAACTTTTACCACTAACAGTACTTTATCCGCTCTTTAATATTAGCGTGGTTTGATTATCAAACCCGTTTTTGGGGTGTTACAGTTATTTTTTTATTTTTTAACACCCAACATAGTTTATGCTTGTGGCTTGTGATGCATAAACTTTCACTTAAGGTAAGACTAATATTTCTTGATCCTTGGCATTTTCTTTTGTATTATTCTATTTTGGCTTTTTTGTGTCCTTAGTTTTTTCAACTATTCAAATTAAGTTAATGACTCACTAAAACATATCAACTATTTTGGTAAAAAAATTATCTAAGCAGTTTAGTGATCAGATTTGTAATTTAAGGCAGTGAGCTAATCTTTAATTAATGTGATCTATTGCAAAAAGTGTTGTTAACAATTTTGTAAATGTAAGTACTAAAAATTGGTGTGAAGAAAATGTTTGATTTTCTAGAAATATCGCTCAGGATATTGAGATTGAAGCAATAAATAAACAACGAAGAACAAACGATTTTAGCGAGGAAAGCCCTTGATCAGTATGGATCGTCGGCACAAAATCTCGAGAGACGACTATAAAAGTCAACTACCACAATTAATATTATTAAAGCAATGTAAAACATACATCTTGAGAATTGGATCGATTGGTTGTATAAGAGAGTCTAGTGTGAGTGATTGTGAGTGTGTTAGCCACAAAATGAAACAAGCAAGTGTGGGAAAGTTGTAGTGAGCACAGAGTAACCATAAAACAATAGTCCAACATCATTATTTATAATGATAAAATTGTAACTAAGTGTCGGATATCCCAAGGATACTCAGAATATTCCAATATGAACAATATGAACATGGTCGACGACTCCAACAGTCACATTTCCCAACTGAGAGACTGAGTCTTCTACTTAACTTAGTCTTATTTAATCATTCTGCATTACATTAATAACATGTGCGAAAATTGGTTAGTTGAAAATAAGAATCAGGTTTACGATATCAAACCAGATAAATATCCGGGATGGTCTTCTGGACCTGGAAAATTGGTCGAAATAATAATCCATATCATTAGCACTCTCATTAAAAAGTTATGTTGCATTTTTGTGTTATATAGCTGGTGTAAGGCTCTAAAGCTCCAATAATTTTTAGGGACTTGAAGGGGTATGGTCCTAAAAAACCTCGTGCAATTTTGCGCAGGTGACCAATACACTTAAAACAGGCTGTGTTAAAAAATAACCCTACGCCGGAATACTGAGAAGAGTAACTGCCAATTGAAACCCTTGCTGGGCCCGCGCAGGTGCACAAATAACCTTGGCAAAACAGTTAGAGAATTCTCAGCTAATACCGCGCCCAAAGGTTAAAGAAGTAGACAAAAGGAATCTTTTCTGTTGTAACAAACTGGCCACCTGGCACGCGATCTTCTAAAAGATATTTAAATGCTCAAACGTGCAAGGTCGTTGTTAGTTACAACTGAATGACACGTGGCATGATCCTGCACATTCATCTAGATCACGATGAGGGCATGCTCTGTGTGCAGATTGAGCACAAATCCCTTTTCCATGTGGCATATCCCTAGTCGTTGATCAACACATGATCCGTGTGTGGGGATGGCAAATTAACTACTAACGTCGGAAAAGATTCCGTTAACTCTCCATCCACAAATTGGCGCCCAAACTCGGCTATAAATAAGAGGCTTCAGGTACAAGTAATGGATCTACATTCACTCTCTCTCACTCTCAATACTTTAACTTGATTATGATCACTGGACTTATTCTCACGTCGGAGGGTGGTCATGGAGAGAACCCCCATTCTCCACGTGGCGAGTCTAACGGCGCTTCTGTTTTGAAGTGATCACCGGCGAACCATCAACCATCAACAAGCCGACGAAGGATTAACCATTTATGCAAGAACTACGTTCCCAGATCTAATCTGATTCCGATCAGATCTAGATCTAGTGTTTCTTCATTGGCGCCCACCGATCTTTTTTTTCTCTCATCTTTCGTTTGTTTTCATCATCAGTCCTTATGGCTGATGGTGCGTCATCTTTTCCACCAGGTCCTCGACCCGAGATCCGAAATACTCAGGTCGACGGCCACGTGGAAGAAGAATTTTCCGATGAAGCTGATGCTCATTACGAATCCGGTCGCGTGAACGTTCCAGTAACACTGGGAATTCCAAATGAAATTACAGCCGCTCAGGTTGCTGCAATTATACCTCACGGTGAGACTCCGATGTGATGGTATGTGAAATCACAAAGTGCTTTAAATGTCGTCTATGCACAGTTATGTGCTCAAGCTAGTGCGGTAGTTACAACGTCCAGGTACCTGCACCTCGAGTCTTGAGTTATGATTCTCCATCTAGAGCACATGTTCCTTCACATGCGTCTATTGTAGAAACAGAGAGGTATTCCTATTCCAGAACACGGTATGAGGGTACACCATCCGGCGATAAACGTTCAGAGTACCAAGTACAGCATTCCCCAAGATGTGCATCTGTGCATTCACGACTGGGCTCGTGCACCTCTCAGCAACGGGACACCCAGAACGATGAATACGATAATACATACGTAGAAGGTGATAGCACAAGTGTTTTTAGTCGCTTGCAGAAGGATCATACAGCGTATAAGACAAAGGTGCGGGCTATATATAATCCTGAGGCGGAACACAATTGCAATCTGATTTATCGACCAGCAGAGGCGGCGGAGCAATCAAAATTTATAAAGAAAATCGCGTTGGCTCCGCTTGAGCGTGTGAAGTTACCATCCACCGTACGCAAATTTAACGGATTAACAGATCCAGACGATCACCTGCGCTCTTTCACTAGCGCAGGGACTATTGGTGGTTGGACCCTACCTATGTGGTGTCATCTGTTTGTCCAAACCTTAACAGGTGCTGCGCGCCTATGGTTTGACAATCTTCCACAAGGTAAGCTAACGTCATGGATAGATTTTAAATACAAGTTCCTGGTCCACTTTAGCCAACAACGACGTTACGTCCGCGACTCCTCAGATGTCATGAACATCTGGCGGAGGGACGACGAAGGGTTAGAAGACTTTATCACGCGGTATAACAAGGAGGTACTTGAAATTGGCAATGTTCGTGAGGATCTAGTTCGTACGCAATTCAAGTACGCGATCCGGTGTGATGAGATGATTAAAGTCTTGTAACATCCGTCAAAAAACGGATTTACCAAACCCGCTCCGTTTATTAACCGAACAATCAGTTAAAATTTTCGTTGCGAATTAAATGCCCAAAATAATTTTAAACGATACATAATCAATTATTATACGGGAATATATAATTAGTTTTTGAAAAACTGTCAAAAATAAGAAAATAAAAATACTTTGGTTCTGCCGGGTTTCGAACCCGGGTCAGTCACGGTTCATCAAACAACTTAGCACACAACACTTGAACCACTGCGCCACTGATGTTCCTTGTTAAATGTTAGGATCATTTAATTCATATCATGACTTTCCGAATTCAAAACCGGCGCCCAAAAGTTGCAGTCGTCGGAAATCCCGGTAATCTCGCGAAACTTAACGATTCTTTCCGTTATAACGTAAACTTTAACTACACATCGGTTATAACCGACGTCTGTGTCCGCGACACAAACCATAACCGCCGGAGAAATTCAAACCAACGAATCAAGTCGGAAATCAGACCAAGTTCATCGATAATTTGCCCTATAAATACCCCCTCGAACCTCTGCAAACTTTTTCGCTCAAAACCGCACCTTTTCTCGGCGAAAACTCACTCGCCGGAAATATTCTGTTCGTCGCCGGAAAACCGGGTTCTTCATTTATGAGCCTTACTAAACCCTCTGAAATTATACCGAAGTCACCCACATACTTTGTAAGCTTTTTGGAGACTCGCTGCTGCAAGACACCCGACGTCGGAGCCTGTTGCTGTCGCCGGAGTTTTGCCGGAAAAACAGAGGAAGCCAGTCGGTATATTTCACGCCCAATTTCCTTTCTTTTTATTTATACCTCATCTGTAATTAATCATAAAACGCTAAAAAAACTGATTTAATCATTGAACCAGTCAGTCATCATTTCTGGTTATAACTCAACGAAGAAGACGAAGTTACGGTAACCTGTAAGTATAATTTAAATCAAGAAATAACTCGGGTTACACACACAGTCCAGCGGTGGACTGTGTGCACATTAAACACAAACGTCTCGAGTTCGAATCCTGTTTCCACACACGCTGCCTTAATAAAAATGATTTTTTGTTAACCGAACCGGAGTCACACTGTTATATGTTAAGTATATTAATAACCGGAAAAATAACCAAGTTAGACACACAGTCCAGTGGTGGACTGTGTGTATGTTTAATCAAAGCGCACGAGTTCGAGTCCGGTCTTCTGCATCGACCCGGACAATTATTTACCTTTTTAAATAAGTCAGAAATAAAAATAATTAGTTTGTGTTTAAGTACAATAAAAATCAGTTAAGTTAACAAGTTGGACACACAGTCCAGCGGTGGACTGTGTGTTTGCGCAACCCACAGGTCCCGGGTTCGAGACCCGTAGAGCGCACTGTGTTCTGGATTAAAATCGTTTTTAGAAAATAAAGGATTTTCTGTTTAAACTAATTAATATATAAATATAATTAAAAACAGATATATGACGGGTTAGACACGTAGCTCAGTTGGTAGAGCTGCGTGCACACGTACGGGAGGTCTCGGGTTCGAGCCTCACTCAGCGCACAATTACACGATTCGAACCGGTCACAGTCAACGGTCAACTGTAGCAAAAAAATTAAATTTTTTTTATTATTTTTATTTATTTATTTTAATTAAAAATCAATTAAAAATACTTAAAAATAACATTTTTAAGGTTAGAAAATAGCCTTAAACTCACAAAAAATACACCCAACAATTCTACTAAAATGGATTAATAAAATCCGTTTACTTACCAAACCATAATGCGATTTATCTAGGTTAATCTCACTCGTGGTTAAAACCACTTCGCGTGCATTCAACATCATCAACCGAACGCACCCACTGTGAGTGAATCTTACAACTACCCTTTTTAATTACACGTTTTGGGGTGTGTCATGTGTCTCAAATAATTAACTCGTTTATTTAAATTTGTGCCATACCATATCGTGACCTAAACTTAGATTGTTTATATTGTTGTGATTACTTATTTCATTTTGTCAAATTATATAAAATTCATTCATTAAGCCCATCAGTTCCTCGTGGGAGACGAGTTGAACAACGCGTGCCTCAAAACCAATCCATTATTGTTCATGTGTGTATCATTGAGTTTATATTGTTTGTAGTTGTGTCATTCATATTATCATGTTTATGCAATTCATTCATTAGGCCCATCAGTTCCTCGTGAGAGACGAGTAGAGCAACGCGTGCCTCTAAATGTTCCATTATTGTTCATGTGTGTTTTATTTAATATCTAATGATTGTTGAATAAGTTTACATCTATTTTTACTCATGTTTGGTTGTGCACATATTTCATAATCAATTAAATAAACTTGTTCAAATGTTTTCCATAGGATTCACTCGCCAACTTTATGTTGATCCAAAAAAACCTTTTTACACATGATACAGGTGAACAGGTTGAAGCAAGGAAAACATAGGAAATGCCTTAGAAGAGAATAAAGAAGCTTAGATTGATAGTTAGAACATGTTGTAACATTTATTGTAAATTTCCATTAAATTGCATTTAATGAATATGAAACGCATAATAAATGTCATGAGCTTTGATGATAACCCAATCATGCCCCGATCACCTTTTCCGCTGCGGGTCGGGGTGTGACAGATTGGTATCAGAGCCATGACTATAGGGATATAGGATAGGTTATTAGACCCTTAGAGCCTATACTATAGTCTGCCTAAATTTTAATTGATTAGGTGGTTACATACAAACTTGTGATATTTATTTGTTTCATATTTGTTTACATTTACAGTCAAACATACATGCTTATATACATATTCATTATACATATATCGATGTTCATGTATTCAATTTATTTTCATACTCTCATTATTCAAAGATTTTATTGCAATTTTCAAATCTCATCAAAGTAAGTTCTGCGACGGGCATGTAGTAACTGGAAGGGTACAAGTACCGGTAGTCGGAGCGTCCTGTCTAGGTTGGCATTCGTATAAATCCAATATAACGGACCAGTTTGCCTACCTGGGGACCAACGATGAGAGTACGAAGGACCTATTAGGCCAAAGCATGCCACACCAAACGTCGTTCGAACTAACCTACTTTGAGGTGTCACCGTGTCTACACCTGGACACATTCCGAATATCACACGTTGTATACATATTTCTCGATTTTCTCCGGGTTTTAGTGTACGCAACCTGGCAAACCCGTGCGAACCATATGAAAAACCGGTATTCATGGGGGCCCACATGATTACACAGGTAAAGTATGGCGGCATGTAGGGCCTAATGGCGAGCAAAGCCCAAGACATCCTATGGATGTAGTAGATTTATTTTTCTATAATTATTTTATGAATCTTCATTCTTAATGCGACCCATGATCCCAAATCGCTCAACAAATGGCTGCCGTAATACCCAACATTGTAATCCAAGTACAACAAGCACTCACCGCTAATCCTGTCAATCAAGAAAACCAAAACATTATCAACTCTTTCCCAAATACCACCAAATGCACCTACAAGCATTTCAAATCATGCGACCCTCCGAAATACAAAGGGACTGGAGGCGTCACCGCTCTCCTCCATTGGTTTGAAGAAATGGAGAAAACTTTTCTAAATTGCGATTGCCCTGACGATCGCAAAGTGCGATATGCTACCGGTCGATTATATGGGATAGCACTTACTTGGTGGAATACAGAGAAGGCCAAACGAGGTGTTGAAGATGCTATGACCTTAACTTGGAACGAATTGAAGGAAATCATGACCAGACGATTTTGCCCAAGGAGTGAAATCAAGAAATTAGAAGATGAATTTTATTCGTTGAAGCAAGAGGAAGGAGACCACACCGCATACAACAAAAGATTCCTCGAATTACATCAAATGGTTCCCAACATGTTCACTCCCCTCTACCGTTTGATCGAGCATTACATTCATGGTCTTCCGTCAAAGATTCAAGACCCTGTAATAAGTACCAAGCCTGCAACTTTGGAAGCAGCAATGGAGTTAGCAACAGAGCTCACCGAGAACCGAATCCGGAACAAAGACTTCAAGGAGGAGAAGAAGAAGGATAAAGAATCGACTGAAACCTCCGACTCCACCCAAACCGAATCCCCTTCTCAACCCAATTCTAAGAGAAAAAGAGACGGGCAACTTTTCGCTGCTATCCAACGAAATCAACCAATTTCACACGCCATACCCATCCAAGCTATCCCAATCACCCAAGTGGCACCCAACTCAACTTACCCAAATAAGAAACCATATCTTGGACCTCACCCTCGATGCAACAACTGTTTTTATCACCATCCCCATACCTTACCTTGTCGTCTATGTGCAACTTGTGGACGCTATGGTCATTTGAGCAAGGTTTGCCGCACCTTTCAAAACCAAACCTCTTCCCCTACTCAAACCATAAACCAAACCTATCAACAACCCCAATACCCCGTGTTTCCATATGTTCGAGCTTGTTTCAATTGTGGCGACCCTACCCACTTTAGAAACACATGCCCTCAATTGGTTAACGTCATCAACACTCAAGCCCAATCAAACCCAGTTAACCAAGTAAACCAAGGAAACCCAACCGCTAGGCCACCAGCAAGAGGAAGAGTTTTCAACATCAACGCCAATCTTGTCGAAGATAATGACGGCCCAAACGAAGATACCCAACTAGTCCTCTTCGTCGAAGATCCAGATTCAACTCCTATCGTTTAATTTTATGTTTTTCTTTATCACATAGAACCAAACATAACTTAAGGATAAAGCCAATGAAACTTTGACGAGAATACGGTGGATACGCCGCTGGTACTTCCTATATATAAGTATTCTTGTCAAAGGATCAGAAGCATTATCTGGCGGTTATGAGAGGTTCCATGTGTAGACTGTTAGAGTAATTATTGTTTATTATTTTCAGTATATGCAATTGCCGAGGCCGCCGCTCCCCATTTATGAGGTTTGAGCTTGTTCCCCATTTTATTATGCGGTTGAACCTGGCGTGCCCGCATACGATCGGCTCCGTTTGATTGAGCCTTGAGCGCACAGACATTTTCATTTTCAGTACATGCAATACGATCGGCTCCGTTTGATTGAGCCTTGATCGCACAGACATTTTCATTATCAGTATCTTGTGGTTGTGGTGTTTGTTGTAGAGTCGCGTAGAACTAATCATAACTTGCGGATAAAGTCAATGAGAATTTGACAAGAATATGGTGGATACGCCGCTGGTAGTTCCTATATATAAGTATTCTTGTCAAATGATCGGAGGCATTATCAGGCGGTTATGAAAGGTTCCATGCATAGGCTGTTTGTGTGATTGTTGTTTAGATTAAGTTATTCATTTTCAGTACATGCAATACGCTCGGCTCCGTTTGATTGAGCCTTGAGTGCACAGACATTTTCATTTTCAATACGATCGGCTCCGTTTGATTGAGCCTTGATCGCACAGACATTTACATTATCAGTATCTTGTGGTTGTTGTGTTTGTTGTAGAGTCGCATATAACTAATCATAACTTGCGGATAAATGAGAATTTAACAAGAATATGGTGGATACGCCGCTGGTACTTCCTATATATAAGTATTCTTGTCAAATGATCGGAGGCATTATCAGGCGGTTATGAAAGGTTCCATGCATAGGCTGTTTGTGTGATTGTTGTTTAGATTAAGTTATTCATTTTCAGTACATGCAATACGCTCGGCTCCGTTTGATTGAGCCTTGAGCGCACAGACAATTTCATTCTCAGTACATGCAATACGATCGGCTCCGTTTGATTAAGCCTTGATCGCACAGACATTTTTCATTTCAGTATTTTATGTTTGTTGTATTGGTTGTAGAGTTATATAGGACTAATCATAATTCACTGATAAAACCAATGAAAATTTGACAAGAATATGGTGGATACGCCGCTGGTACTTCCTATATATAAGTATTCTTGTCAAAGGATCAGAGGCATTGTTAGATGGTTATGAGAAGTTCTATGTAGGATTTAGTAGTTCCTTGGTAACTAATCATAACTTGTGGACAAAAACAATGAAAATTTGGCAAGAATATGGTGGATACGCCGCTGGTACTTCCTATATATAAGTATTCTTGCCAAAGGATTAGAGGCATTATCAGGCGGTTATGAGAAGTTCCATGTAGGATTTAGTATTGCCTTGGTTGAAATTTGTGTTACATTATTATCATCTTGCTATTTAGAGAAATTGGATTTGTGTTCCATTTCTACATAAACTAACCTCTCCATCATAACAAACGAGAGAGGAACTGTCACCATTCAAACATATATGCTATCAGAATATGGATTCAAATATTAGCTGATGTGTTTATTTATGTTCTATAGTCATAGAACCAATCATAACTTACTGATATTAACTGTTGTGTTTATTTATGTTCAAATATTAGCTGTTGTGCCTTATTTATGTTCCATGTAGGTTATAGTATTAGAAGTTTTGCCTTAGGATATAACCATACCCTTCCAAACATATCCAAACTCTTATGCATGATATCATAGTTAGCGAATAAATTCTGTTTATCAATACTTTTACAGTAGGCAACAAAAAGCGATTCCTGTAATAGGGTACTTAACCCTTACAAGGAACGTTACCGCCTCGAACAAAAACTTAAACCCTTACTTCTTCTAAGCATGTAACTGTCAAACTAAACACCATCATTCTTTTAGTCAAATATATCTCTATTTAAATTTCGGGACGAAATTTCTAAAAAGCAGGGGATACTGTAACATCCGTCAAAAAACGGATTTACCAAACCCGCTCCGTTTATTAACCGAACAATCAGTTAAAATTTTCGTTGCGAATTAAATGCCCAAAATAATTTTAAACGATACATAATCAATTATTATACGGGAATATATAATCAGTCATCATTTCTGGTTATAACTCAACGAAGAAGACGAAGTTACGGTAACCTGTAAGTATAATTTAAATCAAGAAATAACTCGGGTTAGACACACAGTCCAGCGGTGGACTGTGTGCACATTAAACACAAACGTCTCGAGTTCGAATCCTGTTTCCACACACGCTGCCTTAATAAAAATGATTTTTTGTTAACCGAACCGGAGTCACACTGTTATATGTTAAGTATATTAATAACCGGAAAAATAACCAAGTTAGACACACAGTCCAGTGGTGGACTGTGTGTATGTTTAATCAAAGCGCACGAGTTCGAGTCCGGTCTTCTGCATCGACCCGGACAATTATTTACCTTTTTAAATAAGTCAGAAATAAAAATAATTAGTTTGTGTTTAAGTATAATAAAAATCAGTTAAGTTAACAAGTTGGACACACAGTCCAGCGGTGGACTGTGTGTTTGCGCAACCCACAGGTCCCGGGTTCGAGACCCGTAGAGCGCACTGTGTTCTGGATTAAAATCGTTTTTAGAAAATAAAGGATTTTCTGTTTAAACTAATTAATATATAAATATAATTAAAAACAGATATATGACGGGTTAGACACGTAGCTCAGTTGGTAGAGCTGCGTGCACGCGTACGGGAGGTCTCGGTTTCGAGCCTCACTCAGCGCACAATTACACGATTCGAACCGGTCAAAGTCAACAGTCAACGGTCAAGGTCAACGGTCAAATGTAGCAAAAAAATCAATTTTTTTTTATTATTTTTATTTATTTATTTTAATTAAAAATCAATTAAAAATACTTAAAAATAACATTTTTAAGGTTAGAAAATAGCCTTAAACTCACAAAAAATACACCCAACAATTCTACTAAAATGGATTAATAAAATCCGTTTACTTACCAAACCATAATGCGATTTATCTAGGTTAATCTCACTCGTGGTTAAAACCACTTCGCGTGCATTCAACATCATCAACCGAACGCACCCACTGTGAGTGAATCTTACAAACTCCCCTTTTTAATTACACGTTTTGGGGTGTGTCATGTGTCTCAAATAATTAACTCGTTTATTTAAATTTGTGCCATACCATATCGTGACCTAAACTTAGATTGTTTATATTGTTGTGATTACTTATTTCATTTTGTCAAATTATATAAAATTCATTCATTAAGCCCATCAGTTCCTCGTGGGAGACGAGTTGAACAACGCGTGCCTCAAAACCAATCCATTATTGTTCATGTGTGTATCATTGAGTTTATATTGTTTGTAGTTGTGTCATTCATATTATCATGTTTATGCAATTCATTCATTAGGCCCATCAGTTCCTCGTGAGAGACGAGTAGAGCAACGCGTGCCTCTAAATGTTCCATTATTGTTCATGTGTGTTTTATTTAATATCTAATGATTGTTGAATAAGTTTACATCTATTTTTACTCATGTTTGGTTGTGCACATATTTCATAATCAATTAAATAAACTTGTTCAAATGTTTTCCATAGGATTCACTCGCCAACTTTATGTTGATCCAAAAAAACCTTTTTACACATGATACAGGTGAACAGGTTGAAGCAAGGAAAACATAGGAAATGCCTTAGAAGAGAATAAAGAAGCTTAGATTGATAGTTAGAACATGTTGTAACATTTATTGTAAATTTCCATTAAATTGTATTTAATGAATATGAAACGCATAATAAATGTCATGAGCTTTGATGATAACCCAATCATGCCCCGATCACCTTTTCCGCTGCGGGTCGGGGTGTGACAAGTCTTATCCAGTAGTGTTGGATTACAAAAGAGTTGGGAGAAATTAATGGCGGCAACTAAGGTTTATGCTCAAACAGAGCGCAATCTGAGTTCGAGTCGACCCCCTCTGCCTTAGAATCATCCGCAGGATATGGGCAGGAGCAATGGTCGAAAGTTCAAGCGCGGTTGGAAGGAGTCCAGTTCTAACTCTTATTCACCAGTCGATGCTCGCATGACGATTAACAAAATCGCTTCTCAAAAAGCAATAAAGCAAGAGAATCGTGAAAGACAGTGGACTCCCTTAATCAAATCACCTAATGAGGTCCTTAGTGCAGAAAATTACCAGTTTAAGCAACCGCAACAAATGAAAAATAAGAAGGTTCAAGATCCGAACCTCTACTGTGATTATCACAAGGATTCGGGTCACACGATAGACAATTGCATCAGTCTGTGCACAGAGATTGAACATGCACTAAAAAGCGGAAAACTAACTCATCTAGTTCAAAACATACGCAAGGAAGTAAAGCAGATCACTCGTGATGAGGGTCCAAGTAACAAGAAAATGAAACAAGTTAGCATGGTTCAAGGAGGTCCGCCGCGCAAGCGCAATCCCAAACGAGTTTTCAATGACAAGTGGCGCGAGCAGCAAGTCATTTTCCCAGTTGTTCCAGGCGGGCCTCAAGAGGAACGTTCGGTTGTTAGTACGGGTATTTTCGGTCATTATCGAACTGGTTATATGTTTATAGATCTCGGTTCAATGAATATCATATATGAACAATGCTTTAAGCAGCTTGATCCCGAGGACAAAGCGCGCTTAGGGCCGGTTGACTTCCCGTTAACCGGTTTTTGTAATGAAGCTGTTTTTCCTTTGGGACAAATATCTTTCCCAGTCACTTTGTCGGACGACAGAAATTCGCGCACAATCCCAGTAAACTTTATGGTTATGCCGGCGACATCACGACATGATGTACTATTGAGCCGCAGTGCGCAACGTAATTTCAGCATGATTACATCTGCACCACATGCCACGTGCGGTTTTCCCACCGAAACCAGCGTGGCTATTCTTTACTCACGAAAAGAAGTTATGTCTATTGAGGATGAACCTCCAGTCAAAGTAGCAAAGCCTTCGCAAATTAATGAACCATAAAATGGGTGCTCAACGGCAGATATCCTGAACAAACAATTTTACTCGGTCCAACAATGTCTTCTGAAGTTCGCGCCAGACTCAAGCAACTGTTATTTGAGAATATAGATATCTTCGCTTGGTGCTACGCCGATATGACATGTGTTCCAAGAGATGTTGCGGAACATTGCTTAAATACGTATCCGTCTGTCACTCTGGTGGTCCAAGCAAAGCTTAGCCTTGGCCCTGAAAAGATGCGCGCTATGAACGAACAAGTTTCCGAATTACTTGATGCGGGAATCCTACGAGAAGTTCGTTATCAAACCTGGGTCGCGAACCCAGTAATGGTTCAGAAGCATAATAGGGGTTGGCGCATGTGTGTAGACTTCAAAGATTTAAACAAGGCATGTCCAAAGGATTGTTACTCTCTTCCTGAAATCGACAAGAAGGTGGATTCATTAGCTTCCTTCCAATGGAAGTGCTTCCTCGATTGCTATAAAGGATATCATCAAGTTTAGATGAAGAGAGATGACAAAGATAAAACTGCTTTCCGCATAGAAAAAGGTATCTTCGGTTATACGAAAATGCCTTTTGGGCTACGTAACGCCGGCGCAACCTATCAACGGTTAATGGATACAGTTTTTGGCGATGATATTGGAGTAACGGTCGAAGTATACATCGATGATTTAGTAATCATGAGTCCCGATTAAAGTCAAATGCTGGAGAATATTCAACGAACTTTCAATTCATTGCGCAAGGATAATCTCAAGCTTAACCCAGCCAAGTGTTCGTTTGGTATGGAAGAAGGAAAGTTCTTGGGGTTTATCATAACAAAGGATGGCTTTAAAGTCAATCCAGAAAAAATCAAAGCTATTCAGCGCATGTCCTCACCGACCAACATTAAAGACATGCAATGATTAGCCGGACGGTTGGCTGCGCTAATCGTTTTCTTGCAAACCATGCAGCAAAATCGTTTCCGTTCATTAGTACATTGCGCAACTGCATGAAAAATGCTCCTTTTACTTGGACTCCATAAGAGGAGCAAGTTTTCAAGAAATGAAGGCATGTTTAATTCAACTACCTACCCTTACCGCACCCAGAAAAAAGGAACCATTAATCTTATATTTGTCCGCCTCCGAGGTGGCAGTTGGAGCAGTATCATTGGTCGAATGAGAAGGAGTTCAAACTCCTATTTATTACATCAACAAGATGCTCAATGACCCTGAAACTTGATATTCAATCATGGAGAAATTGGTTTTGGCACTAGTCCATGCCTCGCACAGGCTTTGTAGGTATTTCTCCGGCCATGTTATCACAGTATTATCAAACTATCATTTGGGGCAAATACTGTCAAAGCCAGATGTGGCGGGACGAATGGCCAAATGGGCAATAGAGCTGGGTGGTTTCAATGTCTTATACAAACCATGCCCTGGTATTAAGGGCCAAGTTCTGACCGATTTTATAGCTGAAGTCCCAGCAGACAAAGTCTAGGAGTGCGAAAGAATTCAGAGTCCTGTTTCCACAGTTGATGATCGTGTTTGGTTACTCCATACCGACGGCGCATCGAACGATGATGGAGCAGGAGCTGGCCTCAGGTTAGTCAGTCTTGAGAATTTGGAATTCACATACGCCACCAGGCTAGATTTCAAGAGCACAAATAACGAAGCAGAGTACGAAGCTTTCTTGGCTGGTCTTCGCTTAGCATTAAAAATGGGAGCTAAGAATCTTGAAGCGCATGTTGACTCAATTCTAGTAGCTGGGCAAGTCAATGGCTCGTATGATGCCAAAGGGGAGACAATGGCTCTTTATCTGGAACAAGCTAAGCACTTGATAGCTAAGTTTCAAACATTCAAGATCATTCATATTAATTGAAGTAAGAACAAACATGCTGATGCGCTCAGCAAATTAGCAGCTACAAGTTTTCAACACATAGCTAAAGAAGTGCGCATCGAAGTTCTTTCTAACCCATCCGTTCCATTGTGCGAAGTAAGTATGGTCGAAATTGGGAATCCTTCATGGGTGTCCCCAATCATCCTGTATTTACAGCATGGTTTTCTCCCTGAGTCAAAAGCGGAAGCACAGAAACTTCAACACAAAACGTTGCACTATGAAATAGCAGATGGCATCCTTTATCGAAAATCCTATATGGGCCCGTTATTAAGATGTGTTGACAAAACTGATGCGCAGTATTTGATTCGTGAAGTACACGAAGGTTTATGTGGCATACACTCAGGGCCGCGCATGGTGGTAGCAAAGGTTATGAACGCTGGGTACTATTGGCCGGGCATGCACTTGGATGCGGTGAAAATTTTGAAAAAATGTGCATCTTGTCAGCGGCATGCCTCGAAGACTCTACGCCCCAAGAATCCATTAATTCCGGTAACCACTGCTTGGCCTTTTCAACAGTACAATGCCCAAGACCAGCATGGCGGAAACTCCGTTCAGTTTAGTGTATGGAATAGTGGCAGTGATTCCCGCTGAGATATGCCTCCCTTCTCTGCGCATGCTGGCGCTTGAACAACAAGATAATGATGCACAACGACGTCTCGACCTAGACTTGCTGGAATAACGTCACGAAAATGCTGCAAAACGGGAATCCAAGTACAAATCCCAATTGGAAAAGTATTATAATACCAGAGTTCGCATTTGTACCTTTCTCCCAGGAGATTTCGTGTTGCGCGACAATGATGCTTCGAATTCTGAAAAGCCAGGAAAACTTGCGCCACGCTGGGAAGGACCCTATGTCATCAATGAAGTCCTGGGTAAAGGCGCTTACACTCTTAAGCGTTTAGATGGCACTATCATACCACGGACGTGGAACGCGCAGCAATTGCGCCGTTGCTACATGTAATCCTAACGACCTTTATACTTCCGGCTACTTGCGCCTTGTTAACGTATAACGCAAGGATCATTATTTACATTTCTGCTATTACTTTCATGTAATCTTAACGTCTTTTGTAATATCGGCCATGCGCCTTATCAATATCAAATACAAAAGTCCGTTACTTACATTATGCTCTCCTTAACATTTTACCTACAACTGCTCGCAATTACTTTTGGTTCGACAAAAACATCATGGTTCATAATTATAATCTCATGAACTTTATCTGACGATCAGCCACCGCGCACATTTAATCCTAAAGGGGTATGGTCCCAAAAACCTCGCGCCAGCGAAGGAAACCATACCATTATCTAGAATGGTCTAAATAACCAAACCTCACGCAATTCCGCGCAGGTGACCAATACACTTAAAACTGGTTGTGTTCAAAAATAACCCTACACCGGAATACTGAGAAGAGTAACTGCCAATTAAAACCCTTGCGCAGGCCCGCGCAGGGGCACAAATAACCTTGGCAAAAAAGTTAGAGAATTCTCAGCTAATACCGTGCGCAGAGGTTAAAGAAGCAGACAAAAGGAATCTTTTTGTTGTAACAAACTGGCCACCTGGCACGCGATGTTCTAAAAGATATTTAAATGCTCAAACGAAGGCCATCGTTAGTTACAACTGAATTACACGTGGCAGGATCCTGCACATTCATATAGATCACGATGAGGGAATGTTCTGTGTGCAGATCGAGCACAAATCCCTTTTCCACGTGGCATATCCCCAGCCGTTGATCAACACATGATCCATGTGCGGGGATGGCAAATTAACTACTAACGGCGGAAAAGATTCCGTTAACTGTCCATCCACAAATTGGCGCCCAAACTCGGCTATAAATAAGAGGCTTCAGGTACAAGTAATGGATCTACATTCACTCTCTCTCACTCTCAATACTTTAACTTGATTCTGATCACTGTACTTATTCTCACGCCAGAAGGTGGTCACTGAGAGAATCCCCATTCTCCCCGTGGCGAGTCTAACAGCGCTTCTGTTTTGCAGTGATCACCGGCGGACCATCAACCATCGACAAGCCGACGAAGGATTAACCATTTATGCAAGAACTACGTTCCCAGATCTAATGTGATTCCGATCAGATCTAGATCTAGTGTTTCTTCAGAACTAATATGTGGTGTTGTTTGGATTTATGCCCTTACACCAAAATAGTTTGAATCGGATGGGAAGAGGCTATTGAAAAGTTTAATCTCACTGATAATGATTTGTTATCTGATAACTTTTTTCTTAGGGAATTATGGATTCATACATATTACATGATGGATTTTTTTCGGTTTAATGCGTATGACCTCAAGGTCCTAGAGTTAAAACCATTTCTTAGGTTAAGCCTGTAATTCAAAATCTACTATAGTGGAGTTTATGACTCATTATGGAACAACAGTTGAAGCATAATGGAAAATTGATCATGACACGCGTGATACACGTCCCCAATTCAAAAGTAACTATACAGTTTTGGAGAAACAAGCTGCAAAGACCTATACAAAAAGTATTTTTCTTAATGTAAGGTTGAACTTATTGGGTTTGGGGATTGCATAAATTCTCATTACGAATATCAACCCAACAGATTTGTTAAGTTTTTCCTAAATGATTTTCCGTAGCCATGTTCGCCGTGGTTTGAGGTAATATGTGATTTGCTTTTGTGTTCTATAAGTAGTATGTTAAGTTTGAATGCTTTTTTGTTTTTATTGGCGTTTTCGTGTTGTGTTGATGGTGTTTTTATCACTTATACTAATAGTTGAGGGTTTGCACGATTTTTAGCTAATGGCTTTTTTCTTGTATACTTACTTTGTGTTTTACAGGTTATGTTTCAGAAGCTTGATTGTTCCAACTACCATTCATGTAGATGTTCTAAACAATTTGGGTTGTTATGTAGACATGTCTTCTGTGTTTTGAGAAGCATGGAAATAAAGGAATTTCTAAAACAATATATACTTAATAGATGGCGTAGAGATGTTGCCCCAACTGTTCTGCTGATTTTCAATTGAACGTGATTTTTTATGTGATGTTGATCATGATGTTCAAGTTATGATGCAAGACATTACCTTTGCTACTAAGTATACTTTGAATTATTTGTGAACAACAAGGATGAACTTTATTTGTATAAGAACATGTTCAATTTTACATGGAGAAGGTTAAAGATATGCATCTTGTTGCCCCAGCTCCTAGCATTACCAAAGCGACAAGAACCCGTATACGAGTTTTTGTTGGATACAAGTCTAAAGATTGTGGATCTCACAAGCGTATCAAACCCAACAGGAGGAGCCTGTTGAAAAGTCAAAAAAGAAAGCGGGGACGAAAGAAAGGCAGTGTTAAAATTGCAAGGAATATGGACATTATGCCTCTACATGCAAGCAACCCATGATTAAAGAAGATCAACACGTACTTCGAGAGCGGATATGGGCGAAGAATAGTTTGGTTTTTTATTTTCATTTCACACACTGATTTGTTTTTATCTGCACCATGACAAAGATTGGCGTTTGTTTTTTGATTTTACATTTAGTTTTGTGTTTCAACCATTTAACATAGTTTAGCATTTTATCAATATATTAGTGGTGTTTTAACATTTCATCTAATATAACTTGTGTTTTTAAAGATATTATCATTTTAACATATCATGGCATTTTCATAAAAAAGAAAACCTTTCACTTGTTTAAAAAACACGGCAAACATTCTCAAAATTCATCATTTGATGGGATTACACCAAAAATGTAACCACCACTCCCTTCTTCTGCTTGTTCAGATTCTTCATCTTCATCTTCACACTTATTGGCGTTTAATTCTTGCAGTGTTTCAAATATACTAAAAATAAAATCAATAAAAAATTTTGTATTTTTTCTTTCTTCTTTTTTTAGAATTCAGAAAACAGAAGAATTCTTTTATAAAATTCAAATTAAGGGTCTATTTCATATTGAGTTCATATTGATTAGAATAGGTACTCCCAATTATTCATTTTATCTTCACTTTGATATTAACAAATTAACGAGCCGATTTTTTGATCTGATTATTCCGATATTTTAGGACTTATTTGGTTGTCGTACAAAAAAACTTTTTGAACTCCTGGTAGAAAGAGATTTAGCCACCATTGAAACATTTCTTCAAGTGAAACAACTGTCGGAGATCTTACAGTGTTTGAAGCCGTTAAACTACAAGATGGTATCAATTAGGTAACATTCTTCCACTTCTAGCTCCACATAACAATTACTATTTCCATTTCCTCATCATAACGTCAATCTGCAATTGTTTCTTCCTGAAAATCATCATCAACATTTTATGGAAACTCTCTTCTTAGTTTTCTGATTAAGGTTTATGTTTTTTTGACACAAGTTATCAAGAGCAACCCTATGGTCGCGAGTATCCCCCTTTAAACATCTTCAGCCATATTCATTATGGCATTTATTATCTTGACCATTACTCTTCTTTTGTCTGCGAATCTGATTATGAATTTACCGATTGATGACTCAAACCTCCATGAAACTATGTTGGCCAGTACCTTTGTTGATGCGTTTTTTTGTATGGTGTTTATATGATATTGTATTTTCTCTGCTATGTGTGTTTTATACAATGATAGAGGTGTTCTTATGTAATTAATTTTTTTTGGCGCGCTCTTTTTTAGCACAAAATAAACCATAACTACAAAGACCGCGTTACCGCTTTATGTTTTCTGTGCGTTTCAGAACCATCAACATTTATGATTCTAAAAACAACATTTATGTTTATAAAAGTTTTGGCAGTTTTATAATTTCCATGGCTGTTTGGCATTTTCATACCCTTTCATATAAGATCCGCAACATTTTGCTTTTCCATCCTCAAATGAATCTCTCACCCTTAATGACCCAACGCACGTTTTTTTAGGGTTCTAGTAAATTACAAAATCGTCACAACGTCAATCTTGTCCCTTGATAGGTTTCGTCCAATGGTTGAGAATCGTTCCTAGCGTTTGTAGGGTTTTGGCCTTTTGTAGAATACCTAACCCTATATACACACACATATTTTTATACGTATTTTTTTAAAGTAGACAAGTTTTAACTATTTATCGACCCATTTTTTTTTATTTTATGGAGAGCTTTTAAAGGTTAAACAAATATTAGATAAAAATTGTTTTAAGTGAGGTTATAATGATGGAGAATTCATTGTACATGTTGTAACAAATCACAATATTTACCATTAATTTCTCTTTTTCGGGTCGATCATTAAAATACTATTTAAATATCAGGGACATCTTGTTGTACCTTTAGATGAATCACGTTATGTTTTAAAGCTTGTTACTGCTATTTCAATGCTTTATTAGAGTGTGGAGCAGATGAATCACGTTATGTTTTAGACCTTGTTACTGGTATTTCAATGCTTCATTAGAGTGTGGAGCCAAGTTTAACACTTCGTTAATTATGTGTAATAATACATCTATTTTGGAAAGTTTAACTCACATGTAGTTCAAAAGTAAAACGATAATCAAAGGATTTTTGATGATAACTTAATAACTTATAGTATTCTATACACCATTATGTCTTCTAAGCTTTCATCATCACACTAACTAATTATATTTTGCATTGTGTATATCACCAACATATGTTATCATATACTGAGTCGTAATATGTTATCACACACTTAGATTAAAAATACAAATTAATTAGAAGCAATTAGCAATAAAAGAAATAATTCATTTTTTCATTGTCTACTTCCAGTATTAAGGAAACTAATTGATTTTTATTGCAATTTGAATCTTATCATAGAAAACATAGATACAAGCTCAAATCATATAATGAATCGACTATAAGTTTATATTTAAGATTTCCACCCAAGCTCTTATTGAAAATTTTTAATCCTATGTGTGCTAACATTTGATACAATGGTGTATATTTTCCAAACCGAAGTTGCTTTATTTAACATAATTTTGATGACTATTTTCTAGCCACTCAAGCTTTTGAATGAATTTGGATTCTTTATTTATCATCTTTTATCGAGTTTGAGCCTACATTAAAAAAAAAAAAAACTCTTCAAACTTTAAAATAGGGTTTAAACTTAACCTAACACGGCGCAAGTCAATAAAACAAAGGTATCATGAATGGTTCATGTTCAATGTAAGTTGTGTTTTATATAAGTCTAAATGGTTAGCAGATATGAAGTATTGATGGTCTTATTAATTTTCATCATAAATTCTTATGGTTATCGCAAAGAAAATAAAAAGTAATATATATATATATATATATATATATATATATATATATATATATATATATATATATATATATATATATATAAACACAAAGGGAACCAACTTTTATATGTGCATATTCCTTTATGTAAATTAGGGAATATTTTATTAGACAAAAAAAAGATACCATAAGAAATGTGTGCACGCACACATACATAAGAAGTACCATTACTAAGAAAGAACTACCATTACTAGAAAAGAACTTTAAAAATTGTGATCGATATTGGGGCCTTGAGGGACGAGTCGTTGAGAACCAATGAAATTGGTATCAGGATTGGGGCCACTGGGGACTAGTCGTTGAGAACCGATGAAATTGGTATCGGGATTGGGGCCACTGGGGACTACTCGTTGAGAACCGATGAAATTGGTATCGGGATTGGGGCCACTGGGGATTACTCGTTGAGAACCAATGAAATTGGTATCAGGATTGGGGCCACTGGGAACTAGTCGTTGAGAACCGATGAAATTGGTATCGGGATTAGGGCCACTAGGGACTAGTCGTTGAGAACCGATGAAATTGGTATCGGGATTGGGGCCACTGGGAACTAGTCGTTGAGAAACGATGATATTGTGATCAGTATTGGGGCCTCCGGGGACTAGTCTTCGAGAAACGATGATTGCTTCACGATCGTTTTCTGACATGACCCTCCTCTTATAACACTTCAATGCCAGCTTGTTAAACCGTGTTTTTGCAATATACGACACGTATCCTTTCTAGCTTTTATATCTACATTCGGGTTGTTTGATGAAGGTGCACATTGTGATAGTGAGATGAAGGTCGACAAAACTAACAACAAGCCAAGGGTGGATTTGAAAAGACTAGCCATAGCTTCGAAATTGGGATGGTTGTACAATCAAAATGACTCACTTATATAGGGAGACAAAGTTGGTAATTTGGAAATGATATATTGACAATGAAACTTGCAAATATTAATAGGGTACAAGATTACGTAAAATCTTTATTTTTATTTAAACTTATTTACTAACGCAATATTGCTATAAATTAGCTTGATTTAAAATTTTAAATGTCTATTTATTATGTGATACAAGTTTTTTATTAGTAAAAATGAAGTCAAACTAAATAGTTATTGCTATAAATTAGCTTGATTTAAAAATTTTAATATCTATTTATTATGCGATACAAGTGAATAAGTATTTATTTATTTTATGAACTGTTGTACGTTAATATATATATATATATATATATATAGTGATGCAAACATATTTATAGTAAAACAAACTTAAAAACTATAAATGAAATAGTGGTTTGTTTCTAACTTGGTATTGCGAAGAAGTAATGTAACGAAAGCATCAGGATGCAACACTTGTATTTTAGGCGGGGTATATGTGTCTGTATAATAATGTATCATACATATATAATTACACAACATACGTAGATAATTACGCAACACATATGTATAATTAAGCAAGGTTATGTGTATTGCACAATGTATTACTTCACGTATAATTACAAAATTCTAAGAAACTAAAAATTTTCGAAGAAACTAATTGAAGATATTGCACAATGTATTACTTCACGTTTAATTACAATATTCTAAGAAACTAAATATATTGCACAATGTTTTAATTTCAATATTCTAAGAAACTAAATATATTGCACAATGTATTACTTCACGTGTAATTATAATATTCTAAGAAACTAAATATATTACACAATGTATTACTTCACGTATAATTACAATATTTTAAGAAACTAAATACATTGTACAACATATTAAAGAAAAATGATGATAAGATATAATTCAAATCGTTTTCAATTATTCTCTCCATGAAATCTTCACATTTATGGAGTGTATATAAATACAAGAGAAAATGAGCAAACACATAAGAGATACCAAATATACACTCTATAACTATAAAGACTACAATGGAGGAAATAATTCAAAATGATTTGAATTGTATTATATTATTCTTTTTCTTTAATACAATGAAAAAGTTATTTACATACTCGCTGTTAACGAGTATCTCCTATGTATACTTTGAAAAAACTCAAATAACTGAAAAACAGTCAAACTCCATCAAACAACATACTGAAGCAACGAACCACACATATTAAAAATAGTTGTAGTGTGAAAGAAACATCTTTTAAAATAGGTATAGTAAAACCTCTATAAATTAATAATGTTGGATCTGATATATTTTATTAATTTAGCGAGATATTATTATATCAATAAATTAATAAGTTATTAATTTAAAGTGGTTTTACAAAATCCAGTTAATGACGTAGTTGAGGATGATTCAATAGCTTTGAAACCGGTCATTTGGAAAGAAGCATTGCAAGCGGCAACAACTCTTCACAACTTTTTTGTTGCATACGAGAAGACAATTCTCTAACTCTTAAGTGCAATGAGGAAATTTAAAGATGAATTTAATATAGATTTGAAGTTCAACAAAAAAAACAAGTTACTATAGATTCATTTTTTACTAGACAATCTTAAAACATGGAATCTTTTAGTAATTATTAATTTATAGTTTCGTTGGGACTAATATATATATCCTGGGATTTCAAAAAAGTTATTATCTTATTATTATTTTATCGATTGAGGTTCAATTTTGTACTGATCCCAAGTTGGCACTGTACAATTAATTAATTTTATCGAGCTTATTAATCTATCGAGTATTAATTTATAGAGGTTTTATTGTATATGAAAAAGCTTACCAGGAAAATAAGCAAAACACATTTTCACCTTAAATTTAAGAATTTGCTTTGTTGTGGAGCTACGTTTAACGCTCCATTGGTAACATTTCATAAAAGCGTTTATTTTTTAAAATTTCACACGTAAAAATTTAAGTTTTTTTATAAATAAAGTGAGTTATGTGATTGTCGGGTCTAACATACACACGTAAAAGTTAGTTTTTTTTTAAAGTAAAGGGACGAAATGGTTAGTCATGAAACTTCAGAAACAAAAAAGAAATTAGCAAATAAAAATTATCAAAGAAAATAATAGGTTAAAACATATATTATATAGAGGAAATAGCCAAATTAGCCATCGACTGATCAAAGTTTCGAAAATATCCATGTTAGGCTTGCTTTCATTTTAGGGTACACTCTTAGGACTTATCACATCACATCGCAAAAATAAAATAAAAAATAAAACAGCTCTGCAGATCTTCTTCTTCACCTAAGCAACAAAACCCCATCTTCTTCTTAACACAAACCCCATATCAAAATCTTTGTGGGGGTTGTGGTTAGTGACGGGTTTTGTGGTGGGTGGTGGGTGTGGTGTGCGGAGAGTGACAACTGTTGGTAGGTGATGGTGGTGGTTGGTTGGTACGTGACCGTGGACCATGGTGGTTTACGGTGGTAGGTGGAGGGTGATGGTGCTCGGTGAGGGTGGTGCACTAGTACAGAAGTAAACTTTAGACGCTGGTTAAAACAGTTTTTAGTCGCGGTTTCAAACCGCGACTTAAAATGCCGTGGCTAAAAATGTGTTGATTATAAGACGAAGTTTGATAAACCCTGTCTTAAATAAACCACCGCGACTAAAAAGATGTTGATTTTTTTATGGAAATGTTTTTAGTCAGCGTTATGAACCGCGACTTAAAATCGTTTTACAATTTCAGGAAAAGCTTAGCTTTTAGTTAGTGTTGGATGAACGCGACTTAAAGTCAGTTTACAATTTTAGGAAAGGTTTTAGTCGGTGTTGAATGAACCGCGACTTATAACCAATGATGTAAAATGCGTACTTTTATTTTTTTATTTAAAGTAACAGTGACTAAATGATTTTAGTTCGACAATTAAAATTTCAGTTGGGACTACTTTGTAAAACACATGCCCGTCCAAAATGTAAAAACAAGCACAGATATACAAATACATCTATAAGTTATTAATTGAAATTGTTATGAATAGCAGTCTATTTCTTGTCACCTGATTGATTTTTCTTAGTATTTTTTAACTTCTTATATTTTCTAATTGATTTTTATTAGTATTTTTTAACTTCTTATATTTTAATTCCAACTTGTATTTCTTTTACAAATTTCACCATTTTAACATTCTGTATATCATATGGTATTTTATTAGTTTATAAAAGTCAAAAAAGAAACAAAAGAACATTAAGACGTGATCAGTTAACGATTAAAAACTTGAAAATTATCGGTGATGGTATTCATAATATAATAATAACAATAATATTTATTAATTTTTTAATGAATTTTATTAATTTATAAAAGTCACAAAAAGAAACAAAAGAACAATAAGACGTGATCAGTTAACAATTAGAAACTTGAACATTACTGGTGATGGCATTCATAATATAATAATAACGATAATCTTTATTAATTTTTTTAACAGATAAAGCTAAAATACAATATCAAGAAATCGAAAATTGGAAAAATACCAAAGAAAAAAAGAAACAGTTGACATAAATGTGACGGTATTCATACTATAATAATAATCTGATAAAAACATTGGAAACGATAAGTATTTAACGTAAATAGTTGTATGACATATTTTTTTTAATGAATAATCAATAAAAATAGTTTTATTGTTAAGTTATTTAATTGGTTATTATTTAGTTTTTTATTACTTAGTATATAAAATTATATTTGTTTAACCCGTGTAATACGCAGGCGGGGTTTTAACCTAGTTGTTCATATATATAAAACAAAGTTTGATGATAAAGCATAGTTAAATACAAAAAAAAATAAAATAAATAAACTTAGATTATAGCAATTAGAAGCAAGTAAAAACATATAATGCTGATTCTACAATTAAATAGGACATTAATATCATTACAAAATTACTAACCTTGTAACTCTTTAAGGTTATCAATGGTGGGTTAAAAAATGTAGAATTTTAATGGAGATGATTGTTAAACCTGAGGTCGTTTACACAAGTGAACCAAGAACGCACAACTCCAATTAATACTCTTGCTGAGAGCCTTTGATCAAACAAAATAAACGTTATAGCACTAAAAGGAAACAAACCTTTTTTCTTATTCAAAAGTCAACCTTACATATTTATAAACCTAAGTTACTATCCTAATTAATTACAAATCGTGGGTTTTTAATTATGTTTAAGTCGGGGTTTGTAAACACCGTCTAAAGCTATGCGTAAGCATATTTTAAGTCAGTGTTCTATCAAAAGACATGAATTTTACTAGTGTTTAATTATATTTTAAGTCAGGGTTTGTAAACACCATCTAAAGCTATGTAAGCATATAAAGTCAGGGTTTGTAAACACCGTCTAAAGCTGTGTAAGCATATTTTAAGTCAGGGTTCGTATCAAAAGACACGAATTTTATTAGTGTTTAATTATATTTTAAGTCAGGGTTTGTAAACACCGTCTAAAGTTACGTAAGCATATTTTAAGTCGGGGTTCGTATCAAAAGACACAAATTTTTATTAGTGTTAAAGGATATCTCGTTAGGATCCTAATGGGATGAGATTGTGTGTGTATATTTAGACGGGGTTATATGAACTACCGCGTCTAAAAACAAAATTGAACCCTGTCTAATGCTTACTTGTGTACTAGTGGTGGTTGGTTGTAGGTGTTAATATAAATTGTTTAAGTTATTAAGTTGCAGGGTGGTGGTGCTCGGTGATGGTGGTGGTGGTGGCGGTGCTCGGTGAAGAAGAAGATAGGGGTAGGGTAGGATTGGGGTAGGTTCAATTTTCCGGTCAACTCGAAACAATATTCCGGTCAACCTGCCCATTATCCGACGAACCTTTGTTATCCCGTTCTATTGTTCATCTCAGATTTCTGATATATACATGAACCCATATATTTTTACTTATGTTTTCTTATGACTTAATCAATAAACTGAAAAGAAGAAAAAGAAAAGCATAACCTACATTTTCATTTGACGAAGATAGAATAAATATTTTAAACAGCAATAGCAGCTTTAAAACAGCAGTACCCACGTGGCAAAAAGGGACTGGTTGATGAAGAAAATTCTTAAATTTTAACCTGAGACACGTGGAAATTCATGAAATCCCATTTTATGATGTTTGCAATGGCTATTTTTGAAATTTTAATCAGTCAATTGCTAATTTGACTATTTCCCCTATTATATATGATACATAATCACGCACAATGTGTAAACAAAACATATGTAAATGGTTATAATGTGTAAATGATTACAAAACATATATAAATGGTTACACAATTTACGTAAGTAATTGCACAACATATGTTTATATTTGCGCACAATATATGTATAATTATGCACCACTATGTATATAATTACTCACCACTATAATCAATAGTATATTAATGTTTTAAAGTAATTTTCTTTAGAATATATAGCAACACTATACTTATTCTAACAAATAGTATATTAATGTTTTAAAGTCATTTTCTTTAGAATATATAGCAACACTATACTTATTCTAAGAATAAAATTCTTGATATAGTATAACAGACCTAAAACCGAAAAACTAAATCAAATGTTTTCTCAAAAACCCAAAACCGGGCGTGAAAACGAGTAACGTTAGGTCCAAGTTTGAACTAGTCTCGTTTTGAATTTTAGAAACTCAAGGTCAGTTTGCGGGTGGTTTTAATTACAAGCTTGATTTTGGTTTGTTCATTATTTTAACGTTTAAAGTTTGAACTCGAATCAGTATATCATGCACCAGCTTGAGCTTGTTTCTTACACGTGTTTGCAGGGGCGTATGATAGAAGGGGCCGGAGGGGGCGTCCGACCCCCGAACTTTTCGCTCAGTAGTGTTCGGTATGTAGTTTTCGTATAGAAGTTTTTAGGTATATACGTTTTCGATCCCCCGGTTTTATAATTTTTAGGTATATACGTTTTGGACCTCCGGTCGGAAATCTCAAGCTTCGCCACTGCGTGTTTGGGCTTGTTTATTAAATGAGCTCAATTTAGGGTCGATCTTGGTGCAATCCAAAATCTTAACAAACCCATCTCGAGCAATTACTAACAATTCGATATGTTTCATTGGGTTTGACTTCAACTTGTTTTGTTTGGGTTGACTCTTATATCTGTTGATTTTCATTGACAATCCCCAATTTTACTTGGTAACAATTTTCTTATGCCCGAATGTTTGGCCATGTGTTGAAAAAATGTACTTTTATATCACTTTAATACTTTTCTTCCTAAGCTACATGTGATATTTGGTACAATTTATGTCACCAACACTAAAAATATATAACTAACAATAACATATATATATATATATATATATATATATATATATATATATATATATATAACAATTCAGATGGAAGCAACAATCAAAATGTCATTTAACATTAAAGATAAAAAATAAGTGTATTTTAATATTCAAAGTTTGAACTCGAATCAGTATATGTAGCACCATCTTGAGCTTGTTTATTATGCGCATTTGGGCTTGTTTATTAAATGAGCTCAATTTAGTGTCGAGCTTGGTACCATTAAGATCTTAACAAACCGATCTCGAGTAGGTTATGAACGATTCGATACACTTAAGAAACCAAATGTTTGTCCATGACTAGAAAAAATGTACTTTTATATCCTTCCTGAACTACATGTGATATTTCATATTTGGTACAACTAATGTAACTAACGTTAAAAATATATAACTAACAATAATATTTATACATATAGAAAAAACAATTCGGATAGAAGCAACAATCAAAATGTCATTAACATTACAGATGAAAAACAAGTACCATGACAAATGAAGAAACTTTATAAATGATGATGAGGATCGGGACCTCCTGGTGCGACTCTTGTGGGAACGTCTTCTAGCATCGCTCTCCTCAAATAGTACTGTAATAACAACTTGTCAAACCCGTGTTTATCCAATATGCTACGTAAATCTTTGGTTTCTACATTGACTGAAAGCTTGTTATAGGAACGCGCGGCCTGTGAATTCAATATACTCATTGATGAAACTAGCAATAGGAAAAGAACGAAATTAGATATACTAGCAATAGCGTCGAAAACGGGATATGGTTGAATAATCATATGTGTTGTTTATATAGTGGATGATAGTACTTGGAGACCAGGTTGGTTAGTGGGACTAGAATGCCAAACTTTTTTCTCTTTGTTTACTGTTTGATGCTTATTTTTATCAGGATAAAGAAAAAAACTTTGGTGCATTATATATGAAAATAGATTAAAATAGATATTATGACAACTATGAGTGAAAATTTTAGTTTGGTAATGTAAAACATTTCAACTTAGTAGAGATAAGTGGTGTATATTGTAGAACCATGTGTACTTTGCCTTAAAAAAAGTATAATGGTCGTTTTGTGTTGGTGATGTGAACATCTATTCAACATAAAGTTGAAGTAGTTTCTATTATTTTTAAACATTTTATAAGCTTAGACATATACTTTTTTTTTGTGTAACAAAGATCAATCTTAAGCCTATATACATGGGGTTTTACATGATATGATAACATTTTTTTTGATATGATATATTTAGGGCACATGGAGCAGTGTCATGGAAAAGAATAAGGGACCTCAGGGCCGCATGAGAACACTGACATCTCCCGTTCATGGCTGACGAAATTCGAGAACACCGTACTCTCTCATTCGTCACCAACGAAGTTCTTCCCAAATCGAAAAACACTCCAAGATTTGGAGAGGATCGGGGGCTGAAGCAAAGAAGAAAAACAAAAGAGATCATGGAAGATAATAGGGGTCGGGTGGAAACACCATTCTCTCCAAATCTGAGCCGGTGAAAAGCTTCCCCATTTGGCATGCAATCAAGTAACATTGTACAAATCTATACGATGACACCGTAAACGATAAGACTACAAGAAAAAAAAGTGTGGGACTTTGAAATCGTTTAACACTTTTAACATGAGTTGAACGGAGATATTCTATCATCTATGCGTGATTAATATTATGTGTATTTCTTAATCACAAAGTGTACGTTTTAATTGATATATAGTCAATTTTAGTAACCTGGTCTGTTAAAAATATTATACATCCGAATACCAAAATACAAATATTATACATCCGAATACCAAAATACAATACAGTCGTCGGTAGTTTTTTTGGATCGTTCAGAAAATGCAAGTGTTAAATTTTACAAATTAGATAAGCGTTTTAATCATTGTTTAAAAACTAGTTCAAACCGGACGGTATTACCAGTTGAACAACTAAGGCAGATGTCATAGGTATGATAGAACCGACTCTAATTAGGGTATTGTTTCAAAACTTTTCATCTTATATTGTAGGAAACGTAAATAGTTATGTTATTGTTGATGAGAATAGCGATGATAGTGAAATTCGTCTTTTAAGCGATCACGAAGTTGATGCATTCAACACTCTAATGCCACAAACCTATTGTAGGCTTTTATTTACAAAAAACGAATTGGATTTAAATAACCCCAATTTTCACCAATTGGTCGATAGCACCCCCAACTTTCGATATTACTACACCACTACCAATTTTCAACTCACTGGCTGGCTCATAACACTCCCAAACTAACCCAACACTAACCCGTTTCTAAGGCCAACCCAATAAGGTATAAAACATTGGTTTTAATATATCTATTATACATATTCAAACATTTAATGCATTTGAGCTATTTTTAGGAAAAAAAGACCTACAATCAGAAAATAATCTATAATATATATATAGGAATGGAGCTTGCGCTTTGCGGCCGGATCACAGGAAGATGCTAGCGAGGATGTATTTTTTACATGATATATCGATGATATAGTATACACCATGCAAACTTTAATCTACACGACGGTAAAACTAAGCAATCAACACGGTTAAGTAAACATGTCTAGAATTAAAAGATATATTTAACTATAATAAGGTATATAAAAAATAATTAAAATTGTTACCTGATATATAGAAGGGTTAGTATACACTATGTAGGGTAAAAATAAGCAAGCGACACAATTATGTAAACATGTCTAGAGTTAAAAAATTAACTTTAATTATAATAAGAATTAAACTTGTAAAACAGATAAAAGAACAAATATTTATAGAAAAATAAGAAAACTTAACTTTATTAAACTTTAAGGTTCGTATGATAACTCTATTAAAGTTTTAGGGTCGAAATGTAAATCGCTTATTAGAAAAAGAATTATTATTAAACTTTCGTACACAAATATATTAAAGTTCAGGGTTATAAACATAAATCGTTTATAAAAGAAAGAAAATATTAGTGTTTAGAGGTTGTATGATAACTGTATTAAAATTAAGGGTTACAAACATAAATCAACTAAAAAATAATACTATTGTAATCCTATAAGTTAAAGTTAAACTGAGAAAAAAAAAAATGAACCAATGGTAAATAAGAACTATTTGCAATTGGTTTTGTTTATATATAACTAGGTTTATCACCGTCGTCGCGTTGTGGCGAACTTCTTTTGTCATTTAGTTTGTGTTTACATGTGTTTTGAAATCATCACGAATGCGTTGCGCAAGGAACCACTGATAAAAATAAAAAGAAAATGTAGAAAAAACACTAAAAGATAACCGAAAGAAAATCAACAAACTTGTTTTATGGTAATGATGTTGTTCATATGAAACCCGTGGTCAGAGATGAGCAAATGATACTGGGTACAGGTACCAAATTTCCCGAACCAAAAGATCTTAAGTACCAATTTTGTACCGAATTTTGGCGTTCCTAGTACCGGTTCGCTACCGTTTTTACCTTCATATACCGGCACCGTAACCGGTATTTTCAGTACCAATACCGATTCGGTATCGGTTGGCACCGAGCTCATCCCTACCGCTGAAACTAAAAAAAGAAATCATTAAAAGTTGAAGAAAATCAACAAAAAAGTTGTATGATACCGTTGTTCATACGGTACCTGTGATCAGGGATGAGCAAATGGTAACGGTTAGCAGTACCGAATTTCCCGAACTAAAAGATTTTCAATATCAATTCGCTACCGACTTTTGGCGTTTTCTGTACCAGGCTGGTGCCGGTTTTTACCTTCATATACTGATATCGAAACAAGATTATACCGGTATTTTCGATACCAGTACTGGTTCGATACCGGTTAACATCAAGCTTATCTCAACCCGTTATAAAAAATCATTAAAGTTAAGAAAAATAATAAAGAAAATAATTATTATATAATATGAAAATAATAGAAGGATTAAAAAAACCTATATATTATTAAAATATTAAAATACTATTCATTAGTTTCTTTTAATAATATATATATATATATATATATATTATAATGTATATTAAAAATTAAGAACTTTTTTCTTGCTTTTATACATAAAAAATAACTTAAAGAAGGGTAAATTAGTCTTTAAATAATAATTATACTTTAATCCTCTCCTTTTTATTATACTTTAATTTTCAATCTACAAGAAAATCATAGATAATTAGCTAACACTTAACAGTTACACACTATCCCATATAAAAAAAATTACTGTTTTGATCAAAAATCTGATTAAGGATAATGTAACCAAACTTTGAATGTGAGGTTGAGTGCTTGGGCATCAAATGATTGATGAACAATTGTATGGACGAAAATGAAATGTAAACGATGATGAACACGAGGGTTTATACGAGGAAAAAGCCCTTGATCAATGAATGATCTCCGGCATAAAAAACCCCGGATAGTGAAATTATCACTATCGACTATATTAGACAAGAACAATTACAACTTCGGAAGTATTGAGCTCGTTACAATCGTTTCTAGTGTTATAGTTCTCGAGAGAAACAGAAGTGTGTTTCGAGAGCAAATGTGTAGTATTGTGTGTAATCAGAATTGTGCCAGTGTTTTTCTACCAAGCTCAATACCCCTCATAACTTGGCTAAAAATATCTCTAACTAACTATCCGAAAATCTTGCCATGCAACCACGATCAACATAACGTCCCTCTCGTTCCAATTGCACGTGCAGAATAATGGCATATTTTGCGAGATTCCCGGTTAGAACAAGTCTCGAATCATAATATACCTGCAATTACAAGCAAAAATTATAGGGAACTACTGTTAGGAAACATTAGATAAAAATAAGGATCCTCAATCCTCAGACTTCCTGTATCAGCTGCTAAGAATAATTGATCCAGGCCAATCTCAGGATAAATGATCCATGGCTTTAAAAATCAACCCCTAACAATTGCCCCAAAATATGACTAATTAAATGTTCAACGAATTAGTCATATTTCCGTTGTAATAGAACTGGCCGTTGCAAGTGGATATAGCCGTTGCACAGAATGACGTCACTGACTAGACACCCTGCAACAAACATCATTATATATAGGGTAGAGATAGAGATGATATCTCCTATTTATTATCGTGCTTCCCTGCCATTTATACGCATCTTCAGAGCATCAAACATGTATCTTCTCTCTCTCTCTTCAATCCTTTGCTTCTTCATCGTTCTAATCTTTTAATTCATGGGAAGAATGGCAACCCGATCCTCCCCTCTCAAAGATCAAAAGCAAGATCACACCCCCCAGAGCCAAAACCTTCTTAAAAATCCTTCAGATGAGCTCTGCCGTTTCACCGATCCTGAAATCGATCAAATTCACCCTTGTTTCCTAAAGCAAACTGTTTTCAGACCTTTTGATTCATCACTGAAAAGTGATTGTGAATCAGACTTCTGGATCTGCTTTCCTACCGCCCCATTCCAGATTGGATATTCCTATCCTTTTCAGGTATTCACCCAAACCTTTTTTACCCAAACTGGCATGTGCTACAGCCAGGCAATGCCTATGTTGTGGAGGGTATTATATACTCTTGAACAACTGATCAAGAATGTGGGTTTAAGCTTTGGTATCACCGAACTCCCCAACCTGTACAGTCTTGTGACTCACGGGTCTCACCGATACCTCTTTAAATCCATGTCCAAAAATCATCCATTGCTTACCAAGAATGATGCACACTGGAAAAATCAGTTCTTCTTTGGGAGAAGGGACTCCATTCCTCAGGGGGAGTATCTTCCCAAAAAGTGGAACTTGAAGGGTAGAACTTAGGGTAGTTTTCTTTCTTTTGTACTAAGGATAACTGATCCTGTTTTCTTGTGTATGCAGTGACTAGCTACGCCACTCTGAGAGATCTACCTGCTACCCCTGCAAGAGTTGCTTCCTTTTAGGCACTAGATTCATCAGTGAGGACCTTCTACCCCAAGATCAAGGATCTAGAAGAAAATACCTCTACCTCTGTCATGATGTCAAGTAAGTATTTGTATATAAATGTATGAAAATGCTCAATAAAATAGATAAATTACAAATACCTATATGAGTTTGATTTGCATAGGCGCTACCAAGTCTACATCCAAGTCTGCCACCAAGTTTGATCTTGGAGAACTACAGAGCATCATCTCCACCCACTCTACCAAGGCTGAACTGGTGTAACAACTCCGAAATTTCGTTGTTATCTTTTTCTTTTATTTTCCGTTGTATCTATCGCTTGTAATCTCGGGATTCGTTTATAATAAAGTTATGTTAAATTAAATATGTTTTATTTCAATTATATCGCATCTAAACGCTTATTAAACGCATCGCTAATCCCATCACATCACAAAACGCAGTTAATTATTTGGTTTTATGCTATTTATGTGTTATGTATGTTTACGGTTATGATTACGCTCGCTATCACATCGCTCTCGCACGCTCAAATCACTAAATCGCACTATTATATCGCCTATAACGCTTAATATAACTATCTAATGAGAACTGAATCACCAAACGAACTCATAACGTGAAATAAACGAAGAAAACCCAACATTGGGTCAAGTTCGCTCGAACTTGGGTGACCCCAAGTTCGGCCGAACTTGACTGGCCAACATAACACTCGATGTTACCTCAAGTCCGCTCGAACTTGACTAAAACTCCTTGAAATTCTCAAAAGTTCGTGCGAACTTGCATGATTCCATGCAAGTTCGGCCGAACTTGACTCCCCAGCTCCCTCATTTTGCCTTCACCTATAAATACTCAGCTTCATTCACTCATTTGAACTTGTTGTAAGTTCGCCCAGAGCTCTCAAACCCGAAACCCTTTGTTTTCTAAGTAAGAATCAACTCGATTTCAACTACAACGATGAACAACAAAGTTTTACAACGATTTTGCACAAGGCTATGCCTTCGTTTTCATCAAATCTCTTCTGTTTACGAAAACCTTCATCTTTTTCCATAAAAACTTTTGTTTTCACTCAGATCTATACTAGATCTGAGCAAAACCTTTTAAATCCTTGATTTTTACACAATATTCGGACTAACGACGGATGTTTCGTTCACTTTTGAGTGGAACGAGGCGTTGTCAAGCGAGAATCATAGATCCGGAAGCACAAGGACGAAATCGTCACTTTACACAAGCTGGACTAACCCGTACGAACCATCAAGTTCGCCTGGATTAGCCCGAGTTTCTGTAAAATGGCTAAGTTCGCTCCAAAAGACCTCTCCAGCCTAAGTTTTACTCAATGGCTTAAGGTTGGAGGGATGGGCACTCGATTTCCTCAGCAAATGACGCGAAAACGTAAGATTTTGACCCGAAAACATCAAGTTCGCTCGAGATTTACCTGTATTTCAGCAGCACCCAGGTCAAGTTCGACCGAACTTGTATCCCTCAGGGTCAAGTTCGACCAAACTTGGGTCAGATCTTCACCAATTCATTACAAGTTCGCACGAACTTGTCTTTTCAGCAAACATTTCTCACATGTTCGCCCGAACTTGCATAATTTCCTTGGAAATTAGACAAGTTCGCTTGAACTTGACTCAAAACTCAGCAGGACAATACAAGTTCGCTCGAACTTGTATGTTTACGGCCGAACTTGCCTACTGCCCAAACCCAACTTCACCGTTTTAGCTTTTCGGAGACTGATGTACTTCCGTCGCGTATACAGGCTGATCCGGCGCTCTTCTTGACTCTTCTCAGATCCCTCGTCTCACCTAAAATGCACCCACAGTGAGTATACTTGACTCGTTTTCGCTTTAATGCACTTTGTGGGTGTTACATATGTTCCTCTATCAAAATCACCTTACAAATCAAACTGTTTATCACACGCGTATAATCTGATTATATATGCTCAATACGTGATACTAGAAACATGTGACTAGGAACTTATTTTCGTTAACTGTCTCCCTAGCTAGTATGGTACTATAGTGTGGCTAACACCCAACAAGGTCTAGTTAGGATGGACGCGCAAGCCTTCTCACGGAAGTTAGCATGAGAAATATGCCTAGTTTTGTGTAATGTGTTTTGGTGTATCATGATATGTAATTAGACTATTTCACGAACGGTTTCTTTATTATGCTAGTATTACTTAAACCTTTATGCTCACCTTTACTTAATTGTATTGACTTGTATTTTATCATATGTAACATGTTGAGGATTTAGCTTGGACGCTTTGGATTATTCTTAGTTTTTAGCTGTTTATTTTGTTTTGGATTTGGAAATTCATGTATTAAATCTAGGGGATATCGAATCTGATTGGTGCTTATGAGAAAACAAGTTTCTATAATAATTGTTTGGAATGTTATGTTTAATAGTATGGGATGTTAAACGTTAAGTAATATTGCTAGATAATTTTTATGGAATTCTCGTGAGACAATCTGGTCGCCTAGTGCCGCGCCCCGATGATTCTGCCATCGGTTGGGGTGTGACAGATTGGTATCAGAGCCATAACTGTAGAGAATTAGGTAGAATTGTCATGTTCGACCTAGTCTACAGTCTAATTACCCAATTTGACTAATCTTTGACTTAAATGCTTAAACTACTTGCAATAAATGCTTAAATGTGCCTTTCCTAAGGCTAATACAATATACACGCTTGGGAACGCTCGTATCACACAAAACGAGTGATCAAGTCGAGAATAGGTGTGAAAACCAAGAACTCTCGATGAGATCATTCACTCCGCGCAACCTCTCGCACGAGATATCTTCGTTGAGTTAGGAGTGATATCCAAACCTCGACGAAAATCTCCATCTCTATATAGTGGAACTCCCGATTTGATCGGTGAGTGTATCCACAACTAAGAATGAAGTTGTTAAGTTAGGGGTAAAACCCGCATCTTAATAACTAGTTCCGCTCTTCGATTTTCAATCTCACCAAAGTCTCGATTATTTCGATGACTCGGAACACGACGTAACTGGAAGGATAAATACCGTTAACCGTTGTACGGCGAGAGCACTTGTCTATTAGGCCAAATCGTGTGTCCGAACTCAGAGAATTTTCGAATCACTTTGGGTAGTCAACGTCTCAAAACCCAGGACGCTCCCAATTGATTTCAGCCTACTATCGTCGATTTTATGCATCATCGAGTTTATTACTATTTATGTATTTAAATTTAGAATTTTCGCTTTATTCAATTTCTCGCTTAATCGATTTCTCGATTTATCGCCTTTACGCTCCATCGAAATATGCACTAATCACACAGCTCTCGTAATCTAAAACGCTAAATTAACACACCAACCAGACTAATCGCTTAACCCGCTTACGCCTATGGGGACATGTGTGCCTCATGTGCGGTATTACTCGCTTATATATCGCTTATATCTATCGCATCTCGAACGCGCTACGCTTTACTTATAAGAAGGTGAATACGTGCAAAATATGTGCTTACGTGAATTATGTGCTTACGTGCTATGTGCTTATGTGCCTACGGGTTTGCCTGTCTACGTGTTTACTTGCCTGTGTTATGTGCCTTGTGTGAATAATAATACTAAATATTTTAAGCATAAACTTATTATAATCAAATCTCATCCTAGTGAATCCTTCAATGTAGATGTCTTCAATGGGATCACATACCAGGAGGAATCTCCAGCGCAGCAACGCCGATAAGCGCATCGCGACAATGGTAGCCAAGGAAATGGCTAAAGTCATCCCGCAAATCGTCTCGGAAATTCATGTTGTGAGCAGTAACTCCTCGGTCGACTCGAAAGCTGAAACCCCCAAGACACGGTTCCGTTTCAAAAATTTCAAGGTTTGTGCACCTCTCGCCTTCACGGGCAACGATGGACCGACTGCTATGTTCCATTGGTTTGACGCCATTGAGGTCACCTTTAGGCAAAGTGGATGCCCCGATGACCTTCGCACGGTGAACGCTACAGGGGTCTTCCAGTCTCGTGCTCTCGACTGGTGGACCGCAGAAAGAATAGGCGTGGTAATGATGAAGCCTATAATCTGTCTTGGGAGGAACTCAAGGAAGTGATGATGAAGGAGTTCTGTCCTCCGCATGAGATTCAGAAGCTCGAGAATGAGTTTTGGGGTATCAAACAAGATGGTCCCGACAATGCTGGATTTACCACTCAATTCAAGATTTTGAGCATCATCCGTCCCAGCCAAGTTGATATAACTGAGAAAGCCATCAACAAGTATTTCAGAGGTCTACCCGAATGTGTTGCAAATTTTGTGAAAGTTGCTCGTACTACAACCATCGAGGAAACCTACATGCTCGCCACTGAGATCAATGATCAGCGAGTTCAAGATGGTTATTTCAAGAACTCTGTGAAAGTTGCCAATCAAGCTGTCACCGAACCAACTGCTGCTATAGAACCATCCAGTGACCCGAAGGGAAAGGGTCAGGGACGCAAAAGAGGGAACCCTAGCAAGAACTACACCGCTGCTACACCGCTCAACTCCCAGCCTTACCAGGCTCCTGCTCAAAACGCACCCCCAGCTAAACATGAGTATACTGGTCCTCACCCACTGTGCCCTAAATGCACATATCATCACGTGTTGGGTGGAAACTGTCATTTTTTCACTAATTGTAACATCCACGGCCACTTTATTGTTAGTTGTCGTACCGGTCCTCGCCAACCAGCTCCTCAAACTCCAGCAGCTCCAGCTCTACCAGCTCCTCCTCAAGCCAATCAGCAGCCAGCCCCAAGAGCACGTGCCTGCTACACGTGTGGAGATCCGAATCATTTCAGTAATGTATGCCCAAACAAACCTGTGAAGCAGGAACAGCAGCAGCCTCAGCCTCAGCAGCAGCCACCACCACAGCCTCAGCAGCAACAACAGGCTGCGCGTGGTCGAGCCTTCAATATGAACCAATGTTGTCAACGGTACGTTCCTCGTTAATGGTATATATGCTTCATGTTTATTTGATACTGGTGCCGATAATTGTTTTGTATTGTTAGAATTCGAAAAGGTTTTAAAATGTAAGCGCGCTAACTCCCAAGGACTTTCGATGTGGAAGTCGCCACTGAAATCCGTTACCATCACCTCCGTCCTACATGGTTGTTCTCTCGATCTCAACAACCATGTCTTCTCGATCAATCTCATACCTATGCAGTTAGGTAGCTTCGATGTCATAGTAGGTATGGATTTTCTTCATGAAAACCATGCTGAAGTTGTATGCTTCGAGAAAATGATTTGCTTCCCTCTCCCTAACGGTGATCAACTACATGTCTATGGTGAAACTCCCTCAAAGAAGTTGATGCTTTAGTCATGTACTCGAGCACACAAATGTTTGTGAAAGCAATGTGTTGCCTTTCTAGCCCATATCGTGAACCCGGAGAAAGAAAAAAAGACTTTTAAAGACGTTCCTGTTGTTCGTGAATTTCCCATAGTCTTTCCCGACGACTTACCCGGATTACCCCCTACTCGAGATGTCGAATTCCGAATCGATTTAGTTCCCCGAGCTATTCTCGTTGCTAAAGCTCCTTATTATCTCACACCATCCAAAATGCGCGAGCTATCAAGCCAACTTCAAGAGCTTCTTGATAAAGGTTTCATACGCCCGAGCACTTCGCCATGGGGCACACCCGTTCTCCTCGTGAAAAAAAAGATGGGACGTTCCGAATGTGCATCGATTATCGTGAACTTAATAAGCTCACGACAAAGAACCTTATCCTCTTCCTCGAATCGATGACTTATTTGATCAGCTTCAAGGTGCTACTTGTTTTTCCAAGATTGATTTACGTTCCGGCTATCATCAGTTACGCGTATTATTGGAAGAAGATATTCCGAAAACCGCCTTTCTTACCCGTTATAGCCATTTCGAATTCGTGGTCATGCCTTTTGGTCTTACCAATGCACCCGCGGTCTTCATGGATTTAATGAACCGTGTGTGTAAAGCGTTCTTAGATCATTTCGTCATTGTGTTCATCGATGACATCCTTATCTATTCGAAGTCGAGAGACGAACACGCGCGCCATCTCCGTTTAGTCCTCGAACTTCTCCAAGGTAATCGCCTTTATGCTAAGTTCTCTAAATGTGAATTCTGGCTCGAAGAAGTCCAATTTCTCGGCCATATCGTTAATAGTCAAGGAATTCACGTCGACCCCGCAAAGATCGAAGCCGTCAAGAGTTGGATTACACCGAAGAATGCTTCCGAAATCCGTTCATTCCTTGGATTGGCGGGTTATTACCGTCGATTCATTGCCGACTTTTTGAAGATCGCTGTTCCGCTTACCGCTTTAACTCATAAAGACAAACCTTTTGTTTGGGATTCCAAGCAAGAGGAAGCTTTTCAAACTCTCAAGCGTATGCTATGCAACGCTCCTGTCCTCGCTTTACCCGACGGAAACGACGATTTCTTTGTTTACTGCGATGCCTCAAACCTTGGCCTTGGTTGTGTCCTCATGCAACGAGACAAAGTTATCGCGTATGCGTCTCGACAACTCAAGATCCACGAGAAAAACTACACAACCCACAATCTCGAACTCGGTGCAGTTGTTTTTGCATTGAAGATACGGCGACACTGCTCGTTAGTCTTCCCATTTCCGTTTGGCGGTTATGGTACCTAGTCGATACCTCTGGTCCGATGTTAAATTCTATGTCGTTGTATTTGTCTGGTTCCGGCGACTAAATTATAAATGATCTAAAAGTTGTTTATGATGAAGACGATCACGCAAGTACTTTTCGATTTATTAATAACCTTATATATAAACTTGGTTGAATTAGAAGATGATCCACACATAGTTTGATAACCTTCTATCATTTTTGGCAAGTTAATTTGCATTGTGTTTCAAGTTGGAGAGTTAAACATTTAGCTACTGTGAAAAATGGTTATGTGTCAATCAATATATTTTATTTAAATGGATAAGCAAGTTGAAAACTTGTAAGAACCATAAAAGATGTAAGTTTTGTAATATCAGTTTCTTCCTATTATACATTAGGATTATGAAACAATGATTAAGTTTGATTTCTTAAGTCAAAGTCATCACTTATCATTAACATCTAGGTTGCTGTACGTGTTGTTAATGACAACGTTCAATTTAGACGGTTGAGTGTCGAAGGAGTGGATGTTATTTCAAGAGTTTCAAAGTGAAGTATAGATATGATCATCTATTTTTTTAGAACTATAACTAACCATGATTTGTTTATCGCCACACTACTTTTCTTTACAATTTTAATAGGTCATTGAGATGCATGATAAGAGGACTGTTAGGGCACTTATGTAAGGTAATTGACAATTATGGTTGCGAACATAATTGTGAATTACAGATACATATGTCTGCTTTTGGACTCCTATTGTATAGATTAGTGTGTACCCGAATTTGTTTGCGTCTAAGCATTCTAAATCTCACTTTACTTGTTTTGTTATTTATGAAATTAAATTTGTTTAGTATGCGTCTATTGACTATCTCAGAACTCCACACCTTAGTATGTTTCGTATATGAGTATAGGATGTTTAAAATCTGTTTCGTAACCGTTATATCTAAATTTGCTCATCATCCATACTTTATCAATTTCGAGGACGAAATTTTCTTTGAGAGGAGTAGAATTGTAATATTCGATAAAAATAAAACAATAATAATTAAAATAAGTAAAGCAAGTCTTGATTTTTTTTTATGAGATATAAATTTGGTTGTATTATATTACAAGTGTAAATAAATATATACATGCATGCATGTGCATGCTTTAGATGAGGCAAATTGTGTGTTCATCTTTATCCATATTTGCCAAACTCTATTTTCAAACTTTAAGTTTGAATCACATCTAACGAACCAACCGATAATCCGGGGATGTGATACTCTCTCATTGTTCATTTTAAACCGTCAAACAAAGCAATACAAACACTTTGAATCTGCTCAATTTTGCCAGTTTCCGTGTGAGCCATTACGAACGCAATCCGCTGCACGACCATCACACTCCTCCGTGACAGCCTCGCCGCACAACCACTGCCATCGTTCCTCCGTGACAGCCTCGCCGCACAACCACTGCGATCGCCGTCGCACCTGGTTCGAAGCTTTGATTAGCATCTCTCACTCACGAACGGGTACCCCTAAGCGACCTTTCGAACACTGTTTCTGTTTCTTTATTTGATTCAATTTGCTGATATATTTCTTATAAGATCGGCAGCGATCATCTCTATTCTTTTTCGGTTATAATTGTCGCCACCACTATTGGTCCGGGATCCAAACTAGTTCGTAACCGCACTCCATCGTATGTATAGTTCTGTCGCCACGCTACTCTGCCGTGACCATCACCGCAACATTCAGGTCAGTTCGATTCGCGACCCGAGTACCATCGGTTTGTTCTTTTAGAAAACCACTTCTTAAAAGCCTTGTTTAAGAAAGTTGTTGATTTGTGTTCGTGATCGACGCATCAGGCTGCTTTAACTCGGTTCCAGTTGATCGTTCTATAGCTCTAGTTGGTTGTCTTCGATAAACTCCCATCAGCTACTAAGGTAATTATCTACTCCGTTTATGATTAATTGGTTCAAATATGCGTGAGTGACTTTGATTTGTTCCGGTGACTAAACCGTTTATTTTTTTTGAGAAGGTTAACATGTTAATACGATATTATTTCGGTTCATTCGTACTCATGTTCTTGCTGTTTTGATGGGCAAAAGTTCGTAAAATCTTATGGTTAATATTACTAAAATCTGAGTACACATGTTTGTATGTATGTTGTATTTATATGTGGAAGTTATACTTACTAATTTATAAAAGAAACAAATAAATAACTATATTTGGAACCGGTTTATAGTTAAAGCAACGATTCAAAACTGGTAGTTTATTTTAATATTGTGAATAAAGTGAAAGTTAGATGAAAAAAAAATGAATAATTATGAATCGTCGTAGCAGGACTCATGTAAATATACATGAAGAAAATATTTTAATCTCCTTAAAATATTATTTGAATAACAGTTACTACACAAAGTATTTTAAATCAAAGTAGCAAAATGTATATATTTTCCAATTAATATTGGTCAATAAAAGTAAATTCATCGTCGCCGGAAGATCAATGAGGTATGGTCATGTAAGTGTTGTAAATTTAATTGGAATTCCTAACTAAACTATAGGTTCGCGACGACTCAATTTTTGTTTTGATTTGCTTGCTAATAAGGTACGGATTCTGTTTTCTTTTCATCGTAGTATACTTTTATTTTTCGTTACTCGTTGGTACGGGTTCATGTTCTTGACATCGTTGTATTGTTATTCTATTGTTATTCAAGTCCGTTACTTTGTAGTACGGATGTTTTCGTCAATAGATTCTGTTTCGTATTATTATATGACTAGTATATATTGTAGCATGCAATAGACCTTATACCTTGTGCTCGTTATTGCATGTTCCCTTTAAACTTATGTCAAGATACTTTTATTTATGATACGCTTTGTACTTTGTCACCCGAGCAATTATATGTTTTAGTCTTGTCGTTGGGGCGTCAACGACATGGCTCTCATCGTGACGGTGCGTAACTAAAGTTCACGGCATCTCTAGTTTGTGCTTGTGTAGCACCTGGCCCCTAGAGGCGAATAGATCGATCTTAGCTCTGACTCCTGACTCCTGTTGTGATGGAATAATGTGTGTACGCCTACACGCACCGTCTCGATGCATGGACTAGCTAGCTGTGTACCCCTTTGTTTAGGCTCGTGGGTGCTCTATATTACGTGACTTGTTTTACTATTATATGTTGTCACGTATGTGTTGTCTCCGTTATAATACGTTTATATGCATCTGATTATGTTCAGTGTAAGTTTTGGGATCCAAGTTATATAAGTATCTGTTTAGATGCCAGACTTTAGATTTGTTTAGTGTCAGTACCGCTTGATGTTTCTCTCAGTATGCCTGCCGTTATGTTTATTATCTGATTTTGTTTTGTATCAGTTATAGTTGTTTTGTATCTGTATCGGTTTTGTCTCAGTTCATCTTTTGTTTCGTTCTCTTTTGTTCGTCTTTACATGTACTATTGATTTCTTCGTTACTGAGCAACTTTTTGGCTCAGCAATAGTTTTCTTTTTGTGTTTGTCTTATTTGTTTGACATGTAATTTGGGAAACGTGGGAAATTAGTGAAGAGTGCCGTGAAGATAAGAATTTATTTATGTCGGTAATGTAATAAAAATGTAATTAGGATCTTTTGTTATGGATTGGTTTAGTTTTGATATCTGTATGAGTGACACGTCAGCCCGAGCCGGGTTGGGGTGTTACAGCTTGTTTCAACGAGAATACCATGGAGGAAGAAATGAAATGTGGTGCCGAAACTCTACTCGTTGTTAAACCAATTGGTATTTATTACTATCTCGATCGCATCTGGATTCCCAGCCGTGATAATCTTCGTGAATTGCTAGTGACCGAAGCCCATAAATCTCGATATTCCATTCACCCCGGTGCCGACAAGATGTACCAGGACCTTTGTCCTAAGTACTGGTGGCCGGGCATGAAAAAGGATATCGCCGTATACGTTTCGAAATGCTTAACTTGTTCGAAAGTTAAAGCCGAACATCAAAGGCCCTCTGGCTTACTTGAACAACCCGAAATCCCGATGTGGAAGTGGGAGAGTATAGGTATGGATCTGCTTTCCTGCCGCCCCATTCCAGATTGGATATTCCTATCCTTTTCAGGTATTCACCCAAACCTTTTTTACCCAAACTGGCATGTGCTACAGCCAGGCAATGCCTATGTTGTGGAGGGTATTATATACTCTTGAACAACTGATCAAGAATGTGGGTTTAAGCTTTGGTATCACCGAACTCCCCAACCTGTACAGTCTTGTGACTCACGGGTCTCACCGATACCTCTTTAAATCCATGTCCAAAAATCATCCATTGCTTACCAAGAATGATGCACACTGGAAAAATCAATTCTTCTTTGGGAGAAGGGACTCCATTCCTCAGGGGGAGTATCTTCCCAAAAAGTGGAACTTGAAGGGTAGGACTTAGGGTAGTTTTCTTTCTTTTGTACTAAGGATAACTGATCCTGTTTTCTTGTGTATGCAGTGACTAGCTACGCCACTCTGAGAGATCTACCTGCTACCCCTGCAAGAGTTGCTTCCTTTTAGGCACTAGATTCATCAGTGAGGACCTTCTACCCCAAGATCAAGGATCTAGAAGAAAATACCTCTACCTCTGTCATGATGTCAAGTAAGTATTTGTATATAAATGTATGAAAATGCTCAATAAAATAGATAAATTACAAATACCTATATGAGTTTGATTTGCATAGGCGCTACCAAGTCTACATCCAAGTCTGCCACCAAGTTTGATCTTGGAGAACTCCAGAGTATCATCTCCACCCACTCTACCAAGGCTGAACTGGTGTAACAACTCCGAAATTTCGTTGTTATCTTTTTCTTTTATTTTCCGTTGTATCTATCGCTTGTAATCTCGGGATTCGTTTATAATAAAGTTATGTTAAATTAAATATGTTTTATTTCAATTATATCGCATCTAACCGCTTATTACACGCATCGCTAATCCCATCACATCACAAAACGCAGTTAATTATTTGGTTTTATGCTATTTATGTGTTATGTATGTTTACGGTTATGATTACGCTCGCTATCACATCGCTCTCGCACGCTCAAATCACTAAATCGCACTATTATATCGCCTATAACGCTTAATATAACTATCTAATGAGAACCTAATCACCAAACGAACTCGTAACGCGAAATAAACGAAGAAAACCCAACATTGGGTCAAGTTCGCTCGAACTTGACTGGCCAACATAACACTCCATGTTACCTCAAGTCCGCTCGAACTTGCACCCTAAGGGGTCAAGTTCGGCCGAACTTGACTAAAACTCCTTGAAATTCTCAAAAGTTCGCCCGAACTTGCATGATTCCATGCAAGTTCGGCCAAAGTTGACTCCCCAACTCCCTCATTTTGCCTTCACATATAAATACTCAGCTCCATTCTCTCATTTGAACTTGCTGTAAGTTCGTCCAGAGCTCTCAAACCCGAAACCCTTTGTATCCTAAGAAAGAATCAACCCGATTTCAACTACAATGATGAACAACAACGTTTTACAACGATTTTCCACAAGGCTATGCCTTCGTTTTCATCAAATCTCTTCTTTTTGCGAAAACCTTCATGTTTTTCCATAAAACTTCTGTTTTCACTCAGATCTATACTAGATCTGAGCAAAACCTTTTAAATCCTTGATTTTTACACAATATTTGGACTAATGACGGATGTTTCGTTCACTTTTGAGTGGAACGAGGTGTTGTCAAGCGAGAATCACAGATCCGGAAGCACAAGGACGAAATCGTCACTTTACACACATTGGACTAACCCGTACGAACCATCAAGTTCGCCTGGATTAGCCCGAGTTTCTGTAAAATGGCTAAGTTCGCTCCAAAAGACTTCTCCAGCCTAAGTTTTACATAGTGGCTTAAGGTTGGAGGGATGGGCACTCGATTTCCTCAGCAAATGACGCGAAAACGCAAGATTTTGGACCCGAAAACATCAAGTTCGCTCGAGATTTACCTGTATTTCAGCAGCACCCAGGTCAAGTTCGACCGAACTTGTACCCCTAAGGGTCAAGTTCGACCGAACTTGGGTTAGATCTTCACCAATTCATTACAAGTTCGCTCGAACTTGTCTAGTTTCTTACGAAACTATACAAGTTCGCCCGAACTTGTCTTTTCAGCAAACATTTCTCACAAGTTCGCCCGAACTTGCATAATTTCCTTGGAAATTAGACAAGTTCGCTTGAACTTGACTCAATACTCAGCAGGACAATACAAGTTCGCTCGAACTTGCCTACTGCCCAAACTCAACTTCACCGTTTCAGCTTTTCGGAGATTGATGCACTTCCGTTCGCGTATGCAGGCTGGTCCGGCGCTCTCCTCGACTCTTCTCAGATCCCTCGTCTCACCTAAAACGCACCCACAGTGAGTATACTTGACCCGTTTTCGCTTTAATGCACATTTTGGGTGTTACATATGTTCCTCTATCAAAATCACCTCACAAATCAAACTGTTTATCACACGCGAATAATCTGATTATATATGCTCAATACGTAATACGAGAAACATGTGACTAGGAACTTATTTTTGTTAACTGCCTCCCTAGCTAGTATGGTACTATAGTGTGGCTAACACCCGACGGGGTCTAGTTAGGATGGACGCGCAAGCCTTCTCACGGAAGTTAGCATGAAAAATATGCCTAGTTTTGTGTAATGTGTTTTGGTGTATCATGATATGTAATTAGACTATTTCGCGAACGGTTTCTTTATTATGCTAGTATTACTTAAACCTGTATGCTCACCTTTACTTAATTGTATTGACTTGTATTTTAACATATGTAACAGGTATAGGATTTAGCTTGGACGCTTTGGATTATGCTTAGTTTTTAGCTGTTTAGTTTGTTTTGGATTTGGAAATTCATGTATTAAATCTAGGGGATATCGAACCTGATTGGTGCTTATGAGAAAACAAGTTTTGTAATAATTGTTTGGAATGTTATGTTTGATAGTATGGGATGTTAAACGTTAAGTAATATTGCTAGATAATTGTTATGGAATTCTCGTGAGACAATCTGGTCGCCTAGTGTCGCGCCCCGATGATTCCGCCATCGGTTGGTGTGTGACAACTGGCCTCAGGCCAAAGTCAGCCAGCGGCAAAGGCTATGACTTCTAGGGCCAAATCCGGGAACAAAAGGAAGAAACCAAGCGAGCCAACCGAAGATGCTTCCTAGATCAAACAGCAAATCTCTTACTTGATTGCTGAGGTAAGGATCACCTATTCTTGAATCCAACTTCAACCTTGAGGATCACCGATCCTGAAAACTTTGTTTTGTGTAGAAAATTGCCCAACTTGAAGCCCTCCACGGAAAACTCCTGACTGAAGCTGAAGAACACATTGTTGAGCTTCGTACAATTGCTGCTGCCAAAGGCTAAAGGATCTCTAATCTAGAGAAGGAGGTCAAGCGTCTGGAGAAGGAGATTCTGGTGGACCAGATCCGGGCTAACAAGGAGAAATTGGAGGTTGCTGATGAGGCAAAGGTTTCTGCTGTTAGGTCATCCTCAAAGATGTGATTAAAATGGCTAAAGAGGCTATGAATCCTTCTTTTGACAGTGCTGAGTGGGAAGTGGCTGCTTGGAAACAGAGGTTGGTTGAGCTGGGTGTGATGAAAATCCTGAACAGGCACCCATCCCGGAGGCGGAGCCAGGCAGCGTGATGGATCTGGCAGAGGCAACAGTTGGTGGCAATGAAGGTGAAGGAGGTGATGCTGGTGGAACAACCGTGGTGTAGGTTGCACAAATGGGCGATGATCAAAATTTCTAGACGTGGCCGGAGTCCATTTTTTTAGGATTGTTGGTTTTTGTTTGGTGGTGTTTTGATTTTGAACAATTTGGTTTGTAACTTAAACAATAGTATCTAGGGTTAAGGATCACTGATCCTTTGGACAATAGGGGGTAGCAAAGGTGGATGGGTCCTTCTGTTTGTGGAGGATGAAGCCTTTGATGCCCCCCGCTTTTATTTTCCTGCACTTTATGAACTGTTAGCATGGACACCCTTTGCCAACCCAAGTGGACGGGCCACGTTTTGCTGGTAGAAGCTTGGATAGGCAATTTTGACAACCTTTTAAAGGGTTTTAAATAAATAAAACTTTATCTTTTGACTATCCTTGGTGTTGTTCCCTTTCTGATTTAAATATCATTATACTTGTACTTGTTAGCAAAATTCAGATTTAGGGATTCATAAGTTCTTAAAAAGAATATTAAGTATTTGTCAAAACAAGTTTTATTTTAAAAGATTAAACAATATATGATCAAGGATCATATAGGCTCCCATCAAAGATTGAGGGTAATATCCGAATACAAAAGAAGGCTGAGTAAAGGATCATACTAGTGAATCCAAGTTAGGATTCTTTATCCTTAAAACTTACAATCTTATCAACAAAGCATAAAAACTAGTAGAACTCTAGGATCGACATCCTTATTTGTAATAGCATGAAACTTGGGACTAAGCCAAACATCAATTGAATAACTCATTAGAAACTGGGGACCAGCCCAAATAACTTATAATACTTAAGCTAACGTGAAGACGTTAGAATCCTTAGGAATCTGGTGTATGGCCCATACTGGCGACTAACCAATCGTAAGTGACATGAAAATGCCAAAACCTTAGCTAACTTGAAAACATTAGAAACCTTAGGAACGGATGTATGGTATGTCTACCATTATACTTAGGATTCTACATATAGCCAACAACAATGAAATTGTCAGCCCCTAAAGCGGGTACTAGTCCCATTACCTCGAACTATACTTGGATAACGTGTGCTACAGGCGTGGTGTCAAAACCCAATTCGTATGAAAGGTGAAAACCTTTAAACCTTAGAAGGTATTGGATACCTTAAGCTGGGGACAAGCCCAAAGTCTTGGATAGGTGGCCAACCTCTTGATCCTTTGTAAAAATTCTGCAAAACTTAAACGTTGATAAAATTGGATGTTAAGAATTTAACACCCTTTTCCTTATAATAAACAATAAGTATGATATGAGAGAATTAGTAAAATGTTACCAAAGAAAGGATCATATATCCTTCGAGGATCCTTTAATCTGAGCTGAACATTGGGATACTTAAGGATCCCCGATCTTTTAGATAAAATACTTCTTTAGGTGGATAGCATTCCAAGCTCTTGGTAGAAGGTCACCATCCATAGTTAGCAAACGATATGCCCCCTTTCTAGCTTCAGCTTCGATAAGATAGGGGCCTTCCCATTTTGGTGCCAACTTGCCATCAGAAGGATTCGTGGTATTCTGGAACGCTTTCCTCAATACCATGTCACCAACTTGAAATCTTCTTACTCTGACATTCTTGTTACAAGCACCAGCCATCCTTTGTTGATAACTAGCCATCCTTATTCTTGCCATGTCTCGTAATTCTTCCACAGTATCCAAGTCTTGAGTTAGAGTCTCAACATTTGCTTCAAGATCACGGATGCTTGTTCTGGCTGTCAGTACTACCATTTCTATAGGGATCACTGCTTCAGCTCCAAAGACTAAGGAGAAGGGAGTCTGACCCGTAGCATTCTTAGGAGTTGTCCTATCTGCCCATAAGACATAAGGTAATTCCTCAGCCCATTTGCCCTTTTTGGATCCCAGATTCTTCTTCAAGTTGTTGATAATGATCTTGTTGGATGATTCCGCCTGGCCATTAGCTTGTGGGTGGATTGGTGTTGATGTTACCATCCTAATCCCCCAGCTGTCACAAAAGTTAGTAGTATGACTCCCAATAAATTCGGTTCCGTTATCACAAACAATTTCAAAAGGAATTCCAAATCTAGTTATGATATTTCTTTTAATAAAGGATATGACTTCCTTTTCTCTGACTTGGGCAAATGCTTCTGCTTCTATCCACTTAGAGAAATAGTCTGTCATAGCTAGCATGAACACTTTTCCTCCTGGTGCCTTGGGAAGCTTGCCTACTATATCCATTGCCCACCTCATAAATGGCCAAGAAGAGGATATAGGATGTAGAGGTTCTGCTGGTTGATGAAGAATATTGCTATGTCTTTGGCAAGCATCACATTTCCTTGCATACTCCACAGCATCCTTCTTCATTGTAGGCCAATAATATCCTGTTCTGAGGATCCTTGAAAATAGTGCTCTGCCCCCGGTATGATTTCCACAATCTCCTTCATGAAAATCTTTCAAGACTTCTTGGATCTCAGGATCCTCAATACATCGTAGATAGGGTCCTGCAAGAGATCTCTTATATAACATGTTATTAATTATAGTGAATTGGGATACCTTTAACTTGAAGGCTGTAGGATTTTCCCCAATGGGAACTTCCCCATTTTGGATATAATTCAGGATTGGAAGGATCCATGATCCTGAAGTTGATTGTGCATCATCACTAGGTACAATTGCAGCATCTTCCACTATCTCCATTGCTTCATTTTCCTCTATTGCAGGAGTCAGAATATGGATGATGGGTATCTTCACATCCTCTGGCATCTTCAGTGAGGATCCTAGATTGGCTAAGGCATCCGCTTCTGCATTTTCTTCCCTGGGTACCTGTGTTAAACTGAAAAAAGCAAAAGAATCTGCCAATTTCCTGACTATCTCCAAATATTTGATTAGTTTTTCACCTTTAACAACATAGGAACCATTGTAGTGATTAGTAACTAACAACGAATCTACAAATACTTGAAGAGATACCTGATCCTCATATGTTTAGCTAGTTGCAAACCTGCTATCTAGGCTTCATATTCAGCCTCATTATTAGTGGTCTGAAATTCACATGCTATGGATTGGGGTGTAATGTCCCCCAGTGGCGATTTTAGTAGTAAACCTAATCCAGTTCCTTTGACATTTGAAGCTCCATCTGTGAAGAGTGTCCAAGGATCCTTGGTCTCTCTAAGTTGTTGCACTTCTAATTCAGCTTCCCTAAGATCACTACTGAAATCAGCCACGAAGTTAGCCAAAGCTTGGGACTTGATGGCAGTCCTGGGTTCATACTTAATGTCATATGCACTAAGCTTGACTGCCCATTTTGCCATTCTTCCTGACATTTCAGGTTTCCTGAGAACATTCTTAATAGGAAAGTTAGTTTTAACAATAATAATATGAGTTTCAAAATAATGCCTAAGTTTAGTAGAAGCCATGATTAAAGCAAGGATAAATTTTTCTAAATGAGAATACCTGGCCTCAGCATCAAGTAAACTTTTACTTACGTAGTATACCGGATGTTGTTGGACTTCATGATCCTTAACTGGGACCGCACTTATCGCTTTACCTGAGACAACTAGGTATAAGGATAACGGTTCCCCTTCTTCAGGTTTCATCAAAGCTGGCGCAGAGGATAAGTAATCCTTGAGGGCTTGTAGAGTAGCTTCATGCTTTTCAGTCCATTCAAACTTCTTATTCTTCCTCAGAATATCGTAAAAATCCTTGCATTTTTCAGAGGATTTTGAAATGAATCTGTTCAAAGCTGCGATTCTCATTGTCAATCTTTGAACGTCCTTAGCATTGGCAGGAGATTTGATGTTGACTATGGCTTTTATTTGCTCCGGACTTGCTTCGATTCCTCTTTTGGTCACCATATATCCTAAAAACTTTCCAGCTTTAACTCCGAAATGGCATTTGGAAGGATTCAACTTCATGTTGTACTGGTCAAGGATGTTGAATGCTTCTTCAAGATCCTTCAAGTGATCCTCAGCTCTTTTAGATTTGACCACCATATCATATATGTACACTTCCATTGTGTGTCCAAGCTGTTCCTTGAACATCATATTCACCAGCCTTTGGTATGTAGCACTTGCATTTCTTAAACCAAAGGGCATAGCAATATAACAATATATGCCGGTGGGTGTCATGAATGTTGTATCCTCTTGATCAGATGGTTCCATCTAAATTTGTTGAAATCCAGATGTAGCATCCATAAAAGTTAACAACTCATGACCCGCCGTAGCATCCACCATCGAGTCAACGTGGGGTAGAGGGAAAGGATCCTTGGGACATGCCTTGTTCAAATCAGTAAATCGACACATACCCTCCACTTTCCATTTTTCTTTTGAACAACAACCAGATTGGCTAACCATCTTGGATATTTGACTTCTCTTATCATACTTACCTTTAGTAACTTGTCTACCTTTTCTTGGATAATTGCATTTCTTTCAGGTGCAAATTTCCTCCTCTTTTGGTGAATTGGCCTGAAAGACCTATCAATACCGAGCTTATGAGTAATGACATCTTTTGAAATACCTGCCATATCTTCGTGCTTCCAGGTGAATGTAGATCTTCTATGTTTCAGGAAGGATACTAGATCCTGCTCTATGCTCTCTTGGATCCCGGATCCTATGTACACCTTGGATTCAGGATCCTCAGAATCTAAAAGTATACCCTTGACGTCTTGTTCTCCTGCCTCTATGACGTCTCTTGGAGGATACTTTAATTGCCATGCTTCCCTGGATTTGGAAGCCGGTTTCATCGAAGAACTGTAGCTGTTCTTTGCCTCCTGCTGATCACTCTCTATCTTGACTATTCCCGCATGGACTTTGGAGCTTGACACATTGGTGGTACGTTAATGGGACAGCCTCCATGTCATGTATCCATGGCCTGCCAAGGATAACATTACAACAAGATAAGCAATCTATTACACAAAACTTTTGAATAGAATTTACTTCCTCTATGTAAATTGGGAGTTTGATGTCCCCCAATGTATTCTTGGTTTCCCCACTGAATCCCACGAGCACCGATGATCTTGGGATGATCTCGGATTCAGGGATGTTCATCTTTTTGAGGACATCCAACTGAATTATGTTCACTGAACTCCCTCCATCAATAAGGATCTTGCGAACAAAGTGGTTAGAAATAAACAAGGTGATAACTAAACCATCGTGACGAGGATCCTGTATATCTATACGATCATCCTCATCAAAGGATATAACTTTCTACTGAGTTATTGTTGAAGTTCGAACTGGTCTTTCTCCATTTTCCATCTTTGTTTCTTCGGCATGTCTTTTGGCCGCGGAAAACGACGTTCCACATATGTCAGAACCTCCAGAGATGAAATTGATAATTTGAGCATCAGCTGGTGAAGGAGGGGCCCTTTCAGGAACCTTTTCAGGATCATGATTCCTTGAACGTGTCCTTCCAAGCAACTCCTTCAGGTATCCTTTGCTGAGAAGGTAACCGATCTCCTTCCTCAAGGCTATGCATTCATCAGTGAGGTGACCGAAATCCTCATGATAAGCACACCATTTGGATTTATCCTTGGTGGCTATGGGCTTGTCATTCTTTCTCGGCCACCTAGCTTTGTCACCTAGATTCTGCATAGCAAGGATTAGTTCATTATTATCAGCAGAAAAACAATATTCAGAGATTGGAGGATAATCCTCATCGTCTTCCACTTGCTCGACTGCATGCACATTGTGGTCGTCATTCTTAGAGTATGATTTGGATCGATTATTCTTAAAGAATGTCCTTGCTTTTCCTGTTTTGAGGATCTTGTCAGTCTTTCCTGAATCCTTTTATCATCCTCTAAACGAATGAACCTCAAAGCCCTGTTCCTCACTTCGTCTAAATTCCTGCAAGGTGTCATAACAAGGTCATCATAGAATGAGGAATCCTTCAGCAATCCCATTTTGGATGCCTCCACAGCAGTGGCAATATCCAAATTAGGGATTTCTAAGGATTCTCTACTAAATTTAGTGATGTAATCCCTTAAGGATTCATCACGGCCCTGTGTTATCCGATATAAATCACTAGTCAATCGCTCAAAAGTTCTACTACATGAAAACTTATTATTGAACAGGTTAACTAAATGTGAAAACGAAGTAATTGAGTAGGGAGGAAGACTTAGCAGCCATTTTAATGCTGATCCGGTGAGTGTGGATCCGAAGCCCTTGCAGAAGCAGGCCTCTTTTAATCTTTCTGGAATAGGATTGATCTCCATTCTTTCACGATATTGTGCTACATGCTCTTTTGGATCAGTTGTACCATCGTACAGCTTCATGTTGGGGGTTTGAAAGTGTTTTGGTATCTCGGCATTGCATATAGGAGGAGCAAAACGAGATACTCTATGACTTCCATCTGGGATCTCAGGAATGGGTTTGACCACTCTAGGAACACTGGATATCATATCCTTGAGTTTCTGGAGTTCCGTGCCATAGCCTGATTGATACCTGTATCCTGCATGGGACCATAATTAGTACCAAAAGATGTATTGAAATTGTTACCTCCTGATTTTTTCGGAACCGGTGTCCCAGAAGTATATTCAAACTCGTGTGCTTCGGGTGTAACTGTTGGACCAGATGAAGCAATAGTCTGCATAGGAATGAAGTCTTCTGTATGAACTTCAAAGTTCCTGGATGGTTGGCTCCTTAAGGTTCCTTGATCCTGGAACATGTTGGATCCTTGAACTTGAGATGAGGATCCTTGAACCTGAGAAAAGGATCCTTGATGTTGGAAGTTGGATTCCTTGGGTGCAACTGTCTCCAAATATCCTCCTGAACTAAGATAGCCTCCTTGATACTGATACAATGATCCTAGAGACTGGGATGAGGATCCATATGGCTGGTGGTGAGATGCTTTGGGCTGAGTCATCGCCAGTGATCCTTGCTGGTAATTGAAGGATCCCTGAATTTGAACACTGGATCCTTTGGACCTGCTGGATCGTTGATGCTGGAGAAGTGAAATCTAATGACCTGGGCATCAGTGGAGAGTGATCCTCCACCGATTTCTTCTGCTTCTTGATTTCATCAATCTCCCTGAGGATCCTTTGGTTGGTTTTATCCTGCTTCTCCATGTAGTTCTTCATCTGCAAAATCAAGGTAGAAACATCACTGTTAGTAGTTGTAGACAAAGAAACAGTGGAGGTTTTTGATCCTGTGTAAACAGGTGTAATCTTTTTCTGAGAATTCTCAGCACTCTTCTGGTATGCAGGAGGAATTGGAGGTAGTGATGCACTAGTTTGAGATGAGGTAACCGCCGGCATGGCACTTGAAGCAGATTTTTCATGAGAAGCCATGTAGTTGAAAAGAATGGATGAAAATGAATGAAATGAATGGGGATTTTAGAATTGAAGCACCGATTGCCCCACGGTGGGCGCCAAACTGTTTTGGTCAAAAATCTGGTTAAGGATAATGTAACCAAACTTTGAATGTGAGGTTGAGTGCTTGTGTATCAAATGATTGATGAACAATTGTATGGACAAAAATGAAACGTAAACGATGATGAACACGAGGGTTTATACGAGGAAAAAACCCTTGATCAATGAATGATCTCCGGCATAAAAAACCTCGGATAGTGAAAACTATCACTATCGACTATATTAGACAAGAACAATTACAACTTCGGAAGTATATCGTTTCTAGTGTTACAGTTCTCGAGAGAAACAAAAGTGTGTTTCAAGAGCAAATGTGTAGTGTTGTGTGTAATCAGAAATGTGCCAGTGTTTTTCTACCAAGCTCAATACCCCTCATAACTTGGCTAAAAATATCTCTAACTAACTATCCGAAAATCTTGCCATGCAACCACGATCAACATAACGTCCCTCTCGTTCCAATTGCACGTGCAGAATAATGGCATATTCTGCGAGATACCGCTTAGAACAAGTCTCGAGTCATAATATACCTGCAATTACAAGCAAAAGTCATAGGGAACTACTGTTAGGAAACATTAGATAAAAATAAGGATCCTCAATCCTCAGACTTCCTGTATCAGCCGTTAAGGATAATTGATCCAGGCCAATCTCAAGATAAATGATCCATGGCTTTAAAAATCAACCCCTAACAATTACCACCATGATTTTTAAATGGTCATAATTTTTTTCTACGTTGGAAATACACCATAAAAACGAGTATTTTATTCTTTTTAATTTTAGTATGATATTGCTATATTTTTTAATTAAAAAAACTAATATCTTGTGTGATTAACAGTGTCTAAGTGTGAGCAATAACTGAATTGTTAACCGAAAACTGACGAAATCGAAAACAATTAAAAACTGAATTAACTAAAAACCGATTAACCGAAACCCGAATTAACCAAGTTCGGTTTTCGATTTGTTTTGTACCCTCGTTTAATCAAAATTAACCGAACTAAACAATTCATATTTTCATGTATTTCTAGCTTGTACATTCAGTTCATGTATTTCATATTTTATACATCAATTTTATTTGACATCGTTACATATATTGTTTTATAATTCTGTCATTGATATGTTGTAGTAATTGTTAAATGAAAAGATAAAAATTTAAGATTTGTATTTGTTGTGGAGTTGTGGGAGAGATTATTAATTAATGATGGTTTCGGAGTACTTGATGTTTAATAACATGAAATATACCCTACAATGACCTAAAACAAATTAGAATTAAGAGATAAAGTGTTGATATATAACTCGAAATTTTAATGGGGTTAAGCCTTTAAGAGATCTTGAAGGGGGCATCTTTTGCTCAACCACCTATGTAATGTCATAAACTCATAATTTGAAGAAGATGGATCCATAGACCATATATCATATTTATACAGATATTGGTAGTTTAGTTTTAGCAGTCTTTTTTTTAGTTGTTGTTTATCCTATGTATTGATAATGATATGTGTTGAAAATGTCATTGTAGATTACTCTGTTGTGTCACATTTGCAACCACTGATTCTGATAGCTAGGTGTCCACACATAAAAGCAAGACACTTCAACACGCGTTCTTTTTCTTAACGACCAACTCAATTATCGGATAAGCATCCTGAGATGTCCTCAATCGAGCAAAAGCATTCTCTCCTCCACAACGGTCAGAGTTAGATGCATACCCGAGCCACCAAGCCAACAGTTCCGGTGAAAAACTGTCCGCCCGAAGGCTCGCTGCAGTAAAACTCCGGTTCGGCTCGGTTTCGAATTGGCAACCTCTAGAGCGGCCTAGTTCTAAACTTCATTGCCACATCAATGTTCTTCAAGGTGATGCCAGTGGGAGTTGAACTTGAGACCTGTAAGAGAGAAACCAAATGACTAACCACTAGACTGACGGATGGTAACAAAAAATAAATGACATCACTAAAAACTTACATAAGAATATTAACAATCAAACCTCCTACTCTATCTCTATAATTACACTAAAAAACTATATTTTCTCTCGTTTTTTTCAATTAAATCATATTTTTTTATACCTTTATCATTACCTTTTATCTCTCCTCCAATGACAATCATTTTCAAAAAATATTAAAAAATTATAGAGGTAACAATATCTCCATCAAATTTACTGGTGAACAGTAACTTTTTCTTCTTTTTCTCTCTCTTCCACTCACAACAATTTACAATCACTTTCATAAATATAGAGGCTATACTTACACGAAAATCGATAATCCATTTTGAATGCTCTAATACATTGGTGGTATTGAAAACTTAACCGACAAATCTATAAGGGTTGCTAATTTGCTTTAATCATGCAAAAGTAGTTATATAACCGAATAAGCATTATACATCATTTCATGTGTCTTCAGGTGTTATTATATCATCCAAGTCATTCTAATACATATAATTTGTCCCCTTTAAACATATTTTAAACACGTATGGCAACGTATAACTAGAGTGCAGTTGAAGGTTTAATTTCATGCATTTGTTAAAAAGGGCCTTTATATTAGATCGATCTGTTGAATCGTGTTTGATGCCCTTGAGTGATGGGTGGGTAAGGAAGAAAGCATTTAAACTTGTTTCACAAATTTCGTTACAGTTTTTCTTCTTCAGTGCTCTACTCTCAAACTTTTGACTTCATTCATATCTTGTCGTTGAACAATGAACTTCTAAAAAGTAAAACATGTTGATGCAATTATTATGTTTTTTATTCAAAAATTACCATATCCACGAACCAAAACCAAAACAAGGCATTTGCGACTGAAAATTACGATTGGGTTATGTTACAATCAAATCCAAACGTCTACAAAATCAGCGACCATTCAGCCTGTCGCAAACTTTGCGATTATTTACATCGGTTGCAAAAATATTAAAAATTAGTTAGTCACAATTAACACACACATATATATATACACACCGATTGTAAATACATGAAAAAATGTAAAAAATAAATATATATTTCATTTCAATCATAAACAAATGGTAAATCTGTGAAAATTAATATACTATTCAATCGTAAAATTGTAAAATATGATTATCACATAGGTGTTTGCCACCGCAATTTCTGTTATAAATTGGTCACAAATACCTTTTGTCACCATTTACGACCAAAATTATTGTCGCAAATACCTAGGTTTTGTAGCTTATATATTTTAGAGTTAATTACTGTTTTCGTCCCTGTGGTTTGTCAAAAATCACTAGTCCATTAGTTTAAAAATTGCGGTTTCAGTCCCTGTGGTTTCACTTTCGTAACCATTTCAGTCCACCTCGCAACCATTTCAGTCCTTGTACTTACAGAATAAATGGATTGAAATGGTTACGAAAGTGAAACCACATGGACTGAAATGGTTACGAAAGTGAAACCACAGGGACTGAACTCGCATTTTTAAACTAATGGACTGAAATAGTGATTTTTGACAAACCACAGGGACGAAAACAGTAATTAATACTATATTTTAAATACTTCTTAATTAGTTAAAACAAGAATTACGACCCGCCGCAAAGCGGCGGGAATTCTTTAGATATGACTAAGTCGATCTAGAACTCGCACGTTATGTTAAGCCTGTCAAACGGGAAAAAATAGACGATGTAAAAACGTTCACCCACACACGCACGTTGCGTCGGGTTAACTCGCAAAATTTACCAAAACGTAAAAACGTTAAACCAAAGACACACGTTGCGATGTGTTAAGTCATAAAATTTAGAATGAAACATAAAGCGAAAAATTTGTAAAAAATGAAAACTATAAAGGACCAAAGTTGAAAGAAAAAAAAGTTGTGAGGTTAGATTGCAAAAGATAAAAAGTTTTGGGTAAAAGTAAAAAACAAAGAGTTTTTAGTTAAAAGTAATTTATGAAGTATTTTTGGGTGAAAAGTAAAAAAATAGTTTTTTTTTTTTTGAAAAACCCTCAAAACCAGAATTACAACACATATATACATAAACATGTTGCTTCTTTATAGTGTTTTAATTTAATGAAAAAAAGAATAAAATCAATTACAAAGATCATATAATTGTATAAGCTATATTACTAAGTTTAATACTATTATATATATATATATATATATATATATATATATATATAGGCCAGTTATTGTACAAATTGTCTTAACGTACGAAGCATACAAGATTCGGTATCAACATGCAAAAAATAGTTTATAACATGCGATTTTGGTATTTTTGAACGTCATGCGATTTTTGTTATTTTATAACTGCAATTTTTTTAACACGCAATCTTATGTTTTTACAACATGCGACTTTTTGTTATAACGTGCGAACTTGACATTGCGTAAGCTCGTACGTTAAGGCAAAATGTACGATACACTTTCACTATATATATATATATATATATATATATATATATATATATATATTGCGAGAACCACATTTATTGTGAGAACCGTGAGAACCACTAAAGTAACCCACTACATCACCACCCAAAACCTAAAAAAACCTAACCCCCCCCCCCCAAAAAAAAAAAAAGCCTAACCCTCCCCCTCACCCAAGCTAAATGCAAAAACTACACCCCCCAAAAACCTTAAAAAATCTAAAAACCACCCAATTTTTTAAACATTTTTTATAAAAAAATAACCACTTTTCGTCACAAAAAAAAATTGTGACGAAAGTATCGTTTTTTATAAAAAAACTATTTTTTTAGGTACTTTTTGTTGTGTTTACATTGGTTCTCGCGATTTCGCAATAAAGAGTGGTTTTAAACGGATCCTTCTCCTATATATATATATATATATATATATATGTATATATATACATATATATATACATATATATATATACCTATATATATATATATACACATATATATATACCTATATATATATATATCAGTGTTGTAAAAATCGCGACTAGGCGACAATTAGTCGGTGATTAATCGCTAGTCGTCCAGTTACTGAGTAATTTTTCTAAAATCGGTCCATTAACCGACTAGGTCCGACTAGGCCAACCAAAAGTGGACGATTCCAGCCAAATTTCAGCAAAAAAAACTGTATATTCCGGCCAAACCCTCTAAATTCCGGTCAGTTTCCAACCAAATCATATGAATGTCGCACCCCAACCTATGGCGGAATCATCGGGGCGCGGCACTAAGGGAACCAGATTGTTTCACGAGAAATTCCACAACATTATTTCAACGACTATATTTAAACGTCAAAATCCCATACTTTCGACATACAATTCTCAAATAACATTACAGAATATCATAATTCTCATAACACAAATTCCAATTTAATAATCTCTAGATTTATTACAAAACGTTTCTAAAGCATGAATCTAAACTAAGCCAAACTACATCCAAATCATCCAAGCTAAAATCCTCAACCTGTTACATATGTTAAAATACAAGTCAATACAATTAAGTAAAGGTGTGCATACAGGTTTAAGTAATACTAATATAATAGAGAAAACGTTCACGAAATAGTCTAATTACATATCATGATACACCAAAGCACACACACACAAAAACTAGGCATATTTCTCATGCTAACTTCCGTGAGAAGGCTAGCACGTCCATCCTAACTAGACCCCGTCGGGTGTTAGCCACACTATAGTACCATACTAGCTAAGGAGGAAAGTTAACGAAAATAAGTCCTAGACACATGTTTCTAGTATCACGTATTGAGCATATATAATCAGATTATTCGCGTGTGATAAACAGTTTGAATTGTGATGTGATTTTGATATAGGAACATATGTAACACCCAAAAAGTGCATTAAAGCGAAAACGGGTCAAGTATACTCATAGTCGATGCGTTTAGAATAAAGAAGACGACTGTTGGTAGACGAAGAAGAGCGCCGGATCAGCCTGCATACGCGAACGAAAGTGCATCAGTCTCTGAAAAGCTGAAACGTTGAAGTTTGGTTTGGGCAGTAGGCAAGTTCGGGCGAACTTGTATGTTTCCATACAAGTTCGGGCGAACTTGCGTAACCTTTGGAGACTTTGAGACAAGTTCGGTCGAACTTGATAAGTTCCTTAGGAAACTTGACAAGTTCGGTCGAACTGGTGTGCTTGATAGATGTGAGAGACAAGTTCGAGCGAACTTGTTGAATTCTGGTGAAGGTTTGGCTCAAGTTCGGCTGAACTTGACCCAAATGGGGCAAGTTCGAGCGGACTTGACTCCTGAGCTGCATAAATCAGTTAAATATCGAGCGAACTTGATGTTTTCGGGTCCAAAATCTTGCGTTTTCGCGTCGTTTGCTTAGGAAATCGAGTGCCCATCCCTCCAACCTTAAGCCACTGAGTAAAACTTAGGCTTGAGAGGTCTTTTGGAGCGAACTTAGCCATTTTACAGAAACTCGGGCTAATCCGGGCAAACTTGATGGTTCGTACGGGTTAGTCCAGCTTGTGTAAAGTGACTTCGTCCTTGTGCTTCTGGATCTGAGATCTTGCTTTGACAACGTCTCGTTCCACTCAAAAGTGAACGAAACATACGTCATTATTCCGAAAATGGTGTAAAAATCAAGGATTAAAAGGTTTTGCTCAGATCTAGTATAGATCTGAGTGAAAACAGAAGTTTTTATGGAAAAAGATGAAGATTTTCGTAAACAGAAGAGATTTGATGAAAACGAAGGCAAAGCCTTGTGAAAAATCGTTGTAAACTGTTGTAAAACGTTTATGAACATCATTGTAGTTGAAATCGGGTTGATTCTTACTTCGAAAACAAAGGGTTTCAGGTTTGAAAGCTCTAGGCGAACTTGCAGCAAGTTCAAATGAGAGAATGGGGCTAAGTATTTATAGGTGAAGGCAAAATGAGGGCTGGTGGGAGTCAAGTTCGGTCGAACTTGCATGGGATTCATGCAAGTTCGGGCAAACTTGCTAGATATTCAAGATATTCATGCCAAGTTCGGCCAAACTTGCTGATTCTGTGAAGAATCAATGCAAGTTCGAGCGAACTTGAGGAAATTGGAGTGTTTGTGTTTGGCCAGTCAAGTTCGGCCGAACTTGGGGTCACCCAAGTTCGAGCGAACTTGACCCAAATGTTGAGTTTTCTTCGTTTTTTCGTTCGTTTATCGATTGTTTGGCGATTCGGTTTGTATTAGATTGTTATATTAAGCGTTATAAGCGATATAATAGTGCGATTTAGCGATTCGAGCGTGTGAGAGCGATGCGATAGCGAGTGTAATCATAACCATAAACATACATAACACATAAATAACATAAGACCATATAATTAACTGTGATTTGCGATGCGATGAGATAAGCGATGCGATGGCACAAGTGTTTATTAAACAATAACACACTCGGCTCGTATAATAGCGTATTTAGTTGTAATCAAGATTAGATTAGCGATGTGTTTAATAAGCGATTAGATGCGATATAACTTGTAACAATCATAATTTAATTTACATAAACTTTTCATAAACCGAATCTCGAGATTTACAAAAGATAGATACAACGATGATAAAAGAAAAAGATAACAACCGAATTCGGAGTTGTTATAATGAATTCCAACAATTAATCATGTATACTTGAATAAATGAGTTGAGTAAGATTTAAAACCTAGCTACTTAAAATATTTACCTATAAAAATGTATATATTTATACATAAAACTGAAAATTACATATAAAAAACCCGATCCGATTAATCTTGATTAATCCCGAGTAGCCTCTAGTCCCCACTTCACCGACCGACTAACGACTAGCGAGTTCTCCAACCTTGATATATATATAGTGGAAGGATAAATCGAAAACCCACTTGAGTTGAGAAAACTCAAAAAACCTTCGTAAAAACCCTATGTAACATTTATGTTTTTTTCTAAAAAAATAGGAAAACATACATATATTTGAATATTTTTATAAAAGAAACAAAAAAAACACCGAGTAATTTATTTTAAAAAATGTTACAAATTTCATGTTACATAATATATATTTCCAAAAAAATGTAACATACAAATTTTGAATATTTAAAAAAAAAGTAGGCGTTTTTTACATTTTTTTATAAAAATGTTTAAGTACATTAATGTTACATTCTACTATTTTTTAGAAAAAAACTAAAAATGTTACATAGGGTTTTCTTAAGTTTTCTCAACTCATGTGGGTTTTCGTTTTATCTTTCACCTATATATATATATATACACACACACACACACACACACACACACATATATATATATATATACACACACACACATATATATAATATATATACACACACACATATATATATATATATATACATATATATATATACACACACACACATGGGAGAGGATCATGAGAAAACTAGATATAAATGAGAAAACTAGAAAACTAACTAAAAAAGCAAAAAAAAACATAAAAAACATACATTTTTTTTATAAAAAATCGCTGCATATTATGTATAAAAAAACTTTTTTTTCAAAAAAAAAAAAAACTTTTACTGCACATGTGCACTATATGTGTACTAAACATGTGCATTGTATGTATATGTTGCACATGTGCATTATATGTTTTTTTATTTTTTATTTTTTTAAAAGTTTTTTTATATAATATATATAGCGAATTTTTTATAAAAAAATAAAAAAAAATTGATATGTTTTTTTTGGCTTTTTTAGTTAGTTTTTTGGTTTTCTCATTTAAACTATTTGCCCTATGGACGAATATGCAAGCATACGTTTCATGCTTGTTTGAGTAATAGCAATGAGATTCCCCAATATCAGAAAGAAAACCCACTTGAGTTAAGAAAACCTAAGAAAACCTTATGTAACAACTTTTTTGTAAAAAAATAGGGAATGTAAATAACATGTTATCGAACATTTTGTAACAAAAAAAAAATCAAAAAGCGCCTAATGGTTTTTTTTATAAAAAATTTGAAAAATTCATATTTTTAGCATATATATATTGTTACATAAGGTTCAATAATTTGAAAATTTCATTTTTAACAAAAAATTGAAAACTTTGAAAAAATTTGAATGCATGTTACATAACGTTCAATAATATGTAATTTACATTCTGCTAATTTTTTATTAAAGAATAAATAATTATTACATAAAATTTTCTTGAGTTTTTTTTAACTTGAGTGAGTTTTCTCTCTGTAATATATATATATTTGAACATCTATGACGTTATTCAAAGTCCCAATATAATGAGTGTAAAAGTCACATGCATGCACATGAAAATAAATAATGAAGAAAACATGGATAAACCAATTAACACAATTTGATCAAATCCTGTTTTTGCAAGACTTCTTTTACTCAATTGTTATCCATCTCAAAAAAACATGGAAGTGACAAACGATTTGACCTCTGACGAAACTAATGGCTTATAATCACTACAATAAGAGAGACACACAACAAGTGGTTCTGATCAACTTCTGCAAGTGGACATTGTGCCATTTATTGTGTCACATCTTAACCCTAATTCGTACGTAAACAAACCGTTCTCAAAGCAAACATTCCATTTGTGTCATTTAGCACTCACCTTTTCTATGTACATGTTAGGCGCACATTTCCAATGCGTGGGTGTTTTCATACATTATCTAAAACTTAGTTATAATGATATATATACTTTCAGTTAGGTAGGGGATTCAATAAACTTAGATACCCTTCAAATAAACTAGATTTATTTAGGTTTTGGGATTTTATACCTTTTTGAATAATGTTAAATCGCTTGAGTTATTTCGTTAGTATAAAACAACAATCGGATATGATAGAAAGTAAACATCTAAGAACATGATTTTTTGGTGAGTTCTTGTAGTATGAATTCGATTATGATATTAATTATACGTACGTGTGTGTAAATATATATATATATATATATATGAGAAGGATTTGTTAGAAACCACTTTTTATTGCGAGAACCGCAAGAACTAACGTGAACACAACAAAAAATACGTAAAAAAAATATAAAAAACACAAAAAAAATTAATATATATTTTTTTAAAATCGCTATATTTCGTCACTAGAAAACCAAAAAAAATTCGAGTAACAATTATCGATGCAAATGTGCATATGTATCATTTCTTTGACAAATTCCGTAATACATTACCAATATAGGAGAATTGCACTTTCATTTACACTATCATCCGTAATACACTACTTTTTTACATTACCAATATTAGAAATTCACATGTGCATCTATATGTATGAACATGATATAACGTGTTTTGGTACACTACTTTGAATACACTTTCACTTTCATCTATCATACCATTCATAATACACTACCATTACCTCCTACCATCCATAATACAAGCAGTGGCGGAACTAGAAGAAAAATTCAGGGGTATTCCAAACTTACTTTTTAGCGTACATCCATAAAATAGAGAGTTTTTAACCATATATTCAAGGGCTATGATGAAACCGAAAATCTAGCTTAATCCTATTGGTCACGGTGTAACTTATTTTAGTCTTCACTAGCGTATATCAACAAGTATATCAACAAAAATTTACCTACATAAAAATAAAATAAGAGACTCTATATTAAAGTGACATATTAGAATTTTTTTAATCATTTATGCTTAACATTTTAACACTCAATAAAAGATTATATATATATATATATATATATATATATATATATATAATACTATAAAGAAATTTTCGGTGTTAAATAAAAAAAAGTAACGTAAAGTAAACTAAAAGAAATGACTATCATTTTAACCTAAAGAAATAAGTTAAAAAATTAAAATATATATTAAATACTAAGGGTATAAAATATAGCTATACAGATATGATAAGACAGAAAGTAGGATGAAGTGTGTTTACTTTCACCTAGTTTTAACTTTTCTCTACTTCATAATTTATTAATTCTCCTTTTCTTTATTTTTTACCGATCATCTTCTTGTTCTTCTTTAATAAGAACACACTAAAAGAGCAGCTTCGTTTCAGTTGTTTTTTAACCGAAAATTTTTCTGGTGATGTAACTCCGCACTGCTTTTCTTGTTGCAACTACTCTACACTACCGATAAGAAGTTGAGCCACAGTCTGTGCTACGACTCGTTTAATGCTAGGTCCGCGCCCTAAATACAATATCATTACCAATATGTATAATATTTTCACTTTATGCACATGTATATCAACACCCTTCATACCATCCAAACAACATATTACGTCATAAGTGATAAATATAACCAAACTATCAACCATTACATATAACTAACCAAAAAACATGTATATGACCCTACTTCATCATTCAAAATCATAAACTTTTTATACCAAAACACGTTATAACATGGTTATACATAATGATGCACTTGTGCATTTTAATATTGGTAATGTAAAAAGTAGTATATTACGGAGGTAGTGTAAATGAAAGTGCAATTGTCTACTACTGGTAATGTTTACGGAATTTGTCAAAGAAATGATACATATGCACATGTGTATCGATTATTGTTACTCGAAATTTTTTTAGTAACGAAATGTAGCGATTTTTTTTAAATATATTTGCGTGTTTTTTAGATTATTTTAGGTATTTTTTTGTGTTCACATTGGTTCTCACATGAACCCTACCACACACACACACATATATAGGGGAATTATAGAGAGAAAACTCACTTAAGCTAAGAAAACTCAAGAAAACTTTGTATAAGAATTTTTTTTTTTAAAAATTATAGAATGTAAGTTACATGTTAATAAACGTTTTGTAACAAAAAAAACAAAAAAGCGCCGAAGCGATTTTTTAAAAAAAATTCAGTGTTTATATATATATATATATATATATATATATATATATATATATATATATATATATATATATATATGCTAAAAAACTGAATTTTTAATTTTTTTTATAAAAAATCCACTCTGCGTTTTTCGTTTTTTTTTGTTACAAAATGTTTATTAACATGTAACTTACATTCCCTATTTTTTGACCTAAAAAAAATTGTTACATAAGGTTTTTCTTAACTCAAGTAAGTTTTCTTTCTATCCCTCCCCTATATATATATATATATATATATATATATCGTGGAGGGTTCAAATGAGAAGAAATCTTTTGTAAGAATAAAAAGAATTACTTTTAAACTAATAGAAATTCTCCATTTACTTCATTTAATGTGTGTATTTAAAGTTATGAAAAAACGCATATAGGTAAATTTATAATTGTCATTAATTAGCTAATTAATTAAACTTGTAACTTATTTTATAAGATACTCTTTTAAGATAAAATAATTTATGGTGAAGGACATTTTTCGACATGTGTAGGATAAATTTTAGTATGCGTATGATAAATTTTGAAATGTGTAGGGTAAATTTCGGTAAGTGTGAGACTTATGTAGGATAAATTTTGAAATGTGTAGGATAAAATGTTTTTGCTTTATTAAGGAGAGATAACATAATTAATGAGAGTAGTTATCAACTATTTAATGTTTTACCATTATGTCGTTTCTTCTTTTTCTTCTGACATTAATTTCTTCTCAAATGAACATTCCCTTGTGTGTGTCTGTGTGTATATATATAGAGAGAGAGAGAGTGGGGATCCTGTGCAAAGTGTGTTTTTCCTAGAAAGTTTAGGAAGCGATCTGAGCCATCCAATGGGTGTGTTTAATGGTTGAGATTATTTTGGTGGCATTTTGGTAATATGCGTGTCTTAAAAATAGGATTATATAATTAATTAGGGGTAGATGTGTCATTTAGCTTGTTTTAAATATGGAAATAACTGTCATTCCATAAACCATCCACGTTTCCTGCTATTTTCTCTTTCTCCCTCTCTCTCTCCCTCAATGTTTCCGTAAACATACAGCCTGCGATTCCCTCAATGTTTCCGTTTGTAGTTATACAATTAAAGGTATAACCGCATGGAGTTACATTAGTACCCGCTCAGTAGTAAGTCTATTGATACCGAAGTAAGAGTTGCTACCAAAGTACATTATGTTACCACGTCTTAGTTACAACACAGTTACAATACGGACACATTTATGCAACCTAACTGTAGCAACCTTGCTACTGGTTGCTACTTATTTCTAGTTAACTTTGAAGATCATTCTTTATGCAAATCGAATGCACTTTTAATGAAGCAATATTAATGTATCGGATAAATTTTCCATCGCGGGCACCGCTTGATTTTTGGGCAGTGAGACCCCACCACAGGCGCTACCCCTAGACCCCGCTTGGGGCGTTTCCTCCGAACCCTCGCGATGAGGTGCAACCCATGCTACAGGTTCCTTGGTTCTAGAAATTACGGTGGTCTTGGACAAAGGCGAACTTCACACATCCTTACTTGCACCCATACATATTGTAGTTTCCTATTTGGTCTACAACTAGTAAAGTACCCGCGCTTCGCTGCTGATGGCTATGTAGACTGCTAAATTATAAAGCTAAATTATATATTAGCCTTTGAAGGCGTCCATACATTAAGATGTTTACATACCAAAGATGATGCCAGCATACATTTGATTTTTTTATATGTACTATTAGTTAACATTTATATACATGATAACTAACTAAAGGTTTGAATCCAAAGAAGTGATAGTGGTTCACATGGATTGCATCCCAAAAGGCATGACTTCAGAAGTGGAGTGGACCATTTATAGATGGTAATGAAAGGTGCAGCAGCAAAAGAAGTGACGGTGATTCACTAAGATTGCAGCCCAAAAAACCATGTCTTGAAAGTGGACCATTGTTGTGTATGCTGGCCAAAAGGTTAGCACTAGTTACGTGTGTTCTTCATTAGTCCTGCTTGGATTTTGGAGCATTGGCGGACTTCATATTCTTGCTATCTTCGTATGAGAAAGGTCATCAAAGAAAACATTTGTGATATAAGTACTTTATCCATACATCTAATGAAAAATGTAATATTGTAAGGTAAAAGACAATTTTACATGCTGATTATTATTGATATATGTGGAATTAGCTATTAGCAAACTTAACAAAAGTGAATTCATGAGTATTACTAAGGACACGATAATTTTAATAATAAAACTGATATTATACCTGGTGAGTTGAGAAGTTGCCTTTTTGTGGACATACGTATTTGGTGGAGTGATGGGGGAAATGGTAGCTGCTTTTGAAACTGGAGTGGACATCGTTTGTTGCTATGGATCTAGTAAAATAACAGGAGAATTAACAACTATATATGATGAAGTAAATGAAAGTGTGGTAGCGTAATTACCGTAAGAGACTGGTGGTATTGTTAAAGCATTCTTTTGTTCCTCTGCAGGAGTGATGAGGGAAATGGTAGCTGCCTCTGAAACTGGAGTGGACATCATATGTTGTGGATCTAGTACAATACCAAGGAATAAACAATTGTATATGATGAACAAGATGAAAGTGTGTTTGTGTTATTACCTTCAGACACATACGGTGTTGTCATGACGTTCTTTTGTTCCTCGGGAATGTTAGTATGATCGGAAACATTGTTGACAACGAACTGGGAGAAACCTGACGGAAGCCGATTGTTAAACTGAATGTGAAATGTTTTAGTAACTCCTTTAAATGCTTCAATTTTGTCAGGTATAACGTATGGATCAGTGTAGCCTTGCTGGATTATGAGATCGTCACACCGGGTTTGCACAAGTGAATTCATGGCTTCATCAAAGAGAGTAACAGTAGCAGTGCCTGTTGTATACTTGTATCTGCTATGGTCGCGCAAGTGTAGTAACTGTTGGTGTAAAGTTGGTATTGTATTAGTAACACTGAATATATTGATGCACACTACGTGTACTTATAGATAGTGCTTACATTAACTTTGGTTGTTCTGCATCGGGATGGTTTTCGCATGCTAATGAAGTTGATTTTGGAGTTAACTTTTTGTTGCATTGTACGTAGCCTTTGTAGTACCATGTCCTCCCTTCAGTAAAGCTGATGATTGAAGCAACACATGTGAATTTTCTTTCCTGCAGTAACACAAAGAATTTGTATTTAAAGCATTGTCAAAGTGTAACGAATTATTTGATGTTAGATTTTATTCTATAAATAAATGCATTAATTAGTGATCATCTAACATACGATATGTAATGAAATATTGGTAATATCTTACACTATTTGCTGAAGGATCCTTTTAAGCCATTGTCTTAAGGTCACCAATTTCCTTTGATTAATAGAGACGGCTGTGTATCTCTCTTTGAATCTGTAAAAATTCATGTTTGACATTGCAAAATTCTGTTATGAGTGTCAATAAGATGTATTTCTATAAATATTTATGTATAAATATGTACACACACACAGACTCTCTCTCTCTCTCTCTCTCTCTATCGTGTATGTGTATGTATGCCAAGGTTGTACAGTTTCTTACCTAGTAGCTAATGATGATGCTTCCTCAATATCAGGGTTGATATACATGTGGGTAGGGGAAGTCGATGTCATTTGCAGATAATTAAATTTGGACACCTTAAGTGAAGTTATTGTAACGATGCATGGGAAAGGTTCCTGAATTAAAGCCTCTTTGTTGACCGTGTTGGCTATCTCTTCCCAAAGTCCAACTTCAATGAAATTTTCACTGGAAACGGAGTTATTAAAGATCAGCCTTTGTGCAAGTACGATAGAATTATTAGTAATAAAGAGAGTCTACCTGTCGTCTTCAACTAAAAGCTTCATCAGTCGCTTGTTTGTTTTTGTTGGACCATCAGAAGTAATAATATTAAACCTGCCAATGCAGTCTGCAGTGGACATTTAGTGTTAAAGTTATAGAGATAATAGCGATCAAAAAGCATAAGCATATGGTAGCTAAAACTTTACAAGATGTAATTAATATTGTTATAGTGAAGTTATAGAGATTAAAGCGGTAAGAAGCATAAGCATATGGTAGCGAAAATTTTACAAGATGTAATTATATAAGCATATGGTAACTAAAATTTTACAAGATGTAATTAATATTGTTATAGTGAAGTTATAGAGATAAAAGCATTTGGACTACAAATCGTGCTTAGTAGATGGAAAAATTATCATATTTTTTGAGCGCTATTAATGAAGTCGCATGATAATTGTCAGTAAGGATGTTTAATCATATGACAATTTTGTGACAAAATGAAATTCAGAAACATAAATTGGAGATGTGTTCCCTATAGTGTTACTCCGAGTTCAATGAATGTCACATGGATTACGTGAGATGTTTTTTAAAAAGTAAGGAAGGCACTTATCAATCGAAAAATTACGTGTTTATATCTGAGATACAAAAGTAGGTGAAGGAACCTGTGAGCAGAAAATGATTACCCTCACGGACTCTCAGCCTGTGAAACGGGAGAAAGTTGAAGTAGTTAGTAGGGAAAGCAAAGTCATCTATAAGTGTAAAGTGAGTTCCCCGTCCAAGTTTGATGGTAGCTGCACGTGGTACGACATTATGGCTTAACCTTGCTCTGGCAGACAAATAATCTGTCACATGGTAACATGATTGCAACACAAGCCTGGCATCCAGGAATGCTTTATCACGTTTACTACCGATAGCTTCAATTGCAGTACCCTGTTTAAATTGTCAGTGTTAGGAATCCATGGGTATGCATACATGTGTAAATAGCTATACATACATACATATATATACTTCTTCAAGGGAACATTACATGGGAAAAAACTTTTGATATAATGATGGAACGAACAACAAATAAGAAGCAGTACTCCTCTTTGTAGGCTAATGACAGCCATTTTCTGATTACACGTATTTCGATCGGTTCTGCACCGTCACCACCTGTAGTACTTGAAATGCTTTTACAAGCCATTAGCAGTTTCCTGTTAGCAATTGTATCAAATGTTATGTAAGTGCATACATTTGCAAAAATCGAGGGCGTTCGCTAGAAGGGGGCAAAGAGATCCAATACGGTGACATATCTGAACGTTGACTTTGACATCATAAGGACCAGAAGTTAAATTTATAGAGTCATCATCGCAGACATGGGATTATAAGCACGAGTATTGTCTAAGAAACCATTCTTAGCCAAACTTGCTCTCCGTCTAGGTGACAAAATCTGCGAGCTATCAGAATTGTCACTTTTGAGGCAAAGGAAATGTAAGAATTGTCACTTTTGAGGCAAAGGAAATGTAGAGGCAAAGGAAATGTAGAGTGTGCAACATCTTCTCTTATATTGGCTAGCCTTTAGTTGGTTTTCCATCCAAGATGTGTCGATATAAGGATCACAACAGTAATACGAACGAAGTAAACCTAAAAAGCCGAAAGAAAAATAGGTACTCGATCCTAAATAGGGAAAAAACACATACGTAGATTCAGACATGGACTTATTTATTATAATTCACAAAAAAAGTAACTTATTAGTATTACTAATTTAAAATTATCTTGAACTTTTAAACTAAGATGGGAAAATATAAGAAATAAAAAAAAATGGATATAAACTTTCTGGTCCTTAGTGCATATTAGGTAGAAATTTACTCAACTGAAAAGAGTCATGCCGATCTCTCTTAGACTGTGTATTTAGATAAAAAACACCTCACCAAACAACCTCAAAACCTGGACTTATTTAGAAAAAAACTCGATGCCTTCTTTTTAATCCAAAATGACCCACACTACCATAATGCATATTTGTATATGTCAGGTAAAAAAGAGATAAAGACCTTGGCAACACAAGGAACCCTCTTGATGACTTTCCAACTTCACTTTTTTTACTACCAACCACTTTAATCCCCAAAAACGGGTACCATTTGCACTAAAAATCCCCAAAAACGGGTATCCATACCGAAAAGAACTGATACGGTACGGTTCGGTACCGGTATTTGAGGGTAAAAACTGGTAAATACAAGTACCGGACCGGTACCGAAAACTTCAAAATTCGGTACCGAATGGGTACCGAGTATGTTTCGGTCCGATAAAATCAGTACCGATACCATTTGCTCATCCCTAGTCTATATCTATGTTGCTTACTAAATAAACTACCATTAAGGTTTAAAACAAAATAATGAATGTAGCACTTCTTATGCGAACAAAAGATACCCATGTATATTATACTACAATACAAGAACAGAAGACTTTATTTTGTATCAGTTAAATGCTTAATTTATATATATAAATTGCAAAACAGTTGAATGAATTAGGTGTATACACTAAGCCCCACAAGGTCAATTCCCTCCCACCATAAGAATCCCATACGCAAACTTGTACCTTTTTCACTACAAACAAATAAAAAATTGAAAACCTCAAATTCTTAGAGTGTTCTTGGAAACACAGAAGTTATTTATAGATTCATGGTAGGAAAAAGCATATTTCGCAATTTAAGTTTTTCTTCTTTTTTAAACCAAAAATCAGTATACTTGTTACCCTTTCTTCAATTCAATTAGTTTTGTGCGATCTTTTCTGAAAAAAAAAAAGAGAGAATGTTTTCTTTCTTGAAAACCCAGAAGTTGTTTATATATTCATGATACACAACATACTTCTCAAAATCATATATTGGCAAGTCATATAACAAATCTAACAAAGTTGTAAACTCATGAGATTATAATAATAACACAAAATAGCATGATAACACAAAAATCACCAATATCCCTCCCGTATTTCACTATAAGCCTTGATTTACTTAAACTTGTTTCATTTTCATAGAAACAAACTCATGTATAAATGAAAATGTGACATTGACTGAATTTCCGTATAAGTATATTACACATTCTAGATATTCAAATACCAGAGCGTCCACATCTCATATGTACTTAGCCCTAGGTCGTCCACATCTCATATGTTCTTTACTTCTTAGCCCTGAACTCTGCCCTGAAGCTATATTTTACTAGCCTTGTGTCTATATCCTTCAACAAATATATATGTATAAAGCAAAGTTGAAGCTTTATTTGACGTGGTTAAACTTCATACGGATATAAGTGGCACTTTTATTCTTACACCTGCCATGCAATTTTTCAAAAAAACTATCAAGAAATCAAAACTTCCACCTAACTTTTTACAACGGGTTTGTGAACACATACTTTAGGATGATATAACACGTGTTCCATTGTCAATTTAACTAATAAGTATATTCATCCATGATCCATTACAAGATATTTACACACAAACATCAATAATGTTATACATATACACATATATATTACTTTATACTCTTTTATTCGAGTATAATATTACCATGCTCTTTTTAAAAAAAATTACTAATATTTAAACGTTGATATATAGTGTTATACTTTCAACACCACATATCACCATGAGATTGCTTCATAGGCTACCTCCACTTTGATTTTAAATCTATTTCTACATACATACACACACCTGGTAAGGATCAAATGAGAATAATATGGTAAAAACTTTTTTTAACATGTTTACACTTATGTAAAAAAAACTAATTTACATATATGTAGAAAATTAAGTTCTCACAATTCGTATAATATTTAAAGTTCTTAAGATACTTTTCCATATATATATATATATATATATATATATATAGTGAAATGATCGTGTGAGAAACACTAGGCTAATTGAGAAACGCGAGAAACATTCTAGACCACACATATTTCTTAAGCAAAAATGCAAAAAAAAATTAGAAAAATCGAAGTTTTTTCTGTCAAGTTTTTTTTATTTATACACGTGTATATATTGTCAATCTTTTAACTATACATATATGTATATACAGGTTTAAAAATGAAATATAAGTATTTTCATATTTGAGGGGAAGGATTTAGTTTTAGTTTTATGGTTTGGGTTTAGTTTTAGTGTTTGACATTAGTATTTAGGGTTTACTATTAGTATTTAGGGTTTATGGTTTAGATTTTAAGGTTTAGTAATTAGTTTTTACCATAGGATTTAGACTATATACATGTGTATAATTCAATATTGACAATACACACACACACACACACACACACATATATATATATATAATATATATATATATTAAAAAAACTCTTAAAAACGTACGATTAGAAGTAAAAAAGAAAAAAATAGACTTGGAGAAAATATGTAGTCCAAAATGCTTCTGACATCTCTCAATTAGCAATCGTTTTTCTATGATCCTTACCCTAACATTTGCATGTGTTAATGCACAATTATAAAGATATTATTTTCAAGGGGATGATAGTGACATGTAGTAGGCAATCTCAATAAGATTACACTTAATAAAGATGTTTCTAAGCTGAAAAATACCTCCCCCATCTTCTCTCTGTTTTTTTAATAGAAAACATGCCTAAAATAAGTTTTAATTTTTCAAAAGCTAACTTTTATAGAGATAAACCCTAAAGCTGAAGCCAAGAGCGGGACGAACAACATGCCGAAAAATAAGTAGCAAAAATAAAAGTTGTTCGGTTTTAATAAGTTGATTGACCGTAACTAAACCGGAAATAAGAATCTGATTTTATTAGTTTTGATAGGGGGCTACTAAACGTACCCCCTCTTATTACTTTTCATACCCTCCCCCCCTCTTCCATATAATCATATTTAAACTTAACATATTTACCTCTATACAAGTCATCACTTTCTAAAAAGTATCTTTTTTTTAAAACAAATTCTAGAGTGTAAAAAATAATACAAACGTTTTTTATTTTTCAAAAATTTTGTTTATTTTTTATGTTTATTTTAAAAAAACATATATATTTAAAAAAGGTTTTCAGATATTATTCCTGAAGAAACTTTCTCAAATAGTATTTTAATTATGTTTTCTTTTATGGAACATCCTTACAAATTACTAATAACGTTTCATATAAAAATAGTAAAAAAAAGTTTGAATTTTTTTGAAAAAAGTCTCTATTATGTTTTTTCTTCGTCTAATTTGTATTTTAAATGTCTTGTATTTATTATTTTTAATATTTTGAAATGGTTTTTTTAACGACTTAAGGTGAGTATCCTTATTGAGTATGTATAAACAATAATACATAAAAATCCACACAAAGTTTTGAAATCAATCAATTTAATATATTTTTAATTAAAAAGAAGAAAAATATTTGTGAATAAAAACTCAATAAAAAAGAAAATAAATAAGGCCAAAATCATAAAGATTTGTAGAAGAAATGGTGATTTCCGGTTCCACTTTCTAATTTCGTGGCTCCAATAGTGAATTAATATAGACTTTCTTCAAAAAAATCAGTACTTTTTATATTATTTTTATAAGAAAGACATTATTATGAATTTGTAACAACGTTAATAAAAAAATTATAATCAAAATACTATTTGAGAAAGTGTCTTTGGAAACAATGTCTGTTTTTTTTAAATGTTCTTTTAAATAAAGAATTAGAAAACAAAAATTTTTTTTTTTGAAAAAAAAACGTTTGTAATCTTTTTTACACTTTTGAATTTGTTTTGTAACAAAAAGAATACTTTTTAAAAAAATATGACATGTATAGGGGGTAAATATGACAAGTTTTAATGTGATTTTATAGAAAGAGGGTATAAAAGTAATAAAGGGGGTACATTTAGCCTTCCCCTTTTGATAAATTAGATATTAGTTATTGTACTTTGCATGTTTGAAGAGGTAAAATCTATAAGGTATTGTACTTTTTGTATGTTTAAAGAGGTAAAATAAATATAAGTAGACACAATTTGCTTGTGCGTTTCAAATGGTTAGAAAATTCACTTAACCAACGGATACCAAAGGACTTATAACCTAGTGAAATTAAGGTGTATAGTAATAGCAGGTTTTTTTAATTGGTTAAAGGTTTTTGTTCGTTAATAGACATTGATGTAGATTTAAAGACAATTAAGCTTAAAATGTGTGTGAGTTACCTTTTCACAAATACATTTTTTATTTAATGTAGATGGTTAGTTTTAATACGTGTTTTTTTTACAAATAACTAGACAATATTAATAGTTTGAAACATATTTGCTAAACAAATTATTTGTGTTTTTATGATTCACTTACAATAATGTTCGTTGTTAGTTACGGATCACATTTTTTATCATTGTCGGAGGCTATTTATTTATATATAATTTAGTAGTGGAAGAACACAAATTTCTAAAGGTCGGGTGTTTATAGCCAATACACTTTGGACTTTGGTCATGGACCACCACTAAAACTAATTAAGCAATATTATGTCATATTGAAGTCATACTAAGATACTAGGGTATATACCTCCAATGAAAATGACCCAACTTTTCAATCTCAATAATATAATCCTTCACATGAAATAAAAATATAAAACATATAATCATTATACTATAGTTATATTACTCATAGAATCCAAAAAAAACATCGGTGATGGCAGATTGCAAGTTGCAACCATAAAAATGAAAAACAAGACTTGGCCAATGACCACATTGTCCAAAGTACTAGTATTTATAAATGCTAATGGTGTTTAGGGTCAGGGCCACCCGGGCTCAAGCGATTTGTGTTATAACGCCTGTCCAATTCCACCATATCATGCTTCCGAGTGCTTACCTCTAGCATTTCTCGTGCCCTTTCTATCAATTCCCCTCGGTTAGTCTCGGTAAAAATGCGTGTTTCTGAGACTATTATTGACAAGACAATAAGATAAAGGAAGAACCAAAACCTAAGGAGGGATGACATTCTTTTGTTGGTAGTTATGAAAAGGAGTGGTGATAACTAGGATTAATTTTTGTACTTATATAGACCTCCAACTTCAGTTTTCTTTCAATGCCACTTTGAGATGAATAGTGTAATTTAAATATTTAATTAGTTAGTGTGCGTATTCTCTTGGTTCTCCACGTTTGCGTACCTCCTTAATAAGTTTTTTATATAAATATCCATAATCCATAACATATATTCGTTAGAATTTATTATTGCTATTTTTATCAAAATTACGAGATATGAACAGATCGGATTTGCTTTTCAATCATTCTCATCGTATACATATATATAGAGTAATAAATCTTATGAGATATCATCAAATAATATTGTGTCACATCATTATTCAATACAACCTTAAATAAATATAACATTCTATCCAGCAATGGGTTCATAAACTCATGATTGAACCCACGTAGCCAACCCATGTGAGTTGCGGCTGTGTTCCCATGGAATCCATCAGAACCCGTGAACCTATCTAGTGGGCACCCTGGGTACCCTTAGCCAACCAAGCAAAATGTAAAAAAGAAAAAAGTAAACAAAAAACCAATTGGAAAACCAGTAAAACGGTTTTACTAGTTTAATCCGAATAATATAGAGCCCTAATCTTGATGGTGACCGTAAAAATTAGTTGCACATTCCAATCGGTAATCATAAACTAGTCTGTAAACGAACCAAACGTTCAGCGAACATTTTAGTGGGAAGTTAGTTCGTTTAATAAATGAATGATCATGAACAAGAAATTTCGTTCGACTAGTTAAATTAACGAACACGAACAAATGTCTCGTTCATTCGATTGTGCTCGTGAACGTTCAATAATGTGTTCATGAACATTCGTTCATGTTCGTTTGTTTATATTATTCGTGAAAGATTTTTGTATATTTATTTATTATATCTAAACATTTAATATTATTTAATTTATTACCTTAACAATTAAAATAGTAAACCGTATTCCTACCTTGTTGTGCATCGTTCCCCTTCCCTTACTCATTATTCACATCGATGAATACATCGACCCTTGTTCCACTATTAGGAGTTCAAGTTCTAGCCTTGCTCCCTCAGCTATCCATTTTTATTCTTTGCCACCTTCACCGATTTTATTTGTGTTCGTGAACACGCTCATTTCCTTAATGAACGAACATGAATAGAAAATCTCATTCGATAAGTATTTATGAACCGTTCGTGAATAAGTTATTTCCTTAATAAATAATGTTTGCTTAGTTCATTTACAACCCTAATAAAAGTATAATTTCCAAAAAACAAAAGGAAATATTATTTCCCCCAAACCGACTTTTATAAAAGAAGACAACTAAAGACAGGATAATTATCACAAACCGACTCTATAAAAGAAAAGAACTAAAGACAAAAATCATACGAACTACGAAGAAGTAGATTAAAAACTTGGAAAAAGTTGTGAGCATTATTACAGAAATGTGATACTGCTTACCAGCTAATGTCAACCTGAAGAAACTTAAATTCCAGATTTTCCTCTAGCTAACATTGATTTGTTTTAACGTACGAAAATAAATTAATAAGCATTAGCAGTACCTTCTCTATCTCATTATTAAAGATTTTATAATCTAAAAGTGCCTAGGAGATAAGAGAGGTAATGCCTATTGCCCACTACAATCACAGGGTCCTACAATATGCATCTAAAAATTAGAACTAACTAAACGAATATACTTATGATAAAATTATGGGTTATTGAATTTTAATAATCTTAAATTTCAAATGGTGGCCGATAATAATTTCAGCTTTAAAAATTTTCTTTAACGACCCCAACTTGTAAGAACTTGACCCCATCAATCATTCTCTAACATATAAGGATTTGATCTCCTCGATATAAAGGTTTTGGTCTTGTTAAGGGTTTAATCTTCATTTTTTGTGAACTTGTAACAATTATGGTCTATTGGTCCTTAATGTTAACCAGCAGTAACTTTTGTTTAAAAAAAATAAGAGTATACCCTCACTATAGAAATAATATTATTTCTACAAAATTGAGTATTAGACGGTGTTGAAGATTTATTTTAGACGATAAAGCAATAACACCGTTTTAAAATCAATACCCATATGACCATTGTGTTGCTTTGATTAAACTATTCAAGAAAAATTAGAACCCCGTCTAATACTTAAACATTGTCTTATACTAACTTATGCAACCTTTAGACGATGTTGTCTTAAACACCGTCTTATACTAAAAATGATCCATGTAAAAAGTTCCCCCTAAAAGTCTGATCTGTGTTTTAACACATAAGATGAGATTCTGGCCATCGATCAAACAAATGATCCGATGGTTGGTGTTAATTCCTAAATTTATCGCCCCTAAAAGATCAATAAAACCCTTGAAACTCTTGGCGCCCTTCCCCCCAAATCTCACAACCCCATTGCGTATATTGTTATTTATTTCAGAAGTTAAGGGTTGTGTTTTTAATTTGTCGGAACCGATTGCGATTCTACTATCATCTATCTTCAACAAGTTGCAGACACTGCTATCGGAGTCTCTGTAGGTAATATATTGTCTTTGCCCAATTTGTTTTGTTAAGATTTTGCTATTATTTTGCATAAAGAGAGTATTTTTGTACCAGTGAACATTATTTTTGATTATTTTCTATATATAATTGGTGAGTTTGGCATATTTATTGAAAGTTGCATTTGTTTAGATAGTTTGTAAACAAAAAACTTTTGATTTAGGGCTCAATCAGGGAAGTATGTTATGGCTTGTCGTTTAATGTTAATAGTACTTTCACATGCTTAGGTGTTTTCCTTTGGAAACCCTAAACTGCACTATGTTAGATTAAAGAGTCATATTTAATTATATGGATGGTCAATCTGGTTTAACTATGTTATGAATTTGATACATATTTTCACAAATTACACATTCAAACCAATGAATTTGAAGGAAAAAAAATAAGTATCCCATTTGGTTGCCAGCCACAAATATTTTTTTTCGGTTAAGTCCGTGAAATGTCCGTTTGTTATACAAAAATAAATAAACCTAAAAACTAAAATTAATATATATATATATATACACACACATACTAGACTATAGACCCGCGTATTACACGAGTTTGTACAATAAACGATATAGTTATATAATCTTTAAAAAACTTTATATAACTAACGGCTTATATTAATTACTAACGAAACTTTATATAAACGATTTTTAGTACCATATAATGGTTCAAATAACTAACTTGAATTTATCACAAAAATCGGCTCATCTTAATTAGTAACACTGAAAATACCATAATAGCCGTGTATTACAAAAGTTGAATACCTGAAGAACAAGCAATACACAAATTTATATATTAATAATATGAATGAAATTACGTATTACATTACATATAACAGTATATAAAAAATAATTTTTATCACTGTGTATTTTTTAAATATAACTTTTATTTAAAATAAATCTCTAAGACCTCAATTCTGTTTACAAAATTCGTTATTTAAGTTGTCATTTTTATCTTTATTGGTATGACATAAATTAGATTTGTTTAACTTACTAATAATTGTTGTACCGATTTAATTAATAAATAGTTATTATAAAGTTGTGATATAAGTTAAAGGTTTATATATGTCACAAATGAGAATAAAATGAAATTAATATATTTCTTAGCTCTATTAAATTGAAAACACATTTATTTATTATAAATCAGTGTAGCTATAAACCTTAATATTATCTTATCTATAACAAAACGTTAAGTTCTCTTCGTCTATAATTTTAAAACAGAGTTCAAAAAATTTTAGTCTCTTTATGAGATAGTCCTCTGGTTAGTTGCTCTTTTTTTAGCTTTTATATATATGTTAGAAAAACTCATATATCGATTTTAAATATAATCTCAGATGTAATTGGACTACTTATGTAATTGCTCAAAACTTCAATAGTGTTGGATTTTGGTTAAAGCGGCAATATCTTTTCCTTTCCTTTTCTTTAGATTTAGAAACCATAAAAGCCATGATTGGAAAAAGCTAAGTCAACCAATAGTTATATAGCATTAGCATACAAGTTCAATGGGAATGGTTAGCATCAAAATGCAAGCATTACAATTTCAGGATAATCTTCTTTATCTCTTTAACAATAAAAGAAGAAAAAGTGTTTCATTTGTGTCTTTAAACAAAGTTTTTGGTATTGACAAATGTCTGAGTCGAAATAAGTCGAATTCACTCCTCCTTAAATGGTTTAAAGTAGGGTTCAATAGAGTAGGGATGTACGAGACCCAAGCTACTCGCATTCGACTTGTGAAATTTGTTTTCATTGGTGCTTAAACATGTTTAGGCCGTACCTAGAGTTCAAATGTTTGAGCTTCATGTAAGGCTATATTTAGTGGTTAGTTAGTGAGTGAAAACATTTCTATCACGTCGCTGTCACGTAGTCGTGAGGAATCTCACTAACTAAACCCTCAAAAGTGTGTAAAGTTTTAACTAACCATTTTATTAAAATAATGCTTAAATTGAATAGATACAAAATTAATTAATAATAAGTGCGTGGTGTGTAAATAAATGATTGGTTTAGAAAATTAAATGAGCAAGAACAAAGGGGAGCGGGCGTTGCTACAGTAACGCCCAACGAAATTGGCATAATGGTGTTTGCGGGCAGCCAAATTAAAGCTCAGGTAGAATGGGGTTGGCGCCCGGCCCACTACAGTTAGTCTAATTAGACTCAAAGCAAATTATTTGAGTATTGTTCAAAGCCAACTATTTGAATATTGTTATTGTGGTTAAAATAAACTTATTAATTGATATTTCTTGTAATTAATATGATGATAACTATATATATAGTTAGTAAATAGATATATAACATATGAGTGTGCTATCGCCTAAAACTACTCATAAATTGAGGCTGCATTTTTATACAAGATTTGAAACAAATTGATCTCATACTCTTTTAAGTTAAACTCAATTTTAACTCGATCAGTTTACGCTCAACCGCTCAAGGCATCAAAGCACAGTCCATAAACGTTGCTAGCTAAGGTGAAGTGTGATTGAGAACAAATAGTAGAAGAAAGGGCTACGAGCATCGAAAAATCTATTTTGGGCTGAAAATATGACGACCTCATACTCTTTGACTTTATCCAAGCATTCTTAATCCCATGAAATAAAGGTAACAATGATAGTCAATGATCCAGGTGTGCCCCCAACATTTGACCATTTCAGTTGACTTATTTCATCACCAGACTTGTTAAACATATAAAATTGAGCTTGCTTAGTAATTAACAAAGTATATAGTGAAGTCAAAGTGTGAATACTATTATCAATAGTTTATTTGTATCAAACTATCAATGAACAAAGTCACTAGCACCACCTAATATGATAATAATAATAATAATAAAAGAACCAATCATTCTAATAGTAGCCCTACTTCAAGTGGGTTAGTACAAGTATCACCTTATCAAGAATAACGAAATTATTTTTATTTGGACACTTAGCCATATATGAGTGGTATAGAGTTAACCTTAAAAAACACATACTGCTATTGTCAGTCTGTGTCTGGTGACTAGTCGTACACGACTCATGTATAGAGCTATACGAGTCGTATAAAACCCAGATGAGTTTTTGGTGTTCAAAGATGGCAAATGTATGTGTTTTTTTAATATTAATTTTATATGTTTTGTATTTTATCGTATCATATCGTGCATATTGTATTGTATTGTGTCTTAACGTATCGTATTGTTACGTATCGTATAATTTTTCAATATTAATTCTAAACCTTTTATACGTATCGTATTGTATCATTACGTATCACTTTCAATCATTATGTATCGTATCGTATTATACATAATACGTAACCAACCAAACATTCCAAACATTATAAATAAACATCACAGATATAAATAAACTGAAACTAAAAAATTAATTAGATAATAAGTTTGCTTATACATAATAAAATCCAAATACAATCAAATGCCATAATACAAAAAAAAACAACTATCCTAAACAGGCGGATCCTAACCTGCGCCTGACGGCAGCGAATCCTTACCCCCTGCCGGCGGACGCCGATCGTTCGGATATACTCGGCGCACTAGTATCGGTAGGGCTGGAGGCCACGATCCGCAACCATATAGATATACCCTTGAATCACCCGTAGCAATAAGGTCGTCAGTACGGCCGTGGTAGTGGACTTCTGATGTAGTAACCGGACCTTCATCTCCTGTAACGTCGTCGCGATAACTGGAGGCAAATCGGAGTAAACGTGCTGGGGGTTCTAAGGCACCCCCTATGGCTACGACGGCGGTGGTGGGAGCTGAACGTCGACCGGAGGGTCATCCTGAGCCTCGTCCTCATCAACAGGCTCGACCCGCTCCATAACAAGAGGTATGACCTCCGGAAACTGCCTGGGACAAAAATCTAGCAGACGCTGTCGCGGAGCTAAGGCTAATCCTCGAAAAGTCATGCACATGCCGATCAGAGTCTTTGACATAATCTCTTCGGAAGGATCGGGTCAACCAAATGGTCGTTGTCATCAGATGTAGGCCCAAGTGTCGGGGAATCATGGTGATGTAAGCCCCACCGTACAATGCCGACCGCTCCTGGCAGTAAATCGCTGACGCGAACCACTCGGCAAGACAATAGTGCAGAGCGCACGACACTCCATATAGTAAACAATACAAATGAAAAATGTCCCCCTGGTTGCACCACTCGTGACTCATCTCGTGTAGTGCAATAGATGTAGTGATTAGTCTTTGCAAATATCGGTACAAGGGGTCTTTAATAGCAGCGACCTTGCCTTTGGTCTTGCCAAAGGCTGACTGTGTAATCACTCCCCAGAAACTGACGAGAGTGAATCGGGCACGATCGTGATCGCATCAGTGCAAAGTGTGGTCACCGTCTTCGGTTGGTAATATAAGTTGGAGATCCAAGCAAAACGGCCCAAAGACATCTGAAATGTTTGTGTAGCTAAACGGAAAAAACCTCGATCCATGGGTGGTCCGGGTCAACCTGCTCCACTAGTCGATCGGTTGGTCTCAGCCTGAACTCAAACGAGAATATAAATTCGATTACCAGGTCGCGAAATGTCGGCTGGTACGCCATCTCGAACAAACGCTCCCACGGAGTATCATGTCCAATGATATCCTTGGATCTCTCCACCTCATCAACCTCCTCTAACGTCGGCCAATCGATCGCCACATGGGTGGCGGCCTCCATGTGATGTAACTTCTCGTAACGATGGAAAACATCACTGTCTGGCTTAAACTCCAAATGCGGGTGCTCAAGCAATGTGTCAATGACAGAGACACCACGCCCGCGATTATGACTACACCCCCGACCCCGACCCCAACCCCAACCACTCCCCGAGCAGGCTGCTGAACATCCCTATCGACCTGTAATACGGGTGGTTAGGCAACATGTCAATAGCAGCGGCACCGCGCTCGGTCTATGACTACACCCCCGACCCCAACCCCAACCGCTCCCCCGAGCAGGCTGCTGAACATCCATATTGACCTGTAATATTTTGAAAAAAAATATACAACATTTAATAAACATTATAAATTTCAAAACAAATTTATTATATATTTTTTCATAAATTATTTCTATTTAATAAACTTTTTAATTATACTAAATTAAATATTTTATTTATATAATATAAAGCATATTAACATATATATTATATTTTCAATAAATTAATGTTAATAATAATTTACAAACATTTAAATTTTAAAAAAAGTAAAAAATGGGTCATATATGCCTCATATAGGTCGTATACAATACATATACAACCATCATCATCAACATTCAAAAGTTTTTGAATCAATATAGATCCATAAGCATCGGATTCAAAGAATTTTGAAAAAAAAAATCAAAATTCAAACCAGTTCAATCTAAACTGAACGCAAATATACAATATTTAACGGATGAAATTTGAAACAAAATACATATTCATGTTGGGAGATAAATAACTAACCTTTACCGCAAAAAAAACTCAAAACCGAACGGTTGATTGTATTTGAATCGCATAGTATGTCTGTGTTTGGTGTGTGTTTGTTGTCTGATCGTATGGGTATCAGCCTTATACAAGGCCCTATACAACTCGTACAGATCTTTACGAGTCGTATAGGGTCATTCGTATTAGGTTGATATGCATAAGTTTAATCCTTATACGAGGCCTTATACGACTCGTATAGATCTTTTCAAATCATATAAAAGTTTTATATGGAACAATTTTGATCTATTGAGTCGCCTAAAGGTAAAATCAGTTTTTCTTTAAATTAGGTTTTTACTTTTCATGATGTATATGTATCGTATTTTGCGTATTGTGATGTCTATTGTCTATATGTTTCGTATCGATGTCGCATTAAAGTTTCTGGTCATAGGGTAAATCCCCGTAAAAAATGTACTGCCAAATTTTTTTGCTAACGTTCAACTATACCAGTAATTTTCGAATAAAACTAAACTGGTTTTGATTCATCCCTTAACCACAGTTGCCGCCCGAAACCCACAATGACCATCCGACTTAACATCGTTTATTCTTGAAATGAATGGGTGAAACATTTTGGAATTTGGTCATTATAACGGACAATATCGTTAACCTATTCATCTCCCTAGATTAACATAAATCCATGGTCGCATTACTGACAAATCGTTAACCTATTCATCCGACTTAACACGACAATATCGTTAACCTATTCAACCGACTTAACATCGTTTTTTCTGGAATTCGTTGATCGACTGAGTCGCATTACTGACTTGTGAGATGTTACAACAGTACTTGGTATAGAGAGTCTTGTGACGGTACGTAAGAGCTGTGTCGGGGCGCACTATCTATGTTTTGAATGTGCAAATGAGCTATGTCTAGTAACATATTCTCTCCTTTGTTGTTGGACATTCAATGTTAGACTCCCACTAGTGTTTTATTGTACGACAGACATTTTTTGTCGCTTTTAAGTGGGTTGAACACCGCCTTGATCTTCGACATCAGTTTTTCTTCACTTGCGGGGGTTGTTACAACATTTGTTGTTTCACATGATCCAATTCTTTTTCCAGATCCAGGTCTTCAATATTAATTATTGATGGCTTAAGGTTAAGCTTTCTCTAGAATATGTTTACCGAACTGAGCGGAATCATGCGAACTATAAACAAAAATATGATCAAAATGTTGCAAGCATATAAAATAGTATAATAAATAAAAAAATAGGCTATAAGTACCTATTTTCATAGGTTTCTAGACGTAACCGTTATCAAGTCCATTTTTTGACCCACCCTTGCAACTCATCATGGGACATAAAATCCCAAACAATGCCACAGTTAATCTTATCTAAAAATACATAAATGAAGAATTGTCATAGCTACTTGTCAACCAATGACTCATGGGCGTAAGAAGCTCACCAACATATTTGTTGTTGTCATAGTTTTGTTGTTTGTACGAGGCTTCATACCCGTCTTCGTAATTCGGATACTCGTAATTGTATTTACTGTTAGGCACAACAAACAGAAACACATTAATGGCAAAAAGGTGACGATAAATCTAACGCCTAATTTAAATAATTAAATAAATGTTTACCTCGTTCAGGTATAGAAATCACGATTCCTTGGGATAAGAATGAACGTCGGACAAGACATCTCGTAAGAATTAGGGATGACATACCCCTCCTAAACAACGGTGTGGTAAGCATTTCATAAACAAAAACATTGAATAAAACTTATACTGGATTGCTTTCTGGCACACTTGTGCTCACATTGCATGATGGTTCGCCAAACATAATTGTTTTCGAATCAAGACATCACTAACGTGCTCATGTTGGAAATTCAAAAGTTGAATTGCTTGATTTGTTTGAGTTGTTTTGTCAAAAGAATGAAACAATCATTGTTTCTCCGTCTTTTAAAAGGAAGAAAGAATGCAAAACCAATAATTTATTTTACCTATAAACGAATCGCGTAGCTTTATACGAGTCGTATAGGGCTGATGTATTCATCACATCCATCAACTTTGTGTCACTATTGACTAATCTCGTACTATCTCGTACCATATACAAGTCATATAGCTCTATACACCTGTATAGGGTTTGCATGTGATAAATGTGGCAGACCTTGTCTAACTTTGAGAATTGTAATTACCCCGTACGACTCGTATTTAAGGTGTCAAAATAAGAACCTCGGGTGTCCCAATAATATGATCCTTAAATTATTTGTTGTATCAAATACTACACTGTTTTTCTTTTCTTTAAAAAATGTATGAGGACTATGGGCATTCTTCAGGTTGCAGGGTAGTGCGCTACACCATCGCAGGGCGTGTGGGTACTGGTTGCGGGTAGAACTACCCGATGAAAGTAGTGTGATGTAACTGTTGGTTTTGTGGGTTTTGATGCAAATGTAGTTTTGGGTTCAAAGATGGATACTCCTTCCCTTTAGGGTACTTGTGGGGTACTTTTGAGTTCAACTAAGTTAACAACTGGTGCTGAGGATACTTTGGGTTGTACCTCTAGCACCCTTAAGTGGATTTGAATTATTTTTCAAGACAAAAATCCAAAATCGATGATATATAAGAGACGGATCAAGTACAAGATATTTTTTATCGTGAAAACTATACTAGGTGAATCTGGACCTTGGATCACAAAGTGACTAAGATGAGGTGGTGATAATTTTGTAATTACGTCATGGTTTGTAATGACTCAAAATGATTAAAAAAAAAAGGAAAGGTTACGCTTGTTGACCTTTTATCGCAATAAATTATTTACAAAAATGATAATGAAATATTTTATTCTCTTCCCCATACATATGTGGAAGAATCAAATGAGACCTCATAAATACTGTGAAAACTAGTAAAAAAACAATTAAAATCATTATTTTATTCAGAATACTAGCATTTTTTTTATTAAAATATAACATTTTTATGTATTCGTATATAATAAAAATTTACACACGTGTGCAAAACTTGTCAAGTGTAATTTAGACAATAGACCTGGTACAGGAACTACCCGCACTTTACTTCTTAATTTCTTATATGGCTTTCATAATTCTCTACTTAAATTTGAATTTGTATTGAATTAGGGGTGAGTAAATTACCAAATTAACTGAAACGCAACCAAATTAACCGACTTAACTTATTAAATTAACAAAACCAAACAATTAACAGACGATTCGGGTAAACCATAAATGCTTTATCAAAAACTGTGTTTCGGTATTTTCAGATAATCGCTTTTGGTGTGTGACATAACCTAATCAACTGAACCAAATCGATTATACATAAAATGTGATGTTCCTTAGACATAATTGCTTATCCAGTATCCTTTTAGTGATTTTCTTCATGTTTATAAATGACACCCAACATTAACCTATAATACCATGTTTTAAAATGGTCACCATTTTATTGAAAATTATCAAATGCTTGCAGTGTTTGCAGCGGAATAATCACATTCTAGTTTTTCATATAAAAAAAGAAGAAAAGAAACAATGTTTATTTTTCTTTCTTTATGATTTCCCCTTTTGAGTCGATGATATGGTTTTGTGTTTGTGGTAAAACCAAAACCAAGCTGAAGAACCACATACATCTCATTTGATGGATAATAAAGTTAGGCCTTAAGGTATACTTTAACTCTTCTTAACACCACCTAGATGCCACATCATTTACTTTTCTCCATTTTACTTTACCTCACATCAAGGAAATGGTTTAACCCCCTTAACTTTATTCTTTTAATGGTTTTGGTGTAAAAACTTTTAATGGTTTGGGTGTAAAAAAGGAAAACAAATTAAAAGATAATATCTTAAAGTTAACATGTTAACATATAATCCTTTTAACATCCCTTAACACAAGGAGAGAGTAGTGTGCAATGCTAGTTAACATGCCATGTCATCATTAATACCCAAGATATTAAGGTACACCCCAAAGACTTGATGCTTGTTTTTGTTGCCCATTGAGATTGACTGATGTAGTTTTAATATTATAATTGGCCTATTGGTTAATGGGTTCTTGGTATTTTGGCCCATTCGTTTAACTGACCCATAACAAAAAATCTAAGGTTGTCCAATAATCAAACATTTAAAGTCTCCTAAACTATACTTGTAACTAGTTTTTGCCCTGCTCGCGTTGTGAGGTACTAAACTGAATATGTATCTCTCATAATATGTACGTTTGTGTTCCAGTTACTTACATACTACTCATAATACGATCTCAAAAAAAATTACATCGAGTCTACCAATTAAAAGAAAACATTACCATACTTTTGCTAAAAAAAACTAAAATGATGGAAAAACTATAATTTTAAACTGCGAGAAAACTTGTAATTTTTCAAGACAAACGAGCGTGTGTCAGGCAGTCGCCTGACACGAATAAAATTACACCGAGTCAACCAATTAAAATAAATCACTACCATAGTTTTGTCAATGAAAAAAACTAAAACGATCGCATGACTATAAGTTTACACTGAGGCAAAATTGTAATTTGACAGGGAAAAAAACAAAAGCGATGACAAAACTGTAAATTTGAACCGAGAGCAAAATCGTAATTGATGGCAAAACTGTAAATTTGCACCGAGAGCAAAATCGTAATTTGGCTGGGAAGGAAAAAATAAAACCAGCGCCAAAACTATAAATCTAAAAAGGGCAAAAACGTAATTAACCTGGACCAATGAGAAAGTATCAGATAGCTGACTCTCACTATTCCTCGGCTTGTATTTGTATTGTATATAGTAAATGCATACAACCTCCTATTGGTTTTTGTTCAAAGTCTAATATTATTAACGTAGATGTATTGTTTAGTAACCGTAATCAATGCATTAGCTTTTCACTTGTTTGTACGGAAAGTTTAAAGGGAGAAAATAAACGTTATTATGGGTCAAGTGATACTAAAAAAAGACCCATTTCGACTTGATACCCAACCTACCCACGATGCTACCTCCAACACTACTTGTTATCAAGGTAAGTTCATTACAAGAAGAAATGTAAATAAGATTAAGCTATGAACACCATTCCAACAAGCATATCCATTAAAGGATTCATTCAAGCCGTCTCCGAAAATAAATAAATAAAATAATAATAATGGCTCTGTGCGAGATAAAAAATTTGGGCCCTATTCCCAAATCTTCATGCATTTGAATAATCAAAGTCTCATTAATTTCTAAACATTGGCAAATTGGACCACAAAATAACAAATCCAAAATTCTAAAAAGACCTAAAAAAAATTTTGTTTCATAAATCCAGGCCCTTTAAGTTTTTTTTATTAAAACATATATAACTTTATTGAACATATATATATATATATATATATATATATATATTTTATATATATATATAAGATTCGGTTCAAGAGACAACTAACCCAGTCGCGAGAACCATGAGAACTCCTATCATCCAATAGCATATTTACACATCACTCATAACCAAATTAAATCAAAAGGGTATTTTAGTATTTTACTTCCCATGTCACATCTTTTCATTCTCTTCTATTTAAAGTCAACATGTCACATCTTTCTCTCTTCTATTTAAAACTCAACATGTCACATCCTTTCTCTCTCTTCTATTTAAAATTCAACATGAGACATCTATTGAGTCGTGATTTTTGGGTGAGTTCGTTTGGTAAGATCCTCAAATTTCGTAAACCCGAAATCGAGGTGTCAGGGACGTAAAAAGATGTTTGGCGTAAAAAAAATTTGTAAAAAAGTATTTGAAATAAAAATTGTAAAAAAGTTTTTGTAAAAAAGTTTTTTGTAAAAGTAAAATCTTTTTATTTGGCGTAAAATATTTTTTGTTTTTTGTAAAAAAGTTAAAACCCGAAAAAAATTTATTTTTTGTAAAAAAAATTTATTTTTGTAAAAAAATTGTTTTAAGTTTAAAACCATACGTAAAAAAAGTTTAAACCCGCGCGTAAAAAAAGTTCTAAACCATCACGTAAAAAAGTTTAAAACCGAGCGTAAAAAAAAGTTTTAAACCGGCACGTAAAAAAGTTTAAAATCAAGCGTAAAAAAAGTTTCAAATCGGCGCGTAAAAAATTTTAAAACCGCAAAATTTTAAAACCGGCGCGTAAAAAAAGTTTAAACCGGGCGTAAAAAATGTTTGAACCCGCGCGTAAAAATGTTTAAAACCGGCATGTAAAAAAAGTTTGAACCCCTACGTAAAATATTTTTTTACTGCATGATTCAAAAATAAAATTAATTAAATCACATTAATTAAAGCACAATGATTACAACTTTAATTACCAATCATTAAAAGCTTACTAAAAATACAAATTTACCCTTATCCCACTAAAAACAAAAAACTCATTAATTGAAGCACAATGATTACAAATACTTTATTGTCTTTTAATCTTATTCATTAAACACTTTAGATCAATGGCTTATATTGGTTCATACGGTTCTCACAACTCAATGTGGTTCTCATTTTACCAATCCCCTATATATATATATGGGAGGGTTTAAATGAGAACGCTAAATATCGCAAGAACCGTGAGAACAAATGAAAAAACCACGAAAACTTGGTAAAAAACAATTCAAATTTAAAATTTTTTTTTACACTTACAATTCTAGGAATTTAATTGACACTTTTAAATTTACGTGAATTCGTAAATATTTTTTTTACACATGTGTAAGTTTGTCATTTACACATGTGTAAATTTGTTATATTTACACATGTGTAAAAAATTTTAATAAGAGTGATTTTGAGGGAAAAATGAATTATTTGATGTTGTAAATTCTTATTTTGATGTTCTATTTTAATTACTAGTTTAATCCGAATAATATAGAGCCCTAGTCTTGATGGTGACCGTAAAAATTAGTTGCACATTCCAATCGCTAATCATAAACTAGTCTGTAAACGAACCGAACGTTCAGCGAACAGTTTGGTGGGAAGTTCGTTTACATTAGTTCGTTTAATAAATGAACGATCATGAACAAGAAATTTCATTCGACTAGTTAAATTAACGAACACGAACAAATGTCTCGTTCATTCGATTGTGCTTGTGAACGTTCAATAATGTGTTCATGAACATTCGTTCATGTTCGTTTGTTTATATTATTCGTGAAAGATTTTTGTATATTTATTTATTATATCTAAACATTTAATATTATTTAATTTATTACCTTAACAATTAAAATAGTAAACCGTATTCCTACCTTGTTGTGCATCGTTCCCCTTCCCTTACTCATTATTCACATCGATGAATACATCGACCCCTGTTCCACTATTAGGAGTTCAAGTTCTAGCCTTGCTCCCTCAGCTATCCATTTTTATCCTTTGCCACCTTCACCGATTTTATTTGTGTTCGTTAACACGCTCATTTCCTTAATGAACGAACATGAATAGAAAATCTCAATCGGTAAGTGTTTATGAACCGTTCGTGAATAAGTTATTTCCTTAATGAACAATGTTTGCTCAGTTCATTTACAACCCTAATAAAAGTATAATTTTCCAAAAAACAAAAGGAAATATTATTTCCCCCAAACCGACTTTTATAAAAGAAGACAACTAAAGACAAGATTATTTATCACAAACCGACTCTATAAAGAAAAGAACTAAAGACAAAAATCATACGAACTACGAAGAAGTAGATTAAAAACTTGGAAAAAGTTGTGAGCATTATTACAGAAATGTGATACTGCTTACCAGCTAATGTCAACCTGAAGAAACTTAAATTCCAGATTTTCCTCTAGCTAACATTGATTTGTTTTAACGTACGAAAATAAATTAATAAGTATTAGCAGTACCTTCTCTATTTCATTATTAAAGATTTTATAATCTAAAAGTGCCTAGGAGATAAGAGAGGTAATGCATATTGCCCACTACAATCGCAGGGTCCTACAATATGCATCTAAAAATTAGAACTAACTAAACGAATATACTCATGATAAAATTATAGGTTATTGAATTTTAATAATCTTAAATTTCAAATGTTGGCCGATAATAATTTCAGCTTTAAAAATTTTCTTTAACGACCCTAACTTGTAAGAACTTGACCCCATCAATCATTTTCTAACATATAAGGATTTGATCTCCTCGATATAAAGGTTTTGGTCTCGTTAAGGGTTTAATCTTCATTTTTTTTGTGAATTTGTAATAATTATGGTCTATTGGTCCTTAATGTTAACCAGCAGTAACTTTTGTTTAAAAAAAATAAGAGTATACCCTCATTATAGAAATAATATTATTTCTACAAAATTGAGTATTAGACGGTGTTGAAGATTTATTTTAGACGGTAAAGCAATAACACCGTTTTAAAATCAATACCCATATGACCATTGTGTTGCTTTGATTAAACTATTCAAGAAAATTTAGAACCCCGTCTAATACTTAAACACCGTCTTATACTAACTTATGCAACCTTTAGACGATGTTGTCTTAAACACCGTCTTATACTAAAAATGATCCGTGTAAAAAGTTCCCCCTAAAAGTCTGATCTGTGTTTTAACACATAAGATGAGATTCTGGCCATCGATCAAACAAATGATCCGATGGTTGGTGTTAATTCCTAAATTTATCGCCCTAAAAGATCAATAAAACCCTTGAAACCCTTGGCGCCCTTCCCCCCAAATCTCACAACCCCATTGCGTATATTGTTATTTATTTCAGAAGTTAAGGGTTTGTTTTTAATTTGTCGGAACCGATTGCGATTCTACTATCATCTATCTTCAACAAGTTGCAGACACTGCTATCGGAGTCTCTGTAGGTAATATATTGTCTTTGCCCAATTTGTTTTGTTAAGATTTTGCTATTATTTTGCATAAAGAGAGTATTTTTGTACCAGTGAACATTATTTTTGTTTATTTTCTATATATAATTGGTGAGTTTGGCATATTTATTGAAAGTTGCATTTGTTTAGATAGTTTGTAAACAAAAAACTTTTGATTTAGGGCTCAATCAGGGAAGTATGTTATGGCTTGTCGTTTAATGTTAATAGTACTTTCACATGCTTAGGTGTTTTTCCTTTGGAAACCCTAAACTGCACTATGTTAGATTAAAGAGTCATATTTAATTATATGGATGGTCAATCTGGTTTAACTATGTTATGAATTTGATGCATATTTTCACAAATTACACATTCAAACCAATGAATTTGAAGGGAAAAAAAATAAGCATCACATTTGGTTGCCAGCCACAAATAATTTTTTTCGGTTAAGTCTGTGAAATGTCCGTTTGTTATATAAAAATGAATAAACCTAAAAACTAAAATTAATATATATATATATATACACACACATACTAGACTATAGACCCGCGTATTACACGAGTTTGTACAATAAACGATATAGTTATATAATCTTTAAAAAACTTTATATAACTAACGGCTTATATTAATTACTAACGAAACTTTATATAAACGATTGTTAGTACCATATAATGGTTCAAATAACTAACTTGAATTTATCACAAAAATCGGCCCATCTTAATTAGTAACACTGAAAATACCATAATAGTCGTGTATTACAAAAGTTGAATACTGAAGAACAAGCAATACACAAATTTATATATTAATAATATGAATGAAATTACGTATTACATTACATATAACAGTGTATAAAAAATAATTTTTATCACTGTGTATTTTTTAAATATAACTTTTATTTAAAATAAATCTCGAAGACCTCAATTCTGTTTACAAAATTCGTTATTTAAGTTGTTATTTTTATCTTTATTGGTATGACATAAATTAGATTTGTTTAACTTACTAATAATTGTTATACCGATTTAATTAATAAATAGTTATTGTAAAGTTATGATATAAGTTAAAGGTTTATATATGTCACAAATGAGAATAAAATGAAATTAATATATTTCTTAGCTCTATTAAATTGAAAACACATTTATTGATTATAAATCGGTGTAGCTATAAACCTTAATATTATCTCATCTATAACAAAACGTTAAGTTCTCTTCGTCTATAATTTTAAAACAGAGTTCAATAAAATTTTAGTCTCTTTATGAGATAGTCCTCTGGTTAGTTGCTCTTTTTTTAGCTTTTATATATATGTTAGAAAAACTCATATATCAATTTTAAATATAATCTCAGATATGGATGACAATTTTTTTTATTTTAACTATTTATTTTATTTTATTTTAAGAAGAACCAAAATCATAGTTTTAAAATTACAGAACATTTATGTATATTTTTAATTATAAATTAGAATTAAATATTAATTGTTATAAATTATTAATAAATTAAAGATGAAATGGTCATGTGACATTAATTAGAAGAGAGGTTAGAGTAGATAATGTCATATGACATTAGATGTAATCTTTTATTAGTATTATATATATATATATATATATGAGTTTATTTTCAGAACTATGAATAATTGTAGAACTTTCAGAACTCTTACTAAACAATATTTTTATTTATATATATTTATATATTTAGGATACTTTTATCATTTATTATATGTATTTTTATGATTACATATATGTTAAGAGTAATTTTATCATGTTTTTATGTGTAATTAGTTATTAGACATATATATAATTTAGTTACATATATGTACTCGTTTGTTTTTCTTTTTTGAACTAAATTGTTTCTAAAAAAGAAAAAAATATCTTTCCTATACAAAATAAAATGTTTAGGGAGGAAGTGGCAACCAGCGGTACTACTTTGCCTGACCAATCAAGTTGCGCCATGCCTAATTCATTACAAACTACCCTTACACTATGAAACACTAGTGACGTCCTACCCTTGCACTACAAAGTACCCTTGAACTTTTTTTAGTTTAAATAAAGGAAAATATGGTCAAAATTTAAATTTCATTAAAATAAAAAAAAATACATAATTGAAACTACAAAAATTAAAAACCGACAAAAATAATTAAAATATGACAACTTTTAAAAAAAATACATATCCGGTAAATGATTTGTCAGCCAACCATATTATTCTGCAATTTCTTTTTGGTGGGGTATAAAGATTTTTTGTACTTTGTAGTTTAGATGGTCGTGTGGCTTAGTATACGTGTCAAAATTTTTGTCCCTCGTTGCTTGGGCGACACTTTGGCGTTGTTCCTGAATCAAGATTCTAGTTTCGATGATATTTTCTAGCCTAGAATTGTTTGCTAGTACTGGCGTCAGATTTGCTCGAACTGGCACCTCGGCATTTTTTTTGTGAATCCATGAATAAGAGTTAGTTAGAGTGAAATGATTTTGGTTTGAATTGGAAGTGAATATGAGAAGGTGTGTGATTTAAAATAGGAGTGGAAGATAAAAAAATTGAATTTAAAGAAAAAACATATGAAGGTCAACTTTTAGACCGTTCAACGGTCCGATCTCAAACAAACAACAACAATGCACGGCTTCCTCTACCCGTGTCAACTACCCGCCAAGCCAACTCGTAGAGGTGTCGGTGATGTTGTAACGTGGGTTCGAACCCGGAAAGCGTACCCGGAAGGGTGCCCTGTCCCACCTTATGGATGAATAGCGACATCTAAACATATAAGCCTAAGGACTACTTATGTAATTGCTCAAAACTTCAATAGTGTTGGATTTTGGTTAAAGCGCAATATCTTTTCCTTTCCTTTTCTTTAGATTTAGAAACCATAAAAGCCATGATTGGAAAAAGCTAAGTCAACCAATAGTTATATTGCATTAGCATACAAGTTCAATGGGAATGGTTAGCATCAAAATGCAAGCATTACAATTTCAGGATAATCTTCTTTATCTCTTTAACAATAAAAGAAGAAAAAGTGTTTCATTTTTGTCTTTAAACAAAGTTTTTGGTATTGACAAATGTTTGAGTCGAAATAAGTCGAATTCACTCCTCCTTAAATGGTTTAAAGTAGGGTACAATAGAGTAGGGATGTACGAGACCCAAGCTACTCGCGTTCGACTTTGTTTTCATTGGTGCTTAAACATGTTTAGGCCGTACCTAGAGTTCAAATGTTTGAGCTTCATGTAAGGCTATATTTAGTGGTTAGTGAGTGAAAACATTTCTATCACGTCGCTGTCACGTAGTCATGAGGAATCTCACTAACTAAACACTCAAAAGTGTGTAAAGTTTTAACTAACCATTTTATTAAAATAATGCTTAAATTGAATAGATACAAAATTAATTAATAATAAGTGCGTGGTGTGTAAATAAATGATTGGTTTAGAAAATTAAATGAGCAAGAACAAAGGGGAGCGGCGTTGCTACAGTAACGCCCAACGAAATTGGCATAATGGTGTTTGCGGGCAGCCAAATTAAAGCTCAGGTAGAATGGGGTTGGCGCCCTGCCCACTACAGTTAGTCTAATTAGACTCAAAGCAAATTATTTGAGTATTGTTCAAAGCCAACTATTTGAATATTGTTATTGTGGTTAAAATAAACTTATTAATTGATATTTCTTGTAATTAATATGATGATAACTATATATATAGTTAGTAAATAGATATATAACATATGAGTGTGCTCTCGCCTAAAACTACTCATAAATTGAGGCTGCATTTTTATACAAGATTTGAAACAAATTGATCTCATACTCTTTTAAGTTAAACTCAATTTTAACTCGATTCGTTTACGCTCAACCGCTCAAGGCATCAAAGCACAGTCCATAAACGTTGCTAGCTAAGGTGAAGTGTGATTGAGAACAAATAGTAGAAGAAAGGGCTACGAGCATCGAAAAATCTATTTTGGGCTGAAAATATGACGACCTCATACTCTTTGACTTTATCCAAGCATTCTTAATCCCATGAAATAAAGGTAACAATGATAGTCAATGATCCAGGTGTGCCACCAACATTTGCCATTTCAGTAGACTTATTTCATCACTATACTTGTTAAACATATAAAATTGAGCTTGCTTAGTAATTAACAAAGTATATAGTGAAGTCAAAGTGTGAATACTATTATCAATAGTTTATTTGTATCAAACTATCAATGAACAAAGTCACTAGCACCACCTAATATGATAATAATAAAAGAACCAATCATTCTAATAGTAGCCCTACTTCAAGTGGGTTAGTACAAGTATCACCTTATCAAGAATAACTAAATTTTTTTTATTTGGACACTTAGCCATATATGAGTGGTATAGAGTTAACCTTAAAAAACACATACTGCTATTGTCAGTCTGTGTCTGGCGACTAGTCTACACGACTCATGTATATAGTATACGAGTCGTATAAAACCCAGATGAGTTTTTGGTGTTCAAAGATGGCAAATGTATCTGTTTTTTCAATATTAATTTTATATGTTTTGTATTTTATCGTATCATATCGTTCATATTGTATTGTATTGCATTTGAATAATCAAAGTCTCATTAATTTCTAAACATTGGCAAATTGGACCATAAAATAACAAATCCAAAATTCTAAAAAGACCTAAAAAAAAATTTTTTTCATAAATCCAGGCCCTTTAAGTTTTTTTTATTAAAACATATATAACTTTATTGAAATATATATATATATATATATATAAATATTATATATATATATATATATATATATATATATAAGATTCGGTTCAAGAGACAACTAATCCCAGTCGCGAGAACCATGAGAACTCATATCATCCAATAGCATATTTACACATCACTCATAACCAAATTAAATCAAAAGGGTATTTTAGTCTTTTACTTCCCATGTTACATCTTTCTCTCTCTTCTATTTAAAACTCAACATGTCACATCATTTCTCTCTCTTCTATTTAAAATTCAACATGAGACATCTATTGAGTCGTGATTTTTGGTAAGTTCGTTTGGTAAGATCCTCAAATTTCGTAAACCCGAAATCGAGGTGTCGGGGACGTAAAAAGATGTTTGGCGTAAAAAAAAATTGTAAAAAAGTTTTTGAAAAAAAATTGTAAAAAAGTTTTTGTAAAAAAGTTTTTGTAAAAGTAAAATCTTTTTGTTTGGCGTAAAATATTTTTTGTTTTTTGTAAAAAAGTTTAAACCCGTAAAAAATTTCTTTTTTGTAAAAAAATTGTTTTAAAGTTTAAAACCAACGTAAAAATATTTAAACCCGCGCGTAAAAAAGTTTAAAACAGGCGAGTAAAAAAGTTTAAAACCGCGCGTAAAAGAAATTCTAAACCATCACGTAAAAAAAGTTTAAAACCGCGCGTAAAAAAAGTTTTAAACTGGCACGTAAAAAAGTTTAAAATCGAGCATAAAAAAAAGTTTAAAACCGGGCGTAAAAAATGTTTGAACCCGCGCGTAAAAATGTTTAAAACCGGCATGTAAAAAAAGTTTGAACCCCTACGTAAAATAATTTTTTACTGCATGATTCAAAAATAACATTAATTAAATCATATTAATTAAAGCAAAATGATTAAAACTTTAATTAACAATCACTAAAAAGCTTACTAAAAATACAAATTTACCCTTATCACACTAAAAACAAAAAACTCATTAATTGAAGCATAATGATTACAACTACTTTATTGTCTTTTAATCATATTCATTAAACACTTTAGATCAATGACTTATATTGGTTCCTACGGTTCTCACAACTCAAGGTGGTTCTCGTTTTACCAATCCCCTATATATATATATATATATATTATATATATATATATATATATATATTTTAGGAGGGTTTAAATGAGAACGCTAAATATCGCAAGAACCGTGAGAACAAATGAAAAAACCACGAAAACTTGGTAAAAACAATTCAAATTTAAAATTTCTTTTTACACTTATCATTATTATTCGAATACAATGCTATAAATTTAATTGACACTTTTAAATTTACGTGAATTCGTAAATATTTTTTTTACACATGTGTAAGTTTGTCATTTACACATGTGTAAATTTGTTATATTTACACATGTGTAAAAAATCTAATAAGAGTGATTTTGATGGAAAAAATGAATTATTTGATGTTGTAAATTCTTATTTTGATGTTCTATTTTAATTACAATGATTTTTGTATTAAAAAATGTTTTGATTGGTTTTCTTATTCGTTCTCACGGTTCTCGCAATATTTAGCGTTATCAAGATATCCATCCCCTATATATGAATTATTTGATGTTGTAAATTCTTTTTTCATGTTCTATAAAAAAATCCACTCGGCGCCTTTTATTTTTTTGTTACAAAACGTTCGTTAACATGTAACTTACATTCCCTATTTTTTTTAGAAAAAAATAAAAATGTTACATAGGGTTTTCTTGAGTTTTCTCAACTCAAGTGGGTTTTCATTTTATCCTTCCCCTATATATATATATATATAATGGTTGCAAAACAAGGTCTCGAAGGCTGAGACCCGGTACTCTTCGTCTAGGCCGAGTACTTCTTAAGTACTCTCTGCATAGGCTAAGTACTTCTCTGTATATTTTGAAATTTCGGAATAGTTGTACACATATCAAGTTTAACGAGGCTTGCAACTAGACCCGTCGATGTTACAGTATTTTTACTCGTATCAGATTAACCCAACTCAATCAAACTTATTTCGTACCCAGTTAAACCAACCTAAACAAACCCGTCACTCGAATACCCTAAAATTTATTAAACCGGATATTGATATGTTCGGGTAATGGTTAGATCTTTTAAAAAAATAAAAATAAAAACCCCGAATAACCAACCTGGACACATTAACCCAAACCACATCGGTTCAACTTTGGCCTTATATCAAGAATTTGTAAATACACATTAACTTTCCAAGTAGGGGTGTTTATGAGCCGATTCGATCCGATTCGAGCGAGGGTCTGCTCGTGCTCGGATTGAATTACAACCGATCCGATCCGACCGGATTGAATTTGCAAAACCAAGCACAAAAGTGATGCTCGTATTCAGATTGAATTTGAATCGAGCGGATCATTTTCGCTCGGTTTTTCTTAGCAACGAAATTAAAACATGTGTAGCTACAAAAAAAAAGTGAAATCAAGACTATTACAACTGCATTCAACAAAAACAAATCATAACTTAATTAAAACATGTCCAACACCTTACTAACAAAAGCAACACATGACTAAAATCAAGATTCTAAAAATGTTCTTAATAAATGAATATACTATTTGTGCATCAAACAATTCCTAATTTACTCTTCAAATTATACATCAATTGTTCAATCTTGGTATCAAAATTGAAGTAAACTCGAGAAGAGCAGCAGCGTGATAAAAGATTGTTCGAGGTAGGAGATTGTACCGTATCCGTATGAGTTGAACTTGAGCAGCATCGAGGTATGTGGCAGGAGGTATGTAACAGGAGATTAGGTGTTAATTTGAATTTTAAGGAACTAGGGTTAGGTTTTGGTATTTAGTTGGGCTAGTATGTTTCTTGGGCTACTTATATATATATATATATATAGGATTCGGTTCAAGAGAGAACCAATCCCAGTTGCGAGAACCATAAAAACTCCTGTCATCCAATATCATATTTACACATCACCCATAACCAAATTAAATCAAAAGGGTATTTTAGTCTTTTACTTCCCATGTCACATCTTTTTTCTCTCTTATATTTAAAAGTCAATATGTCATATCATTTCTTTCTCTTCTAATTAAAACTCAACATGTCACATCTTTTCTCTCTCTTTTATTTAAATTATAACATGAGACATCTATTGAGTCGTGATTCTTGGGGTGAGTTCGTTTAGTAAGATCCTCAAATTTCATAAACCCGAAATAGGGGTGTCGAGGGCGTAAAAAGATGTTTGGCGTAAAAAAATTTGAAAAAGTTTGACATAAAAAAATTTTTAAAAAAGTTTTTGAAAATAAATATCTTTGTTTGGGTAAAATAGTTTTTTGTAAAAAAATTTAAAACCCGTTAAAAAATAGTTTTTAAAAAAAATGTTTTGTTGCGTGTAAAAAAGTTTAAACCCGTAAAAAAAGTTTAAAAACATTGCGTTATAAAAAGTTTAAAACGTGCGTAAAAAAATTGTATAACCGCGAGTAAAAAAATTAAAACCGCGCATAAAAAGTTTAAACGGCGCGTAAAAAAAGTTTAAACCGGCGCGTAAAAAAAGTCTTAAACCTCGCGTAAAAAAAAGTTTAAAACCGCGCGTAAAAAAAGTTTAAAACCGGCGCGTAAAAAAATGTTTAAAACCGAAAAAGTTAACGGCGTAAAAAGTAAAACGTCTAAAAAAGTTAACCGCGTAAAAAAAGGTTTCTAAAGCGGCGCGTAAAAAAAGTTTGAAACCCGCGCGTAAAAAAGTTTAAAACCGCGCGTAAAAAAATTTGAAACCCGTGTAAGAAAAGTCTAAAACCAGCGCGCAAAGAGAATTTATAACCGGCATGTTAAAAAAGTTTAAAACGCGCGTAAAAAAAGTTTAAAACCGGCGCGTAAAAAAAGTTTACAACCGGCGTGTAAAAAAGTTTAAAACCGCACGTAAATTTTTTTTTAAACCGGCGCGTAAAAAAAATTTGAACCCGCGCGTAAAAAAGTCTGAAACCGCACGTAAAAATATTTAAAACCGGCGCGCAAAAAAAGTTTGAACCTATACGTAAAATAATTTTTTTACTGCATGATTCAAAAATAATATTAATTAAATCACATTAATTAAATCACAAACATTAATTAAAGAACAATGATTACATTTTAATTATCAATCATTAATAAGTTTAGTAAAAATACCAATTTACCTTTATCTCACTAAAAACAAAAACTTATTAATTAAAGCAAAATGATTACAACTACTTTATTGTCTTTTAATCTCATCCATTAAAACACTTTTGATCAATGGCTTAGATTGGTTCCTACGGTTCTCACAACTTAATGTGGTTCTCATTTAACCATCCCATATATTATACTATATATATATATATATATATTGTAAATCGTCGAAAAACGGATTTTCAAAACCCGCTTTGTTTATTAATCGAATAACCAGTTATAATTTTTCGTTGCATATTTATTGCTCAAACTAATTTTAAACGATACATAATTAATATATAAATTAGAATCTTAAAACATAATTGTTAAATAACAAAAAAAATAACGAATTTAAAAAAAAGTGGAGACGCCGGGTTTCGAACCCGGGTCACCCACTAACTTATACACACACAAGTTTTCACCACTCCGCCACACGCACTAGTTGTGTGATTTCTGAAACAAAATAACTCTTATACAAAAACTCGCAGAATCACCGGTTTGAACCAAGTCTGTAACCGCCGAAACTGACTCAATCATCGGATCCGGCGGTTGACTCCGAAATCAAGTAAGTGTAATTGACGATTAACGTCAGTTATAACCGAAACCTTAAAGCCTTTCATTCAAAATCGTGGAAATCATAACCGAAAAATTTAAATCAAGATGAAGACCGCCACTACCTATAAATACTAACTACAAATCATTCCAAGCTCACACTTCCAATCGTTCACGAAATCACTCTGCTCAAAACCTTTGTTCTGTTCGCCGGAATTCCCTTCAGTTGCCGGAATTTGTCTGCATTTCGCCGGAATTGGTCACCGGAAAACCGAAACCTTGCTTCCAGTTGGTATAAACCCCTAAACTTTCTTATATCTTATATTTAATACGTTCTAAATTTTTTATGCAACCCAGAATCTGTTAAAACATTTTAACAAATCAGATTCCGGTTTCTGGGTTCAAGTGTATGAAGAAGATGAATTGAGATAGCATATAAATATAATAAAAACCGGAATAATAACCGGGTTAGACACACAGTCCAGTGGTGGACTGTGTGCAAATTTTAAAACACTAGTCATGAGTTCGATTCGCGTATGTGTCCGGTTCCAACGCCATTTAAACGTTTTTTTTCTAACTAAACAGAACTCTCACAGTTGATTGTTAAATATAATATAAAACGTATAATAGATGGTTAGACACCCAGCCCAACTGGTTGGGCTGGGTGCCAAACAAATCAAAGGCACAAGTTCGATCCCCGCTATGACCAGCCGGTCAGACGATTTTAAAAACATTTTTAATTAAATAAAATTCTGAATAATCTAAATAGTATATAAATATAATTAAAATCAGGAATATTTCGGGTTAGACACGTAGCTCAGTTGGTAGAGCTGCGTGCACGTATACGGGAGGTCACGAGTTCGAACCTCACTCAGCGCACAATCCGACCGGTCAACGGTCCGGTCAACGGTCAACGGCTGGTCAACGGTCAAAAAGTCAAATTTTTTATTTTCTTTTTATTTATTTATTTTATTTAAAAATCAATTAAAAACATTTAAAAATAATATTTTTGAAATTTGAAAATTTCCTTAAACTCACAAAAATAAATCTAACAATCCCATTAAAAACACTAATTAAAAATATTAATCCCAAATAAAAGTTTATTTATTTATCGAATTGTTATATTATTATTTAGGTTAGTTTCTATCATGGTTAAATCCAAATTCGTGCGCATTCATCATCAATCCAAAAAACGCAACCACTGTGAGTGAATTCTTACAAATTCCCCTTTTTATTCATGTTTTGGGGTGTATCATGTGCCACTTAAATTAATTCGCTTATTCAAACTCGTGCCATTACCATTATATGATCTAAACTTATAATGTAAATATTGTTTGTTGTGTTGTGTGCTTACATATTGTCAAGTTACGTGCAAATCAATTCATTAGGCCCATCAGTTCCTCGTTGGAGACGGGTTGAACAACGCGTGCCTCAAAATCATTTCATTAGGCCCATCAGTTCCTCGTGGGAGACGAGTTGAACAACGCGTGCCTCAAAATCATTCATTCGGTGTGTGTGCAATAATTAATACTATGTGTTTTGTGATTAAATTTACATTTACGTTTACTCATATGTGGTTATGCACTTTATTTTATAATCGATACAATAACACGTTTAAATGTTTTTATAGGATTCACTCGCCAACTTTTTGTTGACCAAAAAACCCTATTTTTACACATGATACAGGTGGACAGGTTGAAGCAAGAAACACGTAGAAATTGCCTTAGAAGAAAAATAATGAAGTCTTGAAAAATGTATAGAACATGTTGTACTTGTATGATTGATTGTAATGTTTTCCTTTAAAAAGAAATAATAAATATGAAACTTTATAGTAAACGTAATGAGCTTTGATGAAAACCCAATCATGCCCCGATCACCTTTTTCCGCTGCGGGTCGGGGTGTGACATATATATATATATATATATATATATATATATATATATATATATATATATATATAATTTAATAAAAATATTCAAGCGAAACCGAGCGGTCGACGAGCGAGCAGACTTTTGCTCATGCTTGGCTCGTTTTCAAATCAAACCGAGCCGAGCGGCTCATTTACAAACTGAGCAGGAATCGAACGAGCATTTTTCGAGCGATCCTCGATCGTCGAGCAGTTTGAACAGCCCTATTTCCAAGTAGTATGAAGGTTATTGTCTGTATTGAATTTATATTAATTATCCAAACAGCATGAAGGTTGGAATCTTTCAAACCAAAAGTGTAATATGTAAACCCAAAGACTTTATAAATAACCAGCTATGTCCAAATCTAAACTACCTAACCAACCCGAAGAACCTGGCAACCGAATAATCCGAACTTGACGAACCCGATTGTGATACGAATTAGTTATCAAGTACAACATCACACATAAAAAGGCGAAATAACCAGAACCAAACAAGCTAGGACTCGAATAGTAAACCCGATCAACCACCCTACTTGCAACCCTAGACATTCCTCCTATTTATAATTAAAAGGGAAATTAGAATGGTATTACTTCTAACAATATACGATAGTTTATATCTATGATATTAAATCACTAATTTATTATTGACCAATTTTGGTCAGTACTGCTGCATAGCTTTTATTAGCATGCTGATATATCAATGTTAAAAAGTAGACTCTAAAGCATCCAGATTAGAAAGGAAATCTGTGAAATGAATGTTAAATGAATACACTATGAACATCAACACTATAAGCATTACACTTACATATTGTTTTCAATGTCTTAAAATATTTTACATAGCCTAGCACTGCGCACCAGTCTTTGACCATGCTTCTAATCTATTAGGCTGATGCCACTATTATTCATAATAATAATAATAATATAATAATAATATAATAATAATAATAATAATATAACAATAATTGTGGCTACTATTGTATTGTTAAATAGGGATAGCCCTGCCTTTTCGAGAGGAGGTCTAAGATTGAGAGAGTATTTTAGAACTATTGGTGTAAATTTGAGTAACGTTTACCGTTCAAACATAGTATATATAGGGGTACGATTTGGAGAAAACGCCCTAAAGTGTGAAAATGGTAAGAATCGTTCTTAATTATTGGATCAAAACAATCTACGGACTAAAATGAAGCGGTGGCGTTTTCTGTAAATATCATTACTTTCATAAAGGTGCGAGATTCGCTAAGGGCAAAAAGGTAATTGTGCCTCCACATAAAGAATTCAACCAACATTGAAGCCTATTACTTTTCACAAAAACCTCCCAAACTTCTACGGAAACACGAAAAGCCTAGATTCTTTATGGCGTCTAAAGATCAATCACGATCCAAGAGTAAAAATCAAAGTGAGTTAAATGTGGACTAATTTATCAAAGACATTTGATGTTATTGGTGTTTTAATTTCAATAACTTATGTACTGTTTCTAGTGGAGAGAAGTCCTACAAGTCACTCGAATATAAACGCCATAAAACAGACGAAGAAATGAGGAAGAGAACATCAAAACATGGTTATATACGTTAGAGTTTATGTGGAATATGTATAAAGTAACTGATGTTATATATGATTATTATGAACATGGTACATGTATAGTTTGAGTGTGTGTTTGAAAATGTCATATAAAGGCTAGTTTTGAAATTCATAGATGTAAATTGTGAAGGCCTACTAATGTCATGATGTATGAGTAAGTGTTTGTAACATTTGTCAAAACCGGGTTTCCAAACCCGCTCCGTTTTGTAATCGAATATCAAGTTATAAATGTCACGTTGCGTATTTATGTCGATTTTGATTTTTAATGATACATAATTAATAAACAAACTAAACCATAAAAGTTATAATTGATAAAAAGTAAAAATAAAATAATTAAAAAGAAAATGAGGCTGCCAGGACTCGAACCCGGGTCAGCCGGGTTGAACTCCAAAGACTTAACACATACACGCATAACCACTCCGCCACTTGTTGTTTTCTGTCAACTCTAGGAAACAAATAAATCTTATAGACAATCATGAAACAACCTGTTGCGCCAAACTGAAACCGTAATCGGCTTTCAACCGTCCAAAACGGTTGAGTGTTCGCGGATTCTGGTTTATAACCGATGCATCGACGATTCTAATCAATTCAGTCTTGAATTAACTTAAATTTTGATGATGATCGGTTTTTATAACCGAAGATATTCAATTTCTGAATTACTTCAACCAAAGACCTCTCTCGCGACTTAGAAACATTCTACAAACCTTCAATTGCACTTTCGCTATTCATTCAGTTCGTCATAAAAACTTTTTTTTAACTCGCCGGAAAATATCTGCAAGTCGTCGGAAAACCGAGACCTTCATTAATACGGTAAATACTTCGACTATTTCTGTTCAATCCGTTGTTAGGCTATTACTAACTTCAAACCAACAATCAGAATCAATCCCAGACGACATAGCCGGAATATTCAGCTCTCGCCGGAAATTTTCTGGAATTTCCAATATCACGCAGTGAATCGGTATGAAAATCAAAACCTTTGTTAATCTTTGTTTAGTACCCCACTTTCATAACTAATCAATCAAATTTGGCAATTGACTCGAACAGATGAAACTCATAAACAGAGCCGACGATCCTTGCCGGAGTTTTGTGAACGACGACCTGTTCCGGTACTTTCTTTCCCCAAACTTTCTTCGTTCATCACCTTTCAACTTGTTCATATTATTCGCTAACCGAATTAAACAAATAACAGTTAGATAACAGTTGTCCGTATTATAGACGAAGAAGACGAGGTAGTGAGTGTTGTTAAGATTTATTAAAAACGGATATTATCTCGGGTTAGACACACAGTCCAGTGGTGGACTGTGTGCACATACAAATCACACGCCGCGAGTTCGATCCTTGACACACGTATGCTCTGTAATAAAAATGTTTTGTTTTTCTAACTGAACCGGATTAACTTACGTTAGATGTTAAGTATAATAAAAATTTGTATATTAAACAAGTTAGACACACAGTCCAGCGGTGGACTGTGTGTAGCGTTAAAGCACAGGTCCCGGATTCGAGGCCTGTTAGTGACACCGGTTCGATGGTTTAAAATATTTTTGAAAATAAAAGAATTTTGAATAAACTGAGTTAGTATATAAGTATAATTAAAAACAGAATTATTTCAGGTTAGACACGTAGCTCAGTTGGTAGAGCTGCGTGCACGCGAACGGGAGGTCTCGGGTTCGAGCCTCATCCGGCGCATACATTTACACAATAAACCGGTCAACAAGTCAAAGTCAAAAAGTCAACGGTCAACCCAAAAAGTCAACATATTTTTATATTTTTATTTATTTAATTTAATTTAAAAATCAATTAAAAATACTTAAAAATAATGTTTTTAAAGATAGGAAATAGCCTTAAACTCACAAAAATATATCTAAAAATCATAATTAAAATTATCAATAGAATCCACTCATTTTCTATATTTCCGTTATTATATAGGTTAGTTAATTCTCGTTGTTCAATCCGTCCAACTCGTGCGCATCTCATCATCTCTAACCAAACGCACCCAATGTGAGTGAATCTTTACAAATTCCCCGTTTTAATCACGTTTTTGGGGTGTATCATGTGTCTTGCCATTTATTATATTTAAATCATTGTGCATATATCATATCATGAACAAATGTGTACTCAGCTTGTTTCAACTGTTGTGTGGTGATTGTTAGATTTAATTTATTATTTTCAGTACATGCAATTTCTTATGCGGCCGCTCCCCATTACATTATGAGCGTTGAGCATGTTCCCCATTACATTATGAGCGTGAACCTGGCGTGCCAACATACGATCGACTCCGTTTGATTGAGCCTTGATCGCACAGACATTTTTCATTTTCAGTACATGCAATACGATCGGCTCCGTTTGATTGAGCCTTGATCGCACAGTTTCATTCATGTTATTTATTGTATGATGTTGGTATGTTATTGTATGTTATAGTTTGTGATTGTCATTGTTACTGATTGATCATTTACATTTGCTTACTTATGATTATGCACAATTTTTCCTTGATAAAATAACAAGAAAATCAATAATAAATGTTTATCTAACAAGGTTCACTCGCCAACTTATGTTGACCCAAAAAAACTCTCATTTTTGCACATGATACAGGTGAACCAGCTGCAGCAAGAAACACATAGGATTGGCCTAGAAGAATAAAATGATTTAGAGCTTGGAATTGTTTAGTTGGTTATTTTTCTTTGTATTTGTATGGACATGTTTGGATTATTGAGAATGTAATTTTGACTTTAATATATATGAAACATATTAGTAAATATCATGAGCTTTGGTGATAACCCAATTATGCCTCGACTCTTATTCCGCTGCGGGTCGGGGTGTGACAGTGTTAGTGAAAACGATTGTGAAAATTTTGAACGCCAAATGAATAATAACTTTGAGTGTGTTGTTGAAAACGCCATATAAACGCGAAATGTATAATAACTATTCAAGTTTATGAAAATGCGACAATCCTCTAAAACGTCGTATATTTCCTTCTTTTTGGGCAAAGTGTAACATTTGTAAAAATCGGGTTTTCAAAAACCCGCTCCGTTTTGTAATCGAATATCAAGTTATAAAAGCTATGTTGAATATTTATGATTATTTTGATTTAAAACGATACATAATTAATAAATAAACTAAACCATAAAAATTATATTTGATAAAAAGTTAAAACAAAATAAATAAAAATTTTGTTGCTGCCGGGACTCGAACCCGGGTCAGCCAAGACACACTTCAACGACTTAACATACACTCATATCACCACTCCGCCACTTTGTGTTTTCTGCTATCTCTAGGAAACAAATGAGACTTATATACAAACTTGGTTAAACCGGTTGCGCTCAACTGAGAAACGGAAATCGGCAAATCAATCGTCAAATCGCTTTTTCACTCGCACATTCAGTTTATAACCGATGCACCGATGATTTTTAATCAAGTCGGAATTGATTGAGCATCAAGTCTCATCATTATCGGTTTTTATAACCGAAAGGTAATCAAGTCCAGATTACTTCAATTCAAGACCACTCTAGCGACTCAGAAATATCATACCAATACTCCATTTCACTTTCGTCACATTTTCAGACCATCAGAACGCTTAAAACAGCTCGCCGGAATTTTCTGCAAAAGTCGCCGGAAAACCGTATTCATCCTCAAACGGTAAATCTTTCAATATTCGTTGTAGTTCAACAATTACTAGACTATTTCTAACCTAAACCTCTCAATTGAAATCGAAATCAGGCGCTGTATTCAACTAATTCCAGTTCGCCGGAACTCCCCTGAAAATTTCTAATTCCGTCTGTGAAACGGTAAGGGTCTTCAAACACATCGTTAACGTTTGTTTATCACTTCAATTCCACATTTGACTAATCAAAATAGTTAATTATCTTGTTCAGTCGAAGAGCATAAAAACAGGAACCGACACATCGCCGGAAACCTGAAATAAACCGTTCATCGGTATGTTCACCTCTAATTACCGTCTCTGCCTTTTCATTTAAGCTTTAATAATGTCTGTAAATCGTAAACATAAGGACCCGAGTTAGTAAATCAGTTGACGGTAATTTGAATGAAGAAGACGAAGCTAACTAAGTTATAAGTATAATTAAAGCTAGTAAAATGAACGGGTTAGACACACAGTCCAGCGGTGGACTGTGTGCAAAATACAAACGCACGTCCCGAGTTGGATTCCTGCTATACGCACTCCTTATATAATAAAAAGCTTTTTTGTTTAAAAACTAAACCGGGATAACTCAGTTAGTTATTAAGTATAATAGAAACCGAGATAATAACCAGGTTAGACACATAGTCCAGCGGTGGACTGTGTGCAACATGAATCATACGCCGCGCGTTCGAAACCCGTCACAAGCACCGGTCCGATTGAATTAAAATGTTTTTGCAAATAAAGGAAATTCTGTTAAATTGAATAAGTGTATAAATATAATTAAAAACAAGATTATTTCGGGTTAGACACGTAGCTCAGTTGGTAGAGCTGCGTGCACGCGTACGGGAGGTCTCGGGTTCGAGCCTCACCCAGCGCAAACCATGCCATTGACTGAACCGGTCAACAAGTCAACGGTCAACGGTCAACGCAAAATAAATAAATTTTTTATTTTTTTTATTATTTAATTTAATTTAAAAATCAATTAAAAATACTTAAAAATAACATTTTTAAAGATAGAAAATAGCCTTAAACTCACAAAAATATATCTAAGAATTTCATTAAAGTCCTTAATAAAATCCACTCATTTAATATATTTTTCCGTTATTATTTAGGTTAGTATTCCTCGTTGATCCGCTCATCTAATCCGTGCGCATCTCACCATCTCCAATCCAACGCACCCAATGTGAGTGAATCTTACAAATTCCCCGTTTAATCACGTTTTGGGGTGTATCATGTGTCTTTGTGTATATATACTATAACTAAACCATTGTGCATACATTATATCATGAACATGTATATTCAGTTTGTTGCTGTTAAGTAGTTATTATTGGATGCAATTTATTATTCAGTACATGCAATTTCATAGGCCGCCGCTCCCCATTAAATTATGAGCGTTGAGCATGTTCCCCATTTCATTATGAGGTTGAACCTGGCGTGCCCATATACGATCGGCTCCGTTTGATTGAGCCTTGATCGCACAGACATTTTCATTTTCAGTACATGCAATACGATCGGCTCCGTTTGATTGAGCCTTGATCGCACAGTTTCATTTATGTTATTTACAGTATGATGTTGGTATGTTCATGTATGCTGTCATATGTTATTGTATGTTATAGTGTGACTGCTATTTGCCATTGCTTGATTATTTACATTTGCTCATCTATGATTATGCACAAATTTTCATTGATAAACTAACAATTAATTTATTAATAAATGTTTATCTAATAAGGTTCACTCGCCAACTTATGTTGACCCAAAAACCCCCATTTTTACACATGATACAGGTGAACCAGCAGCAGCTAGGAACACATAGGACTTGGACTAGAAGAATAAAACGATTTAGAGTTGGGATTGTTAATTTGGTTTATTTCCTTTGTATTGAATGAACATGTTTGGATATTTGAAAATGTAACTTTGACTTTATTAAATATGAAACATATTAGTAAATGTCATGAGCTTTGGTGATAACCCAATTATGCCCCGACTCTTATTCCGCTGCGGGTCGGGGTGTGACAGATTGGTATCAGAGCCATGACTATAGGGATATAGGATAGGTTATTAGACCCTTAGAGCCTATACTATAGTCGATTAGAAACTTATAAGATTTTTGTGTTTTACATGCCAAATTTCATGATGTTATATGTTTTATGTTAAATGTTACATTTAATATTGTGCAATCATGTTCATAAGGATGTATTATCATATAATGCCTATCATGAATCGTATACTCATAACATATCACATCCATGAAAGCACACACCACTTCATGATTGCTTTTACAATGATTTTCGTGTTTTCAAATCTAATCAAAGTGAGTTCCCATGACGGGCATGTAGTAACTGGAAGGGTACCAGTACCGGTAGTCGGAACGTCCTGTCTAGGCTGGCATTCGTATAAATCCAAAATAAAGGACCAGTTTGCCTACCTGGGGACTAACGATGAGAGTACGAAGTACCTATTAGGCCAAAGCATGCTATAACAAACGTCGTGTGAGCTAACCCCACTTTGAGTTGTCATTGTGTCTACACCTGGACACGTTCCGACCAAACATCTCATGAACATATTTTGTGGTTTGCATTCGGGGGATGCGAGTGTTAAATTGCCAATACTAATGTGAATCCTACCAAGCCAATAGCCATGGGGGCCCACATGACTATGTAGGTGAAGGTATGGGGGACATTTGAGGCCCAATATGAGCGAACCCAAGACATCTATGGATGTAGTTGCATTATTGATATTTATGTTATTTTCATTTTCTTAAAGACACATGACACCTAAAAAGACATCATAAACTCACAATCTTCTCATTGTATGATCCTGTAGATGTCGTCTAGACAGCAACGAAGGGGTAAAAGATCGGGAAGGTCTCAGGAACGTTTGGCCACTCAGATCGCGAAACAAATGGCCACGATACTTCCTGACATTGTGGTCCAAGTACAACAAGCCCTTACTACAAATCCTACTAACCCTCCCCAACAACAGGACCAGAACATCGACAACCCTCCTACCAGCAAGTGCTCTTACAAACATTTTAAGTCTTGTGATCCCCTAAATTTGAAGGGACCGAGGGTGTCACTGCTCTCCTACATTGTTTCGAGGAGATGGAAAACACCTTTCTAAACTGCGATTGTCCTGAGGATCGCAAGGTTCGATACGCCACGGGAGACTATTTGGGGTAGCTCTCACTTGGTGGAATACTGAGAAAGGGAAGAGGGGAACTGAAGATGCGATGGCCTTAACTTAGGAGGAGTTAAGGGAAATCATGACTAGGCGTTTCTGTCCTAGAAGTGAAATTAAAAAGCTGGAGGACGAATTTCCTTCTCTAAAGCAAAAGGAGGGTGATCACACCACCTATAACAAGAGATTTTTGGAGTTGAACCAAATGGTTCCAAATCTGTTCACACCAACCTATCGTCTGATTGAACATTATATTCGAGGACTTCCCTCGAAAATCCAAGATTCAGTTCTCAGCGTTTCACCAATAACACTTGAAGCTGCTATGGAGTTAGCAACTGAACTGACCGAAAACCGAATTCGCAACGGGAAGTTCAAAGAAGAGAAGAAGAAAGCCCTTGTTGAGGGACAAACTTCAAACCACCCCATTCCTTCCTCTAAGTTCGCTAATAAGAGGAAGCGCAACACCAGAAATTTTGTAGTTACCAAAACCAACACCCTATTCCTGCTGCACCCATTACTCAAGTCACTCCTTCACCCGCACCATACAGAAGACCCTACACTGGCCCGTTACCAAAATGTAACCGTTGCCAATATCACCATTCCCCTGATCATCCTTGCCAATACTGCACCGGCTGCGGTCGCGCAGGACATACTGTTCAAACCTGCCGCATGCCTCAACGAACAAACCGCCACCAACCTTTAACCCAAACCCACCAACAGTTAATGGATCAAGCCCAACAACCCCTACCATTTCCACCCACCCAACATTTAGCCCAAACATACTACCAACCCAATTATCCTATGGGCCAACCTATGCGGGCTTGCTTCAATTGCGGCGACCCGAGTCATTTCAGAAACACATGTCCAAGGCTGGTTAATATTATTCATGCTCAGGCCCAAGACAACCCAGTGAACCAAGCAAACCAAGCTCCCCACCTGCAAGAGGGAGAGCTTTCAATATCAACGCTAACCAGGCCAGAGCTGATGGCAATGTGGTCAACGGTACGTTCCTTATAAACGGTAGATATGCATCTATATTATTTGATACTGGTGCGGATATAAGTTTTGTGTCTTTAGAGTTTGAACCTATATTAAGCAAAAATCGGGATAAGCTCACGGAATCCATAACGGTAGAAGTTGCGGACGGGAAACCAGTTTCATTAGACTCTATTTTACGCAACTGTACACTCACCTTAAACGACCACGATTTCTCAGTCGACCTTATTCCTATGAAGCTGGGAAGTTTTGACATCATAATCGGTATGGATTGGCTCAGTCAACATCAGGCGGAAGTTGTATGTCATGAAAAATATATTCGTATTCCTCTTTCAAACGGCCAGACTCTTCGAATCATTGAGAAACCTCGTCAAAGGGCTCAGCTTAATGTCTTGTCTTCAAGCTCAAAAATATCTTCGCAAGAATTATGTCGCGTTTTTAGCTCATATCATCAAGAAGGGAACCACAGAGAAGAAACTCGAAGACATTCCTGTAGTGAAAGATTTCCCACAAGTTTTTCCTGACGACATTTCAGGACTTCCTCCAATTAGAGACGTCGAATTCCGTATTGATCTTATACCTGGTGCTACACCAGTTGCAAAGTCTCCATATAGGTTAGCCCCCTCTGAAATGCAAGAGCTAGCCAGTCAATTGCAAGAGTTGACTGACAAGGGATTCATACGTCCTAGCTCATCACCTTGGGGTGCACCTGTCCTTTTTGTAAAGAAGAAAGATGGATCTTTTCGTATGTGCATCGACTACAGAGAGCTCAACAAGTTAACCATCAAGAATCGCTATCCTTTACCTCGCATTGATGATCTTCTTGACCAACTACAAGGTGCCAGCTGCTTTTCAAAAATCGATCTTCGATCTGGCTATCATCAACTTAGAGTGCATGAAGAAGACGTCCCTAAGACTGCTTTTCGAACTCGTTATGGCCACTATGAATTCATGGTTATGCCGTTTGGATTAACCAACGCACCAGCTGTCTTCATGGACCTAATGAACAGAGTCTGCAAACCTTATCTTGATCGATTTGTTATAGTCTTCATCGACGATATTCTTATTTATTCAAAATCTAAAGCTGATCATGAGCGTCATCTTCGACTCGTTCTTGCACTTCTAGAAAAGGAAAAACTTTATGCCAAGTTCTCCAAATGTGAATTCTGGTTAAAAGAGGTGCAATTCCTCGGGCATGTAGTCAATGACAAGGGAATACATGTTGACCCTTCAAAGATCAAAGCAGTTCAAGAATGGCAAGCTCCACGTACACCAACTGAAGTAAGATCTTTTCTTGGACTAGCTGGCTATTATCGTCGGTTCATTTCAAACTTCTCTCGCATTGCTGTACCACTCACGGCTTTAACTCATAAGGGAAAACCTTTCGTATGGGGACCCAAGCAAGAAGAAGCTTTTCAAACTCTTAAACAAAAACTTTGTGATGCACCAATCCTCACTCTTCCTGAAGGTTGTGATGATTTTGTAGTCTATTGTGACGCGTCAGGGCAAGGATTAGGCTGCGTTCTCATGCAAAGAGGAAAAGTCATAGCTTATGCCTCGAGACAACTCAAGACACATGAAAAGAACTACACCACTCATGACCTAGAACTTGGAGCCGTTGTATTCGCTCTTAAGATATGGAGATAATATCTCTATGGTACTAAGTGTGAAATATACACTGACCACAAGAGTCTTCAACATATCTTCAATCAAAAAGAGTTAAACATGAGGCAATGAAGATGGGTCGAACTTCTAAATGATTACGACTGTGAAATTAGATACCACCCTGGTTAAGCAAATGTGGTGGCTGATGCACTTAGTCGAAAGGGTTATGCGAACTCCATTCATCTTCTATGTTCGCAAATTATAACCGACATTAAAGATCAAATTCGAGAAGCCCAACACGTTTCAATAACAGAAGAAGATGTACGAAAGGAGATGTCCTGTGGAGCCGAGCTAAAACTTGAAACTAAATCAGACGGTATTCTGTATTACCTAGATCGTATCTGGATTCCTAACCACAACAATCTTCGTGAAACTCTTATGAATGAAGCTCACAAAATGCGATATTCTATACACCCAGGAACCGGTAAGATGTATCAAGACCTACGATACACCTATTGGTGGCCTGGAATGAAGAAGGATATTGCCGTTTTTGTTTCCAAGTGTCTCACATGTTCCAAGGTGAAGGCTGAACACCAAAGACCCTCAGGACTTCTAGTCCAACCGAAAATACCTGTATGGAAGTGGGAAAATATAACCATGGATTTCATTACCGGGTTACCTCGCACTTCTGGTGGGTATGACACAATATGGGTGATTATAGACCGACTTACAAAATCAGCTCACTTTATTCCTATCGGCGAAGACTTCAAGAACGAAAAGCTTGCACGTATTTATATCAACGAAATCGTAAGCCGGCATGGGGTACCGTTAAGTATTATTTCTGATCGTGATGGTCGTTTCACCTCACGAACATGGCAAGCAGTACAATCCGCTATGGGCACACGATTAGATCTCAGTACCGCCTATCATCCTCAAACTGATGGACAGTCTGAGCGCACCATTCAAACTCTTGAAGATATGCTTAGAGCATGTGTCATAGACTTCAAGGGAAATTGGGACGCCCACCTACCATTAGTTGAATTTTCGTACAACAACAGCTATCATTCGAGCATCGGCATGGCACCTTTTGAAGCCTTATATGGTCGTAAGTGCCGATCTCCTGTATGTTGGCACGAAATTGGGGAAGCACAAATTACTGGTCCAGAATTGATCCAAGAAACCACAGACAAGATTCATCAAATTCGAAACAATCTTCTAGCGGCTCAAAGTCGTCAAGAGAGTTATTCAGATAAACGACGGAAGCCCTTAGAGTTTAACATTGGTGATCATGTGCTTTTAAAAGTATCACCGTGGAAGGGAGTAGTTCGTTTTGGTCAAAAGGGGAAGCTAGCACCTCGTTACGTAGGACCTTTCAAGATACTCGAAAGAGTAGGTCCTGTAGCATACAAGCTTGACCTACCAGAAGAACTCAACAGGATTCATCCCACATTCCACGTGTCGAACTTGAAGAAGTGCCTCGCTGATGGGAATCTCCATATTCCGCTGGAAGATATTCAGATTGATGAATCTATGCATTTTATTGAAAGACCAGTGGAGATCATGGACTACGGGGAGAAACGTCTTCGACGAAGTCGCATTCCAATTGTTAGGGTACGCTGGGAGTCGAAACGGGGACCTGAGTTTACTTGGGAACGTGAAGACTCAATGCGTGAGAAATACCCGCATCTTTTTCCTACTACTTCAACTACTTAAATTTCGGGACGAAATTCCTAAAAGTAGGGGATACTTTAACATTTGTAAAAATCGGGTTTTCAAAAACCCGCTCCGTTTTGTAATCGAATATCAAGTTATAAAAGCTACGTTGAATATTTATGATTATTTTGATTTAAAACGATACATAATTAATAAATAAACTAAACTATAAAAATTATATTTGATAAAAAGTTAAAACAAAATAAATAAAAAATTTTGTTGCTGCCGGGACTCGAACCCGGGTCAGCCAAGACACACTTCAACGACTTAACATACACTCATATCACCACTCCGCCACTTTGTGTTTTCTGCTATCTCTAGGAAACAAATGAGACTTATATACAAACTTGGTTAAACAGGTCGCGCTCAACTGAGAAACGGAAATCGGCAAATCAATCGTCAAATCGCTTTTTCACTCGCACATTCAGTTTATAACCGATGCACCGACGATTTTTAATCAAGTCGGAATTGATTGAGCATCAAGTCTCATCATTATCGGTTTTTATAACCGAAAGGTAATCAAGTCCAGATTACTTCAATTCAGGACCACTCTAGCGACTCAGAAATATCATACCAATACTCCATTTCACTTTCGTCACATTTTCAGACATCAGAACGCTTAAAACAGCTCGCCGGAATTTTCTGCAAAAGTCGCCGGAAAACCGTATTCATCCTCAAACGATAAATCTTTCAATATTCGTTGTAGTTCAACAATTACTAGACTATTTCTAACCTAAACCTCTCAATTGAAATCGAAATCGGGCGCTGTATTCAACTAATTCCAGTTCGCCGGAACTCCCCTGAAAATTTCTAATTCCGTCTGTGAAACGGTAAGGGTCTTCAAACACATCGTTAACGTTTGTTTATCACTTCAATTCCACATTCGACTAATCAAAATAGTTAATTATCTTGTTCAGTCGAAGAGCATAAAAACAGGAACCGACACATCGCCGGAAACCTGAAATAAACCGTTCATCGGTATGTTCACCTCTAATTACCGTCTCTGCCTTTTCATTTAAGCTTTAATAATGTCTGTAAATCGTAAACATAAGGAACGAGTTAGTAAATCAGTTGACGGTAATTTGAATGAAGAAGACGAAGCTAACTAAGTTATAAGTATAATTAAAACTAGTAAAATGAACGGGTTAGACACACAGTCCAGCGGTGGACTGTGTGCAAAATACAAACGCACGTCTCGAGTTGGATTCCTGCTATACGCACTCCTTATATAATAAAAAGCCTTTTTGTTTAAAAACTAAACCGGGATAACTCAGTTAGTTATTAAGTATAATAGAAACCGAGATAATAACCAGGTTAGACACACAGTCCAGCGGTGGACTGTGTGCAACATGAATCATACGCCGCGCGTTCGAAATCCGTCACAAGCACCGGTCCGATTGAATTAAAATGTTTTTGCAAATAAAGGAAATTCTGTTAAATTGAATAAGTGTATAAATATAATTAAAAACAAGATTATTTCGGGTTAGACACGTAGCTCAGTTGGTAGAGATGCGTGCACGCGTACGGGAGGTCTCGGGTTCGAGCCTCACCCAGCGCAAACCATGCCATTGACTGAACCGGTCAACAAGTCAACGGTCAACGGTCAACGCAAAATAAATAAATTTTTTATTTTTTTTATTTAATTTAATTTAAAAATCAATTAAAAATACTTAAAAATAACATTTTTAAAGATAGAAAATAGCCTTAAACTCACAAAAATATATCTAAGAATTTCATTAAAATCCTTAATAAAATCCACTCATTTAATATATTTTTCCGTTATTATTTAGGTTAGTATTCCTCGTTGATCCGCTCATCTAATCCGTGCGCATCTCACCATCTCCAATCCAACGCACCCAATGTGAGTGAATCTTACAAATTCCCCGTTTTAATCACGTTTTGGGGTGTATCATGTGTCTTTGTATATATACTATAACTAAACCATTGTGCATACATTATATCATGAACATGTGTATTCAGTTTGTTGCTGTTAAGTAGTTATTATTGGATGCAATTTATTATTCAGTACATGCAATTTCATAGGCCGCCGCTCCCCATTAAATTATGAGCGTTGAGCATGTTCCCCATTTCATTATGAGGTTGAACCTGGCGTGCCCATATACGATCGGCTCCGTTTGATTGAGCCTTGATCGCACAGACATTTTCATTTTCAGTACATGCAATACGATCGGCTCCGTTTGATTGAGCCTTGATCGCACAGTTTCATTTATGTTATTTACAGTATGATGTTGGTATGTTCATGTATGCTGTCATATGTTATTGTATGTTATAGTGTGACTGCTATTTGCCATTGCTTGATTATTTACATTTGCTCATCTATGATTATGCACAAATTTTCATTGATAAACTAACAATTAATTTATTAATAAATGTTTATCTAATAAGGTTCACTCGCCAACTTATGTTGACCCAAAAAACCCCATTTTTACACATGATACAGGTGAACCAGCAGCAGCTAGGAACACATAGGACTTGGACTAGAAGAATAAAACGATTTAGAGTTGGGATTGTTAATTTGGTTTATTTCCTTTGTATTGAATGAACATGTTTGGATATTTGAAAATGTAACTTTGACTTTATTAAATATGAAACATATTAGTAAATGTCATGAGCTTTGGTGATAACCCAATTATGCCCCGACTCTTATTCCGCTGCGGGTCGGGGTGTGACACAAAGAGGGTTTGAAAGTGAAAATAAAGATGCATACTGAAGGGTGTGAAATTGCCAGAAGAGAAAGGCTTCAAGCCAGGATGTTGAGGTTCTGGAATAACCCTTTTATCAGTTCAATGGTACTAGAGTTCTATCAAAAATATCTCCATCAAACTTAACAGGGTGGTTTGACACTTTTAATGCAAATCAAAGATAAGCAGTACTGAACATTGGTTTTGGTACTGCCCCAAATATGAAAATAGACATCATCCCGACAATGCTTGGCTACTAGCTAGTGGAAAATTACAATGACAGAACAAACAATTTAAATGTTGGCAACCATATGACTCATATCAATGCAGAGTTGATCCACTCTTTAACCAGTATACCAAATGGAAACATGGTCGTGATGATGAAAAGATCGTCAAAGAATGACCAAGTAGTTGCTGAGTGAAGGGGACAGTTTAGCGTTATGGATTGGATAGCAAGACCAGGTTTGAATACATACTTTGATAACATTCTACCTCGGATGCATGATTACGGGAGAAACTTCAGTCCAAATTTCCTTGTTGCATTCTTCATTGTGATATGGTATGCAAGTGAAAATAATGTTCATTTGTTTTAGTTATGATGATAAATAAGATTATATATTTATCCAGGTGCTTTTTTTTCTATATCTTGAGTTTTGAAAGATTATTAATGTTAGGTGCGTAATCGTCATATATGTATTGGGGCAGGATTTAGAGAAAACGCCTAAAAGTGTGAAAACGGTGAGAATGATTTTGGTCTTAACGTGTGGCATTAATGCTAACTTACACTAAGGATAATATTGTCAAAAGCCAATGCACATGTAACGCTCCATATTTTTCGCGTTTATTTATATATTTAAATAGATTTTTTTAAATAATAAATCATTTATTTTTATTTACATATTTATTCAATAATTATCTAAATCCTTTAATTAATTATTAAATAAATAAACATTTATTCATTTATTTATATAAATAATTATTTATTCATTTTATTATTTTAGTAATTAAAAGAAAAAAAAGGGATTTTAATTTAAAGTTAAAAAGTTTATTTAATTTGGTTAATAAGTTAACTAAATTGATAGTATACTAACCTAGTTAACTACAAAAAAACAAGTCAAGGGGTTAAATGTGCTTAAACTACAGGGGCTGCTTTGTAAATTCTGAAACTTAATTGAACAAAAACAATTAAAACTTAACTGTAGCTAGTTAATAAAGTTAATAAAATCCATAAATTAACATCAAACTGGGCTAGCCCAGCTGGTGTTGAGCTCGTTGTTTAGACAAAGAGACTCCGGTTCGACTCTTGCCCAGTCCGACTTTTACTCTGTTGTTTGTTGCTTGTTGTAGGTTGGGTTGGGCCTGCCCTGTTTGGGCCACTTTTAATTAACTTAATTCTTTTTTCGCCAGACTCTTGTTATCAGATCTGGGCTTAGAGTCTTTGTTTCTTTTGGGCCAGATTTGTATAACTGATTTTTTTTACAAGATTAAATACTGTTTCAATAATTAAAATTATTATAATTATTATTGTTAATCTAAATAATTTTTGGTTACTGATTATTACCATTAATATTTCTAATCTCATTGTCATAATTAGTATTATTATCACCAACTAATATTATATTTTTTTGACATCATCAAAACATCTCCTATTAAATAGCTCATTGATCTAAAAAAATACACTACCATCCTTAAATCATAACGAACCTATTATCTTATTTTAGTTAAACGTTTCGTAGATCCTTCAACCTTACTCGTGCGATTCCAAGAAACATATACGCAACCTAAGGTGAGTATACTCGATCCCATTTTCGTTTTAAACACTTTGGGTGCAACATGTATTCTATATAAAAACACGTGACACTTGAAACTTATTTATTCACACTCTATCCACATTTAAACATGAAACAACTTGATGCTTGTTAATTTCGTATGCTATGTAATTGTCTATATGAGCTCGCCTTAACAATTATGGTACTATGCATATGCTATAGGAGTAACGCACCGCCCTTGAGACTTGGGGCATTGTTAAGTTAAACACCCTCTCGTTAGACTTTGGGAAAGGCACTTTGCGTTGTAAACTAGGGTTTGATCATATAGTGACATCGTTTCAGCATATTAGTAACTTGTATCATATTAATCATGATGGATTTGAGTATTAAAACTTTTATTCTATTATGCTATGTATCAAACTTGTATACTCGCCAACATTTTGTTGATGTATTTTAATACATGTTGCAGGTTGATAAGTCAGGATGTGAAGAAATCAAATTAGGACAAGCTTTAGAAACTCATTTTATTAAACAATTGTTATGCTTGTTTTATTTTATTTGAAACATTGTATTCGAATTATTAGTCATTTATGAAAATTAATTTAAACATATTGTCACCAATAGTGTTATGATGCTTTTGAGCGATTTGTTCGTCTCATCCCGATGTTTCCGCCATCGGTTGGGGTGTGACAGCACATGCCACTCACATGTCAAAGACCATGCACATGCCACTCACTTGCATATTCCACCATCTTTCATGCCACTCACATGTCAAATACCATGCACATGCCACTCACTCGAAAATTCGTTGTATCTTTTCATTTGTCTTTCCGATGTGTCTATCTTTTGTAATCCCGAGAATTGGTTTATAATAAAGTTATGTTAATTAATTTTGGTGTTGTACGTTATTATCGCAGCTAATCGCGTCGCTAATCTCATCGCATCGCAAATCGCAATTAATTATGTGGTTTTATGTTATTTATGTGTTATGTGTGTTTTTGGTTATGATTACAATCGCTATCGCATCGCTCTCTGCACAACTCGAATCGCTAAATCACACTATTATATCAATTATAACGCTTAATATAACTAACTAATACGAACCGAACCGCCAAACGAACACTTAACGCGAAAAACGAAGAAAACCCAACAATCTAGGTCAAGTTCGCTCGAACTTGGTGACCCCAAGTTCGGCCGAACTTGACTGGCCATCACAACTCTCCAAGTTACCCCAAGTCCGCTCGAACTTGCACCCTAAATGGTCAATTTGGGCCAAACTTGGCTAATACCCTTTGAAATCCTCACAAGTTCGCGCGAACTTGACTCCACCAGCCCCACTTTTTGCCTTCGCCTATAAATACCCAGCTCCATTCTCTCATTTGAACTTGCTGCAACTTTGCTCTGAGCTCCCGAAATTCGAAACCCTCTGTTTTCTAAGTAAGAATCAACCCGATTTAACTACAATGATGTTCAACAACGTTTTACAACGATTTTGCACAAGGCATTGCCTTCGTTTTCATCAAATCTCTTCTTTTTATGAAAATTTTCATCTTTTCCCATCAAAACTTCTGTTTTTACTCATATCTATACTAGATCTGAGCAAAACCTTTTAAAACCTTGATTTTTACACCATTTTTGGAATAATGACGTATGTGTCGTTCACTTTTGAGTGAAACGAGGCGTTGTCGAAGCTAGATCTTAGATCCGGAAGCACAAGGACGAAATCGTCACTTTACACAAGCTGGACTAACCCGTACGAACCTTCAAGTTCGCCAGGATTAGCCCGAGTTTCTGTAAAATGGCTAAGTTCGCTCCAAAAGACCTCTCCGGCCTAAGCTTTACTCAGTGGCTTAAGGCTGGAGGGATGGGCACTCGATTTCCTCAGCAACGACGCGAAAACGCAAGATTTTGGACCCGAAAACATCAAGTTCGCTCAAGAATCACCAGCACCCAGGTCAAGTTCGACCGAACTTGAGTCCTTTCCACCAAATTTCCTTGCAAGTTCGCCCAACTTGCCTAGTTTCCTAAGAAACTATGCAAGTTCGCCCGAACTTGTCATTTCAGTAAGATTTTCTTACAAGTTCGCCCGAACTTGACAAGTTTCCTAGGAAACTTACCAAGTTCGACCGAACTTGACTCAAATCTCACCAAAACCTTACAAGTTCGCTCGAACTTGTATGTTTACATACAAGTTAGCCCGAACTTGGCTACTGTTCAATCCAAACTTAACCGTTTCAGCTTTTCAGAGACTGATGCACTTCCGTTCGCGTATGCAGGCCGATCCAGCGCTTTCCTCGACTCTTCTCAGATCCCTCGTCTCACCTAAAACGCACCCACAGTGAGTATACTTGACCCATTTTCACTTTAACGCACTTTTTGGGTGTTACATGTGTTCCATTATCAAAATCACTTCACAAATCAAACTGTTTATCACATGCGAATAATCTGATTATGTATGCTCAATACGTGATACTAGAAACATGTGAAGATGACTTATTTTCGTTAACTTGCCTCCTTAGCTAGTATGATACTATAGTGTGGCTAACACCCGACGGGGTCTAGTTAGGATGGACGCGCAAGCCTTCTCACGGTGGTTAGCATGAGAAATAAGCCTATGTTTATCTGTGTGATGTGTTTTGGTGTATCATGATATGTAATTGGACTATTTCGCGAACGGTTTCTCTATTATGCTAGTATTACTAAAACATGTATGCTCACCTTTACTTAATTGTATTGACTTGTATTTTAACGTATGTAATAGGTTGAGGATTTTAGCTTGGATGCTTTGGATGTAGCGTGCTTAGTTTAGTTTGTTTTTGTTTAGGCTTGAATTGTAATGAAATCTAGAGGATATCGAACCCGATTAGTTTTGTGGGAAAACAAGTTTCTGTAATGATTATTTTGAAATATTGTGTTTAATGGTATGGGACGTTAAATGTTGAATGATGTTGATAGATAATTATTATGGAATTCTCATGAGACAATCTGGTCGCCTAGTGCCACTAACCCTGATGTTTCCGCCATCGGTTGGGGTGTGACAGATTGATATCAGATCCATCCATAACATTAGGATAATAGGTAGAATTGCCATGTTCGGCCTAGTAGCATGTTTAAGTACCTAATTGACCTATCTTTGACTTAAATGGTGAACTACTTGCCATAAATGCTTAAATGTGTCTTTCCTAAGGCTAACACAATATACACGCGTGGAAACGCTCGTATCACACCAAACGAGTGATCAAGTCGAGATGAGGTGTGAAAACCGAGAACTCACGATGAGATCATTCACTCCGCGCAATCCCTATCGCACGAGATACCTTCGTTGAGTTAGGAGTGATATCCAAACCTCGACGAAAATCTCCATTTCTATCTAGTGGAACGCCCGATGTGATCGGTGCGCGTAGCCACAATTAGGAACAATGTTGCTAAGTTAGGGGTGAAACCCGCATCTTAGTAACAAATTCCGCCTTTCGATTTTCAATCTCACCAAAGTCTCGGTTATGCTGATGGTTTGGGACACGTATTAACTGGAAGGGTAAACGCCGTTAGCCGCTTACGGTGAGAGTGCTTATCTATTAGGCCAAAGCGTGGGTCCAAATGCAAAGGATAGCTGAACCACTTTGGGTAGTCAACGTCTCAAAACCCCGGACACTCCCAATTGATTTAAGCCTATATCGTCGATTTACGCATCATCGAGTTTATTATTATTTATGTGTTTAAAATTTTGAGAAATTTTCGCTTTATTCGATTTCTCGCTTTATCTATTTCTCGCATTATTGGTTTCTCGCCTTATCGCTTTACGCTCCATAAACGCATCCACTAATCGCACAGCTCTCGTAAATATAAAACGCTAAATAAATACACCAACGAAACTAATCGCTTAACTCGCTTACGCCTATGAGGACATGTGTGCCTCTTGTGTGAATAATAATAATAATAATAAATACTTAAACATAACTCTATTATAATCGAATCTCATCTAATCTAAATCCTTCGTGTAGATGTCTTCAATGGGATCGCACACCTGACGGAATCTCCAGCGCAGCAACGCCGACAAGTGTATCGCTACAATGGTAGCCAAGGAAATTGCTAAGGTCATCCCGCAAATCGTCTCGGAAATTCATGTTTTGAGCAGTAACTCATCAGTCGACTCGAAAGCTGAAAACCCCAAGTCACGATTCAGCTTCAAAAATTTCAAGGCTTGTGCACCTCTCGCCTTCACGGGCAACGATGGACCGACTGCGATATTCAATTGGTTTGACGCCATTGAGGTTACCTTTAGGCAAAGTGGATGCCCCGATGACCTCCGCACGGTGAACGCTACCGGAGTCTTCCAGTCCCGTGCTCTCGACTGGTGGATCGCCGAAAGAAATAGGTGTGGTAATGATGAAGCCTATAATCTGTCTTGGGAGGAACTCAAGGAGGTGATGATGAAGGAGTTCTATCCTCCGCATGAGATTCAGAAACTCGAGAATGAGTTTTGGGGAATCAAACAAGATGGTCCCGACAATGCTGGATTTACCGCTCGATTCAAGATTTTGAGCATCATCTGTCCTAGCCAAGTTGATACTACTGAGAAAGCTATCAACAAGTATATCCGTGGTTTACCTGAATGTGTCGCGAATTTTGTGAAAGTTGCTCGTACTACAACCATCGAGGAAACCTACATGCTCGCCGCTGAGATCAACGATCAGCGAGTTCAAGATGGTTATTTCAAGAACCATGCTAAAGTTGCCAATCAAGCTGTCACTGAACCAACTGCTGCTATCGAACTACCTAGTGACCCGAAGGGAAAGCGTCAGGGACGCAAAAGAGGAAACCCTAGCAAGAACTACGCTGCTGCTACAACGCTCAACTCTCAGCCTTATCAGGCTCCTGCTCAGGACGCACCCCCAGTTAAACGTGCGTACACCAGCCCTTACCCACTGTGCCCTAAGTGCACATATCATCATTGGTGGGTGGAAACTGTCGTTTTTGCACAAACTGCAACATCTATGGCCACTTTACTGTTAGTTGCCGTACCGGCCCTCGTCAGCCAGCTCCTCAAGCTCCAACACTGCCAGCTCCTCAGCATGCTCCCCAGAACAACCAGCAACAACAAGCAGCCGCTCCAAAAGCACGTGTGTGTTACGTGTGTGGTGATCCGAACCACTTTGCAAATGTCTGCCCAAACCGTACCGGGAAGCAAGAGACGCAGCAACAACAGCCCCAGCAACAGCCACCACCGCAGCCTCAGCAGCAACAACAAGCTGCGCGTGGAAGGGCTTTCAACCTGAATCACCGCCAGGCCCAGAATGACAACAATGTTGTCAATGGTACGTTCCTCGTTATTGGTATTTATGCTTCATGTTTATTTGATACCGATGCCGATAATTGTTTTGTATCGTTAGAATTCGAAAAGGTTTTAAAATGTAAGCGCGCTAAACTCCCAAAGACTTTCGATGTGGAAGTCGCCACCGGAAGAACCGTTACCGTTAATTCCGTCCTACGTGGTTGTAATCTCGATCTCAACAACCATGTCTTCTCGATCAATTTCATACGTATGCAGTTAGGTAGTTTCGATATCATAGTAGGTATGAATTTTCTTCGCGAGAATCATTCCGAAGTTGTTTGTTTCGATAAAATGATTCGTTTCCCTCTCCCTAACGGTGATCAACTCCATGTTTACGGAGAAACTCCCTCAAAGAAGTTGATGCTTTTGTCATGTACCCGAGCACACAAATGCTTGCAAAAGCGATGTGTTGCCTTCCTCGCTCATATCGTGAACCCGGAGAAAGAAAAGAAGACTTATAAAGATGTTCCCGTTGTTTGTGAATTTCCTAAAGTCTTTCCCGACGATTTACCCGGTTTACCCCCTACTCGCGATGTTAAATTTCGTATCGATTTAGTTCTCGGTGCTACTCCAGTTGCTAAAGCTCCCTATCGTCTCGCACCATCCGAAATACGCGAGCTATCGAGCCAACTTCAAGAGCTTCTTGATAAAGGCTTCATACGCCCGAGCACTTCACCATGGGGCGCACCAGTCCTTTTCGTGAAAAAGAAGGATGGATCGTTCTGAATGTGCATCGATTATCGTGAACTTAACAAACTCACGATAAAGAACCACTATCCTCTTCCTCGAATCGACGACTTATTTGACCAGCTTCAAGGTGCTACTTGTTTTTCTAAGATCGATTTACGTTCCGGTTATCATCAGTTACGCATGTTGGATGAAGATATTCAGAAAACCGCCTTTCGTACTCGCTATGGCCATTTCGATTTCGTGGTCATGCCCTTTGTCTTACAAATGCGTCCGCGGTCTTCATGGATTTGATGAACCGTGTGTGTAAAGCTTTCTTAGATCGTTTCGTTATTGTTTTCATCGATGATATCCTTATCTACTCGAAGTCGAGACACGAACACGCGCGCCATCTCCGTTTAGTCCTCGAACTTCTTCAAGGAAATCGCTTTTATGCTAAGTTCTCTAAATGTGAATTCTGGCTCGAAGAAGTCCAATTTCTCGGCCACATCGTTAATAGTCAAGGAATTCACGTCGATCCCGCAAAGATTGAATCTGTCAAGAGTTGGATTACACCGAAGAATGCATCCGAAATCCGTTCATTTCTTGGATTGGCGGGTTACTACCGTCGATTCATCGCCGGCTTCTCGAAAATCGCCGTTCCGCTTACCGTTTTAACTCATAAAGACAAACCTTTTGTTTGGGATTCCAAGCAAGAGGAAGCTTTTCAACCTCTCAAGCGTATGCTATGCAACGCTCCTGTCCTCGCTTTACCCGACGGAAACGACGATTTCGTTGCTTTATTGCGATGCCTCTAACCTTGGTCTTGGTTGTGTTCTCATGCAACGAAACAAGGTTATCGCGTATGCGTCTCGTTAACTCAAGATCCACAAGAAGAACTACACAACCCACGATCTCGAACTCGGTGTAGTTGTTTTTGAATTGAAGATATGGCGACACAACCTTTACGGTACCAAGTGTACGGTCTTCACCGATCACAAGAGCTTACAACATATCTTCGATCAAAAGGAACTGAATATGCGCCAACGCAGATGGGTTGAACTTCTCAACGATTACGATTATGAGATACGCTACCATCCCGGCAAAGCAAACGTCATCACCGATGCTTTAAGTCGACGAAGCTATGTATATAGTATTCGTGACTCTCAAGCTTTGAATGATCTCGAAATCATGATTCGCTCCACTCAATTCTCTGCTTTACGAGAATACTTTGGAGGAAGAAATGAAATGTGGTGCCGAAACTCAGCTTGTTGCTAAACCTAACGGTATTTATTATTATCTCGATCGTATTTGGATTCCTACCCGTGACAATCTTCGTGAACTGCTAATGACCGAAGCTCATAAATCTCGATATTCCATTCACCCCGGTGCCGACAAGATGTACCAGGACCTTCGTCATAAGTACTGGTGGCCGGGCATGAAAAAGGATATCGCCATTTACGTCTCAAAATGCTTAACTTGTTCGGAGGTTAAAGCCGAGCACCAAAGACCCTCTGGCTTACTCGAACAACCTGAAATCCCGATGTGGAAGTGGGAGAGTATAGCTATGGACTTTATTACGAAACTTCCCCGCACTTCATCTGGTCACGATAGCATTTGGGTTATCGTTGATCGTCTTACCAAATCTGCGCACTTTATTGCTATACGAGAAGACTTTAAGGTCGAACGGTTAGCCCGAATCTATACCGACGAAGTTATATGTCGACACGGGATGCCTCGTGACATCATTTCTGACGAGACGGTCGTTTTACTTCGCGTCTCTGGGAGACTTTTCAATCCGCTCTCGGTACTACTCTGAATCTCATACCGCTTTTCACCCTCAAACCGACGGTCAGACTGAGCGCACGATCCGCTCCCTCGAAGACATGCTTCGTGCGTGCATCATAGATTTCGGTGGTAACTGGGATACGCATTTACCTTTAATCGAATTCTCGTACAATAATAGTTAGCATATTAGCATTCAAATGGCTCCTTTTGAGGCACTGTATGGAAGGAAATGTCGATCGCATATTGCATGGCACGAGATCGGAGAAGCACAAATCACCGGTCCCGAGCTGATTCAAGAAACGACAGACAAGATCCTCCAAATCAGAGACAATATCTTGAAAGCTCGGAGTCGTCAAAAGAGTTATGCCGATAAACGCCGCAAGCCCCTGCAGTTCAAAGTGGGAGATCACGTTCTCCTAAAGGTTGCACCTTGGAAGGGAGTGGTCCGCTTCGGCAAGAAAGGAAAGCTAGCGCCTCGATACGTTGGTCCCTTTAAGATTCTGGAAAGGATCAGTAAAGTAGCCTATCGACTCGAATTACCGGCAGAACTTAATGACGTTCATCCGACTTTCCACGTGTCTAACCTCAAGAAATGCCTAGCCGAAGAGAATCTCCATGTACCTCTCGAAGATCTACAAATCAACGAGACTCTCCATTTCATGGAAAAGCTTGTGGAAATCATGGACCGAGAGACCAAGAATGTAACGCTCCGCGTTTCTATACTTTCTGTATTTGGAAACCTTGTATCGTACTTCTATTTTTAGTAAGCGTTGTATCTTGTATTCGTCTTTCGTTGTAAATGTTCTAAACCGAGACTTGGATTGTAATGAGAAACTCGTATTTTATCCATATTATGTTAATCATAGTCCTGTTACACTTATACTTGTTCATACTTTAAACGTGTAAACATATTCGTGGCACTCTCAATCGTAAACGTGTGATAACTCGCAAACTTGGTTTGTATTGCGTAAACGAGACTCAAACGTGAAACTTGTAATCGTTAAACTAAATTCGTTACGAAAATATAATTACCTATTCATTTATTAAGTTAATTAATTAAATTAATTAATTAATTAATTAATTTAATTAATTAAATTAGTTAATAAAATTAATTAATTTCTTTTTATAAAAAAATTAAAATGCTAATTTATATATATATATATGTATATATATATATAACATTTTGAATTTAAATGTTAATATATATCTTCTTTAATAAAGTACAAGGTTTAAAGTGTAATTATTGGATTCTTGAACTTCAGGGGCCTTTCCTGCCAATTGTGAAACTGAATTATTGAGTTTTTGATTAAAAATAAAAAGAAAATAATAATAATCAAACAAAACCGGATCCGCGGGACTCGAACCCGGGACCTCCGGTTCAACATGCAAGCGCCTTAACCACTCCGCCACTCGCCATCAATCTGAAGTAACCTGGGAACAAAAGCCTTATATGCTTTGTTCCCGGTCGAGCTGAAAGGCAACAAGAGCGGACAGCAGACCTTTTGGGCGGGTTTTTTTATTTTTTTGTGTTTTTGAGGCCTTTAATACTCACTTAAACCCCACATAACTAACCCTAATCCTTCCCCTATAAAACCCACCTCTAATCCAAGCATTTTTACACTTTAATCTCTCTCAAATCACTCTCAAATCACCTCAAGATCCTTGCAACATCAGATTTTCGAGCAGATTGTATACCTCTTACTAAAGTGAGTGTAACTCACTCATTTCTTAATGAAATCACTCAATTCTTTTTCCTACTTGCTTGGATAAACTTTGGGTTGAATTCCTAGGTTTCTCCATGGAGAATCCAGACCTGGAAATGCCCAAAATGTCCACAAACTTTCTGTTTTGTCTAAACTTTTATCAAACTTGTGTTTTAACTTCAACAAACTTGTGTTCTTGTGCTTACAATCAAGCTTATGATTAGTAAAGCCTAACCAAGCTTGTTAACATGAACTAAAGGCTGTTTTAACACCCTAAACTTTCTTTTTTGAAGAGCATTGAGCTCACAAGTGATGCAAGTTTTTAAACTTGTTCATGTGTGTCCACCAAGGAAGCTTGGGCTATCCTAACTTGAGACCACACATCACTTGATGATTTTTCATCAAAATCCCAAGATAGTTTGCTAGACTTAAAATGTCACAACCCCACAAAGCCGTTGACGATTGTCCTCGTGTGCTCGTCGGGTTGTTGAATACTTGGCTACTTGGTATCTAGATGACACCTTATCATTCTTGTCTTTACATTCTTGTATAGTATAGAGTTCTTGTACCCTCCTTGTTACCAATGGTAACTTGTGTAGTGGTGAACATAATCCGAGGTTCAAAGTGGATGGTTTAACCTCCCACCTCATACTTGACATACATGACACTAGAGGTTACAAAGTGGATGGTTCATCCTCCCACCTCCTACATGATTATAATGATATATATATATAACTATATTATAATTCTAAAACCGAAACCTTGATAATGAACTTATAATCACCTATCAAGTTATTAAGTTTAACACAAAAGTATGTAATTCATTGTCACGATTCTAATAGGCCCCGAACCTATGAAATCACACCCAAACTCGTAAGAGTTACTATAGTGTCAAGAACGAGTGTTACATCTTAGTGAATACTTTCATATCATAATACTTTATCAAACATATTTTTTTATCATGCTCGAATACTCCTAATCTCCCGTTGAAACTCTATACTCATACGCCTCGTTTCCTCTTGTAGGATAATTCGGCGTCATCCTCGAACCAACGTCTTCACGGGTTGTCAAGTGTAGAAAAGACTTAGCAAAACCGTGAGTACACTCGACCCACTTTGTTTATAACACTTTTCGGGTGTAACATGTTTCCATATACAAAATCACGAACACTTAAACTAAATGAAACACACAAACAATCCCATATACATGAAAACTTGAATCTTATACTTGATGCTTGTCTTGGATATTCGTATTGCTATGCTTTAGTCATTAACTATTTTTAGCCTTCGTTTGACATGCTTAGCGCTATAGGAATTCACGCATCCACCTCCATCGTGTTATTCGTGAGGTCATGTTAAAACATCGTGATTGCGTTAAGGGTTTGATTATTAGTATTGCATGCCTTGATATTGCTCTTGTATAGATTTGGTTGCCATGAGGATTGTTTAAACATATTCGTATACGTATGCTATGCCTAAACTTGTGTACTCACCTTTGCTTTCGCATTGACATTATTTTAAAACATGTTACAGGTTGAAGGAGATGATGCTATGAAAACAATATAGCAAGGACTAGATACACACAAATTAGACGTTAGGTTTAATGTCGATGTATCAATTTTGTTATGACTTTGCAAATGTTGTATTGTTCTTTGTTTTGTTACATTGATGTATTTGACAATTCTTATAAAATGAAATATGGTTTAATTAATTATTGTCACTTAATAATGTTGTGAGCAATGAGCAATCTCGTTTTCGTCTCATCCCGATGTTTCCGCCATCGGTTGGGGTGTTACAGATTGGTATCAGAGCCATAACTATAGGGAATTAGGTAGAATTGCCATGTTCGACCTAGTCTATAGTTCTAAGTACCCGTTGTGACCATTCTTGATTATGCTTAAAACTTTATGCTTCCTACTTTGCTTCTCTCTTTCCTTTTGGTCTTAATACATATACATGGTGTCTTCCTAAGACACTTTTACACAATACATGTTTGGACGCTTGAAGACACTCGTATATAAACGAGACGACTTCACTAAAATAGGTGTGAAAACCGCAATTTGGTGAACGACTCTCAATCCGCTATACTTATTCTTTTTGCACGCAATTATGCCATCGAGTTAGGAGTGAAATCCAAACCTTGATGGAAAATTTCCAACTCAAAACTCTAGTGGACCCTTACCAACGATCGGAATTTGCTCTTCGTTTGGTAAGTACCAACCACACTTAGGGTACGAAATCGTCAAGTTAGGGGTGAAACCCGCACCTTGTCGATTAAGTACCATTCCTTGATTTTCGCTCTCGCCAAAGTCTCGATTTTCCGATCCGTTAGAGACGTGTAGTAACTGGAAGGGTAAAATGTCGTTAGTCGCTTCTCAATGAGTGCATTTTACCAATAGGCCAAAGCACGTTTCTCTAATTCGAAAAGATCTTCGATTCACTTTGGAATTGTCGACGATTCTCTACCCGAATCATTCCCATGCTTTACGAGCCTATTCTTTTTATGTGACTCAAATTTTATGAGTTTTGATACTTGTTACCCTCGTTCATTTCAAACCGTTACACACTCGCACGTTTATCGCAATAAAAAACAATACTAATCCGCGTGAACAAACTAAATTTATATTCTTTATTTTTATTCATACGTGAGTATACATGTTATACTTGTTGAACTCATGCAAACTATGTGAACCATACTTGATGAACACATGCTTCTTATGTGAAACTTATGTGAACTTTATTCATACTCATGCATGCAAAACCTATTTTCTTTATTACAATCAAGTCTCATACTTTTGTCTTGTTTACAACCTCTAGATGCCTCCTTTCCGTAACTCGTTGAACCGCCTCAAGAAGTCCAAGAAGACGGATTCCCAGAAGGAATCCAACAACGAGGACTCGATATCGAAGCAAGAACGGATTGGGCTCGTTTCGGAGCAAATGGCCGGGCAATTGGCTAAGATCATACCCGACATTGTTAGCCAAATCCACACCATACACGCCGAAGCCACACCTAAATCATCCGTTGATTCCAAACCTGATACCCCCAAACCATCTTACCAATTCAAGCATTTCATGGCTTGTAAACCAGTGGAATTCACTGGCATGGACGGTGTTACCGCCATGATCAATTGGTTTGATTCTATGGAGCTTATCTTCCTTCAGGGCGGCTGCCCTGAGGAACTCCGAACCCTTAATGCCACCGGGGTCTTCCGCAAGAGAGCCCTCGAGTGGTGGACCACCGAACGAAACACGCGTGGAAACGAAGCAGCCCATGCGATGACTTGGGAAGAGCTTAAGGAGCTCATGAAGGAGCAATCTGTCCTCCCCATGAGACCCAGAAACTTGAAAACGAGTTCTGGAATCTCACACAACAGGGGAGCGACGCTGAAGGATTGATTGCGCGCTTTAAACAGTTAAGTATCATTTGCCCTGGGCAAGTCGATACTGTTCCCAAGTCAATCGCCAAGCTCATCCGTTGCCTCTCACCGGTGATCATGAACCATGTAGCCGCAGCCAACCCGAAAACCCTCGAGGAAGCCTATGCCATAACTCTCCAACTCAACCATAACTGCATCCTTCAGGGGGCCTACGACAAGGTCCCTACGAAGCATGCGCACCAAGCCATAGCCAACACCACCGAATCACCTACCCCTCCAGCCAGGAAGCCCCACAACAAGAACAAGAAGCGGAAGGCTTCTTCTCAAAACAATGCTGTCGTCACTCCGCCTACCCAAAACACCCACCAACCTGGACAAGGTTACATTGGCTCTCACCCCAAGTGTACCACTTGCAACTACCATCACCCTGTTGGCACCTCATGCCGAAAATGTGCCAACTGTAATAGGTTGGGACACCTCTCCAACTACTGTCGCCTACCCCAGAACCAGCAAACCCAAGCCCTTTACCCAATCCTAACCCAAACCGCCAAACCCAAGCTACACCTGGTCGAACCTGCTACAATTGTGGCGATCCTAACCATTTCGCCAACGTTTGCCCGAAACGCACCAACAACCAACAGCAACAACAAACCGAACCTGCGAAAGGATGAGCTTTTGTTCTCACCTCAGCTCAAGCCCAAAGTTCGAATGACGTCATCACTGGTACGTTCCTTGTGAACCATATCTATGCTACTTGTCTGTTTGATACTGGCGCGGATAGAAGTTTTGTATCCGTTGAATTTGAACCCTTGCTTAAGTGCGAACGAACTAAAATGCCTAATCCTTTTGCTGTCGAAGTCGCTAATGGTAAGACCATATTCGTTGACTCTGTTCTTTCTGGTTGCTCCCTAATCTTAAACGATCATAAGTTTTCCATCGACCTCATACCTATGCAAATGGGTAGCTTTGACGTCATAGTAGGCATGGACTGGCTTAAACGAGTTCGTGCTGAAGTCGTTTGTTCTGAGAAATTCATTCGTCTTCCCCTACCTCAAGGTGACTCTTTACACGTCTATGGTGAGAAACCTTCTAAGGGTCTCAAGCTTATGTCGTGCATCAAAGCGAACAAGTACTTGCGTAAGGAGTACTTTGCCTTTCTCGCCCACGTTGTGGAAAAGAAAGACAAAGGTCCTAGCATAAGATGTTCCTGTCGTTTGTGAGTTCCCGTCTGTTTTCCCCGAGGATCTCCCTGGTCCTCCGCCTCTTTGAGCTGTCGATTTTCGTATTGACCTCATTCCTGGCGCAACGCCTGTTGCGAAGGCTCCCTATCGTTTAGCACCCTCGGAGATACAAGAGCTATCAAGCCAACTTCAAGAGCTTCTTGATAAAGGCTTTATACGCCCTAGTACTTCCCCTTGGGGCGCTCCCGTGTTGTTCGTCAAGAAGAAAGATGGGTCTTTTCGGATGTGCATTGATTATCGTGAGCTCAATAAACTTACAGTCAAAAACCGATACCCACTTCCTCGTATTGACGATCTCTTCGATCAATTGCAAGGCGCGAAGTGCTTTTCAAAGGTTGATCTCCGTTCTGGCTATCATCAACTTCGGGTTTTCGAGGAAGATGTACCCAAAACCGCATTTCGCACACGTTATGACACTACGAGTTCGTGGTCATGCCTTTTGGTTTGACCAACGCTCCTGCAGTGTTTATGGATCTCTTGAACCGTGTGTGTAAGCATTTTCTCGATCATTTCGTCATTGTATTCATCGACGATATCCTAATCTACTTAAAGACGAAAGAAGAACATGGACGACATTTGCGTCTTATTCTTCAGCTTTTGCAAACCGAACGTGTGTATGCCAAATTCTCCAAGTGTGAATTTTGGCTAAAAGAGGTTCAATTCTTAGGTCACACCGTCAATGAACTTGGTATTCATGTTGACCCTGCAAAGATAGAAGCTGTGAAGAATTGGATTGCACCTAAGTCGTCCTCTGAAATTCGTTCGTTTCTTGGCCTAGCTGGGTATTATCGCCGTTTCATCTCGAACTTCTCGAAGATTGCCGTTCCTTTGACTTCGTTGACTCAAAAAGATAAACCTTTTGTTTGGGGTCCCGAACAAGAAGAATCTTTCCAAACGCTCAAGGACATGCTTTGTAATGCTCCTATTCTCACTCTCCCCGATGGGAACGACGATTTCGTCGTGTATTGCGATGCCTCTAACCAGGGTCTTGGTTGCGTTCTCATGCAACGGGACAAAATAATCGCTTACGCGTCGAGACAACTCAAAATTCATGAGAAAAACTATACTACTCACGACCTTGAACTTGGTGCAGTTGTTTTAGCGTTAAAGATTTGGCGACACTACCTTTATGGTACAAAGTGTACGGTCTTTACCGACCACAAGAGCCAACAACAAATCTTTGATCAAAAGGAACTCAACATGCGTCAACGTCGTTGGGTAGAATTGTTAAACGACTACGACTGCGATATCCGCTACCACCCTGGTAAGGCGAATGTCGTGGCCGATGCACTTAGTCGTAAGACTCATGTCAAGAGTGCTCGTTGCTACCAAATCGTGGGAAAACTCAATGAGTTGATTCGACAAGCACAATTTGCCGTCATTAACGAGGGTAACCTCGATAACGAGTTGAATTGTGGAATCGAAAACCCACTCGAAGCTAAGCCTGATGGTATTCTTTACTACCATAGTCGCATTTGGATTCCCGATCGTCTCAATCTTCGGACTACCTTGATGGACGAAGCTCACAAATCCCGATACTCCATTCATTCTGGAGCTGATAAGATGTACCATGACTTGCGCACATCCTATTGGTGGCCTGGAATGAAACGTGATATTGCTCTCTACGTCTCCAAATGCCTTACGTGTTCCAAAGTCAAGGCAGAACATCAACGTCCCTCCGGTTTGCTCGAACAACCAGAAATTCCGGTCTGGAAATGGGGGAGCATAGCCATGGATTTCATCACGAAATTGCCTCGTACCTCGTCTGGTCACGACAGCATTTGGGTCATCATCGATCGTTTGACCAAATCCGCACACTTCCTCCCCATTCGTGAAGATTACAAGGTCGAGAAATTGGCTCGTATCTACAGGAGTGAAATAATTAGTCGTCACGGTACTCCTCTTGATATTATTTCTGATCGTGATGCTCGTTTCACTTCTCGCCTTTGGCAAACTTTCCAATCCGCCCTTGGTACTCATTTGAATCTTAGCACCGCTTTTCATCCTCAATCTGACGGTCAGACCGAGCGTACTATCCAAACTTTAGAGGATATGCTTCGATCATGCGTAATCATTTTGGCGGCAACTGGGATTCGCACTTACCCTTGGTAGAATTCTCATACAACAACAGCTATCACGCAAGTATTCAAATGGCTCCATTTGAAGCACTGTATGGTCGCAAATGTCGTTCGCCTATTTGTTGGCACGAGATCGGAGACGTACAACTCACCGGTCCCGAACTTATACAAGAGACGACGGACAAGATCCTACAGATTCGTGATAACTTGCTCAAAGCTCGAAGCCGACAAAAGAGCTATGCTGATAAAAGACGCAAACCTTTGGAATTCAACATAGGTGACCACGTACTTCTCAAGGTTGCACCTTGGAAAGGTGTTGTTCGTTTTGGTAAGAAAGGCAAACTCGCTCCTCGCTATGTGGGTCCTTTCAAGATTCTCGAAAGGATAGGCAAGGTAGCGTATCGACTGGATCTACCTCAAACGCTCAGCAATGTTCATCCTGTGTTTCATGTTTCGAATTTGAAGAAGTGTCTAGCCGAAGAAGGACTTCAAGTTCCACTCGAAGATCTTCAGATCAACGATACTTTGCACTTTGTTGAGAAACCGGTCAAAATCATGGATCGAGGAACCAAGCAACTGAGGCGCAGTCGTATTCCTATTGTCAAGGTTCGATGGGAAGGTAAACGTGGCGCCGAATTCACTTGGGAACTTGAAAGTGATATGAAGACTAAGTATCCATATCTCTTCGTTACATCTTCCTAAATTTCGGGACGAAATTTCCTAAAGGAGGGGAGACTGTAACGCTCCGCGTTTCTATACTTTCTGTATTTGGAAACCTTGTATCGTACTTCTATTTTTAGTAAGCGTTGTATCTTGTATTCGTCTTTCATTGTAAATGTTGTAAACGGAGACTTGGATTGTAATGAGAAACTCGTATTTTATCCATATTATGTTAATCATAGTCCTGTTACACTTATACTTGTTCATACTTTAAACGTGTAAACATATTCGTGGTACTCTCAATCGTAAACGTGTGATAACTAGCAAACTTGGTTTGTATTGCGTAAACGAGACTCAAACGTAAACTTGTAATCGTTAAACTAAATTCGTTACGAAAATATAATTACCTATTCATTTATTAAGTTAATTAATTAAATTAATTAATTAATTAATTAATTAATTAATTTAATTAATTAAATTAGTTAATAAAATTAATTAAATTAGTTAATAAAATTAATTAATTTCTTTTTACAAAAAAATTAAAATGCTAATTTTATATATATATATATATATATATATATATATAACATTTTGAATTTAAATGTTAATATATATCTTCTTTAATAAAGTACAAGGTTTAAAGTGTAATTATTGGATTCTTGAACTTCAGGGGCCTTTTCATATATATATATCTATATATATATATATATATATATATATATATATATATATATATATAACATTTTGAATTTAAATGTTAATATATATCTTCTTTAATAAAGTACAAGGTTTAAAGTGTAATTATTGGATTCTTGAACTTCAGGGGCCTTTCCTGCCAATTGTAAAACTGAATTATTGAGTTTTTGATTAAAAATAAAAAGAAAATAATAATAATCAAACAAAACCGGATCCGCGGGACTCGAACCCGGGACCTCTGGTTCAACATGCAAGCGCCTTAACCACTCCGCCACTCGCCATCAATCTGAAGTAACCCGGGAACAAAAGCCTTATATGCTTTGTTCCCGGTCGAGCTGAAAGGCAACAAGCGCGGACAGCAGACCTTTTGGGCGGGTTTTTTTATTTTTTTGTGTTTTTGAGGCCTTTAGTACTCACTTAAACCCCACCTAACTAACCCTAATCCTTCCCCTATAAAACCCACCTCTAATCAAGCATTTTTACACTTTAATCTCTCTCAAATCACTCTCAAATCTCCTCAAGATCCTTGCAAGCATCAGATTTTCGAGCAGATTGTATACCTCTTACTAAAGTGAGTGTAACTCACTCATTTCTTAATGAAATCACTCAATTCTTTTTCCTACTTGCTTGGATAAACTTTGGGTTGAATTCCTAGGTTTCTCCATGGAGAATCCAGACCTGGAAATGCCCCAAAATGTCCACAAACTTTCTGGTTTGTCTAAACTTTTATCAAACTTGTGTTTTAACTTCAACAAACTTGTGTTCTTGTGCTTACAATCAAGCTTATGATTAGTAAAGCCTAACCAAGCTTGTTAACATGAACTAAGGGCTGTTTTAACACCCTAAACTTTCTGTTTTTGAAGAGCATTGAGCTCACAAGTGATGCAAGTTTTTAAACTTGTTCATGTGTGTCCACCTAGGAAGCTTGGGCTATCCTAACTTTAGACCACACATCACTTGATGATTTTTCATCAAAATCCCAAGATAGTTTGCTAGACTTAAAGTGTCACAACCCCACAAAGCCGTTGACGATTGTCCTCGTGTGCTCGTCGGGTTGTTGAATACTTGGCTACTTGGTATCTAGATGACACCTTATCATTCTTGTCTTTACATTCTTGTATAGTATAGAGTTCTTGTACCCTCCTTGTTACCAATGGTAACTTGTGTAGTGGTGAACATAATCCGGGGTTCAAAGTGGATGGTTTAACCTCCCATCTCATACTTGACATACATGACACTAGAGGTTACAAAGTGGATGGTTCATCCTCCCACCTCCTACATGATTATAATGATATATATATATAACTATATTATAATTCTAAAACCGAAACCTTGATAATGAACTTATAATCACCTATCAAGTTATTAAGTTTAACACAAAAGTATGTAATTCCTTGTCACGATTCTAATAGGCCCCGAACCTATGAAATCACACCCAAACTCGTAAGAGTTACTATAGTGTCAAGAACGAGTGTTACATCTTAGTGAATACTTTCGTATCATAATACTTTATCAAACATATTTTTTTATCATGCTCGAATACTCCTAATCTCCCGTTGAAACTCTATACTCATACGCCTCGTTTCCTCTTGTAGGATAATTCGGCGTCATCCTCGAACCAACGTCTTCACGGGTTATCAAGTGTAGAAAAGACTTAGCAAAACCGTGAGTACACTCGACCCACTTTGTTTATAACACTTTTCGGGTGTAACATGTTTCCATATACAAAATCACGAACACTTAAACTTTATGAAACACACAAACAATCCCATATACATGAAAACTTGAATCTTATACTTGATGCTTGTCTTGGATATTCGTATTGCTATGCTTTAGTCATTAACTATTTTTAGCCTTCGTTTGACATGCTTAGCGCTATAGGAATTCACGCATCCACCTCCATCGTGTTATTCGTGAGGTCATGTTAAAACATCGTGATTGCGTTAAGGGTTTGATTATTAGTATTGCATGCCTTGATATTGCTCTTGTATAGATTTGGTTGCCATGAGGATTGTTTAAAATATTCGTATACGTATGCTATGCCTAAACTTGTGTACTCACCTTTGCTTTCGCATTGACATTATTTTAAAAACATGTTACAGGTTGAAGGAGATGATGCTATGAAAACAATATAGCAAGGACTAGATACACACAAATTAGACGTTAGGTTTAATGTCGATGTATCAATTTTGTTATGACTTTGCAAATGTTGTATTGTTCTTTGTTTTGTTACATTGATGTATTTGACAATTCTTATGAAATGAAATATGGTTTAATTAATTATTGTCACTTAATAATGTTGTGAGCAATGAGCAATCTCGTTTTCGTCTCATCCCGATGTTTCCGCCATCGGTTGGGGTGTTACAAAGAAACTCCGACGCTCACGCATCCCTATCGTGAAGGTCCGATGGGAAGGCAAACGCGGCGCCGAGTTCACTTGGGAATCGGAAAGTGACATGAAGACCAAGTACCCGCACCTCTTTGTTACGGCCACTTCTTAAATTTTGGGACGAAATTTCCTAAAGTAGGGGAGATTGTAACAACTCGAAAATTCGTTGTATCTTTTCATTTGTCTTTCCGATGTGTCTATCTTTTGTAATCCCGAGAATTGGTTTATAATAAAGTTATGTTAATTAATTTTGGTATTGTACGTTATTATCGCATCTAATCGCTTATTAAATCGCATCGCTAATCTCATCACATCGCAAATCGCAATTAATTATGTGGTTTTATGTTATTTATGTGTTATGTGTGTTTTTTAGTTATGATTACAATCGCTATCGCATCGCTCTCGCACAACTCGAATCGCTAAATCACACTATTATATCAATTATAACGCTTAATATAACTAACTAATACGAACCGAACCGCCAAACGAACACTTAACGCGAAAAACGAAGAAAACCCAACAATCTGGGTCAAGTTCGCTCGAACTTGGTGACCCCAAGTTCGGCCGAACTTGACTGGCCATCACAAATCTCCAAGTTACCCCAAGTCCGCTCGAACTTGCACCCTAAATGGTGAAGTTCGGCCGAACTTGGCTAATACCCTTTGAAATCCTCACAAGTTCGCGCGAACTTGCATGATTCCATGCAAGTTCGGCTGAACTTAACTCCACCAGCCCCACTTTTTGCCTTCGCCTATAAATACCCAGCTCCATTCTCTCATTTGAACTTGCTACAACTTTGATGCTCTGAGCTCCCGAAACCGAAACCCTCTGTTTTCTAAGTAAGAATCAACCCGATTTAACTACAATGATGTTCAACAACGTTTTACAACATTTTACAACGATTTTGCACAAGGCATTGCCTTCGTTTTCATCAAATCTCTTCTGTTTACGAAAATTTTCATCTTTTTCCATCAAAACTTCTGTTTTTATCAGATCTATTCTTGATCTGAGCAAAACCTTTTAAAACCTTGATTTTACACCATTTTCGGACTAATGACGTATGTTTCGTTCACTTTTGAGTGGATCGAGGCGTTGTCGAAGCTAGATCTCAGATACGGAAGCACAAGGACGAAATCGTCACTTTACACAAGCTGGACTAACCCGTACGAACCTTCAAGTTCGCCAGGATTAGCCCGAGTTTCTGTAAAATGGCTAAGTCGCTCCAAAAGACCTCTCCGGCCTAAGCTTTACTCAGTGGCTTAAGGCTGGAGGGATGGGCACTCAATTTCCTCAACAAACGGCGCGAAAATGCAAGATTTTTTTTTGAAAACATCAAGTTCGCTCAAGAATCACCAGCACACAGGTCAAGTTCGACCGAACTTGTACCCATCTGGGTCATGTTCGTCCGAACTTGAGTCCTTCCACCAAATTTCCTTGCAAGTTCGCCCGAACTTGCCTAGTTTCCTAAGAAAGTATGCAAGTTCGCTCGAACTTGTCATTTCAGTAAGATTTTCTTACAAGTTCGACCGAACTTGACTCAAATCTCACCAAAACCTTACAAGTTCGCTCGAACTTGTAAGTTTACATACAAGTTCGCCCGAACTTGGCTACTGTTCAACACAAACTTACCCGTTTCAGCTTTTCGGAGACTGATGCACTTCCGTTCGCGTATGCAGGCTGATCCGGCGCTCTCCTCGACTCTTCTCAGATCCCTCGTCTCACCTAAAACGCACCCACAGTGAGTATACTTGACCCATTTTCGCTTTAACGCACTTTCTGGGTGTTACATATGTTCCATTATCAAAATCACTTTACAAATCAAACTGTTTATCACACGCGAATAATCTGATTATGTATGCTCAATACGTGTAACTAGAAACATGTGACTAGGACTTATTTTCGTTAACTTGCCTCCTTAGCGAGTATGGTACTATAGTGTGGCTAACACCCGACGGGGTCTAGTTAGGATGGACGCGCAAGCCTTCTCACGGTAGTTAGAATGAGAAATAAGCCTATGTTTATCTGTGTGATGTGTTTTGGTGTATCATGATATGTAATTTGACTATTTCGCGAATGGTTTCTCTATTATGCTAGTATTACTAAAACCCGTATGCTCACATTTACTTAATTGTATTGCTTGTATTTTAACGTATGTAACAGGTTGAGGATTTTAGCTTGGATGCTTTGGATGTAGCGTGCTTAGTTTAGTTTGTTTTTGTTTGGGACTTGAATTGTAATGAAATCTAGGGGATATCGAACTTGATTAGTTTTGTGGGAAAACAAGTTTCTGTAATGATTATTTTGAAATATTGTGTTTAATGGTATGGGACGTTAAATGTTGAATGATGTTGATAGATAATTATTATGGAATTCTCATGAGACAATCTGGTCGCCTAGTGTCACTAACCCTGATGTTTCTGCCATCGGTTGGGGTGTGACACTTAGTTCATAAAACACTATAAAAAACTGATTGCAAAACGCCATAAAAACACTCAATTCAGAAAAACGCCATAAAAACTAGTTGAAAACGACGTGAAAAAACAAAGTTCAAAACGCCATAAAAAACCCACTTCATTTTTTCGAAAAACATATCAATAGTATACTTGTTGGAAGGATAAAAAAACGCTGAATTTTATGGTGTGATTTTTTAAAAAAAATAATCACGTATAAAAAAGTTACTGGCGTGTAAATATGATCGTGGGAAATGACATGTGATTAGCATGTGCACCCTTGTTGGGATATTCCTTTTTTACCCCTCCTAATAGTTCCAAGACCCCTATTATTTACAAAAATGCCGCCGTATCAATCTTAGCCACAAACCACTAAGATCTTGTGGCTGAAAATCGTTCTCACCGTTTTCACACTTTGAGGCGTTTTCTCCTGATCCCGTTTCTATATGTATTTATTTAAATTTAAATTATTATGATACATAAAGATTATATATTTATTTATATAGTAAACAGAAATTTAAACATCTTGAATTAAGAAAAAAATGAATTTATTAGATTGTGATTGATAAAGATGTCACATTTATCCATGAAATTATGTAAAGCTTATTGATATAAATAGTTGCGAATAACAATAAAAGTTGCAATATAAGTAAAGTATAAATTAAATTAATATGAAATTATATTTTTGAGAGAGGGAGAGAAATTGTCATGTGGCATTAAGTGAAATAATTAATTTTTAATAGAGGAGAAGAAATTGCCATATGAAATTAAGTAGAATGGCTTTTTTTTTTCACAGGAATGTTTTATTAGATTTAGATTCTTTCCAAAAGATAGCTTACTACCTATAAACTCAAAACCAAACTTGATTAGTGCTTCTTGGAACATACCTAACAACAATCGATTGACCCTTTTTTTTATAGTAATAAAAGATAAGAGTAAATTACATTTTGTGTCCTTTATGTATGTATGAGTTGATTTATAAAACATGTCTTTTAAAAAAATTAATTACAAATTATATTTATACTCCTGGTTTTTCTAACATTTTATGTCTTTCAGTTTAAACCCAGTTAGTTTACTCAGCTATCTTCAATATAGGCAAAGGTAAAACTGTTCATTCACACCATTAGACTACAAACCCTTCAATACCCCTTTGATCTATTCCCACCAATGTCGTACTCTACCACTATAACCACCGCCTCCCACCATGAAACACCACCACTTCTCACTGTCATCCACCCACCACCAATGGAAACCCTACATCAACCACCTTCGCTACCTAACCATACCACAGTCCATCACCGCCAAACCCTAACCCTCAACACCGATCAAACACCACTTGCAACCACCACCTACCTTTAACCACCACCACAACCTATCACAACACCTCCACCACCATTAAGCCTAGTAACCACCACTCCACGAAACACTAACCAATAATTGCCGCTCCCGACCACCTTCATACACCACGAACCACCCATTGTTACAACCCCACCAACAATCGTATAACCACCATTGCACCACCACTACCAACAATAATGTAAGACCCTAGCACGTTTTGACCCAAAACAACGCAGCGGAAATATGGGCCATAAATTTCTTCCTTTATAACTATTCTAACATACTTGAAAACCATTTAACCCTACTTCTTTTAAGATAAATACAACATTCGTCCTTATTTAAATAACCACGTTGACAAAATGATTATTACTACGCGACAATTTTTCTGTACAATCATCAGCTCAATATTTGCATACACATACTTTTATATTCAGATTTACATGCAACAACTCAATATTTACATATACATACTTTTATATTCAGTTTTGCATTCAACAACTCATTTCATTCTAACACTTCACCCATGCCTTTATGGTCAAAAACCCTACTTTACCTCACTTTTTAGATTTGACCCGTTTAATCTTTATCATGCATTTTCTGACTAACCACATTCGACTCATTTCCACAAAACTTACATTCGTACTACCACTGATTTATACATTCTTACATAACTTTCAATAATTACCATACAAAAATACATTTTAAAAACTAAAGGGTAAGTCCGGATTCACTTACCATAACACTTCTTACCTTGGTACTTGCCCTTACCAATAAACTTATTTTATGGTTCCTTATATTCATCACCAAACTTTATTTATTAAAGAAGAAGTGATTCTGGAAATCACTTACCTTAGCGTCCGTATTTGCATCCGTTACCTTACCTCCTTTTGACCCGTTAGCCTTCCATGTTTCCATCCATTTTGACATGATCCTTATACTTTCATGTCATTGTATTTACATTGTTACACCCTCAAATTCCACATGCGGAGTTTTATCGCGAGGCGTGTGACTGACCAGGATCTTGCCACTAATCATGTTGAACCAAATATTTTAAAAACATCACTAACAACATGATTAGTGATCAAGTTTTAGTTGCCAAAACACAGTTTAAGATGCAGCGGAAATAAGGTTAAAACCCAACAAGAATTTAAAACCACAAGTTTAATAGTAATTTAAAACATAACGTTTATGCGAACCACACACTCCAGCCGATTGCAACGCCCATCCATAGTTGTACCTACTGAACTGCAAAGCATGCAACTACGTGTCAACAATAAAGTTGGCGAATTCACAAATTTGAGTTTAGTAAAAGTAAAGTTCACATTGTTTTTGATTTAAGTATGACTCAGGTAGCTAACCCTCATCATATGACTAAACTGTGTACCGAATGCTGACGTTTCGTTTGTGCCCTCAATAATGTCTATCAACATTAAAGCAAGAGTGAAGGTTAGAATTTCATGCCCGGCCTCCAGCACGGTGTGAGGTTTGTCAAACCTAATAGCGCTATCAACTAATACCCCTCGTATGCCCACCCGACAATCTAATCGGTAAAATACAGGGACTTTCATGATAGAGGTTTTCGTTTATTCTAAGTGTACTATCCACCTCCAGTGGATAGCATGTTTCAGTGGTCCACACAAGGGACACGCGCTTAGCCCAAACCAGGGCTACCGTAAAAAGTGTTGTCCCAAACCAGGGACGCATGCTTTTAGAAAAGAATTGTGAACTCACCTTAGGTTGCTTGGTTGTAAACTCGAGAGGAAATCAGGAAAGTCAATCTCTTCATGATATGTTTACCATTCCAATTAGTTTAATTTATGAATCCTACACGTAGTCTAACACATAGTCATAGAACAAGTTGTCACTTAATTTTTATCGTGTGTTTTTCATGCACATGTTCACAATATAACCTACGACATGACATATTATACCATCACTAAACAAGTGCGGACACTTAAAATAACAAATTCGACTCGTACAAGTTTATCAATCATGCACTACAATTTTACTAAAATTCGGCTGTTTTAGGAAGTCTGTTTACCATGCTTACGTTATTGAAAATATTATGATCTTTTTATGGGTCATACCCCTCGGTGGGGTTGGCCTTGTGTTAAAATTTTAGGTCCTAACTCTTTAGCAAGAAATTTAGAAAAATCATTTACTATGCAGTGGCCAGATTCGTCACTTTCTGACTGCAGTTTACGGAAAAATTCATTTAAAAATCATCATTTATTCTTTTTATGAAATTCCAGTTGGAGATTTTTGGAATCACCTAGGAGTACCTACAATAGAAATTTCAGATCATAAATCAATTCATACATCGAGTTATGACTCTCGTAATGGGCTGCAAATTCTGACGAAAAACACAGCCTGAACCTTTGACACAAAATAAATCGTTTAAAATATCAAACAATGTCAAAAAAATGCAATTTTAGTTGGGTTTGAAAGTTATTTCGTGGAGGTTCATCTTTGACTCAAGAAACATCAGATTTAATAAGATTTGACCCGGTTACAGCCGAGTAAAGTTGGCTGTAACTGTCGGACAGCCTGCTGTTTTCGTTTCCCGAACCTGTGACAGATTATTTAATGAACCCGCAACACATCACTACTGAAACACAGCAGGTTTTTATAACATAATAGACCGTGTAACCACCAATTTATCACTAACCACCGAGTTAAACCCATAAACCACACCCGTGAGACATACCCAAACCCGTGTTCGACCATAAAGCCAACTATAATGATTTTTAACGATCCAAGTAATTAACAAGCTTCCAGATTCACTATCTAAACAGAAAACGCAACCTATATTATATACTAAAATCATGCATGATCATTAATCTTTATCGCAATAAACAAGAATTATCCCACAATTAAAACTCTAGAGACTTAACCGAACCCACTACGACCCCAACTTTATAAATATATGATCTCTAACATTTAGCTCTTTATGTAACATCGAATCATCATGCACACCAAACGATTTCAGCCAAAATACTTAACATTATATAAAAAAAATATCAACTATAATCAAAAGAATTACCGAGTTATACTTGAGGGGAGTCGCTAGGGAACTTGAAACTGACGAGACGACTAGAGTTCTTGGCTGCTTTGCATTAACCGATGAAGAAGGAAAAGGGATCGCAAGTTTTATGGCAGTCCGTAGTTTTTAGGGTTTAGATTAGGGAAGTTGTGTTATATTGATTAGTGATATTATGTAATTAAACAAAAATGTATGGGCCGAGAGCTCATGGGGTAGAAGGAGTTGGGCTGCAAACAGTTGACACAAATATTGGGGATGTGGGCCGCAAACAAAAAAAAAAAGAAAAACCGAATTGGAGGTTTATAATCTGATGCTATTATTATTGTTATTACCTTGTTGTTGGCCACCCACAAAGAAACGACAAAAAGAATTGGTGGAGATTGTTTGCTGTTAATTTATATTATACACATACGTAATATATTATTCTTTTTTTCCTTCATATACTCAATTAATTATAAAGGTTAAATTATCAACTAATATACTCAACCAATTAATTAACTAATATAATATATAATAGGCAAGTTAAGGTTCGGGCCTCGTAAGTTTCAAGTTACGCGAGTTATACCATGATTTAAATGGTTCGAGTCGGTTCAAAAGGATAAGTATTTGATTCAAATACTCGTTTATATAATATGAACTTATAATATAATTTAGTTGAGTATAATTAACCCGCCAATTAAAATAAGTATAATACTCGACCTACAAATACGAAAACAAACGGTTCTAACCTCGAAATTATGAGTTGTCACATCATCCCCAAGTTGAAAGAAATTTTGTCCCGAAATTTGCGAACGATCGTTGAGGAAGCTAGTGCGGTTGAGCATTTTCGCGTGGTGTCACATACATCCTTGTTAGCACACATGATTATACATATTAGCAATCATATCAAACACATATCTCACATTTGACTTTCATTAGTTAACTCTAACAAGCATAAGGCATATGCCCAAAATCACATTCTTTCGAACTCATATAATTCATCATGTTATCCCATATAACACGTACCATATGACCTTCTATAAGCTTACAATTGTGACAACAAGTTTAACATATGAACTTTCGACTTAAGCTCATACATCTGTGTCGTCTTATTAGGTTATACCAATGAAACTATATACATTTTATACTCATGTTTTAGGACACGCATACGAGAATATAATTTCTTACACGCACACATATACGAATACATCTCATTCATACTAGCATTTTCGTGTCTCCACAACTAACATTATAATCCATGTTAGCTAAACCAATATCATTCCAATATTACTCATTTCTACAAATCTCATTTGCTTCACATTTAGTGTACATTTAATTCAAATTTCAATTAAGAAATTAGTCAAACATATGGTGAACATCATGCCACTCTAACATAGAGTACAACCTTCTAATGAACACTTTTACCAAATCATATAACCAACCTAAAATCATACATGTATTCCATATAAAATATATTTCTCATGTTCAATTACCACCAAATACATGACATCCTCATATTATACATCTTCATCCATTACTTGCATCTGATCTCATCTAGTAATCTCACCTAGACATTTCATCAAACACTTGGTATGCGTACACCATTTAATGCACAATGTACAACTAATTCATGCTCATCTTCTACCATCTTGCTTTCAATCATCAACAATAACACAAAATCACATTACTTCCAAATCATACTCAATCCAACTTATATGAATCGAACATATACCACATCATACATCAAAATTATACAATGATGGAACATGGTAATTCATTTATCTCACCATCCTTACTAGCACAAGTGGTTTTATCCTAAAACATCAAAATACTTAGAATCTTGCATAATTCATGTTCTATATGGTGATTCTAACACATACGCATGATTAATTCATACAATTTCTTGGATTAAACATAAACACATTCATACAAGATCACCAAATTATAAATTACAACTTACCACAAGTTTATTAAGGCTAGATGGTGAAGAATCTTAATTCATGCAAGAGATTAGCTTCCAATTTCACCATCAATTTCTTCAATTCGTGGGGTTTTTTTTTGGGGAAGAGCCCTTTTTTTTCTTCATATGTGTGTGTATATCTCGACACATATACATACATCCATATAAAATGCAGAATTTTTTATAAGTTTCCAATCTTTCACTTTTGGTCCCCCTACTTTTGAGCCATTGGTTATTTACAATCAACACCACCATCTCACTTATACTTAATCCTTATATATTTAACTAAGTTAAATAACTTAGTTAGTACATTTCACACCCCAAATAAGAAAGCATTCTAGCAAATTATAATTACGAGTTTTGGGGCGTTACACGTCTACCCCCTTAAAAGGAGTTTCGTCCCCGAAACCCATCTCATTTCCGACAAACCTTAACCACCTTAACTTCATGGTTATTATTATTCTTACAATCATCATATAGTTAGAGTGCACTCCTTGAATACATATCCTAGGATTTTGAACTCTTGCATAAAGCTAGTTTCTAGTGAACATCACCACTATAAGTTCATTCATTTAATTCATCCTAAGTGCATAATATAGCAAGAATGCACCCGTGGTTTGTATAAAAGGTTTTATTCACATACAAACATAATCGTATGTTTTGTCTGTACTTTCACAATTTAAGCAAAATACTTTCATGCATTAATTGATCATACCGAGACTTTCTTACATCTACTTTTACTCATAAAGTATGCTTGCTATTTAGTTCTAACATTAGTTATACAAGTATCTCTCATGAGTATACAAGTATATATGTGTGTGGTGTGGTGGGGGGGGGGGGGGTTGGAGAGAAATAAAGGGTGCAAATTAGGTCAAAGGGATGTGTAAGTCAAAGGGTATGAGTGGACAATTTTGCCATTGCTTAGATTGAAGATAACTAAGTAAGCTAAGTAGGTACAAATTAAAGGGTACAAAATGTTAGAAACCAGTAATATGGACATAATTTGTAATTAAACTTTTTAAAGAGCATGTTTCATATATGAGCCCATACATGTAGGACAAAAATGTAATTCACTCTATAAATAAAATGATATGTATGTAATTAATTATAATTTAATTTATTATAGTTGTTAAAACATAAAATTGTATAAAAATTATAATAGTAAGAATAAATGTATTTTGAAATCATAATAGGTACACTATTACCATCAGCTAACACAACATATGAATAGCAAACACGACAAGGTAACTTGCAGGTTTGTTACAAAATACCTTTTGGTACGAATCAACAATATTGGACTGCATGCCATGTTAACCGCAGAGTCTAAAAGACATTCTACTACATATACCACTTAACCGACTATGAGAAAACGATTTGCAATTGAATAGCCATGCTCCAAATACGTTCTCTCTCCCACTCACACGCGATAGTAAAACAAATTTTAGTCTTAAGTTGTAGTTGGGTGGCTTACAAAAAAGATCTCATCATCCATTCTTTGTCAACCAACTTATGGGAATATCCTATGCTGACGTTTTGTTGATTCCTTATTGTGAAGTTGCAAGGATTAGCCTGAACAAGCTTTGTAGTAACAAATAATGTAAAGCTTTCATTAAATAGTCTTTAAATTTATTAGTAAAATGATAGCATTACATAATCAAATACTTTTATTCGATTCGATTAATAACACGACTACAAATACTTTTATTCAAATAAATTAATAACACGACTACAAGATAATAATAAGTAATAGTAATAATAATACATCGCCTTAGCTATAGCTCTAAGGACTTTTAATGGCAAACTTTTTCTTATTTTATACATCGCCTTAGCTATAGCTCTAAGGACTTTTAATGGCAAAGTTTTTCTTATTTTATACATCGCCTTAACTATAGCTTTAAGGACCTTTAATGACAAAGTTTTTCTTATTTTTTTATTTTTCTTATTTCTATTATTATGTTTATGTTACTTATATATTTATTAACCAATTAATAATTAATTTTCTTTCTCATGTTAATTAATTTTCTTTCTCATGTTATAAATAAGCCGTTTATCATTTTAGACACAATTTCATATGTATACCTACAAAAACCAGCATAACATTTATTTACTTAAACTACAAATTTATATATTATTAATTACTAGTTAGTATGTGCCTTTTGTGGTTGTACATGTGGCTTTGTTTGTGTTTGTGGGTGTTGTACATTAGTATACCGAGGTTGTACTTTCTTTGGGTATTTAAGTTGTTTAGTTTTTTTGTGGGGTGCTTCATTTGCACCCATCGCTCCACTTCCCCATCATCTTTCACCACCTTCCCTGAGTTTCCTCTTTGTCGGCGACCAGTCGGTTTCTTTGGCGTTTCTTCCAGGCCTTCTTCTCTACGACAAGTAATAGAAGGACGTTTATACCCGTTTCACCGTAACCCGCTTAGGGTTTTAGGGTTTCACCATGACTCGATTAGGGTTTTTAGATGATTGTTTAGTTGTCTTTGACGCCATTGTGTTTTCTTTGGTTATTTGGTTTGCTTTATGCAATAGACTTGCGGATTTGTGGTTGCATTTTTTGTGATTTTGGCTTTATGGCTCATTCATTGACGCCTTTTTTCGTATATTATCGGTCGTTATGTTGTCCGATGGTATGTTTGATTTGCGTTTTTTTTGTTATGGCGAGCCTTTGTACCAATGATAATGTTTATATTCTTTTCGTTATTTTCTAGTGATGCGGTTGTTGACTGTGGTTTTTATAGTCATGTATGATGGCCTTATGTGTCAAACTGAGGCTTAAACTTACTACTTGTAGACTTCTTGCTCATCAGAGGGTTATTACAACTGGTATGTACGATGGTGATGATGGTGCTTGTCATTGGGCGAGGCATCCTTTCATGCAGTCGTGCCGTGCCACTCAGCCTTAACGTCTTTTATTTGTGGTACCATGTGCGTAGATGAAATGTGATTTGGTTGTTGCCATATTCGTTTAATATTTTCATTAGCAGTTGGTAACTTGTTAATATCAAATAAACATTTCCAAAACCTAAGAATCCTTTAGAGATGTAAATTACAAAAAAAAAAAAAATACTTAATATTAAATTTTTAGACCAACAAAATGTTACAATAAATTTTAAGGAAAGTATAAAAAATACATCTAATTAGACCACCCACAGTGGTGAGTGATGTGGGCGTGTTTTTGCCCCATCACACCACATAACGTCATTGCCATCGCCCCCAAGGGTGTTTTGTTTGAGTTTTGGGCTTGGGTGTTTCAGTGAAAACGCCGACAAGTGGAGGTTTTCAAAATTTATCTGTTGAGCAACGGTAATAAAAAAATATTTTTCATCTATTTTAATCAACGTTTTCACCTACTTAAACCCCAATTCAACCCATTTGTATACACTTTTTTTTACAGACTCTTCTCTTATTCTTACAAACTCTTCTCTTGTTCTTTATAAAAAAACATACTAGGTATCCATTCCGCCACACTTTTGGTGTTCCGTCTCGGCCAAGCAACCCGGATTCATATCGCCCAAACACCACCCAACCACTACCAACCTATAATTACCAAGATTACGATCCGTACACGATGAGGTACACAACTATTAAACATGCCCCAACAATACTTTCAAGGGCCACTCGGTTTTGCATCAAATATAAACACCAACATGGGTCATACATATGGTTTACAAGACGAAGCCGACCCCGAGATCGAGACAGTGCCGGAGACACAAGCCGAGCACGGACCCGAGGCCTCTCAATGTGGAAGGCGCTCATTAAAACAAGATGGCGCCACTCCTTGTGCGAAAATGACCTACCAACATTGGACGAAAGACGAGGAGTACACGCTTGCAGAGCTTGGCTCGATAACTCGGAGGATCCCGAACTTATTTTTTTAATAATAATATATTGTAATTTTTTGTAGCCAACTATTAAAGCTTACCCATTTTTTTGGATCAAACTTCAGGTAATCTTTTTTGCTCTCATGGGTAAAGGGAATATCGGGACAAGGATTCGGTATCAAGCAAGTGGACTGATATTAATGGTAAATGCCATAGGTTTCAAGAGGTGTTCCAACATATGAAGGATAACTGGGTTAGCGGTTAAAGTGATGCAAATATTTTAACAAAAGCGTAGACGAGAGGGACATTCGCATGCTTGAAGTGTTGGGAGCTTCTACGTTGAAGTCCTAGGTGGGCTAACGTACAAACCATGACGTCTAGTAGTAGGAAACACCCACTTCTGATGTTCGAAACGTTGATTTAAACAATTCTATCAATGAGGATGACGAGGAGGAGGAAATGGATTAGGCCCGACCTCCCGGTAGAAGTGGGAAAAAGGGGGAAAGACGGAGTCGTCTTTGACGGGTGCCGAAATGAAAGAAGATTTCGAGGAGATGAATCAACGACTTCAAGATACACGAGACCTTGGGCATAGGCGTTTGGAAACGTTGCAAGAAAGAAACACCGGAAATAAAAAGTTCATCGCGATCAAAGAAGCGAGGTAAATGGAGATAGACATCGAGTATTTGTCTAAACCAATCAATCACCTTCAAGGAGACGCCTTGATTTAGCACAAATGTTTAGGCAACAAATCTGCGAATACGGACTTTAGAGTTTCATGTTTTTTAAACCATTCGTATGTTTTTAGTACTTTTTCATGTATTATCTTATTTTAAATTTTTTAGTATTTACCCTATATTAATTGATAAGTTCTCTCACCTTCAGTGTAATATTGTTCAATTTTGTACAATCCAACATTGCAACAGTACTACCACTCATTGCACCAACACTATTCTCTCCCTGTTATCACTCTACCAGTTTACTTTCTCTCTCTTACACTTCTCTACCTTCTCAGCGACCAAATCCGGCGACACACACTGGTTGTAAGTTATGGTGACTGTCTTCCCCCTTAGGAGCAATGACTGTACATTGTGGTGATTGTCGGTTTTCTGGCAACGCCCTTCCTCTCAAGTCACAACCTTTATCTTCCGGTCATAGAACCCCAAACGCGACACTAGAAAAGGATACGAGCTAGGGTTTAGGCAGCAGGATGTTAATGTATTTTTTTATTTAATGAAATATTATTTGTTTTAATTTTCCTAAAAAAAGAAATTAAAAATAAATAATTAAGTAATGATTGAATGAAACACTATACCTATACCTCTTTACCACTTTTAAACTTCACCTCCCATAATACTTTATGTTAGCTAGAATGCTACACGTTAGAATCGGATCATGTCCAAGAAAAGAACATCATTAAAAATTCTCCCTCACACATTATCTTAAATAAATTTTATCACGTAAAATATAAGTTAGAGTTAATATTCACACATTCTTCTTCTCTGTATCACTACACATCTATTATATATAATAAACACGAAAGATGTCACGTGACATCTTATTAGATAGAGATGGGCATAATAACCGGTTCCAAACCCGATCCGGTGGAACCTACCTGGGACCGGTGTTCCTACCCGACATATAGTAGAATCGGTTCCGGGTTCAAAATACCAGATGGTTTCCTACCCGGTTCCACTATTTTTGGAAAAAAATAAGTTCCGGAACCGGTTCCAACCCGTACCCGGGTTGTACCCGTAACCGGTTCTTATCATACCCGGTTCTACGGTAACCTTCCAGACCCGGCGTCAATATATTTTTAATGTGAGTTTTTTTTATAAGTCTTTGCTAGAAACAAGTACCCGGTTACACAAACAACCTAAACAAGAAACGTTAAACAAAACATATAAAACACTAAACATACTAATCATAAAACAAAATGGGTTTACAATACATAAAACAAACTAAACTTTCGATGACCCGGTCCCGGATGCTTCACCCTTTTCATTGTTTTTCGCCTTTGTCACCGGACAATGGCGGTCGGTGTGTTTCTTGAGCGTCGAGTTGGCCGACGCCTTCATGAACTTCCCGCACCCCTTGCATCTAGCCATTTCATGGCTATCCGACATCAAGCACAAGTCAAAGTGCTTCCAAATAGCGAGGTTTCTTTTGGTTTCCAAAACAACCACGACCTCATCGTTGCAAGCCATCGTTATCTCTTGTTAAAGTGTTAAGTTTATATAGAAAAACCGATTCTGTAAAGTGTAAAGTGTAAAGGGGTTTATATAGAAAAACCGATTCTGTAATCAGGAACTGGTTCCAACGGTAACATTTATCAGGAACCGGTTCCAACGGTAACATTTTTATCAGGAACCGGTTCTGAACAGTGAAAGTCAGGTTTTGACTGTCAGGAACCGGTTCTGAACAGTAAAAGTCAGGTTTTGACTGTCAGGAACCGGTTCCGAACAGTAAAAAAGTCAGGTTTTGACTGTCAGGAATCGGTTCCCAACACTATCAGAAACCGTTTCCGCACCATACCCGGTTCCACACCATACCCGGTTCCATAATACCCGTACCCGGTTCTAACGGTTCCATATTCTTGGGTGTGAACCCAGGTAGGAACTGGACCCGGTTCCACACCATACCCGATTCCAATGACATTCAAGCAGAACCGGATTCGGAGTTGAAACCGATTCCAGGTAATAATAAAACCCGATTATACCCATCTCTATTATTAGAGCTGCTAAGTTCCATTTCCCCGCTCATAACTTTGGGTAAAAATTCTTGACAGTGAAGCCCCAAATACCCTAACCCGGCCCAACCAAAAAACTGGATCCATATAAAACCCGCCTAAACCTTGATGAAACCCGAATTTGCATCTTCTCCTCCACGTCGCCTCTCAATCTTCTCCTATTCTACATCTACATTGATAAACGATTTTTGAATCAGGTATACCACCCTACCAGCGGACGACGACGATGAGTGGAATAGTTGGTTGTGCTTCGACTAGGGTTCTGCTGGGAACCTGACGGAGATGATCGGAGGCTGTCGGCTCTGCGGCCTGCTCTTCTCCTGGTTCTTAACAAAACCCAAAACCCTAGATTTCCATTGTTCATCTTTCTTCTCCTTCAAGCTCTGTGATCCATCAACCTCTCTATTCGAATCAATTCAACCATCGTGTACTCCTTTATTGTTGCTCTATTCGAATCAATTCAACTATCAGGTACTCCATTCTACCAGTTAACTATACCAATTCATATATGTTTGTTTATGAACGTTAAGACTTTGTTAGATATTTCAATAATATACTTTACTCTTTATAGATCCAGGTTTTCTTTTGAAGTAATTATCAGTCATCTTTATGTTTCTTACAATACTGGCGAATGTTGTTCCGTTCGTTCTTTTTTAGGGAATTAGGAAGTAGTATCTCCAATGTATCATATTACATTCTGTTCTATTTTAAAAGTTATATGTATTTTTCTATTATAGATCCACTTCCTCATTAGTATATCTAATATGTCACTTTATTTAAGTTTATTTTATGATTAGAGGTTGAATGGGTTTGTCTATCATAATTCTTATAAAGTGGTCACTATTTATTAGAGGTAGCAAAAATGAGTGCGTTAGATAATGGGTTGAATGGGTTTGGGTTGAAGTGGGTCATTTTAGGACCGGCACAACCGGGTGCAATTGGTTTGTCCCACAAATTCAGTTATATTAATATAATCTTACTACCAGATGAAGAGGGAAAAAAAGTATGATAATGAATAGAAGTGATTGCAAAATTTTGGAACGCCAGATGGAAAAAATGTATGATGCTTTTGTTCAGTTCCCATAAGTATCTTGGGTATCAACGTAAATTTTTCATTAATTATTTTGTATTTAAATTGGTTCATTAGTTTTAAACACATTTATATATTGTTTTGCAATTCAAATTTGTTATTTTATTATTAGATGGTGCATAGTTTGTACATTTTATTTGATACAAGATGTTATAAGATTTTCGCATACCATGTTTAGGAAATGGATCAAAATTGTCAGGTTAGGTTGTCCATTTTTCGTGCTTTGTAACTTATCATAAATACAAATTATATTTGAAAAGTGATTATTTCAAGGCGTTTGTTTATACGATCAGTTTTGATTGATTTTTCTTATCTGTTTGGCAGGCATTTTTAGTGAATAGTAAGGCACAAGAAGTGTGTTGGGTACACGTATGAAATCACATTTTGGTGTGAGTGAGTTTTGGGGAGTCCCATGCCGCAACAAGGGGGTGTTAGAGTGAGTCTGGAGTGTACTTTCTGTTGCTAAATGAAACATAATTTATGGAAGAAAAGGTGCAAGCCATACCAGGAGAATGGAGCATGAAACAAAGGTATATAATTCTTTAAAAGCAAATTTTAGATTGATTGATAAATGCATTTGTGAAACATTTTTTTTATTGTAGCTTAAATGGGGCACTTGAAGCTGAGGGTATCAGTTAAATACTTTGTAAGCAACTGAATACTTTGACCCATTTGCTCATTTCACTTTTTTGCTTTCTAAAAATAATACATGCTATCCGGTTGACCCGTGTATTAATCTTTTGAAACATTAATGTTATTTATAATATTGTTTGTCAAGATTTCATTTAATTATAATATAGTTTCTTTCCAGTCTTCCATTTTTAGAAACCAAGATTCCGTTTGTATATAAAATGTTAGAAACCAGGATTCCGTTTGTATATAAAATGTACCGTTTTGGTTTCATCAAGAACCAAATAAAGTGGTACAATGAATGAAGTTATGTAAAAGAACAAATGGGTGTGCTTTTTTATTGCTTAGTTTCTTGCAAGATTCCATTTTTAGAAATCAAGATTTCGTTTGTTTAAACATTCACCAATTTTTCAATGCTGGTGTCATCAATAATAAAATAAAATGTTATGAATAGATGGAATACTATGAAGAAAAACAAACAGTTATGCTTCTTATTTACCAGTTTCATTGAACGTGCTAAATATGACAACCCAAAGTTGGATTATTTTCGTGTTGTTTTCCACATTATCACCCACATTACAACAACTGTATTATATTTTTCATAAGCGATTCTTTTTTATGTATTTTTAAAAGTATTCAGTCGTTATGCTTAGTTGTGTTGTTTAGGGAAATAAATGAGGTTTTTACAGCTTAAATTCTAACTGCAGTCATACACACATAAGATATTGACCGGGAAGCAAGCACAAATGGGGACGATTTGGCAAACGAGTGGACTTGCAGGTTTGGCAAAGAGATGACACTTTTGGTGTTTGGTCATAGCTCGGCTAACATTTCTGCGGGATTAGGTAACTTCTCTAACTTAACTTCATATCATAGAATTTAAAATGTATATCCCTTTTCGATTAAACCAAACTGAGTTGATTAACTAGAGTGATATTGTTTAGGATAATCAGGTTGGTTTAACCGATGAACCCGCATACAACCTCTATATATTATACGTCTTAAAAAGATCAACCTAACCTAACACACTATGGGTAGGTGAGCCATACGATGTAGGAAGTGTGTAAAAGAAATGAATCCATGTTTTAATTCTGTCCTCTGATGCCTTATGCGAAAAAATAAAATATAATAGTTAAACTTAAACCCATATTGTCTTGGTATTTAATTTGGTTGTTCTGATTGTTAGTTTGAAGAAAGTGTTTGTTATTTTGCATAGGATATGGGTAATAATAGCCAAAGATGGTAGATAGACGAGAAGGGGTGGCACTGGCGTGGAATAGCTTTTTGGAGAAAACTTGATTTCCCTTCTATGGGACAGTAGACATGCTAGCTATAGGTGAGAAGCGAGCTATCAATCCCTTCTCTTTAGGACTTGGTATTGGAAAAGACGGCCTCTCTTAATTCTTCCATGTGGCTAAGGCAGATAACGGGCACTCAATCCAATAAGAAACGTTCTGAAGCTCTACGCGACTACGCCATACCTCATCTCCAACAGACATTCATTAGGGCGGGCAAGGCGTACTTTTCAATCACTTTCGGTAAAGACTGTCCTAGCGGATTTGCTGTCTTTATGAAAGGCAATAGTCTGTTAGGAAGAATCAATCTCAAGCTCAAGGCTTTAGAATGGGGAGGTAGCAAGTCCGTTGGAAGAAGTCATGTTATAGAAGTATAGGGGGACATTTTGGTTTGACGATGTCAAAGTTCATATATTGCGAGATTAATAGAGAAGTCATGTATGTTAAAGTTCTTTAATTGAAACAATATTTTATTTGTCATTTTGTTTTAAGAAAACCGTCCACTGTACGTCATAGATTAGTATGTTAAATTGTATGATTTTAATTATATTAATAATTAATATAAATAATTTTGTTGAGCCCACCGGTTTATAACTTAGTACATTTATATATAGAGAGATATAGAGTTATAAAAAGTGTCGAAATAAGATCTAGGGATGTGAAGAATGTGAGAGCTAATATAAGATAGAGTTAAATGCTTGGTTGGTCCCTGTGGTTTGCAAAAGTTGCAGATTTGGTCCTAGTGGTTTACTAATTACACGCGTGGTACCAAAACTTGTCAAAAATGAACTCGCTTGGTCCCCAAGCCCTAACATCAGTTAAATATATCAGTTAAAACACCCCATCTGCTTGACACATGAGGGTACTTTGGTCATTTCAGTCCGGCCCATTATAATAAGAGATAAATACATGGTTGGTCCCACCTAACCCACCCCTTCTTCTTCTCCAACCACCACCACCATCTCATCTCCACCACCACCAAACTCCGACGAAATTTGTTGTTATAGTAAGAGATTTGTTGTTTTAATACATGGGTCAAATGTCAAACTGACCCGCCCCATTAAAAATGACCTGTTTTGACTGAGCTCGTTTTGTCACCTATACCTTGAAGTGACAGCAACCCTTCAAGAGTGCTAGGAATATCTCCGTCGTAATTTAACAGCGATATCTTTGCAATTTTCTTCATGTTGGCGGCTTTTCTTGTGTAAAATCCAACTGGGTAAATCAAGTCTTTTATGGTTTGATTCATCAGCGTTGTCAATCATTTTCGGTTTGAGAAGGTTGTTGTCAAGGAGACGTTGTATGGCTCCATGCGTAACATTATCTTTGGTCTGGCTTGACAAAAGCGAAGATATTATAAAACAGCAAATCTCCGTTCTTTAGGAGGAAGAGAATTACCGGCTTTCTCACATCCCATAGAGTCTACCAGAGCATCTTCTAATGATCTCATTTCACCGATTATTATTGATGATAATAGGCTGCCTGATGCTTTTTATTTTTTAATCACACTTTTTAATTTGTTCTTCTGTGAAAACTATTTTTGTAGCCAGTTAAAGGTTAAATCCTAATTGGAATTACCGTTTGGTTGTGTAATGTTACTTTTGTGGGCATTGATGTATAAGTGAGATGGATGAATGTCTGCTGATTTTTTTTGTGAGAAATTCTTGTAGACTTTGTGTGAGTTAGGGGTGTTGAGTATTTAAACTGGAATCGAAAAAATGAAATTTTTTTTGGTTGTGCATTCAGGTTTGAGTGGTGGTGGTGGTGTTGGAGGAGATGAGGTGGCGATGGTGGAGGAGGAGATGAGATGGTGGTGGTGGTGGTTTGGGAAAAAGAAGGGAAGGGGAGTGGGGTGGGGTGGGACGACCAACCATGTATTTATCTCTTATTATAATGGGCTGGACTGAAATGATCAAATTACCCTCATGTGCCAAGCATATGGGGTGTTTTAACTAACATATTTAATTGATGTTAGGGCTAGGGACCAAGCGAGTTCATTTTTGACAAGTTTTGATACCATGCGTGTAATTAGTAAACCACTAAAACCAAATCTACAACTTTTGCAAAACACGTGGACCAACCAAGCATTTAACTCTATAATATATAAATTTACCTCGTTTTAATTACAAGATATGAAAAGGCTAATAAAGTAACAATAATAAACCTGCTCCAACATTTAATTTGCTGATTTTTTCTGACCCACTATCCAAAAGCCTTCTCTATCAATGTAGGCCCAAAATTAATAATAATGTCATCTTTCTTCTCACCCTCCAAATATCCCTTCTTTTACTGTTGACAACAACCACAAACCACCCACCCACCACCACCTCCATTTCGGCTGCTCTGCACACTTGTACTGTACATACACAGGTACTCTATCATTCAAAAGCCTGTCAACAAACATGGGTTAGCCCTCCCTCCCTCCCTCCATTTACCCTCATGGATCCCATCCCCTTTTTTCGCCTTTTTCATTTCTTCTGGTGGCGTTGTTGTCATCTATACTGTAATTTGTAGCCTCAAACGCTGTCGTTTGAATCTGGCTTCCCAGAACAACCATAGTAATAGTAATAATAATAGTAATATTAATAATAAACGTGGTTATTCCGAATATGCCCTTAATTTCCCGGGAAAAATGGAAGAAAATTACCGGTACCAACTCAACAACCACCACCATCAGACAGCGAACCGGCCGTCTAGACTAGGGCTGAGAGCCACAGGAACCGGTGGAGAGATAGTGGAAGTTCAAGGGGGCACATTGTACGGTCAACCGGTTTAAAAGACCGGCATAGTAAGGTGTGTACAGCAAAGGGGCCACGTGACCGGCGCGTGCGACTCTCGGCTAACACGGCTATACAGTTTTATGATGTGCAAGACCGGCTTGGGTATGACCGGCCGAGTAAAGCTGTGGATTGGCTTATTAAGAAGGCTAAAGCCGCCATTGATGAGCTGGCTGAGCTGCCGGCTTGGACGCCAACCGCTGGAAAACCCCCAATTGTGAATCTTGAACAAAACCCTAATCAAGAAAATGGAAATTATCAACAATTAGGGCAATTGGAAGATGACCCAGATGAGGATATTGTTGATAATCAAATGGGTAGTGTTCAAAATTCGAGCTTTTTGCCTGCATCTGTTGATTTGGTTAAATCTTTTTTTCCGACCGGTGGTTCCGGTTCATCAACGGCGGTGGGGAATACCGGTTTATCAGCGGTTCAATTTCACCAGAATTTTCCACAGAATCAAGATCTGAAGCTTTCTCTTCAGTCGTTTCAAGATCAGATGCCTCAGCATCAAACTGTTGTAGGGAATAATAATATTTATTTTGACGGCTCCGGTTGGCCGGAGAATGGTGGGTTTGTCTTTAATTCACTGCCGGCGGCAGCAACACAAACGACGCCGTTTCTGCAGCCGTTGTTCGGCCAACCAACAAACAACCAATTGTTGTTAAACTATATTTCTCAGAGGGGACCCCTTCAGTCCAGTAACTCACCTCCGGTTCGTGCCTGGGTCGACCCGATGCCGTTTACCGGCCCGTGGGTCGACCCGCATCAAACCCCGGGTTATCATCACCCGCTTTCCATGCCCGGATTGAATAATCCGGGCATGGTTGGGTTTTCGGGGTTTTGTATCCCGACACGAATCCAAGGTGAGGAAGAGGAACACGACGGCTTATCTGATAAGCCGTCGTCTGCTTCCTCGGATTCGCGCCATTGATTCGTCACCTTCGGTTCATAATCATCTCTCCATAAGGTCAGTAGTTCCCAGTTTGATCTTGTTTTATAATTTTTAACAAAAATTACAGGAAAGTTTGTTGCTTTTCAGTTAGGGAAGCTCAGAAAGTGACAGTTTGGCGAATCTAATGGCTGTGAGAAGAAGAAATCTGAGTTTGATTTCAGGTTTTTTTTAATCTCAGTTTATTTTAATATTCAGTTTTCAATGTTTTAATTGGGCTATTCTGTTTAGCTCTAGACTTTGTTTGGATTAAATTATGTTTTGTCTAATTCTAGACTATGAATGATGTCCATTATCCCTGTTTCCTTAAAAAAAATCTTGTTATTGAGGATGTTTGTTCCCATAGTGTTTGGATAAAGTTCTAAATTTGGTGACATGGGTTGTGATTTATGATCATTTGGGCTATTGTTACAAATGTAATGTAAACTGTTGATGTTGGTAATGATGGTGAAATTTGGAAAATAATTGAGAAGCCTACAAAAAGAATGTGACAAAGAACGAATCGACAAGTCTAATCTTGCTGGTCGCATCTCCATCACTGCTTGGATGCTTCGGGTAATAAGTCGTTTTCTTTACTTCTTTCGATATGTGGATGTTTATCTTCTTTTTTTCCTTATCTAAAGATTCAATCTTGAATTATGCATGTGGCATTAATTCTGGTTTGGATGGAATGATTTTGAGGGCAAGTTAAGACCTTGAAAGCTACCATCTATGTTGATGTTGATGCTCTTTCAAGTTTTTAACAACTAGATTATGAGTTTCCTTTTTTTTTTTTTGCCAAACACCCATTTTACTAGAAAAAGGTGTGAATTTGATTCAGTTAGGAAAGGTAAATGAGTGAACCTGTTGCCCTCAATAGTGGTTAAGCCTTAAAGTTCAATTGAACAAGCTAGGGAAGATGGTTCAGCTATTATAGACAAAGCCCTCTAGCAATTGCTTCGTGCACACTTGGAGTTCTGCTAGCGGTCTGTTCTCGCACAATCAGAAGATTGAGAAGATTTTAGGGTTTGTTGGAGGAGTGACAGCCGTCGACAGAAGAAAGTGAGGTGTTAGTTACGAGTAACTTTAAGAGTTGTTTTATTCATGTCCCGTTTACCTTTTAACAGATTTACTTAAGAGTTCGATTCTCACGACAGGTTATTAGGTGGAATTAATAGGTGTAGATTTGAAGCCGTCCCAATAAAAAAACACGTTATAAATTTTATTGGAATTAATTCTCATTTATTTAAATTAACATTCCTTTTAAATCATTACAATTCCTTTACAAACATTTTATGAACCAAACCTCACCTTATGTTCCTATATTATACTTTATTAATCCTTAAACAATAAAAACTAAATAATAAAATACTTATTTTGACAAATATCTGTCAATGATGATAACTGATTAACCACGGGGTGTCAGCCCAGTGGCTAGCCTCACCTATTCCAAACGGGAGGACGCGGGTTTGAGTCCAGCTCGGCCCGAATAATCCTGCTGGGTAGTAACCGTCAGGCAGCTATGGGCTAAGCTAGTTTGGGGAGGGAGAACCTCCCGCGGTCAGGGGACTGTGCATTTACCCTTTTTTTTTATGGAGCTGATTCAAACACTTATTTAATTAAAATAAATTTATACTTTGACAAATATCCATTAATGATACTCTATTATAATACATAACTATTGGGGACAAATATTCTTCAATGATACTTTATTATATACATAACTATTGGGTTTTGGATGAGGTGTAACTGATAGATCAAAATAATATAAGGTTAATTTTAACACAAAAAACAATAAACAACTGATCATGTGAAACTTAAAGATACGAATTAAACACCATTGCCGATGAAGATCTAACGCAAGAGTTGAAAATAATTAAGAACGCAACTAATCATAGCAGCCGATCAGTTGCAATTGAAGAACAAGAGAGCAACTGATCACAACTATTCAATTGCACATGAAGTATCTAAGATTCAACTAATCATACAATTGCAATTGATCAGTTGCAAATGCAGTATAAGAAGATCCAACTAATCTTACAATTGCAACTGATCAGGTTGAATCCGACAATTGGAGAATATCTTAACGCCGTTCCTCAATCCAGTTGATGTCAACTAATGATTAGAGAATGTAAGATGTTACTTTCAAATAATCACTTACAATTAGTGAATATATTGACGCCTTTCCTCAATCCAATTTCTTAATATTCTTTCTTGGCTGTAAATTGCAGTACATCTCCTTTACGTTTACATTAAATTGCACTCCACATCCTTTATGTATAAAAGTTTAAATGCACATTCTTACGTTTATTTTTTGTTGCAATGCACGTCCTTTACCACAAACCTAGTTAGTTTTCTTAGTTAACTTAAACACATGCCTAGCACATGATGGGTAAATTAATCAATTTAAGAAAATAATTAATGAGATGTAGAAAATAATTGTTGATAGGGGTAACAAGAGAGTTGACCAAGCTAAGCAGACTGTTGAAAATGGTAAGAAGCTGGTTGACAAGGGTAAGAAAACTGCTGACAAGGATAACAAGAGTGTTGAAACAGGTAAAAAGGATGTAGACAAGAATAAATGATTTTAGGTTTTATAGGTTTTATTTGCTAATTATGTTTTTTTTTGGTCATTTGGGGATGTATTTTGTCATTATTGTTTGATCAATTGTTTTGGCACTATTATGTCATATTATTACTACTATGTGATTAATAGCATTCACAATGAAATTCTTAAAAGGTGTGAGATAGTTTAGTTATATTATAAGGAGTGGTTGTTAGTGTTTTTGAGTGGTTGTGAGTGGAGGAGAGAGAAAATATATGGAAAAGTTACTGTTCATCTATGAATATATGGGAAAAAATCTGAAGAGAGAAAACTGTATAAATTTTTTAATATTTTTAGAAATAGTTGTGAGTGAAGGAGAGAGAAAAGGTAATGATAAATGTATAAAAAATATTATTTAATTGAAAAGGAGAGAGAAAAAGTAGTTGTTTTAATGGAATTATATGGATAAAGATATGGAAAAGGAGAGAAAAAAAGTAGTTGTTTTAATTGAAAATGAGAGAAAAAATGTAGTTGTTTTAATATTTGTTTGGTCATGACTTGATCTTTTTTTTTTCATTTTACTTGCATTTTCTTATAAGCATGATTTGCAGTTTATTTTTTGGTTACTTTAAAGGCTCCAATATCAATAAGATTTGGATTTTCATACACTTCATTATTATTTTCTTAACATGACTATTATGTCCATCATGTTATAAGCATGTGTTTAAGTTAACTAAGATAACTAACTAGGTTTATTGTAAAGGACGCACGTTGCAACAAAACATAAACGTAAAGGACGTGCACTGAAACTTTTAAACATAAAGGACGTGCAATGCAATTTAATGTAAATGTAAAGGACGTGCACTGTAATTTTGTCTTCTTGGTTTGAACATCACCTTATTTTTAATATTCTTTTTATTATTTAATATTGTTTGTATCATGTAAAGTGGGAGTATGACTTATCGTTTGTTTACTTATTATTCATAACTAGTAACTTAACCCCGCGCGTTGAAGCGGGAGTTTGATTATCTGTACAGTACTGGCACTCGGTATTGTAACTAAAAAGAAATAACGTAAAATCATGAGAAAAACGTTGTGGCGACTAAACCATTAAACCGAACGAAAAGTATATAAACGTTGGACAAAGCACACCCGTTGTAGCGTGTTAACACGCAATAATTAGGTCGAAACATAGAAAACATACAAAAGAATAACCAAGTTGACCTCTATAAGAGAAATCTTTTAAAGTTCAGGGAGGTAGAAACGTAACTTAGTTAAAGTATTAGTACAGTACTGACACTCAACATAGCAACCGAAAAATATAATGTAAAAGTTTTCCGATTACTAAACCATTAAACCGAACGATAAGTAGATGTAAAAACGTTGAACCACGCACGCCCGGTGCAATATGTTAACGTGTAAATTTATATGGAAAAGCAAAAATAGAAAGATAAATAAGTTGACCATCGTATAATAAAACTATCGCTACAATTATTATTACTCTTTGTAAATAAATAACAAAAAAAAACATCCTAAAAAATATATAGTTACCGAAACACTAGAAATTTATTATGCTATCATTATTATTAGTCTGTGTAAAAAAATAACAAAAATCATCCTAAAATATATAGTTACCAAAACACTATAAATTTATTATGCTATAGTTAGTATTAGTCTGTGTAAAAAATAGCAAAGTTGGCCCTTGCCCAAGGAAATACGATTGATTAAAAAAATGACCGAAGAAAGTCAACTGACAAAAGGAAAAAAACGGAGATTCTCGGACTCGAAAATAGGGTGGAAATATTCAAGCATACAGCACACAAAAGTAAAACCACTCCAACACTATGCAATTTAGTATGGGTTTACGTTTAAGTAATATATAGTGCGAGAACTGATGTGACATCCAGTATCCACCGACATTTACATTTAAGAGTTTATAGAATTATTAGATAAATTTACATATCAAGTTTTAATCAGTACTTTCTCTCAGTATCATTATTATTTTCCAGATGACTTTACATATCGAGTTCTAATCTATATTTACAGTATATTTAGTCCCTTTCACTTTTTTAAAATTTATTTTTTCTTGTTTAATCCGTAATTTTTCGTGACAACCCTTGTATCCATAAACTCATTCATGTGTCCTGTGTCCATAAATTCATTCTCATGTCGTAGAAAAAAATTTAGTTTTAATCTATACTATATATAATGTATAACACAAGAGCACTTTAAAATACTTAAAATTTAAGATTATTTTTATTTAATGCAAAATTAATTTAATATAAATTTCATAAACAAGAATCAGTCAAATAAATTTAATTGAAACTTAAATAAATCTAATTTATAATGAGTTTTCTTTTACAAAATCAGAGGGTAAATTTGTTAAAAGAATTTTAATAAAATTTCTCAAAATCACCTGTTTTGATAGATTTTCTTTCGTACTGTGTGTCAACTTGGAATCACTACTATTATCAATTCAATAAAGCCAAAACAACACAAACCATTTCCCAACAATTAATATATTCGATTTTAATACGGATAAACACAAATTAATTTAGCTCCAAGAATAAAATAAATATCACCTAATAACACACCTTTAATTCATTCATATGTAGTGGAAGGATAAAACAAAGCCCCCATCTTTGAACGTTTTGAGTCATACGGCAGTCCAGTTAGAAGGGAGCTTTATTTAGCGTTTTTCTAAAATGGGCGTAGTGGTATAAAACCCTATAACGCCCCAACCAATCATTACCCAATTAATATTTTCTTTTGTTTTTCTTAAATTTAAAACTAATGATATTTGATTTGAAACAATCTGCTAGGCAAAGAAAAAGGGACCGACGTTTTTTAAAGCACGTCTAGGAGATTTTTTTTTTGAAAAAAGGGGTTGTTTTGGAACTTTTTTTTTAGAAAAAGACCCCACCACAGAGGTCTATGGTAAAATTTTGTAGCTTTGTCCACAAGGTACCTATCAAAAATTTATTGTCATTAGTGTTATTATTATTGTTTTAACCTTTTTCAGTTGCCGTTTGGCTATAAAGACCATTGATTCATGGTGGATGGTACTTCTTCTTTATGGTTGATGAAGACAAGTCATGGAAACAAATATTTTTTTTTTCACATACATCTCTATCCCTATAATTTTACTGAAACCATTTTACGCTAAAAATGATAACTAACGTTATCGTTTTCTTATGGTTTAAACCTTCGAATTGTCGCAAGAAGAGCAATTCCGTCATTAAATAATCCGGTAAATCAACTCAATTAAATAATAACTATACGTTAATAATCAAAGTCACATACATACACACCAAATTATATATTTTACATATCAAAATGAATATCATAAATCACTCTCACTCAAGCAGGAAAACTTGTCAGTTTTGTATCCAAATCATTTCAGGAAGTACTTTTAATTGTACCTTTTCCAGTACTCACATGAGGTTTCACTGCAACCACTATCTTTGGTGCACCACACTTGGCACACCACCACACCATGCTTTGTTTTTTTACCCGTTTGGCCCGCAAACGACCCGGGCCTCCCACGGGCACACTGCGATCCACCGCTCCTTCCAACTCCACCCCCAACTCTCTTTGCTTAGATCATAATAAGCTTGTCCATAATATCGGTTTGGGTTCGCCCTCCACTTTACAAAATATTAAAAAACAAAAGGGTCAATTCTAAAATCATTGATATATTATGCAAGTTATAAAAGGCAGGTTTAGGCGTACTTGGTGATAGAAGGCGTATGCCATTGCTCGTTCACGCTTATTTGTGGCTTCCTCTCACTGTTGCATCCTGGACACGATCTCTTCCATTGTCTCGGGCCCACCGCACCATTCGACCTTTTGGCAAAGAATATAAGCTTTCAAAATGTTAGGGATGTTTCCTAAAACTAGCAAAATATGAGGGGCCGTCATTTAAACTTTTCATAAAGTACATAGTTCTCCTTGAATAATGCAAAAAGGTTGTTTCTACTTTCTAGTGAGTGTCATTGGTGTGGTAGGGAACAATTCCTGACAAAAACCAAACCCTCATTACATAAACGGGTTAGGCTTGGTGCTACATAAGGCTTAGGTCCTAAACGGGTTGAAACTACCAAGCCATTAAATAAATGGGCTGGGTTGGTTCTGTCAATCTGTTGAATTTAAAAACTATAACACGTACCCACTTTGATTTTCGCGCGAAGGGAAAACGTTAGTTCATACCTCAAGTTCATGAAGCTTAGACTCGAATTTCACTTGATTTTCAAACTTCTTTTGTTTCATCCGCCCTTCAGCCACCATCCAATGGCGGCGGTTTCTGATTTCCATTTGTATTTTGCTCCAAAAATGTATTTTGTTAAGAGCAGAAGAAGCTTGTTTTGTAAGTGCATCCGCCTCGATTATCTCCTGAAATCTTGATGTGCCTTTCAAGCAGCGTAACGCTTTCCTTGCCTACCCAAAATGCAATTTAGAAAACGAAACCACAATCTCTTTCATTAATTATGATCACAAGAATAATATTATTACAACCCAATTTGACTCGTTTGAGATTAAACACAACCCAATTTGACCCGCTTAAAAATAAACGGGTCAAAATTTCCACCCCTACTACAATTCATCTGTTAAGGAGCCATATGTTAACTTATCAAAATGTATACCCGATAAGAACGGTATGCAGTTTGGATGCGAATAGCGGCAAATTCTTTTGTTCCAGTGCTTCGGCCAATAACTTTTGTACTTCCAACACGAAAACTTGATTCTCTCATAGAAGAATCTCGGCCTCGTGACCCGTTTGAGTTTCTGGACCCGTTTGAGTTCTTGGAATCCTGTTGTATCTGCTATAAGTCAAGAAAAGATAACTTTCAAAGGTCAAACACATTTGTAATTATCAAAACTTTTTACAAATTTAATAAATGTTTTCTTACTCATCAACCAATACTACGAACTAAAGTTAGTGCCACTGAAAACATTAACACAAGTTGTGTTAATTTGGAACTTGAATAGTATTTGATTTGACTTTAAAAGTCAAACTTCCATTTTTTTCTTCTTTTATGAAGCTGTGTTACCGCTTACTGCTTTTCACTACATCGATAAGTTATCCTAACGGTGTTTGGTAACTGATATTGTTTATCAATCATTTAAAGCGCGTATAAAAATTATCATCAGTATCATCCATAATTCTAAAAACAACGATATTAATGTAAATATTTTTAGTAAAAAAACCTTAAATTCCGATGTAAATAATGAATTACATCGAATTAGAAGGTAAACGGGTAACAAGCTGCACCACCACCCATTTTTGAATAATAAACTAAGTCTTTTAAAAACTACATTCCCGGGTCATAACATTACTATGCATGACCCTTTGCACTCGACTAAGTAGTTCCACAGCCTCTGGCGCAAGGAAACCAAAAGATTCTTGAACCAGAATTGCTACAAGATGGCACATTACCTCAACTTTTTCGGGTCTGTTTTCCTTCTTTTTACCGCCTAATAACCTCTTAAACCACCGGCCGCAAGCACCCATTTGAGCCGGTAAACACCTAGCAGAAAACCACAAACTTTGTCTGCTTAAACAATATGTCAATCTTGATGGAATTAAACAAACATGTTATTTCCAATATCAATCATTGTAACTAAAACTTATGATAAAAACCTGAAAACAGCAATGTGAGATGAAGAAACTGAAGATAGGAAAAATGGGAAATTGTAGTAACAATAAGAAAAGAAGGCAATAGATAGAGTAGAGAAGAGGGTGGTGGGCCATGGGTATATATGGAGATTGATGATGATATTAACAGAGATGAAATGGGGTTTGTTTAGGTGAGAAGTAACATCAGAAGCTGATGGATCAACAAGATGTAGATTAAAAGGTTTCATCTTAATTGGCCATTTAAACCTACAACAGAAAATGAAACCTCAACTGTTTCTTAATATGTTTGTGAAAGCTATAACGACGCCGTATCCGGATAATTTAAAAAAAAATATAAAATTAAATTAAAATTTGATGAAATATGGTCCCGGCGGGGCTCGAACCCGCGACCTTCGGCTCATAAGACCAACGCTCTAACCAACTGAGCTACGGGACCTTGTTTCTTTCAAGAGAGTTATTGATATATTTGAAACATTTAATTGGTAAACATAAATGAAAACCAGTTTACCAACTCAAGGAGATCTCTAGTTTAGTTATAGCTTCAACTTTTTTTTTTTGAAAAACACTTGTAAAATAAAATATACTTTAAAGAAGAAAGTCATGAAAGTATTCATTCTCTCATGCATGTTATACGTTTACAGTCATGTCATAGAAAATCCACGACTATTACCATTAGATGTCCAACTCCAGGTTGCGTATCGACTTTTAATCCATAAATGTTGTACATGAAGAGCACTCGTGCAGCTTCTTATTGTGTATAGCAAATGTACTTTCTAGTGGTAGTTAGATGACATTATTGTACAGAATCAAGTGAATTTACCTATCATCCGTTTTATTTGTTATATGCATTTTTTTTTATAATGCACCTTGAAAAATGACCCTTTTATTATTTTCTCTTTAACTTAATAATGTACAGTTTGGAGATATATTAATGAATGTTCTCTTTAACTTAATATACAGTTTGGAGATATATTCATGAATGTACTCCGAATGACAAGTGTTTTACTGTTGTTCCATTAGTCCTTTAATGTAACATGTCCCCATAAACACCATCTCCAAATCATGGTCATTTTGGTGTCCTTTTTTGGTCTTATTATTAGTAGAGTTGCTAAGATGGGTCCCTTTGAGAAAGGGCCAAATCCTTTTTCATGAGTTAAGAAATGATGTTCTCATGGGTTTGCTTTCTTCATTGGATTCTGACTCAAGAGATATATGTGGGGTTGTCATTGCTTAAAACTCAAGGCTTTTGCCTTAGTTGTGACACAAGCAAGAGAGGAAAATAAGTGCATGATCTTGTTTTTATTTGTGTATAATATGCGTATGTATCACATATTCATATGACCTATACTATTTACAGAAAAATCTCCCTTTTTAAAGAAATATTGTATATTATGATTTTCACTCTTTTTCCTTTGTTTTTAAAATGTTCACTATATGTTCTTTATATACCAACTTTGCACACTCCTTATCCTTTTCTCTAACTACCATCCAACACCTCCGTTAAATGCTATCATGCGCCCCTCACGTGAGGGGCAAAACAACAATTTGACCCACTTTCTTTCACCATCTCTCTCACACACAAATACCTGTACACCCCTTACACTTTTTTTTCTTTTTCTTTCTCCTTCTGGAAGACACCGCACACAGACCTATTCTAGTGATGAGGGGACGAATAGAGAGACAGGGACGGTAAATGGTTTAGGATTGAGGTTGATGACAACGGTGGTTGTGATTAACTGTCACCCTGATTTTCACGTGTATCCCGGTGGGCACGGGTGGGGAATGTCATGACGTAAGATTGGTATTGTCATAGTCAAACATTCACAACACAGAATAGCACAGCGGAAGTCTTGGCTTACATATTATTACAAACCGGAATGTTCAAAGTTCAAATACAATGGCTTGCAATAAAGATCCATAGGCGGATCATATAATTATATAAAATGATGTTCAACAAACTTTGGGCACTGATGTGTGCTAAACAGACTGTAAAAACTAACTACTTTAGACTCTCTAAGCTAGACACTACAAAGCTTTAAAAACTAGACTCGACTTAAACCTAAACCACACAATCCGCCAGTGTACCGATCAATGTAGTATAACCTAAGCAAATCCAGATATCGAACCCACAGGACTCTACTAATTTCGCTAATTAGACTCTGAAAGACTCGGACAGACACGACTCAAACTGTTTTAATTGTTTAGGAGGGGGTTACGAAAAATCTACGGAAATCTATATTAAACTAATTATTAACTAAAGCAATGCTAATACGAACTAAAGTAGAGGTTGTTCTCAAGTGATGATGGAGACTACCTAGACTAGAATCCTGAATTGATTCTAAGCGTTTACCGATTAAGTTAATTACTCGTTTTCTTGAACCGGGATCTTATGATACTAAACCTATTAAATACCAGCTAAGCCCCTCAACCCTTCTCGAGGTGAAACCTATGGCGTTACCTAGGCTGTTAATCCTACCGGTTGATTAGACGTCTTTCCAATTGTCTAATATTGTGTGAGTACCCTAATGACGACCTACTCTTTTCCAATTATAGATTTAGGGTAGTTTGAGTATCTAAACTTGACTTGATAGACTAATAAACCGACGGGTCAACAAAGGCATGGATTTTTTCCAAAGACCGACTATAGCAATTCGCCGGGTAAGACCTATCAATAGCCCCTCACTTTCCAGGTATTAGGACTAGTAGAACACTAAAATCTAGTAACCTGTTAACTATCACTTCTAAGGTTGAATGGCCACTTAACCTTAAAGATTATGAACTTATTCTGTGATATAGACACTCACCAAAATTCATAACCTAATATGACTCTATTCCGTGATATAGACAGTCACCAAGAATCATATGAAGCAATGGAAAATAGAAAACCAAATCAAAGCATGCATACACACCAAGCCAGATAAACAAACTGCTTACAGAGCACAATTAATCCATAACAAACATGTAATTAACGAAAAAGGTATAAACTTTATATCAATCCATTCATCATAGTCTAGGTAGTTAATGCGTTTAGCCAAGCATAGTCATGAACGAATGCAAGACAAGAATAAACAATCTAGAATTCATCATTACAAGTTCAGACAAAGGCAAATAAGACAAACAAGGATTGTGAGAACCCGAGCAAGCCTCTAATCTTCGATCTTCGCTTCGTCGGATGATTCTTTTGCTCTCGAACTCTTAAACTCTGCTTAAACGGCTCCAAGACTGACTTCAAGAACTCCAAAATTCGTAACCCTAATCAAGGATGATTACGTTTCCTTTTATACCCCGAAATCCAACTCAAAACGCATCAACAACAAACTTTTCCGCGATCAGATACCCCGTCGCGCTACGCGACTGGTAAGGGTCAGGGCGTCGCATATCGCGGCGCCCCTATATCTGCTGATTTTTGTTTTCCGTTCAATGTTCAGCTCTCGGTTACGCGTACGGTTCCCGTTTTCCTTCCAAACTGCTCGTATTTCTTCGTTTTCAACAACTTTAAGCAACAGAACCTGATATCAAGGCTTAACGTCAGCAGTATCGAAATTCTAACCTAAACTAGACTCAAACTATCTAAAAACGGGACAAATATACACTATAAACATATGTACTTTGCAGTACATCAAACATCCCCACACTTAAGACTTTTTCGTCCCTGAGAAAGACTTATGCAAAACGGAATTAGAAACAGAAAATTATTCGGGTCAAAAGTTATTTATACTTATTAAAGTCAAAACTCATGTTAGATGTGATTGCAAGTATACTTGTCCTCTTAAACACAAACCCGGTTCCAAGCCCTTATCATGTAAATTTAGTTCAAGTGCGGTCAACCTGCCTAGGGTCTCACACTAGAAGCCACAATCCATCTAATCCCGCCTCAAGCTTATAGAACAAAAGGAATGATCGCTGGACCAATTCCTAACCGTTTTATACCAAAATAAAAAGAATTTAAAACCAATTATTTTTTCTTTTCTTCCTTTTTTTGAGCATCGACGTTGCTTTACCTAACCCAGAGGCATTCTGGCTGTAAAGTCGCTATCCCCAACTCGGATTACAATAGGCTTCGGTAATTTTTTTATGCAATTTGATTTCACGCATCCCAGTGCCAATCTAAGTCAGAGTCACTATCCCCAATTGAGATTACGTAGACCTGCGCTACTTTTCTTAGTTTCTAGCTCATTTTTTTTTTCATGATTAAAAATTCTAACGATTTTGGCTTATAACGGCATTCCTTATACTATTTTTGGCGGTTTCAATTTTCCATTTTTCCTAGATGAGCACCCACTAGTAAACCGATAATTAAGGTATATTAAATCAAAGGAACCTAGAACCGACTCGAGCCTACCCGCATATCCCGAACTAGACACAAGCTCGACTATTTTTCTCATATTATCATTATTCGACCCGAACAAAATCTATTTTTTCTATCATTTTCTGCTCATTTTTCTGCAAACTTCTTTATTCAAAAGACATTTTCGAATTTTTTCAATTTTTTTAATTAAAAAGAATAAATCAAAACTCAACTATACTAAACTCTAACGTAGACTCGTAATGTCCCATCCCCACACTCGAGATTTGCATTGTCCCTAATGCAAGAATCAAACAAGACAAAAAAGCTAAACTAAACACTATCTATGAACTTAAAAACTAAAGAAAGCAAAAATACAAAACTCTACAATGAAAAAGACTTAGCTCGAAAAATGTGAGACTGTCAAGGTGCCAGTCAATTCCACATATGCCCTCCAATACCGAACATGCTCAGCAAACTATACGAAACTCTCTCACACGAACGAAAAGCGGCTCCAAACATCAACCTAAAAACACATACCATACCAACCAAACAAACACAAATATCCGAGCACAAGCACCCGAAATTCAAATAAACATAATGTAAATTGTCTTTTCCTACTACAACCAAATCGAACTAAGGCAACATAAAATGATAACAAACACGAAGGATATATGCTGCTACGAACCATCTTCGTCACTCATCGTCTCCTTCATCCATGTGGTGTGAACCCAAGCCTCCAGCTCCATGCTGACCACCGTAGTCATATCCATATCCCCTCTGGCCTCCCCGCTGGTCATACCCTGGGCATTGACCATAAACATAAGGGTGCTGCTGCTCAGCACCATAATCGGGTGGAGGAAGTAACCCAGAGAACGGTGGTGGTACATTAAGATCCATACCTTGCATCATATATCGCAGCATGTCATCCTGCCTGTGGTGGCTCTACATATTCCACTGCTGGTCCACAAGCATCCTGTTCTCTAACCTATCAAACCTCTGCTGGGTCAAATCATACACTGCCTCATGTGTAAACGGGTCGGGACGTGGCTGTGGTGGCTGGCGAAGTGGGTACTGTGGAGCCGGGATCTCATGCCTTTGCCTAGGCCTCTGTGAACGCGGTGGGATAGCACTCTGCATGACATTAGCTGCCTCCGTACCTGCTAGCGGCTGGACCTGCGCACCCGGATAATCTTCCCACTCCGACGGGTCTGAAAATGTTAGAATGCCAGCCGACTGTAAATCCCCTATGCTCCAAAAAACTGTTGACGTACCCGCATGCATATGCTCCACCTTGTACTATGTAAAAAGCATTCAAATTAGTTGCCAACCTTGCGATATAGGGCCCAAGATCTAGTGCTGCCCTAGCTCCTCCCCTCGGGGTCCTATTACACGACCATGCAAAGAAACTCGCTAAATTCCAGTTCTTCCTCTCCACCATGCACATCAAGGCGAAAATATCCAACCAGTTTGCCTTAGTCTCACCTGATTTCCTTCCCACAATGGTAGTCGCTAGCACCTTAAGTATGTACCTGTAGACCGGGTCACGAACCGTAGTGGTGAGGTTCGTGCCCGCGAACGGTGAAGTAGAGATCGACTCCCAAAATCGGGCTATAACACTTGGGGCCAAACAGTTATCCCTCGGATGATTATAAACACCCCTTAACCCTTCAACAAATTCAGCAGTTCGAACTTCTTCCTCCGAATAAAAACCCAACGCTACCCCAAACTCGGCTATGCTCATCTCATAAAGATTTCTGCCTAGCGAAAATGATACCACATTTTTTTTCAGTAAACGTACCCTCTTTGTGCTGGAAGGTACAATGGAACTCAATGGTTAGCTCTATATATTGGGGCCAACGACAATCCAATGCCGCTATCAGTCTTGGCCCAAACAAGTCTGCCACTCTATCTCGAACCCCCATTGTTTGTAACCAATCCCAGTCAATAGTACGATGCTCCAACAAATTCGTTTTCACATACTTGACCAATTTCTCTCTCTCTGAAGTGTCTTCCTCAAAGTCCAGAACCGGGTGCTCAACGAGCCTCTCAGGTCGACCATAGAGTCTCCCATCTTGATTACGGTATCTTATCCTTCTTCTTCTTAGGTTCGGTGCCGGGTCTCCTTGTGGCTGAGGAAATGGACCTCTTTGTCTCTTTAGATCCCTTGAAGAATCTGCACCTGACATTTCCTGAAAACACAAGATAAAGATTTAAGCAATACGAATCATTATAAAACAAGCTATTTTGGTATTTTTAATTTTTTTTATGCAGTGGAATCAGCCGTATAGCATTACATTCGCGGCTGAAACCGAACATAAAGATGACCAAAAACATGGGTTACCTTTTACAAAAGCTTAAGTTTGTCAACAAACTTACCCGAATGGAGATTGAGTACGGGCAAGATGTATTAAAACTTGTACGTGCATATTAGTAAACCCGACACTAAAACTCTACAACCATCTAGCTAGACTCAAAAACTCAAGACTCAATGTACACTATCTCCTCCTGGCACTTTAATTGTCCTCAGTTAAGCGTAAGTGCTAAAGAACCCCGACATTGAGGGGAAAAGAAGTAAAAGTTTGAACCTTGAATCATAAATGAGACGCCTTGTGAAAACGGTTTATTTAGAAAGCAACTTCGATTCGAAAAATCAGTTCAAAAACTTATTTTTTTAACGAAACATAGGTTAGTTTATCCAAACATACCCCAAAACATCCATACTAGTAGTCCCAATGTTCAAATGCAACCCGCAAAACGCAAACCACCTCAAGCAAAACAAACAGGGCCTCCCACGAACCACATTGTGAATAATCATCCCAAACCAACCCAACTACTACTACACACAAATTATCATCTAAATGGGAAAGAAAAAAATCACAACTTTAATGAACCAACCAAACCCTAGAGCTAACTAACAACTGACCCGACCCTAAAAAAAGCAAATAAAGTAAACTACAAGATAGAAAGTCACAGTAGGCATACCTTGGAGTCGGATTAAGCAAGAAAGACTAAGACTTGGTGTTGTTGTGCTCGAAATCGCCGAAAAACACGAAGAAATATCACGAAATTCGGCAAACCGGTTGGTGGGGATTGTAGGGAAGTGATTGTGGTGATGTAGGAAGAAAAATGGGGCGATTTGGTGGAAAAAAGCCTGAGTTATGATGATTTTGATGTTAACTGCGGCTAGGGTTTCGCGTGGGTAGTTGGAAGATGATATGCAGCAAAAGGGTTCAAAAGAAACAACTTTAAACTGACCTGGGGGGCCTCGCGTACCGCGAGTCGCGAGTGGCTGTTTTTTTACAGAAAGTTTGTAACTTTTGCCTTAGAAAATTTTCTAGTTCCGAATTTTTGCAACCCCCATGCCTTAGAAAAATTTTTAATCACTTCCGTAACGATCATGAAACCTACGAAAATTCTCACACACACAAAACAAAGAACGAAAGAACTACCTAAAGAAACGTTAGAAAGCAAGAAAATAACGAACTACGACTCGTATACAAAAGGTACAAACGGTACACTTGGATTTTCACCCAAAACACTAAGTGGTGGCGTTCGGTGGAATTTCGAGGGGAGTGACCTCCCTCTCGGTTTTATCTATCGGACCGCCAATGTAGTGTTTCAACCTGTGGCCATTCACTTTCCATGTCCGTCCATCAGACTCATTCATAGTCTCAACTGCTCCATACGGGAATACATAATGAACCATATACGGTCCCGACCACTTTGACTTTAACTTTCCCGCAAACAACTTCAACCTCGAGTTGTAAAGTAACACTCTATCACCCTTGCTAAACTCCTTAATCTTTTTCAACTTGCGATCATGTAGGGCTTTGGTTTTCTCCTTAATGTTCCAAGATCGAGCATAAGCCGCATCCCCAAGCTCCTCTACTCATGAATTTGAAAGAAATGTTTCCTAGCGGCTTCGATCATGTCAAGGTTAACAGTTTTCAAAGCCCAAAGGGCACGATGTTCTAACTCGACGGGGAGATGACAAGCTTTTCCGTAGACGATCATGAATGGCTTGGTACCTAAAGGTGTTTTGTAGGCGGTTCTAAATGCCCACAATGCATCGTCAAGCTTATCGGACCAATCCTTCCTATTCTTCCCCATGATTTTTTCTAAAATGCGTTTGACACCCCGATTTGCGTTCTCCACTTGTCCACTCTTTTATGGATGATAGGCGGTGGACAAACGATGAGTGACCCCGTAGCGTGCAAGCAACTTCTCCATCAGTGCATTGCAAAAGTGAGTGCCACGGTCACTAATTAGAGATTTAGGTGTACTAATTAGAGATTTAGGTGTACCAAAACGACAAAAATTTTCTTGAGGAAATTCAACACTACTCGGGCTTCATTCGTGGGAAGAGCTTGAGCCTCAACCCACTTTGACACATAGTCAATCGCCAAGAGAATATACCGGTTCCCTTTCGAGGTGGGGAACGGTCCCATGAAGTCTATTCCCCAAACATCAAATACTTCTACCACTTGGATTGGGTTTTGAGGCATCTCATCCTTGGCTGAAATGTTGCCAGTTCGTTGACAAGCATCGCATGCTTTCACAAACCCCTCGGCATCATAAAGTACGGTGGGCCAATAAAAATCACAATCGAACACCTTTTGTGCGGTCGTATCAGCTCCATGGTGGCCTCCCGTTAGACCCTCATGCACATGTTTAAGGATGTTCATACCCTCTTCTCTAGACACACAACGCCTAAGGATCCTATCTCCTCCTATCCTATAAAGGAAAGGGTCATCCAACAAATACTTCCTAGGCTCACTAAGAAACCTCCTACGTTGTTGTGTATTCATTCTTTTAACAATATTGCCACTAGATAAATAATTTGCTAAGTCACAAAACCATGACAATCCTTCTTCCTCGGCATCAACAAACTCTATCGACTCGTGAGGGAATGTGTCCCCTATCTCCTCCTCACGAATCCCCTCTCTCTTGGGATCCTCTAGACGTGAAAGGTGGTCGGCGGCCACATTCTCGGACCCGCTCTTATCTCTAATTTCGATATCGAATTCGGAAAGTAAGAGGATCCAACGGATAAGTCTAGGTTTAGCGTCTTTCTTTTGGAACAGAAAACGCAACGCTGAGTGATCTGTGAAGACTATGGTTTTAAAGAGAACGAGGTATGAGCGGAATTTTTCGAAAGCGAAAACCACGGCTAAGAGCTCCTTTTGTCGTGGTGTAATTCTATTGAGCGTCATTTAATGTTTTACTCACGTTGTAGATCGGGTGGAAGTGCTTTTCCCTTCTTTGTCCTAAAACCGCTCCTACGGCATAGTCACTCGCATCGCACATGAGCTCAAACGGCAAGCTCCAGTCGGGAGAGATAAGAATGGGTGCACTAACAAGCTGCTCCTTCAAAAAGTTGAAGGCATTGAGATACTCTTCGTCAAAGACGAATGGAACATCCTTCTCTAGCAAGCGGGTCATGGGTCGTGTGATCTTAGAGAAATCCCTAATGAAACGTCTATAGAACCCCACATGACCTAAGAAACTACGGATCGACTTCACGCTCGTGGGTGGGGGCAACCTACTAATATTATTAATCTTTGCCCTATCTACCTCTATACCATCCCTCGAAATCTTGTGCCTAGAACAATCCCCTCGGTCACCATGAAGTGACACTTTTCCCAATTAAGCATCAACTTCGTTTCAACACACCTCTTCAACATCCTCTCTAGGTTCAACAAACACTGCTCAAACGAACATCGTACACTAAAAAATCGTCCATGAAAACTTCCATGGAACTCTCTATCATATCCTGAAAAATGGCTAAAATGCATCGTTGAAAGGTAGCTGGAGCGTTACATAGCCAAAATGGCATGCGTCGGTACGCGAAAGTGCCATAGGGGCTTGTGAATGTGGTTTTATCCTGATCCTCCGGTGTGATAGGGATCTGGAAATAACCGGAAAAGCCATCGAGAAAACAGTAAAACTGCTGACCCGCGAGACGCTCCAACATCTGATCGATAAAGGGCAATGGGAAGTGGTCTTTTCGGGTGGCATCATTCAATTTGCGATAATTGATGCATACGCGCCAACCCGTGATCGTGTGAGAAGGGATAAGCTCGTTCTTAGAATTCATGACAACGGTCATCCCTCCCTTCTTAGGGACAACCTGTGTGGGACTCACCCATGGTGAATCTGAAATGGGATATATCATCTTGGTCTCTAGGAGTTTCATCACCTCCTTTCTCACTACCTCTTGCATGTTTGGATTGAGGCGCCTCTGAGGCTGCACCACCGGCTTAAAGTTGTCCTCCATGAGGATCCAGTGAGTGCAATAAGAAGGGCTTATACCCTGAATGTCAGACAACCTCCATGCAATGGCCTCTTTGTTGGCCCTCAACACATCTAACAACTTCAACTTCTCACCATCCCCTAATTTTGACGATATGATAACGGGTAGCTCGGATCCCTATCTTAAATAGGCATACTCTAGGTGAGATGGAAGGACCTTAAGCTCTAAGGGTGCTGGTTGGGTGGTGTCATCACTAACCTCTAACACTTCGGGAATTATAGAAATCCCCTCATCTCCTATCTCCTCTACCTCCAACACTTTCTCCTCAACTACCTCTCCTCCTACCAAGTCGGCCCCACTAATGAACTCTAGACAATGGTCTACACACGAGATGAACGAATTCAAGAAATAGACGGAATAACATGGACCACTATAATCATCAGAACCACTCGGGTGGCTCATGGAACGATCAATCTCGAAAGTAACTCTCTCCTCACCAACTCTAAGAGTAATTTGCCCATCATAGACATCTATGAGAGCTTTGGCGGTACGCAGGAAAGGACGACCCAAAATGATAGGAACTCGCTCATCAGCTTCCATATCAAGAATAACGAAATCGGCGGGAAAAACGAATTTGTCGACCTTGACTAGCAAGTTCTCGACAACACCCCTTGGGTACTTCACGGACCGATCGGCTAATGATAATGTCATAAGGGTAGGTGAAAGCTCACCTAAGTCTAGCTTCTCGTAAAGAGAAAAGGGCATCAAGTTGATGCTAGCACCTAGGTCGGCTAAGGCTCGCGTCTTGTTGTTACTATCGAATAGACATGGGATGGTAAAGATACCGGGATCGGTGAGTTTCTCGGGAAGCTTATTCAAAACGATGGCGGAACACCCTCCATTCAACGGGACGTTAGACAACTCCCCTAATTTCTCCTTATTTATAAGAAGGTCCTTTAAGACTTGGCGTACTTAGGCATGGACTGGAGTGCCTCTATGAAGGGTAAATTGATCTTCAACTGCTTGAAGATATATAGGAAGTGCCCGTATTCCTTAGAGTACTTTTGATTCCTAAGACGAGAAGGAAACAGGACACGTGAGAGATCTACAAGTGGAGACGGTCTAACGTCAACGGGTGGTCTCTCTACTCTCTTCTCTCCTACAGGCTCACCGGGTTGTGCAGTACTTGTTGGGACTAGCCTAGGTTGCATATTGCCGGGCACCTCCATCTCAATCTCCTCGTCTACTATCTCATCCTCCTCACTCTTGACTATCTCCTCAACTCTCGGACTCTCTACGGTCTTGCCACTACGTGTGGTAATGGCTTTGGCTTGGGCATTGGGGTTTTGTTGGGTACTACTTGAAAACTGTCCGGGCAATCTCTCCTCAAGTTTCCTAGACATATCATCTACAACTCTCTGAAGGTTCTGGAATGAGGCTTGGTGGTTCTTTAGTAGAAGGTCGTGTTCGGTGATAACCTTTTGGGTGGTTTGGTCTTTGACGAGTAATTGGCTCATCGTGGCTTCTAAACGTTGAAGACTACCCCCCTACATCACTACTTGACCCCTGATTCGGTTGACCCTGACTACTTGGACCCTCACCCCCGATCTGACTATTGAACCCCTTGTTGAACTGCCCATTTGAAACCCCTCCATAGAATGAACCCTGCCCCCTGTTGGGATTTTGAGCTACTTGGAAACAAGGAGGGTTACCGGTGGAACGGAAGTTATTATTATTGTTGAAGTTATTATTATTACGCCACCCTGAGTTAAATTGCCACCAAAACCACTACCCTGACCTCTACCTAGACCTCCTCCTACGAAATCGACATGTTCCTTACCAATCAACAATGGACACGCACTAGTATCATGACCCCATCGACAATACTCACACTTATCAACTTTCGCCTTGATCTCTTTAAGCTCTCGAGTGATATTTTCTAACACGGCGGTTATACTAGGATCCATGGTGACATGGTTCACCCCTTTAGTGGGTGCACTTGTAGTGGTATTCGAATTACCACTTGCATACTGTCGATCAGATTGCGACTGAGCTTGAGACTGGGCAAAACTCTCAAAACGCTCTAAACACTCGAGGACATAAAGTATTCCCATCATGTGGCCTCCCGCATTAGTGTCAAAACGATCACGAGTCTCTTGGGTGAGACCGTTATAAAATTTCTCGCAAAGAGCCCAATTAGAAAGACCGTGTTGAGAGCAACGAGCAACTAAGTTTTGAAAACGCTCCCAAGCAAGGTAATAGGGCTCGTCGGGGTCCATGCGAAATGAGTGAATTTGATCGCAAAGACGTGAAGATTTAGCGGGCGGGAAATACTTATTCAGAAAGGCATGACGAAAGGCCGCCTAAGTTGTGAAGGTACCGGTTGGCTGAGAGTCCAACCATGTAGCTGCACGGCCAGCAAGCGAAAACGGGAAAAGCTGAAGATAGGTGGCATCTTCGGGTGCTCCATGAAGGCTAAAGGTGGCGAGCATACGAGAGAAACGATTTATGTGAGAGGGTGCATCCTCGTCATCGCGACCATGGAACTGAATGGTATTGGTGATGGCTGTCATGGCATATGAGGGAATTTGCCATGAGTTTTGGTTCACTATGGGTGGGATAGTGATGGGTGAGGCGAGACGAGTGAAACCTTGGGTGGCTTGTTGGTGGACGGTTTGTCTACGGTCGGCCATTTGGATGACGGGTGGGCTCTGGGATGGGAAGGTGGTGGGGAATTATGGGGTGAAGACTTTGGTGGGAAGTCAAAGTTTGGTAGTTTAGATTGGAGGGTAGAGTCAGAATGGGTGGAAGATGAAGGAAGTGGTGTACTTACCTGGGAAGATGAAGAAGATGAGGTTGATTTTTCCGTCGGTGGCTTTGGTGGAGGTCCCTGTGAGCGCAGATGTGGCATCCACTTCAAGCAAAGAACACCTACCAAAGAGGAACATACAATAGTAACTAAGACTCAATGTAGTCAATCAAAGCTAATAAACGTAATTGCCAAGAATCCCCGGCAACTGCGCCAAAAACTTGATGTGTGCTAAACAGACTGTAAAAACTAACTACTTTAGACTCTCTAAGCTAGACACTACAAAGCTTTAAAAACTAGACTCGACTTAAACCTAAACCACACAATCCGCAAGTGTACCGATCAATGTAGTATAACCTAAGCAAGTCCGAATATCGAACCCACAGGACTCTACTAATTATGCTAATTAGACTCTAAAAGACTCGGAAAGACATGACTCAAACTGTTTTAATTGTTTGGGGGGGGGGTTACAGAAAATCTACGGAAATCTATATTAAACTAATTATTAACTAAAGCAATGCTAATACGAACTAAAGTGGAGGTTGTTCTCAAGTGATGATGGAGACTACCTAGACTAGAATCCTGAATTGATTCTAAGTGTTTACCGATTAAGTTAATTACTGGTTTTTTTAGAACCGGGATCTTATGATACTAAACCTATTAAATACCAGCTAAGCCCCTCAACCCTTCTCGAGGTGAAACTTATGGTGTTACCTAGGCTGTTAATCCTACCGATTGATTAGACGTCTTTCCAGTTGTCTAATATTGTGTGAGTACCCTAATGACGACCTACTCTTTTCCAATTATAGATCTAGGGTAGTTTGAGTATCTAAACTTGACTTGATAGACTAATAAACCGACGGGTCAACAAAGGCATGGATTTTTTCCAAAGACCGACTATAGCAATTCGCCGGGTAAGACCTATCAATAGCCCCTCACTTTCCAGGTATTAGGACTAGTAGAACACTAAAATCTAGTAACCTGTTAACTATCACTTCTAAGGTTGAATGGCCACTTAACCTTAAAGATTATGAACTTATTCTGTGATATAGACACTCACCAAAATTCATAACCTAATATGACTCTATTCCGTGATATAGACAGTCACCAAGAATCATATGAAGCAATGGAAAATAGAAAACCAAATCAAAGCATGCATACACACCAAGCCAGATAAACAAACTGCTTACAGAGCACAATTAATCCATAACAAACATGTAATTAACGAAAAAGGTATAAACTTTATATCAATCCATTCATCATAGTCTAGGTAGTTAATGCGTTTAGCCAAGCATAGTCATGAACGAATGCAAAACAAGAATAAACAATCTAGAATTCATCATTACAAGTTCAGACAAAGGCAAATAAGACAAACAAGGATTGTGAGAACCCGAGCAAGCCTCTAATCTTCGATCTTCGCTTCGTCGGATGATTCTTTTGCTCTCGAACTCTTAAACTCTGCTTAAACGGCTCCAAGACTGACTTCAAGAACTCCAAAATTCGTAACCCTAATCAAGGATGATTACGTTTCCTTTTATACCCCGAAATCCAACTCAAAACGCATCAACAACAAACTTTTCCGTGATCAGATACCCCGTCGCGCTACGCGACTGGTAAGGGTCAGGGCGTCGCATATCGCGGCGCCCCTATATCTGCTGATTTTTGTTTTCCGTTCAATGTTCAGCTCTCGGTTACGCGTACGGTTCCCGTTTTCCTTCCAAACTGCTCGTATTTCTTCGTTTTCAACAACTTTAAGCAACAGAACCTGATATCAAGGCTTAACGTCAGCAGTATCGAAATTCTAACCTAAACTAGACTCAAACTATCTAAAAACGGGACAAATATACACTATAAACATATGTACTTTGCAGTACATCAAACATCCCCACACTTAAGACTTTTTCGTCCCTGAGAAAGACTTATGCAAAACGGAATTAGAAACAGAAAATTATTCGGGTCAAAAGTTATTTATACTTATTAAAGTCAAAACTCATGTTAGATGTGATTGCAAGTATACTTGTCCTCTTAAACACAAACCCGGTTCCAAGCCCTTATCATGTAAATTTAGTTCAAGTGCGGTCAACCTGCCTAGGGTCTCACACTAGAAGCCACAATCCATCTAATCCCGCCTCAAGCTTATAGAACAAAAGGAATGATCGCTGGACCAATTCCTAACCGTTTTATACCAAAATAAAAAGAATTTAAAACCAATTATTTTTTCTTTTCTTCCTTTTTTTGAGCATCGACGTTGCTTTACCTAACCCAGAGGCATTCTGGCTGTAAAGTCGCTATCCCCAACTCGGATTACAATAGGCTTCGGTAATTTTTTTATGCAATTTGATTTCACGCATCCCAGTGCCAATCTAAGTCAGAGTCACTATCCCCAATTGAGATTACGTAGACCTGCGCTACTTTTCTTAGTTTCTAGCTCATTTTTTTTTTCATGATTAAAAATTCTAACGATTTTGGCTTATAACGGCATTCCTTATACTATTTTTGGCGGTTTCAATTTTCCATTTTTCCTAGATGAGCACCCACTAGTAAACCGATAATTAAGGTATATTAAATCAAAGGAACCTAGAACCGACTCGAGCCTACCCGCATATCCCGAACTAGACACAAGCTCGACTATTTTTCTCATATTATCATTATTCGACCCGAACAAAATCTATTTTTTCTATCATTTTCTGCTCATTTTTCTGCAAACTTCTTTATTCAAAAGACATTTTCGAATTTTTTCAATTTTTTTAATTAAAAAGAATAAATCAAAACTCAACTATACTAAACTCTAACGTAGACTCGTAATGTCCCATCCCCACACTCGAGATTTGCATTGTCCCTAATGCAAGAATCAAACAAGACAAAAAAACTAAACTAAACACTATCTATGAACTTAAAAACTAAAGAAAGCAAAAATACAAAACTCTACAATGAAAAAGACTTAGCTCGAAAAATGTGAGACTGTCAAGGTGCCAGTCAATTCCACATATGCCCTCCAATACCGAACATGCTCAGCAAACTATACGAAACTCTCTCACACGAACGAAAAGCGGCTCCAAACATCAACCTAAAAACACATACCATACCAACCAAACAAACACAAATATCCGAGCACAAGCACCCGAAATTCAAATAAACATAATGTAAATTGTCTTTTCCTACTACAACCAAATCGAACTAAGGCAACATAAAATGATAACAAACACGAAAGGATATATGCTGCTACGAACCATCTTCGTCACTCATCGTCTCCTTCATCCATGTGGTGTGAACCCAAGCCTCCAGCTCCATGCTGACCACCGTAGTCATATCCATATCCCCTCTGGCCTCCCCGCTGGTCATACCCTGGGCATTGACCATAAACATAAGGGTGCTGCTGCTCAGCACCATAATCGAGTGGAGGAAGTAACCCAGAGAACGGTGGTGGTACATTAAGATCCATACCTTGCATCATATATCGCAGCATGTCATCCTGCCTGTGGTGGCTCTACATATTCCACTGCTGGTCCACAAGCATCCTGTTCTCTAACCTATCAAACCTCTGCTGGGTCAAATCATACACTGCCTCATGTGTAAACGGGTCGGGACGTGGCTGTGGTGGCTGGCGAAGTGGGTACTGTGGAGCCGGGATCTCATGCCTTTGCCTAGGCCTCTGTGAACGCGGTGGGATAGCACTCTGCATGACATTAGCTGCCTCCGTACCTGCTGGCGGCTGGACCTGCGCACCCGGATAATCTTCCCACTCCGACGGGTCTGAAAATGTTAGAATGCCAGCCGACTGTAAATCCCCTATGCTCCAAAAAACTGTTGACGTACCCGCATGCATATGCTCCACCTTGTACTATGTAAAAAGCATTCAAATTAGTTGCCAACCTTGCGATATAGGGCCCAAGATCTAGTGCTGCCCTAGCTCCTCCCCTCGGGGTCCTATTACACGACCATGCAAAGAAACTCGCTAAATTCCAGTTCTTCCTCTCCACCATGCACATCAAGGCGAAAATATCCAACCAGTTTGCCTTAGTCTCACCTGATTTCCTTCCCACAATGGTAGTCGCTAGCACCTTAAGTATGTACCTGTAGACCGGGTCACGAACCGTAGTGGTGAGGTTCGTGCCCGCGAACGGTGAAGTAGAGATCGACTCCCAAAATCGGGCTATAACACTTGGGGCCAAACAGTTATCCCTCGGATGATTATAAACACCCCTTAACCCTTCAACAAATTCAGCAGTTCGAACTTCTTCCTCCGAATAAAAACCCAACGCTACCCCAAACTCGGCTATGCTCATCTCATAAAGATTTCTGCCTAGCGAAAATGATACCGCATTTTTTTTCAGTAAACGTACCCTCTTTGTGCTGGAAGGTACAATGGAACTCAATGGTTAGCTCTATATATTGGGGCCAACGACAATCCAATGCCGCTATCAGTCTTGGCCCAAACAAGTCTGCCACTCTATCTCGAACCCCCATTGTTTGTAACCAATCCCAGTCAATAGTACGATGCTCCAACAAATTCGTTTTCACATACTTGACCAATTTCTCTCTCTCTGAAGTGTCTTCCTCAAAGTCCAGAACCGGGTGCTCAACGAGCCTCTCAGGTCGACCATAGAGTCTCCCATCTTGATTACGGTATCTTATCCTTCTTCTTCTTAGGTTCGGTGCCGGGTCTCCTTGTGGCTGAGGAAATGGACCTCTTTGTCTCTTTAGATCCCTTGAGGAATCTGCACCTGACATTTCCTGAAAACACAAGATAAAGATTTAAGCAATACGAATCATTATAAAACAAGCTATTTTGGTATTTTTAATTTTTTTTATGCAGTGGAATCAGCCGTATAGCATTACATTCGCGGCTGAAACCGAACATAAAGATGACCAAAAACATGGGTTACCTTTTACAAAAGCTTAAGTTTGTCAACAAACTTCCCCGAATGGAGATTGAGTACGGGCAAGATGTATTAAAACTTGTACGTGCATATTAGTAAACCCGACACTAAAACTCTACAACCATCTAGCTAGACTCAAAAACTCAAGACTCAATGTACACTATCTCCTCCTGGCACTTTAATTGTCCTCAGTTAAGCGTAAGTGCTAAAGAACCCCGACATTGAGGGGAAAAGAAGTAAAAGTTTGAACCTTGAATCATAAATGAGACGCCTTGTGAAAACGGTTTATTTAGAAAGCAACTTCGATTCGAAAAATCAGTTCAAAAACTTATTTTTTTAACGAAACATAGGTTAGTTTATCCAAACATACCCCAAAACATCCATACTAGTAGTCCCAATGTTCAAATGCAACCCGCAAAACGCAAACCACCTCAAGCAAAACAAACAGGGCCTCCCACGAACCACATTGTGAATAATCATCCCAAACCAACCCAACTACTACTACCACAAATTATCATCTAAATGGGAAAGAAAAAAATCACAACTTTAATGAACCAACCAAACCCTAGAGCTAACTAACAACTGACCCGACCCTAAAAAAAGCAAATAAAGTAAACTACAAGATAGAAAGTCACAGTAGGCATACCTTGGAGTCGGATTAAGCAAGAAAGACTAAGACTTGGTGTTGTTGTGCTCGAAATCGCCGAAAAACACGAAGAAATATCACGAAATTCGGCAAACCGGTTGGTGGGGATTGTAGGGAAGTGATTGTGGTGATGTAGGAAGAAAAATGGGGCGATTTGGTGGAAAAAAGCCTGAGTTATGATGATTTTGATGTTAACTGCGGCTAGGGTTTCGCGTGGGTAGTTGGAAGATGATATGCAGCAAAAGGGTTCAAAAGAAACAACTTTAAACTGACCTGGGGGGCCTCGCGTACCGCGAGTCGCGAGTGGCTGTTTTTTTACAGAAAGTTTGTAACTTTTGCCTTAGAAAAATTTTCTAGTTCCGAATTTTTGCAACCCCCATGCCTTAGAAAAATTTTTAATCACTTCCGTAACGATCATGAAACCTACGAAAATTCTCACACACACAAAACAAAGAACGAAAGAACTACCTAAAGAAACGTTAGAAAGCAAGAAAATAACGAACTACGACTCGTATACAAAAGGTACAAACGGTACACTTGGATTTTCACCCAAAACACTAAGTGGTGGCGTTCGGTGGAATTTCGAGGGGAGTGACCTCCCTCTCGGTTTTATCTATCGGACCGCCAATGTAGTGTTTCAACCTGTGGCCATTCACTTTCCATGTCCGTCCATCAGACTCATTCATAGTCTCAACTGCTCCATACGGGAATACATAATGAACCATATACGGTCCCGACCACTTTGACTTTAACTTTCCCGCAAACAACTTCAACCTCGAGTTGTAAAGTAACACTCTATCACCCTTGCTAAACTCCTTAATCTTTTTCAACTTGCGATCATGTAGGGCTTTGGTTTTCTCCTTAATGTTCCAAGATCGAGCATAAGCCGCATCCCCAAGCTCCTCTAGCTCATGAATTTGAAAGAAATGTTTCCTAGCGGCTTCGATCATGTCAAGGTTAACAGTTTTCAAAGCCCAAAGGGCACGATGTTCTAACTCGACGGGGAGATGACAAGCTTTTCCGTAGACGATCATGAATGGCTTGGTACCTAAAGGTGTTTTGTAGGCGGTTCTAAATGCCCACAATGCATCGTCAAGCTTATCGGACCAATCCTTCCTATTCTTCCCCATGATTTTTTCTAAAATGCGTTTGACACCCCGATTTGCGTTCTCCACTTGTCCACTCTTTTATGGATGATAGGCGGTGGACAAACGATGAGTGACCCCGTAGCGTGCAAGCAACTTCTCCATCAGTGCATTGCAAAAGTGAGTGCCACGGTCACTAATTAGAGATTTAGGTGTACTAATTAGAGATTTAGGTGTACCAAAACGACAAAAATTTTCTTGAGGAAATTCAACACTACTCGGGCTTCATTCGTGGGAAGAGCTTGAGCCTCAACCCACTTTGACACATAGTCAATCGCCAAGAGAATATACCGGTTCCCTTTCGAGGTGGGGAACGGTCCCATGAAGTCTATTCCCCAAACATCAAATACTTCTACCACTTGGATTGGGTTTTGAGGCATCTCATCCTTGGCTGAAATGTTGCCAGTTCGTTGACAAGCATCGCATGCTTTCACAAACCCCTCGGCATCATAAAGTACGGTGGGCCAATAAAAATCACAATCGAACACCTTTTGTGCGGTCGTATCAGCTCCATGGTGGCCTCCCGTTAGACCCTCATGCACATGTTTAAGGATGTTCATACCCTCTTCTCTAGACACACAACGCCTAAGGATCCTATCTCCTCCTATCCTATAAAGGAAAGGGTCATCCAACAAATACTTCCTAGGCTCACTAAGAAACCTCCTACGTTATTGTGTATTCATTCTTTTAACAATATTGCCACTAGATAAATAATTTGCTAAGTCACAAAACCATGACAATCCTTCTTCCTCGGCATCAACAAACTCTATCGACTCGTGAGGGAATGTGTCCCCTATCTCCTCCTCACGAATCCCCTCTCTCTTGGGATCCTCTAGACGTGAAAGGTGGTCGGCGGCCACATTCTCGGACCCGCTCTTATCTCTAATTTCGATATCGAATTCGGAAAGTAAGAGGATCCAACGGATAAGTCTAGGTTTAGCGTCTTTCTTTTGGAACAGAAAACGCAACGCTGAGTGATCTGTGAAGACTATGGTTTTAAAGAGAACGAGGTATGAGCGGAATTTTTCGAAAGCGAAAACCACGGCTAAGAGCTCCTTTTGTCGTGGTGTAATTCTATTGAGCGTCATTTAATGTTTTACTCACGTTGTAGATCGGGTGGAAGTGCTTTTCCCTTCTTTGTCCTAAAACCGCTCCTACGGCATAGTCACTCGCATCGCACATGAGCTCAAACGGCAAGCTCCAGTCGGGAGAGATAAGAATGGGTGCACTAACAAGCTGCTCCTTCAAAAAGTTGAAGGCATTGAGATACTCTTCGTCAAAGACGAATGGAACATCCTTCTCTAGCAAGCGGGTCATGGGTCGTGTGATCTTAGAGAAATCCCTAATGAAACGTCTATAGAACCCCACATGACCTAAGAAACTACGGATCGACTTCACGCTCGTGGGTGGGGGCAACCTACTAATATTATTAATCTTTGCCCTATCTACCTCTATACCATCCCTCGAAATCTTGTGCCTAGAACAATCCCCTCGGTCACCATGAAGTGACACTTTTCCCAATTAAGCATCAACTTCGTTTCAACACACCTCTTCAACATCCTCTCTAGGTTCAACAAACACTGCTCAAACGAACATCGTACACTAAAAAATCGTCCATGAAAACTTCCATGGAACTCTCTATCATATCCTGAAAAATGGCTAAAATGCATCGTTGAAAGGTAGCTGGAGCGTTACATAGCCAAAATGGCATGCGTCGGTACGCGAAAGTGCCATAGGGGCTTGTGAATGTGGTTTTATCCTGATCCTCCGGTGTGATAGGGATCTGGAAATAACCGGAAAAGCCATCGAGAAAACAGTAAAACTGCTGACCCGCGAGACGCTCCAACATCTGATCGATAAAGGGCAATGGGAAGTGGTCTTTTCGGGTGGCATCATTCAATTTGCGATAATTGATGCATACGCGCCAACCCGTGATCGTGTGAGAAGGGATAAGCTCGTTCTTAGAATTCATGACAACGGTCATCCCTCCCTTCTTAGGGACAACCTGTGTGGGACTCACCCATGGTGAATCTGAAATGGGATATATCATCTTGGTCTCTAGGAGTTTCATCACCTCCTTTCTCACTACCTCTTGCATGTTTGGATTGAGGCGCCTCTGAGGCTGCACCACCGGCTTAAAGTTGTCCTCCATGAGGATCCAGTGAGTGCAATAAGAAGGGCTTATACCCTGAATGTCAGACAACCTCCATGCAATGGCCTCTTTGTTGGCCCTCAACACATCTAACAACTTCAACTTCTCACCATCCCCTAATTTTGACGATATGATAACGGGTAGCTCGGATCCCTATCTTAAATAGGCATACTCTAGGTGAGATGGAAGGACCTTAAGCTCTAAGGGTGCTGGTTGGGTGGTGTCATCACTAACCTCTAACACTTCGGGAATTATAGAAATCCCCTCATCTCCTATCTCCTCTACCTCCAACACTTTCTCCTCAACTACCTCTCCTCCTACCAAGTCGGCCCCACTAATGAACTCTAGACAATGGTCTACACACGAGATGAACGAATTCAAGAAATAGACGGAATAACATGGACCACTATAATCATCAGAACCACTCGGGTGGCTCATGGAACGATCAATCTCGAAAGTAACTCTCTCCTCACCAACTCTAAGAGTAATTTGCCCATCATAGACATCTATGAGAGCTTTGGCGGTACGCAGGAAAGGACGACCCAAAATGATAGGAACTCGCTCATCAGCTTCCATATCAAGAATAACGAAATCGGCGGGAAAAACGAATTTGTCGACCTTGACTAGCAAGTTCTCGACAACACCCCTTGGGTACTTCACGGACCGATCGGCTAATGATAATGTCATAAGGGTAGGTGAAAGCTCACCTAAGTCTAGCTTCTCGTAAAGAGAAAAGGGCATCAAGTTGATGCTAGCACCTAGGTCGGCTAAGGCTCGCGTCTTGTTGTTACTATCGAATAGACATGGGATGGTAAAGATACCGGGATCGGTGAGTTTCTCGGGAAGCTTATTCAAAACGATGGCGGAACACCCTCCATTCAACGGGACGTTAGACAACTCCCCTAATTTCTCCTTATTTATAAGAAGGTCCTTTAAGACTTGGCGTACTTAGGCATGGACTGGAGTGCCTCTATGAAGGGTAAATTGATCTTCAACTGCTTGAAGATATATAGGAAGTGCCCGTATTCCTTAGAGTACTTTTGATTCCTAAGACGAGAAGGAAACAGGACACGTGAGAGATCTACAAGTGGAGACGGTCTAACGTCAACGGGTGGTCTCTCTACTCTCTTCTCTCCTACAGGCTCACCGGGTTGTGCAGTACTTGTTGGGACTAGCCTAGGTTGCATATTGCCGGGCACCTCCATCTCAATCTCCTCGTCTACTATCTCATCCTCCTCACTCTTGACTATCTCCTCAACTCTCGGACTCTCTACGGTCTTGCCACTACGTGTGGTAATGGCTTTGGCTTGGGCATTGGGTTTTGTTGGGTACTACTTGAAAACTGTCCGGGCAATCTCTCCTCAAGTTTCCTAGACATATCATCTACAACTCTCTGAAGGTTCTGGAATGAGGCTTGGTGGTTCTTTAGTAGAAGGTCGTGTTCGGTGATAACCTTTTGGGTGGTTTGGTCTTTGACGAGTAATTGGCTCATCGTGGCTTCTAAACGTTGAAGACTACCCCCCTACATCACTACTTGACCCCTGATTCGGTTGACCCTGACTACTTGGACCCTCACCCCCGATCTGACTATTGAACCCCTTGTTGAACTGCCCATTTGAAACCCCTCCATAGAATGAACCCTGCCCCCTGTTGGGATTTTGAGCTACTTGGAAACAAGGAGGGTTACCGGTGGAACGGAAGTTATTATTATTGTTGAAGTTATTATTATTACGCCACCCTGAGTTAAATTGCCACCAAAACCACTACCCTGACCTCTACCTAGACCTCCTCCTACGAAATCGACATGTTCCTTACCAATCAACAATGGACACGCACTAGTATCATGACCCCATCGACAATACTCACACTTATCAACTTTCGCCTTGATCTCTTTAAGCTCTCGAGTGATATTTTCTAACACGGCGGTTATACTAGGATCCATGGTGACATGGTTCACCCCTTTAGTGGGTGCACTTGTAGTGGTATTCGAATTACCACTTGCATACTGTCGATCAGATTGCGACTGAGCTTGAGACTGGGCAAAACTCTCAAAACGCTCTAAACACTCGAGGACATAAAGTATTCCCATCATGTGGCCTCCCGCATTAGTGTCAAAACGATCACGAGTCTCTTGGGTGAGACCGTTATAAAATTTCTCGCAAAGAGCCCAATTAGAAAGACCGTGTTGAGAGCAACGAGCAACTAAGTTTTGAAAACGCTCCCAAGCAAGGTAATAGGGCTCGTCGGGGTCCATGCGAAATGAGTGAATTTGATCGCAAAGACGTGAAGATTTAGCGGGCGGGAAATACTTATTCAGAAAGGCATGACGAAAGGCCGCCTAAGTTGTGAAGGTACCGGTTGGCTGAGAGTCCAACCATGTAGCTGCACGGCCAGCAAGCGAAAACGGGAAAAGCTGAAGATAGGTGGCATCTTCGGGTGCTCCATGAAGGCTAAAGGTGGCGAGCATACGAGAGAAACGATTTATGTGAGAGGGTGCATCCTCGTCATCGCGACCATGGAACTGAATGGTATTGGTGATGGCTGTCATGGCATATGAGGGAATTTGCCATGAGTTTTGGTTCACTATGGGTGGGATAGTGATGGGTGAGGCGAGACGAGTGAAACCTTGGGTGGCTTGTTGGTGGACGGTTTGTCTACGGTCGGCCATTTGGATGACGGGTGGGCTCTGGGATGGGAAGGTGGTGGGGAATTATGGGGTGAAGACTTTGGTGGGAAGTCAAAGTTTGGTAGTTTAGATTGGAGGGTAGAGTCAGAATGGGTGGAAGATGAAGGAAGTGGTGTACTTACCTGGGAAGATGAAGAAGATGAGGTTGATTTTTCCGTCGGTGGCTTTGGTGGAGGTCCCTGTGAGCGCAGATGTGGCATCCACTTCAAGCAAAGAACACCTACCAAAGAGGAACATACAATAGTAACTAAGACTCAATGTAGTCAATCAAAGCTAATAAACGTAATTGCCAAGAATCCCCGGCAACTGCGCCAAAAACTTGATGTGTGCTAAACAGACTGTAAAAACTAACTACTTTAGACTCTCTAAGCTAGACACTACAAAGCTTTAAAAACTAGACTCGACTTAAACCTAAACCACACAATCCGCAAGTGTACCGATCAATGTAGTATAACCTAAGCAAGTCCGAATATCGAACCCACAGGACTCTACTAATTATGCTAATTAGACTCTAAAAGACTCGGAAAGACATGACTCAAACTGTTTTAATTGTTTGGGGGGGGGGGGGTTACAGAAAATCTACGGAAATCTATATTAAACTAATTATTAACTAAAGCAATGCTAATACGAACTAAAGTGGAGGTTGTTCTCAAGTGATGATGGAGACTACCTAGACTAGAATCCTGAATTGATTCTAAGTGTTTACCGATTAAGTTAATTACTGGTTTTTTTAGAACCGGGATCTTATGATACTAAACCTATTAAATACCAGCTAAGCCCCTCAACCCTTCTCGAGGTGAAACTTATGGTGTTACCTAGGCTGTTAATCCTACCGATTGATTAGACGTCTTTCCAGTTGTCTAATATTGTGTGAGTACCCTAATGACGACCTACTCTTTTCCAATTATAGATCTAGGGTAGTTTGAGTATCTAAACTTGACTTGATAGACTAATAAACCGACGGGTCAACAAAGGCATGGATTTTTTCCAAAGACCGACTATAGCAATTCGCCGGGTAAGACCTATCAATAGCCCCTCACTTTCCAGGTATTAGGACTAGTAGAACACTAAAATCTAGTAACCTGTTAACTATCACTTCTAAGGTTGAATGGCCACTTAACCTTAAAGATTATGAACTTATTCTGTGATATAGACACTCACCAAAATTCATAACCTAATATGACTCTATTCCGTGATATAGACAGTCACCAAGAATCATATGAAGCAATGGAAAATAGAAAACCAAATCAAAGCATGCATACACACCAAGCCAGATAAACAAACTGCTTACAGAGCACAATTAATCCATAACAAACATGTAATTAACGAAAAAGGTATAAACTTTATATCAATCCATTCATCATAGTCTAGGTAGTTAATGCGTTTAGCCAAGCATAGTCATGAACGAATGCAAAACAAGAATAAACAATCTAGAATTCATCATTACAAGTTCAGACAAAGGCAAATAAGACAAACAAGGATTGTGAGAACCCGAGCAAGCCTCTAATCTTCGATCTTCGCTTCGTCGGATGATTCTTTTGCTCTCGAACTCTTAAACTCTGCTTAAACGGCTCCAAGACTGACTTCAAGAACTCCAAAATTCGTAACCCTAATCAAGGATGATTACGTTTCCTTTTATACCCCGAAATCCAACTCAAAACGCATCAACAACAAACTTTTCCGCGATCAGATACCCCGTCGCGCTACGCGACTGGTAAGGGTCAGGGCGTCGCATATCGCGGCGCCCCTATATCTGCTGATTTTTGTTTTCCGTTCAATGTTCAGCTCTCGGTTACGCGTACGGTTCCCGTTTTCCTTCCAAACTGCTCGTATTTCTTCGTTTTCAACAACTTTAAGCAACAGAACCTGATATCAAGGCTTAACGTCAGCAGTATCGAAATTCTAACCTAAACTAGACTCAAACTATCTAAAAACGGGACAAATATACACTATAAACATATGTACTTTGCAGTACATCAAACATCCCCACACTTAAGACTTTTTCGTCCCTGAGAAAGACTTATGCAAAACGGAATTAGAAACAGAAAATTATTCGGGTCAAAAGTTATTTATACTTATTAAAGTCAAAACTCATGTTAGATGTGATTGCAAGTATACTTGTCCTCTTAAACACAAACCCGGTTCCAAGCCCTTATCATGTAAATTTAGTTCAAGTGCGGTCAACCTGCCTAGGGTCTCACACTAGAAGCCACAATCCATCTAATCCCGCCTCAAGCTTATAGAACAAAAGGAATGATCGCTGGACCAATTCCTAACCGTTTTATACCAAAATAAAAAGAATTTAAAACCAATTATTTTTTCTTTTCTTCCTTTTTTTGAGCATCGACGTTGCTTTACCTAACCCAGAGGCATTCTGGCTGTAAAGTCGCTATCCCCAACTCAGATTACAATAGGCTTCGGTAATTTTTTTATGCAATTTGATTTCACGCATCCCAGTGCCAATCTAAGTCAGAGTCACTATCCCCAATTGAGATTACGTAGACCTGCGCTACTTTTCTTAGTTTCTAGCTCATTTTTTTTTTCATGATTAAAAATTCTAACGATTTTGGCTTATAACGGCATTCCTTATACTATTTTTGGCGGTTTCAATTTTCCATTTTTCCTAGATGAGCACCCACTAGTAAACCGATAATTAAGGTATATTAAATCAAAGGAACCTAGAACCGACTCGAGCCTACCCGCATATCCCGAACTAGACACAAGCTCGACTATTTTTCTCATATTATCATTATTCGACCCGAACAAAATCTATTTTTTCTATCATTTTCTGCTCATTTTTCTGCAAACTTCTTTATTCAAAAGACATTTTCGAATTTTTTCAATTTTTTTAATTAAAAAGAATAAATCAAAACTCAACTATACTAAACTCTAACGTAGACTCGTAATGTCCCATCCCCACACTCGAGATTTGCATTGTCCCTAATGCAAGAATCAAACAAGACAAAAAAACTAAACTAAACACTATCTATGAACTTAAAAACTAAAGAAAGCAAAAATACAAAACTCTACAATGAAAAAGACTTAGCTCGAAAAATGTGAGACTGTCAAGGTGCCAGTCAATTCCACATATGCCCTCCAATACCGAACATGCTCAGCAAACTATACGAAACTCTCTCACACGAACGAAAAGCGGCTCCAAACATCAACCTAAAAACACATACCATACCAACCAAACAAACACAAATATCCGAGCACAAGCACCCGAAATTCAAATAAACATAATGTAAATTGTCTTTTCCTACTACAACCAAATCGAACTAAGGCAACATAAAATGATAACAAACACGAAAGGATATATGCTGCTACGAACCATCTTCGTCACTCATCGTCTCCTTCATCCATGTGGTGTGAACCCAAGCCTCCAGCTCCATGCTGACCACCGTAGTCATATCCATATCCCCTCTGGCCTCCCCGCTGGTCATACCCTGGGCATTGACCATAAACATAAGGGTGCTGCTGCTCAGCACCATAATCGGGTGGAGGAAGTAACCCAGAGAACGGTGGTGGTACATTAAGATCCATACCTTGCATCATATATCGCAGCATGTCATCCTGCCTGTGGTGGCTCTACATATTCCACTGCTGGTCCACAAGCATCCTGTTCTCTAACCTATCAAACCTCTGCTGGGTCAAATCATACACTGCCTCATGTGTAAACGGGTCGGGACGTGGCTGTGGTGGCTGGCGAAGTGGGTACTGTGGAGCCGGGATCTCATGCCTTTGCCTAGGCCTCTGTGAACGCGGTGGGATAGCACTCTGCATGACATTAGCTGCCTCCGTACCTGCTGGCGGCTGGACCTGCGCACCCGGATAATCTTCCCACTCCGACGGGTCTGAAAATGTTAGAATGCCAGCCGACTGTAAATCCCCTATGCTCCAAAAAACTGTTGACGTACCCGCATGCATATGCTCCACCTTGTACTATGTAAAAAGCATTCAAATTAGTTGCCAACCTTGCGATATAGGGCCAAGATCTAGTGCTGCCCTAGTTCCTCCCCTCGGGGTCCTATTACACGACCATGCAAAGAAACTCGCTAAATTCCAGTTCTTCCTCTCCACCATGCACATCAAGGCGAAAATATCCAACCAGTTTGCCTTAGTCTCACCTGATTTCCTTCCCACAATGGTAGTCGCTAGCACCTTAAGTATGTACCTGTAGACCGGGTCACGAACCGTAGTGGTGAGGTTCGTGCCCGCGAACGGTGAAGTAGAGATCGACTCCCAAAATCGGGCTATAACACTTGGGGCCAAACAGTTATCCCTCGGATGATTATAAACACCCCTTAACCCTTCAACAAATTCAGCAGTTCGAACTTCTTCCTCCGAATAAAAACCCAACGCTACCCAAACTCGGCTATGCTCATCTCATAAAGATTTCTGCCTAGCGAAAATGATACCGCATTTTTTTTCAGTAAACGTACCCTCTTTGTGCTGGAAGGTACAATGGAACTCAATGGTTAGCTCTATATATTGGGGCCAACGACAATCCAATGCCGCTATCAGTCTTGGCCCAAACAAGTCTGCCACTCTATCTCGAACCCCCATTGTTTGTAACCAATCCCAGTCAATAGTACGATGCTCCAACAAATTCGTTTTCACATACTTGACCAATTTCTCTCTCTCTGAAGTGTCTTCCTCAAAGTCCAGAACCGGGTGCTCAACGAGCCTCTCAGGTCGACCATAGAGTCTCCCATCTTGATTACGGTATCTTATCCTTCTTCTTCTTAGGTTCGGTGCCGGGTCTCCTTGTGGCTGAGGAAATGGACCTCTTTGTCTCTTTAGATCCTTGAGGAATCTGCACCTGACATTTCCTGAAAACACAAGATAAAGATTTAAGCAATACGAATCATTATAAAACAAGCTATTTTGGTATTTTTAATTTTTTTTATGCAGTGGAATCAGCCGTATAGCATTACATTCGCGGCTGAAACCGAACATAAAGATGACCAAAAACATGGGTTACCTTTTACAAAAGCTTAAGTTTGTCAACAAACTTACCCGAATGGAGATTGAGTACGGGCAAGATGTATTAAAACTTGTACGTGCATATTAGTAAACCCGACACTAAAACTCTACAACCATCTAGCTAGACTCAAAAACTCAAGACTCAATGTACACTATCTCCTCCTGGCACTTTAATTGTCCTCAGTTAAGCGTAAGTGCTAAAGAACCCCGACATTGAGGGGAAAAGAAGTAAAAGTTTGAACCTTGAATCATAAATGAGACGCCTTGTGAAAACGGTTTATTTAGAAAGCAACTTCGATTCGAAAAATCAGTTCAAAAACTTATTTTTTTAACGAAACATAGGTTAGTTTATCCAAACATACCCAAAACATCCATACTAGTAGTCCCAATGTTCAAATGCAACCCGCAAAACGCAAACCACCTCAAGCAAAACAAACAGGGCCTCCCACGAACCACATTGTGAATAATCATCCCAAACCAACCCAACTACTACTACCACAAATTATCATCTAAATGGGAAAGAAAAAAATCACAACTTTAATGAACCAACCAAACCCTAGAGCTAACTAACAACTGACCCGACCCTAAAAAAAGCAAATAAAGTAAACTACAAGATAGAAAGTCACAGTAGGCATACCTTGGAGTCGGATTAAGCAAGAAAGACTAAGACTTGGTGTTGTTGTGCTCGAAATCGCCGAAAAACACGAAGAAATATCACGAAATTCGGCAAACCGGTTGGTGGGGATTGTAGGGAAGTGATTGTGGTGATGTAGGAAGAAAAATGGGGCGATTTGTGTGAAAAAAGCCTGAGTTATGATGATTTTGATGTTAACTGCGGCTAGGGTTTCGCGTGGGTAGTTGGAAGATGATATGCAGCAAAAGGGTTCAAAAGAAACAACTTTAAACTGACCTGGGGGGCCTCGCGTACCGCGAGTCGCGAGTGGCTGTTTTTTTACAGAAAGTTTGTAACTTTTGCCTTAGAAAAATTTTCTAGTTCCGAATTTTTGCAACCCCCATGCCTTAGAAAAATTTTTAATCACTTCCGTAACGATCATGAAACCTACGAAAATTCTCACACACACAAAACAAAGAACGAAAGAACTACCTAAAGAAACGTTAGAAAGCAAGAAAATAACGAACTACGACTCGTATACAAAAGGTACAAACGGTACACTTGGATTTTCACCCAAAACACTAAGTGGTGGCGTTCGGTGGAATTTCGAGGGGAGTGACCTCCCTCTCGGTTTTATCTATCGGACCGCCAATGTAGTGTTTCAACCTGTGGCCATTCACTTTCCATGTCCGTCCATCAGACTCATTCATAGTCTCAACTGCTCCATACGGGAATACATAATGAACCATATACGGTCCCGACCACTTTGACTTTAACTTTCCCGCAAACAACTTCAACCTCGAGTTGTAAAGTAACACTCTATCACCCTTGCTAAACTCCTTAATCTTTTTCAACTTGCGATCATGTAGGGCTTTGGTTTTCTCCTTAATGTTCCAAGATCGAGCATAAGCCGCATCCCCAAGCTCCTCTAGCTCATGAATTTGAAAGAAATGTTTCCTAGCGGCTTCGATCATGTCAAGGTTAACAGTTTTCAAAGCCCAAAGGGCACGATGTTCTAACTCGACGGGGAGATGACAAGCTTTTCCGTAGACGATCATGAATGGCTTGGTACCTAAAGGTGTTTTGTAGGCGGTTCTAAATGCCCACAATGCATCGTCAAGCTTATCGGACCAATCCTTCCTATTCTTCCCCATGATTTTTTCTAAAATGCGTTTGACACCCCGATTTGCGTTCTCCACTTGTCCACTCTTTTATGGATAATAGGCGGTGGACAAACGATGAGTGACCCCGTAGCGTGCAAGCAACTTCTCCATCAGTGCATTGCAAAAGTGAGTGCCACGGTCACTAATTAGAGATTTAGGTGTACTAATTAGAGATTTAGGTGTACCAAAACGACAAAAATTTTCTTGAGGAAATTCAACACTACTCGGGCTTCATTCGTGGGAAGAGCTTGAGCCTCAACCCACTTTGACACATAGTCAATCGCCAAGAGAATATACCGGTTCCCTTTCGAGGTGGGGAACGGTCCCATGAAGTCTATTCCCCAAACATCAAATACTTCTACCACTTGGATTGGGTTTTGAGGCATCTCATCCTTGGCTGAAATGTTGCCAGTTCGTTGACAAGCATCGCATGCTTTCACAAACCCCTCGGCATCATAAAGTACGGTGGGCCAATAAAAATCACAATCGAACACCTTTTGTGCGGTCGTATCAGCTCCATGGTGGCCTCCCGTTAGACCCTCATGCACATGTTTAAGGATGTTCATACCCTCTTCTCTAGACACACAACGCCTAAGGATCCTATCTCCTCCTATCCTATAAAGGAAAGGGTCATCCAACAAATACTTCCTAGGCTCACTAAGAAACCTCCTACGTTGTTGTGTATTCATTCTTTTAACAATATTGCCACTAGATAAATAATTTGCTAAGTCACAAAACCATGACAATCCTTCTTCCTCGGCATCAACAAACTCTATCGACTCGTGAGGGAATGTGTCCCCTATCTCCTCCTCACGAATCCCCTCTCTCTTGGGATCCTCTAGACGTGAAAGGTGGTCAGCGGCCACATTCTCGGACCCGCTCTTATCTCTAATTTCGATATCGAATTCGGAAAGTAAGAGGATCCAACGGATAAGTCTAGGTTTAGCGTCTTTCTTTTGGAACAGAAAACGCAACGCTGAGTGATCTGTGAAGACTATGGTTTTAAAGAGAACGAGGTATGAGCGGAATTTTTCGAAAGCGAAAACCACGGCTAAGAGCTCCTTTTGTCGTGGTGTAATTCTATTGAGCGTCATTTAATGTTTTACTCACGTTGTAGATCGGGTGGAAGTGCTTTTCCCTTCTTTGTCCTAAAACCGCTCCTACGGCATAGTCACTCGCATCGCACATGAGCTCAAACGGCAAGCTCCAGTCGGGAGAGATAAGAATGGGTGCACTAACAAGCTGCTCCTTCAAAAAGTTGAAGGCATTGAGATACTCTTCGTCAAAGACGAATGGAACATCCTTCTCTAGCAAGCGGGTCATGGGTCGTGTGATCTTAGAGAAATCCCTAATTAAACGTCTATAGAACCCCACATGACCTAAGAAACTACGGATCGACTTCACGCTCGTGGGTGGGGGCAACCTACTAATATTATTAATCTTTGCCCTATCTACCTCTATACCATCCCTCGAAATCTTGTGCCTAGAACAATCCCCTCGGTCACCATGAAGTGACACTTTTCCTAATTAAGCATCAACTTCGTTTCAACACACCTCTTCAACATCCTCTCTAGGTTCAACAAACACTGCTCAAACGAACATCGTACACTAAAAAATCGTCCATGAAAACTTCCATGGAACTCTCTATCATATCCTGAAAAATGGCTAAAATGCATCGTTGAAAGGTAGCTGGAGCGTTACATAGCCAAAATGGCATGCGTCGGTACGCGAAAGTGCCATAGGGGCTTGTGAATGTGGTTTTATCCTGATCCTCCGGTGTGATAGGGATCTGGAAATAACCGGAAAAGCCATCGAGAAAACAGTAAAACTGCTGACCCGCGAGACGCTCCAACATCTGATCGATAAAGGGCAATGGGAAGTGGTCTTTTCGGGTGGCATCATTCAATTTGCGATAATTGATGCATACGCGCCAACCCGTGATCGTGTGAGAAGGGATAAGCTCGTTCTTAGAATTCATGACAACGGTCATCCCTCCCTTCTTAGGGACAACCTGTGTGGGACTCACCCATGGTGAATCTGAAATGGGATATATCATCTTGGTCTCTAGGAGTTTCATCACCTCCTTTCTCACTACCTCTTGCATGTTTGGATTGAGGCGCCTCTGAGGCTGCACCACCGGCTTAAAGTTGTCCTCCATGAGGATCCAGTGAGTGCAATAAGAAGGGCTTATACCCTGAATGTCAGACAACCTCCATGCAATGGCCTCTTTGTTGGCCCTCAACACATCTAACAACTTCAACTTCTCACCATCCCCTAATTTTGACGATATGATAACGGGTAGCTCGGATCCCTATCTTAAATAGGCATACTCTAGGTGAGATGGAAGGACCTTAAGCTCTAAGGGTGCTGGTTGGGTGGTGTCATCACTAACCTCTAACACTTCGGGAATTATAGAAATCCCCTCATCTCCTATCTCCTCTACCTCCAACACTTTCTCCTCAACTACCTCTCCTCCTACCAAGTCGGCCCCACTAATGAACTCTAGACAATGGTCTACACACGAGATGAACGAATTCAAGAAATAGACGGAATAACATGGACCACTATAATCATCAGAACCACTCGGGTGGCTCATGGAACGATCAATCTCGAAAGTAACTCTCTCCTCACCAACTCTAAGAGTAATTTGCCCATCATAGACATCTATGAGAGCTTTGGCGGTACGCAGGAAAGGACGACCCAAAATGATAGGAACTCGCTCATCAGCTTCCATATCAAGAATAACGAAATCGGCGGGAAAAAACGAATTTGTCGACCTTGACTAGCAAGTTCTCGACAACACCCCTTGGGTACTTCACGGACCGATCGGCTAATGATAATGTCATAAGGGTAGGTGAAAGCTCACCTAAGTCTAGCTTCTCGTAAAGAGAAAAGGGCATCAAGTTGATGCTAGCACCTAGGTCGGCTAAGGCTCGCGTCTTGTTGTTACTATCGAATAGACATGGGATGGTAAAGATACCGGGATCGGTGAGTTTCTCGGGAAGCTTATTCAAAACGATGGCGGAACACCCTCCATTCAACGGGACGTTAGACAACTCCCCTAATTTCTCCTTATTTATAAGAAGGTCCTTTAAGACTTGGCGTACTTAGGCATGGACTGGAGTGCCTCTATGAAGGGTAAATTGATCTTCAACTGCTTGAAGATATATAGGAAGTGCCCGTATTCCTTAGAGTACTTTTGATTCCTAAGACGAGAAGGAAACAGGACACGTGAGAGATCTACAAGTGGAGACGGTCTAACGTCAACGGGTGGTCTCTCTACTCTCTTCTCTCCTACAGGCTCACCGGGTTGTGCAGTACTTGTTGGGACTAGCCTAGGTTGCATATTGCCGGGCACCTCCATCTCAATCTCCTCGTCTACTATCTCATCCTCCTCACTCTTGACTATCTCCTCATTTGAGCCGGTAAACACCTAGCAGAAAACCACAAACTTTGTCTGCTTAAACAATATGTCAATCTTGATGGAATTAAACAAACATGTTATTTCCAATATCAATCATTGTAACTAAAACTTATGATAAAAACCTGAAAACAGCAATGTGAGATGAAGAAACTGAAGATAGGAAAAATGGGAAATTGTAGTAACAATAAGAAAAGAAGGCAATAGATAGAGTAGAGAAGAGGGTGGTGGGCCATGGGTATATATGGAGATTGATGATGATATTAACAGAGATGAAATGGGGTTTGTTTAGGTGAGAAGTAACATCAGAAGCTGATGGATCAACAAGATGTAGATTAAAAGGTTTCATCTTAATTGGCCATTTAAACCTACAACAGAAAATGAAACCTCAACTGTTTCTTAATATGTTTGTGAAAGCTATAACGACGCCGTATCCGGATAATTTAAAAAAAATATATAAAATTAAATTAAAATTTGATGAAATATGGTCCCGGCGGGGCTCGAACCCGCGACCTTCGGCTCATAAGACCAACGCTCTAACCAACTGAGCTACGGGACCTTGTTTCTTTCAAGAGAGTTATTGATATATTTGAAACATTTAATTGGTAAACATAAATGAAAACCAGTTTACCAACTCAAGGAGATCTCTAGTTTAGTTATAGCTTCAACTTTTTTTTTTTTGAAAAACACTTGTAAAATAAAATATACTTTAAAGAAGAAAGTCATGAAAGTATTCATTCTCTCATGCATGTTATACGTTTACAGTCATGTCATAGAAAATCCACGACTATTACCATTAGATGTCCAACTCCAGGTTGCGTATCGACTTTTAATCCATAAATGTTGTACATGAAGAGCACTCGTGCAGCTTCTTATTGTGTATAGCAAATGTACTTTCTAGTGGTAGTTAGATGACATTATTGTACAGAATCAAGTGAATTTACCTATCATCCGTTTTATTTGTTATATGCATTTTTTTTTATAATGCACCTTGAAAAATGACCCTTTTATTATTTTCTCTTTAACTTAATAATGTACAGTTTGGAGATATATTAATGAATGTTCTCTTTAACTTAATATACAGTTTGGAGATATATTCATGAATGTACTCCGAATGACAAGTGTTTTACTGTTGTTCCATTAGTCCTTTAATGTAACATGTCCCCATAAACACCATCTCCAAATCATGGTCATTTTGGTGTCCTTTTTTGGTCTTATTATTAGTAGAGTTGCTAAGATGGGTCCCTTTGAGAAAGGGCCAAATCCTTTTTCATGAGTTAAGAAATGATGTTCTCATGGGTTTGCTTTCTTCATTGGATTCTGACTCAAGAGATATATGTGGGGTTGTCATTGCTTAAAACTCAAGGCTTTTGCCTTAGTTGTGACACAAGCAAGAGAGGAAAATAAGTGCATGATCTTGTTTTTATTTGTGTATAATATGCGTATGTATCACATATTCATATGACCTATACTATTTACAGAAAAATCTCCCTTTTTAAAGAAATATTGTATATTATGATTTTCACTCTTTTTCCTTTGTTTTTAAAATGTTCACTATATGTTCTTTATATACCAACTTTGCACACTCCTTATCCTTTTCTCTAACTACCATCCAACACCTCCGTTAAATGCTATCATGCGCCCCTCACGTGAGGGGCAAAACAACAATTTGACCCACTTTCTTTCACCATCTCTCTCACACACAAATACCTGTACACCCCTTACACTTTTTTTTCTTTTTCTTTCTCCTTCTGGAAGACACCGCACACAGACCTATTCTAGTGATGAGGGGACGAATAGAGAGACAGGGACGGTAAATGGTTTAGGATTGAGGTTGATGACAACGGTGGTTGTGATTAACTGTCACCCTGATTTTCACGTGTATCCCGGTGGGCACGGGTGGGGAATGTCATGACGTAAGATTGGTATTGTCATAGTCAAACATTCACAACACAGAATAGCACAGCGGAAGTCTTGGCTTACATATTATTACAAACCGGAATGTTCAAAGTTCAAATACAATGGCTTGCAATAAAGATCCATAGGCGGATCATATAATTATATAAAATGATGTTCAACAAACTTTGGGCACTGATGTGTGCTAAACAGACTGTAAAAACTAACTACTTTAGACTCTCTAAGCTAGACACTACAAAGCTTTAAAAACTAGACTCGACTTAAACCTAAACCACACAATCCGCCAGTGTACCGATCAATGTAGTATAACCTAAGCAAATCCAGATATCGAACCCACAGGACTCTACTAATTTCGCTAATTAGACTCTGAAAGACTCGGACAGACACGACTCAAACTGTTTTACTTGTTTAGGAGGGGGTTACGAAAAATCTACGGAAATCTATATTAAACTAATTATTAACTAAAGCAATGCTAATACGAACTAAAGTAGAGGTTGTTCTCAAGTGATGATGGAGACTACCTAGACTAGAATCCTGAATTGATTCTAAGCGTTTACCGATTAAGTTAATTACTCGTTTTCTTGAACCGGGATCTTATGATACTAAACCTATTAAATACCAGCTAAGCCCTCAACCCTTCTCGAGGTGAAACCTATGGCGTTACCTAGGCTGTTAATCCTACCGGTTGATTAGACGTCTTTCCAATTGTCTAATATTGTGTGAGTACCCTAATGACGACCTACTCTTTTCCAATTATAGATTTAGGGTAGTTTGAGTATCTAAACTTGACTTGATAGACTAATAAACCGACGGGTCAACAAAGGCATGGATTTTTTCCAAAGACCGACTATAGCAATTCGCCGGGTAAGACCTATCAATAGCCCCTCACTTTCCAGGTATTAGGACTAGTAGAACACTAAAATCTAGTAACCTGTTAACTATCACTTCTAAGGTTGAATGGCCACTTAACCCTAAAGATTATGAACTTATTATGTGATATAGACGCTCACCAAAATTCACAACCTAATACGACTCTATTCCGTGATATAAATAGTCACAAAGAATCATATGAAGCAATGGAAAATAGAAAACCAAATCAAAGCATGCATACACACCAAGCCAGATAAGTAAACTGTTTACAGAGCACAAGGATTGTGAGAACCCGAGCAAGCCTCTAATCTTCGATCTTCGCTTCGTCGGATGATTCTTTTGCTCTCGAACTCTTAAACTCTGCTTAAACGGCTCCAAGACTGACTTCAAGAACTCCAAAATTCGTAACCCTAATCAAGGATGATTACGTTTCCTTTTATACCCAGAAATCCAACTCAAAACGCAGCAACAACAAACTTTTCCGCGATTAGATACCCCGTCGCGCTACGCGACGGGTAAGGGTCAGGGCGTCGCGTAGCGCGGCGCCTCTATATCTGCTGATTTTTGTTTTCCGTTCATTGTCCAGCTCTCGGTTACGCGTACGGTTCCCGTTTTCCTTCTAAACTGCTCGTATTTCTTCGTTTTCAACAACTTTAAGCAACGGAACCTGAAATCAAGGCTTAACGTCAGCAGTATCAAAATTCTAACCTAAACTAGACTCAAATTGTCTAAAAACGGGACAAAATATACACTATAAACATATGTACTTTGCAGTACATCAGACACATCTAAGGACTTGCAAGATCCTCTTATGTTTCTACTGAGTAGCTTCCAGCCTATTTACGTATTTGTACCTGTAGTTTAAATCTTTTGAAAATACGTCAGTTTACACTGGTAAATACAATCAACCGACACATTTTGAAAACCTTTTCAAAATTTGACTTAGGTGCACAAGGCACAAAAATCTTTTATACTTGGGGCAAACTATATCTCATGTTATCAGTTTTACATAACTCGACAATACATACGGGGCTCGGAAACTATGCCGGTTCATGATTAACCGACACACCACTTATTCCCTTATTGGGAAAACCCATATTGGGTTATAAAAATATTTCTTTAAACCGTTTTGCATCTATCAGGTGTATGCCTACACCCCGTGCTTAGGTCGTGGGCACTTACAATTAAATGAGTCAAGGATCTCCATGACACGGTCGCATTAACCTCCAATGTTTAAGTCAAGCAATACGAATTAAAACGGGTTATTTGAATTTCCCGAAACATGGGTCTTCGAATTCCATACCCGACCATGCGGTAATAATTTACCGTATCCCAAGCCCGTATAGGGAAAATAGGTTAAGACTAATACCTGAGCTAGCACTCGTCTTATAATGCAGATTTATAATAACTCTGCCGTATTCAATTAAGTAAACGTAGGTACAATATACCGGAAGCTCTAGTCTGGAATGATGGTATAAACAACCAATTAAAATGCTAACGGATCTTATTTAAGTCACAGACTTAGTCGGTTAGCTTAAAGTATTAAAAACGCTACGACGCGCTTGATTAAGGCGATGGCCGGAATAGAATGTAGTTTAAACCCGATAAGTACTAACACTTGTATAAATGGGTAAACTATTTACATTCTGGAATTTGAGATAAAAATGATAAGGTTAAACCCGTTTCGGTTAAATTACGTAAACTAGTTACATAAGCTTAATCGTGCGAAGCGATCCTGCGTAACCGGATGAGTCATGAACAAGTTCCATATGCCAATATACTTTAAACAAGTTATAATATCAGAAGGATATCAACTTGTATGTCCGTTAAGGATTTAAAATCAAACAATGCCTTATAAGGGCGTTTGGTCATTTAGTGACGTATAAAAGGAACTTGCGTATAATCTGATGTTACGACCATAAACATTTTGTGAAAATACTTTATTTATAATATAAGGTCAGTAGGATATTAAATATACGTGTGTCTTATAGTTTAAGACCAAACTATGCTCCGAAGGGGCATTTTGGTAATTTCACACATAATTTCGAAAGCGTATTTGGAATTCTGAGTTTATAATATGTACCCACTGTAAAAATATTTTAAATGAGTTATAAAATCAGTAGGTAACAAGTCTTGGTTGGTAAATATGGTTTAATACCATATTACGCGCCGAAAAGGCGTTAAAGTCGTTAAATGACGATATTTGCGATGTTTTACGAAAACTAATGTTTTGAACAGGTTTAAATAGTTAAAACATGTTATTTAATATAACACATCAGTATGTAAAAGGTTTTGTATGAAAATCCCGATTAAAAACCATTTTAAGTGTCGTAAGGGCGTTATCGTCATTTAAGAGCGTAATACAAGATCTTGTGCATAAACTTAGTTTATAAACTGAAATGATATCCCAATCTATCCTAATCAAGATATTATGTCAGTAGGTAATGAGTTTGGTATGATAGATTATGTTTAAAATCGTTCTATGCGCCGAAAGGGCTTTTCAGTCACTTTAAAGCGTATTTTACGATATTATACAAAAACTCGGTTTATGGTCAGATTTGTAACATCAAAATATGTTAAACATGTTAACATATCAGTACCCAATTCATTTGCAAGTCCATTGATGTTTAAAACCTCATTTTTAAATAAAATGGCAAAATAGTCAAAGTATGGCATTTTTACGGAGACTTGCGTAAAACTCAGATTACAATTATGATCGTGTAATATAACCTCAGAGGATTATGCTACATCATTATATGATCATAATGGTACCTTAAATCAGTAGCATACAAATCTAATTCGGTTCATAATGGAAAGTCAACACAGAAGTCAAACTTCACGACTTTCGGTTGCGAACCGACCCTAAACTTAAAATTGACGAGCCGAACATTTTTACACATGTTCTAATAATTATTACCAAGTTGTTTATGTGTTAAAACATATTTTAGAACATCTTTAAACTCAGTTTATGAATATTTCGAAATCTGACCCGTTGACTTTTTAGAAGATTAATATGTTGACTCGTCAAATGACCAAGTAAACATGGTAATTAGGAGGTGCCCTTTTGAGGGATTAATACCTACCTAATTACGATCATGTAGCCACGTTCGTTGCAAACAATGGCTGAACCTTTAAGGTCTAAACGAAAGTCAAAGCGTTTATCGAAAACGCTTGACTTATGGCTTTAAAAGTCAAAATAAAAGAACTAGCCATGGAAGAAACACTTACTTGTGGTCCTAATGACTGAAGAAGACTCAAAAGAAGCTCCCAAATAATCAGGAACCTCCACAAGAGAGTTAAGAGAAAGAAGGATAGGTGCAAGTTTAAACAATGAAACCCATCACCTATTTATAGTGGAAGAGGATCAAGGAGATCATTCTAGGTGTTTAGAGGGTTGTTAGGATGATTACAAGTGTTTAGGAGGTATCAAAACCAGGTGAAGAGTGACAAAAACGAGCTAGGTGTCGAGTTGTGAGCTTATGCTTGATGAACAAGCATTTTTCATGTATGCAGATATGCTTACAGACCGTAAAGGTCCTCCCATACGGTCCGTAAGGACCCAACTCAGCAAACCACACTTTCACTTTTTGACAGTTTTGGCCCCTGGACTTGTTTCGTCGCGTTTTGTCACCTGTAACCCTTTTAACATGATTTCAAGGATCTATTAGGGTATTAAGGCATATGTGACTTGGATTATGTCCGGAAACATCCCGGATGTCGGTTCGTTCGGTTGTACGGTCGCGCGTTTCGCAGAAATGTGTAAAACGCTTAAACGGACACAAAAACGATCAAAATTTCGCAATGGCCATCCTTGTATTCTTATCAATAAAAAGCAAGATTTTATTGTATGTAGCATATTTAGGTTCATATATAAGGTCTGTATATCAAAATACGAGAATTGGCAAGTTTCTACAGTTTGTAAGGAATAGTCCCTGGACTGCGAAACTAGCGTATAATGCTATAATTAGCGCATAAAGCTATCTTAGGCGCATAATAGGCACACACAAGAGTATGACTAAATCATAAGACTCTCGGTTCGTTAAAAGGTCACTCAGAGGCTTAGTTTGAGCATGTTGACACTTTTAGTCCCTTAATTATAAAATTGTCGTTCAGAGGTTATCAAAATAACATAACGACGTATTTGGTCCCTTTTGTTTAGCATGTGGCATACGAGGATCAGCGGGACACATGTCGGAATTTTACCGGACGAGTTTTTACGAGGTGCTACATCCTCACTCCCTTAAAAGAAAACTCGCCCTCGATATTTTATTCAAAGATAGAGGTACTTCTGTTGCATAGTGGACTCAACTTCCCATGTATATTAGGAATCTCTACAGGCATCCCAAATTGACCTTTATAATAGGCAATGCTTCTTTAGAAGCTTCTTAACCTGTCGATCCTCGATCGATACTGGTTTTACAACAAAACCGCAGGTTTTCATTAATTTGCTCATTCTTATGTGACATAGCTAGCAACTTGTTGGCTAGACATTTCTTTAAATTGAAATTGTGGAACACCTTGTGAATTCCACTGAGCTTTTCAAGTAAGTTTAACTTACATACACAATCGATTATCTCGGACGGTCTTCATATATATATATATATATATATATATATATATATAGGGCTCAATTCGTCCTTCTTGCCAAAGCACATCATACTTTCCCAGTGTGACGTCCTTAATAATACCTTGTTCTCTACTTGGAGCAAAATTTTGCGTCTCGAGTCGACGTAATTCTTCTGCCTATCATGGGCAGGTTTGAGGTGATCACGAATTTGCCTGATTTTATCCGTCATCTCTAGGACAATCTCAGGTTCTATTAGTGGGGCCTTCCAAAATTTTTTTTTGTTCAACAAACAGTGTTTAACACTTTCTCCCATACAAGACCTCCCAAGGAGCAGCCTTGGTGCTTATATAAATATTATAGGTGAACTAAACTAGGGTGAGATGGTCATCCCAACTGCTACCCAATCGATCTTAATGAAATAGCTAACCCTTATAGTTGATCGAACAATTCGTCGATCCTTGGCAGCGGATAACGATTCCTGATTGTTACTTTGTTAAGCTTGCAGTAATCAACGCATAATCATATTGAACCGTCCTTCTTATCTAGCGATATTGGAACTCCCAAAATGACGAGCTAGGCTGTACAAGCCTTTCTCCGGAAACTTATCAGGATAAACAGAGATTATAGATGTAGTCTCAATCTCAGCATTTGGTTTATCTAACGTTGCTTGTGTCATTAAAATGGCACATTTGCTTTTCGAAAACTAGAATGCTTTGAGTAGAGACACCTACTCAAGCAATTTAGTACAATATGACTGTTGAGAGATCCTAGTGGTTTCATGCATTAAACCTCCATACTGATCAGGCATGAAAACAATCTATGCAACAGACTAAGGTACTGCCAATTATCATATGGAGCTTTTATCATACAAGTTTAGCATTCGCAGTCGATAGAAATCAATGAGAATAATAAATTAAATAATAATAATAATAATAATATAAGAATTCGTCGTACTTCATCCGAAGGAAGAGCATGACTGATTTTTATGGATAAGAGCATCCATCAAGAAGAAGCGATTTCTATGGTTTCATCGGTAATTTCTACCTTATACTTCATATCTAGAGTTCTCGTGAATATATATAAAAGTTTTCTGGACTTGTGGTTTATGAAAGACTTATTAGTGCCTGAATCAAAACAGGACTCTTAGAGAACATATCCTTAATTAATGATAAGAAATGTACCTGATGACATTATTGATATTTACTGCCTACGGCATTCATCAGGAAAATTCAGGCGGTTCCTTTCTTAGCCTCTCTCGGCTTAGCTGTACCTTCTTTGGCAGCTTTAGGGCAATTAGTATTGATGTGGCCTTTCTCGCCACAGCTAAAGCAGACTGCACTCTTTATGTCCCTACATTCGTGGGGTTGATGACCAGTCCTTTTGCAGATACCACACTGCTTAGGCTTTTGGTCATTTCGACACTGTCCCTAGTGCCTTCTATTGCAGATCTTGCACGTAGGCTTTTTATCAGACTCTTGCTGGTTCTTAATGAATCCAGACTTGCTCTTTTTCTTAGATTTCTGGGAGTTATCCTCCTCCCTTTCTCTTTTCCCATCGGTCTCAACCTTGACCGCTTTTTGTCTCACTAGTTCTTGGGTGAGGGAAAGAGATAGTTCAACTGCAGATTTATAAGTAGTAGGTTGATCTGCCTTAACCAAGCATCTTATCTCTGGAGCCAACCCGTTAATAAAACGCGCGATGCGTTTAGGCTCCGGAGTAACTAGGTAGGACACTAGCCTAGAGTAGGAATCAAAGTCGGTAACGTACTTCCGACAATCAAGATTTTTCATTGAGAGAGCTATAAAATCCATCTCTATCTTCTCCACCTCATGAGGTGGGCAGTAAGTATCCTTAACCAAGTCCAAGAACTTGGACCATCCCAAATTATATAAGTGTACCTTCCCAGTTGACTGCATCAAAGCCTTCCACCAGATTAGGGCATTGCCCTTGAAAGACTGGGATGCAAATTTAACAACATCCTTATCAGCACAGCCGCTGATATCAACCACTGTTTCCATCTCATCTAACCACCTTAGGGTTTCAATAGCCCCTTTTTCTCCATGAAAGTATCGTGGCTTGCACGAGACGAAGTATTTATACAAATAACCATCCTTGGAAGAATGGTGCTTATCAAGAATTTCCTTTTTCTTAGCTTCGTTCCTCACATTAGAGGAGTGCACAGAACTCCCCTTCTTATCAGAGGGAGGTGGCTTCGTGAGTGGTTTAGATACAAATTTAGAACGAGTAGCACTCGACTCCTTAAACTTTTCAAAGGCTTTTTCCATAGCCTTTCCTACGGCTGCATCTATGCGAGCCTGAAAGTTGTCCTCGTTGATGACTATGTTCGCATTATTCTTATCGTTATCGTTGTTGTGGTGATGACTACTTGCACCATCGGAGTGAGCCATTCTAATGCTTCAATACTATTAAAATATATATTTCATATGTTAGCCATGGTATTATCCAACCATTTAGGCTTATAAACTTGGATATATAAATCCTTCGCCCTTGTGCTCATTGTCACAATTATTCGGCTTTATCACTACTAAGAGTGTTATTAGTATGTACTGGACCCAAGTCTCAATCGACTATTATAGAGAAAATATAATTTGGACAAAGTCCATGAATTTATGGGACAATGGATCATAAAGTCACATCTGTCTTTGTCATAATGACATTTTAAGTAGCTCGTAAGCTTGTCACAAAGGACTTCAAATATGGCACAATTGGCCTCATCAATAAAGATATATATATATAGCATGAGTGGTCTTGTCACAAAGGACATATAGATATGGCACAAAAGGCCTTGTCACTAATGAACATATAGATTTGGCACAAAAGGCCTTGTCATAAGGACATTTTAAAATATATAAGCCGCGATCTTATTGATCAAGAGGCTTTAAGGCTTGAACATAGTTTATCACCTTTGGACAGGGTCATAGACCACAACTGTCGTTGTCATAATTGACGATATTATATGGCTCGTAGGCAAAACAATTGACATCTCAAAAGGATGTTAAATAATAATCATCACACTGATGATAGTAGTCACGATCGTATTGATCATATTGATTATGAGGCTTGGGTATAGCCCACCACCTTGGACAGGGAACCATGACGATATAGCCCGTAGGCGAAACACCACTAATGGATGTTAAATCATGACCCGTAGGCATTACATCACTAATGAATGTTAAATCATGGCCCGTAGGCACTACATTACTAATGGATGTTAAATCATGGCTCGTAAGCACTACATCACTAATGGATGTTAAATTATGGTCATTGTATTGATGATATAAGTCGGGATCAAATTTGATCACATAGGCTATAAGGTTTAGATATAGTCTTTCACCCAGACGGCTAGCGTGGTTCCTCAAGTCACACTGCCAGGAGTATTAACATTACTTGAATACTAATAAAGAATAATTGTCTTAAAATGGTTTAACAATGTAGCCATGATCGCATTCATCATAAAGGCTTGGAGGCTTGAACATAGTCCACAACCTCTGGATAGAAGGGTAATCTTCCTTAACTATCATGGTAGAAGGGCTAGTCATCCTTAACTACCAAAATTGCCAATTAATGTGGTCTTGCCACTTGGCTGAGGTAAACCATCAAGAAGATCTTTTGAAATTATTTCGCGGATCGGTAAAGTATGAATTAAAATTGAGATGATCGCTTAAGCAAGGAATGTAATGAATACATATATAATAATGATAATAAAACCAAATCTTTCCATAAGTCATTAGGAATTTACAATAGTGTCTTAAACAGGACTTTTAGTAACTAACTTGTCCACGCAGGGACTTAAAAGCAACACAAGTCCACACAGGGATTAAATGGATATATAAATCCATATAGGGACTATAAGAATAACATGTCCACGAGGGACTATAATGAAATAAGTTTCCATGAAAGGACTATTTTTAAACAAATATCCACACATGGGCTTAAATCGAAAGATTTGTCCAAATGGGGAATCAAATAAATAAATGTCCACACAAGGACTAAACAGAAGAGACATATCCACATAAGGACTCAAAGGAAAAATGAAATACAATTGAAAGAAGGTTTCTCTTGAGCCTACTTTAATTCATTCCTTGTTGTTCCTCTTCTTGGCTTGCCGCGTATGGCATTAACACAAAGGTTTTTAATAGAAAGTGTAATAACTTCGAATCGGGATTTGTTATAAAAGTAGAATCCAAGGATTCAATGGTTAAAGAACATAATGGATCATGGATTGGAGTCTGGTAAGCATAATGTTTTGGAATTCTAAGAATTCAAATATATGAAAGATGGATCATAAGTATCCACTGGTATAATATTTGAAGTTGGAGACTCAGGAACCCCTGGTATGGCTCCACAAATACAGACATTAAAATTTGAGCATCAGGGACCTCCGGTATGGACTGTGAAGTCTGGTTAAAGGTTTCAATAGGTTTGGGTTTAGGAATAAGTTTATAAAAGGTCTTTCCTCCAAACCGGTCGCATGCTTATCTTTGCCGTAGTACGAAGCATAACATTCCCATGACTTTGGATGAGAATAATCTCCATCAACGGCTTCCTTGCTTGCCATCTTGTTTTTTTTGAAATACATAAAATCGAAAACAATGTATGCTTAATGGGGATGAGAGCATTCCTATGTCAAGTCTAGACTCGGAAAGTCTAAGGAATATGCTACTGTGTCATTTGAGATTAAACACAAAAGGCTAGTGTTTAATTCACTCAAACGTTGGCTCTGATACCAACCTGTCACACCCCGATTTCCATGTGTATCCCGGTAGGCCCGGGTGGGGATATCGTAACGTAAGATTGGTATTGTCATAGTCAAACATTCACAACACAGTGGAAGTCTTCGATTAAATATTATTACAAACCGGAATGTTCAAAGTTCAAATACAATGGCTTGCAATAAAGATCCACAAGCGGATCATATAATTATATAAAATGATGTTCAACAGACTTTGGGCACATCTAAGGACTTGCAAGATCCTCTTATGTTGCTATCGAGTAGCTTCCAGCCTATTTACGTATTTGTACCTGTAGTTTAAATCTTTTGAAAATACGTCAGTTTACACTGGTAAATACAATCAACCGACACATTTTGAAAACCTTTCCAAAATTTGACTTAGGTGCACAAGGCACGAAAATCTTTTATACTTGGGACAAACTATATCTCATGTTATCAGTTTTACATAACTCGACAATACATACGGGGCCCGGAAACTATGCCGGTTCATGATTAACCGACACACCACTTATTCCCTTATTGGGAAAACCCATATTGGGTTATAAAATTATTTCTTTAAACCGTTTGCATCTATCAGGTGTATGCCTACACCCCGTGCTTAGGTCGTGGGCACTTACAATTAAATGAGTCAAGGATCTCCATGACACGGTCGCATTAACCTCCAATGTTTAAGTCAAGCAATACGAATTAAAACGGGTTATTTGAATTTCCCGAAACATGGGTCTTCGAATTCCATACCCGACCATGCGGTAATAATTTACCGTATCCCAAGCCCGTATAGGGAAAATAGGTTAAGACTATTTACCTGAGCTAGCACTCGTCTTATAATGCAGATTTATAATAACTCAGCCGTATTCAACTAAGTAAACATAGGTACAATTTACCGGAAGGCTCTAGTCTAAAATGATAGTATAAACAACCAATTAAAATGCTAACGGATCTTATTTAAGTCACAGACTTAGCCGGCTAGCTTAAAGTATTAAAAACGCTACGACGCGCTTGATTAAGGCGATGACCGGAATAGAATGTAGTTTAAACCCGATAAGTACTAACACTTGTATAATATGGGTAAACTATTTACATTCTGGAATTTGAGATAAAAATGATAAGGTTAAACCCGTTTCGGTTAAATTACGTAAACTAGTTACATAAGCTTAATCGTGCGCATATAAGCGATCCCGCGTAACCGGATGAGTCATGAACAAGTTCCATATGCCAATATACTTTAAACAAGTTATAATATCAGTAGGATATCAACTTGTATGTCCGTTAAGGATTTAAAATCAAACAATGCCTTATAAGGGCGTTTGGTCATTTAGTGACGTATATAAGGAACTTGCGTATAATCTGATGTTACGATCATAAACATTTTGTGAAAGTACTTTATTTATGATATAATGTCAGTAGGATATCAAATATACGTGTGTCTTATAGTTTAAGACCAAACTATGCTCCGAAGGGGCATTTTGGTAATTTCACACATAATTTCGAAAGCGTATTTGGAATTCTGAGTTCATAATATGTACCCACTGTAAAAATATTTTAAATGAGTTATAAAATCAGTAGGTAACAAGTCTTGGTTGGTAAATATGGTTTAATACCATATTACGCGCCAAAAAGGCGTTAAAGTCGTTAAATGACGATATTTGCGATGTTTTATGAAAACTAATGTTTTGAACAGGTTTAAATAGTTAAAATATGTTATTTAATATAACACATCAGTATGTAAAAGGTTTTGTATGAAAATCCTGATTAAAAACAATTTTAAGTGTTGTAAGGGCGTTATCGTCATTTAAGAGCGTAATACAAGATCTTGTGCATAAACTTAGTTTATAACTGAAATGATATCCCAATCTATCCTAATCAAGATATTATGTCAGAGGTAATGAGTTTGGTATGATAGATTATGTTTAAAATCGTTCTTTGCGCCGAAAGGGCTTTTCAGTCACTTTAAAGCGTATTTTACGATATTATACAAAAACTCGGTTTATGGTCAGATTTGTAACATTAAAATATGTTAAACATGTTAACATATCAGTACCCAATTCATTTGCAAGTCCATTGATGTTTAAAACCTCATTTTTAAATAAAATGGCAAAATAGTCGAAGTATGACATTTTTAGGGAAACTCGCATAAAACTCATATAACTATTATGACCGTGTAATATAACCTTAGAGGGTTATGCTACATCATAATATGATCATAATGGGACCTTAAATCAGTAGCATACTATTCTAATTCGATTCATAATCGAAAGTCAATGCAGAAGTCAAACTTCGTGACTTTCGGTTGCGAACCGACCCTAAACTTAAAATTGACGAGCCGAACATTTTTACACATGTTCTAATAATTATTACCAAGTTGTTTATGTGTTAAAACATATTTTAGAACATCTTTAAACTCAGTTTATGAATATTTCGAAATCTGACCCGTTGACTTTTTAAAAGATTAATATGTTGACTCGTCAAATGACCAAGTAAACATGGTAATTAGGAGGTGCCCTTTTGAGGGATTAACACCTACCTAATTACAATCATGTAGCCACGTTCGTTGCAAACAATGGCTGAACCTTTAAGGTCTAAACGAAAGTCAAAGCGTTTATCGAAAACGCTTGACTTTTGGCTTTAAAAGTCAAAATAAAAGAACTAGCCATGGAAGAAACACTTACTTGTGGTCCTAATGACTGAAGAAGACTCAAAAGAAGCTCCCAAATAATCACGAACCTCGAGTTAAGAGAAAGAAGGATAGGTGCAAGTTTGAACAATGAAACCCATCACCTATTTATAGTGGAAGAGGATCAAGGAGATCATTCTAGGTGTTTAGAGGGTTGTTAGGATGATTACAAGTGTTTAGGAGGTATCAAAACCAGGTGAAGAGTGGCAAAAACGAGCCAGGTGTCGAGTTGTGAGCTTATGCTTGATGAACAAGATTTTTCATGTCTGCGGATATGCTTACAGACCGTAAAGGTCCTCCCATACGGTCCTGTAAGGACCCAACTCAGCAAACCACACTTTCACTTTTTGACAGTTTTGGCCCCTGGACTTGTTTCGTCGCGTTTTGTCACCCGTAACCCCTTTTAACATGATTTCAAGGCTCTATAAGGGTATTAAGGCATATGTGACTTGGATTATGTCCGGAAACATCCCGGATATCGGTTCGTTCGGTTGTACGGTCACGCGTTTCGCAGAAATGTGTAAAACGCTTAAACGGACAAAAAAACGATCAAAATTTCGCAACGATGGACATCCTTGTATTCTTATCAATAAAAAGCAAGATTTTATTGTATGTATCATATTTGGGTTCATATATAAGGTCTGTATATCAAAATACGAGAATTGGCAAGTTTCTACAGTTTGTAAGGAATAGTCCCTGGATTGCGAAACTAGCGTATAATGCTATAATTAGCGCATCAAGCTATCTTAGGCACATAATAGGCACACATAGGAGTATGACTAACATCATAAGACTCTCGGTTCGTTAAAAGGTCACTCAGAGGCTTAGTTTGAGTATGTTGACACTTTTAGTCCCTTAATTGTAAAATTGTCGTTCAGAGGTTATCAAAATAACATAACGACGTATTTGGTCCCTCTCGTTTAGCACGTGGCATACGAGGATTAGCGGGACACATGTTGGAATTTTATAGGAAGGGTTTTTACTAGGTGTTTCATTAACAGTGATGAAGACGGTGTCATACGGTTCCGATGATGGCTATGGTAATCATTGATGATGGTGGTTTAGGGTTGTAAAGACGACAATGCTTGATAAGGAAGGTGAAGCAACAGTAGTGACAGTGGTCAAACCTTTTTCATTTTGTTTGTATAATGGTCCGCCGCTTACAAAGAAGCTTACGTGGCTGACGTGGTTGTTTTAACCTCATTGCGTGGAAACACCCATTTAACCCCCAAAATCTCATGGAACCCCAATTCTTTAAATTCTTCATCTCCAATCAATCCAAAACGAACCCATGAGTTCATCATCCTCGTCTGCTTTAATCAATCACAAAACCCTAAAACTTTTAGACTTGGCACCGATGGTAATGTTTATTATAACCATGAACATGTTGCAATCCGTAGGTAGCTGGGAATCGAAGCTCCAGGCATGGTCAAGAGTTTTATGGATGCCCTTTATGGCCTGTAAGTTAATTACAACTTGTCTTTTTTACTGAATTTGATTTTGGCTTGCCTTTTATTTTTAATCAGTTGTTTATTATTGAATTTGATTTTAGCGATCTGATTGCAAGTTCTTCATGTTGAAACAAGAAGTTTATGTTGTAATAACAAGTGAATGCAACTGTAATTTTTCTTGAGATGAACATTGCAAGATTGGAAGTAGAGAAGAGGGTGCTAGAAGAAGAGAACAAGAGTTTTAGAAAACCATCAAAGAAAGTATATTTTATTGCAGTTGTTTATATAGCAGTAGCAATGTATTAGTTCTTTTGACCCATTAGTCAAATGCAGTGACTGTAATGGCTTTTGACCCACATATGATGCAGTGATTGCAATAGCTTTTGACCTACATATGATGTAGTGACTGTAATAGCTTACGGAAAATAAGATAAAATAAAATGAAATGGCTTATGACTATATATCGATTGTTATTGCTACTTATCACAGATAGAAACTTCTCACATGACAAAGAGACATTATGTAATGGCACTTATCACAATAGACATAATACTACAATTTTAAGTGATTACAATAGTGGTCATAAAACAAAGATATATATATATATATAGGGGAGGATTTAAATGAGAACGCTAAATATCGTGAGAACCGTGAGAACAAATGAAAAAACCACGAAAACTTGTTAAAAAACAATTCAAATTTAAAATTTCTTTTTACACTTATCATTATTATTCGAATACAATGTTAGAAATTTAATTTAATGTTTAAATTTACGTGAATTCGTAAATAATTTTTTTACACATATGTAAGTTTGTCATTTACATGCTATGCCATAAAACTTAGACTAAAAATCAAATACAAATAAAATTAACGTACAAAACTAAAAAACTAAAGGAAAAGCCAAAAAACGCGGTGGCATTTTCGTAAATATTTGGTCTTCAAAATTACTCTACAAGATCATTTATAGAGTGATTTTGGTCTTGTAGAGTAATTTTGTAAAATGTTCTTGTAAAGTAATTTTGATCTTTTGTAGAGTAATTCTGTAAAATGTTATTGTAGAGTAATTTTGTAAAAAGATCATCTAGAGTAATTTTGTTAGCATTTAGTTATGGGGTTTAGCTTTATGGTTTAGTTTTTAGCTTTTTGGGGGGTGGGGGGTTAGGTTTTGGGGGGGGGTAGGTTTTTCTTTATCAAAATTACTTTACAATAATATTTTACAAAATTACTCTACAAGATCAAAATTAGTCTACATGAACTTTTTACAAAATTACTTTACGAGACCAAAATCACTCTATAAATAATCCTGTAGAGTAATTTTGATAATTACCCTACGGCCATATTTTACGAAAATACCACCGCGTTTTTTGACTTTTTCTTCAATTTATATGTTTAATACGTTAATTTTATTTTCACCGGAACTTAACTCTAAAACTTATATAGAAATTAACCCGCTTTGAGAACTTATATATCATTGTTCTAATGTTGTTTCATTATACATTTATACGACATGAAAGAGGATCTTTGTCAGGATTGGATTTAGGAGGTTTCATATTTGACTTTATGATTTGACTTTATTGGCCAGCACATGCATGCATGGTAATGCTTATTTATAACATGTCAACCTTATATTTTATCAACTTTTCGTAATCCGATCTTATAATTTGGAACATTAATGTTTATTAAATACAGAATATCGCTCCATACCCAGAAACATAATTAATCGCTATATAATCTTTACTAGATTTGTGACCTCTTAAACCATAATAAAGAAAAAAAAAGATATTTATAATTTACTATCTATTTCATACCATATTTTCACCATAATTAAGTTCAGAAATTGAAAACATTACAATTTACAAATTATTATATTAGATAAATAAACTAGATTATTATTCCGTGTCGAGTTGAATAAAGAAACAATATAAAGTTCTAAAAATTATAAAATGATCTTATTTAAATTGCTTTTCAAATATCTGAATATTATATGTCATGTATGATCAAAATGTGTTATTCTCACCAAGTTTGTAAATATGAAAAAAACTGATCCGTCTATCAAGAATTTATATCATCAACTTTCTCATAAGTTTAGCAGTCATAATAACATACAATTCTATAATCAAGTTTCTCACAAGTTTTAGGAGTTGTTTGACAACTTCTGAATGATTAAGTGCTGAATCATTAAGAGTTCTGCACCATTATGTGCTGAACCAGTAAAAGGTCTGAATCGTTAAGAGCTAGTATAATGCTTAATCGTTCAGAGTCAAATATCTGACCAATTCAGATTAAAGGTCTTAACCATTCAGACTTAGTATAATACTTAACCATTCCGAGGCAAATGTCTTAACTATTCGGACATCTGCTCGCGAAACAAACAATCTGAACCATTAAGTGTTGAACCAGTAAGAGGTCTAAATCATTAAGAGTCTCATTAAGAGGTAAACAAACAACTCCTTAGTGGCCACAACAACCTGTATTTGTGTTAAGTTCATTTTAGAACTATAAGTATTCAAAGAACTACTAATAAACAATTATTCTATTTATATATTTTTAATGTTTAGCATTATGTAAGGACTTATATCAATTATTATATGTATTTTTATGATTACATATAAAAAACCAAATTATTTTTGTGTAATAATTAATTTACAAATGTGTAAAGGAACTAATTTACATATGTGTATAGAAACTAATTTACGTATATGTAATTATATAATCACATATGAAAAAAATAGTAAAACTACTTTTAACATATATGGAATCATAATAAATATTAAAAAAATACCCTTAACAACTTTAAAAATAAAAATATACAAGTAGAATGATTGTTTATTAGGAGTTCTGTAAGTTCTGTAATTATTTAGAGTTCTGAAATTATAATTATTATATATATATATATATAGACACACACACATATGTATATAGTCAATCTTAAACTATACACATGTATATATATTACGAAAAGCTTAGGGAAATGTCTGGTCTAAAATGTTTCTTAAGTTTTTCAAATAAGATGAACTTCTCTTAGGCTCCCTCTATATATATATATATATATATATATATATATATGAGGTGTGAAAAATAAAATCCCCAAAAAAATCGGCTTTTCAGAAAATGTAAATGATTGAAATCTTAATTAAATGATTTGATATTATAAGTAAAATAGGTGTTCCGAAATAAATTAATGACAACCTAATATGTGATCATAGTATCTAAAATAAAAATATTAAATAACAAACAACTATTAAATTAGTTGTAAATGGGTTACATTAAATCTAATTTAATAACGGTATTAATTAAATAATTATATTTAATTGACATTCATAGTTTTGAATTTGACTTTAATGTTTAATAATAATATAAAAGTTGTGAGTATTTAAAAAATATTAAATATTCAATGCTAACTATTAATAAAATAAGTTTAGAAAATCTTCTATACTCAATCCTTTTTAGAAAAATATTTATGGTTTAAATACATTTAATGTTAATCTGAATTGAATATCAATATAAAAACAGTATCTTTGGTCAAATGAAAATAATTTTAGAAAAATAGAATTAACTAACCATTAAAATAAAAATAACCAAAACTCATATATAGAAATTAATCAAACTTATCAATATGTAGCAAATTAAGAGATAAACAATTTTAATTTTGAATCTTGGTAAAAAAATCTTTAAATGCAAGGAAATACATTTTTATTTTCTAAATATAAGTTATTTAATAACATATTTCCTAAATAGGGATTTAGGTAATTGGGTGGGAAAAAAGTTGTAAAGTGAAATGTGATATTGATACGTGTTCAAATTTATAATTATTCATCGGTTGGAGAGTAGATTTAAAACTTACATAATATTATAAATTTCTGATAAAAATATTAGTATTAAAGATGTCTTTCTAAATATTTAATATTTCACAGTTACCTATTCAATTAAAAGAATTTATAACATTACCACTACTCTTTCTTGTTACACAAAACTCTAATATCTTAATTTTCTTTCTTTCTTTTAAGTATAAATATAATAAAAAAAAGAAGTATAAGTGGTATTATGATTTTATGTTGGTTAATATCATATTCTACCAAATTTTAGAAGTGCTGTATACATTTTCCTTATATTATAACGTAATCTTGTAAATTTATACTCAGAAATTTCTCTTTTAACACAAATCCATAAACATACTAAAATCTAAGTCATTTAATAATTCAATCAGTGAACATTTATTAGATTAATGTGAAAATTTAACACCTTTATTGCATTGAAATTTTGTACTTATAGTATAACGTGCAAAAGTATTTTATATATATATATATATATATATATATATATATATATATATATATATATATATATATATAATATAAATTTTATAATTTACTGCATTGAAATTTTGTACTTATAGTATAATGTGCAAAAGTATAATATATATAATATAAATTTATAATTTACATGAAGAAAATTACACATAGTGAGACGACATATCTCTACTCCACACTGGCACACTACATAAAAGTTATATAAAACTATTGCTATAACTTTATAATGCAGAATTTAACATCTTTATTGTATCAATAATTTGTACCGTATAACATAATGTGTTATATTCTGTTATATAAAACAATTTTATATTTATTTTTAATGCATACGAGATAAAAATAATAAACATAAAGTGAGACAATATATATCGACTCTACCAAAAAGTTTTATAAAAATAATTGCTATAACTTTATAGTACAAAGTTAATTCATAATAAAAAATATATGAGAATTGACATAATAATATTTGATTTTTGAAGAATTTAGTGCTTTATGTATCATTATTTATTTGATTATTATTTTCATTGTAATCCATGAACATAAAAACGTAACTTGGAGGCATGAAAACCATGTACGTGAAAAGATTTGAAAACATGCGTGAACCGAATGTTCCGGTGGATTTCAAATTATTGGGAGTTTAACAATTTGAATTTCGAATTTCTGGCAAGTTTTCCCGATACAAACGCCGTCGTTTATTCCTCAATGATCTCATCCAACTCTCGACAGCTGAGTTTTTAAATTTAATAGCATTTAATTTTGGATTTTGTTCATGTATTTAAGTCAACAAAATCTTATGTAATCTACATAATTAGATGCACGTTTCAGTTTCTATTTATCCTCCAAATTGTTATAATAATTGTTATATAATTAGATTCGTTTAGATCACCAGTATCTCGTTTAAGATTCATATATTTTTTTTCTCTATATATACATGAAATATTTCAGCGTGGTTTATTTGCATGGGTTCAATGGCTCATGAAGAACACACCGGCGGCGGTAACGGCGGCAGTAGTGGTGGTGGTGGTAGATCTTCCAAAAAGATGAAGCAGACAAAGTGCCACAGAGAGGTATGGGTGTGGCTCAACTTGAGAGGATGATAACTGAAAGACAGTTGAAAGATGCCGGTGTTTCGATGTCGAATTCAGTTAAATTCCGGTTACCGGAAGTTCCTTTACCACCGCCGTTTCCCAATCGCCACCCTTTGGTTTCAAAATCTAGATTATATAATATTGGTGGTGGGAATCCGTTTCAGTATCAGTACCAGTATCCGGATCTGAATACATTAAGTTGGCCACAGTTTCATGCACAAAGAGCATCAATGGTTGGTAGTGTTAAGTAATTGTTTATGAGTTTTTATTTTTTTTAATTTTAGTAAATATTAAATTTTGAAAAAAAAGGTGGAAACAATAAATAAAATGTTGAATGTTGAATGTAATCTTGTAATATAATTTTTTTTTTTTGTGATATGTGTAGGTGAATGTCTCATTAGGAGCTACATTATCATCATCATCATCTGTCATGAGTAATATTCAGATAGAGCCCCCTTCAAACCAAAGTTATTGTGCCAACAAGCACACATCTCATCAGCCAGATGGAGACAAGGTTTATTTTTTATGTTATGTTACTATTTATTTCACATTTTCAAACTTCATTATTTACATTTTTTAATTATTGTGAAATTGTGAATCTTGATGCATTTGGTGTGAACAGATGGTTGGAATGAAGAGACCATATCCCTTTTCAATGGAAAATATCCCTCCTGCTTATCTCTCTCCAATTTCAAAACCAGATGAATCAACTACATGTAAAAGGTAACAAAAAGGATTCATTTTGATCTATAATTGATGTATTAGTATATTTAGATGTTTGGTTTTGGATTTTCTAAAGATTTTTTAACAATTGGACTTTGGATCTTGTTTCAGAGAAAACCCTTTAAGCTTGGGCAGCACAAAAGATCAAAAGGCCAAGAAATTTATCGAAGAAAATCTCGCAAAAGATTTTCTCAAATTGGCTCCGCCTCAACCTTCACCTCCTTCGCATTCAAGGTTAAAAGAGAAGGTGCTACCTTCGTCGGTAGGAGAGTTAACAAGACCATCTTATCAAGTGAGTTCTTTTCTAGACCAGTCAGACGGGTTGGGTAACATGTTGAAATGGGTTGGTCACGTTGTGACTCCCAAATGCTTTCTTGTTTTGTTTTTTTCGAAAGATTTTTTAAACAACTTTCGAAAGATTTTTTAAACAACTATTGTGCTACACAAGATTCAGGAAACAATATAATAAATCCGATCTTTGAACCAAACGGATTAAGAAGTTCGCATTAATAGTAGACTTTGGTGACTTTCAACCCGTTGGCCGGTCTCTCTAGCTTCTTTCTATTTAGTTTGACTTTGGCTTTCTTTATGGTTTTGACTTTTTGTTTAGGGTCAAACAAGAGATTCATCTGAAACAGAATGGTCAAACCAACAAGCATTGCATAGTTTCTTTCCAGCAGCAAAGACTCAAGGAAATAGCAATGGTGAAGTAGGGGACCTACATGTTGATCTCAATTTGAAGTTTTAGAAGGCTGGCTAACCAGATTCATATTCATGTTTTATCATTTAATATTTATTGTTGTTAGCAGTTTTGCTGTTGTTTTTCCTTCTTATCTCACAAATTCAAATGTTGGTTTTTTTTATGGTTATTTATATAACTAACCATTGTATTCTTTACTCACAAATTCAAATGTTGGTTTTTTTATGGTTATTTATATAACTAACTATTGTATTCTTTAGTTTGTTTTAAACTAGTCATATCTTTTTTTTAAAGGCTGTTTTATTAAACCCAAAAAAAACAACCAGAAGGCTATCGCCCAAACCACATTTACAAACAAGAATTAAAAATTAAACTTGCACCATTGCTCCCATTCCAACGTGATTGTTTTTGCACGATTCTTTAGCCATAAGTATCCGAGCGATTTCACTTCCTCCATTATATCTCCAATGGACAGCCTTTTGGACTTGAAGATAACTTCATTCCTATTTTTCCATATCACCTAACAAGATAGTAAAATTACCGATCTAACAGCTCGTCTTTTACACTCTGTTCCCGCAATGTTCCGATGTAGGTTGAGCAAGTCAAGAATGGAGAAGGCGTATATCTGATGGATATTGCACCAGGAAGAGATCTTTTGCCATAGTAAAGCCGCAACATAGCAAGAGATCATGAGATGCTCCAAAGATTCATCCATATCGCCAGGAAGATATCTTTTAAACTAGTCATATCTGATATTTAAAATTAATGTCGTTATAAACTAGCCGTAAAAGTGCATCTAGTTTGTTTTAAACTAGTCATAATTATTTGTTAGTTTGGTTAAAAGTGAGAGAAAACTAGTCATAATTATTTGTTAGTTTGGTTAAAAAGTGAGAGGGGATGAGAATTGAGGGACAAGAGTGGAATATTTTATAAAAACAAAATGGTCATCAAGGGGTTTTCCTTTCAACCTTCAATTTCTTCAAATTGGAACCCAAATTGAGTGTGGTGAAGGCTAGAAGTCGTATATTAGAGGCCAAGATCAGGTTGGGAATCAAGTTCAACCCTCTATTTGATCTTTTAAGTGATTTTTGTCTATGCCCTACGTTGGGGTTCACCTCTATCTCGAAAATTTGGTGATGTCTCATCTTAAATTGCTTGCAAACCTTGATTTTCAGTGAGATATAGTAAATACATGTTGGTATGGATGGGTTGTAGTGCCAAGTCCTTCACATCTTGAATTTTCAACTTACATGTGTAATGTAAGTGATATTGTGAACCAAAAGGTTAAATGTAGGATGAAATCCTTGTAAATTATAGTTACATAGCAAATTGATTATGTGCGTCTTGAAGATTAGAAGCATATTGTATGTGTGGTTCTTACTTTGTGTGCTAAGTAAGAATTATGGACATGTTACTATGAAAAATATAATGAAATAGACATATGTAATCTAGTGCACACAAAGTGTTTGATGAAATGCTTAGATGACAAGAGCAGGTAAAATTATATGCAAGAAAAAATTGTGAGAAAATGATAGTGATGTCATTCTTAATAAATTAACATGAGGCAATGTGTCTTAGATGGAAATATAATTTGATTATTAGACTCGATAAGAAGTATGTCTTAGTAACTTGTACTCCATACTTGAATGGTGTGGTGTGTACCATGTGTTTCTTTTAAAAGAGGTTTCATGGAAAAGAATGTGGGTGTCAAATTGGGTATAACCCATGGTCATGTTTGGTTAAGGTAATGAGTAGGTTGAAACGAACTAGAGATTTTGATATGTGTTATGTATGATGTTATTGAAAGTTGATTTACAAGTTAAACAGAAAAAATAACCTAATTTGGTGATTTGAAATGAGTTACAAGTTTAATGGTCATGAAATGGTTACTTGCTAGATGTCTAGTCAATGAACCAACCTTGCATGATGTAGTATGCACACGATGTGTTTGTGAAATGCCTAAGTGAAATGTGGATACGTAGAATGGATCATTGATATGCACAAAATGCAACATATGAATATATCAAACAAGATATAGAATCAACCATTTTTATTACTAACGTTAGAAAAGTGCGTTGTATACTTTTGATTTTCAGGATTAAAAGAGCTTAAATTTACAAAAGAAACAATTTGATGACAAAAACCAACATAAATACAAGAAAGAGGAGTTGACACAACATGCCCACCCTCCAAGCTTCACCCCAAGACCAAAATAACAAATCAGAAGACAAGCATGGAGCTGTGCCCCACTCCAGAGCCTATGCAGAACAAGACAAACAAAGCAGACAAGAGGCATGAGGCCGTGGTCAACTCCCTGATATGCAGAATCTCTCAAAGTACAGACCATGGGGTCGCGCCCTCTGACACACGAGGTCGTGTGTGCATACGAACTAACACAGATCATTAAATGAAATACAGAGAAGAAAGGACATGGGGTTGTGCCCCCTGGGCATGGGGTCGTGTGAGGAGTCTGTTTACAACTATAAAAGAAGGTGCTTAGTTCACTTGCAACTCATCCCTTGGAAAACCACTTCTCTCACACCTGCCACCATTCCACCACCACTACAACACCATCACCCACCACATTCCTCCATCATCCACCTTTAGAGTGTGGATAGTACTTTCGGGATCCAAGATTGATCGTAAGAGTTCTTGTCAAACAAAGACCATGCTTGGCTAATCTCTTATATCACTTGGCGAAGACAAATCTTTTATGTATTACTTTTGATTTCCAATCTTTGGCTAGTTTTTGTTTGGGTTTGTAAAGTGACTTTAATAACTAGTTTTTTATATTGAAAGCGAACTTTATTTTATCATCTCTTCATATTTTGATGATTCAATCATTCGTGTCTTTACGGTCTAATAAAGCACGTTAACTGCCTGGAAGGGGATTATAAAGGTGGTTTGGGTAAATTCTTGCCTCGTTCAGTGTATAGATCCTGGTGGACTTGATTCATACGTATTAGGACTTGTCTTGAGGCAGATAGCATCAAATTGGGGAAAGTAAGAACGGCTTGAATCCAATAAAAATAAACAACTATTAAAACTTTAAACTGGCCTTGCGGGGGCCGAGGGTAGCGTTGCCTCCAAAAGATAGACATGCCACATTTTGCATTAGTAACGAACTTAATTATCTTTAAAATTCCGGCTTGCGGGAGTGTATCACCGTTGACTCAGACCAATATGGCTGAGGGTAGCATTGCCTCCAAAAGAGAGACCTGCCACTTTAACTAAGGTAATCTCTTAAAAAGCCCAAAGTGCGGAAATCATCAAAGGAACTAAGTGATTCTATCTTGTTTGTTGCTTTTCTTCTAACATTTTAATTTTCTTTTATTTTCCTCTTTTCAAACTAACATCTTTTCTCAAAGGACAAATTAGACGTTGACAATATTCCAACATTAAAAGCTCTTGTGTCCTTGGACGACATCGGTATCTTACCAATCACTATACTACGCTAACGATGGGTGCACTTCTCTAACGTGTTGTAGATAGTGATTGTGTTGTTATCGTGTTTTATAAATTTAAAGCTTGATAAACGAGTAAAGTACTAAAAATATATCAAAATCATTATACCACACTCGCACCACGCCAATCATGAACGTCTAAAACATGAATGATCACTTGTACTTGGTTACACACATCTATTTTGGTGTACTAGAAGCATCTAAGATATTTACAAATGACTTATGCAAGTATTATGCACTCGTATGCTAAGCATGTTCTAAGTTAGTGCACATGTTACCTAAGGACAGTTTGACATTTTAAAAGTCAAACTGACCAATCGCCAATGTTTTGATAAATGTGGTATAAAATCCATAAGGTGTGATGGTCATGATATTGGATGACTAATCTAATCATCTTGTGGATATGATGATAGTTTGACCCTTGACGAGCTAGGTGAGAGCTTGGAAAGGAATGCGTCAAACGGGTCAAGTGCGCAAGGAAGCTCGAACGAATGCAAGGTAAGTAAAGCTTACACATCTAGAATAGAACCACTACTTATGTGATGGAAAGTATTTTGGTTAGAAACGAGGGTTACTAGAATAAATTGAAATAACTAAAAGCTGGATGTAATTAAACAATGAATTGTTAAGATAAGACCCGGAGAAAAAGGCCACGTCAGGACTAATTGTTCTAAGATCGCAAGTGATGGTAAAGCCAAGGCAAATGATAAAAAGAAAGGCAATGCTAGAGCCTTTCAGTTAACCGCAAGAGAGGCGGTCAATGATCCCAAAGTCATAACGGGTACGTTTCTCGTTAATGATATTTTTTTGCAAGAGTCTTATTCGATTCAGGAGCTGATAAAAGTTTTGTAGAATATAAATTATGTGAACTGTTAAATTTACCCTTAAAAGACCTAGGATTAACATATGAGGTCGAGATGGCTGATGGAAACATAGAAATAGTTTCCAAATCCTAGAAGGTTGCGTTATAACCATTTATAACCAATCTATTCCTATAAAGCGTTTACCTATGACTCTTTCGGGATTCTATATAGTTTTAGGTATGGACTGGTTATCCCATAACCAGGCCCAAATTGCCTGTGATAAGAAACTTATCGAAATCAAATCCCATTCTGGTGATTCACTTACCATCCATGGTGATCATTATTATGGATTGCCTAACAAAGTATCCCTACTTAAGGCGTCCAGATGTCTGAGAAAAGGGTGTGTCACCTACATGGCACAAATAACTGTGGACAACCCTAAACCAAAGATTGAAGAAATCCCTATCATATTTGAATTTCCAGAAGTATATCCCAAAGACTTGCCCGGTCTGCCTCTAGACAGGAAAGTGGAGTTTAGGATAGATATACTTCCTGGCTCAGCTCCGATAGCCAAAGCCCCATATCGTTTAGAACCAACAAAGATTAAGGAACTAAATACTCAACTTGATGAACTCTCGGAGAAAGGGTTCATTCAACCTAGTACTTCTACTTGTGGAGCTCCTATTCTGTTCATGAAAAAGAAAGATGGTTCAATGCGGATGTGCATTGACTACCGTGAACTGAATAAGATCACGATCAAGAATCGTTATCCCTTGCCAATAATTGATGCTTTATTCGATCAATTGCAAGGAGCGAGTTTCTTTTCCAAGATTGACTTGAGATCAGGATATCAACAATTGAAGGTAAGAAGTGAAGATGTTCCCAAGACTACTTTTAGAACAAGATATGGTCACTATGAGTTCCTAATGATGCCCTTTGGACTCACCAATGCACCTGCAACCTTCATGGATCTCATGAACAGAGTCTGCAAACCATATTCGGATAAGTTTGTCATCGTCTTCATAGACAACATACTTATCTACTCTCGCTGCAAAGATGATCATGAGAAACATCTTTGATGTATACTCGGTTTATTACAACAGGAGAAACTTTATGCTAAGCTCCCCAAATGCAGTTTTGGCTCAGAGAATTTTTGGGACATATGATTAGCGAGCATAGTATCTAAGTGGATCTTGCTAAGATTGAGGCTATCATGAATTGGGAAGCACCCAAAACACCCTCTGAGATTCGCAGTTTCTTAGGATTGTTGGGATATTACCAAAGGTTCATCGAGAACTTTTCAAGAATAGCTACACCCCTGACTACAATAACTGGAAAGAATGTAAAGCTTGACTGTGTCCCAAGCAAAAGGAATCTTTTGAAATCCTAAAGCAGAAACTGAATAACGCTCTTGTCCTGTCATTACCAGAAGGAATTGAAGATTTCATTGTGTATTGTGATGCTGTGCACACAGGATTGGGTTGCGTGCTAATTGCCTATGCATCACGACAACTTAGAGTACACAAAAAGAACTATACCACTGATGACTTAGAGTTGGGTGCAGTAGTCTTTGCTTTAAAATTATGGAGACACAACTTGTATGGTATAAAGTGTATTATATACACTAACCATAAAAGTCGTCAACAGATATTCAATCAGAAGGATTTGAATATGCGCCAACGTCGCTGGGTGGAAACCGTGAATGATTACAAATGTGAGATTCGTTATCATCCTAGCAAGGAAAATGTCGTTACTGATACCTTTAGCCGGAAAGAAAAGGTAAAATCGATTAGAGTGCATGCTAAAGAATTGAGCTTCGAACCATCTTGAATGAGAAGCTAGTAGATGCTAAAAAAACAAGCCTTATTAGAGACAAATGTTCTAAAAGAGGAACTGGGTTGAACTTTCCAACAGTTAAAACCTGGTAACGATGGAATCTTGAGACTTAATGATAGAATCTGGGTTCCGGTATTTAGAGGACTCAGAGAGTTGATTTTAAAAGAATCACATAACTCAAGATATTTTGTACATCCAGGTGGAGACAAGATGTACCAAGACCTCAAGAAGAACTATTGATGGATAGGCATGAAAAAGTCTATAGCCACCTATGTAGGGAAATGTCTGACATGTTCTCAAGTGAAAGTCGAACACCGGAAACCATCAGGTTTGCTACAACAATTAGAAATACTCATTTGGAAATGGGAAATGGTAACTATGGATCTAATTACCAAGTTACCTAGAATAAGTCGTGGAAACGGTACTATTTGGGTTATAGTCGACAGACTGACTAAGTCAACCCATTTTTCTTCCAATAAATGAGACGTATAGTTTAGACAAATCGGCCAAGTTATATGTTGACAATATAGTATCCCTGCATGGTGTACCATTGACAATAGTATCTGATTGTGATACTCGGTACTCGTCTCACTTTTGGAAAAGTTTCCAACAAGCTTTAGGCACTTGCCTAAATTTTAGTACAACTTACCATCCTCAAACCAATGGTCAGAGTGAGCGTACTATTCAGATTTTGGAAAACATGCTAAGGGCATGCGTATCGATTTAGGAGGTAGTTGGGATGATCATCTACCCCTAATCGAATTCTCCTACAACAACAGTTATCACACTAGTATAAAAGTTGCACCATTCGAGACTTTATACGGAAGAAAGTGTAAAATGCCTATTTGTTGGGAATAAATTGGAGAGAATCAATTATCTGGACCTGAGATAGTTCTGGAAACCATGGATAAAATAGTACAAATCTGTGAGAAACTTAAAACAGCTCGTGACAGACAAAAGAGCTACGTTGACAAGCGAAGAAAATTTTTGTATTCCAGATCAGAGACAAAGTTATATTAAAAGTATCACCTTGGAAAGGTGTAATGAGATTTTGAAAGAAAGGCAAGTTAAGCCCAAGTTATATAGGACGTTTCGAAACAATTGAAAGTGTCGGTTCGGTGGCTTATAAGCTTAAACTACCTGAGGAACTGAGTGGAATCCACAATGTATTCCACATATCAAATCTGAAGAAATGTCTAGCTAATGAATCGCTAGCAATGCCACACCATGAGGTGCAAATTGATGAAAACCAGAGGTTCATTGAGAAACCTTTATCGATCAAGGATTGACAGGTTAAAATGCTACGAAAGAAAAAAACTTCCTATCGTGAAAGTAAAATGGGATTCCCGTCGTGGCCCAGAATACACGTGGGAAGTTGAATCAGACATGAGACAAAAGTACCCCTATCTTTTTGAATAAAATCTTGAGGACAGATTTCTTTTAAGGGAGTGAGGATGTAACACCTCGCAAATTTATATCATATCATAACGTGACATGTGTCCAAACTCTTGTTTATTTCCGATTTATGGAAGAAGAGGGACCAATTACGTCAAAAAAGGAAATAGAAACAAAGTCCAAGGACTAAAGTGGAAAAAATGCAAAAATTCCACTTCTGGAGGTCCCTTATGGACCATAGGGTATCTCTTATGGACCGTAAGGGGTTCAAAACCTTTAAAGGCGGTGGACCCATTACTTACGAACCGTAACCCACCTCTTACGATCCGTAAGAGGTGCAGAGACAGCAGAATGGTAGTTGGCAATTCCCTGCTGCCTTGTTGCCACCAATCTCATGAAATTGTCTCAAACTCACCTCCTTGTGACACCTAAAATGACATAATCCCTCTCTTAAAGCTCCTTTTTACACTCGTCATGTTTTGGGAGATTTGGATTAGTATAAATAGGTGATCATGGTTCACATTCAACTCACACCTTTTAATTCACTCTTAATCTGATATTTGGAACTTCCTCTGGAGTTTGGAGCAGCCCCTTGAAGTTCTTAGGAGTCCTCAACTCTAGTAAGTCATTCCCCCTTATACAATTTCATTAATTTAGCTAGTAATCAACTGAAAGTCAAACAATTTGACTTTCCATTTGACTTTCAGTTTTGACCATTCCGGTCAAGTCTAAGTTCTATCCAAATTTTCCTACATGATCATAATAATGTTGGTATGATTCTCCTGTGATCATACCTTCCGACAATCATGTTTAGTAAGCGAAATGATGAGTCGAGCTAATATATATAAAAAGTTAAAACTAGTAAGTGTGCATTTTATGCTAATTGAACTTTAAGCTATTGAAACTCAAAATTTTGACATTATATCAGTAGTATGGATTAATATAACATATTTTGACATGCTCAACTCATCATCTCAGTTTAGACCTATATTCTATATCAAAAGTCAAGCAGTTTGACTTTTGCTTTGACTTTCGATTCCAACCCGTTTGGTCTACTTTGAAACCCAATCAAGGCATGTTGTGACCCTAATATTATAGGGAATAACTCACTGAGGTTATATACCTAATGGTCACATGTTTAAAGGGTAAATCGACAAGTCCGCTATCTATACTTTAAAAAAAGTCAAAAACGCCCTTTGTCAGGATCTAAGTTTGAATTGATTGCTGTTTTTGTTTCAAATAATGGAAAATGATTGAAAAACAGAGAATAAGTGCAGCGGATTAATGGAAAACTTTTACCACAATCAATCGGTCGTTTGTTTTCATCACCATCATGCTTTCAAGTAATTAAACTATTCATGTGATTCACAAACTCCCCCTTAGCCCAATAACAATCGTTTGATAGTAAGAAATGAAGAAAATATGTGAAATTGATCTTTTTAAGAAGACAAGTAAAAACTGTTACATTGAGCGCCTATTTTACTAACTATCTAACCACTGGTCGTCTAACAGTGACGTCATGGTTGATAGTGACAGCTAACATACGTAACAAACTACAAACACTGCTTAAACTAAAACTATCAGTGCATAGCACTGTTACATTGATTAAACTAAAACTAGACTAAGCACTGCTGGCCATCCTCTGTTCTTGAAATCTTCTATCAGCGGTTGGGAGTTTCTTCTGTCAGAGGATAGGTAACAATGTGCTTATTGAATGCACTAAAAGCCTATCAGTGGATAGAAACCTCTGATAGCTTGACCAAAGCTCGGATGGTGTGTTTTGACTTTGTATCATCTGTTCCTTTCCAAAGGTTCAATCCCAACACCCTTTTAGCGTAGACATGGTTTTAATACCAACGAGGCATGTAAATTGACCTCGAGCCTGATTATATAACATCTGGAAGTATGTTTTGACATAATGGACATGTCATAGACCCTTTCGACCATCCAATGCCGCGTTTACGCAAATGACTAGTATATATTATATAAACAAGTCGAAAGGGGTTTAAACCTTTCAAAATCATTCCAAATCAGAATGTTTGGTTAAATAACCTGTATTTAACGAGGCTTCGCACTCGAAAGGGCATAAACCACATTCTAACCGGTCAACGCTTAATCTAGCGAAACCGAATAATATTCTAAGTAGCGAGTCAAGTAAAATAATTTACAAAAAAGACTCTTGAACATTCTAATGGATATGTATATCTTTTGCATTCTGGACCATAGAGCATTCCAAATAATCGTGCCTAGGATATATAACGCGAAATACGGCTTTGCTTCAAATAACTTATTAAAACAGAAAATTTGCTAAGCAAAGGTAATACCCCCAATGTTGGGATACGGCATTAGCCGCTTGGAATGGGCATTATGTAAAAGGGCAAATGCTTTCATAAGTATAAGAATCCGGTTTAATCCGTATTATTTGAATAACATTAAACACTCGGGGTAATGGTACCGTGTCCGGGTGTCCCGACTCATCAAATAGGAATGGCCATACAAAATACGCGCAGGGTAGTAGGCATACTCCCAGAAGACGTGTATTAAAGGTGATGTGTACCATCATCACATACCGGCAGAGATTTCTGGTACCCATCTGTATTGACAAGCATGTAAAATTTGTGACAAGAAATCTATCCCAAAAGAATACTAAACGATTAACCCACAGGTTATCATAATACGTATTAAAATGATTTATGAAAATGATTTTTAAACGAGTCGGTTAATTGTATTTTTACCATTGAAAACCGACGTATTTTTAAAAGATTAAACCGCAGGTAACGAGCCCTGAATATAGGGTGAAATAGCTCAGCCAAGAGAAAAGCTTAGGAATTTACGACTCATGTGCTTTAAGGCCTATTATGTCCTTATATTAACTTTTACTTCTGATCCTTCTTGTGGTTCATTGTATCGGACAGTTATAAATTTTATTTAATAAATTTTGAACTTTTATATGATTAATTTATCATCATATCTTCCGCTGTTTATTGTGAAACTATAATCAATCGTCAAGCATAAACCCACAACCGGGCTCATCGAAAATCGGGGTGTGAATATTATATATATATATATATATTACTTATAGAACTATAATGAATAGAAAATAGCTCATGTAAATGAAAACATTTATTAAATTGTTTAACCATCTCTAGTGCTCTATTGTGGACTCGGGTGAGTTTTCCCCTTTCAAACAGAAAAAAAAAAACCTAAGACTTACCGTGGCCACCACTAGAGCACTAGTGATAGAAACCATCTTTAATAAACGAACGTGATCAAGCTTTATTTTTATAATGAAAAAATAGAAATAAGAAAATTTATACATTTCGATTTTATCATATAAATTTAAATGGGCGGGGTTCGGCTACAAAGTACATTTGTCCTTATAAAGTGTACAAAGTCATAAAACACCAGAATTTAAGCCATAAAACACACTCAAAACCCACAAATAACATAGTTAAGATCACTAAAACACAATATCCAAACCCTAACAGTCCAGAAAAACTTCAAACACACCATCGTAGAACTGTGAATATAAAACATAATATGATAATCAACATAAAACACACTAATGTTTGTTATTTGATAATCAAGGTCTTATCATCCAAAACACAACACAAAACCCACAAATTTGGTGTTTTAGTAATCTCCACTTTGTTATTTGTGGGATTTGAATGTGTTTTATGTTTGACATTATGGTGTTTTATGACTTTTTACACTTTGTAAAAAAAATAAACTTTGTAGAGAACTCTCACCTAAATTTAAATAAACATATATAGAAGCGGTTAGTAATATGTGTTAAATTTATAGAGATGCATATAATGCTCATTAATGATATCCATGCTATGACTTACAAAAATTATATAGAAATTAAAGAAGTGGAGGATGCAAATGAGATTTTTTGGAAGAAGAAAAAAAAATAAATTTTAACGAATAAGAATGTTTTATTTTGTCTTATTCAACATTTGTATTAAACAAGTGGTTATACTCGCGCTCCACGGCGGGGGCGACCCGATTTTTAACAAAATTTAAATGGAAACGAAGTGCGTTGTCATGTCGTTGAAATGTAAAGTACCTCGAATTTATACAGTATAATGAAAATATATTAATTTGACCTAACTGGTTTATGGAAAAAAGATTACATCAAAACGTAGACCAAAAGAAAACATACATAAAAATAACCACGAAAACGTATCATAAGAAATAATGTTTTTTTAATGAAGCACATAAGAAAATAATGTTTTCGAAAAAAATTATGTCAAAGCGTAAACCAACTTGAATTTATACCGACATGTGGATTAAATGAAGCATATAAGAAAATAATGTTTTTAAGTTCAAGAATGGTACACGCATTGCGGCGTTTTCGAAACATAAACTGACTCAAATTTGTACGTCTAATGAAAACATCTTATACTTGACCCGACTCGTTTCTAAACAAAATTTACGTCAAACGTAGAACAATTGAAAAAGAACATTATAAGCACGAAAACGTTTTATATTTGACTCAACTAATTTCAGAAAAAGTAAAATAAAATTTACGTTAAAACGTAGACAAACTGAACAAATTTACGTCAAAACGTAAATCAACATGTTTATATGGATACGTACATACAAATAAACACGTAAAACTCAATTAAAAAGTTAAGGTTTGTATGTGTAAATGCTAAAAGTTGAGTAGTAAAAGTATTCAAAAATATAAAATACAAAAAAGACAAAAAAAAAGTTAAAGTACTATTCACTATAGTTTTTTTTTGGAACGTCGACTTTCTTGTATTAGGTTACCGCACTCTCCAAATTGGAGAGCACCGTTGCCCCACTCTTGCCAGACTATGTCGTCTTAACCGGGCCCACACTAGCCTCAGAGTTTGGCTTAGGCGAAGCCGGCTGCCACTTGACAGTCGTTGTGCCACCACAAGAGCAGAACTTTCTGGCATAACACACAGTGGGGCGAAAACCCAGCTGGGTTCAGGATAGAGTCTGACAACTCAGTAAGAAGGCTAGGTTCTATCAATCATTGTTATATCCACCAAAGTGAGACAAGTAGGGATTGAACTTGAGTCTTCATTGGAGAACCCAAGCCTCTCAACCACTAGGCCACAAGTGTTGTAATATAGTTATTGTTATTAGTAAACTTATATAGATCATTAATTTGTAGTATTCATCTTTAATAGTTAAATACATTAAATTTTGAGTTAAATGCATGGTTGGTCCCTGTGGTTTGGAGATATTGTAGAGTTGGTCGCAGTGCTTCAATAATTACAAAGTTGGTCCTATTGGTTGTAATATTTGCACCTATATCTTGCTACTATATTTTTTTTTAGTTAAGTGTATCTGAAATTACTAGATTACTCCTAAACAATAAAAAAAAGATGACCCACCCACTCATCTATCTTCTTACTCCTCTCTCTCTCTCTCTCTCTCAAAACCTGTCACCACCTCCATCTTTAATCCACCATCACCATCCACCACTGCCACCGTCAACCCACCACCACCTCCACCATAACCTTCAACCGACCACCACCACCTCCACCTTCAACCGACAACCACCATCTCCACCGTCACCATCACGTTCAACCCACCACCACCACCTCCACCACAACCCCCCCAACCTCAACCGCCAACACAACCCCAATCACCACCAGTCAAACATGCCGAAAAAACAGATACATCCGGAGAAAGGAATCTGGCCGGCTACCACCATCTCCGAAGATATTAAACCATACGATTTGTAATGTTGCGAGTTTCTAATCTGAACTTTGATGAGACCTTCTCGATCAAGGTCATCAATGAAACCCAAAATTCAATGACGACGTTGGTGACGGAGAAATTATGTCCTCTGGTTTAATCCCATCCGTGAATGGCACATTTAGATCTGATTCGAGTTTTCCATGTTATTATAGATGAATGTATGGTGGCAATCCAAGGTGGTTGTGGTGGCAGTTGTATGGTGTTGTTGTGGTTTTAGTCTTTAGATAGAGCAAAGAAAGAGTTGGTGGAGCAAGATCAGGGTGAGGATGGGTGGAGATTAGTTAAGATTAAAATATGGGCCGCACTATATATTTAGTTCTTTTTGTAATTTATTTATTAATTTAGTTTTGTTTTTTAATACTAAGGGTATTTGGTAATTTTACATAGATTTAACTGAGAAATTAGTATAGGTTAGTCATAAGAACCACACGAGTACTAAAATTACAACCACTAGGACCAAGTCTATAATTATTGGAACACTGGACCAACTCTGTAATATTTCAAACCACATGGACTAACTAGGTATTTAACTCTTAAATTTTTAACTTAATTTCAAAACATATATTTAAAAGAAATAATAATTTAGAGTATATGATATATTATGAAGCATGTAGAATAAATTACGAGCTGTATAACATAAAGTGTATGATAAATTTCAAAATGTGTAGGATAAATTTTAATGTGCGTAGGCAAAAAATTTTTGTGTGGGATGATCGTCTTTATAATAATTAATTAGTTAAAGATAATAATAATAAATGAGATAAGAAAAAACTATTTAATATTTTACAATGGTATCCTTTATTTTTATTCTACTCAACTAAATTTTTTTCTTAAATGAACTTCGTCTGATTAAAGACATTTCGAAAACTTACTTATCATAAGAACTATTTTGCATTAAAAATAATTATACGACGTAAAAAAGGATCCTTTTTAGAATTGGATGCTGGCTCAACAGTTGTGGTGGCCTAAAGCCAACTTGAATAGTGAGGCCTTCTTTAATTTTATTGTCCCTGCCCTACAAATTTTACGTGTTTTGAGCGAAACAACTTGCCCATTTCAACTAATTATCTTACCCATCTAATATACAATAACTCCTAACACAATTTACATATACCAACACCTCCTTCTAATTTGATAGCCATTAGTATTGTTAATTTAATAGGCATTGGTATTATATATATCTAAGTTCTAACAATTGTACAACATTAAAATTAAAGTGAGGATCTTTAGAATTGATGGCCCAAAGCAAAGGCCTTACTACATATACCCTTAAGCCAGCTCTTAGGTTATAGGTGTTGTCATGATCCTCATGACCAGCATAACTCTTCACGTCAGTCTCATGTCACCCATCTCTAATCAACCATTCAAAACCACTACCCTAATGGTATGATCATGATCCAAACCACTATTCTCTTATTTATTTTAATTTATCTTTGTCTAAAGAAAAAGAAAAGAATTTCTTCAAAATGAAAAGGAGGACCATAGTTGCCATGATATACATGCAAACCATAGTAAATCAAGCAAGGGGATGATACAACCTTCCATTAAAGTTCCTACGTGACAAATCATGTCCTAACTATAAACTCACACCCTTCAGTCTTATAGAATTAATCAGGAGACTTCATATTTAACTTTATTGGTCAACACATGCATGCATGGTAACATTTAATAAAAACATGTCAATCTTAAATTTTTATCAACATTTCGTAATCTGATCTTAAAGTTGGAATGTTAGTGTTTATTAAATACAAGATATCGCTCTATACCCATAAACAAAATTAATCGCATATTCTTTACTAGATATGCGACCTCATATATAGTAAAGATGTCTGTAAATTTACATCATAATTAACTTCCGACATTGATTACATTACTTTTTTTTTCAAATGACAAGGTTTGTTCATTCCTAATTTACACTAAATAAATCTTAATTAATAATTTAATATACTCTTTGTTTGGAATTAAACCTATCTAATATTATATATACTCAATAAAAGTATTATTATGATGAAAGATGTCTATGTAAAAATCTAAAGTTTCATGTTTACCTATTCAATTAAGGGAAATTTATGATATTACCTCTATACATACTATTCTCTTTCTTGTTACACAAACTCTCACATCTTAATGTCAGTTTTAAGTAAAAAGTATAAATTTTATAAATTAAAAAACGAGAATATTTATTGCTTAATATTACGATTTTATATTGAATGAATATACCAAATTCATAAAATATATATAGAATTATTATTCTCATACTGAACTAATTTTGTAAATTATACTCACAAATTTTCTTCAACATATATCAATAACTGACAAAAGTCAAGAAAAATCAAGATGACTTTATAGTAATTCATTTGATTACTATATATTAGACTAACATAATAATTTAACACGGTGTTCATCGAATTGAATATCCAATTATTCGAATCGAATTATTCGAATAATTTTTATTTTTCTTTGAATTCGTATTCGTTTCGAATTCGATTAAAACCTACCCAATTCGATTCGTATTCGATTAAGAATTCGAATTCCAATAGAATTCGAATAAATTCGATTTTATCCGGATTTTATTAAAACATGTAAAAAACTATCAAAATGAAACATAAATTTTAAAGCAGTTATAAACACGATATCACATTAAAAAGTTACAGATAAAGTACCATAAGTCTAAAATTTAAAATGAGAAGTCGGGAATAACCATTCCACATTATAAGTTAATACTTTGAAGGTTAGAAATCTATTGATGGATTTGTTACTTAGGTTTTTGTTATGGGTCATGTAGATGATGGGTAATTTTAATACCTGGAATAATTTATGAAATTATTTATATTATAGCCCAATAAAAATTATATTTGTATTATATATAAAAATATTAAATAAAAATGTATAATTTTTATTCGAATCGAATCGAATTTGAAATTATAAATTCGTATTCGATTCGTATTCACTTTACTTAACTCGAATTGAATCGAATTCTTATAATGGAAACGAATTCTTGATGATCGAATCGAATTTCGAATTTTTCAAATTCGAAACGAATTCACAACACCCCTAATTTAACATGTTTCTGTATCGAAAAATTGTGTGTGTATATATATATATATATTTGTAATGTATGTGAGTTAGAAGTTGCAGTCATCTAATTTCATTTAAATAATTAATAATACAAAACAATGAACACGGTCAAAACTGAAAACAATATTAATTTCAAATCTCCGTTGAAATTCTAAATTTATTAGCATTTAATTTTGGATTTTGTTCATGTAATTGAGTCAAGTAAATGTTGTGTAATCTATGCAATTAGATGCACGTTTCGGTTTCTATTTATCCTCCAAATTTTTAATAACCATGATTCGTGGTATCTCTTGAATTTAATTGAATCTTTACTAGGATTTAACTTTTGTCTATTTATACATGATGAAACTCAAGTGTGTTTTAGAATGCATTGCATGTGTTCAATGGCTCATGAGGAACACACCCGTAGGTGTAGTAAGACTACTGGAAACAAAGTGTCCCAGAGAGGTATGGGTGTGGCTCAGCTTGAGAAGATACTAAAGGAGCGGCACGGTGTTTCGACACCTAATTCGATTAAATTCCAGCGGCCTGAGGTTCCTTTATCACCGCGGTTTCCACCCAATCGCCACCCTTTGATTTCAAATACATCAATGTGGTCACAGTTTCCTGCTCAAAGATCACAATTACAACTACCACGTTCTTCATCAATGGTTGGTAGTATTTTATTTTATTTATTTATTTTTTAGTTTATTTAGAACGGCTAACTCACATGCCTATTTGAATATCACACTAGACTTCAAACCCTTTAGTGGTTGGTATAACCTTTGTAATATTTGTTACCATTTATTTGATTCATGTTTAAAACTTAAAAATTTCATCTTTACTATTACTTGCACTTTGATGATACCTTTGGTGTGAACAGATGGTTGGAATGAAGAGATCATATCCTTTTTCACTGGAAAATATCCCTCCTGCTTATCTCTCTCCAAATTCCAAACCAAATATATCTTCATGTAGCAGGTAACAAAAAAGGTTTATTTATTCATGCATTAGATGTTTGTTTCCTAAAATGTTTAATTTTTTTTTTTTTTTTTTGACAATTGTACTTTAGATCTTCTTGTAGAGAAAACCCTTCAAGCTTGGGCTCTATAAAGAATCAAAAGACTAAGAAATTATTCACGAAAATTTCGATCTTGCTAAAGATTTTCTTACATTGGCTCCACCTCAACCTTCACCTCCTTCACATTCAAGATTTAAAGAGAAGTTAAAACCTTTATCTGTAGGAGAATTAACCAGACCATCTTATCATGTGAGTTCTCTTTTAACATTTCTTTTCTAGGCCGCCAAGATGTCAAGTCAGATGGGTTGGGTAACAGGTTGAAACGGGCTGGTCAGGTTGTGACTCGCAAATGCTTTCTTGTTTTGTTTTTTCCAAATATTTTTTAAATAACTATTGTGTTAGACGTAATTCAGGAAACAATATAAATTCAAAACTTTGAATCAAATAGATTAAGAAGTATGCATTGATAGCAGACTTTAGTGACTTTCAACCTGTTTTACCTGTCCTCTTTTAACTATTTTCTTATTTCACTCTTTGGTAATAAACCACAACCCACATAAACCACGGCCTGTAGCTGACTAGCTTCTTTCTCCTTAGTTTGAGTTTGACTTTCTTTGTGGTTTGACTTTTCATTTAGGGTCAAACAAGAGATGCATGTGAAACAGAATGGTTAAATCAACAAGCATTGCATAGTTTCTTTCCAGCAACAAAGACTCAAGGAAATGGTGAAGTAGGGGAACATGTTGATCTCAATTTGAAGCTATAGAAGGCTGGCTAACCAGATTCTTATTCATGATTTGTTTTAACTTTTTATCGTTTATTACTAAGTTATCACCCGGGATTGCTTCCCGGGTTGAAGAAAGTTATATATGTTATACTTAATGGTTAACATCTTAATTTAAAAACATAACATAACTTATACAAATACATATGTTATAATGATGCGTAAATAAAGAATAAACCAAAAAAACAATTGAAAACTTTGAAATAGTTAAACAAAAAAGTACCACAATTACTAAATAAGATAATAATGTTTTCTAAACATGAAAATTTGTAATAACGATTTTATGAGATAGCAAATGTTTTCTAGAAGGCATCTATATTATCAAACTCTACATATTAAACTATGTATTTAACTGTACATATCTACATGTAATATCAATTAGACTATGTATTTAATTGTAAATATCTGCAAGTAATATCAATCTCTATGCATGTTCAACTGTACTTACTATACGACTTAACTAATATAACAATTACAAAATACTTAGAAGTCAACAAAACTTTTAAAATTGAAAATACCAGCAACAACTTTCTATCCTTATCATCTATCATACACCTTGATACCTAATCAAATTCCCATGGACACTAATTTCACTCTAATCAATTACTGTAAAAATCATTATATAATAAATATGGATTTACTTTATTTATTCAAATATGAATCTGATGTTCTTTTCCCCAAAATCAAACACTCAACAACAAAAAAGCAAGAACATAACACTACACAACCAACTTTAAAATAAAAACCCTGAAACCCTCAACAGCCCCAAAATCAAACACACAAATTAAAGCCCCAAATCAAAACATCAATCCAAAAAAACCCTAAAACCCTAAATCAAAGCATAAAACATATATCAACTTGTCACATACCAGGGTATACGGATCTACTATTCTGTCATCAATGATGGAACACTGTCTTCCCTTTTGTCGAGATTAAGGGGCAGATCTTTAGCATAAAGAAAGAGAACATAAAAAAGGAGAGAGAACAGTAGGATTCATGTGATGGTGGAACCTTAGTCGCCACTATGTAGTCCTTGCCTTAACCCACAACGATCACAAGACCATCGTTGGACAAAACCCTAATTCAACGCCGCCGTCATAGTTCCTCTTCAGGCAACCACCACCATCACCATCTTCCTCTATCGAAGCACCGCCACTGGATGATCTTTGGGAAGCGATTGAAGAAGGCGGATGATTAGGGTTTTTCATTGTCTGAAAAAATATGGTTGAAAAAGAAAAGAATGCGTTTTGGGTGTTTATATAGGATCCGAATAATGTAACGGGTCAAATTGCTCCATTCGGGGCTTCATTGTCAAAAATATCAACCCATTATTTTCCCGCCAAAACGCACAAGCGACATGTGACCCAAAAAACTTTCATTTATTATTATATATAAGAGATTTATTGTTGTTGGCAGTTTTGCTCTAGTTTTTCACTTTTATCTGTTAAATTAGAATCTAGTTTCTCTATATGGTTATTGATATACCAACCGCTGTATTCTTTCGTTCGTTATAAACTAGTCATATTTGAAATTTAAAAATAATGCTGTCATATATAGGGGTGGTTTAAAGGCACGTGAAATAAAGGGTATTGTACCCCACTTCTATAGGGCCCCCAAAAAAATTATATTAAATCCCGACCTCCTGTATTCTGGATATGATCCCGAAGAAGGAAATGGACCTGCCCTAGCAATCTCTTCAGCTCCTTATTTGTTGTTTGTTGTTGGGGCTCGAGCTTCCTGTATAGCTTTAGCTTGATTTTGACGGATTTCAATACCCTTCTGATGAACTAGAAAGCCGAGTCTATTTCCAGGGGTCAGCCCTCAGGCACACTTCCTGAAATCGATGTAGATTCGCTGCTTGCCATTTTTCCTTCTTTTGAGTTAGATGTTACGGATATATGTAGGTATTTTGGGTTTAGAGACCATTGCTGGTGAAGTTTATGATATATAATTTGCATGCATGTTTATGTACAAGAATCAGAGTATTAAAAACAAATATCTTTTTTTACGAAAACGGCCTCAATTTTATTATTGCTTTAACCCCCATAAAAGCTTAGTTATATACAGCGACGAACCATCTACAATAGTATATAATGTCACGGGACAAAACTCATTAAAATTGCATCTTTTATACATGTGAGCCGATCTGTTATAACCTTCATGCCTTAAATATAAGATGTCACAAGATGGACTCGTAAGCCTACACACCAAGAAACCATACTCTGAAGATGCATGAGTCGCATTCATCTAATCTCATGCCCACAATAAGAGGCGAGCCTGATAACCTCAGACCTCAACGTATAACCATTGTGGAAGTTAAAGTATATAACACAAAGCCTATAAGTAGGGGTGTTCAAAAAAATCCGGATCCGAAACCGAATCCGAAAATCCATATCCGAAATTTCAGATATCCGAAAACCGGATAAACCGAATTTTCGGATTCGGATGTGGATTTCTAAAATTTTCAGATAATCGGATTATCCGACATCCGAAAACTAACAAAACTTTTTAAATATATATAGTATATGAGTACTATCTTTAGTTTGAAATATACTAAAAATCGTAAATAATTAGATTCGGGTGTGAATTTATAAAGTTTTTTTTGTTTTCAACGCTGAAAATTTGTATATATGAATATAGGTTTAGTTTTGATCTATGCACGAAAAAATTTTTTGAATATTTTTATAATTTTGGATATCAGAAAACCGGATAATCCGATCTTGAACATCCCTACCTATAAGATTATCCAAACTTTCTGTTTTCACCCATGTGAGACGAGATATATTGCGTTTTGTACTTGTATATGAGGTTTTTGTTAGGTCAAATATTAAAAAGTTTGTTTGAAGTACTCTATGATGTAGTTAACATAGGACAGAATTGCATTTCATGGCATATCACGTGAGACGGAAATTAGAACACAAGAGAGATACTTTTTAAGATAAAATGATATAATATTGAATGAATAAAAAATACATCAACTCCCATTATACAGGGAAATCTAAATTTCGCATTCAAGCCAAATTTTCAAAATTACAACCTAGCAAAAAAGAGTTAATTACACGGTTGGTGAGCGATGTCGAAGGGTCAGTAAAAAATATGACTAATACTCAAGCCCTAATACCTTATTAGATCGCATAAGTCGGGTGTTGAACCACGAGGAGTGCTATGAAAAACGTTGTTGTTTAGTTGCTTTTTTAGTAATTATGAAAATGTATGAAAAGGAAAATCATTTGGGATTTGTTTAAGATTTGGGTTAACAAATTACTTTAGAAAGTTATTAAAAGTTGGAAGGAGAAGTGATTCCTCCAGGGTTTAGTTTTAAAAGAAATATTTGAATCAGAAGGCCAAAAGAAATGTTTGGGTAATGTGATGATACCAATAGGGAGTTAAAGGCCCTTTGTGGAGTAAACAAATGTTTATTAAAGGCCCATAAATTAATGGGTGATGATTATCCATGCCTATATTAGGGGGATTGCAAGAAGGCAGCACCTATTAGATGCACATTTGGGACCTGGTATTACTCTAAACTTGAAGTCCCTGGTGGGGGGAGCTCATGTTGCTAAAGGTTCGGGATTATGAAAATGTTTTGGGTACCGGTTTGTGGTTGTTTTTGAAGTTATATTTGTGGGCCTAGCTACATCTCACTCCTTCTCCTCTCTATGAATGTATATATAACAAAGTGGTATTTATTCAAGTATATAATAAAGTATTTTTGGTCATTATATTTGCCAAATTGTTTGATTTTAACGAGATAATCGAAAAATAAAAAAAATATGTAATATAGATTTAAACCATAAGATTGTATTTTCCATATATAATGGAAAATACATTTTTTTTATTTTTCGATTATCTCATTATAATCAAACAATTTGGCAAATATAATGACGAAAAATATTTTACGATATACTAGAATAAAGACCACTTTGTTATCGCATTGTATTCACAACTCTCACTCCTTCCTCTCTCAACATCATCATCGTTCACACATACGAATGTATGTATACATATGCTAAGTCTATACTTTTAGTCACAAGACATTACTTGATTCTGATTGAGTATAACATTGTTCTTCTTGTTTATCGTATTATAATCTGCTACTGACTTTTTTCTTTTTTCACATGCTATGTAGAATGGAAAACCAGCCATCACCTTGTTGAACAATTTGAATCTCAACCAAGAGGAATTCACCATCAAAATCTGCATTGTTAGACTATAAACCCGACCTGCATTCAACAATGCACGAAAGGTGTATTATTATGATATGATTTTCATGGACCAAGAAGTAAGTATACATGTATTTGTTTTTATTGATACTTCATACATAAATTTTATGTTTTGTTTGTGAATTAAAGTATGTAATGTTTTTTTTATTACAGGGACTAAGATGCAAGTCTCAGTGTTAGCCAAAACCACAATGAAATATGAACATCTGTTGAAAGAGAAGCAATGTTTGGTAATTCAAAATCCATCGTTAGGTGAGAATGGACAGAAAGTCAAGTATGTTGAGAGTCCGATGAAGATTAATCTAAACGACAACGCAATAGTTTGGCCTACGATGAAGCTGTTGGTTCTGAGTGGGGCTTCGACTTTTCTCCTTTTGATTCTGTTGAAGAGGACCCGAACGAGGACAATAAGTCTTTTAAAAGTCCTATTGGTATTTGCTATATGTATTTTGAAGATATTTTTACCATCTAACTTATATAATGTTTATTTTTTCTAATTTAATATTGTTTTATTTGTAGACATTATTGGTTTTGTGGTGAATAGTTTTCCTTTCGAGCTAAAAGAGGATAATAAAGACGGGAAAGAAGAAAAGAAGCTCACATTCATGCTCAGGTTTTACAGCATTAGCTATATATTGCTTCCTATAAAAAGGATGTAAATACATGCCTTTCTGATAGACTGTATACTACAACTTTCCGATAGACTGTAAACCACAACTTTATAATTAACATACCATTAAGCAATTAGGTTTGACGAAATTTTATATTCACATATCTATGATTGATTGTTTATTTGTGGCTAACCAGACATACTTCTTTTTCAATAAATATGGTGATACTTAAGATTTTGGTATTTTGCTTATTTGAATACCTTTTAAGTCTATGTTTAATAAATTAATTGGTTATCATCCACATGGCTTCCCAATATATAAAGGAGTCATCATTTACGCAATATTAATTTCAAACAATTTGTTTCGAAATCGTCTACGAAGTCAGTATGTTGGTTAACATGTAATTACTTATATGAAATTTCTTTTGGCAAACAGGGCAGACTTGAGCATAAGGTACCCCAAGCATAGCCTACATCAGTTGAAGCTTATATACGCCGCATCCTTTCTATCCTACGTTGACTAGTTGCCTTGTTTATGTTCGATACTGAATGTTGGCGTATGGTGTGTCGGACCAAGAAAATTGAGTCTTGCCAAGTTTATAATACCAACTACTTTCTCATTGGTTCATATCTGTAATATATTTATGCTAAAAAGTATTCTTTTGGTGTATGCAGGGAAAAACATAATTAAATGTGACTTGAAGATTGATATTTTGTAAAAGAGTAAACCTCATTTAATCAAGAGTACAAAAATGCTTACAACTAAGGTGATTATGTCAGTTTTTACAAGTTATTAGTTATCCATTGGAACTATTTTTGAATTATGAAATCAAAGTATTAGTGTTTTAAATCTTTAGAATCAAATTTTGCTTATAGCTGTGCTACCTAGAATTAATTTGATACCTTCGGATAAAAAGATCCTTTTCGCATTTCAAATGAGATAATTTCCATTATTTATATGTTTCGCGATGACAATCAACAAAAGCTAAGGATAATCACTATCTAGGGTTGGTTTGTACTTGAAACAACCCATTTTCACTCATGGTCATTGTACGTCGTTTTATCAAGAGTAAAATCAGAGATGGGGTCATTTCTTTCAATTTAGTGTAATTAAATATATACATTAGTAATTGAACACTTCTTTCATTAAAAAAATATGTCGACATTGTTAAATAATATATTTTATTATAAGGTCACCCGTGTAACACAAGAACTTGAACTAGTTGTTATTATATATATATATATATATAACACTAGTTGTTATACATATATAACAAAATGTTATATTAAGTGTTACACATGTATAACTTTTACAACTATATTTGGTTACACATGTGTAACACTTGGTTAAAAAATTTAACTTTTACATCGAGAACATAATAATTGATATTACATGAATTAATAAAAATGGATTGATTAATAGGATTTTATAGTTAACTTAATAAAGTTTTATATAAAGACACGTGTGCATAGACATCCTAAATATTTGAGTAAATTACGGTTTTGGTCACTATGGTTTAGTGGGTATTCCTATTATTTACAAAACTCAAAAGTCTTGCAATTTTAATACCAATGTTTTAATTTTTTTTGCGGTTTTGATCCACCACACTAACTCCATCTAAGCTATTGTTAATTTCTTGTCACATGATAGTCATGTGCAAGGGTACTTTAGTAAATTACAATTATAAATAAAAAGCCTGGATATGATTAGTCTTTCATCTCCGCTCTATGAAGAAACCCTAGATATGCACAGCTTAACCACGAGCAAAGAAGTCGATTCATGAAGACATCATGATGCTCTGTGTGGTTCACCAACATCATAAATCGAACAGAATCCTAGACGATGATTCTATTGATATGGTAGAGATGGTAATTCAATAATACAGAAGAACAAGTGGCCGAAGATTGTGTTAGGTTTAAGTTGGTTGTTCTTCATTGTGTATATCTTGTTTAATTGACCTAAAGTTATGTAAAGGTCAATGTTTTTTTACCGATCTATCATCTTAATATATTGGATTTTTTATTAGTTTCATCTTATAATTTAAACTAATTTTGATTTTTTTATAAAGTCAAAGATGCAATTTTGCCATGTATTGTGGGTATTAATGAATGGACATGGATCGGTTATTGCAATTATGGTCCATGTGTTCGGGTCAGTTTGGGTATGGCAACGGGTGCGGGTCGGTTTGGGTATGGCGTCTAGATGTTTCGCAGTTGTGAATGTATTTCACACACTTGTACATACATGGCAATATCTGTTTATAGCATTATAACACAGCGACAACAGCAATGGACCAATAAAACACATCAAGGACCATAATCAAATGACGAGGCTGCAGTAACTATTAAAATACCAGTTTTAATCAAACACACTGAAATGACCATCAAAACGACACGGCGCTGATGCAGCGTTTCTGCAGGCGGCGCTGCTGCGTATCTGCAGCCGCTGCTACTGCGTTTATGCAGCCACTGCTGCAAGGTTTATACATTTTGACTTTAGTGAAGTTGGATACATTTTAGTAATTCCTATTCAATCTGGCACTATATGAAAAGAAAATTAACCAACTCACTTGAAAAAAAGTATGAGAAAATTCAAAATAAATGACTCTGCTTTGAAGGAAAAAGTCACTTTTACCCATATTCATATTTAAGTGAATTATTATTATTTAATTTTAAAAATACAGAATAGCTGGAACTGTAATAGAAATGGTTAAAGTTAAAGTCATTGTTATTGAAATTCGTTAATTTATTATTATGGCTTTGTATATAATTTGTTTTAGAATGAAAACAAACTCATAGAGTTGGATTAGTTAAAATTATGAATCGAGTAAAAGTGGATCCTGAAATACTTTAAATGAGCTTGGTATTTGTTTTATTGTTGTAACAAACGTACAAACGTAAGCGCATCTGCAGCCGCGCGCTGCGTGTCGGCAGCCGCACGCTGCGTTTGTGAAGCCGCGCGCTGCAACCGTGCCCGTTGCGTTTCTACAGCTGCGCTCTACATTTCGGCAGCTGCGCGCTGCGGCGTTACGACAGCCGCACCGTTGCGTTTTTAGCGGCGTTTCGGCAGCCGCGCACTGCGGCGTTACAGCAGCCGCACCGTTGCGTTTTAGCGGCGTTTCTGCAGCCGCGAGCTACGGCATTACGGCAGCGCAAGGTTGCGTTTTAGCAGCGTTTCTGCAGCCGCGCGTTGCATTTTTGCAGCCGGTGCCCCGTTGTTCGCCTGCAGCTGCCCGTTGCGTTTCTACAGCCGCGCTCTACATTTCGGCAGCCGCGCGCTGCGGCGTTAGGACAACCGCACCGTTGCGTTTTTACCGGCGTTTCGGCAGCCGCGCGCTGCGGCGTTACGACAGCCGCACCGTTGCGTTTTAGCGGTGTTTCTGCAGCCGCGCGCTATGGCATTACGGCAGCCAGTTTTTTAACCAAATTCCTAATATTACATTTACTTGCAAAAACTTGACCCACATAAAAATTAGTAGATACAGAATCACGTATTTGTTTGTTCTTCATCCTCATTTCTCTAACAGCCATATCCAATGGAAGTTCATCATTTGAATCATCAATGCTATCAAAGCCATTAAGATCAAACTCAAACAAAGGCCCTGCACTAACACTTCCTGTAGATTCATCATGTACAACCATGTCCATATTTCTTCTAAACAGCGCCATGTCAATTGGAACATCTCTGACACGAGTATCATTATAAATGTATTCACGAGTTTCTTCATTTTCCTCAACATCTTCATTCAAAACCCTTTCCTCAACATACTCAACAACCCCGGTCCTTTGATTTTCCATAGGATTATCATCTTTATTCCATAGTTGATCCATCTCGAACTCTCTTAAAACTTGTTCATCAACTGTAATATCTTCACCTTCTTCTTGATAAGTTGCCATACTTGGTACATATGCATCATCTACTGCATTATCTTCACCTACCATACTTGAACTTAACCCAGTAGCATAGTGCTCAATGTAAATTTCAATGAGCCTTGGGACGTCAACATATTGCAATAACTTTCTAACATCATCATCATTAACTAGAGCTTGTAAACCTGAATCCATGTCACCTTCCGGAACCCTAAAATGATAACAAATGGTTCGTTCTTTTTGATAACCTAACTTTAGTACCATCTGATCCACTTCATGCACAGAAAACGTGTCGCCATCAACTCTATCCACATACATTACCTCCCCCTTTACGTATGTTCTATTAGGGTTTCTTGTGAACTCTCCACCATGGTGGAATTTCAAGGTGAAATATGTAGGATTTTGACCTAAAATAAAAAACAACTTAAAAATTCAAACTTTACTCCAAACTTTAACTAGTAAACAACAAGTTTAGGGTGTGATGCATACCATACAAAGCGGTGGAACTGAAGGGCTCATTGTGCTTCCGAAACGCCCAAGTATGCTGCAAATTATGATCAGACATGGAAGAAATAACCGCCAGACATGGAAGATGGAGCGCTAGACATTGGAAACCCTAGCAAGGCAAAAACATGCAACGTGTTCTGGCTTTGGTCTTCTGATGTGCGTGAAAGACTAATTATATCCAGGCCTTTTCATTTATAATGGTAGTTTACATAATTACCCATGCACATGACTATCATGTGACAAGGATTTAACAATAATTTAGATAGAGTTAGTATGGTGGATCAAAACCGTAATAAAATCAAAACATTAGTATTAAAATTGCAACACTTTTGGATTTCGTAAATAATAGCAATACCCACTAAACCACAGTAACCAAAACCGCAATTTACTCTAAATATTTTAATAAAGTACTTATACAAAAAAATTGCTATTTTAATATAATTTTTAGGCTTACTATATTTTATATATGACTATTAACCATCTTTAATAAACGAACATGATCAAGATTTATTTTTATAATGAAAAAGACAAATAAGAAAATTTATACATTTTGATTTTATCGTATATTCTAAATAAACAAGAATAACAGGGGTTCGTAATATGTGTTAACTTAATAGACATGCATATACTGCTCATTAATGATATCCATGCTATGCCATACATAAAACTTATATAGAAATTAAGGAATTGGAGGATTCAAATGAGAATTTTTTTGGGAAGACTAATTTTTTTAACTAATAAAAATGTTTTATTTTGTTTTATTTAATATTTGTATTTAATTTTATTATAATGGTACATTAATAAGTTATATTTTTTTAAACGACGACTTTCTTGTATTAGATCATTAATTTGTAGTATTACTCTTTAATAGTTGAATACATTAAATATTTAACTAATTTTCAAAATATATATTTAAATAAAAATTAATTTGGCATGTAGGATAAATTACGAAACATGTAAAATAAATTACGTGTTGTCTAGAATAAATTTCGAAATATATAGGATAAATTTGATGTGTGTAAATGTTGAGGATTATCTTCTTTATAACTAATTAATTTGTCAAATATAATAATAAATGAGATAAAAGATAAACTATTTAATGTTTTACTGATATCATTTATTCTTTTTCTTCTCAACTAAATTTTCTTCTTAAATAAACCTGGTTCAATTAAACAAATTTCGAAAACTTACTTATCATAAGAACTATTTTGCATTGAAAGTAATTATACGACGCAAAAGAGGATTTTTTTTCAGGATTGGATTAATTAGGAGACTTCATATTTTACTTTATTGGTCAACACATGCATGCATGGTAACATTTAATTAAAACATGTCAACCTTAAATTTTTATCAACATTTCGTAATCCGATCTTAAAGTTGGAATGTGTATATTAAATACAAGATATCGCTCTATACGCAGAAACAAAATTAATCGCATATTCTTTACTAGATATGCGACCTTCATATATATAGTAAAGAAAAAAAATCTTACAATTAATTACCTGTTTCATATAAATTTACATTAATTATAATTTACTTTGGACATTGATTACATTTTCAAATGACAAAGTTTATTCATTCTTAATTTACAGCAAATAAATTTTAATTAATATACTTCTTAGAGATTGAACCCTATTCTAATAAATATACTTCTTGCTTGAGTTTACCGTCGTGCCTACGGCCGGGTAGGTTATCGGGTTTTCTCCGGATTTTATGGTGGACGACTCGAGTTACTCTCAGAGTACTCCGTTTGTCCAGTGGGTGCCCCGATAGAGCTCGAAATTGTTGACAGTTAAAAAAGAATCTAAAGTTTCATATTTACCAATTCAATAAAAGGAAATTTATGATATTACCTCTATACATACTATTCTCTTTCCTGTTACACACTAATAAACTCACACATCTTAATGCCAGTTTTAAGCAAAAACGTATAAATGTTAGAAATTAAAAAAAACTAGAATATTTATTATTTAATATTACGATTTTATATTGAATGAATATCATATACTACCAAAATTATAAAATATACAGAACTATTCTTATACTTAACTAATTTTGTAAATTTATACTCACAAAATTTTCTTCAACATATATCAAAAACTGACAAAAGTCAAGAAAAATCAAGATGACTTTATAATAATTCATTTGATTACATATATATTAGATTAATCTAATAATTAACATGTTACCTCTTTTCTGTATTGATAATTTGTATTGTATTATATTAATACTAGTGGGGAACCCGCGCATTGCAGCGGAGTCGACAATATGGGTCGAGAACATAATTTAAACCTAAAAATGTTAAAAATCGTATATACATTGTGGGTGTGGGTATAAATATATAAAAGCACTTGCGCTTCGCGACTACAACGCACGGGAAAAACCATGACCCATAGTCTTACTAAGAGCTTTAAGACCTCCAGTTGGGTGAGTCTTCGCACACAAATGCAAGATAGTCAAAGGGTAACTTATAGTGTATGAGCTACAACAGGACAAGTACAGGCTTGTAAGCATCAACCTTATGATAATAATGTTTCTTCTCAGCATGGGTCAGTGTTATAGTGTTGTAAAGCTAAGCCACATGACAAGTGTACGCTTTTGGATGAAACCACATGACGATAGTTAATTTCAAAGAAAGCCTGGACATACTTTGTAAAGCTGTATTGAAAAGGGTCAACATAGAAAGTCAGCTGCCTAATACTGATCTGCTAAGGAAAAACCAATACAGAGACAACAGGCTGGGATATATAAAGTGGTTAATTATATGGTCAATTCTCAAAGCCAACAGTTAAATAATGGTAATAATTATGATATTGTAAAGATGAATTTTATTACCAAATCCTGAAAGTCAAAGGTCAAAGGACATGTGTTTTACTGTCCTTGGTCGAAACCATAATAGTGGAGATCAATGACAGTCATTGGGATAATGATAAATTCAATTGTGGAAGGATGTGGTTAACTGAAAGTAAATAAAATGGAGTTATGTTATTCTTGGTCGATATAATAAAAAAAATGATCAAGGATAGTCAAAATTATAACAAGATAATGTGTTTTATGGTTCCACTGACCAACATAAAAATAAAATATAGGTATGTAGAAAATAGATCAATTGGCTCAAACCACTAAAATGTTCTTTAAAATGTTTATAACAACATAAATCCTTTTAAATATAAAAGGAGTATTAATATAATAATTTAAGCATTCTACTATAATCATGCTAATAAATTAATTTTAGCATAGAGAAAAAAATGATAGAGAAAAAATGATAGCTGGTCAATCCCCCTTGCAGGTTATACCAAAAATGTGTTTGAAGTTGAGGTTGTGATAATTAAAAAATGGGATCCATTACTGCTTGAGGAGGCCACTAACTCATCAATCTGCTAGACAGCAAAGGGCAAACATGTTATAGCTTTCTCACAACTATAAGATTCATAGAGGTGTGATTTTGTTGGAACAATAAACTTTTCTAAGGTGTAATCTCTTAAAATAAGTGAGTTTAGTTCATAGTCCAGTTTTTTTCAAAGTCAGCAAAAGATTTGAGTGTCATATGGGTAGAAATAACATGTTTAAATACAATGAAAACGGGTTAAAAGATTTAAAAGTTTCCCAAGGTATACTTAAGTGCTGAAACAATCACCCACGTAATTTGTTCTAATAGTAAAGGACAAAAAAAAATTGTTGCTGACTCAACCAGTTCATTTTGTACTGTCGTAAACTGTATACAAGTTGGTTTGACCCATTACCAAATCCCCTCCTAATCACCACCTATAAAGCAGAATGCTGAAGTGAATGCTAATCTGAGTTCTAAGTGGCAATTTCAGCCTATTCAGTCAATTATGTTCAAGGAAAATTGAATCGCCAGAGCATTGATGGATGAATGAATTTTCAGTTGTAATTAAGGGGAGTGGAAAAGACGAGGGTAACAATGGAATGGATTTTCTGCTGCAGCTTAAGGGAGTGGGTTTTGGCGTCTTAAAAGTGATGGAAATTACTATGTTGTTCCACTGAACTGAAATGCTTTATAAGGTGTATAGATTATAGGTAATTTGTAAAGTGTGTGAAGTAGAAGTTGCAGTCATCTAATTTCATTTAAATAGGTTGTTGTGGTACACGTATCGTTCCAAAAATATGTCGTTGAGTCGGGATATGTGGTGTAAATTTGATTTTTGTAAGTTGTGGGTTTGTCCAGCCTAGTTTTTGGGCTTGGCTTTTTGTATAAAGTTCACCTTTAAAAAATAAAATAAACTTTAATTTCATTTAATTTAAATAATTAACTTTTTTTTAATAATACAAAAGAATGAACACGGTTAAAACTTAAAATAATATTTAATTTTAAATCTCCGTTGAACGTCCCCAAGGGATACTACTGAATTTATTAGCATTTAATTTTGGATTTTCTTCATGTAGTTAAGTCAAGTAAATCTTGTGTAATTAGATGCACGTTTCGGTTTCTATTTATCCTCCAAATTATTGATATAATAACTACGATTCGTTCGTATCTGTTGAATTTAATTGCATCTTTTCTAGGATTTGTGTATTTATACATGAAACTCAAGTTTGTTTTACAATGCATTGCATGGGTTCAATGGCTCATGAGGAACACACCCGTAGGTGTAGTAAGACTAATGGAAACAAAGTGTCCCAGAGAGGTATGGGTGTGGCTCAGCTTGAGAAGATACTAGAGGAGCGCCACGGTGTTTCGACACCTAATTCGATTAAATTCCAGCGGCCTGAGATTCCTTTATCACCGCGGTTTCCGCCCAATCGCCACCCTTTTATTTCAAACACATCAATGTGGTCACAGGTTCCTGCTCAAACATCACAATTCCAACTACCATGTTCTTCATCAATGGTTGGTAGTATTTTATTTTATTTATTTATTTTTTAGTTTATTTAGAACGGCTAACTCACACGCCTATTTGAATATAACACGAGACTACAAGCCCTTTTTGGTGGTTGGTAGTCTTTCTGAGTTGTAATAATCTTGTAATATTTGTTACCATTTATTTGATTTATATTTAAACTTAAAAGTTCATCTTTCTTATTACTTACACACTTGGATGATACCTTTGTGTGAACAGATGGTTGGAATGAAGAGATCATATCCTTTTTCATTGGAAAATATCCCTCCTGCTAGTCTCTCTCCAATTTTCAAACCAAATAAATCAACTTCATGTAGCAGGTAACAAGAAAGGTTTATTTTTTCATGCATTAGATGTTTGTTTTCTAAAATGTTTAAGATTTTTTTTTTAAACAATTGTACTTTAGATCTTCTTGCAGAGAAAACCCTTCAAGCTTGGGCTCCATAAAGATTCAAAAGACTCAGAAATTTATTAACGATAATTTCGATCTTGCTAAAGATTTCCTTACATTGGCGACACCTCAACCTTCACCTCCTTCACATTCAAGATTTAAAGAGAAGTTGCAACCTTTATCTGTAGGAGAATTAACCAGACCATCTTATCAAGTAAGTTCTCTTTTAACATTTCTTTTCTAGGCCGCAAAGATGTCAAGTCAGACGGGTTGGGTAACAGGTTGAAACGGGCTGGTCAGGTTGTGACTATGTTTTTTAAATAAGTATTGTGTTAGACGTAATTCAGGAAACGATATAAATTCGAAACTTTGAATCAAATGGACTAAGAAGTATGCATTGATAGTAGACTTTGGTGACTTTCAACCTGTTTTACCTGTCCCTCTATTAGCTATTTTCTTATTTCACCCTTTTGTAATAAACCACAACCCACATCAACCGTGGCCTGTAGCTGACTAGCTTCTTTCTCTTTAGTTTGACTTTGACTTTCTTTATGGTTTGACTTTTTATTTAGGGTCAAACAAGAGATGCATGTGAAAGCGAATGGTCAAACCAACAAGCATTGCATAGTTTCTTTCCAGCAACAAAGAGTCAAGGAAGTAGCAATGGTGAAGTAGGGGAACATGTTGATCTCAATTTGAAGCTATAGGAGGCTGGCTAACCAGATTCTTATTCATGATTTGTTATATTATTTATTGTTGTTGGCAGTTTTGCTCTAGTTTTTCACTTTTATCTGTTAAATTAGAATCTAGTTTCTCTATATGGTTATTGATATACCAACCGCTGTATTCTTTCGTTCATTATAAAACTAGTCATATTTGAAATTTAAAAATAATGCTTTCATATATAGGGGTGGCTTAAAGGCACGTGAAATAAAGGGTATTGTACCCCACTTCTATAGGGCCCCCAAAAAAATTATATTAAATCCCGACCTCCTGTATTCTGGATATGATCCCGAAGAAGGAAATGGACCTGCCCTAGCAATCTCTTCAGCTCCTTATTTGTTGTTTGTTGTTGGGACTCGAGCTTCCTGTATAGCTTTAGCTCGATTTTGACGGATTTCAATACCCTTCTGATGAACTAGAAAGCCGAGTCTATTTCCAGGGGTCAGCCCTCAGGCACACTTCCTGAAATCGATGTAGATTCGCTGCTTGCCATTTTTCCTTCTTTTGAGTTAGATGTTACGGATATATGTAGGTATTTTGGGTTTAGAGACCATTGCTGGTGAAGTTTATGATATATAATTTTGCATGCATGTTTATGTACAAGAATCAGAGTATTAAAAACAAATATCTTTTTTTACGAAAACGGCCTCAATTTTATTATTGCTTTAACCCCCATAAAAACTTAGTTATATACAGCGACGAACCATCTACAACAGTATATAATGTCACGGGACAAAACTCATTAAAATTGCATCTTTTATACATGTGAGCCGATCTGTTATAACCTTCATGCCTTAAATATAAGACGTCACAAGATGGACTCGCTAAGCCTACACACCAAGAAACCATACTCTGAAGATGCATGAGTCGCATTCATCTAATCTCATGCCCACAATAAGAGGCGAGCCTGATAACATCAGACCTCAACGTATAACCATTGTGGAAGTTATAGTATATAACACAAAGCCTATAACATTATCCAAACTTAAAAACAAGGTTTCAAATGAAAGATAATCATTTATAATCAACCAAACCAAACCATTAAGCAACAAGCATCGACCGCTTAGATTGCATGTCCCATATACATAGAAAAACCAAGTATAATTGTCTACTTCCAATAATCCGAATAATGTAACGGGTCAAATTGCTCCATTCGGGGCTTCACTGTCAAAAATATCAACCCATTATTTTCCCGTTAAAACGCACCTAAGAAGCTCTAATTAAGCGACATGTGACCCAAAAAACTTTCATTTATTTTATATATAAGAGATTTATTGTTGTTGGCAGTTTTGCTCTAGTTTTTCACTTTTATCTGTTAAATTAGAATCTAGTTTCTCTATATGGTTATTGATATACCAACCGCTGTATTCTTTCGTTCGTTATAAACTAGTCATATTTGAAATTTAAAAATAATGCTGTCATATATAGGGGTGGCTTAAAGGCACATGAAATAAAGGGTATTGTACCCCACTTCTATAGGGCCCCCAAAAAATTATATTAAATCCCGACCTCCTGTATTCTGGATATGACCCCGAAGAAGGAAATGGACCTGCCCTAGCAATCTCTTCAGCTCCTTATTTGTTGTTTGTTGTTGGGGCTCGAGCTTCCTGTATAGCTTTAGCTCTATTTTGACGGATTTCAATACCCTTCTGATGAACTAGAAAGCCGAGTCTATTTCCAGGGGTCAGCCCTCAGGCACACTTCCTGAAATCGATGTAGATTCGCTGCTTGCCATTTTTCCTTCTTTTGAGTTAGATGTTACGGATATATGTAGGTATTTTGGGTTTAGAGACCATTGCTGGTGAAGTTTATGATATATAATTTTGCATGCATGTTTATGTACAAGAGTATTAAAAACAAATATCTTTTTTTACGAAAACAGCCTCAATTTTATTATTGCTTTAACCCCCATAAAAACTTAGTTATATACAGCGACGAACCATCTACAACAGTATATAATGTCACGGGACAAAACTCATTAAAATTGCATCTTTTATACATGTGAGCCGATCTGTTATAACCTTCATGCCTTAAATATAAGACGTCACAAGATGGACTCGCTAAGCCTACACACCAAGAACCATACTCTGAAGATGCATGAGTCGCATTCATCTAATCTCATGCCCACAATAAGAGGCGAGCCTGATAACCTCAGACCTCAACCTATAACCATTGTGGAAGTTATAGTATATAACACAAAGCCTATAACATTATCCAAACTTAAAAACAAGGTTTCAAATGAAAGATAATCATTTATAATCAACCAAACCAAACCATTAAGCAACAAGCATCGACCGCTTAGATTGCATGTCCCATATACATAGAAAAACCAAGTATAATTGTCTACTTCCAATAATCCGAATAATGTAACGGGTCAAATTGCTCCATTCGGGGCTTCACTGTCAAAAATATCAACCCATTATTTTCCCGTTAAAACGCACCTAAGAAGCTCTAATTAAGCGACATGTGACCCAAAAAACTTTCATTTATTATTATATATAAGAGATTTATTGTTGTGGGCAGTTTTGCTCTAGTTTTTCACTTTTATCTGTTAAATTAGAATCTAGTTTCTCTATATGGTTATTGATATACCAACCGCTGTATTCTTTCGTTCGTTATAAACTAGTCATATTTGAAATTTAAAAATAATGCTGTCATATATAGGGGTGGCTTAAAGGCACATGAAATAAAGGGTATTGTACCCCACTTCTATAGGGCCCCCAAAAAATTATATTAAATCCCGACCTCCTGTATTCTGGATATGACCCGAAGAAGGAAATGGACCTGCCCTAGCAATCTCTTCAGCTCCTTATTTGTTGTTTGTTGTTGGGGCTCGAGCTTCCTGTATAGCTTTAGCTCGATTTTGACGGATTTCAATACCCTTCTGATGAACTAGAAAGCCGAGTCTATTTCCAGGGGTCAGCCCTCAGGCACACTTCCTGAAATCGATGTAGATTCGCTGCTTGCCATTTTTCCTTCTTTTGAGTTAGATGTTACGGATATATGTAGGTATTTTGGGTTTAGAGACCATTGCTGGTGAAGTTTATGATATATAATTTTGCATGCATGTTTATGTACAAGAATCAGAGTATTAAAAACAAATATCTTTTTTTACGAAAACGGCCTCAAGTTTATTATTGCTTTAACCCCCATAAAAACTTAGTTATATACAGCGACGAACCATCTACAACAGTATATAATGTCACGGGACAAAACTCATTAAAATTGCATCTTTTATACATGTGAGCCGATCTGTTATAACCTTCATGCCTTAAATATAAGACGTCACAAGATGGACTCGCTAAGCCTACACACCAAGAAACCATACTCTGAAGATGCATGAGTCGCATTCATCTAATCTCATGCCCACAATAAGAGGCGAGCCTGATAACCTCAGACCTCAACGTATAACCATTGTGGAAGTTATAGTATATAACACAAAGCCTATAACATTATCCAAACTTAAAAACAAGGTTTCAAATGAAAGATAATCATTTATAATCAACCAAACCAAACCATTAAGCAACAAGCATCGACCGCTTAGATTGCATGTCCCATATACATAGAAAAACCAAGTATAATTGTCTACTTCCAATAATCCGAATAATGTAACGGGTCAAATTGCTCCATTCGGGGCTTCACTGTCAAAAATATCAACCCATTATTTTCCCGTTAAAACGCACCTAAGAAGCTCTAATTAAGCGACATGTGACCCAAAAAACTTTCATTTATTATTATATATAAGAGATTTATTGTTGTTGGCAGTTTTGCTCTAGTTTTTCACTTTTATCTGTTAAATTAGAATCTAGTTTCTCTATATGGTTATTGATATACCAACCGCTGTATTCTTTCGTTCGTTATAAACTAGTCATATTTGAAATTTAAAAATAATGCTGTCATATATAGGGGTGGCTTAAAGGCACATGAAATAAAGGGTATTGTACCCCACTTCTATAGGGCCCCCAAAAAATTATATTAAATCCCGACCTCCTGTATTCTGGATATGACCCCGAAGAAGGAAATGGACCTGCCCTAGCAATCTCTTCAGCTCCTTATTTGTTGTTTGTTGTTGGGGCTCGAGCTTCCTGTATAGCTTTAGCTCTATTTTGACGGATTTCAATACCCTTCTGATGAACTAGAAAGCCGAGTCTATTTCCAGGGGTCAGCCCTCAGGCACACTTCCTGAAATCGATGTAGATTCGCTGCTTGCCATTTTTCCTTCTTTTGAGTTAGATGTTACGGATATATGTAGGTATTTTGGGTTTAGAGACCATTGCTGGTGAAGTTTATGATATATAATTTTGCATGCATGTTTATGTACAAGAGTATTAAAAACAAATATCTTTTTTTACGAAAACAGCCTCAATTTTATTATTGCTTTAACCCCCATAAAAACTTAGTTATATACAGCGACGAACCATCTACAACAGTATATAATGTCACGGGACAAAACTCATTAAAATTGCATCTTTTATACATGTGAGCCGATCTGTTATAACCTTCATGCCTTAAATATAAGACGTCACAAGATGGACTCGCTAAGCCTACACACCAAGAACCATACTCTGAAGATGCATGAGTCGCATTCATCTAATCTCATGCCCACAATAAGAGGCGAGCCTGATAACCTCAGACCTCAACCTATAACCATTGTGGAAGTTATAGTATATAACACAAAGCCTATAACATTATCCAAACTTAAAAACAAGGTTTCAAATGAAAGATAATCATTTATAATCAACCAAACCAAACCATTAAGCAACAAGCATCGACCGCTTAGATTGCATGTCCCATATACATAGAAAAACCAAGTATAATTGTCTACTTCCAATAATCCGAATAATGTAACGGGTCAAATTGCTCCATTCGGGCTTCACTGTCAAAAATATCAACCCATTATTTTCCCGTTAAAACGCACCTAAGAAGCTCTAATTAAGCGACATGTGACCCAAAAAACTTTCATTTATTATTATATATAAGAGATTTATTGTTGTGGGCAGTTTTGCTCTAGTTTTTCACTTTTATCTGTTAAATTAGAATCTAGTTTCTCTATATGGTTATTGATATACCAACCGCTGTATTCTTTCGTTCGTTATAAACTAGTCATATTTGAAATTTAAAAATAATGCTGTCATATATAGGGGTGGCTTAAAGGCACATGAAATAAAGGGTATTGTACCCCACTTCTATAGGGCCCCCAAAAAATTATATTAAATCCCGACCTCCTGTATTCTGGATATGACCCCGAAGAAGGAAATGGACCTGCCCTAGCAATCTCTTCAGCTCCTTATTTGTTGTTTGTTGTTGGGGCTCGAGCTTCCTGTATAGCTTTAGCTCGATTTTGACGGATTTCAATACCCTTCTGATGAACTAGAAAGCCGAGTCTATTTCCAGGGGTCAGCCCTCAGGCACACTTCCTGAAATCGATGTAGATTCGCTGCTTGCCATTTTTCCTTCTTTTGAGTTAGATGTTACGGATATATGTAGGTATTTTGGGTTTAGAGACCATTGCTGGTGAAGTTTATGATATATAATTTTGCATGCATGTTTATGTACAAGAATCAGAGTATTAAAAACAAATATCTTTTTTTACGAAAACGGCCTCAAGTTTATTATTGCTTTAACCCCCATAAAAACTTAGTTATATACAGCGACGAACCATCTACAACAGTATATAATGTCACGGGACAAAACTCATTAAAATTGCATCTTTTATACATGTGAGCCGATCTGTTATAACCTTCATGCCTTAAATATAAGACGTCACAAGATGGACTCGCTAAGCCTACACACCAAGAAACCATACTCTGAAGATGCATGAGTCGCATTCATCTAATCTCATGCCCACAATAAGAGGCGAGCCTGATAACCTCAGACCTCAACGTATAACCATTGTGGAAGTTATAGTATATAAACACAAAGCCTATAACATTATCCAAACTTAAAAACAAGGTTTCAAATGAAAGATAATCATTTATAATCAATCAAACCAAACCATTAAGCAACAAGCATCGACCGCTTAGATTGCATGTCCCATATACAAAGAAAAACCAAGTATAATTGTCTACTTCCAATAATCCTCGACACGGAGGAAACCACCAAAAGATTAGCCGCTCATGACATGGATTGGATCTTCAAAGTTGCATGTGGGTTTCATTATGGATGATGGCACAATGATCAGATGATGTGAAATGTTGAAAAACCTTGATCTCCCTTGCCAAATATCGCCCTTTTAACCACCTTCATGAATTAGAATAAAAGATTCCTTGGAAAAACCTATTTTTTCGTTTTATAGCCTCAAATCTGTATTTAGGTTGTAAGCTACAGTGGGGTCGTAGCTTACTGTCCTTGCAGGCACTGCTCTACGTCACCTTGCCACTGCCGTACGGCGGTGGCCTATGACACTTCAGCTACCGTAGCCTACAGTATTACGGTAAGTTACAGCTCCCCAACTTAAGGCCTTACGGACCTAACACTAACCTACGACGCCCAGCCACTGCTTTACGGCAATGGCTTACGGTCAATTCCATTTTCCATCTTGTTTTTCTTATTCTTTTAGACCATTCCACCTTTCGATTCTTCGTTTAAGCATCCCAAAAGCATGTTCGACCAACAATAACAAATTCATTTGTAACTAAACAATTCCAAGTGGATAAACACACTAAAACCAATAACTACTTTTGAGAAATGAGCGTATTAATTATCAGTCCACAACCTGGTCGCTATTGGTCTCTGTGGTTTGTGGAAAGTAAGAAGGTTGGGTACTAAAAGTTTAAAGTAACAATCTAGGGTATAACTTTTGATTTTGTATCATCCTATGGTATTAAGGCTAACATCAGTTAAAAACCAACTGAGAACCGAGAGTATTTTCTTCATTTAGCATATTAGTAACCAACCATGTTACTTTTGAGAAATCACAGGGACTTATCGCGTAATTAACTCTTACCATTTAAAACACGCTTTTTCTTTCATTATTTCACTATATTTCTTAGATATTTAACTTAATAATTTATGAAATGGTGAGTTTGGCTCAATTCACTCAACGAAACCGAGATAGGACTGCAAACGGACACGAATAAGGTCTTCTTTGTGTTTGTTTGCTAAGGAAATAATGTGTTTATGAATGGTTCACGAACACTTACCAAACAAGATTTTTTGTCTGCGTTCGTTCATTAAGGAAATGAATGTGTTCACGAACACAAACGAAATCGGCAGAGGCTTGAGGTTGATGGAGCAATGCTGGAACTTGAAGCACTAATCGTTGTATGTAGGTTGTTCGTATTCGTCGATGTGAATAATGAGAAGGAAAGGGGAACGGTGAATAAAAAGGTGGGAATGGGATTTCATTATTCTACTAGGGCAATAAATTAAATAAGAACTAAAGAATATAAAAAGTTTAGATAAAATAAATAAATGTATAAAATTCTTTAAAGAACATAAATAAATGAACATGAACAAACCTAAATGAACGAACATTCATAAACACATTATCGAACGTACACGAACACAATTGAACGAATGAGACCTCTGTTAGTGTTCGTTCATTTAACTAATCGAACGAAATTTCGTGTCCATGTTCGTTCAATTATTAAACCAACGAACTAATCGAACTTGCCGCCGAACGATTCACGAACTGTTCGCTGAAGGTTTGGTTCGTTTATAGCACTAATTATATTGGTAAAAATACCTTGTGAGTTCGGCTCGATTTTTCACAATGAAACGTATATAAAAATATGTTGTGACGTAGATAAAATATTTTAAAATAGATAAGGATTCACACAACGAAACGTAGATAAAAAATGTGTCATGAGTTCGGCTTGATTTCATACAACAAAACGCATATAAAAAATAAGTCATGACATAGATAAAATATTTTCGATATATATATATATATATATATATATTCACACAGCAAAACATAGATAAAAAAAAATTAATCGTGAGTTTGGCTTTGTTTCACACAATGAAAGGTAAATAAAAATACGCCTTGGCGTAGATAAAATCTTTTGGAATATATAACTTTTCACACAACGAAAGGTATATAAAAATGTATTCTGAGTTTGGCTCGGTTTCACACAATGAAATGTAGATAATAAATATGTCGTGATGTAGATAAAATCTTTTAGAATAAATAACTTTTCACACAAAGAATTGCATATATTATATTTGTCATGGCTCAGATAAAATCTTTTAGAATTCATAACTTTTCGCACGACGATACGTGGATATAAACAATATGACGTGAGTTTGGCTCGGTTTCACACAATAAACGTAGATAAAAAATACATCTTAACATAGATAAAATCTTTTAGAATATATATAACTTTTCCCACAACGAAACGTATATATAAAATACGTCGTGAGTTCGGCTTGGTTTTACGCAATTATACATAGATAATAAATATGTCGTGACGTGGATACAATCTTTTAGAGTAAATAACTTTTTACACAACGAAACATAGATAAAAATACGTCGTGATTTCGGCTCGATTTCACAAAACGATATGCTAATATTAAATTCGTCGTGACATAAATAAAATCTTTTAGAATTTATAACTTTTCACACAACGAGACGTAGATAAAAGTAATACATCGTGAGTTCGGCTCAGTTTCACACAACGAAATGTAGATAAATTTTTTTAGTGAAGTAGATAAAATCTTTAGAATATATAACTTTTCATACAACGAAAAGTATGAGTTCAGCTCGATTTCACATAACGAAATGTAAATAAAAAAATACGTCGTGAGTTTGACTCGGTTTCACATAATGAAACATAAATAAAAAAATTTGTCGCGAGTTCAAATCGGTTTCAGACAATAACACGTATATAAAGGATATGTCATGGCGTAGAAAAATTCTTTTAGAATATATAATTTTTTTCACCAAATCAAAAAAATTATTTAGTTAAACAGTTAAAAAAATTTAATTAGAAAGTAAAAGAACAGAAAATATTGTGTTTTAAATGGTAAGAGTTAATTACACGGTACGTCCATGTGATTTCTCAAAAGTAATAAGGTTGGGTACTAAGATGTGAAATAATGAATATACCATTTGTTCAGCCACAGTATTCTAGGATGTTATAGAACTAAAAGTTAATACCCTAGACTGTTACTTTAAACTCTATGTACTCAACCTTGTTACTTTTCACAAACCATAATGACCAACAGTGTAATTTCTTATAAAATGCAAAAATTAAATAACCTAAATAAATTACATGAGTTGGTTGCAACTTACTAATTTCTTATAAAATGGATGTTCAAGAAAATCTTCAAAATTAATTGGATATTCATTTATGTTAATTGGGTAATTTGTTTAACATCATGCTTCCTCACTTGAAAAGAGCTTGACCTTGAGTTCTTGGGAAGAAAGTTTCGCTTCATGGGTTTTTAGATGCTCCACTTCTATAAATTTCTTTATCATTGCCTTTAACTTCACAGTTTCATATATTATCAGTTTTATTAATATTTTATTAACCTCCACCAGTTACACAAATTATGTTATTAACTTCTATTTGTTGGTTCTCTCTATCAGTCTTGCTTTAGTTTCATGAAATTTTCCCTGATGAGAATACACAAATTATGTTATTAACTTTTATTTATTTGTTCTCCTTATCATTCGTGCTTTAATTTCATGAAATATTCCCTGATGAGAATACGATTGTCGCCATGAGCTTCTATGTCGACGCTTTTATCTAAATTTGTTTTCTTGACTTCTTGGTCTCTTATCACATCTGCCCTTATCATTATGGTTGGAACTTCTTTACTCTTGTTGTCAACCTCTGTATCTTGATGCCGAACATTATTTTGGTTGCAAGACTCATCATTTTGAAGAGTTCTCATCAAACTGAATACATTTATCATCAAGTAAGAAGTCAGAACAAAGGATGGACCTTTTTATGTTAACAAGTAGCGCTACCAACGCCACCTTTGCTTAATGTGGGATGTCGAATAGCACCATAGTAATCACCCTCATGATTTTTGTGGACGTTTGAACGAACCGTCACGACATGCACTTCTTCAAGGATTGTGCACGTTTGATAGCCTTAGCATTGAGGTCATCCAACGCACACCACAAACCATCAATCCCACAATCTCCACCATAAGAACGGAGAGGTTGATTTACTCTAACCCAACGTGCCATCAGGATATTAACAAGCTACGATACCAACTTATGTAGAATGGAATTTACATCCATCGCGTATCATGCGAGGCAGGAGCGAAAATACAACAAAGCTAAAGAAATCTCAAAGATATTTGATTAATAAAGTGAATGATGTAAAACATTATACGAGTCCCTTTTACAAGGAATTCAAAACTTGGCTAATATTGCAAGTGTTGGAAATTACTATAAAATAAATGCTAAAATTCAAGACATAAATATATACACTTAAAAAAGGAAAAGAGTGGAAATCACTCAAATTGGAGAAATTCGTTAAGTGAAATTGCAACCCTTTTTAAGTTTTGGGCCTTTTCTTCTGTGTTTCTCTATGTCGCTGATCCAAATAAGAGTTTCCCAACTCTTATGTCAGCTTGTCATTTGCCAGGATGTGCTAATAGCTTATGACTAGAGGGTATGTGCTAATCCTCATGGGGATGGACCGTCATGTCAGCGTCACATCTCCATCCTCAAAAGGATGGACCTCCCACCAAAATGAAGGGGGTGGAGGATGGACATACGCCACTTTAATATTAAATTAATTTTTAGTTTTTATTAATTTAGTTTTATAAAAACACTACTTATATTAAATAAAAATAAAACATGAAACAAGATAATTAGATCCACTACATAAAATTTAAAAAATTAGATAAAATGAAAAATAAAATTACGAATCTCGGCCGACAAATCTTTCTTATATTCATTTTTTTCTCCGTGATCTCTCGGAACGAACGCATCTCATTTATCAACTCGTTCATTTTCGAATCGCTCCCGGAAGACGCCGCTTTTTTCTGTTTGGGTTGTTCGGGTTGAACGGGTTCGGGTTGTTTGGGTTATTCGGGTTGAGCGGGTTCGGTGTTGTTCGTGTGTGACGCGGCGAAAACGATATAGAGCCTAGGTTGGCTCTGATACCATGTAAGATAATGAAAGACTAATTGTTTTATTGATTCAATAGGATTACATTATATAGAGAATATATGAAACCCTAGAAACCTAAGTTGGGCCCGTGGGCTCACACTAATAATATGGTCTAATAGTTCGGGTTGAAAGGATTCATGTTTTTTTTTTATAAAAAAGATAAGAGATTTATAAAGTTGATAAGAAGAGTAGGTGGATTTTGGGTGAATGTGGTATAAAAAATGGGAGATTGTATTGTATTTAAAGTAAAAAAAAACATTTTTTTTAAGAACTAGCCGTTGCCCCCAACAGATAATTTTTGAAAATGGTGCAAATTTGGAGCGGCGGGAGCTGCAAATGGGGGACGGATGGGCTGGGGTCGGGCATAGGGGGCGGTGTGGGGGTTCGGCGCCGGGCATGGCCGGGCATGGGCCGGCCCCATACCGGTTGGTCTAAGGGAAAAAGGGCTTTGTGGCTTGTGCCCCCAAAGTATTAGGGTCCCACTTTTTCCTAGGCATTACACATCACCCATTCAGGCATCACGTTAAATTTATCACTTAAATTCAGCTAAAAGTTGTCACAAAAGGTTTTAAGTTTCACATGAGAATTGTATGTCTAGGTGACACAATTCAAATGTTACATTTGTAATACCTTAGACAAATCTCATATCATTATGTCATGTTCTGTCTATAAGAGAGATACTAACTGAGCCACAAGGAATGCCTCATCATAGATATCACCGACGTGTTTTAAGCGTAGTGACTACGGATGAGAGGCTAACTCCATAGCTAAGCGTCCTCGAGTGGAAGCAATTGATGGACTTGGGAAGTTTCCACTTAGACAAGCAAAAATAAATCTACAAGTTTCTAGTGGATGAAATGGGCAATATTGGTTGGTATGAAATCATAGAAGTTACAACCTTATATATTTGAAGAAATGCTTGATAGGTTACTTCTTCCTTTTATCATTGAAATCCGTGAAGTTGCTAAATTTTAGGTACAGAAAGAACCATAATAATCTTGTGGAAAAAAATTTGTGACTTTACTTCTTTGTTTAGTGTGCTTGGATTCTGTTCCAAGCATAACTACAATTTGATAAATGGGCTTTTTGGTAGGATAGAGTTAATCATCACGTTATGAAGCTTTCCAATAATCATTTTGTATAAAAGATTATACATACTAAACTTTGTAATTAGCTTTTGTATGAAACTTGTTTTTCAAATAATAACCTTACACAAATTTATATTTAGGTTGTTAAATATAGTTATGTTAGTAACTAACTACACATAGGATCAGGAGTTATGTAACACCATGGTTGTGTATCAAAAACGACGTGTGATCTTGTGAATTGTAGAGGTTTGATATGCATAGATCATAGTCACCTATAAGAAGATATCACCGATTCAATAATATGAAAATATCACCGATTCATATTGAATTCTGTGTTTAGATGAGTTAGGAAGTTGGTTAAAGGTCTCTGAACTCCATTGATTTAATACTAACACTGCAGGTAGATTAGCGAATATTACCCCGAATACACTAATATTATGAGGAATAAGCCAGTCAGTTATGCCTTTGAACTTAATCTCATCAGTAGAACATACACTTTAGTGATCAAAGGCAATGAAAAGACGATACACGAAAATAGTTTTGCATAAAATTTAACATGACCAGCATCACGTGACCCTTGGCCATGTGTAATTAGTTACCAACATAACCAGAGGGGACAATGTTATATCACTTTCATGATTTTCCCGTATAGATTAACACAATTATATAAACTTATAAATTCGTGAGTTGTAACTTGGCCCAGTGGTCTACAAGATCTTAAGAAAGTTGGATCAAACCAATTATTTAAGTTCCATATTCGTTACAAAAGATCACATCAATTCGTATGCCAATAAAATTGAGGTTTTTTTCTACAGATCTCATTTATCAAAATGAAAACGCTCGTGGTCAAGAACAATACAAGACGCAAGACGCCCAGAAAATACATTGAACCTATGACCAACCAAAAACATAGTCGAGTACATATACCAGGATAAGGGAAAACGGATAGAGAGCAAAAGCAATGAAAGATGTCCAAAGAGGGAATGTGGTGCGTAAACTTCCAAAAATGCCCATCACGATGCAAACAATCAGAATAACGAGCACTTCAGAAGAAAAGTCCCATGTTAACCCTCTCACGTATACAAGTGCTAGAAACACCGATAGGCAAAGTATATTATTCAACGTTACTGCCCCATATAACTGCACATAAAACACATGCCATCAAAAATCTGAAAAATTATAATATAAAAGTGACCTATTCAAATTGTTAAATCTAGAGGTGGTGATTGCGTGACCCATTACTCTTGTGAATCGGTCCGGTTTGGGTTATGGTTCAGCCCAAACGTATCGGATGGTTCAGTTAAAAAAACTGATTTTTTTTCAATATATAAAAAAGGGTTATCCTAAAAAAACTATATACTTTTACAAAAATGTGTGGTTAAGTCCCTCATTTTTGATATAACTGTTTTGAGGTCCCCAAAAAAGTTATTTTTTGATAAAACTTTTATGTCACTTTTTTTTACTAAAAAGTTATAACAGGGAGAATTTTCATCGTTCAGAGTTTTAGGGACTTAAGATAAAACAAAGCTTGAGGACTTTAACTACTTACATTTATACTTTTAGACGTTTGTAGCAGAAAACAAACTAAAAAACACCTGATCGATAATAAAAGCTGAGAGACTTAACCGCACTTTTCTAAAAGTATATACGGTTCTTTGAAATAGCCCAGCCTTTTTATGTAATAATATCTAGAGTAAAATACACGGATTGTCCCTATGATTGACCAAAATTTTGGATTTGGTCCCTAGTTTTCCAAAGTTACACGAATAGTCCCTGAGGTTTGCACTTTGTAATGCATTTAGTCCTCGACTTTTACCAAAAGTACGTGAATGGTCCCGGTGGTTTGCACTGTGTAACACATTTAGTCCCTAACTTAGACTTGCTGAAACCTTTAGATTTGTTAGCTAGGGACTAAATGCATTACAAAGTCAAACACAGGGGACCATTCGTGTACTTTTAAAAAGCTAGGTACTAATCCAAAATTTTGGTTAACACCATTCAAGTATTTTACTCTAATATCTAATGCATTAACTATTTATAAAACTAGACAACATTTTGGTTTGTTGGTCAACCCAACATGGCATAACTCATTGCAATTTGCAGCATGTGGACCAATACGTCTGACCCACCCATTTCCCCAAATTGATCAAATCTAATCGTGAATGTTAGAGACACAAACCTCTGAAAATGTAAGAGATGCAGATCTCTGCTTCTTGCGTGATGCAAAGATGATTGCAGATACCGCTTCACTTGAGTTGGTTGCTAAAGGCAAAGCAATGAACGAGATGAAGAAAGAAGGAATACTTGTGGCAGTAGAAAAATTGCCAACAGCATCTACAAGTGGATCAGCAAAAGCAGCTGCGATAAACGTGCCGATTAACAAAAACAAGACCGCTTTTATGGTTGTCCCACGTGGATCATCTACACCTTCCTCTTCATCATCTTCACCAGCATCCTCTCTTAATAGATCATGCTCTTTCTTTGTCTCCTGAAAATACATTCTTTTGTAAATATTTTGAGTAAAATGTCATTTTCGTCCCTTGAGGTTTGGCCAGTTTTGCGATTCCAAAGGTTTGTTTTTCCGCATTTGGGTCCAAAAGGTTTGAAATCTTGCCAGTTTCATCCCGCTCGTTAACTCCATCAATTTTTCTCGTTTAAGTCAGGGGTATTTTCGTCTTTTTCATGGATATTCGGTCTTTTTACATAAAGTGAAAAAGACCTAATTGCCCTTTACGTTAGCAAAAAAGACGGAAATATCCCTGACTTAACTGAGAAAAATGGATGTATTTAACAAACCGGATGAAGATGGCAAGATTCTAAACCTTTTGGATCCAGATGTGGGAAAAAAAACCTTTGAAGGAAAATCGCAAAACTGGCCAAACCTCAGGTAGAAAAATGGCAATTTACTCAAATATTTTTCTAAAAAAAGATAAAGAGGGTGTTTGTGGCCTGGCCCGGCACGACCCAACCCAACCCGCTTACCTCATAATAGTCATGAATGTACTTCAATGTGTCGGGACCAGCGATATAAGCATCTACTTTCGAACCCTTGGCCTCCTCAAGCCATTTTGCAATTCCAGCAACGAATTCTTCAAAGTCGATTTCGTTGTTTTCAGATGTGTCAAAATCTTTCATAACTTTGTTGACAGCATCATCTTCGTTTAAGTTAATTTCATATAACCGCATTCCAACAACCAATGCCCGTAGTTCCGAGTGTGAGAGACGCGCGTCTCCGTCTGAGTCAATGGATGTAAATAGCCTGTCATGGGTTTTTGTTTAAGGTTATTAACACAAGAGACATATTGCAAATACAAACTAAAAAAATGTTAATAAAGTAATAAACTGACTTTGCTAGAACATCATTGTTAGGTTTCCCATGATCATCCAACAGGCGTCCAAGCGCACGCATTTTTAAGTACTTGAGAATTCTAGATCGTACATGCTTATGCTTTGCAAAAGCAAGACGTCTTCTCTGCAACTTAGGCTGAACAACCTGAAAAACGCACGTAATTTTTAAGTCGGCTGCTTAAAGAGCCACATTACAGAACAACAATCCTCTAACTGTTAAGAAAGGCATTGCAGTATCAAACAATCAATATTCACCTGATAAATGCAGTATGCAATCAAAAGGGAGACGGATACAATAAGACTGATCAAAACTGCCAAATGTCTTCCGGAATCTGAATGCATAATTTGTGGGAATTGGACAACGATAAACGGAAGCACAGATACAGCCATAATCATGGCAGAATAGCTTGTCCAAATATCGGTACTCACACCAGATCCTGCAGTATGACAGATGTAATATACACAAGAATTAACGTTAAACAGTCGTCAAATTCAAATACATGTTTTGAGTCATCCAATAAAGATTTGAGAGATACCAACTAAGTTAAATCCTTTAGTGTCTTTGTTATCTACAGCAACTGAGTTCTCTATATCACACTTGCCAACATTGATGCAAGTTCCCCATATCACGGTAATAAGCATGACAGTTGAACCAGCTAATAAACCCATTCCTACGGAGACCTGCTCTTGAGCAACTTCAACAGTTCCGGTTATTCCAGATACTACAAAAAGCAAGTAGATCATAAGGTCATACAAAAACTATAATCACCAGAACTGATTTTACCTTCAGAACTAAACTTTATCTTAAAAATGATAGTTCATTAGCAAAACGAACAAAATATGGAGAAAAGCAACTTTAAAAATCAAAACAACAAAAGAATAGTGGTAACCTATAATTGATTTGACTCCATGTATAAAGGTAAAACACTCAAAAAGCAAAGGAAGTATATTCGAAAGTCAAGATCTACAGAGAAAATAAAACAAAAAAAGCGCCGTCCAGATTGAAAATTAACCAATCAAATCAATACAAATTCACTTACAACACTCAAAACTCAATTCAAATTTCAAACTATTGGATCTAACACGAACCTAAACTAATCAGATTAGTTGAAACACACATAGAAAGCAAAACAGAGATTCAATTCACAATAATCTGTTACAGTATGCTTCTAATGTTGTACATGTACGTAATTTCAATATTAAAACATGTATAAATCTCATTTGTGCCTCGGGTACGAAAAGCTTGCGCTTTTGCGCTTGGCACTTTCGCTTTTTAAAAACCAAAAACTACTTTTTTATGTCTAACAGGATTATTAACCACTCGTTGGATTTATTCAGGCCATTTCCCGCTAAGTGATTTATATGAATCATTAATTTTTCTTTAGCAAAAAGAACAAAATATATAGAAAAGCAACTTTTGAAATGAAAATAACAAAGACATAGTGGTGCCCTATAATTGATTTGACTCCATGTATAAAGGTATAACATTCGAAAAGCAGAGAAGCATTCCAAAAACCACAATCCTAACACTAACCTAATCAAATCAAATACAAATTAACTTCAAAAACACTCAAAATTCATCTTCAAACTATCAGATCTAACACTAACCTAAAATAATCAGATCAGCAACAAATCTCAAAATCACACTCCATAAACAACAACAAAACTCAAAACACAGATTCAATTCACAATAATCAGCTTCGTTTAAACTTCGAATCGTAATTATACCGAGAATAAGCATCGCATGAGATCTAACAATAACCTAACATAATCAGATTAGGAACAACTAACAAACGTCAAAATCTCATCTCCGTCAACAACAAAAAGCAAAATACAGATTCAGTTCACAATAATCCGTAACGTTCAAACTTCAAATCATAAATTATACCGAAATAAGCATCGCATAAGATCTAATTCTAACATAACCTAATCAGATCAGTAACACATATCAGAATCACATCACCGGAAACAACAGAATTCAATTCATAATAACAATAATAATTATAGCTATACCGAGAATAAGCATCGCATCAGGAAGAGAACCAAGCATAGGAAGCAAGAGACCGCCAACAAGACCTGGACCTAAAATCTCCAGCAACAGTTCACTTCCAGCAGAGAGATAAGTAGCCGCTAGAAACATGAGGTAACCGTACACCAGAATAAGGAACAAGTTTCCGAGTGCTGTGGTGGTGCACGGCATGAATCCGTAGGTCTGCTCGCAGGCTTCCGTTTCTTCGGCGGATGGAAAAGGATTGAGACGGAGTATGTTGTTAGTGGTGTATCCATTGTTAACGCCGTCGGAGACGAGATCCGGTGAAGAAGTGGTGGTGATTGTACGGCCGGTGACGGTTATTATTAGGAGAGTTGAGATTGTGAGTAGGAGTAAGAGGAGCGGTTTGTGATTGTTAGCCATGTGGCGGATGGTGGTGATGGGGGTTGCGACTGTTGGGAGTTGTGTGGGAGGTTTTTATAACTAGAAAAGAGTTAAATGCTTGGTTGGTCCATGTGGTTTGCAAATTCTTGCAGACTTGGTCCCAGTGGTTCATTAATTACACACTTGATCCCAGTAGTTTCAAATTTTGCACTCAGGGTGGTCCTTACCACTAACCTTTGTTAGATTTCTCAGTTAAGTATATGCAAAATTACTATATTACCCTTGAAATAATAAAAATAAGAAAATATAAACTGGCCGGCCACCACCACTTAGGTGGCGGCGCACGGCGTGCGGCTGCGTGTACCAGACGCGGAGAGAGAGAGAGAGACCGACATCTCTCTGTAGCAGCGGCAGTGTCCGCGTTTAGCGGCGACGGCGGCCGCATCTCGTGGCAGAGGTGGAGGCGGTGGCCCCGTTTAGCGGCGACTCTAGACTCGCCGGTGTCGACCAGCGGCGACCGGGGTGCAGATGACTCAGGCCCCGTTTAGCGGCGACTCTAGACTGGCCCAGGGCATAAATACTAGGCTGGCATCACATCGTGCGCTTAAAATCTCAAACTGCAAGCCCTAAAACTTCAACACAATACAATACATTCATCCTTCTGCAGATAATTGTGGGGACACAAGGAGATCTGACAACCATGACGGATTACGAAGAAAGATACGAAGGTAACGGAGAAGATGTTCAAACCTTCGCCGCTGAGATTCTCCGCCTCCAGCCGCTGCTAACGGCGGCGTCGATGGCGCCACCGAAGAGTTCAGTGATTCCAAGTCACAGGTATCTCTAATTTCTCGCAATTTCCGCTAGTTTATTAGCAGATCGTGTTTTAGGATTGTTGTTAATTTGAACCTGAGTCATCTGCACCCCGGTCGCCGCTGGTCGACACCGGCAAGTCTAGAGTCGCCGCTAAACGGGGCCACCGCCTCCACCTCTGCCACGAGATGCGGCCAGCCGTCGCTGCTAAACGCGGGCACTGCCGCTGCTACAGAGAGATGTCTGTCTCTCTCTCTCTCCGCGTCTGGTACACGCCGCCGCACGCCGTGCGCCGCCACCTAAGTGGTGGTGGCCGGCCAGTTTATATTTTTTTTATTTTTATTATTTCAAGGGTAATATAGTAATTTTGCATATACTTAACTGTGAAATCTAACAAAGGTTAGTGGTAAGGACCACCCGAGTGCAAAATTTGAAAACTACTGGGACCAAGTGTTTAATTAGTGAACCACTGGGACCAAGTCTGTAAGATTTGCAAACCACAGAGACCAACCAATCATTTAACTCACCAGAAAATCATAGAAAGTGGATGGGTGACTAACTTTATTTTTTCACTTTTTATTGGTAGTGTTGTTTATTGTTATTATTATGATACTATTGATATGTTTTGCTCAATAAAGGATTTGTAACATGGGGTTTTTATGGATAAGAGTGAGTTTATGTCTCCATGAGCTATTATAGGCTTTTACGAATAAGAATGGGTTTTCATTTAAGTGTAATTTATATCTCTATGAGTTAGAGTTAAAATGGTTATCTATCTATAATTTTCTAACCTATAATTACACTAAAAAAAGCTATATTTTTTCTTTTTTTTCAATTAAATAATAATATTTTATACTTTTATTATGATATTTTCTCTCTCATTTACTCACAACCACTTAAACTACTTTTTATAATTTAAAAACTTATCTCTCATAATTTGATTGATAGAATGTGAATGCTCTTAATCATTTATATGTGGTTTTAGCATATGATTTGAGTCATCATACACATAATTTAAGATCTTCAAGTAGGGATGGTAATGAGATTTAAATCTGATGGGTAAACATGAAAGTTTTCGTATGGAATGGAATTAGCTTTAAAAAAATCGTTGGTATGGGACGGGAGTGAAGTTAGGTAATAATCGACCCAATTACCTGAAATCGTATGTTTTTTTACCAAAAACATATACACAAATAAAATTTTTTTTTTTTATTTTACCTCTACCCTAGTCTAATAACGTTCTTTCTACTAATTGCATTATGTGAGAAATGAACTTTTCTTTTAGGGTATGTTAGGCATGGAGTTCTTTAAGAGTTTTTAGAGCTTCTAACTTTAAGCTTTTAAGAAAAAGCTCATAATCAATAAAAAGCCTTATTTGGTTGAAAGAGCTTGAAGCTTTTAGGTTAGAAGCTTGAAGCTTTTGGTTAAACGTTCCTACTAGTAGCGTTTAGAAGGAGCTACAAGCTTTTAAGGAAAAAAATGACAATTTTAACCTCTAAAGATAATAAACTTTTTAGTGTACCAACTTTTTAATGTCCATTTTGGTCATTTTATACATTTTATTAAAAGCTACAACTACTTTGCCAAACACCTAACTATTCTAAAAAGCTACAGCTACCAGTTACAGCTACCAGCTTCCAGCCTCCAGCCTTCAGCTACCAGCTTCCCAGCCTCCAGCCTTCAGCCACCAGCTTCCAGGCACCATCCACCAGCTACTTTTGCCAAACATACCCTTAAAATGTGTAACTGATAGTGTTATTTATATTTTCTTATTCTAAAATAGGAATTTATCTTTCAGATTTACATCATCATCAAAAAATTTATATATTGGTATAAGATGTGTTTTTTTTTTCTTTAACTAAAAACCACCTATAAAAATAAACTCCCCCAAAAAGTGGTTATTTTTGGCAATATATGAATGGCCAAAAATGGTAATCTCTCTTCCGATTTGATTCTCTCTTCTTATTCATTCATTTAATACCAAGTTACATAACCATTCATAATGAAATCCTTATATTTATACATATATATCTATATATTTTTACTAAAAATAACTACTTTTTTCTTTCTTCTTTTCAATTAAATAATATTTTTTATACTTTTATCATTACCTTCTCTCTCCTTCACTCACAACCATTTCTAAAAATATTAAAAATTTATACAGTTTTATCTCTCTAGAATTTTTTTCCTATATATTTAGATGAACAGTAACTTTCCCATATATTTTCTCTCTTTTCTACTCACAACCACTCAAAAACATTACCAACCATTCTTTATAATATAATTAAACCCTCTCACATATTTATACAGGTTTTATTGTGAATGCTCTTAGATATGGATTGTTCATATCTTTAATTATTTCTTGATTTTTATTGTTCATATCTTTATTTATTTCTTGATTTTTATTTTTTAATATATCAATTGATTATATTTTCTTATTTCGTAGATCAAAATTGAATTATTCTGGCCTTTTTATTCTTCTAACTATCTAAATGTTAAAGGTAAGAAACTTTTAGTTTTATGGAGGTATTCATATTTTATTTGCTTTGTTATGTTAAATATATGTAATATATGTAGGGTCTAGATATAGTGTAAAGTGTAGGAGACAATCCATGTGTTCCTTTTAATTTAAGGGGGGAATGTATTATGGTCTTTTTTCATGTGACTCAGTTCACTCCCAAATTTTAAAGCCTAAGATTTTTTTATATGATAATATTTTTAAAAACGATTACACCGTATTAACGAGTATTTTATTTTCTTTAATTTGAGTAGGCTATTAATATAAGCATTTATTACTACTTGCACACATGATACGTGTGACATTTGTTAAATATACGTGTGACATTCGTCAATATCCATATTTGTAACTGGGTCCATTTTCATACTCTATGAAATACTATTTATTACTCATGCAATGAAACAATTGATTTATGTGTCATTATTTATTTTACATACTATTATATATGCTAATTCATAGTCTTATACATATTATACACAAGTTTCTATACTAGTTAAATTCATTAATTTTGGCATTATTGGTGATTACACAAGTCCAGGGACTGAATCTATCATTTAAACAAACTTTCTGGAAACCTCGGTCGCCCCGCCATGCCAGGAGAACTCCTTAGCCCCGCGAGACAGCGAGGGAACCTGTTTGACTGGGTCAACTACTGGCCGCCGCACAACACGACGGGCCTAACCTTTACATCGCGGCACGCGGAGGAACGCTTGAACCGAAGATCTTCAGTCAGCGAAGAGTTGAACATGCGACACCCCCTTAACACTTCAATTCTTGTTTTGGAGTTACATTTCAGTTATTATTTTGAATTCCATGCACCTCGACACAATCTCAACCTAGTTCCTATTATCTATTTAAACCAAAACTCTCAGATTCATTAACCTATTCAAAGCCATTAAGCACCCATTCAAGACTCAATCAATTGGAGTCTTTACACTTGAGATTGAAACATAAACAACATTCCTTAATCATTTTCGAACTACTCTGCAATCATTCACACAAACAATTTCACAAAAACTCTCTGGATTTCAAGAATTCTCATTCTAAGGCTTGGAACTTCCTTTAACTAATTCAACCTCGATTCTAATTTAATTTGAGTAATTCTTGAGCCTAATCCTATTTATTTTCTGCCATCTACAAAATCCTTATATCAATTTCAGTTGATAAAGGGCATCTGATTCCCAACTTAAAGAATCATAATCTAGGGTTCATAGTAATTTAAGAATTTTTAGGATTTCTAGTTTTAAACCAATTAATTAACTTTTTGATATTGTAATTCATGCTAATTGATGATTCAATCTTTGCGAAGCCTTAGACATACCTGTGATACTTTGTAAGAATTTGATCTATTATTTATGCTATTATTTAAAAAAAATATATGTGTTCCATACAAATCTTGTTATACATTCTAAACCGTATAATTGATAAGTTAATATTAAGAAACTATTTTGAAATCATAAAAATAACATTGGATATTTTGACATAAACTATATTATACTTATATATATAAACTATATTATACTTATTATATATATATATATATATATATATATATATATATAGAACAAGGATCTGTTAGGAACCACCCTTTATTGAGAGAACCACGAGAACCAGTGTGAACACAAACAGTAATACCTAAAAAAATCCAAACAAAAAACACCAATTTTTTTTTGTTTTTTAATATTTTTTTGAAAAAGTCGCTATATTTACTCAACAATAAAAAAAAATTTCAAATTTTTTTTTTGAGTACCAACTATCCATACACATGTGCGTTTTCGTCATTTTTTTTGACAAATTCCGTAATACATTACAACCATTAGACAATTGTACTTTCATTTACACTACCATGTGTAACACACTACTTTTTACGTTACCAATATTAGCAATGCACATGTGCATCTATATATATCAACATGAAATAAAGTGTTTTGGTACACTAATTTGAATACATTTTCTCTTTCATCTATCATACCATTCATAATACACTACCATGCACATGTGCATTTTCATCATTTCTTTGACAAATTTTGTAATACATTACAAACATTAGACAATTGTACTTTCATTTACACTACCATGTGTAATACACTACTTTTTACGTTACCAATATAAGAAATGCACATGTGCATCTATATGTATCAACATGAAATAAGGTGTTTTGGTACACTACTTTGATACACTTTTTCTTTCATCTATCATACCATCCATAATACACTTTCATTACCTCCTACCATCCATAATACAATACCATTACCTCCTATCATTTATAACACAATCCAATACCAATATTTTCACTTTATTACATGTATATCAACATCGTTTATACCATCCAATCAACACGTTACATCATAAAGTGACAACTACAATGAACCCATCAACCACTAGATATAACTAACCAAAAAACATATATATGAGCCTACTTCATCATTCAAAATCATAAACTTTTTGTACCAAAACAAGGTATATAATTGTTATACATAATGATGCACATGTGCATTTAATGTAAAATTGAGTGTATTATGGATTGTATAGTAAATTAAAGTGCAATTGTCTACTAGTGATAACGTATTACTGAATTTGTCGAAGTTACGATACATATGCACATGTGCGTGGATAACTGGTACTAGGAAAAAAAAGGTTTTTTTTTGTAACGAAATATAACGATTTTTATTAAAAAATAGTAAAAAAAACAAATTTTGAGTGTTTTTTTTATTTTTTTTATTTTATTTTGCAATAAAGGTGGTTCTCGCGGTTCTCGGAATAAAGGTGGTTCTCGCATGAACCTTTACCCTATATATATATATATATATATATATATATATAGGGTAAGGTTAGATAGAAAACTCTAAAAATTGAGAAAACCCTAGAAAACCCAACCTCCCGACTTTTTTTTTGAAAAAAAAAAACACACGTAATATACATGTTTTTAAGAGTTTTTGGCTAAAAAAACAAAAAAGCGCCGAAGGGATGTTAAAAAAAAAAACAAGTTTCAGCATCTTTGTCTAACACACGTTAGTTGCTGAAATTTTGTTTATTTTTTTTAATATTCCTTCGGCGCTTTTTTGTCAAAACTCTTAAAAACAGTATATTACATGTGTTATTTTTTTCAAAAAAAGAGTCGAGAAGTTGGGTTTTTTAGGGTTTTCTAGGATTTTCTCAAAATTCAGGGTTTTCATTATATATATATATTATATATATATATATATATATATATATATATATGGGAAAGTTCTATGCAGAACACTAAATATTGCAAGAACACAGTGAATCACCTATTTTATCAATCCTAAAAATCTAAAATGTAAATGAAAATGTTACAAATTTAAGATTTATTGTTGCTCATACTAGAATTCAAAATAAAATGTGAAAAATTATTAGTTTTTATATAATCTACACATATATAGGTTATGTGTAGGTTAAATTACCTACATGTATGTAGGCTATGTGTAGGGCTGTTCACGAGTCGAACCGAACCGATCAGACCTTTGCTCGTGCTCGGTTCGTTTACAAACCGATCCGAACCAAACTGATCGTTTTTTCAACCGAGCCAAAGTCGAGCGAGCGTCTTTCGATCCGAGCATTTTTCAAACAAACTTCGAGCGAGTATCGAGCGTCGCATAATAAACAAGGAAAGTGATGATGGGAGTGCTAGTTATTAGAATAAAGTGCAGTTTTCGTCCCATAGAACACAAGTAAAAATTTAACAAATAACAAGGAATATAAAAACAGTCAACTAGTTCTATCGAGATTAACTAAGCGGGAGGATAAATTGTCGACCGATTGAAACATATCCTTGTTCTATCGGAATTTGAAATTGAATGAACCGACTGAAGCAAAACCCTAGCGAGTTGGCGTCTTGGCAAGTGGGGATGGAGAAATCGAATAACGATGGCCAATGGGGGGTTTTGATTAGGGTCTTCTATTTCTGAAACAAATGACGGGTTGAGACTTGAGTATTGTCGACGCTTCACATTTTAGTATTTGAAATTTTGACTCAATTATTCAAATGGACATTTAAGTATTGGATAAGGACTATTGGTAGTAGGTTTCAATTCTAATTACTTAAATGAGCTCTATTTGGATTTTGGAACAAACACTGTTGATGTTGGTCTCTAGCCATTTCATTAAAAATGATACACATACAAACACAAATATATATATATAAGACCCTAAATCCAAACCCTAATATATTTAGGGTTTAGGGTTAGGATTTAGGGTTTAGGGTTAAGAGATCCTAGTTAGGGTTCGACGAGCCATTTCCAACACCATTGGAATGAGTCCAATCGGAGTTCGTTTGAGTCGGTTGTCACACCCCGACCCGCAGCGGAATAAAAGTCGGGGCATAATTGGGTTATCACCAAAGCTCATGACATTTATTAAAAAGGTTTCATATATATTAAATTCAAATTACAAACTTAAATATCCAATAAACAAAATTCATACAAATACAAAGGAAACAAAACTAAATGTTTATTCCAACGCAATAACTTGTTTATTCTTCTAGGCCATCCTAAGTGTTTCTTTCCTCAACTGGATCACCTGTATCATGTGTAAAACAGGGGAGATTTTGGGTCAACAAAAGTTGGCGAGTGAACCTTGATAAAACATTTAAATAATTGCTTGTTTTATTTATTAAAGAAAATTCGTGCATAAATCACATGTGAGCAAACACATACATGTAAACAATCACAACCACGTTGAATGAATATATGACATGAATGATGATGTATTTGAGATCAAGGCTCAATCAAACGGAGCCGATCTAATGAGGCACCTGATGCTCAACTCGTATCCCACGAGAAACTGATGGGCCTAATGAAATGAGTGCACTGAAATGATAAACTTAATCCAATAATAATCACACAACAACCATTACACATTTAATCACGAGATGATATAAGCACAAGTGTTTAAATAAAATAAAGGAATTGTACGACACATGATACACCCCAAAACGTGATTAAAAGGGGAATTTGTAGAGATTCACTCACCGTGGGTGCGTTCCTTGATAATGATGAACGCGTACGAATTTATGATTCAACCGACGAGGGAAAACTAACCTAAATAATCACGTAATAATTCGATAAATATATATATTCTATTTGAAATTAATATTCCTAATTAATGTCTTTTTATTAGATTTTTAAGATTTATTTTTATGGTAATTAATATAATTTTTTAACTTTAAAAATCTTATTTTTAAGCATTTTTAAATGATTTTTTTAATATAATAATAAAGAAATAGATAAAACAATAATAATGAATAAAAAAAAGAAAGTTGACCTTGTCAGGTCTGACCGGGTCAACCGGTCGGATTGAATGCGAAATTGGCAGCGTGTGAGGTTCGAACCCGCGACCTCCCGTATGCGTGCACGCAGCTCTACCAACTGAGTTACGTATCTAACCCGAAATATTATCAATTTTAATTATATATATATATACTAGTTAGGTTAATACAAAATTTATTTATTTTAAAAAATTTATAAATCTTCAAAGCCGGTTGAGATTTCACGATTCGAACCCGAGACCTTTAGTTCTCGTGCACACAGCCCAACCAGTTGGGCTGTGTGTCTGACCCGTATGAATCCCTATCTGTATTAACTTTAAACACTTGTTCCAGAGTGATCTGAGTGAGTTTAAAAAGTTTGGTTTTATTTACAGAGAATCGGTAACGTATACGAGTCGAACCCAGGGCATGTGTTTTATAATTGCACACAGTCCACCACTGGACTGTGTGTCTAACCCGATTAAAAATCCGTTTTAAATTATACTTATATATTAACAGCAACTTCATCTTCTTCGCATGATTCATACTGTTTTGAAAATTTTCCAGCGCACTTATTATATATTTTAGAATGATTACATAATGGAAAGATAATCAAGGATTCAGGAGGATATACCGAACAAAGGGGTGATTTTGATTTCACCGATGAACTTCCGGCAGCAAGAACTTTCCGACGAATAACTCCGGCGAAGTATAACTTCGAAAACAGAGTGTTGCAGAGTGTTTTGATGAGTGTGAGCGGGTTTCTAAAGGTTCAAAGGTCGGTATTTATAGGAGAAACAGGGGTGTTGATTTCGATCTTTTTGGAAACCAGTTCGCATGATTGATTCTTGATATTAAGGTAAATTGGTTCGAATTTGGAAGGATTCGACGCGGTTACAGCTGTGGATTATGGATTGCCAGATAGGGCGAGATCAGCGGTTCGCTGATTTGAATTTGCAGGCACAGGCGGTTCATGTATAAGTATAAGTTGTTTCCAGATTCTAACCAAAAGGTTTGTGTGGCTCAGTGGTGTTTGCGGTGTGTGTTAACCCGGGGAACCCGGGTTCGATCCCCGACTCGCCCATTTTTGAGTTGTTATTTTTATTTTCTCTATTATAAGTTAAATCATTTATTAAATTTAAATATCTAATATTAAATTTGATTATTTATTTTATTTTATTCAAGTTATTTTAAACAAAAAGAATTCTAATATATAAAACAGTAAACAAAAATGCTAAAAAAAATCACTCGACATAAATAAATACACTTTGATTGATAACTTGGGGGGGTTTTCGAAACCCGATTTACACAAATGTTACAGTATCCACTTTAGAAATTTCGTCCGAATTTAAGTATGGTGGTAACCGGAAAAAGATGCGGGTATTTCTCGCGCATTGAGTCTTCACGTTCCCAAGTGAACTCAGGTCCTCGTTTTGACTCCCAACGTACCCTGACGATTGGAATACGACTTCGCCTTAGCGCTTCTCACCGAAATCCATGATTTCTACTGGTCTTTCGACGAAGTGCATCGATTCATCGACTTGAATGTCCTCTAGAGGAATATGGAGGTTTTCGTCGGCGAGGCACTTTTTCAAGTTTGATACGTGGAACATGGGATGAATTCTGTTGAGCTCTTCTTGTAGGTCAAGCTTGTATGCTACAGGACCTACTCTTTCGAGTATCTTGAAAGGTCCTACGTAGCGTGGTGCTAGCTTGCCCTTCTGGCCAAAACGAACCACTCCCTTCCACGGTGATACTTTTAAAAGTACTTGATCACCAATGTCAAACTCCAAGGGCTTTCGTCGTTTGTCAGCATAACTCTTTTGACGACTTTGAGCCGCTAGAAGATTGTTTCGAATTTGAAGGATTTTGTCGGTTGTCTCTTGAATCAATTCAGGTCCGGTGATTTGCGCTTCCCCAATTTCGTGCCAACATACTGGAGATCGGCACTTACGACCATATAAAGCTTCGAAAGGAGCCATGCCGATACTTGAATGATAGCTATTGTTGTACGAAAACTCAACTAACGTAGATGAGCGTCCCAGTTCCCTTTGAAGTCTATGGCACATGCTCGTAGCATGTCTTCAAGGGTTTGGATGGTGCGTTCAGATTGACCATCAGTTTGAGGGTGAAAGGCGGTACTAAGGTCTAACCGTGTACCCAAAGCGGTTTGTACGGCTCGCCATGTTCGTGAAGTGAAACGACCATCACGGTCTGAAATGATGCTTAATGGTACACCATGACGGCTTACGATCTCGCTGATGTAGATACGAGCTAACTTCTCGTTCTTGAAGTCCTCGCGAATCGGAATGAAATGAGATGACTTTGTAAGACGATCGATTATTACCCATATGGTGTCATACCCACTGGAGGTGCGAGGTAACTCGGTAATGAAGTCCATGGTTATGTTTTCCCACTTCCATACAGGTATTTCGGGTTGGACTAGAAGTCCTGAAGGTTTTGATGTTCAGTTTTTACTTTGGAACAGGTAAGGCACTTGGAAACAAAAACAGCGATATCCTTTTTCATGCCAGGCCACCAGTAAGTGGTTTGATACATCTTATCGGCTCCTGGGTGTACAGAGTATCGTGTTTTGTGTGCCTCATCCATGAGGAAATCCCGAAGGTTATCGCGATCAGGAATCCATATGCGGTTTAAATAGTATAGAATACCGTCGGATTTGGTTTCAATTTTGAGTTCAGCTCCACATGCAGTTCATCGCGTACGTCATTTTCTGTTACAGAAACATGTTGAGCTGCCCGGATTCGATCTTTATGTCGGTTATGATTTGCGAACATAGAAGACGAATGGAGTTCGCATATCCTTTTCGACTGAGTGCATCGGCCACCACGTTTGCCTTGCCAGGATGGTACTGAATTTCACAGTCGTAGTCGTTGAGAAGTTTGACCCATCTTCGTTGCCTCATATTCAACTCTTTCTGGTTGAAGATATGTTGGAGACTCTTGTGGTCAGTGTATATTTCACACTTGGTACCGTAGAGGTAATGTCTCCATATCTTGAGAGCGAACACAACGGCTCCAAGTTCTAGGTCGTGGGTGGTGTAATTCTTCTCATGAACCTTGAGTTGCCTAGAGGCATAGGCTATCACTTTTCCTCTTTCATTAATACACAGCCTAGTCCTTGCCCTGACGCGTCGCAATAAACCACGAAGTCATCGCAACCCTCAGGGAGTGTAAGGATAGGTGCGTCACAAAGCCTTTGCTTTAAAGTTTGGAAGGCCTCTTCTTGCTTAGGTCTCCAAATGACGGGTTTTCCTTTGTGAGTCAAGGTCGTGAGTGGTACGGCGATACGGGAAAAATTGGCAATGAAGCGTCGGTAGTAACCAGCCAAACCAAGAAATGACCTAACTTCGGTAGGGGTACGTGGCGCTTGCCATTCCTGTACTGCTTTGATTTTTTAAGGATCGATATGAATCCCTTTGTCATTGACGACATGACCAAGGAATTGTACTTCTCCTAACCAGAATTCGCATTTTGAGAACTTAGCGTAAAGCTTTTCAGTCCTTAAGAGTGTAAGAATGAGTCGAAGGTGTCGCTCATGATCGGACTTGGACTTGGAGTAGATAAGGATGTCGTCGATGAAGACTATGACGAAGCGGTTGAGGTAGGGTTTGCATACTCTATTCATTAAATCCATGAAGACAGCGGGGGCGTTGGTTAAACCAAGGGCATAACCATGAACTCGTAATGACCATAACGAGTTCGATAGCGGTTTTTGGGATATCTTCCTCGCGCACTCTAAGCTGATGATAACCAGAACGAAGGTCGATCTTGGAAAAACAGGTGGTGCCTTGAAGTTGGTCCAGGAGGTCATCAATGCGAGGCAGTGGATACCGATTATTAACCGTCAACTTGTTGAGTTCTCTATAATCAATGCACATGCGAAAGTTCCATCTTTCTTCTTTACAAAAAGAACAGGCGCACCCCAAGGCGATGAGCTAGGACGTATGAATCCTTTGTCAGTCAACTCTTGCAGTTGACTGGCCAATTTTTGCATCTCGGATGGAGCTAACCTATAAGGAGATTTGGCGACTGGTGTAGCGCCAGGCACAAGATCGATGCGGAATTCGACTTCTCTCACAGGAGGAAGTCCTGAAACGTCGTCGGGAAAAACTTGTGGGAATTTTCCTTCACAATTGGAATATCTTCGAGCTTCCTCTCCTTGCCCCCCTTCTTGACGATGTGAGTTAGAAATGCGACGTAGTTCTTGCGGAGATAACTTCGGGCTTGAAGGCAGGACATCAACTTGAGTCCTTTCGAAGGGGTTTCCCCAAAAATACGTAGTGTCTGACCGTCTGCAAGAGGAATACGAATGAATTTTTCGTGGCACACCACTTCAGCGTGATGCTGGCTGAGCCAGTCCATACCGATTATAACATCGAAACTTCCCAACTTCATAGGAATGAGGTCAATTGGGAAATCGTGATCGTTTAGGGTGAGAGTACAATCGCGATAATAGAATTTAATGAAGTGGGTTTTCCGTCAGCAACTTCCACGTTAGGGATTCAATGAGATTAACACGAGGTTGGTCGAGGATATATTCGAATTCTAAGGACACAAAGCTCTTATCCGCACCAGTATCGAATAATATGGATGCATAACTACCATTTATGAGAAACGTACCGTTGACCACATTGTTGTCAGCCCTGGCTTGGTTGGCATTGATATTGTAAAGCTCTTCCTCTGGCAGGTGGAGGAGCTTGGTTGGCTTGGTTTACGGGTTCGCTTGAGCTTGGGCATGGATGATGTTCAGTAGGCGTGGACAAGTGTTTCTGAAGTGGTTTGGGTCCCCACAATTGAAACAGGCTGGTATGGGTTGCATCATGTGGTAGTTCGGGTTGGTAGTAAGGTTGGACTGCGTGTTGTGCAGGTGGTAGAAGTAAGGGTTGTTGGGCTTGACCCACCATTTGATTTTGGGTTTGGGTTGGAGGTTGACTGCGGTTCATTCGCTGAAGGGTACGGCAGGTTTGGATGGTGTGACCCGCGCGGCCACAACTTGTGCAATGTTGGCAGGGGTTTTCGGGAGGGTGATGGTATTGAAACGGTTGCACTTTGGGTGTGGGCCAGTGTATGGCCTTTTGAATGGTGCGGCTGGAGGAGCAACTTGGGTGATTGGTGCAGCAGTGATGGGGGGTTGGTTTGAGTGACAGCAAAATTCTTGCCATTTCGCTTCCTCTTACCAGCAAACTTCGAGGATGAGACTGGGTGGTTTGGAGTTGGGGTCTCAATGGGTGCTTTCTTCTTCTCATCTTTGAACTTACCGTTTCGAATGCGATTTTCAGTGAGTTCTGTAGCTAACTCCATTGCGGCTTCAAGTGTTGCAGGCGAAGTGCTTAAAACCGAATCTTGGATTTTCGAGGGGAGGCCTCGAATGTAGTGTTCGACTAAGCGGTATAAAGGGGTGAACAAATTGGGGATCATCTGGTTCAATTCGAGAAATCTCTTATTGTATGAAGTGTGGTCTCCTTCCTTTTGTTTCAACGGTGAAACTCGTCTTCTAGCTTTTTGATTTCGCTTCTTGGACAGAAACGTCTTGTCATGATTTCCCTTAACTCTTCCCATGTTAAGGCCATGCATCTTCAACACCTCGCTTACTCTTTTCCGTGTTCCACCAGGTAAGGGCTACCCCAAACAGTCTTCCAGTCGCGTAACGTACCTTACGGTCCTCGAGACAGTCGCAATTGAGGAAAGTGTTTTCCATCTCCTCAAACCAGTGAAGGAGAGCGTGACACCTTCAGTCCCTTCATATTTTGGGGGATCGCAGGATTTGAAGTGTTTGTAGGTGCACTTGGGGGTTTTGGGAGGAGGGTTAGCGACGCTTTGGTCTTCTTGGTTGGGAGGGTTGATGGGATTAGCGATGAGGGCTTGTTGAACTTGTAGCACGATGTAGGAAGCACTCGGCCATTTGTTTAGCAATTTGTGTGCCAAGCGTTCGTTTGACTTTCCTGACTTTCTACCTCCACGTAATTGCCTAGCCGACATCTACAGGAACATATGTAGGAAGATTGTGAGTTTAAGAATTTCCTAGGTGTCATGTGTCGTAAAAAGAATGAAAACAACATAACTGAAAATAATTTAACTACATCCATAGGATGTATTGGGTTTGCTCATGTTTGGGCCTCCAAATGTCCCCCATGCATTGCCTGTGTAGTCATGTGGGCCCCCATGACTATTGGGCCTGGTAGGGTTCACATTGGTGTCGGCGGGTTAACACTCGTACCACCCGAATGAAAATCGTAAAACATGATTGCGAGATGTATGTCGGAGGGTGTCCAGGTGTAGACACAATGACAACTCAAAGTGGGGTTAGCTCACACGACGTTTGGTATAGCATGCTTTGGCCTAATAGGTCCTTCGTACTCTCCTCGTTAGTCCCCAGGTAGGCAAACTGGTCCTTTATTTTGGATTTATACGAATGCCAAGCCTAGACAGGACGTTCCGACTACCGGTACTCGTACCCTTCCAGTTACGACATGCCCGTCGTGAAAACTCACTTTGATGTGATTTGAAAAAAAATACAAAATCATTGCAAAAATCATGGAAATCGTAAGGTGTGTGCTTTCATAGATATGACATGTTATGAGGATATGAATTATGATGAGCATTGCATATTAACATGTACTTGTGAGGGTGCTTGCATAATATTGGGTGTGAAAATAAACATGAAACATGTAAACATCATGAATTTTGCATGTAACACATAAACAATTAAAATTTAATCAACTATAGTATAGGCTCTAAGGGTCTAATAACCTATCCTATATCCCTATAGCCACAAGCTCTGATACCAATCGGTCACACCCCGACCCGCAGCGGAATAAAAGTCGGGGCATAATTGGGTTATCACCAAAGCTTATGATATTTACTAAGAAGTTTCATATTTATTAAATTCAAATTACAAACTTAAATATCCAATAAACAAAATTCATACAAATACAAAGGAAACAAAACTAAATGTTTATTCCAACGTAATAACTTGTTTATTCTTCTAGGCCATCCTAAGTGTTTCTTTCCTCAACTGGATCACCTGTATCATGTGTAAAACAGGGGAGATTTTGGGTCAACAAAATTGGCGAGTGAACCTTGATAAAACATTTTAAATAATTGCTTGTTTTATTTATTAAAGAAAATTCGTGCATAAATCACATGTGAGCAAACATATACATGTAAACAATCACAAACCACGTTGAATAATATATGACATGAATGATGATGTATTTGAGATCAAGGCTCAATCAAACGGAGCCGATCTAATGAGGCATCTGATGCTCAACTCGTATACCACGAGGAACTGATGGGCCTAATGAAATGAGTGCACTGAAATGATAAACTTAATCCAATAATAATCACACAACAACCATTACACATTTAATCACGAGATGATATAAGCACAAGTGTTTAAATAAAATAAAGGAATTGTACGACACATGATACACCCCAAAACATGATTAAAACGGGGAGTTTATAGAGATTCACTCACCGTGGTGCGTTCCTTGATAATGATGAATGCGCACGAATTTATGATTCAAACGACGAGGGAAAACTAACCTAAATAATCACGTAATAATTCGATAAATATATATATCTATTTGAAATTAATATTCCTAATTAATGCCTTTTTATTAGATTTTTAAGATTTATTTTTATGGTAATTAATATAATTTTTTAACTTTAAAAATCTTATTTTTAAGCATTTTTAAATGATTTTTTTTAATATAATAATAAAGAAATAGATAAAACAATAATAATGAATAAAAAAGAAAGTTGACCTTGTCAGGTCTGACCGGGTCAACGATCGGATTGAATGAGAAATTGGCAGCGTGTGAGGTTCGAACCCGCGACCTCCCGTATGCGTGCACGCAGCTCTACCAACTGAGCTACGTGTCTAACCCGAAATATTATCAATTTTAATATTATATATATACTAGTTAGGTTAATACAGAATTTATTTATTTTAAAAAGATTTATAAATCTTCAAAGCCGGTTGAGATTTCACGATTCAAACCCGAGACCTTTAGTTCTCGTGCACACAGCCCAACCAGTTGGGCTATGTGTCTGACCCGTATGAATCCCTATCTGTATTAACTTTAAACATTAGTTCCAGAGTGATCTGAGTGAGTTTAAAAAGTTTGGTTTTATTTACAGAGAATCGGTAACGTATACGAGTCGAACCCAGGGCATGTGTTTTATAATTGAACACAGTCCATCACTGGACTGTGTGTCTAACCCGATTAAAAATCCGTTTTAAATTATAATTATATATTAACAGCAACTTCATCTTCTTCGCATGATTCATACTGTTTTGAAAATTTTCCAGCGCACTTATTATATATTTTAAAATGATTACATAATGGAAAGATAATCAAGGATTCAGGAGGATATACCGAACAAAGGGGTGATTTTGATTTCACCGATGAACTTCCGGCAGCAAGAACTTTCCGATGAATAACTCCGGCGAAGTATAACTTCGAAAACAGAGTGTTGCAGAGTGTTTTGATGAGTGTGAGCGGGTTTCTAAAGGTTCAAAGGTCGGTATTTATAGGAGAAACAGGGGTGTTGATTTCGATCTTTTTGGAAACCAGTTCGCATGATTGATTCTTGATATTAAGGTAAATTGGTTCGAATTTGGAAGGATTCGACGTGGTTACAGCTGTGGATTAGGATTGCCAGACAGGGCGAGATCAGCGGTTCGCTGATTTGAATTTGCAGGCACAGGCGGTTCGTGTATAAGTATAAGTTGTTTCCAGATTCTAACCAAAAGGTGTGTGTGGCTCAGTGGTGTTTGCGGTGTGTGTTAACCCGGGGAACCCGGGTTCGATCCCCGGCTCGCCCATTTTTGAGTTGTTTTTTATATTTTCTCTATTATAAGTTAAATCATTTATTAATTTTAAATATTTAATATTAAATTTGATTATTTATTTTATTTTATTCAAGTTATTTTAAACAAAAAGAATTCTAATATATAAAACAGTAAACAAAAATGCTAAAAAAAATCACCCGACATAAATAAATACACTTTGATTGATAACTTGGGGCGGGTTTTCGAAACCCGATTTACACAAATGTTACATCGGTTCCCCATTGTTCCCTATTTTTTAGTGTTGTCAATGAACCTCACACACTATATATATATATATATATATATATATATGGACTAATTAAACATTATATATGTATGTCCTGAATCTTGCTAAGTAATTGTAGACTATTTGATATTCGCTTTAGTACAAAAATCATTATACACTCTTATACACATCCTAATAACCATTATTGTCATATTCATTATTTAAAACTATATATTTATTTTTATTCATGTATTCGTCGCATCATATAAGTTCTATATGAAACGCCCATAATGACATAAGGTCAAAAACGACTAACAAAAATGTAAAAAAAATAAACCTTCATTTCCATATTCATATTTTTACCAAAATACCCTTGAAGTAGTTCAATGTAAAACATCCATCCAGATTTGTCACACATGTTAGCCCGAACTACTATTTCAAAATACAAACTTTAAACTTACTTACAAAACACCTAGGCTTTTAAAACTAATATTTACAACCAAAAGTGTTTAGACCCATTAGAAAATAAACATAAGCCGGAAGCGCGTAAGGACGGTGAATTGTGTTTGATCCAAGCTCGCATCGTCATAGGTGAGATTTTCCTATCATCCAAAACATAAATATTCGTTAGTATAGTTCTTCAAGCATGGATTTATATCTATCATTCCATCACATATTTGACTCGTTACCGAGGTCAACATGTTAATCCTTCGTTTACCATTCATCCCTTTCATACTAGTAATTCCATTTAAAAACGGATATTGCGTTTATCATTCCTTCATCATTAACATCTTAGTTTCATCCGACCCGTTCATAACAGATCAACTTAATTGTTTCGTCCTCACGAACCTCATCCGTTTTGACCCGCTTACAATGAATTGTTATTTATCCATCTCTAGTTCTTGTTAATCATTCGTTTAGACCTATTCATGACGGGTCATAATACATACCCCATAAATTCTTCAGTATTCATTACATCCCATTACTTTACTTCGAAACTATAATTTATATACTAGTAACAATATCATGAAGTCAATGCCGTAATCTACATTATCATAAAGTGAAGTTCACATGAACTTACCGGGATCTTGCGTTCTTAGCGTCTTGGATTGACTTGTACCTTCTTCTTTCTTCACCCCTGTAAGGTGCAACATTACATGTTTAGCTTTCATAATATCCATTGCATACATACACTTTGATTATCTATTATGGGTTAGTTAACCGCATACAATTTCATTTCCATGCTAATTCATCAATTCAACGAGTTTTGGTGTCAAAACCCAACTAAATAAAATCTAGGCATTTCATAAATAGTTGTGTGCGTACTATCAATAAAGCATAACGTACAAGTAATTAAAGCACATTCTTCCTAGTCATCCAATCATTCAATCTTCACAAATCATCATCATAACCATGTATCTTATGTTTTATATCAAATTATCCACCAAAATACTTTCTACAACACTACTTCAACATCAACATTACACTAATTTACACATAAACTTCACTAAACGTTCTTTTTCGTACAAATTCCAAGTGGGTTTTATCCCAAATCATAAATATAATCAGAATTAAACGCGATACAACTTCAACACATTGATATTAACTAACATTCATGTTCAATTTCCTAATACATTCACGGATTACACATAACCCACTTCATAAAAACCCAAATTTAAATCATGAAATTCAACTTACTTGATGGTAAAAACACTTAGGTGATCAAAATTCTTAGCACATACTTCAATTCAAGCTTCAATTTCCTTTTGATTTGGCAGATTTTGTGATAACATGGGTTTATCCTTGTTCTTCTCTAGTTTGGTCGACACACACATCTGATGTGTGTTTTTGTGTTTTATTATTATTTTTTTTTATTTCAACTTTCTACTTATTCATGTTTGGCCCCTCAAAAATGGTATTTATATTTTCATGGCTAAATTTTATGTTCTTACTTATTCATGATTTCACTTTTATAAATTAACACATAAGTTTTGAGGTGTTACATAGTACTTATGTACCTAAATATAAAGAACTTGACATTTTATATTCACACTATTTGTTGGTGTTATATGTTAAATTATTTTTCACATACTTATAAACTTTACATTTTATTTTCTGTTTTAAGATTTACTATAGATTCTGACTCGTCACCGTTAGGCGACTCGATTGGTCAAACTAATAAATAATCATTTTGTATTAGTCAAACTATTATTTATAACACATATATCAAATATATATTTATTTTATGATGAATATAATATAAACATATTATTTCTATTGATTGAGTCGTATTCGCACAAAGTTAATATATTTTTACCATTTTATATAAATACAATTTATCATTACTATAAGTGGTATTTATATACTCTTATACTATTTATCTATTCGACACTTTTAGAATCCCAAACTCACATGAATCCATAAATCTCTAAGTCATTCGAATTCTTTTTATTTTAGTATTCATACTTGTATCATGCATGTTATTAGGGTGATTGTTGGGATTATCCAAACCATTACATGTCACACCCCGATTTCCACATAGATCTCGGTGGGCCCGGTGGGGAGTATCGTGACGTAAAATGATATCATCATAGTCAATATACACAGAATAACACAGCGGAAGTCTTGGAGTTAAATTACTATTACAAACCGATAATGTTCAAAGTTCAAAATAAATATACAGACGGTTCGTAACAAAGATCCACAGGCAGATCGTAAAAATATACAAAGGTGTTCAACAGACTTTAGGCACAACTAAGAACTTGCAAAATCCTCCTATGTCGATACCGAGCAGCTCCCAGCCTATTTACGTGTTGTACCTGTAGCTTAAACTTTTAAAAATACGTCAGCGGGTAAATACAAATAACCAACACATTTTGAAAATCTTTTCAAAATTTGTTCTAAGTGCACAAGGCATATTATAAAAAAATAACTTGGACAATTCAAAATGATCTTGATACAGTATTACAGGTCTGTCAATACATATGGGGTCCGGTGTAGAAACCGAATAACATGATTAACCGACACGCCACTTAAATACTCACAAGGAGTATACAAAAATAATTTAGCATTAGCATCTGTCAGGTGTATTAAAATAATTTAACCTACACCTCGTACTTAGTTCGTGGCCATTAGTAACTTAAATGAGCCGAGGATATCCAGGACACGGCGAGTTACCCCCAATGTTTAAATTATTAGACAATACAGATTAAAACGGGTTATAAAGATTTTGTAACCACAATCCGGTTAAATGATCCCATACCCGACCAAGCGAAAATAATATACCATATCCCAAGCCCGTATAGGGAAAATAGGTTAAAAGTATTTACCTGAGCTAGCACTTCAAAGTTTTATTAACTCAGCTGTTTAATCAATAGATAAGTATAGGTAGCAATCTACTGGAGGCTCTAGTCTGGAATGATGGTATTAATAACCAATTACAATGCTAACGGGTCCTATTTAAGTCATAGACTCGGACCGGCTAGCTTAAATGATAAATAACAGTACTAAACGCTAGGTTAAGCGATGACCGAATAGAATGTAGTTTAAACCCGACAACCCGACAAGTCTTAGTACTTGTCAGGTTTAAACTACATAAACTATTTACATTTTGGAATTTGAAATAAAAATGATAAGGTTAAACCCATTTTGGTTAAATTACGTAAACTAGTTACAAAAGCTTAACCGTATGCATATAAGCGATACCGGGTAACCGGATGAGTCTATGAACAAGTTCCATGTGCCCTTATATTTTAAATAAGCTATGATATCAGTAGGATATCAATTTATATGCCCGTTAAAGTTTTAAAATGAAACTATGCCTCATAAGGCGTTTTGGTCATTTAATGACGTATAAAAAGAGACTTACATGTAATCTGATGTTATGATTATAAACATTCTGGAAAAATATTTAATTTATGATATAATATCAGTAGGATATCAAATATATGCGTGCTTTGTGTTTAAGGCCATACTATGCACCGTAAGGACATTTTGGTCATTTCACACATAGTTTCGATAGCTTATTTGTGATTCTAATTTAGAACATGTACCTACTGTAAAAGTATTTAAAATGTGTTATATAATCAATAGGTAACAAGTCTTGGTTGTTAGATATGGTTTTATACCATACTATGCGCCGAAACGGCGCTAAAGTCGCTAAATGACGATTTAAGCATGTTTAATGAAATCTGAAGTTATGATCAGGTTTATATAACCAAAATATGTTATTTAATATAACATATCAGTGGGTAAAAGGTTTTGTACATAAAGCATGGTTAAAACTCATTTCAAGTGTCGTAAGGGCATTATTGTCATTTATCGACATAATACAAGAACTTGTATGTAAACTCAGAATATAAAGTGACTCGACATCCCAAATAATTCTACTTATGATATTACATCAGTAGGTAATGAGTTTTGGTGGAGAAATTATGTTTAAAACCGTTCTATGTGCCGAAAGGGCAATTTGGTCACTTTAAAAGTAATTTACGATATTTAATCAAACTCAGTTTATGATCAGATTAATAACATCAAAATATGTTAATCATGTTAACATATCAGTAAAGAATCATTGTAAGTTCATTTGTTATTAAAACCTTATTTCTTATAAAAAGGGCATATTAGTCAAAAATGGCATATAATGAAACTTGTGCATAAACTCGGATTATGATTATGATTGTGTAATATAACCTCAGAAGGTTATGCTACACTAAATTATGATCATCATGCAACCTTAGATCAGTAGCTAACTAATCTAATTCGATTCAGAATCGAAGGTCAAAGCAGAAGTCAAACTTCGCGACTTTGGGTTGCGAACCGACCCTAAGACTGAAATTGACGGCTGAACATGTTTACACATGTTCTAATAATTATTACTAAGTTATTAAAGTGTCAAAACATGATTTATAACATCTACATTATCAGATTTGAATTATTTACAAAACTGGCCCGTTTGACTTTTTAAAGCTTAAACTTTGACCCGTCAATTGGTCTAGCAAACGTGATCTTTAGGAGGTGCCCTCTAGAGGGATTTTCACCTACCTAATTACGATCACTTAGCCATGTTCATACCGAACAATGGCTGTACCATAATGGTCTTAACCGAAAGTCTAAAGCGTTTTATCAAAAACGCTTGACTTTTGGCTATAAAAGCCTATAAAATGAAAAAGAAAGGATGGAGCACTTACAAGTGGCCCAATAGGAATGTTTAGAACTCAGAGGATGCTCCTAAAAGGCTCAGGAAATTTCAATAGAGTATATAGAGGAGAAAGATGGAAATGAGCAAGGATTGAGGATGGAGGTGCTTGCTATTTATACTTGTGGAGCTTCACAAGATCAAGACAAGTGTCTTGGCACATTCCCAGGTACTAGCAAGTGTCCAAGGAGGTGTCACAAGCTGCATAAGGGTGACATTTCGCGAGAAAAAGTGGCAACACAACAGGCTACCAAACAAACTGCCTCTGGCAGTCCCTTAGGACCGTAAGGGTGATGGCTTACGGTCCGAAAGCCATCCTGGCGCCCATTGATTTGAATATGTTATGGACCGTAAGGATTAATCCTTGCGCTCCGTAGTCACTTATCAGAGTTGCCCCATTTCCTTGCATACGGTCCGTAAGCACAAGGGCTTACAGTCCGTACAGTTGACATATTTGGCCCCTTGACTATTCAGATGTCGTTCAGAGGTTATTAAATTAACATAACGACAGATTTAGTCCCTCTCGTCCAACACGTGGCACATACGAGAGTTATCTCGACACGTGTCAGTATATTACTAGTCACGAAAATACGAGGTGTTACACTACAACTTGTGCTAGTTGTAATTAATAATCTTTGCAAACTGTTAGTATTCATAATCCCTTTTTCACTTTTACATTTTGGGATGTAACATGTATACCTTATTCAAATTCTAAATCGTCTTACATAAACTATGCGATTCATTCTATGCTATATGTTTAACTATGAGTTGTGAGTCTAATTCTATGTTCATACATACATTTTATATTCTAGCATTGATCATTAACTATACAAGCCTAAGGTAACGATAATAGTTGTATTGGTTGACACCTGCCCAAATTATTGACCTTGTGAGGGCATTTGGGTATCGAAACCGAATTCATTCTAAGCTTAGCTTGCGAGTTAAGGATACCAGTCAACAAAGGTTTGATCATTGTATTTGTTTATTCATATTGCTTGAATTATACTATTGACATATGATTTGCAATTTCATTCTATTATATGTACCTTGAACCTATGTTTACTCCCCAACTTTTAGTTGATTCCTTATTTTATACATGTTAAAGGAAATGTACTTTGAGTTTTAAGTTTGATGCTACACATAGGATGTTATGGACCTAGACTAGATAAATCAAACTCTATTTATGTTTATGTTTTTGTTGCAAACAGTATGTTTCATGTATGACTTTGGAATTTGGTTTAATTAAATAATGAAACTTTAATTATGTATTGCTAAGGAAAACTTTAATTAGTGTCATGTGCTATGGACAATCTCCATGCCTGGACGTATTTCGTCGTCGACTGAGGTGTTACATTACGTGATTATTACATTGAACATTTGTTACTGCTTTTGCACACATGGTACGTGATTCTGGATTTAAATATAGATTGAGTATCTGGTACGTGATTTAGGTATTCATTGATTATTTGGTACGTGATTATAGATGTAGTGATAATTTGAGAATTTGTACTGCTTGCACGAGTCTGTTTTATAATCACGACTGTTGTCATTGTCAACAAGGTTGAAACTTCAAGGAAAAAACTTCGAATTGGGAGAACGAATCCTCTCGGTGAACTGACCGTACCCCAAACCGACACATGTGAACAAGTAGAGTAAACTAGGGCGCTTGAGAGAACCATGTCGAAGGAACTCAGAAAAATGACCATGTAACTTCGAGAGAAGGGGTGTGTGATTTAGGTATTCACTGATTATTTGGTACAAGATTATAGATGTAGTGTTAAATTGAGAATTTGTTACAGCTTGCACATATGGTACGTGATTTACGTATTCACTGATTATGTTCCAGTACATAATTACGTAATGGAGCATAATTACATAACGTTACAAAATCACGTACCTTTATAGCTTGTAAAATAAAAAAATAAACATAAAGTAAACTATAGCAATAGCCTACTATTAAAGAGAATGAAATGCTCGTTAATACAATGTAATTTATTTTAAATAATTTTATTGTATGAAAAACATTATAGTCGTTTGAAAATCATGAGGGAAACGAGGAGTTAATGATATTAGATTTTCCTGTTTTGCCATTTTCCCTTTGTTTTTTAGTTACGTGAATTCTAAATTTGAGGACCATCTTAATATCAAATAGTTTTCTTACAAATCAACAGTCCATATTGACTCATACGTTTTGTACGCTAAGATTGTCTTATATAATAACCTTCCCCTATATGTAAATATATATATATATATATATATATATATATATATATTTGTGTATCATATGTGTGTATATACATGCGTGTGTGGGGTAGAATCAAATTCATAATAGTCTTAACCTAAGAAACATAGAAACGGTGTTAGCCTTTAATCAATCAATTTAATGGCTAAGATTAATTAAGATAGGAATTTAGTATAGCCTACAATTGTAGACTTTTTTAAGCTTCCTCATTTTTTAAACTCCCTAACTTTTTCATACCACATTACTTAAAAAAACCTTAAAAAGCACATTTTTCTCTTTAATATGAGTACCATATTGATATACTTTATATAATTTTAAAAAGGGTAAATTAGATTTTCGTCCTTTATGTTTGTATCGGATTGCAATAGATAGCCTTTAACTTCAATAATTACAGTCACAATTCTTTATTTGGAAAACTCAGTACATCTTTCGTCCTTTAGCACTAACAAGGTTAAAATTTTCAGTTAAGTCTATTCACTTAAAGCAATTTAGTCTTTTTACTTAATTATTTATAGTATAAATTAAAGCAAATAAGAACAAATATAAATACCTTTTTTCTCTTTCACTCACACACACTTTGAACTCTCTCTCCCTAAACAAACCAACAGTCACCACTATCAAACCAACCACCACCCACCAACAACCACCATCACAGATTTGAAACCACCCACCAACAACCACCATCACCATAACTCTCTCTCTCTTTTAACGAAACACCGTCCACCACGCTGGCTAAAGCCACCACCACCACCACCGCCAAAACCACGCTTTTCTCACTACTACTGTTTTCCACAACCCAACCTCCAACCTTCTGTAACCACCACCACCACCAACTTCGCAACCACCACACTAACTCTCCACCAAAAATAGAATTTGTCACCACTGTTCATCCCCATCAACATCACCATCTTTAGAAACCCTAGATCAAATAAACTTATAAACTCAGATTTATACAAACACACACTCGCAAACCAGATCCAAACAAAACACACTCGTAAACCACTAAACCACAAAACCACCACCAGATCTCTCCTCTTGTTGATTTCGGTTTTTTTTTCAGAAATTCGGTGATGTTGTTTAGGGTAGGAATTCAGATTCAAACGACGATGTAGATAGGAAACAAAACAAATGGAGTCGGTGATGGGTGTGAGTGGTGCGTGATTCAGATTCGAAACAATAGTGGATGGTTGGTAGTGGCGATTCAGATCGAGGGATTGAGCATCAGAGGTATGTGTGATGGTTAGGAAGAGAGAAAGTCATCACCATTACCTCTTGCCACCACCATTAACCGTCGTCACCTCCTGCCACCACCACCAGCCACCGTTGGCACCCCACACCTTCTCGGGTTTTTTGTTGCACAAATTAAGAGAGAGAGAGAGGTAAGGAGAGAGAAAATAAGATACAGTGAAACATATTTATTTTAAATAGGGTTTTAATATATGAATTAAGTGTTTTATTTATTTTTCTTTTAATAAATTGGTAAAAAGACAACTATACCCTCATGTACAATGCACATGACTAGATTTAACCATGAAAAGTAACCATGATGAAAGATGTATTGAGTTTTCCAAATAAAGGATTGTGACTGTAATATTGAAGTTAAATGCTATCTATTGCAATCCGATACAAACATATAAGAAGAAAAATGTAATTTACCCTTTTAAAAAATATATAATCACACTGTTCGTATAAACGTGTTTTTATATATCAATACTGTGCTTATTTGTGCTCATGTCTAGATAATTGTGCATATAATTAACACGGTGTTGATATATGCCCAGGTCCATATAACTGTGTTATGTTGATGTATAACAACACAGTTATACGCAAGGTGTGATTATACCTTTTTTAACTATAAAAAATATATCAATAGAGTACTCATATTAAAGAGAACAAAATCCTCGATTTTATGATATATTTTTTTTAATAATGTCGTTTGAAAGTTATGGATATTTAAATTTAATGAAGGGAATAGTAATTTGACTCTGTTGGATATAGGATGTCCGAGTTAAGATTAATCTAATTTACTAACGAGGTACGACCCAAAGAAATACACTTTGTACGGTGAATAAGGAATAGTATTTAATGGTTAAATATTATAGTTCACGAATACGCAATATTTTAACGGTAAATGCAAAGTAAATATTTGATGAAATATTTATGGATTTAATCATTTGTGAAATGATGAATTATATTTAGTTAGGTATAAAATCAGTTAAATACAAGTGGATAAATATTACTTATAAGATAAATGATATTATGTATTTTATTTATAAGATAAATAAAAGTAGGTTATAAGGTGAAAGTATTTGAATGCAACCATATTATGAGACAATAACCCACAACCACCACAACATAACCACCGTCGGTCACCCTTCCACCACCAAACTCAAAACCGGTTTTTTGGTTAGTTCTCGTTTGTTTTTGTTCGTAACGTGAATCGTTCTCGAGTTTTACGAGTTCTGGTTTTCAAGATACACGTTAAGGAGTTGATTCGGGATCTTGGGTTTCGTGAACAAGTGTCAACTAGCATGAGAATTCGTCGGCTCATCAGGAATGTATTATATGACCCGTATACACTATATGCGCCTCTTATATGATTTGTATACAAATCGTGTTTTTAAACGAAATATTAGCTATATAACACGTATACAGTTATACGACCCATATACATCTATACGGGTGATATCCATATCCAGGAATATCACAATTTGTCGTGTACCATGAATGTACATAAATACGTATGCAAGTTTTTACAATATATAACAACACCCTTTCACGCATAATCAACGAATCAATAGATGATTTATACCGTTGAGATTGATGTGACACACGGATGGACATATATTTTTTCTACCGGAATTGCTTTTAAAAAGATTTGATAAATCGGTTTCTTCAAACGACATGTAACTAAAATACATATATCTTCAAACTAGTGGCAGAACTAGCCCGTTAAATCAGGGGTATCCCAAAAAACAAAAAAAAATACACAATGTTAAAAAATAATAAAACGATAGCGGCGACATACAATATTAAAAAATAATAAAACGATAGCGGCGACATTAAATAAAGTATAACCCGCAAATCCATCTCCGACGAACGTTCTGGCAAACTTACCGGCATAACCAATAGCGGCGACATGCGTATTAACGACGACATTTTGTTCATTAGCGACGACCTCATTATCAGCAAACAGTCGCCGCCAATGCCTATAGCGACGGTTTTCAAGGCGACTTACGTCACCGCTAAAGCTGTGTTTCTTGTGGTGTTTATTGGCTTCTTTGTAAACACCAATTCAGTTGATGTTAGCGTGTTTGTTTATTTGAGTATAAACTCTATTTTTTCTTATGTTCTTAAAGCGTTTTTCTTAAACTGCATAAACTAAAATACTGCATAAACTAGAATAGTAAAAGTATAAAATTTGTATAAAATTAAACTGCATAACAAGTTACCACTTATCAAGTCAGTGATTTTCTTCCGATTTCAGCAGCAAAACTGCAAGGCAGGGGCAGAACGGTCGGAATCAGTGTTATCGCAGCAGCAAAACAGGAGACCAGTGCGTAAATTCATAAAGGATGACCAGCAACGTTTGGTTTTCTTCTAGAACCTGAGCGACGATCAGAACGAATGCCGCCATACGTATTTTGTGTTTTTTTGGGCTAATCTAATCTTCTGGGATTATGTAATCAATTGTGTCATTGTTTCAAGCGGGCTCCCTTATTTATAAATTTAGGTTGGTTAGGGGTATCCTTGTATTATTTTAAGGTATCCTTTGTGTAAAACCGAAAAATATACACTACGCATATGAACTTCAGCCGTAGTAATACTAATTCCGCCCCTATTTCAAACATGCAACTAAAATACATATATGAAAAAGCATAGGTATTCTGCCCGGCTGCAACTAAAATACATATATAAAAAGCATAGATATTATGCCCGGCATGTATGTATGCGCTATACAAATATCACCACCATTCATTAAACTTTGTTTTCAATGTGAAAGCAGAATACCCCTATACAAATATCATCCCACTTGCAACATATCATGTCTTCATTAAAAGTCATCTCGACTTTGCAGGCCACGCATAATAATCAAGAAGGTGTCAAGTCGTTATTCGACTTTCCATATTCGGATGCTTAATTTTTCCAAGTTACATTTCGATATATTTAAAACAATAAAAATCATATTATACATATACAAAAATGTTGAAATAAATTAGTATGTGGACATTTTAATCTTATTAACATTAAAATATCAGGTTATTTTTATGAAAAAAATATATATTAAACATTTCATACTGACTTAAAATACTAAATTTTAGCATGATCAAAAAGTTAGGCTACTCGGTATGGAAGGAGGGTGGTCCTTGGAGGATGACCCTTTACCTCAGTGCACGTCATAGTCCTTTAAGGATGCCCCTCAAAGGATGGAAACAAGGAAATGGGTGATTGCCCTACCCCATCTGGTTAATTTTTTTATTTTTTTAATTTTGGCAAATTAAATATGCAATATATATATATATATATACACACACATATAAAACTAAAATTAAATATGCAATATGTATATAAAACTAAAAAAATAAACTCTAAATTAAATATTAAATATTAATTCAAACAATACATTAATTAAACCAACCTAATCTTAAAAAAAATAAAAAAAAAACTCTAAAATAAATATTAATTCTAACACTACATTATAAAAACCAACCTAATCTTAAAAAAAATAAAAAACTACTAGTCTTCATCTGGCATGTCATCATTGGGTTCGTTTTGTGCGTTGTTCCAAATGTACTCCACCAAGTCCGCTTGTAGGTTTTGATGTGTGTACTCGTTACGTAGAGAGAAACCGTTTAAATCTTGTTGTTCTGCACTCACTAGAACAGAATTCCCGATAGGCGCGTTTTCATCGTAGTCGCAAATCGCTTTACCTTCGTCTTCAATGATCATGTTATGCGGCAAGATACAAGCATACATAACGTATCGCAACATCTGTGGTGTAAAAGAACGTGCTGGATGTTCAATGATATGCCATTTTTTTGTAGAACCCCAAAACACCGTTAAATATCTTTTCTCGCCCCTTCTTGAAACTTGGCAAATTTCTTTCTTTTCTCGTCTGTTGGGTGCGGAATAGTTTTAACGATTGTAGAGTACATTGGGTGTATTCCATCAGCAAGGTAGTAACCGCGCCTGTATTCCTCCCTTGAAATCTTAAAACTGGTGTCTGGACCTGTTCCTGCTATTACAACGTCAAATACATGTGACTGCTAGATGATGTTAATGTCGTTAAGTGAACCAGACAAACCAAAAAAGGCATGTCAAATCCAGAGATCCTATGAAGCAACAGTCTCTAGTATTATAGTTGGATGACCATGATCGCCCCGAGTATATTGAACTTGCAAGATAGTAGAGTAGTTCTGCCACGGCAAGTGCATGCAATCAATGCTTCCGAGCATTCCTGAAAAACTATGTCTTTCTTCGTGTGCTTGATACATTTTTTGGACGTCGTTTGCATTTGGTTTCCGCAAATATTTCTTGCTATATAACTCCATGATCCATTCACAAAACCTGTGCAAACATTCACGTGAAGTTCTTTCGGACATCCTTAAATAGTTGTCCAACGTATCAGGTGTCGTCCCGTATGCCAGTTGGCCGAAATGGCCGCCGTACATTTCTGTAAAGTGGTGAATCCCCTACAGCCCCTGGCGTTGTATCGAAGAGTGAAAAATGGATCAGACTGCACCAGGTCGTCTGCTATACGTATGAACAGTCGACGACTCGTTCGGAACCGACGTCTAAACATCGCGTCCGTGTACACAGGTTCGTCGGCAACTAAACTATCATGCCCAACTAAATATTAACAACGAAAAATAAGTTAAATCCTTTTAACACTAAAAGATTAAATACATTATTAAAATTAAATAAAAATACACTAAAAACATTAAGTACCTTCTTTGTCTCGATTTAAGGCGGCCGCCCTGGTTTGCGATTGTGACGACGTTTCTTCCTCTTCCTCTTCCTCCATGATCATCTGTGCTGGGTGCGTAATGAAGTTCGGAAAAAATAATTCGCCCTCACCTGAAGATGATGAACACCACGATGAAGAAGAGGAAGACATGCCTATAGTTTTATAAATAATATGGTTGTCTATAAAATTTGAGAGAGATTGGAAAGATTTGGGTTAAAAGTGGGGGAATAAAGGGTATATATTTATAAAGTGGGAATTTTTATTTATTTATTTTTTTTACAACGGCTAGATCTCAACGGATACATTTTTTGTCCTTTAGTCCTCGTCCTCCACATCTTGGAGGAGACGTTCTAGACGCCGGCGGCCCACCCGAAATGGTGTTGGGGGCCGTCGTCAGGCCAGGCGGGGCCTGGACAACCCCACACCGGGTAGCCTAATAATACACAAAATTTCCACCTATTTTCACGGTTAATTATGAGAATTCCGAGACCCTATATGGTCGTTTATCCCGCACATAGAGTGGACCGGCCAATATATATATTTTTGGAACCTGCCAATATTTAGGTTGTAAAAAGGGTGCCGATATTTTTTGTTGTTTGGTATGGGGTAATGGAATGGGCAGGGGAATGGAATGCATGAGGCAATGGACTTGATCATTAGCATTCCATGTCTTGTTTGGTTACCATGTGAGAATGGAATGAACCATTACTTTTTGTTGTTTGGTATGCGTGAAAAGACGAATAAATAAATCGGATGATGGTGGTCAATGATAGGCGGTGATGGTGGGTGGTGATAGATGGCAGTTGTAGCGGCATCGGTGGTGGTGGGCGGAGACGGCGGCGAGTGGTGACAACGGTGGTAGTGGTCGGTGGCGGTGGGTGGCGGTGGTTGTGACATCTGTGCTTTCTCATCTTTGTATTGTATCCGACAATATTATATCAATAAAATTTTGTGTTACATTTTATGAGTTTTGTATGTTTACTTATGACATTTGTGTTTTTTAATCCTTGTTCAAATCCGATCCTTTAAACATTTTCTAGATGTGAAATCGCAAACCGTTACGTAAATTAAATTAGTTTAATGCAACGTACGCTCCGGGACAAGGGAGTAAGTTGAACATACCTTAAATAACCCAAACATAACTTAGAAATAAGTTTTGAAGGGTACGGTATGCCAAAAACATGTTTATTCAGCTCTAGGGGCTATTTTTTAAAATCTGCGAAATTATTCCAATTCGCGTATTTCGCTATCCGGAACATGTACGGACATCCAAAAATTTTTGTAATCATTAAAATATCATACTTAGTGATTGGAATGCAAAAATACCTTCCGTTTCGCAATTTGAATCGTTTTCGTGTTCGTTACAACTTTCGTCGTAATTAACCGAAAACCGCAACCGTACGACCGAATGAACCGACACCCGGGAGATTTTTGAACATATTTCATGTTCCCTATGCTTTAACATCCTTATGAATCTTAGAAATTTGGTTAACGAGGGTTAAACACGTCGAAAAAACAAGTTCAAAGGCTGCAGGGACCAAAACTGCAACTTTTGTAAACTTCAGCCCCTGCACAAGGCTTACGGACCGTAAGCCATGGACCATACGGTCCGTAAGGCATGCCCAGAACCAGAAATAGCAGCCCCTTGTTTTTATTCTTGGAGGCCAAGTTGTGTGATCACCAAGGCTTTAATTCCTAGCCTAACAAGTGTATGGTGTAGATTGTTCTTTACTCACCACACAAAACACTTGGCATGATCCAATGGTTCAAGAATTCCTATAAATACCCATGATCATCTTCACTCCAACTTGCTCATTTTCCTTCCATCTTTATCTTTGCTCTAAATTGGAGGCTACCATCATTGTGGAGGCTTCCTACTAAGCATTCTTGGATCCTAGAACACAAGTAAGTGTTCTATCTTGATCTTGTTTAGTTGTTTTAACTATTTCAAGCTAAAAGTCAAACAATGTTTGACTTTTTGCTTTGACCATATATTGGTCAAGACAAAGTTCATTCGAACTTTGTAACGTGATCGTAATCACGATGGTTATAGTCCTTGCGACGATACCTACCGATTACCACGTTAACTAGTTGTAGTGACGAGTCAAAGTTTCGGTCAATAATGCGCTAAATGCGCATTATCCAACGGAAGTATTTCTGGTTATCAAAACACTTTGTTTTGATATCAAAAAATTTTTAAAACTTAGGTTAGACATGTTTTAGCATGTCTAACTCGTCACTTCTAGTTTAATGCTTATTTAGGGTCGTAAGTCAAGCGGTCTTGACAACCGTTTAGACTTTCGAACCCGACCCGTTTGGCCGATCATTAGGATCCGACCAAACATATTTTGTGGCCATAGTTGTATAGGAGATAACCTCCAGGGGTTATACTGTCACACCCCGACCCGCAGCGGAAAAGGTGATCGGGGTATGATTGGGTTATCATCAAAGCTCATGACATTTATTTTAACGTTTCATATTCATTAATACACTTTAATTGGAAATTACAATCAATATTACATCATGTCCTAACATCAATCTAGGCTTCATTGTTTTCTTCTAAGGCATTTCCTATGTTTTCCTTCCTTCATCATGTTCACATGTATCATGTGTAAAAATGGTTTTTGGATCAACAAAAAGTTGGCGAGTGAATCCTATGGAAAACATTTGAACAAGTTTATTTAATTGATAATAAAATAAAGTGCACAACCATACATCAGTAAAAATAGATGTAAACTTATACACCAATCATTTAATATTAAATAATGCACACATGAAAAATAATGGATTGTTTTGAGGCACGCGCTGCTCAACTCGTCTCTCACGAGGAGCTGATGGGCCTAACGAATGATTTGCATAAACTTGACAATATAAAGTATATAACTACAAACAACATAAACTAAATAATTCACACACGAACAATAATGGATTTGTTTTGAGGCACGCGTTGCTCAACTCGTCTCCCACGAGGAACTAATGGGCTTAATGAATGAATTTCATATAAGTTGGCAAAATGAAATACATAACCACAAACAATATAAACAATCTAAGTTTAGATCACAATATGGCATGACACTAGTTTAAATAAACGAGTTAATTTTTGGTGACACATGACACACCCCAAAACGTGTAATTAAAAAGGGGAGTTGTAAGATTCACTCACATTGGGTGCGTTCGGTTGATAATGTTGAATGCACGCGAAGTTGGTTTTAACCACGAGTGAAATTTACCTAGATAATGGCATAGTGGTTCGGTAAGTAAACGGATTTTATTAATCCATTTTATTAGAATTGTTGGGTGTATTTTTGTGAGTTTAAGGCTATTTTCTAACCTTAAAAATGTTATTTTTAAGTATTTTTAATTGATTTTTAAATAAAATAAATAAATAAAAATAAAAAAAATGTTGACTTTTTGACCGTTGACCTTTGACTTTGACTGTTGACCGGTTCGCATGTGTAATTGTGTGCGCTGGGTGAGGCTCGAACCCGAGACCTCCGTACGCGTGCACGCAGCTCTACCAACTGAGCTACGTGTCTAACCCGAAATATTTCTGTTTTTAATTATATTTATATACTAATTAGATTGAACAGAAAATCCTTTATTTTTTTAAAACAATTTTAATCCAAAGACTCGGTGCGCTCCACAGGTCTCGAACCCGGGACCTGTGGTTTAGGTTAACACACAGTCCACCACTGGACTGTGTGTTTAACTTGTTATATAATCTGATTTTTATTATACTTATATACAATTAAATAATTTCATTTCTGCCTTATTTAAAAAATTGGATAATTGTCCGGACCGGTGCGGTAGTCCGGATTTGAACTCGTGACGTGTGTTTAAACATTCACACAGTCCACCGCTGGACTGTGTGTCTATCTTGGTTATTATTCCGGTTTTTATTAAACTTAACATCAATTTGCAATGAATCTGGTTCAGTAATAAAAAGGAACATTTTTATTAAAGCGAGGGAGCGTGGGACGTGATTCGAACTCGAGACGTTTGCGTGTTTTATTTGCACACAGTCCACCACTGGACTGTGTGTCTAACCCGAGTTATATCTTGATTTAAATTAAACTTATATACTACTGAGTCTTCGTCTTCTTCGTTAATCTTAACCAGAATCGGAAGCCGACTGGTTCGAAGTTTTAATCAAAATCGTTAGTGTGTTTCAGTTAATTACAGGTGAGATATATAAAAGAATGAAAGATTAAGTGTTAGATATACCGAAACTGGACTCCTCTGTTTCTCCGGCGAAACTCCGGTGACAGCAGAACTTCCGGCGACGTGTGTCTTCAGAGGGCTTGAGATGGATGTGAGTGGCTTCGATATAAGTTCTGGGTGTTCAGTAAGGCTCAGAAGTGAAGGGCTTGGTTTTCCGGCGAGGTGCAGAACTTTTCCGGCGAGTGGAATTACGTCGGGTAAAGGTGCGGTTTTGAGCGAAAAGTCTTGCAGAGGTTCGAGGAGGTATTTATAGGGCAGGTCATCGATGAATTTGGTCCGATTTCCAACTTGATTCGTCGGTTAGAAACTCTCCGGCGGTTATAACTTGTGTTGCGGACTCAGGCATCGGTTATAACCGATGTAGCGATTAAGGTTTACGTTATAACTGAAGTAACCGTCCAATCTTAGCGAGATAGTCGGAATTTCCGACGACTGAAATTTGGGCGCGCCGATTTTGAATTCGATAATTATGTTATGAATTAATTGTCTTCAATATTGAACAAGAAATACAAGTGGCGCAGTGGTTGGAGAGTTGAGTGTTAAGTTGTTGTTGACCCGGCTGACTGACCCGGGTTCGAAACCCGGCAGTACCATTTTATTTTTATTTCATTAGTTTTAACAGTTTTTCAAAAACAAATTATATATCCCCATATACTTATTAATTATGTATCGTTTAAAATTATTTTGGGCATTAAATACGCAACGAAATTTTTAACTGATTGTTCGGTTATTAAACGGAGCGGGTTTGGTAAATCCGGTTTTTGACGGATGTTACAGTATCCCCTGCTTTTTATAAATTTCGTCCCGAAATTTAAGTAGTGATATATTTGACTAAAAGAATGATGGTGTTTAGTTTGACAGTTACATACTTAGAAGAAAAGTAAGAGTTTAAATTTTGTTTGAGGCGGTAACGTCCCTTGTAAGGGTTAAGTACCCTGTTACAGGAATCGCTTTTTGTTGCCTACGGTAAAAATATTGATAAGCAGAGTTGATTCGCTAAATATGATATCATGCGTAAGAGTTTTGATATGTTTGGAAGGATATGGTTATATCCTAAAGCAAAACTTCTAATACTACAACCTACATGGAACTTCTCGTAACCGTCTAACAATACCTCTGCTCATTTGACAAGAATACTTATATATAGGAAGTACCAGCGGCGTATCCACCATATTCTTGTCAAATTTTCATTGGTTTTATTAGTAAGTTATGATTGGTTCTATGACTATAGAACATAAATAAACACAACAACTAATGTACCAAGAAATTACTAAATCCTACATAGAACTTCTCATAACCGTCTGACAATGCCTCTGATCCTTTGACAAGAATACTTATATATAGGAAGTACCAGCGGCGTATCCACCATATTCTTGTCATACTTTCATTGGTTTTATCAGTAAGTTATGATTGGTCCTATGATGTAACTCTAGAACATAAATAACACAACCACCAATATTTGAAACCACATTCTGATAGCATATATGTTTGAATGGTGACAGTTCCTCTCTCGTTTGTTATAATGGAGAGGTTAGTTTTTGTAGAAATAGAACACAATCCAATTTCTTTAAATGGCAAGATGATATGAATGTAACACAAATTTCAACCAAGGCAATACTAAATCCTACATGGAACTTCTCATAACCGCCTGATAATGCCTCTGATCCTTTGGCAAGAATACTTATATATAGGAAGTACCAGCGGCATATCCACCATATTCTTGTCAAATTTTCGTTGGTTTTATCCGCAAGTTATGATTTGTTACCAAGAAACTACTAAATCCTACATAGAACTTCTCATAACCGTCTGACAATGCCTCTGATCCTTTGACAAGAATACTTATATATAGGAAGTACCAGCGGCGTATCCACCATATTCTCGTCAAATTTTCATTGGTTTTATCAGTGAATTATGATTAGTCCTATGTGACTCTACAACCAATACAACAAACACAAAATACTGATAATGAAAAATGTCTGTGCGATCAAGGCTCAATCAAACGGAGCCGATCGTATTGCATGTACTGAAAATGAAAATGTCTGTGCGATCAAGGCTCAATCAAACGGAGCCGATCGTATTGCATGTACTGAAAATAATAAATTTAATCTAAACAATAATCACACAAACAGCTTATACATGGAACCTCTCATAACCGCCTGATAATGCCTCCGATCCTTTGACAAGAATACTTATATATAGGAAGTACCAGCGGCGTATCCACCATATTCTTGTCAAATTTTCATTGACTTTATCCATAAGTTATGATTAGTTCTATGTGACTCTACAACAAACATAACAACCACAAGATACTGATAATGAAAAATGTCTGTGCGATCAAGGCTCAATCAAACGGAGCCGATCGTATTGTATGTACTGAAAATGAAAAATGTCTGTGCGATCAAGGCTCAATCAAACGGAGCCGATCGTATTGCATGTACTGAAAATAATAAACAATAATCACTCAAACAATTTATACATGGAACCTCTCATAACCGCCTGATAATGCCTCCGATCCTTTGACAAGAATACTTATATATAGGAAGTACCAGCGGCGTATCCACCATATTCTCGTCAAATTCTCATTGACTTTATCCGCAAGTTATGATTAGTTCTATGTGACTCTACAACAAACACAACAACCACAAGATACTGATAATGAAAATGTCTGTGCGATCAAGGCTCAATCAAACGGAGCCGATCGTATTGCATGTACTGAAAATGAAAATGTCTGTGCGATCAAGGCTCAATCAAACGGAGCCGATCGTATTGCATGTATTGAAAATAATAAACAATAATCACTCAAACAGCTTATACATGGAACCTCTCATAACCGCCAGATAATGCTTCTGATCCTTTGACAAGAATACTTATATATAGGAAGTACCAGCGGCGTATCCACCATATTCTTGTCAAAGTTTCATTGGCTTTATCCTTAAGTTATGATTGGTTCTATGTGATTCTAAAACATAAAGAAAAACATAAAACTAAACGATTGGGGTTGAATCTTGATTTTGGGTGAAGAGGACAAGTTGGGTATCTTCGTTTGGGCCGTCATTATCTTCGACAGGATTGGGGTTGATGTTGAAAACTCTTCCTCTTGCTGGTGGCCTAGCGATTGGGTTTTCTTGATTTACTTGGTTAACTGGGTTTGACTGAGCTTGAGCGTTTATGATGTTAACCATTCGAGGGCATGCGTTTCTAAAGTGGGTAGGGTCGCCACAATTGAAACAAGCTCGAACATATGGGAACATGGGGTATTGGGGTTGTTGATAGGTTTGGATCATGTTTTGGGTAGGGGAGAGATTTGGTTTTGAAAGGTGCGGCAAACCTTGCTCAAATGACCATAACGTCCACAAGTTGCACATAGTCGACAAGGTAAGGTAAGGGGATGGTGATAAAAACAGGTGTTACATCGAGGGTGAGGTCCAAGATATGGTTTCTTATTTGGGTAAGTTGAGTTGGGTGCCACTTGGGTGATTGGGATAGCTTGGATGGGTATGGCGTGTGAAATTGGTTGATTACGGTGGGTAGTAGCGAAAAGTTGCCCGTCTCTTTTTCTCTTAAAAGTGGGTGGAGAAGGGGATTCGGTTTGGGTGTAGTCGGAGGTTTCAGTCGATGCTTTATCCTTCTTCTTCTCCTCCTTGAAGTCTTTGTTCCGGATTCGGTTCTCGGTGAGCTCTGTAGCTAACTCCATTGCTGCTTCCAAGGTTGCAGGCGTGGTACTTATTACAGAGTCTTGAATCTTTGACGGAAGACCTCGAATGTAGTGCTCGATCAACCGGTAGAGGGGAGTGAACAAGTTGGGAACCATCTGATGTAACTCGAGGAATCTTTTGTTGTATGTGGTGTGGTCTCCTTCCTTTTGCTTCAACGAATAAAATTCATCTTCTAATTTCTTGATTTCGCTCCTTGGGCAAAATCGCCTGGTCATGATTTCCTTCAATTCATTCCAAGTTAAAGTCATAGCATCATCAACACCTCGTTTGGCCTTCTCTGTATTCCACCAGGTAAGTGCTGTTCCATATAAACGACCGGTAGCATATCGCACTTTGCGACCATCGGGGCAATCGCAATTTAGAAAAGTGTTCTCCATTTCTTCAAACCAATGGAGAAGAGCAGTGACACCTTCAGTCCCTTTGTATTTTGGAGGGTCGCATGATTTGAAATGCTTGTAGGTGCATTTAGTGGTATTTGGGGGAGAGTAGATAACGTTTTGATCTTCTTGGTTGACAGGATTAGCGGTAAGTGCTTGTTGGACTTGGATTACAATGTTGGGTATTACGGCAGCCATTTGTTGAGCGATTAGGGCAGCCATGCGCTCACGAGCTTTTCCTGCTCTCATCTTCCTACGGGCGAGGTTAGAAGACATCTACAAGAAATACGCATCACGAGTATGAGTTGGATGTTTTTGGGATCATGGGTCGCACTAGGAATGAACATTCATAAAATAATTATAGAAAAATAAATCTACTACATCCATAGGATGTCTTGGGCTTTGCTCGTCATTAGGCCCTACATGCCGCCATACTTCACCTTCGTAATCATGTGGGCCCCCATGAATACCGGGATTTTCATATGGTTCGCATGTGTTAGCCTGGTTACGTACACTAAAACCCGGAGAAAATCGAGAAATATGTATATAACGTATGAGATTCGGAATGTGTCCAGGTGTAGACACGGTGACACCTCAAAGTGGGGTTAGTTCGAACGACGTTTGGTGTGGCATGCTTTGGCCTAATAGGTCCTTCGTACTCTCATCGTTGGTCCCCAGGTAGGCAAACTGGTCCGTTATATTGGATTTATACGAATGCCAACCTAGATAGGACGTTCCGACTACCGGTACTTGTACCCTTCCAGTTACAACATGCCCGTCGCAGAACTTACTTTGATGAGATTTGAAAATTGCAACCAAATCTTTGAATAACAAAAGTATGAACATTGAAATATGTAAGATGAATGTGTATGTAAGTATGTATGTTTGACTGTAAGTATAGACAAATATGAAACAAATAAATATCATAAGTTTGTATGTAACCACCTAAACAATTAAAATTTAGGCAAACTATAGTATAGGCTCTAAGGGTCTAATAACCTATCCTATATCCCTATAGTCATGGCTCTGATACCAATCTGTCACACCCCGACCCGCAGCGGAAAAGGTGATCGGGGCATGATTGGGTTATCATCAAAGCTCATGACATTTATTTTAATGTTTCATATTCATTAATACACTTTAATGGGAAATTACAATCAATATTATTACATCATGTCCTAACATCAATCTAGGCTTCATTGTTTTCTTCTAAGGCATTTCCTATGTTTTCCTTGCTTCATCCTGTTCACCTGTATCATGTGTAAAAATGGTTTTTGGATCAACAAAAAGTTGGCGAGTGAATCCTATGGAAAACATTTGAACAAGTTTATTTAATTGATAATAAAATAAAGTGCACAACCACACATGAGTAAAAATAGATGTAAACTTATACACCAATCATTTAATATTAAATAATGCACACATGAAAAATAATGGATCGTTTTGAGGCACGCGCTGCTCAACTCGTCTCTCACGAGGAGCTGATGGGCCTAAGGAATGATTTGCATAAACTTGACAATATAAAGTATATAACTACAAACAACATAAACTAAATAATTCACACACGAACAATAATGGATTTGTTTTGAGGCACGCGTTGCTCAACTCGTCTCCCACGAGGGACTAATGGGCTTAATGAATGAATTTCATATAAGTTGGCAAAATGAAATACATAACCACAAACAATATAAACAATCTAAGTTTAGATTACAATATGGCATGGCACTAATTTAAATAAACGAGCTAATTTTTGGTGACACATGACACACCCCAAAACGTGTAATTAAAAAGGGGAGTTGTAAGATTCACTCACATTGGGTGCGTTCGGTTAATAATGTTGAATGCACGCGAATTTGGTTTTAACCACGAGTGAAATTTACCTAGATAATGGCATAGTGGTTCGGTAAGTAAACGGATTTTATTAATCCATTTTAGTAGAATTGTTGGGTGTATTTTTGTGAGTTTAAGGCTATTTTCTAACCTTAAAAATGTTATTTTTAAGTATTTTTAATTGATTTTTAAATAAAATAAATAAATAAAAATAATAATAAAAATGTTGACTTTTTGACCGTTGACCGTTGACCATTGACCTTTGACTTTGACTGTTGACCGGTTCGCATGTGTAATTTGTGCGCTGGGTGAGGCTCGAACCCGAGACCTCCCGTACGCGTGCACGCAGCTCTACCAACTGAGCTACGTGTCTAACCCGAAATATTTCTGTCTTTAATTATATTTATATACTAATTAGATTGAACAGAAAATCCTTTATTTTTTAAAAACAATTTTAATCCAAAGACTCGGTGCGCTCCACAGGTCTCGAACCCGGGACCTGTGGTTTAGGTTAACACACAGTCCACCGTTGGACTGTGTGTTTAACTTGTTATATAATCTGATTTTTATTATACTTATATACAATTAAATAATTTCATTTCTGCCTTATTTAAAAATTGGATAATTGTCCGGACCGGTGCGGTAGTCCGGATTTGAACTCGTGACGTGTGTTTAAACATTCACACAGTCCACCGCTGGACTGTGTGTCTATCTTGGTTATTATTCCGGTTTTTATTAAACTTAACATCAATTTGCAATGAATCTGGTTCAGTAATAAAAAGGAACATTTTTATTAAAGCGAGGGAGCGTGGGACGTGATTCGAACTCGAGACGTTTGCGTGTTTTATTTGCACACAGTCCACCACTGGACTGTGTGTCTAACCCGAGTTATATCTTGATTTAAATTAAACTTATATACTACTGAGTCTTCGTTTTCTTCGTTAATCTTAACCAGAATCGGAAGCCGACTGGTTCGAAGTTTTAATCAAAATCGTTAGTGTGTTTCAGTTAATTACAGGTGAGATATATAAAAGAATGAAAGATTAAGTGTTAGATATACCGAAACTGGACTCCTCTGTTTCTCCGGCGAAACTCCGGTGACAGCAGAACTTCCGGCGACGTGTGTCCTGCGGCAGAGAGTCTTCAGAGGGCTTGAGATGGATGTGAGTGGCTTCGGTATAAGTTTTGGGTGTTCAGTAAGGCTCAGAAGTGAAGGGCTCGGTTTTCCGGCGAGGTGCAGAACTTTTCCGGCGAGTGGAATTACGTCGGGTAAAGGTGCGGTTTTGAGCGAAAAGTCTTGCAGAGGTTCGAGGAGGTATTTATAGGGCAGGTTATCGATGAATTTGGTCCGATTTCCGACTTGATTCGTCGGTTAGAAACTCTCTGGCGGTTATAACTTGTGTCGCGGACTCAGGCATCGGTTATAACCGATGTAGCGATTAAGGTTTACGTTATAACTGAAGTAACCGTCCAATCTTAGCGAGATAGTCGGAATTTCCGACGACTGAAATTTGGGCGCGCCGATTTTGAATTCGAGAATTATGTTATGAATTAATTGTCTTCAATATTGAACATGAAATACAAGTGGCGCAGTGGTTGGAGAGTTGAGTGTTAAGTTGTTGTTGACCCGGCTGACTGACCCGGGTTCGGAACCCGGTAGTACCATTTTATTTTTATTTCATTAGTTTTAACAGTTTTTCAAAAACAAATTATATATCCCCATATACTTATTAATTATGTATCGTTTAAAATTATTTTGGGCATTAAATACGCAACGAAATTTTTAACTGATTGTTCGGTTATTAAACGGAGCGGGTTTGGTAAATCCGGTTTTTGATTTACATATAACTTATGGTTACTTCGTTTAAGTAGTTGTATGATAGTTAGTTTATATGCCTTAGGAAAATGACCAAAATGCCCTTTTTACGCATAAATTCAATCTAAGCATATGTAACCTAAATTTTGACACTTAAACTGATTGTGCAACATTATTAAACATGTTTAGGCATATAAGACTTATCATATGACTAGTTAGACCATCCGAACGCGCTTTTGCGCAAACGACACGTTAAAGTAGCTTAAACTACCTTAACGAGTTGTAACGGGTCATAAGCACTTTTATTTGCTTCAAATCCGAATGTAGGCTTAGTTTAACCATATCATATGAGTTCCAACACTCATTTGGCTTACAAGACCTCATTTTATCCGATCTCCCGATTTAGGTTCCAATTTATTAACATAGTGATTTCATACTAGGTGCCACTTGATTCCTTGACTTTCCGAGCATTGTTAGATCACTAGATCAAGGATACTTGCAATCTCAAGTGAGTACATAGTCCCTCTCTTTTACGTTTTCAAATGTTTTGGGGTGAAACGTATTGTGCCTATGATTACCTTCGTGTTTTCATGACATATTACATGCTTTGATTACTAGTACATATACTACATGACTTTTATTGCATTTGATTTACTTGTTTATTTGCATAAATAACACATTGGTTTTTGCCAACCTTTATTGCATTTGATTTACATGTTGATTGCATAAATAACACATTGGTTTTTCAAAGACATTTTTGCTATGTATGTTGACCTAGCATACTAGTACATCGTTTTCAAAGACATTTTCAAAAGACATTTTTTTGGACATTTTCAAGACATGCTTATATTGTTATTTGACATTTTGGTGCCTTGAACTCGACAATGATACATTCATTAACATTGATCACGCTGACCGGTAGTATGTAATTGTACCATATGATTGACAATCATGTTCCCGCTTCTTAGGTTTGTTTGGAAGTTACCTTAGAGAATGACAGAATCCGATGAACATTGATAAACCCTTAACCGGATAGGGGTTTATCCGACAGTCAACAAGGCTTGAATGTATTCGCCAAAAATCCATAATATATGTTTCAAAAATAAAGGCAAATGGTCTATAAAACTCGACATTGGTTTTCTCAACATTGTTTACTCGACATTGTTTACTCGACATTGGTTTACTCGACATTGTTTATTCGACATTGTTTACTCGACAATGGTTTACTCGACATTGTTTACTCGACATTGGTTTACTCGACATTGGTTTACTCGACATTGTTTACTCGACATTGGTTTACTCGACATTGTTTAAATGACATTGATTTACTCTACATTGTTTACATGACATTGATTTACTCGACATTGTTTACATGACATTGATTTACTCGACATTGTTTACATGACATTGATTTACTCGACACTGTTTACATTACTTTGTATTACACAAGGCTTTTGATGATTGGTTTATGATGAATGATTTAAATAGCGTGACGTTTGTAATGTGATAAAAGCATGGTGGATACGCCGATGGTACTTCCTATATATAAGTGCTTTTATTACCTTACATATTGTGGCGTTATCTAAATCATGTTAAACAAATTACAAGATATAACAGTTTTACACAAGACAAAACTTACTTTTGGTTATCTATTTAACCATATATTACTTCTTTTATATCATGTTGGTTTTTCATATGGTTTTTATAAAAGAGATTTTTTATGGTTCATGGCGACTTTTGTATTATTTTAAACTTTTCTTAAAATATTCAAAGCCATGAAGCATCAACACAAAACCTATGTACTCGCCAACATTTTTTTGCTGACTTTATTTTCTCATATGTTTCAGGTGCAAATGTTTGATGTCAAGCTAGCTACACTTAGGGCGGACTGGGCCTTAGTGACTATAAAATCAGAGTAATAGCTTAACTATCGTTGTATTTCTGTTTTTATCCAAGATAATGTAAACAATATTAATTAATGAAACTCAACTTATGTGCCATGGTTATTGAAACAATATTTCTGTTACGACACTACCCGATGTTTCCGTCGCGGTTTGTTGTTTTACGCGGTCGGGGTGTGACAGAAAGGTTGGCAAAAACCAATGTGTTATTTATGCAAATAAACATGTAAATCAAATGCAATAAAGTCATGTAGTATATGTACTAGTAATCAAAGCATGTAATATGTCAGAAAACACGAAGGTAATCATAGGCACAATATGTTTCACCTCAAAACATTTGAAAACGTAAAAGAGGAGGACTATGTACTCACTTGAGATTGCAAGTATCCTTTATCTAGTGATCTAACAATGCTCGGAAAGTCAAGGAATCAAGTGGCACCTAGTATGGAATCACTATGTTAATAAACCGGAACCTAAATCGGAAGATCGGATAAAATGAGGTCTTATAAAGCAAATGAGTGTTGGAACTCATATGATATGGTATAACTAAGCCTACATTCGGATTTGAAAGCAAATCCTAAGTGCTTATGACCCGTTACGACTCGTTAAGGTAGTTTAAGCTACTTTAACGTGTCGTTTGCACAAAAGCGCGTTCGAATGGTCTAACTAGTCATATGATAACTCTTATATGCATAAACATGTTTAATAATGTTGCACAATCAGTTTAGGTGTCAAAATTTAGGTTACATATGCTTAGATTGAATTTATACGCAAAAAGGGCAATTTGGTCATTTTCCTAAGGCATATAAACTACCCATCATACAACTACTTAAACGAAGTAACCATAAGGTATAACCCCTGGAGGTTATCTCCTATACAACTATGGCCACAAAATATGTTTGGTCGGATCCTAATGATCGGCCAAACGGGTCGGGTTCGAAAGTCTAAGAGGTTGTCAAGACCGCTTGACTTACGACCCTAAATAAGAACTAAACTAGAAGTGACGAGTTAGACATGCTAAAACATGTCTAACCTAAGTTTTAAAAATTTTTTGATATCAAAACAAAGAGTTTTGATACCCGGAAATAGTTCCGTCGGATAATGCGCATTTATCGCATTATTGACTGAAACTTTGACTCGTCACTACAATTAGTTAGCGTGGTAATCAGTAGGTATCATCGCCAGGACTATAACCATCGTGATTACGATCACGTTACAAAGTTCAAATGAACTTTGTCTTGACCAATACATGGTTAAAGCCGAAAGTCAATCATTGTTTGACCTTTAGCTTGAAATAGCTAAAACAACTAAACAAGATCAAGATAGAACACTTACTTGTGTTCTAGGATCCAAGAATGCTCAGTAGAAAGCCTCCACAATTATGGTAGCCTCCAATTTAGAGCAAAGATAAAGATGGAAGGAAAATGAGCAAGTTCGAGTGAAGATGATCATGGGTATTTATAGGATACCATTGGATCATACCAAGTGTTTTGTGTGGTGAGCAAGGAACAATCTACACCATACACTTGTTAGGCTAGGAATTAAAGCCTTGGTGATCACACAACTTGGCCTCCAAGAATAAAAACAAGGGAATGCTAATAATTCTAGTTCTGGGCATGCCTTACGGACCGTATGGTCCATGGCTTACGGTCCGTAAGCCTTGTGCAGGGGCTGAAGTTTGCAAAAGTTGTAGTTTTGGTCCCTGCAGCCTTTAAACTTGTTATTCGACGTGTTTAATCCCCATTAACCAACTTTCCAAGCTTCATAAGGATGTTAAAGCACAGGGAACATGAAATATGTTCAAAAATGTCCCGGATTTCGGTTCGTTCAGTCGAACGGTTGCGGTTTTCGGTTAATTACGACGAAATTTGTAACGAACGCGAAAACGATTCAAATTGCGAAACGAAAGGTATTTTTGCATTCCAATCACTAAAATATGATATTTTAATGATTAAAAATTTATGGATGTCCGAACATGTTCCGGATAGGTAAATACGCGAATTGTCATAGTTTCGCAGATTTTACAAAATAGCCCCTAGAGCTGAATAAACATGTTTTTGGCATACCGTACCCTTCAAAACTTATTTCTAAGTTATGTTTGGGTTATTTAAGGTATGTTCAACTTATTCCCTTGTCCCGGAGCGTACGTTGCCTTAAACTGATTAAATTTACGTAACGGTTTGCGATTTCACATTCAGAAAATGTTTAAAGGATCGAATTTGAACAAAGATTAAAAATACACAAATGTCATAAGTAACATACAAAACTCAAAAAATGTAACACAAAATTTTATTGATATAATATTTTCGGATACAATACAAAGATTAGAAAGGACAGATGTCACAGTTCAAGAAAGGTTGGTATCAGAGACAATGGTTATAGGGAATTAGGTTATTAGTGAAGCTTTAACCTAGACTATAACCTTTCTAGGACCTTAACGCGAGTTTTCTTGCGTTTAGATTTTTAAAACAACACCGTCACCTATCCTTAGGTGAACACCAAAATATAAACATATTTTCCAAAATGATTTTTTTGAAGTCAATCATCCATCCTTGGATGATTTGTTTTTGTCGTTAAGAGTTTGATGTTTTCAAAATCTCGTCGAAGTTTGGGTTTTAATAATGTGAACACGTGCAATCTGGAAGGGTGGGTGCCTGTACCCTGGGTTTTCTGTCTAAGGCTAGAGTGTTCGTACAAATCCGCATTATTGGACCAATTACTCTTACCTGGGAACTCTTGGGGTGAGTGTCCACTTATAGGCTAAAGCATGTCTTCGCGATACATTATAAAGACCCATTTACTTTGATTAGTCATTGTGTGTTGTTTGTTTGTTTTGAAGGAACGAACGAATGACCACCATCCTTAAATTTGTCGATATTTTGTCATCTCGTTTTGATTATCCAACATTCATCTCACTCGTTTCCTTTCATGTTTACTCTCTTTTAGAATGCCTCCTCGACGAAACCCAAATGCAAATTCGGATGCCGCCACGGCAGCTATGATAGCTCAGCAGATTGCTATTGTACTACCGAATCTTGTAACTCAAATGAACAAATCCAACAATAACAATAATGCACATGCTTCGTGCAGCTTTAAACAGTTTAACTCGGCTAAACCGCTCAAGCTTAGTGGTTCTGAGGGAGCAACTGTGCTCCTACAGTGGTTTGAGAGTCTCGAGAACACTTTTCGTCATGTGCAATGTCTGAATGAGAGCAAGGTTGAGTTCGCTTCAAGCGTGTTTGAAAAGAGAGCGTTAACATGGTGGAATGGAGTGATGAGAGACAGGGGTGCTGACATTGCTATGGGTCACACTTGGGAGGAACTCAGGGCCTTAATGATGAAAGAATTTTGCCCCTGACATGAAAAGAGGGCACTTGAAAATGAGTTCCATGACCTGAAGCAAGACAGTGGTAAGCACCGTGCGTATACTGACAGGTATGAGGAGTTAAGCTTGTTGTGCCCTGAGATGGTGACGCCTTTGGATAAGACAATCGAGAAATACATAGATGGTCTTCCTGACCCGGTTCAGGATATTGTTGTAACATTTGTCAAAAACAGGTTTTCCAAACCCGCTTCGTTTGTAATCGAATATCAAGTTATAAATTTTTCGTTGCGTATTTATGTTTATTTTAATTTTAAACGATGCATAATTAATTAACAAATTAGAATTTAAAAACTATAATTAATAAAAAGTGAAAAGAAAATAAATAAAAAAGAAAATCGGCTGCCGGGATTCGAACCCTGGTCAGCCGGGTGAGTCTAAAGACTTAACACGCACACATATAACCACTCCGCCACTTGATGTCTTCTGTGAGTTCTAGGAAACAATTAAAAGATAACTTCACTCAGGAATCAACCGGTTTACGCCAACTGTAACCGTAACCGGCTTCCAAACGTCCAAAACGTTTGAGTGATCGCGGTTTTCTGATAATAACCGACACACCGACATTTTTAATCAATTCAGTCATGATTGGACTTGAATTCATGTGATGTTCGGTTTTTATAACCGAAAACATTCACTTCTGGAATTACTTCAACAAAAGCTTCATCTCGCGACTCAATTACATTCCCAGAACTTCTATTCTCACGTTTACTCTAGTTTCTGATCGTCGGAATTGCTTTTTGAACTCGCCGGACTTTCGCCGGAAAACCGTGTCTTCCATCAAATCAGTAAGTTTCTCAATTCTTTCATCGTCTATCAGTTGTTAAGCTTTTGCTAACTCAAACCCTTCAATCAGAATCAGTTCCAGGCGACGATATCGGATAATCATCATTCGCCGGAAAATCTCTGAGAATTTCTAGAACTCGCTGTGAATCGGTATAAACCTTTAAACATTCTGATAACTCTTGTTCAGTACTTCAATTCCGCATCTAGCTAATCAATATTGTTAATTTGTCCGCTCAGACAAAATCCATAAAAACAGAGCCGACGACTTCGCCGGAATTCTGAGAAAGATCGTTTCTCCGGTATGTTTACTTCCAAAATCTTCTATGCCATTTCATTTTAGTCATTTGAATGTTTGTTAACCGAATTAAACAAGAAACAGTAGAGAAATCGTAGTCTGTGATATTGTAACGAAGAAGATGAAGTTAGTTTGTTTATAAGTTTAATATAAATTGGATATTATCTCGGGTTAGACACACAGTCCAGAGGTGGACTGTGTGCGCACATATATCACACGCCGCGAGTTCGATCCTTGACACAAACGTATGCTCTGTAATAAAGATGTTTCTTTTTCTAACTGAACCGGATTAACTCACTGAAGTTGTTAAGTATAATAAAAATCGGTATATTAACCAGGTTAGACACACAGTCCAGCGGTGGACTGTGTGCAACACTAACCCACAGGTCCCGGGTTCGAGACCTGTTGCACACTCCGGTTCGACGATTAAAACCCTTTTTGAAAATAAAAGAATTTTGAATAAACTAAAACAGTATATAAATATAATTAAAAACAGAATTATTTCGGGTTAGACACGTAGCTCAGTTGGTAGAGCTGCGTGCACGCGTACGGGAGGTCTCGGGTTCGAGCCTTACCCGGCGCAACACTTATACACCAGCGAACCGGTCAAACAGTCAACAGTCCCGGTCAACGGTCAATGGTCAACGCAAAAGCCAACATTTTTTTATATTTTTATTTATTTATTTAATTTAAAAATCAATGAAAAATACTTAAAAATAATGTTTTTAAAGATAGAAAATAGCCTTAAACTCACAAAAATATATCTAAAAATCCTATTAAAATTATTAATAAAATCCACTCATTTACCATACATTCCGTTATTATTTAGGTTAGTTAATCCTCGTTGATCAATCCTCTAAACTCGTGCGCATTTCATCATCTTCAACCGAACGCACCCAATGTGAGCGAATCTCTACAAATTCCCCGCTTTAATCACGTTTTTGGGGTGTATCTTGTGTCTTACCATTTATTATATTTAAATCATTGTGCATCCATCATATCCATGATCAAATGTGTATTCAACATGTATCAATTGTTTGTGTGGTTATTGTTTAGATTAAATTATCATTTTCAGTACATACATTATCATAGGCCGCCGCTCCCCATTACATTATGAGCGTTGAGCTATTCCCCATTACATTATGAGCGTGAACCAGGCGTTGCCAACATACGATCGGCTCCGTTTGATTGAGCCTTGATCGCACAGACATTTATCATAGGCCGTCCGTTCCCCATTATATTATGAGCGTGAACGTGACGTTGCCAACATATACAATTTCATTCATGTTATATATTCATGCAAGTTGGTTTATTATTGTATGTTATTGTTTGTTGTTGTTGTTATTGTTATTGTATGATTTAATTACATTTGCTCACATATGATTATTGCACAGTTTTTCATGATAAAGATAACAAGAAATCAATAATAAATGTTTTTCTAACAAGGTTCACTCGCCAACTTATGTTGACCCAAAAACCCCCATTTTTACACATGATACAGGTGATCCAGCTGCAGCAAGAAACACATAGGATTGGCTTAGAAGAATAAACTGGTTTAGATCTTGGATTGCTTAGTTGATTATTTTTCTTTGTATTTGTATGAACATGTTTGGAATATTGAGGATGTAATTTTGAATTTAATAAATATGAAACATATTAGTAAATATCATGAGCTTTGGTGATAACCCAATTATGCCCCGACTCTTATTCCGCTGCGGGTCGGGGTGTGACAATTGTCACCGCAACAACCCCACTACTGTCAGGCAAGCCATTGAGCTATCTGCAACACTGACTGAATCGCAGATCAAAAAGGGTAAGCTCCACCGGAAGGGTGACAAGAGATCGTCTGACAAGTCTGAGAAACCAAAGGGTAAGAAAGCTGAGTCTTCTAATAAGTCAAGGAAGCGCAAGGCTTCTAAGAACTTTGCTGTCACTACACAGCCCAATCAAGCTGCTCCCAACCAGCCTGCTCAGCCACCTACCAAGAAACAATATACCAGCACTGCACCTTTGTGCAACAGGTGCAACAGTCATCACCAGCCTCATCTTCCATGCCGTATTTGTACAAACTGTGGTAGATTTGGTCATTTGGCAAATGTTTGTCGCTCGGCTCCTAACCCGAACAATGTGGCTCAAAACCATGTTCAGCAGCCAGCCAATCCTGCAAGACCACATTACCCACCAGGATCTTGCTACAACTGTGGGGATCTCACCCACTACCATAACAATTGCCCCAGATTGGAAAATGCGAACCAGGCTCATGGAGGAGCTTTCAACATTAATGCGAACGAGGCACGGGCAGATAACAAGGTGGTAAATGGTACGTTCTTTGTTAACAACCAACCTGCTTCTGTTCTTCTTGATTCTGGTGCTGATAGAAGTTTCGTATCCCTAGCTTTCGAACCATTGCTTTCCGTGCCTAGAACTAAACTAGGAAAGCCCTTGACAGTAGAAATAGCTAGTGGTGAACCTCTTGTACTTGATTCTATTATTCCTGGTTGTCTATTGAACCTTAATAACCATCTTTTTCCTATTAACCTCACGCCTATGCAACTTGGGAGATTTGACATTATAGTGGGAATGGATTGGTTAACCAAATTGATAAGATTGTTCGTGTACCTCTTCCATCTGGTGAAATTCTGGAAGTTCGTGGAGAAAAACCCGCTAGTAGCATTAAACTCATCTCTTGTGCCCAAGCTCACAAATACCTACGAAAGAATTATGTTACATTCCTGGCACATATCGTAGAGGAGAAAGGCAAGGGCAAGACTATTCAAGATATCCCTGTTGTTCGGGGTTATCCTGAGGTGTTTCCTGAGGAGCTACCTGGTTTACCTCCTGCTCGTCAAGTTGAGTTCCGTATAGACCTTGTACCTGGTGCCAACCCGATAGCCAAACCCCCTACCGTCTTGCACCGCCTGAGATGCAAGAGTTATCGAAACAGCTTCAGGAACTTTCTAACAAAGGATTTACCTGTCCGAGTTTTTCACCTTGGGGTGCTCCAGTTTTATTTGTGAAAAAGAAAGACGGATCTTTTCGCATGTGTGTCGATTACCGTGAGCTTAACAAACTCACAATCAAGAATCGATATCCCCTACCTCGCATTGATGATCTTTTTGACCAACTACTGGGTGCTACTTGTTTTTCGAAAATTGACTTACGTTCTAGGTATCATCAGCTTCTTGTACTCGAGGAAGATATTCCCAAGACAGCTTTCCGCACTCGTTACGGTCATTATGAGTTCACTGTTATGCCCTTTGGTTTAACCAATGCTCCTTCCGTCTTCATGAACTTGATGAATAGGGTTTGTAAGCCTTATTTAGACAAGTTCATCATTGTTTTCATTGATGACATCTTGATTTATTCTAAGACACGAGCCGATCATGAACAACATCTTTGTTTAACAATGGAACTCCTAAAGAAAGAACAACTTTATGCCAAATTCTCCAAGTGTGAATTTTGGCTTAAGGAAGTTCAGTTTTTGGGACATATTGTCAACGAACAAGGTATTCATGTGGATCCCGCAAAGATCAGTGCAATCAGGGATTGGAATAGACCTTCTACTCCTACTGAAGTTCGTTCATTCTTGGGTCTCACGGGTTATTACCGCCGTTTCATTGCTAACTTCTCCAAGATTGCGGTTCCCCTCACTGCTTTAACTCAAAAGAATAAACCTTTTGAGTGGGGACCCAAACAGGAAGAAGCTTTCCAGACATTGAAACAAAAGCTTTGTGCTGCTCCTATTCTATCTTTACCTGAGGGTAACGACGACTTCATTGTGTATTGTGATGCGTCTAACTTAGGTCTTGGTTGTGTCCTCATGCAAAGAGACAAAGTTATAGCCTATGCATCAAGACAGCAGAAGGTTCACGAGAAGAACTACACCACTCATGATCTTGAGTTAGGTGTTGTTGTGTTTGCTCTTAAGATTTGGAGACATTACCTATACGGTATGAAATTTGTGGTTTTCACGGACCACAAAAGTCTTTAACACATCTTCAATAAGAAAGAACTTAATATGAGATAACGACGTTGGGTCGAGCTTCTGAACGACTATTTTTGCGAAATTCGTTACCATCCTGGTAAGGCGAATGTCGTAGCTGATGCTCTTAGTCGTAAAGAACGTGTCAAGCTACATTGTATTCAAGTTCAATCTGATATCCAGACACGCATTCTTAAAGCTCAACGTACTTGTGTTACGTAAGGCATGATGGGTAATGAATTACCACAACATCTTGACCTTCAACTCGAAGCGAAAGACAATGGGTTATCTTATTATCTGAACCGTTTGTGGGTTCCAAATCTAGACAATCTCCGCACTTTAATTATGAACGAAGCTCATAAATCTCGTTACTCAATTCATCCTGGTGCAGATAAAATGTATAAGGATCTTCGTACTCAATATTGGTGGCCGGGTATGAAGAAAGACATAGCTTTGTACGTTTCTAAATGCCTTACTTGTCTTAAGGTAAAGGCCGAACACCAGTGTCCTTTTGGTTTACTTGAACAACCAGAGATTCCGGTTTGGAAATGGGAAAGCATTGCCATGGATCTCATTACCAAATTACCGCGTACACCTAGAGGACATGATGCCATTTGGGTAGTCGTTGATCGACTAACAAAGTCAGCACACTTTATAGCCATTCGTGAGGATTTTTCTGCTGATAAACTCGCCAAAATCTATGTGGATGAAATAATATCTCGTCATGGTGTTCCTTTGGACATCATATCTGATCCGATACTCGATTCTCATCTCACTTCTGGAGAACCATGCAATCTACCATGGGAACCAAGCTTAATTTGAGCACTGCTTATCATCCTCAAACGGATGGACAATCTGAAAGGACGATCCAGACATTGGAGGATATTCTAAGAGCCTGTGTGATTGACTTTGGTGGTAGTTGGGATTCGCATTTACCATTAATTGAGTTCTCCTACAACAACAGTTATCACTCCAGCATTGATATGACACCTTTTGAAGCTCTTTATGGTCGAAAATGTCGTTCACCTGTATGTTGGAATGAGATTGGTGAATCTCGATTCACTGGACCTGAACTTATTCACGACACGACGGACAAAGTCAAGTTAATTCGCGAAAACCTTCTGACAGCTAGAAGCCGTCAAAAGAGTTACGCAGATAAACGACGCAAGCCTTTGGAATTCCAAGTCGGTGATCACGTCCTACTCAAGGTATCCCCTTGGAAGGGAGTGATTAGATTCGGGAAGAAAGGAAAACTTGTGACACGTTATGTTGGACCGTTTAAGATCGTTGAGAGAATCGGAAAAGTGGCCTACAAACTTGAGCTACCTCCACAACTTGGAAACGTTCATCCAACATTCCACGTATCCAATTTGAAAAAGTGTTTGACTGATGAAAACCTCCACATTCCTCTTGATGAAATTCGTGTTGATGACACGATGCATTTTGTTGAGAAACCCATGGAAATATTGGAACGTGAAGTCGAGAAGTTAAAGCGCAGACGTATACCGATTGTTAAAGTTCGCTCGGAATCCAAACGTGGCCCAGAGTTTACTTGGGAACGAGAGGACCAAATGAAGGCGAAATATCCACATCTTTTCTCACTAGTTTACTCAAGCTAAATTTCGGGACGAAATTGCCTGAAGTATGGGAGAATGTGACATCTGTGCTTTCTAATCTTTGTATTGTATCCGGCAATATTATATCAATAAAATTTTGTGTTACATTTTATGAGTTTTGTATGTTTAGTTATGACATTTGTGTATTTTTAATCCTTATTCAAATCCGATCCTTTAAACATTTTCTGGATGTGAAATCGCAAACCGTTACGTAAATTTAATCAGTTTAACGCAACGTATGCTCTGGGACAAGGGAATAAGTTGAACATACCTTAAATAAACTTAACATAACTTAGAAATAAGTTTTGAAGGGTACGGTATGCCAAAAACATGTTTATTCAGCTCTAGGGGCAATTTTGCAAAATCTGCGAAACTATGCCAATTCGCGTATTTCGCTAGCCGGAAGATATACGAACATCCAAAAGAATTTTTAATCATTAAAATATCATATTTTAGTGAGTGGAATGCAACAATACCTTTCGTTTCGCAATTTAAATCGGTTTCGCGTTCGTTACAAATTTCGTTGTAATTAACTGAGAACCAAAACCGTATGACCGAACGAACCAAAACCCGGGACATTTTTGAACATATTTCATGTTCCCTATGCTTTAACATCCGTATGAAGCTTGGAAAGTTGGTTAATGGGGGTTAAACACGTCTAAAAACAACTTTAAAGGCTGCAGGGACCAAAACTGCAACTTTTGCAAACTCAGCCCCTGCACAAGGCTTACGGATCGTAAGCCATGGACCATATGGTTCGTAAGGCATGCCCAGAACTAGAATTATTAGCAGCCCCTTGTTTTTATTCTTGGAGGCCAAGTTGTGTGATCACCAAGGCTTTAATTCCTAGAATTATTAGTAGATTGTTCCTTGCTCACCACACAAAACACTTGGGATGATCCAATGGTATCCTACAAATACCCATGATCATCTTCACTCCAACTTGCTCATTTTCCTTCCATCTTTATCTTTGCTCTAAATTGGAGGCTACCATCATTGTGGAGGCTTCCTACTGAGCATTCTTAGATCCTAGAACACAAGTAAGTGTTCTATCTTGATCTTGTTTAGTTGTTTTAGCTATTTCAAGCTAAAAGTCAAACAATGTTTGACTTTCGGCTTTGACCATGTATTGGTCAACAAAGTTCATCTGAACTTTGTAACGTGATCGTAATCACGATGGTTATAGTCCTTGCGACGATACCTACTGATTACCACGTTAACTAGTTGTAGTGACGAGTCAAAGTTTCGGTCAATAATGCGATAAATGCGCATTATCCGACGGAACAATTTCCGGGAATCAAAACACTTTGTTTTGATATCAAAATTTTTTAAAAAAATAGGTTAGACATGTTTTAGCATGTCTAACTCGTCACTTCTAGTTTAGTGCTTATTTAGGGTCGTAAGTCAGCGGTCTTGACAACCGCTTAGACTTTCGAACCCGGCCCGTTTGGCCGATCATTAGGATCCGACCAAACATATTTTGTGGCCATAGTTGTATAGGAATAATCTCCAGGGGTTATACCTTATGGTTACTTCATTTAAGTAGTTGTATGATAGGTAGTTTATATGCCTTAGGAAAAAGACCAAAATGCCCTTTTTGTGCATAAATTCAATCCAAGCATATGTAACCTAAATTTTGACACTTAAACTGATTGTGAAACATTACTAAACATATTTAGGCATATAAGACTTATCATAGGACTAGTTAGACCATCCGAACACGCTTTTGCGCAAACGACACGTTAAAGTAGCTTAAACTACCTTAACGAGTCGTAACGGGTCATAAGCACTTAGGATTTGCTTCAAATCAGAATGTAGGCTTAGTTAAACCATATCATATGAGTTCCAATACTCATTTGGTTTACAAGACCTCATTTTATCCGATCTCCCGATTTAGGTTCCGATTTATTAACATAGTGATTCCATACTAGGTGCCACTTGATTCCTTGACTTTCCGAGCATTGTTAGATCACTAGATCAAGGATACTTGTAATCTCAAGTGAGTACATAGTCCCCCTCTTTTACGTTTTCAAATGTTTTGGGGTGAAACATATTGTGCCTATGATTACCTTCGTGTTTTCATGACATATTACATCCTTCGATTACTAGTACATATACTACATGACTTTTATTGCATTTGATTTACATGTTGATTTGCATAATTAACACATTGGTTTTTTCCAACCTTTCTGTCACACCCTAACCGCGTAAAACAACAAACCGCGGCGGAAACGTCGGGGAGTGTCATAACAGAATTATTGTTTCAATAACCATGGCATATAAGTTGAGTTTCATTAATTAATATTGTTTACATTGTCTTGGATAAAAACGGAAATACAACAAAAGTTAAGACATTACTCTGATTTTATAGTCAAAGACATTTTTGCTATGTATGTTGACCTAGCATACTAGTACATCGTTTTCAAAGACATTTTCAAAAGAAATTTTTTTGGACATTTTCAAAGACATTTTCAAGACATGCTTATATTGTTATTTGACATTTTGGTGCCTTGAACTCGACAATGATACATTCATTAACATTGATCACGCTGACCGGTAGTATGTAATGGTACCATATGATTGACAATCCTGTTCCCGCTTCTTAGTTTGTTTGGAAGTGACCTTAGGGAATGACAGAATCCGATGAACACTGATAAACCCTTGACCGGATAGGAGTTTATCCGACAGTCAACAAGGCTTGAATGTATTCGCCAACAATCCATAATATATGTTTCAAAAATAAAGGCAAATGGTCTATAAAACTCGACATTGGTTTTCTCAACATTGTTTACTCGACATTGTTTACTCGACATTGGTTTACTCGACATTGTTTATTCGACATTGTTTACTCGACAATGGTTTACTCGACATTGTTTACTCGACATTGGTTTACTCGACATTGTTTACTCGACATTGTTTACTCGAAATTGGTTTACTTGACATTGTTTACTCGACATTGTTTACTCGACATTGGTTTACTCGACATTGTTTAAATGACATTGATTTACTCTACATTGTTTACATGACATTGATTTACTCGACATTGTTTACATGACATTGGTTTACTCGACATTGTTTACATGACATCGATTTACTCGACACTGTTTACATTACTTTGTATTACACAAGGCTTTTGATGATTAGTTTATGATGAATGATTTAAATAGCGTGACGTATGTAATGTGATAAAAGAATGGTGGATACGCCGATGGTACTTCCTATATATAAGTGTTTTTATTACCTTACATATTGTGGCGTTATCTAAATCATGTTAAACAAATTACAAGATATAACAGTTTTACACAAGACAAAACTTACTTTTGGTTATCTATTTAACCATATATTATTTCTTTTATATCATATTGATTTTTCATATGGTTTTTATAAAAGAGATTTTTTTATGGTTCATGGTGACTTTTGTATTACTTTAAACTTTTCTTAAAATAATCAAAGCCATGAAGCATCAACACAAAACCTATGTACTCGCCGACATTTTTTTGCTGACTTTATTTTCTCATATGTTTCAGGTGCAAATGTTTGATGTCAAGCTAGCTACACTTAGGGCGGACTGCTTTTGAGGGTGGTGGTGGGTGGTGGCAACGGTAGTGGGTTGTTGTGTTGTTAATGAAGGGTGAAGAGGGAATGGAAAAAAAACAGGGGGGATGGAATGCTTTTGAGGGAATGGAATACATTTTGGAATGAGCGATTCCATTACATTGACCAACCAAGCACTCTTTTCTTCATTCCCTCATAATGGTCCATTCCATTCTCCCTCTCATTCCTACATACCATACGCTAGCTTAGATTTTGATCATGTGTAATAGATGAACTTTTCCGTATAGAAACGTAAACTCATACATACTAACATAGGTTTCTAACACATAACATTAGGGGTGAGCATGGTGCGGTTCGGTTCGGTTATTGCCTATAACCGAAACCATAACCGCGCACTTCGGTTATCAAAAAATCATAACCATTCGGTTCGGTTAATGTGGTTTCGATTAATCGGTTATTTGCAATTAATGCGGTTACGGTTCGGTTATAGATCGGTTATTTTATCGTTTCTAAAGTTAGGCTTTAAATGTGTGGGTTATGCAAATATCATGGGCAAAAAATAAATACACACAAGCTTGTAGAATTATCAGTTATGTTTTACTTCCACGTGTTATGTGGAAGCATAATTACGAACACAAAGTGTCTAGAGTTTTAAATTTAATGAGGCTGGGTCATGGTTAAAAGACTTAAACACTTCACCAAAAAAAATATGGATTGGGTCATGATTAAACACTTAAACACTAACTTAAAAACTTATGGTCTTATGGATTCGGCCATGTTTAAAACATTCGGTTTGGTTCGGTTATTTGCGGTTATGAAACTAATAATAACCATAACCGAACCACAACATACGATTATCAAAATATAAATAACCGACCCTTCGGTTATTTCGGTTTTTGGTTATTTCGGTTTGGTTTTTTGATTATTTCCATTGCGGTTCGGTTATTTCGATTTTACGCTCACCCTACATAACATCTCCACCATTTATTCATTTTCCCCATACAAATCATCCATCATACTACACTCATCTTACTGTTTCTTGTGTCATCAGTCTATTATATTTAATTTTAATAATCAACTTATGTTTTAACTATTAAATAATTAAAAATAAATGTATAATAAAACTTATTAAAAAGTTATACTCCCTCCGACCCATTAAAAATGTCATATTTTGAATTTTCAAAGTCTTTATTTATAAACTTTAACTTTAAATAACTTTGTTTGCGTTAGATAATACTTGATGAAAGTTATATGATTTTAGTGTGTTTTACAAGTGTTTTTATCGGGATAATTTTCATCAAGTTTTATATAACACAAAAAATATATAATTAAAGTCAAAGTTTATAAATAAAGACTTTGAAAATTCAAAATAAGACAATTTAGTGGGACGGAGGGAGTATAACTTAGAAAAAGTTTAAAATTTGAGAATCACATAATTAAATATTACATAAAATGTTTATCTTACAAATGTTAAGTTTATATATTTAGAACTTCTTAAATTAATAAGTTTACAGATTATAAATTATTTAATTACATTTTATAAAGATACACGTATTTACGTATTTATAAAGAAAAAAAAGGTCTCGTGGATTCATCCATAGGCGTTCATTAAAAATACACGAATCTCAAAACATCATACCTACGTTACTTTACAATAAAACATCTATAAATTTTACCATCCATCACCCTTTACGACATATTTAGGCGTCGTTGTCTCACTTATTGATGATTTGATGCTTATAGATTATGGCCTCCTCTTCAAGTCGGCAAGTCCCAAATTTCTGTTTGGTATTATTAGATCATTATGCGCCTTAGATGATGTTACATATAAAGGTTTATCAATTATCTGTATTGATATAAAATTATATTTTGATTGACTATGTGATTCACTTATTGCAACCATCCACTTGTCAATCTGGACCTCTTGTCCATATCTTATCCTGTTCGTGGGTCTTCATTAGAACATTCAAATATTTGAATTTTTAAACCACTATAAAATAAACAACATAATATTAAAATATAATGAACATTTAGCTATTATGATTGAAAAAAATAATAAATTTAAATGTGTTATAGCTTGAGCCAGCGTTCTTAAACTAACAAATTAATGCTAAATAATTTTTCTTACTAAATTTATATTAATTTAATGATAAATATTATCAATATGCAACATAACTTGAGAAAATGGAAGACTAAAAAGTACACTTTTAAAATGATATATTGAAATCAGGGGTGGAGCCGGTGTATAAAGAGGGGTAGTCCGGGCTATCCCTCAATTCCGTCTTCGTAGTATAATTATTTTTTTATATAAAGAATACCCTAATTCAAAAATAAAAATAAAAATAAAAATAAAAATTGAATACCCTTGAAATTTTATACTAGATCCGCCACTAATTGAAATAGCAGACAATGTGCCTAATCAATGTGTCTAACTCAATTAAAAAAATGGTGATACATACTACTCCCTAAATCTACATTACCTAACCTAACTAAAGTTTGAACTCTTGTCACTTAATTGAGAAAATTAATCAATGTCATTAGGCCAAAGACCTTTTAGAGAGTGACTCACATAAATCAAGCTCATTAAGGTATAGTAATTAACTTTGTTCTCTTGTTTAAGGGGACTTGACACATTATACTGGAGGCTCATGATCTCTAGTCTTCTGTATGGATTCTCTACCAATTAACTTTGTTCTCTTGTTTAAGGGACTTGACACATTATACTGGAGGCTCATGATCTCTAGTCTTCTGTATGGATTCTCTACCAACAACCTCCTATGTCTCAGTCGTTCTCCATGTACCATCGGAGTTTTCGAGAGTGTTCAGTCCTAAGGACCTTCTAAGGGGTTCTCGCGTTTACAACATCTCCTTGCCTCGGAAGGTGAAGAGCACCACTACACCATCATCGAGGTGACTCTGTACTACAGAAGTCTCTCCTCGTCATGTTTCTCAAGTCATCCACATATTTATGTAGCAACACTGATACGATTAAAAAACTCTATAATATAACACTTTTCAACCGTAAACGTTTTATTTCAAGCATATTTTATAAAATAAATTAACAGTTTCTTTGGTTTTTTGTTGTTTATTCATCGCTTCTAGATAAAAGAAAAACAATTATTAATTTTGGTCTCAAAGGACTCCATTTGTTTTTTTTCTTTTTCCTCGATCATTCCATATAAAATAATGTTGAAAATATATTTAATATCTATTTATTTCAAAATTTATGACTCGATGATTCAAATTATCCACCTGCCACGCGACCCTACATCGCTATCCATGGAGGCCTTCACCATCAATTAATATGTATTGATTTCAAAATGTACTTAACAAGTTGCCACGCCCATTACCAGCTAGTGATAGCGATATCAATTAATATGTATTGAGATATTTGGAAGTGTGTGACAATTATCATTTAATAATTTGCGAGTTATGACAGAAAAAATATATATAATCTAATTATAATAAAAGAATCTTTCTAACGCTACATCTCATCTACTTATGATAAATGAGTTCATTTAATGCTACATAGCATTTTCTCCATCAATTTAATAATAATTAATAAATATCTAATAATCAAATATTTCTAAACATATAATAACAAATAAATATAAATATCTAATTCTAATAAAAGACCCAAATAATACCATATGACATTCTTTCCTTTTAATAATATTATTAATTCATTAATATCTAATTCTAATTTATCATTAAATAATATATAAATTATCTATGATTTTATTATTTCTTAAAATGGATAAGCACATGGTTTGATTTACTTTATCTGTTTTGTGTAAATCAAGTGTAAATATAATTAAATGATAGGTTTACCTTTGGCAAAAAAATTAATTGTTATTATCTAAGAAGCATGGTGTTACTTATTAAAAATGTTAATTTGTTTAATTATATACATTAATATTTCATATCAGCACGACAAAAAATATGTAAAATAATAACACTCTGATTTGAGTTTATATATTAAAAATATGAAGTTAAGTGAAGTGATTATTTCAACTAAATAGATGAATTTATCTATTGAATCTATTAATGAATTGAAAGAGAGAATATTATATGACACTAACTGAAATTTTTTATTATAATTAGATATACCTATCACAATCTATCTCCATCACCACCAACTCCATCTAAATTAAAATTTAAGAGTCTTCTCATTATAACCCCAAATTATAAAAAAAGCTTTATGTGTTCATTAGTTTTTTTCAACTGTCTCATTCCCTGAGAAAAGGATGAGATTTAAAAATTTACTTCACATTCTTTACGTATCATAACATAATATATAAATGTAATCATTATATATATATATATATATATATATATATTATGTATATCTAATTATTGTTACTAAAGTAACAAATAAATATAAAGTATTTGCTTAAATGCGTCAATTATAGCGAGTAATGTTATTTTCTCTTTAACTTGATATGGATAGTTCATATTAGGGTAATATGTGTTTATATCAAAATTTATATTTAACATGTGCAATATCAAGAATAATTCAAATTTTGTATTTATTCTGTTCTTTGAATACAACCGACTTATTATTCAACTCGTGTAATACACGGGACTATAAACTAATATTATAATATAAAATACAAATTATCTGTAGAAGTAATACTATAAAAATAACAAAGGTGCCACCCGGTATTCAAAATACAAAGTGTTAACATGTTTAAAAAAATACTGACACATATTTTACCGATTATAATAATTTGCTATTACATTCTAAAAGATTTGTTAAAAAGATAAGAAAACTAACTTTTTGTTGATACGAAAAAAATCCATTCGCTATATTACATTGATGTCATTTTATATACGAAACTCTCAACCAGGACTGTATCCAAAAATCATAAAAAATAATTTGGTCCTGTGTGAGAAAAAAAATTTGTGCCTATTTGAAAATATCCATTTAATATAAACTCACTAGTCACCAAAATTTATGTGCATATAATTTAAATAGTTATTTGTAACTAAGTTTAGAAAGTAATTTATTAATTAAAAGGAAATATACAGTTAACAATATCTATACATCCTAATAAAGAACATACATAGGGTGCCACATGGCATTTTTAAGCTTCTTTAAACAAACCAAATCTATTTCCTTGAAAGTGAGGACCATTAGATAGTATATAGGTCAATGGATCCATATAAAAGCTTATAACCCGTTAGACATATATTTTCATCTCAAAAATTAGGGTTTCTCAACTATTGCTCTCTCCTCCTTCTCTGCCGTCGAGCAAAGTTCTTCTGATAATTCTCAAAATCAAGGTAAGATTACTATTACTTTCAATTAATCATCAAGGTTTTCTCATTCTTTAACATTCATCGATTTCGTTTAAGTAGCCGATTCATCTGTTTTTTTTTCGTTGTCATTTGTTTGTGCTGTGTTTCAGATTTACAAGATGTACCTTCTTTGTCAGTCTACCTTTCTTCACAACTTGAACAAGTAATCGCTACATGTGTATATACCCACTAAGAAGTTGATTAGCCGTACAAAATTAATAATTTAAGTTTCTATCATTTTAATCGTTGCATGTGAATTGTTTTTTTTAAGATTGTCTGAATATCATATGTGTTCTTAGAGTTTAATGGTTTGATCCTTGATATTTGACATTTGAATTTCGGATTACGATAATGGTTTGGTAGTATCCATAAATTCGTTATAAAGTTATAATTGTTAATTATTATTTCCTTATTTAAAAGAAATATAATTGTTTGATTCTAAATTCAAATTTTGATTTGGATGATAATATGGAAATCAATGATTTGCAATTAATAACATTAATTGGATTGGTTTTTTCGGTGAGTTCAATGTATCTAGACATGTTAATGGTTTAAAATTTTAAATTTTATATATAACTTTTGATTAAATTCTTTTTGAATATTAATGTTATTTTAAATTAATTCTCTTTGACTTTTTTTAAATTAGCAACTTGATATTGTGATTGATAATCAGATTATGATTGTTGTGTTTGTAATTTGTCTTTAGGCTAGATAATGTTTTTCGAAATTTAGAAGTGTTTGATTGTTTTTATATTTCAATATGTTGTCAAATCTTTGCTTCATATTTCTATTGTTTTTTTTAAGATTGTTGAATATCATATGTGTTCTTGGAGTTTAATGGTTTGATCCTTGATATATGACATTAGAATTTTGGATCATGATAATGGTTTGGTACTATCCATCTATTTGTTATAAAATTATAATTGTTAATTATTATTTCCTTATTTAGAAGAAATATAGTTGCTTGATTCTAAATTCAAATTTTGATTTGGATGATAATGTGGAAATCAATTATTTGCAATTAATAACATTAATTTGATTGCGTTTTTCGATGGGTTCAATGTACCTAGACATGTTAATGGTTTAAAATTTAAAATTTTATGTATAACTTTTGATTAAATTCTTTTAGAATATTAATGTAATTTTAAATTAAATTCTCTTTGACTTATTTTTAAATTAATAACTTGATATTGTGATTGATCATCGGATTATGATGTTGTGTTTGTAATTTGTCGTTAGGCAAGATAATTTTTTCGAAATTTAGAAGTGTTTGGTTGTTTTTATATTTCAATATGTTGTCAAATCTTTGCGCCACATTTCTATTGTTTTTTTAAGATTGTTTGAATATCATATGTGTTCTTGGGGTTTAATGGTTTGATCCTTGTATTTGACATTTTAATTTCGGATCATGATAATGGTTTGGTAATATCCATCTATTTGTTATAAAATTATAATTGTTAATTATTATTTCCTTATTTAGAAGAAACATAATTGCTTGATTCTAAATTCAACTTTTGATTTGGATGATAATATGGAAATCAATGATTTGCAATTAATAACATTAATTTGATTGCCTTTTTGGGTAGGTTCAATGTACCTAGATATGTTAATGGTTTTAAAGTTGACAACATTCATATTTTATAATTGCTAATTATCCTAATTTTTAATAACCTCTAATCAACAATTATTGGTTTCTATATAACTAATTAGATCCAGATTATTTAACAATCATTTAAAAAACATTTATTAGTTGTTACTATATATGTTTTAAATCATTAAAATAATAACTTTTGAAGTTTTCAGTCTACTTTAGATGATTCTGTTCCTCAAGATGCTAGCATTGGTATGTTTTACAATATCATTTGAATTATTAGAAGTATGTTTTAAGAATATACTAATATTTTTATAAAACAACAATAAAATGTGTTTTTAATATTTTTGGCTGATAATAATAACTAAATATGAAATATGTTAAAATCCTTGACTGAGATGATTGTAGCTTCTAATATTAACCCTGATTTTGGAAAATTTGAATTATTCAGTGTACACTTTGTTTGCCTTACATTGTTTTGCATTAGGTACATCTATTTTGGATTTTTAACAATGAAATAGAAGCTGCAAGGTTAGCAGAAATTTTCTATCTGGTCTTTTATCATTTTCAAACTTAAATTGATCATTTAACAGGAGGTATAATGTGAATACACTTTAGGTGTTTACATCAAGTTAAATGTCTCTTAGGCAACACTTCTGATGATAGAAGAACAAGGGTAAAATAGAAATTATACTTTTAATTATTTTTCCATACTTGAGCTCGATTACCGGCTTAAGCCATCTTCATTGTACCAATTTAGGTTGAGCATTGCACATGTATGGCACTAGGAACTCAGATACCTCAGGCCCACCATCTTAACCTAAGCGGTGTTGTGGCTTTCAGTTTTTATCCTGTTGACCAGGTAACTTCAACGATTTTTTTTGCATTCATGAATGTATCGTGGTTTATTAACTCCAAAACATGTACATTTATGCTAGCCATAATCAGGGAAAAAGAATAGAGAAGAGTATGGGATCTACTCCACATTGGGCATGGTAGGTTTTTGGTCCACATGTAGCTCCTAACTTCTCTGCTACTGTAGAATCATCAGTATTGGTGGAACTGACCCATCAGGTCATTGATTATCATTTAAGAAAGGTAGAAACATTGATTATTTGATTTCTATTCTATTTTTCTTTTCCTATTTTTTTACTCCCCCTGTGTTTTATTTGGAATTATTTGCATTTGTATCAAATAATATCAAATTTTCCATTATAAAAATGCTTCCTTTCATTGCAAGGTATTCGGGAATTGGAGTGTGTAGTGTTCTTTTCGGAAGCAGGTTCAGAAGCTAAGTTTTGGGTCACCATCCTATATATATCCAGGTTAGAATCATTAGATTTTAGAGACACCTGTCATGGTCCAACTTTTGGTCACATTCTCAAGATTAGATATTGTTTGGATTGCGTATCCGAGCTGATCTTCTTTTTAGATTTCAGTGTTTCGATAAGGGATTGGATTGTGTTTAATGATCCTTTATGGAACTATCTCCTACGGTGAGATTAGATGGGATTTATTTGTTACATTTTCAAGTATACATAATGGATTCATTTGTTAATCTGTAAGCATCCACTAACCTTTTTAGAATATTTTATACTAGAAAGTCATTTTTATATAGCAATTTATAAAATTACAAAATTCATTGTGCAGTTAACAATGATTAAGGGCCGTGAAGCTACTTCCTTTATTAGGTTGTAAGGTCTTTAACCGTGTGAGGCCTCTAAACAAAAATCTGGCACTCACATATTTGCTATATACGGTTAGAATCTTCTAATATTCTTTTATATCAATAGTACGTTGGTTGTTTATTTACTTTATGAACCTAAGAGTTCCATAATAACTTCCTTCATATAATTTCGTTATATTATCATAAATGTATAATGTTCTTTGTCAATACATGTATCTTATTTTTTATGTTTATTTTTTACCTCATTTAGTGTATTGATTTATATAATTCATATTTGATATTTTTCATCGTATTATATGGATTTAAAGTTCTCAATTTTGTTTTATATATGAAAAAAGAAATAACCAATTCTTTACATACTATTAGTAAAATATTTCTCAATTTTGTCAAGATTTGATGTATAACTCTTCTTTTAAGTATGATTTAGCATTGTTCTTCCTTAAATATATATTCTACACTTTTCTTTTATTATAAGTGTTGCAAGTACGAATTCGAGATTATTGGTTACGAGACTCCAGCAAGCAGAAGTATTACAGTAATAGGATTTCAATTTATATTTCAAACCACAAAAACATATTCCTTCATTTACTTATCCTTTCGGTTATTTTATAGCTATCATACGGTGGTTTGTTCTATTTTCATCGTCAACTTCAGATTTCCATAATTTTTTATGCGTACATTTTTTTATAATCAGTATAAACATAATTTTTTTGTCAAACAATAAAAAAACATATCACTTCTTAAAACCGTGAAGTTCGCGGGTATTAGCACTAGTTAAGCATTAAATGTCATTAACAAAAAAACAAAAAACAAAAAATAAGTTAAAATAAAGAATTTGGAGACACCGGATTAGAACCAGCGTGTCCTTATTGGTTAAGCAAGACAGTAACCATTAGTAGAATGGCTCATCTATGTTATCTTTTAATTCAGTGCATATATATTTTATGTTATACAACGTAAATTCTATACAAAATTAAAAAAATTGAGCCCTTAAAGAGTTTGGACCTTGTGCCGTCGCCCATCCCGCACCCATACGTGCCGTCCCTGCTCTCAATGCAAGGCCTCGTTCAATAACCTAATGTAGAGATAACCACTTCTGTTTTATTAGCATAAGTTTAATTAATCGTATATGTCTATATGAAACTCTCAACATAATAATGTCGAGCTTATATAATAACTTAATATAGAAGATTATCGCCGTTCAAAAGAAAGTTATAGACACGATTATCAACATATAAAATTAGTTTTTTTTTTTGTTTGAAAAGTAAAAGCACAGATATTCAAGATCTAAAAAACATAGTAAAAAATAATAATAAATAGATAAAAATAATTTAAAGTTAGAATATAAAAATAAAATAAAATTAAATGTTAGAATTTTAAATTTGAAATGGGTGGTAAGAGGACATTTTTAGTATAAAAAAAGTAGAAGTGTTGGTCTGCTTTGTGATTTCTTGGGGAAGCAAAAAAATTTTAGTTTTTTTTATATAATATAATAACAATGACGATAATATTGGTGAGCCGAGCTCGAGCCAATCTTTTAGTCCGTCTGAGGTTGTTCTCAAAATAATTCGAGCTGAGTTGAGCCAAACTCGAGTTTTGAGTTTTACTCGTGAGTCGAGCTCGAGCTTAAATAAGTAGGCTTGAACTAAGCCGAGCTCGAGCTTTACTAAAATATGATGAATTGAGCTCAAGCCTAGTCAGGCTCAGACCAGCTTATTTACACCCCTACTTACAATCCAATAAAATTAATTTGCAGCCCACGGTTCGTTTATCTCCTTTTTCATCTAATGGGCTGTCATCAAATCCCATTTTCTAATCAATGGATCCAAGTGAACCTTTAAAGCCCACTATTTTTTCTCATTTTCGGTCACGCCCCTAATTTTTATAAAGAAATAATACTTGTTCTTGAATTGAATGATTGAACATTTAAAAGTGTCTTTATCGTTTGATTGCAAAGTAAAACACTCTACATAAACAATGGTCTTGAAATGAATGATTATTGGACATTTAAAAGTGTCGATAGTAAAAGGCCCTACATAAACAAGCATGAAAGGCCCATAAGGGTATAAGGTTATGATAGTAATTTTACACACTTTTCAATTTTCGTTTAACACACACAGAGAGAGAGAGAGAGGTGTTTTTGCTTCATACGAACATAACCTATTATATCGTAATAAAATCGTTATTAGTATCGGTACTATTAAAACCGATACCAATATTCGTTTTTTAAATAGATTTAAAACATGTGTCAATATCTTATAGGCATATCACGACTTTAACATTTGGGTTTTCTTTTTTGCTTCCTATTTTGAATGCCGGTACCATACCAGTATCGTAATGAACCAAACTGATACCAACCGAGTTCCTGCCGCAACTGGCAAAGGAATCCACTATTTTCATTTCGATAGTCGGTAACTAGTTATGAACTCAATGCAATTTTCATTTCGATAGTCGGTAACAGCGGTGGAACCAGGGGAGGGTCAGGTTGGTCCGCTGACTCTCTGGCGAGGAAACAATGTTAATCGGAATGCTCAACCAAGAAGCTTTCTTTTACCTTGACTCTCGATTATGTCTCTTTAAGATCTGGAAGAAAATAATGAAGATACAATTACTAGTGATTTCCGGCAACCATTTTTTTCCAGCGAGCCATACCGTGAAGACGACAGAGAGGAAGAAAGAAGATGATGAATGCCAACACTCGGATATGGGCTAGTAATATTATTACCAAACTAATATATCATATTTTTTTTAGTACAGGAGATAATAGTGTGCAAAACTAAAATATATCATTGTTGCATTTCCTTCAGCATTTCACAAATATGTAAGTTTGTTTTTTTTTAATTCAATGTATATATTTAACATATTATTTATAAAGTTTCTGTTTATTTTTTATATGAATTTGTTACTAAACCGTTATTTTGTTAACGTTTCAATGTTAATTTTTTAGTGGTTTCCTATAGGAAGTTTTTATAATACTAATTTGTCATTTTAGCGTACTTATTATCAACATGACCGTGCTATGTCACACCCCAATTGATAACAGAAACATCGAGGTAAGACGTAATAGATTGCTCAAAGACAACATAACAGTAAATTTGTGACGATCAATTAAAATTCAAAATTTCATATCCTTTAACTAAATCAAGCATTACATTGTTCATGAAAATGGAAAGTACGACAATTGAAATTTCAAAACTAACAATATTAAAATACATAAATTGAAACAGGTGAGTATCTAATCCAACATAAGTCTTTTCTTGCAAAATCGTCATCAAATATTTCATGCAATATGTATAAAATATTCGTTAACACAAATTATGTCGGTGAACATACTAGTTTGTCTACATAGTATAAGTATGAATAGAATCTCAAATCCACATGTTAATTGTATACTAAGTCATATAATCATACTAGCATGCAAGACTAAATATCAACCCAAAGTTTCCACTAGCTTACCCTTATTACCGAAGTGAACAAGACCGTAAATATTGAATATTTACATTGACCCAACAAACGGGGCAGTGCGCTAATCCTATAGCGCTATACATGTTAAGAGAGATTTTTTAAAGTTAATGATGGATAGCATACATAAGATTTGTCCTAGTATGTATAAACAAGTAGCATAACAAGTAAGAATGTTTAGGATTGAGTGTTTACAAAAGAATTGTATGTGTGATTGTGATTTTTATGAGGATACATGTTGCAACCCAAATAGTGTTTAAAGCGTAAAATGGGTCAAGTATGAACTCATGGTGTGCGAAGATTTTCCACAAAAAGCGAGTGACCGGTTGTGGAGGATGGAACACCAAAGTTAATCTAAAAAGGTAAACCAAGGTGTATGAGTATGAGGATTTTAGAATTGGAATATAAATAGGAAACTTATATGTATGAAAATTCATAAAAGTATATCTTGCCTAGATACCTATTTGGACACTATTGTTAGTTTGGGTTTTTCATGAGTTTTACACCCATTAGAAGTCCATAATAAGGAGTTTAGAACTAAGATAATTTCCACCTTAACACATAACATTTAACCATGGTTTCAGTTGAAATTATGGTTTGGTTTTTGGAAGTATTATATATGTATATTATTACGTATATTATAGTCATGTATTTTTCATGTATTAGAGGTAGGGTAATCCACTAACCTCAAGAGTTCACTAATGCACAAATCATCACATGAACGATTCAAATGGTCATGAATACAAGTATGAAGAACATAAAATTAAACTATCTAATTCACTAAGTAACCAAGTGAGGATAACTAGACGAGTGCATCCAACATGGTATGGTTGGAGACTTAGTGTAGTTTGTTCACTTTAAGGCTTGGGAATTACTTAGAGACTTACTAGAACTCAAAAGAAGGCATATCCTAAAATTAGGATATATCTTTTATCAGTTTTATATTTTTTTAGTTATGATTTGTATAATTTCTAATATTGGTGTTATGTGTTGTATGAGATAAATCGTCATGGGCCTGGACTAAAGATATTGGACTTGGACAAGGGAGTTGGGACTGGAGCATATAAAGTCATAAGGAGTGGACCGGAGGACAGAGGCTGGACTATAAAATGCGAAGTTTGTCTCATTCGTACATAACACACATCAGAGAGTTCCGTGTTTCATATAATTTTTCTAGGGGTTTCTCAGTTTATTTCTCAAGATATCACATGTTAATTCGCGAGTCTTGAAGATTGAGAGTTGTAAGATGATCATCATATTGATGATTATCACTTCGAGAGTTTTGGTAATTGTTTTTGTTTGAGATTTGTTTTAGAATCTTTGGTTTTAGAGTTAAACTCCTTGGTTTGGGTTTCTGATGTCAGTCGTGACAAACATGCAAAACCAAAACAAACTATACAAATTGGATAAGTTGGGTATCGAACCAGAGGAGGATTGTGGAGAGTATGTAGTGTTCAGTATAAAACTAATCACTAAGAAAAAGTAAATTCAACGTAAGTTTGATTGTTTGGTTAAATTAGAAACTAAGAAAATTGAGATTTAATTCAATAGAAGAAAGAATGGTTCCTCCGAAATTCAGGTTTTGCAGTTAAATCCATTTATGTGTTTAATTGAAACACCTACATAGACATAGGCATTAAACCTAATCAACCAATTGTCATAGTCATAGGCATTAAACCTAAGGTAAACGTGTGGAATCCGTTTGCCTAGGCGACATTGTAGACACGTTTGTTACTGTTTAATCACTGTTTCATTAATATGTAGACGTTACAGATCCTGGAAATACTTGGACAGAGCTTCGCCTCTGTCGTGACAAAATCTCTGAATCTTACAAATGAGAACAGAAGTATTCTATTTATAGTTGAACAAGTTCGCTCCAAATGTGGTTAGGACAAGTTCGGGCGAACTTGTCCTTCCCACTACAAGTTCGGGCGAACTTGATTCACACCATATATAATCTTAACGTTTCGCTCCTAAACACAGACTCGACGTTATATGATGACGTAGGCAACAGACATATGCATCAACAACAATGTTCGTACGCGAGGGAGTGTAGAATTCATCTAAAAATAGCTGCTGCATCTCAGTGCATGTAAAGATCAAGGCAGATGGTAACGAGTGGAACCATTGCTGTGCTTTGTCTTCAAGTGTGAATTGGAAAAGTACCAATTTAACATCATCTGCCCAGAAGCCGTGACCTCCGATTGTGTTACACCGTGCATCATATGCGGCGATGTGCAGATATGGTTCTTCATGTGCCAGACCATGGTATTTAGGCAAACTCGATATGGACTGAGCACGGACTTCAAATGACCACCTTCCTTGCATTTGAGGAATTACAACTGGTGATGGGTTGTTAGCTATGACGGGTTTGAAATGACTCTCAACACCTCGTACCGGTCCCCGATCATATCTTCTTGGGATGCCCCCCGGTTGATTAACCGGTGAGATTAAGTTTCGCGGAAGTGGCCTTGCCTGACATGGCATTTGAGGTATCAGTGGTGGCAATGGGATGTCTAATGGTCGTCCTGGAATGGGTTACTGATTAATTGGACTGGGCTGCTGAAACTGCGGTTGTTGCATTGGTATCTGTTGTGCCTGTGGCATCGTGTTAACCTGTTGCTGTACGTATAGTTGATACCCCGAATCATTCGATTACCTCTTTATGAAAATCCGAACCCAATCGTATACCTCTCAACATTCCCTGTCTTCAATACCTGCCGATCACCTGATTCACATAACTATCATACTCATCGAGGCCATCGTCAAATTCCCAAGAACTATTTCCTTGATCAGACATTAATGTAATGTAAGAAAATTGTGGTGGGTGGGCTGACTAATAATGGGAAGGCTGATTCGGTACTAGAAGTGAAGTGAATGAATTCCCGGGTTGATTTTGGTTCAGTTTTCATCGGCAACAATCCTTACGTAGGGTGAGGAATGTTGGATAGTAGACGTTTGTGTAAATGAAGGGTATTGGAATGAGGTAGTTTGGTTTGTGAATGGTGGTAGAGTATCTAAATTCGGGACCGATGGTGGTGGCATCGGTGGAACTTGAGTAGTAGCTGGTTGGTTAGATTGCGGTGGTGTTTCAACTGGTCTAGTGGTATTGGGTGAAGGTTGATTTGGAGTTGGTGAGAACTGGTGTTGCTGCAGTGGGTTCTCAGATTGCTTGTCTGGGTTTCCCGAGCTCTCCATTGCTTTGATTGTCGATGTTGGTGATTTATTGTAAATATTTTAGTTACTTCACGGTCGAATACTAATGGAGATGACTTCCCGGAATTCCGAGTATGATGCATACACGATCAAAATCACCTGCACAGACAAAAACAAGAAGACCTCACTAATTCCGAATAAAACAATAAAAAACTATTTTTGAGTTTTTATCTATTTTTACTAAAAAGTAAACACTAAACACTTTGCGCACGCCTACCCGGCAACAGCACCATTTTTGATGTCATCATGATGAACATGCAAAAACCGAAATAAACTATACAGATAGGATAAGTCGGGTATCGAACCAGATGAGGATTGTGGAGAGTATGTAGTGTTTAGTATCAAAATAATGACTAAGAAAAGTAAATTCAACATAAGTTTGATTGTTTTGGTTAAATTAGAAACTAAGAAAATTGAGATTTAATTCAATAGAAGAAAGAATGGTTCCTCCGGAATTCAGGTTTTGCAGTTAAATCCATTTATGTGTTCAACTGAAAGCACCTACATAGACATAGGCATTAAACCTAATCAAGCAATTGTGATAATCAACGACTAAGTACTCCTGGTCAATACATAACGGGATGTTATCGAATAATTATCAATTGCAATTACCAACCCTAATCCCTAGAAAATATATCCCAATTACTAGAACTCTCAGGAATTGAATGATTAAAAATTAAGGTTTAAATAAAATGCAACTGTTTACAATCAATTAATCAAATCAATGGTGAAAAGCATCCAATGCTTAGATCACTGAATCAAAACATTGTCACGAACACATAATAGTATCTAACTTACAAAAACCCTCCATCCGAAGGAAACAAAGAAGTTTAGCCACTCATCTTACAAGTGAAATCATCAAAAGCTTGGATGAAAATGAATTCATGATCTCCCGATGTGATTTGGTGAGAGATATGATGGATTGGAGTGGAAAAGCTGCATATCTTGATGCCCTAGGAGTGCCCAAATTTGTTATGGAGGAGGAGATAATGATTTACAACTTTTGCAAACCCTAATATAATTTCCAAGGCCTTGAACCAGGTTTTTATGTCAACAGAACCGTAAGCTACGGTTACGAACCGTAACTACGGTTCAGGGATGCTGTTTCTCAATTTAACCTCAACGTAGCTTACGTTGTGTGAACCGTAAGCTACGGTTCACATGTTCTGAATAATCTTCCTTAAACCCACTAACCGTAACCTACGAGTCTCACAACCGTAGGCTACGGTCGCGACCTGCACTCCCCTTTCTTCATCTTTACAACTTTCATATAATGACATTCAAGTCCCTCAACTTTGATTTCTTCACATCTCTTGTACATTTAAGCCCCAAATACTTTCAAGTAATTACCAATTGGCCCTTGAACTTTGTTCTTTCATGCTACCAGCACTCTCAAGCCTTTTCATCAATCGAACACGTTCCGCTTCCTCTTTAATCATTCTAACTTCACCGGTTTACGTGCTTATTTGCAAAACAACGATTCCTCGTAGTTATCTCATTCACGACAAGTAAACTGCAACAACTCGTAATTTCGTTGTTATTTGGATTCTGTATATTTTTAGTTTGTATCTACCATTGTACTCGGGATTCGATTATGGGAAAGTTTATGTTAAATGATTATGTTTTGTCACAATGATATCACATCTAAATCGCTTGTTAAACTCAACCCCCAATCCAATCGCAAGTAATTATGCTATCTAAAGAGCCGAGTGTGTTGTTGATAATAACCACTTGTGCCTTCGACATCGCTTACCACATCGCATCGCAAACACAGTTAATTATGTTATAGTATGTTATCTAGGTGTTATGTGTGTTTTATGATTTATGGTTATACTCACTATCGCATCGCTCTCGCTTATTCGAATCGCTAAATCGCATCCATTTAATAACGTAACGCTTAAGGCTTCGCTAAAATGCTTACTGTAACTATCCAATACGAACCGAATCGCCAAACGAACACTTAACGTGAAAATAACGAACAAAACTTAGCCATTTGGCCAAGTTCGGCCGAACTTGATTACAACAAGTTCGCCCGAACTTGTCCAGGCTATCAAAATATCAAATATACCCAAGTTCGCTTGAACTTAACCCTTTCAAGCAGAACTGGCCAAGTTCGCCCGAACTTGTGCTAAGTTTGCTTGAAAAGGTGTCAAGTTCGGCCGAAATTGATCTAATTCAGCTCCATTTCTCCTTCACCAATAAATACTCAGCTCCTCTCCTCATTTGAACTTGCTGCAAGTTCGCCCAAAACCTCCCGAAACCGAAAACCCTTGATTTCCAAGTAAGAATCAACCCATTTTCATACACACAAAAACATTTTACAACAATTTTACACAAGGTTTTACCTTCGATTTCATCAAAACTCTTCTGTTTACGAAAACCCTCATCTTTTTCTACAAAACTTCTCTTTTTCACTTAGATCCATGCTTGGATCTAAGTAAAACCTTTTAAACATTGATTTTCACACAAAATACGGACTAATAACGTATGTTTCGTTCACGATGAAGCGGAACGAGGCGTTTGTCAACCAAGAACTCAGATCCAGATGTACAAGGACGGTATTGTTGTCTTACACAAACTGGACTAACTCGAACGAACTACAAGTTCGCCCGGTTTAGTCAAAGTTTCTGTAAAATGGCTAAACTCGCTCCAAAAGACCTCTCCAACCTATGTTTTGCTCAGTAGCTCGAGGTTGGAGGGATGGACACTCGATTTCCTCAGCAAACGACGTGAAAACGCACGATTTGGATGCCAAAACAGTCAAGTTCGCTCGGAAAACATCAAGTTCGCTTGAAAAACATCAAGTTCGCTAGAACTTGTCACCAGATTGGTGACCAAGTTCAGCCCAAACTTGATCAATGTTTGACAGAAAACACACAAGTTCGCCCAAACTTGTACTGATTCCAAGGAATCATGATAAGTTCGCCCGAACTTGTACTCTTCCAAGGGACGATAGCACAAGTTCGCCCGAACTTGTACCCCAAGGTACAAGTTCGCCCGAACTTGTCTACTGTTCCTTCAACCATTAACTGTTTCAGCAATTTGGAAGACTGATGCACTTCTGTTCGCTTACAGGCTGAATCGGCGCTCCCGTTCATCAACGTCAGATCCCATCTCTCTCTCTTAACGCACCAACTGTGAGTGTACTTGAACCCTTTTACGCTTAAACGCACTTTTGGGTGTCACATATGTTCCTATATCAAATTACATCACACAAATCTCAAATGCTTATTCGCAACCCGTTGTTACATGATTATACCTGAAATCTACTGAATTGTATGTATACTTGATTGCTAGTATGCCACCCTTAACATGATAGCTTGCTAGAGGTTGACCCGCCACCCAGAGGCCCGGGGTTGTTAAGGCTCACATTTTCATTTCACATTATTTTTCTCTTTAGGATGTGGACACTTGTTCGCATGCCTCAATCAATCGCGGTTTGTTGGTTTGCTTGAATCTAAGTAGTTACATAGTTCACAACTCTTACGTATGTCATGCGGTGTATGCTAAACGCTTTTATATCTATTATGTATGCAAACCTGTATGCTCACCTTTACTTAATTGCATTGACTTTTATTTTAACATATGTGGCAGGTTGAAGATTGTCTATTTTAGCAAACGGATTAGGATTGGTCTCTAGAAACTCATGTAATAGAAATCTAGGGAAGATCGAACTTGAATTGTTTTATGAGATTATTTGGTATTTTGTAACTTTGTTTAAGGATTATATGTTGATAGTATGGGATATTGACGCTTAAATATTGTCGCCTAAATAGTGTTATGGAATTTCTCATGAGACAATCTGGTTCGCCTAGTGCCACTACCCCGATGTTTCCGCCATCGGTTGGGGTGTGACATAAACACATAAAATGCATATAAAAGTCACGATTTAAGCACTCTAAAGCTCGGGTTTCACCCTCTCCATCACATTCCCACACTTACCTTTGATTGTCCTCAAGCAAACCAACTAGAACTACTCACCATAGTAACAACACCTCTAAACCCCTTAACCGATTCAACATGTTAAGTTCCCAAGTCATACCCATCCCATAGACTAACACATTCGAGATTGACAGTCTGACAAGCAAATCATACAACATTTAAAATCAAGACTTTTCTATCTAAAACTAACATGTTTACGATTCCAACACATGCTAACGCCCCTCCCAATGTACTCTCCTCTCAGGTAATATCTGAACTAGCGTGTAATGTGCTAGTATGTTTACACTCAAGAAACAAACATGAAATCCTGTAACCATTAGCTTGTATGACAATCACACTTCCACTGTATCATATAACATAGTACATATCAAAAGGACTTTCGGGTTTTGGGCTTAGGCTAAGGTAGGAAAGTTTGGCTTTTTGGTTTTTAGTTTTTAATTGGCTAACAAACAAACAACCAAACCGTGACAACCTTATTCAAACACACAACAACTCACACTTTGGGGGTTGGTTTCTACCCAAACAAACAAACATCATCATTCAAACTACTCACTTTTTGTTCTTTTTCATTTTTCTATTTTTTTTCTTTCAAGACTCATAAAATTGTCATTCACGGTTGGTTTTACACAGTTCATACTGGGTGGACAAACGAAAGGTAAATAGGCTCAACAGGGCTACTAAGGGAAATAGTCGGGTAAACCTAACAAAACACAAGGAATGCAACGGGGAATCCTAATGCCTTTATCATATATGTGCACATGTCAAATCCACAATCTCAACAAGTATCAAACCACACAAGTTCTAATGCAAGATAACACCTGGCCTATAGCCAACAATGAATTCACAATGTCATTTTTTCTATCATTTCTATTGGCTCAAAATCTCACCAAGAAAAGGTAAAATGGTTACCAACATGTAGCATATGCAATCTAAACATGTTACCCCAAAATAGACATCTCTTTCCAATAATTGTATCTAAAACAACTCTCAAACCTACTCTCATGAAACTTAAAGGAACCACGATGACAAGGGACTAAGTTAGTTTACTACCGGTAAGGAACCCATTAGTGATTGAAACTTAAGGTTTTCGTATCCAATTAACTTACTTAAAGCGATGAAAAATTTTAAAATTTTCAAAATTTTCAATTTTCATCGAGATTAATCACTTTTCAATCTTTTCAAGCTTTTATCCACAAATCCCTCCCCAGGTTCCCACATCCCCACACTTGGGATACATTGTCCCCAATGTATGGTGCTTTTAAACTAACCTGAGAATCCAACCAAACAAACCATAACGGCTAACTTCAAACACAATTAAGCTAAACACATTCCCTTGACACAATAAAGTTTGACACCGCCAAAACACAAAACAAATAAACATAAGATAAGGAAACACATTCACCTGATTAGGGAATCAATACGTTTCAATAGTGTTGTAACTGTTGCGCTCTAACTGGCATGAACGTATCCTGTGAGTTCCTTAATATCTCGCCGGGAATGTTACCAAACATCCCTACACTTGAATCTTTACATCCGGGAGAGTGGAATTGTAAACCTGTCAAAACACAAACACAACCAAAACGAACCGAACTATACAAACTTTACATCCTCGGGCTGCCTCCCGAGAGTGCTAAGTTAACAGGTCTTCAGCCAGACTGTACCTGACGTGTTTAAGGTGTCTCAGATAAATGCTTACCCTCCCATTTCTCGCTGTATGTTTCCATCCAGTATTTGGGAAAAGTCATAGTGCCATGCCTATTGGAATTATGCCCAGCTTCTTCGCCCTGGCAGGAACCGCCTGGTGGTTTCCCATCAGTAACTCTCTTTCTCACATTTACCTTCACCTCCTGATTTCCTCCAGACCTGCAAGACTCATCACCACTAGAAGCAGATTCAACAGTAGCATCCGCATGATTAGAATCATCGTATGGATCATAAGAAATAGAATGTAACAACACATTGAAATATAACTTACGATTCCTGTAGCTTAAAGTGACAAACCCACCTCTGCAATCGATCTGTGCATTTGTTGTATACAAGAATGGACGTCCCAATATTACCTGCGGCTACATGTACGTCTGTAATGGTGCATAACCGATCACCAGAAAATCGACCGGGTAGTAAAACTCGCCAAGTTAGATTATCACGTTTTTCACCATTCCCCGAGGTCGCTTCACACTAGCGTCTGCAAACATTGCTGTGCTTTCACATGCTTGCAGCGGGCCAAAATCATACTGGTCGTACAGACTACCGGCAGAACACTAACCGATGCTCCATAATCTAACAGTGCCTTATGGATTTTAAATTTCCCAACTTGAATTGGAACGACTGGCTCCCCTAAATCAATGCCACTGCTCTCAACATTCACATCATTTATACCTGCAATTAAATCAACCACAGAAGGCGTTAAACTCGTATCGTATGAATCATTATTAGGAACGAAACTCACCCCACTGAGTGGTACATTTTTCATGTTCTTCGGATTTGTTTGAGTATCACTGGGGAGTTTCCACTGTGTTGTTTTAGACTGGCCATCTCACTAGCCAACTACCCTATCTGTGTAGTTAGTGATTGTATGGCTTTGTCCCGAATCTCATCTTTTTGAGCCCTCACTTCATCCGCTTGATTGCGCTTTTGCAACTCTTGCTGGATAGACTTTACCATTTCTATCATTTCATTGCTAACAAGAGTGTTAGAAGATCCGAGGGGCCCGCTTTGATTATTCTGATAATTCCCTTGGAAATTATTTTGAAACCGATTCTGATTGAAGTTCCGTTGACCACCAGTTTGATTGTTACATTAAAATCCCAGGTTGAGCTGATTATTTGCATTTCCATAACTCAAATTTGGGTGATTCCGCAGACCCGGATGGTATGTATTAGATTGCATGATGAAGTTTCTGTAACATCCGTAAAAAAAAAACGGATTTACCAAACCCGCTCCATTTATCAACCGAACAGTCAGTCAAAATTTTCGTTGCGAATTAAATGCCCAAAATATTTTTAAACGATCCGTAATCAATTATTATATGGGAATATATATTTAGTTTTTGAAAAACAGTCAAAAATCGCAAAATAAAAATGAATTGTCTCTGCCGGGTTTCGAACCCGGGTCTGTACCGAATCAGATGTGACTTATCTCTCAACACACAAACCACTGCGCCGCTTGTTCTGTTTGTTATATATTTCAATCATTTAATTGATATAATAACGTTACGAATTCAAAATCGGCGCCCAAACGATTCAGTCGTCGGATTCCCGGTAAACTCGCGAGTCTTAACTACAATTTACGTTATAACGTAAACCATTAACCACATATCGGTTATAACCGATGTTTGATGTCCGCGACCAAAAATGATAACCGCCGGAAAACTTAAACCGATGAATACAGTCCGAAATCAGACCAAATACATCTCGTTTTTCCCTATAAATTGACCCACAACCGACGACAAACACTTTCGCTCAAAAATCACACCTTTTCTCGGCATAATTCCACTCGCCGGAACTTTCCTGTTTTTCGCCGGAAAACCGAGTTTTAATTTCTGAACCTCACTGAATCCCCTAAACCTTTACTGAAGTTACCCATACTCTTTCCAAGATTTCCGGAGACTTGCTGCTGCAAGGAACCTGTCGCCGGAGTTTCTGCCGGAAAACAGAGAATCCAGTCGGTATATTTCTCCGCTCAGTTTCCTTTCCTTTTCACTTTTATCTTACCTTAATCGACGGTAAAACACTAATGAAACTCGAATACAAACTCGAACCAGTCAGACCTTAAATCTGGTTAACACCTGACGAAGAAGATGATGTATTCGTTAACATATAAGTATAATATAAATCAAGAAATTAATCGGGTTAGACACACAGTCCAGCGGTGGACTGTGTGCACATAAAACGTTAAACATGCAAAGGTCTCGAGTTCGAATCCCGTCTCACACACGCTGCCTTAATAAAATCCATTTTTTTGTTTACTGAACCGGATCGCCACAGATATATGTTAAATATATTGTTAACCGGAATAATAACCAAGTTAGACATACAGTCCAGCGGTAGACTGTGTGTTTGTTTTATATCGCTGGTCACGAGTTCGAGTCCGGTCTTCAGCACCGACTCGGACCATTATCTCTTCTTTTTAATTAAGGCAGAAAAGGAAATAAATAATTAGTACTTAAGTATAATAAAAATCAAGTTATATAACATGTTGAACACACAGTCCAGCGGTGGACTGTGTGTTAGATTAACCCACAGGTCCCGGTTCGAGACCTGTGGAGTGCAAGGCTGTTTTCGTTTAAACCGTTTTTAAAATAAAAAGGATTTCTGTTTAATTCTAATTAATGTATATATGTAATTAAAATCGGATAAATAACGGGTTAGACACGTAGCTCAGTTGGTAGAGCTGCGTGCACGCGTACGGGAGGTCTCGGGTTCGAGCCTCACTCAGCGCACAATAATACGCCTTCCGAACCGGTCAACGATAGTCAAAGTCAACGGTCAAAGTTACTGTAGCAAAAATAAAATATTTTTTTAATTATTTTTATTTAATTATTTTTATTTAAAATCAATTAAAAATACTTAAAAATAACATTTTTTAAGGTTAGAAAATAGCCTCAAACTCACAAAAATACACCCAACAATCCTACTAAAATAGTTTAATAAAATCCGTTTACTTACCAAACCATAATGCAATTTATCTAGGTTAAATCTCACTCGTGGTTAAAACCACTTCGCGTGCATTCAACGTCATCAACCGAACGCACCCACTGTGAGTGAATCTTACAATTCCCCCTTTTAAATTACACGTTTTGGGTGTGTCATGTGTTATGAAATAATTAATTTGTTTATTTAAACTTGTGCCATACCACATCATGACTTAAACTTAGATTGATTTATTTTTGTGATTTACTTATATTCCGTTTGTCAAATTACATGAAACTCATACATTAAGCCCATCAGTTCCTCGTGGGAAACGAGTAGAACATCGCGTGCTTCAATCAAATTCATTATTGTTCATGTGTGTTTTCATTGAGTTTACATTGTTTGTAGTTGTGTCATTCATATTATCATGTTTATGCAATTCATTCATCAGGCCCCTCAGTTCCTCGTGAGAGACGAGTTGAGCATCGCGTGCCTTTAATTGTTCCATTATTATTCATGAGTGTTTCATTTAACATATTATGATTGTTGATCAAGTTACATCTAATTTTATTCATGTTTGGTTGTGCACATATTTCATAATCAATTTAAATAAATTGTTCAAATGTTTTCCATAGGATTCACTCGCCAACATTATGTTGATCCAAAAACCTTTTTACACATGATACAGGTGAACAGGTTGAAGTAAGGAAAACATAGGATATGCCTTAGAAGAGAACAAAGAAGTTTAGATTGTAGTTAGATCATGTTGTAGCAATCATTGTAAATTTCCATTTAATTTGTATTAATGAATATGAAACGTTTAATAAATGTCATGAGCTTTGATGATAACCCAATCATGCCCCGATCACCTTATCCGCTGCGGGTCGGGGTGTGACAGATTGGTATCAGAGCCATGACTATAGGGATATAGGATAGGTTATTAGACCCTTAGAGCCTATACTATAGTCTGCCTAAATTTTAAATTGATTAGGTGGTTACATACAAACTTGTGATATTTATTTGTTTCATATTTGTTTACATTTCAGTCAAACATACATGCTCATATACATATTCATTATACATATATACATATTCATTATACATATATCGATGTTCATGAATTCAATTTATTTTCATATTCTCATTATCCAAAGATTTTGTGCAATTTTCAAATCTCGTCAAAGTAAGTTCTGCGACGGGCATGTAGTAACTGGAAGGGTACGAGTACCGGTAGTCGGAACGTCCTGTCTAGGCTGGCATTCGTATAAATCCAATATAACGGACCAGTTTGCCTACCTGGGGACCAACGATGAGAGTACGAAGGACCTATTAGGCCAAAGCATGCCACACCAAACGTCGTTCGAACTAACCCTACTTTGAGGTGTCACCGTGTCTACACCTGGACACATTCCGAACATCACACGTTGTATACATATTTCTCGATTTTCTCCGGGTTTTTGTGTACGCAACCAGGCAGAAACCGTGCGAACCATATGAAAAACCGGTATTCATGGGGGCCCACATGATTACGCAGGTAAAGTATGGCGGCATGACGGGCCTAACAGCGAGCAAAGCCCAAGACATCCTATGGATGTAGTATTTTTGTATAATTATTTTATAAATGATCATTCTTGAATGCGACCCATGATCCCAAAAGCATCCAACTCATACTCTTGTCATGTATTCATTGTAGATGTCTTCTAACCTCGCCCGTAGGAAGACGAGAGCAAGAAAAGCCCGCGAACGCATGGCTACCTTAATCGCTCAACAAATGGCGGCCGTAATACCCAACATTGTAATCCAAGTTCAACAAGCACTTACCAATAATCCTGTCAATCAAGCAAACCAAAACATTTCAACTCTCCCCCAAATACCACTAAATGTACCTACAAGCATTTCAAATCATGCGACCCTCCGAAATACAAAGGGACTGAAGGTGTCACCGCACTCCTCCATTGGTTTGAAGAAATGGAGAATACTTTTCTAAATTGTGATTGCCCTGATGATCGCAAAGTGCGTTATGCTACCGGTCGACTATATGGGATAGCACTTACTTGGTGGAATACAGAGAAGGCAAAACGAGGTGTTGAAGATGCTATGACCCTAACTTGGAACGAATTGAAGGAAATCATGACCAGACGATTTTGCCCAAGGAGCGAAATCAAGAAGCTAGAAGATGAATTTTATTCATTGAAGCAAATGGAAGGAGACCACACCACCTACAACAAAAGGTTCCTCGAATTACATCAAATGGTTCCCAACATGTTTACTCCCCTCTACTGTTTGATCGAGCACTACATTCGTGGTCTTCCGTCAAAGATTCAAGACCCTGTAATAAGTACCAAGCCTGCAACTTTGGAAGCAGCAATGGAGCTAGCAACAGAGCTCACCGAGAACCGAATCCGAAACAAAGACTTCAAGGAGGAGAAGAAGAAGGATAAAGAATCAACTGAAACCTCCGACTCCACCCAAACCAAATCCCCTTCTCAACCCAATCCTAAGAGAAGAAGAGTCGGGCGACTTTTCGCTGCTACTCAACGAAATCAACCAGTTTTTCATGCCATACCCATCCGAGCTATCCCAATCACCCAAGTGGCACCCAACTCAGTTTACCCAAATAAGAAACCATATCTTGGACCTCACCCTCGATGCAACAACTGTTTTTATAACCATTCCCTTACTTTACCTTGCCGGCTATGTACAACTTGTGGACGCTATGGTCATTTGAGCAATGTTTGTCGCACCTTTCAAGACCAAACCGTTTCTCCTACTCAAAACATGGCCCAAACTTATCACCAACCCCAATACCCCATGTTCCCATATGCGCGAGCCTGTTTCAATTGTGGCGACCCTACCCACCTTAGAAACACATGCCCTCAATTGGTTAACGTTATCAACACTCAAGCCCAATCAAACCCAGTTAACCAAGTAAACCAAGAAAACCCAACCACTATGCCACCAGCAAGAGGAAGAGTCTTCAATGTCAACGCCAATTCTGTCGAAGATAATGACGGCCCAAACGAAGATACTCAGCTAGTCCTCTTCGCCGAAGATCCAGATTCAACTCCTATTGTTTAGTCTTATGTCTTTCTTATTCACATGTGTAGACTGTTAGAGAAATTATTGGATATTACATATTATATATTGTTTTCAGTATATGCTTTTGCCGAGGCCGTAGCTCCCCATCCATCGAGGTTGAGTTTGATCCCCATTTTATTATGGGTTGATCAGGGCGTGCCCGCACGATCGGCTCCGTTTGTTTGAGCCTTGATCGGTTACGTAATTTTACATTTCAATACATGCAATACGTTCGGCTCCGTTTGATTGAGCCTTGAGCGCACATTTCAATTTACATTTCCAGTTCATGCAATACGTTCGGCTCCGTTTGATTGAGCCTTGAGCGCACATACAATTTCATTAACAGTATCTTGTGGTTGTGGTGTTTGTAGTAGAGTCGCATCGAACTAACCATAACTTTCGGATAAAGTCAACGAAAATTTGACAAGGATATGGTGGATACGCCGATGGTACTTCCTATATATAAGTATTCTTGTCAAATGATCGGAAGCATTATTAGGCGGTTATGAGAGGTTCCATGCATAGGCTGATTGTGTGATGGTTGTTTAAATTAAGTTGTTCAATTTCAGTACATTCAATACGTTCGGCTCCGTTTGATTGAGCCTTGAGCGCACATACAATTTCATTCAATACGTTCGGCTCCGTTTGATTGAGCCTTGAGCGCAAAGACAATTTCATTATCAGTATCATGTGGTTGTGGTGTTTGTAGTAGAGTCGCATCGAACTAACCATAACTTGCGGATAAAGTCAATGAAAATTTGACAAGGATATGGTGGATACGCCGATGGTACTTCCTATATATAAGTATTCTTGTCAAATAATCGGAGGCATTATCAGGCGGTTATGAGAGGTTCCATGCATAGGCTGTTTGTGTGGTTAAGTTATTCATATTCAGTACATGCAATACGCTCGGCTCCGTTTGATTGAGCCTTGAGCACACAATTTCAATTTCAGTACATTCAATATGTTCGGCTCCGTTTGATTGAGTCTTGAGCACACAATTTCAATTTCAGTACATTCAATACGTTCGGCTCCGTTTGATTGAGCCTTGAGCGCACATCCATTTCATTTTCAGTACATGCAAAACGATCGGCTCCGTTCGATTGAGCCTTGATCGCACAGATATATTTCATTTCAGTAATTGATGTTTGTTGTATTGATTGTAGAGTTATAGGACTAATCATAATTCACTGATAAAACCAATGAAAATTTGACAAGAATATGGTGGATACGCCGCTGGTACTTCCTATATATAAGTATTCTTGCCAAAGGATCAGAGGCATTATCGGACGATTATGAGAAGTTCTATATAGGATTTATTAGTTTCTTGGTAACCAATCATAACTTGTGGATAAAACTAATGAAAATTTGGCAAGAATATGGTGGATACGCCGCTGGTACTTCCTATATATAAGTATTCTTGCCAAAGGATCAGAGGCATTATCAGGCGGTTATGAGAAGTTCCATGTAGGATTTAGTATTGCTTTGGTTGGAAATTGTGTTACATTGATATCATCATGTTATTTAAAGAGATTGGATTGTGTTCCATTTCTACATAAACTAACCTCTCCGTCATAACAAACGAGAGAGGAACTTCCATCATTCAAACATATATGCTATCAGAATGTGGATTCAAATATTTGCTGTTGTGTTTATTCATGTTCAAATATTCGCTGATGTGTCCATTCATGTTCAAATATTTGCTGTTGTGTTTATTCATGTTCAAATATTTGCTGATGTGTTTATTCATGTTCAAATATTTGCTGATGTGTTCATTCATGTGTGAATATTAGCTGTTGTGCTTACTTATGTTCAAATATCAGATGTTGCGTTTTTATTTATGTTCCATGTAAATTGTAGTGTTAGAGGTTTTGCCTTAGGATATAACCATATTTTCCCAAACGTATCTAAACTCTTATGCATGATATCATTTTTTTTTAGCAAATCATTCCTGTTTATCAATACTCATACAGTAGGCAACAAAAAGCGATTCCTGAATAGGGTACTTAACCTTTCCACGGAACGTTACCGCCTCGAACAAAAACTTAAGCCTTTATTTTGCTAAGCATACAACTGTCAAACAAAACATCATCACCCTTTTAGTCAAAAATATCATTATTTAAATTTCGGGACGAAATTTCTAAAAAGCAGGGGATACTGTAACATCCGTAAAAAAAAACGGATTTACCAAACCCGCTCCATTTATCAACCGAACAGTCAGTCAAAATTTTCGTTGCGAATTAAATGCCCAAAATATTTTTAAACGATCCGTAATCAATTATTATATGGGAATATATATTTAGTTTTTGAAAAACAGTCAAAAATCGCAAAATAAAAATGAATTGTCTCTGCCGGGTTTCGAACCCGGGTCTGTACCGAATCAGATGTGACTTATCTCTCAACACACAAACCACTGCGCCGCTTGTTCTGTTTGTTATATATTTCAATCATTTAATTGATATAATAACGTTACGAATTCAAAATCGGCGCCCAAACGATTCAGTCGTCGGATTCCCGGTAAACTCGCGAGTCTTAACTACAATTTACGTTATAACGTAAACCATTAACCACATATCGGTTATAACCGATGTTTGATGTCCGCGACCAAAAATGATAACCGCCGGAAAACTTAAACCGATGAATACAGTCCGAAATCAGACCAAATACATCTCGTTTTTCCCTATAAATTGACCCACAACCGACGACAAACACTTTCGCTCAAAAATCACACCTTTTCTCGGCATAATTCCACTCGCCGGAACTTTCCTGTTTTTTCGCCGGAAAACCGAGTTTTTAATTTCTGAACCTCACTGAATCCCCTAAACCTTTACTGAAGTTACTCATACTCTTTCCAAGATTTCCGGAGACTTGCTGCTGCAAGGAACCTGTCGCCGGAGTTAAATTCTGTCGCCGGAGTTTCTGCCGGAAAACAGAGAATCCAGTTGGTATATTTCTCCGCTCAGTTTCCTTTCCTTTTCACTTTTATCTTACCTTAATCGACGGTAAAACACTAATGAAACTCGAATACAAACTCGAACCAGTCAGACCTTAAATCTGGTTAACACCTGACGAAGAAGATGATGTATTCGTTAACATATAAGTATAATATAAATCAAGAAATTAATCGGGTTAGACACACAGTCCAGCGGTGGACTGTGTGCACATAAAACGTTAAACATGCAAAGGTCTCGAGTTCGAATCCCGTCTCACACACGCTGCCTTAATAAAATCCATTTTTTGTTTACTGAACCGGATCGCCACAGATATATGTTAAATATATTGTTAACCGGAATAATAACCAAGTTAGACATACAGTCCAGCGGTGGACTGTGTGTTTGTTTTATATCGCTGGTCACGAGTTCGAGTCCGGTCTTCAGCACCGACTCGGACCATTATCTCTTCTTTTTAATTAAGGCAGAAAAGGAAATAAATAATTAGTACTTAAGTATAATAAAAATCAAGTTATATATACATGTTGAACACACAGTCCAGCGGTGGACTGTGTGTTAGATTAACCCACAGGTCCCGGGTTCGAGACCTGTGGAGTGCAAGGCTGTTTTCGTTTAAACCGTTTTTAAAATAAAAAGGATTTCTGTTTAATTCTAATTAATGTATATATGTAATTAAAATCGGATAAATAACGGTTAGACACGTAGCTCAGTTGGTAGAGCTGCGTGCACGCGTACGGGAGGTCTCGGGTTCGAGCCTCACTCAGCGCACAATAATACGCCTTCCGAACCGGTCAACGATAGTCAAAGTCAACGGTCAAAGTTACTGTAGCAAAAATAAAATATTTTTTAATTATTTTTATTTAATTATTTTTATTTAAAATCAATTAAAAATACTTAAAAATAACATTTTTTAAGGTTAGAAAATAGCCTCAAACTCACAAAAATACACCCAACAATCCTACTAAAATAGTTTAATAAAATCCGTTTACTTACCAAACCATAATGCAATTTATCTAGGTTAAATCTCACTCGTGGTTAAAACCACTTCGCGTGCATTCAACGTCATCAACCGAACGCACCCACTGTGAGTGAATCTTACAATTCCCCCTTTTAAATTACACGTTTTGGGGTGTGTCATGTGTTATGAAATAATTAATTTGTTTATTTAAACTTGTGCCATACCACATCATGACTTAAACTTAGATTGATTTATTTTTGTGATTTACTTATATTCCGTTTGTCAAATTACATGAAACTCATACATTAAGCCCATCAGTTCCTCGTGGGAAACGAGTAGAACATCGCGTGCTTCAATCAAATTCATTATTGTTCATGTGTGTTTTCATTGAGTTTACATTGTTTGTAGTTGTGTCATTCATATTATCATGTTTATGCAATTCATTCATCAGGCCCCTCAGTTCCTCGTGAGAGACGAGTTGAGCATCGCGTGCCTTTAATTGTTCCATTATTATTCATGAGTGTTTCATTTAACATATTATGATTGTTGATCAAGTTACATCTAATTTTATTCAGGTTTGGTTGTGCACATATTTCATAATCAATTTAAATAAATTGTTCAAATGTTTTCCATAGGATTCACTCGCCAACATTATGTTGATCCAAAAACCTTTTTACACATGATACAGGTGAACAGGTTGAAGCAAGGAAAACATAGGATATGCCTTAGAAGAGAACAAAGAAGTTTAGATTGTAGTTAGATCATGTTGTAGCAATCATTTTAAATTTCCATTTAATTTGTATTAATGAATATGAAACGTTTAATAAATGTCATGAGCTTTGATGATAACCCAATCATGCCCCGATCACCTTATCCGCTGCGGGTCGGGGTGTGACAGTTTCTACCCCCACCTCCACCTTGAACAAAGTTCACATCTTTGTTGTCACCAAGAATAACTGGAGATTGATCTACAATATGTCCTATGTCTCCACAATGCCCACACATTGGGAACTGTCCATTAGGTTCAGGTGGATTCTCTACTACTCCCACTACCGAATGCCGAGTGCTCCTCAAAGACTGAGGTTTCTGTTTAGACATTCTCGCATTCCTTTCTAAAAATTCCCAGTCAACCTGTTCATAATTCATACCAAAAGTACCATTTGATGTTGAACTCACATCCCGTGCATCTTCATCCATTAAGCCCTCGTGAAATGCGTTAAGAAGCTCCCAAAGATGAATACCATGATGCGGACAGTTTTTAAGCATCATCTTAAAACGATTGAATGCTTCGTGAAACAGTTCACCAGGCTGTTGTCAGAAACCCCGAATATCTTTTCTGGCATTTGAGGGTCCGTTATAAGGATCGTTCGGGTCCTAATTTGGCAAACCTAAGGTAACGTGCGGAATCCGTTTGCATAGGCGACATTGTAGAAAAGTTTGTTACTGTTTAATCACCGTTTCATTAATATGTTGACGTTACAGATCCTGGAAACACTTGGACAGAGCTTCGCCTCTGTCGTGACAAAATCTCTGAATCTTACAAATGAGAACACAAGTATTCTATTTATAGTTGAACAAGTTCGCTTCAAATGTGGTTAGGTCAAGTTCGGGCGAACTTGTCCTTCCCACTACAAGTTCGGGCGAACTTGATTCACACCATACATAATCTTAACGTTTCACTCCTAAACACAGACTTGACGTTATACGATGACGTAGGCAACATACATATGCATCAACAGATTCCCCCTTGGATGTTGTCGTAGGCATCATTCTTCAGTTAAGTTCCTGAGTCTTTAATGTTCTCTTGATCTTTTTTTTCTTGAATAACTTTAACTTCCTTGATCTTCATAGCATCTACAATCCTTTTCTCTTTTCTTCTCGAGCTTGTCTTGATAAAACTTTAATCACCATGCTCCCCCTTGCTTTGAGCTTTCTGGTATCTTCAATCAACGTGTTTTATCCAGCTCCCTCTTAAAATCTACTTACTGTTTCAAAGTTCTTCAAACTTTCAAATAAACATTTCAGATTTAAACTTTGAAATCTCAAAACATTATCATTTCAAATTTTAATCTCCTCATCAGTTTTTAAACCCTCTCAGTTATTCAAGTCTAAATTAATGACCTTGAATATCTGATTTATGTATCAAGTTCAACTTAATGATCTTGATTAAACATTTTGACACTAAACTGATGCATTTATTCAAATATAAGTTTAAACTTAATGAACTTTTAAACTTTCAGATCAATTTTCAAAAGTTTTAGATTTTGTTCAGCAATTCTAGACTTTGAAAAACAGCTTTTCATCATCACTGGTCAAAACAAAGAGATAATATAATTTTTTTATGAAAAAAAATAACAAAACACTAACTATGTACAAACATATTACAGATGTATTTTTGTTGAGTTTGTGTTAAAGGATCATATCAGTTATTTGAGACATATCACAAGTACCATTGACCTCTTCATGACACTAAGTTTTAGACTCGTTTACCTAGATTGTCGATATGTTTGTCCATTTAAACTTCGACACATTTCTCAATTGTTCCAAGATACGTTATGTGAATATAGCGTAATTGATATCTGTATCTGGGTTATGCGAAGCCTTGAGAGCTCAGGTTAGTACCACCGTACCGACAGAGAGATGAATAGTGTTCCAAAATGGAATCTTTTTGAGCTGCAATTGTAGTATCTTTCGATATTTTCAATTGAATGCAGTTTTAGGGGATTTTTGCAAAAGAATTATAGAAGTTCTAGGCCATTGCTTTCGCAAAATCAGAAGAACTTGTATAATACCCCAGATATCAACTATCTATAAAGACCTCGTATCTCAGAATCAGGCAATCTCTCAAATGATATTTCGGAGTACTAAGTCCATATATCCGAGAGATGTTAATCCACAAGATTAAGCAGTTGTAAAATTTAGTTTATATCTCATAAACAATTTACTGAACGTGTAAAGCCTATCGACACATCCACAGTAAGACTTATTTATCACTTTTTAAACTTTACAAATCTTTAGCATACTGTGATAGTCCACTGATGTACTATCATTTTCTTTGTGACACCAAATTCTTTTTGTCTTTATCAATGTTTTTGTACTTTTTGAATTTTTCATATGTTTTTGTATTTTCTCAAATATTTTTCTCCCCCTAAAATTAAAAACATATTTTTAGAATTTTTAATTTATAGAAAAAACATTGACCAACTGCTAAGAATTAATTCAATTCTCCATCCATTACTGCTTCACAATTTTACTTTTAAAGCACTCTCCCCCTCATGATGATAAAAACTATGACACTTTTGTGTTTATAACATTTTATACCCCGGGTTTTGTCTATTCAACAGTGAGGGTTCTGTGAAAATTTTCAAATTTTTATTCAAAAAAATTGTAAAAATTTTCAAGTAAACGTTATTGGAACATATTTTTGAAAAATTTTCTTCAAAAATTTTCAAAAATTGTAAAGTAAACGTTATTAAAATGTGTTTTTGAAAAATTTTCTCCAAAAATTTTCAAAATTTAAAGTAAACATTTTTGGAATGTTTTGTAAAAGTGGCCTTTGTATAAAACTTGATAACCCGGCCCATCTTCAATGTGTGCCACAGAAATTCATTATAATTAATTTGCGTTCATCTCAGAAGTTTCTGCACAAAAGTGATACCCAAGCCTTTGCAGTCTTAGGCGTTGTTTCTTCAACCTTAATTTTTACTTTCTTTTGACAATCAGGTTAATTTTGGACTTTCTCAAGTTTCGGAAAGTTCTCTAAACTTTCCATTTTCACTGATTGTATAAACACTTTTTCTTTCACCAATCATGTTTGATTTTTCATTAAAGCTTTCTTGAAATACAATGTAGAAACTTTTTGTTCATTACTATTCGAGGATTCACCAGTTTTAAAATTTGAAAATTTAGTAATAACTGGTTTCACCTTGTTAGTAGTTTCTGTACATTGTTTCAAAACCTGAGTTGGTGCTCCAGAATTTTTGTTATCAATATGAGCAGGTTTAGGATTAATTTGTAAACATTTTCTAACAATGTGTCCCTTTATCCCACATTTGTGACACAACCTGTTATCATATCGATCTTTTCTATCAAATCATACACTCAAATCATAACACTGATTTGACGTGTGGTAGCCATCTATCCTGTTTCTTCTAAAAGCATGATTTGACATTAAAGCACTTTGGTCCGACCTGCACCACTTATTTTCAGATTTTTGTGAGTTATATTTACAAATTTTTGTAAATTTCTATAATAATTGGATGATCGTACCGATGAGCTTTTATTTTTCTTTTGAAAATTTTCAGAATTTTTAAAACTTTCTTTTTCTTTTTGTTTTCGTTCTCCATTCTACTTAGAAGGTTTTTTTGCGTTGAGCATTCACCTTTCTCAGTAGATTGTAGAACAGTTTCTTGAAATTTTTCTTTTGGTTTTAAAAATATTTCATTTTTATTATTTTTAGCTTTTTCATCATCGGTATCATCATCAAAATCCTCAATTATGATATTGTCATAATTTGTGATCTTTTCACTTATTAGAATTTCCTCTTTATTCTTACTGATCGGTTTTTGAACTATATTATCTAGCATTAAACTCGAGACAACAAAACCTTTCAATTTCTTTTCTAAATCATCAATTTTACATTTAGCAATCTCAGCATCTTGTTCAAGTTTTCTGATTTTTTCAAGATGCGAGTTTATTATATTTTGTTTTTGAAAAACATTTTTATTTAAAACAGATTTTTCATTTTCTAAAATTTTTATTCTATTTTCAAAGATCGTTTCATTTTCTTTTAATTTTTTATTTTCTAATATCAAACTCTCCAGATTGCTCAAGAGTTTGGCATTTTCTGCCAGATAGTTAGTTAAATCTACATCATAGACTGGGCAGATTTTTTTAGAACTTGAAGACTCATTTGTAAACGTTTTTGAAACTTGTTCTTCACAGTTATTTGCAATCAAACTTCCTTCTCTCTTAAACTGATCATTTGAACTTTGTGCTTCACGATCATTTCCTTGATCACTAACACGATCAGACTTCTTCTTGATTAGCACCTTCTTATTCTTAATCATCTCAACACTTTCCAAATATTTAGCGTCCAGAGATTTCCATAATCCTGTGCAGTTTTGTACTCTGGTAACAAAACCAAGATGTCTTCTTTTATCGGTTGCTGTAACAAGGTTAGCATCTTCTTCTCATGGGCATATGCATCATTCAGTTTAGGTGTAAACTTTGATACTGAAAGCTCATCTCCACGTTCATCGACTGGCCATTTAAATCTAGTTTGAACAGCAACCCAACCATAGAAGTGATTTGCTCGTGCCCAGTTCTCGAACTTTTCTTTCGAGCCTTCATACTCGTTCATACTCGTCAACTTTGGCGGCTTCACGGACTCCATTTCGTTTTCCAAATTTATTTGTCGTTAAAAAACACTTGAAAAATGATTAGCAAACATACAATTTTAGAAAAATTTAACTTCTTAATCAACAATATTAACGTATCAGTTCGCTAAAAACGTTTAAATTTTCTTGGAAAAATGTTTTTTGTTTTGTTTTGTTTTTTTAGAAACCTTGGACAAGTTCGGGCGAACTTGTTCACAGCTTGTGAAAAACGGTTACTTAACAAGTTCGGGCGAACTTGTATAAACTTTTCAGAAAATTTTACTTTGAAACAAGTTCGGGCGAACTTGTTAAGTAACCGTTTTTCACAAGCTGTGAACAAGTTCGGGCGAACTTGTATAAACAATTGGTATCGAGAAAATCCAAGAGAATTAACAAGTTCGGGCGAACTTGATATAAGTTCTCCACAGAATGTAATCAAGTTCGGGCGAACTTGATGTGATTTGAGGAAAAATATGCAAGTTCGAAAGAACTTACCTAAAAATTCTTGAAAAATCAGTCAAGTTCGGGCGAACTTGATGAAAAATTGTGAATTTTTCAGTCAAGTTCGAGCGAACTTGATGTCAAGTTCGTTCAAAATGAGTTTGCAAAACATGATTTTTTCAACTTTTCGACATGAATTCGTTTGTTTTAAGCTCTGATCTTTTCAAGGGTTTTACTATTATGGATTTTACTTATTATACTTGAAAATCAGTCCTTTTTGTCCGTGAAATGTCCAAGAAAAGTACAAAAAGAATAGAATGAGTAGAAGATGAGATGTTCTAAGTCCAATGTCTTCAAATTAGGCCAATCCTGCTCTGATACCAATTGAGGGTCCGTTATACGAATCGTTAGGGTCCTCATTTGGCAAACCTAAGGTAAACATGCGGAATCCATTTGCATAGGCAACATTGTAGACAAGTTTGTTACTGTTTAATCACTGTTTCATTAATATGTTGACATTACAGATCCTGGAAACACTTGGACAGAGCTTCACCTTTGTCGTGACAAAATCTCTGAATCTTACAAATGAGAACACAAGTATTCTATTTATAGTTGAACAAGTTCGCTCCAAATGTGGTTAGGTCAAGTTCGGGCGAACTTGTCATAGCCATGACAAGTTTGGGCGAACTTGTCCTTCCCACTACAACTTCGGGCGAACTTGATTCACACTATACATAATCTTAACGTTTCGCTCCTAAACACAGACTCGACGTTATACGATGACGTAGGCAACAAACATATGCATCAACAGCATTGTTCGTAGGCAACAGAGTGTAGAATTCATCTAAAAATAGCTGCTGCATCTCAGTCCATTTAAAGATCGACGTAGATGGTAATGAGTGGAACCATTGCGGTGCTTTGTCTTCATGCGTGAACTGGAAAAGTACCAATTTCACATCATCTGCAGAGAAGCCGTGACCTCCGATTGTGTTACACCGTGCATCATATGCGACGATGTGCAGATATGGTTCTTCATGTGCTAGACCATGGTATTTAGGCAAACTCGATATGGACTAAGCACGGACTTCAAACGACCGCCCTCCTTGCATTTTAGGAATTACAACTGGTGATGGGTTGTTAGCTATGACGGGTTTGAAATGACTCTCAACACCTCGTATCGGTCCCCGATCATATCTTCTTGGGATGCCTCCCGGTTGATTAACCGGTGAGATTAAGTTTCACGGAAGAGGCCTTGCCTGACATGGCATTTGAGGTATCAGTGGTGGCAATGGGAAGTCTAATGGTCGTCCTCGAATGGGTTGCTGATTAATTGGACTGGGCTGCTGAAACTGCGGTCGTTGCATTGGTATCTGTTGTGCCTGTGGCATCGTGTTAACCTGTTGCTGTACATATTATTGATACCCCAAATCATTCTGATTACCTCTTATGAAAATCCGAACCCAATCGTATACCTCTCAACATTCCCTGTCTTCAATACATGCCGATCACCTGATTCACATAACTATCATACTCATCGAGGCCATCGTCAAATTCCCAAGAACTATTTCCTTGATCAGACCTTGATGTTCTGTAGGAAAATTGTGGTGGGTGGGCTGACTGATAATGGGAAGGCTGATTCGGTACTGGAAGTGAAGTGGATGAATTCCCTGGTTGATTTTGGTTCGGTTTTCATCGGCAACAATCCTTACGTAGGGTGAGGAATGTTGGATAGTAGACGTTTGTGTAAATGAAGGGTATTGGAATGAGGTAGTTTGGTTTGTGAATGGTGGTAGAGTATCTAAATTCGGGACCGATGGTGGTGGCATTGGTGGAACTTGAGTAGTAGCTGGTTGGTTAGATTGCGGTGGTGTTTCAACTGGTCTAGTGGTATTGGGTGAAGGTTGGTTTGGAGTTGGTGAGAACTGGTGTTGCTGCAGTGGATTCTCAGATTGCTTGTCTGGGTTTCCCGAGCTCTCCATTGCTTTGATTGTCGATGTTGGTGATTGTAAAATTTTGTTCTCATGATGTATTACTAGTTTCGTGTGCTTCACTGTTCTCTCGATCTCTAGGTCGAATACTAATAGAGATGACTTCCCAGAATTCCGAGTATGATGCATACACGATCAAAATCACCTGCACAGACAAAAACAAGAAGACCTCACGTAATTTCGAACAAAACAATAAAAAACTATTTTTGAGTTTTTATTTATTTCTACTAAAAAGTAAACACTAAACACTTTGCGCACGCCTACCCCGCAACGGCACCATTTTTGATGTCAGTCATGATGAACATGCAAAAACCGAAATAAACTATACAGATAGGATAAGTCGGGTATCGAACCAGAGGAGGATTGTGGAGAGTATGTACTGTTCAGTATAAAAATAATTACTAAGAAAAAGTAAATTCAACGTAAGTTTGATTGTTTGGTTAAATTAGAAACTAAGAAAATTGAGATTTAATTCAATATAAGAAAGAATGGTTCCTCTGGAATTCAGGTTTTGCAGTTAAATCCATTTATGTGTTCAACTGAAGCACCTACATAGACATAGGCATTAAACCTAATCAACCAATTGTGATAATCAACGACTAAGTACTCTGGTCAATACATAACGGGATGTTATCGAATAATTATCAATTGCAATTACCAACCCTAATCCCCTAGAAAATATATCCCAATTACTAGAACTCTCAGGAATTGAATGATTAAGAATCAAGGTTTAAATAAAATGCAACTGTTTACAATCAATTAATCAAATCAATGGTGAAAAGCATCCAAGCTTAGATCACTGAATCAAAACAATTGTCACGAACACATAATAGTATCTAACTTACAAAAACCCTCCATCCGAAGGAAACCAAAGAAGTTTAGCCACTCATCTTACAAGTGAAATCATCAAAAGCTTGGATGAAAGATGAATTCATGATCTCCCGATGTGATTTGGTGAGAGATATGATGGATTGGAGTGGAAAAGCTGATATCTTGATGCCCTAGGAGTGCCCAAATTTGTTCTGGAGGATGAGATAATGATTTACAACTTTTGCAAACCCTAATATAATTTCCAAGGCCTTGAACCTAGGTTTTTATGTCAACAGAACCGTAAGCTACGGTTACGAACCGTAACCTACGGTTCAGGGATGCTGTTTCATCAATTTAACCTCAACTGTAGCTTACTTGTGTGAACCGTAAGCTACGGTTCACATGTTCTGAATAATCTTCCTTAAACCCACTAACCGTAACCTAGGGTCTCACAATCGTAGGCTACGGTCGCGACCTGCACTCCCCTTTCTTCATCTTTACAACTTTCATATAATGACATTCAAGTCCCTCAACTTTGTTTCTTCACATCTCTTGTACATTTAAGCCCCAAATACTTTCAAGTAATTACCAATTGGCCCTTGAACTTTGTTCTTTCTTGCTACTAGCACTATCAAGACTTTTCATCAATCGAACACGTTCCGCTTCCTCTTTAATCACTCTAACTTCACCGGTTTACATGCTTATTCTGCAAAACAAAAAACGATTCCTCGAAGCTATCTCATTCACGACAAGTAAACACATAAAATGCATATAAAACTCACGATTTAAGCACTCTAAAGCTCGGGTTTCACCCTCTCCATCAGTTTCTATAACAGAGGTTATCGTTTGTGACAACATACAAAACTTAAAGTTTCTGGAACAAAACCATGACACAAGCCTTTCAACATGGAAGTTTGTTGGTGACTTGGTTTGGTGTGAAAATGTTCCAAAAACAAAAACATGTTTATAAGGTTTAACAAAAATCCTCACTTGGGTTACCTTAAACTAGTGGTATACCAACTTTGTTTACCTTCGTAAGCATGTGATAATACTCCTTAAGGTTATCCAAGGCAAGCGAAGAAAACAAGAAGTAAAGTGCTAAAGGAAGACCAAAACTCATTATTTTGGTTCTGGAACTTTCTACCCAATATGAAAGAATTGGAAGATTAGAGGTGTTTGAGAGTGATTTAGAAGTGGTGAAAGTGTTAGAAGGTTTTAGGGTTGGTATTCATAAGTGGGATAAGTGGTTGGGGTTTTAAATGAGTTGTTTGGGAGTTAGGAGAGAAATTTCATTTTTGGTCCTTGTGGTTACTTGGTTGATCATTTGATTCCCAAAACACATAGTTAAACACATTTTTAAGGTTTTAGGGTGTATGTAAGCATGTGTAATGTGTGAATATAATTTCGAGAAAATATAATCTCGATGCATGACTCAGTTTTAAATATAAACGCGTGTTTCGCGATTGTTTACGTATTATGCAAGTTTGATTAAACAAAAATGATATAAAATATAGTTTTCATTATGATTAAGTCTTGAATTAAAAAAGATTGAAGATATAATACGAATTAAAATAAAACGGAAAAAGGATGAGAAATATGGAACGTTTACAATAACTAAATTAAATTTTATATGTAAGACCCCAAATAAAAAGTTCTAATACCACTAGTGGACTAAATCTCACATAAACTAGTTAATATTTGAGAGATTACCAGAGATAGTACTTAAGGAAAGCTAATTACATTACAACCTCAGTAAAAATTCCTGGTTCTGTCACTGGTTGGTAACCAGTTATGACTAGACACTTATAATTTTCAATAAAGTATTAAAGATGCACAATATCAAACAAAATAACAATTCCACTTACAAAATTTAGTTTCAATGCTACAAAAACATAGATCCCACAACTATGATAGAATATTCTATACATGAAAAATATAAACCTAACACAACAATTACATGTTTTGACATTCAGGTGACAAAAAATAATTATCTTTTTCTTATTGAAAGTCTGCAAAAACATACACAAAGATCAAAGATAAGGGATAGAGCAGGTATGATGGGATCGATGTCCAAACAGGAAACTTGGATCTAAAGCCTGCTGCCGTTCCCACCACGACGATACAAACAATAAACACAACCAACAATTCGGCTGTGAAATGCCATACCAATCCTCGAAAATATACGACTGCTAGAAGAACCGAAAATCCAAGAACATTGTTCATAAACACTCCATCATATATCTGCATCAACCATAGAAAATTAATTTGTCATCAATTAACAAAAAGTCCAGCATAGGCTTCAATCATGTTATGTTAAATGGGTTGAGTAAAAGAATATTCAAGTAAAAAGGAAAGTGTTCAAAAGGGGTTAAACAAGTCAAACTTCAAAGGTTATTGAAAATTTACTTTAAATGTGTAAAACCAAATTTATAAAAAAAATATTATGCTTATTGCAATCATATTTAGCACGCTAATTATTTCTAAACTTCAAAGGAGTTGAAAAAAAAACCAATGCTTGATCATTGATGGTCAGCCCAACAACAACTTGTTACGCGACCCGCCCACAGACACGTCTAGCGCATTCATAAGAAGTGAGAAGGTGAAGAACGAACCTCAGAAAAAGTCAACGAAGTAGTTCGTTCTTTCCTTTGACTTGCAGTTTTGATTGCAGTGACAGCAGCCCTAGCATTGGTGGCCAAAGGAACCAAAATAAAAGATATAAAGAAAGATGGTATGGTTGCTGAGTTGGACACATTTTGAACACTGTGTATGAGTGGTTCTGCCAGAAGAGCCAACATGGTTATCCCAAGAAACAATAGCATTACAGCCTTTGTCCATGCCCACAGAGATCTATCCACCTCACCATCTACCCATTTTTCCCAAGGTTTCTGCACATTTATCAATCATGTTAACTTTTTAGATCAAATTGCTCACTTTAAAAACTTCATAAATAATAGTAGCAGTGTGATTTAGAGTGCAAAGCTAGCCGACTCATACTTGGACCAACTAGACAGTGACAAACATGCTAGAAAAAAGGTCTAAGTTGAAAAGGATGTAAGTCGGGTTACGTCTAGAGATATGGGGCCCATATGCGGTTTTTCATGTATTTATTTTGAAAGTTAATTTCATAGTTATATAGTTAATTTTCCAAATTTGGCTCGACCTGTCATGTTTAGTTTACCGAATAATAAGGTTTGATCCAAGTGTTTATATTATATCAGCTTTCACTTCAGATTATTTTCTCTTCTTTTTTTTTATCAACGATTAATTTCATTTAATCTCTATCGACAGTGGGAATACTTGCTTACCCGCGATATATCTTTAGGCCCGGGCGTCTTTGGTGTCAACTGAACATTGGATACATTGAGCAAATCTCTAAATCCATCAACAAATTCTTCTTCATCAATCTGTTGATCTCCACTTTTGTCAAGATCTTGCATTATGTGAGATGTTGCTTCATCCACATTCCATGATGTCTCCCCAAAGTCAAAATCCATCATAAGTGTTTTTAATTCGGATCGCGATATAGAATTATCGTTGTTGACATCTAACCTCTTAAACAATCTAAAAATTTTCAACAGGAATCAGTTCAGTGACCAAATGTTTACTTTTCGTTGCAGCAAACAAATATTGCTTACAGCCTTATATTATATACCTCTTTATAGCTGATACATTTGGTTTTCCATCTTCTGTATAAAAATTTCCAAGTGGAGAGTGTTTAGCATGACTGATAATTCGGATACAAGTGCTTTCATCATTTCGTGTTCTTTCTTTTTCGTTTGGACCCACGGTTGGACAACCTAAAATTATGAATTTAATAAACATATCATAATATATATAGAGAGAGCATGCTAATTGTTTACAAGTTTGAAAGAATTTATAATAAGTACCTGATATAAATCTTTCCAGGAACCAACTGAGCGATACGGTTTATTTACTGCGCTTTTAGTTTCATCAAGCCATTTTGTGAATCTATCAGTGAATTCATCAATTGTTACTTTTGTGTCACCATCATCATCAAATTCTTTCATAACCTGTTCAATTGTTTGCTGCTTGTCCCAAGTTAATTGCCTGAACTTGATATCTTGAAGTACTCCTCTAAGCTCCGGAAAAGATATGTATGCGTCACCATCTTGATCAATCTTTGTGAACAAACTGCATACCAGTAATCTAATTAGGGCGTGTTTGGATTGTGGGGCTTGGGAAAGAAGGAATGTTGGGTCTAGGAATCATAGAGGGCGTTTGTCTTAAGGGTATGAGCTTTAAACAGAAATGACTAAATGAAGCACTTGTCGCTCCACTATAATATCAAATCAAACACATATCCATAGTTGTTCGTATCTACAAACCAAACGCCACTTCAACATGACATAAAGCGCATGTGTAAAAGTAACAAATTAAAAAAAGAACGAACCTTTTTGTAGCAGGCAGATTTGCTAAACCATCTTCGGTGAGTATTTTTTCTGTGGTGTGCTCTTGTATATGTTTTAATAGGTCTAAAACTAAATGCTCGTGTTTGACATATGATAATCGTCTCTTTTGGATAGAAGGCTCAAACACCTACATGAGAAAAAAGTTAAATTTACGATGACAGAAACTAGAGGTGGCAAGATGGGTGCGCTGGATAACCTGTTAATACGGGTCCGTTGAAATGGGTCATTTTTGTACAGATTGAAACAGACAAGGCCTGGTTTGCGATCACCAGCAAATACAATTTTGTTCATTTAAAAAAACATGATGTATGCGTTGCCTTAACTACAGTTCAGAAACAATTTTAGTAGTTTAGGAGTTTGTATGCATTATTCCAACCCCTTTGTGTCCTTCGACCAATTTGACCCATTTGAGATAAAACAGAATCCAAATACTTTTGGAATTAAAAGAAACAGAAATGGTATAAGTGAAAGAAGCATGATTCTTGCTGCTGAACTTGTTTCATGGTCAGTAGTTACACCGGAACCTGAACCATCACGTGAAAAGGAAAAAAAATGACAAAAAAGAAGAAACATATTATCAAATCGTAAATTAATTAAGATTGAATCTAACCAGTAACAACTGATAAGAGCTTTTTGTAAGGGCTTTGGGTGGAATGCGATGAAGTTTTTGAGCCAGATTCTGAGGAGAAATCTTTACTGCCAATAATCACACAAGTTCCCCATAACAAAGTGAGAAGAAATATTGTTGATCCAGCTAGTAAACCAACTCCAGTTAGAACATATTCTTGAGCTAGCTCTTGAGTGTTGAAAAGTCCGGAAACTGTAACTAAACACATGATATATTAATACAAGATGGTATTAACATCCGATCTTTTATACCAACCAATATTTTCCTCTTTACTCTAAGGGATGACCATAGTCGGGTATGGGACAAGTATTGGTAATCCTAGTCCTATACATGATTTTAAAACCGTGTCTCATACCCATCACCTACCCTTTATCCATAACTCATTGGGTTCGTGAGTATATCCGTGGGTATCAAGTATACCAGTTTATGGTCTTATGTGGTTAAAAGTTACTTGTTGAAACCCCATCTTAAACATAAAAACCAACTTTGAATATCAACTACTAAACTACATTTATAATAATTCTATAATTTAATAGTTTCACATTTTTTAACAACTTCACCATACTATTAATAATATTTTTGTAGATTATATGATATATAAACATATTTTGCGACCCACTTGCGTGTTTTTATCATATGGATAATATTTTAGTATCTCATCCACAACCAATGCGCCCAAAAGGCCTTTGTGGCATTTGAGGCCCAGCATCCTAATATCTCTTCTATGGACGAAACGACGTGAGGTTTGCGTAGGTTGTCACAGTTTCAAGATTTCTACTTGGCATCAAAAGAGTAAATTCCCAGAAATATTGGTAGCTAGGAACACGAAGTTTAATAACAATAGTGATAATAATTCATACAAAGAAGCGCACGTACAGAGAAGTATTAAGGATTCAGGAAGGCAGCCAAGAATTTGAAAAGCACTTGCACCAAAGATTCCAGGACCAAGAATCTTGAAAATCCTTTTACCTCCAGAAGAAACATAGCCTTCTCCATGATATAACAGGTACTCATAAACGACGATGAGAAAAAAGTGGCCTAAAGTATTTTCCGAGCATGGTAAGAATCCATACATTTGCTCACAATGCTCTTCTGAAGAATCAATTCCTTTGAGACGCAAGAACGTGAGTCGGCTCCTTGCGCCAGATCATCTCCACCATCTGAAACAAGCTTAGAAGTACTATGATCTAAGAACCTTCCACTAACCACCACAGGTATTAGAATAAGAAGAAATTGTGTGTAGAGGACTTCTAGTCCAACCCGAAATACCTGTGTGGAAGTGGGAAAACATAACCATGGATTTCATTATCGGGTTACCTCGCACCTCCAGTGGGTATGACACCATATGGGTATAATCGATCGTCTTACAAAATCAGCTCACTTCATTCCGATCCGTGAGGACTTCAAGAACGAGAAGTTAGCTCGTATCTACATCAGCGAGATCGTAAGCCGTCATGGTGTACCTTTAAGCATCATTTCAGACCGTGATGGTCGTTTCACTTCACGAACATGGCGAGCCGTACAAACCGCCTTGGGTACACGATTAGACCTCAGTACCGCTTTTCATCCTCAAACTGATGGACAATCTAAACGCACCATCCAAACCCTTGAAGACATGCTGCGAGCATGTGTCATAGACTTCAAAGGGAACTGGGACGCTCACCTACCATTGGTTGAATTTTCGTACAACAATAGCTATCACTCAAGTATCGGCATGGCTCCTTTCGAAGCTTTATATGGTCGTAAGTGCCGATCTCCAATATGTTGGCACGAAATTGGAGAAGCACAAATCACCGGTCCAGAATTAATTCAAGAAACAACCGACAAGATCCATCAAATTCGAAACAATCTTCTAGCGGCACAAAGTCGTCAAAAGAGTTATGCAGACAAACGACGAAAGCCCTTGGAGTTTGACATTGGTGATCAAGTACTTTTAAAAGTATCACCGTGGAAGGGAGTAGTTTGTTTTGGCCAGAAGGGCAAGCTAGCACCACGCTACGTAGGACCTTTCAAGATACTCGAAAGAGTAGGTCCTGTAGCATACAAGTTTGACCTACCAGAAGAGCTCAACAGAATTCATCCCACATTCCACTATCAAACTTGAAAAAGTGCCTCGCCGTTGAAAACGTCCATATTCCTCTAGAAGACATTCAAGTCGATGAATCTATGCATTTCGTTGAAAGACCAGTAGAAATTATGGATTTCGAAGAGAAGCGTTTAAGACGAAGTCATATTCCAATTGTCAGGGTACGTTGGGAGTCAAAACGAGGACCCGAGTTTACTTGGGAACGTGAAGAATCAATGCGCGAAAAATACCCGCATCTTTTTCCAGTTACCACTACTGCTTAAATTTCGGGACGAAATTCCTAAAAGTAGGGGATACTGTAACATTCGTCGAAAAAACGGGTTTTCCAAAGCCCGCTTCGTTTATTAATCAAATATTTAGTTTCGTCGCGTATTTAATGTTCATATTAATTTTAAACAATACATAACTAATAAACATTATTAGATTTTTAAACCATAAACAATGAACAATAAAAATAAGTAAATAAAAAAATAAATAGGGCTGCCGGGTTTCAACCCGGGTCGCCCACAAACACAAACACACACCACACCACTCCGCCACACATTTCTTTCATGCCAAATACAGAAACAAATAACATTTAAAGTAAACCTAAAAGTCAAACTGGTAATCAGCGCGCCCAAATCCGCTGTCGCCAGAAAAAAAACCGAAGATTCCGCAAATTAGGACCGTTTCCTTTAACTAAACGCGTGAACTAATTTCGACATCGGTTAACCGATGTCTAACCCTCAATTTTAGTCGTAATCAAGACCAAAATTCAGACCCAATACATCTTGTTCTTCCCTATAAATACCCACCCAAACCTCTGGTAACCCTTTCGCTCAGAATCGCACAATCTCTCGAAGCTTTAGCACGTCTCCGGAAATTTCAATTTCGCCGGAATCACTGAACGGAAAACCGCGATTTTCTTCAGACGGTACAATCATCTAAATTTCTCTTGCTATCTTTCGATTTGTAATCTAATTGCTCAATCCAGTAATCAAAACTGTTTAAACAGTTTCCCTCAGCCGGAATCCGCAGATCGGAGACGACGAGACTTTGCCGGAAAACCTGAAGCAAACTCGCCGTTCTGGTATACCATGTCATCTCATTTCTCTTTTCAATTCAATCAAATATAAGTTAAGATCGATTAAACAGAACAGTCGGAATTCACTGTTCTGAAATGTTAAGCGAAGAAGACGAAGTTGAAAAATGTGTATAAGTTTAATTAAAACTGGATATTTAACCGGTTAGACACACAATCCAGCGGTGGACTGTGTGCAACATAACACGCACGTCCCGAGTTCGAATCCCATATGTTACCGACTTTCAGAAATAAAAACAATCCTTTTTAAAACCTATTCAGATCATCCTTCAACATGTATACAAATATAATATAATTCTGTAGTTAAACAAGGTTAGACACACAGCCCAACTGGTTGGGCTGTGCGCACTACCGAACGTCCCGAGTTCGACTCCGGGTCACTGAAGTCGGTTCGGCCATGTTAAATCCTTTTTGAAATAAACTAAATAAGATAACAGTTAATTAGTATATATATATAATTAAAACAGAGAATATGTCGGGTTAGACACGTAGCTCAGTTGGTAGAGCTGCGTGCACGTATACGAGAGATCCCGAGTTCGAACCTCACTCAGCGCATAATTAAACACAGTCCGACGTCACGGTCAATCAACCGGTAAAAAAAAGTCAAATTTTTTATTTCTTTTTATTTATTTATTTTATTTAAAAATCAATTAAAAACACTTAAAAATAATATTTTTAAAGTTAGAAGATGTCCTTAAACTCACAAAAATAATCTAAAAATTCCATTAAGAGCACTAATTAAAAACATTAATTACAATAAAATTTATTTATTTACCGGATTGTCTCGTTATTATTTAGGTTAGTTTTTCCCTCGACGGTCGAGTCCTAATATTCGTGCGCATCATCATCATCAAGAAAACGCATCCATTGTGAGTGAATCTCTACCAATTCCCCGTTTTAATCACGTTTTGGGGTGTATCATGTGTCGTATAATTCTCATATTTTATTTAAACACTTGTGCTTACATCATATCCGTGATCAAATGTGTATCAATTGTGGTGTGAATTATGTTTAGATTGAGGTTATCATTTTCACGTGCATGCATTTCATTAGGCCCATCAGCTCACCGTGGATACGGGTTGAGTATCAGGTGCCTCATTCGATCGGCTCCGTTTGATTGAGTCTTGATCTCACATACATCATCATTCATGTCACTCGATCGGCTCCGTTTGATTGAGCCTTGATCTCACATACATCATCATTCATGTCATATACTCATCCAAAGTGGTTTGTGATTGTTTATTTATATATGTTTGCTTACATGTGATTATTGCACAATATTTTCCTTATTAAATAAATCAAGAAATTATTAACAATGTTTTATCAAGATTCACTCGCCAACTTTTGCTGACCCAAAATCTCCCCGTTTTACACATGATACAGGTGATCCAGTTGAGACAAGAAACACATAGGAAGGCCTAGAAGAATAAAAAGTTTATGCTTTGGAATAATTATGTAGTTTCCTTTTATTGTAGTTGTATGAATTTTGTTTGATATTTAAGTTGTAATTTGAATTTAGTAAATATGAAACATTTAGTAAATATCATGAGCTTTGGTGATAACCCAATTATGCCCCGACTTTTATTCCGCTGCGGGTCGGGGTGTGACATAAGTGTCCAGAATAACTTGTTATGTGTCGAGAATTAAAACTATCATAAAAGGTACCTCATAACACACTAAACTGCGCCGTTTAGCACTTTAACAAACCGGTAACCAACCAAACAACCGGACACTACCCGAAACACTAAATTTTCACTAGAAGCATTGTTTTAGTGTTACAAAGTTAGTTATTGTCACACCCCGACCCGCAGCGGATAAGGTGATCGGGGCATGATTGGGTTATCATCAAAGCTCATGACATTTATTATGCGTTTCATATTCTTTAATACAAATTAAATTGAAATTTACAATAAAGGTTACAACTGTTCTAACTAACAATCTAAACTTCTTTATTCTCTTCTAAGGCATATCCTATGTTTTCCTTGCTTCAACCTGTTCACCTGTATCATGTGTAAAAAGGTTTTTGGATCAACATAATGTTGGAGAGTGAATCCTATGGAAAACATTTGAACGAATATATTTAAATTGATTATGAAATATGTGCACAACCAAACATGAGTAAAGATAGATGTAAACTTGGTCAACAATCATAAGATATTAAGTGAAACACAAATGAACAATAATGGAACATTTAGAGGCACGCGATGCTCAACTCGTCTCTCACGAGGAACTGAGGGGCCTAATGAATGAATTGCATAACCATGATAATATGAATGACACAACTACAAACAATACAAACTCAATGATATACACATAAACAATAATGAATTTGATTTGTAGCACGCGTTGTTCAACTCGTCTTCCACGAGGAACTGATGGGCTTAATGTATGAGTTTCATATAATATGACAAAAGGAAATAAGTAAATCACAACAATAAAAACAATCTAAGTTTAAGTCATGATGTGGTATGGCACGAGTTTAAATAAATAAGTTGATTATTTTCATAACACATGACACACCCCAAAACGTGTAATTTAAAAGGGGGAGTTGTAAGATTCACTCACAGTGGGTGCGTTCGGTTGATGATGTTGAATGCACGCGAAGTGGTTTTAACCACGAGTGAGTTTAACCTAGAATAATCGCATTATGGTTTGGTAAGTAAACGGATTTTATTAATCTATTTTAGTAGGATTGTTGGGTGTATTTTTGTGAGTTTGAGGCTATTTTCTAACCTTAAAAATGTTATTTTTAAGTATTTTTAATTGATTTTTAATTAAAATAATTAAATAAAAAATAATAAAAAAATTGATTTTTTTCTGACCGTTGACCGTTTGACTGACCGTTGACCTGACTGTTGACCGGTTCAATTCGGAATACAAGTGCGCTGAGTGAGGCTCGAACCCGAGACCTCCCGTACGCGTGCACGCAGCTCTACCAACTGAGCTACGTGTCTAACCCGTTATATATTTGATTTTAATTATATATATATATTAATTAGTTTAAACCGAAAATCATTTTATTTTAAAAACAGTTTAAATCAATTCGGCGGTGCGCTCCACAGGTCTCGAACCCGGGACCTGTGGTTTAATCTAACACACAGTCCACCGCTGGACTGTGTGTTTAACATGTTATATAATTCGATTTTTATTATACTTAAATACAAATTAGATATTTCCTTTTCTGCCTTATTTAAAAATAAGAGATAATTGTCCGAGTCGGTGCAGAAGACCGGACTCGAACTCGTGACCAGTGATATAAACAAACACACAGTCCACCGCTGGACTGTGTGTCTAACTTGGTTATTATTCCGGTTATTAATATACTTAACACATAACTGTGGCGACCCGGTTCGGTTTAACAAAAAAAATGATTTTTATTAAGGCAGCGTGTGAAACGGGATTCGAACTCGAGACCTTTGAATGTTTATCGTGCACACAGTCCACCGCTGGACTGTGTGTCTAACCCGATTAATTTCTTGATTTATTTTATACTTATATGTTACGGAAATACATCGTCTTCTTCACTGAAATATAACCAGAGTTCGGAAATCGACTGGTTCAAAGTTTTTATCGGTTTATTAGTGTTTTTCAGTTCGTTACGGTGAGATAAAAGTGAAAAGGAAAAGAAATTGGGCGGAGAAGTATACCGACTGGACTCTCTGTTTTCCGGCAGAAACTCCGGCGACAGCAATCACCTCCGGCGACGTGTTCCTTGTAGCAGCGAATCTCCAGGAAGCTTACAAAGGGTGTGGGTATCTCCGGTATAAGCTCAGAGGCTCAGTGAGGTTCAGAAATGAGGAAAACGGTTTTCCGGCGATGAGCAGAGAAATTCCGGCGAGAGAGTTTTCGCCGAGAAAGGGTGTGGTTTTGAGCGAAAAGGTTTGCAGTCGGTTGTGGGTGAATTTATAATGCAGATCGTTGAAGAATCTGGTCTGATTTCCGGCTGGGTTCATTGATTTAAATTTTCCGGCGGTTATAATTTTGGTCGCGGACTTCAAACATCGGTTATAACCGATGTCCTAATAATAACTTACGTTATAACTGAAAATGGTGATAAAAACTCGCGAGATTTCCGGGATTCCGACGACTGAACTAAAGGGGCGCCGATTTTGAATTCGTAATGTCATTATATCAATTAAAAGATTCTATTATTTACCAAACAGAACAAGTGGCGCAGTGGTTTGTGTGTGTGTGTTAAGACATGTATCCGGACCGCTCATTGACCCGGGTTCGAAACCCGGCAGAAGTATTATATTTTTATTTTGCGATTTTTGACAGTTTTTCAAAAACTAATTATATATTCTTGTATAATAATTGATTACGTATCGTTTAAAATCATTTCGGGCATTTAATTCGCAACGAAAATTTTGACTGACTGTTCGGTTGGTAAACGGAGCGGGTTTGGTAAATCCGTTTTTGACGGATGTTACAGTATCCCCTGCTTTTTAGAAATTTCGTCCCGAAATTTAAATAATGATATATTTTGACTCAAAGGATGGTGATGTTTTGTTTGACAGTTGTATGCTCAGAAAAATGAGGGTTTAAGTTTTTGTTCGAGGCGGTAACGTTCTTTGTAAGGGTTAAGTACCCTATTCAGGAATCGCTTTTTGTTGCCTACTGTATAAGTATTGATAAGCAGAAATGATTTGCTAAAAATGATATCATGCATAAGAATTTAGATACGTTTGGGAAAGTATGGTTATATCCTAAGGCAAAACTTCTAATACTACAACCTATATGGAACATAAATAAAAACACAACAACTGATATTTGAACATAAGTAAACACAACAGCTAATATTTGAATCCACATTCTGATAGCATATATGTTTGAATGATGGAAGTTCCTCTCTCGATTGTTATGATGGAGAGGTTAGTTTATGTAGAAATGGATCACAATCCAATCTCTTTAAATAACATGATGATATAAATGTAACACAAATTCCAACCAAGGCAATACTAAAACCTACATGGAACTTCTCATAACCGCCTGATAATGCCTCTGATCCTTTGGCAAGAATACTTATATATAGGAAGTACCAGCGGCGTATCCACCATATTCTTGCCAAATTTTCATTAGTTTTATCCACAAGTTATGTTTGGTTACCAAGAAACTAATAAATCCTACATAGAACTCCTCATAACCATCCGATAATGCCTCTGATCCTTTGACAAGAATACTTATATATAGGAAGTACCAGCGGCGTATCCACCATATTCTTGTCAAATTTTCATTGGTTTTATCAGTGAATTATGATTAGTCCTATAACTCTACAACCAATACAACAAACATAAAATACTGAAATGAAATATATCTGTGCGATCAAGGCTCAATCGAACGGAGCCGATCGTATTGCATGTACTGAAAATAAAATGGATGTGCGCTCAAGGCTCAATCAAACGGAGCCGAACGTATTGAATGTACTGAAATTGAAATTGTGTGCTCAAGGCTCAATCAACGGAGCCGAGCGTATTGCATTTACTGAAAATGAATAACTTAACCACACAAACAGCCTATGCATGGAACCTCTCATAACCGCCTGATAATGCCTCCGATCATTTGACAAGAATACTTATATATAGGAAGTACCATCGGCGTATCCACCATATCCTTGTCAAATTTTCATTGACTTTATCCGCAAGTTATGGTTAGTTCGATGCGACTCTACTACAAACACCACAACCACAAGATACTGATAATGAAATTGTCTGTGCGCTCAAGGCTCAATCAAACGGAGCCGAACGTATTGAATGTACTGAAATTGAACAACTTAATCTAAACAATCATCACATAATCATCCTATGCATGGAACCTCTCATAACCGCCTGATAATGCCTCCGATCATTTGACAAGAATACTTATATATAGGAAGTACCATCGGCGTATCCACCATATCCTTGTCAAATTTTCATTGACTTTATCCGCAAATTATGGTTGGTTCGATGCGACTCTACTACAAACACCACAACCACAAGATACTGATAATGAAATTGTCTGTGCGCTCAGGGCTCAATCAAACGGAGCCGAACGTATTGCATGAACTGGAAATGTAAATTGAAATGTGCGCTCAAGGCTCAATCAAACGGAGCCGAACGTATTGCATGTATTGAAATGTAAAATGAAATAACCGATCAAGGCTCAAACAAACGGAGCCGATCGTGCGGGCACGCCAAGATCAACCACATAATAAAATGGGGATCCAACTCAACCTCGATGGATGGGGAGCCACGGCCTCGGCAAAAGCATATACTGAAAACAATATATAATATATAATATCCAATAATTTCTCTAACAGTCTACACATGGAAAAACATCAAACTAAACGATAGGGGTTGAATCTGGATCTTCGGTGAAGAGGACTAGCTGAGTATCTTCGTTTGGGCCGTCATTATCTTCGACAGGATTGGCGTTGATATTGAAGACTCTTCCTCTTGCTGATGGCATAGTGTTTGGGTTTTCTTGGTTTTCTTGGTTAACTGGGTTTGATTGGGCTTGAGTGTTGATAACGTTAACCAATTGAGGGCATGTGTTTCTAAAGTGGGTAGGGTCGCCACAATTGAAACAAGCTCGAGTATATGGGAACACGGGGTATTGGGGTTGATAATAAGTTTGGGTCATGTTTTGAGTAGGGGAAAAGGTTTGGTTTTGAAAGGTGCGACAAACATTGCTCAAATGACCATAGCGTCCACAAGTTGCACATAGACGACAAGGTAGGGTATGGGGATGATGATAAAAACAGTTGTTGCATCGAGGGTGAGGTCCAAGATATGGTTTCTTATCTGGGTAAGCTGAGTTGGGTGCCACTTGGGTGATTGGGATAGCTCGGATGGGTATAGCTGTAAAACTGGTTGATTCCGTTGGGTAGCAGCGAAAAGTCGCCCGACTCTTCTTCTCTTAGGATTGGGTTGAGAAGGGGATTCGGTTTGAGTGGAGTCGGAGGTTTCAGTCGATTCTTTATCCTTCTTCTTCTCCTCCTTGAAGTCTTTGTTTCGGATTCGGTTCTCGGTGAGCTCTGTTGCTAGCTCCATTGCTGCTTCCAAAGTTGCAGGCTTGGTACTTATCACAGGGTCTTGAATCTTTGACGGAAGACCACGAATGTAGTGCTCGATCAAACGGTAGAGGGGAGTGAACATGTTGGGAACCATTTGATGTAACTCGAGGAATCTTTTGTTGTAGGTGATGTGGTCTCCTTCCACTTGCTTCAATGAGTAAAATTCATCTTCTAACTTCTTGATTTCGCTCCTTGGGCAAAATCGTCTGGTCATGATTTCCTTCAATTCGTTCCAAGTTAAGGACATAGCATCTTCCACACCTCGTTTGGCCTTCTCTGTGTTCCACCAAGTAAGTGCTATCCCATATAATCGACCGGTAGCATATCGCACTTTGCGATCGTCAGGGCAATCGCAATTTAGAAATGTGTTCTCCATTTCTTCAAACCAATGGAGGAGAGCGGTGACGCCTTCAGTCCCTTTGTATTTCGGAGGGTCGCATGATTTGAAGTGCTTGTAGGTGCATTTAGTGATATTTGGGGGAGAGTTGATAATGTTTTGGTTTGCTTGATGGACAGGGTTTGCGGTGAGTGCTTGCTGAACTTGGATTACAATATTGGGTATTACGGCTGCCATTTGTTGAGCGATTAAGGTAGCCATGCGTTCGCGGGCTTTTCTTGCTCTCCTCTTCCTACGGGCGAGGTTAGAAGACATCTACAAGGAATACATGACAAGAGTATGAGTTGGGTGCTTTTGGGTTCATGGGTCGCATTAGGAATGAACATTCATAAAATAATTATAGATAAATAAATTACTACATCCATTGGATGTCTTGGGTTTTGCTCGCTGTTAGGCCCTTCATGCCGCCATACTTTACCTGTGTAATCATGTGGGCCCCCATGAATACCGGTTTTTCATATGGTTCGCACGGTTTCTGCCAGGTTGCGTACACAAAAACCCGGAGAAAATCGAGAAATATGTATACAACGTGTGATATTCGGAATGTGTCCAGGTGTAGACACGGTGACACCTCAAAGTAGGGTTAGTTCGAACGACGTTTGGTGTGGCATGCTTTGGCCTAATAGGTCCTTCGTACTCTCATCGTTGGTCCCCAGGTAGGCAAACTGGTCCGTTATATTGGATTTATACGAATGCCAGCCTAGACAGGACGTTCCGACTACCGGTACTTGTACCCTTCCAGTTACTACATGCCCGTCGCAGAACTTACTTTGATGAGATTTGAAAATTGCACAAAATCTTTGGATAATGAGAATATGAAAATAAATTGAATACATGAACATCGATATATGTATAATGAATATGTCTATATGTATGATGAATATGTATATAAGCATGAAATGTAAACAAATATGAAACAAATAAATATCACAAGTTTGTATGTAACCACCTAATCAATTAAAATTTAGGCAGACTATAGTATAGGCTCTAAGGGTCTAATAACCTATCCTATATCCCTATAGTCATGGCTCTGATACCAATCTGTCACACCCCGACCCGCAGCGGATAAGGTGATCGGGGCATGATTGGGTTATCATCAAAGCTCATGACATTTATTATGCGTTTCATATTCTTTAATACAAATTAGATTGAAATTTACAATAAAGGTTACAACTGTTCTAACTAACAATCTAAACTTCTTTATTCTCTTCTAAGGCATATCCTATGTTTTCCTTGCTTCAACCTGTTCACCTGTATCATGTGTAAAAAGGTTTTTGGATCAACATAATGTTGGCGAGTGAATCCTATGGAAAACATTTGAACGAATATATTTAAATTGATTATGAAATATGTGCACAACCAAACATGAGTAAAGATAGATGTAAACTTGGTCAACAATCATAAGATATTAAGTGAAACACACATGAACAATAATGGAACATTTAGAGGCACGCGATGCTCAACTCGTCTCTCACGAGGAACTGAGGGGCCTAATGGATGAATTGCATAACCATGATAATATGAATGACACAACTACAAACAATACAAACTCAATGATATACACATAAACAATAATGAATTTGATTTGTAGCACGCGTTGTTCAACTCGTCTTCCACGAGGAACTGATGGGCTTAATGTATGAGTTTCATATAATATGACAAAAGGAAATAAGTAAATCACAACAATAAAAACAATCTAAGTTTAAGTCATGATGTGGTATGGCACGAGTTTAAATAAATAAGTTGATTATTTTCATAACACATGACACACCCCAAAACGTGTAATTTAAAAGGGGGAGTTGTAAGATTCACTCACAGTGGGTGCGTTCGGTTGATGATGTTGAATGCACGCGAAGTGGTTTTAACCACGAGTGAGTTTAACCTAGAATAATCGCATTATGGTTTGGTAAGTAAACGGATTTTATTAATCTATTTTAGTAGGATTGTTGGGTGTATTTTTGTGAGTTTGAGGCTATTTTCTAACCTTAAAAATGTTATTTTTAAGTATTTTTAATTGATTTTTAATTAAAATAATTAAATAAAAAATAATAAAAAAATTGATTTTTTTCTGACCGTTGACCGTTTGACTGACCGTTGACCTGACCGTTGACCGGTTCAATTCGGAATACAAGTGCGCTGAGTGAGGCTTGAACCCGAGACCTCCCGTACGCGTGCACGCAGCTCTACCAACTGAGCTACGTGTCTAACCCGTTATATATTTGATTTTAATTATATATATATATTAATTAGTTTAAACCGAAAATCATTTTATTTTAAAAACAGTTTAAATCAATTCGGCGGTGCGCTCCACAGGTCTCGAACCCGGGACCTGTGGTTTAATCTAACACACAGTCCACCGCTGGACTGTGTGTTTAACATGTTATATAATTCGATTTTTATTATACTTAAATACAAATTAGATATTTCCTTTTCTGCCTTATTTAAAAATAAGAGATAATTGTCCGAGTCGGTGCAGAAGACCGGACTCGAACTCGTGACCAGTGATATAAACAAACACACAGTCCACCGCTGGACTGTGTGTCTAACTTGGTTATTATTCCGGTTATTAATATACTTAACACATAACTGTGGCGACCCGGTTCGGTTTAACGAAAAAAATGATTTTTATTAAGGCAGCGTGTGAAACGGGATTCGAACTCGAGACCTTTGAATGTTTATCGTGCACACAGTCCACCGCTGGACTGTGTGTCTAACCCGATTAATTTCTTGATTTATTTTATACTTATATGTTACGGAAATACATCGTCTTCTTCACTGAAATATAACCAGAGTTCGGAAATCGACTGGTTCAAAGTTTTTATCGGTTTATTAGTGTTTTTCAGTTCGTTACGGTGAGATAAAAGTGAAAAGGAAAAGAAATTGGGCGGAGAAGTATACCGACTGGACTCTCTGTTTTCCGGCAGAAACTCCGGCGACAGCAATCACCTCCGGCGACGTGTTCCTTGTAGCAGCGAATCTCCAGGAAGCTTACAAAGGGTGTGGGTATCTCCGGTATAAGCTCAGAGGCTCAGTGAGGTTCAGAAATGAGGAAAACGGTTTTCCGGCGATGAGCAGAGAAATTCCGGCGAGAGAGTTTTCGCCGAGAAAGGGTGTGGTTTTGAGCGAAAAGGTTTGCAGTCGGTTGTGGGTGAATTTATAATGCAGATCGTTGAAGAATCTGGTCTGATTTCCGGCTGGGTTCATTGATTTAAATTTTCCGGCGGTTATAATTTTGGTCGTGGACTTCAAACATCGGTTATAACCGATGTCCTAATAATAACTTACGTTATAACTGAAAATGGTGATAAAAACTCGCGAGATTTCCGGGATTCCGACGACTGAACTAAAGGGGCGCCGATTTTGAATTCGTAATGTCATTATATCAATTAAAAGATTCTATTATTTACCAAACAGAACAAGTGGCGCAGTGCTTTGTGTGTGTGTGTTAAGACATGTATCCGGACCGCTCATTGACCCGGGTTCGAAACCCGACAGAAGTATTATATTTTTATTTTGCGATTTTTGACAGTTTTTCAAAAACTAATTATATATTCTTGTATAATAATTGATTACGTATCGTTTAAAATCATTTCGGGCATTTAATTCGCAACGAAAATTTTGACTGACTGTTCGGTTGGTAAACGGAGCGGGTTTGGTAAATCCGTTTTTGACGGATGTTACAGTTATAATCACCAAACACCATAATTCATCCTAAAAAAACTAATGCACATAACACCCTAACTAAACATCCTAGATTCCAACTAAACATCTAACTAGCATTTGAAACCAAACCAATACCCCCCCCCTCTCATGTTGATGGTCACAAGGGGCCCCACCATGCCCAAGCTTTTGATTATTATAATGGAACTTGTTAGAGAGATATTAAGCATGTGATCCAAGGGTTATATGTATGTTGGAGGATCTTGATACAAGTAACCTTCTAACTTATCACATCACATTTCAAACACCATCACCTCTTCTCTTGCTCTCTCATTCTCGGCTCAAACCACCACCACTTCTCTTGCTCTCTCATTCTCGGCTCAAACCACCACCACTTCACCTCTATTTTTCATCCATCTCGTAGCCATTCTAAGCTGATACAAAGGTGTTACAAGGTGATCTAAGAAGGTGCAAAGCTTTGGAAGTTGAAAGACCATCTTGGAGTGCTTTTAACCACCTAGTTTGTCTCATCTTCTTAATCTAAGTGTTCTTGCCACTTCCCTAGCCACTAGAGCTAGTAGTAAGCTTCTTGACCCTTGATTTAGCTCATATTACTAGTATATTATCTAGGTGCAAGTGAATCCATCTAAAACATAAGCTTTAAAAGGATGAACACATGAAGAAACCTTATAATCTAAAGAAAATAAACATAATCTTGGTATGTAATGAAGTTATGTATGCTTATTTTGTGCTTAGCTTGATGATCATCATGTGTAGTATTGTTGTATGTAGAGATCTAACAAATGTATACATGGATCTTGAAAGATCCAAGAAGAACAAGTTGATGAACTTGATGTAGGCCACTAATAAACTAGTTAAGATGACTTACAATACATAAACATGGAGTTAAAGTTATTTTTGTAAATGGATGAACAAGTTGTTAAACATGATTTTCTACAAAAGTTGTGTAATTAGTGGATAATTAACATTTTTGAAGATAACTAAACATGTTAAACATCATACTAAAAGACTACATGTTTTTATAAAGTTTTGAGTTCATCATCATGTAAAAAGTGCTTGTATGAAAATGATTATGCTTGTAAACTTATTATGGTTGAGTTGATGAATTTAAAAAAAAAAGCTTAAAACACGTGTTTTAAACATGGGAAAACTCCTAAATCTAGGGGAAACTATGGCCAAATGTTTATAAAAATTAAACACTTAGAAAAATATAAAGTTAACTACTAAACTTTTGATTTTTAGATGTTTAAATAAATTAAAAATGCCATGCCCTATTTTTATATAAAAATAGAAGTTAAGAAAATAAATATTTCTTAAAGAATAAAAACAAGTATAAATATATATTTAGGAAAATATATATTTAATGGTCACCAAGGATTTTTGTGTGGTATGTGTATATTATGTGTAATATATGTAGTAGACAAGATAGGGAAATTAAAACACTAAATACTCTCAAGGGAGTATGAACACAAAAACCCTCAAAATACCAAAGAATATACTCCAAGGGAATACACATAAAAATACCCATACTTCAGTGCTTGGACAAATACACAAAATATATAAATAAACTTATATCTATTCCTTGTTTATATGGATTTGAACAATTAAATGGAATTATACACAAAATATATATATTTAACAAGATTGGTAAAAATATATATATTCCATACAAAGCCTTAAAAATATATTATTTTTAAGAAATATAATTTTCCGGAAAAACATGAAAATTACAAGTAATAAATCTTGTCAAGAAATAAGGAATACGTGAACCTTAACACAATAATACGTGTATACTTTCCTAAGTGTACATTTAGTAAATAACAAATATACTTATACTAAAAATAATATTGGAAATATTATTTTACAAGTATACATATTTATTTTGAAAAATAAATATAACTAGATACAAAAACATGGGCTACGCCCAAAGATACAAAAACATGGGTTAGGCCCAAGAATACAAAGACATGGGCTAGGCCCAACAATACAAGAACATGGGCTAGGCCCAATGATATAAACACATGGGCTAGGCCCAATGATACAAGAACATGGGCTAGGCCCAATGATACAAGAACACGGGCTAGGCCCAATGACACAAACACATGGGCTAGGCCCAATGACACAAGAAATGGGCTAGGCCCAATGACACAAGGACATGGGCTAGGCCCAATGACACGCGTGCTAGGCACGAGGACAAGGAACGAACAATGTTGTTCAAACACTATTCAAGACTCGATAACAAAATATATATTACTAAGTCAAGAAATAATTAATCAATAAAACAATTAAGAACAACTAACATAAGGGAACTTGTACATAGAACAAGCAAAAATTAAGTGTCTAATGGTAATTAGGTGTCACACCCTGACCCGCAGCGGAAAAAGGTGATCGGGGCATGATTGGGTTTTCATCAAAGCTCATGACATTTAATATAATGTTTCATATTTATTATTACAACTTTTAAAGAAGATCATACAATCAAATCATACAAGTACAACATGTTCTATACATCTTTCTAGACTTCATTATTTTTCTTCTAAGGCATTTTCCTATGTGTTCCTTGCTTCATCCTGTCCACCTTATCATGTGTAAAAATGGTTTTTGGGTCAACAAAAAGTTGGCGAGTGAACCTTGTTAGAAAACATTTATTATTGATTTCTTGTTGTATTTAATATGGAAAAATTGTGCAATAATCATTTGTGAGCAAACGTAAATAAACATACACTAACAAACCACCTTGCATGAGTATATGACATGAATGATAAGGTATATGTTGGCAACGTCACGTTCCGCTCATAGGTAATGGGGAACGGACGGCCTATGATGATGTATGTGCGATCAAGGCTCAATCAAACGGAGCCGATCGTATGTTGGCAACGCCACGTTCCGCTCATAGGTAATGGGGAACGGTTCCGCTCATAGGTAATGGGGAACAGACTGAGCCTATGATGATGTATGTACTGAAAATGATAAATTAAATCTAAACATTAACCACACAAACGATTAATACATATTGGGTACACATTTGATCATGGATATGATGGATGCACAAATGTTTAAATGTAATAAATAATAAGTGACACATGATACACCCCAAAATGTGATTAAAACGGGGAATTTGTAGAGATTCACTCACATTGGGTGCATTCGTTTGATGATGTTGAATGCGCACGAGTTTGAAGATTGATCGACGAGAAATAACTAACCTAAAATAATAACGAAATGGTTCGGTAAATAAGTGGATTTTATTAACAATTTTAATAGGATTTTTAGATTTATTTTTTTGTGAGTTTAAGGTCATTTTCTAACTTTAAAAATATTATTTTTAAGTATTTTTAATTGATTTTTAAATTAAATAAATAAATAAAAATATAAAAAAAATGTTGACTTTTTGTTGACCGTTGACCGACCTGTTGACCGGTCCGTTAACCGGACCGTTGACCGGTCGATCTGTGGCCTAAGGTGCACTGAGTGAGGTTCGAACCCGGGACCTCTCGTACGCGTGCACGCAGCTCTACCAACTGAGCTACGTGTCTAACCCGTAATATTCTATGTTTTAATTATATTTATATACTGATTAAATGTTAATATATTTGGTTTATATTAAAAGGGTTTAAAATGGTCGACTCGGTGTCAAGAAGCCGGATCGAACTTGGGTTCTTTGGTTTGTAAGCGCACAGCCCAACCAGTTGGGCTGTGTGTCTTATCTGTTTAATTTACGATTTATATTAATCTTATATACAAACTGGAACCTGTTCTGATTTAGTTCTAAAAAAATTGGTTTTAATTCGGAAAGTCGGTGCGTTTGTAAGGATTCGAACTCGTGACGTGCGCTAAGTGTTTGCACACAGTCCACCGCTGGACTGTGTCTCTAACCTGGTTTAATATCTTGTTTTAATTATTCTTATAAACATCGTCGACTTCGTCTTCTTCATTCAAAGACTCAGACGACCGATATTCGACTGTTCTTGTTTAAATCGTTCGTCGAACATAATATTGATTGAAATGTAATGATTAAAATGAGTTAAGGAATCGAATGTACCGATCAGACTGTATTTCTCAGAATTCCGGCAATGATCGTCGGCTTCGATTTGTGAATTCCGTCTGATTCAATCAATTAACAGTTTTGATCGATTAGTTGTGAAATTGAGTTACTAAACAAGGATTATTAGAAGGTTTAGATGATTGTACCGATTCACAGTGTGATTTCGGAAATTTCCAGGGATTTCCCGGCGAGTGCAGATTATCCGGCAGCGTCGTCTGGGATTGGTTCTGGTTGATGAATTGAAGTTAGTATAAGTCTAACAATGGATTGAAGGAGAAAGGGTCGATTGATTTATCGATTTGATGAAAGTCTCGGTTTTCCGGCGAAGGTCCGGCGATTGTAGAATATCTCCGGCGAGTGCAATTGATTCAAGAAATGGTGCGATTTTGAGCGAAATGATTACCAGAGACTTGGGTGTGTATTTATAGGGAAGAATCAAGATGAACTGGGTCAGAATTTAGTCTTGATTCGTGTCAGCCTTTCTCGGGTTATGACTGATGTTGCGGGATTAGACATCGGTTATAACCGATGTCGATGTTAATACATGCGTTAAGTAAAAGGAAACCGTCGAATATTGGTGAAATCGTCGGTATTTCCGGCGAGAGCGATTTGGGCGCGCTGTTGACTGAATTTGATTTCGAGATTTTATTATAAATGTTATTTGTTTTGATAGATGTCACAAAGGAGTCAAGTGGCGGAGTGGTTAAGTCTTTGTTGGTTGTGTCTTCCGGCTGACCCGGGTTCGAATCCCGGCAGCCCCTTTTCTTTTCTATTTAATTTATTTTTACTTTTTAATAATTATAGTTTTTAAATTCTAAAATGTTTATTAATATAGTTATTTGTTTAAAATTAAAAATTAACCATAAATACGCAACGAAATTTATACTTGATATCGATTATAAAGAAGCGGTTTGGAAATCCCGATTTTTGACGGTGTACAGTATCCCTACTTTTAGAAATTTCGTCCCGAAATTTAAGTAGTGGTATAGTTGACTCGAAAGGAGGGTGGTTTTGACAATTATATACTTAGAAGGGGGTAAGAGTTTAAATTTTATTTGAGGCGGTAACGTTCCTAGTAAGGGTTGAATACCCTGCTACAGGAATCGCTTTTTGATGCCTAAGATAAAGAATATTGATAAACAGAGTTGATTGACTAGGTATGATCTCATGCACAAGAGTTCTGAGAGAATCGATACGTTTGGGAAGATAAGGTTATATCCTAAAACAAAACTTCTACCACTAATACCTACATGGAACCTCTCATAACAGCCTGACAATGCCTCTGATCCTTTGACAAGAATACTTATATATAGGAAGTACCAGCGGCGTATCCACCATATTCTTGTCAATTTTCATTGGCTTTATCAGTAAATTATGATTAGTTCTGTGTGACTCTAAACACAACAACCAAAACTTGAGTCTTAATTATGAAAGTATACATGTTTGAATGATGACAGTACCTCTCTCGTTTGTTATGATGAAGAGGTTAGTCTATGTAGAAGTGGGACACAGCCCTAACTTCTTTGAATGATGAGATTGAAATACGTTGAGATGTATGATGATATGAATGCTAAATCAGTGAGTATAAAACAAACTTCAACCATGACATTACTAAATCCTACATGGAACCTCTCATAACCACCTGACAATGTCTCTGATCCTTTGGCAAGAATACTTATACATAGGAAGTACCAGCGGCGTATCCACCATATTCTTGTCAAATTTTCATTGGTTTTATCAGTAAGTTATGACTAGTTCTATGTGACTCTAAAACATAAACAAACACAACAACCAAAGCTTGAGTCTAAAATTCTGAAAGTATACATGTTTGAATGATGACAGCACCTCTCTTGTTTGTTATGATGAAGAGGTTAGTCTATGTAGAAGTGAGACACAGCCCAACTTCTTTAAATGATGAGACGGAGATACGTCGTGAGGTATGATGATATAAAGGTTAAATCAATGAGTATAAAACAAAACTGAAATAGTAATTCGCATAAGATTCTTGGATAAAACTTCCAATTTATAATTGAGATACGTGAAGATTGAGATAAACATAAAGAAAACATAAAAACAAAGCGGTTGGAGTTGAATTCTTGATTTTTGGTGAAGAAAACTAGTTGGGTGGTTCGTTTGGGCAGTCATTATCTTCAACAGGATTGGCGTTGATGTTGTAAACCCTTCCTCTTGCTGGTGGCCTAGTGGTTAGGTTTTCTTGATTTGCTTGGTTAACTGGGTTTGCTTGAGCTTGGGCGTTTATGATGTTAACCAATCGAGGGCACGTGTTTCTAAAATGGGTAGGGTCGCCACAATTGAAACAAGCTCGAACATATGGGAACATGGGGTATTGGGGTTGTTGATATGTTTGGATCATGTTTTGAGTAGGGGGTGAGGTTTGGTTTTGAGAGGTGCGGCAAACCTTGCTCAAATGACCATAGCGTCCACAATTCGCACATAGTCGACAAGGTAAGGTAGATGGATGGTGATAAAAACAGGTGTTGCATTGAGGGTGAGGTCCAAAGTAAAGTTTCTTATTTGGGTAAGTTGAGTTGGGTGCTACTTGAGTGATTGGGATAGCTTGGAGGGGTATGGCTTGTGAAGTTGGTTGATTGTGTTGGGTGACAACGAAAATTTGCCCATCTCGTTTTCTCTTAGAAATGGGTTGTGAAGAGGATTCGGTTCGGGTGGAGTTTGAGGTTTCGGTTGATGTTTTATCCTTCTTCTTCTCCTCCGTGAAGTCTTTATTACGTATGCGGTTTTCGGTGAGCTCTGTAGCTAACTCCATTGCTGCTTCCAAAGTTGCAGGTGTGGTACTTATTACGGAGTCTTGAATTTTTGAAGGAAGACCTCGAATGTAGTGCTCGATCAAACGGTAGAGAGGAGTGAACAAGTTGGGGACCATTTGATTCAACTCGAGAAATCTCTTGTTGTATGTGGTGTGGTCGCCCTCTTTTTGTTTCAAAGAATAGAACTCATCCTCTAATTTCTTGATTTCGCTTCTTGGACAGAAACGCCTTGTCATGATCTGTTTCAGCTCTTCCCAAGTCAAAGTCATAACATTGTCAGCACCTCGTTTGGCCTTCTCTGTATTCCACCATGTAAGTGCTATTCCAAGCAAACGTCTGGTAGCATATCGCACCTTGCGATCATCGGGGCAATCGCAATTTAGAAAAGTGTTTTCCATTTCCTCAAACCAATGAAGAAGAGCGGTGACACCTTCAGTCCCTTCGTATTTTGGAGGGTCGCAGGATTTGAAATGCTTGAAGGTGCATTTAGTGGTATTTGGGGGAGGGTTGATAACATTTTGATCTTCTTGATTGATTGGGTTGATGGAATTAGCGGTTAGGGCTTGTTGAACTTGAACTACAATGTTGGGTATTACGGCAGCCATTTGTTGAGCGATTGGGCAGCCATGCGCTCGCGGGCTTTTCCTGATCTCATCTTCCTACGAGCGAGACTAGAAGACATCTACAAGGAATACGTTTCAAGAGTATGAGTTGGACGTTTTAGGGGTCATGTGTCGTATTTAGGAATGAACATTCATAAAATAAATATAGAATAATAAATCTACTACATCCATAGGATGTCTTGGGCTTTGCTTGTAATTGGGCCTTGCATGCCGCCATACTTCACCTTCGTAATCATGTGGGCCCCCATGATTACCGGGTTTTTCATATGGTTCGCATGTGTTAGCCTGGTTACGTACACTAAAACCCGGAGAAAATCGAGAAATATGTATGTAACGTATGATATTTGGAATGTATCCAGGTGTGGACACGGTGACAGCTCAAAGTGGGGTTAGTTCGAACGACGTTTGGTGTGGCATGCTTTGGCCTAATAGGTCCTTCGTACGCTCATCGTTAGTCCCCAGGTAGGCAAACTGGTCTGTTATATTGGATTTATACGAATGCCAACCTAGACAGGACGTTCCGACTACCGGTACTTGTACCCTTACAGTTACTACATGACCGTCGCAGAACTCACTTTGATGAGATTTGAAAAATGAAAAATGCGAAAAATTTTGAATAATGGAAGTATGAAGGTGATTTGAATATGTGAACATTGAAATATGTATGATGAATGTGTATGTAATTATGTATGTTTGACTGTTAGTATAATTCATTATGTATCACAAAATATAATATTGGAAGTGTTTGCATGCATTTGTGTATGTAATAAATATGAAATAAATAAACATCATGAGTTTGCATGTAACCACATAAACAATTAAAATCTAATCAACTATAGTATAGGCTCTAAGGGTCTAATAACCTATCCAATATCCCTATAGTCAAAAGCTCTGATACCAATCTGTCACACCCCGACCCGCAGCGGAAAAAGGTGATCGGGGCATGATTGGGTTTTCATCAAAGCTCATGACATTTAATATAATGTTTCATATTTATTATTACAATTTTAAAGAAGATCATACAATCAAATCATACAAGTACAACATGTTCTATACATCTTTCTAGACTTCATTATTTTTCTTCTAAGGCATTTTCCTATGTGTTCCTTGCTTCATCCTGTCCACCTTATCATGTGTAAAAATGGTTTTTGGGTCAACAAAAAGTTGGCGAGTGAACCTTGTTAGAAAACATTTATTATTGATTTCTTGTTGTATTTAATATGGAAAAATTGTGCAATAATCATTTGTGAGCAAACGTAAATAAACATACAATAACAAACCACCTTGCATGAGTATATGACATGAATGATAAGGTATATGTTGGCAACGTCACGTTCCGCTCATAGGTAATGGGGAACGGACGACCTATGATGATGTATGTGTGATCAAGGCTCAATCAAACGGAGCCGATCGTATGTTGGCAACGCCACGTTCCGCTCATAGGTAATGGGGAACGGTTCCGCTCATAGGTAATGGGGAACAGACGAGCCTATGATGATGTATGTACTGAAAATGATAAATTAAATCTAAACATTAACCACACAAACGATTAATACATATTTGATACACATTTGATCATGGATATGATGGATGCACAAGTGTTTAAATGTAATAAATAATAAGTGACACATGATACACCCCAAAATGTGATTAAAACGGGAATTTGTAGAGATTTACTCACATTGGGTGCGTTCGTTTGATGATGTTGAATGCGCACGAGTTTGAAGATTTGATCGACGAGAAATAACTAACCTAAAATAATAACGAAATGGTTCGGTAAATAAGTGGATTTTATTAACAATTTTAATAGGATTTTTAGATTTATTTTTTTGTGAGTTTAAGGTCATTTTCTAACTTTAAAAATATTATTTTTAAGTATTTTTAATTGATTTTTAAATTCAATAAATAAATAAAAATTATAAAAAAAATGTTGACTTTTTGTTGACCGTTGACCTGTTGACCTGTTGACCGGTCCGTTAACCGGACCGTTGACCGGTCGATCTGTGGCCTAAGGTGCACTGAGTGAGGTTCGAACCCGGGACCTCTCGTACGCGTGCACGCAGCTCTACCAACTGAGCTACGTGTCTAACCCGTAATATTCTATGTTTTAATTATATTTATATACTGATTAAATGTTAATATATTTGGTTTATATTAAAAGGGTTTAAAATGGTCGACTCGGTGTCAGGAAGCCGGATCGAACTCGGGTTCTTTGGTTTGTAAGCGCACAGCCCAACCAGTTGGGCTGTGTGTCTTATCTGTTTAATTTACGATTTATATTAATCTTATATACAAACTGGAACCTGTTCTGATTTAGTTCTAAAAAACTTGGTTTTAATTCGGAAAGTCGGTGCGTTTGTAAGGATTCGAACTCGTGACGTGCGCTAAGTGTTTGGACACAGTCCACCGCTGGACTGTGTGTCTAACCTGGTTTAATATCTTGTTTTAATTATTCTTATAAACATCGTCGACTTCGTCTTCTTCATTCAAAGACTCAGACGACCGATATTCGATTGTTCTTGTTTAAATCGTTCGTCGAACGTAATATTGATTGAAATGTAATGATTAAAATGAGTTAAGGAATCGAATGTACCGATCAGACTGTATTTCTCAGAATTCCGGCAATGATCGTCGGCTCCGATTTGTGAATTCCGTATGATTCAATCAATTAACAGTTTTGATCGATTAGTTGTGAAATTGAGTTACTAAACAAGGATTATTAGAAGGTTTAGATGATTGTACCGATTCACAGTGTGATTTCGGAAATTTCCAGGGATTTTCCGGCGAGTGCAGATTATCCGGCAGCGTCGTCTAGGATTGGTTCTGGTTGATGAATTGAAGTTAGTATAAGTCTAACAATGGATTGAAGGAGAAAGGGTCGAGTGATTTACCGATTTGATGAAAGTCTCGGTTTTCCGGCGAAGGTCCGGCGATTGTAGAATATCTCCGGCGAGTGCAATTGATTCGAGAAATGGTGCGATTTTGAGCGAAATGATTACCAGAGACTTGGGTGTGTATTTATAGGGAAGAATCAAGATGAATTGGGTCAGAATTTAGTCTTGATTCGTGGTTTCTCCGGCGGTTATGACTGATGTCGCGGGATTAGACATCGATTATAACCGATGTCGATGTTAATACAGGCGTTAAGTAAAAGGAAACCGTTGAATATTGGCGAAATCGTCGGTATTTCCGTCGAGAGCGATTTGGGCGCGCTGTTGACTGAATTTGATTTCGAGATTTTATTATAAATGTTATTTGTTTTGATGATGTCACAAAGGAGTCAAGTGGCGGAGTGGTTAAGTCTTTGTTGGTTGTGTCTTCCGGCTGACCCGGGTTCGAATCCCGGCAGCCCCTTTTCTTTTCCATTTAATTTATTTTTACTTTTTAATAATTATAGTTTTTAAATTCTAAAATGTTTATTAATTATGTATTGTTTAAAATTAAAATTAACCATAAATACGCAACGAAATTTTATAACTTGATATTCGATTAATAAACGAAGCGGGTTTGGAAACCCGTTTTTCGACGGATGTTACATTAGGACACTTGTAGGTTTCGGTTTGAGAACAAGGAAAACATTGTGAGTTACACAAGGAACGCGAATCGGTGAGTTCATGTCCCCCTTTCCTTTTAAACGCTTTCGGTTTTATAACATTCGGGGAAAATACATATCAAGACATATGGTATGTTTATTATGGAGTTAGATGACAATAAGATCGATGTGCATAAGTAGGATTGATAACAATGTAACATTAGTAACCATTAATCACTTAGTGAACAAGGTGCAAAAGGTGTAGATCTATTGAGCTTGAGGCACGCTCCACTCCTAGTTGTATACCATGTAGTGCTTTTGTGATCCCAATTGGGAAGAAAGTGTCGGTTTGGTTATATACTTACGACGCATAGTAGCGGAGGGCTCGCTACCCACTGATAGATCCTTATATTCCATAATTATTTTACATACCAGGATTTCAATATCGGATAACAATTATGACAACTTATTCGAAAACAAAACTACATGAACTCACTCAACTTTTGTTGATTTTTAAAACTACATGTATTTCAGGAAACAGGGCTTAACCGATGATGGATTCTCGGAAGATACAACGATGGCCACTTTTGAAGGGTTTGCCTCATATATCCCTTCCTTGTTTAGGCATATAGGGGTCAAAACCTCGATTTAAATCTACGATTATAACAAACATATTTTGGTGATGTAACTTAACTAAATATTGTTTTGGAAAACTTATGAAACTTGTTGGAAACATGTAAATTTTGATTTGAATTTGTATAATATATGGCATCGTTGTTGGTTATAATTATGTTTACACGATTGATTGCAATGATTACCGTTAAGTCACACGTTTGCGCTTCCGTTACGACCAGGGTGTGATAGATTGGTATCAGAGCTTCGATTGTAGTGAACCGGGGACAAACTTTTACTAAGTTTGGTCTATAATCAACAGGGGCTCTCACGTGAAAACAAAGTTTATAAAATTACTAAACTGTTTTCTAGTATATGACAAAAGTAATTCAAAATGTCACGATAACATGAGGATCTATCACATGAGTTCAACTATAGGAAAGAACAAAAGTTTATTCCTGCTTAGTCTAGAATGAGTAGACACAAAACATTAAGATTACACACGAAACCAGAGAACAAATTGCATGAGGTTTGATGATTAAAATAAAATATATCATAAGTAAAAATTAATTACTAACCTTTATGTTTATACATTGTACGGATTGTATTTTCCAGGACCATATCTTCTGTTTCTTCGTATGAGGAGGACCCTATGGAGTACTTCTCTAATGATGGATTTGTTGTTGAGGTTGATGCGGCTATACCTCCTGAGGACGCAGCCGTTCACGAGGTCTCGGATGACGAGGACCTCTACGATTACCAACCTTTTGCCTTACCCGACTACTACATGGGAGATGATCAGGAGCACCCACACGATCTAGAGGATGATGTGCTAGCCGTCCCCCAGCCCCAGCACGACGTGGCCATCCATGGTCACCCTGATGGGGAACACGTAGTGGTGCACTTAGTCGCACCACTAGCTGTCATTCCACTTGTCATCGAGCTGGACGATGGCGAGGATGATGTCGTGCCTGTCTTCCATGTCGACCATTTGGATGCTGAGTTAGGAGACGGCGAGGTTATCGATGAGCTGGCCATTCTTGAGTTGCCCCCACCTGTTATTCCTATCGTTGACCTATCCTCTTCATCCTCTGATTCGGATGATGGACAATTGTCCGATGATGCCATGTCTGCGGTACCCGCCACACCATCGCCAGTTCACTCACCTGACACCGTGTTGCCCCCACCCTTTGTACCACCGCATACTTCTATAGGCCCGTCTCATGCTACCATTCCCACTCCTATGTTTACCCCATTCTCCGGACCTCCACGCCACCACTCATTGGGTGGTACGCCCCGACGCTACGAGCAGCCACCAACACCCTTTATCAGTAGCTCCACTTACCATCCCATCCATGACCCACACGCGGCCGGATCATCTCATTGGGCCGGACACCCACCCCCTACTGCACCACCCATGTATGCTTCATACCCTTCGCTACCCCGTTACCGTAGGTATCCCCCTTCTCCTCCACCGGGCATGAGCCCGTCTGACCCATACCACCCCTGTCATTTTCCTGTAGTTCCTCTCGAGGAGGAAGTGATAGCACACGATCGCCAGATCGCACAGCTCTATAGGATGATTCACGAGCTCCAGGGTCAGCACCCTGCTCAGGTTTTTGCTAGAGCACCACCTGCACCACCCTCACCACCACCATACACACCATCCCACCCCCAGACTTACCACCAGCACCACCGTCACCACCACCTTATACACCGTCTTCACCACCACCACCGACTCCACTGCCCCTGTTTCCCTATCACCACCCAAGATGCCCATTTGAGGCACGCATGCGCGAGTGGGAGCGTATCCAGGCTGCCTCCGTTCACCGTGTCTCTGGGATAGAGGAGGAGTTGGCCTATCACCGCATGTTACTCCATAAGTCACCATCCCCTCCACCCCCGCCACCTCAGTAGTTTAGTACTAGCTATCATTGGGGATCAGCCCCAACTTTTGTGGATCTAGCTTCCGAAGACTCAAGCCAGAAGATCCAACTTTTGTGACGACTAGAGACGAAGATGCAATGAAGAAGAAAACTTTACTTTTGTATTGTATTGTATGAACTTGTACCGACTAGGGCTATGTAACCCTAAGTCTTTTTGATTCTTCATGAACAAATGTACTAAGTTGTCAATCATGTATGAAAGTGTATTTTCTTATTTCGCATTGTATTTTATTTATGTCGTGGTTGGTTGATATTGTGACATGTTGGTTGATATTGTGATGTGTTGGTTGATATTGTGATGTGTTGGTTGATATTGTGATGTGTTGGTTGATATCGTGATGTGTTGGTTGATATTGTGATGTGTTGGTTGATATAGTGATGTGTTGGTTGATATTGTGATGTGTTGGTTGATATTGTGATATGTCGTGGTTGATTTTATATTGTGTTGTGGATGATGTTTATTTATTATGCCATGGTGCGCATGTACGTTAGATATTGTATGTTGTTACGATTGTGTTGTGCGACATATACACGACTTCTTACCCCTTATCCGACGTGATATTTCTTATACTCGACAAAAAAAAGAAATAAAAATAACAATAATAATAAATAAGCAAGATTTTTGTAACATATTTTTTTATTAAACAATCGTCTAATTACAATCGATATTTCATACTAGAAGATGATGCCTCCACGCCGAAGAAGTGTCAACAACGACCTACTCCCAACCACCCAAGCAGAGCCGAACGAGCGCATATCTCAGGCCATTGCGCAACACGAGGCCAACCGCACTAAACAAAGCGGTGGAACCGGAGGTTCAACTGGAACCAACCCACCCACCGGTAATCTTTGGTTATTCTATAGCCATGTGACACTCTCGTTTATTCTATTCGTGCTTTGGATCTCATTCCTGAGTTGGTGTACCTAATCTGTGTCAGGTTGCACTTACAAGCAGTTTTTGGACTGCAAGCCTCTGAACTTCGATGGCACCGGCGATGCTGTTTCATTCGTGCGCTGAACCGAAAGACTGAATCGGTCATACGAATGAGCAAGTGCCCTGCTAAGCAAAGAGTCACTTATGTCACTGGACTCTTCATTGATGGAGCGTTATCTTGGTGGAATCTCTAGGTGCAGACCAAAGGAGATGATGCTGCATATGGTCTGACCTGGGAAGAGTTGAAAGAGATTATGAGAAAAAGGTATTGTTCAAGATCCAAAATTCAAAAGATGGAAACGGAATTTTGGAATCTTAAGATGATTGGCTCTGGCATCGCAGGATATGTCCAAAGGTTTCATGATCTGTCACGAGTGGTTCCGGAGTTCAAAAGGATTGAAAGATTCATATGGGGACTCGCCCCTGAAATTCTAAGTATGGTGACTTCATCGAAACCGACTGAAATTGGGGAAGCGATTGAGTTAGCTTAGAGCCTTACTGAAGAGGCTGTACGTCAAAAGAAGCTACCGAAACTTGGGGAAATCAAGAAAGAAGCCATCGTGGAGACTACAGACTCCAACAAGAGGAAGTTTTCGCACTTTAAGAAAATTACTCGTTGTAACAACTTTAACAAGGGCAAGAGGCAAGCGCCGAGGGAAAACAAAGTAACGAAAGCTTATGCCGCTACCGCACCAAACGATGCTGAGAGGAAGTCTTATGGTGGAGAAGCACCAACATGTCCCAAATGCCCTTTCCATCATTATGGGGAATGCCGAGGCTCAAAATGCAACAAGTGTGGAAATTTTGGGCATAATACTACTGCATGTCGAGGAACAACTGATGGATGCTATAACAGTGGTGACAAAGGGCATTTCAAGAAAGATTGCCCGAAAGGAAATCAAGCTCGGGGAAGAGCTTTTGTACTTGGAGCTAAGGACGCATGCAAGGACCCGAATGTGGTCACTGGTACGTTCCCTATAAACAACCACTTTGCATCTATACTTTTCGATACCGGGGCAGATTTTAGTTTTATTTCTAAGGAATTTAGAGATGTACTTAGGGTAGAATCGAGTAAATTAGACATTCCTTACTCAATCGAACTAGCTGATGGAAAACTGGTAGAATCGAGCGAAGTTATAAGGAAATGTACCTTAGAACTGGGTGAACGAAAGTTCGACAGAGATATCTTACCAGTTCAATTAAATAGTTTCGATGTCATTATCGGCATGGATTGGCTATCCGAAATTGAGCTGAAATCTTATGTCACAAAAAGATCATTCGTATTCCAACGCCAAACGGAGAACCTTTGATGGCCCATGGGGAAAAGAAAAGCACGCTACTACGAATCATTAATTGCATGAAAGCTCAAAAGTGCTTAAGGAAAGGTTGAATCGCTTTCCTAGTACACGTTATCGACAAGAAGGTCGAGGAGCCTAAGCTTGAAGATATTCCGATCGTGAAGGAATTTCCTAAAGTCTTTCCTAAAGACTTACTGCGATTGCCACCTCAACGACGAGTCGAATTTCGTATCGACTTGGTACCGGGATCCGCGCTTGTAGCCAAATCTCCATATCGACTAGCACCTTCTGAAATGCAAGAATTATCTACACAACTTCAAGGGTTTCTAGATAAAGGATTCATTAGACCGAGCTATTCGCCTTGGGGAGCTCCAGTCTTATTCATGAAGAAAAAGGATGGAACGTTCAGGATGTGTATCGATTACCAAGATTTGAATAAGCTTATTATCAAGAATCGGTATCCGCTACCGAGGATTGATGACTTATTTGATCAAGTACAAGGTTCGAGCTTCTATTCCAAGATAGACCTAAGGTCCGGATATCACCAGTTGCGGATTCAAGAAGAACGCATACCAAAAACGGCCTTTAGAACTCGTTATGGTCACTACGAGTTTCTTGTTATGTCATTCGGTTTAACAAATGCACCAGCGGTCTTTATGGACTTAATGAATCGCGTGTGCAAGCCGTATCTCGACAAATTTGTGATCGTGTTTATCGATGATATCTTAATATATTCACGATCGAAGGATGAGCACGAGCAACATTTGAGAAATATTTTAGAACTTCTAAAGAAGGAGAAACTCGACGCAAAATTTTCGAAGTGCGAATTTTAGATTCGCGAATTACAATTTCTCGGACACGTGGTGAACGAGAAAGGTATTCATGTAGATCCGTCAAAGATTGAAGCCATCAAAAATTGGGAAGCACCCAAGACTCCAACCGAAGTTCGACAATTTCTTGGATTAGCGGGTTATTATCGGAGATTTATTGAGAACTTTTCAAAAGTTTCCCAACCGCTAACGACTCTCACGCAAAAAGACAAGAAGTTTGTTTGGGATGAAAAACAAGAAGAGGCATTTCAACTCTTAAAGGATAAGCTATGTGATGCGCCAATCTTATCACTTCCAGACGGTACGATGACTTCGTGGTGTATTGTGATGCTTCGCATCAAGGGTTAGGTTGCGTGCTGATGCAACGAGAAAAAAATCATTGTGTACGCGTCATGTCAATTGAAGGTTCACGAGAAATATTATACCACACATGACCTCGAGTTAGATGCCGTGGTGTTTGCTTTGAAGATTTGGCGGCATTACCTATATGGTACTCAATGTACTATATTCACGGATCACGAGAGTCTTCAACATATATTTAATCAGAAATAATTAAATATGCGTCAACAACGTTGTGTTGAATTATTGAATGACTACGATTGCACGACCAAGTATCATCCGGGCAAGGCAAACGTTGTAGCAGACGCCTTGAGCCGCAAAGAGCGAGTCAAGACACTAAAAGTACGAGCCTTGGAGATGACAATTCAGACAAATTTCACAACGCGTGTGCGTGAGGCACAACAAGAAGCTTTAAAACCAGAAAACATCCTAGCGGAATCATTGCGAGGAATGGAAAAGCAAATGGAACCAAATAAAGATGGACTTTATATTTCATGGGAAATCTGGATTCCCTATTTCGGAGATTTACGAGACTTAGTACTGGACGAGGCCCACAAGTCAAAGTACTCAATTCATCCAGGATCGGATAAGATGTATCAAGACTTGAAAGAGTACTACTGGTGGCCTAATCTCAAGGCAGACATTGCAACCTATGTTGGAAAATGCCTGACTTGTGCGAAGGTCAAGGCCGAATTCCAGAAACCGTCTAGATTATTACAACAAACCGAGGTTCCTGTTTGGAAGTGGGAACGGATATCAATGGATTTCATAACCAAGCTCCCACGAACCTCACGAGGACATGACATGATCTGGGTGATCATAAATCGGTTAACCAAGTCGGCTCACTTTTTACCGATTCGGGAGAAGGATAGTACTGAGAAACTAGCTGAGCTGTACCTTAAGGAAATTGTGGCACGTCACGGAGTGCCAGTCTCCATAATCTCAGACCGAGATGGTCGCTTTGTGTCGCGGATATGGCAGTCATTTCAAGCTTCGTTCGGATCTCGTCTAGATCTAAGCACGACGTTTCATCCGCAAACTGATGGACAAAGCGAGTGAACCATCCAAACTTTGGAGGACATGCTTCGCGCTTGTGTGATGGACTTAGGCAGAAACTGGGATACTCATTTACCATTGGTAGAGTTTTCCTACAACAACAGCTATCACACTAGCATTAAAGCCGCACCATTTAAAGCACTTTATTGACGCAAGTGTCGATCTCCGCTATGCTGGGCAGAAGTTGGTGACAAACAGCTCATTGGTCCCGAACTGGTCAAAGAAACCACCGACAAGATATTCAAAATCCGCGAGTGTATTAAGGCAGCTCGTGATCGACAAAAGAGCTATGCAGACAAAAGACGTAAACCATTATCCTTCAAGGTCGGAGACAAGGTTTTGTTGAAAGTCTCGCCTTGGAAGGGCGTAGCTAGATTTGGCAAGCGTGGAAGTTTAACCCACGATACATTGGACCTTTCGAAATTCTGGCAAAAAGTCGGTACTGCTGCATACAAGCTAAAATTACCGAGGAACTCAATGATGTGCATGACACATTCCATATGTCTAATCTCAAAAAGAGTCCAACTAAAGAGACAGTCATCATCCCTACGGATGAGATCCATATAGACGACAAGCTCCAATTTACTGAAGAACCTGTTGAGGTTATGGACTGGAAAGTCCAGAAAACATGGAGAAGTCGTATCAAGTTAGTCAAAGTCCGTTGGAACTCTAGACACGGACCCGAGTACACTTGGGAATGTGAAGATCAATTCAAAGTCAAATACCTTCACCTGTTTGAGAAGACTCCTGCAACGGATAACTCAGCTTGAATTTCGGGACGAAATTACTTTAATAGGGGGAGTATGTGACAACTGGTAACTTTCGGGTTATTTCCGTACAATTATGCAATTAATTTAATCATGCAATTATGTGTTAAAATGTCTTAAACTGCTTGCTTGCATCTCATATACTTGAAACTGTCATGAAAACATTTAAATAGTGCATGTCATTCATGTGGATAGTCTCGTTTGAAAACAATTTAAAACAATGCACTGAAACAACTAGTAAGGTTGCCGCTTAGACTAGCTGTGTCAGCACTAGTCCGGTACTCAGCTTAACGACAGTTCTAGGGCTTAGATAGAAGTCCAATAACAATAATACATTAAATCCTATATGGGAAAACAAGGATTTGGGATAACACTATCCGGAAATCATTTAATGCACTTAAAAGTGCCCAAAACACACTTTAAATGCAGAATTCAGCAATTATCGACAAAATTAAGCAATTATACACTAAAATATAATGCAGAAAGAAGGTTAAGTGTCCATAATAACTTGTTAAGTGTCGAGAATTAAAACCATCATAAAAGGTACCTCATAACATACTAAACTGCGTCGTTTAGCACTTTAACGAACCGGTAACCAACCAAACAACCGGACCTACCCGAAACACCAAATTTTCACTAGAAGCATTGTTTTAGTGTTACAAAGCTAGTTATAATCACCAAACACCATAATTCATCCTAAAAACACTAATGCACATAACACCCTAACTAAACATCCAGATTCTAACTAAACATCTAACTAGCATTTGAAACCAAACCAATACCCCCCCCCCTCATGTTGATGGTCACAAGGGGCCCAACCATGCCCCAAGCTTTTGATTATTATAATGGAACTTGTTAGGGAGATATTAAGCATATGATCCAAGGGTTATATGTATGTTGGAGGATCTTGATACAAGTAACCTTCTAACTTATCACTTCACATTTCAAACACCATCACCTCTTCTCTTGCTCTCTCATTCTCGGCTCAAACCACCACCACTTCACCTCCATTTTTCATCCATCTGCTAGCCATTCTAAGCTTATACAAAGGTGTTACAAGGTGATCTAAGAAGGTGCAAAGCTTTGGAAGTTGAAGGACCATCTTGGAGTGTTTTTAACCACCTAGTTTGTCTCATCTTTTCATCTAAGTGTTCTTGCCACTTCCCTAGCCACTAGAGCAAGTAGTAAGCTTCTTGATCCTTGATTTAGCTCATATTACTAGTATATTATCTATGTGCAAGTGAATCCATCTAAAACATAATCTTTAAAAGGATGAACACATGAAGAAACCTTATAATCTAAAGAAAATAAACATAATCTTGGAATGTAATGAAGTTATGGATGCTTATTTTGTGCTTAGCTTGATGATCATCATGTGTAGTATTGTTGTATGTAGAGATCTAACAAATGTATACATGGATCTTGAAAGATCCATGAAGAACAAGTTGATGAACTTGATGTAGGCCACTAATGAACTAGTTAAGATGACTTACAATACATAAACATGGACTTAAAGTTATTTTTGTAAATGGATGAACAAGTTATTAAGCATGATTTTCTACAAAAGTTGTGTAATTAGTGGATAATTAACATTTTTGAAGATAACTAAACATGTTAAACATCATACTAAAAGACTACGGGTTTTTATAAAGTTTTAAGTTCATGATCATGTAAAAAGTATTTGTATGAAAATGATTATGCTTGTAAAGTTATTATGGTTGAGGTGATGAATTTTTAAAAAAGCTTAAACACACTGTTTTAAACATGGGAAAACTCCTAAATCTAGGGGAAACTATGGCCAAATTTTTATAAAAATTAAACACTTAGAAAAATATAAAGTTTTAGATGTTTAAATAAATTAAACATGGCCATGCCCTATTTTTATATAAAAATACAAGTTAAGAAAATAAATATTTCTTAAAGAATAAAAACAAGTATAAATATATATTTAGAAAAATATATATTTAATGGTCACCAGGGATTTTTGTGTGGTATGTGTATATTATGTGTAATATATGTAGTAGACAAGATAGGGAAATTAAAACACTAAATACTCTCAATGGAGTATGAACACAAAAACCCTCAAAATACCATAGAAAATACTCCAAGGGAAAACACACAAAAATACCCATACTTTGGTTCTTGGACAAATACAACAAAATATATAAATAAACTTATATATATTCCTTGATTTATATGGACTTGGACAATTAAATGGACTTATACACAAAATATATATATTTAACAAGATTGGTAAAAATATATATATATTCCATACAAAGCCTTAAAATATATTATTTTTAAGAAATATAATTTCCGGAAAAACATGAAAATTACAAGTAATAAATCTTGTCAAGAAATAAGGAATACGTGAACCTTAATCACAAGAATACGTGTATACTTTCCTAAGTGTACATTTGGTAAATAAAAAATATACTTATACTAAAAATAATATTAGAAATATTATTTTACAAGTATACATATTTATTTTGAAAAATAAATATAACTAGATACAAAAACATGGGCTACGCCCAAAGATACAAAAACATGGGTTAGGCCCAAGAATACAAAGACATGGGCTAGGCCCAACAATACAAGAACATGGGCTAGGCCCAATGATATAAACACATGGGCTAGGCCCAATGACACAAACACATGGGCTAGGCCCAATGACACGCGTGCTAGGCATGAGGACAAGGAACGAACAATGCCGTTCAAACATATTCAAGACTCGATAACAAAATATATATACTAAGTCAAGAAATAATTAATCAATAAAATGATTAAGAACAACTAACATAAGGTGGGAACTTGTACATAGAACAAGCATAGACTTAAGTATCTAATGGGAATTAGGACACTTGTAGGTTTCGGTTCGAGAACAAGGAAAACATTGTGAGTTACACAAGGAACGTGAATCAGTGGTTCATGTCCCCGTTTCCTTTTAAACACTTTCGGTTTTATAACATTCGGGGGAAATACATGTCAAGACATATGGTATGTTAGTTATGGAGTTAGATGACAATAAGATCGATGTGCGTAAGTAGGATTGATAACAATATAACATTAGTAACCATTAATCACTTAGTGACCAAGGTGCAAAATGTGTAGATCTATTGAGCTTGAGGCACGCTCCACTCCTAGTATACCATGGAGTGCTTTTGTGATCCCAATTGAGAACAAAGTGTCTCGGTTTGGTTATATACTTATGGCGCATAGTATCGGAGGGCTCGCTACCCACTGATAGATCCTTATATTCCATAATTATTTTACATACCTGGATTTCAATATCGGATAACAATTATGACAACTTATTCGAAAACAAAACTACATGAACTCGCTCAACTTTTGTTGATTTTTCAAACTACATGTATTTCAGGAAACAGGGCTTAACCGGTGATGGATTCTTGGAAGATACAACGATGGCCACTTTTGGAGGGTTTGCCTCATATATCCCTTCCTTGTTTGGGCATATAGGGGCCAAAACCTCGATTTAAATCTACGATTATAACAAACATATTTTGGTGATGTAACTTAACTAAATATTGTTTTGGAAAACTTATGAAACTTGTTGGAAACATGTAAACTTTGAATTTGAATTTGTATAACATATGGCATCATTGTTGGTTATAATTATGTTTACACGATTGATTGCAACGATTACCGTTAAGTCACACGTTTGCGCTTCCGCTACGACCACGGTGTGACACTCCATAACGATAGGATTGGTTAGAAGCAAGGTAGGTGCAAGACTGTGCAAGTTTAAACATGTTTATAGAAGTTTAAGTAAAAGCTTCTCCAAACAGAAGGTTTAGGCCTCAAAATGGTGATGTTCCTTCTTAGTTTAGCATGGTAAACTTGTGGAAACACTCCTAGAGGTGTTCCAAGCTTTCAAGAAGAAGAAGAAGTGATGAACATGGAAGAAAAGTGACATGGAAGCTCACTTTTGAACTTAGAAGAATATGCCCTTAACTTGATGTTTCAGCTGATTATGGAGTGTATTGAGAGTGTTTGGGGGTTTGGAAAGTGACATAGAGGTGTAGGAGCCTTGGTTTTATGATGGTGAAGTATTGTTTGTGTTTAAATGGAGTTCGAAGTTGATTGGGAAAGAAAAGAGGTGGAAAAAGGTGACAACCCGTATGCACAAAACAACTTTTTTCGGATTCAGCCTGCTCGCGCCCCATGATGAACAAGTGGTTACTTAACCGGTGGCGCTATGTGCTATTTTCACCGCCCAAGTTTGGGTTATCACACTTTGGTCTCTGAACTTCTATTTTTAATCATTTTATGTCCAAAGTTTATGTTTTAACATGTTTTCGAGTACGAAATGTGTTTGCAAGTATGTGGTGAGTATCGTGCACATATAAATGATAACTCAAGTGTATACTAAGTCTTGGTTTGCACATAAACATGTATCCAAAGATTGATTGTGTATAAGTAATACAAGTGTAAGTGTAAAAATGAATTTCCATTATGATCGAAGTCTCGGATTACAAGTTTGGAAGTGAAATACGAATACATCATGAATACAAGTTTCCAAAAATAGAAATATGATTACAACTTTTAAATAAGGAAAGTATAGAAATGCGAAGCGTTACACTCTACATCTAATAATCCAAAACCGGTGAACTTGTACGTTCACCAGCAATGTGATCCCTTTCGTTTTTCGTTAACTACTCAACCAGGCATCATCACCGCCGGTTCTGACGTCACGTTGATTCCTCCATCGTAACTTCCACGCTATGGCGGTGGACACCACGTCCTTCACCGACAACATCGTACCTCCGTCACAACCGCCTGAGGTCAGATGAATCTCCATATTTTCCACGCTATAGCATTCCACCTCCGACACAATATCGCACCTCCATAACTTCCACGCTACAAACACTAACGAATCTCCATCGGTTGTATGTTCGTCATCTGTCAGAGTGTTAGAAGCGGTTGAATATTGTGATCCCTCACATAAAACCTCCCGCAACTCGAAGTTCAGGTTGCAGGTGATGCTTGTGGGTGGTGGTGGCAGGTGGTGCTTTTAGGTGGTGGTGGTAGAAGTCAGATTTTAGAGAGAGAGAGAGGGGGGAGAGGAAAGAGGGGGGGGTGAGGGAGAAATGAGAAAGGGGTTTTTATATCAAATCTTTTTTATTTTATGTTTTTGTATTAAGAAGGTAAAAGGACCAATTTACCCTTACTTGGGGTCCACAAGACATGATTTAACAGAAAAAATAACTGAGTTAGCCCTAAAGACACAACGTGCAACATTTGGAAACGTTAAGTACAAAATTTATCAATTTTAAAGACAAAGAACACCGCTTGAAATATAATATAAAAATAAAAGAGAAAACTTGACATTCACTCTTAATTAAACCAATGAAGGTTCTACATTAGTTTTCTTTGGACAATGTTGAGTACTTGCTTTAAAGTGATCCCCCGTCATCTTACTCATTTTTTGTGGAGCAAACTTCTTAACTTTTATTTTTTTAACCATTAACTATCCAATTCATTTAATTTCAAGTGTTTTTTCAAATGCAACAAATTTTGTTTTACTTTATTCACATATATAGTTGTAATTTATTATATTAATTTATTTTATTCAAATATAGTTGTTAATTTTTTTATGTTTGTTTTTTACTATTTCATAGAAAGGAAATATTATAATACACTACTAGAAAACAAGGCAATTGCGACCAAATTTTGCAACCAACATAAGGCTGTCGCAAAATTAACGACTGGTTTGCGACCAAAATCAAAACAGTCACAAAATTAAAGACCAACCTGAGTTCGGTCTCAAAACAGTCACAAAATTTGCGACTGCATTTTCCCAGTCGCAATTAGTTGAACAGTGGTCGGAAAACGGTTGCAAACACGAGAAAAATAAAAGAAAAGTAAAAGTTGCGACCGTCCAAAGCGGTCGCAAATACTATAAATATAAGGGAAAGTTGTGACCATCTAAAGCGGTCGGAAATACAAGAAATATATAAAAAAAGTTGTGACTGTCTAAAACGGCCACAAATACAAGAAATATATAAAATGCTTTTCTTACCTTTTTTGTCAACACATTTGAGATTCATTAATATTTTTTATTCAACTGGGTCAAAATGATATAACTTATATGTTCAACTTAGAAATAAAATTAGTAAATAGCAAATTAGCTTATATGTTTAGTAAATAGCAAATTAGTTAGATGATTCTCTTATATATTAAAAGTTGAGGGTGTCAGGTGTAACAATAGCAATTTATGAGGGTTTTAGATGTAACTAGTCATTTGTATGAGTGCTAAAAAACAAACTGTTAATAGATGATCCCCTTCGATCAAACACAAATCTCCTCGGTCTCCTCCGATCAAACACAAGCGGCAACAGTCGAGGTGTAGAAGCCGGATTCGTGAAACTCCAAGGCGACGACTTCTAAAAATCGCTCCTGAGGCGATATCCGTCTTCACCGATCGTTGTTCTCAACTCCAATTCGAACAATTATTCGGTTATATTCCTCAAATCTATGCTCGTGCTCCAGGTTATTGATCTTTGATATTCAAATACCTAATTATGTGTTTGATCTATGATGCACTGGGACGGGTACGGGAACGGGGTACGGGTACGGGGACGGGCACGGGAAACGGCAAAACTAAAAAATTTAAGAAGGGGGACGGGACGGGTACGGGAATAAAAACATATAAAAAAATAAATATATATCAAAGATAATGTAACACAAAAACTCAAATTAGTTATTTATCATTTTATTGAATAAATGATAAACTTGAAATGCCCAACACACAGAAAAATTATAAATTTGAAAGAGCAGGGGTATTATAACTTTGATCAGCAACCCGACCCAAACCTGATAAACCTGTCAGTGTCCTACGGTTTCATATTTTCGTACCTTTTATACCGAGTCAAGTGTGCTCTAACTCTTGAATACGATCCTTGTCGATTTTCACCACAAACTTTGCACTTGAATTATTAAAAAAAATAAAAAAAATCTGGATCTTGTTCTACCAATCCTAATCTCAACAACCCAAATCAATTTTCACAAAATCAAGTGAAATATTCCAACAATGTGCACTTAAACTCAAAAAATTAACTTAAAAATCAAACCTTTTTAACACAATTGCTTCTTCAAGAGCACAACGGAGGCTGGACTCCTGATGACCGAGACCTTCGCACGACTCAGTGTTTTTCGGGACAGTCAATTCGGTTTCCCCAATACAAAAACTTCTCTGAATCACTGTGATGAATGCGATTATTGTGATTGTTGAACTGTAAAATGGGGGTTTGAAGTGGGTTTGATCCGGTGGTTGAGAGTAGAGATGAGAAGAGGTAGAGGAGTGCGATTGCGGAGATGGTGACTGTAAGGAGCCAAATTGGGGATCTGGATTTGGGTTTGGTTCTTGAGAGTTTGGGGATCGCCATTGGGGTTGTCGATTTTCACCACAAACACCAGGAAACGTTTCGGTTGGACGTTTCTTCGCCGTCCCCTTCGCCTGCCCGTTTCCTCCACGTTTCCTAACCGCCGGGGACGTTTCCCGGCCGTACCGTCGCGTTTCGTCCCCTTGCAGTCCCCGGGACGGGAGACGGCTGCTCCAGGACGTTTCTGTGCTTCAGAGTGTTTGATTTAAGCACATTGCATAATCATCATAATCATGGATGTAATTTAAGTGGATGTAGGTTAGGTTATAGACTTATTGTTGTTTTAACTTCGCTGATTTTGTTTTGTGTGCGATTTGCAATTCGAATACCTAATTTTGTGTTTATTTGAATCAAGTTGCATAATTATTAATATAATCCATGTTTAAGTGAACTTAGATTAGGTTTATTTGTTCTAACTTAACTGATTAATGTTTGGTTAAAGAGCATTGTGTAATTATGATGTAATCAGTGTTTTAATGGATTTAGGTTTAGGTTAAGTGGTTTAGATTTGGTGTTTGTTGATATGGATTTGAGCGATTTTAGTGAAACTTGATGACTACTAAAATTAGAGAATCATCTGATATCTCATTGATTAATTATTGTTTAAAAGTACACAAATTTATATCTAAAGTTTGTCAAGTTAAGTTAATCTGAATTGAAAAGATCAAGTTGAATAATTCATGTTCATTTCATTGTCAAGCTAAGTTAATCTGCTTATATTCTTCTCTTTTCACAATTCATGATTGATGAGACATAAGAATTTTGCATTAAATAAGATTTATAGTGCAGGGTTTTGTTTTATACATCAATGGATATGATAGTATATTGTTCCTAATTTGAAAGTTGTTTGAGTTCACTTAAGACATATGAAATAACAATTACTAAATTAGATGTTTTCTTAGAAAGCTTCTGCTGAACGTATAATCGAAATTGTCCACCAGACTAGGTGGTTTGACAAGTGGTAATTAGGGGTGCTCCGATTTGTACGGTTTTTAGGTCAAACTGTAAACCGTTAGTAACCTTTTTTCATTACCAAAGGCCGAAACCGAACCGTGAAAATTTGAAACCAAACCAACTCGAACCATTACTAACAGTTTGGTTCGGATTTGGTTTCATGGTTTGAGCTTTATTAGGCCTTTATATAAACGGAATGATATAAAAAAATAGAACGTTGTCCAACTACATCACATAAGCCACTGAAAAACAACTTGGGATTTTAAGATTGTAGAGGATGTTTTCAAGTTAAAAAAACCAACAACCCTTATCCTGTATTAGGTAGTCATGCCATACCGTTACAAATAAAAATATAAAAAAAAGAACTGTGTTTCTTAGAATGCTCAAAAAAAGAAAAAACCAAATGTCAAATGAATGAAAAGAGAAATCATCCATATAATCCAAAAATACCAACAGACGAAGCAAATTCTAAACGAAGAATACAGAATATTGACGAGGGAATTAAACTAAGAGATAAGGCCTTTAGCTAATTTTACCAGTTTTGATCAAGGAAACTAGATTAGAAAAATAAATAAGTTCTTTAGTCTTATTCACTAGCTCTTAGCGTACCACCACTAACCGGTTTTTATTTTAAACTCAGATACATAAAATAAGTAATTGATGGTACCTAGTATACCAATATAACGGTTCGGTCGGTTTCGGTTAAACCGACCGACCAAAATTAAAAAAGAGAAAACCGACCGTGAAACCAAACCGATGATCGGTTTGGGAGGTTTCACGGTTTCAAATCGAACCATAAACGCCCATAGTGGGTAATTTGTTATTAATAAGTAGAATTTAGTAGTAGGCTTTGGGCCATTTAATAATTTTGGTTTAGTGATAAAGATTCAGGTAACCGGCGATGTTTAGTTTCTTTTCATCGGTTTCTAGGCTCTTTTTTACTTAGTAGGCTTGTAATTTTGTTATATTTTGACAATACCTATTAACATATGGCATGACATGTGTTTGGTAAGCAAGTTAATGTATTATTGTTTTTTTGTTATACTTTATTTTCTTTTTATATATTATGCATATAAATTTGGCTATTCGTGAAACAGGTATTAAACTTTCTGGACCAACTATGCCCAGTTTACAGCTTACAGCTGATCTTATTGCCATGAATCATACGGACTTTATCATCACTAGTACTTTCTATGGGATAGATGTTTTAGACCCCAAGTTTAATATTTTATGGGGATCTACTATTCTTATACTGAGAAAGAAAAGAGGCTCACAACGCTCCACCCTTAAATCGAGGAACTTCTCTTTAGTTCTGTTGAGAACGAGGAACACCTGTACTATTTTCCGTCTCTTATACATACTACATTATGTGATCTGTCAAAAGCAATATTAATATCTGAGTGAATGCTGCAGATGTGAAAAACTTAACAGAGTGATATGCCAAAAACGAGCGAACATGAATGTTAGAACGAAAAGAAGCAGACATGAATGTGAGAACGAAAGAAAGTACACTTGTTAGGGCCAACTTCGTAATATAATATTTTTCTTACCTTTTCTTCCCATGAGAAAGAAGCGGACATGAATGTTAGCAAGAAAAGAAGAGGAAATGGATCATTTAACCTTTCCAACTACCATTCTTAATATCGAAGTTTAAATTTGTCAAGTGTTCACTTTTCACTTAGCCAAATCTGTAGTGCTAGTTATACAGTTCTGCGTTTATTTCTGAAATTTGTTGACAAATCTCTCTTTATTCTCTCTCTTGTTTGTTTTAATAAAAGGATGCACCTGCAGAATTTGAGTTAGATTCTGATAGTGACACCCAAATCAAAACAAAGATTGAACCGACAAAGGCTGAGGAGGAAGCTTTTTCTAGGGATTTACAGGTACTTCTCTACCCGTATCTTTATCAAGTTTGATGCAAAAACCATACGCTGTATACATAGTTTGATTATATTCTTCATCAGACTATTAAAAATGATGATATAGAGGAAGTACGGGAGTTAGGATCTAGTGCATATGGAGTTGTATATCACGGGAAATGTAAGGGTTCAGATGTATGGATTAAAAGAATTAAAGCCAGTTGCTTTGCTGGCAACCCATCTGGAGATAGCGCGTTTGGTATGACCGCATTATTTCTCATGTGTCATTTTTATTTTCAAATTAGTCAATTTGTTACTAAGTATATATGTTTGGTAATGTTTCATATTGATTATTTTGGTACATTTATAGTAATTAGATGCTAATTTTCCACAATGAATCAGATCGGTTATCGACTAATATCAGATCGGTCCAACGCCTTGTGCTAGGAAATCGAGGTAATTTTTTAAAGGACCTTTTATTAAACAATTATTTTTACTGTTAATGAAGCTTGTTTTAACCTAAATTTAGGGTTAATCATGGTTACAGATAATTAAACATTAATAATTATCATGAAAATGATACATCACAACCCCTTGGTCCATAGTGCTACCGTACTCCTTTTCATAATTTGCATCAGTTGTATATTATACCCTATAGTTCGGATTGCTGAATTCTGAAAGGAGGCTCTACTTTAAGCTCATTGCACACTCAATGTCATCTTTTCTACGGATAGTCTGATGATGATGGATCTTGTCAATGAACAAGTCATGTAAACGAGGAACTCTCAAGCAGTTTTACAGAAAAAAAAACAGTATCGCTCTATCTTTAATATGCAATAATAATTTAATACGATGAAATGCACATAATGTGAGAACGAGCACGAAAGAAAGTACACTTGTTAGGGCCAACTTCGTAATATAAATTTTTCTTACCTTTTCTTCCCATGAGAAAGAAGCGGACATGAATGTTAGCAAGAAAGAAGAGGAAATGGATCATTTAACCTTTCCAACTACCATTCTTAATATCGAAGTTTAAAATTTGTCAAGTGTTCACTTTTCACTTAGCCAAATCTGTAGTGCTAGTTATACAGTTCTGCGTTTATTTCTGAAATTTGTTGACAAATCTCTCTTTATTCTCTCTCTTGTTTGTTTTAATAAAAGGATGCACCTGCAGAATTTGAGTTAGATTCTGATAGTGACACCCAAATCAAAACAAAGATTGAACCGACAAAGGCTGAGGAGGAAGCTTTTTCTAGGGATTTACAGGTACTTCTCTACCCGTATCTTTATCAAGTTTGATGCAAAAACCATACGCTGTATACATAGTTTGATTATATTCTTCATCAGACTATTAAAAATGATGATATAGAGGAAGTACGGGAGTTAGGATCTAGTGCATATGGAGTTGTTTATCACGGGAAATGTAAGGGTTCAGATGTATGGATTAAAAGAATTAAAGCCAGTTGCTTTGCTGGCAACCCATCTGGAGATAGCGCGTTTGGTATGACCGCATTATTTCTCTTTTGTCATTTTTATTTTCAAATTAGTCAATTTGTTACCAAGTATATATGTTTGGTAATGTTTCATATTGATTATTTTGGTACATTTATAGTAATTAGATGCTAATTTTCCACAATGAATCAGATCGGTTATCGACTAATATCAGATCGGTCCAACGCCTTGTGCTAGGAAATCGAGGTAATTTTTTAAAGGACCTTTTATTAAACAATTATTTTTACTGTTAATGAAGCTTGTTTTACCTAAATTTAGGGGGTTAATCATGGTTACAGATAATTAAACGCATTAATAATTATCATGAAAAATGATACATCTACCAACCCCTTTGGTCCATAGTGCTATCCGGTACTCCTTTTTCATAAGATTTGCATCTAGTTTGTATATTTATACGCCTATACGTACGGATTGCTGAATTCTGAAAGGAGGCTCTAACTTTAAGCTCATTGCACCACTCAAATGTCATCTCTTTCTACGGTATAGTCCGTGATGGGACTGATGGATCTTTGGCAATTGTAACATAGTTCATGGTAACGGATCTCTCAAGCAGTTTTTACAGAAACAAAAGAACAGGTATCGCTCTTCTTTAATTGCAATAATCATTTAATAGATGTGAAATGCCCTTAATGTTAGAACGAAAAGAGAAGACATGAATGTGAGCACGAAAGAAAGTACACTTGTTAGGGCCAACTTCGTAATATAATATTTTTCTTACCTTTTCTTCCCATGAGAAAGAAGCGGACATGAATGTTAGCAAGAAAGAAGAGGAAATGGATCATTTAACCTTTCCAACTACCATTCTTAATATCGAAGTTTAAAATTTGTCAAGTGTTCACTTTTCACTTAGCCAAATCTGTAGTGCTAGTTATACAGTTCTGCGTTTATTTCTGAAATTTGTTGACAAATCTCTCTTTATTCTCTCTCTTGTTTGTTTTAATAAAAGGATGCACCTGCAGAATTTGAGTTAGATCCTGATAGTGACACCCAAATTAAAACAAAGATTGAACCGACAAAGGCTGAGGAGGAAGCTTTTTCTAGGGATTTACAGGTACTTCTCTACCCGTATCTTTATCAAGTTTGATGCAAAAACCATACGGCTGTATACATAGTTTGATTATATTCTTCATCAGACTATTAAAAATGATGATATAGAGGAAGTACGGGAGTTAGGATCTAGTGCATATGGAGTTGTTTATCACGGGAAATGTAAGGGTTCAGATGTATGGATTAAAAGAATTAAAGCCAGTTGCTTTGCTGGCAACCCATCTGGAGATAGCGCGTTTCGTATGACCGCATTATTTCTCTTTTGTGTCATTTTTATTTTCAAATTAGTCAATTTGTTACCAAGTATATATGTTTGGTAATGTTTCATATTGATTATTTTGGTGCATTTCTAGTAATTAGATGCTAATTTTCCATAATAAATCAGATCGGTTATCGACTAATATCAGATCGGTCCAAAGCCCTGTGCTAGGAAATCGAGGTAATTTTTTAAAGGACCTTTTATTAAACAATTATTTTTACTGTTAATGAAGCTTGTTTTACCTAAATTTAGGGGGTTAATCATGGTTACAGATAATTAAACGCATTAATAATTATCATGAAAAATGATACATCTACCAACCCCTTTGGTCCATTAAGTGCTATCCGGTCCTCCTTTTTCATAAGATTTGCATCTAGTTTGTATATTTATACGCCTATACGTACGGATTGTAGAATTCTGAAAGGAGGCTCTAACTTTACGCTCATTGCACCACTCAAATGTCATCTCTTTCTACCGTATAGTCCGTGATGGGACTGATGGATATTTGGCAATTGTAACATAGTTCATGGTAACAGATCTCTCAAGCATTTTACAGAAACAAAAGACAGGTATCGCTCTTCTTTAATTGCAATAATCATTTAATAGATGTGAAATGCCCTTGGTTAAAAAGGTGGGACTCGGGTGGCGATTGGGAAAGCGACTCAGGTTCTTGAGGCGACGCCTCATGTGTTGGTTGATATATTTATATATTTATTCATTGTTGTTGATTCCACCCAAACTTCTAAAATAAAGTTTAACCTTAACTTTATGCATTGGTTTTTACTTTTTATAGATAGAAAAGGTGAACGTCAGTGAAAGAAAAAGAAGAGAAAGGTTAAACGGAGTTATTGCGTGGTTGGCGATGAAAAAAAGAACAAGATAAGGCGGAGAAAGATTCTATGCACAATAGGATAACAACATTGAAGCAATTTAAATGTTAGGTCTCGTATGTATTATGCTAAGGATACCTTGGGTCTTTCATGTGCTAACTTATAAATTTTAAGTGGAATGTTTTATAGAATTTTGATTTTGAAAATTTTGATAAATGCAGATTCTAAAAACATAAACATCATTAGCAGGATTAAAATAGAAAATACTGGAAACCGTTTTGGGACCGCAAAACAGTCGCAAGTTTGTAAAGTCGAAAGGTTGTAAAAGCAGGCGGTCGCAAAATGGTCATAAGTTTCCAAAGGCAAGCGGTCGCAAAACAGTCACAAGAAAACCGTTTCAGAAAAACAAAGAAAACGGTCGCAAAATTTGCGACTGCTCTTTTAGTCGCAAAATCCAATAGCAGTCGCAACATGATTGCAATAGGGCAATGCGACGGGTGTTTCCGACGGTAAGTTTGGTCACAGACAGTCGCAACTGGGCAATTGCGACAGTTTTGCGACTGTAAATGTGGTCGCAAATACCAAGTTTTCTAGTAGTGATAGTTGTGTACGCTTTTATTTCACATTTTTAAATAATGACGTAACTTATTTGTCATTTTGTTTTAATGTTTAGAGTCGAGCCATCAAGGACACACATAGATATCATTTTCGTAATATTATGACTTTATATTTTAGGTTTTTATCTTTGCTTGTGATGGCGTATGTAGGCATCATACTAGTACCCACAGCGTTCCCAAGCAACGTATTTATGTTCGTTCATCTAGGTACACAAACGAACATAAGAAACACATTCAATTTGTAGCGAACAAACATGAACAAGACAATTAGTTGGTTGAGAAATGAAGATGTCTTAGTGCTAATTATTTGTTAATCGCAATAATATTAGCAATTTCAAGTTTTAATTAATATACACCGTAAATATGCATGAGCAATCACAATTCACAAAGATCGTATTACCATTTTATAAAATAACAATACCCAAATGTAAGCTCTTCACTTTAGAACCAGATGCTAATAATACCGGTGAAACAATATTGCCATAGTGAATTACGTTTTCTATCGAGCCTGTACCTCCGTAATCGGAAAATTGTTCTGATGAGCCTTCTGTGTAAGAACTTGAAGAGACATTTTCTACAGGAAACTTACTTTCATTGAAAAACAATGGTTGCTTAGGTTGTGGTGGTTCACCCTCGCCAACCTGCATATGAATTACAGATGACATGAGTGGCCTGTCTCCTGCATTGTGTTGAACACATAACAAACCAACCATGATTGATCTTATGACTTCATCCGGATCACAGGATTCAATGCAACTTGAATCAACTAAATCCATTGACCTGCCTTCACTATAGCGACTCCATACCTTAATACAGTTTAAAAGTTATTAGGTTTTGCAAAAGGAAGTGAAGCCATATACAGTTTGTGACTACAGAACATACATGTGCTATAAAGTTGGTTCCCTTTTCAGAGTGAAAAAATCCTCTATTTCTCTTCCCACTTACGATCTCCAGCACCAAGACACCGAAGCTATATACGTCTGACTTAATGGAGAAAACACCATCTAGTGCATACTCAGTGGACATGTAACCACTGCACGCATGCACGCAGCCAAACGATTAGAAAAATATACTCATGATTTAATGAAAAAGAAAAAAAAACAGAATGATAGTTGTTTCCATGGCTTACTATGTGCCAACAACTCTTTCTGTGTTCGCTTGGGTCTTGTTTCCTCCAAAACTTCTAGCTAAACCAAAATCTGATATCTTAGGGTTCATACCCTGATCTAGTAAAATGTTGCTAGCCTTAAGATCTCTATGAATGATTCTTAGTCGTGAATCTTGATGCAGGTAAAGAAGTCCTCGAGCAATTCCTTTGATTATATTGAAACGCTTATTCCAATCAATAAGCATGCTTTGAGTTTTGTCTGGCCAACAATCCAACATGTTGGTTTAGTAATATTTTGTTTCTTGTTACACAAGTTCCTAAATTTAAACCAATGTATATAACACTGGTAATTATGTAGTTTGTATATATGATTCTTACCAAAAATAAATGAATCCAAGCTTTTATTTGGCATGTACTCATAGACCAATAGCTTCTCATCTCCCTCTATGCAACAACCAAGAATCTTCACAAGATTTCGGTGCTGAAGTTTTGAAATGCTGATGACTTCATTCTTGAACTCATCAAGTCCTTGAGTTGAGTTCTTAGAGAGGCGTTTAACTGCGATCTCTTGCCCTTCTTCTAGCATACCCTGAGAATTTACCATTTGCAATGTGAAAAACAATACAAAATGCAAAGATGAGTTCCCTGCCTACATTTTTTGTTTATGTTCCATGCTTACACTGCATTGGTTCATTTGTTATTATACATAAGGACCAACAATGCCACTTTACATTGGATGATTCAAATGCAATTGCAGTGTTTATGGATCCTTCGCACAATTATCTCATACAGTAATTACCTTATAAACCGGTCCAAATCCACCCTGTCCAAGTTTATTATCGGGTGAAAAACTTGCAGTGGCATTAGCGATTGTAGAGAAGCTAAATAATGGTTGCTCCATGTCTTCTTCCTGTCTTTTAGAGGCATTCAAGAGTTCGCCTAAAATTACACAAAACACACGTGACATGGATAATATGTTAAGAAGTACATATTACCAAGTTTACTGGGAACTTATGCAACATTTTACCTTTCCCTGTTGGTTTGGCATGATTCCTTTTTCTCCGAGCATAACGCATGAACCATGTAGAGATGAAGCCTATGAGAAGAATCCCCGGAACAGTTACAAGTAGGATAATTTTAATGTTTTTGGAACTTGATCGAGAATCAGATATTAACATAGCAACAAAGTTATTTGCAAGCATGGAACAATAATGCAAAAAAGGAAGGTTGCCTTATACATCATTAGAAGCATCTGTTAGAGCAGAGGATAGATATATCATAATACATTCCTTTTATTGGAGGTTATTTAACTACACATCATTACCTAATTCAGATGAAGCCATCCTTACAAAAATATCGCGACCGCCCCTGCCTTCATGTAATACTTGGATGTCTAGAAGGTCATTGAACCAAAGCAAGCACTAGGTGTCTTGATTTGCATATGCCATACAAGTACAATTCTCTAAGCACCTTCTACTACATTCTTCCAGAGTCATCCAATTTTTAAACCAAGTATTCTCCATGTCTGGTATTTTTACATTAGAGTACTTGATAAACCCTTCTGATCTGTCTTTGCATTCCAGCGGTGTTCGTCTAATACAACCATCTGACCAGTCAGCTGTGTCCCAACCCTTTTGGTTCTTAGGCACAAATCTTTTCTCATCTAAGCAAGTACAAGGCTGTTGTTTCTTTTCACTGTTGCAGATTCCATAAGCATTGTAAATGTTGTATGTATCACAGGCCCGTTGTGGGTATGACACGCCAAGCAGCCAACCTCTGCCACCTTCTACCCACGCCCAACTTTCTAGATGCCCAGAAGAATTTAAGGTGACCCTTAATATGATAGAAACATCTTTAAGATTATAAATAAAAGACACCTCACGCTCATTAATAACTAAATCGTATGTAAAAGTTAAGTTCTGCTAAATGCAGAAACCCAAGCAGAGCGTTGATTACTCCATGGTGCACCCCGGAATTTGACCATGGCCCCTTGTTTTAGTTTGCTTTGAGGATAACGGAGCGTTTCAGTGCCCCATGTCCATTCACCTGGAGCTGGATCTTGACTACTCTTCCATGATGATAAAAGCCATTCCTTGCTCCTTTTGTAATCTCTCCCTAACTTCATCCCTGATAGAAGAGTATCTGTTGGGTAATCAAAACTCTCCCAGATCTGGTACTCGTTTTCGTCATTCACAACCAGATTTCCGTTAGCCAGAAGCTTTGCAGTTGCATTCCCTGTTGTGGTTGTGTTGGATGACCAAATCATGCTGCTATTGTTGAAGAGACCCAGAATCCCTTGATCAGCAATCTTTAACACAAGCAGAGATGCACCAGGCACGGGGTGGTCTCTGTTTGCAACCCAAACCACCGTTCTAACAGGGATATTCTTATACCAGATACCAAGATATCTGTTCTGAGAGCTACCTGGCTTAAAAAATCCCAGTTCGAAAATTCCACCAGCCGAGACCAACGTGTCCCCATCTCTCAGAAAACTAGAATCTGAAATAGTGCGGAGTTCAGCAGCGTAGTTTTTGTGAACACAATGTAACCAGAACAGAAGTTTGGTTGCTCCCTTCATCGGTAACTAATGATTTAGTATGTTATATTCTGAACTATATTATATAATAATAGAATGTATATACAAGTAGATTCAAGATCCATTCATGTATCCCTTCATTAATGATAGTATACAACGTATGGACTGGCATTTGGATTGACCATTGACGCCCTATTTGTCAGGTAATGATTTATTCAACAAACTAGATTATTTCTCCGCGCGTTGTGGCGATACGTTATCGCGGGCATCTGATTGTATCAGTTTGGTTCATTAACTGGTGTGACACATACACTCGGTATAAAAATCAACAATTGTTTTACATCGACCGAAAATGATAAGAACGAACACCGGTACCGACACCGATGTTGTTCAACTCGTATCAATGGTTCATATAGCCACGGTATTGGTACCGATATTCGTTTATCATCGCAGACAAAACTTTATAAACAAAAATTATCGAAACCGGAAGCAGAAAAATGAATATAGGTACCAGTGCCCATGTTGCTTGGTAGTGTATGATAGTAATACTGTGTCAGTTTATCCGAAACAACAACAATAAAAAAATACAGTACCGGTACCGATGTTTGGTCGGTTTTGGTTCGATTCACTACGGTAGTGGCCCGGACTTTGTTATTAAAAAGGAAACCATAAAAATGAATACTGGTACAATTACCATATTGACCAGTACAGTATGATTGCGATACGGTGTCAATTTAGCGAAAGCAAAATCAATTAAATAAATAATGGTATCGATGTTTATAATTTAATCGCGGTGTTGGAAAAAAATATAAACATAGAACGTATCTTATTAGAAAAAAATTTCATATATATATATGATGAATAAAATACTATAAAAATTAAATCAGTTACTTAAAAAAAGACATTCGAATATCAGTTAGTCGCTACCATTTATGTTAATACTGCTATTGGTACCATGTTGTTCGATCAAGGAACATGTTCACACAAAATTTATGCCTTAAAAGATTCTTTGAAAAGTACTATTATTAAGAAATGAAACATTAAAATTCTATTCTATTTATTATAAATAAAAGAAAAAACATTATTGAAAATAAAATTTCTTATTGGTTTAAAGAAAATATTATCAACTAACAAAAAATAGTATTAAAAATAAATAAAAATCCTAACAAATACTATTCATGGGTACTTCCCAATTATATATACTAGAGTGACTTTCGCGCCTTCGCTGCGGGGCTTTGGTCATTATTGGTATAGTTCATTACAATACCAGTACGATATCAAAACTTGGCATAGCAATCATTGTCGATCGACACGTTTTTTACATTGATTAAAAACCCAGAAAAACGAATACCTGGTACCGGTGTTATTTGGTCGGTATCAGTTCGTTACGATACCGGTATCGTATAGACACTCGATATAACTTATGATGCCAAAAAAATACTTTATTGTAAATATTACTGTGTTCAATGAATTTTATACCACCACGTCGAGAATTCTATAAACATGAATACGATACCATTACCAATGTTGTTTGGTTGGTATATGTTCGGTTTGTGATCATAAAAAGTTCAACTACATATGACCCATTCGAATAGAACTTTATTGAATGGTACATAATAATAAGCACATGATGACGCTAATAATAAAAAAAACTATACCGGTGTTAAATGATATGGTACTGATGTTGTTCAGATAGTATCAGTAATATCAAAAAAAATTTAAAAGTTAACATTAAAGAAATATATTTAAGCTTAAAAGTAAATATAATAGGAAGCTATTGAAATATATGATAAAAGTAAGCGAAAAAATCTATTACAATAATAATTTATTATAGTTATAATATTACTTTGTGTTCAATGAATTTTATACCCCACGTCGAGAATTCTATAAACATGAGTATGGTATCATTACCAATGTTGTTTGGTCGGTATACGTTCAGTTTGTGATGATAAAAAGTTCAACTATATATGACCCATTCGAATAGAACTTTTATCGAATTGTACATAATAATAAGCACATGATGACGCTAATAATAAAAAAAACTATACCGGTGTTAAATGATATGGTACCGAGTATCAGTAATATAAAAAAAAGTTAACATTAAAGGAATATATTTAAGCTTAAAAGTAAATATAATAGGATTCTATTGAAATATATGATAAAAGTATGGAAAAATCTATTACAATAACAATTTATTATAGTTATAATATTATTTTGTGTTCAATGAATTTTATGCCACAACGTCGAGAATTCTATAAACATGAATATGGTACCATTACCAATGTTATTTAATCGGTATATGTTCAGTTTGTGATGATAAAAAATTCAACTATATATGACCCATTCAAATAGAACTTTTATCGAATCGTACGTAATAATAAGCAAATGATGACGCTAATAATAAAAAAAACTATACTGGTGTTAAATGATATGGTATGATGTTGTTCAGATAGTAACAGTATATAAAAAAAAAATTAAAAGTTAAGTTAATAAAATATATTTAAGCTTAAAAGTAAATATAATAGGAATTTATTGAAATATATGATAAAAGTATACAATAATTTATTATAGTTATAATATTGAAATAATAATAACTTTCTATTTATATATATTAAATTTATTATAGTTATAATATTGAAATAATAATAATATTGAAAAGAACTCTATATTATTTTAAAAATAAAACCATTATTCATACTCACTTTCTATTTATTATACTAGTTTGATTTCCGCCTGTTTCGCTGCGGGTCTTTGGTTATTATGGGTTTGTTTATTAGAGTACCAATGCGATACCAGCACTTGAGATAGAAACCGTTACCAATAGACACATTTTTACATCGATTGAAAACCCATATTGGTACCGGTGTTGTTTGGTCGGTATCAGTCTGTTATGATAGCGGTAACGTACAGATACTCGACATAGCTTACGCTACCAAAAAAATACTTTATAGTGAATATTACTGTGTTCGGTAAATTGTATATCGTCACGTCGAGAATCCTATAAATAAGAATATGGTACCGTTACCGATGTTTGGTCGGTATATGTTTGGTTTGTGATGATTAAAAATCAACTATACATGACCCGTTTGAATACCGATGTTTTTTGGTCGGTATATGTCCAGTTTGTGATAAAAAATCAACTATATATGACCTGTTCAAGTAAACATTGTACATAATAATAGGCACACATGATGACGTTATAATTAAAAAAAAGTATACCAATGTTATATGGTACCAGTACCGATGTTGTTCAGACATTGTCAGTAATATTGAAAAAATAAAATCATTAAAAGTTAACACTAAAAATATGTTTAAGGTTAAAAATAAATATAATAATCTATTGTAATATCAATTACGCATGTATCTAGATTTTTTTAAGCTAATAATCACATATTGTTATTGCTAAAGGATTAAATAATAAAGAAAGTTATTTTAGCAATCCAAAAATAAAACCCAAAAACCAAATTGTGGTATAACCAACATATATCACACATGTTTTACATTGATCGATCGTAATCGGTACCTTTCTGTTAATAATGCTATTGGTACTTATGTTGTTGGATTGTAATCAGTTCGTTCATTATGGAACCAGTTTACACAAATTTAAATGTCAAGTAAAAAATTAATACAACTACATATCTATATTTTTTAAAGTTAATTATCACACATTATTAGACGGCTAAGTAATAAAATAACTATTATTTAGAGAAGAAAAACATTACTAAAACAAATTTTTTTAAGCAAAATACTCTTCATGTCCACTTTCTATATACATGTATAAAAAATATTAAATTTAATATATAAATAATATATTATTTAAAAGAAAAACACTATTAAAAAATACTATTCATAACCCCTTTCCAATTATATATATTAATATATATATATAAATTAAATTAAATGGACATCCAACATTAATGAAACATATTACATTTATGGGGCAGTTGTTAACCAGGGACGTGGGGCAGTTGTAAACCAGGAGTTCACTTGAAGGGGAGATTCTTAATTTCTTTTCCTTTTTTTAATAAAGAGGTGTATAATAGTAATTAAAAAAACTAGTGGAAAATTTTGGCTGATTACTGTTAAAATATCAAATTCATTCTTCTTCTGTTGTGGATCTTTGTTGCAATTTGTACTACACTTTTTAATATTCGTTGTTGGTGCCTGGTTTGTTATATTATTTTGTTCCCATTTGTAAAATTCATAGTCAAATGCGATTTGTAAAGAATATCTAATCACGATTTGATCAGCATCTGAATGTCCTAGTAGTACCATTATGAAATATAAAATTAAAGTAATTTAGATAAACTAAATACAATAATGGAAAAAAAATGTTGTTGAATGTAATTCGTGTTTTTCTAACCATATAAAAAACACTACAAAACACCAAATATTATATATGTATGTGGGTCTTGCATGTTGGGGCATTAAAAAAGCTTTTTTAGACTTAATTTACGAATAACATTCACCACAAGAAATCGGAGCAATAGTGGCGACATATGTCACCGCTAACAACCCCCGTTTTCGCTGCTAGTACTTTTAGAGGCGATATATCGCCGCTGCTGATCACGCCGTTAATGCTTGGTAATCGCCGCTATTGTGTCGCCGCTAATACTTTGGCCAGAGCTTCGCCTAAAACTTCACCGGAGATGGCTTAATCAACTTTTAAACCAACAAAACACCGTTAATATGTTAGTAAACATGTTTGAACTCCAAAGTGAAGCAAAACACTACATTTTTCTCATTACAATTAGATTTACATAATATAATTTCTATAATAAACACTACATGATTTACAAGAGATAAAAGTAGATAGTGGCCAGAGCTTGATGTGGTGGCGGTGGTGGTGGTGTTGCAGCTTGACAGTGGTGGTGAAGTGACAGAGCTTGATGGTTGTGGTCCGGTGGTGGTGGCGGAGCTTGACGGTGGCGGTCCATGGTGGTGGTGGAGCTTCATTGTGGTGGTGGTAGCTTCAAGGAAGGTGGTGGCATCTTCATGGTGGTGGTGGTTGAGGTTGTTGGTGTATGGTTGAAGATTAGAAAATATGAAATATGTGGCCAAGATCAACACCTTTTCAACTTCACACGGATCGAGTATTTGCGATGATGCTAATAGCAACGACATGGGGCAATAGGGGCGACTCCATTGCTAGTCGTGGTTAATAGTAGTTATTTCTTGTAGTGATTTTCCCTAAAAAGTGTGTGAAGTCTGTATTGTTACTGTTTTTTAAATTTTAGGTATAACAATTTATATGTTTTACATAGTATTATAACTAAAAAAAACAGTTCTAGACATGAAATTTAAGACACGTTCATTAACTTTCTTCGCATGGTGTTTTAAATTTCATGCCTATATACATTTTATTGTGTATTAATTTGTTACGTTTGGTGATATTCAATATAACATAATATCAAAAAAATATAAAACAACATGCCTAAAATTTAAAATACAACGCCTATTTTTAGGAAAAATACCCTTTGTAGACAAACTCTTGCCTTGAAAAACCAATAATAGCAATTTGATCTTGTCTTTAACAAAATCTCATGTATCTCACAAATCTTAACAGAATCGAACTCCAAATTTACCGCTATTTGTGTAGGGATGTTCAAAAAGCTCGTGGCTCGCAGCTCCCTCGGAAAAAGTTCGCTCAAAATTGGCTCGGTTGTAAATGAGCCAGCTTGGCTCAGTAGTCGAGCTTGAGCTAGGCCTGGCTAAGGTTTACCATATATATATAAAAGTATAGTCCCAACTTGTTTGGCTTGAGTATGATTTGAAGAAAATGAACCTTGGGACTAGAGTTAAATTTTCAAAATAGAAGCTTACAAGGCTAAAGCTAGTAGTGATTCATTGCAGAAGACAAAAGCTAACCTTCACATGCTTTATTTTTTTGGTCCACATTGCTTAGTAAACAAAAACTAAATCAGTATATTCCTTATAAAAAAGGCAAAGACAATGTTACAAAGATAATTGATTATTTATACTTGCATATTTAGCTATTTGGTTAAATTATATTGCAATTGTGGCCCTTAGTTTACGAAGAGTTTATCGTTGAGTGCTTTTTAGTTAGTAAATTTTGTGTCTCTATGTTAGTTTGAGCTAGATCGAGCCGAGCTAGCTTGAATTTTAATTTATCGAGTTTCGAGCATCAAATTTTTGATTTAAAATTTGAGTTTGAACCGAGCCAGCTCGATCTTAGTTCGAGCCAAGCTCGATTGCACGAGCTCGGCTTGACTCGGCTCATTTACATAAATGTAACTAAAGTACGTTTTGCATAACACTTTATATATACACACACACTAGGTTAGCACTCCAGAGCATTCTGGGCTTGAGCAAGTCACTTATGTTTATTATGATTACGATTAATATATATTTAAAATCATACAAAAAGTAAGACATATTAATGTCTTTGCTAAAAGGAGATTTATAAACTTTTCATAAATTTAATCACGGACTGTGAAGCTATAGGCAGATTTATAAACTTATTAATTGCTTATGATTCTGTTTATAATTTACTTTGTATTAAAAATCTAATGATTAATAAAACAACTGAAAAACAAGTTCTTACCTTGAAGTTTATAACATATGATTATAAAATATATTTTGAGGCTATATACAAAACTAAATTACTTTTAAAAGCATCACCATGTTTCTCTTTTTTAACACAAAAGCTTGCCATTCCATTAATAAATTTCATCTAGCAAGTAGCTAGATTATGCTAACTTGCTATTAATCTGTTATTACATTTGCTCCGGCCAACATCCACCCTCCAAAGTCCAACTTCTCCATTCTCACTCTAGATCTAATCCAAAAATATGTAATTTGCCTCCAAATCTTCGAATACCTTTCCGATTGATCTACTGCCTCCCGTAAATATTGTCGGTTCTGTGCAGCCAAACTTTCCACAAAGTCATCACCAGGTAATCTAATGATATTTCTGCACTATTCAACCATAATAGAAGAGAAGTTTAGCCATATTTTATATCAAAAATATCTAATAAAAGAATTTGATTAAAAATTAAACGGGTGAAATAGGTGGGCCACATACTCAAAACATGGGGAAACTTGCCCAAAGTGTTATATTAATACATACAATCTCCTAAAATGTTAGGTTATTACTATAATGTGTCTTTTTTATTCATACTCAACGAACTATTTATTTACAGAAAATGATTAAAAAAGAGACCATACAAACTATGGACTGGCATGCGGATTGGCCATTGACGCCCTATGGGTTTGTAATGAATTATTCAACAAATTGACATCCAACATAGATGTTTGATTGGTATTGTGGCAGTATTATAGTATTATATGGCCCCCTATCAGTTGAGAAAACGTTACTATATATCTCATTTAAAAAAAATAATTACATCATGCTTATAATGCCATATAACGATTTTGATCTAAACTTTCAATAGCCACATCGTTTTGGTCAATCAGTAAGCAAAACAAAGCATGGGATACACCACGAGCTAACCTACATGGCATACTTAAAATCATAATAAATTAAGGGAGGAAGGTGCTATCTAGGGTATTACCCTATCCCCGATCAACCACCTCTCACAAAGTGACCAATTTACCCATTAACTAGTAAGTGGTGGCGAAGTCTACCCTAGCCACATGATTTTTTTAGTTTAAATAATGTCAATTTAATTTGAAATAAACTTCATTAAATTGAAAATAAAAATACATTAATTTAAATTTTACTAAAAACAGGAAATAAAAAAATTACAAATTTTACTAATAAAACATCCTAGAAATCCGGCAAATGGTTTGTCGTCCAACCCCATTTTTCCACTAGCTCTGTTTGCGTGCTACAAAGACTTGTTGCACTTCGATGGGGAGATTTTCGTGAGGGGTAATATATGTTTCAGAATCTCTATTTCTCCCCGCTTGAGCGACACTTTCGTGTCGTTCATCAATCAAAGTTGTAGAGGCTTTGATATTTTGTTCACTTGCCTTGGCCAACTTTTGCATCATAATTCCTTTTTTTTGGGCGTAAGATCCTATTTCCTCGCTTACTATTCTATGTTGGTTTGTAGTTTTGCTTTATGAACCCGGAGTTCTAACTTGTACATCCTCTTGGGTTGTGTTGGGCTAACTTCATTGTTAAAGTCCGGCACCGACTTTCTCTTGCTAGAACTTCCACTGAAATATTCGTTCAACAAGTTGACATGTCCCTGTTTAGCCGCTTGAACGCTTTTTTTTATTTCGTTTAAAAAACCCTCTTACGCCTTTTCCAAAGTTTGTAAATCATTGCAATCGCTTCTATGAATGCGATTCTAAAAAAAACAATGAAGTTAGAAAACTATAAAAAGTTAAACTAAATCAAAGTAAATTATAATTTTAGCTTGAATGTGGAGACCAATGAAACAAATTTTTTTTCTCAACAATTAAGTCCATTTTGAGTTTAGTTAATCGTGCGTTCGATCGGCACTACCCTCTAGCCCAATGAAGTGTTTATGGACCGCTTGCCACAAAACGTCTTTACTTAATGGTTTTCTTTTTTGTCGGTCAACCGATACATGGTGGAATGATTTAGCTAATTTTTCTTCCTCCCCGGATACCCGATTAGCAAATTTTCCTTTTTTTCTTGCCTTTAGTGCTCTCCACCGGAATCTCCTCTATATGGTCTTCACTTCCAACTTGCATTTCTTCCAAATTAAACTCAAATTGAGTTTCTTGGACGTATTCATCAAATTCTTGACGTAGCGGTTGCTCGCATGCTTCATTTTATTCTATAAAATGACATGAGTTTCTATACGTCCCAAACGGTTCGAAATTTTGCATCACTTCTGGCGAGAAATCGAGGCGAACCGAGGGAAGCATAGGTTGTGAAAAAATTGTTTGGTTGTTGACCAAACATATAGGTCGGTGGAATGGGTTGAGTAAGAGGAGGTTGTTTCATATGCTCGTTGATGTGTATGCGAGCGTGGGTATGAAATTTTAGTATATTTTAAGCACTTTTACTCGTTTATCAAGCTTTAAAAATTATAAAACACGTTATAACACAATCATTCTCTATAACACGCTAGGGAAAGTGCACCCACGTTGGCGTAGTATAGTGATGGTAAGATACCGAGGTCGTCCAAGGACACAAGAGCTTTTAATACCGGAATATTGTCAACGTCTAATCTAACCAAATTTTTAGGAAAAAGATGCTTAGTAATTAAAATAAAAAGAAACTATTAATAAAAAACAATAGACAAGATAGAGTCACTTGGTTCCAACTCATCTTTTACGTATTCTTTGATGATTTTCCACTTTATGTTTTTTAAGAGATCATCTTAGTTATAGTGGCATGTCCCTCTTTTAGAGGCAACGCTACCCATGACCATATTGGTCTGAGTCAGCAGGGATGCAGTCCCACAAGGCCTGATATTGAAAGACAATTAAGTAAGTTATTGATGCAAAATGTGCCATGTCCCTCTTTTGGAGGCAAGTTACCCTCGGCCATATGGTCTGAGTCAGTAGGGATACAGTCCTGCAAGGCCGATTTAAAGTTTTAATAGTAGTTTGTTTATAAGGGATTCAAGCCGTTATTACTTCCCCAATTTAATGTTAACTACCTCAAAGGAAGTCCTAATAAGCTTTAATCAAGTACTCGCAGGATCTATACACTGAACAAGGCAAAAACTTTACCCAAACCACCCTTCTAACCCCTTCCAGGTAGTTAAACGTGCTTTATATAGACCGTAAAGACACGAATGAGTGAATCAACAAAACATGAAGAGATGATAGAATAAAGTTCACTTTCAATGTAAAAAACTAGTTAATAAAGTCATTAATACATACTTAATTAAAAAGAACAAAAGCTTAGAAATCAAAAGTAATACATAAAAATTTGTCTTCACCAAGTGATATAAGAGATTAGCCAAGCATGGTCATTGTTTGACAATTACTCTTACTATGATAGTGGAGGATGATGGTGGAGGATGATGGTGTTAGAGTGGCGGAGAAGTGGTGGTGAAGTGAGAGAGAGAGGGTTGCCGTATTGAAATTGAACCAAGCACCCCTATTTATAGCTAAACAGGCCTTTCACACGGCCCCGTGCCCGAAGGGAACGACCCCGTGTCTTCTTCTCTGTCTTCATTTAATGAGTTTGTCAGTATGTATGCACACACGGCCCGTGTGTTAGGGGCGTGGCCCCATGGTCTTGTACTTACTGTCTCTCTTGTCTGCTTCTATTTGTCTTAACTTGTATGGACTCTAGAACGAGGGCACGGCCCATGCCTTGGGGACACGGCCCCGTGCCTGTCTTCTCTTTTGCTGTTTTGGTCTTGGGGTGAAGCTCGGAGGGTCGTAAGGCATCTTCCTTTGTATTTAGTTGGTTTTTGCCATGACATTTAAGCTCTTTTAATCCTGAAAATCAAAAGTATATAAAGAAACACATTTTTTTCCAACATTAGTACAGAAAAGGGTTGATTTTATAACTTATTTGATAAAATTTATGTGTTGTATTTTGCGCATATCAAATACCTACACACTTGAATCTTTGCTTGTCCTCAAGCAAACTCTTTTAATATTGCTTACACACCCAAGTGGAATATGTAGAGAAGAAGTTTCTGGGTCTTGTTTTAGAGTGTCGGGAATCCAAGTTCTTTTTACTCTTGTTCTATTTTATTTAAATCCTATTCGACATGATTTATTTAGAACTCTTTTTAAGAAAAAAATACATATTTCTAGGCATAACATGCCCTTTTAAAATTTCATTAAGCTATATACAATTTCATACACATCACAAGTGATTGCTCAACACTGGCCGAAAATGTATAGGTGAAACGCTCGGTCCCGGTGTGGAACTTACTCCTACCATATGCTTCAAAAGTAATCAAACATCCTCAGTTTTGACATGATCCTTCTAAATATCAAGATGACTTTAAAAAGGGTAGGTTTTGGTTAGGGGTAGGGACTGTTATTTAAAAAGTGGCTAAAGGCGTAAAATATCGGTTTTCTTTTGAAAATTTATTTGTTTGTGACTTAGATACAAAATAAAGATATACAAGCAATGAATTTGCTTATTTTATTTGCCGCCTGTTACTTTATCAGGGCTCCGCAGGAGAAGAAAGAAGGTCCGGGTCCAATTTATAATGAAGCGAAGGTCCCCCTTACTCCCTATTCTCTCTTAAATTATAAAGCTCTAAAAAGGGTTGGTTAAGAACTATTGACTGTAAAACTTGAGTGCGGAGAAGGGGAAACGGCGCTCGAAGCCAAAGGAAAGAAAAGCACACCATATAGGTCAGCGGCATCAGCAATTGAAGAAGTTGACGGCCGGATTCAAGCAAAAAATGGGATAACCTGAGAAGGAGAGGTCTCCTTTCTATATGAAAGACATGTTGACGGAAGTCTACAATAGAATATGAAAACAAAACATATATGGATGTTTGGATGGCTTTAGAGCAAAGATTTTTTTATCAGTCCACGGCTAAAGAAATGAAATTCCATCTATATCCCAGGTAAAGTCGTATCGAAAGGGACCGGAATTTTCCTTGAAGGTAAAAGCTCTCACTTTCTAACAATATAAATAGGAGAAAGGAGTGTAGAACGGTAACCGAAGGAGCCCATTTCTTTTCCTTCGCGTTTCTTTCACTTCATTATAAAGTTCCTTCTTTTTGTTACCCGGCTTTGATGAGATAGGATCGGTAAAAGGTCTACTCTATGGTAGCCGCCTTGAAACAATTTCCCTTAACGAGCTACGAATCAAATGCTCGCTTACACTAAGTATACCATCAGTGGAACTTTGCTTTCGGTTGGGAAGTGTCTCTGTCCTTTTCACTTCTTATTACTCTTTTCGTTCACTTTTCTAACATTTCTAGGACCAACTAATTCATTCGGGCGAGACATCTTACGATGTCATGATGCGCCCATTCCTATGGCAAGGCCCAGAGGTGCTCAATGAGCCGGTAACCCTTCCTTCTCTTACTTGAAGAAGATCGAATCGGTCCAAGAAAAGTCATGCTGACTCTCTGGCTACGATTGCTTCTAAGATCAAAATCAAATGAATTGGTCAAGGATCTGATACTTAGTTAATTCTTTTATCTTTATGTTCCCACTGATACCTAATCGATAACGAACCAGAATGGCTTTTTTAGGCCCAATTCCATCTATTTTTGTTGAGGCAATTCTTACTTGTTCATCGGCAACTGATCTAGCTCCTGAAATATATAACATTCTTGATCCTTCCTTTTACTAGTCTTCTCGGCTGGAATCAAAAAAGATTCTCCGCTCTGCTCCTACTCCTTCTTCTCCTTTAGGATAGGGTCGTCGTTGGTCCTTTTTTGCACTAATAAACTAGTCAGAGCAACTAATTGTCTACGTACGAAATTTACGGAACATGGATAAGAAAGCAGGCGGGATAAAAGAAGAGCGGGTATAGTGAGAAAGCTCACCCCTGCCTTTAGACGATAAAGCGAAAGACTACATTTTAGAGAGTATTAGAGGTTATTGAGCCGGTGGCCGGCCCCCGACCAAAAAAGACTATTTTGATTGTTTTTACAATTCGATGAGTTCCCCTATGAGAATGGGGCTGGTGAAATAGGAGACCTCAAGCTGCCATACTTGACTAGAACCGAAGGAAGATCTCTCACACCTATATTGAAATTCCCCAAAGGTGGCTTAACTAACGAAAGAAAAATGGAACCAATACATTTTTAAAGGAATGCGCTTTGCCTTACACAATATAAAAAATAAAAAGGAAAAAAAATAGAAAGATGTCGTAGAATAGAAGAAGATCTTATACGCTAACTAGAGGAATTCAGAGCTTACGAAACTATGCTTAAGACATAGAAGATATGAATAGGAGGAAACTTTATAATGAATAAAAACACTGTCCCCACTAGGGACTACAAAACACGTGATTGAAAACCCTTTTTATTGATTTTGACATTGGATATCTCTATGAATGGAAAAGGGGTGCTTCGGATCGGGAGTAACCACTAGCGATAGGGCAAAATCGGGGGGAAGGACAAAAGTCAAGAGCGCGATGCCTACATTAAATCAATTGATTCGTCATGGTAGAGAAGAAAAACGGCGCACGGACCGTACTTGAGCCCGTCTTTGCTCAATGGATACAAAACACCCACGCTTTAGCACCTGGTGCAACGGCTCCTGGTGCAGCAGCAAGCACCAGTTTAACTTGGGGGGCGGTGATTTAGTAGCAGTGGGTGGCAAGGTAGCTTTGTTACCTATTCCATTAGGAACCGGGATTTTTGGTACATCAATAGAGATTTTAGAAGCAATAGAAAGGAATGTGTAACCGGGGTGGGTGAACCCTCATAGATATCAGGTGCCCACATATATAGAGTCAAAAGAGATATGGAATCCGAAGGGGAGGGGGGTTTTCTTCGGGGCTCGAGAGATGGAATAGATAGGGCCCCACAAGTTTTGAATTCGCCGCTGGTCTATCGAGAGGGAACGAGGAATTCTCAACGAAAAAAGTGCTCTCTGAACCGAACGTTGCTCCCGGAACTCCTTCGAAGCGTAGAGGGGCGGAATACGAGAGAGAGTAGCTCGACTGAAAGGCGCAACTTGCCAGGCTTGAACTGGCTGCAAATCTTTCGATTTACTTTTCCGTAGGAGTCGCTTTGGTCACGCAGTTCGGTTCGGGTTCTTTATCCCCTATCCTACATCTGCGAGTCATTAGACTAAAAGAGGAAGACGGGGGGTGAGAAGCCATAGCAATATTATACGCATTTCGGGCCTCGGTTTCTGCATCATGATCCACCTAATATGGGTATTGTGACTGGCATATAGATTTTTACTTAAATAAAGAATCAAGACTAGTATTTACCTATGCCTTTGTTTAGCCGATCACGAGATTAGAAATTCAGCACAGCTCGACACTCGACAACAGGCGTTACATCCCCTCGATCCGATTATACAGGCTAGCAACAGAGCTGCAGGAGTGCGGAAACCCCTCAAAACTCAAGGAAAAAGGCTTCCTCCGGAAGAGTTACAGATCGATTAGACTAGCTCTAGTACAGATCTGATTACTATCGAAAAAACCCAAGCAACCAGAATGAGAAGCGCCGCTTTTATTGAACGCTGTAATCAAAGAAAGAAAAAAAAGGCGTTACCTATGCCGCTGTTTAGCCAATCACGATAAATTCAGCACTGGTCGACGCGGGCATTGAGAAATGTTTTGCATCAATTTCAAATAAGTAAGATTCAAGTACTGTTTGTTAGTTAGAGTTAGTTTTGACTTTTTGACTTCCTTGTTTTCTTGTTCTTGTTTTTTACCATACTAAATTCCCTCTGTTGTCAGCGCAACTAACGATTTTTTTTTGTAAAGTATTCACAAGATAACTAAGACACATTTTTATGTATTTCAAAAGAACCGATTTTTTACTAAAATAAGGGGTGTAAAAATAAAAAGGTTTAGGGTGATAAGTGATCGTTGCAAAAATTGTATTTTGCAGGGTTTATTGAAATGAAAGGTTTAGGCTCGAATAAGGGGTTTTTGTTTTGGTGGGGGATAAAAAGAAAAACAAGGTTGAAACGAAAAAGGGTATAGTCACTATGCCAAAAATTGGTTACAACCACTCATAAAAACTATGACCATATGCCAACCGCCACACGAATTTTTTCAGCCCAAGTGTGACCAAAGGTCGAGTCATCGTAGGCATCATACGGCCACATTCACTTATGTGTGGCCGTAGCAACTTAAACTGTGGCTAAAAGGTCTTGTTGAGATCAATCACTTTGTCCAATAAGTGTGGCTAAAGGGGTAGCAACGACCACATGAGTTTACCATAAGTGTAGCCATTTCTATTATATAGTCACTAATAAGTTTGTTTTAGTCACATTAACTTTGAAAAACTGTGGCAAAAAGATTGTTGTAATCAAGGAAATGGTCCATTAAGTGTGGCTAAATGGTGTCAATAGTCACATTACTTTGTTGTAAGTGTGGACGTTTGTATTATATAATCACATGAATTCACTATAAATGTTACTGTTTCTATTATGTAGTCACTAAAAAATTTGTTTGTCACATGAATTTTAAGAAACTGTGGCAAAATGGTATCAACAGCCACATGAATTTATGTAAGTGTGGCTATTTCTATTATATACTCACATGAACTTAATATAAGTGTGTCCGTCTCTATTATATGGTCACTAAAAAGTTTGTTTTAGCCACATCAACTTTCAAAAGCTGCACAAAATGGTTGTTGAAATCAAGCATTTGTGTGGCTAAAGAGTAGCAAAGACCACAAGATTTTACTAGAAGCGTGGCCGTTTCCATCATAAAGTCACATGAATTTACAATAAGTGCGGCTAAAAATTATTTCTAGACACACATTGTAATTTTAAATGTTGCTATTTTCTAACTTTTAGCCACGCATTTACTATGATTTTATGTGACCATTTTCATATAATTAGCTTTTTTATCTTCATTATTTTGTGTAATAAAAACAGCAGTAAGCAGTAAACATGAGAAAAAACTAAAAACAAATGATATTACTATAATAACCCAAAATCCATACATAAGTTTTCAATTTAAATACTAAAGACATAAATTACTAATAAAAGAATATCCACAACTGATACAGCAGCTGCAACAGAACCTAGATCACCCCTAGCCACACTTGCAACAGCAACAGGAACACCAACAAACCCACCTGCTGGAATGGCTGGCATCTTCTTTTGCTAGAGTTTCCTACATAGTCAGCATTACAAATTTATATTAGGCATCAAGAATCAGTTCTTAAAAATCAATCAAATAAAAGAAAAGGATGAAGCTCCACAAAATACAATGATACGTAAGTCTTACCATCAAAAGTTAACGCTCGTGTATATTCAAATCCACTTTATCGTGTAGGGATTGTAGCGATCTGTCCTGGCAGAAATCGCTCCACAAGTGAAGTCAACTCACTATAAAAAAAAGAATCTGATATAAAATACATATGAGTATATAAAATACATATGAGTATATAAATCAGAAGGCATAGCACAGTAACCATAATTACTTAAATAAAATACATATTAAGTTTGAATAACTGAAAACTAATAGGCACGTTTCTGGTTTAACAAATCCTATTTCTATCAAGATTTGCAATGTCGGTAATTGTTCAACGTCATCATTTCCAACATGATAGTTCCCTAAAGTAAAATCCTATTGTAGTAGCAGAAGAGTATGATCATCAAGTGTCTACATAAGAACCGATCGTAGAATACACAATAAGATAACTACCTACTTTAACATACGATAGTTGAACAAACACTGGGTCTATAATAACTTCATCCGACTCACGAAATAACTTCATTTTCAAAGTTAACTTACAAGAAAGAATATAGAAACTTTATTAGATAACGGTTGCAGGTTCATGTGTTGTTGAGGTGGTAACAACTTTACGGCACTCAAATAAACCAAAGGTTTTAGAATTTGTGAAGCGTTTTTCGTCAACAACAGCATTGCGTCCATTAATCGCGACCGGTGAGGCCTAAAACATCATAAGACACATTTGGCCACACATTTCGAGTTGTGGCTAATGAATGTCACATTATTTTCTAAAAGTGTGGCTAAAGGTTGTGTACTGGTATAAATGGTCACATTAATAATAAAATGTGTGGCTAAAGGTGTTTTAAAATGTTATGAATAACCTTTGGTCACACATTTTTACAAATGTGTGGCAGGGCGGTTTTGCGTAAAGTGTGGCCGTAGTCCTTTTTTCACGTAGTGAGTCCTAATGCCACAATCATTTACTTGCTTAGATTAATTGGTAAGGACCAGTTAATGTATTGTCTTGTCAAGTTTTAGATTCGTAAGAATCATACGGTCTATCACACAAATGAAAAGTGAGCATTTAGTAAAGATATGACAAAGAATGCTCGGTAAAGGCTCAAAACTCACAATTTCTGCGAACGGGTAAAAAGTGTGAAAATATATATACAATCTAATTTTAAAAAGATAGTCATGCATTTTTATAAATTTTTCTTATATTGTTACGATGCTATCGGTTGTAAATTTGTAAAAACAAAAAATTTTAGAACTTGGTTTTCTAACTTAAACTAAAACCAAGACAAATAAAAAAAATATGTTTTGAAAAAGATTTAGGGTGTTTTAAAGGTTACAAGTAGAGTTTTGCGTTAGACTTCTTTTAGGACAAACAACTCAAGTTTCCCCCACACTAAAATTACACATTGTTCTCAATGTGTCCAAAATGGGTTAAATTTGATTAGATGTGTAAATGTGGGTTAAACCAACGAAAATTTAACAAATTTGCACTGGGCACGGGGTTATGTTAGCGGGGCACGACCCCGTGTAAAAATTCCACTAATATGGTTTTTTTCGAAAAACTTACAGAAGGCAGACACATGGGGCGTGTTGATGAGGCACGACCCTGTGTGACAAATCCAAAAGTCATTTTGTTTCAGCGATGAAGAGGCACGAGGCATGTTTAAGAGACACGGCCCGTGTTGGGCTATTGTTAGTTCGAGAAAAAGGTGTTTAGGGTGCTGGACCTCCTGTTTCGGGTCCGGGGTGTCGTGTGCTTGGTGGATCCAAGCATCCCAAGGTAGTTGTAAGCTCATTCATACCACAAAAACAACAATCTAACAAGAAAAATCATAAATTATCATCATTACAAGTTTCATCATCTAAACCAAATGGACGTAAAAATAAAGTGCAGACTTTAAATTGTTTAGAAAAGTAATTTGTTCAAGACGGGCCGTAGCTCGCAATCAACCATAATGTTCAAAGAAAGAAGAGATTTAACATGATATGTCACCACCATGCCACTACCTTCGCCGCCATCTCCTAGTCCGAGTCATCTATATCCTCACCTTCCTCCTCATCCTCCTCATCAGCTCGGTATGCCAAGTGCTCCCGAATGTAGGTAATGTTAGGACTGCATGAATGCGATTTCCTTTCTATGCCACCGACTTGGGTGCTGGTGCTTTGGCTTAAGCTATATCTAAAATGTTTCTTACATAAGGTTATACAAATTATGCATATTAGGAAAATCGCTTCCCCCTTGGGAGGAAGATTCCAGAGTGTAACTATAAGAGTAGCGGGGGGGGGGGGTCGGGTATGTCTTCAATTGCAAGGACTTGATCCGGGATCATGTAGGCTCCAAATTTCCCCTTTGTTATCTTTGAAGCGTAGGAGACCATTGTTGTAGTCGGAAATGTAACCTAAACTCCAGCATAGGCTAATATCCGCAACCCCGATAGTGAAGCTTTGTGGGGTGCGTTTTCTGTATACCTTATAGACCCGGGCGATCCAACCACCAAAGAAGATAGGTGTCAGATGTGTGGCGAAGGCGTTTGAGGCGATGTTCCTCAAAAGCATGTAGGTGACGTTGAGGGGTTGTCGGTTCAGGATGTTGTTGATGCATATGTCTGTTGCCTTCGTCATTAATGTCATTATGTATCGAGTCTGAGTGGTTAGAGCTTAAACTGTTAGAAACTAGGCGTATTTATGTGAAATAGAGACCAAGTTCGCTGGAGAGTAACTTGAGAAGTCAAGTTCGGCCGAACTTGACTAAGGTCAAGTTCGGGCGAACTTAACCATCTTCGGGCGAACTTGAGTTGTCTCTTGGGCGAACTTGCTTGCCTATAAATAGGAGCCTTGGGTTTTCATTTGTAACAAGTTGTAACTTTGGCATCTTAGAGGCGAAGCTCTGCCGGATCTGGATCTTGAATGTATATGGACTATAGATCAATGAAATCAATCTTTAAACGTGTAATTCTTGTTATTCGATTAACTTGTCATTAGTTTCCGCCTAATTGGACAATAGATAAAAAATTTAGGTTCCCGAGCTGTTCGTGGACGTTCCTACAAGTGGTATCAGAGCCTGGATACCTAAATTTGTTGGAATCAAGACAAGAATCTCTCTTATTCTACTCCATTCTATCTTTTTTCTTAACATTTTCACATACTTGATGATTTTATGGTCAAAAATGGGTGATTTTTGAATATGTTATGTAAAACACACTTGTGGTAAACCCCTGAAAGTTTGGACATCAAATTCAATCAAATTGATACCAAAAAGTTGCAAAAACCATGTTTTGGAAACAAGATTCAGCCGAACTTAACATCAAGTCGACCGAACTTGATTAAAATTTCACTGATTTTAATCAAGTTCGACCGAACTTGACAGATTTTTCAAGAATTTTTGATAAGTTTGCCCGAACTTGAAGGAAATCTCAATATTTTTGATCAAGTTCGCCCGAACTTGATCAAGTTTCATTGATATCCTTTACAAGTTCGCCCGAACTTGATAAAGTTTTTTAATATTACATAAGTTCGACCGAACTTACCTGTTTCTTGAAAATATTCACAAGTCCGCTCTACAAGTGTGATTTTTATCAAACCCCACATCAAGTTCGACCGAACTTGATAAGTCATTGACAAGTTCGCCCGAACTTGTCTAAGGTTCCTAAAAAAAGGCATGAAAATCCCGAAAAAAGTCACGAACATTATATATCGTTAGAATCGCATCGACGAGACGATTTTAAAGATATAATCGGGTAAAAATTGTTTTCAAAAATTTTAAACGTTTTTAACGTACCAATTGTCGATTAAAAAGTCAGTTTTTGCTAAAACTTGTCTATTGCTAATCAATTGTCAAGTTTTTTTATCGTATTCTCAGATTTTCAAAATGGAAGATTTCCATAACGCGTTTGCAGCTGGAGTAGCTCAAGCCTCAACGTCAAATTCAATTGCGGTTAATCAGATGAACCTCGATAATGAAATGGGAACTACTCAGAAACCACCAAAGTTGATGAGTATGGATGAGTTCGAGGGATGGATAGAAAAGTTTGTTAATTGGATTCAAGCGAATCAATTCAACAGCTGGGTTGCGATTGAAGATGGATATACATGGCCTAAAGATGAACGTGATCAAGATCTTCCACTGAACAAATTTTCAGCGATTGACAAAGAGAAAGATGTTGCTGAAAAGAAAATGATCAGCTTGATACAACAATATGTCAAAGAAGATATCTTGATTTTATTACCAGAATATGATACTTCTCAAGAATTATGGAATTCTCTTTGTGAGAAATTCAAAGGAAGTGATGAAATGATCAAAAAAAAAAAAGCTTTAATCAAGAAAGAATTTGAGATCTTCACAATGATCAAAGGAGAGACAATGAAGCAAATGATTGATAGATATTGTCATCTCATGGTCCAGATGCGAAGATATGATACCAAGAGAACTAATGAAGAGCAGATTGAAAAGCTGGCCGATGCACTCCCAGAAGGAGAATGGACAACATATCTAATGATTCTAAAGAACAGTCCGTCTTGGAGACATTTTAAGTTGTCATCGTTCATTGACAAACTTGATGGTCCTGAAATGGAATTAATGAAGATTGCAAAATCCAAAAACACTAATGTTGTTCAGGATGTCGGAGTTTATGACAAAGGTGGTGTTCCAGATACTCCGATTTAAAGTCCAAAAATCCAAACGGCATTTAGTGCAAACATGAATACATCAGATTAGTCGTCACAAAATCAGTATTCTCCAAACACTGGTTATTCATATGTTGGTTCAAGTTCTTCTTCTCAAAGTCAAACTCATCAGACAAGCCAATCCACTTCTAATTCAAATGTTTTCAATGCAACAGAGCAGTTGACTTGAACAATGTGTTTCCTGAGAAAGTTGCAAAACAACACATAGCACTTCTTGCTACAGTTCTGGAATCGTATGAAAGTCTTGTTGCTGGAAAAATCGGAAATCCTGAAATGATAGCTGAGGATTAAGATGAGGTAGATGAGGAAGAGTTGGAACTGATGGACATCAAATGGTCCTTAGCATCAATTGTCCGGAGAGTTTCAAAGTTTGTAGCACTCACCGGAAGGGACATTAGTAACTCAAGCAATAAACTTGGTTTCGACAAAACGAAAGTTACTTGTTTCAGATGTCGACAAAAAGGGTACTTCAAACGTGAATGCCATAACCAAGAAGCTAGTGGAAACCAAAACCCTTTTGGAACTGGTAATGAATATTACAAGAAAGCGCTACGATACAAATCATATCCGAATAGAAAACAAGTTGAAGTTGAAGATAAATCTGCAAAGAAAGCCGAACAAGCTCTTGTTGCCAATCATGAAGATGATGGTTTCGATTGGAACAAATACATCGGAAAGAAGACTGGTGTTGCTATGATGGCAGAGGTTGTGAATGAATCTGAGACATCATTTGTGGAAGCTGCTATCGAAAATGCTATTCAAGAAGCATTAATGCAGAGAGCTAAGAAAGAAGCTGTCCTGGAGGATGCAGTTCTAGAAAGATACATGCAACAAACAGAGGAAGAAGAAATAGCTTACCTTGAGACACAAAAGCAAGTAGAGTTGAAAGCAGAAAGAGAAAAGTAAAAGCTAAGGTAAACATGTCTGAAAAGGAAGTTGTGAAAGTTGTGGAGGTTGAAAAACCTTGCACAAAGTGCGCAAGTCCTTGTGAACCCTGTCTGGATAAAGTCAAAGTCATAAGAGAATTGAATGAAGATAACGAAAATTTTCGTTATGATTACAGAACCATAAAAGAAGCTTATGACAAAATATCAGGCAAATATAAACATATTGAAAGAGCTAACAGTGAACGCAACGCTAATGTCACCATGTTAAATGCCACAGTTATTGAAAAACAAAAGGCAATTAACATGTACATTAATACAATTGCAGAGACAAAGCGTGAGTTCCACGAAATGAAAATTGAAACAGAAAGAGTCAGACAATTACTAAAAAGTTACACCAAAACGCATATGTCATTGATCACATTCTTCCTACGATCAAGTCGGATGATATTGTTGATAAAGCGTAAAGTTTACGGAAATGTTCCTCCACTATTTCTTGCAAGTTACTGCTGCAAGAAAGATGATGATATTGAAAAGCCATTTAATCTTTTATTTCTTTCAGAAAAGAAAGATAAACTGCCAGAAAATATTAACATAGACTTTACAAAATCAAACGATGACAATGAATCAGTGGTAAAAGATGTGGTAAAGAATTTTTTGGGAAATGACTCTGATGACGGTAGCTTTAAAAGCGCTAACTCAAGTTCAAATAGTTCTGTTTCACAATCTGAAAATGACGATAAATCATCAGAAAATGATCTAAGTGATGATCATAAGCGTTGTCATGTACAAAGTTAAGAAATCTGATAGATTATATTTCAATGATAGCTTTCCGATTCAGAATTTGAAAGAAGATCAAATCGATAAACTGTTTAAACTTATGGAAGTTTCATCAGATGATCTCGAGAAAAATGAAAAGAAGTTTTATTCTAAACCAAAACAAAACTTTAACAATTACCGTAGAAACAGTGGTGATTTTCCTGAGAACAGGAGAGCAGGTTTAGGTTTGGAAGAAGCTGAAAATGAACCAAAGAAGAATCAGAAGTCAACGTTCCAGTAATACAAAGGTAAGAACATAAAGTTTGTTTACGGAACAAGCACGGTTCAGGAGGAAAGCTTGATAGGTAAAGAAAGAAAAGGAACTTCGGGACAAGGCTAAGTCCGCAAGTGGAGTAAAACCCACTAGTGGACAGGTTCATGATATTCGGACATGCTTTAAATGCAATACCATTGGTCATATTGCTCGAAAGTGTCTAAATCTAAAGCCTTTGTTTTCACGAAGAAAAAATGTTTCAAAAGATGAAAAACAAAAGCAACCAGAGATTGTGAACCCAAAAAATGAATCTATTTCTAATAAAACCCAAAAATGAATCAAAGTTTGAAAATTATGTTTTTGAAAAAGGAGAAACTTCAAAGTTAAACAAAAACGATGATTCACGGTTTTATGTCAAGAAAGCAAGATACATGTCACAATCTTGGGTTGCGAAAAAGAAGTCTCCTGAGAAAGGAAAGTCTATTGCTGATAAAACTGAAAATGTCAAATCAACTGAATCAGTAATCAAACAGACAAAGAAAGAAAAGGTCAAAACGTTTTCAGAATCGACATTGGACGAAATGTTCGATGATGATTTTGAATATGATGAAGAGTTAGAATATGGTTATGATGCTTATCAGTACAAACCTAAAATCAAAAAGGTTTGGGTTTCATTTTTCAAATAGTTGTTTCATGTGCAAGAGTCCCAAGATCCACTTTATCAAAGTTGATACAAGATAGCGGAGCTCCATGAGTATTTAACTTATCCAGAAATGTCATATCTTTGTCATTTTGAGGGGGAGTAGTTAAGAAGAAAAGTTTTTGAAATTACAAGTGGTTGTTAAAAAGAAAATTTTTGAAAAGTCAAAATTATGAAAATCCACACCGTTGAACGAAAAAACTGATTTCAAGTTTAAACTACTTTTACAAGTGGTAAATGAGTTTAATGATTGTTTGTTAAACAATTGCAGATACAGGATTAAAAAAAGGATCGGACGACGAGGTCCCGGGATCCACATTGGTTTGTTACATTTTTAGAAGAATTTCTTTAAATCTAAAATCCAAAAATATGTTTTTGATTTTAGGGGAGTAAGAAAATTAAAAAAAAAATTGAAAAATAAAAAACATATGAAAAAGTTGAAAATTCAAAAACATTGAAAATTACAAAAACATAAAAAAGACAAAAAGAATTTGTTGTCAAAAAGGAAATAATTGTACATCAGTGGACTATCACGGTATGCTAAAGATTTGTAAAGTTTAAAAGTGATAAACAAGTCTTACTGTGGATGTGTCGATAGGCTTTACACGTTCAGTAGATTGTTTCCGTGATATAAACTAAATTTTACAACTGCTTTATCTTGTGGATTAACACATCTTGGATATATGGACTTAGTACTCCGAAATTTCGATTGAAGGGTTGCCTGATTCTGAGATACGAGGTCTTTATAGATAGTTGATATCTAGGGTATTATACAAGTTCTTCTGATTTTGCGGAAGCAATAGCCTAGAACTTCTATAATGCTTTTGCTAAAAACCCTAAATAGCATGCAAGCTTGAAAAAATCGAAAGATCTAATCATTTGCAATGCTAAAAAGAATCCTTAAGTGGAACACATCTGAAAGTCGAGCCTTCATCTCTTTGTCGGTACGGTAGTACTAACCTGAGCTCTCAAGGCCTCGCATAACCAGATACAGATATCAATAACGCTATACTCACCTGTAAGATGAAATCTAGGGAATCTGGATTCGGGAGTATATTTAAGAGGTGGGAACCATAGTTAAGTCAAGTTTCATAATTCTTACCTAACATATCTTGGAACAATTGAGAAACGTGATGAAGGTTAAGTGGACAAACATATCGACAATCTAAGGTAAACAAGTTTAAAACTTAAAGTCTCAAAAGGGTCAACGGTGTCTCAATAAAACAGATATGATCCTTAGACACGAATTCACAAAAAATATGTCTGTAAATATGTTTGTACATAGTTTACTTTACTTGTTGAAAAGTTCTGTAAATACTTTACTTACTTTTCAAAATCCAAAAAGATTTTCAACAAGCCAATGTCGGAGAACGGATCATCGAAGCTGGTAAGAAAAAGTTTATTAATTTGAAACTTTAAAAATGACAAAAAATCAGTTGTTCACAACGGTTTAACCAAGGTCATTAACTTGGACTTGGTAAACAAAATTAGTTAATCAAGGTCATACACTTGGACTTGATCAACTAAGTGGATTTTATTTCAATAATTGAAAGTTGAAGGTTTTAAACGTAAAATGTTTCAAGATCATTAATTTGAACTTGAAATAACTGAAAAATGAAGATTAAATTTGAAGTACAAGTTGTGTTTAGTTGGTATGTAATACATGTGGTACAAAATTTGCAAAGTTAGAATCTGAAATGTTTATTTGAATTCCCAAGTACTTTGAAATAGGAAGTAAAGTTTTAGGGGGAGCAGGATGAAACGTGATTGAAGATAAAGCTCAAAGCTAGGGGGAGCACAGCTCACAGCAAGGAGGTGCTTGGAGATTAAAGTGTTATCAAGAAATTGAAGATAAAGATGAAAATTGAAGATCAAAAAGATTATACTTATTCAAGAACGAAGATAAAGACTCAGGAACTTATTTGAAGTCTGATGACTACGGGGTACTCAAGAAAGACTATGACACTGGAGATATCCAAAGAGAAGTTGTATGGGGAGTCTGTTGGTGCTTATATCAAAAGGGATATCTACATCAAGATGACTGTGGCAACATCCAAGGGGGAGTCTATTGATGCATATGTTTGTTGCCTTCGTCATTAATGTCATTATGTATCGAGTCTGAGTGGTTAAGCTTAAACTGTTAGAAACTAGGCGTATTTATGTGAAATAGAGACCAAGTTCGTGGAGAGTAACTTGAGCAGTCAAGTTCGGCCGAACTTGACTAAGGTCAAGTTCGGCGAACTTAACCATCTTCGAGCGAACTTGAGTTGTCTCTTGGGCGAACTTGCCTGCCTATAAATAGGAGCCTTGGGTTTTCATTTGTAACAATTGTAACTTTGGCATCTTAGAGACGAAGCTCTGCCGGATCTGGATCTTGAATGTATATGGACTATAGATCAATGAAATCAATCTTTAAACGTGTAATTCTTGTTATTCGATTAACTTGTCATTAGTTTCCGCCTAATTGGACAATAGAAAACAAATTTAGGTTTCCGAGCTGTTCGTGGACGTTCCTACAGATGCAATATAGGCAAGTTAGTCCCTGAAGGTTCACGAAACCCCTAGTATCTCCTATAGATAAGTGTACTACTTAGGACCCTATGGATATATCGGATGAGCAGGTCCCGTATTCTTGGTGATCTCGGTGGCGCTTGGGTTGTATGGCCCATCTCCTATTTATGCCCAAAACGTGTGTCTTGAGTTTTCGGGCAATTCACAGATGTTGTCCATGAAAATGGGATCGACCATTTCTTCCTCGGTGTAGATCCCCACATCCACACCAAACTGAGCCACCGAGATGCTATACCAATCACTCCACACCTCAATTGGACTGCATCGTTATCGAACATATCCTCGTTGTCTTTTTGAAAAGTTAGCATGCTAAAAACTCCAAGTTGAACTCATGAATCGATTGAAGCTCAGATTCTAGAAAGATACTAAGGGATCCCATCACCAAACTGTCATAACGCTCTCTTGGCCCAACCGTTTCCAAAATGTTATAACACACTTGTCTTGGAGGTTCTTCGTTTCGTGCCTTTAGCCTTTCCATATGAGCAGTTTTGAACTAGAGCCACCTGGGATCCCTTTTCCTGTAAAAAAGGGAACACTTAAACAGTTAGTGTGGTAAAAATTGCAAAAAACAAAAAAGGTGGTTTGCAGACGGCCTCATGCTTGAGTGGCACGAACCCTGCTACAAGTTACTTAGGAGACACGACCACGTGCCTAAGAGGCACGGCCCCGTGTAAACCTACTGTTTGTACCAAAATCCAAGTTTTCGAGCGACTTACAAAAGTCCAAAATTTTTGGTCCCCCATATGTGGTTTACCTCGAAAAATAAACCCCAAGTGTCAATTTCATGTAAACAACCCGTTTTACCCTTCAATTTTTAGTTTTTTCGGTTATGAACAAGGGTATACTTAAATCACTTGATATATTCGGTTTTCTACAATGGTTTAATGTTTTACTCTTCAAAATACTTCTATTATCTACTACTAACAAGATCTAAGAAAAAAATTCGGATTGGACATGGGTCGAGTTCAAGAACCCTAGATTTTTCCCAAAATCTTGAGGTTATTCCACATACAAAGCATTAATCGAACTAATCTAGATGTTAGGAATATACCTTGTTGGAGATTAGTGGAAATAAATTGTTAAAAAGTAGTTGGAGCAGGCAAGGAACCGTCCGTTGCAGAGAAACGGTCCATGTGAGTTATGAGAAAGAAAAGAAAGAAACAAAGGGTTTTATTCCGTCTGTAGGCAGGTACGGCCTCGTGCCTGGTAGGCACGACCCCGTTTCTTCCTTCTTCTTTTTTAGTTATGGTCGTTTCTCTGTCCACATGGTTCCTTGGCTTGTTTACCTGGCACGTAGACTTTATGGCATGGTCTTTTCACTATGTACCTACAAGATGGATTATTATAACAAAAATAAAAGAAATATATACAAGTTTCGTTACCCGATTACTTATCTATCTCTCGTAAGGTCAATACTGTTTCTTCATCCTCTAGAAATCCTTCAAAGAATTTAATCTTTGTCCATTGACTTTGTATGATTCTCCATTTCGAGGCTTAATGTCTATGGCACCGTGTGAATAGATCAAGGTGATAGTGAAAGCTCCGGACCACCGAGAATTAAGTCAGGAAAAAGACGTAGCCTAAAGTTAAAGAAGTGCACTTGGTATCCTTTTTTGAATTCCTTAGGTCCGCTTTATATTTGATGTGCAATCTTTTTGAGTGTTCCTTATAGATTTCTGAGTTGGAATATGCTTAATTTTTAATTCATCTAACTCATTTAACTTGTGTAGACGATCAGTAATAGTAATAAATAATAATAATAATAATAATAATAACAATAATAATAATATAATAATAATAATAATATAATAATATCATAATAATAATAATAATAAAAGAATTGTGTTCTCTCCCTGAAGTTTCTTGATCTAAGTTCACATTTTTAGTGTCTGATATGCCCTGTGTTCAATTTCTACTACGAGGTGCTAGTTTTTTCCATAGACAAGTTTATATGGGGTGGTGCCTATTGGTGTTTTATAGGCTATTCGAAATTCCCATAAAGCGTCATCTAATTTGTCTGCCCATTCTTCTCGGTTTTGACCCAGCAGTTTTTTCTAGGATCCTTTTTAAACCTCGATTAGTCACTTTGGCTTGTCCATTGGTTTGAGGATGATAAGTTGTTGAGAGACGGTGAGATACCCATATCGTGTTAGAGCTTTTTCCATTTGCATATTGCAAAAGTGGGTTCCCCTATCGCTGATGAGGGCTTTTGGAGTGCGAAACAAGAAATAGTCTTTTCTGGAATTTTACTACCACCATTCCATCATTGGTAGGAAGCACTTCGGCCTCTGCCCATTTAGAAACGTAATCGACAGCCAGAAGAATGTATTGTTTCCTTTTGATGGTGGAAATGGTCCCATAAAATCCAATCCCTAAACATCAAATATTTCACAAATGAGAATGCTATTTTGTGGCATTTTGTTTCTCCTTAAGATGTTGCCAGCCTGTTGGCATGCATCACATGTTTTGACTAGGATATAGGCATCCCTGTGTATCGCCGGCCAGTAAAATCCTGCATCATACACCCTTCATGTTGTGACAACTGCCACTTTGTGTAATTCCGTACAATGTGAACAGTAGTTTGTATTAAATGGTTGTGCATTTTGAACTATGATGTGTATGATTTTAAGAATTATATTGAAAGAACTCACAAAGACATTTCATGATGCATGATGTTTATTATTGTTGAACTCAACTTTAAACGGTTTGAAACGCATACGGAACGAAACTGGTACACTTACCAGACAAACTAGGAGTACTGACTGGAGTTCAGTACTCAGACAAACATGATGTAAAGGCACTGAATGAGCCCCTGGAACAAGGGTTACACTAGAATGGTATGTAGGAATGTAGGAACCATAAAACTGCCTTCCGAGTGATGACATAAGTGTCCGAAAGTGCCCAAAACACACTTAAACTGCATAATTCTGCAGAATTCAGCAAAATTCAGCAATTTAACACTAGAAAATAATGCAAAAATGAGGTTTAATAGCCCTGAATAACTTGTTTAGTGTTGGGAATCAAAACCATCATGAAAGGTACCTTAAAGCACACTAAACTGCTATTTAGCACTTTAACGAGCCGGTAACCAAACGAATAACCGGACACTACCTGCAACACCAAAATCTAGCTAGAAGCATTGTTTTAATGATATGAAGCTAGTTATGGTCACCAAGCATCATAACACATCCTAAAAACACTAAACACATTTAACCCCTAACTTTACACTTAAAACCTAACTAAATTAACAAACTTGAAGTTGAAACCCAACTAAAGACCCCCCCCCCCCCCCCATGGATGGTTACAAGAGGGTCCCACCCTCTAGATTTTCCTTGATTTGTTTAGAAGATTTGTTGTCTTGATTTGGAACACATGAACTTGTGGATAATAGGATGTTTGGGAATAAAAGAACAAGAGCATCAACACAAGATCACATAACACAAAAATTCACCAACTCTTCTCCTTCTTCTTCCTTACTCACGGCCACCAGCCACCACCATAGCACCACCATTTTCAATCCATTTCCAAGTAATCTAAGGGTGTTCTAAGGTGTATCAAGGCTACTTAAGAAGTTTGGAAGCTTTGGATCTTGAAGGACCTTCACCTAGAGCTTTTATCCACCTAATTTATCATCTTCATCATCTTGAGTTCTTCCCTAGCCATAGTGCTAGTAGCAAGCCTCTTTGATCTTGTTTTTATTTATAATTTTGGTGGTTAAAGTATGATGTAACTTGGTAATCTAAAGAAGCTCATCAAAACATAAAGATGAACATGAACATAAAGCTTAAAAATATGAAGATCAAAGATGTTCATGTGTATGTAATGAACTTGTTTGTTGATTTCTTGTGATATGATATAGATCATCATAAGAAACTTGCTAGATGATGAATAAACACATGATCTAGCAAGTGTATGGATGATTCTTGAGAAAAATTATGATGACCATCCTTTATGTTAAGTATGAACTTGAAGATGAACATGATTTTGTATAGGATGATGATTACTACAAGTTGTTGATCTTAAAAATATGAGATTTCAAAGATGAACATTTCAAGAAATTAAAGTTTACTACTAGATTTCACATGACTTGGTTTTAAAGAAAAATGATCATGTTTTAAAGGGTTAAATGGAACTAGTAAAGTGTATGTAACATGAAAAATGCATGGAGAATGATTTTTGTAAAATCAAGTTGTAAGTTGTAAAGATTGAAATCTTGTAAAGATGATTTTTATGAAATAAAAATCATGTCTTTAGTGTTAGATGAACATGTTAAACATCATGTTAAAATACTACAAGTTTTTATAAAACTTCAAGTTCATATCATCTTGTAAAAATTGCATGTAATGGCTTATGGTAAGTTGTAGGTTGATTATTGATGATTGTGATGAATTTTTGAAAAGAAAATGATATGCTAATTAGCATGGAAACCTCCATTTTTAAGAGGAAACTATGGCAAACTTTTTGTAGAAATTAAACACTTAGAAAAATATTTTTAAACAAGTGTTTACAAGTAATTTTGGTTATGGTTTTAATATAAAAAGTTTGCCATAATTTTTGTCATAAATATTACAAATATTGGAGGTTTATTTTTGGTAATAAAAATGGCTAAGTATATATTTAGGAAAATATATATTTAAATGTCACAAATTGTGTGCTATTTGTTTATTGATTGTATTAGTTATATTATTTAGAAACTTGAAAATAATATAACATAACAAAATTTGGAATACAAAATATTACCAAGATCCCAAGGGAATAAATATATAAACTATACATGAATATTGGGCAAACCGGACAAGGACCTTGAACTATATTTATATATATATTCCGGAAATAAATTCGTAACTCGAAAAGTATGACGAACGGTATTTTTGAAACCAAAGAAATGGCGAGATATGAATTTTTACAAGTATTACAAAATACATCATATTTGGTCAAATATTTTTCTTGAATGGTGAAAAAATATATATTTTCTTAAACAAGTTGAAATATATTATTTTGGGTGAAGATATAAATATATAAATTTTAAAGTTAATCATAAATATATATATATATATATTATGGTGAAAAATATATATATTATCTTAAACAAGTTGAAAATATATTATTTTGGGTGAAAGATATAAATTTATAAAGTTAATCATAAATATATATATATATATATATATATATATATATATATATATATATATATATATATCACTTTTGAGATATATATGAAAGCATATTTATTTTTGCCAAGTTAAGTTATAGATATTTCTTTTTTCTATAAAAATTCCTCTAAAATATGAATATCTTAAGAATACAAAGTTGGTGATTTTTAGTTAAAATTCCGGAATATTAAATACAAGTTAAGTATAAAATACTTAATAAAATACAAGAAAGTACGTATTCTCATACGTATAATTATACACCGAATACACCACCAATACCTGGCAAAATACACGACTATAAGAATGCACAAGTACAAGTACACCCATACTTGGGAAAAATGCATATGTGGGAATACATAATAAACCAAATTAAAATCTATTATTTTAATAATATTCAATTGGATAAATATAATTTAAGTTAAAATAATACTATTTTAACTAATAATTATATACTTTGGTATGATATAATAAACATCAACAATGTAACCCAAAGTACACCTAGGATTCCAAACTAAGTCTTAATAAATGGATAAGACTAAGAGTCGTTACACGACCTAAACGTCTAATTAAACATGGCACGTGTGTAGGTAGTCGTACGACTCGTAAGAAGGATCTTTGAGTATACGTGACCGCAGGACGCAAACTTGTGAGTTCATGTCCCCCTCTTCTTTTAACTTCGGATTTATAACTCTCGGGGTGAAATACATGTCAACATGGGTATGATTTGGCTATGAAATGAACTATTGGATCATGTGAGCATAGGCTGAATCTGAAACGCCATTAACTCTCATAATAATCATGGACGAAGGTTAGATCTCACGGGTACGGTCGAGCCCCACTCATGGTCCTTGTGTGACCATTTAGAGTTCTTTTGTGTCCCAGTCGAGGTGATTGGACAACAGTCAAGGTGATTTGACACAGTCAAGGTGATTTGATATAGTCAAGGAGATTTGACACAGTCGAGGTGATTCGACATAGTCGAGGGGAATTCGACACTAATAATCATGTACTCGGGTTGAGTACTCCCTATGTCGTCATATATATTAATGTCCTTGCAAAACATTAATTGATCTGTTCATAGACGCTTTACATACCTGTTTTCAATGGATTCTCTCAAAGTTTACAAGTTTATTGGAACTAATACAAAACACATGAACTCGCTCAACTTATGTTGATGTTTTTCAAAACTACATGTATTTCAGGAAACAAGATGGATCTGGGGCGCGGGTGTTGTTTTCAGGATATAAATTTCAAGTTTTAGATGTCATCCACTTTTGTTGGTTTGTAACTTAAATAGAGGTTGTGTTGTTTGAAACTTGAATGACTGGTGCTTGTAATGTTTTAAACTTTATTACTGGATGAACATCATTTTAATCATATAGTTGTTTATTATAATCGAATGCAATGAAAACTGAACAAGTCACATGTATACGCTTCTGCAAAAGTCAGGGTGTGACACGTGTGGTGCTGGCTACTCCGTGATGTCCTCCACATGGACCTTCGTGACAATGGCGTAGGATTTGTATTGCTTCACGACCATGGATGCATCGTCGAATGAGTTGGTTTGCACATATTTTAAAAAGATATGGGTCTTCCTAAAAATAGTACTTTACTTCAGCGAAGAACTTTTTTCGCTGATGGTATGACCATCCTTTGACGAGAGTGCCACTAGCGAGGTAGTTGGCATCGTCTGCATACCAAGGTTTTTCTCTGTATTCTACCATTTCTAAGGATTATGTGGGGAATTATTCGTTGATGGGTTCTTCTTGAGTCTTTTCTAATGTTGGATCTTCGAGATGAGATAGGTGATCGACAACAATGTTTTCAGCTCCTCTTTTGTCTTTTATTTCAATGTTGTTAGATCATCTCCACGTAAGCTCGAGAACCTAAATTGTATCTAATGTCCATAATTGGCGGAAACAATATGACATGATTACCAAATAGACAAGATTTACTATTTAAACGTTGTTTTATTGATCAATATGTTCATTTACATTCAGATCCTGATCCGGCAGAGCTTCGCTGGGTATTGATCAAGTTAGGGCGAACTTGACTTGATCAAGTTCGGCCGAACTTGATCTCACAATGCAGTTTCGAGCGAACTTGTACTCTAATTACATAAATACCCTTCATTGTCTAGTCTAATCACGCCAAAACTATACAGACTCGATCCAAGACTAAGACATTGACATTATGCACTAACAGACTCCCCCTTGGATATCGTCTTCGTCTTGATCAGTCTTCGAAGCTCTTACTTTTGCCTGACACGCCCAAAGAAGTTTTTGATCGGCTTTTTGCTACGTTCTTGTTCTGGAATTTGCGTTTGATATGTAGTGGCACTTTACTCATAAACTGAAACCTTCTGAGCCTTGCCTCTCTACCCATCTCGTGTATTCGTTCAATCCTCGCGTCTTCCTTCAAAAAACTCATGGTGTTCTAGTTCTCTCCAGCTCGATTCCCACATTCTACCAGAGTTCACCTCGTGTGCATAGCATACATTGACACCCCTCTGATATTGCATCGCCTGCTCTTTTTCACGATCCTCAAAAACAATCTTGTTGTAGAATCGACATTTAATATCCTCCCTCGAACAGTTCATTAGCCACATCGGGTCTAGTATCCTTATCGTTCTCAATAGCCCTCTCAAACCTTCAACCCCAAACACTTCAACCCTTTCCTTCATAATACCCAGATGATCTTCAAATCGTAATACAATCACTGCATCACAAGTAGTTGGATCAATATGCCACCATTTGAATAAAGGATTGAAATTTTGTTCGATCGGCATCAGGGGCATATTTCTCATTGCTCTCGGGCGTTTCATAATCAACGTGATGTCTTTTTCTCCAGTTTTCTTGTTGGTTTTGATGCGACGCTTTGGGATAAACGTCTTCCAATATCTAAAACCTTTCGTAACTTCAAACTTGATCATTTTCCAAAGTAACTGATCAATAAACTTCATGTGGTACGTGACATTCCTTGTTCGAACTAGCTCCTCAACATCCCAATATGGAAGTGTCTTGAAATCTGCCAGATATCTGATGTGTTGAACTCCAAATTCTCTTTTGATGGCGTACACGTTCAACTCTTTATACCACCCCCAGCTCCATATATCACCTAATGACACATCTTTATCTCTGGTAAAGAATGCTAGTGGACGTTAAAACTTACGTTCTCGCGGAATTTCTTTAAACCAAGACTTTTTCACTTGCGCAATCTCCTTCTTAGTCATCGGTTTAGGGATTTTTCCTTCACGTATCGACTCCTCGATCTTTTCTTTCAACAAATCCTCATTTAACTGCTCGTACATCTCCTTGAAAGTTGGAAAACTATCCGTGTTAGGACCGACATACTTCTCAGCTTCATCCTTTTCTTCATCAGAAGACCAATCTTCCACTATAACTTTGTTGTATTCATCTGCCTCATATCTACGTATGTAATTATACTCGTTCGGCTCAAACGTATTCACATTTAGTACTTGCTCTTCAAAATCAAAGTCAAATGATTCTGCATCAACGTCGATCAACTTTTCCAAGTCTTCTTTAGAGTAGTTGTGCATGAATTCACCTTCTTCGACATTATGTTCAAGCCTAAGGATCGGAGGCTTTATAGGGACCGCAACAACAAGCTTTGCAGAGGTAATAGCGTCAGACATATCAATATCAACTACTTGCCCCCCTGTCTGCTCCCCCTGAGTTTGATCATCTACTCTGTTTACTTCATCATTCAGTAACGACGTAACATCAAACTCATCAGTCACCTTCGCATCAACTAATTTCAGACCGACCCCACATTGATCGTCATCATCATTACCACCATCATTGTTGTCAGAGTCATCTTTAGTATCGTCAGCATTATCATCATCATCGCCTTTATCTTCAGCTTCATCATCTCCTTCGTTTCTGTTTCTGTTTCTTGAATAATTGTAGACTCTAAAGCTTTAACAGATTCTAACTCTTTCACTGGTTCAGTGATCTCAGGCATGCTTTCAATTACATTTTTAACCTTGCCCTGTTCAGCCAATTCTTTTTCAGCTTTCTCTTTGGCTTCCTGAAGATCCATACGAGCATATTCTTCATTGAAATCAATCCCCAGACTGTTAGATAAGACTTTATGAAGTCTGTTGAATCGTCGATCATTGATATCACGTTCTGATCGAAGCTCTGCAATCTCTTTAATCAACCTTTCATTAGCTTCCTACAGGCTTTCAACTAGCGCTTTCAAGTATCCTCGATCACCCTCAAGGAATTTGACTTTATCAGACAATATTTCTTTCTCAACTTCGCTCTGCTTCATCAGCTTCTCTAACCAGCCTTTTTAGATTCATTCTTCGCTACTCTATCTTCCAGAATCTTCACACGTTTTTCTAGAACATTGATGTCTGAATCTGGGAAGAAATCATTCAAATCTTGAATATCTATTGGCTCGTTCGGCATATCACCAAATAGTTTCGAACTTGGAGTAGTCTTTGGCATCGATTTAGGAGTACTTTGGTGTAGACTTTTTAGGTGTTGAGCCTTCGGGTTGAACAGTTTTAGGATGTGAAGATTGAATAACTGGAACTTCAAGTAATTCAGACTCAGGAGGTTCTTGTGTAACTCCTGGACGTTCTACTTCAGTTTTGATAATAATATGAGGTTCTTGTGTAGGAGGTTCTTGTGTAACTCCTTTCTCCTGTGCACCAGAAGGTTTTTTTGGGACTTCTGTGTTCTTGGTTTTCCAACTTAACGTCTGCTCTTAGCTTTCTTAACTTTCTTTCCTTTTTCTTTGGAGACCCTGTAGCCTTCTTAAATACATCAGTTACTGAAGACTTAACTCGTTTCACTTTCTTCTTTGGTCTCTCTTCATCTGAATCTTTCTCATGTTCTGGCTCATGTCAGCATCAGTTTCTTTGACTTTCTCAGCAGCCGATTCAGCTTTTGCTATCTTTATCGCAATATCCAGAGAAACATCACTATCATTTTCTTCATTTTCTGATGCCGCAGAGATCACATCGTCTTCCTGCTTGTCTTTTTATTAACTATGACCAGCTTCTGATTGAACATTCACAGGTTCATCTTCATCAACCAGCATAGTATCGACTTTCTTTGTTTTTCGTGACCCTTTCTTTTTCTCTTGCACGACAACATTTCTTGAGAAACCAATCACTTCGCTTCTCTTTAAAAGTAGATAGCCATTCTAGCTCAGCATTACGTTCTCTTTCATCACCACTATCGTCTTTTCTCCACTTATATTCAGGCGGCGCGACGTAGTTCTCTGAGGCCATAGCACCGAATAGTGGCTTTGCAACAGCTGTAGATGATTGCTTCTGGAAAGTGATCAACTTCTTTACGGTAGTATCATCTAGATGGCTCAAATATGCAATATCGTTCTGATCTTTTGCAATTTTCTTGAATTGATCTTCTATCAGCATTTGAACGAACCTCGGATATAACACAAGCATTTTAGAACCCATGTTGTTCTTCATATGTGTAAATACCAGCTTTGATTAGTTGAATCTTTTGTTAAGAATGAGCGATGTTGCCATGTAGGCCATATAATCTTGAACGTCGTCTAGACCTGCCTTTCGATGGTTGAAAGTATGAATGATCGCGTGCATCAAAAACTTATACGGATTAGGGACTGATCCTTTCTTTAGCTTAGACTCATTAACATGCCCCTTGTTCCCCATTCTACAAAAACAACCTCTAACCATTCGCTCGTCTAGCATCATCGAATCATTAGCTACGTCATTGAATTCCAAAACTTTGCGTATATCAGCTTCAATAATAGTGATCTCTTTGTCCTCATTATCATCACGAACCACAGACTATATCGCTGTATCATCTTCGTTCATAGCTGTAGACATCCAGAATCTATTCACATGCGACCTATAGACCATTGTTTTCTCCGTAATGGCTTTGTGTATCGGAATTCGTGCCATAAATGCGAGAATATCATCAAACGCTCCGAGAGATGGACAGACTCCTTATCCAGCGTGATGAACGTGTTGTGAAACTTATTAAATGAGAGCTCAATATTCTGCAAACACGTAAATCGAGACGAAATTAGTCGACAATTTTTCAATTTACAAAATTTCATCAAGTTTGGGCGAACTTGATATACAATTTGGCATTTCATTAACACAGTTCGGGCGGACTTATCATATAAACAGCATTAACATTCACAAGTCCGGGCAAACTTATCAATCTTATTAAACATTTTTCCACAAGTTCGGGCGAACTTGTTTAGGATTAATCAAATCATTTATACAAGTCCGGGCGAACTTGTATCGACCAAATTTTCAGATTTTAATGGAAGTTCGGGCGGACTTATTGTTGATCATTTAAGCATTCTTGAGGACAAGTTCGACCGAACTTGTAGACAAGTTCGGGCGAACTTGTCATTGTCCCAAACAAATTTCTGCAACATGATGTTCATGCAATACTTATCAAATTGAAGACATGTCCATGATCAGCTATGTTAGTTAAACATGTATTAAGTTCCAATTTTATTATTTAAGGTCCAAGACACGTCCAATACTCATGTTCAAATATGAAATCGTTCAAAACCAGACAATTCATGGTTCAACAAGCTAATTCTCACCATAGCCATGATGTGTGATGTGCTAATCACCACAAATCAGTCTTAATTCAGGCAGCACTTCGTCGTATTGCTTTCAATTTTGAAATCGCCTTCAATCGCTCTTAAGTTCGCTCTAACTTGTGATACCAGATAATAAAGTTCGGTCGAACTTGTTTACTATTTATAGTCTACAAGTTCGGGCGAACTTATATATCCAATCACTTAAGATTAGCTACAATTTTGAGCGGACTTGTTAACTGATAAACATTAAGACCAAAGCACAAGTTCAGTCGAACTTACTCACAAGTCCGGGCGAACTTGAGTAACTTCAAAACCCAAATTTTTTTTCAAAATTTTCAATTTAAACATTGAATTGTTTAAATTTTACCAGTTTTAACAATCCACTCAGTTGACCAAGTCCAAGCTAATGACCTTGGTTAATCGATTTGTCTGCCGAGTCCAAGTTAATGACCTCTGTTTGACCCGTTATGAACAAACTGTTGAATTTTTCAAAAAACAAGTTTCAAATTGATGAACTTTTAATCATTTTGGCTTATCAGGTTTTACAGATTAGCTCCCAGCCCGTTGTCAATTAGATTCCTACAAGTTTAGCACCTTACTAGACTTCGAAGATCCGTTCTCCAACATTGGTTTGCTTGAAAACAATGTAGAAACAAAATCTTTTTGTATTTTGGTAAGTTTATGCTAAAACACACTGAAAATCATTTTGGTTTTAATCTGTAAAGTAGATAAACTATGTATAGAACAAAGTAAACTATGTATAAACATATTTACAGACAATTTTGTGAATTTGTGTCTAAGGATCATATCAGTTGATTAAGACTTATCACCAGTACCGTTGACCTTTAGATGACTTTAAGTTTTAAACTCGTTTACCTAGATTGTCGATATGTTTGTCCCAACTTAAACTTCGACACATTTCTCAGTTGGTCCAAGATATGTTAGGTATGAATTATGAAACTTGACTTAACTATGGTTCCCACCTCTTGAATATACTCCCGTATCAAGATTCTCTAGATTTCATCTTACAGTTGAGTATAGCGTAATTGATATCTGTATCTAGGTTAATGCGAAGCCTTGAGAGCTCAGGTTAATACCACTGTATCAACAAAGAGATGAAGGCTCGACTTATAGGTCTGTTCCATTCAAGGAATCTTTTTAGCACTGCAAATGATTAGATCTTTCGATTTTTTCAACTTTGCATGTTGTTTAAAGATTTATTTCATAAAGCATTATAGAAGTTCTAGGCTATTCCTTCCGCAAAATCAGAAGAACATGTATAATACCCCAGATATCAACTATCTATAAAGACCTCGTATCTCAGAATCAGGCAATCTCTCAAACGAAATTTCGGAGTACTAAGTCCATATATTCGAGAGATGTTAATCCACAAGATTAAGCAGTTGTAAAATGTAGTTTATATCTCAGAAACAATTTACTGAATGTGTAAAGCCTATCCACACACCCACAGTAAGGCTTGTTTATCACTTTTAAAACTTTATATTTCTTTAGCATATTGTGATAGTTCCACTGATGTACTATCATTTCCTTTGTGACACCAAATTCTTTTTGTCTTTTTCAATGTTTTTGTACTTTTTGAAATTTTTATTTATTTTCGTATTTTCTCAAATATTTCTCCCCCTAAAATCAAAAACATATTTTTGTATTTTAGTTTTTATAAAATACTAATCTAAAAAGAATATACAAACCAATGTGGATTACGTGAACTCGTCATCCGATCCATATTCAACCTCTGCTTCCGCAACTGTCAGTAAATTTTTATACCGTTAAGCCTCATGAGATATTTAAATCTTGTCAAAGGAAATGCTTTGGTATAAAAATCAGCCTTTTGTTCATCGTTGTGGATTTTTTCTATTCGCACCAACTTCTTTTCGTAACAATCACGAATGAAGTGATAACGAATTTCTATGTGTTTAGTACGTGAGTGATGAACCGGATTTTTGGTTTATATCGATAGCTGCCTTGTTATCTACGAATAAAGGCAAATGTAGAAATTGAAAACCATAATCTCTCATTTGTTATTGAATCCATAGGATTTGAGAACAACAGCTGGAAGCAGAAATGTATTCTGCCTCACAGGTTGATAGAGAGACCGTGGTTTGTTTCTTGCATTGCCATGTTACCAAACGAGTTCTGAAGAACTGGCAACCAGCCGTTGTAGACTTTGAATTTAGCTTATCCACCCCGAAGTCTGAGTCAGCATATCCGTCAGATCAAAGTTATCGTTCTTTGGATACCACAAGCCGGTGCTTGGACATCCCTTCAGGTAACGGAATATTCTTTTCACTATCTGCATGTGTGAGACTCTGGGACTGGACTGATATCGAGCGCATAGGCAGGTAGGATACATGATATCTGGGCGAGATGCCGTTAGATACATTAGAGATCCTATCATCGACCGATAGAGCTTATCATCCACTTTAGTTCCGGTTTCGTCAATGCAAATTCCATGATTCAGCGCCAGCGGAGTCGAAAGCGGCTTCGATCTATCCATTTCAAACTTCTTGAGAATATCGTGAACATACTTTGTTTGATGAATGAATATACCGTCTGGTAACTGATCCACTTGTAATCCGAGAAAGAATTTCATTTCACCCATGGAGGACATCTCGAATTTTTTCTTCATGATCTTTTCAAACTCTTTGCAAAGACTATCATCCCTTAAACCAAAGATGATATCATCCACATATATTTGTACAATGATTAGATGATTTCCGACTTCTCTGGTAAACAATGTACTATCCATTGTGCCTCTAGTAAAGCTGTTTCCAACGAGATGTTGCGATAACGTCTCGTACCAAGCTCTCGAGGCTTGGTGTAATCCGTATAAGGCTTTGTCTAGGAGATAAGCTTTGTTCTTGTTCAGCAGATCGACGAACCTTGGTGGTTGGCCGACGTACACTTGTTCACGTAGCTTACCGTAGAGAAATGCGGATTTCACGTCTAACTGGTACACCTTAAAACCTTTCCAAGCTGCGAATGCAAGGAAAATGCGGATTGACTCTAATCGTGCAACCGGTGCATAAACTTCCGTGTAGTCAATACCCTCTTGCTGGTGGAAACCCTTGACAACCAACCGAGCTTTGTTTCTGACTATCACTCCCGATCATCTCTTTTGCACTTGAAGACCCACTTCGTGTCTATAGCTTTCTGCTTAGGTGGTAGGTCAACAATCCTCCATACTACCAATTTCTCAAACGGTAGCAAATCCTCTTGCATCGTTATCACCCAGTTCTCGTCACCCAGAGTTTCATTTACAGTCTTTGGCTCTATCTGAGATATGAAACATGAATAATAGCAGTAGTCTTGAGTTGGAGCAACTCGGGTGTAGAAATAATTTAGTGCTTTATTGATTTGACTTCTAGTTCGCACACCAGTTTGTAATTCACTAATGATATTCGTTGAAGGATGGTATGAGTAAGATCCTAGCATTTATTCACTAGGAACATCAAGTGAGCTTTGCTGATTTGCGATGTTCAGATCAACAATCCGATCAACGGAAGGAGTGCTTGATATTGCTTCGTTTTGATTGCTCGGGCCAGCAGATTGATTCAACAAGCTAGTTATCCGCTCCGATTCTTCATCTGAAGAGGATTCCCCATCATCATCAAACGTTGGTGCTTCACAGAGTCGGAATTCTGATTCTGAGGCATGTTAGGCTCTGATGTTGTATTTCCTGTTCGTAGAAGTATTAGCTGGAGTTGTAGTCTATGTTGCTACTGCTTCAGAAACATTTTCAACCGGAACACCACTACTACTCAGACCTACACCAGAAGAAGATGTTATGGTTGATTAACCACAATTGGTCTTATAATCTGTTCTTGGTTTGCCGAATGTTGAAGATAATAAAGCACGCAAGTTCTTCGTCAGACGGTTCTTCTGGCAAGTCGAATGACTTCCACAGATCTTGGTAGTTGAATAACCACGCGTCACCTTTCCTCAAATAGGTGTTGTGTACTTAAAGAAATCAACATATTGCGCTTCAATCACCTTTCTCAACGCGGGAACATAGACTCGTCTAAACGGACTTGCATATCCGACAAAGAAACCTTCAAGGGATTTAGCCCCAAATTTACCATCTTGATCGATTACAGTACATGGCGCACCAAATGGCTCTAAATATTTCAAATTCGGTTTCCTTCGGTTGATCATTTCAAAACATGTCTTTTTCATTGGTTTAACAGTTAAGACCCTATTTAGTGTGTAGTAAGCCGCTGCAACTGCTTCACTCCATAAGCTAACAGGAAGTTTCAAGTCAGCAAGCATGGTTCTTTCTCAATCAGCGTTCTATTCTTCCTCTCAGCTACTCCGTTTTGTTGTGGAGTATACGGTGCACTGAATTCGTGCAGAATCCCTTTTGCATTGCAAAATTCTTGCATCTTATTATTCTTGAACTCTGTGCCGTTGTCACTGCGAATGCGTCTGACATGGAGATGATAAAGATATTCGAGCTTCTTAAAAAGAATCACCAGATTGTCGAATGTTTCATCCTTTGACTCTTGAAAGAATACCCTACGAGTATCTAGAATAATCATCTGTGACGACCAAGCAATATAAGTCTCCTGAAATGCTTCGAACGTTCACCGGACAAAATAAATCCATGTGAAGATGTTCAAGCGGCAACTTAATTGAGTTTAGAATCTTCTTCGGATGTGACTTTTTGATCTGCTTCCCCTTTTACATTTGAGACAGTGATCAGTCATATGGAAGCTTCTTAGATTCACACCTTCTACCAGATCATTATGAACAAGAAAATTCATTTTTCGTAAATGAATGTGCCCCGAAAGAGATGCCAAAGAATAGAATCCTTCTCGGTAGCTTTCGTCACAAAACATTGAGCTGATTTTGATGATGTGCTAGCGACACCCATATCTAAGACATATAAATCATTCTCGCGAGGGAAGCGCAACGGAATCGAATCATCAGGAATCTTAAAATCCGGCTTCAGAATAATACACTCTTTATCATTGAAATGCACCATGAACTGTTTGTCACAAATCTGCGAGATGCTCAGAAGATTGTTCTCCAGCTCCACAATGAAGTTCACTCGATCAAACGATACAACACCATTGGAAAGTTTTCCTTCGGAGAAATCCTTCCACCTTGATTACCAGCGAAACCAACATAACCGCCGTTTATAGCTTTTATGTCGAACAAAAGAGCTTTCATCCCTGTCATATGTCTGGAGGCTCCACTATCCAGAATCCACTTTGAAAGAATGGATCTCTGGAGCCCCTGCACATATTAAAATTTAGTTAAAAAGCGTGACCCAAGCCTTCTTGGTCTTGGGTTTAGGACAAAAAGCTTGGTAATCATCCTCAAAATCTTCATCTGAGCCTCCACTGTTGTTTACATTTTCAAAATTTACTTTCTTTTTACCTTTTGAAGATTTGTTACCAATTGAAGATTTGACAGTTTCAGTTTTGGCCTCAGACTTTGATTCTTTGCTATTACCATTCTTAACAAGCTCAGACTTAGTAATCTCAGATGTTGACGATTTATTTTTCACAATCCAGGCTTGTGATTTTATGTTTGCTTTTTTAATATAAAACCTGGATTCATTAGCCTTGGAAGTTTCACCTTTTTTGAAAGTTGAGTTTTCAAACCTCTTTTCAGTTTTAAGTTTAACTTCAGGTTTTGATTCATTTCTTTTCAAGATTTTGACCGGTTTTACAAACTCTGGTTGCTTAGGTTTTACAACATCTACGCTTTCTGTCTTTCGAAGATAGGTCGGCTTATATTTCGGACACTTGCGTGCAATATGACCAACTTCATTGCACTTGAAGCAAGTCCGATCATCATGAGAATGTCCACTAGTGGGTTTTTACACCACTTGCGGCCTTGGCCTTATCTCAAAGTTCCTTTGCTTTCTTGAACTCATCATTTGATTGCTTTCCAATCAAACTTTCCTCTTTTACCGTGCTTATCCCATAAACAAATTTCATGTTTTACCTTTGTATTCGTGAAATGGTGATTTTTTCTTAATCGTTTCTTCTTCCAATTCCAAACCCAACCCAGATCTCCTGTGTTCAGGAAAATCACCACCATTCCTTCGGTAGTTGTTTCAAATCGGAAAGCTATCGTCGAAGTATAGTCTATCAGAATCCTTAACTTTGTACATGACAACATTAGGATCATCACTTAGGCTATCATCTGAGGATTTATCATCAACTTCAGATTGTGAATCAGAATTATTCAAACTCGAGTTGGTGCTATCAAAGCTGCCATCATCAGATTAACTCAAAACATTATCAACAACTTGCTTAACCACAACCTCGCCATCATCACTTGTGTAGGTTATATCAATGTTCTCAGGCAGCTCATTTTTCTTTTCGGTTAAAAGTTCAATGTTGAGTGCCTTTTCCATCCCCTCAGCCTTTTTGCGACAATATTTTTCACATAGGGGTGGTGGAACTTTGGTATAATCTCCACTTTTCTTACCTTTTGCTTTCTGAACATTTTCTTCTGATTGGATTGTCGAAAGAATGCGATCAATGACATAGGCATCGTGGTATAGCTCTTTAGAAGCTGTAGAACCCTTTCGGTTTGGATATTCATGTCTTGAAGTTCTTGTTTTACGTCAGCAATTGTGTTAATGTAAACGTTAATAGCTTTTTGTTTTTCCATTAAAGTAGCTTTTAACATTCTGATAGAATCATCTTGTTCAATGTTATTTCTATCCAACCTGCTGTAATCATCTTTCATTTTGTTATATGCCTCCTTCATTGTGCGATAATCGTATTTGAAATTATTATTATGCACATTGAGTTCAGCTATGATCTGAGACTTTTCAGCACATTGAACACATGATTCAGCACACTTCGTACAAGGTTTTTCAACCTCAACGACTTTTCTACCTCCTTTTCTACAACCTTTACCTCTTGACCTACCTTAGTCAGATTTGCCATCATGGCCTTGTTGGCGATCTCGGTAAGGTTTTTTTCGTTCACTTCTTTGTTCACATTGATAACTTCTTCGATCTCGGGCTTCTTCTCAGCAACATTCTCGAAGACATCATTTCACCAAAACAACCTGCAAAACTAGTAGAAATGTTAGGAGAAAGGATACCCTGAATCTTTGTATGCTGATAAATTTCCTCCATTTCTGCTTGTTGCATATATTCCTCTAGTAATGCATTCTCCATGGCAGCATCTTCAGCAGATGTGTCTTCCACAATCTCGGCCATAAGAGCAACACCGGTCTTTTTGGCGATGTATGAATTCCAGTCAAAACCGTCATCTTCATTTGAAGCGACCATAGCCTTTTTAGTGTTGTTGTTGTTTGGTTTCTCTTGGATTTTGACTTGTGTCTTCTTTGGGAAATGCTTGTACTGAAGTGGCTTTTTGTAGTATTCGTTGCCACCTCCAAATGGTCTCTGATTGCCTGTTGCTTCAGGATTCTTGCATTCCCTCTTGAAGTGCCCTTTCTGTCGGCATCTGAAGCAAGTGACCTTCATTTTGTCGAATCCCAACTTGTTGCTGGAATTCCCAATGTCTCGGCTAGTAAGTGCAACAAAACTTTGTGACCCTCCGAATGATCGATGCTAAGGACCATTTGATGTCCATTAGTTCGAGTTCTTCTTCGTCTACTTGATCGTAGTCTTCGGCGGTCATTCTGGATTACCAATTTTCCCGGCCACCAAACTTTCATATGATTCTAACATAGTGGCGAGAAGTGTCATGTGTTGTTTAGCAACTTGCTTAGAAACAACATTGTTTAAACTAACAGCAATGCTACACTTGTACACATTTGGATCAGAATTCGTTTGATGATACTGATTTGCTTGATTCTGATATGAAGAATTCGAACCCGTGCTTGAAAATGATGAATTCTGCGGACTTTGATCATATTTGGACTTTGCGGCGAATGGTTCGAAGAATTCAGATTGCACTAAAAGCTGTTTGGATTTTCGGGCAGTGATATTATCTTGAACTCCTGACTTATAATACAGCCCGACATCTTGAGTCACATTGGCATTCTTCGATTTTGCTATCTTTAACAACTCCATCTCATGCCCTTCTAGTTTATCAATGAAAGTTGACAATTTGAAGAATTCCCAACTCGGACTTTCTTTATGCACCATGAGATAAGTCGTCCACTCACCCTCTGGTAAAGCGTCAGCTAGCTTGTCAATGTATTCTTCTTCTGTTTTCAAGCCCGTGTCTCCTCATGATCACTTTCAGATGACAAAATCTTTCGATCATTTGTTTTCGTTACCCTTAATCATCGTGAATATATCGAATTCTTTCATTATCAGCGCTTTCTTGCTTTTCACCATTTCTGCACTTCCCTGTTATTTGTTCTTCAGGGATTTCCATAGTTCTTGTGCGGTCTTGAATTCTGGTAGAAGTACCAAAATATCTTCTTTCACTGATTGTTGAATCAAGCTTATCATCTTCTTTTCAGAGACTTAAGCATCTTTCTGTATAGTCGAGAACTTGCTGATGTCAAAAACATTATCATTCTCATCCCTGGGCCATGTTTAACCAGTCTCGATTGCCACCCAGCTGGGGAAATATGTAGCTTGGACCCAATTCATAAACTTCTCTTTCCATCCCTCATATTCGTCCATACGCATGAGTTTTGGAGGCTTTACAGACGTGCCCATCTCGTTGTCGATGTTCACTTGATTCACCATTTGAGCGTTTGAACTGGTTGCAGTCATGAAAGCAGTGTGCAAATCTTCCATCTTGAAAAACGACGAATTTTACTGAAAAACATGCGTTCACAAACTTCGAAAAACTATCAGTAAATTGACAAGTTCGGGCAACTTGCCGTTGATGAGAAATCAGGTTGATTAACACAAGTTCGGGCGAACTTGTGGTTTGATTTTGAAAATTTTTCCTGAGTTCGGGCGAACTTGTTAATTTTCAAAGGAAATGTTAAGTTCGGGCGAACTTATACTATAATCTCAACAAGTTTTACACAAGTTCGGGTGAACTTGGTAAGAATTGAATGAATTTTAGGTAAGTTCGAGCAGACTTATTAAAATCTCTTGAAATAATAGTCAAATTCGGGTGAACTTGATTAAAATCCAAAGAATTTTAATCAAGTCTGGGCGAAGTTGATCTCAAGTTCGGCCATAGTGAGTTTGCAAATCATGGTTTTTTGAACTTTTTGATATCAATTCGTTTGAATTTGATGTCCAAACTCTCAGGGGTTTACCACAAGTGTATTTTACATGACATACTCAAAAATCAGCAACTTTTATCCGTGAATTCATTGTTTTATCTTGAAAAAGTTAAAAAAAAATGTAGAAAGAGGTAGAATAAGAGTAGATCTTGCTATGATTTCACCAATTTAGGTACCGTGGCTCTGATACCACTTGTAGATCGTCTCCACATAAGCTCGGGAACCTAAATTATATCTAGTGTCCATAATTGGCGAAAACAATATGACATGATTACCAAATGGACAAGATTTACTATTTAAATGTTGTTTTATTGATCAATATGTTCAATTACATTCAGATCCTGATCCGGCAGAGCTTCGCCGTCAGTGTGCCAAAATCACAAAAGTTACAAATGAAGAGATCAAGCCCTCTATTTATAGATGCACAGTTCGTTGGGCATTGATCAAGTTCGGGCGAACTTGACTTGATCAAGTTCGGCGAACTTGATCTCACAATGCAGTTTCGAGCGAACTTGTACTCTAATTATATAAACACCCTTCATTATCTAGTCTAATCACACCAAAACTATACAGAATCGATCCAAGACTAAGACTAAGACATAGACATTATGCACTAACAAATGTTGATGAGACGTGGTTTAGTATCCTGTTTTTAAAAAGGTACCCGATGGCAGCTTGGTCTGTGTAGACTATAGTTTTGGAGAGCACAAGATAGGAAAGAAATTTATCAAATGCGAATACTACAGCTAACAACTCTTTTTCTGTAGTTGTGTAATTTTCTTGAGCGTCTGGTGTGTGCTAAGCGTACTATATTTTTATTGTTATTTTTAGTCTATTTTACGCATAGTCAAGTTTTAAATTTATAAACACGATATTCTACTAGCACTAAACACACACTTGGGCAAGTGCACCCATCGTGAGCGTAGTATAGCGTTGGTAAGATACCGAGATCGTCCAAGGACACAAGAACTTTTAATATCGGTTTATCGTCAACGTCTAATCAATCTAAGATAAAGATTTTAAAAACATAAAGATAAATAAAAAGTTAAAGAAAATAAAATGAAATACAAATAGACAAGATAGAATCACTTAGTTCCAACTTCTCCTTTATGTATCCTTTGATAGTTTTCGAACTTTCGGACTTTTTAAGAGATTATATTAGTTATAGTAGTAGGCCCCTCTTTTGAAGGTGACGTTACCCTCAACCCAGTGGTTTGAGTCAGTAGGGATACAATCCCAAAAGGTCAGAATATTGGAAGATAATTAAGTAAGTTATTAATGCAAAAAGTGGTAGGCCCCTCTTTTGAAGGAGACGTTACCCACAGCTAAGTGGTTTGAGTCAGCAGGGATACAATCCCAAGTAGCCGGTTTAAAATATTAATAGTAGTTTACATATGAGGGGTTCAAACCATTCGTGCCTCCGCCATCCAATACCTGTTGAGCATTGAAGGAGGCCCTAATAGGCTTGAGCCAAGTCCTCGTAGGATCTATACACTGAACGAGACAAGAATTTTACCAAACCACCCTTCTAACCCCCTTCCAAGTAGTTAATGCGCTTTATATAGACCGTAAAGACACGAATGAGCAAATCACTGACATCATGAAGAAATGGTTAAGAAAATTCACTTTCAACTTAAGAAACTAGTTATTAAAGTCATTAATACAAACCCAAATAAAAAGTGCCGAAAGATTAAAAACTAAAAGTAATACATAAAAGATTAGTCTTCACCAAGTGATGTAAGGAATTTATCCAAGCATGGCCTTTGTTTGACAAGAACCTTACAATCTATCTTGGATCCCAAGACTACTACACACTCTGAAGATGGAAGATGGATGATGGTGGTGGGTGTTGGTGTTGTAGTGGTGGCAAAGTGAGAGAGAGAAGTGGTTTGTCAAGGGATGATTTTGTGGGTAACCAAGCACCTCTATTTATAGCCTGAACAGAAGCCCGGCCACGGCCCGTGTCCAGCGGACACGGCCCGTGGCCAACATCCTTCTCTTTCTTCGTTAATTGCATCTGACAGCAGAGGGCTCCACACGACCCGTGGCCTCTGGGCAAGGCCCCGTGGTCAACTGTTCACTGTACTATCCAGATTCTTCAAATCTTATAGTTGACCAAGGCCCGTGTTACTCTGGACACGGCCCGTGGTGGGCGTGGAAGCTTCTGAATGTTTTGTCTTGTAGTGTAAGGCTTAACCACGCCCCGTCCTGGTGGGCACGGCCCATGATTGTCTTCTGTGATCTGGTTTTTGTCTTTTGGGGTGCTGCTGAGGGGTTGGGCCTGGCTTGTTATCCTTCTTTCTGTATTTATGTTGGTTTTAGCTGCTTATGCTTCTTTTGTTCGTTTGAGCTCTTTTTATCCTGAAAATACAAAAGGAACAAAGAAACATGCTTTTTTCCAACTTTAGTACTAAAAAGAGTTAGTTTTACGCCTCATTTGATGTAATTTATATGTTACATTTTGTGTACACCAGCGTCACTACGAGTCTTGCTTGCGTAGTATATAGGATGGAAATTTTTTTCCTTTTATTATCCCAGGACTGCTCCAACTGCAAAATCGCTTGCATCGCACATGATTTCAAAAGGTAACTTCCAATGGGGTGCTATCATGATTGGTGTCTTGACTAACATTTCTTTTAAGAACTTAAAAGAAATGTTTCATGCAATCCTTGTAAAAAATGAACAGGTCATCTTTTTCAAGTTTCTTGGTTAGAGGTCGAGAGATTTTGGAAAAGGTTTTGATAAATCGCATGTAGAATCGGCATGTCCTAGCAAGCTTGTATGGCTGGCACTGATGATGGAGGAGGTAGTCGGGAAATATTATCGATTTTTGCGTGATCAACTTTCATGCCTGCACTGGAAATTTTGTGACCGAGTACTATCCCCTATGTGACCATGAAATACGCTTTCCCAATTAAGGGCGAGGTAGTCTCCTCATATCTAGATAGCATTCGTTCGAGGTTATCGAGGCATTGGTCAAATCAATCACCGAAGATAGAGAAGTCGTCCATGAAAACTTCCATGGTCTTTTCTATCATGTGGTGGAAAATGGACACCGTGCATTGTTGGAACGTTACATGGGCATTGCATAGACCAATGGCATGCGTCGATATGCAAAAGTTCCGTAGGGATAAGTGAATGTGGTTTTCTCTTGGTCTTCCGGTGCGATAGGAATTTGGAAGTACCTAGAGAATCCATATAGAGACAGTAGAATTTATGACTGGATAATCGCTCTAACATTTGATCAATGAAAGGTAAAGGAAAATGGTCTTTTCTTGTTGCTTCATTGACTCTTCTATAGTCGATGCAAACCCTCCATCCGGTGACGGTTCTTGTCGGTATGAGCTCATTATTCTCATTGGTCACGACCGTCACTCCTCTTTTTTTTGGTACTAATTGGACAGGACTTACCCATGGGTTATCGGAAGTGGGGTAAATAAGTCCGGCATCTAAGAGTTTGATGACTTCCTTTTTTCCAACAAGGGGTCATCATTGCCAATTAGGTATTCATTGATTTATTTATGTTAAAGTTTCGTTTGTCAGCCCCAAGGTTTAATAGGAAGATTATGTGTTTTTGTTTAGCAAAGCTTGATAGGTTTTTATGATTGCTTGTCCCAACACGAGTGGAACATCATCTAGGATGATAAAGTCGGTTGGTACAACCGTTTGGTGTGTTTGAATGAGAACGTTCCTCAACCAATCCCGTAGAATGTTTTGTTTTTCGATTAGCTAAGAGGATATGAATTTTGATCGGAAGAAAATCACCAATATCTAATCTTTCAAATACATAGCTAGGCCTTATATTGAAACATAGATTTTTATCTATTGAAATGTTACTAATTAATACTTTCCATTTCTTTGACAGTGGATTAGTGTTTAACTCTTTTAGAAACTAAGCATGAGATAGAACCAAACTATGATTTTCAAAAGAAGGTTGTAAAATGTGTATTTCTTGGAGGTCTTGTTGTTCCTCTTCGAAATTACCTTACCTTCCATGTGGCTTGGTTCGGGTTTTTCATCTTCATGTGTTGCATTTTCTTTGAGTGGTTCCTATTTCTTTGGCTCTTGAGGTTTTACCTCTTCTATGATTACCTCCTTGGTACAAATGGTCTCTTCTTTTGCATGAGATTTCTTGATCAAGAGTTCTAAGTTCTTGAGATTCCGTATGAGGCTTTCGGCTTCAGGGATGATTGTGGGTGGTGTCTCGTGTGTTTCAAAAGGAGGAGTGTTCCAATCAAAGCTTGACTTTGGGAGTTCAAACTTTGGTTCCTCATACGTTGTGTATGAGGTTGATGGGTGAAAGAGGTAACAATTTTGTACCGAATAGGATTTACCGTGTATGGTACAATATGGTTCCTCATAATCATCGTAATAATAGTAGTCGTAATCTCCCATGTAGTAATCCATTGTTTGGATAACACCCGGAAGATTACGGCTCTCAGGAGAAAATTTTATAAAAATAGAAGGTAAATACCGCCACGTATAGCTTACACACGACCCCTATAGTATCGTATTGCATCATATAGTATAAGTCTCGTATAGGTTACCTATAGGTTTTGTATGTGCCTATAGGCCTATACGGGACCTAAACTGCACCTCTAGACCTATAAAGGACTTATGATACACCTATAGGCTTATACGGGTGTTATATGGTATCCTATAGTATCGTATCATATTGCATCGTATCATATCGTATAGTGTATAGTATAAGTCTCGTATAGGTTCCTAAAAAACACCCTTTATATACATTGTGTATAGGAGCAGCCAGACCAGAACTGACATCAGTCGGACACTGATTTTTATGCAAACCTATACGCTGCGTATAGACCTATACACAACGTATATAAACCCTAAAGTGTGCAGATAGTCACCTTGGATGTGCCGATAGTTTGAGCATTTCTTTATTGCTCTTGTTTTGATTGAGTTTATTTTTTTGTTTTACCAGCCAATCCAACTTTCGTTAATTAAACATACATTACAACTGTATCCGAGCAAGGTAATTGGTTGCACTATACCCAGGACCAAAGAACAAATTACATCTAATAACAAATCCTAAACATCACAACCTTAGGTACCAAAATTGCAAAACCCAACACAAAGTAATGACCAAATTAATATTCCTTGAGCAGAAGGCAATGTAGTATTAGGAACTAGAAGCAAGCCATGAAAAATCTTCATATTAGCCAATCTAAGTATTGATGAATTACCAATGAGCTTATAGCTCAGTGGTACCCACTACCAATGAAGTTCATTGCTCCACATGTGAAGCTGTAGTGGCGCGGGTTCAACCCTTGTGGTGCCCAGATCATGTGGATGGTGTGCAGAGGTAATTTGCCGGAATCATAACCCTTGTGGGGTGGGATGATGGGATCCTATGGGGTACTAGGGAAAGGGTTCCTTCCTTAATTCAAAAAAAAGTATTGATGAATTTGCAACTGATGACCCATTTAGCTCCGTATCTCCTCTTAGTTGTTGCATACCTTGAATTAGACTTCTAAACCAGTAGGCAATGAGCTAGTAGGAAATAAAAAACAAGCCATGAATTAGCGGTCGGTGATGCCCAAAGTTATTTGTACTACATATTAGTTGGTAATTCAAGGTTTCAACAAAGGAGTAGGTAGGAATTGTAAAGTTAATATGAAACTAAAAAAAATTAAAACCTTTTAGCCATTAAGCTTCTTACAACACCATGAGGTTTTTATGATAGTTAGCCATCAAGCTTCTGTGGGTCAAGCTCAACAACAACAACAGAATCCCCAGCCTCTGATGGATCTGCAAGCATGTCAATAGGACCCATAGCCTCCTTTTTCTGCCAAAATATATAAGAAGGATGTTAGATTAGTAAAAAAAAAGAACAGTCAACAACAAAATCTGAAACATATGCACCTAACTATGCTTTCACTACAACAGTAAGGAAATCAGGATCTGAGACATACATACCTCAATTATTTTTGCAATTGTCATCTACTGATTTCCAGGACCATATACCTTCTCAACATAAGATTATAAAGTTTGCAATATAAACAAAAAATCGAACAAAACAAAACACCAAGTCATCTTACTTACATGTTCTGAGTTCAGATTTCCAGCAATCCATCTCTCAGGTTCTCTAACACAATCAAGAACAACCGGATTCCCGTTATCATCAAGATAAGCTCCCTAAAATTCACAAATAAACAAACATCTAAATCAACAGCTCCCTAAAATTCACAAATAAACAAACATCTAAATCAACCTCAAGTTAAAAAAGTAGGGTTTTAACTTTTATCAGCAAAACAAAACCTCAACCCTTCAATTGAAACAACAAATTAACACTTACAGTGCCGACATTAACTTTAAGAGGATGATGATCTGCAAGAAAAGCTTTGGTTACCTTATTATCGTGAACCAGAACCACCCAAGTTCACCCCTGCCATTGCTGGTCAGATGCCGTATTTTCTTCGGAAGCAGACCCAATCCTCTCCTCACTCTCAGCCTCTCTCTCTCTCTCTCTCTCTCTCTCTCTTTATCTCTCATTTTTTCTGTGATGTATGAAGATGAAGAAACAAGGAGATTTGGGAGGGAAATTCAAGGAGAGAGAAACTGGGAAGAATAGGTTTGAATTTTAAAACTGAATCCGGAGAATTGAGGAAGAAATATGCGCGATGTTAAGATGGATTTCTAGATTCTAAGGTTTATATTTTTTTTTATAAAATGACCATAGCACTTATAATATAATATATACACTAAAAGTTAAAAAAAACTCTTAATTTTCAACATCTCAAATTCTCTCTTATATACATTATATAGTAATATATATATATATATATATATATATATAAATGAATAATTTTTTCTTATCATCTATATTTATATTAAAGCACATTAAATCCTTGTAAGTTATCCTACTTATCTTAAGTGGATCAACTTAATGTATCGTGTCTATCTCTTATAGAAGAAACCATGTAATGACCGTGTGTATTACCATGAAATGAACTCGTGTATTGAACCTTGTTTGATGCAATGTAATGAAAACTTTTATTCTTGTTAAAATTGTTTCATGAGAGCCACCTATTGATTGTAGACTAGACTCGAGAAGGAATCCTAGTTCACTACAATCGAAGCTCTGATACCAATCTCTCACACCCTGCTCATAGCGGAAGCGCATGTGTGTGACTATGAAAGGTTCTCATTGCATTCGATAATGCAAACATTCTATATGATAAAAATAAAGCACAATGCCATTGCCAATGTTATATAAAATCACGACACAAAAAGTTAAGTATATTGTTTACAACATATTCCAAATGTATCAAGTTCACAAAATGACTTGTTGGTGCATAATGTCTATGTCTTAGTCTTATATCGAGTATGTATTGTATAGAGCTGAATAGGCTAGGTATACGAAATATTTATGTTTAGCTTAGCCAAATTCGCTCATAAGCAACATGTTTATGCATGTTCGGCCGAACTTGCTTATGCAAGTTCGGGCGAACTTGTGTTCCCCAGGGGCGAACTTGCATTAGTATAAATACCTAGCTAGCCTACTTCATTTGTAACTTTGGCATTTCAGAGGCGAAGCTCTGTCAGTTTGTAACCAGAACGTTTGATCTATAAAACTGACGTTTAACGGATTAAATCTTGTCTATTGGTAAACACGACGTAATATTTCCGCTATTATGGACGTTAGATATCAAATTTAGGTCCTAAGCATCGATGATCGGTCCTACAAGTGGTATCAAAGCTAGAACAGCCTGATTTGATAGTATCAAGACAAGAACACTTCTATTTCTACTCCATTCTTCTTTTTTCTGAACTTTTGAACATAAAATGAAGAATTCACGGTCAAAATCTTTTGATTTTGAATATATCATGTAAAACACAACAAAGATAAACCCTTGAAAGATTGGAGACCAAATTCAACCAAATTCATGTCAAATTTTTGAAAAAACCATGTTTTTGAAAACCCTAAGGATCGAACTAATTGGCCATCTTCGGCCGAACTTATACTAAAACATCACTTTTCAAGTGATTTTTAGCAAGTTCGCCCGAACTTGAGTAGTTTTTTACTAAATTTCAGCTAAGTTCGCTCGAAGTTACATAATTTTTCAATGATCTTACATCAAGTTCGACCGAACTTGTGTAAATTTCAAAGAAAATTTAAGTAAGTTCGCCCGAACTTACTAGATTTTTATCAAATTCTTGAAGATAAGTTTGCCCGAAGTTCTGTAGGATTTGTGTCTCAAGTTCGACCGAACTTTAAGCAATGTTTTCAAAACAAATCTAGCAAGTTCGACCGAACTAGTTAGTTCGAACGAACTTGTAGTATGACTAATTGTTTTCAAAGTTTTTTTTTAAATTTTCAGAGTACGTGTTTCGTTATTCACAATGGAGGATCAACTAAGAGCTTTTATGTCCGGAGCTAGTTCATCAAATGCCAATGTGATCAATGAAGTCAATCGTGATAATGAAATGGGAACGACTGTCAAACCGCCCAAGCTGATGAGCATGGACGAGTACGAAGCATGGAAAGAGAAATTTACTTACTGGGTTCAAGCCATGCACTTCGCTGGCTGGGTGTCAATTGAAAGAGGCTACACTGTTCCGGTAGATGAACATCAAAAAGTCCTTGAAAAGTACAACTATTCGACAGGACAGAGAGACGAATACATTGCTGAGAAGAAGATGATCAGTCTCATCCAACAGTCTGTTAAAGAAGATATCCTGATTTTGCTACCAAAGTATACTACTGCAAGAGATCTTTGGTTGTCAATACAGAAGAAGTATCTAGGCAGCGCCGAAATGATCAAAAGCAAGAAGGCATTTATCCTGAAAGATTTCGATATCTTCACTATGCTAAAGAATGAGACCATAAAGCAAATGATCGAGCGTTTCTGTCATCTTAAAGTGCAAATGCGAAGACACGGTCTCGAAAAGACAGAACAAGAATACATCGACAAACTTGCTGACGCACTACCAGAGGGTGAATGGACTACGTATTTAATGGTTCTGAAGAACGGTGATAAGTGGGAATTTTTCAAGTTGTCGACGTTTATCGATAAACTCGAAGGCCACGAAATGGAACTTCTGAAGATGGTGAAGTCAAAAAACGCTAATGTTGTCCAAGACGTCGGTTTGTATTACAAAGCCGGAATGCTAGATAGTGTTTCGAGTCCTAAAATTCAGACGCTTTTAGTGCAAACATGAATGCTTCTCTACAAAATCAGAATCAATCACAACCTCAGTATGATCAGAGTCCTCAAAGTTCTTACTCAAGCAATGGTTCAAATTCAACTTATCAAAGCCAAGCGAATCAGAATCAACAACAAAGTTCTGATCCGAATGTATATAAATGCAACATCGCAGTGAATTTGAACAATGTTGTTTCAGAACAAGTTGCAAACAACATATGTCACTACTCGCTACCGTATTAGAATCTTATGAATGTCTTGTTAGCCGGTAAGATTGGAAATCCTGAGATGACCGTAGAAGATTATGAACAGGTAGACGAGGAAGAACTCGAACTAATGGACATCAAATGGTGCTTAGCTTCGATCATCAGGAGAGTGACAAAGTTCGTTGCACTCACAGGCCGTGACATAGGAAATTCCAGCAACAAATTAGGTTTTGACAAAACCAAAGTCACATGCTTTAGATGCCGTCAAAAGGGACATTTTAAAAGAGAGTGTAAAAACAAGGAAGCAACCGGAAATCAAAGTCCTTTCAGAGGAGGAAATGAATATTACAAAAAGGAACTTCAATATAAACCATTTCCGAAGAAAACTCAGATTGAAATCCAAGAAAAATCTGACAATAGCACCACTGAGAAAGCTATGGTGGCATCCAGTGAAGATGATGGTTTTGATTGGAATTCTTTCATTGGGAAAAAAACCGGAGTTGCTTTGATGGCGGAGATAGTTGAAGATAATTTAGGGCAGAGGAAGCAGCGGGTAGCAGTAGAAGCAGCAGCTTTCGAACAAGCTCTTTTGGAACAATACTTGCATCAACAGCAGGAAAAAGAGGAATATATCCGTATGCAGAGACAAGGAATTCTATCATATAATTCTTGTGAAGTTTTGCAGGACATTTTGATGGAAGCTCGAAAGAACAAGTGGTTGAGGAGAAAAAGGTTGATGGAGTGATCATTGATGTCACTGAAAGTCGAAGACCTCAAGGATATGGCAGATAAAGCTTTAATGGCGAATCTAACCAAGGTAGGTCCAGAGGTAAAAATTGTCGAGAAAGAAGTTGTCAAAGTACAAGTTGTTGAGGTTGAGAAACCTTGTAAAAAATGTACTGAACTTGTGTCGAATGTGCCGAAAAATCAAAGATCATCGCTGAAAACAATGTGCATAACGAATTGTTGAAACACGATTATCGCACAATGAAAGAAGCGTATGATAAAATGAAAAATGATTATGGCAGACTCGACATAAATAACATCGAACAACATGATAATATAAGGATTTGAGTGGAACAGTAATGGATAAACAAAGGGCAATTAACATTTATATTAACACCATTCTGAAACTAAACAAAAACTTCAAGACATGACAATCGAAACTGAAAGAGTTCAACAGTTGTTGAGAAGTTATACCACAAATGCGTATGTTATTGATCACATTCTTCTGACAATCTCATCAGAAGAAAAACCTAAAAAGAAAATGGCAAATAATATAGCAATGTTCCTCCACCCCTTTGCGAGAAGTATTGTCGCAAAACCACAGACGAGATGGATAAGGCACTCAATGTTGAGTTACTTTCTGAGAAAAAAGATGAGTTGCCAGAGAATATTGATATAATCTATGCTAAATTTGATGATGATAACAATGTTGTGGTTAACAAAGTGGTTGAAAATGTTCTAAGTGATTCTGATAACGGCAGCTTCAAAAGCGCCTACTCGAGTCCAAAGAATTCCGATTCACATCTGAAAATGACGATAAGTCGTCAGAGGATGGTCTAAGTGACGATCCTAATATTGTAATGTACAAAATTAAGGATTCGGATAGACTAAACTTTGATGATAGCTTCCCGATTCAGAATGTGAAAGAAGAATTGCTTGATAAGTTCTTTAAACTCGTGGAAGTCACATCAGAGGAATTGGAAATTAACAAATGAAAATTCTATTCCAAACCTAAAAGAAACAACTACCGAAGGAATGGTGGTGATCATCCGGAAAACAGGAGAGCAGGGTTGGGTCTAGTAGAATCAGATGAACAAGTAAAGAAAGTGTCACCATTTCATGAATATAAAAACAAAACCATGATTTTCGTATACGGACAAACACGGTTCATGAAGAGAGTTTGATTGGTAAACAATCAAATGATAAGTTTAAAAAGGAGAAAGAAGTTCGAGATAAAGCCAAGGTTACAAGTGGTGCCAAAACATCAAGTCGGATAAAACCACCCACTAAAGGACATCCACTTGAGAATACGACATGTTTCAAGTGCAATGAAATGGGTCATATTGCACGACAATGTCTTAAATTAAAACCGGCTTATCCTCGAAGAAGAGAATCAAATGTTGTAAAACCAAGGTATCCATGTTTGAAAAACCAATCAAGATTTTGAAAAGAAATGAATCTTGCCAGAAGTTAAACCTAAAATAGAAAAGAGGTTTGAGAATTCTATTTTTTGAAAAAGGAGAAACTTCTAGGGCAAATGAAAACAAATATCAAGAAGGCTAATATCAAATCTCAAGCCTGGATTACCAAGAAAAGGTCAACAACATTGGTGTTATTAAGTCTGAGTTGGTAAAGACTGATAACACGAAAGAATCTAAACCTGAAATCACTAAGTCTGAGCCTGTTAAGACTAGTGATAGCAAGAAAAATCAAAATCTGAAATCATAATTGAAACTACATCTGAAACTGTCAAAAATTCAAGTGGAAACAATTCAAAAGATAAAAAGAAGGTAAAGTTTTCAAACATAAACATCATAGAAAATTCAGATGAAGAATTCGATGATGCTGATGAATGTGAATTTGATTTTGATGATGCTTATCCAATTCAACCCAAGACCAAAAAGGCTTGGGTCTCGCTTTTTAAATAGATTGTTAAAATGTGCAGGGACTCCAAAGATCCGTACTTTCAAAGTGGATTTTGGATAGTGGAGCGTCCAGGCATATGACGGGAATGTAAGGCATTGCTATTCGACAATAAAGCTATCAATGGTGGATATGTTGGATTTGCAGGAAATCAAGGTGGAAGGATAGTCGCCGAGGGAAAATTCTCCAATGGTGTAGTTTCATTTGATCGCGTGAACTATATTGCAGAACTTGAGAACAATCTTCAGAGTATATCGCATATTTGTGACAAGGAATTTACAGTCCATTTCAACGACAAAGAGTGTATTATCTTGAAGACGGGATTCAAAATACCATATGAGTGGATTCTAATGCGGGCACCTCGAGAGAATGATTTATATGTTCTTGATATGGGTGTTGCTACCACTTCATCAAAATCAGCACAATGTTTTGTATCAAAGGCTACTGAAAAAAAGATTCTGTTCTTTGGCATCGTAAGATGGGGCATATTCATTTGCGAAAAATGAATTACTTGGTTCATAATGATCTTGTAGAAGGCGTAAATCTTTGAAGTTTTCAGATGTCTGATCATTGCTTGGAATGCAAAAAGGGAAAGCAGATCAAGAAATCTCATCCGAAGAAAATTCTAAACTCAATCAAGTTGCCATTAGAACGTCTCCACATGGACTTATTTGGTCCTGTAATGTTGAAGCATCTCAGGAGACTTATATTGCTTGGTCGTAACAGATGACTATTTGGGATATTCGTGGGTATTCTTTCAAGAATCAAAAGATGAACGTTCGAGAACTTGGTTATTCTATTCAAGAAACTCGAGAATCTTTTCATATGCCGGTCAGACGCATTAGAAGTGACAACGGCACAGAGTTTAAGAATAACAAAATGAAGGAATTCTGCATCGCAAAAGGGATTTGCACGAGTTTAGTGTTCCCTATACTCCACAGCAAAACAGAGTAACTTAACGGAAAAACAGAACTTTGATTGAAACTGCGAGAACCATGCTTGCAGATTCTAAACTTCCTATCAGCTTCTGGAGTGAAGCGATTGTTGCGGCTTGCTACACGCTAAACAGGGTTCTCACTGTCAAACCAACAAAGAAAACATGTTTTGAAATGATAAACCGATGGAAGCCAAATTTGAAGTTCTTAGAACCATTCGGTGCACCATGTACCGTAATAGACCAAGATGGCAAATTCATAGCTAAATCTCTTGAAGGTTTCTTTGTCGGATATGTGAGTCCGTTGAGAAGAGTATATGTTCCTTCATTGAGAAAGGCTATTGAAGCACAGCACGTGGATTGTTTCAACTACACGGATCCTATTCAAAGGAAAGGTGACGCGTGGCTATTTAACTATCAAGACCTTTGGAAGTCATTTGACTTGTCCGAAAACCGACTGACGAAGAAGTTGCAGCGTTATATTACCTTCACCAGTCAGCGAATCAAGAACAAATTGTTCGACCAATTGTGGTTAATCAACCCACGTTGGATCCATCTTCTTCTGGCACAAGTTCAAGCAATAGTGGTGTTCCGGCTGAAAATATTTCTGAAACATTATCAACACCTGCTACTCCAACGAATGCCTCTACTGAACCAGTGAATACAACAACAGAGCCCAGTATGCCTCAGAATCAAAATTCTGATTTAGATGAAGCACCAACATTTGATGCTGATGGGGAATCATCTTCTTCAGATGAAGAAGTGGAGCAGATAACAAGTCTTCTTAATCAATCTGCAGTGCCGAACACCAGAAATGAAGCTTCATCAAGCTCTCCAAACATTGAATTGGTTGTTGATCTCAACATCACGAATCAACAAAACTCAGTATATGTTCCAAGTGAAGAATTTCCGCGATCATATTCCTATCATCCGTCAACAAATATTATCGGAGAACTTCAAACTGGTGTTAGAACTCGAGGGCAAATTAATAAAGCACTCAGTTGTTTCTACACATGCATTGCTACAACACATAACTATTGTTTCTATTCATGTTTCATCTCTCAGATTGAGCCAAAGACAGTTAATGAAGCTTTAGCGGATGAAAACTGCGTACAAGCAATGCAAGAAGAATTATTGCAGTTTGAGAAGTTGGGTGTGTGGAAGCTTGAAGACCTACCAGAAAATCAGAAAGCAATTGATACAAAATGGGTCTTTAAGTGTAAACGTGATGATAGAGGGGTTATTGTTCGTAACAAAACTAGGCTTGTTGTCAAGGTATTTCACCAGCAGGAAGGGATAGACTACACGGAAGTTTATGCACCAGTAGCTCGATTGGAATCTATTCGAATTTTTCTAGCTTTCGCATCATGGAAAGGATTTAAGGTCTATCAATTAGATGTCAAATCGGCTTTCCTGTATGGCAAATTACGAGAAAAGGTGTACGTTTGACAACCACCGGGGTTTGTCGATCCACTTAACAAGAAAAAAGTACCTACTGGATAAAGCTCTTTATGGATTACACCAAGCCCCGAGAGCTTGGTACAAGACGTTATCGCAACATCTCGTCGGAAACGATTTTATCAGAGGAACTGTGGATAGTACTCTTTTCACCAGAGAAGTTGATGGCCATCTAATTATAGTTCAAATCTACGTTGAGACATCATCTTTGGATCTACAAATGATAGTCTCTGCAAGGAGTTTGAGGGAATTATGAAAAAGAAATTCGAAGTGTCCTCGATGGGCGAAATGAAGTTCTTTCTTAGTTTGCAGGTAGATCAGCTTCCCGATGGTATTTTCATTCATCAGACTAAGTTGTTCACGACATCTTGAAGAAGTTTGGAATGGAAAGCTTGAAGACTTTATCTACGCCTCTTGCTCTAAATCACGGCATTTGCGTTGACGAGACTGGAGCCAAAGTTGACAAGACGTTTACAGATCGATGATTGGATCGCTGATGTATCTGACGGCATAGCGCCCAGATATTATGTATCCAACCTGCCTATGCGCCAGATATCAGTCAAGCCTGGGATCTTACACATGCAGATCGTAAATCGTATCTTCAATATCTGAAAGGATGCCCAAGCACCGGCTTGTGGTACCCGAAGAAGACAATTTTGACCTCACAGGCTATGCTAATTCCGATTTTGGTGTAGATAAGTTGAACTCAAAATCAACTACAGCGGGATGCCAGTTCTTCGGAACAAGAATGGTAACCTGGAAGTGTAAGAAACAGACTACGGTCGCTCTCTTTACCTGTGAAGTTGAGTATATATCGGCCTCCAGCTGTTGTTCACAGATTCTGTGGATTCAACAGCAGATGAGAGACTATGGTCTGCAATTTCTAGACACTCCGCTGTATGTTGAAACAAGGCAGCCATCGATATAACTAAAAATCCGGTTCATCACTCACGCACAAAACACATTGAAATTCGTTATCATTTCATTCGTGATTGCTACGAAGAGAAATTGGTGCGAATAGAAAAAATCCACACCGATGAACAAAAGGCTGATTTTTATACCAAACCATTTTCTTTGTCACGATTTAAATACTTGCTGAGAATTAACGGTATGAAAAATTTGTTGACAGGTGCGGACGCTGAGGTTGAATACGGATCGGACGACGAGTTCGCGTGATCCACATTGGTTTGTAAATATTTTTCTTCTTTCAAATTTTGTTAAAAACTAAAATCAAAAAGATGTTTTTGATTTTAGGGGGAGAAATGTTAGAGAAAATACAAAAAGATTCGAAAATTTTAAAATCCAAAAACATATAAAAATTCAAAATGTACAAAAACATTGAAAAAGACAAAAAGAGTTCAGTGTCATAAAAGGAAATGATAGTACATCAGTGGACTATCACAGTATGCTAAAGAAATATAAAGTTTTTAAAAGTGATAAACGAGTCTTACTGTGATGTGTCGATAGGCTGAACATGTTCAGTAAATTTTTTCGAGATATAAACTAAATTTTACAACTGCTTAATCTTATGGATTAACACATCTTGGATATATGGACTTAGTACTCCGAAATTTCGTTTGAAAGATTGCCTGATTCTGAGATACGGGGTCTTTATAGATAGTTGATATCTGGGGTATTATACAAGTTCTTCTGATTTTGCGGAAGCAATGGCCTAGAACTTCTATAATACTTTCGCTGTAAACCTCCAAACTACATGCAATATTGAAAAGAATCGAAAGATCTAATCATTTGAATTGCTAAAAAGATTCCTTAAGTGGAACACACCTTAAAGACGAGCTTCATCTCTTTGTCTGTACGGTAGTACTAACCTGAGCTCTCAAGGTCTCGCACAACCCAAATACAGATATCAATTACGCTATATTCACCTGTAAGATGAAATCTAGGGAATCTGGATACGGGAGTATATTCAAGAAGCTGGGAACCACAGATAAGTCAAGTTTCATGAATTCTACCTTAACATATCTTGAAACAGTTGAAAAATGTGGTAAAGCTTAAGTGGACAAACATATCGACAATCTAGGTAAACGAGTTTCAAACTTAAAGTCTGTTAAAGGTCAACGGTACTGGTGATATGTCTCAATCAACTGATATGATCCTTAGACATGAATTCATAAAAATATGTCTGTAAATATGTTTGTACATAGTTTACATTGCTTATTACATTGTATTTCAGCTTTACAGATTAAAATCAAAAAGATTTTCGGTGAGTTTTAGCATAAACTTACAAAAATACAAAAAGATTTTATTTCTACATTGTTTTAAGCAAACCAGTGTTGGAGAATGGATCTTCGAAGTCTGGTAAGGTGCTAGAACTGGTGGGAATCTCTTTGACAACGGGCTGGGAGCTAATCTGTTAATCTGAAAAATCAAAACGATGAGAAGTTCATTAATTTGAAACTTTGTTTTTGAAAATATCAACAGTTTGTTCGTAACGGGTCAAACCGGGGTCATTAACTTGGACTCGGCAAACAAATCGGTTAACTAAGGTCATTAGCTTGGACTTGGTCAACTGAGTGGATTTTCATAACTGGTAAAAAGTTGGAAAGTTCAGGGGTCAAAAATGAAAATTTGAAAAAGTTTAAAATTGTGGTTTGGCAAGTTCGTCCGAACTTGCTAAACAAATCAAGTTTAACAATCAGCAAGTACGACCGAACTTGCAGATAGCTATGTTGTTTTATTGTTAAGTTCTCCTGAACTTAACTGGGCTTTAATAATTGGGCTTAGCAAGTACGCCCGAACTTGACTTGGTATAAATACCAATCAAGTTCGGCCGAACTCACTTATAAGCAAACATACTCTCTGAGCGAACTTGAGCTTTAAGAGAATTTGATCGATTTTCACATCGTTACGCAGTCCAAATTGAGTCGGGTTTTGGTGATTAGCACACCAATTATCATGGCTGAGGTGAGAATTGACCATTGGACTGTGTTTGGACCATTAATGAACGAAACTTGATAAAAAAAACTTAAAAATTTGATAGATCTAGGAGGTGTTGGTTAAAATTGAACATAGATCCTTAATCTACACATGAAATCGACCGTATAAACATTTTTGATTGAACAGAAATGGTCATTTGAATGTTTGAACATATGTGTAAGTTTGGAGAAGACGACAAGTTTGGCCGAACTTCTTGTCAAGTTCGACCGAACTTGCATTATTGTCTTGTTAATAAAATCTGATTTGAATGACATCTTCGACCGAACTTGTTGTCAAGTTCGACCGGACTTGTCTAAAATATGTGTAAATGAAATCTTAACATCTTCGACCAAACTTGATAATTTGTATATGGATGTTCGACCGAACTTACATCAAAAGAACTTATCAAACTGGTGCAAACAAGTTCGACCGAACTTAGGTTTGAAAGTCTGATGTGTTGATTGTATGTATAAGTTCTCCCGAACTTATATACTGAACATGTGTTTTGAACATGTTCGGGCGAACTTAGTTAAAACAGATTGTTATAACATATATATCAAGTTCGCCCGAACTTGATATAAATGTTAGAAAATTTTTGTGAAATTTTTCTCGAAAATCGTGCTAATTGTTTTGCGTCATTTTTCAGGCACAGGTACCAGCGCGTGTAATTTCTGTTGAGTTTTCCAAAACTCACAATACGTGCATTACGCTTGACAAGTCTATCTGTCCGTCACTGAAGGAGTACGATAGTATATTGAAGTTTCTCGAGGAAATCCATATTCACCGAGCTATTACAGAGCGCACCGTATCATATTGATCACATATCGTTCACTTCTAGATGAACACAAGCTTAAGCGAGGATGAGAAGACGATCACTTCATCTGTGCAAGTCGGCAGTGAAGTTAAACTGATTACAGTTACCGAAGATGATATTCGACGGATTCTGCAGTTCAAAGATAATGAAGACAATCCGATACATTTAGACGAGAAGATGGTTCGTGGTGTTTCTTCCGTATGGGTTATAAGGGGAGTGTGAATAAACCAACGTTGAAGAAAGGGGAAGTGCCAAACCCCTACAAGCTTTTAATGCATGCTCTAATTCACACATTCAGCCATCGCAAAGCCGGTTTAGATGATGTTCAAGACTATTTGGCTAGCATGGCAACGGCGCTTATTTTGAAGAAGCCGTTCAATGTTTCTAAGATGGTGTTCACTCACATGTCGAGAACATGGAAGATTCAAGGCTATGCCTATATCCGAGATTTGTTAAGATGATGATTGACGAGAATATCCTAACATTGCACAAGATCCAAATGATGTGTTGTATCTAGTTCATCTTGATGAAACAACAATAAAGAAGCTTATCAAGTTCCAAAAGCAAGCTTCAGCTCCTTTAGCGAAACCAGTGTTTGGAGCTATAAAAGATTCAAATCATGTCTCGCCACCTGATAACAAGTGGAGAAAGGATGGTAGTGATGACGAGAAAGAGCTTAAAGTTGAGCAAGAATGGTTTAAGGAATTCAAACCAAAGGCAAGGAGCGAATGGTTTTTAAAGGCAGAAGCTGATAAGTCTAAAAAGAAACGTGCTGCGAATAAAGTCGAAACAATGCTTGTCGACGAGGATGAACTTGAAAATGTTGAAGCAGTTGCTGGATCGAGCGCTGCAGTTGTTATTGATAATCAAGAAACTGTGAAAACGACTCAAGATGACATGATTTCTGCTACTTCTGAGAATGAAGAATCTGATGAAGAAGTTCCTGCCAAAGAGCCAGAAAAGACTGAGGCAGAGATTAGAGCAGAAAAGGAAAGAAAATTGGATGCGGATTTTGATCCTAACACTAAAAAGGAATCTGAGTAGGAGAGACCGAAGAAAAAGTCTAAGCGTACAAAGTCTCTAGCAATCGAAATCTCTAAGAAGACTACAGGGTCACCTCATACCAAAGGGAAAAGAAAAGCAAAGAAAGCTCAGAAAGATGTGAGCAAGAGGTAGAAAAGTAAGGTGAAAGGCACAGAAGCCACACAAGAACCTTCTGGTGCTCAGGAGAAAGGAGCCACACAAGAACCTCCTCCACAAGAACCTCCTGTTATTGTTCATGCTGAAACGGAAAGGCCAGGAGTTACACAAGAACCTCCTGTGTCTGGATTTGTTGAAATTTCCTATCGCTGAATCTCCTATTGGTCAGTTCCTGAAAGTTCTACGCCTAAGAAGTCAACACCGAAAGATTCAATGCCAAAGACACCAAGGGGAAATCTGTTTGGTGATATGCCACATGGTCCAATCAGTCTCGAAGACTTGGATGAATTTTTCCCAGAATCTAATGTTGAGATGCTAGTGAAACGTGTAAAGGTGTTAGAAGAAAAAGTGGCACATAATGAAGTCGAGAAAGCTGAGCTTATTCAAAAGATAAATCAAAGTACTGTTGAGAAAGAAATGTTAGACGACAAAGTGAAGGTGTTAGAAAATGAACGTGAGTATTTCAAAGCACTAATTGAGAGTTTGCAAGATGCAAATGAGAAGTTACAAACTGAAATAGCTGATCTAAAGACTATTCAAGCATTGAATGATCGAAGATTCAACAGATTGCAGAAAGTGTTAGCAAACAATCTGAACATTGTTTTCATTGCTGAATACGATCGTCTGGATTGTCAGGAAGCAAAAGAACGTGCTGCGAAAGAGTTAGCTGAAAGTGGTAAAGGAAAGCAGGTTGAGGGTGAAGCCCCTAAATCTTCTACTGAGAAGTCTTCTGATGTTCCAGAAAAACCAATTGAAGATATTTCGAAAGCTTCTGTGTCTGATATTCAAAAGGTTGACGAATCTGTCAAGCCTTCCGATTCTATCGTTGTTACTGAAGAAAAAGACGTTGATGAAGCCGAAAAGGAAGATAAGAAGGAAGATGAAGAGGAAGAAGGTTATGAGGATTGGAATGTTGGGGATGATGACAATGATTTTGATCAAGGTGGTTATGATTTTGATCAGGGAGGTACAGGTTTAAAGATCAATGAAGCTAAAGTATCTAATGAGTTTGATTTTTCTGATCTTATGAACGCTGAGTCGAACAGAATGGAAGATAAAAGCCAGGGGGAGTCAGGGCAGAATGGGCCAACCGATGATGATATTGATTTGTTAGATATTGATCGTTCTACGAAGCCTGTGACTGCAGTACCCACGAAGCCTTTGATGCTAATGTTGGAACATAATGTGGAAGAAGGTGAGTTTGTACATAATTACTCAAAAGAAGATCTGGCGAAACTAGTTGAAGTTGAAGCTGAGATCTTAGAGTTTGATTTTGAGGAAGTTATGAATGTTAACAATTTGAACCGAAAGAGTATCAGTATGAAAGAAGGTTTGAAGCTGATGAGTACAATCGAGTGATAGTTGAAGATAGGTCCTCAGATGATGAATCAGATCAGAAAGCTAAGTATGTTGGTCAAAATTCAAAAGTTTTCCTACATTTGAAGAGATATACAAATAGCTTAATGAAGATATGTTGAAAGATATGATTGCTGAAGCGTTACGAGAAGGAAAGATTCCTAAACCGATGACCAAAGAAGAGATAGCTGAAGCGAAAAAGTCCTGGTTCAAGGAGATGCCACGTGAACGTAAGTTTCGACGTCCACTAGCATTCTTCACCAGAAATAAAGATGTTTCTTTGGGAGATATACTGAGTTGGGATTGGTTTAAAGAGCTCAACGTTTATGCAATCAAAAAGAATTTGGAGTGCAATACTTCAAATATCTTGCTGATTTCAAGACATTGTCGTATTGGGATATGGAAGAGTTAGTACAAACAGTGAATGTTACTTATCATATGAAGACAGTTGATCAGTTGTTGTGGAAGATGATTAAGTACGAAGCTATTAAAGGTTGGAATCACAGGAAGCCGTTTATTCCAAGACGAAGAGTTAAGATCAATAAGGTTACAGGGGAAAAGGACATAACGCTAATTATGAAACGACCTAGAGCCATGAGGAATATGCCACTTATGCTGATCGAACAGAACTTCTATCCTTTATTCAAGTGGTGGCAGATAGATCCAGCTACTTGTGAAGCGGTGATTGTGTTAAAATTTGAAGATCATCTGGATATTGCTAAAGAACGAGTTGAAGTGATGGGTCATCAGGGTATGAGAGGTTTGTGGAGGACGATAAGGATTCTAGATCCTATGTGGTTGGTTAACTGCTCGAGAGAAGATATAAAATGCCTTTCCTACAGCAAGATTGTTTTTGAAGAAAAAGAAAAGGTACAAGCGATGCAGTATCAGAAAGTTGTTAACGTTTGCTATGCACGTGAAGTAAATTCTGGAAAGATGTGGCAGACGAAGTGGAGGGATCTGGAGAGAGTGGAGTTTCTAAAAGAAGAAACCAGAAATGAGGCGATTAAAGAAAGGATGGAAAAATGGTAAGGCAAAGTTCGCTAAGAATAGCTAACTTTAAAAGACCACCGCCAACTGATCAAACGCCTGATCCAAAGCAATAACGACCAAGGAAGCCATTCAAGAACTTCTTCGGTCGGGTACGTTAAAGTTTATATGAAGACAGAGTTTTGAAGACTGATAAAAGATGAAGACGATATCCAAGGGGGAGTCTGTTGGTGCATAATGTCTGTGTCTTAGTCTTATATCGAGTCTGTATTGTATAGAGCTGAGTAGGCTAGGTATATGAAATATTTATGTTTAGCTTAGCCAACTTCGCTCATAAGCAACAAGTTTACGCATGTTCGGCCGAACTTGCTTATGCAAGTTCGGGCGAACTTGTGTTCCCCAAGGGCGAACTTTCATTAGTATAAATACCTAGCTAGCCTACTTCATTTGTAACTTTGGCATTTCAGAGGCGAAGCTCTGTCCGTTTGTAACCAGAACGTTTGATCTTTAAAACTGACGTTTAACTGTTAAATCTTGTCTATTGGTAAACACGACGTAATATTTCCGCTATTATGGACGTTAGATATCAAATTTAGGTTCCTAAGCATCGAGAATCGCTCCTACATGACTTTTAACAAAATATAGTTTTCGTAATGCAAGGTTTTGGCTCCTATATCTCTGCATGAAGGCAACATATAAGAGGCAAACCCTCCAAAATTGGCATCGTTCTTGGTTCCTTGCTTTCCAACCATGTGGAGCTTACTTTCCTGAAATACATGTTAAGTTTAAAGTCAACAAAAATGCTGGTGAATTCATGCATTTTGTTTCGTCTCAAATGGATCTTAAAATTTAATAGCTTTGTATTGAAAATCGGTACACATAGCGTCTATGAATAGCTTTGTATTCATAGGTCAATCGATGTGCAGCTAATACATTAATATGGGTGCCGACATAAGTAAGCAACCGAACCTAGATGATGTATGTCGTTACCAGGCCACTTATTCTATAGTGATCCATGACTTTGTGACACAAAAGCATTCCAAAAGGGTCTCACGGACCATGAGTGGAGCTCTCCAAGACTCGGTTTGTATATGTTATTAATGGCTACTCGTGTTTTTCTACTTATGCGCACATGATCTATAGTGGTTTCATTCCCTAGCTTTCATACCATATTATAATATGTATCTCCCCCCTAATTTTTGGAAAACAAAATATATTTAAAAGAGGGGACACGAACTCAAAGTTTGTGTTTATGCACTTGCTAGCAACCACGTTTGTTTCCTTGTTTGTATCCCGACCTACAAGTGTCCTAATTTCACTCAAGCACTTAGGTCCATTTTTTGATCATGTACAAGTCTTCCATCATGAACCTTGTTAAGATTTGTCTTTGTTTTGTTTGTTCGAAACCCTTGTTTGTTTAGACGCATTCGTAATTTGATTTTTCATATGATTTTTAATATTATATATATATGTGCATATGTTCATGAACATAATATATATATATATATTCCAAGTTTGATTCTTTGTTAAAAAATAATATATGTTTAACATTGTCTTGGGATATATACATGTATGTGTACTTATTCGCATACTTGACCAAGTCATGTATTTGTTATGTATTTTGTACGTATATGTGTATCCATGTGTATATATTTACTTATATACTTTTAAATTAGGTATTTGTGTCATATTTGTACGAACACGTATAATACTTGCAACCTTGTATTTTCACTAAGTGTATACGTAGGCATGTATTTGTACGTACAAGTATGTATATATATTTATATGTATATTTTTATCTAGTGAATAAGTTCACCTTTAGTGATTTTTAGGTTTTTCCATAATTATATTTTTGTGAAATATATTCTTTGAGGTTTCTTAGAAATAATATATTTTTAAGATCGACTTGTAAAATATATTTTTCTTAGATGATGTTAAAAATATATTGTTTGTTACTTGTCCGAAATGTTACACATTTTCTACCGAGCGTCGATATTATATATATTTTTCATTCAATATATATATACACACACACACTTATACTTGTTTGTTTGTCGATTTTATTGTCAACGATATTATATATATATATATATATATATATATATATATATATATAATAATTTTATAAAAGTATATGTATATATTTTATGTATGTATGTATTTTGTATGTTATTTATTCTGTATTTGTCATGATCTGAAATATGTATATGTGTTTATGTAAACCCTTGTTTAATCATGATTAATAACAATTATATTTTTAGAAAATTTTACCATAGTTTCCCCTAAAATATCACATTTTCCATGTTTAACAACATCTTCAAATCAAGTCCTAAAACTCATCAACAACCACTTTACACCTTATTTTCAACAAACTTTTATATTTTTAACTAACTCATAAGCATGAACTTTAAATATATAACTCTAGCTCTTTGTTAAAATACATTTCATGTTCATCCATCTTTAAACAAGTTTATACAAACAATCATTTTATACATTTTCAAGGAGAAAAAAACATGAACATGAACTTACATAAAACTTCATAAACCTTTAACATCTTTAAAAACCCCTTTTCAAGATCATCCATATATTTTAACATGTTCATCAAGATTTATTTATAATACATGCTAGATGTACTCTTTGACAACATTTTGCGAATTCATCACGTTCACAACTTCATCAACAACAAAGATTATCACAAAACAACTAATATCGTTTGGATTTTAGTTTTGTATTTTAGGTTTCATGTATTTTTAAACAAGGTTTTTGCATGATCAACTTTTACTTTATGGATCTACACATGATAAGAAGCATAGTGGAAGGTTGTATGGGCTTACAACTAGCACAAGACTAGGGAAAAAAATCTTTAAGAAAAGAAGAGGATAAAAGCTCAAATGTTGTGTAAAATCTTCCTTATGCTTGATACCACCTTAGATGTTCTTGAAACCCGTTGAAGAACACTTGGAATACTTGTTTAAAACTTGAAAATGGAAGAAGAATATGATGATGAATCTGTAAGTTAGAGAGGGAGAAGAGAGAGTTATGTTGTTAAATTTGAAGTATGAAAGGATAAGGTTATCATGTTGGGTGATGTCTCCTTATAATCCTAAAGTTCAATCTTCATCCATCAAACAAACCTATTGACCACTTAATCCTCCAACATAACGGTCACACACATGGGGCATTTGGGGCCCTTATTATGACTATCCATTTCATGGGGGGGTTCCTTGGTTGGTTTTGAATGTTTTTAATGTTTAAGTTAGAAAAGTTATGTTTAGTTGGAAGATGTTTTGGTAATTAGGGACAATTAAGGTGTCTAGGGTATTTAGTGAATTAAACTAGTGTTAGAATGTTAAACAACACAAACTAGTTCACTAGTTTGTATCTTGATGTTAACGGGTGTTAAACGGACAAAAAGTGCGTTTGCAATTCACCTAAAGATCAATTATGAAATATTGTTTGGTGATTAGTGCTTGGATACCTTTACAGTATATCCAATGTCTTTGATATTATTTGTGATGATTAATATCATTTATTGATCTTGTATAGTTTAAACAATTTTAAATTGTTAACCATTTTATTGCAATTTGCTAGTTTATGGATCAGATTGGACAAATTTTTATGCTTGTATATTTTACCGAATGTTATATCATGTATACTTGTTTCCAACTTAGGGTTTCATGTATACATCATGTTGGACATGATTATAAGTCCTATACTCGACGTTTAAGGAGGTACTGGAACTGTCCTGACACGGCTAGTCAACTGGCTAATCTACCAACGGTCTCTGTAATAGTTTGTATCGCATTGCGAAGTGACGAATATGATCATGTGATATACAAATGTAAATGCATTTCCTGGGATTGAGAGACTTATGAGACTCAACCATATTATAATTAAGTCTAATGCACGTAATTGTATATTAAACAGTGATTAAGTTGTACGGAATTACCAGATATTTTGCCATTTGTCACATAAGCGAGACGAATTCAAATATTGGGTTTTGAAATGGTGAATAACAAGTCCTCGTGTCGCGGAGCTTACCTTGGAAACTCGGTAGGAAAATGTTCATTTAGACCACCGTGAGAGGGGCTGAAGATCCATGAACATGTTCGTTTTCTTCCTTACATTTATTTATGTTAGTTTATTTATGCTCTTTAAAATATAAGCAAACAGGTAAACCACCCTGATTTTTCAACGAATGAATGAACATGAACAAGAAAATCAATTTATTAAGAAACTTGAACGTGTACATGTTAACTAGAGCAAAATTTATATATATTATATTTATATCAACACTTTCAAGGTTTAATTAATCTACATATGAAATGATTGTTCGGATATTGCAACTAATAATAAATAAACATAAGCAATCAGAGTTCACTAAAGATTTAATTAATCTACATATGAAATGATTGTTTGGATATTCCAACTAATAGTAAATAAACATAAGCAATCAGAGTTCACTAAGATCAAATTACCATATTAAAAATAATAATATTCAAATTTTAGCCCTTCACTTTTACCGAAAACAAGCAATACCTGCGAAACAATGATGCCATAGAAATTTAGTTAACAGATGGAACCTTTTTTGATAATGATTTGATAATGAAAAGTCCCTGATCCACCATTGCCCTTCATGCATCAATCCAGCACCCAAATCAAGTTTTATAATCTAACTTTAGGTAATTATTAACAAATGGAACAAACAGACATGAACCAGTTCATTTTCTTCCTTCATTTACTTTCGTTAATGTTAGTTCATTTACCATCATTATAGAATATATACAAACAAACATGTACACTCTCATATTCTTAACGAAAGCACATCAACAAGAAAATCAGGTCTTTAAGAAATTTGAAATGTAACTATGTAAGTCTTAATTAATGCAAGATGTCTATTTATTATAACATTATGAACAATCTCAAGGTTCAAATAATCTACATATGAAATGATTATTCTGATATTCCAACCAACAGTAATAAACATAACCAATCACAATTTACTAAGATTGTTTTACCATTATATAAAATAATAGCATGCAAATTTTAGCCCTTCGCTTAAGAACCAGATGCAAACAATACTTGTGAAGTAACTAAATCATAGAAAATTTAGCTTTCTACCGAGCATCTACCTCAGTAATAGTACAACGTTTATTGAACCTCGGTTAGTAATTAAAGTGAAGTTTGCTACAGGCAATTTCCTTTCCATGAAAAATGATGGCTGCTTAGGTTGTGGCAGCTCACCCTCACCTCCCAACATCAGAATTACAGATGACATGTGTGGCCTGTCTCCTGGATTGTGTTGAAGCATAATAACCCAACCTTGATTGATCTTATGACTTCATCAGGATCACAGGATTCAACACAATTTGTATCAACTAAATCCATTGACCTGCCTTCATTATAGAGACTCCATACCTTAATACAGTTTAAAAGTTATTAGATGTTGCAAAATCAGTTGAAGCCATATATAGTTTGTGACTAGTGAACATAGATGTTCTATAAAGTTGCTTTCATTTTCTGACTCAGTAAATCCTCGATTTCTCTTCCCACTCAGAATCTCCAGTACCATGACACCGAAGCTAAATACGTCTGACTTTATTTAGAAAAGACCATTTAGTGGATACTCGGGGGACATGTAACCACTGCACGCATGCAACTGAACACTTATAAGAGAATACTAATGAAATCGAAGAGAAGAAAAACAAAAAGGGAGTGAGTAGATGGTTCCATGGCTTACTATGTGCCAACAACTCTTTCTGTCTTTGCTTCAATCTCGTTTCCTCCAAAACATCTAGCTAAACCAAAGTCAGATATCTTAGGGTTCATATCTTGATCTAGTAATATGTTGCCAGCTTTAAGATCTCTATGGATGATTCTTAATCGTGAATCTTGATGCAGGTAAACAAGTCCTTGTGCAATTCCTTTGATAATGTTAAACCGCTTAGTCCAATCAAGAAGCACGCTTTGAGTTTTGTCTGGCCAACATGTTGATATCGTAATGTTAAGTTTCTTGCTATGAAAAGGTACTAAATTTAAACCATTATATAATACTGGAAATTATGTGGTTTGTATATATGATTCTTACCAAAAATAAATGAGTCCAAGCTTTTTATTTGGCATGTACTCATAGACGAATTGCTTCTCATCTCCCTCTGTGCAACAGCCAAGAATCTTCACAAGATTTGGATGCTGAAGTTTTGAAATGCAGATGACTTCGTTCTTGAACTCATCATGTCCTTGACTTGAGTTCTTGGAGAGACGCTTAACAGCGATCTCCTGCCCTTCTTCTAGCATACCCTGAAAATTTACCATTTGCACTGTAAAAATGTTGGGGATCAGAGTTTACGTTTGCAGCGGATTCATTGGATATGGTTGAGTTCTTGTTCATGAGTGATCCGAATTGTATTTCCATGGTGCAGAATAATGAATGAATGCAAGGAAATCAAAAAAGCAGAGAATAATGGACAATTCTAAATGAACTTGAATGTCTTGGTGCCGGATCATGTTGCCGGCAGTTAAGTATAAATACATAAGTTTTGGCGGTTGATTTTTGGTGGGTAACTGCTCCGGCAGTTATTTGAATCTTCACCCGCTTATCAAACCGATAATACATGAGCTTATCATTCTAATATCCGAATACATATCATATCTACTTATATAAGTTTGAACAAATATATAAAATATAATAAAGTTTAATAATTCTAACATAACCCCCTTAAACTTTAGTTATGTTTCCGAGCTTGTTCCATGACACTCCTATTGGCTTCTTCGACGCCCATCTTGCGTGATTGAAATTGAAACGTTTCCTCTTCTTTTGTTGATTCCAATCATCCCCTTCATTTCCGGCAAAGAGTACAAAGTGGACCGGAGCAGCAGTCTCATTTTGAACATCACTTGCACTTTCCGTCTCACATGGCAACCGTTTGAGGAACCTTCTTCTTCATTCACCATCTCCTTGTCATGCACCTTTTCTTGAGTTGTTTTAAATCTGTAATAATACTTTAAGACGTCGAGATACATGGCATAACTAATCCTCATGTAGTCTCCGTCTTGGTAATCAAATCCTAGATCTTTTGCTATCGCCGGCCATAAATTTTCTGTTGTGACTTCCCGGTAGCCGCCGTCTCTTGCCACCAATACATACAGACTTAACAAGTCTATTTTTCTTTTGTTTGGAGCATATGGAGGAATCGGTCTTGAGGATATTCCCATATAAACATTCAGGAACCACTTCACCATTTCCTCAAATTTTGTCTCAAATGTGTGTTTGTACTTAAAAACAAACTCCCTATCATCAATCATGTCCAGGAATGCCTTGCAGACAGAAAATTCGTGGAACTCCATTGCCTTAACGATCATCAAACTCCAATCAGTCTCTTGCGAAGACAGATTTAATTCTTCAAAATAGGAGTTTAAATGTCGTTCTTTGAATTCATTATCATAAACACTTACATCGAGTATTCCCTGTTTTTCAGATAACCCGATTTCTTCTTCCCTTGTCAGACCACTCACTTCGTTCACGGAATTATTTACCGGATTGAGAACATAGGATAAATTCTGCAATTATCACCGGACTTATTAACGGTGTAGCCTTGCAGTGTCAATTGATCCATGCTCAAAACGTTCCGGTTTAACTCCAACTCGGAGAATAAAATACACTTTGAATTCTCAATGTTTCATTACTTGTCTTAATCTCAACCGACCCAACCCCTCGTGTGAATAAGAAATTGTTTCCCCAGATTGTGTGTCAACCCCGACAATATGTTTAATACGTTTAAACACATTTAGGTTTTTGGCAATGTGGTGTGTAAATACAGAACTAACTACCAAATATCGCTCCATAGCCCTCCTTCGGTACCGACAACAATCATCTCCTGATGATCACAAGTCCCTCCTTGTTTCTGTATTCCCGTATTCACCGCCTGTCAAATCAATTACCTCGTCAGTTTCCTTTTTCTGACATGAATAAATCTGGTGCCCTGGTTGGTGACAATAATAACATGTTCTCACTCGAGGAATTCGTTTGTCTTTGCCATTCATCTCGTCTGTGCAGTGTTGGCATGACATCAAAGTGGAAGTGGATTTGATTGCGGTCTTCGTCTTCCCCATTGATGCTCTGATACCACTATGTTGGGGATCAGAGTTTACATTTGCAGCGGATTCATTGGATATGGTTGAGTTCTTGTTCATGAGTGATCCGAATTGTATTTCCATGGTGCGGAATAATGAATGAGTGCAAGGAAATAAAAAAAGCAGAGAATAATGGACAATCTAAATGAACTTGAATGTCTTGGTGCCGGATCATGTTGCCGGCAGTTAAGTATAAATACATAAGTTTTGGCGGTTGATTTTTGGCGGGTAACTGCTCTGGCAGTTATTTGAATCTTCACCCGCTTATCAAACCGATAATACATGAGCTTATCATTCTAATATCCGAATACATATCATATCTACTTTATATAAGTTTGAATAAATATATAAAACATAATAAAGTTTAATAATTCTAACAAAAAATAGTACAAATTGCTTATACTGTTTAAGTGGCATGCTTACGGTGTATATATTAATTTTCTTATTATACAGAAGGATCGAATGACAATGCAACTTCTACATTCCATGATTCACATTCAATTTAGGTGTATTGGATCCTTCACACATTTATTTTCGTGCAGTAATCACCTTATAAACTTGACCAAATCCACCCTCTCCAAGTTTATTATTGGGTGAAAAATTGGCAGTGGCATTAGCAATGGTAGAAAAGCTAAAGAATTGTTGTTCTATGTCTTCTTTCTGGATTTTAGAGGCATTAAAGATTACCCCTACAAATTAAAAAAACAGACTTCACGCATTGATAATCTGTTCAGAAGTACTTCTGCTCACAGCAGATATTACTATATTTTATTAGTGAACTTATACAACTTCTTACCCTCCCGTGTTGGTTTGGCATAACACAACCATGTAGCGATGGCCAAGCCAATTAGAAGAACCCCCAGAATTAATACAAGTAAGATGATTTTAATGTTTGATCCTCCCTCCTTTTCAGCAATTGATTGAGAATCTGCATGATATTCACATAGCAATGAAGTTAACTGCAAAAATAGAAAGTGCCTTATACTACGCAGAGAGTAGATATATCGTAATACATTCTATTGGAGGTTATATAACTATACGTTACTACCTAATTCAGATGAAGCCATTCTTACAAAAATATCGGGACCGCCACTGCCTTCAGGTAACACTTGGATGTCTAGAAGGTCGCTGAACCAATGTAAACAAACACTTTGAGTTCTGTCTGGATTTGCATAAGCCATACAAGTACAATTCTGTAAGCACTTTGTACGACATTTTTCTAGAGTCATGCTCATGTTAAACCAGGTATTTTCTGTATCTGGAAGTTTTACATTGGAGTACTTGATAAGCCCTTCTAATCCATTTTTGCATTCCAACGGTGTTCGCCTTATACAACCACCTGACCAATCAGCTGTGTCCCAGCCCTTTTGGTTTTTGGGCACAAACCTTTTCTCATCTAAGCAAGTACAGGACTGTTGGATCATACTGATGTTGCAGGTTCCATAAGCATTACAAATGTTGTATGTATCACAGGCCCCTCTTGGGATTGACACGAGAAGGTTCCAGCCTCTGCCATCTTCCACCCACAACAAACTTTCTAGATCTCCAGAAGATTCAAGGTGGTCCTTTGTAGAAATTTATAACTGTTTTTAAGATCATAAGCAAAAGACACCTCATCTTCATTAATTATCACATCGTATGTAAAGTTTAAGATACCTAATCAAGTATTCACACTAAACGATTGATTTTTCCATGGTCGACTTCGGAATTTGACCATGGCCCCTTGTTTTAGTTTGTTTTGTGGATAACCGAGTGTGTCAGCGTCCCATGTGAATTCACCTGGAGCGGGATCTTGACTACTCTTCCATGATGATAGATGTCATTCCTTGCTCTTCAAGTTCTCTCTCCCTATCTTCATGCCAGGTAGAAGAGTATCGGTTGGGTAATCAAAAGTCTGCCAGATAACCTTCAGGTTGGTCATTAACAACCAGATTTCCGGTGTCCAGAAGCTTTGCAGTTGCGATCCCTGATGTCGTTATGTTAGATGACCAAATCATAATGGAATTGGTAACCAGGCCGAGAATTCCTTGATCAACGATCTTTAACACAAGCGATGATGCACCAGGAAGTGGGTGGTCTCTGTTTGCAACCCAAACGACCGTTCTAACAGAGATATTATTGTACCAGATGCCGAGATATCTGTTCTCAGAGCTACCTGGCTTAAAAAATCCCAGTTCGAAATTCCCGCAGTCGAGACCAATGTGCCTCCATCTGTCAGAAAACTTGAATCTGAAATGGTGTGGAGTTCTGCAGCGTAGCTTTTGTGAACAAGAAGTAAGCAGAACACAAGTACTATTGCTGCTCCTACCATCGAGATATATTTGAGTTCCTGCTTTGTTTTGGCAGCTAATAAATTAGCATATTATCTTTTGTTTAATATTAAACTATTAAGCATTAATACAGCTATATTCAAAACTAGACTACACATTGTATAGACCGGCATTAATTTGGATTGACCTAATGAATTGTTCAACGAGTGGGCAACCAACATTAATTTTTGTCGCAGTAATATATTGGCCCCATTAAGGTGACCGGGGTGGTTGCGTTATACCCCGGTCACGCGTGATGAGATCTAGCACACCACCGCCACCATGTTGTTTCACGCGTTAATATTAGAACGCGTGGTATATATCACGCGTTGTAAATTCAAAAATTCGAACGTTGGTTGGACATTTGACCGTTTGAGCTTATTAAATAAAAAAACCAAAAAAAATCTATATATACATTCCATTTTATTCATTTCACCCACATCAAAACACAAACAAATATCACATATTTTAAAATTTTAATACAATTTCACAAATGGATTTTCCTACGGTTTCGACATTTTCCGATGGACAGCGATAGCGATAGCCAATCGTCTTCCGACAATGAGACGCTTAAATTTTTCGTCTCGGTGTATAACATCTTGAAGGAAGTTCGAACCGTCCAAAGAAGAAAATGGTGGATCGTGATCGTATACATGCCAACGAAGTCTTAATGAACGATTATTTTGTGGAGAATCCGGTCTACAATGCCCAAACGTTTAGAGATCGGTTTCGTTTATCAAAAAAAATTATTTTTAAAGATTGTTGGAGACATCAAAGCAACCGAAGAATGGTTTCAAGAAAGTTACGACGCAAGTGGCAAACCAAGTTTCACGCCAATACAAAAATGCACCTCGGCCATTCGTCACCTAGCGACAGGTAACCCTCCCGATCAATTTGATGAATACCTACTATGTCGGACAGAACTTCTCGTGAATGTCTACAATTTTTTTGTAAGGCGGTCATTAAATTGTATGATAAAGAGTTTTTACGTAAACCGACGAGACACGACATCTCACGTATTTACGCCGCACATGAGGCTAGATGGCATTTTCCTGGGATGCTCGGTAGCATCGATTGTACACATATCGAGTGGAGAAATTGTACAAGAGAGTTGCAAGGGGCCTATGTTAGGGGTGACATCAAAAGGCCAACCATCATACTAGAAGCAGTTGCGTCGAATGATTTATGGTTTTGGCATTCATATTTTGGTGTTCCGGGTTCAAACAACGAAATCAATGTTTTGCACACCTCGCGGTTGTTCCAAACCGTAACGGATGGTACCGCACCCTCCTGTCCATTCTATGTTAATGGAGAAATACAGACGTGGCTTTCTTCTTGTGGATGGTATCTATCCAACATAGTCTGTTTTTGTGAAAGCTCCTTCGTTTCCTGTCGAGCTTAAAGAAAAGGCATTCAAAAAGTTGCAAGAATCGGCAAGAAAAGATGTTGAGAGGGCTTTTGGAGTTTTAAAGGGTACATGGGGCATTCTAAGCCGACCGGTTCGTGCGATGCATAAGAACTCAATACATAGCTTAGTATATGCATGTATCATATTGCACAATATGTTAATCAAACATGACGGACGTACAATATCTCCAGATTTGGTGCCGGATCTTCCTACACAAGTTCACGTTCCCGGAAATATCCAACAATAGTTGCGTGATGAACAAACTCACTTTCGGTTGAGATTGTTTTAATCAACTAGTTAGTTCTTTAGGTTTGGAATTTCCTAATTCGGACGAGGAGTAGAGTTTCTCTATGTATTTTTTTAATTGTAGTCTAAAATATTGAACTAGTATGTATTAATTTTAATGAAATTTTAAATGAATTTATAATTTATAATTTATAATTTTAGTGTTTTATTGTTAATTTATTAATCAAAAAATAAAAATAAAAAAGTTGCAAGTGATGGAATTTAAACAAGTGATGACCATTTCCACTAAAAAAGACTGTGAGTGATGGAATAATGGTTGATTAAATGGCAGAACTTGATTGGAAGTTGAGAGTAAGTGATGTGTGATGGGTAGGCCTGTAAACGAACCGAACTTTCATGAATTTTCGTGAACTTGTTCGTCGGGAAGTTTGTTTATGTTCGTTTATACAATAAATGAACGAACACGAACACAAAATTGTGTTTGTTCATTTATGTTCATGAACATTTTTTTTCATTTATGTTCGTTTATGTTCGTTCATTTATTCATGAACTCCGTTTATGTTTTAGTAAATGCATAAATAGTTATGGTTATATAAATATTAAGTTTTCTAACTACTTATATAAATATAACTAATTAGTAATTGAGTTTTTCAGTTATAAAAAATGAAATTTAAAATTTTTCTTCACTTATTTAATATTTATATAAAAACTACTTAATTTTAGTATCTATGAACCCTAATTAGATGTGTTTTCGGATGAAATTAACATATTAGACATTTTTGTTTGTGTTCACTAATGTTAAATTGTGTTTGTTTATATTTGTTAATTACGTTCATTTGTGTTCGTTTATATTTATTCAGTCATTTTAATTTATGGTTATTCAACTATGTTCATTTAAACTTTTTTTATTTATGTTCGTTTATGTTCGTGAACTTTCGTTTAGGCTTTAAACGAACGAACACGAACATGGCCGATTTCTTAATGAACGAACACGAACAAAAAAATGTGTTTGATTATATGTTCGTGTTCGGTTAAAGTTAAATGAACGACACGAACATGCCGATGTTCGTGTTCGTTCGGTTCCTTTACAGGCCTAGTGATGGGCGATGACCACCACTACCCCTAAGTTGAGAAAGCGTTATCCACCTTGCTCTATCTACTAATATAGATTACAATTTTGATTTTTCAGAAGTTTTGATTTTCACATTAAAAATGCATTTTTTTCAAAAGGGTGTCTGAGGAAAAACAATTTACCAAAATATATAAGTGTTACTATATATTATGATTTTTAAGAAGTTTCGATTTTCACATTAAAAATCACATTTACCCCTTTTTTTAAGGAAAAGAAAAATCGGTTATTCACCTGCCATTGATCCACTATTCAAATCCTCGTAAAATGTTGAATTGAACTGCTATTCAGAATTGAATTTTGCCATTAAAAACCAGATTATAATCAAACTCCATCGTCTTTTTGTAATTCCATTGTTTGTTTGTAATTTGGATTTTTTTTCACAGTTTGTCATTCTATTTTATAATACAATATGACCATTGTTTATAATCAGATTTTTCCAAATTCTGTGGCTAAAGGGTTAACTGAGGTTTGTCATTCCACGTCAATAATCTTTTTACGAGAAAGAATATGATACCATTGTCTTTTTGGGATTAGCAGCATTTAAGCTGATGTCTGTTTATTATAACAATATGAACTTTTTGGGATTAGCAGGATTTGAACTGATGTCTGTTTATTATAACAAGATGAACAATTTCAAGTATATATGCAATGACTGTTCCAATATTCCGACTGTTCTGATGTTCAACTAATGAATATAAACAAGCCATCACAATTCACTAAGATCTTGTTCCATTGTATAAAATAATAAGACACAAGTTTTACCCCTTCGCTTAAGAACCATATGCAAACAACACCTGTGAAACAACCATGTCATAGAAAATTGTGTCTTCTATCGAGCATCCACCTCGGAAATAGTACAACTGTTTATTGAACCTTCTGTGTTATAAGTAAACGAAGTGATGTTTGCTACAGGCAACTGCCTTTCAATGAAAAACGTTGGCCGCATAGGTTGTGGTGGTTCACCCTCGCCTCCCAGCATCGAAATTACCGATGACATGTGTGGCCTGTCTCCTGGATTGTGTTGAACACATAACAACCCAACCTTGATTGCTTTTATGACTTCATCAGGATAACAGGATTTAACACAACTTGAATCAACTAAATCCATTGACCTACCTTCACTATAGAGACTCCATACCTTAATACAGTTTAAAAGTAATTAGATTTTGCAAAATGAGTTGAAGCCATATAGCTGCTTGTGGCTAGTGAACATACATGTTCTATAAAATTGCTTTCGTTTTCTGACTCAAAAAATCCTCGATTTCTCTTCCCGCTCACAATCTCCAGCACCATGACACCAAAGCTAAATACGTCTGACTTTATTGAGAAAAGACCATCTAGTGCATACTCAGTGGACATGTAACCACTGCACGCTTGCAACATAATGCTTATAAGAGAATGCTAGTGAACTCAAGAAGAATAACACAAAGAATGAATGAGTAGTTGGTTCAATGGCTTACTAGGTGCCAACAACTCTTTCCATGTTAGCATGGGTCTCGTTTCCTCGAAAACTTCTAGCTAAGCCAAAGTCCGATATCTTAGGGTTCATATCGTGATCTAGTAAAATGTTGCCAGCTTTAAGATCTCTATGGATGATTCTTAGTCGTGAATCTTGATGCCGGTAAACAAGTCCTCGAGCAATACCTTTGATAATGTTGAAACGCGTTGTCCAATCAAGAAGCATGCTTTGATTTTCGTCTGGCCAACATGTTGGTTTAGTGTTTTTTTTTTTTTTATTCTTGCTATGAAAAAGTTCCTAAATTTTAACCAATGTACTTAATACCGGAAATTATGTAGTTTGGATGTATGATTCTTACCAAAAATAAATGAATCCAAGCTTTTATTTGGCATGTACTCATAGATCAACAACTTTTCATCTCCCTCTATGCAACAGCCAAGAATCTTCACAAGATTTCGGTGTTGAAGTTTTGAAATGCAGATGACTTCGTTCTTGAACTCATTAAGTCCTTGATTTGAGTTCTTGGAGAGACGCTTAACAGCGATCTCTTGCCCTTCTTCTAGCATACCCTGAAAATTTACCATTTGCATTGAAAAAAAAAACAATACAAACTGTAGTGTTAACTTCCCTGCCTATATTGTTATAGTGGCATGCTTACTCTACATATGTTCATTTTCTTATTATTCATAAGGGTCGAGTGTCAATGCTACTTCTGCATTTAGTGTCATACATTAATTACCTTATAAACTGGTCCAAATCCACCTTCTCCAAGTTTATTGTCAGGTGAAAAATTGGCAGTGGCATTAGCAATGGCAGAGAAGCTAAATATTGGTGGCTGCATGTCTTCTTCTTGGCTTTTAGAGGCAATAAAAATTTTCCCTACAAATAGGAAAGAGCAGACTTCACACATGGATAATCTGTTTAAAAGTATTAATTATGTTCATAGTACATTAAGAACTTTTCAGATTTATTGTTGTTTTAAAGATTTGCTTAGTGCTTTTAGTCGATTTTGAAAGTTCTTGTACAAATAAGCAGCAATTCATGCAAAAGTTGTGAGGTGGAAAGGGAACTCCAAGTTAAATTCGTTTTTTTTTCTTTACATCAATATTTTGTTTAACATATAATTTGGTTTTTCTGTATGCTCGTAAAGTTTTAAAAAAGCTAAATACACAGTTTTGTTTAAGTTATTTTGCCGATATAAATGTAACAGAAAGCCTAGTTGTATTCAAAATAAAATACTTTTTGGTCTTGTAAATTAAAAAAAATATGTTATTTTGAATACAACTCAGTCATCAGTATTAGATTTTTATTTTTTTTGAATGACAACACTTACTCCTACTCTGTTACGCCGGAATTTCGAACCTGAGACCTCACCTTAAGAGGCATATGCGTCTATCAAGTGGGCTAGCCCCACATTGGGTTTATATTTTTTTATTAACAAGCACAAGTTACTAGGAAAATCAGATGATAGTAAAATGAAATATTGGAAAAGAAAAAGAAAATTGAATTCAACTTAGAGTTTGTTAGGTTTTGTATGAGTTCCTATTTGTAGATGAACTTTCAAAAAATATCTGGAAGCACTTAACAAATCTCCAAATCACCTAGTTTACTGGGTGCTCCCCGGGAACCCCGGGAATGATTACAAGTAAGATGATATTAATGCTTGCTCCCCCCTGCTTCTTTTCAGAAATTGATTGAGAATCTGCACGATTCACATAGCAACGAAGTTAACTGCAAGCATGGAGCGATAATGCAAATATAGAAAGTGCCTTATATTGACCCACTAAGCAAGGAGTAGATAAATCATAACACATATCATTACCTAATTCAGATGAAGCCAACCTTTTGTGACCACCACTGCCTTCAGGTAACACTTGCATGTCTAGAAGGTCACTAAACCAAAGCAAGCAGACACTTCGAAATTTGTCTGGATTTGCATAAGCCATACAAGTACAGTTATTTAAGCATATTGTTCTACATTCTTCCAGAGTCATGTTCATGTTAAACCAAGTATTCTCTGCGTCTGGCAATTTTACATTAGAGTACTTTATAAACCCTTCTGCTCCATGTTTGCATTCCAACGGTGTTCGCCTAATACAACCACCTGACCAATCAGCTGTGTCCCAACCCTTTTGGTTTTGGGGCAACAAACCTTTTCTCATCCAAGCAAGTACATGATGGTTGGTACATATTGATGCTGCAGGTTCCATGAGCATTACAGATGTTGTATGTATCACAGGGCCCTCTCGGGAATGACAAGACAGTCTGCCATCTCTACTATTGTCTACCCACACCCAGCTTTCCATATGCCCAGTAGTATTCAAGGTGACCCTTGATAGAGTAGAATTTTCTTCCATACCATAGGCAAAAGACACCTCGCTTTCGTTAACAGTTACATGGTATGTATAGATTAAGCTCTTGCTAGATACATAAACCTGAGGAAACCGTTCATTACTCCATGGTCCACTTCGGAATTTGACCGAGACCCCTTGTCTTAGTTTGTTTTCAGGATAACCGAGTGTGTCATCGCGCCATGTCAATTCCCCTGGAGCTGGATCTTCACTACTCTTCCATGATGATAGATGCCATTTCTTTCTCCTTACATAATCTCTCCCTAACTTCATGCCAGGTAGAAGAGTATCAGTTGGGTAATCAAAACTTTGCCAGAAAACCCTCTCCTGTTGATCTATCACAACTAGATTTCCATTGTCCCGAAGCTTTGCAGTTGCATTCCCTGATGTTGTTGTGTTGGATGACCAAATCATTCTGTTATTGCTGAAGAGGCCAAGAATTCCTGGATCAGTTATCTTTAACTCAACCAGTGATGCACCAGGGAGCGGGTGGTCTCTGTTTGCAACCCAAACCACCGTTCTAACAGGGATATTCTTATACCAGATACCGAGATATCTGTTCTCAGAGTCAGAGCTACCTGTCTTAAAAAATCCCAGTTCGAAATTCCAGCAGCCGAGACCAACGTGTCTCCATCTGTCAGAAACCTAGAGTCTGAAATGGTGTGGAGTTCAGCAGCGTAGCTGCTATGAACATAAAGAAGCATAACCAAGTATAGCTGCTCCCTCCATAGGCAGCCAATGACTTAACATGTTATATCCTAGTGAATAATGATATTTATATTATAATAAAGTAAATATACAATTAGATTCTAGGCCCATTCATTTGTCCGTGCATTTATTAGACAAGGCAGCGTATGGACCTGATTTTGTGTTAACCATTGACGCCCTGTGATTAAGGTAACAATAATTTAACGAGTGGGCATCCAACATTATGTTTAATCAGTATTGTATCATTAAGATATGGTCCCCGATAAGTTGGGAAAACGTTACTATCTCATTTTTTAAGAATTAGTTGCAGCCTTTTCTATGTGATCTTAAGATTATGAAGGGGTATGGTCCCAAAACATGTGCCGATGCATGAACCATACCCACCATAACAAAGAAAGGAAACAAGTCCGATCTCACCGCAGGCTAATGGGAGCAACCGAAGGCCCCACACGGGTCAAGCTAACATTCAGGAACCTTGATATGACACTTAGCTTTATTTGGAAGAAACCAAACCCTCATAACCTCCCGCGAGCTAAGAGTGTGTACAAAAACACACATAGATAGAAGCGCAGGTGAAGGGAGGGCCAATACGAAAGGTACAAGTAGCAGAACCTTCGACCAATAAGAACGTGATAGGCTGTAGAAGATTGTGCTCCACCACGACGAACAGACGTACAACAGACAAAGGGTACAAAAGGACGAACACGTGGCACCAATCAGCTTGCGCCGACCACTGTTCCAGGATCTCCACTGAACGCTGATGCCAAAATAGACAACAAGGACAAATGTCAAGACACGTGGATCCAATCAACACGCGCCGAGTGTCGTTCCTGCCAGAGAACACTACGGTCATGGTATGAGAGACATAACGGATATTCCTTGTTGTCGCTCAAGGGCCCAAGCCCATCAGCCCATGTCCTTCATCTCCAGGTTTAAAGATCCGACTCTCTGCTCTCTTACTTATTAACAGATACTTTTATCCTCAAAACATAAACTTATTCTCACGCCGGAGGTGGTTACGAGAAGAAACCCCCCCCCCCTATTCCCCTCCTCGTAACGAGCTTAACGGTGTGTTTAGTGTTTTGCAGGATCTTAATCACCAAACGGACAAAAGGAAAGGAGATTAACCTTATTTGTAGAAATACTAACCTCAAACTAATCACTTGATTAGACCGGTGTTTCTTCAGATTACGGTTTGGATTTTGACCATATTGAATTTACATTTTTTATGGTTCGGATTGTCTGATTAGTCACAACACTTTTGGTCTTTTAAACTAATGAACAATTAAATTTGTTAAGATATCTTAATTAAACAGAACTTTGTACGAACAAGAACATAACTTAATTAAAGAATACTCTTAACAATATTTCCTACAACTTATTAAAACATACTTCTATCATAAATCAATTCTTAATCAAGGAAGCATATATAAGAACATTCAATAACTCATCTTCAAGGACATAAAAGAAAAACATTGTAGGTTAAATTTTATTAAATCCCAACTAACCAATTGAGTTTGATGTTCTCACGTTTTAATTTTCTTAATCTAGCATCTAGCCCCCTTAAAATCACGTTGTAATTAATTCGAGATGTTAATTTCACCCCATCCTTCAAAACATAGAGTTCCAAACGTAGCCAACTAAGAAGACATTTTACACACATTGACATCAAACTTGATACAGAGGTCTTGAATTGTACTCTCTTATTGGTGTTTCCGATTAATGGCGCCACCACTCTCAAAATTAATTGTTGTTTCTTGTTTCAGACGTATGCATCAATTTCACAGAAAACAATCGTCATTTGTGATGTTTTTTTATTCTCGAGTCCTGAAGAAATACCTCGGGTTACATTTAATCAATGCGAAGCGTGAGCCTATGGATTGGCTAACAGCTGCTAGCCTTTGCTAGAGCCATTGTTTTTTTTTATCTATGGTTGAAATTGCGTAGTGACATTTTTTTTAAAAGTTGAACTTTTATTTTTATAATTATTATAATAATAATAATAATAATAAATAATAATAATAGAACCATTGATCTTGTTTGATCTATGGTTGAAATTGTATAGTGACATTTTTTTAAAAGTTGAAGTTTTATTTTTATAATAATTATTATTGTTATACATTGACATGGTGGGATCTATAACTTTTCTTTGGTGGGGGGCAAAAGTGGATCAAGTTATAAATAAGGTTTGATAAAAAAAAACTACATTAAACTGTAGCAATTCCCCTGTAACACGTCTATAAGTAATAAGAGGTTGGATCTTGTACAAGACTGTCTTTATATATGAAGTATATGCGAGATGGAGAGGAGTACAAGTATCATTGATATTAATGGTAATTTAGTGTATTTCTCAATTGAAACAAGTTTACACCCTTGAATTTCAAATGTCTATAATTTTTTCATACGTTAACATTTTATATAAAAATTTACATGGTATTAATGAGCATTTCATTTTCTTTAATGCGAGCAGCCTATTCCTATAGTTTTCTTTAAAAAAAATTACATAATTCAAGCAGCATGTTGCTATAGTTTTCTAAAAAAATTAATATCCATTAGTCCATTACATGAATACATGATTTTGATACCCAACACATGACTACATGATTTTGAATATCTATTACATGATTACACGTTCAACATTAACCATTACGCGATTACACATTCAATATAAATACACTACTTGATTACACATTCAATATGATTTGTTATAACTAATGTTATTACAATTATGCTTATTACTGATTACACATTCAATTATAAGAACTTGATTGTTTATATTTTTATTAAGTGATAAATCTCTAATATACTGCATTATATGGTTATTATAGGCTAATTTGGCTAATGTTTTATATATAATTTATCTTTAATAGTTAATACGTCACTAGACCTATATATTTGGTATTCCATATGCAATATTATGTATTGCATGTTTTTGTTTTTACGTAATCACTTAGTGTGGTATCACATAAAATACTATAATGAAATCACTTACGAAATGAGTATTCAAAATCACTTAGTCACGTAATAATACATAGTCAACTGTTGTACGTAATTACATAATCACTTAATGGGTTTCACATACTATAATGAAATCTCGTAATCACATAATGGGTATTCAATATCACATAGTCATGTGTTGGGTATTCGAAATCACTGTAATCATGTAATGGGTATTCAGAATCATGTAAAAAATTTAAGAAAAACTATAGAATAGGATGCTCGAATTAAAGAGAATGTGTTGGCGTATATGTCTATGTCTTAGTCTTATATCGAGTTTGTATTGTATAGAGCTGAATAGGCTAGCTTATGAAGTATTTATGAAATGTTGTAGCCAAGTTCGGGCATGTACATGTATTGTATGCATGTTCGGCCGAACTTGCTTATGCAAGTTCGGGCGAACTTGTCTTACATGGCCGAACTTGTTGAACTATAAATACTTAGCTTGTGTGTCTCATTTGTAACTTTGGCATCTCAGAGGCGAAGCTCTATCAGTCTGTAATCTGAACGTTTGATCTATAAAACTGACGATTAACAGATTAATTCTTGTCTATTTGTAACACGACATAATATTTCCGCTATTATGGACGTTAGATATCAAATTTAGGTTCCTAAGCATCGAGGATCGGTCCTACAAGTGGTATCAGAGCTAGAACAGCCTGATTTGATAGTATCAAGACAAGAACACTTCTATTTCTACTCCATTCTTCTTTTTCTTTAACTTTTGATCACAAAATGAAAAATTCATGGTCAAAATCTTTTGAATTTTGAATATATCATGTAAAACACAACAAAGATAAACCCTTGAAAGATTGGAGACCAAATTCAACCGAATTCATGTCGAATTTTTGAAAAAACCATTTTTTGAAAAACCTCAGGAACGAACTTGTTGGCCATGTTCGGCCGAACTTGATCTAAAAATCACTTTTCAAGTGATTTTTAAGCAAGTTCGCCCGAACTTAGGTGTTTTTTTGAGGAAATTTAGTCAAGTTCGCTCGAAAGTTACGAAAGTTTCACTGATTTTACATCAAGTTCGACCGAACTTGTGTAATATCTAAGAGATTTTTAGTAAGTTCGCCCGAACTTACCTAGCATTTCATCAAAATTCTGTGGATAAGTTCGCTCGAAGTTCTGTGTGTTTGTTCAAAGATTGTAAGTTCGACCGAAGATAATCAAATTCTTTCAAAAAAATCTAACAAGTTCGACCGAACTTGTTAGAAAATCAGAGAATTCTTCATTTGTTGCTACAAGTTCGACCGAACTTGTAGTAGGACTAATCATTTTCAAAGTTTTGAAAATTTTTCAGCGTACACGTTTCGTGATTCACAATGGAAGATCAATTAAGAGCTTATATGTCGGAGCTAGTTCGTCAAACGCTAACGTGATTAATCAAGTCAATCTTGATAACGAAATGGGAACAACCGTCAAACCGCCCAAGCTGATGAGCATGGACGAATTCGAAGCATGGAAAGAGAAATTTACCTACTGGGTTCAAGCCATGCACTTCGCTGGCTGGGTGTCAATCGAAAGAAGCTACACTGTTTTGGTAGATGAACATCAACAAGTTCTTGAGAAGTACAACTACTCGACAGCTCAGAGAGACGAATACAGTGCAGAGAAAAAGATGATCAGTCTCATCCAACAGTCAGTAAAAGAAGATATTCTGATTCTGTTACCGAGTATACTACTGCAAGAGAGCTTTGGTTGTCGTTATAGAAGAAATACCAAGGCAGTGCTGAAATGATAAAAAGCAAGAAAGCCCTCATTCTGAAAGAGTTAGATATCTTCAGCATGCTAAAGAATGAGACCATTAAGCAAATGATTGAGCGTTTATGTCACCTCAAAGTGCAAATGCAAAGACATGGTCTTGAGAAGACGGAACAAGAATACATCGACAAACTTGCTGATGCACTACCAGAAGGTGAATGGACAACGTATTTGATGGTTCTGAAGAATAGTGATAAGTGGGATTTCGATCAAGTTGTCAACGTTTATCGATAAACTCGAAGGCCATGAAATGGAGCTTCTGAAGATAGCAAAGTCAAAGAACGCTAATGTTGTTCAAGACATCGTTTGTACTACAAAACTGGAATGCAAGATAACATTTCAAGTCCAAAAATTGGAACTGCTTTTAGTGCAAACATGAATGCTTCTCCACAAAATCAGAATCATTCACAGCCTCAGTATGACCAAAGTCCACAAAATTCTTACTCGCGCACTGGTTTAAATTCAACATTTCAAAGTCAAGCAAATCAGAATCAATAGCAAAGTTCTGATCCGAATGTTTACAAATGCAACATCGTAGTGAATTTGAACAATGTTGTTTCAGAAGAAGTTGCAAAACAACATATATCACTACTTGCTACCGTCTTAGAGTCTTATGAATGTCTTGTTGCCGGTAAGATCGGAAATCCCGAGATGACCGCAGAAGAATATGACCAGGTAGACGATGAAGAGCTCGAACTAATGGACATCAAGTGGTCATTAGCTTCGATCATCAGGAGAGTGACAAAGTTCGTTGCACTCACAGGCCGTGACATAGGAAACTCCAGCAACAAATTGGGTTTTCACAAAACCAAAGTCACGTGCTTTAGATGTCGACGGAAGTGACATCTTAAAAGAGAGTGTAAGAACACCGAGGCAACCGGAAATGAAAATCCTTTCGAGGAGGGAATGAATATTATAAGGGAGCACTGCAATATAAACCGTTCCCGAAGAAAACTCAGATTGAGATCCAAGAAAAGCCAAACAGTAGTACCACGGAGAAAGCCATGGTTGCATCCACAGAAGATGACGGTTTTGATTGGAATTCTTATATTGGGAAAAAGGCCGGAGTTGCTTTGATGGCAGAGATAGTTGAAGATAATTCTGCAGAGGAAGCAGCGGCGGCAGCAGAAGCAGCAGCTTTCGAACAAGCTATTCTGGAACAATACTTGCATCAATAGCAGGAAGAAGAGGAATATATCCATATGCAGAGACAAGGAATTTTATCCTCTAATTCTTGTGACAGTTTTGCAGGTCATTTTGATGGAAGCACGAAAGAACAAGTGGTTGAGGAGAAAAATATTGATGAAGTGATCATTGATGTCACTCAAGAAATGAAAGTCGAAGACCTCAAGGACATGGCAGATAAAGCTTTAATGGCGAATCTAACCAAGGTAGGTCCAGTGGTAAAGGTTGTCATGAAAGAAGTTGTCAAAGTACAAGTTGTAGAGGTTGAAAGACCTTGTACAAAATGTATTGAACCTTGTGTGGAATGTGCCGAAAAGTCAAAGATCATCGCTGAAAACAATGTGCATAACGATTTGTTAAAATATGATTATCGCACAATGAAAGAAGCGTGTGACAAAATGAAAAATGATTACGACAGACTCGACATAAATAACATCGAACAACATGATAATATAAGAATGTTGAGTGGTACAGTAATGGATAAACAAAGAGCAATTAACATTTATATCAACACCATTGCTGAAATCAAACAACAACTTCAAGATATGACAATTGAAACTGAAAGAGTTTGACAATTGTTAAGAAGTTATACCACTAACGCGTATGTTATCGATCACATTCTTCCAACAATCTCAACAGAAGAAAAACCTAAAAAGAAAGCGGGCAAAGAATATAGCAATGTTCCTCCACCCCTTTGCGAGAAATACTATGTTAAATCTGCAGACGGATGGACAAGGCACTCAATGTTGAATTACTTTCTAAAAAGAAAAAAGAGTTGCCAGAGAACATTGATATAGTCTATGCTAAATCTGATGATGATAACAACGTTGTGGTTAACAAAGTGGTTGAAAATGTTTTAAGTGATTCTGATGATGGCAGCTTCAAAAGCGCCAACTCGAGTTCAAAGAATTCCGATTCACAGTCTGAAAATGACGATAAGTCATCAGAGGATGGTCTAAGTGATGATCCTAATATTGTAATGTACAAATTAAGGATTCGGATAGACTATACTTTAATGATAACTTCCAGATTCAGAATGTGAAGGAAGAATTGCTTGATAAATTCTTTAAACTCGTGGAAGTAACATCAGAGGAATTGGTAATCAATGAACGAAAATTATATTCCAAACCTAAAAGAAACAATTACCGAAGAAACGGTGGTGATCATCCGGAAAACAGGAGAGCGGGGTTGGGTTTAGAAGAAGAAACTGATGAATCTGTAAAGAAACCGTCACCATTTCATGAATATAAAAACAAAAACATGAAGTTTGTATATGGGACGAATACAGTTCATGAGGAGAATTTGATTGGTAAGCAATCAAATGATGAGTTCAAGAAGGAGAAAGAAATTCGAGATAAAGCCAAGGTTACAAGTGGTGTCAAAACTTCAAGTAGAGTAAAACCACCAATTAAAGGACATCCATTGATAATCGGACATGTTTCAAGTGAATGAAATTGGTCATATGGCACGACAATGTCCGAAATCAAAACCGGCTTATCTTTGAAGAAAAGAAGATTCAAATGTTGTTAAACCTAAGCAACTAGTGTTTGTAAAACCTATAAAGATTTTGAAACGAAATGAATCAAAACCAGAAGTTAAACCATAGTCTGAAAAGATTTTTGAAAATTCCATCTTCGGAAAAGGTGAAACTTCTAGGTTTAATGAAAACAAGTTTTACATCAAAAAGGCTAATATCAAATCTCAAACCGGGATTGGCAAGAAAAGGTCAACAACATCTGGTGTTGTTAAGTCTGAGCTAGTAAAGACTGACAACACAAAAGAATTAAAGTTTGAAATCACTAAGTCTGAGCAGGTGAAGACTAGTAAGAATGCGATAGAAATTAATACAGAAATCAAGATCGATAATGTCAAATCTGTAAAAGATGAGAAAAAAAGGGAAATTTTCAAACATTAACATTGTTGAAACAGATGATGAATTTGATTTTGATGATGTTGATGAGTTTGAATATGCTTTTGATGATGGTTATCCAGTAAAACCCAAGACCAAGAAGGCTTGGGTAGAGCTTTTCACCTAATTTCTGAATTTTGCAGGGGCTCCAAAGATCCGTACTTTCAAAGTGGATTTTGGATAGTGGAGCGTCCAGGCATATGACGGGAATGAAGGCATTGCTATTCGACATTAAAGCTATCAATGGTTGATATGTTGGATTTGCAGGAAATCAAGGTGGAAGGATAGTCGCCGAGGGAAAACTCTCCAATGGCGTAGTTTCTTTGGATCGCGTGAACTATATTGCAGAACTTGAGAACAATCTTCTGAGTATATCGCAGATTTGTGACAAGAAATTCACAATCCATTTCAATGATAAAGAGTGTATAATCTTGAAGCCGGGATTCAAAATACCAGATGAATGGATTCTAATGCGAGCACCACGAGAGAATGATTTATATGTTCTTGATATGGGTATTGCTACCACTTCATCACAATCAGCACAATGTTTTGTATGAAAGGCTACTGAAAAAGATTCTATTCTTTGGCATCAAAAGATGGGGCATATTCATTTGCGAAAAATGAATTTCCTGGTTCATAATGATCTTGTAGAAGGCGTAAATCTTCAAAGTTTTCAGATGTCTGATCATTGCTTGGAATGCAAGAAGGGAAAGCAGATCAAGAAATCGCATCCGAAGAAAATTCTAAACTCAATCAAGCTGCCATTAGAACGTCTCCACATGGATTTATTTGGTCCTGTAAATGTTCCAAGCATCTCAGGAGACTTATATTGCTTGGTCGTGACAGATAACTATTCAAGATATTCGTGGGTATTTTTTCAAGAATAAAAAGACGAAACGTTCGAGAACATGATTATTCTATTCAAGAAACTCGAGAACATTTATCATCTGCCGGTCAGACGCATTAGAAGTGACAACGGCACAGAGTTTAAGAATAACAAAATGAAGGAATTTTGCAACGCAAAAGGGATTCTGCACGAGTTTAGTGCTCCCTATACTCCACAGCAAAACGGAGTTACTGAACGGAAGAACTGAACTTTGATTGAAACTGCGAGAACCATGCTTGCAGATTCTAAACTTCCTATCAGCTTCTGGAGTGAAGCGGTTGCTGCAGATGATAAACCAACGGAAGCCAAATTTGAAATTCTTAGAACCATTCGGTGCTCCATGTACCGTAATAGACCAAGATGGCAAATTCGGAGCTAAATCTCTCGAAGGTTTCTTTGTCGGATATGCGAGTCCGTTGAGAAGAGTATATGTTCCTTCATTACAAAAGGTTATTGAAGCACAGCACGTGGATTGTTTCAATTACACGGATCCTATTCAAAGGAAAGGTGACGCGTGGTTGTTTAACTATCAAGACCTTTGGAAGTCATTTGACTTGCCCAAAGAACCAACTGATGAAGAAGTTGCAGCGTTATATTATCTTCACCAGTCAGCGAATCAAGAACAAATTGTTCGACCAATTGTGGTTAATCAACCCACGTTGGATCCATCTTCTTCTGGCGCAAGTTCAAATATTAGTGGTGTTCCAGCTGAAAATGTTTATGAAACATTATCAACACCTACTAATCTTCCAACAAATGCTTCTACTGAACCAATGAATACAACAACGGAGCCCAGTATGTGTCAGAATCAAGATTCTGATTCTGATGAAGCACCAACATTTGATGCTGATGGGGAATCATCTTCTTCAGATGAAGAAGTGGAGCAGATAACAAGTCTTCTTAATCAATCTGCAGTCCCAAACAACAGAAATGAAGCTTCATCAAGCTCTCCAAACATTGAATTGGTTGTTGATCTCAACATCACGAATCAGCAAAACTCAGTAGATGTTCCAAGTGAAGAATTACCGCGATCGTATTCTTATCATCCGTCAACAAATATTATCGGAGAACTTCAAACTGGAGTTAGAACTCGAGGGCAAATTAATAAAGCACTCAGTTGTTTCTACACACGTGTTGCTACAACCCAGAACTATTGTTTCTATTCATGTTTCATCTCTCAGATTGAGCCTAAGACGGTTAATGAAGCTTTAGTAGATGAAAACTGGGTACAAGCAATGCAAGAAGAATTATTGTAGTTTGAGAAGTTGGGTGTGTGGAAGCTTGAAGACTTACTAGAAAATCAGAAAGCAATTGATACAAAATGGGTCTTTAAGTGTAAACGTGATGATAGAGGGGTTATTGTTCGTAACAAAGCTAGGCTTGTTATCAAGGGATTTCACCAGCAAGAAGGGATAGATTACATGGAAGTCTATGCACCAGTAGCTCGATTGGAATCTATTCGAATATTTCTAGCTTTCGTATCATGGAAAGGATCTAAGGTCTATCAATTGGATGTCAAATTGGCTTTTCTGTATGGCAAATTACGCGAAAAGGTGTACGTTGGACAACCACTGGGTTTGTCGATCCACTTAACAAGAAGAAAGCGTACCTACTGGACAAAGCACTCTACATACTACATCAAGCCCCGAGAGCTTGGTACGAGACGTTATCACAACATCTCGTCGGAAACGGCTTTATCAGAGGAACTGTGGATAGTACTCTTTTCACCAGAGAAGTTGATGGCTATCTGATTATAGTTCAAATCTACGTTGACGACATCATCTTTGGATCTACAAACGATAGTCTCTGCAAAGAGTTTGAGGGAATCATGAAAAAGAAATTCGAAACGTCCTCGATGAGCGAAATGAAGTTATTTCTTGGTTTGCAAGTAGATCAGCTTCCGGATGGTATTTTCATTCACCAGACTAAGTATGTTCACGACATCTTGAAGAAGTTTGGAATGGAAAGCTTGAAGGCTCTATCTACGCCTCTTGCTCTCAATCACAGCATTTACGTTGATGAGACTGGAGCCAAAGTTGACAAGACGTTATACAGATTGATGATTGGATCATTGATGTATCTGATGGCATCGCGCCCAGATATTATGTATCCAACCTGCCTATGCGCCAGATATCAGTCAAGCCCGAGGATCTTACACATGCAGATCGTGAAGCGTATCTTCAGATATCTGAAAGGATGCCCAAGCACCGGCTTGTGGTACCCGAAGAACGATAATTTTGACCTCACAGGCTATGATGATTCCGATTTTGGTGTACATAAGTTGAATTCAAAATCAACTACAGCGGGATGCCAGTTCTTTGGAACAAGAATGGTAACCTGGCAGTGTAAGAAACAGACTACGATCGCTCTCTCTACCTGTGAAGCTGAGTAAATCTCGGCCCCCAGCTGTTGTTCACAGATTATGTGGATTCAACAGCAGATGAGAGACTATGGTCTGTAATTTCTAGACACTCCGTTGTATGTTGATAACAAGGCAGCCATCGATATAACTAAAAATCCGGTTCATCACTCACGCACAAAACACATTGAAATTCGTTATCATTTCATTCGTGATTGCTACGAAAAGAAATTGGTACGAATAGAAAAAATCCACACCGACGAACAAAAGGCTGATTTTTATACCAAATCCTTTTCTTTGTCACGATTTAAATACTTGCTGAGAATTAACGGTATGAAAAATTTGCTGACAGGTGCGGATGCTGAGGTTGAATACGGATCGGACGACGAGTTCGCGTGATCCACATTGGTTTGTAAATATCTTTCTAGTTTAGAGTTTTATTAAAAACTAAAATCCAAAAAGATGTTTTTGATTTTAGGGGGAGAAATGTTAGAGAAAATACAAAAACATTCAAAAATTTCAAAATCCAAAAACATATAAAAATTCAAAATGAACAAAAACATTGAAAAAGACAAAAAGAATTCAGTGTCATAAAAGGAAATGATAGTACATCAGTGGACTATCACAGTATGCTAAAGAAATGTAAAGTTTAAAAGTGATAAACGAGTCTTACTGAGGATGTGTCGATAGGCTTAACACGTTTAGTAAACTGTTTTCGAGATATAAACTAAATTTTACAACTGCTTAACTTGTGGATTAACACATCTTGGATATATGGACTTAGTACTCCGAAATTTCGTTTGAAAGATTGCCTGATTCTGAGATACGAGGTCTTTATAGATAGTTGATATCTGGGGTATTATACGAGTTCTTCTGATTTTGCGGAAGTAATGGCCTAGAACTTCTATAATACTTTCACTTTAAAACCCCAAATTGCATGCAATATTGAAAAGTATCGAAAGATATAATCATATGCAATGCTGAAAAGATTCCTTAAGTGGAACACACCTTAAATTCGAGCCTTCATCTCTTTGTCTGTACGGTAGTACTAACCTGAGCTCTCAAGGTCTCGCACAGCCCAGATGCAGATATCAATTACGCTATATTCACCTGTAAGATGAAATCTAGGGAATCTGTATACCCAAGAAGTGGGAACCACAGATAAGTCAAGTTTCATTAATTCTACCTTAACATATCTTGAAACAGTTGAGAAATGTGGTAAAGTTTAAGTGGACAAATATATCGACAATCTAGGTAAACGAGTTTAAAACTTAAAGTTCATTAAAAGGTCAACGGTACTGGTGATATGTCTCAATCAACTGATATGATTCTTAGACATGAATTCACAAAAATATGTCTGTAAATATGTTTGTACATAGTTTACATTGCTTATTTCATTGTATTTCATCTTTACATATTAAAATCAAAAAGATTTTTGGTGTGTTTTAGCATAAACTTACAAAAATACAAAAAGATTTTATTTCTACATTGTTTTCAGCAAACCAATGTTGGAGAACGGATCTTCGAAGTCTGGTAAGGTGCTAGAACTGGTGGGAATCTCTTTGACAACGGGTTGAGAGCTAATCTGTTAATCTGAAAAGTCAAAACAATGAAAAGTTCATTAATTTGAAAATTTGATTTTGAAAATATCAACAGTTTGTTCGTAACGGGTCAAACCGGGGTCATTAACTTGGACTCGGCAGACAAATTGGTTAACCAAGGTCATTAACTTGGACTTGGTCAACTGAGTTGATTTTCATAACTGGTAAAAAGTTGGAAAGTTCGGGGGTTAAAATGAAAAACTGAAAAAATTAAAAAAGTTTGAAATTTTGAGGTTTGGCAAGTTCGGCCGAACTTGCTAAACAATTCAATGTTTAACAATCAGCAAGTTCGACCGAACTTGCAGATGGCTGATTGATTGTTTTTAGAAGATAAGTTCGCTCGAACTTACTACTGGGCCTTCATGATGGGATTAACAAGTTCGCCCGAACTTGACACGGTATAAATACCATTCAAGTTCGCCCGAACTCATTTACCTGTTTCCAGAGCGAACTTGAGCGAACTTAATCTCTGAGCGATCTTAAGCAAAATTGGCAATTTCATACGGCTACGCTGCCCATTTTTAGTCAGTTTTTGGTGATTTGCACACCAATAACTATGACAGAGGTATTAATTTGGCTTTGAATCGTGTTTTGGACTTAAACGAATCAAACGAACTTGATAAAGTTAAAATCTGATAGATTTGGTGTTGTTAGACAAAATTGAATATAGATTCTGAATCTACACCTAAAATCGACCGTATAACTTGTTTTGATTGAAGAAAAACGGCTGATTAAATGTTGAACTTGTTTGGTCTTTTGGAGAAGACGACAAGTTCGACCGGACTTGTCCAAAGCATGATTAATAGATCCAAAAGCATGTTCGACCGAACTTGTTTATTAAATTGTTTTGATCCAAATATGTTCGACCGAACTTAATGAAAAAGTGAGTTGTGTAAATGTAAGTTCGCTCGAACTTGTTCTTTAATAAGGAACATGTGTTTCATACATGTTCGACGGAACTTAGATAAAAATGAATGATAAAAAATTGTTGTAAGTTCGCCCGAACTTACATTTGAAAATGATGAACATGTTTATCACATGTTCGAGCGAACTTGATCAAAACAGAGTGTTATAACAGATCTATCAAGTTCGCCTGAACTTGATATAAATGTTAGAAAATTTTGTAAAATTTTTCTCGAAAAGCGTGCTAATTGTTTTGCGTCGTTTTTTCAGGCACAGATTCTAGCGCGTGTTATCTCAGTTGAGTTTTCCAAAACTCACAATACATGCATTACACTTGACAAGTCTATTTGTCCATCGCTAAAAGAATATGATAGTCACATTCGTGGTGCAATTACTGAGAGTATTGTATCATATCATTCTCATATTGTTCATTTCTGGATGAACGCAAGCTTGAGTGCTGACGAGAAGACAATCTCTTCTATGGTACAAGTTGGTGATGAGCTAAAGACGATCACAGTAACCGAAGGCGATATCTGAAGGATTTTAGAGCACAAAGACAAAAAAGACTATGCGATTCATCTAGATGAGAAGATGGTTCACGGATGCTTTTTCCGCATGGGCTACAAGGGAAGTGTAAGCAAATCAACGCTGAAGAAAGGGGAAGTCCCTAACCCCTACAAGCTTCTGATTCATGCGTTGATTCATACTTTTAGCTATCGCAAAGCCGGTTTGGATGATGTACATGATTATTTGGCTAGCATGGCAACGGCGCTTATTCTGAAGAAGCCGTTCAACGTTTCAAAGTTAGTGTTTACTCACATGTCGAAGAACATGGAGGATTCGAGATTGTGCCTTTATCCGAGGTTTATTCAGATGTTGATTGACGAGAAGTATGCCAACATTGCTCGAGATCCGAATGACGTTCTTTATTTGGTTCATCTCGACGAAACTACAGTGAAGAAGCTTATTAAGTTCCAGAAGCAAGCTTCAGCTCCTATTGCCAAGCCAGTATTCGGAGCGATTAAAGATTCAGATTATGTCTCGCCACCTGAAACAAATGGAGAAAGGAGGGTAGTGACGATGAGAAAGAACTTAAACCCGAGCAGGAGTGGTTTAAAGAATTCAAACCAAAGGCAAGGAGTGAATGGTTTTTGAAGGCTGAAGCTGGTTAACCGAAAAAGAAGCAAGCATCTAAGAAAGTTGAAACTTTGCTTGTTGATGAGGAGGAAACTGAAAATGTTGAAGCAGTTGCTGGATCGAGCGATGCAGTAGTCATTGAGAGTCAGGACAGTTAAGTCGACTCAAGAAGATGTGATTTCTGCTACTTTCGAAAATGAAGAATCTGATAAGGAGCCAGAAAAGACAGAAGCAGAGATTAGAGCAGAAAAAGAAAGGAAATTGGATGAAGATTTTGATCCAAATGCTGAAAAAGAATCTAATGAGGAGAGGCCTAAGGAAAAGGCGAAGCGTACAAAGTCTCCTGCAATTGAAATATCAAAGAAGACTACAGGGTCACCTCATACTAAAGGGAAACGAAAGGCTAAGAAAGCTCAGAAAGCAGTGAGCAAGAGATACAAGAGCAAGGTAAAAAGCACAGAAGCCACACAAGAACCTTCTGGTGCTCAGGAGAAAAGGAGCCACACAAGAACCTCCTCCACAAGAACCTCCTGTTATCGTTCATGATGAAACTGAAAGGCCAGGAGTCACACAAGAACCTCCTGTGTCTGATTTTGTTGAAGTTCCGATCGCTGAATCGCCTAGTGCTCCAAAGACTTCTGCTCCTGAAAGTTCTACACCGAAGAAGTCTACATCGAAAGCTGCAACACCAAAAGATTCAACACCAAAGACGCCAAGGGGAAGTATGTTTGGTGATATGCCACACGGTCCAATCAGTCTTGAAGACTTGGATGAATTTTTCCCAGAGACGAATGCTGAAATGTTAGAAAAATGTGTGAAGGTATTGGAAGATAAAGTTGCACAAATTGAGTTAGAAAAGGCTGAGCTTGTAAAGAAGGTGAATCAAAGCAAAGTCGAAAAGGAAATACTTGACGATAAAGTGAAGGTGCTTGAGAATGAACGTGAATATTACAAGGCGTTGATAGAAAGTCTGCAGGACGCAAATGAAAAACTACAGACAGAGATTGCAGAATTGAAGAAAATTCAAGCTTTGAATGATCGAAGATTCATTAGATTACAAAAGGTGTTATCCAACAATCTGAATATTGATTTTATCGCTGAATACAATCGTCTGGATCGTCAAGAAGCCAAGGAACGTGCTGAGAGAGAATTGGCTGAAAGTGGTAAAGGGAAGCAGGTTGAGGGTGAAGCCCCTAAATCTACTGCTGAGAAATCTTCCGATGTCCCCGAGAAGCCCACTGAAGATGTTTCAAAAGCTTCTAAATCTGATATACAAAAGGTTGACGAATCTGTCAAGCCTTCTGATCCTACCATTGTTACTGAATAAAAAGACAATGAAGAAGCCGAAAGGAAGATAAGAATGAAGAAGAGGAAGAAGGATATGAAGATTGGAATGTTGGGGATGATGATGATGATTTTGATCAAGGTGATGATGATTTTGATCAGGGTGGTATAGATTTAAGATTAATGAAGCTAAAGTTTCTGATGAATTTGATTTTTCTGATCTGATGAACGATGAATCGAATAAGATGGAAGATAAAAGCCAGGGAGAGTCAGGGCAAAAAGGGCCTTCAGATGATATTGATTTATTGGATATTGATCGTTTTGCAAAGCCTGTGACTGCAGTACCTACGAAGCCTTTAATACTGATGTTGGAACACAATGTTGAAGAAGGTGAGTTTGTACATAATTACTCGAAAGAAGATCTGGCGAAACTAGTTGAGGTTGAAGCTGAGAACTTGGAGTTTGATTTTGAAGAGGTTATTAATGTTAACACTTTTGAACCAAAAGAGTATCAGTACGAAAGATGATTTGAAGCTGATGAGTATAATCGTGTGATAGTTGAAGTTTGGTCCTCATATGATGAATCAGAACAGAAAGCTAAGTATGTTGGTCAGGATTCAGAAAGTTTTCTACATTTGAAGAAATGTATAAACAACTGAATGAAGATATGTTGAAAGATAGAATTGCTGAAGAGCTATGAGAAAGAAAAATTCCTAAACCGATGACCAAATAGAGATAGCTGAAGCGAGAAAGTACTAGTTCAAGGAGATGCCTCGTGAACGTAAGTTTCGACATCCACTAGCATTCTTCACCAGAGATAAAGATGTTTCTTTGGGAGATATACTTAGTTGGGGATGGTTTAAAGAGCTCAACGTATATGCAATCAAGAGAGAGTTTGGAGTGCAATACTTCAAATATCTTGCTGATTTAAAGACATTGTCGTATTGGGATATGAAAGAGCTAGTGCAAACAGTGAACGTTACTTATCAGATGGAAGATGATTGAGTATGAAGCTGATAAAGGTTGGAATCATTGGAAGCCATTTATTCCGAGACAAAGAATAAAGATTAACAAGGTTACAGGGAAAAGGACATAACGTTGATTATGAAATGTCCTAGAGCCATAAAGAATATGCCACTTATGCCGATCGAACAGAACTTCTATCCTTTATTCAAGCGGTGACAGATTGATCCAGCTACTTGTGAAGCAGTGATTGTGTTAAAGTTTAAAGATCACTTGGATATTGCTAAAGAACGAGTTGAAGTGATGGGTCATCAGGGTATGAGAGGATAGTGGTGGATGATAAGGATTCTAGATCCTATGTGGTTGGTTAACTGCTCGAGAGAAGATATAAAATGCCTTTTCTACAGCAAGATTGTTTTTGAAGAAAGAGAAAAGGTACGAGTGATGCAGTATCAGAAAGTTGTTAACGTTTGCTATGCACGTGATGTAAATTCTAATAAAATGTGGCAAACGAAGTGGAGGGATCTGGAAAAAGTTGAATTTCTTAAAGAAGAAACCAGAAGTGAGGCGATCAAAGATAGAATGGAAAAAGCGGTAAGACAAAGTTCGCTCAAATGGCTAACTTTAAAAGACCACCGCCAACTGATCAGACGCCGGATCCGAAACAAGAGAGACGAAAGAAGACGTACAAAACTTCTTTGGTTGGGTACGTTAATGTGTATATGAAGACAGAGTTTTGAAGACTAATAAAAGACAAAGACGATATCCAGGGGGAGTCTGTTGGTGCATAATGTCTATGTCTTAGTCTTATATCGAGTCTGTATTGTATAGAGCTGAATAGGCTAGGTTATGAAGTATTTATGAAATGTTGTAGCCAAGTTCGGGCATGTACATGTATTGTATGTATGTTCGGCCGAACTTGCTTATGCAAGTTCGGGTGAACTTGTGTCTTACATGGCCGAACTTGTTGAACTATAAATACCTAGCTTGTGTGTCTCATTTGTAACTTTGGCATCTCAGAGGCGAAGCTCTGTCAGTCTGTAATCTAAACTTTTGATCTATAAAACTGACGATTAAATGATTAATTCTTGTCTATTGGTAACACGACGTAATATTTCCGCTATTATGGACGTTAGATATCAAATTTAGGTTCCTAAGCATCGATGTTGGTGCATAATGTCTATGTCTTAGTCTTATATTGAGTCTGTATTGTATAGAGCTGAATAGGCTAGGTTATGAAGTATTTATGAAATGTTTTAGCCAAGTTCGGGCATGTACATATTTGTTTGCATGTTCGGCCGAACTTGCTTATGCAAGTTCGGGCGAACTTGTGTCTTACATGACCGAACTTGTTGAACTATAAGTACCTAGCTTGTGTGTCTCATTTGTAACTTTGGCATCTCAGAGGGGAAGCTCTGACAGTCTGTAATCTGAACGTTTGATCTATGAAACTGACGATTAACTGATTAATTCTTGTCTATTGGTAACACGACGTAATATTTCTGCTATTATGGATGTTAGATATCAAATTTAGGTTCCTAAGCATCGAGGATCGGTCCTACATAATGAAATGTTCGTTAATACGGTGTAATTTTCTTAAAAAATATAAACGCATGAAAAAGTTATAGTCGCTTGAAAATCAAAGGGGGAGGAGTTACAGTGGGAAATGACCAGAATACCCTTTCTCTATATGTTTGTTCAATTTTTTGAACCTAAGATTTACAAAAATCTCATTGCCTAGTTTTAAGCCATTGATCTTGGGGGACTAAACTTGTCACGTATACTTCGTACGATCTTGTTGTCTTGTACAAGATCCAGATTCTAAGTAATAATTGATATAGTAAACTACAGTTTTACACCCTATTGTTCACACCAACTAACACTTTTACACCATATTTTGAAAATTCGTCAATTTAACACCCCAACATTTCCTAAAGAAATCAATGTAGCCCCACCCCCTGTCAAATCAACGTTAGTTTGACAGTTAGTATTGTGTCTATAACACCCCACCCAAAACCAGGGCGATCATGCACAGCTGATACCTGATTTAGCAGCGGAATCATAACTTTTTTCTGGAAAACTTGCTAATTCTGTGACACATGTTTAAAAATATTTTATGTCAACTTATGCTGGTGAGCTCATGCACAGTTGTATGAAGACAATCATTTCATATCATGAATAACAATACATATTTTATTTACAGGACACACACTTGAGTTGGCACATGCCTTAATTACCTAACTTGTCCACATTTACTTTTACAGCTGTGGGTATACATCCCCTTCACCTTACAAACTAAACAAATACTTGAACTAGGCTGGGGAACTGCCATTATATAAAATGATGGCATACTACCTATTATAAGTGTAGTTACTACTGGGTAACCCATACAGGGAGGGCTCACCGCGATCTCCCAACCCTCAATACCTCATTACGTATCCATGGATACAATTAGCCAAATGTCTGATACATCACATATGTATATATATATATATATATATAGGTTTGGGTGTGTTGCAGATCTTAAATGGTCTCAACACCGTCTTCACCTCACATATACTTATTATACATACGTATATCACAGTTTTAGGAAAACAGTAACAATAACCGCATGATTCAAGGTATACTTTGGGAAAACAACGTGATACTCACTTGTTTAACATCTGCTAGTATCTTAAGGTCCTGACACAATTACATAACCCTAAATTAGAGCTGACTAGTCATTATCAAGGTCGGATATTGGTTGATCTTGTCTTGTTTAAACATGGTTGATCAGTCCATGCCTAACTAAGGCCAGGCTACCCAATCCCGCCCCTGACAATGACCCTAATACCTAAAAATGATAATACTACTTCTAAAAAAACTAATACTAATAATAATATTAGTATTACTACTAATAATAAATCATAACTAACTAGACATAAACTTAAACGAGAACATACCTTAAAACAATCTACGGCAAATTGATGAAGAGTGGCTTTTGATGCAGGCAAAAGTGAGGAAGATCAAGTCATGGCATTTCTAGAGGCCCATGATCCAGCTACCAAGGGTGATTTACGATAACGACAATAACTTTGGCTATGGGCCTCCCATCCAAGACGAACCGGCGCCACCCGTATTCGCCCTTCACCTGGATGCCGCAGAAAATAATTAGGAGAGGGAGTCAACCTAGGTCACAAGAAACACCAAGGCTTTTCCCAACCACTCCAGCACTATCTCATCGGCACAAATGAACCATTTCAAGGTTTAATTAATCTACCTATTGAATGATTGTTCTAATATTCCAACTACCCGTAACTAAACATAACCAATCACAACTCACTAAGATCTTATTACCATTATATGAATTTATAATACACAAATTTTAGCCCTTCGCTTAGGAACCAAATGCAAATAATACCTGGGAAACAACTATGTCATAGAAAATTAAGTTTTCTATGGACCATCTACCTCGGTAATAGTACAATTGTTTATTGAACCTTCTGGGTTATAAGTAAATGAAGTGAAGTTTGCAACAGGCAGCTGCCTTTCCATGAAAAATGATGGTTGCTTAGGCTGTGGTGGTTCACCCTCGCCTCTCAGCATCCAAATTACTGATGACATGTGTGGCCTATCTCCGGCATAGTGTTGAACACATAACAACCAACCTTGATTCTTTTATGACTTCATCAGGATCACAGGATTCAACGCAACTTGAATCAACTAGATCCATTGACCTGCCTTCATTATAGAGACTCCATACCTTGATACAGTTTAAAAGTTATCAGATTTTGCAAAATGAGTTGAAGCCGTATATAGTTTATGATTAGTAAGCATACATGTTCTATAAAATTACTTTCATTTTCTGACCGAACAAATCCTCGATTTCTCTTCCCAGTCACAATCTCCAGCACCATGACGCCAAAGCTAAATACGTCTGACTTTATTGAGAAAAGACCATCTAGTGCATACTTGGGGGACATGTAACCACTGGACGCATACAACAGAATGTTTATAAGAGAATACTAGTAAATTCAACAAGAAGAAAAACAAAGAATGAGTGAGTAGTTAGTTCAATGGCTTACTAGGTGCCAACAACTCTTTCTGTGTTGGCTTGGGTCTCATTTACTCCAAAGCTTCTAGCTAAGCCAAAGTCTGATATCTTAGGGTTCATATCCTGATCAAGTAAAATGTTGCAGCTTTAAGATCTCTATGGACAATTCTTAGTCGTGAATCTTGATGCAAGTAAACAAGTCCTCGAGCAATTCCTTTGATAATATTGACACGCGTTGTCCAATCAATAAGCATGCTTTGAGTTTCGTCTGGCCAAGATGTTGGTTAAGTATTTTTTTTCTTTCCTGCTACGAGAAAGTTCCTAACTTTTAACCAATGTATGATTCATACTAAAAATAAATGAATCCAAGCTTTTATTTGGCATGTACTCATAGATCAACAACTGTTCATCTCCCTCTATGCAACAGCCAAGAAGCTTCACAAGATTACGGTGCTGAAGTTTGGAAATGAAGATGACTTCATTCTTGAACTCATGAAGTCCTTGACTTGAGTTCTTGGAGAGACGTTTAACAGCAATCTCTTGCCCTTCTTCTAGCATACCCTGAAATTTTACCATTTGCAATGTAAAAGTAATATAAACAGCAAAGTTGACTTCCCCGCCTCTATTGTTTTAATGGCATTCTTACGCTGCATATTTTCATTTTTAATTACACAGGATCGAGTGACAGTTCAACTTCTACATCGGATGATTCAAACACAATTTTGGTGTTATAGAGCCTTAGCACATTTAATCTCATACAGTTATGAGTTGATTACCTTATAAACTGGTCCAAATCCACCCTCTCCAAGTTTATTATCGGATGAAAAGTTGGCAGTGGCATTAGCTATGGTAGAAAAGCTAAATATTGGCGGCTCCATGTCTTCTTCCTGGCTTGTAGAGGCATTCAAGTTTTCCCTACAAATTAGGAAGAGAGAATTCACGCATGGATAAGCTGTTAAGAAGTAGCTCTATTCACAGTTCATATTACCCTAGTTACTGGTGAACTTATGAGACTTTTTACCTTCAGCTGTGGGTTTGGTATGATTCCATTTTCTCCGTGCATAACACACCATGTAGCGATGCTCAAACCTATGAGAAGAACCCTTGGAATGATAACAAGTAAGATGATTTTAATGCTTGATCCTCCCTGCTTCTTTTCTGAAATTGATTGAGAATCTGCATGATATTCACAAAGCAATGAAGTTAATTGCAAAATATAGAAAGTGCCTTGTATTACGCAAAGTACAATCTATTGTGGGTTATATAACTACACATTACTACCTAATTCAGATGAACCATCCTCACAAAAATATCAGTCGCCATGTTCGGATGTCTAGGAGGTCACTGAACCACAGCAAGCAGTGCTTCGACTGTTGTCTGGATTAGCATAAGCCATACAAGTGCAATTCTGTAAGCACTTTTTTTGACATTCTTCTAGAGTCATGCTCATGTTAAATCATGTGTTTTCTGAGTCTGGCAATGATACATTAGAGTACTTTATAAACCCTTCTAATCCATTTTTGCATTCCAATGGTGTTCTCCTAATACAACCACCTGACCAGTCACCTATGTCCCAACCCTTTTGGTTTTTGGGCACAAACCTTTTCTCATCAAAGCAATTACAGGACTGTTGGAACGTATCCACGCTGCTGGTTCCATAAGCACCACACATGTTGTATCTATCACGGGGATCCGGTTCTGACGAGACAGGTATCCACCACTAGCATTGTCTACCCAAGCCCAGACAACTATATGCACAGAAGAATTCACTGTAATCCTTGTTAGGATAGAACTGTCTTCAATATTGTAAGCAAAAGACACCTCACTTTCGTTATAATTACAACTGCTCTAAAGGCTAAGCGCATGCTCAATACATAAACCCCAGGAACCAATTTATTACGCCATGGTCCACTGCGGTACTTGACCAAGGCCCCTTGTCTTAGTTTGTTTTCAGGATAACCGAGTGTGTTAACGCCAGACGTCGTTTCCCCTGGAGCTGGATCATCACTACTCTTCCATGATGAAAGATACCATTCCTTTCTCCTTACATATTCTCTCCCTAATTTCATTCCAGGTAGAAGAGTATCGGTTGGGTAATCAAAGCTCTGCCAAAGAACCCTCTCCTTTTGATCAATCAGAACTAGATTTCCATTGTCATGAAGCATTGCAGTTACATTCCCTGATGTCGTTGTGTTACATGACCAAATCATGTTGCTATTGTTGAAGAGGCCAAGAATTCCTTGATCAGCAATCTTTAAGACAAGTGACGATGCACCAGGGAGCGAGCGGTCTCTGTTTGCAACCCAAACCGCCATTCTAACAGAGATATTCTTATACCAGATACCGAGATATCTGTTCTGAGAGCTACCTGGCTTAAAAAAACCCAGCTCAAAAATTCCACCAGCCGAGACCAAAGTGTCTCCATCGGTCAGAAAACTTGAATCCGAAATGGTTCGTAGTTCAGCAGCGTAGCTTTTGTGAACAGAAAGTAAGTAGAACAGAAGTATTGTTGCTCCCACCATCGAGATATATTTGAGTTCCTGCTTTGTTTTCGGCAACTAATTTAATAAATTCAGCATATTATCTTCCGTGTAATATAAAACAATCATAAAGCTATAGTACAACTATATTCAAAGTCCGTTCATCTGATCCATGCATTACCTTGACCATATATTTAATGTTTGATTGTTATGGACCGGCATTTGGGTTGACTTGATAAATATGTTTGATTGGTATTGTGGCAGTAATAGATTGACCCCGTTAAGTTACTATCCTAGTCTATCTACCTTGCTCTATCCACCAATATCAGATAACAATTGGGGTGCTTTTGATTTTTCAAAGGATGTCTGCGGAAAAATAATTCACCAAAATAAATAAGTGTTACTTTAAAAAAACTTTTCAAAGGGGTTAAATCACATTTATCCCTTTTGTTTTTCAAGGAAAAGAAAAATCGGCCGTCCTCACAATTGCCATTGATCCACTATTCAGATCCTCCTACAATCTTGAATTGAACTGCTCATCAGAATTGAATTTTGCCATCAAAAACTAGGTTATATGTTGGGAACAAGACCTTCTTCAACTTAATCAACGATAAATTTAATAAGAAATAATACTTTGATTAAAATTGAAGTTACATAAACCCTAAAACATATGATCTCTATTTATACTAAATAACCCTCTTGGAGAACAAGTAACCTCCTCTTATAAGGAAATCAAATAAAATAAAACTACCATAAATACTAAATATTCCACCTAAAATAAACTAAACATTTAGTATCCTCCAACTTTTGAGTTATGACAAGATTAGTTCTAACAATCACCCCTAATCTTGTCAAGTTCCTCCTAGGTCTTGAATACCACGTAAGAACCTAGGGGGCGTTTGGCTCGCATGAATTCAATGGAATTTAAGAGAATTGGAATCTAAATTCCATCTCTTAAGACGTTTGGTTTACAGAATTATATGGAATTGGAATCTCAATTCCAATCTTCATGTGTTTGGTTTTGGTTGACAATGGAATTGGAATTGGAATTAGGGATGAATTCCTATAAATTCCTTTAACTAAAGGAATTCAAAATCATTCCTATCTATGAATGAATTAAAGTAAATTCATTGAAATTTTCGACCCACACCATTTCAACCCGTACCTTTCGATCAGAACCGTTTCGACCCGTACTTGTTCTGACAAGTACCGGTACGACGCGAACAGTTTCGACCCGTACCGTTTCGACGCGAACCATTTTGAACCGTACCGTTTCGACGCCATTTCGACCGTACCGTTTCGACTCGAACCTTTTCGACGCGAAGCGTTTCGTATCGAACCATTTCGAATTGAACCGTTTCGACATGAACCGTTTAGACCAATACCATATTGAAACAAACCGAACCGTTTCTACGTGAACTGTTTAGACCCGAACCGTTTCGACCCCATATAGTTTCCACCGTATCATTTCAACAGAACCAGGGGTTGTGGGTGCAGAGGTGATGAATTCTAATTCATTTGACAACCAAACACAATAAAAATGGAATTGAGATTCCAATTCCAACAATTTCCGATTCTAATTTGAATGTTAAAATTCTAAATCCAATTCCTTTAAATTCTAATTCTTATAAAAATTAATTCCAACTCCAAAACATTCCGCAAACCCAACGCCCCCTAAGTTCTTCTACCTTAATATTTTTCTCTTGTGTTCGCTTTGCATTCACACCTTTGCTGCAACCGACACAACACCGCACCCCTTGTTTTCTGACTCCTTTAGGATCACACCCAAAACTTGCCCAAACATTTGAAGTCTGTTACTTCACCACAAATGGGCAACATCCTTTCTCTTCCACCTTGATCAGGCCTGCTACTTCACCACCTTTGAAGTCTGTTGTTGATCCGATCTAAAATTGCACTACAAATGGGTTTTCTCCTCTGATCAAGTCATTTATTCGGTTTCTGCACCGGACCCCATATGTATTGACAAACATGTAAAACTGTAAACAATATCATTTTGAACTATCCCAAGTTATCTATAAAACGTGCCAAGTTCACCAAAAATCATTTTCAATAAATATTTACAAATTAGTCGGTTATTAGTATTTACCAGTGAAAAATGACGTATTTTCAAAAGACCAAATTACAGGTGGCAACACCAATAGATCGGGAGCTGCGCTATAGTGACAATAAGGATTTGCAAGTCTCTAGGTTGCTTAAAGTCTGTTGAACAATTACTTTGTATATATTTATATCAATCCGCCTGTAGATCTTTTCATTACAAGCCTTGTAATTTATTTTTAAATTTGGACACTCGGTTTGTAATAGTCTGAACCTATAAATAAAAGTTATAATCTCATTCTCAGTTATAATCTGAACCTATAAATAAAAGCCTCCTGCTACCCATTCCACACACAATTTTCGCAGCCTGTCATCTCTGTGCTTTAGTTTCTTCTCCAACTTCTGCGTTTTCTGGTTTCCATTGCTGTTGGAATACAAGATCAGTTCTGCATTAAATCCTGGGAGTTTACGCTGCAGCTCACAGCAATACGAACGCGTAAAATCCTTTAAGGACAGGAATCATCCGTGCAGTCAAGAATCACGTTTCTAATTCGCCAGGTTGGTTTTAGTTTTTTGCGTGTTCTTTAATTCGTCCGATAACGGGATAGTCTCCTTCTACCTTTCTTTAATCAGTTTGTTCGAGTTGGAATAAACTGGTTTGGCCAATAACTCGGTAATTAATAAAATTAATTAATATTCTGTTTGATTAAATTATTTTCAACAATCTTAAAGGATTTTATTTTTTGTGTTTAATCAACAGAACTACTGGACTCTGAACTACCAACAGCTATCTAAGATTTATGAATCAAGAGTTTGTCAAGTTGGACAGATTCGATGGCCAGAATTATACTCGTTGGGCGGACAAGGTTAAGTTCATGCTAGTTGTGCTGAAACTTTACTATATCCTTGATCCAAACCTGCCTGAAATCCCTGAAAAACCCTCCTCTTGAGGCTGGAGAGGTCCCGGATCAAAACTTGGCAAAGCAAAGACTTGTCCGTAAGGAAGCTGAAAATCTTTGTCTTGGCCATATCAAAATTCTCTTTTCGGATCGTCTCTATGACTTATACGCGCCGGTAACAAGTGCTAGAGAATTATGGAAAGCTTTGGAAGATAAGTATAAGGCTCATGAAGAAGGTACTAACAAATACCTTATTTCCAAGTACTTAGACTTTCAAATGGTTGATGACAAGTCAATATTGGAGCAAGTGCATGAACTCCAAGTTCTTGTTAACGAATTGACCGCACTTTCTATTCCGTTGCCAGAAATATTCCAAGTAGGGGTCATTATTGCAAAACTACCTCCTACCTGGAAAGATTTCTCAAAGAGAATGATGCACAAATCTGAGGACTACTCGTTGGATGAACTGTTGAAGCACCTTCGAATTGAGGAGGAAACGCCAACAGGGACAAAAGAGGTAAAGTCGGATCGAGTGTGAATCATATTGTTGGAGGATCTGGGCAAAAGGGAAAAGGGGCATCAAAGAATAGAAAGTTTACAGCACCAAAGAAAAAGAAATTCAAAAAGTCATATCAAACGACCAACCATCAACCAAAGAGATCGGGTAAATGTCATGTTTGTGGAGAAACCGGGCATTATGCACGAGAGTGCTCTCAAAGGAAATCTAGATCTACGGTTGGTTCTACAAGTGCTGTTGACATTGAGAAAGTCACCAATCTAGTGGGTCTTGGAGATGTTAACATGCTTTCTCAATATACAAGCGTTGTGACATGTAGAGGATGGTTTTTGGATTCTGGAGCCACTGTTCATGTTTGTGGGAATCGTGGCTTGTTTCTTACTTATGATTCTGTTCCTCAAGGAATATGGTGGTATGTGCTGATGGACATCGTGTAGAAGTTCGTGGTAAAGGCACGGTGCGACTAAACTTTAGATGGTCAAATAGTTACCCTTCAGGATGTGTTGCATGTTCCTGGTATCACCAAGGGTCTTGTTTCTGCTGATAAATTTGATCAAATGGTTACAAGCTGGTTATCAAGAATCTTCGTGTGAAGTTTTCTCTTAATGACATATATGTGGGTCAAGCTAAGAACACGGGTGGAATATATCGCCTTGACCTAGCTGAAGATGGAATTGATGAAGAAGAAGACTCGGATGAAGGTGGCGTTTCTGTGATCGATGGTTTTGGGAATGAAAGTGATAGTGATAGTGGTGATAATGGTAGTGATAATTCTAGTCTTGGTCAATGTAATGCAACTGGTTTTGAATTGAATGAAATTATTTCTTCTGATTATATTGCTTGTTAAATTTCTTTATGGCATAAACATTTAGCTCATACAAATATCAAAAACATTGAGAAAATGCAAACTAAAGGTTTATTGAAATTAAAAGATAAAGACTTTGAAAATGCAAAACTTGTGTGAAATCAAATTCACAAAGAAACCTTTTCCAAGTGTCCATAAACGTAATACATCACTACTAGAACTAATTCATTCAGATATTTGTTAACTGAATGGAGTCCTTACTCGTGGGGGTAAGAGATACTTTATCACTTTCTGCGATGACTTCAGCCGATACTTATATGTTTATTTATTGCATTCAAAAGACGAAGCTTTTGAGGCATTTAAAATATATAAGGTGAGGTTGAAAAACAAAAGGAGAAACGCATTAAAATTCTTCGCTCGGACAGAGGCGGAGAATACTTTAACCGAAGATTTGATGCATTCTGCGAAGAGGAAGGCATCATACATGAGAGAACTGCACCGTATACTCCCAACAAAATGGTTTGGCTGAGAGAAAGAACCGAACTTTGGTAGAGATGGCTAACTGTATGTTAAATCAATCGGGTCTATCTCGTAATATGTGGGGGAATCTGTGTTAACTGCTTGTTATGTTCACAATAGGATCACTAGTCGTGTGATACCCATATGAGTTGTGGAAAGGAAGAAAACCAAACCTAGAGTATTTGAGGGTTTGGGGGTGTCTTGCCTATTATCGCGTATCTGATCCAAAGACACTCAAACTGGGAGAACGAGCTTACAAGAGTGTATTCATTGGATATGCTCCACAAAGTAAGTCTTACTGGTTGTTGGATGACGAATCAGGTATAGTTGTAAATCCAGAGATGTGGAATTTTTTGAGAACAAGTTTTCTAGAGATGATGAAAACTCAAATTACATCACATCTTCTAGTACTTCTGAAAAACGAGTTCAACCTACACCATAGTTGAAGAACCGAGGAAAAGTACTAGAGTTAGAAAAGAGAAAAGTTATGGAGATGATTTCTTTCTTACCTGTTGAGGGAACTCAAAAGAAAGTGACGAGAGAGGTCATTTTCGTTGTTCCTTTGGATGATCCTAAAACTTTCAGCGAAGCAATGTCATCAAGAGATGCTCCTTTGGTGGTAGGAAGCAGTCAATGATGAAATGGATTCCATTAGGGGAAATGGAACTTGGGAGTTAGCTGATCTACCCAAGGGAAAGAAACCTATTGGATCCAAATGGATTTTCAAAAGGAAGTATCATCCAGATGGATCCATCTCTGCCTATAAAGCGAGATTAGTTGCTAAAGGGTATAGGCAGAGAGAAGGGGTCGACTATTTTGATACCTATGCACCTATGGCTAGAATTAGCTCTATTAGAACTCTAATAGCGGTGTCTGCTTTGAAAGGGCTGTACATCCATCAAATGGATGTAAAGACTGCGTTTCTACATGGGTATCTAAATGAGGAGATATATTTGGAGCAACCAGAAGGGTTTGTGATGCCTAGATAAGAGAACAAAGTGTGTAGACTTATTAAATCTCTTTATGGTTTGAAGCAAGCTCCTAAACAGTGGCATGAGAGGTTTGACACCACTGTGACTGCTTTCGGATTTCGACACAATAGTGTTGATAGGTGTATCTATACTAAATGCGAACCCGGTTATACAGTCGTGATTTGTCTCTATGTTGATCATTGGCACTCACTTTGAAGGTATTTCTGAAACTAAGAAATATCTGTCCTCAAACTAAGAAATTCCCTGATGTCGTTGTGTTACATGACCAAATAATGTTGCTATTGTTGAAGAGGCCAAGAATTCCTTGGTCAGCGATCTTTAAGACAAGTGGCGATGCACCAGGGAGCGGGCGATCTCAGTTTACAAACCACCATTCTAACAGAAATATTCTTATACCAGATACCGAGATATCTGTTCTCAGAGGTGCCTGGCTTAAAAAATCCCAGTTCAAAGATTCCACCAGCCGACACCAACGTGTCACCCTCAGTCAGAAAACTTGAATCTGAAATGATGCAGAGTTCAGCAGCGTAGCTTTTGTGAACAAAAAGTAAGCACAACAGAAGTATTGTTGCTCCCACCATCGAGATATATTTGAGTTCCTGCTTTGTTTTCGGCAAGTGTAATATGAAACAATCATAAAGATATAGTACAATTATTTAAAGTCCGTTCATCTGATCCATGTATGTGTTTGGGATTCCTTCTCAAAAAGGACTTATTAACTTATATAAGTCATATGTGAGAAGTAATTAGAACTTAAAAACAACTTCTCAACGCACAAAAGTAACTTAAATAAGCTAACCAAAACACTATAAAAACAACTTATTAACTTTTATTAGTCAAGAGTAAAGTTCACGTACAAATAAAATTAATGTACTAAATGTACGAAAGACATGAAAAAGCCAAAAAAACGCGATGGCATTTTCATAAATATTTGGTCGTAGGGTAATTATCAAAATTATTCAACAAGATCTGTAGAGTAATTTTAGTCGTGTAGAGTAATTTTGTAAAATGTTCTTGTAGAGTAATTTTGATCTTGTAGAGTAATTTTGTAGAGTATCATAATTACTCTACAAATGATCCTATATGGTAATTTTGATCTTGAAAGGTAATTTTGTAGAGTGTCATAATTACTCTAAAAATGATATTGTAGAGTAATTTTAAATTGTATGTTGTTAGATAAACTTGCAGAGTAATTTTGATACATTTGTAGAGTAATTTTGATAATTACCCTACAAGATCAAATATCTACAAAAACATTGTAGAGTAATTTGATAATTACCCTACGACCAAATATTACGAAAATGCCAACGATTTTTTCAGCAAAATCTTCAGTTTGTACGTTTTGTACGTTAAATTTATTTGTATTTGATCTTTTGTCTATAAGTCAATAAGTAATAAGCTTCAAAATAAGCTAACCCAAACACCCACTACACCATATATTTAATATTTGATTGGTATGGACCGGCATTTGGGTTGACTTGATAAAAATGTTTGATTGGTATTGTGGCAGTAATAGATTGACCCCGTTAAGTTTAGAAAACATTACTATCTTAGTCTATCTACCTTGCTCTATCCACTAATATCATATTACAATTTTGATTTTTCAAAGGATGTCTGTGGAAAAACAATTCACCAAAATAAATACGTGTTACTTTAGAAAACTTTTTTAAAGGGTCATATCACATTTACCCCTTTTTTAAGAAAAAGAAAAATCGGCCCTCCTCACAATTGCCATTGATCCACGCTACAAATCCTCCTACAGTCCAACAATCTTGAATTGAACTGCTCATCAGAATTGAATTTTGCCATTGAAAACACCAGGTTATAATCAAACTCCGTCATTGTTTGTTGGTAATTTAGATTCTTTTCATAGGGATCATTCCATAGTTTGTCTATTATAATACAAGACTAGACTAGATTAAAACCCGGTGTATCACACGGACGGATTGTATAAATAATTTATATACTAAATAATAAGAAATATATCTTTAAAGACACATGTTGAATTAAAATATAATGTCATATGTTATATACAGTCGTCAAGATTTATCTTTTAAAAATGAACTTTGATGTACTATTTACTTAATGCAACATTTTACTTTGTTCTTTTATTTATTACTATGTTAAAAACACATGTATTACATGAGGTTGAATCCTGTTTTTGTGATACAATACCGTATAATCAAGAAAAAATCTCTTTGAATGGTGTATAGAATTGTTATATTTAAAAATGGTGTTCTATTTTGAATAGAGTATAGAATTGTTATATTTAAAAATGATGTTCTTTCTAAATGTTAAGCAATGTGCGATAAATGATCGGTTAAACCTATCATGTCTAGATATGACATTTAAAAGAACTGTCAAACTATAATAGTGAGTCCAAACCATTAAAGTGATGCGTCTAAAAAGACTTATAACTTAATAGAAGCATATGCCCCGAACCTAGAATAATTATTTAATTCTAGTGAAAAAAAAACAGCATTACAATTATTAAGTATATATCACTTAACATTTGAGAGAGAATGCATTCTTGTTGATGGATTGGAGAAGCGAAAGATAAGGTGTAGAGACAATTTTCATTAGGGCCTGTAAGAGGTAGTGCATGTAGACTTGTCTTTCACAATTAAAAAGGAAGAGTGAATTCAAAGAAAACATTGTGAAGGATAGGAACATGTAGATTATTAGATATGTGAAAGGGATATATTTGATGAATGGTTTTTTGATGAATCAATATGAAGGATAGGAAGACTGATACCATTACCAACATGATGGAATTTTTACCATGATATGCCTCAGAGTGGTCCAAACTTGCCAAAGTTGGGGTGGCATGATTGATGGCTTCGGTGTCAGGAAGCCACGTTGTGTATTTAGAGGAGCTTGCTTATGACTGCACTTCGAAATAATTGTCATTTGGACGGCTTTGGAAAGTAGATAGATCACAGTAAGGACAATTTGAAGAGAGATGTCCAATGCCATATATGTTGTTGGTACCATAGACAATATTCTGCCCAAAGGCCCAAGAAATTGACTGCGGCCATGACCACGACCTTTGTTGAAGTTGTTGGTGTTGGAGTTGTTGCCACCACGGTAAGATCCCGTCAACCTCTAGTGTAGCCACCCCTAATGTTAGGGGTTTGAGAATTGTAGAAGGTTTAAGGACGTGGAGTTGTAGCATTGACATTTGACATAAGTTGATAGCCAAGTTGAGACACCATTTGTTGGAGATTCAAGAGTTATTAAGGAGATTGAGCAGGAGTAGTGGAGGCGACAAAGGCTGCAACACTAGTAGGTTGTGGGGGTTTTGTTATCATATAGTCATGATCTGTGAGCGGACCAAATTGTTCATTGAAGGCCAAAGGAGTTGGACAAGTCAGAACATTTTTAAGGCCGTTATATTTATCGTACAAGCCATATATCACGTGTAGGACAAGATCTTTGTCTTTTATTGGTTCACCTATGTAGGCAAGAGCAAATGCAATCTCATGCGCATGGCTAAGATAAGCAAGTGATGTTTCATATTCCTTTCATTTGCAGCTTAAGAAGTTGTGTCTTAAGTGTTATTTCTCTAAAGGTAGTGTGCGGAGCCTAGGCTCGAGCAAGGCAGTCCCATAGTTCTCCACTAGTAGATCCTTGAACATGGGCTAACAATGCTTCAAAGACAATTGATATAATGATCATATGAACATGTTCATCATAATTTGCAATCCAAGACTGATAGTTGGGATTGGTTGTGACCACAGATGAGGATTATATTATGGTAACAATGAAAGCCGAGCAAGGAATAGAGCCATCAATATAGCCAAATAAGTTGTTTGTGATCAGAAACAGATCAATCATGGTCTTCCGGTAGCCATAGTTTGTCAGAAAGAGTAAAAGAAAATTTGTGTGAATTGTGAGATGCCCTTTTAGTTGAGGTAAAAGTTGTAATTGTTGTCATTGTTTGTGAATTTAGTTAAAAATTGTGAGCGTCGTTGGGAGTGACGACGGGAGAGTGTCGGCAGCACAACATTTTGTTTCTAATCTACGAAGCCAAGCAATTTATGGCTTTTAAAGCACTTAAACTTGCGTTCAAGATTTAAGTGTCACTAGAGAGTGACGGTGGGACTGTCGCCGGAGAGTATCGCCAACGTACTTGTTGTAAGTGTCGCCTGGTGGTCAATGGCAGCGGTGCTGAGACAGTGGCTTGACTCCGATACCTAGTAAAACACCTTTGCGTGTGTGAAATTGTGATTGTTTTGAAAATGTTGTGAATGATTCATTACAAGAGGAGCGGTATTTATAGACCCAACATTTACACAAACCTATCTCTAATATTTACAGAATTAATCTTTAACTATCCATAATTACTTTGTTGTCTAATAACTAAATCAATTGACCTGCCTTCATTATAGAGACTCCATACCTTGATACAATTTAAAAGTTATTAGATTTTGCAAAATCAGTGGAAGCCATATATAGTTTATGACGAGAGAACATACATGTTCTATGAAATTACTTTTGTTTTATGACTGAACAAATCCTCGATTTCACTTCCCACTCACAATCTCCAGCACAGCACTATGACACCAAAGCTAAATATGTCTTAACTTCATTGAGAAAAGACCATCTAGTGTATAATGGGGGACATGTAACCACTGCACGCATGAAGCAACATACTTATACGAGAATACTAATGTACTCAACAAGAAGAAAAAGAAGAAAAAAAGAATAAATGAATGAATCGTTGGTTCAATGGCTTACTATGTGCCAACAACTCTTTTTGTGTTGGCTTGTGTCTCGTTTCCTCTAAAACTTCTATCTAAGCCGAAAGGGTATCCTGATCTAGTAAGAAATTGCTAGCTTTAAGATCTCTATGTATAATTCTTAATCGTGAATTAGGTAAAAAAAGTCCTCCAGCAATGCCTTTGATTATGCTGAAACGCTTTGTCCAATCAAGAAGCACAGTTTGAGTGGAGAAGGACAGTGGACCTTGTATCTGTTTATATCAGTAGAATGGGTTGTACGCGACATGTGGAATAAAAGGACAACAACCATTGCTCGGTTGGGCTAAATGTAATGGTCTCGTGCCACATGTGGAATGTAAGGAGTAAATGTAGGGAACGTCTGTGAACCTTGTACGCATCTATCCACTAAGGTAGTAAATGTAGGGAAGGTCTGTGAACCTTCAGCGGTAGCATTCTTCAGTATCAGGTAAGTATCTTCAGCGATAAGGGACTTGAGCAACTTTTGTACCTCAAGCATTATTCACATCTCCAACATTTGATTAGATCAGGATACTGGCCTGAATGAAAGTTGCGAACTAATATTGATATTATGATGCAATTTACTAGCATTTTAGACTACAATTGGAATTTTTCTATTGTACTCTTGTGTTAGATATAGTTTGTATGATATTTTAGTGGGCACCTGTCTAAAAATTAACCATTCAATGAGATGTTTGTTTGTTTTAAGGTTAGAATCGGCTCAATGTTGTGTTCTCGAATTATATTAAGAGGATGTTTGGATGTGCCCTCTCAAAAGGAAATTACAATCTTAAGAATCAGAAGTATAATCAGATTATAAGATAATCAGGTGCTTTAAGGTCAGGGATGAATAAACTAATACACATTATTATTATTGTTGTTGTTGACTACTTAACTAGACTAGTTTGACTCACTTTTTTTCTAAAAAAAATCACTCACTCAACTTTGAGAACAATTGTACCCCTTTAATTTTTTAATAACTTTGTAAAATGACTTTTAATTCCCTCAAGTTTTATGTGCTTATTTTTATATAGAGGTCGATGTAAACTCAAGTTGATTTATGTTTCCATATAATTGTTTTTTCAAAAAAGAATCACACCAAATATAATACGTTTTCGTGCTTATTTTCATATTCAGTTGGTGTATGTTTTGACGTAAATTTTGTTTGAAAATGAGTCGGGTCATATATAATACGTTTTTATTAGACGGTAAAAATTCAATATTCTAAGTTTTTGTGTCGGTACAAATTCAAGTTTGTTTACGTTTTGATGTAGTGACATTTTGATCCCCCCCCCTCAAGTTGTACATGATTTTTATGTACGTATTGGTATAAATTCAATTGGCTTACATATCAACGTAATTTTTTTTAAATGAGTAATGTCAAATATAATATATTTTTGTGCTTATTTTTGCCGATGATTTCAATTGCCCTACGTTTAAATCGATAAGCAATTGCAAATAAATTACTACGCTCAATCACATTAGGAAAACCGACCCCGCAACGTGAGGAATCAATTCTAGTTGTATATATAATTATGAACTTTTTAGCTATAGTGATTTTTGTCCTTTTATAAATTTCTGTTTTTTGTGAAAAAAAAAATCATCTTTCCTTTTTCTTTTCTACTTTTTTGTTTTTGTTTTTGTTTCTGAAGTTTCAATCGAACTTGGTGTGGTACATGTAACAAAATGAACGGGTCTAGTACTGAACCGAACAACGTCAATACCGAACTTGATATTCGTTTTTATTGTTTCCATTATGTAAACACATTCGGTATTTTTTTGGTCGTTTCATGACTTTTTTTTGTTTCTCTTTAGGTAAGTATCGTATCTTAATTAACCGAACCAATATCAAACGAATTCCTGCCATTAAGGTTTCTTTTTTATTGCCAGTAAAAATTGGGTCACTCAGCCCGAGAGCGCAGGTGTAGCCCACTAGTTAAAATAAATTGGAAAAGCTTCCTAGTTATAGCATGTATACTCAAATAAACTTTCAATATTTGACCCGTTTTGACTGATCTATTTGTGGCATATTTGACCTGTTAAGCCTAGTGAATTTTTGCCCCACTTTTTTTAACGCTAGGAATGACGTGTCAACCACCGTGACACCGGGCGTTGTGGCCAAGGTCGACTACTCGACCGCCGCCAGCCCCTTCGCTCTCCCAGATGCGCGGAAACCCCACCTCCACCCGCCCGAAGGCACGACAGTTGAATAATCGGTAAAACCTCGCCTCCCATCTAAGACAAACCGCGCCACCCGTATTCGTCATTCACCTGGATGCCGCAGAAAATAACGGGGAGAGTGAGAGTCGAACCTGGGTCACTAGGAACACCAAATTTTTTCCCACCACTTCAGGCCACTACCTCATTCTAGAACCACCACTGCGCTTCATGCATTAACCCATTACCCAATCAAGTTTTGAAACCAGACTTTAGGTAACTGATTAACAAACGGAATTAATGGACATGAACACGTTCATTTTCTTCCTTCGATCTTTCATTTATGTTTGTTTAATATATAAACAAACGAATATGAAAAAGAAAATCAGTCCATTAAGAAAATTGAGCATGTACATGTTAAATAAGTGCAATATGTCTGTTAATAACAATATGAGAAACTTAAGGTTTGATTAATCTACATATGCAATAATAGTTCTGGTATTCCAACTAAGAGTAAAGAAACATAAGCAACCACAATTCACTAAGATCGTCTTACCATTTTATAAGATAATTATGCCCAAGTTTTAGCCCTTCACTTTAGAAGTTGATGCAAATAATACCAGTGAGGCAGTGAAACAATGATGCCATAATAAATTAAGTTTTCTATCGAGCATCTATCTGCGTAATAGTACAATTGTTCACTGAACCTTCTGTGTAAGCACTTGAAGAGACCTTTTCTCCAGGCAACCTTTCCATGAAAAAGGATGGCTGCTTAGGTTCTGGTGGTTCACCCTCACCGCCCAGCATCAGAACTACAACAGATGACATGAGTGGCCTGTCTCCTGCATAGTGTTGAACACATAACAACCCAACCTTGATTAATCTTATGACTTCTTCAGGATGACAGGATTCAATGCAACTTGAATCAACTAAATCCATTGACGTGCCTTCATTATAGAGACTCCATACCTTAATACATCTTAAAAGTTGTTAGATTTTGAAAAATGAACTAAATCCATATATGGGATGTGATTAGTGAACATACATGTCCTATAAAGTTAGTTTCGTTTTCAGATTGAACAAATCCTCTACTTCTCTCGCCACTCACAATCTCTAGCACCAACACGCCGAAGCTAAATACATCTGACTTTATTGAGAAAAGACCATCTAGTGCATACTCGGGGGACATGTATCCACTGCACACACACGCATATAACAGAATACTTAAATATGAATACCAATGAAATCAATAAGAAGAAAAACAAAGAATTAATTAATAGTTGGTTTCAAGGCTTACTATGTGCCAACAACTCTTTCTGTGTTGGCTTGGGTTTCCTTTCCTCCAAAACTTCTAGCTACACCGAAGTCTGATATCTTAGAGTTCATATCCTTATCTAATAGAATGTTGCTAGCTTTAAGATCTCTATGGATGATTCTTAATTGTGAATCTTGATGCAGGTAAACTAGTCCTCGAGCAATTCCTTTGATAATGTTGGAACGTTTTGTCCAATCAAGAAGAATGCTTTGAGTTTTGTCTGATCAGCATATTGATGTAGTATTATTTAGGTTTATTGCTATGAAAAGTCATAAAATTGATAATACTGAAATTATGTAGTTTGTATATATGATTCTTACCAAAAATAAGTGAGTCCAATGTCACAGCGCGCCAAAATTCAGATCGCAACCATCGGAATTCCAAAATGTTCAAGGCCCTTATATGGCAGATTTTTGCCTTAGAAAATTTTGGATCCATGCCACGAAAAATATCTTCAAAGACTAGAGTTTTCGTAGGAAAATATCCAAGATATTTTCCCTTAAGCTTTTAGATTAGCCCATATAAATATCTAAGATATTTTGTATATTTTATGCATAGAAATCTCTAGATTAGGAATATCTTGGATATTTTCCTACGAAAACTCTAGTCTTTGAAGATATTTTTGTGGCATGGATCCAGAATTTTCTAAGGCAAAAATCTGCCATATAAGGGCCATAGAAATCTCTAGATTAGGAATAATCTAGATACTTAGCAACAAGTATAAATAGGTGATGCTAGTTCATTTGCACATCACCTTCCAAAGTTGTATCAAAGCATCCTTGTAAAGAGTCCTCAAAGCAATACTAGTATTCTCTTTGTTCACAATCTTTGTTCCCTTTTGTTCAAGTCATTGAATCGAGCTTGCAAGTTGGTGTCAAGGCTGATCTTAGCACGGTGACTAAGAGCCGCACGTGGGTTGAAGGACTAACTCCGTGACAAGTGGTATCAGAGCACGTTGATTCGCGGGAGATGGTTGATTTCAGGCAACAAAGGAGTATGCATCAACATTGGTGTGGATGAGACTCGTAGACGGATGAGATACCCCAGGGAGGAAGGAGGCATCGTGGTGCATCGAAGGACAAGACCTTGGAGAAGCGGTTAGCTGAAATGGAAGCTATGATGACTGGCCTCTAAGCTCAAGTCAATGGTGCACTACAACGCTTTGATGAGTTGGAGACCAGATTTGGTGACCTTCGAGACGACTTGAAGGCTGCAATGGAGTTGTTTCAGGCTGAGTTTTAGCTGAAAGTTAATGAAGGCATCAAGGAAGCAACAGAGAAGGCAGTTTTTAAGCTTTTTAAAGACATGGATGACTTATCCACGGATGTGCATCGTAGCCTTCTTAGCTTGGAGACCAAAGTAAATGATTGTTGCAGGGCCGTGACTTCAACAGGAAGTAGCATTGTGAGTTTCACTCCAAGAATCAAAGTACCAAAACCAACACCCTTCATAGGCAAATGGGAAGCAAGGGCAGTTGACAACTTCTTATGGGAGATGGAGCGATACTTCGTAGGTGTAAATGTGATTGATGATGCTACAAAGATCAAGACGGTCACGCTCTACTTAAAAGAAACCGCGGGCTTGTGGTGGCGACGTAAGCATGTTGAGATCGAAAAAGGTACGTGTATCCTTAACACTTGGGCTGATTTCATTAGAGAAATCACGAAAGCAATTTTATCCGGAAAATGCAGAAAATGAAGCTGAGAGCCGGTTGCGAAAGTTAAAACAAACCGGAACTATCAAAGACTATATTAAAGAATTTACTACACTTGTCCTTGAGATTCCGGATATGTCTGATAAAGAATCTCTCTTCTACTTTCTCGATGGCTTGCAAACTTGGGCCAAAACAGAATTAGAAAGACGTGGTGTCCAAGATCTCTCTTCGGCCATAGCTATAGCCAAGAGCTTAACCGACTATAGTCGAAGGGAATCGAGGGCAAAGACCGCAAGAGTAGCCACGAGAAAGGTGGGGGAGAAAAATAAGCCCAAACTAAAAAAAGTACTACACGTAAGTCCCCACCACAATGGAAGGCCCGGGGCAAGAAGCCCTAAAGCAAAGATAATAAGTGCTTCATATGTGACAGATCACATTTTGCTCGAGATTGCCCCAAGAGAGCCAGTTTACATTGCCATGATTGCTCAAGCCGAAGGTTGTCACGAGGAAGAAGATGTTTGCATGGGATCGATGCAAATACTAACCGCAATCAAGGCCATGGTGGAAACACGTCCATCACCCAACAAAGGGCTTCAATTTGTCCAAGCTAACATTTTGGGCAACCAAGTTCGGGATCTTGTCGACACGGGAGCTTCTCATAACTTCATGTCTATAGAGGAGGTAAGGCGACTTGGTGTAAAATTTACTAAAGTGGCCGGAGCAATGGAGACCGTCAATACTAATGCCAAACCGATTCATGGGGAGGCCAAGGACGTTCAGATTCGTATTGGTGAATGGGCCGGACTTATCAACTTCTCCATTGTAGAAATGGACGATTTCAAGGTCGTGCTTGGCATGGAATTCTTCGATGAGGTACGGGCTTTCCCTATGCTGTTTGTTAACTCTTTATGTATCCTGGACGAGGGGAAGACTTGTATGGTGCGCGCGGAGCGCGGGTCGAAGAACAGATAAAGACCCTATCAGTTATACAATTCAAGAAGGGATACAACAAGAAGGAACCACGCTACTTGGCAGTAGCAAAGAACCATGCTACAACAAGAAGGAACCAAGGAAGTTGTACCAAAGGATATCGGGAAGGTGCTAGAAGAATTCAAGGATGTCATGCCAGCTGAATTACCCAAGAAGCTCCCACCTCAAAGAGAAGTTGATCACGAGATTGAGCTGGAACCATGTCACACCTCAAAAATCCACCTGCATGGTTTTACCGCGAGGCATGTGACGTACCAGAATCTAGCCACTAATCATGTCGAGCTAATAATAAATAATATAAAACAAGTCATCATGTCCAACATGAATAATGAATTTCAAGTTAAACATTTCAAACATAGTAAGTGTTCAGTGGAAGCAAAGTAAACATTTCAACAATTGAAATGAAAATGTTTTAAAACGTAAAGTATTAATGTTTGTAATCCAGTATCACGCCCCATGACACTCCAACTCCTCAGACTGCAAGTTCCCATGCATGAATTATCTAACGACCTGCAAGTATGCAGAAAAAGTGTATCAGTGATAAAGCTGGCGAGTTCACAGTTTTTAGTGTTGTTACAAAAACAAGTTGTTAACATACTTAGTTTATAAAACATGTCAGGGGGAGCTACCCCATCTTTAAGCTACTAAACTGAATTATACCAAAACTTGACTGTTTAAGTTGTTTATGCCCCAGGTCAATGTCTATCATCATTGACCAGTTACCAAGGCATAAAAGTTCACGCCCGTCCTCCCAGGCACGATGTGAAGTTTGTCAAACCTAATAGCGCTATAATATCCCGTTCGCCAGGCCCGGCGACTAATCGGTATAGGTGTATGGGGACTTTCAGATAGAGTTCATTTAGTCCGCTAAAGACATGAAATATAAAATACAGTATTTAACAGTATTCCAAACAAGGAATACTAGGCAATCCCATACCAGGGAAAGTGTGGTCCACCTCCAGTGGATAGTTTGTTCAGTAGTTACAATCCAGGAACGCGCGTGTAGCCCCAATCCCGGGGTACCCTATGTATTTCCCAAACCATGGAAGTAAGTGTGTTGTCCCAAACCAGGGACACATGCTTTTTAGAAAAAGTTGTGAACTCACCTTAGCTTAGCTTGGCAGATTAAAGTACCCGAGTTAGAATGGTTAAGCACGTCCTATTATGATTACCAAGATTTTAGGGTTTATGTATGCAAATTCATGCAAGTTCTACACGTATCTAACAAGTAACATGCATACAAGCTGTCACAAATATATCACCGAGTAGTTTTTATAAAACAGGTTCATAATTTACACTACGACATGCCATTCATCAGTTTTACAATTCTCATGCACGCGCGGATACTAAAAGTAGCAAATTCGTCACTTAACACCTTAAAATCATACATAACTAAAATCACTGAAAACATACTGTTTTGAGAAGCTCGTTTAACATATTTACGAAACTGAAAAAATTATGATATTTTTATGTGACGCACTTCTCGAAGGGTAGCCTTGTATTATAATTTCAAGGTCAAACTCTTTACCAATAATTCATAAAAATTCATTTACTAAGCTGCAATCAGATTCGTCACTTCTGAATGCAGCTTATGGAAAAATTCATTTAAAATTCATCATTTATCCGATTGACAACGAAATTCCAGTTGGAGATTCATACTGACACATAAGGCCATCTGCTTCAAAAATCTCACAACCCAGTTCACAATATTTCGTTCAGATATGATAGAAAACATAAGCTGCATTTTATGCAGAATTCTGCAGCTTTGCGCACTGAAACGGAATAAATCTTTTAAGATAGTAAACGGCGTCCAAAAATTATGATTCCAGCGCCATTGGAATCGTATTTCGAAGTAATACGTCTTAGACTTCAGAAAAAGCCAGTTTTCATTATTTTATGACCCGGTTACAGCCGATACAAGTCGGCTGCAACGTTGAGGACAGAACATGTTTCCGTTACCCAAACCCGCAACTGATTAACTAACGCGCCAATGACCTATCACATTTAATTACAGCAAATTATAGTCCCCTACGACATCGACGCCAGTAAAACAACAAGATTAAGCCCAAAACCATTCAAGGTTCATCCCCTGCCAAAACTCTAGCCATTAAACGAGTTCATACTAACCCAAACTTTACATACGCACGATTTTTAGCAACATAGCACACAAGTATTCTCATAAACACCAAGGATCACTCACATCATAAAAACGCAGCCAAGTAACAACAAAACATAACACTAACCGCATGATATAGAGTGCGAGAAGGAGAGAATTCAAGCGAGAGAGTAGCGAGGAGTAGAGGTAGCGACATGGGGTTGGGGTCTTCTTGTTGTCGTAAGTCACAAGAGGAAGTAGGGTTTGTTGTTGTTTTTGTGTTATAATAAAACATGCACACATACGTATAATATTAAAGGTGGGGGCGGTTTTCCCTAAGTGGGCTAAACATAAAAAAATAGATGAATGAGACTTGGGGTTGGGCCGTAACTTGGTGGGATGTGGGCTGCTCTCAAGAATGCAAAACAAGAAGTGGAAAAAGTGTGGGGAATTGGCAGTGATCAATGTTGTTCATGTACATTAATATCTCTCATTATTATTTTTATTTTTATTTTTATTTTTTTCATTTACCTCAACAACTAATATATGTATATATAAATTAGTGTTGTAAATATATACTATACACACTATGGTTAGGACCACATAGGTTTCGGGTTTCGTGGTGGGTTGGATCGACTAGCGAGACATGGGCTTCGGTTCAAGTCGGTTCAACAGGATAAGGATTCGGTTTCTAGTTAGTCTCTTGAACAATATAGACTTATAATATAATTTAGTTAAGTATATTTAGCTCGTCGAATAAAATAAGTATACGACTTGATTTATAAATACGAAAACGAACGGTTCTAACCTCGAAATTACGAGTTGTCATAAACCAGGTTCTAAACCACCAGCAAAAAGGCCCCGTATCGCATGCCTCCACCGGAACTGGAAGAGTTATGCAAACAACTTAAGAAGTTGTTGGTGATGATGGCTATATTCGCCCCTCAAAAGCCCCATATGGTGCACTGGTACTATTCCAGAAGAAGAAAGACGGGTCCCTTCGAATGTGCATTGATTATCGGGCACTTAACAAAATCACGGTAAAGAATAAGTACCCAATTCCTCTTATTGTTGATTTGTTTGATCAACATGGCAATGCTAGGTACTTTTCAAAATTGGATTCACGTTCGGCCTGCTATCAAGTAAGAATTGCCAAAGGAGACGAGGCAAAGACTACATACATCACAAGGTATGGCTCGTATGAATTCTTCGTGATGCCTTTTGGTCTTACTAACGTGCCAGCAACGTTTTGTACTCTCATGAACAAACTATTCCACCCCTTCCTTGATAAGTTCGTGGTGGTATACTTGGACAACATGGTCGTCTATACCCGCATGCTAAAGGAACATGTGGAGCATTTGCGGCAAGTTTTTCAAGTACTACGTGAGAACGAGCTTTATGTTACGCTGGGAGAAATGCTCGTTCGCCCAAGAAGAGGTTGAATTCTTGGGTCATAAAATCAAAGAGGGACGACTCATGATGGACGACGCAAAAGTTCAAGCTATTCAGGCATGGGAGCCACCAACCAAGGTTCCGGAGTTATGCTCATTCCTTGGCTTGGTAAATTACTACCGTCGCTTCATCAGAGGCTATTTCGCAAAGGCTGCACCATTGACGGATCTGCTTAAGAAAAACAAAGCTTGGGACTGGGACCAACGTTGTCAAGCAGCTTTCGAAGAGTTAAATTAGGCAGTCATGTCGGAACTGGTACTAGCCCTCCCTGATGTTTCAAAGCCTTTCGAGTTACACGGACGCATCAGACTTTGCCATTGGTGGAGTACTTATGCAGGAAGGACACCCGATCGCGTTTGAAAGTCGTAAGCTTAACGACACCGAGAAGAAATACACGGTGCAAGAAAAGGAGATGACGGCAATTATGCATTGTTTAGTCACTTGGAGACACTATCTTCTCGGGTCAAGGTTCGTTATCAAAACCGATAATGTTGCCACTTGCTATTTCCAAACTCAAAAGAAACTAAGTCCCAAGCAAGCTAGGTGGCAAGACTTCCTTGCTGAATTTAACTATATCTTGGAGTACAAGCCCGGGAAAGCAAACGTGGTAGCTGATGCACTGAGTCGCAAAGTCGAGCTTGCTGCTATTACACGCCCAACATTTGATATCCAAGACTAAATCAAGGAAGGCCTCAAACAAGATCCATTTGCCAAACATCTTGTCGCCTTAGCTCGAGATGGAAAGACAACACGATTTTGGTTAAAAGGGGATCTTTTATTCACCAAAGGAAACCGGCTCTATGTACCAAGGTGGGGCAATCTTAGGCTATCTGTGATGAAGGAATGCCATGATTCTAATGGGCTGGTCATCCAGGCATCAAAAGGACATTGGCACTAATCGGATGTACGTTTTATTGGCCACATATGGCAGACGATGTTGAAGCATACTTACACACTTACTTAGTTTACCAGCAAGAAAAGATCGAGAAACGCCAACCAGGAGGTTTGTTAGAGCCCTTACCGATCCCAAATGGCCCTTGGGAAAGCATTTCTAATGATTTCATCACTTGCCTACCAAAGTCAGAAGGATCGGGAAGCATCATCGTGGTGGTTGATAGATTTTCCAAGTATGGAACTTTCATTCCCGCACCAGCTGATGTTACCGCAGCGGAGACGGCGAGACTTTTCTTTAAGCATGTGGTGAAGTATTGCATACCGCAAACTATCGTCAGTGATCGAGATCCTCGCTTCACGGGGCGATTTTGGTCCGAGTTATTCAAGATCATAGGGACGGAACTTAACTTTTCAACCAGCTTTCATCCCCAAACCGATGGGCAAACGGATCGGGTCAATGCATCACTCGAGTTATACCTCAGACACTATGTAATGTATAACCAATGAGATTGGGCTAAGCTTTTAGATGTTGCACAATTTTCTTACAATATGCAGTGAAGTGAAGCAACTAGAAAAAGCCCTTTTGAGATCGTAACAGGACGTCAACCATTGACTCCTAATGCCTTAGCCGCATCTTATGATGGTAGTAGTCCAGCTGCTTTCAAGAGTCTAAAGGAATGGCACGAACAAGCAGACGTGGCTCGTACTTCCCTTAACAAGGCGGCTAAAAGAATGAAGAAGTGGGCGGACAATAAAAGGCGACATGTGGAATTCCAAGTCGGGGACCAAGTCATGGTAAAACTTTTGCCACAACAATTTAAGTCACTAAGGGGCATGCACAAGGGACTCCTAAGGAGATATGAGGGACCTTTCCTAGTGATTGCTAGCGTTGGCAAAGTATCTTACCGACTACAATTACCACCCCAGTTAAAGATCCATCCAGTCTTCCATGTGAGTAATCTCAAGCCATACTATGCCGATGAGGAAGACTTGGATCGAGGAATGTCTAAGCAGGCACCAACGGCTGTTGTAACATCCTTCGATCGAGAGGTTTCCGAGATTATATCTGACCGCACTATCCGATAAGAGGAGTGCCAAGCTACAAGGAGTACTTGATCAAGTGGAAGAACTTACCTGATAGTAAGGCCAGTTAGAAACGGAGGATTCACTATGGCAGTTCAGAGATGAGATCAAGAAGTACCATAAAGGCTCGACGAGGACGTCGACGGATTAGGTGGGGGAGAATGTCACAGCCTGCCAAAATTCAGATCGCAACCGTTGGAATTCCGGAATGTTCTACCAGCTTCAAGGCACTTATATGGCAGATTTTTGCCTTAGAAAATTCTAGATCCATGCCACAAAAATATCTTCAAAGACTAGAGTTTTCTTAGGAAAATATCCAAGATATTTTCCATAAAGCTTCTAGATTAACCCTTGTAAATATTTAAGATATTTTGTATATTTTATGCATAGAAATCTCTAGATTTGGAATAATCTAGATACTTAGCAACAAGTATAAATAGGTGATGCTAGTTCATTTGCACATCACCTTCCAAATTTGTATCAAAGCATCCTTGTAAAGAGTTCTCAAAGCAATACTAGTTTCTCTTTGTTCACAATCTTTATTCCCTTTTGTTCAAATCATTGAATCGAGCTTGCAAGTTGGTGTCAAGGCTGATCTTAGCACAGTGACTAAGAGCCGCACGTGGGTTGAAGGACTAACTCCGTGACACCAAACTTTTATTTGTCATGTACTCATAGATCAACAACTTCTCATCTTCCTCTATACAATAGCCAAGAAGCTTCACAAGATTTCGATGTTGAAGTCTTGAAATGCAGATGACGAACTTCGTTCTTGAACTCATCAAGTCCCTGACTTTAGTTCTTGGAGAGACGTTTAACTGCGAACTCTTGCCCTTCTTCTAGCATACCCTGAAATTGTTTTAGTTGCATGCTTACAATACATATAATCATCATCTTATTGTCTACATAAGGATCGAGTGACGATGCAACTTCAAAATTGGATGATTCAAATGCAATTTCAGTGTTATGGATACTTACAATTAATCTATAGAAATTACCTTATAAACAGGTCCAAATCCACCTTCTCCAAGTTTATTTTTGGGTGAAAAATTGTATGTGGCATTAGCGATAGTGGAGAAGCTAAATAATGGCTACTCCATGTCTCCTTCCTGGATTTTAGAGGCATTCAAGATTTCCCCTACACGTTAAGAAAATCAGATTTCACACTTTAATAATATATTCAAATTTTACCGGTGATAAAGTTATGCAAAATTTTTACCTTTCCCCTATTGTTCGGCATGATTACTTTTTCTCCGTGCATAGCATAACCATGTAGAGAGAAAACCTATAAGAACCAGGAATGATTACAAGTAAGATGATCTTAATATATGGTCCTCCCTGTTTCTTTTTGGAAGTTGATGGAGAATCTGCATGATATTAACATAGCAACAAAGTTAGTTTGTGCATTGTTTGATGAACGTGCAGTTAGAAGGGAAGATAGATGCATGATATAACATTCTACTGGAGTTTATATTATTACACTTAATATATTATATATCGTCTAATATATATATATCTATAACTAGACATTGTTTATTACCTAATACAGATGAAGCCATCCTTACAAAAATATCCCACCGGGGTCACTGCCTTCGGGTAACACTTGGATGTCTAGAAGATCATTGAACCAAAGCAAACAGACCTTTCGACTGCTGTCTGGAATTGCATAAGCCTTACAGGTACAGTTCTTTAAGCATTTTTTTCACATTCTTCAAGAGTCATGCTTTTGTAAACCAGGTATTCTCAGTGTCCGGCAATTTTACATTAGAGTACTTCATAAACCATTCTGATCCATTTTCGCATTGCAGCAGTGGTGTTCGTCTAATACAACCATCCAACTAGCACCCGTGTCCCAACCCTTTTGGTTTTTAGGCACAAACCTTTTTGCATCCAAGCAAGTACAACGAGTAGCTTATCAATGCTGCATGTTCCAAAAGCACCACACATGTTGTATGGATCACAAGGCATGTTGGCGAAAGACTGGAGAAGCCGCCACTGTCTACTATCTTCTTCCCACACATCAATTTCTAGATTTTAGCATTCAGTTTGATCCTTGATAGGATATTGCCGCCTTCAACATTATAAGCAAAAGACACCTCACCTTCATTAATAATCACATTATATGTAAAGGTTAACTCCTCGTTGGATACAGAATTCCTACTTAACCGCCAATTACTCCATGGTCTACCCCGGTATATGACAATGCCCCCTTGTTTTAGTTTGTTTCCAGGATAACCGACTGTGTCCGCAGCCCACGTCAGTTCACCTGGAGCTGGATCTTGACTAATCTTCCATGAAGATAGACGTCATTCCTTGCTCCTCAAGTAATCTCTCCCTAACTTCATGCCAGGTAGAAGAGTATCCGTTGGGTAGTCAAAACTTCATTCATTCATACTACATTAACTAAACCGCGCAGCGAATGGAGTTGAATGTGGGTTGACCATTGACACCCTGTGTTACAGGGTTGGGCTTATTTAACAAGCGGACATTTAACATTATTGCTGTAGTAATTATATATGGTCCCCGATGATTTGGAAAACGTTACTATCTCATTTTTCAGAATTAATTACCATTTTGATATTAATTTTCAAAAAGTTACATTTGTAATAATCCTAACACGTTTGGTCTTTGATATTACACCCACGCCTGAACCCCTCGTCGCCCCAAGTTCAAAACACCAAAATGTATGTGATTTCCAGATGAGCAAAACACAACACATACTACTTCGAAATGAAAACTGCGGATCACAAGTTCAAGATTTACATGGTTAGCTTAGACCTCTAGTCGATCAAGAAAAACGTGTGTTAACTTCCCAGAAAAGATTTCTGTTAATCAATAACATATGACCACACAAAGAGCAAAATTAAAGTTGCCAATTCTCCACAACCAGTAGCAAATATGAAGCCAAAAAGAAAAATCCCGAACTTCCCCTAATTAAATTTCATTCTTATTTACTTTATACAATTATGATTAAACTCTAAGGTGGATCTACTAATTAAATGATACTACTAATAAAGGTTGGAAATGTTCAATAGGGATTGTGAGTCATTAAATGTATCATAGATAAAGTAAAAAAATATGTTATACATTAACATCACATTATATAATTTAAATTTGCTAGTTTGGTAATGTAGCAAGTAATGTTAATGATTTATTTATAAATAATTAAAATCTAAAAAAAACTAAAATTGGAAAATTGTTGTCATCCTAAAGAAAAATAAATACTTGAATCGTCTAGCCTAACGTATGAAAGTGTGATGAAGAAAGTTTCTCTAGTCAAATTGAGGGTTCTAGTCGCATGATACACCAATGAAATAAATTGAAGAGCAAAATCATTGGATGTGTGAATTAATTGTTTATAAAACTTGAATTGCCAATTAATTAAAAGAATTACAAAATTATATATAAGATAAAATGTACTAATTCTTAGAGTTATAGGTGCACAAACTGGTTAGATTCATTAATCGGTTCGGTTTACCGGTTAATTTGACTTTTTGATTTTAACCGGTTATTTTTTAACTGGTCCGGTTAATTAATTTAACTGATTCTGTTAATTAACCGGTTATTGTTTGTTAGTAACCCGTTTTTTTTTTTGCCTTTTTGTTACCTTTTTTGGTCTTTATCTCGGTTAACCGCTCTACCGGTTACTAACCAAAAGTTCAAAATTAACCACTAACGAGTTAATAACCGATTCCAATTTTGATTAATAACCGGTTCCGGTTAAATAACCGGGGTTTTTTTTTTTGCCCACCTTTACTAATACTCCCAACTACAATAATCTTTTTTAAGCTATATTATTAACAAATTCTGGACTGGATTAGAGATGGGCATAATCGGGTTTTATTATTACCCGGAACCGGTTCCAACCCGGAACCGGTTCTGCTCGGATGTCATTGGAACCGGGTATGGTGTGGAACCGGGTCCAGTTCCTACCCGGGTTCACACCCAAGAATATGGAACCGTGTAGAACCGGGTACGGGTATTATGAAACGGGTATGGTGTGGAACCGGTTCCTGTGTGGAACCGGTTCCTGACAGTCGAAAATCTGATTTTAACTGTTTAGAACCGGTTCCTGACAGTCGAAAATCTGACTTTTACTGTTTAGAACCGGTTCCTAACAGTAAATCCTGACTTTTACTGTTTAGAACCGGTTCCTAACAGTCGAAAAATCTGACTTTTACTGTTCAGAACCGGTTCCTGATAAAAAAGTTACCGTTATAACCGGTTCCTGATAAAAAAGTTACCGTTGGGAACCGGTTCCTGATAAAAAAAGTTACCGTTGGGAACCGGTTCCTGTTCGTCGAAATCGGTTTTTTTTATATAAACCCCTCCCTACTTACCATTTCAACTTACAAACTCACCATCATCAACTTACAAACTCACCATCATCAACTTACAAACTCAATCATCTTCTCAAAAATCTTGCAAAATACCTATGGCAAGCAACGAACAAGTTGTTACTGTCTTAGAGACGAAAAGAAACCCAGCTATATGGAAGAATTTTGATCTCTGTTTAATGTCCTCCAGCCACGAGATGGCTAGATGCAAAGCTTGCGGAAAATTTATGAAGGCCGCAGCCAACTCAACCCTTAAGAAACACACTGAGCGGCATTGCCCAGTGACGAAGGCAAAGAAAAATGAGACGGGAGAAGGTTCTGGCACCGGTTCTTCCAATGTTTGATGTAACCCGTTTGGTTTGGTGTTTTAATAAAGTTTGTGTAATGTTTCTTTCTATTGTGTTTGTTATTTTTGTGTTTCTTTCTATCGTTAGTCTCCACTTTTTCGGCTATAACCGGTTCCAAAGGTAACATTATAACGGTATAACCGGTTCCTTCTTGAACTTCATTTCCGGGTACTGATGGAACCGGGTACAAGTGAAACCGGGTACGGGTAGGAACCGGGTACGGGTAGGAACCGGTTACTACCCGAGTCAAATGGTAAAATTGTGGAACCGGGTTGGAACCAACGGGTATTTTGAACCCGGAACCGGTTCTACTTAATATCGAGTAGGAACTGGAACCGGTTCCAGTTCGGTTCTACCAGTTCGGATTCGGAACCGGTTTTTATGCCCATCTCTAGACTGGATTAGCATATGAAATATGAACTATGAAGTGTCCAGTACTTTTCACTTTTCATCAAAGATGATGTAAGCACTAATGGCCCAATTAGGCCCAACGGCTAATAAACAAAGATAAGAAAACTCAAAATTCAAGAAACAATAGAAACGCCCCTACAACTATTTTCAATCCAAAAAATCTAAAGGATAAATGAAATTAAATAAATTAATAAAAAATGACAAATAAAATAATAAACAAAAGGTCTTGTTTAAAAAAAAGAGATTGTTTTGACAAGGACGGGTGATATAAAAGCACTCTACAATTTAACATTTTTTAAGTTTTTTTATAAATCAATGATTAGTTTATAACAAAAGCTATAAATAAACTAGTTGAAGAAATGAATGTGTATTAGCGTATGCGTCAACAAAATTATTTAATTCACCTCCAGATAGATATTAACATCATATCAAATATATAATATATTTGTATCGCAACTTATTGAAGTATTGATATGTTTAATACATAAAGAATTTTACGTAAAAACTATATAATACATACATAATTGTTTTTAGTATGATACATAAATCATTAACCACCTCTCATTATTTCCTCTTTTCACTTGATTTAATTATTTTTCATGCAATACATAAGTGTGTATGAGGTTATTATTGGTCCATAATTGAAACTGATTTTGTATTAAATATGTACAAAAAAAATCAAAAACAAAAAAGATATTGTGAGAGGGAGATCTTGGGTTTAAATCCCATAAACGACAAAAATTAAAAGAAATTTACCGTTCATTAAAAAACTAAAAATATATACAAATAATCACATAGTAAACACACAATGAAAGTAGTTTTTTTTACTAAAAATGACCCAACGTGAAGTAATAGAAAACAAGCAAGTCATTATCACAGTAAATAAGAACAATAACTAATTATTTGTAAATATGGTATAGTCCGGTTGTCCACTAAATGGTTTCCTCTGAGGAGGTCTTAAGTTGAATCTCTATCAAGTGCAAGTTCTGTAAATATGGGCGAGCACCACTAGGAAATATTCGAACTTGAAGTGAGAGTTTAAGAGCTTGTACTCACCCTTTAGAATAAGTTGGATACCAACTAACTTGTCCAAAAAAAATTAACTATTTGAGTTCACAAATAGAAAATTACGAAAGTGTGTTAAGATTAAAAATAACAAAAACAAAACAAACTACTACTAGCTACACGGATAGCACTGGGTCAGGTTTGATGTGAGTCCCAGCCCCAAACCGAAAACTCATCGGGTTACTATTAATCAAATGTTTCTTGTAAAAGAAATGGATTAATAGTATAAATTATTTAGAAATAACTATTATCCAAATGTTTTAAGTTCCGCAGAGTCAAATATTTATACAAAAGTTTTATGTGTTGTGAATGTCATAGGAGTAGGCATGGAGAGACATGTGAGATTTGACGATATAAACTTAAAATAAATAAAAAAATCATGTCGGGTGTATAATCAGGTCTGATAAACGGATATATCATCAAACGTCATGGCCAGAAAAATATTAAAAAATAATCTCAGATTCGATTATCCATCCCATCTGTTGAATGTTTTAAGCTATTTTCATTATGTTCGAATTTGATCGCCATCAAACCATGATATTTTGAAGTTGTGTCATCATTGATTTGGATTATCATATGAAACCTCAAATCATTTTCATTAAAGTTGTTAACCAATTAGGCCCAACTGCAAAATACATAGAAAAATTATAAACTTAAGAAACAACACAAATACAGAAACGCCCTTACACCTAAAGAATCCAAATACCCCCACACTATTTTCAATCCAAAGAATCTAAAAAATAAATGAAAAAGAAAATAATAATAAATAATAAATGGCAAAAACAAAACAGGAAAAAGAAGTGCTGTAGGAGCCATGTTAAATTATAAAAGTCACATGCCAATCATGGGGGACCACTCACACCACCAGGAAAAGCGGGGAAACACATCACGTGCATGCATGGGCGCAATTTAGCAGATCCCACCACCACCCTCCGTACCACTCATATTCACCCCGCCGGAGCCACCGTTCTCTTCCTCGTCGCTGTTGCTCGCCTTTTGCATGTTCTGATCATGATACACTTTCCTTAACCTCTCTATCTCCTTCTTCAATGCCTCTTGATGAGCTACAGTATTTGATAATTATGAACATCTTTATTATCTTCAGCATTTAATTTTACAAACAAAAAAAAGATTCAATTTGTTCAAAATTCACCTACCGTCTTTGAATATCTTGTCCTGAGCTAACGTGGCTATGCGTTGCTTCAGTGTGCTGTTATCGACGTTCAACACCAGTCTCTGATGGTCCAGAAACGCCACTCGTGGTGATAATGCAGACACCTCCGTCTACATCGTCAACAAAACAATATATGTAAGTATCGTTAATCAACTATATATAAGAATACAATAAGAATAATTAAAAAAATAATTAAAACATCTTTTAATTATATTGAAGAAAACTAAAATAAACTCTAACTAATATATTCTATCTAATATCAGTGGAGATAATTCTACCTGATATATTATATCTAATTTTGAACGAATCTATATATATATATTGCTAATCGTATTAGTTAGTGTAACTAGTCAAATTGAAGCTCAAAAGGAAAACTTCAGTAGCAATTGTGAATTTGCATAGATAATACTCGAATTAAGCTAATGGAGATCGGATTATGTACAATTGTACAAACCTGTAACGTAGTAACACTGCGTTCGAGTTCAGAAATGTACTGCAACTTTCTCACTCGTGATCTCTGAGCAGATTGTCGATTCGCTAAAATCCTGTTAAACATGTAGAATTATGAATATTAACGTGTAATTCAGCTGTACATATAAATAATTAGTTCATGACATGTAAATTATGAAGATTAGTATCTAATTGAGAAGCACATATGATCATTAATCAATTTAAATCATGTAATTAAGCAGTATATATGCTTAATTAGTATAATTCAGCTAGCTTGTGGCTTAAGCAACATATTACGTAACTATACCTTTTCACTCTCTTTGGATCCACAATTGTGCTACCATCGCTAGAGAAATTAAAGGTAGGTTTAACCGATTCGGTTTCCGGTTGACATCCGCCACCATCTTCCACCTCTCCAGGCTCATTCTTCAACTGATGCTGTTGAACCTCCGGCACCGGCGTTAGCGTAGGTTTAACGTCACCGTCATTATCACTATTCTGATCTGACGGCGTTGACGGATTCGATGACGATCTCGTAACATTCGTCGTGATGTCATCGGAAAACATCGAGCTAAACTTCTCGTCATCCAACCGTTCAAATCCAGAATTGTTCGAGCACGGTATCAACGAACTATTTCCACTAGAATTACCGATAAACGGCGATTCGACAAACGCAATCGGATCGCTCACAGATCTTCGGTGTAAGTTCCTCCTCGTGGATGAGAAATCTAAGAACTCGTCCATCCAGTTCGGTGCCTGTGCAGCAGCAGATGACATCATCTGGTACGGAAATGACGGCCAGTTATTCGCCATTGTTGGCACTTTTGGCGGCAATTGTGCCATTGATATGAAACCAGATTTGAGCTAACCAAATTGAGCTAACAGATAATTCAAAATTTTAACAGACAAAAGAATTGGATATTTAGATTGTGAGGGGTTACTGGATGAATGGGGGGATTGAAGAACTGTTGCTTGTGGAAATGAGGGTGGGAGTATATAGGGGTTAGAAAGGAAGGAGGGGTGTGTGATTTTGGTGGGAAGGGGGGGGTGGGTCACATGGGGGAGGATTAGGACAGCTAGCAACAGGCTGTGACCCAACGGTTTTACTGGGTAGTTTAATAACCGGCGAAATCAGCCCACCACGTGCCCGTGGATGTGACTGACCTCTCTAAATCTTATTGCTGCAATGAAGATATTCTGCAATTGTTTTTTTTTTTTTTTCTTTATAACTATAACACGTTCACCATCTAATAATATTTCTAAATCTACACATGAACAAAACATTCGTTGAGGTTGTTTCAATAACATTCAAGAACGTAATGTTTGATTCTTCATATTCAAACGGGTATAAACATGTGATAGTGTGTGCGTAATGTTTGTCCTTTCTCTCATGGGTAATTTTGTCATTTTGGTTTTATTATAACTATTATTAATTAAAAATATTTTTAATTAATAATGAGTTATAATAAAACCAAAATGACAAAATTACCCCTAGGAAAAAGACAAAACATGGGGGTTTAATTTGGGGAAACAGGTCTTATTTCACTTTTAGATCAAAATGGCAACAAAACTGAAACCACAGGGACCCAAATACAAAAGGTTTGAGATTTGGACTAAAGTGGCCAAACTCAGCGACCAAAATGGCAGTTTATTTTTTGCCAAATTATATATATACAATTGCAAGTTACGTGTAACATGGAATTGAGTTTTGTTTGTTTATTTCTTTCCTTTTTTTTGAGTTAAATGCTATTTTAGTCGCTGTGGTTTGGTCCATTTTGTCAGTTTATTACACAGGTTTCATTTTTCGCCTAAGGGTCCAAAAAATTTCACCATTGCCATTTTGGTCCGCTAGGTTAACTTAATCCATTTTTCTTGTTAACGAGAAGAGCAATTCTTCAATTGACTTTTGTTTGTTTCTTTCTTTTTTTAGTTAAATGCCATTTTAGTCCATGTGGTTTGTATCATTTTGCCAGTTTAGTACAAAGTTTTCATTTTCCGCATGTGTCCAAAAAGGTTTTACCGTTGCCATTTTACCGGGTTTAAACCAAAGTAATCACACTTAATCATTCCATTCAACTTTATGATCATTGAACTTACTTGTTCCGAATTCTTTTCACGAATTCGCTGTTAGTCAATTACGACTTTTTCCCCGAGTCCTTAGACTTATAATCCGTGTTCCCGTTACTCGATTTACGCTTAATTCTGATTTTACCCTTTTACCAGGTTTAAACCAAAGTAATCATTCACGCATCCATTCTGGTATGCGTCAAGACTTTATTTTGACCCATTTGGTTATCTAAGCAAAATCCATCGCTTTTATTCATCCAAACCTTTATTCATTTCATTATTTTGACCCGTTTGGTTGTCTTAGCGAAATCCATCGCTTTTCTTCAACCAAATCTTTATTCATTTCATCATTTTGACCCGTTTGGTTGCCTTAGCGAAATCCATCCTTTGAATAAACCATACTTCACAAGTATTGCATCAATAATCAACATATGTTTATGCAAAACAAACAATAAAATTTACGAAGCATAAAGCCACGTACCTTAAAGCTTTCCCTTCAAACGTGTGTCCGCACCGGCTTGGCCCGACGCCCCACTTGTGTTGCCTAAAGTATACAAGCCAAATGTCATTAGAACCTCTCGGCTAATAATTAAGGCTTGTAAATTTGCCAAAGATAACCCTTTATGTGTCTATCATCATCTTTCGTTTGTTAATTAAAGTTAGCAATTCTCTTCGGCGTTTTGTCAAGCACCTTATGTGCACACTTTTTAGCTAGCCATTTTAGTTCAATTAAACCTTGATAAACCCAACAATCTCAACTTCACAAACTCAATTAATCATCATGGTTCATATTAACATGCCATCACGAACTTACATTTTTACACTTATAATTCATACAATCACAATCACTTAGGGCTTTTTCATACTAGGAGAAAACCTACTTCTTTATATAAAAACATAATAATCTCAACTCATAATTTTATAAATTCATCAATTGTTTTCAGTTAGGATTATAATCCTATACTTAAATTACACCTCCCTTAAGTCATAACATCAACCAAATGTTTTAAGAACTTCAATCATCCAAAATCAAGTATCACAAAAACCAAAATTACAACTTACCTTGTATTAGACAAGTATAGATAATCGATGTTCTTGATTCATGCACCAATAAAGGCCCCAATCCACACTCCAATTTGATCAATTTAGTGAATTAGGGTTTGAGTGTTCTTGCTTTCTCTGCTCGCACACACACATACGTACATGAGTGTGCTGTGTACATCTTTTTTTAGTTTTAATAAAACAAGTTCCACCCTCTTGGCCAATTTAGTCCCTCATGTTTAGTTTGTTATAAAGAGGACCATAATTCATGATTTTTATTATTTAACAACCTACCATCAACTAGGTTAAATCCCCTAGTTATATATATATATATATATATATATATATATATATATATATATATATATATATATATATATATATTATAGGGTTCAAATGAGAAAAAAAAATTTATAAGAATAAAACAGAAGATTCAACCCATAAGAATGCTTTATTTTACTTCATTTAATTTTTGTGTTTAATATGGTGTAAGGGTATATTGGTAAACTTAAATAGATCATTAATTAGTAGTCTTCCTTTTTAATAGCTAACTACATTAAATTTGTAACTTATAATCAAAAATATATTTTTCGAAGAAGAAAAAATTAATTTAAAGCGTATGATAAATTACGAGATGTGTAGGATAAATTACGAGTTGTGTAGAGGAAATTTCAAAATGTGTAAGATAAATTTTGATATGTGTAGGGAAAAAATTAAATGTGGAGGATGACAGCCTATATTACTAATTAAATAGTCAAAGATAATAATAAATGAAATGAGAGAAAACCTATTTAATGTTTTACAATTGTACTTTTTGTTATTTTTCTTCCCAATTTAATCTTCTTCTCAAATGAACCTCCCCATATATTTTATATATATATATATATATATAGAGAGAGAGAGAGAGAGAGAAAGAACCACCTTAAATTGTGAGAACCGTAGAAACCAATATAAGCCATTGATTAAAAGTGTTTTAATGGATAAGACTAAAAGAAAATAAAATAGTTTTAATCATTATACTTTAATTAATGAGTTTTTGTTTTTAGTGGGATAACGGTAAATTGGTATATTAACTAAACTTGTCAAGGATTGGTAATTAAAGTTGTAATCATTGTGCTTTAATTATTGTTTTTAATTTAATTAATATGATTTAATTAATATTATTTTTGAAACATGCAGTAAGAAAATTATTTTACGTAGGGGTTCAAAAATTTTTTGCGTGCCGGTTTTAAACATTTTTACGCACGGGTTTAGACTTTTTTTATGCGCGGGTTCAAACTTTTTTTCGCCCGGTTTTAAACTTTTTTACGCGCCGGTTTTAAATTTTTTTACGCGCGGTTTTAAACTTTTTTACGCGCCGGTTTTAAACTTTTTTTATGTGCGGGTTTAAACTTTTTTACACGCCGGTTTAGAACTTCTTTTATGCGCCGTTTCAAAAAAAAATTACGCGCTGGTTCAGACTTTTTTACGCGCCGTTTTAGAAACATTTTTACGCACGATTTTACACTTTTTTGCGCATCGGTTTTAAACTTTTTTACACGCCGGTTTTAAACCTTTTTTTACGCATTGGTTTTAAACTTTTTTTAAGCGCTGGTTTTAAACTTTCTTTACGTGCCGGTTTTATATTTTTTTTACGCTATGGTTTAAAACTTTTTTACGCGCCGGTTTTAAACTTTTTTTACGCGCGGTTTTAAATTTTTTTACGCGCTGATATAAAAGTTTTTTACGCGCGGTTTTAAGCTTTTTTTACGCGCCGGTTTTAAACTTTTTCTACGCGTGGTTTTAAACTTTAAAACAAATTTTTTTTTCAAAAAAAAAAATTTGTTACCAGTTTAAACTTTTTTACAAATTTTTTTTTACGCCAAACATCTTTTTACGCCCCCGACACCCCGATTTCGGGTTTACGAAATTTGAGGACTTACCAAACGAACTCACCCCAAAAATCACGACTCAATAGATGTTACATGTTGAACTTTAAATAAAAAAGATAGAAAAGATGTGACACGTTGAGTTTTAAATAGAAGAGAGAGAAAAGATGTGACATGTTGAGTTTTAAATAAAAAAGAGAGAAAAGATGTGACATGGGAAGTAAAAGACTAAAATACCCTTTTAATTTAATTTGGTTATAGGTGATGTGTAAATATGGGATGACATGAGTTCTCATGGTTCTCGCAACTGAGATTGGTTCTCTCTTGAACCGAATCATATATATATATATATATGTGTGTGTGTGTGTGTGTGTGTGTTTGTGTGTGTGTGATTTATAATTTTGGGGTATTACAATACTCTTTCACGTTAACGGAAAAGATGGATGATGTTAACCGAGCGGACTAAAATGGCAACGGTGAAACCTTTTTGGACCCACTGTTGAAAAATGAAACCTTTGCAATTAACTGGCAAAATAACCCAAACCACAGGGACTAAAATGGCATTTAACTCCTTTTTTATCTTTTGTATTTATTATACTTTTACCATTTAACTTTCAATATTTACACTTACAACCTTTAACTTTTTTAAGACTTCGTAATCGAGTTTTACGTTTTTATATTTGTATATGTGTCGGTTTAAATTCAAGTTGATTATGTTTAACGTATTATATATATAACAATTGCAAGTTACATGAAGAGTAACATGCAATTGACTTTTGTTTGTCTTTTTTTTCTTTTGTATGTATTATACTTATACCATTTAACTTTCAGTATTAACACTTACAACCCTTTAACTTTTTAAGGCTTTGTAATTGAGTTTTACATTTTTATATTTATGTACGTGTCAATTCAAGTTAAATTACGTTTCGACGTAAATTTTTTCCTAAAATGAGTTAGGTCCAAATATAATATGTTCTTATGTTTATTATTATGTACGTTTTCAGTTAATCTATATTTTGATGTAAATTTTATTTTTTCTCGGAAATGAGTCTGGTCAAATATAATACGCTTTCGTCCTTATTTTATGTACGTTTCAGCTGATCTACATTTGGACGTAAATTTTGTTCGAAAACGAGTCGGGTCAAATATAAAACGTTTTCATTAGCCGGTACAAATTCAAGTCACTTTACATTTTGACACCGCTGCAACGCCCCGTATCATTCTTTTAAAAAACACTATTTTCTTACGTGCTTATTTTTGTGTACCTGTTGATATAAATTCAATTTGGTTTATGTTTTAACGTAAAAAACATAAAAATATTTCGAGAATATGTGAGATCAAATATAATATGTTTTCATGCTTATTTTTTATGTGGGTTTTCAGTTGGTCTATGTTTCTATTTATAACTAATTTAAATCAGTTAGTCCTAGAGGTGTGCATGTGTCGGTTTGGGTCAGTTTTGGCCTAAAACCAAAACCATAACCGCAATTTAGGATAATGGATAATCATCACCATAACCGAATAGTTATGGTGGTTATGGTTCATCGTTTTTTATGGTTATAGCGGGTCGGTTGTGTGTGGTTAACCGTGTATTTAGCCAAGCTAAAAAAATAGCTTATTTTTTTAACATGGAATAAATTGTTATTGCATATTTGTATATATTAGTATATTGCATAGTATAAAAATACATATAATCTATAATATTAATACCAATTATTATCAAATATTCAAATAAAGGGATATGATATATTCCACAAATTCAAATAAACATTCAACCAAAACCACAAAACGATATGAAAAACCCATAAATACAAAAAATCTTCAATCAAAAACATCAAATATTACAAATATGGTGAAAAGACCTAAATTTACAAAGATTTATTACATGTCGGTTCGGTTCGGTTATGGTGGGTATGGAAAATAGTGTGCGTGAAGCATGATATGATTTTATTAATATTTTAAGTTCGTTTTACGCGTTAGTCAGATTTTAAATTTATAAAACACGATATTATACTAACACTAAACACACACTTGGGCAAGTACACCCATCGTGAGCGTAGTATAGCGTTGGTAAGATACCGAGATCGTCCAAGGACACAAGAGCTTTTAGTACCGGTTTATCCTCAACGTCTAATCATTACAAATTTTTGAATAAAAGTTTTTAAACATAGAAATAAATCTAGAAATGAAGAGATAAATAAAATAAAATACAAATAAACAAGATAGAATCACTTGAATCAGTGGTTTGAGTCAGCAGAGATACAATCCCAAAGGGTCGGAATATTGAAAGATAATTAAATAAGGTATTAATACGAAAAGTAGTAGGCCCCTCTTTTGAATGTGACGTTCCCCTCGGCTAAAGTGGTTTGAGTCACCAGGGATACAATCCAAGAATCCGGTTTAAAGTTTTAATAGTAGTTTACATATGAGGGGTTCAACTATTCGCACCCTGCCATCCAATACCCGTGGGGCATTGAAGGAGGTCCTAGTAAGCTTGAACCAAGTCCTCGCAGGATATATACACTGAACGAGATAAGAACTTTACCAAACCACCCTTCCAAGTAGTTAACGCGCTTTATATAGACCATAAAGACGCGAATGAGCAAATCAATGACATCATGAAGAAATGGTTAGGAAAATTCACTTTCAACATAAGAAACTAGTTATTAAAGTCATTAATACATACCCAATTAAAAATTGCCGAAAGATTAAAAATCAAAAGTAATACATTAAAGACTTGTATTCACCAAGTGATGTAAGAGATTAGCCAAGCATGGCCTTTGTTTGACAAGAACTCTTACTATCAATCTTGGATCCCGAGACTACTACACACTCTAAAGATGATAGATGGATGGTGGTGGTGGGTGTTGGTGTTGTAGTGGTGGTGGAATGGTGGCAAAGTGAGAGAGAAGTGGTTTGCCAAGGGATGCCTTTGAAGTGAACTAAGCACCCCTATTTATACTCAGAACAGTACCCCGGCCACGACCCCGTGTCCAGCGGGCACGGCCCGTGGCCGGCTTTTTCTATTCCTTCATTAGTTGCAGTTGCCAGCAGAGGGCCCCACACGACCCTGTGTCTTCTGGGCACGGCCCCTTGGTCAACTCTTCGCTGTACAATCAAGATTCTTCAAATTTGAGAGTTGACCACGCCTCATGGTGAGCTGGGCACAGCCCCGTGGTGGGCGTAGAAGCTTCTGCAGGTTTTGTCTTTAAGTGTATAGGCTGACCATGCCCCATGCCTGGCTGGTTACGGCCACGTGGTCAACTTCTGTCTTCTTATTTTTGTCTTTGGGGTGTTGTTGAGGGGTCGGGCATGTCGTGTTATTCCTTTTTCTTGTATTATGTTGGTTTTGGCTCCTTGTTTGCTTCTTTTTTTCTTTTAAGCTCATTTGGTCCTGTAAATTCAAAAGGAACAATTGAAAATTTTTGGTTAAGTAGGGCGGTTTTCCCCGAAAATGAAACCTCAAGTGCCGTTTTTTCAAAAACAAACCGTTTTCCCTATCAATTTAAACTTTTTCGGTTCAAAAACAAGGGTTCATGGTTTATATTTGGAATTGGGCGATTCTATGAATAATAGTTGTTGATTTAATCTCTACAACATTCATGCAAACTATTATTACTAGATCTAATAAAAAAATTAGGGTTTGGTTTGGTTCTAGTTCAAGAACCCTAAATTTTTCCCCAAATTTCTTGTTGTTATACTACATGCAAATCGTTAAACTAATTAAAGTAAATGTTAGAATTATACCTTGTAGTTGTTGAATGAAGTGAAAATGTTGAAAAAGGCAGAAAAATAGTAGAGGAACCAGAATTTTTTCGAGGAAATGGGTCGTGGTGAAATGAAGGAATGAAAGGAAAAAAGGGGTTTATACCGTCTGCACACCGACGTGGCCACTGGCCACGGCCCCGTGTGCGGTTATTAATTTTTTTTAGTGTTCGTGTGACTGACCGTTTTCCCGAAGAGAGGTTTCCTTAGTTAACTTACCTATTTCAAAGTTTTCCCGTGCTTATTACTTACAAGATATGATGTTAATTTACATATATACACAAACCTTTGGTGAATCATACCTCTAGATATGATTGCACCGTGGGGAAAGATATGGGTGATGGAAAAAGGGCCCGACCCTCTAGATTTTAGTTTTCCAGGAAATAATCAAAGTCTTGAATTAAACAATAGCACTTGATATCCTTCTCGAAATTCATTAGGTTTGATATTCCTGTCGTGCAAGTTTTTTATACGTTCCTTATAAATTTCGGAGTTAGAGTATGCTTGATTTCTCAATTCGTTGAGTTTATTAATTGATGAAATCGATTTTTACCGGCGGTTTTGTGGTCTAAGTTTACGTTTTTTAATGCCCAGTAGGCCCTATGTGCTATTTCTACTGGCAAATGACAACTTTTTTCATAGATTAGCTTATATGGGGTGGTACCAAATGTTGTTTTAAAAGCTATTCAAAAAGCCCATAAAGCGTCGTCTATTTTATCGGCCCATTCTTTTTTATTTAATCCTACGGTTTTTTTAGTATTCATTTTAAGACTCGATTGGTTACTTCGGCTTGCCCATTTGTTTGAGGATGATATGCGGTTGAGATTCGGTGATAGACCCCATATTCTGTTAAGATTTTTTCAAGTTGATGATTACAAAAATGGTTCCTCTATCACTTATTAATGCTTTTGGAGTATCGAAACGAGAAAATAGTCGTTTCAAGAATCTTACCACGACCCTTCCATCATTTGTTGAAGAGCTTCGGCTCCAACCCATTTAGACAAGTAATCCACAACCACAATATATATTTGTTTCCTTTTGATGGTGGAAATGGTCCCATAAAGTCTAATCCCCACACATCAAAAAATTCACAAATGAGAATACCATTTTATAGCATTTTGTTTTTGGAAGAAATATTACTTGATCGATGGCATGCATCACACGTCTTGACAAGGCTTAGTGCGTCTTTATAAATGGTTGGCCAATAGAATCCTGAATTGAATATCTTTTGAGGGTACTAGAGATTCCGTGGTGTCCCCCGTATGGACCTTCGTGACAATGGCGAAGAATTTTTCTTGCTTCGTTACCATGTACGCATCGTCAGATAAGTTGGTCAGCACAAATTTTAAAAGATATAGATCCTCCCAAAAAGAATGCTTTACATCAGCAAAAGAATTCTTTTCTTTGATGATGCGACCATCCTTTTACTACTATCCCACTAGCTAAGTAGTTGGCGTACCATGGTTCTTCTCGGTATTCCACCATTTCTAAATATTCTGTTGGGAACTTTTCGTTGATGAGTTCCCCTAGTTGCCTCCAAAGCTGGATCTTCAAGCGAGATAGATGATCTGCAGCAGTGTTTTCAGCTCCTCTTTTGTCTTTTATTTCTATTTCAAATTCTTGGGAGTGGAATCCATCTGATTAATCGTGGCTTGACATCATGTTTTTTTAAACAGATAAGAATGGCTGCATGGTTTGTATAAACTATTGTTTTAGAAAGTACAAGATAAGAGCGAAATTTGTCAAAAGCAAATATACTGCTAGAACTCTCACTACTAGAAAAAGAGCCTTTAATGACACAAGAACAATGACACACACAAATTTTATTACACGCAAACGTGTGTGTCATAAAAAAATTGTCATCATTGGTAAAATATGAATATTTAATGAGCTATTGTTCTCGTTAATGTATTTAGATCACTATGTGTGTCATCGTTGTGTGTCATCTTATAATTTTTAGAGAAAACTGCAAAATTACCCCCTGAGTATATACACCATTGGCACTCTTACCCCCTATCTGAAAGAAATGGACGTCTGACCCCCAACAAATACGATCCCCTGCAATCTTACCCCCGAGGTTTAAAAAGTTAACATTTCTGTTAAGTGGGATGTAAAATGATGTATTACCCTTTCCTATTACCCCCTATACTTTGTTTTAATAAAACGTATTACCCCTATGTTAAAATGACTATAATACCCTTTCTTATTACCCCCTATTCTTTCTTATTTGACTGCACTATTACCCCCTATCGTTTCAAATGGGTCAAAAGAACAACCATGATCAATCTATTATATGATTATATGTTTCAAACCAAATCCTCCATGCTCAATATGTTTCAAATGGTAGAACATGTTCAGCAGCATTCACATCCGCTCTCCGGTTAAGCTTGATCAAACTGTTCAGCAGCATCATGTTCAGCATTCATGAACATGTTCTGGCTTCAGCAGCATTCACATCCACTCTCCGGTTCAGCTGCATTCATCTACATCAACAGCTGCAGATCAGTCAGTCTGATGCCAAACCTGTACAGCAGCAGCATCAACAGCTGCAGGAACATGTACAGAAATGATCATAACTTGAATTTAAGGTTGGGAATTTCGACCCCTTCACATGGAACTGGTTCAAGTAAAACTGACAGTTGGAATTTTATGACAGTTGAAAACATACCCTTTTGAGTTCTGTTATAATAAACATTTGCATGATAAAAACAGGAGCAAGCCTGTACCTAACTCATTACCATCTCTAGACACCTATATCAACCATTTTGCAGTTCAAATTGAATTATCAGCATCATCAACAGCTGATGATCAGCAGCATTAAGTGCATGATTTAGACTGATGCCAAAGCTGATGCCAAAGCTGCTGTAACACAAACATCAGCATTCATGATTCAAACATGATGCCAAACCTACTATAACACAAACATGAAACATAATTCAAACCCAAACCTGTTGATCATGGTTAATTTAGAAATACACTAATAACGTCATGGTTAACCTACAAAATACACTAATAATCATGGTTAACCTACAAAATACATATTACTACATAACTATCAACTCTCCGGTGGGAAATCGTAGTTGACGAAGGGCGACCGAACACGGACACCACCAAGTGGACCTCCATGGATGAGCTGGATAGACTCATCGTCAGGTAACTATCAAAGAAAAACACAAAACAATACTATCAAAAATGTGTTTATCAAAATTATCTCTAGCTATCATTATCCTGAACATCAAATCGCACCCTGGAAATTATCACTACTCTAGTTAAGAATGTCGAACCCTTATTACCTGATGTGTGTCGGATCAGGTATCTGATTACCCAGAACACAATCGTAGTTGATTGGATCGGCATTCTGTTGATTCGTAACAGGAAAGAAGGAACGGTGGGAGAAGGGTGTGTCGTCGGAGGGGGGTAATCGCGGAGTAGCTGTGTCACGTGAGTAGCGATAACGCCGGTGTAGCTGTGTCGTTGGAGAAGACAGTGGGGTGGAGGGTGTGTCACCGGTGATGGAGGAGAAGAGGGATAATGTTTGGGGGTAAGATGGTAGGTGAGTGAAAAATATAGGGTGGTGTGTGGTGTAAGCCATGAAATCTATGTAAAAAGACTAATATACACCTTGACCGTTAAAGTCGACCTGACTTTAAACAGAACTAAACCCCGGGGGTAAGATTGCGGATCGTATTTGTTGGGGGGTCAGACGCCCATTTCTTTCAGATATGGGGTAAGAGCGCCAATGGTGTATATACTCAGGGGGTAATTTTGCAGTTATCTCTAATTTTATGACACTTATTAAGTATGTCATCGTTTAAATGTCAACTACAAAAGGATAAAACACATTCTGTTTGGTATGTGATAATGGAATGAGCGAGAAAATGAAATCGGCGAGGTAATAGAATGGACAAAGAATGAAATGGAATGAATTATTACATTGTGTTGTTTGGTAGGCAGCAAAAGATGAAGGAATAAAATCGACAAAGGGTGGCGGCGGTGGTGGTGGGTGGTGATGTGTCGACGAGTGTGTATGGTGTTGGTGGTGGTTGGTGTGGTAGGTGGTCGGGGTGGTTGGAGGGTGACGGCGACGGTGGGTAGCGGTGATCGTGCGGTGGTGCTGGTTAGTGTAGCCGGCGATGGTGGGCGGCGGTCGTGGGCAGCGCTGGTGGTGGCAGGCGGTGGCAATGGTCGGTGGTGGTGGCGGTGTTTGGTGGCGGAGGGTGACAAAGGCGGTGGGTGGTGGAGGCGACGCGGGGTGGTGGTTTGTCGGTGGCAGGTATTGACAATGGTGGCGGTGGTCGGCGTTGGCATCAGTGGTCGGTGGCAGAGGGTGACGGCGGGGGTGGTCGGGCGGCGACATAGGGTGGTGGTGGCGGTTGCCGCCGGCTAGTGTTGCAACGAGGGTGGGTGGTTGTGGTAGTGGTGCGCGGGATGTTGATAAAGAAGGGTGAGAGGGAATGGAATGGAAAAAAAACATGGGTGTTGGATGGAGCTTGTTCGATGTGGCTCGGTTTGAAAGTTTAAACTTTAATATTTCCTTCAATTAAATTAAACTTTAATATTTCCTTAACTCCCAAACCCTAGGGCTGTCCAAAAAGCTTGTGGCTCGGAGCTTGTTCGATGTGGCTCGGTTTGAAAGTGAGCCGAGTCAGCTCGGCTCAGTTAGAAAGTGAGTCTAGCTCGACTCGGCTCGTAATGAGCCGGATTGGCTCGGTTTGGCTTGCATACCAGCTCGGCTCGGCTTAGCTCAAATTATTTTACTTTTAATATATTTCATTTTTATGTACATTATAATATATCACAAAAACTGATTATATTTACATGTGATTAGGAGTGTAATTTGATATCTATACCACATTTAAAGGTTGATTATCATGCTAATGAATTTATATTGTATTTTTTTGAAATTAAGAGTGTATTTTGTGTTGTTAAACTTGATTTTGGCTTGTAATGTGTTAGGCTCGCTTATTTTGGATATGTTGTTTTAAATTACTGCATTTTGAGAGTCATATATTAATTTTTCTTTTCAAAATCGAGGCAAACCAAGCCGATCCGAGCCAACTCAGTTTAAAACCAAGCCGAGCCCGAGCTTTGATTTCCAGCTCGGTTTCAAATCCAAGCCGAGCCGAGCCTGAGTTTTGCCCTGCAGTTGAAAGAAGTTTCACCCACTCTCTTTTCATCTGGCGGTTACTGGAAGTTCCACCGTACTCTTCTTTCTCCCTTATTCCTTGCTACAAAACATCAAAATCCAAATTCCATCATCCTAATTTTGAAACCCCATCATCATCGACGTCATCTTCTCCGAGATAATATATGGCGGATGAGCATTCAACGAGGATAATTACTGGACGAACGCATCTTCTCCGAACGCATCAGATCCATCTCTGGTATGTTCTATAACAAATCCATGCTTATTCGCTATTCTAATTCGTTCCTACTACTAAAACTTATGATATAACGATTGATGATACCAAAAATTCAAATCTTGCCTCTGTAAATTCATACTACGTTCTGCATTTCAAAACGCATCTGATACAGGGGAATTTTATTAGTTAGGTATTATTTATTTATATTTGTTTATGTGTTTTCTATCCCAGTTATTCAATTAATGGTTCCATTTTTAGGATTCATGAAACCGAGGAGGTACGAGTTTGATTGTGGAACTGCTCTTGTGATCTATGTAAGTATTCATATTTTGTTTTTGTGGAAAAAACTAATAATTAAGTAGCCAATATTGTTGTTATGCTTGCAGAGATCTTGGGAGCCAAGGCTTGTAAGGCTACATTAGGGATAAAACTATTCGTTTGATTAATTTAGTAGGCTTGTAAGCATCAACTGCCCCTCTTAGACCTAAAAATTGTTAATGACCCTTGAAATGGAGAGCGAACATGTGAAAGGGTTCATACTGAGTGACGATTCAGATTTACATGTCCCTTTTAGTCGAAGAAAGTGGTGTTGTCTAGCCAACAAATGCCTTCCGTAATTTTTGAAGGGGAGCTGACTTATGGAGATTTAGATAAATGTAAACAGAAAGCGAAGTTATGATGTTTCATGTGATTTTGGTGTAACACTATAAGAGAAACTTTTCAAAGGATATGTTTTTTGTTTGTATAATAAAACCAAGGGGCATACTAAAGAATCTGAGGATGTTTTTATTTAAACTTATTTATTGCTCTGCTAATACTACTTACTAGATCGCTAATCATGTTACTTTTTCACTTATCTGTTCTTTGATAACTTAATGCTCCATACTTTTATTAAGGCTACTAGGTATGGGAGGAGGGTGGTCTTTAAAGAATGACCCTCTACGTCAGCACCACGTAGGATGGGATATGATGGGTCTAAAGGCCTAAAGTGGATGAAGCTAGAAAATGGAGGATAGGGCTATATATATATATATATATATAGGTGTGTGTATAGAGAAGAAGAGAGTGTGCCTTAATGGTCAACCTTCAACGTGTTATCATAGTATATTATTATTACTGTTACTATTACGTTTGTGTACGTGTATATATACACACATAATATTATTTATCTGTTAATTATTACATGTTTATTAGCACGGACGGATCTAGATCTGTTGTTGAGGGATGCTATGCATAATTATTTTGATTATTCCTTAATTTTTTACGGCAATCGGCTTGTATGCTGTACAAAGTGGAACCAGGATGGGGTTAAAGTCAATCGGGTTAATGCTAAGGTGAGCACTTAATTCTTATTGAAAGAAACATATCAATATCTTTAGTTGTGTAGTGTCCATATCAAACCGTAGGTACTGAATGTGGCTACTATATGTTGAAGTTCATGAAAGAGGTGGTTGAAGAATGAATTGAAATACTTGCCAATGACAATGTAAGTACTATTTTATAATGATTACTGGTGGAGTATTATTAGATTGTTAGCTAACTAGCTGCAAAACTTTTATTAGATCATTGAATTTAGTTTATAATTTTGGGGATTTTGATGTGATCCGTGTGTTTGATTTACATATAAAAGAAATGCGGTAAAAAAGATAAATAAATAATAGGATGGAATGAGAATATAATTGTGTGGATATCATCTTTGTTTATCATATCAATGTGCCACTAATTAGGTTTTTTAATTTTGTTTATGTCATCAATTGTTTTTTTATATCAAAGTGCATGTAGTTAGGTTCTTTAATTTTGTTCTCAGGTTGGGGGAGACAAAGTGGTATACACAGATGAGGATATTGACGGAATAGGTGAAGGTTGTTCGAGTTATTGGGCAACGTTTGTTTTCAAGTGACTGTTTTAGATGTCAAAGTATGTACGTCAAAAAATATTTTTTGATATTTATTGTTGACATATGACTATGAAATGAATTGTTTTGGTATATGTTTATTTTGTTATGAAATGGATTTATATATTGTTTTGGTTCTTTAAGGAAAATTAAAAATTATACAATAAATAATAATTAATAATAATAATATGAAAAATAAACAATTAAAATCATGACATGCAATGCGTGTCATTAAGATGTGTCATTAAGGCGTGTCATTAAAACATGTCATTAAAGTGTGACGTTAAAGTGTGTCATAAAAAGATGACACACAAGTGCATGTCATCTTCAATTAATGACATGTGGCTTCCTTGATACTTTTTTGTGTGTCATATCTACCCTTTAATGACACGCAATGTGTGTCATTAAAGGTCTTTTTTCTAGTAGTATCTTTTTCGGTTGTGGTATAATTTATTGTGCATCATAAGAGTTTTACTAGCATAGTATATTGGGTGGAATGCTTATCTTTTTGTTGTCCCAAGACTGCTCCAACTGCAAAGTTACTTGCATCGCACATGATTTCGAAGAGTAATTTCCAATCAGACGCTATCATGATTGGTGCATTGACTAGCATCTCTTTTAGTGTTAAAAATGCTCGTTACAATCTTTTTCAAAGATAAATGTTGCATCTTTTTCAAGTAATTTTGTTAGAGGTCTTGAAATTTTCGAAAAATCTTTGATAAATCGTCTATAAAATCCGGCATGTCCTAGGATCTTCTTATGGCTCTAACAGAGGATGGGGGCGGTAATCGAGAGATGGTGTCTATTTTTGCTCGATCAACCTCCATTCCTTCGTTTGAAATTTTACGACCGAGTACTATTCCCTCAGTTACCATGAAATGGCATTTTTCTCAATTAAGGGCGAGGTTACTTTCCTCACATCGGGATAGCATTCGTTCGAGGTTATCGAGGCATTGGTCGTATGAATCTCCAAAGATAGAGAAGTCATCCATGAAAACTTCCATGTTTTCTCTATCATATCATGGAAAATGGCCACCATGCAACGCTGGAAAGTTGCGGGGGCATTACATACGTCAAAAGGCATGCGTCAATTTGCGAGGGTTCCTTAGGGACATGTAAAAGTTGTTTTTTCTTGGTCTTCTGAAGCTATCGGTATTTAAAAAAATACCCTGAAAAACCATCTAAAAAATAATAGAATTTATGATCGGATAATCTTTCTAACATTTGATCAATGAAAGGTAAAGGGAAGTGGTCTTTCCTCGTTGCCTCATTTAATCTACGATAGTCTATACAAACTCTCCATCTGGTGATGGTCTGTGTTGGAATTAATTCATTTTTTTCATTAGTTACCACCGTCATTCCACCTTTCTTTTTACTACTTGAACGGGACTCACCCAATGGCTATTGGAAATTGGATAGAAGAGTCGACATCAAGTAGTTTGATGACTTCATTTTTAACCACTTCTTTGACATTTGGATTTGCTCTACGCTGTGGTTGTATTACTGATTCATAGTCATCTTCCATTAAGTTTTGTATGTGCACATTGAAGGGCTTATTCCTTTTATATCTACAAGCTTCCAGGCAATCGCATTTTTATGTTTTTTACAAAACTTTATTAATTTTTCTTTTTCTATATTATTTAACTTAGAAGAAATAATTACCGGTAATTTACCGTACTTGTCTAGAAAACATATTCCAAACCTTTTGAGAGTTCTTTGAGCTCAAGTGGCGTGTCTTTAAGAGACTCTTTATTCAATTGCTCTTTATTTTGGTCGAGAACCAAAAAGGTTTATTCAACGGCGTCCTCTTCTTTGACAAGTTGGTCAACTTCTTCCTCCACATCGGGTGGTTCATCTTCATCTTCAATTAAGGGGTCGTCATTTCCGAATGGGTATTTTATGGATTGGTCAAGATTGACACACCTTTTTTCGGCCCCTAATTGAATTGGTAGGGTGTTTTGCTTCTGATTGGTCAATGCTTGATGGGTTTTCACAAAGGGTCATACCAACACAAGTGGATCATCATCGAGAATGATGAAGTCGGTTGGGATTACCATTTGGTTTACTTGCACTAGCACGTATTCAACTGCTCCCTTTGACTTTATTATTTTCCGATTAGAGAGAAAAAATGAGAATTTGAAGTGGAGAAAAATCGCTAATACTTAATTTTTCGAAAATATAGTTAGGCATTATATTAACAAAAAGATCCTTATCAATTGTAATACTACTAAAAAATTTGTTTTGAAAGAAACATGGAACCGGTGTAATGTTAATTTCATATTGCTCGTCTTTTATTAGCTTAGTTTGATTGTTCGTTAATGTTATGCTAACCATTTCGTCAACTTTGGTGTTAGTGTTTAACTCTTTTAAAAACTTAGCATGAATGGGCACCAAACAATGATTTTCAAAGAATGTGACAAGAGATTAATTTCTTGAAAGTTTGACTCTTTTTTTGAAATTATCGTTTTCGGACTTACCTTTTTCGTCGTTTGGTTCAGGCGTGGGTTTTTCACTTAGTTTTTCTTCCATTTTCACTTCTTCGATTATTACTTCCTTAGTACAAACAGCCTCTTCTTTTTCGCCGGAATTTTTTATTAACGTTCAATATTTTTGAGACTTTGTATAATGCGTTCGACTTCGGGGAGGATAGTTGGCGGTGTTTCGTGAAGTTGAGAGGGATAAGTATCCCATTCAGAGCTTAACTTTGGAAGTTCGAACCTAGGTTCTTCATAGTGAGTGTACGAGGTGGATGGTTGGAAAAGGTCGTAATATTGCACCGAGTGAGATTCTCCACATATGGTACAATATTCCTTCTCATAATCATCATCTATATAGTAGTGGGTATAACCTCCTGAGTATTGATCCATGAGGGGAATTCTCAGTAGATTATAGAGTTTCGGGACCAGAAAAAAAACAAAATTTAAATGCTGAAACAGAGACTCACCACGGCCCCGTGCTGTGTGGGCACGGCCCGTGGTCAATGTCTGTATATGGGCGTTTAAAAACTGTTAATAAAAACTTGCAGCACGTGGGCGTGTCCCCTAGGCACGGCCCAGTGTTCAGCTTACTGTTATGTTAAAAAAAATTCCTAAAAATTTAAAAACTAGCGCGCAGTTTTGAAAATGTTTTAAAAAATTGATTAAGCCGTTGATTTTAAGCTTTCGTTAAAATCCTTGTGTCCCCGGCAACGGCGCCAAAACTTAGTGTGCGTGATGCATGATATGATTTTATTAATATTTTAGGTTCATTTTACGCGTTAGTCAAGTTTTAAATTTATAAAACACGATATTATACTAACACTAAACACACACTTGGGCATGTGCACCCATCATGAGCGTAGTATAGCGTTGGTAAGATACCGAGGTCGTCCAAGGACACAAGAGCCTTTAATAGCGGTTTATCCTCAACGTCTAATCGTTACAAATTTTTGGATAAAAGTTTTTAAACATAGAAATAAATCTAGAAATGAAAAGATAAATAAAATAAAATACATATAGACAAGATAGAATCACTTTGATCCACATCCTCTTTAATTTACCCTTTGATGATTTTTGCACTTTCGAACTTTTCAAGAGATTATCTTAGTTAAAGTAGTAGGCCACTCTTTTGAAGTTGCCGTTACCCTCAACCCAGTGGTTTGAGTCAGCAGGGATACAATCCCAAAGGGTTGAAATATTGAAAGATAATTAAATAAGTTATTAATGCGAAAAGTAGTAGGCCCCTCTTTTGAAGGTGACGTTACCATTGGCTAAGTGGTTTGAGTCAGCAGGGATACAATCCCAAAAAGCCGATTTAAAGTTTTAATAGTAGTTTAATATGAGGGGTTCAAGCTATTCTCACCCCGCCATCCAATACCCGCGGGGTATTGAAGGAGATCCTAGTAAGCTTGAACCAAGTCCTCGCAGGATCTATACACTGAACGACACAAGAACTTTACCAAACCACCCTTCTAACCCCTTCCAAGTAGTTAACGCGCTTTATAAAGACCGTAAAGACACGAATGAGCAAATCAATGACATCAAGAAAAAATGGTTAGGAAAATTCACTTTCAACATAAGAAACTAGTTATTAAAGTCATTAATACATACCCAATTAAAAAGTGCCGAAAGATTAAAAATCAAAAGTAATACACTAAAAACTTGTCTTCACCAAGTGATGTAAGAGATTAGCTAAGCATGACCTTTGTTTGACAAAAACTCTTATTATCATTCTTGGATCCCGAGACTACTACACACTCTAAAGATGATAGATGGATGATGGTGGTGGGTGTTGGTGTTGTAGTGGTTGTGGAATGGTGGCAAAGTGAGAGAGAAGTGGTTTGCCAAGAGATCCTTTGAAGTGAACCAAACACCCCTAATTATACTCAGAACAGTAACCCGGCCACGGCCCCGTGTCCACGGGCACGGCCCGTGGCCAGCTTCTTCTCTTCCTTCATTAATTGCAGCTGTCAGCAAAGGGCCCACACGACCCCATGTCTTCTCGGCACGGCGCCGTGGTCAAATCTTTGCTGTACTTTTAAGGTTCTGCAAATCTGAGAGTTGATCATGCCCCATGGTGAGCTGGGCACGGCCCGTGGTGGGCTTAGAAGCTTTTGCAGATTTTGTCTTTAAGTGTAAACGCTGACCACGCCCCATGCTTGGCTGGGCACGGCCCCGTGGTCAGCTTCTGTTTTCTTGTTTTTGTATTTGGGATGTTGCTGATGGGTCGGGCATGTCGTGTTATTCCTTTTTCCTGTATTTATGTTGGTTTTGGCTGATTATTTTCTTCTTTTGTTCTTTTAAGCTCATTTGGTCATGTAAATTCAAAAGGAACAAAGAAACGTGTTTTTTCTAACATTAGTACTAAAAAGGGTTAGTTTTATGTCTTATTTGATGTAATTTATATGTTGCATTTTATACACATCAGGAAACATTGATAACCATAACCGACCCGCTACTTTCGGTTTTCAAAAAAGTCATTAACCGACCCACCGGTTTTTTATTTGGTTTGGTTTTTTCGGTTCGGTTTTTGTCGATTAATTCGGTTTTTTACAACCCCTGAGTCCCACTGTTCAATTTAAATATTGAACCAAAATAGATATCGACCGAAACTCCGTAACGTGTCGCGGGTAATTTTACTAGTTTTATACATATGCGTCCTCGTTGGGGTACATTTGTGTGTTCTTTATTTTTTTTATCTTTTTAACAAACACATTATACTTCTTATTTTTTTTCTTTAGTTAACTTTTGTTTCTTAGTCAACTTGTTACACTTCTTTTAAATGATTTAAATCCGTGGTGAATATATAATTTGAATAGAAGTATAATGAGTTGATTGAAAAAAAAAATCTTTAAAAAAAATATTATTATTATATATATAATGGGTTAGCTAAAAAAAACGTATAATTAAAGAAAGAAAAGTATGATGTCTTCGTTAACAGTATAAAGAAAAAGTAAGACTACACACCTAGATGGTAAATAAGTTTGTATGAAACACTACTTCACAAAAACACAAAATAAAAGGAAAAAAGGTCATATGTAAGTATTTTGATAAATATAATATAATGATTTTAGTGGCATTGTTAACTAGGTTATCAACGTGTATATTACATGAGAGTTGAACCTTGTTTATCTATTTTAGGATAACCTAAGTGCTCCATCCTTCCAACGCATTTAAGCTCATCTTTGTGGAAAGCGTTCGTAAACCGTGAGTATACTTGACTTATTTTTACGCTTTAAAACACTATTTGGGTTGCAACATGTATCCATACAAAATACACGATCATACATACAATTAATCTTATACAATCACTCAATTCTTAAACATGTTATTTGTTATGCTACTTGTTCATACATACTAGGACACTTGTCTGCATGCTATCCATCATTAACTTTGCAAGCCTCCCTTAACATGTGTAGCGCTATAGGAGTAGCACACCGCCGTTGTGGGTCATTGTTAAGTAATCATTCTTTACAATCTTATTCATTGCGATGATAAGATTACGCTAGTAAACACTTTGGTTTATTTATTGTTCATGCAAGCTAGTATGATTTCTATAACATAGTATACATTTGACATGTGGATTTGAGACTTTTCTATACTTATGTTATGTAGACAAACTTGTATGATCACCAACCGTTTTTGTGTTGACATTTACTTTTAATACATATTGAAGAAAAATTGATGACTATACGACAAGAAATCTATTAGAGTGGACTAGAAACTCACTCGAAACTTTATTTATGAATTTTGTACTTTTTATGTTTAATTTGCAATGTGTTGTACTTTATTTTCAAGACAATGTGACCTTTAGTAATGAAATGAATTTTGATTATTTAATTATTGTCACAATTTAGTACGTTATAATATTTTGAGCAATCTCTTTCATCTTAACTTTGATGTTTTCGTCATTGGTTTGGGTATGACAAATACATTCTTTGTTTCACTTGTAGTTAATGTTCATTTAATCAAAATAAATAACAAAAAAGGTTATTTAATTATATTCCAGGTAAGAAGTAGATTATGCTGTGTTTTAAGAATGAACTAGATGTAAGACTCTGACGCGTTGCGGTCGGGGCTTACAAATTCAGCCGGCATGGGTTAGTTAACAATTAAGGGGCTGTTTGTTTACTTTTTAATGAGGCTCTGAATAATTTAGACCTTTTACTGACCTCTTACTGGTTCAATACTTAATGATTCAGACTGTTTGTTTCACAAGTAAATGTCTGAATGGTTCAGACATATGATCTGAATGATTAAGCATTATATCGAGTCTCAATGGTTAAAACCTCTAATGTGAATTGTTCAGACATTTGCCTCTGAACTGTTAAGCATTATATCGGCTCTTAATGGTTCAGACCTCTTACTGATTCAACACTTAATCATTCAGAAGTTGTCAAACAGCCCTAAACATTATACATGAGCTCCACGTTACGGCCGGTGAATTTGGTACTGGTACCCACTTTTCTAGTTTTCAGTATCGGTACTTTCGGTACCGGTACCGAACGGGTACCTACTCATCCCTACCTAACAACACAAGTTTTAATGCCTAATAATGTTACCAATGTCCAACTTTATAAACTAAAAATACAAGTTTTAATGCCTAACAATGTTATCAATTAATAGTATACTAGATTGTTTCTATCCGCGTGTTGCGGCGGGAACCAACCTTTTTTTCTTCTCAATCTTTTCGAGTTTTAACTCAATAACAGGATCTCAAACTACAAACTCCGCCACTGCCTCCCATTATTACCTTTCACACCCCAAAGGAATTATATTGTCAAGACTCTTCAGCGCTGGCACCACTTTCTCCGAACACACAACCTCCCAAACATTGCTTTTTAATACGTAGTATGACATTTAAAACAACCGGTCAGCTTAAAAAAATAACGTTATGAAAATTAATATCGAAACGTAGATAAACATAAATAACGTGCACCACTAATACTAACTGAAAATATATAAAAAAAGATAAAACATGAAAAAAATCATAATGTCGTAACGTAAATTCACTAAAAATATAAAGCGGTAATTCTATTAAAGTTCAGTGGTTATAGTGTAAAGCGGTTTAAGAAGAATAAAAATAACTTTATCAGAATTTAGGGGACACTTGATAAATTTATTAAAATTCAGGGGGTAAAATTTTTAATTGATTTATAAAAACCTAATAAAATTTTAGGTGGGGTAAAAGTGTAAATATCAAAACATTTGTGGTCAAAATATGAAGACAAAAAGAATAATTGGTGTTGTGATAACTCTTACAAATGCCACTCAAAAGTCACTAAATTATCTAAATGCCATTAAAACAAAAATTAAATATGTGAGTGTGGATGGCATATATGTAATAAAAAACAAAATGAATGTTAAAGTATGAAGATCTAATTTAATATATAGTATAATTGTTGACTCATTTGTATGGTTAAAAAGAAAATGAAATAAAACACTGTGGCCAAATGAGAAAAATATTAAAATGACCTGTAGTTAGGATGATGCAAATTAATAATATATAATAATATCAATTAATAGTATATAAATATAAATAAGGTTTTGAACAATTTGGTTTAAAAAAACCATTAAAGCTACATGTACAACCATAGATGCATAAATTTGTTTTAAAATAATATTATATAAATAAGATTCATCGTTAAAAAAATGTGTTGACGTTTTGTTGTACTATATGAGAAATTTATTTAATTAATTTTTTTAATAATATTTTTTAACCTTTTCTGTTGGCCTGCGTTGACTTATTTTTTTGGTGATTTTCCCGTTTGAAGTCTAAAAAATATATTTTCGACAGATTTTTACATGTATTTTAACCAAAGGCGTTGTAACGAATTTTGACATAATCTGCTAATCATGTGGGTGATCCGAGATATTTCAAAAGACTAATATTGTAACAATCCGGCGAAGGTTAATTAAAAACCTTTTGGTGGTTTTGAAGAGTAAAACATACTGCTTGTTTTGTTTTTACATAGTGTTGTAAATGAACCGAACATCAACAAACTGTTTGTAAACCGTTTGGCGAGAAGTTCATTTATGTTTGTTTGTTTACTTAATAAACGAACATAAACAAGAAATTATATGCGGCTAGTTAAGTGAACGAACACGAACAGTTGACCCTCTCCATGTCACCATCCTCGCCGATTTAATATGTGTTTGTTTGTGTTCGTGAATTGTTTGTGAACACGTCCGTTTCCTTAATGAACGAACACGAATATAAAATCTAGTTCGGTAAGTGTTCATGAACTGTTTGTGAACACATTATCTCCTTAACGAATGAACACGAACAAAGCCTTGTTCATTTTCGTTCGATTCATTTACAGAACACTCTTCAAAGTCTTAAATATATAACCATTACACTCTAGTGAGCTCTGAGATTGTACAAAAGTAGCCATCAAAGTCTTAAATACTATTATACTTAATATAAATTTTACCGTATAACAAGTTATAGATCCAAGTAGAGTTCAAATATACTTACATGATTAGGTTCATTCGGTTTAATATCGTGTGATGTTGTCTCATTACGATGAACTTATCAGAGCACAAATGCTCGGAGGGTTTTTTCTAAGTCGTATTCCTTACAAACTCATTTACCAAATATGTATATTTTTGTATATATTTGCCAAATGTGTATTTTTATATATATTTGCCAAATTGGTGTATATATTTCCCAAATCTGTATTTTTATATATATTTGCCAAATTGGTGTATATTTATGTGTTCTTTATTTTTTTTCTTTTTAACAAACACATTATACTTTTTTTTTCTTCAGTTAACCTATTATACTTTTTTTTTCTCAGTAAACTTGTTACACTTCTTTTAAATGATTTAAATCCACGGTGAATATATATTTGAATAAAAATATAATGGGTTGATTGGAAAAAAAAACTTAACAAGAAATATAGCTGGTTAGCTAAAAAAAATGTAAGATTCAAGAAAAAAAAAGTATGATGCGTTCCTTAAAAATATAAGAGAACGTAAGACTACACCTAGATGGTAAATAAGTTTTTATAAAACACCACTTTACAAAAACAGAAAATTTAAAAGGAAAAAGAAGGCCATATGTTCAAGTATTTTTGATGAATATAATGGTTTTAGTGGCATTGCTAACTAGGTTATCAACCTGTATATTACATGAGAGTTAAATCAATAAATATTAAATAGTAAGTAATGAAGATTTAAAATTATAAATCAATATTTTTATAGAGATTTGAATCCATTTTTTAACAAACTTCTTTTTAATTAAGAAATAGAATACTACTATGTGAAATACAGGACTTGGGAAAAAAAATTAGTTTTGAGCTCACAGAAATATTACACGTAGCGCATGCAACCCGACGGTTCATTTATCAACAAATTTTTTTCAACTTCTTTGTGAGTAACTCTTATTGGTGTTTTGATAGACATGTTGGTTCATTCATTAATTCATATGTGAATATTTGTAAAGAACAACGATTCTATCTATCTTGTAGAACGTAGATGAGTGTGTTAACATTTTTAACGGTCATACGAATGAGAACCACAATTGCCTCCATATGTTATGTAATGTAATAATGTGAAAGCCTTCTATTTTTCTTGGATGAATCTGATCAGATAGGTTATGATAGCTGATTTTGAGATGCTAACACAATAAACCAATAGTGTGACATTCTTTCATGTGTTTTTCAAGTTGGCCACTAGTGGGAACTGGTTCACTTAAAACAAAAGGAGATGATGTATCCATGGCTACTATGTATGTATTAAAATCATTTACTTAATTAGTTAACTAGTGGGTTACATCCGTGCTCTGTGGCGAGGCGACGCAATTTTTAATGGGAACATAGAGGCAATAGTAAAAATAACGTTAATGGTAGGAATTCGTTTGATATTAGTCCGGTTCATTCAGATATCGACACTTACCAAATGAGGAAAAAAAGTTATGATACGACTAAAAATATACCGAGAGGTGTTTACATCGATTGAAACAATAAAAACGAATATCAATTATGGTACTAACGTTGTTCGGTCAATATTAGACCGTTCGTTTTGTTTCATGTACAACGCTAGGTTCGATTAAAACCTATAAAACAAAAAAAAAAACAAAAGATAGGGAAAAAAAGGAAGATGAAAAAAGTTTTACAAAAGGGACAAAAATTAAATTATTGTGGTTAAGAAGTTAATAAATTATATATATATATATATAATGACTAGTAAAATTTTGATTCTAATTATATAGTTCAATTTAATTATCAGGAGTTATGTTATAAAATTAAATATTAGAGACGATTCACAATGAAAAAGGCAAAAATGGAATACTTCTTACGCGTATTGTATGGTACAATTCAATCTCAATGTTTTGGTGGGTCCATAAATGGGCCTTTGTTTCCATATGTGCCCCCTGAAAACATAATTCAATAGCATGTGCACTGGGTTAATGTCATATGCTGGTACCACTATAAAAGAATATACATACATACATATATTATATATAATATATTAGTTAGAATTTATTAAGTAATCGTAAGACTTTCAATTGATTTCAGTTTGGTTTGTTATAGTATCATTATGAAATAGGCAGTGTAGCAACTCAAAGAGACACATCGATTGAAAACAAAAAAACGAATACTGGTATCAATTCCGATAACACTTATATAGACAAGTTCGCTTTTTAAATAAAACTTTTATCAGAATGTAAACACAATTAAGCACATCCAATTATATTACTAAAATAACAAAAACGGTCAATGGTGCCAATTTATATATAAAATTAACCTTGAGAAATTTTTGGTAAAATGTACGTTCAATTAAGCGCGTCAAATTATATTATTATAATAATTAAAAGGGTATGACGTTAATTTATAAAAAAGAATTTATTAAGTAGCTAGTGGGATTGTTCTCGTCGTAAGACTTCAATTGATTTCAGTTTGGTTTGTTATAGTATCGTTATGAAATCGGCAGTAGAGCAACTCAAAGAGACACATCGATTGAAAACAAAAAACCAATACTGGTATCAATTTCGGTAACACTTATATAGACCAGTTCGCTTTTAAATAAAACTTTTATCAGAACGTAAACACAATTAAGCACATCCAATTATATTACTAAAATAAAAAAAACGGTCAATGGTGCCAATTTATATATAAACATTAACCTTGAGAAATTTTTGGTAAAATGTATGTTCAGTTAAGCGCGTCAAATTATATTATTGTAATAATTAAAAGGGTAAATGACGTTAATTTATAAAAAAATAAAACTAACCGTGAGATAACTTTGATGACTTGTACGTTCGGCGTTCGCAGGGAGCATTCTATCGGTATTAGTTCAACTCGTTATGATACAAGTACGATACCGCACACAATATAGCAACAAAAAGATATATAACCAAAAGAATACCGACGTGTGGTTTACATCGATCATACACTATAAAAACGAATACCCAAACTGTTCAGATAATACTAATACCGTACATATGTTATTCGGTTAGAATCAGTTTGATTTGTCACGGGTTCAAATTTTCCCAAATGTTATAAGTGTTTGCATTCACAATGGATAAAAGTATAAAAATATTATTTAATTGAAAAGGAGAGAGAAAATGTAGTGGTTTTTAGTGTAATTATAAAGATGATGAAAAATACTCTGAAAATGAAAGAAAAAAGGTAATGTTTTTAATGTAATTATAGAGACTTTTAGGATTATTTTTTTTTTTTTCATTTTTTATCTCTCCCTTGTTACTATCACCTTCACGTCATGGTTTCAGGTCATGGTTGGACGTCAACCCTCTACACCTTTATGTTCTTCTTCGTGTCCCGTCATGCGAACGTATTACACACGCACGTATAGTACACACACATATATATATATATATGCGTGTGTGTGTGTATTTATACGTGGATGTAATGTTTATGTCGTTGTGTATTATAGGGGTAGCATCAAATAAAAAGTTCATTTTACCCAAGTAAGATAAGAAGAGATTTTAGCCTTTCAATTTTCAAATCAGTTGCTAAGATAAAAATAAAGAAAAAAAAGGACACAATGGTATTTTTGGAATAGCCTATTATTTGACTTTTCTCTTTTCACATGAAAGGAACATGCATAGTTCACACTCATTTTTTAAACGATAATAACTTTTTTACACGATATTATTTTTTATTTTATTTTTTAAAAGTGCACCATAAAAATCGAGCATCTTTTTATCTTTAATTTGAGTACACTATTGCTACAGAAAATATGACAACTAAAAAAACCTAAAAAAATGTGTTGTATTTTTATGTTGTATAGCATTTTTGTGCTAGATTTTTTACTATTTTTTGTGGTACCTTTTTTCTACTGAATTTTTTGTACTATATTTTTTTTGTGTTGTATTTTTAAGAAAATAACAGAGTGAAAGTTTGTGTTGTAAGACCAAAATGTCCTTCCATCCTATTTAATATGAGGGACACATGTTATCTCCATAGTTCTTCTTAGGCTACTTAGACAAAATTCATTTTGTAGTGGATCATTTATCTTATATATATATATAATGTTATATTACCACTTATCGTCATGACCGCAAGTCATTTTTAACGCCTTTATTGTTATTTTTTCTCTTTTGGTTTGAGTATATGATTTCCTTCCGCTCTACTCCAAGTGGGTATTAAATATACTAGGCAAGTTTGATTTTAATAATCTGAACGACTCGTTTTGGCCAATGATAATTCCAACTCAATAAATAACAATTGAGTTAGGATTATTATCGACCAAAAAGAGACAGTTCAAATTATTAAAATCTAATTTACTCATACACTATGTTGGTAAGAATAAGATATATGTATTATTATTTAATATTTATTTCATAAGGGGTACTCTTGTGTGCCATAACAAGGCAGCATCAGCTTTTTCTCTTTTATGGTGTTGCCCCAATTTCCCTCAAATTCCACATAACAAAATTATTTTATTTTAAATTAAACATTAATATATTTTTATACTTTAATATCCATAAATTGGGATGAGATTTGGGAAAAATGACTAAAAGTGTAAAAACGGTGAAAACAATTTTGGCGTTGACATGTGGCGTTGGTGCTAATTTACACTAAGGGTAATATTGTCAAAAGATCCATGCACGTGTCACTCACATGCAAAAAACCATCCACGTGCAAGTCACATGCATATTCCACCATCCTTTTAAACTCCCTTAACTTTTTTATTATATGATTATTTTTTAACTACAGCATAAAATCGAATGTTTTATATTCTTTACAACGAGTATACTGTTGTTATACTTTTGAAATAAAAAAATGACATGAACTGGTGTTCAAATAAAAAACCCATGAAAACCCAGTTGAAAACGTCATAAAAACACTCAGTTTTGAAACGTCATAAAAAACTAGTTGAAAATGCCATAAAAACACCCAGTTCAGAAAAAACGCCATAAAAACACCCAGTTCAGAAAAACGCAATAAAAACACCCAATTCAGAAAAACGACATAAAGAAACAAAGTTCAAAACGCCATAAACTCACTTTATTTTTTTCGAAAAATATATCAATAGTATATTCCTTGGAAAGATAAAAAACGCTAAGTTTTATGGTGTAATTTTTTTTAGAAAAATAATCACGTATAAAAAAGCTATTGCCGTTTAAATATGATGGGGCAAAATGGCATGTGATTAACACGTGAACCCTTATTTGCATCTTCCAATTTTACCCCTCCTGATAGTTCTAAGGTTTATTTACAAAAATGTCACCGCAACATCTTAGCCACATATCACAAAGATCTTATGGCTGAAAATTATTCTCACCGTTTTCACACTTTAAGGCGTTTTCTCCTGATCTCGTTTCTCAATAAATTAATCTGATAAATTCTGATCTCAAACCGCTGATGAACCACAACCAAAATCAACTATGGCCAAACGACTTGCTATTTCCTATTCACAACTGAAACCATTGATGAACCACCGCACCAAGCTCTCGACACCGCACACCAAATGTATTAAGGGAGATGGCAATCTGATTCACGAAATTTCAGTACGAAATTTATTGGATGGAGATAGCAATGCGACAAGTAACTTCTTTCCTCACTCTCCCCGATGTTTGCTGAGAGTACACTGAAATTCAGTCGAAAAAAAACCTCTAAACCGAGGGTATTCTCGAACGGAGCCGTGTATCACCGAGCCCTCCCTGGCTCCCACTCTATTTACTCTAAAAAAGGTATGATGCAATAGTCATCGTTGTGATAATAGTTATGATTATATTAGAGGTTCTTTGTAATTATTCTTTTTATAGGGTATGAATAGTTTATAAAAATTACAAATATTTTACTAGAAATCTATTATTCTACGATAATAACACCTATTTAAAGTGATAGTTTTTTTAACGAGTTAATTTTTGTCATTAATGAGATTTGAACCTATATCACCTGAAAATGGCTAGCCTTATATAACACATTAATACCATTAGGCCAGAAGCCTTTGGTATTTAAAGTGATAGTTGATTACGTAAAAAGGATATGATATAATATATATAATAAAAAGTTTAAAAAGTGAGGGTTGTTTGTATAATTATATCTGGAACTTTGAAATTGTTTTAATGTGTTTAAACGACGTTATAAACTATAATAAACTAGAATAACCATGCGCGTAATGCGGCTGGATTTCGTTAATTATATATTATATTAGATTAGTAGATTAGATGAAAGACAAATGTTTCTTACATGATCACGAGCTGTGTGTAAAACATAGAAAAAAATTTGTTTGCGGATAACAACACGTAGGCATCACTTAACTTAGCAATGTTATTATTTTATTAATCTTATATTAGATTAATATCCAAATTTTATTATTAATATAACAAATGTGGTGTCCAATACAAAAAAAATACTTTATTGCGAATATAATTACTGTAAATTCAATGAATTTTAAACCGCTACGTTGATAAACCTATAAAAACGAACATGGTATATAGTTTAAAATTTAAATTATATTTTATGTAGTTTAGATTATATTTTAATTTATTTTTGTAATTTAGTATCAACAATGATTAAGTTAAATCTCATAATTGTAGAATATATTACATATTTCCTTAAGTTAATGTTTGACCAGTGATATAAATTCATGGGGTGGGTTTTTTTGGATTAAAAAAACAATAAATTAAATAAGTAAAAAGATAAAAGCCCCTCAATTTACTGACTTTTTTGATGAAGTTAATGAGCTGGATAAAATGGCAAAAAATGCAAACCTAAGGGACATATGAGAAAAATTGATATTGCTATTATTATTATTATTATTATTATTATTATTATTATTATTATTATATTATCATAATTATGAACTATTATTATCTAAGTCACTAGATCATAGTCTCATGTATTACACAAGTTTACGTATGATATTGTCTTTATTCAACATGTGTAATACACGAGTCTATAACCTAATATCATATACAGATAATGTTGTCTCGCGCCTCCTAGATCCTATGTCATTTTGGCCCAATGCCTTTATTATTTTTATCTTTTGGTTTTAGCATATGATTTCCTTCCGCCACAAGTATGCTATGTTTTTCTTAAACGTGAAATTTCATTAGGAAAAGTTAGCAAGAAACTAGAAAATAACAACAAAGAAAGATTAAAAGCGGCAAGAATGTTTATTGCCAATTTCCATCGCCGAGATAATATTTATGATTATAGTGAAGTTTCTTTGGAATTATATTTTTTTTCTTATAAACTAGGTTAGAAATCGTGTATTACAGAGTTCAATAAATGTGATTTATATACTAAATAATAAGTAATTATCTTTAAAATTTATTTATTACATGAGTGAATAAATATAATTTTATATATTATATAAAAAAAGTTATTTTTTTAAGAATCTCGTGAATTATACAGATTGAATAAATGGGAAATCTTTAAACCCGTGTGTATTACACGGGTTGAATAATGTAATTTTGTATACTAAATGAAAAAAAGTTATATCTTTAAAACACCTCGTGTATTGTACAGTTGAATAAGTCTTATTTTATATAATAATAAATGAAAGTTATATCTTTAATAACCTTGTGTATTACACGAGTTGAATAAATGTAATTATGTATAGCAAATAATAAAATAATTATATCTTTTAAAAAAAATCCATAGGTATTACATGGGCTAAACAAATCTAATATTACATACCATATAATAATAAAAAAAAAGGTTATGTCGATAACAAAAAACTAAGGGAAACACTCGATATGCGATAAATTGGGTGATTGCAAAGACGGTTTTTGAAAAGAAGATACATCATTCAAGAAACAAATAAACATCCATTTGAGTGATCAAATGTGGGTACCAATTCCCTTAATTTGATTTATAAACTATGTAATAAAATCAATATAATAGTTTTTTAATAATGAAAATAAAAAAATATTATAATAACACAAAGTTTGGTTTTCATGATAAATAATTTGTTTTAAAATATCTTAAATTAACAATTTAAATTTTGAGGATAATATTTTATTAGAAAAATAAAAGAATTATATTCAATATTAAAATTGAGATAATATTTAATATTATTTTATTATATATTTGATTCATATAAGATAAGTAGGAAAGGATGGCGGGAAAATAAAAAAATAGATGACTGAATGGATTTCACATGTTAAATTTATTTTATTATATATAGAGAAAGTGTACTATACAATTGGTCTTAACGTACGAACGTATACGATGAGAATTTCGTACGTTATAAACCTGAAAACCATAAATCCGCATGTTATAATAAAACATCAGGTGTTAGTCATAAAATTTGCATGTTATATAACATTAGGTGTTAGGCATAAAATCCGCATGTTATAACAAAATCCGCATGTTATAACTTAAAATCTGCATGTTATGAAATCTGCATCGTACGTTTTTTATATATATTTTATATATAAGAGAGAGAGAGAGAGTGGGGTTCTAGAGTAAACACTAGTGTATTTGTGAAATGAGTGAACAAATCTTGGCTATTGATTTAGACATCAAAACGTAAAATACACTAGTGTATTTTCATCATCAAGTCCTGTCAATTAATTTACACTTGTGTATCAATAATTAAGGGCTAAAATTAGTTCATTGGTGTTTACAATCAAAAGTGATTGTTCACAAATGAACCTGACCCTATATATATATATATATATATATATATATAATATATATATGGATTGGGTAAAATGAGAACCAACTTGAGTTGTGAGAACCGTGCAACCAATATTAACCATTGATCAAATGTGTTTTGATTGATGAGATTAAAAGATAATAAAGAGAGTAATGATTGTGCTTTAATAATAAGATTGTTCATCAATTAAAAAATTTAGAAAAATTGAGGTAATGTTTACATTGCAAATAAATCACCAGAAAATAAAAAAAAATAAACTAAAATAAATAAAGCGAAGTCGTCATTAGTAAATGATATTTTGCACCTCCATCGTCTGAGATCTGCACGGACACCACACAAAACATGTAAAAATCCCAAATTATCATTATACAAACAAATTAAATATCATTTACTCAAAATATAGCGTTTATATTCCACAAAAGTGACGTTGAGAGGAGCTCGAGTGGGCATTTAGGGGCGTAAAAAAATATTTTTCTGCCGCCTGTAATAAAAAAACTTTTTTTACTTTCGACACCGTGCGCAATTTATTTTACATTCGGCAACGGAATGTAAAAACATTTTTTTAAACGTATGTAAAAACTACAAATTTACAAACGTGAATTTACAAAACATTTTATATAATTATGTTTTATGCCGCCGACACGTAATTTTTTTATTTTTATCCCAGCCCGACTGTAAATTATGTTTACTCTCCGGTTGTAAATTTTTATGTTCGTCTCGGTTGCATTTTTTTACGGCCACATTAGAACATTTCAAACTTTTTTACGCCTCAGTTGTAAACTTTTTTTACGCCCCCAGTCGATTGTTTTGCTAGGGTTTTTTAAACTTTTTACGGGGCCATAAAAAATTTGAGAGTAAAAAACTTTTTTTCATTCGACACCGTGTGCAAAAAAATATTTTATATTCGACAACTTACGTAAAAACATTATTCAAACGTATGCCTTCTGTTTTTACATACGTTTGAAAATTAGATTTACGCGCGATGTTTAGAGGAGTTCGGGTCGGCAATTAGGGGTGTAAAAAAACTTTTTTTACGCACGATGTCAAAGCATTTTTTTATTTATTTTTTTACATAATAGTCTTCTCATACTCAGTTCGTGAATGTTTACGCACGTTGTCAAACTTTTTTTACGCACGTTGTCGAATGTTTTTTTAAAAACTTGTAGTGCAAAGTCATCAAACGTAACGAATGAAATAAAAATTCTCAATAAACATATAAGACAAATATAGCTTGCATTTTATAAAGAACATTATGCCATAACTAGCAAAAATAGAGTAAAAGGAAGACCTCGAATGTAGTGCTCGATCAAACGATAGAGGGGAGTGAACAAGTTGGGAACCATTTGATTTAACTCGAGAAATCTCTTGTTGTACGTGGTGTGGTCGCCTTCCTTTTGTTTCAACGAAAAGAACTCATCATCTAATTTCTTGATTTCGCTCCTTGGGCAAAATCATCTTGTCATGATTTCCTTCAACTCTTCCCAAGTCAAAGTCATAGCATCTTCAACACCTCGTTTGGCCTTCTCTGTGTTCCACCATGTAAGTGCTATTCCAAGTAAACGACCGGTAGCATATCGCACTTTGCGATCATCGGGGCAATCGCAATTTAGAAAAGTGTTTTCCATTTCCTCAAACCAATGGAGGAGAGCGGTGACACCTTCAGTCCCTTCGTATTTTGGAGGGTCGCAGGATTTGAAATGCTTCAAGGTGAATTTAGTGGTATTTGGGGAGGGTTGATAACATTTTGATCTTCTTGGTTGACGGGATTAGCGGTAAGGGCTTGTTGAACTTGAACTACAATGTTGGGTATTACGGCAGCCATTTGTTGAGCGATTTGGGCAGCCATACGCTCGCGAGCTTTTCCTGCTCTCATCTTCCTACGAGCGGAATTAGAAGACATCTACAAGGAATATATATCAAGAGTATGAGTTGGATGTTTTTGGGATCATGTGTCGTATTTAGGAATGAACATTCATAAAATAAACATAGCATAATAAATCTACTACATCCATAGGATGTCTTGGGCTTTGCTCGTAATTGGGCCTTGCATGCCGCCATACTTCACCTTCGTAATCATGTGGGCCCTCATGATTACCGTGTTTTTCATATGGTTCGCATGTGTTAACCTGGTTACGTACACTAAAACCCGGAGAAAATCGAGAAATAAGTATGTAACGTATGATATTCGGAATGTATCCAGGTGTGGACACGGTGACACCTCAAAGTGGGGTTAGTTCGAACGACGTTTGGTGTGGCATGCTTTAGCCTAATAGGTCCATCGTACTCTCATCGTTAGTCCCCAGGTAGGCAAACCGGTCCGTTATATTGGATTTATACGAATGCCAACCTAGACAGGACGTTCCGACTACCGGTACTTGTACCCTTACAGTTACTACATGCCCGTCGCAGAACTCACTTTGATGAGATTTGAAAAATGAAAAAAAATGCGACAAAATCTTGAATAACGGAAGTATGAAGATGAATTGAATATGTGAACATTGAAATATGTATGATGAATATGTATGTAAGTATGTATGTTTGACTGTAAGTATAATTCATTATGTATCACAAAATGTAATATTGGAAGTGTTTGCATGCATTTGTATATGTAATAAATATGAAAGAAATAAACATCATGAGTTTGCATGTAACCACATAAACAATTAAAATCTAATCAACTATAGTATAGGCTCTAAGGGTCTAATAACCTATCCTATATCCCTATAGTCAAAAGCTCTGATAACAATCTGTCACACCCGACCCGCAGCGGAAAAGGTGATCGGGACATGATTGGGTTTTCATCAAAGCTCATGACATTTATTATAATGTTTCATATTTATTATTCCAATTTAAAGGAGATCATACAATCAAATCATACAAATACAACATGTTCAATACATCTATCTAACTTCATTATTTTCTTCTAAGGCACTTTCCTATGTGTTCCTTGCTTCATCCTTTCCACCTGTATCATGTGTAAAAATGGTTTTTGGATCAACAAAAGTTGGCGAGTGAACCTTGTTAGAAAACATTTATTATTTATTTCTTATTGTATTTAATATGGAAAAATTGTGCAATATTCATATATGAACAAACGTAAATAAACATACAATAACTAACAAATAGCATACAATAACAAACAAATAGCATCCAATAACAAACAACAACAACAAACAATAACATACAATAACAAACCATAACATACCATAACAAACCAACTTGCATGAATATATAACATGAATGAAACTGTATATGTTGGCAACGTCACGTTCACGCTCATAATGTAATGGGGAACGGACGGCCTATGATAAATGTCTGTGCGATCAAGGCTCAATCAAACGGAGCCGATCGTATGTTGGCAACGCCTGGTTCACGCTCATAATGTAATGGGGAACAGCTCAACGCTCATAATGTAATGGGGAGCGGCGGCCTATGATAATGTATGTACTGAAAATGATAAATTTAATCTAAACAATAACCACACAAACAGTTGATACATGTTGAATACACCTTTGTTCATGGATATGATGGATGCACAATAGTTTAAATATAATAAATAATAAGACACATGATACACCCCAAAAACGTGATTAAAACGGAGAATTTGTAGAGATTCACTCACATTGGGTGCGTTTGGTTGATGATGTTGAATGCGCACGAGTTTAGAGGATTGATCGACGAGGAAAAACTAACCTAATTAATAACGAAAAAGTAAGGTAAATAAATGGATTTTATTAACAATTTTAATACGATTTTTGGATATATTTTTGTGAGTTTAAGGCTATTTTCTAACTTTAAAAATGTTATTTTTTTAGGTATTTTTAATTGATTTTTAATTTAAATAAATAAATAAAATAATAAAAAAATGTTGACTTTTGACTTGACCGTTGACCATTACTGTTGACCGTTGACCGGTTCGGTCGTTTGTATGTGTGCGCTGGGTGAGACTCGAACCCGTGACCTCCCGTACGCGTGCACGCAGCTCTACCAATTGAGCTACGTGTCTAACCCCAAAATATTTCTGTTTTTAATTATATTTATAGGATTGATCGACGAGGAAAAACTAACCTAATTGATAACGAAAAAGTAAGGTAAATAAATGGATTTTATTAACAATTTTAATAGGATTTTTGGATATATTTTTGTGAGTTTAAGGCTATTTTCTAACTTTAAAAATGTTATTTTTTAAGTATTTTTAATTGATTTTTAATTTAAATAAATAAATAAAATAATAAAAAAATGTTGACTTTTTGACTTGACCGTTGACCGTTGACCATTACTGTTGACCGTTGACCGGTTCGGTCGTTTGTATGTGTGCGCTGGGTGAGACTCGAACCCGTGACCTCCCGTACGCGTGCACGCAGCTCTACCAACTGAGCTACGTGTCTAACCCGAAATATTTCTGTTTTTAATTATATTTATACACTATTTAAGTTAATCCGAAAATCATTTATTTTAAAAAGGACTTAATAGTATCGACTCGGTGCTCTCCACAGGTCTCGAACCCGGGACCTGTGGTTTAGTTTGGCACACAGTCCACCGCTGGACTGTGTGTCTAACTTGGTAAATATTCCGGTTTTTATTATACTTAACATGATTCTGCGTGTGGATCCGGTTCGGTTTTAAAAAAAAACACTTTTATAACAGCGAGTGTGCGTGTGTCAAGGATCGAACTCGGGACGTATGCGTATTGTTTGCACACAGTCCACCGCTGGACTGTGTGTCTAACCCGTTTATAATACCGATTTTAATTAATCTTATATCATACACGACTTCGTCTTCTTCGTTCAAAACACAGACAATGATTAAACCAACTGTTTCTTGTTTAATTTGATTAACGGACAATATCAACGATTTAAATGCAATGGACAGAGAAAGTTTGGGGAGAGGATGTACCGAACAGATGACTTTTTCAGAACTCCGGCAAGGATTCGTCGGCTCTGTTTTGTGAACTTCGGCTGTTAGGATCGATTAACAGTTTGAATGGATTAGATGTGAAATTGAACTACTGAGTAACGATTATCAGTAGGTTTAAATGATCATACCGGTTAACAGCGAGTTTCTGGAAATTCCAGAAGTTTTCCGGCGAAAACAGAAAATCCGGCAACGTCGTCTGGAATAGATTCTGGGTGAGGGATTGATGTTAGTAATAATCTAACAATGGGTAAAAACATAAAAAGTCGAGGTATTTACCGTGTAGATGAAAGTCTCGGTTTTCCGACGACTTGCAGAGAATTACGGCGAGTGAAATTTCTTGCGACAGAGATTCTTCAGAGGTTTAAGGTGAGTGTGGGTGATGTCAGTATGAGCTCTAAGATCTTATTTTTTGGGTAAGCAGACGGGATGGAATGAATTCGGTTTTCCGGCGAAAATTTCCGGTTAATTTACAGAGAATTCCGGCGACTGCGGCGAGGCTTTTCTTAGCGAAATGGAGAGTGTAATCTTGATAAACTCGCGCTCAACTGATGAATGATGTATAATTCAGATTGATTTACATTTTCGGTTTCAAATTCCAAAATCTTTCGGTTATGGTTTGGTGATTTGAATGAGGGACATTAACGTTTTTCAGTTATAACCGGCGATGATGTAAATGCATCCGTTATGACAAAAGAAAACTTCAGTGTTTGATGAATTCGTCGGGATTTCCGGCGAGAATGATTTGGGCGCTGAGTGACTGATTTCGACTTCAGCTTTTATTATATGTATTAATTGAATCAATAAATCAACAAGAAACACAAGTGGTGGAGTGGTTGGGCGAGTGTGAGTTAAGTCTTTGTGAAACATTCGGCTGACCCGGGTTCGAAACCCGGCATCAGTATTTTATTTTTATTTCATTATTTTTAATAGATTTTCAATTATAAATTTTATATTCTAAAATACTTATTAATTATGTATCATTTAAAATTAATTTGAGCATTAAATATGCAACGAAATTTTTAACTTGTTGTTCGGTTAATAAACGAAGCGGGTTTGGTAAATCCGATTTTTGACGGATGTTACAAAGAAGATGGGTTCTCGATTAGTAATTAAAAGAAATAATAATCGGATTTTAACTGGGTTAGACACACAGTCCAGTGGTGGATTGTGTGCATAAATAACATGCACGACCTGAGTTCGAATCTTTACTCATCGCCGGTTTTCTAAATAAAATGTTTACTTTTTAAAACCAAACCAAATCAGTTTTCAATAAGTATATAAATATAAAGTAATTTCACTTTATAATGGGTTAGATACCCAGCCCAGTTGGTTGGGCTGGGTGCAGAGTAGCATAGTGATTGCGGGTTCGAGCCTCAGTAGGCGCGGCGGTTCGTTTGGTTTAAAACCTTTTTAAATTTATTAATTTCTGAATAAAGCTAACAAGAGTATAAGTATAATAAAAATCCTGATTCTAACGGGTTAGACACGTAGCTCAGTTGGAAGAGCTGCGTGCACGTGAACGGAAGATCTCAAGTTCGAATCTCACCCACGGCGCCTAAAATCCTAGAAAACCGATCAGGTTTCCTGTTAGTCTGACAGGAAAATAATTTTTTTATATATTATTTAATTAATATTATTTTTGTATCTAAAAATTAATTTAAAATACTTAAAAAAATACAATATCAACGGTTTTAAAATCTCAATAAAAACCACAAAAATAATCTAAAAATCTAAAAAAAAGTATTAAATCAAAATATTAATTTGTTTATATTTATCGAATTATCGTATTATTATTTTAGGTTAGTATTCGTTTATCGTTCAAATCCTCAATTCGTGCGCATCTTTCACCAATCAAGAAAACGCACCCACTGTGAGTGAATTCTTACAAATTCCCCTTTTTATTCACGTTTTGGGGTGTATCATGTGTCGTACTATTCCTTTATTTTATTTAAACACTTGTGCATATATCATTTCCGTGATCAAATGTGTATTGATTGTTGTGTGAATTATATAGATTAAATTTATCATTTCAGTGCACGCATTTCATTAGGCCCATCAGTTGTCCGTGGGATACGGGTTGAGCATCAGGAGCCTCATTAGATCGGCTCCGTTTGATTGAGCCTTGATCTCAAATACATCATCATTCATGTCATATATTCATTCAAAGTGGTTTGTGATTGTTTACATATATATGTTTGCTCACATGTGATTAATGCACGAATTTTTCTTTAATAAATAAAACAAGCAATTACTTAAAATGTTTTATCAAAATTCACTCGCCGACTTTTGTTGACCCAAAATCTCCCCTGTTTTACACATGATACAGGTGATCCAGTTGAGGCAAGAAAACACTTAGGATGGCCTAGAAGAATAAACAAGTTAATGCTTTAGAATGAACATTTAGTTTTGTTTTCCTTTGTAATTGTATGAATTTTGATTATTGGATATTTAAGTTTGTAATTTGAATTTAATAAATATGAAACTTCTTAGTAAATATCATGAGTTTTGGTGATAACCCAATTATGCCCCGACTTTTATTCCGCTGCGGGTCAGGGTGTGACGCTTTTTTTTTATAAAAATGTTCAAATATATGTACGTTACATTCTTTATTTTTTTAGAAAAAAATAAAAATGTTACATAGGAGTATTACAAGGGTTTCTTGAGTTTTTTTTCACTCAAGTGGGGAGAGATACAAAGAGAACACACTTGAGTTAATAAAACCTTCTGTACCTTTTTTTCTAAAAAAAATTAGGGAATGTAAGTTACATGTTATCGAATGTTTTGTAACAATAAAAAAAGCGCCGCGTGGATTTTTTTATAATTATTTTTAATATTCAGTATATACACACACACATGTATATATATATATATATGCTAAAAACTGAATTTTTAAACAATTTTATAAAAAAATCCCCTCGGTGCTTTTTTTATTTTTACAAAACGTTCGATAACATGTAACTTACATTCCCTAATTTTTTAGAAAAAAAATGTTACAGAAGGTTTTCTTAACTCAAGTGTGTTCTCTTTCTATCTCTCCCCACTTGAGTGAAAAAAACTCAAGAAACCCTTGTAAAACTCCTATGTAACAATTTTAGTTTTTTCTAAAAAAAATAGGGAATGTAACGTATATATTTTTGAACATTTTTGTAAAACAAAAAAAGTGCCGAGTAGTTTTTATTTAAAATGGTTAAAAATTCAATGTTACATAATATATATGTCCAAAAAATGTAACATACAGATTTTGAACATTAAAAAAAACTAGTCAGCGGTTTTTATATTTTTTTAATAAAAATGTTTAAATATATGTATGTGACATTCTCTGTTTTTTAGAAAAAGATAAGAATGGCATATATATATATAGGGATTGAGTAAAATAAGAATCAACTTGAATTATGAAAACCGTAGGAACCAATATTAACCATTGATCAAATGTGTTTTGATGAATGGGATTAAAAGACAATAAAGAGAGTAATGATTGTCCTTTAATTAATGAAATTTTTGTTTATATTGAGATAAGGGTTAATTAGTCATTTTACTATGACCATTAATGATTGGTCTCATTAATGATTGTGCTTTAATTAATAAGATTGTTCATCAATTAAAAAAATTAGAAAAATTGAGGTAATGTTTACATTGCAAATAAATCACTAGAAAATGAAAAAAAAAAACACTAAAATAAATAAAGTGAAGTCGTCGTTAGTAAATGATATTTTGCACATCCATCGTCTGAGATCTGCACGGACACCACACAAAACATGTAAAAATCCGAAATTATCATTATACAAACAAATTAAATATCATTTACTCCAAAATATAGCGTTTATATTCCACAAAAGTGACGTTGAGAGGAGCTCGAGCGGGCATTCAGGGGCGTACAAAAATTTTTCTGCCGCATGTAATAAAAAACATTTTTTACTTTCGACACCGTGCGCAATTTTTTTTACATTCGGCAACGAATGTAAAAACATTTTTTAAATGTATGTAAAAGCTACAAATTTACAAACGTGAATTTACAAAACATTTTATATATTTGTGTTTTATGTTGTCGACACGTAATTTTTTTATTTTTATCCCTGCCCGACTGTAAATTATGTTTACTCCCCGGTTGTAAATTTTTATTTTTGTCTCGGTTGTATTTTTTTGCGGCCACATTAGAACATTTCAAACTTTTTTACGCCTCAGTTGTAAACTTTTTTTACGCCCCCAGTCGATTGTTTTGCTAGGTTTTTTAAACTTTTTACGGGGCCATAAAAAATTTGAGAGTAAAAAACTTTTTTTCATTCGGCACCGTGCACTAAAAAATATTTTACATTCGACAACTTACGTAAAAACATTATTCAAACGTACGCCTTCTGTTTTACATACGTTTGAAAATTAGATTTACGCACGACGTTTAGAGGAGTTCGGGTTGGCGATTAGGGGTGTAAAATTTTTTTTTTACGCACGTTGTCTAAACATTTTTTTTATTTTTTTTTACATAATAGTGTTCTCATACTCAGTTCCTGTAAATGTTTACGCACGTTGTAAAACTTTTTTTACGCACGCTGTCGAATGTTTTTTTTTTTAAACTTGTAGTGCAAAGTCATGAAACGTTAACGAATGAAACAAAAATTCTCAATAAACATATAAGACAAATATAGCTTGTATTTTATAAAGAACGTTATGCCATAACTAGGGAAAATAGAGTAAAAAGAAATAGATATCATTTTCGATAATTTTGTATTTTCTAATAAATATATAAGACAAATATACATTGCATTTTATAAAGAATATTATGTCAAAATTAGTGAAAATAAATCAAATAGAAATAGATATCATTTTCGATATTTTTGTATTTTCTAAATTACATAATACTTTTGGTGTTTTAATTTGAAACTTAAAATATTTTTTCTCATGTTTAAATATAAAAAAAATATATAAAAAAGAATAATGGTGAGAGATATTATTAGAAATATTAATTATGATGTGATGTGATATGTTTTAGATATAAAAGAGAGGTGATATAACATTGAGAGAAAAAGACTACAATACCTTTTTGAATTAAATTGATTATAGGTAATGTGTTAAAATTTAATTGGATAGGAGGAGTTCTCATAGTTCTCGCACTGATAGTGGTTCCTGCTTGAACCGAATCCTATATATATAAATATTGGAATTTTATTATTTTATAATAATAACTATTTAAAGTGATACTTGATTACATAAAAAGATACGATAATGGTTGTTTTTATAATTTTGTGTGGAACTTTGAAATCGTTTTAATATTTCTAAACAACTATATAAACAATAATAAATTTTACTTGTGATTTAATGTAAGTGCAAAATCTTTAAAAATATAAACAATAAATAAATTTTACTTGTGATTTAATGTAAGTGCAAAATCTTTAAAAATAAGGAATAACGGATTTTAATAATCCTAACCATTAGCCGTTTGCTGGCAATGGTCTAACTTTAAAAATAACTAGTGATGGTTTCACTTTTTCACATATTTAAACCAATGGACCTTTACTAAACCGAAAAGGATAAGAGGACAAAAAAATTAGCATACTAAAGTTCCATTGGTTTACAATATGTGAAAAAGTTGGACCATCACTGGTCATTTTTAAAGTTGAGAACGTTACCGTCCACAGCTAACAATTAGGATTATTAAAATCGTGCAAAACTTTAAAAATAACTGTTAAGGAAAAAACAGAAAATCCTACGTTGACAATGATTTTTTTGTTTAAATTTAATTATTAAAACATATTGAACAGAATTGAATGTGAAGTTTGAATAAAAACTAGTTATAATTATTTATACAACAACTTACCTAAAAATGGCCCACTTTCAAGGTGAGCATTAGATCCCATATGACCATATCATAATTATATGAAGTCGAGATTTTCTTTTCAAATTAAACAAATCGTAGTTAATTATTTTATGTAATATATACAAATATACAGGGATGAATCACGAGAAAACTCATACTAAGAAAACTAAAAACCTCTAAAAAACCCTGAATTAAAGATTTTTTTATTAAAATTTGCTATTTTCAGTATATTATTATTTTTTTAAAAGCACCACCCACTCACCCGAAAACCTATATATATATAAAGAGAGAGAGAGAGAGAGAGAAGTTAACACACAAAGCGTACAAAGGCACCCACATGTCATTGGAGCGAGGGCTTAGTTCGTACACATCAAATTAGGCATAAAGTTACATAATTCCGCAATTTATATCAAAGTTACACATATACATAATTACGCAACCTATATTATAATTACGCTTGTTTTGCGCATAGTTTATTAAGTTTTTTATTTAGAAAACTAGCTGCAGGAAAACTATACTCAAAATAAAAAGAATAAAATGCACGTTTTATAGTTTATTTTTTTTAAATAATGTCATATAAAAAGTTATAAGCGTTTAAAAATGAAAGAGCTAGAAAAAAATCAACAATGATAAAGCTATACCAATGTTACCCCCAACCCTTTCAGATTTGAATTCTTCCTTAGTTTTGTCCTTGTATCATCTCCTCTCTTAATTTCTTAATCCAAACATCAAAACTCCTTTCTACACTTCGTAAATTGTGGACACTTTGTATTTTAAACCCCCTCCCCTCTCTCTCTATATATATATATAGGATAAGTATCCGTTAAGAACCACCTTTTTTTGCGAAAACAGTGAAATCAGTGTGAAAACAACCAAAAATACCTTAAAAAGTTAAAAAAACACATTTTTTTTTATTTTTTTATTAAAATTGCTACATTTCGTCTCTAAAAAATTAACAATTACTGCTGCACATGTGAATATGTCGTAGTTTATATTTTTTTTTTCAAAGTCGTGATTTAACTAAATTTTTTTAGCATTTAGTTGTAGGATTTAGCTTTATGCTTTAGTTTTTACCATTTAGTTAAATCCTGCCATTGATTTAGGTTTTTTTTTTTTAGTTTTGTAGGTTTTTGGTGGGGGGATTAGGTTTTTGTTGGGTTTTTTTTCTGTGAGGTTAGTTTTTTTTTTTTGGGAGGGGGGTTGTTTAGGTTTTTGGTGGGGTGGCTGTTTAGGTTTTTGGGTGGTGATGCGGTGGGTTTATTTTGCTGTGTTCACATTAGTTCTCGTGATTCTCACAATAAAAGTGGTTCTCACACGTGTGTGTGGTTATAACCCCGTATATTCATGTCTTTGGATTAAAAAATAAACATTTTAAATAAATTTCTTTTAAAAAAATTAGTTTTATAAATTTGACTAAAAATAATGTACAACAAAAATAATAATCTTCAAGATTTGCCTAATAGTTCCTAAAGTTGTTCATTAACTTTGGGAAAAAAATTGAATAAAAAACCTATAAATAAATTTTTTTTTCAAACAAAATAAATGTAAAAATTTATATTATACTTATTATATTACAGATAATTATTAATTAACATAAACAAAACACATAATTTGCGTTGTTCGATTGCGAAAATATGATGGATTAATACATGATAAGTAAAAATAACCTAACAACATAACATTTGAAGACTAATAAACTGAATTAAGAAACTTCAATATAAACTCCATTAAAGCCTGAACTTGTTGATATAGATTTTTTAGTATTGTCATAAACTCTATGTCTCTGTCTGTTGCTTCGATGTTCCTCATCAACGCCAAATCACAAACTGAAGTGGTAGGCATTGCAAGCAAATGCCTTTACACTTGATCTCGTGTCAGCAAACCGATTTACAAACTATCAAAACATCTTTTTAACTCCTGTGTTGAACCTTATTGGCATAGTATTGTTCTTCAATTTATTTAACAAATTTCTCTTTTAATTCACCTGCTTGTGTAGAACTTGATCCATTATATATGTGAATGATTTTGTGAGTTTAATCTGTAAATATTGGAAATTAAATATTAGAATGGTGTATTTATAGGCAATACAAATTAATTTCTAACCAACCAAAAGTCTGAATTTGTTCCAAATATATTAAAGAGGTGTATCTATTAAACATTTAATAGATACGCAAATATAGTAAAAAACGTGTATATTTAACGATTTGGGAGGGAAATGTATAATAAAAAAATACGATAAAGGATCTGATTTTTTTTGAAACTAAATAGCTGGAAAAAAGTCAATAATTACTTGTTTTTGAAAACCGAAGAGCCGAAAATATGTCAAATTAATTAACTCGTCAAACAGGAAATAATGATTGATAATATTTTTTTCATTTACCGTTTTACCTATTTTAACCTTTATAAAACCTATTGATTCATTTTGAACCAAACATAATCATCTTCTATAAATTTCAATCTACTCTTCCATTTTAACCTTTATATGTTTTTGTAGGAACATCTACGAGGTGTTTAGAAACATCAAGAGGGTGTTTAGGATCATAAAACACATTAATTGCATATAATTTAACTTTTTCTAATTGTTTGTGTAGTAACATAAACCTTAAAATGTGTTTAGAAACATTATATGTTTATGTAGGAACATCTAGGATGTGTAGGATCATCCTATTTCATATACAAGGTGTATAGTAACATTTTTTGGAGTTATGTAGAAACATATATGCAATCCTATGCTAACACAAACATAATGTAACCATCAAATTAACATAAATATCTGTACACTAGTTAAAATAATGTAACCACCAAATTAATAACATAATGTATCCACCAAATTAAGATAGATGCAATCCTAGACTAACATTACCATTAGCATTAAAACTCTAGGATGTTACAAAATCAAACATTAAAACCTTATATTGTTATTTTAAACTATTATTACCCAAGTTTGTTACTTTCTACAAACCACAGGGACTAACGATGTAATTAACTCTACACATAAAAAGATTGTTTATTTACATCTTAGTCACATTCATTTATAACCATTGATCATGATTATATTATATATATATATATATATGATCAAGATCAAGGCAAAACCACTCTGCGTTGTGAGAACTTAGAGAACTCGACCTTCTCGTACAAGTTTTGCCCCTATTTTTTTCACACCCATAGATTAAAATAATTAGAAAGACTGGCTTGAAATAAAATAAAAATAAAATTTCGAGGTGGTGTTTTCGACCCCTTGCAGCAGTTGTAAAAAACTGATGACATAAGCATGACATCACTTTTTAAAGCATTTACAGTTGCCGTAAATGAAAAAAAAAAAATTTTTTAAGGATTTTTTGTAAATAAAAATCTTTTTGAAAAAACCTCTGTAAGATCGAATTTTCTAAATTCTTACAACTCGTATATATATAGGCTATTTCACTATATAACTAATTTTAGTTTTGAAATAATGTACATAAATAGTCCCTATAGTTTGTGTAAAATTTGATTTTGTTCCTTAACTTTTTCCATTGGATTAAGTTGTCCTAGGCCGTAGTTGATATTTTCCCTCGTCTTCTGGTTCAAATGACCAATATAATTAGTATTTTTAGTTAAAGTGAAGTCAAATTACCCATTTACAATAATATTTGTTGTTGTTGTTGGTATATTTTTATATATTGAAATTAAATTTAATATAATAATAATAATAATAATAATAATAATAATTACTATAATAATATTTATTATTAGTAGTATATTTTTATCATACTAGATTTAAACGTGTATAATAAATAATAATAATAATAATAATAATAATAATAATAATAAAATAATAATAATAATAGTACTTACTAATTATTGTCGGTATTTTTATTATACTAAATATAAAATTTTATAATATTAATAATAATGTTGTTCATATTAATAGTAATGACTAATGTAATATTAATGACAAAATAAATAAATTATATAAATAGTTCTTATGCTTTGTCTTTTATAACCAAAGGTAAAAGAGTAATTGACATAATTTTAATAAAATAAATAAATAAACAAATCCGTAAGCTATTTGGACCAGAAGTGAGAAAACGTTAACTACGGGTACTTAATCCAACGTAAAACAAAGTTAAAGGACAAAAGCTAAGATTTTGAATAAACCATATGAATCATTTATGTGATTTACTCTTAATTTTAAATGAAAAAAAAAATACAAAAAGCTTGTAAACACATGTAAATGATACTTTAAATGTAGTAAGCAATGACCATGACAATTATTTAACGAGTTAAATGTCTGATTGGTCTTGTGGTTTGCAAATATTGCAAACTTGGTGTTAGTGATTTAATAATTACACACTTGATCTCAATAGTTGTAATTTTTGCACTCTGGTGGTCCTTATCACTAACTTAGGTTAAATATTTCAGTTAGATATGTATTAAATGACTGTTTGCCCTTACAATTAAAAAACACAAAAAAGATTCATCTTCTTCGCTCTCTCTCTACCACCACTTCCATATGAACTAGCTTGAAGGTGGCGGTGGGTTGTACCCCAAATAACAAAACTAAAACCCTAATAAAATTTGCCCAGTCGCAACACGAAACAATCACAACATCACTCCACATTCTGTACCAAATCGTTGATATTCAATTGCAAAGATCCCAAACCTGCAATCCTTTAGATTCCGCTCAGAAACAACAAATAAGCTTTACCTTTAATTTAAGGTCAACAAAAATCAGATCTGAACCACACGCAGATCTGAAACAAACTTCAGTCGAACACTTAGAAATACTTCCGGAAAAGAAAATTATCGGAAATTCTCCGGAAGAAACGGTTTCTCCGGTTAGATTCTCTCTCTTTGCGACTTTCTCTCTCTACAAGCTATTTCTCTCACTACTCTCTCTCAAAAAAATTGTGTATTCACATGTATCTCTTTCTAGAAACAGGAAACAAAGAAGATCATGAAATAATAACTCGATGAAGAACAGATCTTGATTCTGATTATTTCTTCAACTTCTTGAACTTTTATGTATTTCAGATGTGTAATTATTTGTAGCAACTTTGAAATATAATTTTAGATAGATTTGTCGAATTTTGAAATGCACGCCAAAGAGATTATTGTTTCAGTTATTAGCATTGATTTTACAGTTGTGGTGGTGGTGGGTTTAGAGAGAGAGAGAGTGTGTGTGTGTGTGTGGGAGGAGGAAGAAGATGATGAGAGGTTGGGTCATCTCTTTTTGTTTTTTTAATTTTTCTTAATTGTTAAGGGCAATATAGTCATTTAACACATACCTAACTGAGAAATTTAATATAGGTTAGTGATAAGGATCACCTGAGTGCAAAAATTACAACTATCGGGATCAAGTGTGTAATTATTAAACCACTAAAACCAAATTTGTAATATTTGCAAACCACGGGACCAGCAAACATTTAACTCTTATTTAACCCTGTATTTCATTATCCTCCCTCTCCTACAACTCCAGTTAAGACTAACTACAACTACTAAACGATTCTCTAACTAAGGTTATTTTTATATTAAACGCGTCTTATATATATGATATTTAATAATTCAAATTTTACACAATTTGATTTAATATAAAGTGGATAACATGACAAGAAACAATAAAATAAGAGCCATGGGTGTAGCAAATGACAAAGCTACCCCTATCCCCATGTGAGGAAAGCACCCCACACCCTCTTTCCTTTGTCTCAAAATCAACTCACATGGAGGGCATATTGTCTTTTTTATTTTATTAATAATTTCTACCCTCGGAATGTTTTTCCTTTTCGGGGTGTACTCATGTTGCTTCCAATAATTTATTTATTAATTAATTAGAGTATTTAGGAGACAATGACAATGATTAGTGAAAAGCTAGACACCAGATCCAATTTTTCTTCTTTTTGAAATAATAATTTTAGATTATTTTTAAAAATATGATGCTTTAATTTTAGCAATACTCCGATATAACTTTATTTATTTGTTAGTTAATAAATTAAAAAAATACATATAATTTTTACCTCACACATTTCTATTATTAATGCAACTTTTTTGTTTCTTTTAAAGATACACTATTTGTCTTGTCGAAATGACTAATGACATCGATTTTGATCTTTGCGATATTTCAGTCCTATCGGTTTATATTACATAAGATGTATATTTTATATACAATTTTTTTATTCATACACAAATTCAATGTACCATAGCTATAGCGTGTCATGCCTTTATGCATATGAAAAAAAAAAATTGTATGCAAATTATCACTTTTAGTAAAAGCGATATTTTTTTAAAAGATAAATTACTTTATTTTTTAATGTTGTATAAATAACTACTGTTTGAAATAAATTAAGATCTACCTGTTTTCATTCTGTCATTCTATGGGATATATTTATAATAGATTAATAGTTAAGTACTTTTAGTCATTGCCGGACATGGTCCCAACTTAAAAAATAACCAGTGGTGGTCCTAACTTTTCGTATATTGTAAACCAATGGACTTTTACTAAAAAAACCTTAATTTCTTTTATCTTCTTATCCTTTTCGACAACTTTTTCGTATAATGTAAACCAATGGACCTTTACTAAACCGAAAAGGATAAAGAGACAAAAGGAATTAAGGTTTTTTTAGTAAAAGTCCATTTGTTTACAATATATGAAAATTGGGACCACCACCAGTTATTTTTTAAGTTGGGACCGTTACCGGCCAACAACTAAAAGTTTGGATTATTAAAATCCATTATTCCTTTATAAAATTACCAAACATTATGTGTTGTATTCTTTTTTTAAACAGTACATTTAAATCACTGACGGACCACTAAAGTATCATCCGTGCAACCAACGGAATCACCCGATCATATTCATCTACACTAGGCATAATGTTATACACCAATTTAGGAGTAAACCCAATAATTATGGAAAACCCCTTTTGTGAGAATTGAACTCAGGACCTATTGACCTATTGGTCCTAAAACTTTATAATACCCACAAGATGTCACTAGACTATAAAACCATGGACTTTGTGTGTTGATTTCATTTCGCAAATACATTTTAATTATTTAATTAAATTAAATTAGCCATTAAACGTATAGTAAATAACTTAATGATGCTGGCGAAGGATCTTAATGACATATGAATTAAATAAGTAGTATATTGCTTTAATAAATACAAACCTCAGTTCAATGATTGTACCCATGCAGTTACAGTTGTACGGTGAGTCTATTTGTAACTAATAAACACTTGGCATGAATCATAATCATGGTGATTAAATTTATCACAAACAAAACTTATTTAATTGAATTCATAAATGATAGATCAACTAGTTGACCAGAATCTTGATTGTCCCCAATGGGCTTCATGGGCTTCAAGAGAAGAAGGGTGATTTAGAGGAACAATCTCTTGGTATAAATTTTTTTAATGATAATATTTATTCACTCCTAATTTACACTAAATTAGTCTTATCTATTCTTTTTTTGGGTTAAACCCAAAACCTCCTTCTAAGATACAAGAGTCTCTAACAAGTAAGCTAGCCTCATATTGGTAATAATCGGTATAATCAGATTTTATTTATATGTAACACCAAAAAATAGTTAATATTTACTTTTGTGATAATAACATGAGCATAATAACTAGGACAATCTAACCTAGTTAAATTGATGTGTTTTATTAGTAAAGGGGGTAGATGGGGTCTTTTAAAGAAGAAACCAAAGTATAGGGACCAAATTGGATTACTAACAAAAGCTGAAAATATAAATAGGACAGAAAAATACAACACACACGTGTCATGATTTTGAGAAAGAAAGAGGAGGGAACTCCTCAAAACCCTAGAACACAAATATGATAATTTGGGGTGAAATCTAAAAGGGTTGACTTGCATGTTTGAAGATCTAGAACACACAAGATCACCACAACATGAGGTATGTTGTAATTTCATCTTTAGTGGGGTTCTCTAGCTAGGAGAAATTCATGGAAATATGGTCTAGTAATTGAAGCATGTAAATTTTGTGTTTTGATGATTTTGGAAGTGTTGTTGAATACCATATTTGTTGTTTATGTGAAGCAATGGATATATGACATGCATAGATGTTTGTTCAAGTAATTAATGAAACGGGTTTGTGATCCTAGAATGAAAAACCTCAAATTTATATGAACTAGCTAAAGATAATAACCTTGATAGACAAAATTTGCATGATCAATCGATTGTTAGTGAAAGTATGATCATAATGTCTTGAAATGGTTATAGGAAATTGACAAATTGAACTAGATGAGAAGCTTAAAATTTGTGCCCATAAGGTGTATGACAAAATGTCTAAATAAGAATTTGATGTTAATAATGCATGAAAAACTTTGATAAGAAACCTATAATTAATTATTGGCAAGTTTACATGCCATGGATACGAACCATGAGTCCTAATGATAATTGGGTTGTACTCTGTAGGCAACTCAAGTGACGCTTCAGGAAGTCAAGACGGGGACGGACACACGTTTGAAAGGAAAGCTTTGACGCCATGTAGCTTGATGTTACGTTGTTTATTTTACTTATCTGAAATAATTTACGCCAAAGGGATGTAAAACTAACGTATAAATAACCCGTGGAGTCATAGAGGCGAAAGTGATGCCCAACGCGAATCCACATGGTCAAGAACCATGGTATGAATGACTAAAAGTAATGGTCGATGCTCATAAGTGAAACTCACAAGAGCAAACCAAACGGGTCGTTTATGGTTCTTTGGGACCATGAACAAGAGGATAGACAAGTAAGACCGAGGTATAAACGACCCACAGGGTCGTAGAAGCCGAGGTGTCAACCATCATCTTTGATCATGGTTGTAAAATGATAAGAAGCTTTGACGAAAAGTGCGGATTGATTTGAGTTAAACAACTCTAGTCTCATAACGGGTCAAATGGGTAAGTAAATAGTAAACCGAATAAGGAGATGAGAACTTGAAAGTTTTTGAGTCCGGGTAGCGTATTTAGACTTGTAAATATAAGAGAAAGGCTTTATGAAGAGAAAAATCAAACTTGGTTTGTATTCGGATGGACAAAAAATGAAAATTTAGCAAAAATGTGGTGGGGGTAAAAACTGCCAGTTCTGGAAAGTTTCTGGAAAATGGTCTCCCCCGCGCCACGCGAAGGAGCATGTGTGTCTTGTCGCTTGGCACGGCTGGACCTTGTTTTAAAAAAATTGTTTTTTTCATTTTTAACGATTTGTCCATGTGTCCTAATTACTAATTGTTTGTATGAAATCTTATGATAGGTAATTTCTTAATCTAAACACCAGATGAAGATCAAGCTACGTCAAGAACCGAACACTTTCCAAAGCTCATTAGCTTCTGTTGTTATAGTCTTTTGAAACTTATATAAGTGGACTTGTACGTTACGAAAAGGATTAATTCTACCTTGTAGTAGTTCGTGTTTTAATACTATCAACCATGTAATGTTTTGTTCAAAATTTGCTAGTTTAAAATGTTATATTTTATCTATATATGAGCGAGGTCTTACATTATAATGAGTTACATGAATAACATTGCATGAGCTTTGGATTACAGGTTTGATGTATAAATTACCATTGTTATGGGTATAATCCTTCTGGCAATGCTTGCTTCCAAAGCTCATTAGCTTCCATTGTTGTTTTAGTCTTTTGGAACTTTATAAACTTATATAACTGGACTTGTATCTTATGAAAAGGATTAATTCTATCTTGTAGTAGTTCATGTTTTAGTATTATCAACCATTTAATATTTTGTTCAAAATTTGCTAGTTTAAACCATTATTATTTTATCTATATATGAGTGGGGTCTTACATTATAATGAGTTACATGAATAACATTTCATGTGCTTTGGATCAAATTACATGTTTGATCTATAGATTACCATTTTTATGGGTATAGTTTTTCTAGCAATGCTTGCTTCTAAAGAAAACCCTTATTTTTACTATGTCAATTTGGTCACTTGTTTTAGGGCATTTTTATCATTTTAGATTTTAACTAATCGAAAAACATAAAATAATTAAATGAGAATCGCGTATCACATTCATGGACTAGAGATTAAACCGCTTTAAGGTTATCGATTGTTCAAACACTTTAACGATCATCAACATAAAAACCATAAAAATCCCTATTGTCTCCAAATTGACATGGTAATGTGGATTATATAACAAAATGAAATCAATCAAAATCAAAGCCTGAATGAATTTCGATGTAAAATACTTGAAGTTGCCCTAATTATGATAAATTTGAAAGAATAATAATTTATCAGGTGGAATCAATGATCTTAGTCACTCCTGAAGCTAAATGAATATCAAATTAGCACGAAAACTTAAAGTGAATTGATAGTGCTAATAAGAGGGTAAAATTAGAAATGAAATTGAAGGTTTCAACAAGGTGTCCAAGTTGTGGAAAGCAGAGATTTTATAAGCGGATGAGGGAAGTGCGATAGAGCAACAGTGAAGGAGGTAGTGGTTGTATCTCCTTTTGGAAGAACGGTGAATCTCTTCGATAAAGAAGGAAATTTCGGGTTGGTTTTTTTATCCTTGCCTTTTGAAAAAAAAACTTCTTGCATGGCCGAATTCTCTAAGTTCTCAAAACTCGTAGGAATTTTCATTTTACTCTAGCCATATATATATATATATATATATATATATATAGAGAGAGAGAGAGAGAGAGAGAGAGAGGATCCGGTTCAGTTAGAACCACCACGAGTTGTGAGAACCATGAGAACTACTTCTTACATTGGTCACCATTTTTTTGCACAAATGTAGATGGAAATGTTATAAACACATCTAAAAAAAACTAAAAAAATTGTCGAGTTGGTAGTTACACCTAATGTTTTGTTTACGCCTAATGTAAGTTTTGTTACGGCGATGTAAATTTTTGCATGCGACATTTTTTAAATTTTTTTATTTTCTTTGCTGGAACAAGTGATTTTTTCAAGATTTATGAATTTTTGTTTTTGAAAACACCTTTTGAAAGGCCTAGTTCTCATGGTTCTCACAACTCAAGGTGGAACCACCCTTTATTGCGAGAACCATGAAAACCAATACGTACACAACCAAAACTACTTAAAAAGGTTAAAAACATACACTTTTTTGTTAAAAATCGCAACATATTATTTATAAAAATTAATGATTTTTTTTTGTAAAAGTTGGCGATTTAACTGTTAAAGAACAATGTTTAGGTTTTTGGGTTTTGGTGGGGGTAGGGGTAGGGGTGGGTGTTTAGATTTTGGATGGTGGTGGAGTGGGTTTATTTTGGTTGTGTTCACATTGGTTATCGTGGTTCTTGCGATAAAGGTGGTTCTCACATGAACCATAACCTATTATATATATATATATATATATATATATATATATAGGATTAGGTTCATGAGTGAACAACATCCTTGTTTGTGAATATAGTGAACTAATCATGACCATTGATTTTGTAGATCTAGAATTTGGCTTTAGTGGCAAGATTGTAATTATATTTTGTAACTTCCATGTATTTAATTGTATTTTTTTTCTCTTCATTTAGTTAATTGATTTTTTCTCTCTCTCTTGATTTCTCTTTTTAATTAAAAGAATATTTAATTATATTCTCTATATTTTTTTCACTAATTACCTAACTTGATATTTGATAATTAAAAAAATACAAACATTATCAAATATTGGTTAACGTACAAATTGCCTTAGTATACGGTGCGTAGCGATGCATTACGTGCGTAGCGATGCATTATCAACATGCGAAATCTGGTAATTAACATGTGACTTTCGTTTTTTTTCATTACATGCAATTTTCCTTTTTTTATTGTACATGCGATTTTTTTATTTTTTTGGAACATGCGATTTTCATTTTTTGGTAAAAAACGTGCGATTTTGCCACAGCGTACGCTTCCTACGTTAAGGCATATTGTACGATACACTTTATATATATGTGTGTGTGTGTGTGTGTGTGCGAGTGTGACAGAGATGAAGAAAAACTACCTAAGTTATAAGAATTTAGAGAACTCCTACTTTTCGTGTGAGTTTTATCACCATATATTTGCATAAATGTAGATGAACATGTTACGAACATACCTGTAAAAAAATAAAAAAATTCCGAGCGGTGTATTAAGAGTGACATTAGCATTAAACCCTACTGTAAGGGTTTTTTACGCTAGTGTAAAACTAACAAAAACTTTATTTAAAATGATTTTTGGTAAAATGTTTTTGGAAGAACCTTCTTTTTATCCAAGTTTTCTAAGTTCCCACAACTCATAGTAGTTTTCATTTTACCCTAACCCTATACCTATATACATACATATATAGCTATGTATATATATATATATATATATATATATATTATGGTAGGTTCATGTGAGAACCAACTTTCGGGGGGAGAACCACGAGAACCAGTGTGAACACAACCAAAACTACTTAAAAAGGCTTAAAAACACACATTTTTTTATAAAAAATTCCATTAAAATCACAACTTTTTATTATAAAAATTTGATTGTTTTTTAATTTGAATAACAATGATAATGCACATGTGCATATGTCATATTTCCTGACAACACCTATACAATTTCTTTCCATCTACACTACAATCCGTAATACATTACCAATATTATACAATATCCATTCTGTCTACACTACAATTTATAAAATTAAAACCCTTATATCTATTTTATAAAATCACTAAGGTCATTCATATTGATTCACATGTGCATGGTCTATATGGTATTGAGAGAATTAATTAATGTTAATGCACATATGCATTAAGTTTGTATGCTTGATTATCTTATGGGTTGTTTATTATTGTCGATGAATAAATGGAAAAAAGTTGAAAAAGGTAACTTTTATTCTAAAATCAAGGAATAAAGGGTAAAAAATGCCAGATGTTATGGATGATGATGACATAATGGTTAATCAAAGAGTTAAAAAAAAGTTGTTTATTATTTAATGATGCAGTTGGGAAGAGATGCACATGTGCATCACTTTATAGGTTAAATGATGTTGTCATTTGTATGCACATATGCATATTTTGGTTAATTTTATATGTTGGTTGATGGTTTTATTATATTTGTGTGTTTATGATATAATATGTTGTTTGGTATGGTATGAAGGTTGGTGTACATGTGCATAGTTTGAAATATTATACATATTGGTAATATTATACATATTGATAATGTATTACAGATGATAGTGTATACAAAAGGAAAATTGTATAATATTGGTAATGTATTACTGATGGTAGGTATATGGAAGGGAAGTTGTATAGGTGTTATCAAGAAATATCACATATGAATATGTGCATAAGTAATTGTTATTTGGATTAAAAAATCAAAACAAAATTGTGTGTTTTTAAGCCTTTTTAAATATTTTTGTTTGTATTCATACGGGTTTTCGCCATAAATGGTAGTTCTTAAATGATCTTCACCATATATATAATATATATATATATATATATTATATGAGGCGAGATTTAGGGAAAACGCCTATAAGTGTGAAAACGGTGAGAACGTATCTCATCCGTTGGATCAAAACAATCTATGGATTAGATTGGCGCGATGGCGTTTTCGTAAATAACATTAACTTTATTGTGTGGACGCGCTTCATTAAGGGTAAAAGGGTCTTTTAACTTCTCTAAAATAAAACGTCATACTTAATATGTGTTTCTCCTTTGGCGTTTATCTTTCCAGTCCCTTTCCTAAAGAAAAACCACAAGCCGTCGCATACCTAACATACATTGAATAACAATCATCGAGAATGTCAGGAATGATAAATGGAAAACCAATTTTCGGGCAAAAACTTTTATTCGAAGAAACACCATTGTCTAAAAAACATTATCGATAAAAACACCATTAGTTGAATAATAAACAATAAGAATAAATGAGGTAACTTTATTAATAAAACATATTAACGAAAAGCCATAATGAAAACGACATTAGTTGAAAAACAATCAAAATGAAGAATTGATAATACAGTCTTCCTGACACATGTTAATGAAAATGCCATAAGTTGAATAATAATTTTATGAAGAACTGATAATACAGTCTTCCTGACACATGTTAATGAAAATGCTATAAGTTCAATAATCAACGAATAATAAGAACTAATGTTTACAAATTAACGCCAATATCTACGGCTAATCAGATGTACGTAACCAAATGTAAAACGCCATTGATCGTAAACAAATAAACATATATTAGATCCCAAACGACAATTGAAATTAATAATGAAAACGCCTCATATTGAATATATGAAGAACAACATTAAAAAAATTAAACGTCATTTTCAACTATTACATTGAGAAAAAAATCCATTAAACAACCATAAAGAAAGAAAACACCATATCTGTTACATGATTTGCTAGAATCAAATATGAAAACATCAGAAAATTACTTTGTAGATTAGAATCCACATTACACGCCATAGATATCTAAAGCTTGGGGAGGAGGTAACAGCTAATACGAATCTTTTGGAATTTTGTTTGAAACGAATTTAAAACACCTTTTATTGGGCGAAAACTGCACAATAACAATCGTACCCTGCATATCATTTAACGCCCCCCTCCTGTCACGTGTTCGGTCAGGATCCGTTTCACCGTTCTCACACTTTCAATCGTTTTCTAATAATCCGTTTCTATATACATATATATCCAAAACAATTTTTTTAAAATATTTTTAATTGAATTTTCTAAGTTCTCACAACTATATGTTTAGCTTCAAAAACAAGTTTATTTTTTTATATGTGGTAAATGAGTGGTCTAAGAAAAAAATCAAGCTAAAGATGAAACACATTTGGTAACTAATGCAAAATAAGGATTTAGTATTTTTATATAGAGTAAATTACAAGTTTTGTTCTTTATGTTTACACCAAATTACAGGCCTGTCTTTTTTTACAAAAGTTTACAGGCGGTGTCCTTAACTTTCCAAATTCTTACATGTTATGTCCTTTAGGCTAAACCCAGTTAGATTTTTTAGTTAAATCTGGTCATTTGCTTTGCACATGAGGGCATTCTTGTCATTTTACATTTGTAGAGGCTATTTTATAAAAAATATATTAATCAGTGATTATTTGTAAAAAAATCAAAACTAAAGAAAATATAAAATCTCTCTCTCAAAGTCTGTACCAACCCCTCTCTCTCTATACCCACTCTTGTTCATCATACTCATCTTTAATCCTGATCTGATCACACTTTATTATCTCAAAGCTCTACCATCTTTGATTGAATTTCTTTTATAGGTTTTGCTTAAAACAGTGAATCCTTCATACCCCAAGTTTCAATTTCCTATTTTTTCAAGGCTAAAACAAATGTAAAGTGGAATGGTTGCTGTCAAAGTGGAATCCTCCATCGTTGTTTGCTCCAACAAATCATATTGGATATCTTAATCCATCCCTTTGTAAAAGATACAGTTCTTTTTTCACAACAATCGCTGCCGGTAAATGAGCGACAAGACTACACTTACCATCACTGTCAAGGGTCGATGGGACCTGAAATCGGAGCTTTGGCGGTGGTTATGGTGTTGAGACATTTGTAGTGATGATCGGCTGGCTCTGTTCTGGTCGGCGGTGTGATTACCTCGCCGGAAAAGTATTACCAAAAACGACATCGGACATGAAATTCTTGACCACCACAACCACCCCTTCACCTAACCCACCCCCTCACCTTCACCCAACCACCAAATCACCCACCGCCGCCGCAAAACCACCCTTCATTGCCGTCGTCCCTTCAGATTATGTTAGAGAGAGAGAGAGAGGAGAGAGAAAACTTTCTGTTGAGTGAGAGAACAGTGATATTATATTTCAAACATTTTTTAATTTATACAAAGTAGTCCCTGATTATAAGTTGTTTTTTACACAATAATCCTTGAAGAGATTAAATGAACAAGAATACTCTCTGTGCAAGGTACGATGACAGATTTAACTAAAAAATCTAACGGGTTTGGTTTAAAAGACATAACGTACAAGAATTTGAAAGATTAAGGACACCGCCTGTAAACTTTTAGAAAAAAAGGACAACGCCTGTAATTTGATGTAAACATATTGGACAAAACTTGTAATTTACTCTTTTATATATTTTTAAACTAACATCCATATATGTTAAATTACTCACACATAAAATTAATAAATAACAAGTATGATTAGTTAAAAATTATATCATAAAATAGTGTGTCTATATATTAAAAGGATTCAACTTAAGAAGGTAGTCGTTAAAACCACCACATGCTTACATAGTTGATAGTTCTTAGTTACATATTTGACATTTTTGTCATACACCACACTTATGTTCTCTTCATTATTCTTCACCACCACTACAACCACGCATCCCATAAAATTAACCATAATTTAAATGTGAACTCTCCATTTTAGGACTTTTACGATTAAGTGAGTTTTAGCAATGCTGTGGAAATGCATGTGTAGTTAGGAGATTAGTGTCATCATGTTATTTTAGGTAGTTAGATTTACTTATAGACCAAATGAAAAATCACAATAAATATTAATACGGATTAGAAAGTGTGGAGTACATCAGGACTTTGGTACTATAGAAACTTTAAGGTTGTTAAGGGCGAAACCCCTAGTCTATGGGGGTTCCAAGGAGGCATCTCCTCATTGTCAAGGTCTGGGGCAACACCCTTGCAGGAAATCGGGGGGCTGGCTCCCGATGGGGGTCCTAAAAACAACGCTTTTGGATGGGGCCGCGTTGACTTGGTCAATATATATTTTTTTTATTTTGCTTTAACAGTGCTTCATCGAAAACACATTACATTTGCATGGACCAAAGAAGCGTTACATGAAAATTATCTTCAAAAGTGACTAGGAAATCAGTAGCGAAATTTGTTAGTCCCTTCAATCTTCTAATAATGATAATCCGATTTGTAAATCACTATATGTCGGCGGTATCAACCCATAATGATGTTTGAATAATCAATTGATATGAACACGGGTAATCAGTCACAGAAGGTAACAGATGTACTCAAGAAGGTATATAACACTGTGATTGTATTCAGTGAAAGTGGTGTTCACTTACATTAACACCTGCTTACAAACCACGAATACATCATACTATTACAATACAGAAAACGATTGAAGCCCCAAAATACAATTTCTGCGCATTCTTCACTTTCGCATAACTTAAAGTTTCGCGTGACATGAAAACTTTCGTGTAAATCCATACTTAGTAATTTTAGGTGTATCAACCTTTAATAATACTTACAAAGTTGCTATCGCTTGGGAACAAGTGAGGTACGGTATCAACTGAGGTGTTGTAGCAACTTAGAACTTCAGTAGCAAGAAGTTGCTACCAACAATGTTGGATTTGTTATTGAACTAGGTTATACCCAAAGGTTGTGACGTTTGACCCAAACCGTTATGTTGATGCATCCCCAGATATATAGGATTCATCCGGTCCTATTCATATGTCGAATTAGTTCTTCAAATTTTACAAAAAAAAAGAACCTCTTGTTCTTCAAGAGATTTTTTTGGCTTATCCGATTCTTGTTTCGTATACTAGCGAAATACTTGAATCTGAAAGTGATTTACATGATTCAGAAACTATTATATCAAACTGAAACGAAACCCACAAATCCTACACTTTTTACTTATTAAACTTGGGTGCAAGAGTATGTTTTATTTAGAGTTAAATGCCAAAATGGTCCCTGAGGTTTGCTCACTTTTGCCACTTTAGTCCAAAATCCAAAATTTTTAAATCTGGGTCCCTGTGGTTTTATTTTCTTGTCATTTTAGTCCAAATTTCAAATTTGGTCAGATTTCAACTTAAATCCTGATATTTTGTCTTTATCCTCAGGGACATTTTGGTCATATTAGATTTATTATAACTTTAATTAATTTGTATTATATAATATATATATATATATATATATATATAATACCCTAAATACACCCCAATAACCACTTATTCTCACTCTGCTCTCTCTCTCTCTCTCTCTCTCTCTCTCTGAACTACCACACCACCACCCACCAGAATCATCCCAACATCACCATCCCACTGCCACCGACACCACCATCCCACTGAAACCCCAACACCACCATCCAACTGCCGCCACCTCTGGACAACCACCAACACCACGATCCTCTCAAACCAAAAAAACCACCATCCAACTGTGGTGGTTGGTGTCGGTTGGGAGATCGACGAAGAGAGAGACAAGTAGAGAGAAAGAAACTGATGAAGAGAGAGAGTACGAGGACAGAGAGAACGGTGGGAGAAGGGGGAGCAGAGGAATTAGGGTTTTGATGGATTAGGAGAGAGAGAGCGGTGGGAGAAGGGGGAGCAGACGAACAGAAAGCCGCTAGCAGCGGCGGTGGTCAGGTGTAGAGGAATTAGGGTTTGGATTAGGGTTTTCTGGTGAAATTGGGTCAAGGGTGGATGTTTGGGGGTGGTTTTGAAGAGAATGGTGGTTATTGGGTTTTGATCAAATTGGATTTTGTTTGTGGGTGACTGTCGGCGGCAGTGGGATGGTGGTGGTGGGGATGATGCGGTGGTGGGGGTGGTGGTGGTAGTTCAGAGAGAGGGAGATAGGGTGTTGTTTGGGGAAGATGATGTGGTGTAGTGGTGGTCCGGTGGGGATGGTGGTGGTGCAGTGGTGGTGTTAATGGGGGGGGGGAGGAGGTGGCGGTGGTGAGAAGGGGGGGAGAGAGAGAAGAGAGAGAAATGGGGTGTTTAGAGAGAGAGGAGAGAGAGTGCAGATCTGTATTTTTAATATTTATATATATTGATGCTAAAATGACAAAAATACCCCTGAGAATAAAGACAAAATATCAGGATTTAAGTTGAGAATCTGACCAAATTTGAAATTTGGACTAAAATGGCAACAAAATGCAAATCACAAGGACTCAGATTTAAAAATTTTGGATTTTGGACTAAAGTGATAAAAGTGAGCAAACCTCAGAGACCATTTTGGCATTTAACTCTTTTATTTATTTGAGAACAAAGAGGTTTTTAAATGAAACGGCATTAGAAGAAACTATGAACAACCCATGAAGAACACACTGAAGAAGGGCCCAAATATACCATAGCCCAACAGCTGTCTTCGGCTTATCTGTTCAAGCCCAAATCGAGGAAACTTTGCACAACTTCTGGGCCCTGGCTTCTGTTCTGGCCTTTTACGTTTTGAAAAACTATGAAATAACATTTTTACTCTTCTCGATTTGTTTGTCACGATCTCATCTGATTAAATCAATTCATATTTATTTATTATTTTTAATCACTTCATCTGTTCATTTTGAGAAAGATTCTTTCCACTAGTGTTTGAACTATTTTTTATAAAGCATTCAATTCAAAAAATGGTGTATTTCTAAGAACTTGGATCAGATTCTTTATATATAGTTAGTTATGAGTGATTGTTTTGACTTTGTGGTTTTGCTTTTAACATATCTTTGATTTGCATCGTAGATTTGTTGTTGAAGTGAGCTTGCGTGTAGTCGCTTGAACTAATCTTTACGAAATGTCAAGTGACAAGACCAAAATCGCCAACGAAGGTTAATTATGTTAAATGGTTCATAGTTCTTACCTCAACTAGATCCCTATTATTCATAATCTAGTGGATAGTGGTATGGTTTTTGGCCTCATAAACATAGTGTGGGTTCTAATCCTTAATAATGTAAGATTATGTGGTATTTTAAATGTAACAAACTATTAGTTCTAATAAATAATAAATAAATAAACTAAATCCTATTGGTGACACCCCAATTAAAAAGACTAAAGATTGAATTGGTATAAGGTATACTTCGTGAATAAAGAGTTTTAAGCATAACCAACTATGGATTAATTAAATTTTCTTATATCTTTTCATTCTACACACAATAAGTCAACTGCACTATTTTTTACACTTGTTGTATTTGCAATTTGGTCCGGGTTAAACTAGGGAGTTTTCAAGTTGTGGATTTCTCTCTGGGCGGATAAGTCAGGTCACCATGTTCTTTTCTTCAGATGAAAGGGTGATTCATTTGCAAGGATGATCTCAAATGTCTTGAGTATTCCCGCTAGAATTAGTTTTTTAAACCTGTGGGCCAGACCTGCGTATGTGGGCCAGAGGTTGCTTTTAATGCTTTGGGCCATGGTTTAGGTTTCAAAGTTGGTATTTTTATTTATTAATTCTTTTTATTAAAAAAGTTGCCGTTCCCTAAAAATCCCAAGATGTGTGTATGTAAAATCAATAAAAAGAAAATTAGTAATGGTAGGAATACGACCAACTCCTAATTATTTTGATTCTATAATAGAACATTAAACTTTCTTTAATATATTATAAAATTAACTCGTAATTTATTGTTATTGTCTTGTATTTGTTATAACATTCTAGGAGTAATCAATTATAATTAAAGATTCATGACTAGAGTTTTTCACATAAAAAGTATAAACTAAAAGAGAGATGTAATTGCATGCTGTTGTCTCTTACATATAAACTAGTGAAATTTTCCGACGCAATATGATGAGAATTCATTTTCAGACAATATCAGTACTCAGAATAGTTTACATTATCAAATTTGAATACAATTCCGTTTTAATAAAATTTCTATCGGAATACAACTACGTATTTTTTTAAGTGTATGAACGCAACATATTAGAGAAAAATCAAACTAAATGAGTTGCAGACGCTTGAGCCCACCTCTTGCAGTTGCAGAGATTCACATCTTAGTTAGTTATTTATCTTATGATCGTGATCTATGTAGCATTGCAGAATCGAACATGGATCAAACAACTCAAATTTATCCTATCTATGATTTACAAAGGAGTGTGTAAAGGCACAGCTCCTTTGGTAAATGTATGTTATTAATAATTATGTTATAACGTTAAAGGTTACGTATTAAATGAGATCCTATGAATTGCATCATGAATGATATTATTCAATAGTGTTCTTTTGTTTTGATTAAAATGGTAATAAATGAGATCCTATGAATTGCATCATGAATGATATTATTCTAATAGTGTTCTTTTGTTTTGATTAAAATGGTAAGATTGTAACAGTCTAAATGACCCAACCAATGTTACAATAGCATGTTTGTATTTTAAAACAAAATGGAAATATCAAACTAGTCTAGGTGAAAACGAAGCTACAAAGATAATTTCTTTTACAACATTTTTTTACACCTAAGTATCATATAACTTTATATTTACACGGATTTAAATCTATACCACTCTTGTGGAAAGCAAACACAACACCACTATACCACTAAATCATAGTTCAATAACAGTAAAACTTTTGAAGAGTATCAGCTAGGCAAAACTTTATTTTTATGAACCAATTCAGTCCATGTGTATTTTAAAAATTATAGACATGAATTAACTATTACGCCCACTTTCTTTGATTGTTTTGATCACCATCAGCCATTTTGCGATGATTAGTTAACAATAACAATAACAATAATGCATGTCTTTTTATTTTTTATTTTTTTAATGGTAAGTATTACTCCTACTATAAATATACCAATTATTTATTTATTTTTTAAATGATAAATGTTATTCCTATTATAAATTACACCAATAAATCTAAATTACACTCTTAACTAGGTTTGAACTCAGGACCTTCCCTTTTTATTTATTTATTTATTGAGTGAACTGCCAAACTTTTGTTCAAAACTAAACCTTTTGTATCTGAGTCTATATGGTTTCAATTTTGTTGCATTTTTCATCCAAAATCAAAACTTGGTTAGATTTTTCAGTTAAAATCATTTTCTTTTTCCTCATTTTTAATGAATGATAAAATGGTCTTTTAACATCTGATTATAACAAATTTAAAAAAATCTTAACCATTTTGCCCTTTATTATAAGGGATGAAAAAGACAACAAAAAAAAGGATGTTAACTGAAAAATCTGACCAGATTTTGCTTTTGGGTGATAATGCAACAAAATTGAAACCAGAGGGACCCAGATTCAAAAGGTTTAAGTTTTGGACAAAAATGACAAATGTGACCAAAATTTGAAGAGTCATGGATTAAAAATTGGATTAGATCATTGACATTTATCATGTGTTACAACTAAAAGAAACTTTTTCGAAGTTAAAATCAAAGTTTTAGAAGAGAAAAAGTTTGAGTCCGTTAAGAAAAGTTTGTGTTCATATATTATGGATCATGTAACATCATATGAATTTTAAATTTGTATTCGTTTTCAGCTAACCTTTTCAAGTGCTAAGTAATTTCAGTGAGGTAACACATATCAATGTTTAGTTAATCACTTATGGCCTCATAAGACATGACATTATTTTGGAGGTTGTATGCCTTAAAAACAAATCTTGACAAATATCAATACGTTTAAGCCGTTCCAGTTTTTACTTATTACAGGTTTTTGATTTAATTTAATTCGACCCGGTGACCCGTTCAAAGTAAAATACATCCCAAATCATCCCGTTCAAAAAGTAAATGGTTAGAAATATATACTTTTACAAATATGCCCACTTTAAATTTAGGAATTGTAACTTTTATTTATTTTCAAGAATTATTATTTTTTTAATTCAGGAATTGTATTTTGATTTTAGGAATTGTGTTTTTTTTATAATTTAGGACTTGTATTTTTATTTATAATTTTACCAGTGTTTTTTATTAACTGTTTTGAAGTTTTATTTAATGTTAATTGTATTTTTAATTACATATTTAAGTTATTTAAGTAATAGTAAATAAGATTAAAAAATAACATTAAAACATGATTACACAATCATCAACCAAGCCGCTCAAAAACATTCCTTTGGTGGTAGAGAGGGTGAAAATAAAGTGTGCATGTCACCTACGTTAGGGCTTTGTTGAGGCTTCATTGACCAAAAAGTGTCGCCTTACGTAGGCGAGATGTTAGCACGCTTTATTACTGATGATTAAAGTGTTGACTTGTAACAACTCCAAATTTCGTTGTTAATTATTTATTTCCTTTTTCGTGTATTTTGTTTATACTTACCCATTGTACTTCGAGATTTGGATTATGAAAAGTTATGTTAATGGAATTATGTTTTGTTGCATCTATATCACTTTTAATCGCTTATTAATCACTAATTCAACGCAATCACAACTAAATATGCAACTATACGAGCCGAGTGTGTTATTGTTTAGTAAACACTTGTGCCATCGCATCGCTTATCTCATCGCATCGCAAAACGCAGTTAATTATGTGGGATTATGTTTTATGTGTGTTATGTTTATTTATGCTATGGTTTAATATCGCTAAAACGCTCGCACGCTCATGTAACTCGCTCTCTCTCAATTCAATGGTAATGTAACGCTTAACGCTTCGCTAAAACACTTAATATAACTATCCAATACGAACCGAATCGCCAAACGAACTCATAACGCGAATTGAACGAACGAAACTTGGCCAATAGGTCAAGTTCGGCCGAACTTGTATACCACAAGTTCGCCCGAACTTGTCTAAGCGACCACAATTCTCAAGGAGACTACAAGTCCGCCCGACTTGTCTCCAAAACGCAAGAAACACACAAGTTCGCTCGAACTTGTAACAAGTTCGCTTGAACTTGATACAAGTTCGCCCGAACTTGATGTCTGCCCTCTTCATTCTACCTCACCTAATACCCAGCTCTCTTCTCATTTGAACTTGCTGCAAGTTCGCCCAGAACTCCAAAAAACCGAAACCTTTTGTGTTCTAAGTAAGATTCCACCCGTTTTCAAGCTACAACAACGTTTTACAACGATTTTTGCACAAGGCTTTGCCTTCGTTTTCATCAAATCTCTCTGTTTATGAAAATCTTCATCTTTTTATGCAAAACATATGTTTTTCACTCAGATCTATGCTTAAATTTGAGTAAAACCCTTTTAAACATCGATTTCTGCACAATATTCGGACTAAACGACGTATGTTTCGTTCACTTTGAAGTGGAACGAGGCGTTGTCAAGCTAGATCTCAGATCCAGAAGCACAAGGACGAAGTCTTCACTTTGCACAAACTGGACTAAACCGTTCGAACCTTCAAGTTCGCCCGGATTAGTCCGAGTTTCTGTAAAATGGCTAAAACTCGCTCCAAAAGCCTCTTCAGCCTTGGTTTTGCTCAGTAGCCTAAGGTTGGAGGGATGGACACTCGATTTCCTCAGCAAACGACGCAAAAACGCACGATTTGGATGCCAAAACAGTCAAGTTCGCTCGGAAAGCATCAAGTTCGCCCGAACTTGTCACCAGATTGGTGACCAAGTTCGCCCGAATTTGATCCATTCTTCATCAGATTTACACAAGTTCGCCCGAACTTGTACTGATTTCCAAAGAAATCAGACAAGTTCGCCCGAACTTGTATCCCACTTCAGCAAATGGGACAAGTTCGCCCGAACTTGTACTCACAGTAATTCCATGCATACAAGTTCGCCCGAACTTGTACCCAAAGGTACAAGTTCGACCGAACTTGTCTGCTTTCTCTCAAACCGTAACCGTTTCAGCAATTCGGAAGACTGATGCATTTCTGTTCGCTTACAGGCTGATCTGGCACTCTCCGCAACTCTTCTCAGATCCCTCATCTCTTCCGAAACGCACCGACAGTGAGTATACTTGAACCCCTTTACGCTTAAACGCACTTTTGGGTATCACATATGTTCGTATATCAAAACACATCACACAACTCAACTCTTATTCACAATCCCGCTATTATATACTATACATGAAATCTGCTGAATTGTATGTATTGCTTGATTGCTTGTACGCCACCCTTAACATGATAGTATACTAGAGGTTGACCCGCCACCCGGAGGCCCGGGGTTGTTAAGGCTCGCATTTTCATTTCTCATTTATTTTCTCTTTTAGGATGTGAACACTTGTTTACATGCCTCGATCAATCGCGGTTTGTTGGTTTACTTGAATCTGAGTTGTTACATAGTTCACAACTCTTACGTATGTCATGCGGTGTATGCTAAACGCTTTTATATCTATTATGTACGCAAACATGTATGCTCACCTTTACTTAATTGTATTGACGTTTTATTTTAACATATGTGGCAGGTTGAGGATTTCATTTGGATGCAAATGGACTTAGGTTTACTTTAGAAACGCATTGTAATAAATCTAGGGAAGATCGAACTTGAATTTGTGTTATGAGAATCTTGATATTTTGTAATGTAATTTGAGGATTATATGTTAATAGTATGGGATATTGACGTTTAAATATTGTCGCTTAAATAGTGTTATGGAATTTCTCATGAGACAATCTGGTTCGCCTAATGTTGCGCCCCGATGTTTCTGCCATCGGTTGGGGTGTGACATGACTTTTCATTTCTAAAGATTAAATTCGACTTTTAATTTTTTCCATGAGGCGCTTTCAACACATCTACAGTTGTGTGTGAGAGGCACAGGAAAAAAATGCATATCTCACGTACATGAGACGCTCGATACTAAGAAACAACAACGATCATACCCAATAAATTTCACGCATAGCAATTTGTTGGATCTGAGGAGAGTGGGATGTAGGCAAGCCTTACCTTCATCCCTAAGGGTAAAGAGATTGCTTCCAGAGAGACCCCCGACTCCAAGCAAGAAGTAGACAACAAGCAAAAATAAATATAAAAATAGAGAGGCGCCAATAACAAAAGGAGTTGTGAAAGAGTAACATAGTAAATCTAGGGATAAATATAACATAATACGCAACATAAAGACATGCAAAGTGACAATCACATACAAAGTCCATCTAAAGTAGATTATGTACCCTTCCTAAAAATCTTAAATCTTAATCATACGCCTCCATGAACTCCTATCTTGGACCATGTCCACAAAGAGGTGCAACTCTTGCAAAGCTTGCCTAATTCGCTCATCCTTAATCAACTTGGGTCTACCTCTACTCCTCTTCCCCTCAATAGTGAGGATTTCCATTACTCTAATCGGCGTTCAAACCATCTCAATCTCCCTCATTTATCTTATCTGAAATACTAGTCACTCCTAACATTTTCCTAAAACTGTCGTTTCTTATCTGGTCTAGCTTTGTGTGCCCATACATTCACCTAAGCATCCTCATTTCTGCTACTTCCATTGTGTAGTTGTGACTTCTTGATGGCCCAAACATTTTTCACATAAACATTGCAAATCTAAATGCCATGCTGTAAAATTTTCTATTTAATTATAAAAAAATACTAACAAAATAACATAAATGCCACTCTCGATCATAAAATAACATTGAAAGTATTAGATTGTTGGTCTAACTGCCACTCTCGATATAACCTTGCAGGTCTAACTGTCACGCTCGATACTAATAAAATAACATATAAGTATACAAAAATACACTCTATATCAACCACATAGAAAGTATAAACATGTTTCATTTGTATATACACCTACACTCAATCTCCCACACTCTCTTCTTATATATACGACACTCAAATCTCATTTTCTAAACACATAAAAGCCATATGAATGCTGGCATATAAAGAAAGCTTTTCAGCATAATATCGACCGTTTCATTACGATTCAGGTGTCGTCAAAGCGTTCATTACGATTCAAGCGTCGTTGCGCTTTGGCGTTTACGCCTTTACCATATTACCTCCGCAACCTGGAGCGCGCTTTCGCTTTTTAAACCAAGACCAAATTAAACAAGAATATTTTTTTCTAATCTGTGTACAAATATTATTACATATAAATTACATATTATATAATGTATTGACTGTTGTATGTTTGAAGCCGCCTTGGTTTCAAAGTTGTCAACACTGGGTCAACTGGGCCACTTCTTGAATATATATAATTGTCAACTACTTCCCTCCTGTAACTACATGATGCCTAAATAATAGTAAAATGTCCTACAAAAATAGCTGCATCATTAGCCACAATTTACATGAACCAATGGAGACATTTTCCATATTCATCATTTCTATTGGTGCATTATTTACTTGCATCATGGCATCAGACACCATCCTCATGAATCAAACCATTAGAGATGGCCAAACCATTGTTTCACACCAAGATACATTCGAGCTCGGCTTCTTTAGCCCCGGAAACACCTCCAACCGATATGTAGGCATATGGTACAAACGGCTAGCAACAAGCACCATTGCCTGGGTTGCCAATCACAACACTAACTCTAGATCACCTTGGAGTTTTGGTTATCCATGATTCCACCACGAATGTAACCGTTTGGTCATCAAGTTCATCAAGAACGTCCACTAGTACTAATCTCGTGGCCCGATTGTTAGATAGTGGGTATCTTATGGTTATGGACCGCAAAGGACCAGAAGATTACATCTGGCAGAGTTTTGATTATCCAGGAGATACCACGCTACCAGGAGCAAGATTCAGAAGGAATTTGGAAAAGGGTATAACGACGAATTATACGTCGTGGAAGAGCGAAGATGATCCACCTGAAGGTTTGTTTGTGATTTATATGGATTTTAATGGACTCCCACAAATATTTCAAAAGACTGGAGATGTGATCCACTCCAGACTGGGATCATGGAATGGCATTACCTATACCAGTGCCGTTAGTAACGAACCGAATGGGATCTACATAGTAGGGTTGTCCAAAATGCTCGATGATCGCTCGAAAAATGCCCGAAAAATGCTCGTTCGATTCCCGCTCAGTTTGTAAATGAGCCGCTCGGCTCAGTTTGATTTGAAAACGAGCCAAGCATGAGCAAAGGTCCGCTCGCTCGTCGATCGCTCGTTCGCTCGAATTATTTTTATTAAATATATATATATATATATATATATATATATATATATATATATATATATATATATATATATAGGAGAATGATTCGATAGGAACCACCCTTTATTGCGAGAACCACACAAAAATACCTAAAAAAATCTAAAAAACACCCAATTTTTTTTAATATAATTTTTGAAAAAATTCGCTATATTTCGTAAACAATAAAAAAATTCAAAAAAATAAAATACAATTTTTTGAGTAACAATTATCCATGCACATGTGCATTTTATCATTTCTTTGACAAATTTTGTAATACATTACAAACATTGGACAATTGTACTTTGATTTACACTACCACGTGTAATACATTACTTTTTACTTCACCAATATTAGAAATGCACATGTGCATCTATATGTATCAACATGAAATAAGGTGTTTTGGTACACTACTTTGAATCCACTTTCTCTTTCATCTATCATTCCATCCATAATGCACTACCATGCACATGTGCATATGTATCATTTCTTCAACAAATTCCGTAATACGTTACAAATATTAGACAATTGTACTTTCATTTACACTACCATGTGTAATACACTACTTTTTACGTTACAAATATTAGAAATGCACATGTGCATCTATATGTATCAACATGAAATAAGGTGTTTTGGTACACTACTTTGAATACACTTTTCTCTTTCATCTATCATACCATCCATAATACACTTTCATTACCTCCTACCATCCAAAATACAATACCATTACCTCCTACCATCTATAATACAGTATCTATATTTTCACTTTATTACATATATATCAACATCATTTATATCATCCAATCAACATATTACATCATAGAGTGACAACCATAACCAAACCATCAACCACTAGATATAACTAACAAAAAACATGTATATGGGCCTACTTCATCATTCAAAATCACAACTTTTTGTACCAAAACACGTTATATAATGGTTATACATAATGATGCACATGTGCATTTTGAATATTGGTAATGTAAAAAATAGTGTATTACGGATGGTATTGTAAATTAAAGTGTAATTGTCTACTACTGATAATGTATTACGGAATTTGTCGAATTTATGATACATATGCACATGTGCATGGATAACTGTTACTCGAAGAAGAAAAAAAGTTTTTTTTAAACGAAATATAGCGATTTTAAAAAAATATTAAAAAAATGGAATGTTCTTTTTATTTTTTTAGATTTTATTTTGCAATAAAGGTGGTTTTCGCTGTTCTTGCAATAAAGGTGGTTCTCGCATGAATCTTACCCTATATATATATATATATATATATATATATATAGGGTATGGTTATATAGAAAACCCTAAAAATTTGAGAAAACCCTAAAAAACCCAACCTCCCTGTCATTTTTTTTTGAAAAAAATAACACATGTAATATACATGTTTTTAAGAGTTTTGGGCCAAAAAAAAAAAAAAAAAGTGCTGAAGGAATATTTTTAAAAAATAAACAAGTTTCATCATTTTTTGTCTAACACATGTTAGTCATAAAAGTTGCTGAAATTTGTTTATTTTTTTTAAATAAAAGTTATATAGATAAGTAGCCAAGAAAAAATTATATTATATAGCTAAGTAGCCAAGAAATAATAGTTATAGTATATAGTTATATAGATAAGTAACCCAAGAAAAATTAAAAGAAGTTTATGGCTTTTGAGCTAAATGACAATTTGTATTTCACACTTTATTTTGTGATTCTTGATATTGTTAAGAACATGTTTAGATTTAGAATCATAATTTTAATTATGTATTGCTTCTGTTAGTAAGGTGTTGGACATGTTTTAATTAAGTTGGGATTTTTTTTGTTGAATGCAGCATTGTAATAGTCTTGATTTCAGTTTTTTTTTTGTTGCTACACATGTTTTAATTTCGTGATGAGAAAAACCGAGCGAAACTGAGCGAAAACTATCCGCTCGATTCAAATTCAATCCGAGCATGAGCATCACTTTTGTGCTTGGTTTTGCAAATTCTATCCGATCGGATTGGATCGGTTGTAATTCAATCCGAGCACGAGAAGACCCTCGCTCGGATCGGATCGGCTCATGAACGCCCTACTACGTAGACACGCATGTTTCGAACGAAATAGAGACATACATTGTATTTAATCGACAAATAGTTCTGGTTCTTAGTATGATGAGGTTAACTCCAACTGGTAAAATGGGACGGTATAACTGGATCGATATAACGCAAGGGTGGTTTCTCTATGCCGAAAGCGAGACAGGTAGCTGTGACCGATATGCATTGTGCGGTGTGTTGATTATATCTATAAACATGGGTCAAAAAGAAATAACCTAATCATGTTTATTCAATCATGAATATCATATTAGACATCAAATCAGTAAAACTTACTTGTTGGAACAGAGATTGAGATAAGAGTGATGAATCCACGATTCCCGTTATGTACCTTGTGTTGATGAATCACATTAGAGAATTGTTCATGGTGTTCTTAAGGAGTTTTTCCTTTTTTTTATGAATACTAATGATCAATATATAATGATCATGAGTTATGGTAGGTTATAAAAACTTTATGCATTTCTTATTAAAGGTACCTAAAGGGAAATCTTAATTGCCCCTTACACTATTCAATATTTACAATTACTACCATCAAGTAATTGTCAGGGACTAGTTATGTCATATTGGTAACGTTAGTCAAATGATCTGTAAGGCCACTCAACGGGTTATTTCCAACATTCTCCCACTTGGCCGAGTGATCATTTGTGATAAGCATAAATAAGTTTGGCCAAGTTATATCAATGTTTCAAATTGAAAATGTAACAGAAAAATACAGTCATTGAGTTATTGTCAACTCAAGACCCCCATTAATCATGTTACAACTCTAAATCAAAACATACGTAAATTTAAGACCAAAATGACTGAGGTAAGCCCTTTAAAATTAATTTGCATAATTCTTGTCTATACGTCTTTAGGTGCACCTACGTATTTATAGACAAAAAAATGTATAATTGAGGAAAAATAATAACTAATCATTCATACGTACGATATGCTATTATGTAAGGCCTTTAGTAAAAACCCTCTTTATAATGAGCTCCTAAAAAGACTTTAGGTGTAGACCTTAGTTATCGGATCCATAAGCATATCGGGAATGTAAATGTATTCGATACAAATATTTAGTTTCCTCTTCTTGTTCATAAACAAACAATAATTTCGTATCGAAGTTTAATGCAGCACCTCTCGAACTGTTACAGTTCGAGGAAACAAGGTAGCTGACTTTCCACAATAAGTCTTCAATATAGTATGTATATGGAGCAAATAGGTTTATGAGTCCACTGATAAATTTTCAACAACATTTAGTGACAACTTGTTGTTAATTAACAACATTTTATGTCAATAAGATTTAAGTTGTTGTTAGCAGTTTCTTATGACTCCTCCATGAGATAGATTTGTCCGCAGACATAAGGATTACCCCAAATTGACTTTTAGTTTCTTTTGAACATTACAAAATCAAGGTGAAAGTAATCAATCGGCTTGAGTTCTCACTTCTACTTATAGTCTCTCTCGTTTCTTAAAGATATTGTAAATGCTTTACAATAATCTAGAGTGGTCTAATGTTCATCAATGTGAGCAATATCTAAACGAGTATAGACTTGAACCTTCGTAAGGCTTCTAATTAATGAAGCATAAGGAAGTAATCTCATTGATCATTTTATCCTCTAAATGAGAGCAATATTGTTTGTTACATATGTAAAACCCGCTTTAGAGTAAAGCTTATAGGACGAAACTAATGTTCGTTAGGTCTATTCAGTATATTTTGATATCTCTCACGTAAGTCGTATTTTTGAGATTCATTATATCAAAATATGTGTGAGTAATTATTTGACTTATGTAACATATACTTATCAAAAGAGTGCTATCTATATAAGGACAAGTTTACATTAGTTGCTCCTACTCATCTTGAGGTAGATACATATATCCACTTGACTCTTGATGAAAAGAATCACATTAAATTTCATCATATTTTGATGCTTACTTCAATCCATACATGGAAGTTATTGACATACAAAGTAAGTGTTCTTGACCTTCAGTTTAGAACTTTTCAGTTTAAACTTTTAGATTGTTTTATGAACATGTAAGTCTTTGTTTAGAAATATTGTTTTGATGTTCATATAATGTAGCTCTAAATGATTATAAGCCACTAGAATAAACTTGATCCTCAAAGAAACATTTTGTTAGAAAGTCAGATGCTTCTTTGATAAATAATTCTCTTCTGGGCATAACCTTTAACAATCAATCATGCTTTTAGTGTCTTAACATTTTCATTTAGATTTAGGTAATTCAACCAAATCCCAAACGTTATTTTGACATATAAAATCAAATTTGCTAATAAAATTTTCTTATTCCATTTAGAAAATTGATTAATGCTAATGGCTTAATTAGAAGAGGTAGGATCGCTAAACTTTCCAATATCCATTTCAACTTTAGTCAGTGAGGATACATAGTAGGCTTTTAAACCTAGCTGGCCTTCTTAGTGGATTATTAGGTTTTATTCAGAGTTTCAGTTTTATGGATTAACTCTCACTTAAGTTGCTATCACTTTCAGAATTCTAAGTGTATAAAGACTTGGTGCAGTATGGTGTACAAGAGGTGTAATCGGAGTAAAATTTAATAAGTCTCTTTTCCCCCCGCCTCTTGCACTTCCGACAAGTTCTGATAAGGACTTTTACTACTCCTACTGATCTTATAAATCTATAACAATTTAGCATGCTTGTGGTCAATGTTAGAAGACCAACAAATTCTAATAGAGAAACAAGTTAATGATGTTACTCTTTAGTTTCTCTGTTTGAGGATTATTGTTTTGGTAATGAATCCGTAGTGTGCCCACGTATAACAATATGAAACTTTTTCAATAGTAACATTAGATTCTTAAATAGAAAAGTTGTGAAGGAGCAATGTCTTGTACAAGAGGTGCAAATTGAGGTAATAACAAGTTTTCACTCCCCTACCTCTTGCAACTCATGTAAGTAAATGTTAAGACACTTAGTTCTCCCACCAACCTTTTAGATCTCTAGGAATGCTACAAGATAAGTTTCAATTATGTAATAAGAAACATAGGGACATACTAGACACATGTAAATATTATGATAAAGAAATAATGTCTGAATATTCATTTTGGGATAAGTTCCAATGAAAAATAATTTCTGATAGAACTTGATTTATTCCCTTAGCCATTTAATTATTAAGGCTTATAACACATGCTCATAAGTCACTAAAAATGAGATTTGATAATATTTCATCCTTCATTAACCTAATCATGATTTCTCATGAAATTTAGTCTCAATGGATGAAATTTTTAGGTCTCATTTTTCTTTTGTTAAATTTTCATTTTCATGATAACAAAAGGTTGGGAAAAAGTGTAACATCATCTAGTTCTATCTTATAAGGTTTCTATCCAGATTGAGATGACAAATAGATGAGAGTTTAAGGTAAGAATCACTTTGTCTTGACCATGCAAACCTCATAACTGTCATAAGGTAGCTTTCGTATTGATACTAAATTCTGAATAATCTACAGAATATATAAGGTATCATGAAGCCTAATTATATAACAGTTTATTATGGTTCTTATAGTCTTAACATTAAATTTTGTCACTAACTCTCACGTTAAGTATTTGTTGATTTCTGGTAATAAAACTTATAGAACTAGACTCAACCAATCATGTGTTAATTGGAATATTATCATTAGCAGACCTAAATATCATAAATATCTAACTACTTATCTTAGCCAGCTGTTCCATTGAATTATGGATAGTCTCGATGCTCATGCCTAGTTTAATTGCATAAAATTGCAGTGAGACTTTCCTTTGAAGAAACTTATAGCTGGAAGTAGTACTTGCAATCTATCTCCGGATCTTAGAACTATCCTCTCTTTAGGTTTAGTGGCAAGAAGGTGAAGAGCATTTTGTTTTCCAGTTTTAAGCATTCATTTTCCTATACGTATGTTGCTATCAACAAACTCATTTTCCTTTGGTACTTCTGAGTGTCAGATGATTCTTTAGGCAACTTATCGCATTAGTGGAAAAAAGTTATGAAATAATGAACTGGAAAGATGTACTGATATCCATACGTAAACCCTTAAATTATGGGTCATGGTATTGTACATAATGAAGTATTCACATATGCCAGTAAACTTTATGGTTATCATCTAGAGTAAATGCACGCGTCTCAGGAGTTATTTTAATTCTTCCAAAGAGAACAAATTAGTCTTAGAAAATTCAGAAGAATCTGGAATAACTCCATGATAGCAATAATTAAATGGGTTCTTGATTATCATAAGAGATATAATGTTTGACTTATCCCACTAGTAATGCTCTAATTTACTATAAAAAAAGAGCAGTATGATTGTCATATCTTAAGAGATAATCAACAATCCAATAAAAAGAGCAAATTTTATAGAAACTCCAGTAAGCAAAACCATCTTAGGTTTTTGAAATTAGAATGGATAAAATAGATGAGATACAAACCTCAGAAGAAGCTTGGAGTTATTTACATCATGGGGTAATCAAGTAAGGCAGACACATATTATTATATTGAAGGCAGGTCTACTACAACACCAAAATAATAGACTAACTTAAGGTTCTACATTCAGACATTATGAAGGTCCACAAATAACAGATTGTCTTATTTCTCTACACGAACTTTGGCTTCGCTTTCGCTTTGACCAAAATTCGTGTATTATGAACATACGTAAATAAAAACTAATTTAAACTTCTGCTTGAATTTTAGCTTCGCTTTGGCTTTGACCAAAATTCAAACAATATGAACATACAAAATAGACTTATTGTTCTACATAAACTTTGGCTTCGCTTTGGCTTTGATCAAAATTCATGTATTATGAACATACGTAAATAAAACCAGCTTAATGTCCTGCCTGAATTTGGCTTCGCTTTGGCTTTGACCAAAATTCAAGCATTATGAACTATATAAATAATAGATCGTCTTTCATGTTCTACATGAACTTTGGCTTCGTGTTGGCTTTGACCAAAATTCATATAGTATGAACATACCATAATAGATTAACTTATTGTTCTACATGAACTCTGGCTTCGCTTTGGCTTTGACCAAAATTCATGTATCATGATGAACTGAACGTACATAAATAATAAGGTAAACCACATAAACATAACATAACACCTTTAGGCCATAAATGAAATATTTACGTAAATTATGCTAATAATTTATTATGTGTATTATCAAACAAGTAGGCTTTAGGTTCATTGTATAATAATAATACACATAATTACATAAAAATGGTATCATTCAAATTTCAATGTCAAACTAAATGATGCACCATTGGATTAAGCATCTATTTTTTATTATTACTGAAATTTACCATTACAAATTTTATGTCAAAATCTTTATCATAAGACATATACTTCAAAAGTTTAAATCATTTACAAGTTAACTGAATTCATTAAAATATATCAATTATTGCAAATGTGAATACCAAAAGTTTTTATAAGCTTATATTGAAACATTCATCCACATTCTCTTCATAGAAAAACAATTTGGAATATCATAAGAAATTAGTGTCCACAAAATATACACATCAACGTTATCATTTGACTTAATTACATTACATGTAGATAAATAAATAAAATAGTGAAACACTAGTAAAATCGGTGATATGATTTGTGGATGGTATCCCAATCATCGTTAATTAAAAAAACAAAATAAATAGACCTTAATGATTTTAATTTCCACTATAACACAAGAAAGGTTATACGGTTGGAACATCAAAAGTTTTGGTGGTCTCTAATTTCAATGTGGATAAGCTATTTTCAGGAAAAAAAACCCTCTGTAAATAGATTTTATATATATATATATATATTGTCAACTTCACAGTAGCAGTATCAAGATTTAAGAATTATGACAACTTAGTAATCTGCATGTTTAAAGAAGGTCGAAAAAAATAATGTCTAACGATGTCTTCCTAAATCCGATTAAAATACTATACATTATGCATCAAATTCTTGATGCATTAGTGATCTTTCAATTTAGTTGCAGAGTATGTCATTTTAATGAATCTGCCAAAATATGTTGTTCTCCGATTACATTGCAAACAGAAAAGTAAACTCAACAAAACAAGATAATAGGATCATAAATAAATTCACATAATCGAATTGATATAATCAAGATTGCTCTGATACCACATGTTGATTATATCTATAAACATGGGTCAAAAAGAAATAACCTAATCATATTTATTCAATCATAAATATCATATTAGAAATCAAATCAGTAAAACTTACTTGTTGGAACAGAGATTTGAGATAAGAGTGATGAATCCACGATTCCCGTTATGGTACCTTGTGTTGATGGATCACATTATTGAGAATTGTTCATGGCGTTCTTAAGGAGTTTTTCCTTTTTTATGAATACCAATGATCAATATATAATGATCATGAGTTATGGTAGGTTATGAAGAACTTTATGCATTCTCTTATTAAAGGTACCTAAAGGGAAATCGTAATTGCCCCTTACACTATTCAATATTTACAATTACTACCATTAAGTAATTGTCGGGGAGTAGTTATGTCATATTGGTAACGTTACTCAAATGATCTGTAAGGCCACTCAACGGGTTATTTCCAACATGGTGTTTATGGCAGCTGTGACCTTACAGAATCAACAATTTGTGGATGTCTAGAAGGGTTTGAACCGAAAGATAAGGATCAATGGGAATATCCAACTGGACCAACGGTTGTCAAAGGGAAGTGCCTTTGGACTGTGGTGTTAGTGAAGGTTTTCGAAAGTATCCATTCATGAAATTACCAGACACCAGGCAATCATGGTTTGACACGAATATGACTCTCGCGCAATGCAAGGTGAAGTGTAAAAACGAGTGTAATTGTACGGCTTATGCGACTTTGGACATCAAGTATAACTTTGGCTGCTTGTTATGGTATGGTGAACTTATCGATATGAGAACACTTCCTAACAATGGACAGGATATATATATATATACACACACAAATGGCTGCTTCAGAACGAGGTAAAGTTGAATCTATCCAGTTAACTGTTAGTAACAACTAACGACTGTTTTAACCGTGTGTTTTTTTGTTATGTACAGAGAAAGATAAAAGGGCATCAAGAAGCAAGAGCAACAAACTCGGTCAGGGTGGCTTCGGGCCAGTTTACACTTTACAATGTATTATTCAATCCTGAAACGAAATTATGGCATGAGTTTATATTGGTTTGATTAAAAACATTTAATAAAATTAATTCTATCTATAGGGATCTTTGAAAAACGGGCGAGAAGTGGCAGTGAAACGCCTTTCCATGTAACGCCTCGCTTTTTCGCATCTTTATTTTGGAAAATAAATATTTGCATCATAATTTGAGGCGTTAAAACATAATAAAAATATATGTATATATATATATATTATTAATTGTTATTCGTGTAACGCCTTGTATCTTCGTATTTCTATTTTAAAAATGTTTGTATTCGTATTCTAATTTTAGAAACCTTACATTTTTTAATTTCAGTCTCACAATTCGAGGCGTTAATCATAATAAAATTCATATTTTATACATATTTTTTTATTCACACAACTGATCATTTAAATACGTATTTATATGCAAACCGACATACGTATAAATACTTATACGCACATCCTCAATACTTGAATTATACTTTTATACTTATATACTTAATTACATAATATATACTCAAGAAATACTAAAAAATACACCAATCACCTTTCCACCTCATCAATCCTCTTCCACCTTCTTTAACCAATCATATATCACATTTTTCACCTTCTTTCTCCACCAATCATCTTTTCAATCCTCTTCCACCTTTTTTAACCAATCATATTTCACCTTTTTCCACCTTCTTTCTCCACCAATCATCTTTTAAATCCTCTTCCATCTTCTTTAACCAATCATATTTCACCCTTTTTCACCTTCTCTACCTATAAATACCAACATCATTCTACCATTTTCTTCACACCATTCTTCTCTCCATATCTCTACTTCTCTCAATCTCTCTAAATCAAGAATTCTAAGAATTCTAAAAGGACACTAAGTGTTCCAACCATTCTTCTCTCAACCTCTCTACTTCTCTCAAATCTTCCAAGCAAGGAAGAGAACTCTAAGAGTTCTAAAAGAAAACACTAAGTGTTTTAAAGGAAGCTCCAAGCTCCAAGCTCCAACTCTTCACGGAATCACCAAAGGAAGCTTTGCAAAACCGTGAGCATACTCGACCCTTTTTACGCTTTAACGCATTTTTGGTGCAACATGTATACAAAATCCACTTTACGCAATCTAGTATAATTAAATACTCAAGCCATCGAACACGTTCATTGTTATGCTTAGGTAGTTTATGCTTGTTAGATTCAACTTGTATTCTCATGATATTGTTATGCTTAGGTTGTTATGCATGCTAGTTAAAGATTTTAATTATATACTATTTGCTATGCGTAAGTTATTTATGTATGCTCATTTCAACTTAAATATAAAATGCCATATGGATTTGAGACAAACTTTTATATATATACTTATATTCAAACTTGTATGTTCGCCAGTACTTTTGTACTGATTAATGCTTTTATTACATGTTGCAGGATTGTGACAGTTGAATCTAGTAGGATTGCCTAAAAACACATTTAAATTTTAATGTTCGTTGTATTGTAATTTATTTTCAATCCTGTTGTATCTCGATTCCAATACTTGTACAAAAATCATTGTAACGAAATGAAATTTATTTATTTGAATACTTATTGTACATTATTCATTTTAAACTTGTGGTGTTCCTAGTTCAAGCAACGTAAAAAGTAATTATTAAATACTTGTCACAATTAGTGTCATGAAGTCTCTTGCAAATTTCATTTTCGTCTCGTCCCGAAGTTTCCGCCATCGATTGGGGTGTGACAGATTGGTATCAGAGCCATAACTATAGGGAATTAGGTAGAATTGCCATGTTCGACCTAGTCTATAGTTTAAGTACCAAATTCCGGCAATTCTTGATTCTTGCTTAAAGTATTAATTCTTCCTAATTGCTTCTACCTCTTCTTTTGTCTAAATATACAATGTGCCATAACTAAAACATCTACACGATACACACACTTGATGATACTCTTATTCCACAATCGAAATAACTCATCAAAATAGGGGTGATTCCCGCCTTTGGTGACATATTTCAATCCATCTTACATGTTATTTTACACGAATCTCACCATCAAGTCAGGAGTGATATCCACATCTTGATGGGGAAATTTCATTTCATAATCTAGTGGTTCCTTATTGACGAGTCGAGATTTAATCTTATTTCGTTCAACAAACCACATTTTGGGGACGAAATTATGATATCCACGCCTTGATGACTGGTCCCGCTCTACGATTTTCAATCTCGCCAAAGTTTCGTATTTTCGATCAAATTAGGGACATGTACTAACTGGAAGGGTAAAATACCGTTAATCGCCTGACGACGAGAGTATTATACCTATTAGGCCAAAGCATGTCTCCTAATTCGAAAGGACTTGCGATTCACTTTGGAATAGTCGAAGTTTCTAAACCCGAAGCACTCCACTACTTATCAAGCCTCTCTTTTATATTAACTTAATTTATGTGATTTAATACTTGTTACCTAATCATCGTTTTACATAATAAATTAATACACGCATACTGATACATTATACTTGATTCAGGATTACTGGATAGGCTTATGTGATAAGCTAGTCATTAACTTCGGAAGAAGCCACACCTTGACATATGTAGTGCTTGTGAAGCACTATAGGAGTAGCGCACCGCCACATGGATTTGTGGCTTTTATCAAGACATTCATACGTACTTTACGGATCTTTTCATAGCAACGAAATGATGACATGTGCTATGATTAGATGATGCTAGCGGAATCGATGGTTTGACAATTTGTCATTAACTTCGTAAGAAGCCACACCTTAACATGTATAGTGCTTGTGTAGCACTATAGGAGTAGCACACCGCCACATGGATTTGTGGTCATGTTAAGTCATGCACACATACATACTCGATCTCGTACTTGCGGAAGCGATGGTTTGAAAACTCGTCATTAACTTCGTAAGAAGCCACACCTTAACATGTATAGTGCTTGTGTAGCACTATAGGAGTAGCGCACCGCCACATGGATTTGTGGTCATGTTATGCCATACATACATACTTGCGGACACGATGGTTTGACCAGTTTGATCACATGCCAGTAATGCGTTAATCTTGTTAACTAAATATCTCATGTGGGCTATACAAGGATTTAATCATACTCATACTTATACTTACACCTTATAACCTCTCTCATACTTAAATACCAATCATGCTTAAATTACTATACGCTATCATTGTCATCATAATACGTTGATAAACCCTGATCGTGACACGGAATGTAACATGGCATCAGTTAGCGAAACGGACGTAATATGGTGTAAACATGGTGGATACGCCGCTGGTACTTCCTATATATAAGTGTTACTACCATATTACCAAAGTTTTGTAAAACGTGCCATGAGAAATTCGGTGTTTCCTTAGACCTTATTGAATACAAACTTTGACTAACGCAATCTATTCCTCGATTATACCCAGACACACCTTGAGTGTGTCCTTACTCTAAGGCCTTCCTCTTGAATAAATTTCGGGACAAAATTTCCTCAAGTAGGGGAGACTGTGACGCCTCGCTTTTTCGCATCCTTATTTTAGAAAATGAATATTTTTATCATAATTTGAGGCGTTAAAACAAAATAAAAATATATGTATATATATATATATATATATATATATATATATATATATATTATTAATCGTTATTCTGTAACGCCTTGTATCTTCGTATTTCTATTTTAAAAATGTTCGTATTCGTATTCTAATTTTAGAAACCTTACATTCGTATTCTAATTTCAATATCACAATTCGAGGCGTTAATCATAATAAAATTCATATTTTATACATATTTTTTATTCACACAACCGATCATTTAAATACGTATTTATACACAAACCGACACAATTATACGTATAAATACTTATACGCACATCCACAATACTTGAATTATACTTTTATACTTTTTGTATACTTAATTACATAATATATACTCAAGAAATACTAAAAAAATACACCAATCACATTTCCACCTCATCAATCCTTTTCCACCTTCTTTAACCAATCATATATCACATTTTTCACCTTCTTTCTCCACCAATCATCTTTTCAATCCTCTTCCACCTTTTTTAACCAATCATATTTCACCTTTTTCCACCTCCTTTCTCCACCAATCATCTTTTCAATCCTCTTCCACCTTCTTTAACCAATCATATTTCATCCTTTTTCACCTTCTCTACCTATAAATACCAACATCCTTCTACCGTTTTCTTCACACCATTATTCTCTCCATATCTCTAATTCTCTCAATCTCTCTAAATCAAGAATTCTAAGAATTCTAAAAGGACACTAAGTGTTCCAACCATTCTTCTCTCAACCTCTCTACTTCTCTCAAATCTTCAAGCAAGGAAGAGAACTCTAAGGGTTTAAAAGAAAACACTAAGTGTTTTAAAGGAAGCTTGAAGCTCCAACCTCCAACTTTTCACGGAATCACCAAATGAAGCTTTACAAAACCGTGAGCATACTCGACCCTTTTTACGCTTTAACGCATTTTTTGGTGCAACATGTATACAAAATCCACTTTACGCAATCTATTATACTTAAATACTCAAGCCATCGAACACGTTCATTGTTATGCTTAGGTAGTTTATGCTTGTTAGATTCAACTTGTATTCTCATGATATTGTTATGCTTAGGTTGTTATGCATGCTAGTTAAAGATTTTAATTATATACTATTTGCTATGCGTAAGTTATTTATGTATGCTCATTTCAACTTAAATATAAAATGCCATGTGGATTTGAGACAAACTTTTATATATATACTTATATTCAAACTTGTATGTTCGCACGTGTTTTTGTACTGATTAATGCTTTTATTACATGTTGCAGGATTGTGACAGTTGAATCTAGTAGGATTGCCTAAAAACACATTTAAATTTTAATGTTCGTTGTATTGTAATTTATTTTCAATCCTGTTGTATCTCGATTCCAATACTTGTACAAAAATCACTGTAACGAAATAAAATTTATTTATTTGAATACTTATTGTACATTATTCATTTTAAACTTGTGGGTTCCTAGTTCGTTGTAAAAAGTAATTATTAAATACTTGTCACAATTAGTGTCATGAAGTCTCTTGCAAATCTCGCTTTCGTCTCGTCCCGAAGTTTTCGCCATCAATTGGGGTGTGACATTCCATGAGTTCCTCGCAAGGATTTGAAGAGTTTAGAAATGAAGTTATATTCATTTCGAAGCTTCAACGTCGAAATCTTGTCAAGATTCTTGGATATTGTTTCAAAGGTCAAGAAAAGATGTTGGTTTACGAGTACATGCCTAACAAAGGCCTTGACCTGTTTCTGTTTCGTAATTTTTTTTAACAACACAATGTTTGCCATTTGAATTTTTGTTCTGTAAATTTAAGTGAAAAATTATTTAGCAGATGAACCGAAAAGCAAAACACTAGACTGGTCAATACGGTTCCATATTATTGATGGGATCGCTAGAGGTTTACTCTATCTTCATCAAGATTCTCGTCCGCGGATCATTCACAAAAATCTGAAACCAGCGAACATTCTGCTTGATCATGACATGAACCCGAAGATATCAAATTTTGGCCTTGCAAGAAGCTTTGGAGGAAATAAGACGCAAACAAACACTAAAAGAGTTGTTGGGATAAGAATTCATTATAAATGTTACATTTATGCTTAATAAATAATAATTAATGCTCTCCTACTTAGTATTATGTTCTAGTTTGATTATATGACCAACACTTTGATGCAGTGGGTACATGTCCCCGGAATATGCCAGAAAAGGAATTTTCTCTGTAAAATCAGATGTATTCAGCTTCGGAGAGATTGTAAGTGGGATCCAAAGTAAACACAGTTTCATCGAGAAAGTAAGACGAGTCAATACCGGGGGTGGACCTAGGTTATAGCCTGGGTGGGCGGGCGCACCCTTAAAAAGAAAAAAATAGTGTATTTTATAGGCAAAAATCCCGACCGCACCCCTTAAAATGTTGGTTGAGACCCACGTTCACACCCCCAGTAAATAATTTATGGGTCCGCCACTGACTAATATAATTTACGAGTGTTAAATTAGTTATGTTGTAAATTGTAATCATGACATGTCTTTATTAATTGTTGTTTAGGCATGGAATCTCTATAAACATGGGAAACTCTTGGAACTAGTTGACTTGTCTTTAATCGAATCAGACCATACATTTGAAGTGTTAAAAAATAAAATAATAAGAGCCGAAGGATCAGATGATGGTGCCCGGTGCTCTGATACCATGATGAATATGAAGAATTAATAAAAATGGAGAATTGTAATAGGTTCCGTGATCCTCCTTCTCAATATTATATCATATATATAGAACCATTACAAACTAATTAACCACAAATATTGGAAAGTATATCCCTATACAATAATATAAATATATACAAATATACGTATGTTATTATGATCGATCCAAGTGGGCTTACTATGCGTTCAAAATAACCCTGATGAAAGACCGAACATGTCTACATTGGTTATGATGTTGAGTAGCCACGTTCAATTACCTGAACCGAAACATCCTGGTTTTTACGCAGAAACTAGTTATTCGAGTTCAAGCAGCATAGAAGCACAAAACTCATACAACAACGTTACGGTCACACTTATGACATCTAGATAACCTACATTGGTTCGGTTCAATATTCGCTTTTTCGATGGTTGATACTTGTTAGTGTTACCTTAGTTCTTGAGTCTCCCCTATCCATACACTGCAGCCTTCCTTACACGTCATACATCCGGGTCTTGATTTACCTTATCATGTGTCAAAATGTGGCATGATTAGGTAGTATAGGTTACGGAGATTAGCGGAGGCTTAGATGGTGTGCGGGGAGGACTTCCGCTCAGGGCCCGTGATTTCGCGGGGCATATGTTTAAAAAAATATGATATATATATATATATATGTTAATTTTTTTTAAATAGTAAACCCATACCAATTTCAAGTAAGGCTCATTTACAAATTGTTAAGGCATAAGGGCACGTTTTTCGAGCTCGAACAGGATACGTGAATTCTCAGAGACGCCACTGACGGAGATAGTGTTAATATAAACGTGTCGCTTCATGATTTGTGTCTATGTATAAATACGAGTGATTAAGCTTGCTTGTAAAGTACATTTCATCACAATAGATTCAAGATTCAGCTTCTTTTTCAGTCTCAAGAGTCAAGAATCGAAAAACCATAGTCTAATAGAGATAGCTACAAAGCCGAACCCTACGGGAAAATCCGAAACCCAAAACATCTAGATAGGTATTCAGGTATAGGACCCAAAACATGCTTTCCTGTTTACCCGACCCGTTGCTGACCGGCCCCACATTTTACCAACTAACGTCATATGAACTGTAAATTGATATTTTTTTGTGTTAATTACAAAATTCATTCCTGATCAAGGCCTTTTTTTTACCGAATGTGGGCCAAAGAGTCTTAAAATATTATTCCATATAATTCTAAGCGAAAAGCCCTTATAGCTCAGTGGTAGAGCGCCAGTCTTGTAAACTGGAGGTCTGTAGTTCGATCCTGCATGGGGGCAATTTGTTATTTTTTTAACTTTTTAATTTTTACGTAATTCATTTTTTATTTAAGTTCAAATTATATATAACTTGCAATTCGATAGTTAAAAAAGGTACAAAAACAATTATGATCTGTGCAACATGACTTGAGAACTTGCAAACACAAAGCTTAACTTTTATTCAGATTCTGATTTCAAGATACACCACCATTTTTTACCACAAATTCGGCCATTCGGGTTTCTTTTACACATACGGAACCTTGATCCTGTGTGTCTCCGGACCAGCCACCATATCTTCCCAAACCAGATCCGATAACGCCATCGTCAATTCCCCAACTTTCCCTGTAAAACAAAACCAACATCAACATCGTTAATCACAAGATAACGCTTCATTTTCGCGATAAATAATAAAAACAGTAGTTAAATCAGTTATTTAGTTAATTTACCGTCGCCAATCGGCTTTTCATCCCACTCAATAATTGGCAATACAGGAAGTGTGCTTCCAATATACATCATTTCAGCAGCTTGTTTAGCTTCCTCAACTGTAATATTCCCAACTGTCACACTCTTCAACCGCCCGTTTTCAACCAACTTTGGAGCCAATTCAAGAAGTCGTTTGGCAGTACAACCGCTTAAAATCTTGTCAAAGAACGGCAAAATAAGCTCTTTCTCGTGTGTCACGAAACCCACGTTCACATTTGGACCCTCCGCGACGTACCCATCATCATCCACCCAAATTGACGCAAATGCGCCTTTCTCTTCTGCTTCGAGTTTCGACAAAACATTTGGGAGGTAATTCACATTCTTGCTTGTAGCAAACAAAGGTACTTTCATCGGGATTGTTGAGGTTATCACCTTTACGCCTTCTTTACACTGCGAGAACTCTTCGTCTATAACGACTGCGTAGAATGCAGTCGTTGGACACCCTGAAGGACTAAGTAGGAAATCCCCTGGCCCTGCACTTAACCAATATCTTAAAGTTCCTTTCTTGCATTTTGATGCTGATGTCAGCTGGATGAGAATGGATCGAAGAGTCGATTTTGGGAATGGTGAGGAGATTTTCGCTCTTGATGCAGATAGAAGGATTCGATCGATATGACCATCCAGTTCATAGAGGTAGCTATGACATAAAGAGTATGCAACAAAATTTTGATTTTGTTTTATTTAATGTTGATTACACAGGGCCGGCTCAACCATTTTGGAGGCCTAAAGCAAAATAAAAAACCAGGGCCTTTTTCGGTTTATTTTTGGGTTTCGATTTCGTTGTTTTTTCTTGATTACTAGCTACTTTTAAACAGGTCTTACAAAATTGTTTTAAAGAGGTATTATATGACAAACATAATTAAGCATCATGAATTTTTGGGCAAATCAATCAAATTTGCTTAACTTAGTAACTGTAAGTTAAAAATGAAACAATTAATAATAATGTGAAATAATGACACACAAAAATAATAATATAAATGGTCGGCAACTCAAAGTTGTTGATAGGATTCGAACTCGAATATCCTTTGTAATAAGGTAAGGATATAAGCAGCCTACCATAGTCTAATATGGTTCCAAATTACTGAAAGTATTTTTTATGGGTATCTAAAAAAATTATTATATGTTTTTTTGAGGCCTTATTCAGGTGGTGACCCAAAGCAAGTGCTTGGGTTCACTATCCCTTGGGCCAGGCCTGTGATTACAATATGAGTGATGAATTTATGATTTATACAATTATTATTCAATAACATTTAGATATTGTGTTATTAAAGGTTGATTACAATATGCAACTATGAATGATCCAACATCCAGCCCCTCATACCAAACAATATTGTCTGCTTTGTCCACTATGAACTCATGGATTTGTTTTTCTCTTGCTCGGGTGGAGACTTCCTCGTAAGTCACCCATCCTGAATTAGGGGTTTTCATCAAATCGAATAACGAATTTTCGAAGTAAGAAAATTCGTTATTCGATTCGATTTGTATTTGAAACTCGAATTCAAATAAATTCGATTTAATTCACATTCACCCGAAACAATAAATTATTTTACTATCATTTTTTTAAATCTACTACAAACTAATTATATTAACATAAGATACAATAATTTGCAAAATTAATTAACTATATATCAACATCTCAAAACACCAAATTTAGAAGTTAGGTATGATAACGTTATGAATAATAAACTTACCACTTATTGATGTAATTCATACTTTGGCCCAAATTTAGAAGTTGTATGTGTGTGTGTATATATATATATATTAAAAAAATACATAGATTGAATTCAAATTTCGAATCGAATTGACAATCATAAATTCGTGTCCGATTCGAATTCGATTACTAGACTCGAATATGAATCAACTAGAATTCGAACCTTGATAATCGAATTCGAATCTAGTCGAATTTCTTATGGAGTTATCCTATCATCCACGGTTATTGTGTCCAAAATACGTTTGTAATATTTAAGGCGTGACATTTCTTATGACTCATATCTTTTCTATAAACCGAACCGAATTGAACAGAACAATGTGGGATTTGCAAGAACTTACCCATCAAGAATGATGGCGGTATCAAAGACACCATGTCCTCTATGCACCATATGATCATCAACTGGAATAACCATCAAAGCTGGATCAAGAATAATCCCACCATAAACACTGGAATACATTGCAGGGTATGGCACCTTCTCAACTGAACTCCACTTCTGATGCAACTTCTCAACCAACTAATCAAAAAAAAAATTGCAGATGATCATACTCCTAACTGAAAATTGGGAGTAGGGTTTTACTAAATGTACCTCTGTTGCTGATGAAAAAACATGAACTTGTGATTCTTCCATATTTTCAATCTCAACTGAATCAGACATCAGATTGTAGAGTTAATATAATTTAAAAAATATATATAAATTGGTAAACCCAGAAACAGAATTAGCAGAAATTTACCTGAATTGGTAGCTATTTGAAGAAAGATTGAAAGGGGGTTAGTGAGTGAGTGAGTGGAAGTGGTGGGTATTTATAAAATGGAGGAATTCATGGTTGTTTGTGGATTGAGGGGAGAAGGGATTAAAGGTAAAGACGAAGGCAGGTGGCTGACCCTTTGATTCTTTGCTATAATTTATATTTCTTTGAATTCTGTTAGGTGTGTATGTCTATCAAACAAGACAACACCAAAAACAAACAAGATAAAGTGATAAACATCATTAACTAAATTTTTTTAATAGTTTTAAAAATACATCTAAGTTAAGGAGTAAAATGTAAGATTGTTAATTGGTTATATTATATGATAATATTATTTCTTTTTTCTGATTTACTTTTATTGATGTATGTTAGTTTACTGTTTAAAAGGGTAAAATGTTATGTCGTTGAATCTTATATCAAGATTATGGATGTCTCGAGAAGGATTTATTGATTTCGGTTAGGCAACAACGGGACTCTATGAACAAGTAATCTGCTTTATTGTGTTTTTATTCGGAAAACCTCTTTTTTGGAAGAAGAAAATAAAATGTCGTGTATATTATGATTGCCGAATTTCAATAGTGAGTTGTGATGCAAACCACCGGTGAACTTATATGGCTAAGTAATCCACTTGGTGGAGATTAGTTATGCACAGTCTAGGGTGGTGGGATAACGAGACACTCACGTATTGCAAACAACCCGATGTTTCATAAAAAGTTTATGCCCATAGAGGTCGACTATAACTTCACTTGAGAAAAACAAGAAAACAAAACAATCACAATTCCCTATGTTAAAGTTAGTAGTTGTCTAAAAGACGTCACCAATGAGATTTTTTTTTTGAACGGCTAATTCTCCCCTTAAATACTTACACTTTCAAGGATTGAATCTTGATCCTCTTCACAAGGGATAATTGGTTATAGCCTAAGTAGCTATCACCAATGAGTTGTATTAATCATATTTGTAACATGTTGGACATGATAATATATACTCTAGATTCAAGGAAAGTGTTAGAATGTAAATATAAGAGAGATCCAAAATTAAAATAGGCGTATTGTGCATAACTTATTAGGGATTGGTGATAAATTTATGCACGCAGTCAATAAACTGGGTATTATCTTCTTATTGTCTATGATTACAAGTATAAGAAGCAAGAAAGATAACTAAGATATAACAATTCACATTTCATTACGATTGTTCGATTAGTGAACATTTAGAATTTTTCAAAGGTGGCCACACACCAGCTTCAACGTCTTCGATGATGTTTCTTTAAAACACAAGAGATGAAAACTTCACATTATTGAGTTAGTGATTCTTGTACGCATAGAACTTTTTCAAGTTAAGAGTAAAACTGTTTGATAGATAATTTGAAAACACTAAAAACACAAGGACAAGGGAAGAATGTTAGAACCTCATATAAAAACAACTTAGATTGAAGCGTAAACATGTGGATATAATTATCAATGCAAATAAAATATATGAATTAGGTATATGATTTAACAAGTACCTACGTATAAATAAATTTTTCAAGTGTTCTAAAATTAACTTATCCTAAACCTATAAAACTTCTACTTTTATGAAACAATTCACTAATCTAATGTGAGTTGTTTCGAAGCCCCACACCCTTACATGATTTTAACTAAAAAGACAAACCGTCTAGATCAATTGCAAAATAAAGCTACTTTGATGACCTATTATATAATTTTTAAAATCATTATTTTTGTGATAACAAAGCCACTTTATAAAGAAAAAGTAAGTTATGGAATATGATAAGCTACTAAAATTTGTTTGAATGCTTGTATGAACAAAAGTTACCTAAGAGCCCACGTGACATGTCAAAAAAAAATGTGAATTTGATGAATAAACTCTTAAATTTACTTTCTAAAACCCAAAAAAAAAAGATTGTGAATTTGATGAATAAACTCTTAAATCTACTTTCTAAAACCCATCACTTATGTGACCCCGTTTTTCATGGATAAATAAATATGGTTCTGAGTTAGATTGGCTCCATTTTATCTTTTAGACTTTTACTTTCTTTCATGCTCCTTTCCTTTGGGCTTATGCTCATTCTTACTTTAGAAGTGGGTCCCAAAATTGGTTTAGGCCCAAAATCCTGCTAAATAATAATAATAATAATAATAATAATAATAATAATAATAATAATAATAATTTACAGCCTAGTGACATCTTGAGGGTGTGATAAGACTTTAGGGCCAATAGGTGTTATGTTCATAAGGGGTTTTTCCCCATATTTATTGTGTTTTCCACTGAATTGGTGTATAGACATTATTGCCTAGTGGAGATGGATATGATCGGATGATTCCGCTCGTGACACGATCATACTCCAATACTTCGTCAGTAATCCAATATTAATAATAATAATAATAATAATAATAATAATAATAATAAATGCCATTTTGATAACATAGGATTATTAACCTACCATGGTCCATAGATAATGAAATACTAGGTTAGAATCCCGTGTATTACACGGGTTGCATGAATGTAATTTTATATAATAAATAATAATAAAGATATATCTTTAAAAGAAAATCGTGTTGCATGTGTTGAATAAAATATAATTTCATGTGTTAGCACATAAAGTCGTCATTATTTTCTTTTAAAAATGAACTGTGATATACTATTTACTTATTATAGCATTTTACTTTGATTTTGAATTTATTATTACGTTAAAAACATATGTATCACATGAGAATGAATTCCCTTTTTATGATACATTCAAATTATGATATACAATAATTTTAGTTAGTTTTATGCTCTTTCATACGTATTTATTTATTTCATTCATAAACACTCGTCTCAAATTTGTATTCAAAAGAGTTTACCGTAAAAAAAGGTGGAAATCGATCCCCAGTTTATATATATTTCATTATTTTTATATGAATTATACCGTAAAATCGAGAATTAAATTACCTTTGAATGGGGAATAGAATTATTATATTTAAAAGTGGTGTTCTTTCTAAATGTTGATGCAATGTGCGATAAATTATGAGTTTAAACCAATTATAAAGTACGCCTAACATTACAAAGGAGAACCTAAGTTGTCTAGATTTGACATTTGAAAGAATTATGCGACTATAATGGTGTTTCAAACTATCCTAGTGATGCCACTAAAACACTTATAATTTGGTAGAAGCATATGCCCCGAACCTAGAATAATTATTAAATTCTAGTGAAAAAAAACAATATATGAAGCGGGAACTTTTGATTCCTAATTTACCATACTAACGATAGAACTTTATGATTATATAAAAAAACAAAAGTTTATCTTTATCTACCTTTATCGGTTAATTGAGGTTATCCTTGTTAAAAGATATTATAATAGATAAAAAAACAATTATAATTCATCTCACACTTTTTAGATAATAGTTTTATGGAAATTATCATTATATAATTTAAATAAAAGTTGTTTTTATAATGATCTAGATATTATAATAGATAAAAAAACAATGTAAGTTATGAAAAAATGTTCTACATGATTACATGGTTATTATATTAATTTCGTACTGATGTATTCATAAAATTTGAAAAAAAAAATTATAATTACGACAACTCAACAATTTAAACATAATCTTTAGATGGAGAACTGAATATTGATATGTATTACCTATAGCATCATAGATAAATAGAAAAAATGGTGAGAATTTAAATTATTGTTATTATTTAAATTATTATTATTTAATATAAGAGATAAATAGGAAAATAAGGTGAGAAAGCAACAGAAAGTGACACGTTTCCATAAAAGATTTTCATTTATTAGTATAGAAAGATATAGTTAGTGGGAAAAAAGTATTATGGAGAAGAATACCATTGGTGATAATGATAACTGTGGAGCGTTTAGAAAATATGAAAGAGGTATTTACCCAATCTATATATATTAAAAAATGAGATGATTTAGGCCATGTGGCATGTGATGGTGGAGTTTTTTTTGCTGATGTCACATGTTATGGTGGAGTAGAGGGTGATTTTGGGAGGGAAGACACAATATTAGATGTGTTGGGAATTGGACACGGGATCCGAATTATAATCGGGTCAGAGTTAATGGATCCTTTATATTTCTTTTTTTCTCATTCTTCCTTCACACGCTTGCTTTTACTCATCCACAAACCCTAGAAAAACAAAGCTGCAACTCTTCTCTCCCTCTTATCGCCACCGCCAAGATTCTCCATCAGTTCCACAAGATCACAAGATGACGACATTTCCTTCTGATTGAATCATCTACGATCCAAACAATACAATCCATCGGGTATGTAAACCTAGCAGGTATTCTAATCGGGATTTGAGAGTAATTAGGGTTTTCTAAAACGTGTGGCTTCTTCTATTTCCTTTAATCGGAAACCATAAATAAATCGATATAGATATACTTAGATTTTGGAGTTTAATCTATGTGGTTGATGTTCATGAAATTCTACAATGTTAATTGAGGTTATTAATCTTTTGTTTTTTTTTTCGTTAAATTAATGTTAATTGAGATTATTAATCTTTTGTTTTTTTTTTCGTTAAATTCTAATAATTAAAACTCGATCTATATGATATGTAGTTCTTTTCACTATGATTCTTCAATCTTAATAAAAGGTATGATTTTCTTTCATTAATTTCATGTTTTATTGTTAAGATTGTAATAGTTATGTGTTTTTTTTTTGTTTTCCGGTTAATATCACTTTTTAGATAGTTGTTCATCCGCATCCTGTTCATCACCAAAAAACTTCATCATCGATTCAGGTATCTTTTTATGTATTTTATATAAGTTCTTTCTTTGATGTGTTATATTAACGTTCAAGATCGACTCAATTTTTTAAATATTTGAAGTTTTTGGTATTAACTTTAAAAACAGATTTGAAGATGATGGTATTTGATAAAAAAATTATGTAGTCTATTTTTTTCATGATTTTAGTTGATAGTATTTACTACTAAACAGATTTGTTATTTGGATTATATATAGTTTGTTATCTATACGTAAATAATTATATTTTTATGCTATATAATAATAACAATAACAATATTTATGTTTTAGATTTTTCAATTTTTTTATGTTTGTAAAAGAATATTGTATGTTATAATTAGATTTTCTATTTTGTAAAAGAGTATTATATATTTATTGCATTGACTAAATAATTACCATATTAAGTTATGTATATGTTTAAAATTTTAAAATTTGAAATATATTTATTTATGGACGATTTAATTTGTTATTCATTAACTTCCTAATTTAATAACCTTATAACCGAAACTTATTCTAAGGTTATATCAAATATTTTTTGATTTTTTTATAGTTTTGATGACCAATTTTTAAAACTATGTTTATGTATTTGTTTGTAGAATGTTGTGTCTTATATCGGAGACAATTCAACACCTAGATATAATGTTATTCAAAGTAACCAGTAATCATCATTTTCTCTGGTGAAGTTAAGCGTAACCTTTGTGAAGTCTATTAGGTAGACGAAGATACTGATGTTTGCTTTGATTTTGTTTTTGTTGTTGTTTTGTAAATCCTATTTATCGATGCATGTGCGATGTGGTTGATGTTCACGGAGATTCTACAATTAATTTATGGTATGTTGATTCTTTTGGTGTTTATTTCTTTTATATGTTAATTGAAGTTATTTATCTTTTGTTTTTTCGTTAAATTATAATCATTAAAACTCGATCTATATGATATATGATTCTTTTCACTATGATTCTTCAATCTTAATAAAAGGTATGTTTTTCTTTCATTAATTTCATGTTTTATTGTTAACATTGTATTAATTCTGTTTTTTTTTTTGTTTTCCGGTTAGTATCACTTCTTTAGATATATGTTCATCCGCATCCTGTTCATCATCGATTCATGCAGCTTTTTAAGTATTTTGTATATGTTCTTTCTTCAAGTATCTTTTTATGTATTTTGTACATGTGCTTTCTTTGATGTGTTATATTAACGTTCAAGATCGACTCATTTTTTTGGAAATATTTAAAGTTTTTGGTATTGACTTTAAAATCAGATTTGAAGATGATGGTATTTGATAAAATTTTATGTAGTTTATTTTTCATGATTTTAGTTGATAGTATTTTGTACTAAACAAATTTGTTATTTGGATTATATATAGTTTTTTTATATATATGTAAATAATTATTTTTTAAATAATTATATTTTTATGCTATATAATAATAACAATAACAATATTTATGTCTTAGATTTTTCAAAATTTTATCGATGTTTGTAAAAGACTATTGTATGTTACAATTAGATTTCTATTTTGTAAAAGATTATTGTATATTTATTGCATTAACTAAGTAATTGCCATATTAGGTTATGTATATTTTCTAAATTTTAAAATTTGAATTATGTTTATTTATGGACGATTTAATTTTTAATTATTATTCATTAACTTCCTAATTTAATAACCTTATAACTGAAACTTATTTTATTTGTTTATTTTCGAATATAAAAAGATTTAATTATGGAGCTATATAATTATGGAACTAATTAAAACCAATCAGGTTATTATTTTACTAACTTATAATTTTAAAGCATAGATTATTCTATTGAATAATTTGAATCTTAAATTTGTTAACCATTGTGTAAATTATTACCATATTCAGTTATATATATATTTTTTTCAAATTTGAAATTTTAAATACGTTTATTTATGGCGGATTTCTAAATCAATTTAAGTTATTCTTTAATTTGTTAACTTCTTAATTTAAGACTAATCCAGTTATTATTTTACTAACTTTTAATTTTACTGTATAGATTAATAACTAATCAAGTTATTAATTTATATAAAACTCATTTTATTTTTTATTGAATAATTAGTATATTACGATTTCAAATTCGAATTTAACTTCTCTTTCCTTAATTAAATATTTGAATTTGTTATTTTTTAATCAAATCATTATATATTTATTGTAACGCCTCGTATTTTGGCGTTATTTAATTAATTATTTAATTATTCATTTATTAATTAATTATTCATTTAATTAATCATTTATCTATTTAAATTCTTTGATTAATAAATAAACAATTATCCATTTATAAAATAAATAAATACTTATTTATTAAATTTTATTATTTAAAGAAAAAGGGGTTTTAACTTAAAGTTAAAAGTTTATTTTAACTTTGTTTAGTTTCAAGTTAATGAGTAATTATTAATACTAATCTAATTAATAAACAAGATGAGGAGGCTGTTTATGACTTTCTTTTATTGAAACTATATAATACAGGGACTATTATGGTAATTACTGAAACTTAAATTTGAACAAAAACAACAAAAACGGTGGTGCCGGGACTCAAACCCGCGCACCCCGTTCACAAAAACGCACCTTAAACCGCTGGGCTATAACTCTAATTCGATTCTATTATCAAGCAATTTATACATATATATTAGTTAATTTTAAACTTAATTCCAGTTCTTTTGCCGCCAAAACGAAAACGCGTACAGCCTTTCTTCTTTGATTGTCTCGCTGATTTTACGGGATTATCAATCTGTTCCGCATTTCCACTTTTACTACCAATCATGAACCGGGCTTGCAATACGACTCGATTCGGTTTACGTAACACTATAAATACGCGCACCATGCTCTCACGTTCATCACGTCACCCTCCTCACACCTCTAGTTTCGGATCAAAGCTACTCGTCGGAGTCACCGGAAAATCGCCGGAGAATGAGATTGGAGCTCACCCGAATCCCGTCGAACCTCTTTCTCATCCCTCATACGACCTCTCTCTAGCCCATTAACAAATCGCCTGAAAACAAGCTCGCCGGAGGAGAAGAAACCCGTCGGAGAAGACGAAGCACCGCCGGAACCTCGCCGCACCTTGTTTCGGTACAACCTCGTCCCTGTAAACTCCCTATTTGTTATTTTCCCGTTTTTTTATAATATATGTATGTATATATGTCGCTGTTCATTTTGCATATAACGAAGAAGACAACTGATTCTTCTTTTTAGCATAAATTCTTTAAGGAACTAAAAACAATGTACCAACTGGGCTGTAGCCCAGTGGTGTCGTCGCCTGTTGTTGACCCGTGACACCTGTTCGAGTCTGTCTCGTTCCGATTCTTTCGCTGGCATTGCGCTTGCTGATGTTGTGGTTCCTGGCCTGTTGGGCCGGCTCCTTTTGGCCATATTTTTCCTTTTTATTGTTATAAGAAATCTGGGCCAGTGTCTTTTGGGCCACTAACTTTGGGCCAAATCTGGTTTTTAAGAACATTTAACTTCATGTGTATATTGAGAGTAATTACTTAATCATTCCATAAACTAATAAACATTATTATTATTATTATTATTATTATTATTATTATTATTATTATTATTATTATTATTATTATTATTATTATTAATACTAATTATCATGATTAAAATATTTAGAGTCTTGACATTATTGGTATTATTGTTAGACTATTACTAATATAATTATTATTCATATTAACATTTATTATTATTATTATTATTGTTATTATTATTAATATTATCATTATTAACACTATCTAATTATTATTTTCATTTACTGCCAAATTGTTCGACACAAATCACTATTTCTATAAATATTTCGCTCTATTTTTGCATACTAAGACTTTCACCAACTTAAATGTAATCACAATCGTATAGATTTGTATTTTGGAACATTGCTCTATTCTATCTTGAGAAGAGTTTATAAACGATATTGAAATCATACGTTTCGAACGCACATAAATAACAAATTCCCTACTTTATTCTAGGTTAAACTCCTTGTCAATCTTTCAACTTTTACTCGTGCGATTATCCAAGAAACTCATACGCACTCTAAGGTGAGTATACTCGTTCCCCCGTTTGTTTTATCACTTTTCGGGTTCAACATGTATTCTATATCAAGACACTTTACACTTGAAACTTATTTGAAACATACTCTATCCATTTAACATGAAACATGAAACTTGTAATACTTGAGACTTTGATGCTATGTGAACGTTTAATCATAGTGTGTATTTCCGCCTTAACAATGGTAGTACTATGCATATGCTATAGAGGTAATGCACCTCCCCGTTAGTCTTTGGGGTATTGTTAAGTTAAACACATTAACCTCCCGTGAAACTTTGGGATAGGCACAATTAACGCATTAGAAACTTGGGCTATCACTTAGACTGCGTTAGCTAGCATGGTGAAGCTTGTTATATGTTTTCGTGTTGGATATGAGTCTTTTTATTCTATTATGCTATGTATCAAACTTGTATACTCGCTCAACATTTTTGTTGATTATATTTTAATGCATGTTGCAGGTTGTTAGCCAAGATAATGTGAAGAAATCAAGTTAGGACAAGCTTTAGAAACACACTTTAAATATTTGTTATGCTTGTTTGTTTATTTAAAACTTTGTATTGAATCTTAGTCATTTATGAAATTGAATTTAATTATATTATCACATTAGAGTTATGATGCTATGAGCGATTTTTTCGTCTCATCCCGATGTTTCCGCCATCGGTTGGGGTGTGACATTTATATTCTTATTAATACAATGATTATGGATTTTAACATGGTAGGCATCTTCCAAAAAAGTTTTTAAATTTTATATCTGAAAGTTGAATATGATTATCTTTCTGAAATTAGTATAGATGGTGAAATGAGTGTGTGAATACCAAATTAATATAGGGTTTGATTATTTGGAAAACTCAAAATCCCCTGTTTTATTTTCCTAATTTTAAATTGTGGTCGAATGTATTGGTAAATTCAATTGTTAATACTTTTTTAATTTTTTATACTTTTTGTGAACATGTCTTCCACTGGGAGCTTAGTTACCTTTTGATGTTATTAACATTTGTTTTTTAATTTGTAGATCTATAGTGATTGTCGTAGCCAGAATTTATAGATGGCTCTAAAAAATAATAACTGTTGTTCGTCTTAAGACACTTTAATTTTTAATAAAAGTAAAAAAAAATAATGTTTTGTACTTCAATGAATATTAACTATATTTTCACTTTAGCAATAAGTAATGTATGTAATATGTTACTTTTGTATTTATATTATTTGTACATTTTGTGATAATGGGATTAAATTTTTCGACCGGTGAAGTTTACGGGTGATAACCTAGTTTCATATATAATAAAACACCTGTTTAAAGAGAAAAAAAATGAATACGTCGATAACTAAACATCTCAAAAACTATTTAGTGTTACACACTTAAGTACAAATTAGTTCTAACATAACTGCTATAAGCTAACATCCAAACTAATTCATATAATGTTTATTGACCCCTCTCAGAACAACTGAGTCGATTGACGAAAGACCCATGTATCTTTTCTGTAACGTACCAATACTCGCTTCATACGAGATCGTAGGGGTGTGCGAAAAAATGAATTAACAGAACCATAACCGAATTAACCGACAAAACCGACAAAACCGAACCGAATAAAAAACCGATGGGTTGGTTAATGGTTTTTTTGAAAACCGAAACTAGCGGGTCGGTTATGTTTATCAATGTTTCCATACCCACCATACCAATTCAACCTGACATGTAATAAATCTTTGTAGGATTTAGGACTTTTCACCATATTTTTAATATTTGATGTTCTTTATGGGAGATATTTTGTATTTAAGGGTTTTTCATATCGTTTTGTGGTATTGGTTGAATGTTTACTAGCTTATAACCCCATGTTTTACACGGGTTGCATAAATTAAATGTTATACAATAAGTAATATAATTATATCTTTAAAATACTTAGTGTATATAATATAATCGATTGACAATACAGTCATGAAAATATGTATTTAAATGATGAATTTATTGTACTATTTACTTATTAAAGAATTAATTTGTTATTTTTATCTCTTATTAGGTTAGAAACATGTATATTACACGTGGTAGAACTAATGAAATATTAGATAATTATTAATAAGTGGAAAAAATAAAAGTAATAATAATTAAGTAATTATTAATAAGTGGAAAAAATAAAAGTAATAAAAATTAAGTAAAAGAGATCCGTGAAGTTTGTGATTTAACATTATTTTCTTATTTCTGTATCATATTAAATATTAAATAATAACAATATTAAAATAATAATTTAACTAAATGTAATTTAAATGAGATTAACTATTTATTATCTAAATTATATTTTTTTATTATTATAATTATTTAATTAGAAAAAGAAATTGGAAAATAAGATAAGGATGCACCGGAGATTGACACATGTCAAAAAAAGATTTTCATTTATTAGTATAGACATTTGAATTTTTAGAATATATCATATCACTTTATTTGAATATTCGATAATAATTGGTATCAATATTATAGATTATATGTATTTTTTAATACTATGTAATATACTAATATATACAAATATGCAATAACAATTTTAGCTAGGCTAAATACACGGTTAACCACCCACAAACGACCCGCTATAACCATTAAAACCGATTAACAATAACCGCCATAACCGATTGGTTATGGTTATGGTTATTCATTAACCGACATCGTGTTTATGGTTTTAGGCCAAAACCGACCCATGCACACCCCTACAAGATCGTATCATTGTCATTTAACTAGCCATCCTTTTATAGTTTCTTTACACACCGTAAATTCCGACCAATAAAGTTAAATTGTTAGTTCATCCATAGCAAATGGTGGTTGTAAAAACCCAAAAAATGTCTTCTTCTCCATAGACGCTAGGATGATATCTAGGGAAAACAAAGGATGTTTTTTCCTTTTTTTGTAATAATTATGGCCAATTTAAACGCTTGTAAGACAAAACTATCGAAGGTGTAACTAAACATCCCACCAACGATTTCCTATAGAGTTATACGGGCTGTATAACTGATTTTTGCACAAAAAGAAAGTCAGATAATATTTTTGGTCTCCATGTATACGGATCGTCTAACATTATACGTCCCGCATATAATGTTATATGACCCAAACCTCATATAATATTATACGGCCCGTATAACATTATATGGGTATATGGGTCGTATAACATTCTATACTGGTCGTATAACATTATGCATGTCAAATAGCATTATATGAGGTTTGGGTCGTATAACATTCTATACGGGTCATATAATGTTATACAACTAGTATAGATGAAGACAAAAATCATTCTTTGACGGTTTTTTTTGCAACAGTCAGTTATACAGTCTGTACAACTCTATACGCGCTTTATATATGTAAGGGTGTGAAAATAAGATTTATTGTGGGTAGTGGAAGCCCCTATTTATCATGTAGTAATAAATTAGGTGTATTTGATTTACAAGTTGCTAATTATAATTCGTTGGTGGCTTCAAGTTACTCACCTTTTGGTAGTGACTGGTGATTTCACACTGCCATTGTTTAAATGACTTCTAAAGCATGCGTGTGTTCAAAATTTGATTTTGCAATGTATGGTTCACAAAGAAAGAAGACGACAAATAGGAAGGGGAAGAAAGGGCAGAGCAGATGGGTCAGAATCATCGAGCCAGGGTTTAACCAATGGTTCACGTCATGACGCGGTTCTGGTGAAAATAATTCACTCAGGCTCAGCGAGTCGGTGAGTAAATATAACATAACAGTATTGCGCCGTAGGTGGAAGGCGGCGCACATGACTTCACCTTGTCGTCATCACTTTCACAATTATCAAAATCTGCTACCCCACCGGCCACCCCACCTCAATTATTATCCTCGACTTATTTTTCAGAGAATTAATTACACGAATGGTTAACTTTGTTTTATCCGTATTATAAATTTAATTTTATTTTTTGAACGGCAGCAACTTGTATAGAAAAAAAAAGAGGAACAAGACCAGCGAAAACCAATGTAACAAAACACACTGGAACTACATACACAAAACCAATGTAAGTTGACACATGGATTGACAATCCAGTCTTCCCAGCTGCACCCCATGAGTTTTCCTCTATATTTGATCCAGTTGAAAAGAGTCGAAACAATCTCTTCCACGATGTAATCTGCCGTTCGATTCAAACCGTTGAAAATTCTATCGATTCTAGCTTCCCGTATAGAAAATCGCCAAAAGTAACTTTTTCATCATAACAGTCTCTGCGTCCTCAGCTTGTAACCGAAGCTGCTCCACGTCCACCAGCCCTGTGAAATCCCAGTTTGCCCAAAGGGAACCTTCCTCCAGACCTGTTTCGCTATGATACAATCAATAAAAAGGTGTTCCACTGTCTCCGTCACCAAAGGACAGTGAACATAGTCCCCTGAAACAAGAGAGACACCCCTCACCATAAGGTTATCTAACACGGGAATCCGGTTCTAAAAAGCTCTCCATGCAAAGCTTAATGAAACAAGACTTGTCTTTATCCAGCTCATATAGATTGGGGAATAGTAAATATAAGGGTATTTTTCCAAACCATGCATCTTTCCAAAATAGCTTGTGGTCTCTCATCCCGACCTCTCTGACTATAAACTCATTGAGATTCACCCCTAAATCGAGAAAGTCACCTCCTACTTTAATGAAATGAGCCCAAGGACCGATGCCAATGCTATTCGCCTTGATACGATCCATATGATTGTCAACCCGATGAATCGCTTTAATGCATTTTGCCCAAAGTGCCCCCGGTTCCATCCTCCAACGCCACTACCACTTGGCAATTAACGCCAAGTTTTGCAACCTCAAGCTACCAACTCCGAAGCCACCGAACGTTTTTGGCATGACAACCTTCCTCCATGTAACCCAATTTATCTTATGCGAATCACCAAGGCCTCCCCAAAGGAAGTGTCTTCTTATTCTTTCCATCTCCTTGATCACTTTTTTTGGAGCTCGAAACATAGAGAGATAGTACAACGTCTGTTGACATTCGCTGTAACAACCGGAATATGTATTGTATTTGAAACGGCCTGGATCCCGCGTAAAGCGATATGTATGTTATATTCAAGTTGGCTTGGTTCAGCGTTATGCGGCAAAAATGGCTTGGTTCCCACCCGGGTTTTAGTCCACAGTGCATTACATATGCCAGAGAGATTCTCTCTTGTGGCGGCGCAAACCCCTGCCACTGGTAGTGGATGGTATGGTTTCTCGAGGAACGCCGTTAGCCAAACTCTGACGACAGTGTGGATCCGGTTAAGACAACATAGATTGACCAAAGTGCGATGAGGACTCTCTATTTAGGAGGGTGTAAGATCTCTCTAACAACAAGTTAAAGATTTTGACCTATAAAAAAAAGAGTACCGGAACTCATTGTAACAACTAAAAAAGGAAACCCCGAAAAAAGTATATTACAACAATTGAAAAAGGAAACCCAAAAAAGTATATTATATTTGACCCGACTCGGTTTTGAATAAAGTTTATATTGTAATGCATAAATAATAAGGGCGTCACGATAATATATTTGAAATTTTGTAAAATAGTAAATTTTAAAAGTTATATGTAAAATCTGCATTTATAACATATAAAATTTCGCATTTAACCAGTAATTAAACCAAAATAAATGTTTGACAAAAGAAAATTAACATAAAGTAACGTAATGGTTTGATTCAGAAGACAAGTCATCATTTTAACATTTCAAGGAAACATGAAGCGGAAGTCAGTAGGCATTCAGTTATGTTCGGTTCTTTGAATAGCTTGATCTTCCATCAAGTGTCTCATTTCGAGTTTACCTACCATAAAATTTCATTAAACGATTCGATGGAACATGAAAAAAAAACGTCAAGGAAAACATTTGCTAAACTGTGCACTTTACTGAAATGTGCACACCACTGATGTATGCGCTTTATGATGTCTGTCGTAAGGAACATGCAAAAACCAACTAACTCTGTAGAAAGGGCAAGTCGGATATCGAACCAGATGAGGATTGTGGAAAATGTAATAATGCTGAGTATTATCTAAAAACTATAAAAACTTAACTTGAGTTTGGTTGATTTGAGAATTAACTAAATTATGAACTAAGAAAATGAGTTTTTATCAATAAGAGGAAGAATGGTTTCTCCGGTATTCAGGTTTTGCAGTTAAATACAACTATGTGTTCAATTGAAATTACCTACATAGACATAGGTGTTAAACATAATAATCGATTGTGATAATCAATGACTAAGTACTCTGATCAATACATGACGAGAGGTTATCAAATAATTATCAATTGCAATTACCAACCCTAATCCCCTAGTAAATATATCCCAATTACTAGAACTCTCGGGAATTGAATGATTAAGAATCAAGGTTTGAATAAAAACCATCGTTTACAATCAATTAATCAAATCATTGGTGAATAGCATCGAATGCTTAGTTCATCGAGTCAAAACAATTGTCACGAACACATAAAAGTAGCTAACTTACAAAAACCCTCCAACCGAAGGAAACCAAAAGAGAGTTAGCCGCTCATCTCGCTCGAGAAATCAACAAAGGTCTTGAATGAAGAGTTCATGATCTTGATCTTTGATGATCAGGTGATGAATGATGAACAATAGAGTAAAAAGCCTTGATCTTGGTGCTTGAGATGGTGAAAATCGTCCTAAGGAAACTTAGATATGTTTTTAGGCATTCAGAAACCCTAATATACCTCTCAAGAGCTAAATTCGCGTTTTCCGGAAATAAAACCGTCACCGACGGTCCTCCACCGTCAGTGACGGTGGAGAGTTGCTGTTTGTTGTGTTGGACTCAACCGTTGTTGCTGTTGTTTTCTGGCCAATTACCCCTCACCGTCACCGACGGTTCTGCCACTGTCGGCGACGGTCGCATCTGGTGTTGCCTTTTCTCCTTTGTTCCAACTTTCAGCATATGACACTTTTGGCCCCTGAACTTCTAACCTTCAATTCTTCTCATAATAAAGTGCAAACCACTTCCAATCTAAGACCCGAATGGCCCCTAGACTTCATCCATTCCCGCATCTTGCACTCATACATCTCGTATCCAACCGAAAAGCTTCCGAATCACTCTTTAAGCTTTACATACCATCTTTAAACGTTCCATCTTCACCATTAACTTCCATAAGTTCGCCACGTTACGCGTTTTACCTGCAAAATAACCAATTCTTGTAGTTAACACATTCCAAGCAAGTAAACACATAAAACACACATAAAATTCATCATTTAAACACTTTAATACTCGTCTTTCAGCCTCAACATCACTTTACTAAATGAGCACTTCATAACTGTGTGCATTTTGCTGAAGTGTGCACACTTCTGATGTGTGCACTTCGTTACCGTGGACACTTTGCTGAAATGTGCACACCGCTAGGGCTGTAAACGAACTGCATGTTCGACGAACAGTTCGTGAACCGTTCAACGGGAAGTTCATTTAAGTTCGTCCGTTTAATTAATGAACAAACATGAACAAGAAATTTCGTTCGATTAGTTATATGAACGAACACGAACAAATGTCTTGTTCGTTCAATTGCGTTCGTGGACGTTCGGTAATGTGTTCATGAACATCTGTTCATGTTCGTTTGTATAAGTTGTTCATTATATTTTTTTAGCATTTATTAAATTTATCTAAACATTTTATATCCTTTAATTCTTATTTATCTCATTACCCAAACAAATAAGATATGAAAAAAAAATCTATCTCCACCTTGTTTATGCACCGCTCCACTTTCCTTCTCGTTATTCACATCGAAAAATACTATAGAAATTTGTTCAACGATTAGGGCTTCAAGGTCTATCGCCACTCCCTCTCACTATCCACCTCTAGCCACTGCCGTCTTCGTCGATTTCATTTGTGTTTGTGAACAAATTCATTTCCTTAATGAACAAACACATACATAAAATCTCGTCCGGTAAGTGTCTATGAACCGTTCGTGAACACATTATATCCTTAATGAACGAACACAAACAATGCCTTGTTCGTGTTCGTTCGGTACGTTTACAACCCTACATACCGTTGATGTGTGCACTTTACTGAAATGTGCACACTGCTAATGTGTGCACTTTACTAGTATGTCTGGGTCTGGACTTGTTATCTCCCAAACCATTCTTTCGGTTCGGCGTTTTACCCAATCCAACCCATTTAGAGGCTCTGTGCATTATTAATCATGCCTCTATATATCTTATCAAGGTTTTCACCTTTTTCTCCCAGCCATAATCACAATTAGGTTGGTTTCATTAATGCCTCGCTTTTGTTAGGCAACACCTTCCCTTTTATGACCCCGCGGGTCATTTATACTTCGGTTTTACATGCCTTTTTATACGGTTTACTTAGAACACATTTCCACTTGACCCATGATATGTGGTCAAAAACCGGTGCCTAATCGTATTTAAGTTTTCATTTTCACATAAACTTGAGTCTCGATGTCACACCCCAACCGATGGCGGAATTATCGGGGCGGATGTAAATAGATTGCTCGAGACTTCAAACACTATTGTGATAATATTTAATTCAAAACCGATTTCATTCGTGAAGAAACTTTGTCAAGTACATTGCAAGAAATCAAAGTACAACAATTAGAAAGTTTAAAGTACAACAACATTCATCAACAATACAATAACAAAATCTAGTATTTCTAGATGCGTTTCTAAGTCGTCCCTACTAGATTTCGTCAATATCAACATTATCAACCTGCAACATGTTTAAAAGTATAGTTCAACACAAAAGCATTGATGAGTTCACAAGTTTATCCTTAAAACAATTTCCCCCATTGATTTTCAAACGGCTATAACTTTTTCATACGTTAAAAAAAATTTTAAATTATACCGTATTAATGAGCAATTCATTCTCTTTAATTCGAGCAGCCTATTGCTATAGTTTTCTTAAAAATAATTACAAGATTTTGAATACACATTCGTCCATTACGTGATTACGTGATTTTAAATACCCAATACATGACTACGTGATTTTGAATATCCATTACGTGATTACACATTCAACATAAATCATTACGTGATTACACAATATAAATCCATTACTTGATTACAAATTCAATATGATTTGTTATAACTAATGTTATTACAATTATGCTTATAACGCAATCACTCAGTGTGTTTCACATAAAATACTATAATGAAATCACGTAATCATGAAATGGGTATTTAAATTCACGTAATCACTTAATAATACAGAGTCAACTATTGTTACATAATTACGTAATCACTTAGTGTGGTTTCACATTCTATAATGAAATGACTTAATCATTATTCGTAATCACGTAATCGTGTGCTGGGTTTCAAAATACGTAATCACGTAATGAGTATTCAAAATCAAGTATTTTTTTTAAGAAAACTATAGCAATAAGATGCTCGAATTAAAGAGAATGAAATGTTCGTTAATAAGGTGTAATTTAAAAAAAAAAATATTAACGTATGAAAAAATTATAGCCGTTTGAAAATAAGGGGAATAGTTCAAGTGAGAAAGGACTAGAATACCCTTTCTCTATTTGTTTCTTCAATGGTTTTACCTTATATTTACGTAAATGTCAATGCTTAATTTTGAGCCATTGATCTTGGAAGATCAATGGTTAAGCTTGTCTCCTACACTTCGTACAAAAATTCTCTCTTGTAGATGATCTCTTATCAACTTAATAATACAAGACCGAGATAGGTGTCATATTTATTTTTTTAATCAAATATCGCAAATATATGGTAACAACACCATCTTTTACCATACCATATTTACTATGGTAACCATTATATTTCCTTGATTATGTGACTTTATTTGTCTTTCTAAACTATTTTGCACGTTTTTAATGTTTTTAGCTCACGAAACATTCTTATAAGTATATCTAACCATTTTTAATAAGTCGCATGATACAACAATCATGTTCTCATCTTACTCTCCAATCTATTATGGACTTTCTAAGCCAGTGTAGATACATGTTTGCTTTATGCTAATACTACTCTATTTTTTTACGTAGCTTGGCTTTGTTATGATTTGATTCTGGTTATATTTTCGTTATATATAACTACATATTATTGTAACTTTTTTTATAAGTATATTTATTTTTTCTCATATATAAAAACCATAACATCAAAGTGGTTAATTATGAAATTGCATTGACCATTTATTAAGATTTTGATGAAGTCACGACCAAAAATAAAGTTCCATGATTTGCTACCTCCATTGCCGCTCAAGTTGCATGGTTGAAAATAATTTAGTTATGTAAATTTGTGCATACACTATTAACTTAGATAATTTTAATCCTCAAACCCGTGTAATACACATGTTTATAACCCGTGTAATTAACAGTAAAAAAATTAATAAAACTTTTATCGAACATAAATTAAAATAAATACGTTGCAACACTATACTCAGAATTTTGTAAAAGTTGTTCAAAAAAGGAAAAATAAATAAATTAATGTGATCTTGGAACTTTTTAATTTAAAAAAATTAAAAACATATAAATTAACAATAATAGTAAATCACACAAATAGGTTTCCTAATCTAAATTTAGTTACGTATATTTAATTCCCCACATTCGTTTATAATTAATTTATATAATAGCATAATATACAATATATATTTATTTGGAGTCTTTTATTAATAGTTAGATATTATATTATTTGATGCATTTATATTAGTTATAGATAATTATTAATTAAATTTGAATTTTCTATGTTAATCTCTAACTATATTAATTAATATTATACAATATTATATTATTATTAAAAGTGAGGAGGCACCAGAGAGTGATATGTGTACAAAAATTTTTTATATATTAGAACTAGGTTAGAACCCTGTGTATTACACGGGTTGAATAAATATAATTTCATATACTAAGTAATAAAAAAATTACATCTTTAAAAACCCATGCACTGCACGGATTTAATAAACACGTGTATTGTAAATAGTTAGAATACATATACTGTAATCGGTTTCCTCAATGTATGTTTTTGAAAAAATGAACCATAATGTACACTATACTTTTTATTACATTTTACTTTGTTTCTTTATTTATTATTACGTTAGAAACTTGTGTATTACATGAATTATAACATTTTACTTTGTTATTTACTTATTTATTATTATTATTAATAGGTTAGAAACTTGAGTGTTCCACGTAGTTGAGTTAATAAATATTAAAGAGTTATTAATAAGCAGAAACAAAATTAAAATTAGTTAACAAAAAAATTAAATTAATAAGAGATAAGCGAAAATATAAAATGACCATATATCAATAATAACTGAAATTAGATTCTTAATTTTATTAATAAAGGGTGTTAAAGTAATTTACATATTAAATCATCACATATTTTATGTATTTTTAAATAAAACATATACATAAAATAAAATAAAGATATCAATGCATTTATTAAATGCATATTGATATTGGTAGTAACTAATTGAAAATTTGGAAAGATAAAGATATAGATGAATTTATTAGCTAATTGAAATTTGAAAAGTTAGTTATTAATGTAAATAAATAATGATTTTAAAATTTAAGGATTAACTTTTTTAAGATAGATTTTAGAATTAACTATGAAATTAGAGGCACTAGGATGGAAAATAGAATTATAAACGGTGTCAATGATTGCCATGTGTTCCTATTTGGTTTACTTTATTATATGTATAGATAGGAAGATGTTTCGTTATTAGATTTCTATATATTTTATGTATCGTTTCCAATTTGCTAATCCTTTGTTTACTTCTCATTAATGATGGCTTAACTACATTTCCTGATATTGAAGATCGGTGCTTTCCCTTTCCTTTGTCACCGGAGTGTAGCCACTTTCCTCAAGTTTGCCCTATTATCCCTGGTTGTTGGTTCCGAGTCATCTCGCAAGATGGCTTGTTTCCTTTTGTGAGTTGATTACCCACATAGTTTTCGCACGGTATCCCCTTAGGGGTAGGGGCGTTCCACTAGTGATGGAGTGCCATCACTCACAACATTCAATCAAGTTCTGCCACGTCATCGAGCTTTATTCCATCACTAGTGATGGATTTTAGTGGAAATGCTCATCACTCACCACACTAAAAAATTTCCCTCACAATGCAACAATTTCACGCGTGATAGTGGCCACGCGTTCTGGAAATGAGCGGAGGTGGTGTTTAACGTGCTTCCACGCGTGATGTATTCTTCACCACGGAGCGCCCCGCCCCCTCTCCCTCTTTTGTTGGTCACGGGAAATTATCGAAAGATTAAAAGATTGTCTCATCTCTGGTTATTATGTTATGATTTCTAGGGTTTAGAAACCCGTTTCTGTTCATCTTTTCTTTCAAACATTTTTTGTTGACCATTGTATATTAATTTTAGAATAATAAACCTTTGATTACCTTTTTTAACATTATATTAGAGTCAGGTTGCTTTTTGTAAGAAAAAAATTAAAATCACTATAAGTTCTTTTTCCCCTATAGTCTTCCGGAGTACTATGTGAGTCTTCTTTAACCTACACTTTTAGTTCCTGACACACTATTGCATGCTGATGTGCTAATTATGGTTTATAAAACTAACCTAATTTAGACACTCTAGTTAAACCTAGACTCTTCCTAATGCTAGACCACAAGACAGTAAAGTGTACATATCGAGAGTAGTACAGCCTAATGAAGTCCGAATACGAACCCACGAGACACTAGCGACACTAAACTACACTTTGATCAACTAAATACTTAATTGGTTTTAATTGTTTTGAGGGTTTTTAATCTATTAATTAATCTGATATCATAAATTAAACTAACATGAAACTATACAACTAAATGACTGGAAACACGAGTTTGGAATCAATAAGAAGAAGAAGCCACCTAGGCAATGAATCTCTTAGAACATGCAATGACTTATGACTCGACAATCAACTAAAAGATCCGATACTTAACTGACCAACCTCCCGTCAAGGATGATTAAGTCCTATAGTAACAATTCAGCTCGGAGCAGGACCCCACTCTCTAGTTTCTAGAAACCAAACTATGAAGAATAATCAGATAGTGAATGAAGTGCTGGATGAACCGGCTTGACCTATCGATGTCGTATCCTACAACTAACATAAATAAAAAACCACCTTAACGATCTTTTAATTGAGAGGCTAACTCTGAAACAATACATCGAAAACCTAAGAATCACCAAACGCGAACAAACAAAGGGCCCGAGTTATCGGTAATCCAGAACTATCAAACAACGCATAGATCAAACCTAATAGTCCTAAATTATCTTTCGATTCATCACGACTGGACGCACACCTTAACCTAGCTGATCTAATTGACTTGGTTACCTTGGATTATCTCTAAAACCAAACTCTAGATCGAAAACCCGTAATAAACGACCTATAAGTGCCTAGGGTGAATTTCTTTTTCCCAAAAATATCAAAATCAATAACCAAACAATAATCACAACCAAGAACAAGCACACATGTCCATAATCAGCAATGAATCAAAATTATTTTAAATCAAACTCCACAGAGTAGAAAAAAGTCAAAACAAGTGTTGCATGTTAAAATCAATGTGAAACGATAAAACTAACCAAGCAACATGTTCGGATATGCAAAACAGTAATATTCAATAACTATTATCATGATCGAACAAAATTAATAGAAAAATAAACGAGAAATAAAGACTAATGATTCGTATAATGTTTAATTCCACGCTCTCGAGCTTTCGTTCTCGTATTGAATCTTCTCCTATTTAAAGTGTGACATCCCGGCTTTCCAGGTATCTTAAACGCGCTGCTTTATGGTTATTCATTCCTACGCTAATTTAATTCGGAGAATTAAATTACACGCTCGCAATAACTACGCTAACTTTGTGAATTTATTGGGTTTACGTGCCATGTGTTATTAGACGTTTGTATATTTTGTAGATTATTGTATCACGCCTTGATTTCGCGATTATTAGTTATAAAAAATAATAATAAATAAATAGCCGAACCGAACAGAGCCGCGAAACGTGTCGACCTCACCTCCTTGCGGCCCAAGGAACTAACCTAAACTTGAGGCCCAAGCCATTTACCTAAACCGCCCCCCACCCTTTTCTTTTCCCTTGTGCTATATAATTGTATGTATGCATGAGTTGTGTTTAAAAAAAAAAAAAAACAAACCCTAGCACATAGAGGAAGGTGACGGCAGCCCCCCCTCTCACGATCGCAAAGCCCTACAACTCCCGGATTGATTCCAATCTTGTCCCGGTTCGCTAATCATCATCGTTTCAAGGTTAGGTTTAATTGTTTTGCGATTCACATTAGGGTTTGTATAATCTTGATCATGATTGTGTGTAATGGTAGGATTATTAGTATGAAAAGTGTTGTGATTTATGATTAGTTCGGATGATTGTGCGAATCTTTGCGATTTTGATGTTATGTTGAATACTAAAATCATAAGCTGCGTTTGGCGATAAAGATCATGTTATATAATTAGGTTTTGCATGAATATTGATATACATGATGATATTTGACAAATAAACTGTTGTTAATCATTGTTATTAAGAGTCATGATCATTTAAGCATGTTCTAATGCGATAAAAGTCAAAAACTGTTTGCTGAATGACATTTACAGCCAACTTCAATTGGCTGTAACCTGACCATTATTTATCGAAAAGTGGATTTTCTGAAGCCTAAAACGTGTATTTTTTAAAAACGCTTCTAATGGCGCTGGATTCATACTTTTCTGAGGTCGTTTACTATTTTTAAGTGGTTATTTAGTACAGCAGCTGAAGCTGTGTAAATTCTGCAAAATTTGCTAGTTGTTTATCGAGTCGGATCTCATAGTCTGTAGGGGGTTGGGTCACGAAATTTGTACAGTAACTGGAGTCGGGAATTTCCGGAAAACTCCCACTGGAATTTTCTTAATTGGATGAACGATGATTTTTAAATAATTTTTCCCGTGGACTGCAGTCAGAAAGCGACGAATCTGACTGCAGCCTAGTAAATAAATGTTTATAAATAATTGGTAAAGCGTTAGGACTTGAAAAGTTTACGTAAAATTCTACAGTTTAGTTGACACCTCCTGTAAAAGAATTGAAATTTTTGGAACGTTGGAACTATTTTATAAAAATCCTCGAAAACAGCCTAGTTATGAGCGTACAAGCTGAAACATGATAACTTGTGTTTGTGTGTACCAAAGTTTTGTATGAGTTAATATGTGTTTATGACAAGTTGGTTTGATCATTATTTTGGTATGATGATACTTTGCATGCATGATTGTGTTTTCGAATTGGTTATTACGTGGTCCGCACTGTGTGTTAGTTATGCGTAGGGTTTTGTATCAGTGTGTTCACACACTAACTCTAAATCGGTTGACATGTTAGGACGCGATTAGCGGTCCCATCATTTGCTACTTTTGTGTTACTCTAACCGAGCAATTTAAGGTGAGTTCACGACCCCTATTTTTTTAGGTTTTAAACAACAGGGGGAGAAACATGATACACTATATAACTCTATCTTTTACGTTATGCGAAATTAACGTCGTTAAACTACTCGGTAACTAAGTTAATGTTAATGTACGTTATGGTCACTAAGTAGCTATATCACGGAAGTCCTCAACAAACTCTCGGATCGTTAGTATTGGGTTAGATAGCAGGGAAATTATAAGTAGTACTACTGGGCTCGACAAGCCCCACCCGAGCTAGTCGCGCAAGCCGACCGGGAATGGTCAACGGGTGATTAATTTGGCCTAACTTTCGCCATGGTTAGTGATAGACCTGGCAACACTGAGGCAACAACAGTCAGCTTCGATCGCGAACTCTTATGTGACGTAACTCTAGGCTCGCTACCTACATGTTAACATTGAACTTAATTACGAACCAACATTATTATTCCGGGTTAGGAATAATGGAACTATATCGTTATCCCGGGTTAGGGATAACGGGGAAAGCAAACATTTAACCGAACTTGTGAACTTATAAAAACCTGTGAACTCACTCTTCTTTAATGTTGACACTTGTTTCTTTACATGTTTCTCAGGACGCTAGGAGCGCTAGGTGCACTCACTTGCATTTGATCAAGACATTTTTATCGAGTCTTATTTACGAATATTGTTTGGGATTTTTGGTTTTGGCGTTTATGTTGGCGCCGTTACTTTACTTTACTCTAATACTTCCGCTAAATTTTGGAACTAAGACAATTTGAAAATAACTATGAATGGTTAAACAAATGTTTTTGGAAAACGTTTAAATAAATCATATAGAGTCGTTCGATATTACTAGTGTCTCAGATTCTGGTTTGATCACACGCCTCGCGGTAAAACTCCGCAAGTGGAAATTGAGGGTGTGATATAAAGATTCTTCAAAAGAGTCTGATTCTCTATGGATACTGTTCCGATCATTCTCGTATGCGTTTGTCTTGTATGATGATTCGTGTGATTCTTGACCAGGAATTGACTCGCGTATCGCTAAGTGTGGGTATCGCAAGGCAGAGAAACAAAATAAAAAAAGGGTGGTGGCACAAGGGTAAATACCCTTGTTTCATTAAGGGCAAGTATGGAATTTTGCATGTAAATAATCCCTAAGCAAGTCATGACAAGGGTAATTGCCTCGCGATACGTGTGCAGAATCGTCAATTTAAGCCTCGGTTCTTCTTTCCTTGCTCCCAGTTGCTCGTTTAGTTACCGTTTCAGCTCATTTTTGCTCCATTCTCGCACCAAGAGCTACCAAAACACAAAATAATAAAACACAAACCTAAAATGACTAAAAACATACAAAATCTACCGAATTATTAGACAAAGTACATAGATAAATGATTGTGTTTTGCAAGACATCACATGTTTAAATGTCGGTTTAGCTATTGCATTTTATTTTTATTACATACAATTAGCTTATCACAAATAATTATTTTAACATATGTCGGTTACATTTGTGTGCTTGTGTGTTTAGTTCTTGTGGTTGTGTTGGTTCCCTTTCTTAAATCTGACCGCTCACCGAAAATGGCTTTGAATAGTTGTCTCCACTTGGGTTGAACTATAGTTAGGATATTGCCAAGTGGTGTGGTAAATTTAATGAAAAAGACCCGGCCCCTTGCTAAGGATACGACGAATTTTCATTAGATTTATGTATTATGACTTTGAGGTTAAAATATAATTAGGTCCGACTAAAGTTAGTTCATTGCTCTTTCTTTGAAGAAAAGTGAAAGTGGCTCCTGTTAAGGTTACCGACATTCCCTCAATTTTGTCACATCATATCGATAAACTGGGTTAAAATTGCTTTCAAATGAACTATCCCCAGCCTCTCGACTAGTAAACGATAAGCCACACCAAGATTGGTTTAACTCCTTTTTAACGAGAATCAGCCAAGTTTAGGTTTAAGACATCCAACTACTCTTCTTTTCCTATGACACTATACTTTGCGATCCTTCTAGTCGTGATCCATCTTATGGGACCATCAAGATATACATAGGTGCTCCGTACATGTGCTAATGACACTTGTAATTGGTTGAGGTTATTGATATTTATTTAACGAGTGGCTTTTAATAACAAAATATATATAAAACGTATAGATTTTAACATGGTCTCACCAACTCTTGGTTCGCACCAAATCTAACATATAGACCATGTTAGACAAGTCGAATAACCAAGTTCTGGCTTATTATTGAAGCCTAACATATAGACCATGCAGACAAACAATGATATCCTTGACGAATGAGGGTTGATCACAATATGTGTTTCCACAAATGGGTCAATCTCTACTCCAAAATGGGATCCCCTACTGGAATATGGGTTGTCATACACCATGAGTGTACTAATAGGGTTCACACCATTAAGGTTATCAAGAACACTAATAAGATTAAAGACCAAAATCGGATCACAAGCCTCATTAACTAGAAGAAAGGTAGAGAGAATTGTCAAAGACATAACACACCACTTTGCCAATGTTTAAACATTTAATTCATACCAAGTTTCTTGTACAACCCCAACAACACTATGTGTTTAATTCGAAAATGAGATTTATACCATTGTTAGACTTCGTACCTGCGCCTATCTACTTTTTGAAAATTTTATTTTGTTACAAATGTAATTTTCTTATGATAATAAATATGTGATGTTATAAGACTATCCATAGCTTATCATATAAAACAGTTCTATTAACATTTACAATCACTAGTATCTAATCGAAGTCTTTTGAGGCGATTAATTTGTATTTTAATTCTGTTTATTAAAGCGTTTTTTTTGTTGTTAAAACCGCTCCTTTTTTTAACGGTAAACGAATCTTTCAAATCGGTTACTGGCGAAATTCATTACATTGGGATACACTAGTCACCGAACCGCGGAAAACCCTAACTTAAGGCTGAAGCTCATGAACACTCGCCCGAAGGCACAATAATGCAGTGAAATAAAAACCCGATCGCCGCGTAGTCTCCGATTATCAACAGGTGTTGCAGAAAACTAATGAGGAGGGAAAGAATCAAACATGAGTCACTTAGAATACAAGATCTCTCCTTTATCACACCACCGTCAGCTCATTAGCTGTTAAAACCGCTCTAAAACGGTATTTATGTACTAGTGAATAACACAAATTAAAAAACTGAAGCGTAAAACCTTCTATAAAACAAATTAAACAAAAAGATTTAATCTAGTTTGCAGAAAAGAACATAAATGAAATTGCGCTAAAATTGTGAAAAAAAGTTGTTAGTATTGAATGCTTTTTGTCCTGCGTTAAAAAACAATAACCAGAAACTTGTGCATAGTATTTGTGTTAGAAAATAGTGAGCGTGGTGTAAGGTTGACAAGTTGTAGAGTAATCGATGAGATTTAGATTGTATGATATGATATAAAGCCTGGTGTTCATGCAATATGCAAGATGGATAGATGGATGGGATAGATTGCATGACTTTCCACATCCATAGTCTTTTTACATTAAATTAAAATTTTTAATTTTCATGATGAAAATCATTCTAGAAAAGAGGGATTTGATTTAATTTGTTAAATAACGTAATTTACATATAGCTTAGTAAAATTCCGTCACTTCTTACGGTAAAAATTGCATTACATCGTTGGTTAATTACATTATGTATATTATACTAGCATTTGGTATAATAACTAAAAGAGAAAACTCAAAATATAAATTCGTGTATACATAAAAAGATATCAACACATGTTTTACATTGATTAGAAACCATAAAAACTAATATTAGTAACGCTTTCGATAGTACAAATATTTGTACAAATAGTGACCGATCGTAATTGATTCAGTTTATTACGGTACCGTACTTTATTGGTAATTGCTATTGATTAAGATACCAAAAACTTTATTTTGATTGTACTGCCGGAATAGATTCACCTCGCTACGTGACAAGAGATTGGTGCGTGTCAATGCATAACGTCAATATAGAAAAGAAAAACTAAATGTTATAAAGCTTTGATAACATGAACGTTTGTGATTCCATCACTAGTACATTACTACATACAACTCGGTTATGTAAAAAAATTATCGACACATAGATAAAAACCGACACACCGTAACATATAATCAGGATTTTATAAAACACCGTATTTTAAAAGTTATACTTAAAAAAATTGCTCAAACTATAATAATAAAATAATAACCTATCAGTAAAAAGAAAATAATAAAAAACAAATCTTAAAAATCACAAACAAAAAGGGATAATGGATTTTAATATCCTAACTATTAACCGTTGGCTGGCAACGGTCCCAACTTAAAAAATAACCAGTTATGGTTCCACCTTTTCATATATTGTAAACTAATGGACATTTACTAAACCGAAAAAGATAAGGGGACAAAAAAAATTAAGGTTTGTTAATAAAGGTCCATTAGTTTACAATATGTGAAAAGGTGAGACCACCACTGATTATTTTTTAAGTTGGGATTGTTGCCAGCCAACGGCTGATAATTTGGATTATTAAAATCCATTATTCCAAAAAACAATAATATAAAACTACTATTCATCAATCCACACCTTTTAATATTATACTATCAAAATTACCCGCGCGTTGCGGCGGGAGTTTGATCGGCGTCGGTTCGGTTCATTACAGTATTGATACGCACCGGTACCCGGTATAACAACAGAAAGAGGAAAACATAAAATTCAAGTCGAAAGAAAAGTGTATTTGAGTTTAGTGGTTGTTTAATAACTTTATTAAAGTTTAGGGTGTAAAAAGTAAAATGAGTAAATTACAGGGGGTGAAAGTGAAAGATCACCAAATGACAAAGAAATGACCTGGTATAACAATCGCAGAGAAAACTCAAAAGAACAAAGTCGGAAGAAAATTTTATTAAAGTTTCGAGGCTGTTTGATAAATTATTAAAGTTTATTGTGTAAAAAGCAAATTGAGTAAACTATAGGGGGTGAAAGTAGAAATTCACTGAATGACAAAAAGATGTTACTATTCATCAAGTAACACTTTTTAATATATATAATATTATATACTAATAGGTTTACGCGTGCGTTGCGGCAGGTACTTGGTCGATATCGGTTCGATTCGTCAAAACACATATATGATACTGCTACTTGATATAACAACCGATACTAGCACCGATCCTATTTGGTTAGAATTGATTCGGTTCGTCATGGCACGACACCGATAGGAATGTCGAGAAAACCATAAAAACGAAAATTGGTTCCAGTCCCGAATTTTTCGGGCGGTATCGATTCGGATCGTCACGGTAAAGAACAAATTAGTAAATGATACTTGAGTCGTTGTCACAACCCTATTTCCACGTGTACCGGTGGGCCCGGTTGGGGAATATCGTGACGTAGTTGATAACATCATAACCAAACAAACACATCACAACGGTAGTCTTGGATTTAAATTACTATTACAAACGAGTGTTCAAAGTTCGAATACAAATTACAAGGCTTGTGAAGAAAGATCCACAGGCGGATCGAAATAAATATATACAAAATATTGTTCAGCAGACTTTGGGCAACTAAGGACTTGCAAGATCCTCCTATGTTACTACCAAGCAGCTCCCAGCCTATTTCGCGTTGTCATCTGTAACTTGATCTTTCGAAAATACGTCCGATTTCACTAGTAAAAACTAATAACCGACTCAGTTTGAAAATATTTCCGAAAATGGTTTTAGGTACACTTGGCACATTTTATAAATAACATGGGATAGTTCAAAATGACATTGTTTACAGTTTTACATGTTTGTCAATACATATGGGGTCCGGTGCAGAAACCTAATAACCTGATTAACCGACACGCCACTTAAATAATCCACCAATGGGATTCAATATTTTATTAGCATTAGCATCTGTCAGGTGTATGCCTACACCCCGCGCTTAAGGTCGTGGCCATTAGTAACTTAAATGAGCCAAGGATATCCCGGACACGGTCGAATTAACCCCCAATGTTTAAGTTATCAAACAATATCCGATAACATGATCCCATACCCAACCAAGCGGTATTATTATACCGTATCCCAAGCCCGTATAGGGGAAATAAGTTAAAAGTATTTACCTGAGTTAATCTTTCAATAAATTACTAACTCAGCCGAACAATCCAAAGTAAGCTTAGTTGACAATCTACCAGGAGGCTTTTAGTCTGGAAATAATGGTGTTTATAACCAATTAGAATGCTAACGGGTCCTATCTACTTTGTAGACTCGAACCGGGTAGCTTAAAGATAATAACGCTACTAAACGCTAGATTAAGCGATGATCGGAATAGAATGTAGTTTAAACCCAACAAGTATGGAGACTTGTTTAATATAGGTAAACATGTTACATTCTGAATTTAAAAATAAAATGATAAGATTAAACCCGTTTCGGTTAAATTACGTAAACTAGTTACGTAGGCCGAACCGTACGCATATAAGCAAAACTGTCACACCCGGACACGCAGCGGAAAAGGGGATCGGGGCATGATTGGGTTATCATCAAAGCTCATGACATTTATTATAATGTTTCATATTTATTATTTCAATTTAAAAGAGATCATACAATCATATCAAACAAATACAACATGTTCTATTCATCCTTCTAAACTTCATTATTTTTCTTCTAAGGCAATTTCCTATGTTTTCCTTGCTTCATCCTGTTCACCTGTATCATATGTAAAAATGGTTTTTGGATCAACAAAAAGTTGGCGAGTGAACCTTGTTAGAAAACATTTATTATTTATTTCTGGTTGTATTTAATATGGAAAATTTGTGCAATATTCATATATGAACAAACGTAAATAAACATACAATAACAACAATTAGCATACGATATCAAACAACAACAAACGATAAGATACATTAACAAACCAACAGCATACAATCACAAACCATTAGTATACGATATCAAACAACAACAAACAATAACATACATTAACAAACCAACAGCATACAATAACATATCAACTTGCATAAATATAACATAAATGAAACTGTGCGATCAAGGCTCAATCAAACGGAGCCGATCGTATTGCATGTACTGGAAATGATAAATGTCTGTGCGATCAAGGCTCAATCAAACGGAGCCGATCGTATTGCATGTACTGAAAATGAAAAATGTCTGTGCGATCAAGGCTCAATCAAACGGAGCCGATCGTATGTTGGCACGCCAGGTTCACGCTCATAATGTAATGGGGAACATGCTCAACGCTCATAATGTAATGGGGAGCGGCGGCCTATGAAATTTGCATGTACAGAAAATAATAAATTTAATCTAAACAATAACCACACAAACAGTTTATACAAGCTGAATACACTTTTATTCATGATATGATGTATGCACAATGATTTAAATATAATAAATAGTAAGACACATGATACACCCCAAAAACGTGATTTAAACGGGGAATTTGTAGAGATTCACTCACAGTGGGTGCGTTCGGTGAATGATGATGATTGCGCACGAGTTTAGAGGATTGATCGACGAGGAATAACTAACCTAATTAATAATGAAAAAGTAAGGTAAATACATGGATTTTATTAACAACTTTAATAGAATTTTTGGATATATTTTTGTGAGTTTTAGGCTATTTTCTAACCTTAAAAATGTTATTTTTAAGTATTTTTAATTGATTTTTAAATAAAATACTTAAATAAAAATAATAAAAAAATGTTGACTTGTTGACCGTTGACCGTTGACCGGTTAGGTCGGTTATATGTGTGCGCTGGGTGAGACTCGAACCGGTGACCTCCCGTACGCGTGCACGCAGCTCTACCAACTGAGCTACGTGTCTAACCCGAAATATTTCTGTTTTTAATTATATTTATACACTAAATCAATTAATCCGAAAATTATTTATTTTTAAAAAGGGTTTTAAATGTATCGGACCGGTGTCGTCAACAGGTCTCGAACCCGGGACCTGTGACTTAATGTTACACACAGTCCACCGCTGGACTGTGTGTCTAACTTGGTTAAAATACAGATTTTTATTATACTTAACATCTAACGGAGTTAACCCGGTTCAGTTTAAAAAAAAGGCATTTTATTACAGCGAATGAGGTTGTGACAGGAATCGAACTCGCGACGTGTATGTGTTTATTTGCACAGATTCCACCGCTGGACTGTGTGTCTAACCCGTTTATAATTCCGATTTTAAATAATCTTATAACATAACTACTTCGTCTTCTTCGTTCAAAACTCAGGCAACGGTTATCTAACTGTTACTTGATTAATTCGATTAATGAACAAGATGAACAATTGAAAAGTATTGAACCGAAGATTTTGGGGAAAGAAAATACCGAACAGATCGTCTTCTTCAGAAAAATCCGGCGAAGCTCTTCGGCTCTGTTCTGGTGACCTTCGGCTGTTAGAGTCAATAATTAGTTTGGATGAATTAAAGTTGAAATTGAATCACTGGGTAACGACTATCAGTAGATTACATGATCATACCGGCTATCAGCGTGATTCTGAAACTTTCAGAAATTTTCCGGCGAAAACAGAAAAATCCGGCAATGTCGTCTGAGGTTGATTCTGAGCGATGAAATGGTGTTAGAATTCGTCTTATAATGGAATGAAACAGAAACATCGAGGTAATTACTGTGTATATGAAAGTCCCGGTTTTCCGGCGACTTGCAGAGAATTCCGGCGAGTGAAATTTCTTGCGACCGAGATTCTTCAGAGGTTTAAGGTGAGTGGTAGTGATGTCAGTACGAGTTCTATGATCTTATTTTTGGGTAAGAAGAAAAGGTGGATTGAATTCGGTTTTCCGGCGAAACTTTCCGGTAATTTTTCAGAGAATTCCGGCGACTTCCGGCGAAGTTTTCTATACGAAATGATGAGTGTGAGTTGAATAGATACGTGAGCCTAACTGATGAACAAGGTACAATCCCGAATTTGGATTGTATTTTCGGTTTCAATAGAAATTCAAAGCAATGAATGAAATTGATGGTTTTCTTCGGTTATAACCGACCTTACTTGTTAATGTATACGTTATGACAAAAAAGAAACGGCAAACTTTGATGGAATTGCCGGGATTTCCGGCGTGAGCGGATTTGGGCGCGTTGTGCACTGGGTTTTGATTTCCAGATTGATTTATGTATTAATTGGTTCAATATATTAACAAACATCACAAGTGGCGGAGCAGTTGTAGGGATGTGAGTTAAGTCGTTGTTGTATTTGGTTGACCCGGGTTCGAAACCCGGCTTCAGCCATTTATTTTTATTTCGTTATTTTCAATACTTTTTCAAATGTAACTTTTATATTCTAATATACTTATTAATTATGTATCGTTTAAAATTAATTTGGGCATTAAATACGCAACGAAATTTTTAACTGATTGTTCGGTTGATAAACGGAGCGGGTTTGGTAAATCCGGTTTTTGGCGGATGTTACAGTATCCCCTACTTTTAGAAATTTCGTCCCGAAATTTAATTAGTGACATATTTGTCTAGAAAGGATGGTGTTTTAATTTGACAATTACATATTAGAAGAGAGTAAGAGTTTAAATTTTGTTTGAGGCGGTAACGTTCCTTGTAAGGGTTGAATACCCTGCTACAGGAATCGCTTTTTGTTGCCTAAAGTGTAGGAATACGGAACATGGATACACAGAGTTGATTGACTAAGTATGATGTTATGCATATGAGTTTGGGTACGTTTGAAAGATTAGGTTAGATCCTAAAACATAACTTTTACTACTAAAAACTACATGGAACTTCTCATAACCGCCTGACAATGCCTCTGATCCTTTGACAAGAATACTTATATATAGGAAGTACCAGCGGCGTATCCACCATATTCTCGTCAAATTTTCATTGGTTTTATCGGTAAGTTATGATTAGTCCTATGTGACTCTAAAACATAAACAAATACAACAACCAGAGCTTGAGTCCTTGAATGATGACAATACCTCTCTCGTTTGTTATGATGGAGAGGTTAGTCTATGTAGAAAATGGAACACAATCCAATTTCTTTAAATGACGAGTTGATATGAATGTTAAATCAGTGAGTGTAAAACAAATTTCAACCAAACATTACTAAATCCTACATGGAACTTCTCATAACCGCCTGATAATGCCTCTGATCCTTTGACAAGAATACTTATATATAGGAAGTACCAGCGGCGTATCCACCATATTCCTGTCAAATTTTCATTGGCTTTATCCGTAAGTTATGATTAGTTCTATGTGACTCTAAAACATAAATAAACACAACAAACAATGCCTGCGTCATAATTCTGATAGTATACATGTTTGAAAGATGACAGTCCCTCTCTCGTTTGTTATGATGGAGAGGTTAGTCTATGTAGAAGTGAGACACAGCCCAACTTCTTTAAATAATGAGATTGAAATACGTTGAGATGTATGCTGGTATGAATGTTGAATCATTGAGTATAAAACAAAACTGGATTAATAATTTGTATTAAAATCCTTGGATAAATTTCCAATTTAAAATTGAGACACGTGAGAATTGAGATAACAAGAGGAAACATAAAACTAAGCAGTTGGAGTTCAATCTTGATTGTTGGTGAAGGGGACTAGTTGAGTATTTTCGTTTGGGCCGTCATTATCTTCAACCGGATTGGCGTTGATGTTGAAAACTCTTCCTCTTGCTGGTGGGCTAGTGGTTGGGTTTTCTTGATTTGCTTGGTTAATTGGGTTTGCTTGAGCTTGGGCGTTTGTGATGTTAACCAATTGAGGGCACGTGTTTCTTGTAACATTTGTAAAAATCGGGTTTTCAAAACCCGCTCCGTTTTGTAATCGAATATCAAGTTATAAAAGTTACATTGAATATTTATGATTATTTTGATTTAAAACGATACATAATTAATAAATAAACTAAACTATAAAAATTATATTTGATAAAAAGTTAAAACAAAATAAATAAAAAAATTATGTTGCTGCCGGGACTCGAACCCGGGTCAGCCAAGAACAACTCCAACGCCTTAACCACACTCACATCACCACTCCGCCGCTTTGTGTTTTCTGTTATCTCTAGGAAACAAATGAGATTTACACACAAACTCGGTTAAAACCGGTTGCGCCAACTGAGAAACTGAAATCGGCAAATCAATCGTCTAATCGTTTGATTTATCGTTCATTCACATTTTATAACCGATGAACCGATGATTGTAATCAATTCAGAAGTGATTGAACATCAATTTTCTTTATTAATCGGTTTTTATAACCGAAATGAATCAAGTCACAATTACTTCAATTCCAGACCTCTCTCGCGACTCAGAAACGTCATAACAATACTCCATTTCACTTTCATCACATTTTCAGACCATCAGAACGCTTAAAACAACTCGCCGGAATTTCCTGCAAAAGTCGCCGGAAAACCGTATTCATCCTCAAACGGTAAATCTTTCAATATTCGTTGTAGTTCAACAATTATTAGACTATTTCTAACTTAAACCTCTCAATTGAAATCGAATTCAGGCGCTGTATTCAACTAATTCCAGTTCGCCGGAACTCCCCTGAAAATCTTTATTTCCGTCTGTGAAACGGTAAGGACCTTCAAACACATCGTTAACGTTTGTTTATCACTTCAATTCCACAATCGACTAATCAAAACAATTAATTATCTTGTTCAGTTGAAGAGCATAAAAACAGGGACCGACGCATTGCCGGAAATCTGAAATAAACCGTTCATCGGTATGTTCACCTCTAATTACCGTCTCTGCCATTTCATTTAAGCTTTAATAATGTTTGTAAATCGTAAAAACAAGGAACGGATTTGTAAATCAGTTAACTGTAATTTGAATGGAGAAGACGAAGCTAATTAAGTTATAAGTATATTTAAAATTAGTAAATTGAACGGGTTAGACACACAGTCCAGCGGTGGACTGTGTGCAAAATACATACGCATGTCCCGAGTTCGATTCCTGCTATACGCACTCCTTATATAATAAAATGCCTTTTTGTTTAAAAACTAAACCGGGTCAACTCAGTTAGTTGTTAAGTATAATAAAAACCGAGATAATAACCAGGTTAGACACACAGTCCAGCGGTGGACTGTATGCAACATTAAGCCATACGTCGCGCGTTCGAAACCCGTCACTAGCACCGGTCCGTTGAATTAAAATGTTTTTTGAAATTAAAAAGAATTTCGGTTAAACTGAATAAGTGTATAAATATAATTAAAAACAAGATTATTTCGGGCTAGACACGTAGCTCAGTTGGTAGAGCTGCGTGCACGTAAACGGGAGGTCTCAGATTCGAGCCTCACCCAGCGCAAACCATGTCCCTGACCGAACCGGTCAACAAGTCAACAGGTCAACGGTCAATGGTCAACGGTCAACCCAAATAAATAATTTTTTTTATATTTTTATTTATTTAATTTAATTTAAAAATCAATTAAAAATACTTAAAAATAACATTTTTAAAGATAGAAAATAGCCATAAACTCACAAAAATATTCTAAAAATTTCATTAAAATCCTTAATAAAATCCACTCATTTAATATATTTTTCCGTTATTATTTAGGTTAGTATTTCTCGTTGTTCCGCTCATCTAATTCGTGCGCATCTCACCATCTCTAATCCAACGCACCCAATGTGAGTGAATCTTTACAAATTCCCCGTTTTAATCACGTTTTGGGGTGTATCATGTGTCTTGATATATATATTATACTTAAACCATTGTGCATACATCATATCATGAACTAGTGTCTTCAGTTTGTTTCTGTTGTGTAGTTATTGTTGGATGCAAGTTTATTATTTTCAGTACATGCAATTTCATAGGCCGCCGCTCCCCATTACATTATGAGCGTTGAGCATGTTCCCCATTTCATTATGAGGTTGAACCTGGCGTGCCCACATACGATCGGCTCCGTTTGATTGAGCCTTGATCGCACAGACATTTTCATTTTTCAGTACATGCAATACGATCGGCTCCGTTTGATTGAGCCTTGATCGCACAGTTTCATTTATGTTATTTACAGTATGATGTTGGTATGTTCATGTATGCTGTCATATGTTATTATATGTTATAGTTGTGACTGCTATTTGCCATTGCTTGATTATTTACATTTGCTCATCTATGATTATGCACAATTTTTCATTGATAAACTAACAAGTAATTCATTAATAAATGTTTATCTAATAAGGTTCACTCGCCAACTTATGTTGACCCAAAACCCCCATTTTACACATGATACAGGTGAACCAGCAGCAGCTAGGAATACATAGGACTTGGACTAGAAGAATAAAACGATTTAGAGTTGGGATTGTTATGTTTGGTTTATTTTCTTTGTATTGAATGAACATGTTTGGATTTTTGGAAATGTAACTTTGACTTTATTAAATATGAAACATATTAGTAAATGTCATGAGCTTTGGTGATAACCCAATTATGCCCCGACTCTTATTCCGCTGCGGGTCGGGGTGTGACATATTGGTATCAGAGCCATGACTATAGGGATATAGGATAGGTTATTAGACCCTTAGAGCCTATACTATAGTCGATTAGAAACTTATAAGATTTTTGTGTGTTACATGCCAAATTTCATGATGTTTATATGTTTTATGTTAAATGTTACATTTAATATTGTGCAAGCATGTTCATAAGTATGTATTATCATATAATGCCTATCATGAATCGTATACTCATAACATATCACATCCATGAAAGCACACACCACATCATGATTGCTTTTACAATGATAATTCGTGTTTTTCAAATCTCATCAAAGTGAGTTCTCATGACGGGCATGTAGTAACTGGAAGGGTACCAGTACCGGTAGTCGGAACGTCCTGTCTAGGCTGACATTCGTAGAAATCCAAAATAAAGGACCAGTTTGCCTACCTGGGGACTAACGATGAGAGTACGAAGTACCTATTAGGCCAAAGCATGCTATACCAAACGTCGTGTGAGCTAACCCCACTTTGAGTTGTCATTGTGTCTACACCTGGACACGTTCCGACCAAACATCTCATGAACATATTTTGTGGTTTGCATTCGGGGGATGCGAGTGTTAAATTGCCAATACTAATGTGAATCCTACCAAGCCAATAGCCATGGGGGCCCACATGACTATGTAGGTGAAGGTATGGGGGACATTTGAGGCCCAACATGAGCGAACCCAAGACATCCTATGGATGTAGTTGCATTATTGATATTTATGTTATTTTCATTTTTCTAAAGACACATGACACCTAAAAAGACACCATAAACTCACAATCTTCTCATTTTATGATCCTGTAGATGTCGTCTAGACAGCAACGAAGGGGTAAAAGATCAGGAAGGTCTCAGGAACGTTTGGCCACTCAGATCGCGAAACAAATGGCCACGATACTGCCTGACATTGTGGTCCAAGTACAACAAGCCCTTGCTACAAATCTTACTAACCCTCCCCAACAACAGGAGCAGAACATCGACAACCCTCCTACCAGCAAGTGCTCTTACAAACATTTTAAGTCTTGTGATCCTCCTAAATTTGAAGGGACCGAGGGTGTCACTGCTCTCCTACATTGGTTCGAGGAGATGGAAAACACCTTTCTAAACTGCGATTGTCCTGAGGATCGCAAGGTTCGATACGCCACCGGGAGACTATTTGGGGTAGCTCTTACTTGGTGGAATACTGAGAAAGGGAAGAGGGGAACTGAAGATGCGATGGCCTTAACTTGGGAGGAGTTAAGGGAAATCATGACTAGGCGTTTCTGTCCTAGAAGTGAAATTAAAAAGCTGGAGGACGAATTTCATCCTCTAAAGCAAAAGGAGGGTGATCACACTACGTATAACAAGAGGTTCTTGGAGTTGAACCAAATGGTTCCAAATTTGTTCACCCCAACCTATCGTCTGATCGAGCACTATATTCGAGGACTTCCCTCGAAAATCCAAGATTCAGTTCTCAGCGTTTCACCAGTAACACTTGAAGCTGCTATGGAGTTAGCAACTAAACTGACCGAAAACCGAATTCGCAACGGGAAGTTCAAAGAAGAGAAGAAGAAAGCCCCTGTTGAGGGACAAACTTCAAACCACCCCATTCCTTCCTCTAAGTTTGCTAACAAGAGGAAACGCAACACCAGAAATTTTGCAGTTACTCAAACCAACTCCCCTATTCCTGCTGCACCCATTACTCAAGTCACTCCTTCACCCGCACCATACAGAAGACCCTACACAGGCCCGTTACCAAAATGTAACCGTTGCCAATATCACCATTCCCCTGATCATCCTTGCCAACATTGCACCAGCTGCGGTCGCTCAGGTCATACTGTTCAAACTTGCCGCATGCCTCAACGAACGAACCGCCACCAACCTTTAACCCAAACCCACCAACAAATAATGGGCCAAGGCCAACAACCCCTACTACTACCACCCACCCAACATTTAGCCCAAACATATTACCAGCCCAATTATCCTATGGGTCAACCAATGCGGGCTTGCTACAATTGCGGCGACCCAAGCCATTTCCGAAACACTTGTCCAAGGTTGGTTAATATTATTCATGCTCAGGCCCAAGCCAACCCGGTGAATCAAGCAAACCAAGCTCCTCCACCTGCAAGAGGGAGAGCTTTCAATATCAACGCTAACCAGGCCAGAGTTGACGGCAATGTGGTTAACGGTACGTTCCTTATAAATGGTAGATATGCATCTATGTTATTTAATACTGGTGCGGATAGAAGTTTTGTGTCTTTAGAATTTGAACCTATCTTAAACAAAAATCGGGATAAGCTCACGGAATCCATAACGGTAGAAGTTGCGGACGGGAAACCAGTTTCATTTGACTCTATTTTACGCAACTGTACACTCACCTTAAACGACCACGATTTCTCAGTCGACCTTATTCCTATGAAGCTGGGAAGTTTTGACATCATAATCGGTATGGATTGGCTCAGTCAACATCAGGCGGAAGTTGTATGTCGTGAAAAATTTATTCGTATTCCTCTTTCAAACGGTCAAACTCTTCGAATCATTGGAGAAACCTCGTCGAAAGGGCTCAGCTTAATGTCTTGTCTTCAAGCTCAAAAATATCTTTGCAAGAATTATGTCGCGTTTTTAGCCCATATCATCAAAAAGGGAACCATGGAGAAGAAACTTGAAGACATTCCTGTAGTAAAAGACTTCCCGCAAGTTTTTCCTGACGACATTTCAGGACTTCCTCCAGTTAGAGACGTCGAATTCCATATTGATCTTATACCTGGTGCTACACCAGTTGCAAAGTCTCCTTATAGGTTAGCCCCCTCTGAAATGCAAGAGCTTGCCAGTCAATTGCAAGAGTTGACTGACAAGGGATTCATACGTCCTAGCTCGTCGCCTTGGGGTGCACCTGTCCTTTTTGTAAAGAAGAAAGATGGATCGTTTCGTATGTGCATCGACTACAGAGAGCTCAACAAGTTAACAATCAAGAATCACTATCCTTTACCTCGCATTGATGATCTTCTTGACCAACTACAAGGTGCCAGCTGCTTTTCAAAAATCGATCTTCGATCTGGCTATCATCAACTTAGAGTGCATGAAGAAGACGTCCCTAAGACTGCTTTTCGAACTCGTTATGGCCACTATGAATTCATGGTTATGCCATCTGGATTAACCAACGCACCAGCTGTCTTCATGGACCTAATGAACAGAGTCTGCAAACCTTATCTTGATCGATTTGTTATAGTCTTCATCGACGATATTCTTATTTATTCAAAATCTAAATCTGATCATGAGTGTCATCTTCGACTCGTTCTTGCACTTCTAGAAAAGGAAAAGCTTTATGCCAAGTTCTCCAAATGTGAATTCTGGTTAAAAGAGGTGCAATTCTTCGGGCATGTAGTCAATGACAAGGGAATACATGTTGACCCTTCAAAGATCAAAGCGGTTCAAGAATGGCAAGCTCCACGTACACCAACTGAAGTAAGATCTTTTCTTGGACTAGCTGGCTATTATCGTCGGTTCATTTCAAACTTCTCCCGCATTGCTGTACCACTCACGGCTTTAACTCATAAGGGAAAACCTTTCATATGGGGACCCAAGCAAGAAGAAGCTTTTCAAACTCTTAAACAGAAACTTTGTGATGCACCAATCCTCACTCTTCCTGAAGGTTGTGATGATTTTGTAGTCTATTGCGACGCGTCAGGGCAAGGATTAGGCTGCGTTCTTATGCAAAGAGGAAAAGTCATAGCTTATGCTTCGAGACAACTCAAGACACATGAAAAGAACTACACCACTCGTGACCTAGAACTTGGAGCCGTTGTATTCGCTCTTAAGATATGGAGACATTATCTCTATGGTACTAAGTGTGAAATATACACTGACCACAAGAGTCTTCAACATATCTTCAATCAAAAAGAGTTAAACATGAGGCAACGAAGATGGATCGAACTTCTGAATGATTACGACTGTGAAATTAGATACCACCCTGGTAAAGCAAATGTGGTGGCTGATGCACTTAGTCGAAAGGGTTATGCGAACTCCATTCATCTTCTATGTTCGCAAATTATAACCGACATTAAAGATCAAATTCGAGAAGCCCAACACGTTTCAATAACAGAAGAAGATGTACGAAAGGAGATGTCCTGTGGAGCCGAGCTAAAAATTGAAACTAAATCAGACGGTATTCTGTATTACCTAGATCGTATCTGGATTCCTAACCACAACAATCTTCGTGAAACTCTTATGAATGAAGCTCACAAAACGCGATATTCTATACACCCAGGAGCCGATAAGATGTATCAAGACCTACGATACACCTATTGGTGACCTGGAATGAAGAAGGATATTGCCGTTTTTGTTTCCAAGTGCCTCACATGTTCCAAGGTGAGGGCTGAACACCAAAGACCCTCAAGACTTCTAGTCCAACCGGAAGTACCTGTATGGAAGTGGGAAAATATAACCATGGATTTCATTACCGGGTTACCTCGCCCTTCTGATGGGTATAACGCTATATGGGTAATAATAGACCGACTTACAAAATCAGCTCACTTTATTCCTATCCGTGAAGATTTCAAGAACGAAAAGCTTGCACGTATTTATATCAACGAAATCGTAAGCCGACATGGGGTACCGTTAAGCATTATTTCTGATCGTGATGGTCGTTTCACCTCACGAACATGGCAAGCAGTACAATCCGCTATGGGCACGCGATTAGATCTCAGTACCGCCTATCATCCTCAAACTGATGGACAGTCTGAGCGCACCATTCAAACTCTTGAAGATATGCTTAGAGCATGTGTCATAGACTTCAAGGGAAATTGGGACGCCCACCTACCATTAGTTGAATTTTCGTACAACAACAGCTATCATTCGAGCATCGGCATGGCACCTTTTGAAGCCTTATATGGTCGTAAGTGCCGATCTCCTGTATGTTGGCACGAAATTGGGGAAGCACAAATTACTGGTCCAGAATTGATCCAAGAAACCACAGACAAGATCCATCAAATTCGAAACAATCTTCTAGCGGCTCAAAGTCGTCAAAAGAGTTACGCAGATAAACGACGGAAGCCCTTAGAGTTTAACATTGGTGATTATGTACTTTTAAAAGTATCACCGTGGAAGGGAGTAGTTCGTTTTGGTCAAAAGGGCAAGCTAGCACCACGTTACGTAGGACCATTCAAGATACTCGAAAGAGTAGGTCCTGTAGCATACAAGCTTGATCTACCAGAAGAACTCAACAGGATTCATCCCACATTCCACGTGTCGAACTTGAAGAAGTGCCTCGCTGATGAGAACCTCCACATTCCGCTGAAAGATATTCAGATTGATGAATCTATGCATTTTATTGAAAGACCAGTGGAGATCATGGACTACGGAGAGAAACGTCTACGACGAAGTCGCATTCCAATTGTTAGGGTACGCTGGGAGTCGAAACGGGGACCTAAGTTTACTTGGGAACGTGAAGACTCAATGCGTGAAAAATACCCGCATCTTTTTCCTACTACTTCAACTACCTAAATTTCGGGACGAAATTCCTAAAAGTAGGGGATACTGTAACATTTGTAAAAATCGGGTTTTCAAAACCCGCTCCGTTTTGTAATCGAATATCAAGTTATAAAAGTTACATTGAATATTTATGATTATTTTGATTTAAAACGATACATAATTAATAAATAAACTAAACTATAAAAATTATATTTGATAAAAAGTTAAAACAAAATAAATAAAAAAATTATGTTGCTGCCGGGACTCGAACCCGGGTCAGCCAAGAACAACTCCAACGCCTTAACACACACTCACATCACCACTCCGCCGCTTTGTGTTTTCTGTTATCTCTAGGAAACAAATGAGATTTACACACAAACTCGGTTAAAACCGGTTGCGCCAACTGAGAAACTGAAATCGGCAAATCAATCGTCTAATCGTTTGATTTATCGTTCATTCACATTTTATAACCGATGAACCGATGATTGTAATCAATTCAGAAGTGATTGAACATCAATTTTCTTTATTAATCGGTTTTTATAACCGAAATGAATCAAGTCACAATTACTTCAATTCCAGACCTCTCTCTCGCGACTCAGAAACGTCATAACAATACTCCATTTCACTTTCATCACATTTTCAGACCATCAGAACGCTTAAAACAACTCGCCGGAATTTCCTGCAAAAGTCGCCGGAAAACCGTATTCATCCTCAAACGGTAAATCTTTCAATATTCGTTGTAGTTCAACAATTATTAGACTATTTCTAACTTAAACCTCTCAATTGAAATCGAATTCAGGCGCTGTATTCAACTAATTCCAGTTCGCCGGAACTCCCCTGAAAATCTTTATTTCCGTCTGTGAAACGGTAAGGACCTTCAAACACATCGTTAACGTTTGTTTATCACTTCAATTCCACAATCGACTAATCAAAACAATTAATTATCTTGTTCAGTTGAAGAGCATAAAAACAGGGACCGACACATTGCCGGAAATCTGAAACAACCCGTTCATCGGTATGTTCACCTCTAATTACCTTCTCTGCCATTTCATTTAAGCTTTATTAATGTTTGTAAATCGTAAAAACAAGGAACGGATTTGTAAATCAGTTAACTGTAATTTGAATGGAGAAGACGAAGCTAATTAAGTTATAAGTATATTTAAAACTAGTAAAATGAACGGGTTAGACACACAGTCCAGCGGTGGACTGTGTGCAAAATACATACGCATGTCCCGAGTTCGATTCCTGCTATACGCACTCCTTATATAATAAAATGCCTTTTTGTTTAAAAACTAAACCGGGTTAACTCAGTTAGTTGTTAAGTATAATAAAAACCGAGATAATAACCAGGTTAGACACACAGTCCAGCGGTGGACTGTGTGCAACATTAAGCCATACGTCGCGCGTTCGAAACCCGTCACTAGCACCGGTCCGTTGAATTAAAATGTTTTTTGAAATTAAAAAGAATTTCGGTTAAACTGAATAAGTGTATAAATATAATTAAAAACAAGATTATTTCGGGCTAGACACGTAGCTCAGTTGATAGAGCTGCGTGCACGTGTACGGGAGGTCTCGGGTTCGAGCCTCACCCAGCGCAAACCATGTCCCTGACCGAACCGGTCAACAAGTCAACAGGTCAACGGTCAATGGTCAACGGTCAACCCAAATAAACAATTTTTTTATATTTTATTTATTTAATTTAATTTAAAAATCAATTAAAAATACTTAAAAATAACATTTTTAAAGATAGAAAATAGCCATAAACTCACAAAAATATATCTAAAAATTTCATTAAAATCCTTAATAAAATCCACTCATTTAATATATTTTTCCGTTATTATTTAGGTTAGTATTTCTCGTTGTTCCGCTCATCTAATTCGTGCGCATCTCACCATCTCTAATCCAACGCACCCAATGTGAGTGAATCTTTACAAATTCCCCGTTTTAATCACGTTTTGGGGTGTATCATGTGTCTTGATACATATATTATACTTAAACCATTGTGCATACATCATATCATGAACTAGTGTATTCAGTTTGTTTCTGTTGTGTAGTTATTGTTGGATGCAAGTTTATTATTTTCAGTACATGCAATTTCATAGGCCGCCGCTCCCCATTACATTATGAGCGTTGAGCATGTTCCCCATTTCATTATGAGGTTGAACCTGGCGTGCCCACATACGATCGGCTCCGTTTGATTGAGCCTTGATCGCACAGACATTTTCATTTTTCAGTACATGCAATACGATCGGCTCCGTTTGATTGAGCCTTGATCGCACAGTTTCATTTATGTTATTTACAGTATGATGTTGGTATGTTCATGTATGCTGTCATATGTTATTATATGTTATAGTTGTGACTGCTATTTGCCATTGCTTGATTATTTACATTTGCTCATCTATGATTATGCACAATTTTTCATTGATAAACTAACAAGTAATTCATTAATAAATGTTTATCTAATAAGGTTCACTCGCCAACTTATGTTGACCCAAAACCCCCCATTTTACACATGATACAGGTGAACCAGCAGCAGCTAGGAACACATAGGACTTGGACTAGAAGAATAAAACGATTTAGAGTTGGGATTGTTATGTTTGGTTTATTTTCTTTGTATTGAATGAACATGTTTGGATTTTTGGAAATGTAACTTTGACTTTATTAAATATGAAACATATTAGTAAATGTCATGAGCTTTGGTGATAACCCAATTATGCCCCGACTCTTATTCCGCTGCCGGTCGGGGTGTGACATTTCTAAAGTGGGTAGGGTCGCCACAATTGAAACAAGCTCGAACATATGGGAACATGGGGTATTGGGGTTGTTGATATGTTTGGATCATGTTTTGAGTAGGGGGTGAAGTTTGGTTTTGAGAGGTGCGGCAAACTTTGCTCAAATGACCATAGCGTCCACAATTCGCACATAGTCGACAAAGTACGGTAGATGGATGGTGATAAAAACAGGTGTTACATCGAGGGTGAGGTCCAAGGTAAGGTTTCTTATTTGGGTAGGTTGATTTGGGTGCTACTTGAGTGATTGGGATAGCTTGGAGGGGTACGACTTGTAAGGCTGGTTGGTTGCGTTGGGTGACAGCGAAAAGTTGCTCGTCTCGTTTTCTCTTAGAAATGGGTTGAGAAGGGGATTCGGTTTGGGTGTAGTTGGAGGTTTCAGTCGATGCTTTATCATTCTTTTTCTCCTCCTTGAAGTCTTTATTCCGGATTCGGTTCTCGGTGAGCTCTGTAGCTAACTCCATTGCTGCTTCCAAGGTTGCAGGTGTGGCACTTATTACAGAGTCTTGAATCTTTGAAGGAAGACCTTGAATGTAGTGCTCGATCAAATGGTAGTGGGGAGTGAACAAGTTGGGAACCATTTGATTCAACTCGAGGAATCTCTTGTTGTACGTGGTGTGGTCGCCTTCCTTTTGTTTCAATGAATAGAACTCATCCTCTAATTTCTTGATTTTGCTCCTTGGGCTAAACCGTCTTATCATGATTTCTTTCAACTCTTCCTAAGTTAAAGTCATAGCATCTTCAACACCTCGTTTGGCCTTCTCTGTATTCCACCAAGTAAGTGCTATTCCAAATAAACGACCAGTAGCATATCGCACTTTGCGATCATCGGGGCAATCGCAAGTTAGAAAAATGTTTTCCATTTCTTCAAACCAATAGAGAAGAGCGGTGACACCTTCAGTCCCTTCGTACTTTGTAGGGTCGCAGAATTTGAAATGCTTGTAGGTGCATTTAGTGGTATTTGGGGAAGGGTTGATAACATTTTGATCCTCTTGGTTGACAGGATTAGCGGTAAGGGCTTGTTGGACTTGAATTACAATGTTGGGTATTACGGCAGCCATTTGTTGAGCGATTAAGGCAGCCATGCGCTCACGGGCTTTTCTTGATCTCATCTTCCTACGAGCGAGGCTAGAAGACATCTACAAGGAATACATATCAAGAGTATGAGTTGGATGCTTTTGGGATCATGTGTCGTATTTAGGAATGAACATTCATAAAATAAACATAGCAAAATAAATCTACTACATCCATAGGATGTCTTGGGCTTTGCTCGTAATTGGGCCTTGCATGCCGCCATACTTCACCTTCGTAATCATGTGGGCCCCATGATTATCGGGTTTTTCATATGGTTCGCATGTGTTAGCCTGGTTACGTACACTAAAACCTGGAGAAAATCGAGAAATATGTAACGTATGATATTCGGAATGTGTCCAGGTGTGGACACGGTGACACCTCAAAGTGGGGTTAGTTCGAACGACGTTTGGTGTGGCATGCTTTGGCCTAATAGGTCCTTCGTACTCTCATCGTTAGTCCCCAGGTAGGCAAACTGGTCCGTTATATTGGATTTATACGAATGCCAACCTAGACAGGACGTTCCGACTACCGGTACTTGTACCCTTACAGTTACTACATGCCGTCGCAGAACTCACTTGATGAGATTGAAATGAAAATTGCACAAAATCTTGATAGAAGTATGAATATGATTTGATATGTGAATATTGTAACATGTATGATGAATAGTATGTAAGTATGTATGTTTGATGAAGTATATATATGTATAAATTGTAATATTGGAAAGTTGCATGATTTAGTGTATGTAATAAATATGAAACATTAAATATCATATGTTTGCATGAACCACATAACAATTAAAATCTAGTAACTATGATATAGCTTAAGGTGCATATTAACTAAAATATCCAATCCCTATATCAAAGCTTGATACCATTGTCACACCGACCCAGCGAAAAGTGATCGGGCTAGAATGGGTTACATCAAGCTCTGACATTTATTATAATTTTCATAATTTATTAATTTCAATTTAAGAGATCATACAATCATATCAAACAAATACAACATGTTCTATTCATCCTTCTAAACTTCATTATTTTTTGTAAGGCAAAGTTCTATGTTTTCCTATGTTATCCTGTTATCCTTTCATATGTAAAATGGTTTTTAATCAACAAAAAGTTGGCGATGAACCTTGTAGAAACATTCATTATTTATTTCTGGATGTATTCTATGGAATTTGTGCTTCTTATGAACAACGTAAATACAACATACTACATATGAAATGTTTTGATCAACAAGTTGCGATGACTGTTAGAACATTTATTTATTTGTGATTAATGAAATTGTCGCATATTATACAACGAAATAACATACAAAACAATGATACGATACAACACACGATAAGATACATTAACAAACCAACAGCATACAATCACAAACCATTAGTATACGATATCAAACAACAACAAACAATAACATACATTAACAAACCAACAGCATACAATAACATATCAACTTGCATAAATATAACATAAATGAAACTGTGCGATCAAGGCTCAATCAAACGGAGCCGATCGTATTGCATGTACTGGAAATGATAAATGTCTATGCGATCAAGGCTCAATCAAACGGAGCCGATCGTAATGCATGTACTGAAAATGAAAAATGTCTGTGCGATCAAGGCTCAATCAAACGGAGCCGATCGTATGTTGGCACGCCAGGTTCACGCTCATAATGTAATGGGGAACATGCTCAACGCTCATAATGTAATGGGGAGCGGCGGCCTATGAAATTTGCATGTACCGAAAATAATAAATTTAATCTAAACAATAACCACACAAACAGTTTATACAAGTTGAATACACATTTTTTCATGATATGATGTATGCACAATGATTTAAATATAATAAATAGTAAGACACATGATACACCCCAAAAACGTGATTTAAACGGGGAATTTGTAGAGATTCACTCACAGTGGGTGCGTTCGGTGAATGATGATGATTGCGCACGAGTTTAGAGGATTGATCGACGAGGAATAACTAACCTAATTAATAATGAAAAAGTAAGGTAAATACATGGATTTTATTAACAACTTTAATAGAATTTTTGGATATATTTTTGTGAGTTTTAGGCTATTTTCTAACCTTAAAAATGTTATTTTTAAGTATTTTTAATTGATTTTTAAATAAAATACTTAAATAAAAATAATAAAAAAAATGTTGACTTGTTGACCGTTGACTTGTTGACCGTTGACCGTTGACCGGTTAGGTCGGTTATATGTGTGCGCTGGGTGAGACTCGAACCGGTGACCTCCCGTACGCGTGCACGCAGCTCTACCAACTGAGCTACGTGTCTAACCCGAAATATTTCTGTTTTTAATTATATTTATACACTAAATCAATTAATCCGAAAATTATTTATTTTTAAAAAGGGTTTTAAATGTATCGGACCGGTGTCGTCAACAGGTCTCGAACCCGGGACCTGTGACTTAATGTTACACACAGTCCACCGCTGGACTGTGTGTCTAACTTGGTTAAAATACAGATTTTTATTATACTTAACATCTAACGGAGTTAACCCGGTTCAGTTTAAAAAAAAGGCATTTTATTACAGCGAATGAGGTTGTGACAGGAATCGAACTCGCGACGTGTATGTGTTTATTTGCACACAGTCCACCACTGGACTGTGTGTCTAACCCGTTTATAATTCCGATTTTAAATAATCTTATAACATAACTACTTCGTCTTCTTCGTTCAAAACTCAGGCAACGGTTATCTAAATGTTACTTGATTAATTCGATTAATGAACAAGATGAACAATTGAAAAGTATTGAACCGAAGATTTTGGGGAAAGAAAATACCGAACAGATCGTCTTCTTCAGAAAAATCCGGCGAAGCTCTTCGGCTCTGTTCTGGTGACCTTCGGCTGTTAGAGTCAATAATTAGTTTGGATGAATTAAAGTTGAAATTGAATCACTGGGTAACGACTATCAGTAGATTACATGATCATACCGGTTATCAGCGTGATTCTGAAACTTTCAGAAATTTTCCGGCGAAAACAGAAAAATCCGGCAATGTCGTCTGAGGTTGATTCTGAGCGATGAAATGGTGTTAGAATTCGTCTTATAATGGAATGAAACAGAAACATCGAGGTAATTACTGTGTATATGAAAGTCTCGGTTTTCCGGCGACTTGCAGAGAATTCCGGCGAGTGAAATTTCTTGCGACCGAGATTCTTCAGAGGTTTAAGGTGAGTGGGAGCGATGTCAGTACGAGTTCTATGATCTTATTTTTGGGTAAGAAGAAAAGGTGGATTGAATTCGGTTTTCCGGCGAAACTTTCTGGTAATTTTTCAGAGAATTCCGGCGACTTCCGGCGAAGTTTTCTGTGCGAAATGATGAGTGTGAGTTGAATAGATACGTGAGCCTAACTGATGAACAAGGTACAATCCCGAATTTGGATTGTATTTTCGGTTTCAATAGAAATTCAAAGCAATGAATGAAATTGATGCTTTTCTTCGGTTATAACCGACCTTACTTGTTAATGTATACGTTATGACAAAAAAGAAACGGCAAACTTTGATGGAATTGCCGGGATTTCCGGCGTGAGCGGATTTGGGCGCGTTGTGCACTGGGTTTTGATTTCCATATTGATTTATGTATTAATTGGTTCAATATATTAACAAACATCACAAGTGGCGGAGCGGTTGTAGGGATGTGAGTTAAGTCGTTGCTGTATCTGGTTGACCCGGGTTCGAAACCCGGCTTCAGCCATTTATTTTTATTTCATTATTTTCAATACTTTTTCAAATGTAACTTTTATATTCTAATATACTTATTAATTATGTATCGTTTAAAATTAATTTGGGCATTAAATACGCAACGAAATTTTTAACTGATTGTTCGGTTGATAAACGGAGCGGGTTTGGTAAATCCGGTTTTTGGCGGATGTTACAAAAACCGGGTAACCGGATGAGCCGTATACAAGTTCCATATTCCATTATATTTAAAACATGTTGTAATATCAGTAGGATATTAACATGTATGCCCGTTATGGTTTAAAATCAAGTTACGCCTCAAAAGGGCGTTTTGGTCATTTTATGATTTGAAAAAGGAGCCTGCAAGTAAATTGATGTCATGGTCATAAACATTCTGTAAAAATGATTAATTTATGATGTTATATCAGTAGGATATCAAGTATATGTGTGGTTTATAGTTTAAGACCAAACTATGCCTCGAAAGGGCATTTTGGTCGTTTCACATATCACTTGACGAATTATTTGGGAATCTGAGTTTAGATTGTGTACCTAGTGTAAATATGTATAAAATAAGTTTTGAAATCAGTAGGTACCAAGTCTTGATGCTCTAATATGGTTTTAAACCATACTATGCGCCGAAATGGCGATTAAGTCGCTAAATGACGATATTCAAGATGTTTAATGAAAACTGAAGTTATGACCAAGTTTATATAACCATAATATGTTATTTAATATAACCTATCAGTGGGTAAATGGTTTTGTAATAAAAGCTTGGTTAAAATCCATTTTACATGCTGATAGGACGTTATCGTCATTTAAGGACATAATACAAGATCTTGTGTGCAAACTCAGTTTACAATCCGATTTGATATCCCAAATAATCCCATTTATGATACTACATCAGTAACTAATGAGTTTTGTTGAAGAAATTATGTTTAAACCATTTTATATGCCAAAAGGGCGATTTGGTCGCTTTAAAAACATAATTTACGGTTTTTTAGCAAAACTCAATTATGACCAGATTTATAACATCAAGATATGTTAATTACATTAACATATCAATAATTAACTCATTTGCATGCTCATTTATAGTTGAAACCTATTTTTAACAAAAAGGCCATTTTAGTCTACTTTAGGCATAATAACGAAACTTGAAATAAAAACTCGGATTACTACATGACCATGTAATATACTCCAAAGGCTTATACTATAACATAACATGGTTATAATGTAAGTTAGCATCAGTATCTAACATTGCTAATTCGGTTCAGAATCGAAAGTCAAAGCAGAAGTCAAACTTCACGACTTTCGGTTGCGAACCGACCTTAAACCTGGAATTGACGAGGCGAACATCTTTACACATGTTCTAATAATTATTACCAAGTTGTTTGAGTGTTAAAACATATTTTATAACACCTACATAATATGAATTTATTTTCAAATCTGACCCAGTTTGACTTTTTATTAGTAACTTTGACCCGTCAATTGACCAAGCAAACGTGGAAACTAGGAGGTGCCCTTTTTAGGGATTAACACCTACCTAATTACGATCACGTAGCCATGTTCGTCTCGAACAATGGCTGGACCATAATCTTCTAAACCGAAAGTCAAAGCGTTATTACGATAACACTTGGCTTTTGGCTTAGAATCCTAATAAACGAAAATGCAAGGGAAAGGGTCACTTACTAGTGAACCTCTGATGAAAAAGAACTAAAATGGAAGCTCCCTTCAGTTGGGAATCTCCAGGAGATGAGAGGAATTAATAGAACAAGAAGAGGTACAAGTTCTTACATGAAAAAAGACCCCTATTTATAGTTGAAGGAGGATCATGGAGGATGTTACAGGTGTTAGAGGGAGTTAGGAGAGGTTTACAAGTGTCCTAGGACGTGGCCTAGCAGTATGGGAGTCCATAATTTCGAAATGGGGTGGTTTGGAGGTTTGTGTGGGCAACAAGGCAAAAACAAAAATAGATGGCAGACCAGACCATAGGCTACGGTCCAAGGACTGTAGTCTACGGTCGCGCTTGGCCAGCACACCCCAAACTTTGCATTTCTTGAAAGTTTTAGCCCCTTTGACCTCCGAACTTGCGTAGAATGTTATAATTAGCATATGAAGCCTTCCTTGGCCATTATTAGGCATTCCCAAGAGTATTATCAACATCATAAGCTTCCGGTTCATTAAAAGGTCACTCAGAGGTAAGAATTTACATGTTGACGCTTTTAACCTTTCGTCGTACAAACTTTTAAATAATTCCTCAAATGGTTTCTTACGGCTAGCAAGTGGCTCAATTGAGAATACAGACATCATGTAAGGTCACTCGGAGGCTAATTTTTAGCATGTTGACACTTTTAGTCCTTCCGTATCCATAGTTTACGATTTTGGCAAAAATAGTCCCTCCTAGCCAACTTTAGGCACAAGTAGGATTAGGGACACGTGTCAATACATTATTGGACACGATTTTACAAGGTGTTACAATGTTCACTTTTAAATACAACTTTTATGGACGCGTAAATAAAAATAAGCATGACGCGTCATATTATTACAATAACATAAGGTAAACGTCGTCACTTTATTAAAGAAAAAACTATGAAGCAGCTTTGAGGACATGTACTTTATTGCTTCGATCACTTGTACACTATTATTCACTACTTGGTTTTAAGTCAAAATTATATTAAAACATAGATAAAAATAAGTACGTTGCGATCGCATAGTCAGAATTTTATAAAACATCATACTTCGAAAGTTATAAAAACATAATATACTTAAAACAGTTATAATAATAATAATATAATAAAAAATAAAAAAATTGTGGTTACTATTTTTTTTATATATGAACTAGTAGAATTACCCTGTGCACTATGGTAGAAATTCGGTCGATACTGGTTCGGTTCATGTCACACCATCCCCAAGGCGGAAACGCGAAAATGCGACGATTGAATATCATAACACATTAATACATGAGAAATACTAAAAATGCATTAATTCAAAATGTGGCATGCGATATGTTCAAATAGCCAAATAATTTGATGCAAGTCTCAAAACAATTTAAATCCATTGATACTTACTAGCTATCACCTGAAAAACATGCTTAAAAAGGTCAACTATACTGTTGATGAGAGCATAGGTTTGACAAAGTAGCATTGTATAGTACAAAATCATAAACAAGTTTAACCCATCCAAGTAAATTAAATTATATACATGAAGTCCACAACCAACCCTTAGTGTTTATATAGTGTGCCTCCTAGTGTCTGAATCCTTAACATGGAGACATTAAACTTGTTGTTACTATTTGTAGGGTTTCAAACAACCAAACCCTTGTCCGTGAATACTGGATGGGTTTGTCAAACCAATAGGTGTATCAACGTACTACCGCTAGCTTTGTAAATATAATGGTTGTGTATTGTTGTAATGAGAAGGAATTTGTTAGTGAGTCAAATGTACCATAGTGATACCGTTTAATCGCGTACAAGTATGTGAAAACCATTATTTGATTTTGTATGAAAAATCAATATGTTGTTGTTAAGAGCATGTTTTCTACCCTAAAGTTGTAAATGTTATAACAGTGAGGGCTATGAACTCACTTGATAGTATTGTTTGATGTTCCACATAAAATTCAAAGGGGTTGCAAGAGTTGTCTTATGCAATTGCTGCAAAATGGGTATCACATAAAAGGACTAGGTATAGTTAACAGATAAGCATGGTGATGATTGTATTGTTTTAATAAATGTTTAAGTGCCAAGTTTAGTGGTCTCATGTTATGTGCTGTAATATACGACCAATTAATGTCATTAGTGTTAAAATAGGGTTTATACATGGTTTATAAGTCAGTTATAGTCAACAAGTTAAGAAAAGTTGATGGTTTGATAAGCTATTGGAATCTAAGTTTTAGGTCAGATTTAGGTCATATTTAGGGACTTTATTTGTTATCCAATCAAAGGAATTAAATTCTATAACTTTTTGTATAGTAACTTATATTTTTTGTGGTTATAAAATGTTTTTTAATGGTTTTTTGATAGGCTTAAAACTCGCAAATAAATAAATTAAAACACAAAGTATGAGTAACTATTTTTTAGAGTTATAAAATGTCAGACATTGGTAAAATCAAGTCTTTAATCAAATCATGTGATTCTAGTTACGTTAAATTTTAGACTCGTAAAATAGGTTTGTAGAAGTAGAACCAAGTGGTTTGGATCAATATTGAGTGAGTTATGACTTCGGGAAAAATACCAAAGTTTATGTCCAAAAGTCAGATTTGACCATTTGTTCTGTTTATTAGATTTGTATTCTAAAATCTTAATGAAAATTTGTGAAACAAATTGGATTTGAAAGTAGACTCTCGAGACTTAATTTTAGACTAAAACTCAATAAATTGGTTTAGTTTTGACAGTGTCGTATTATTACTAACAAATTTGAGTTAGGGTTTCCATCAGAATTTGTTCTTCACAGGTTGCATTCAAAAATGTGTTTTTACTCAAGTTTCGAGTTTATTTTTATCAGTTAACGATTATATATCATTATTTACTTGTTCAGTCAATCAAAGCACATTTAGTATTTAGTGATTAGGTTTTTTTAAGTTCATATACTCTGAAATCAAAGAATTAAGAAAGGTTTAGAAAGGATGTGATTACCTTGATTCTTCTTGATCTTGGTTCTAGAATCTTGTGCTTCTATCTTTGTTTGAAAGCATTTTGAGAGGAGGGGGGGGGGGGGGGGGGGGGGGGGGGGGCTTTGAAGGGTTAGGGAATATGATTTAGTATTTGATGGTAATTATAGTTAGTTGATAATTCTTCACCTCAGAGATAATTAAGATTTAAAATTAAATGATTAATAATGGATGGGAGGATTTAAAATCAGATTTGATAAATATTTTAGAGATTAGTATTTTTCTAAATCTCTACAGTTTCTTTTAGTATAGTAAATGGTTAGTTTTTAAAGCATTTAAAAGATAAGTATAATGAAATAAAAGAAATAAATAAATATATATATAATATATATATATTATATATATATATATATATATATATATATATATATATATATATAAGGCAACTATAGTAAAATCCACTTTAGAAAAAAAGATTCATGTTTTGGTATCAAATTAAACAAACGATGAAAATGATACGATTCAAGTTACAATATCACTTTCTTTTTCATTTTAAGTAACATAAACAAAAGCGGGAAATGGGCCTTTCGGGATTGTTCGGTTCTATGCGCAGCTTGATATCATCCGGACCTTTAGTTTCGATGTTACTTATCAAAACATTTTCATTTAAACAATTAGTACATGCTTAAACGGAATGCAAACCTATAAAACATGAAACAGAACATTTTTGCTGATTCACAGTGCGCCAATGCCCTACACCTCTGTAAACACTACCTATCATATCAGGGGATCAAATGGATATTCTTTGATAGAGACGCCTGCACCATCAGCACATCTCATTCTTTAACACTCCGGCTATAAATACCAACCTTCAATCACATGTTAAAGTATCCAATTTCTCACTCTCTCACTCTAAACACACACACACTCTTTTATCCAAATCAAAGTAGTTACTTATTCTCACGCTGGAGGGTGCGAGAAGAACCCGCCTCTCCTTCTTGTAACGGGCTCATGGTGATTTGTTTTGCAGATCACTTCAAGCTACTTTGATCGAAGAAGAGACTTAGAAGATTACCCCTCTGTAAAGATCCTATACAAATAGCCTTATTGTACAAAATGTATGAAAGACATAAAAAGGTAAAAAACGCGGTGACGTTTTCGTAATTATTTTACTCGTAATTACCCTACCGGATCAAAATTATCCTACAAGATGAAAATTACCCTATAAGATCATTTGTAGACTAATTATGATGCTATACAAAATCACCCTACAAGATAAAAATTACCATACAAGATTATTTGTAGAGTAACTATGATACTCTACAAAATTACCCGGATCAAAATTACCATACAGGGTCATTGTACAAAATTACGTTGCAGGATCAAAACTACCCTACAAAATCATTTATAAGGTAATTTTACTAATTACTCTACGATGTGAATAATTACGAAAATGTCACCATGTTTTTTTATCTTTTCATGCCTTTTATATATTTGTACGATAAGGCTATTTGTATTTGATCTTTTGCTGATATAAGTAGTCTACTAAAAAAATATATAGGGAAACATTGTGAATGCTCTTATCGAGTCAACCAAGAGCAATGTGTCAACCACATTCTTTGTCATAATAGGTAAGTTGTGTCTCCTTGTCAATACAAAGACCGAGATTAAAAAAAACATCGGAAGACATCAAGTTTAATTATAAAATTACAACCATACAAATATTTATAGGTAACACGGGTGTGGTGTTACAAATATAAAGATGCCAAACTTTCAATCCCTCACTTATTCCCACGGACGCTTGACTATTTTCTTTTTGGGGAAAGGGGAGAGGGCATATAACAAGTAGATATAAATATTGTAATATCGAGTGTTGTAGGTGGTCCGACTTTAATATTCGAGATATTATTGTGTAATTTTTTGAGGTTTCAGTGTCTAGTGGCCTGGTTTTTATTATTTAATAGAAGTTTCATCGTTAAAAAAATATAAAGATAAAGAAAGTATAAATAAAATAGAGTTGTGATGTTTTAAAGTTGTAAAGGTGAGGACAAAAATGAAAATAAGATGTATACTTTGTTGTGTTACACTGCTACTGTTACTAGGCATCCAGGCCGGGCATTTGAAGTCCTTGTAAATTTGACATTCATTACACATCCGATCATTGACAAGTCATTTCATACATCACATACATCTTACAATATATCAATTAAAATTCTTAGGCTAATGAAGATGCAAATCAATTTAAGTGATATGGTTTATTATTTTGTGTGAATGGTGATCAGCTTTAGAGAGAAAAAGTTTAAGGATTATTGATTAAAGACGGAGTACATGTACTGTGACTTTAGTGGCGTAGCAACGTCGAAGACACTCAGATCACTATTGGGGATCAAATGGTTTTGCGAGTGACTAAGTTCAAGCATTTAGGATCGTTGGTACAAGGGGATGACGAGATAGATAGTGATGTAGCTCACCGTGTCTAGGTTGAGGGTGTAGGTGGAAAGCGGCCACTAGGGTTTTGTACGACAAGAGGTTTCCAACTAAATTAAAAGGGAAATTTTATAGTTGCTATCAGACCTGCTATGTTATATGGGACTGGCTATCAAGAAAATACAAGCACACAAGATGGAGGTAGAAGATATGATGACATTGAGGTGAATGTGTGGGCACATGCGACTAGAACGGATAAGAAATGAGGTTTTTAGGAAAAGTTGGGAGTAGCTAGTATATCAGGTAAGATAAAGGAGAGAAGATTGAGATGGTTTGTGCATGCGAAGAGGAGGTAGCTGATGATAGAGCAGTTAGAGCAATAGAAACTCACCCTAGAGGGGAAGAAGAGTAGAGGTGGGCCCAAATTAACTTGGGATGAGTGGATTAGAAATGATTTATTAGAGCTGCACCTCTCTGAAGACATGATCTATGATAGGAGTTCATGGAAACGTAGGATTATTAAGAACTTTTAAGGGTGATACAGTGGTGTTTTAGGTAGGTCGTAGGATTTTTTTTTCATGCAATCATGTTAGATGAATCATTTTTATGATTGTCTTCTTATAGCGATGTTTAGTTATTGATGATATATTACATACTTGTATGGTTCATATTCTTTTTATTGCGCTGCTGTGTGTTTTGCAGCCGTGGGTCTCTTTGGAAGTAGTTTTTTTATTCTCAAGGATAGAGGGAAGGTTTGCATACATCATATTCTTCTCAGACCTTTCCACTAACTCTATTATCGGAGGATTTACAAGGTAGGGTTGTTGTTGTATATTTTTTAGAACTTAATAAATATATAAAAAAATTGGAGTCGCCTGCTGAATATGGGTAATTACAATTATATAACTTATTATAAAACTATGTCCTATATTTAGTCACACATATGCTGGTATTATTACATATCGCCTATCGGGTTTGCATGTATCATATACACTAGCTGAAAAGTAATCTAAAACTAACGTTAGGAAGATTTTATCAACACTATAATTCTTACAATAACATGTAACACCCTATAAATATCACTAACAAACTTTGTTTGTGATAACCAGGGGCATATCTGTATAAAATCTTATGGTGTCAACTGAGACCTATGAAAGAAAAATATATACAACATATAGATGTGTTGAACCAACACAAAGTGAAAATTTATTTTTTAAGTAGCACTCATAATTGAACTAGTAGAGAATAAAACCAAAGTGATATATAATATGTGTCAAGAGTTCAAATCAATGTTGGAAATTGGGTGTGTGTGAATGAAGTCTTAAATGGTGAAACACCTTGTCCCAATAAGTGTGGGAACAAAGAGAAAGCCTATTTATAAGGTAAAGTATCTACCGAACTAATAGAGCTTTATGACATGTTTTGCCACAAGCCCTACCCGTGCGCGCAGAGGGGGCACAAAATTGTAATCGGACTTTAGCTAAACTCGAGCATGCCTGCACGTCCTACGGACACGAATGCAGTTCCGAAAACCCAGAGCAACACGAATGCAACTCGTGCGTGCCTGCATGTCCCGGGGACACTGAACTCGTTACTTAAGATACATTCAGGAATACAGGTTGCATTATAACATATATCCAACAGTCATAGAAGGACACTGCGATGTATTCACGAATGATTCCAGAGCAAGAAGTGGGAATGTATTCACACTTGGAGGTGCAGCTATATCGTGGAAATCGTCGCAACAAACTGTTATTGCTAGATCCACGATGGAATCAGAGTTCATCTCTTTAGATAAAGCAGGTGAAGAGGAAGAATGGCTACGTCAATTTGTTGAGGATATACCAAGTGGCCTAAGCCTATACGAGAGAGAAGTGGGGTCGCTTCAAAGGGTATTGTTGGGGGACAATACTTAATGGCTCTCGTAGAACCAGGCTCATGTTCATGACCATAACAATCATAATTATGAGGACTTGACTTTGTCAGGGAGAGTCTTGTGTGAAGTGTACTGCCATCTACATAAATGGCAGACGAGTTCAAAGACATCGAAGTCTACTTAGAGCCAGTGGGCTAAGTGCATTTCATGAGCGAAGGTTCAAAGGGTTACACCTACCTATCGTATGCAAAACTCAACTGCTGAAATCTAATTGGAATAATGTTGTTTGAGATCGACCTCCATTCATGTGAGGGATTGTTGGAAATTTGGGTGTGGGTGAATAAGTCTCAAATGGTGAAACACCTTGTCCCACATAGGTGTGGAACAAAGAGAAAGTTGTCACACCCCGACATCCACGTGTCTACCGGTGGGCCCGGTGGGGAGTACCATGACGTAAAGTTGATATCATCATAACCAAATATAAGATAACACAGTGGAAGTCATTGGATACTTAAACTATTACAAACCATAAGTATCCAAAGTTCGGAAACACAAATAATATACAGACAAGGCTTGTAATAAGATCCACAGGCGGATCGGTTAACATACAAAATGAAATCAGACTCTACAGGCAAATCCTAAGGTCGCAACTCCTCGGTATATGCCCCGCAGCTTCCGGCCTATTTCGTACCTGTACCTGTAACTTGATCTTTGAAAATACGTCAGTTTATACTGGTAAATACACTCAACCGACTCATTTTGAAAATCTTTTCGAAAATGGATTTAGGTGCACTTGGCACATTTTCATAAATAACTTGGGATAGTACAAATGACCTTGTATACAGATTTACATGTCAGGCTTTTACATATGGGGCCCAATACAAAAATCGAGACCTGATCGACTGACACACCACTCTGAACTTTCATATAGAAAGCAGATAGCAATTACCCAGTGTATGCCTACACGCCATGCTATATTGTTGTGGCCACTAGCACTTTAGTGAGCCAAGGATATCCCGGACACAGTCATGTCCACCCCCAATATGTTAGTTTCAGACAAAACAGATAAAAACCGGGTTGTGCAAGAATTTAGTTAATTATCACAACTGGATAAAACATGATCCCATACCCGACCAAGCGGTAATAATTTACCGTATCCCAAGCCCGTATAGGGAAAAGAAGTTAAGGGTATTTACCTGAGGTTAAGTCTTCTTGAAGTCCAAAACTCAGCCGCAGATCCAAGATAAGTATAGGTACAATTTACCGAAAGGTGTTTAGTCTGGGAGTGATGGTAATTATTAACCAATATTATAATGTTAACGGTTCTTAATGAAGTCTTAGACTTGAACCGGTTAGACTTACGTTAAAACAATACGGTACGATACGCTAGATTAAGCGGTGACCGGAATAGGATGTTAGTTGGACCCGACAAGTATATAAACTTGTCTAATATGGGTAAATCAATAACATTCTGGATTTTGATAAAGAAATGACAAGGTTAAACCTGTCTCGGTTTAAGTACGTAAATTAGCTACGTAAGCTTAACCGAACGTGCATAGACGAAACCGGGTAACCGAATGAGTCATATATAAGTTCCGTAAGATAATATGTTTAAAATATGTTATAAAATCAGTAGCTTTGCAAAAGATAGGCCCGAGGTATATTTAAAAGCGAATTATGCCTTACAATAGCATCTTGGTCATTTTAAGGTTTAGAAAAGAAGTTTAAAATGAATCTGATATCAAGACCTTTATTATTCTGTAAAAATACTTATTTTATGATGTTATAACAGTAGGATATCAAATATATGTGTGTTTGGTGGTTTTGAAATAACCTATGTCCCGTAAGGGTATTTTAGTAATTTCACACACAGCTTTGAAGCCAAAATTGGGATTCTGAGTTCGGGACTTGTACTTACTGTTAAGATGTTGAAAATAAGTTTATAAATCAGTAGGTAACAAGATTTGACTCATAGTTATGGTTTTAAACCATACTATGCGCCGATAAGGCGTAAAAGTTGATAAATGCCATTATATTCGATGTTTTAGATAAACTGAGGTTATGACCTGTTTTATATACCAAAAATATGTCGCTTAACTTATTACATCAGAATTAAGTTTTGGTTACAAAAAGATTGATTTAAGTCATTTTCCTTAAAATGGGTAATTTGGTCATTTCTTGTCACTTAACGATGTTAGACCTTCACTCAGGTCATAATCTGAATAAATATCCCAATATGTCCTACTTATCATATTACATCAGTATTTCATTTTGATGATAAAAACATGTTTAATCTTTCTAAAATGTCAAAAGGGGCATTTAGCCATTTAGATACCACAACGATCTTTTGCGAAAACTTCAGATTATAATCAGATTCTTGACATCAACATAATCAAAATATGTTTAGAAATCAGTTTATGTCTTCTATTTACATGCGTGGGTGTTTAAAATCATGATTTGTACAAAAAGGACCTTTTTGCAAAGTTTACGTAATTTTAGCGGAACTTGTATGTAACTCAGATTTCTACTGAATCGAGTAACGAAACTTTAGGAGGTCAACCTAAACTTAAATATGGTCTTAAAGTGGCCAAAAGTCAGTAGCCAAAATGGCTAAATCGGGTCAGAAGCGAAAGTCAAAGGAAAAGTCAAATATTGCGACTTTCGGTTGCGAACCGATGCTAGACCAAGATTATGACGATCCGAATCAGTTGGTATATGTTCTAATACTTATTTTTAGGTTATAAGTGCATCAAAACATATTTTATAACATCTGGATCATTGGTTATGAATTTTACAAATCTGGACAGTTTGACTTTTGTTGACTTTTAGTTTGACTCGTCAATTGGTCAAGAATTCGTGGTAACCAGGAGGTGCCCTTTTAAGGGATAACACCTACATCATTACAATCACGTAGCCACTTTCGTTACGCACAATGGCTAGGTAAACACGGATTTAGATCAAAGTCAAGGACTAATTACGTTAAGACTTTAATCTTAGCTTAGAATCATAATAAATGGACTTAGTACGAAATGGAACACTTACATAGGGTCCAAGGAGTACTAAGAACATAAGTGAATGCTTGAGAATGGCCAGAAGCTCCTCTAGGATGATCTTTATGAATTAAGGTTGGTGAAGAATGGTTGCAACTTAAAAATTCATCTCATAAGTAGCCAAGGGAGGATCCAGGAGCTTGCCAGGTGTTAGAGGACATGAATAGGTGTCCTATAACGTGCCAAGCATGCAAAGAAGTCAACAAATACGACCAGAGGTGGCAGAACATGGCTTGCCATGTTTCTGTTCGCTGGCAGGTCCTTACGGACCGTATGGCTTTGCCTTGCGGTCCGTAAGGACCTCAGGCGCCCACAGAATCAGGTGGTCTTGCGGACCGTATGGCAAGAGCCTTGCAGTCCGCAAGGGGTCTTCAGAACTTGAAAAATTCCAAAATTTTTCTTAAGTCCCCCAACTTATTTCATATAATAAAATATGAATATTCTTATCGTTTCAACGACTTCGTCCCTCCTAATTCACCATACGCCATTGCCTAAGCAGTCTCGCATGCTGAGAAACTAGAGAAATTCAGTGGTGTGAATTTCAAACAGTGTCAGCAAAAGATGTCCTTTTATATGACCACGCTTAACCTAGCAAGGTTCTTGACTGAACCCAAACCCCATGATGATGAAGGGGATATGGATGCTCAATCTATGAGCACGATTCATGCTTGGAATCATTCGGATTTCCTATGCCGCAGTTTTATTCTGAATGATTTGGTGGATACACTATACAATGTGTATAATAAAGCCAAGACTGCCAAAAATTATGGGAGTCTTTGGATCGCAAATACAAAACAGAATATGCGGGCACTAAGAAATTCGTGGTGGCTAAGTTCTTGGACTTTAAAATGATAGACTCTCCTTTCTTCAAGCATGTTGAGGTTTACCCCGAGTTCATGTTCGTTATCGGCTTCCTTTAGTTTCATTCTTGCCGTGGGAACCCGGGCTCAGCTTTGATTTGCCCTTTCCACCAGCCCATTGCTTTGGGCATGGGTGACGGATGTGAAGATCTGTTGAATGTGCAAATGTTGGCACCAGGGCCTGAAAGGCTTTCCTGCAAACTGTACGCCGTTGTCGCTGATAATCTCTTGAGGTATCCTGAACTGGAAAAACAATATTATCCAATACAAACCTTTTCATATGTCCGTGATTCTTGCTAATGGATTAGCCTCCACCCATTTGTGAAATAATCTATGGCAACGACCACATACTTAACCCCTCCTGGGCCTTCGGGAAATGGTCCGATAATGTCGATGGACCCATTTCCTGAACGGCTAGGACGTAGAGACTGGGATCATGGGGTGCCTGTGCTTGTGGAAGTGAGGGGCATGAACTTGGCAGTTGTCACATTTCCTTATTTCTTCCAGAGCGCTAATGTACATCTAATTCAGTGGAATCCGACGTTCATTGCTTTCTCCATGACCATCTCTGGCCCGGAGTGCATCCCACAAATTCCCTCGTGGATCTCTCGGATCACATTTTTAGCCTCTTCTTCATCTATACACTTTAACGAAAGGCCTAATGTCACGCCCCGATTTCCACGTAGATCCGTTGGGCCCGGTAGGGAATATCGTGACGTAAGATTGATAAGGTTCAAAGTTCAAAATAATATACAGACGGTTCGTAATAAAAGATCCACAGGCGGCATCGTAAAATATACAAAAGATGTTCAACAGACTTTAGGCACAACTAAGGACTTGCAAGATCCCCTATGTCGATACCAAGCAGCTCGCAGCCTATTTACGTGTTGTACCTGTAGCTTAGTGTTTTGAAAATACGTCAGTTTACATGGTAAATACAAATAACCGACACATTTTGAAAATCTTTTCAAAATTGTTTTAAGTGCACATGGCACATTTATATAAATAACTTGGGACAATTCAAAATGATCTTGTATAAAGTTTTACAGGTCTGTCAATACATATGGGTCCGGTGTAAAAACCGAATAACATGATTAACCGACACGCCACTTAAAAACCTCATAAGGAGTATATAAAATAATTTAGCATTAGCCTCTGAAAGGTGTATGCCTACACCCCATGCTTAAGTCGTGGCCATTAGTAACTTAAATGAGCCGAGGATATCCAGGACACGGTCGAGTTACCCCCAAATGTTTAAGTTATCAGACAAAACAGATTAAAACAGGTTATGAAGATTTTATAACCACAATCGGTTAAGTGATCCCATACCCGACCAAGCGGTAATAATATACCGTATTCCAAGCCCGTAGAGGGAAAATAGGTTGAAAGTATTTACATGAGCTAGCACTTCAAAGTTTTATTAACTCAGTCGTTTAATCAATAGATAAGTATAGGTAGCAATCTACTGGAAGGCCCTAGTCTGATTGATGGTATTAATAGACAATTAGAATACTAACGAGTCCTATTTAAGTCATAGACTCGGACCAGCTAGCTTAAATTAATGAAGACGGTACGATACGCTAGATTAAGCGATGGCAGGAATAGAATGTAGTTTAAACCTGACAAGTACTAAGACTTGTATAATATGGGCAAACTATTTACATTTTGGAATTTGAACAAAAATAATAAGTTTACTCGTTTTGGTTAAATTACGTAAACTAGTTACATAAGCTTAACCGTATGCATATAAGCGATATGGTAATCGGATGAGTCATGGACAAGTTCTATATGCCATTATACTTTATACATGTCATAATATCAGTAGGATATCAACATGTATGCCGTTTAGGTTTTAAAATCGAACTACGCCTTATATGGGCGTTTTGATCATTATGTAACTTATAAAGAGACTTGCATGTAATCTGAGTTATGATCATAAACTTTATAGAAAAATATTTAATTTATGATATAATATCAGTAGGATATCAAATATATGTGTGGTTTATAATTTAAGACCATATTATGCACCGTAAGGGCATTTTGGTCATTTCACACATAGTATCGATAGCTTATTTGGGAATCTGATTTTGGAACATGTACCTACTATACAAATAGTTAAAATTAGTTATAAACTCAGTAGGTAACAAGTCTTGGTTGATAAGTATGGTTTAAAACCATACTATGCGCTTGAAACGGCGTTAAAGTCGCTAAATGATGATTTATGAGATGTTTAATGAAATCTGAAGTTATGATCAGGTTTATATAACCAAAATATGTTATTTAATATAACATATCAAGTGAGTAAAAGGTTTTGTACATAAAGCATGGTAAAAACCCATTTTAAGTGCCGTAAGGGCATTATCATCATTTATATACAAGAACTTGTATGTAAACTCAAAATATAAACTGACTTGACATCCCAAATAATCCCATTATGATATTATATCAGTAGGTATTGAGCTTTGTTGAAGAAATTATGTTTAAAGCCATTTTAGATGCCGAAAGGGCATTTTGGACCTGTAAAAACATAATTTACGATATTATAATGAAACTTGGTTTATGATCAGATTAATAACATCATAATATGTAATCATGTTAACATATCAGTACATATGTCATTTGCAAGTTTGTTATTTATTAAAACCTCATTTCTTGCAAAAAAAGGGCATTATAGTCAAAGTTAGGCATAATGACGGAACTTGCGCATAAACTCAGAATATGATTATGATCATGTAACATAACCTCAGAGTGTTATGCTACATTAAATTACGATCATAATGCAATCTCATATCAGTAGCTAACTAATTTAAATCGGGTCAGAATCGAAAGTCAAAGAAGAAGTCAAACTTTGCAATTTCGGTTGCGAACCGGCCCTAGAACTGGAATTGACGAGCCGAACACGTTTGCACATGTTCTAATAATTATTACCAAGTTGTTAAAGTGTTAAAACATATTTTACAACACTACATTATCAAATTTGATTATTTTCAAAACTAACCAGTTTGACTTTTTAAATAATAATATGTTGACCAGTCAATTGACCAAGCAAACGTGATTCCTAGGAGGCGCCCTCTTGAGGATTAACACCTACCTAATTACGATCATGAAGCCACGTTCGCCTCGAACAATGGCTGAACCTAAAGGTCTAAACCAACAGTCAATGCATTTATAAAAAATGCTTTAACTTTTGGCTTTAAAAGCCTATAAAACACAAATGTAGCTGAAAGGAATACTTACAAGTAGTCCTTAGATGCAAATGAACTTGATTAGGAAGCTCCTATTGATCAGGAACCTCCAGAAGTGAAGGAGGAGTGAATAAAGAAGAAGGTGCAAGTTCAAAGGTGAAACAATGCACCTATTTATACTTGTGGAGGAATCATGAGGAGCTTACAGGTGTTATGGAGGGTTAGAAGCAAGCTTACATGTCACACCCCAACCGATGGCGGAAACATCGGGGTTAGTGGCACTAGGCGACCAGATTGATTTCACGAGATGTTCCATATCAATCATTTAACATATCACATCATGCTTAATATCCCATACTATTAAACGTAACATTTAAATAATTATTACAAAACAGAGATTTCTCATAAAATTCAACATGGTTCGATATCCCTTAGATTTTTATTACAACCGTTCTAAGCAAAACAAACATAATAAACTAAGCTAAGCATGCAACATCCAAGCATCCATAGCTAAAATCCTCAACCTGTTACATACGTTAAAATACAAGTCAATACAATTAAGTAAATGTGAGCATACGAGTTTGAATACTACTAGCATAATCGAGAAAAAAAGCGTTTGCGAAACAATCTAATTACATATCATGATACACCAAAACACTTAACATAACATAGGCTCATTTCTCATGCTAACTACCGTGAGAAGGCTTGCGCGTCCATCCTAACTAGACCCCGTCGGGTGTTAGCCAAACTATAGTACCATACTAGCTAAGGCGGCAAGTTAACGAAAACAAGTCCTTGTCACATGTTTCTAGTATCACGTATTCGAGCATATACAATCAGATTATTCGCGTGTGATAAGTAGTTTGATTTGTGAAGTGATTTTGATATAGAACGTATGTAACACCCAAAACGTGCATTAAAAGCGAAAATGGGTCAAGTATACCACTGTGGGTGCGTTTAGGTAAGTTTGGAGATTCTGAGGAGAGTTGTGGAGTGCGTCGGATCAGCCTGTAAATGAACATAAGTGCATCAGTCTTCCGAAAAGCCGAAACGGTCAAGTTTGAGTTGGGCAGTAGCCAAGTTCGACCGAACTTGTGTGTAAATACACAAGTTCGAGCGAACTTGTATGAATTTGGCGAGTTTTGAACCAAGTTCGGTCGAACTTGTTGAGTTTCCTGAGAAACTTGTCAAGTTCGGGCGAACTTGTAGGGAATTCTTACTGAAATGACAAGTTTGGGCGAACTTGTGTAGTTTCCTAAGAAACTAGGCAAGTTCGGTCGAACTTGTTGAAGATTGGTGAAATTGGCCTAAGTTCGGTCGAGGGTGCAAGTTCGGTCGAACTTGACCAGGGAGCTGGTGATTCTTGAGCGAACTTGATGTTTTCGGGTCCAAAATCTTGCGTTTTTGCGCCGAGGAAATCGAGTGTCCATCCCTCCAACCTTAAACCACTGAGTAAAGTTTAGGCTGGAGATGTCTTTTTGGAGCGAACTTAGCCATTTTACAGAAACTCGGGCTAATCCGGACGAACCGGAGAGTTCGTACGGGTTAGTCCAGCTTGTGTAAAGTGACGACTTCGTCCTTGTGCTTCCGGATCTGAGATTTAGCTTGACAACGCCTCGTTCCACTCAAAAGTGAACGAAACATACGTCATTAGTCCGAAAATGGTGTAAAAATCAATACTTTAAAAGGTTTTGCTCAGATCTAGTATAGATCTGAGTGAAAACAGAAGTTTTAATGGAAAAAGATGAAGATTTTCGTAAATAGAAGAGATTTGATGAAAACGAAGGCTATGCCTTGTGCCAAAATCGTTGTAAATCATTGTTGAACGTTGATAACGTTGTTGTAGTTGAAATCAGGTTGATTCTTACTTAGAACACAAAAGGTTTCGGGTTTGAGAGCTCTGGGCGAACTTGCAGCAAGTTCAAATGAGAGGAATGAGCTGGGTATTTATAGGAGAAGGCCAAAAGCAGGGTTTGTGGTGTTAAGTTCGGCCGAACTTGTACAAGTTTGTACAAGTTCGCGCGAACTTGTAAGAATCCTGAGGAAAAGAGGCCAAGTTCGACCGAACTTGACCCCTTGAGGGTCAGTTCGAGCAAACTTGAGGTTAATTGAGGAGTTTGGTTTGCCAACCAAGTTCGGCCGAACTTGGTCTCACCAAGTTCGAGCGAACTTGACCCAATTATTGGGTTTTCTTCGTTTATTTCACGTTAGGTGTTCGTTTGGTGATTCGGTTTGTATTAATTAGTTATATTAAGCGTTTTAGTAAAGCGTTAAGCGTTATACTTGATATAATAGTGCGATTTAGCGATTCGAGCGTGTGAGAGCGATGCGATAGCGATTGTAATCATAATCAAACACACATAACACCTAAATAACATAGAAACCACATAATTAACTGCGTTTTGCGATGCGATGGGATGAGCGATGCAATTTAATAAGCGATTAGATGCGATAATAACGTACAACACCGTAATTAATTTGACATAAACTCTTCTTATAACGAATCTCAGATTACAAATGGAATTACAATGAGTTAAACTGAAAATGAAGTAACAACGAATTTCCTAGTTGTTACATTACATGTGTCCTAGAACGCGGCATAGCAGTTTGGGAGCCCCTAGTTTCGATATGGGGGCGTTTTGCAGCTTGGAGTGGGCTCCAAGCATTTTTTGTCGCTGGTAGCTTCTCTCATGCCACACAAGAGATTCAACCAGACCTGTCGCGACAGGCTTTAGGATTTTTGAATTTTGACAATTTTAACCCTTGACTTTTAAACTCTCGTGTATCACCACAACAAGCATATTTAGCCCTCCAAAGCCAATATTCAGCATACCCAGAAATATAACCGAACATCGATAAGCTCCTGATTCGTTAAAAGGTCACTCAGAGGAATAGTTTAAGCATGTTGACACTTTTAGTCTTTGACTATATCATCTGTCGTTCAGAGGTCATCAAAATGACATAACGACAAAATTAGTCCCTATCGTCTAACACGTGGCACTTTCGAGAGTATGGATATGTGTCTGCATATTACCGGACACAAAATTTACGAGGTGTTATATCCATACCCCCTTAAAAGAAATCTCGACCTCGAGATTTTATTCAATAATATGGGGGGTACTTCTGTCGCGTATTGGACTCGACCTCCCATATATACTCTCGGGGCCTTGACGGGCATCCCGTTTGACCTTTACAATAGTATCTTTTTCCTTCGGAGTTTTTAACCTGTCGATCCTCGATCGAAATTGGTTTCTCAATGAACCTTGGGTTTTCATCAATCTACGCGTCTTCATGAGACATTGCTAGCGATTCATCGGCTAGACATTTCTTTAAATTAAAGATGTGGAATACATCATGAATTCCACTAAGTTCCTCAGGTAGTTTAAGCTTGTAAGCCACAGATCCGACACATGCGATTATCTCGAATGGTCCTATATATCTCAGGCTTAACTTGCCCTTCGTTCCGAAACGCATCACACCTTTCCAAGGTGATACCTTTAGAAGAACCTTGTCCCCTAATTGGAACTGAAGAGGCTTACGCTCTTATCTGTGTAGCTTTTCTGCCTATCCGGGAAGCTCTGAAGAGACTTCAACTTTTATTTCCTTTGCCAAACGATCAAAAGCTACGGATGCTAGTTTACTTAAGGCGTCTGTCTTTCTGTTCCTTCCTCGGGGTATTATTCCAGCTTGAAGGAGGTAAAGGCTTCGACCAATTCTTTCGCCCGTGCAACATACTGAGCCATGGTTTCGTCCTTAGTATCATATTCCCCATTGTACTGCCTTACTACTAGCTGCGAATCCACGTAGGCTTCCATGTTTTTTGCTTTCATTTCTTTCGCCAGTCTTAACCCGGCTAGGAGGGCTTCATATTTTATCGTGTTGTTTGTGTTCTCAAAGTCTAACCTAATGGCATAGGTTAGCTCAATTCCTTCAGGGCTAATGAGGGTGATCCCCATCTCGTTGCCCTCTTCATTGGATGCACCATCAGTATGCAGCTTCCACATTGTCTTTTCTTCTTCCTTCTTTTCTTTTTCCTCAAGCTCCTTCCACCTGAGGAGTTCCCGTTCCTCCTCTTCTGGTACTTCAGCAAGAAAATCCGCGAGGACTTGTCCCTTGATAGTTGTTCTTGCTTTAAACTCTATGGCATGTTCCCCAACTCTACCGCTCCCTTGGCAAGTCGGCAAGAGAGTTCAGGTCATCTTAACACATTCTGAAAGGTTGATCTGTGAGAAGGACTATCTTGTGTCCCTGGAAGTATCTTCTCAGCCCTTCTCGAAACGAAAACCAGTGACAATGTCAGCTTTTCCATTGGAAGGTATCTTTCTTCAGGTCCTTTAAGCGTTCGGTTGATGAAATATATTGGACTTTGTTTGCTTTGTCTTTCCACCATCATGACTACACTAACTGTCGTTTCGATGCCGATAAGTACAACAAAAGTTCTTCCCCGGAGATGGGAGTGGCCAAAGTGGGCAAGTTGCACATGAGCTTTTTCATTTCTTGGAAGGTAGTCTCAGCCTCCGGGCTCCATCGGAACTTGCTAGTTTGCAGACAGTCCTTCAGGACTTTCATGAATGGAAGTGTTCTATCAGCCACCTTGGATAGGAATCGACTAAGTGCTATTAATCTTTCGTTCAATCGTTGGATGTCCTTGAGGGACCTTGGGGATTTCATTTCTACAACAGCCTGTGTCTTTTCTGGATTTGCCTTAATCCCTCCCTTGGTCACGACTACTCCCAGGAATTTCCCTTCCTCTACCCCGAAGTAGCACTTTCTTGGGTTTAGCCTCATGTTTACCTCTTGCATGGTTCTGAGGGTCTCGGCTATGTCGTCCAGCATCAGTGTTTCTATCAAACTCTTGATTACAATATCATCTACGTACACACTCAAGTTCTGTTTCAGTGGTCCTGGAACAATGTAATCATAAATCTTTGATAAGTTGCCCCCGCGTTCTTGAGCCCAAAAGGCATTTATAGTGTAACAGAAAGTCCCTTCATCTGTTACAAATGCCGTCTTTTCTTCGCCCTCTAGAAACATCTGAATTTGATGGTACCCTTTATATGCATCCAGGAAGCACTTTAAAGAGTACTGAGCCAGGGAGTTGATGTAGACTAGAAAACGGGATAGGAAATCGGACATGTTGATTCACACAGAATACAGGAACGATTTCTCCAAAATTCGTTGATTCACGAAAGAATACCGAAAATTGGGATTTTCACACACAAAACACACAATAGTGAATTGAGAGAGAGAAATGACTATTCATATATTTCAAAACTGATTTACTTTCTCCCATTACATCCACGTAAATAACAAGGTAAATAGAAAAGGGCCTCAAAAAGCACTTGGGCCAAAAGCTAGAACGAAATAAAAGTCCACCAACAGCACTAAAAACATAAAACGATAAATAACTTATAGAAATAAGCGTTTTTGGGCGCGAATGATGACCCAAACTGCCTTTAGCCGTTTGTATAAAGATGGGCCTTGTTCTCACGAAATCCTAATCCAAAACGGATCCTCGTAGCCCAAGTTACAGCCATTTTAGTGTAGCCCCATTTGTCACACGATCTTGGGCCTCCAAATATAAGATGGTCCGTCCTCCACACTTGGGCCCGCATCGGGAGTCCACCTGGATGTCAATTTCTAGGAGAGGGTAAGAGTCTTTTGGGAAAGTTCTGTTGAGGTCCTTAAAGTCTATACACATTCTCCAACCTCCGTTTTCTTTTCGACCATCCCTGGGTTCGCTATCCAACTAAGGTATCTAACTTCCCTGACTATACCGGCCCTAAGAAGTTTTTTGGTTTCTTCACAAGCTACTCTTCTTTTCTGTGGCCCCATACTTCGTTTCTTTTGCTTGAATGGCTTTACCCAGCTATGGGTGTTGAGCGTGTTCCGCGAGACTTCGATGTCTCGATGTTGAAAAGCAAGATGTCTATGTTAAAGAGCAACATTCCTTTTAAAGCGCTTTTGAATTTGTCACTCAGGTGTGCCCCCACTCGTATGGTCTACTCTGGAACCTTTCATTTAGGACCCATTCCTCTATCCTTCTTCCTTGGCTTTCTTTTCAACGTTTTCCTCCGAGACTGACGATACCACTTCGTATGAGGATTTTACCCAGGCCAGCCCCCAGGGCGTTTGAAATACTAGAGTCCCGTGAGAAGTCGATGCTTGAGCCTTAAGGTCTCCAATGCTGGTCTTCCCAGTTGTAACACCCTGTGTTTTTACTCCATAAAATTTCGACACCTGTCCCGCTGATCCTCGTATGCCGCATGCTAGACGAGAGGGACTAAAATTGCCAACATGTTATTTTATAACCTCCGAGTGGTGAATATTAAAGCTGAGGGGTTAAACGTGTCAACATGCTTAATCTATGCCTCTGAATGACCTTTTAACGAACCCGGAGCTTAATGATGTTCGGTTATACTCCCGAGAGTGCTAACTAGGGGCCATATGGAATAAAACATGCTTTTATGTCGAAAAATGAGAGTTTGGAGAAGTTCAGGGGCCAAAATAAAAATTTTGTGTTTTGACACCTCAGGCGCCATGCGCCAAGGACTGGGTGTCCCCGCGCGACGCGCGGGAGATGCCTGTTCGCAGAATTTTGCATGCCAGCTGCAGCCTGCATGCTTGCCACCTCCTAACCCATTTCAGCTCCTGAATTCTGAAACCATGGCCTCAAATCCGGTTTTGGACACCTCATACTACACTTGGAGTGATCTTGCATCATCTCCAACACTTGTATTGATCCTAGTTCAATCTCTTCAAGTATAAATAGAGGCATTGAGCTCCTCATTTCCTTGCACCTCATAATATCTTTCTCTCTTGCTCTCTTGGAGTTGTTTCCTGGCTTAAGGAGACCTCCCTAAGTTCTAATATTTTCCTTGGTTCACTTGTAAGTGTTCATCCCTTCTTTTTATTTTTATTAGGCTATAAGCCAAAGTCAAAGTGTTGACGTAAAAACGCTTTCACTTTGAGCTAAGACCATTACGGTCCAGCCATTGTTCGGTACAGACATGGCTACGTGATCGTAATTAGGTAGGTGTTAATCCCTCAAGAGGGTACCTCCTGATTACCACATTTGCTTGGTCAATTGACGGGTCAAAATTATTAATAAAAAGTCAAACTGGGTCAGTTTTTTAAATAAATCGATATATGATAATGTAGGTGTTATAAAATACATTTTGACACTTTAATAACTTGGTAATAAGTATTAGAACATGTATAAACATGTTCGGCCCGTCAAGTCCAGGTCTAAGGTCGGTTCGCAACCGAAAGTCGCAAAGTTGACTTTTACTTTGACTTTGGGTTCTGACCCGAATTAGCAACTTTAGTTATTAATTCTAAGTTGCATTGTGACCATGTTTAGTTGTAGTATAACCTCTGGAGTTATATTACATGGTTACTTAGTAATCCAAGTATTTATGCAAGTTTCCGTTATATGCCAAACTTTGCTAAAAAGCCATTTTGTTTAAAAACAAGGTTTTAAATACAAATGAGCATACAAATGAATTATGTACTGATGTATAAACATGACTAACTTATTTCAATATCAATAATCTGGCCATAACCTGAGTTTTGTTTAATTATCGCAAATCATGCTTTTAAAGGACCAAAGTACCCTTTCGGCATCTAAAATAGTTTTTAACATAATTCTTCAACAAAACTCATTACCTTCTGATGTAATATCATTTAGTAGGATTACTTGGGATATTAAATCAGATTGTAAACTGAGTTTACACACAAGTCCTTGTAGCCGATAAATGACGATATTGCCCTTACGGTGCATAAAGTGGTTTTAAAGATACTTTTTATAACAAAACCATTTACCTACTGTTATAATATATTAAATAACTTATTTTGGTTATATAAACCTGATCATAACATCAGTTTTCCTTAATCATCTTGAATATCGTCATTTAGCGACTTAGTCGCCGTTTCGGCGCATAGTATGGGTTTAAACCATATTAGGACATCAAGACTTGATACCTATTGATTTCAAAACTTATTTTACATATAATTATAGTAAGTACATTAACTAAACTCAGATTCCCAAGTAAATTATCAAGCTATGTGTGAAATGACCAAAATGCCTTACGGGGCATAGTTTGGTCTTAAACTCTAAACCACACACATACTCGATAACATACTGATATAACATCATAAATAAACTATCTTTTCAGTAAGATTATGACCATTACATCAGTTTGCTCATAAGTTCTTTTACAAGTCATAAAATGACCAAAACGCCCTTTTGTGGCGTAACTCGATTTTAAAACTATAACGGGCATACATGTTGATAACCTACTGATATTACAACATGTTTTAAATATAATGGCATATGGAACTTGTATACGACTCATCCGGTTACCCAGTTTCGCTTATATGCATACGGTTAAGCCTACGTGACTAGTTTACGTAAATTAACCGAAACGGGTTTAACCTTATCATTTTTATATCAAAATCCGGAATGTAATATGTTTACCCATATTAAACAAGTCTCCGTGCTTGTCGGGTTTAAACTACATTCTATTCCGGTCATCGCTTAATCTAGCGTTTAGTACCGTTGTTATTCTTAAGCTACCCGGTTCGAGTCTACAAAGTAGATAGGACCCGTTAGCATTCTAATTGGTTATGAACACCATTATTTCCAGACTAAGAGCCTCCCAGTAGATTACCATATAAGCTTACTTTTGAATATTCGGCTGAGTTAATTTCTTATTTGAAGAACTGCTCAGGTAAATACTTTTAACTTATTTTCCCTATACGGGCTTGGGATATGGTATAATAATACCGCTTGGTCGGGTATGGGATCATGTTATTGGATTGTGATTTACTAAATCCTTATAACCCGTTTTATTCTGTATTGTTTGATAACTTAAACATTGGGGGTTAACACGACCATGTCTGGGATATCCTTGGCTCAATTAAGTTACTAAAGGCCACGACCTTAAGCGCGGGGCGGAGGCATACACCTGACAGACGCTAAAGCGAATAAAAATATTAAATCCCGCTGGTGGATTATTTAAGTGGCATGTCGGTTAATCAGGTTATTCGGTTTCTGCACCAGACCCCACATGTATTGACAAACATATAAAACTATAAACAAGGTCATTTTGAACTATCCCAAGTTATTTATAAAACGTGCCAAGTGCACCAAAAATCATTTTCAATAAATATTTACAAAATGAGTCGGTTATTAGTATTTACTAGTGAAAACTGACGTATTTTCAAAAGACCAAGTTACAGGTGGCAACACTGCAATAGATCGGGAGCTGCGCTATAGTGACAATAGAGGATTTGCAAGTCTCTAGGTTGCTTAAAGTCTGTTGAACAATCGCTTTGTATATATTTATTTCGATCCGCCTGTGGATCTTTTCATTACAAGCCTTGTAATTTATTTTTGAACTTTGGACACTCGGTTTGTAATAGTAATTTAAATCCAAGACTTCCGTGTGTGCATGTGTTTGTTTGGTTATGATGTTATCAACTACGTCACGATATTCCCCAACCGGGCCCACCGGGTTACACGTGGAAATCGGGGTGTGACACCAGTATGGCATTGTACTTGAGGGGGATCTTATTACTGTGAATGTCAACTCAATGATTCTTACTTTATCTCCAACACCAACCGTGAATGGGAGTCTGATCTTTCCAAGGGGATGCGAAACACTATTATTGAACCCAACCAGAGGTATGGAATCTTCCTCCAATCTGTCCCATATATCCCTGTCGAACCTCAAGAAACAATGTTCGTATATTACTTCCACTTCGCTCCCCTCATCAACGTGTATTCGGGCTACTTTGTGCCCTGCTATTTTTGCAGAGATATTGAGGGGGAGCTTTTGAGTCTCACGGTCCTCCAGGTAAGGCATGAGTATAAGTGCCCTCATACAGTCGGGGGCCCAGCACCCGGCTTGACAATCCGGGTCAAACTATGTTCGTCCCTTCTCCTGATCATGTCCACAAAACTTCTCTCTTGTTCCACTACCATAGTGTCCTTCCCCTTTCTGCCCCTTCTTTTATTTCTTTTACCAAATGAGAAAGTTTTCCTGTTTTGACCGCCAATTCAATTTCCCTTTTCAAGTACGTACAATCGTCTGTTTTGTGCCCACACCCCTTGTGAAACTCACAATATTCGTTTGGATAAGCCTTTGATCCCGACTTCAGGGTTGGGGTTTTGGGAAAGAGTTCTTTACTCTCTTGGTCAAGGGGGTAAAACTGTCACAATAAGGAGTTGGTCCCCTCGCCTGGTTTATAGGGGAGAAGGTAGGTTTTGGCCTGTCATCATGCATTCTATCGTAAAGAGGTTTCTTGGGATAAAGGTTACCTTTTTCCTGCACTCGAGGGGCTTCTTCTGGAGCCAACGTCTAGTTCCTTGGCCTTGCTACTGGTATCTTTTCCTCTGACAAAGGCTCTGACTTTGTCCATGAGGACATCAAATGTTTCAGGGAACTCTTCCCCCAATTTTCACACAGCTGGGTATGTTTTAAACCATTGATGAAGCTATTGATCTTCATCACCTCAGGGACCCCTTTGATGTTCATGCTCTCTTTTATGAATCTTTCCATATAGTGATCTACCCGTTCATTGTCCCTCTGGCGTATGTGCATGGTTTCATTGGGGTTCTTAACCACATTCTTCTGTTCATTAAAGATCTTGAGGAACTTTTCACATAGATCCTCATAGCTTTCTATACTTCCTACCAGAAGACTGTCGAACCAGAGACGAGCTCCTTCAGTCAATGTCTGTAGAAACATGTGGCACCAGGTAGGCATAGACCACCGACCCACCTGCCCTGCTCACCTGAAGGCATGAAGATGGTCCTTAGGATCTTTAGTCCCGTTGTACCTGTCGAGGTTATTGGATGGCTTGAGTTTTGGAGGTAATGGTGCCTCTGCTATTCGCTTGGTGAACTTGGAAACTTCTGCCAGATCCCTGGGTAGGTAAGGTTTGTCCAGTACATCACTATGCTTGTTATTATCGTCCTTCTGCCTTTGCTTTTCTTACACCTTCCTTCTCTTCCATCACCACGGCCCTTTTTTGGGGGTCATCTGTTTAAGCACGACCATGAATGTGGTTAACGGGTCTTGAGTGGCGTTTTTACTGTTGGAAGAGACATTTCCCTCGTTCCGAGGTGTTTCAAAATTATGTCTGGAACGAAGACTCTCTAATCTTTCCATTTTCTCCAGGTTGTTGAGTTGTCTTCGTAACTCATTCTTGTTCTTCAACACCAAATCTGGTGTTATGTCGTTCTTTTTGGGGGATGATTCTCTGTTATTAGGGTTGTCATACCCGTCGTCGATATTCTCGACGGTGACTTGCATTTTCGGCATCGTTGTGACCTTTGAGATTCGGGAGCCGTCGGGGGGTGGTGTTGCCATTGCTGATGTTGTTTTTATAAGAAATAACCCTACCAAACGTCTAATGTTCTTGTTGGGATGTCTCTGATGACAGAGGTCCCATGGATGGTGCCAATGTCGAATCCCTAAGCTTCAAGTTGGAAGGTCCAAGTTATTCTCGACGTTGGCTTGAGTTTTCTTGATGTTCTAAAAAATAATAAATCGTTAGCCTCGTCACGGAGGGCCCCGAAGGGGGATCCGTGACCAGGCTCCAGCGTGAGAGTAAGTAAACTTGCCAAAAAACCGAGTTTTCGACGAGTCAGTATCGTCGGAGTACCCAGGTGTGGATCTAGTACTTTGAATGTGATTCGGAGAATGTCCGATATTAATGTGATTATGAGAGTGAATGCTAGAGTGTTTAATGTGTGAGTATTGAATGCTTACCCTTGTTGATCATTTGCATGACATATATACCTCGACCCTAGCTTATCATCTTGGGATGATCCCTTTGCCATGTAACATAATCTTGGACGCTACAAGGGTTCCAGGCTGTCCTAGCCACATGTCCTTTCCCTATGGCTCGGATCTCCTTCTCACTAAAGAGGTCGCACCAACCTCGTACTACCTCTAAATTCCCTGTCCTTCTGAGACGTAGGCATTTAATGCTCCAGTGATGAAGAAGATAACCCTTTTGGCGGGCTCTTTCCTTTACCCACATGCTAGACTAAGTTCAAAGTCTTTATTATTGGGCCTCATGGGAGCCCATAGAGCAAGCCCAAGACGAGGAAGCTCACTTAGGAACCTCTTGTCGACAAATACGGTTAAGTGCATTCCACATCTCTTCTTCTTGCCTTTAAGTTGCAGGGCCATAAATATTTATTAATACCACTTGTTCCAACTCCGATGAAATTGGTCCCTCTTTTGTAACATGTTATTATCTCACATTCAAAGGTGGCACCATGACATGTATACCTACCGAACCCTAGAGTAAATAATTTCATCATACGGTTTTCAAAGAGTATGAGGGAGATAAGGTTCATAGATTATTTCATCTTTTGATTCATGCCCAACACTAAAATCTTCTTCTTTAAACATTACCATTAGTACATTTTTTTCCTTTATTTCTGCACCCATACCATTAATTAATTAAAAAAAAACTCTCATCACAAGTGGATTGTAAAAGTGTTAATGGGTTACTTTGATAATAACTTTACTATACTTTAATGATTAGCAACAATTTGATGGAATTTGAAGTAGTTTTAATAAAAGTTTGTATTGTATGTAGTTTGTGAACTTATGAATGAAATTGGAATGTAAAAACCTTAAAAGACAACCTTCATGTTCATCTAGTCCGATTGTCATCTTTGTCTTGGTTTTATCTATTTCGATTGTTGCCTTCACTTAGTTTGATTGTGGACTTCATTGACTACAACCTTCATGTTCATCTTTGTCTTCATCATGTTAGGCTACAGATTTCATCTCCGTCTTAATTATGTTGGGCTACTACCTTCTCTACATGTTCATCATGCTCAACTATAACCTTCTTTTTCGTCAACAGGTATGTCGATCAAATTAATCGGAACCACAATTTGTAATTCTGTCGTCGGTTACCCACTTGCGATTGAATTAGTTGAAACCGCCTATGTTTATCAAATTTATTAGGACATGTATGGATGAAAATTTTAGTCTTGTTGGAACAATTATGTGGTTTTGGTTATCAGCTATCACTGACTTTTTGCCCATGGCATTATAGCCTAGTGGTACGATAATAATTCAGTGGTCCGTTAGTGATCCTAATTTGCCATTCAAGAAAAACTTATCACTGATTTTGAAGCGGTCAATACATGGTTCAAGCAAAACGAAGGTTCCATTTGAAGAAGTTTTTTTATTTAGTTTTAAATATTCCATTGGACTGTTGCAAATTCTATTAACAAGTCCTATGGATTAATTATAATTCTATTCTTTCATATTATGTGAACCAGATGAAGCATAACACTTCACATGACTAAATTTTGATGATTAAGATTTATAGATTGTATCATCAATATTGAATGTTGCTTGCGCTAATTGTAGGTTTACAAATTAATTTTAATTTTAAAAATAGATTGATTTAAATATATCTTCGTAAAAAGAGGGAAAGTATAAAATTGAGGACAAATAAGAAAGTAAGATAACTTAATTCATAAATAATAAATAAACAACAACAGTATTGGTATACATAATTTGATACATAAGTAATCTATAGAATTAAACATTGACCCACCCAACTAGAGGCGTTCATTTGATACATAAGTAATCTATAGAATTAAACATTGACCCACCTAACTAGAGGCGTTCATCGAATCGAATATCAAAATTTCAAATTATTCGAATAATTTTTATTTTCCCTTGAATTCGAATTCGATTAAAGCCTACCCAATTCGATTTGAATTCGTATTTGAATAAAAAAAAACTCAATTCGTATTCGATTAAAAATTCGAATCGAATTCGAATAAATTCAATATGATTCAAATTCTTTTAAAACATTAAAAAACTATCAAAATGAAACATAAATTTAAAGCAACCATAAGCACGATATCACATTAAAATGTTCCAAATAAAGTACTATAAGTCTAACATTCAAACGAGAAGTCGGGAATAACCACTCAATATTAAAAGTTAATATTTGTAGGTTATTGAAAAAATTGATAGATTTGTGCATAGGTTTTAGTTATGATCCATGTAGTAGGTTTGATAATGGGTAATTTTAATACTTGAAATAAATTTTGAAAATAATTTATAATATACCCAATAAAAGTTATATATGTATTATATATAAAAATAATAAAATAAAATATATAATTTTTATTTGAATTTCGAATCAAATTTCAAATTATAAATTCGTATTCGATTTACTTGACTCGAACTAACGAATTCGAATTCTTATAATCGAAACGAATTCTTGATAATCGAATCAACTTTAATCGAATTTCGAATTTTTCAAATTCGATGCGAATTCTGAACGCCTCTACACCCAATTCAATTTGTTTAAGATATTTTTTTTAAACAATTCACTCCAAGGCATTCTTTTGTCACATGAAATGACATGCTTACCATCAAAGAATTCAATTAAAACAAATAAATTTAGTTAGTAAAATCTCAAAAATAACAAACTATTGGCATGATCAAGAGAGTTAAATTAAAGCAAACAATTTAGTTAATATCATGAATAGTTTGAACAAGAAAATTTTTTATGTTTTAACGAACATAAACATTAATTTCGTTCATTTAACTACACAAGCGAACATCGACAAATGTCTTATTTGTTCATTTGAGTTTGTGATTGTTCGTTTACATTTGTTAATTTTGTTTGTTTGGCTTGATTACATTTTTATCTAAGTCGATATTTTAGATATTGTAATACAAATTGACCCGTCGAACATTAAACCATTAGTGTAATCAAATATGGAACCAGATTTAAGTGACGCCAATAGTAAATTTCTATATATTAACAAATGAAACGTGAACAATATTAATTATCAACTGATCCATTTTAATTGGTAACAATATTATATCAAGTTCATTTAATAATTTATAAAAAAAGTTTGCACACAATTTAAAATTTTGCTCACAGTTTAAAATTATAGTTTTTTTGTTTTAATTGGTTTTAGTTTTTTTAGCAAAAGTATGGTACTGTTTTGTTTTAATTGATTGACTCTATGTAATTTTTTAAGATCGTGTTATGAGTAGTATGTACAAGAAACACAAATATACATGTTATGAGAAAGAAATATTCGGCTTAGTGACCCGTAACGTATGCAGGGCACAAACTAGTTAAGTCATATATGACAAACATTGAATCACTTAGGTCATTTTCGTAATTTTCATAGTAAATAGTCATTTATTTAATTTGTTAAAAATAAACAATGTAAGAAAAAGATATGCAGGAAATAATGTCCCTCATAGTCATACAACGGTCAGAGAACAAACAAAAAAAAGAGAAAGATTGACGGATTTCCCTTTCCGCGTCCCTGTCCGTGGGATTATTAAATGTCGTACGACCCTGTCACCCAAGATATGAAATCAGCCTTTGATAGAATAATATCCTCCACAAAACTACATATAACAAATTATGGAGTTAAATATTTGGTTGGCTTGTGTTTATAAATATTGCAAACTTAATCCTAGTGGTTTAATAATTACACAGTTGATTCTGGTGGTTGTAATTTTGTACTTGGATGATCCTTATCAGTAACCTTTGTTAAGTTTTCCAGTTAAGTGCGTGTAAAATGTCTGTTTTACCCCCAAGATTAAAAAAACAAATAGAAACAAGTGGGCCCCATCCTATGCCACCCTTCTTCTTTCCCACTCCACCCTTTAAAGCCACCCTCCACCACCACCCCCCAAACACCACCACAGTGCATTACCATCGATGTTGGCACAATGTTGTTTTCCGGCCAAAGGTGATTTCCGTTGATGTTGTATGGCTTTACAGGGTGGTTGACGGTGTGGAATAGATGATAAGATGTTTGTCCATGGCTACCAGAGCTTTAGGTCAGATCGCCAGCTAGTCTGAAGAAAATCGGACTTCGTTTTTGGTTAGTCGGAGACGTTTGTTTTTCCGATAATGTTTGCGGACAGGGAGAAGTCTTTTTTCTTTCTTTGGTTGAATTTTTTTCCTTCAAACCGGTTATGTAATAAGTTTGTTCAGTCATCATTGTCTCCCTCTTTGAGAATCTCTAGAATCTTCTTATAATTTTCCTTCATTTCTGCAAATATACTCAGAGCTTTGGTACATGTTCAAAATATATTTCTTTTTTCTACATTCTGCTAAGTATAATATTATTTAGTACGTTTGTGTCGTTGGGTTAGATCATTGGACAATTCAGGATTTGAGTGGTGGTTGGGGTGGTGTTGGCGGTGGAGGTTGGGGTGGTGCTGTGGTGGTGGGTTGGAGGGAGAGAGAGAGAGTGGGAGAGAGGAAGAAGATACCCATCTTAATTTTTTTTATTTTTAAATTTTTCAGGGGTATAACAGACATTTCACACACACTTAACTGAAAAACTTAATACAAGTTACTGATAAGGATCATCCGAGTACAAAAGTTATAACCACCAGGATCAATTGTGTAATTATTAAACCACTGGGACCAAGTCTGCAATATTTGCAAACCACAAGGATCTAACCAATCATTTAACTCCAAATTATGAGTTTACTTTGCATCTATTGAAATTATTAATTGTATTTATTATACATAAAACAAAATAAGAATTATGCTCGCTTGTTCTGATCCATGTGTTTAACGAACTATATAAAATAGTAGGCACAACATAGGAATAAATATTGATTTCTACACAAAACGATTCAAGCCTTTAGTGGATTTAAGATTTTTAAAAAATAATAATGGGGTGATATTTATTGGGAAGGGCAAAGTATAACACTTTAGGGGTAAAGGTCTTGGATCAATTCTCATAGATAAAGAAATAAAAAGAATTTTGTCGTTAAAAAAAATTAAAAAGAAAAATGATAATGCGTGCAATCCTTCCTAGTGAGATACTAATTGTTGAATTCAAGATTTCTTAGATCCTGATTGTTGAATTCAAGGTTCTTCAGCCTTCATGAGGCACAATTTCCATCATAGTGGTACAAAAATATACAAAAGGTAGTGAACTAACTTCATTAGGAACACCAAGCATGGAACAAGTGAACATTACATATTTACCAAATTACACCAATCTATCAAGCTAACATTTTCGTTTGTAGATCTGCTTTTATACCGTAAGAATCCCACCGACTTAATCTTACGGATAATCTCTTCAATTTTTGTCGGTTTGTTGTTAAACTTGACCCTATTTCTCACCTTTCAAATACTCCAACATCTGATTCTAACAATCCCTTTAAAAGCCTCTTTTTGTTGACCGTTTAGCCCGACGTGATGAAGCACCTCCAACAAATCTCTAAACGAGAAACTAAACATGTTCGGGATCTTGCACCATCCATTATTAGCATCCGTAAGACTGAAGCAAAGAAACACGAACAGAAAAATGCTCCACTGTCTGCTCAGCATCATTGCACATTAGGTAATTCTAATCCGATACTCCAATGTTTCTTTTTATAAAGCCTCCAAGGTCTCAATCCTATTCATCTCCACGGGCATATGAAAACATTGTATTTTATGGGGAGCCACTTACACCATTCTAGGACATAAAAACCCGATCCAACTCTATTTTTATCAAGAAGATTCTTAACAGCTCACACGCTAAATTCCACACCAGCAGCCCCTATCTGTTCCCAAGCTAAATTCCACAATGTTAAAAGAACATAAATTGGACCATATTGAAGTTACGTTGCCATAAGTAATAGCAAAAATGTCTCAATGGTTTGGCCCAGTTGTTAAACCCGAATTCCATCATTTAAATCCCTTATCTCAGACCTAGCGTTTTTTTTTTCAAACTTACAAGTTTTGATTTCTTTTCATTGTTATGTAAAATCAAGTATCTTTGATTCGGATAATTTTGTTGGAAATCGTTTCTAAAATAATTGTAGAAATTTATGGAATCAACAACAACACAAATGAACAACAAGATGTAGCGACAAAACAGGTGACAAAATCTTATTAACCAACCCAAAAAAGAATCCCCCCCCCCCCCCAAGTAAACCCTAAATCTTACAACTGTAAGATCTGTAAACAACACACAATACAAAGTCTCGTGATGATCATCCACGGATGATCATCAACATAACCAGATCAAACTCTCAGATACAAATGAGAGATGATCAATACAAGAACAACTACTATCTCAAAACCCTAGCACAATATACAGAGAAAACTACTGAACAAGAGAGAGAAACAAATAATGAAAAATATCCCAAACTTCTCTGAAATACACGGAGAAAAACAAAGTTATAACCAGGACCCTAAACAATGCACGGAGATGATCGCGATCCCTGAACATCTACACTTTAGCCCCCCAGAATATGATACCTTTACATTTCAATCCACAACATAGCAGACCAAGAATATAAACTTGAACCAGCCCACAATACGAGCCCATACAATTAAATAAGCCCAATAACCAGTAAACAACTAGTCCAGTAAGCAAATGAATGAACTTATTCATGTAACATTATTTCAACATCCCCCCCATCATTCATTTGACTTAAACATATCTTTTAAACCCATTTTTTTACCCAGTGTTTCATGTTGAACAATACTAAGACCCTTAATAAATATATCAGCAAGTTGGTAATCAGAACCAACCTTTTGTGGACTGATGATACCATCAGCTACCTTTTCTCTCAAAAAATGTAAATCAAACTCAAAGTGCTTTGTTCATTCATGAAACACTGGGTTTGCTGCTATTGATAAAGCAACCTGACTATCACAATATAAGTTAATGGGTAAAGTGTAACTAGCCTTCAATTCAGCCAGCAGGTTTTTAACCACATTATTTCACACGTTGCAGAACACATAGCCCTATATTCGGCTTCTACAGTTGATCTTGACACAATACCTTGTTTCTTGCTTTTCCAAGAAACAAGGCTACTACCCAAAAACACACAGAAGCCAGTTACTGATTTACGAGTGGACAAACATTTTGCCCAATCTGAATCTGCATAACCACACAGTTTTAAAGACTGACCTTTATCAAAGCTTAGTCCTTTACCAGGACTTTGCTTCAAATACCTTAACAACCTTAAAGTAATGTTCAAATGTACTTCTCTAGGACTATGCATGAACTGGCTCAGGAACTGAACAACATACTGATATCAGGACGAGTCAGGGACAAGTAAATTAGTTTTCCAATTAATTTTTGAAAACATGTGACATCTTTTAACAACTGAGACTGTTTATCAATTTTAGATACTATCACACAACTTTGTTCTATATGAGTGTTAACCGGCTTGCAACCCAGGTACCCAAACTCACTCAACAACTCTAAACAGTATTTCCGTTGACTTAAACAAACAATGTCCTTACTATATAGAACTTCAATACCTAAAAAGTATTTTAGCACACCGAAGTCCTTAATTCTAAAGCTCTCATTTAGCACCTTTTTTACATTATTAATTTCATCAGTTGAGTTACCAGTTATGACAATATCGTCAACATACACCAACAACAATATAGTGACACTTCCCTTAGATAGAACATATAAAGAATGATCACACTTGCTTTGAATAAAGCCAATACCAATCAAGACACCAATTAGTTTCTCATTCCATTTTCTTGGTGCTTGTTTAAGACCATATAAGGATTTAATTAATTTACACACTTTATTTTCGTCTTTAGAATAATATCCCTAAGGCAACTTCATATAAACATCCTCAGAAATACTACCATACAAAAATGCATTGTCTACATCAAGTTGAAAAAAGGCCATCTATTATGAACAACCAAAGCTATTATACACCTTACAGTTACCATCTTAACCACTGGAGAGAAGCTTTCCCCAAAGTCTAAACCTTCTCGTTGGTTAAAACCTTTTGCAATCAACCTAGATTTGAACATCTCAACCTCACTACTTGACTTATATTTAACTTTTAAAACCTACTTGTAACCTATAGCTTTCCTATCAGAAGGAAGGTCAGCCAAAACCCAAGTATTATTCCTAAACAAAGCCTCCATTTCTTTGTTCATGGCATCTACCCACCTAGGGTCCCTAGCAGCCTTCTCATAACTAGCAGGTTCACTGGTTTTATTCAATGCAGTAATGAAGCACAGATTATCCACTGACAAGCAAGAGTAATTAACCACTTTATTTATATCATACTTGAGTTTACTATTCAACACAAAACTTTCAAAACGTTTGGGCAACACAATATTTCTACTGGACCTTCATCATGTGAGGGACCTGTATCCTCTGCCCTACCAGACCCTTCACTACTACTACTCTCACTTCCAGACCCAAGCTTGTTGATCATCAACACTACTAGAAGGGGCAGATGTAGAGGGGACTGGTTGCTGATCATCACAAGTACCCTCATGAGATCCTGAATTCCACTCTTCATCATTGGGACTACAAGAACTACTGGGTGCTAGCACTTCAATACTATCAAAAAAATTTAATTGATTTAAGTTTTCAAAAACATTTTCATCTTGATTACTCAACTGTTAAGATTTAAAGAGGAAGACCGTTTCATAAAATTTTACATCCCTAGAATAAAACTCCCTTTGACTATCTAAACTCCACAATTTGTAACCCTTCTTAACATTAGAATAGCCAATAAGAACACACCTTTCAGCATAAAAGAAAACTTGTCTGACTCATTTAAAACAATACTAAAGCACAAACACCCAAAAGTTCTAAGATGGACAAAAGAGGGTTTAAATCCAAACATCAATTCAAATGGACTCTTTCCTAGCAATACAGAAGAGGGTAACCTGTTAATGAGATATACTACAGTTAATATACAATCAGACCAGAACTGGAGTGGAAGACCACTTTGAAATAATAAAGATTCTGCATGTTTAAAAGGTGTCTATGTTTTCTCTCAACCACACCATTCTGTTGTGGTGTGTAAGAGCAAGAAATCTGATGCAATATACCTTTTGTTTTACAAAAACATTCATTTTATTACTAACAAATTCAGTTTCATTATCACTTCTAAAAACTTTAATCCTTTTTTGTTAAAATGAGTTAATATTAACTCATAAAAGCTTTCTATATTCTCAAAAACTTCCATCTTACTTCTTAACAAATAACACCAGACAGTTCTAGTGAAATCATCAACCACTGTTAAAAAATATAAAAAACCATCTCTACTAGTTACCTTATAAGGACCCCAGACATCTAAGTGTATAATATCACCTAGATTTTTTGTTTTATGATCACTTAATGGAAATGGAACCCTAACCTGTTTAGCCCTATGCCAAACCTCACAGGGATGACTAATTACATCAGCAACACCTAGATCACCTTTTAAAATGGACAAGACCTGATCAGCAGGATGTCCTAATCTACTATGCTAGAGATTACAATTGTTTAGACTATTAAAACACAAGTTAACAGAATTACCATTTTTATTCACAAAGTATAGACCATTATCCTGTTTACCGGTCACCAGGACTCTCTTTGATTTCGAATCCTCAAGTAAACATTCATTCTCATTAAAAACTACAGTAATGTGACTATTTTTAGACAGTTTATGAACTGATATCAATTAACCCCATAATTAGGAACATAAAACACATCATACAAAACTACACCAATAGCAAGTTTAATGGTCCCTATCTTAGACACCTTAGCTTTAGTTCCATTAGGATGACACACTTTCAAATCATATTCAGCCACATCAACACAATTAAACAAATCTTTATCTGTTTTAATCATATGCTGATTAGCACCAGAATCAACAATCCAATTGTAATCAAACCGACTTGAACAACTAACAAAATTACCAAATGGACTAAAAACACAACTAGACTCGCCTCCCATGTTAGAACTCTGAGGATCACCATTACTTTTTTCGCCAACCAGACTTAACAACTTAGCAACCTGCTCAGGAGAAAATGAGGACATAACAGGACCAGATGTCATATTTGACTTATTATCACCATAAAAGTTTTTACCACCCTGACCACCAGATCTTTTTTTAAAACCTGGTGGATACCCAACCAACTCAAAACATCTGTCAACAGTATGACCCAACATATTACAATGAGTACACTTAAGATTGGGATTGGGTCCTCTAAACATTTTCTTCCTAGGGTCAACAGTTTGATTCACTTTAGACACAAAAGACATATTTTGAGTTTTGGTTCCTCCACTAGTATTCCTATGTGATTCCTCCCTGGACACAAATGAAAAAGCAACTTTGACAGTAGGTAATGGCTCTCTTGTTAGCAAGTTAGTCCTTATGGGTTGATAAACATCATCCAACCCCATAAGGAACTGCATCAATTTTATTTAAGTAGAAAAATCATTGTAATCTTTAGCAGCTTTACATGAACATGAAGGCAATTGAAGAATGGCATCAAATTGCTTCCGCGTAGTGTTTAGTTTATGATAATATTCAGACACAGAAGTTCCATTTTGAGAAACACGGTTAATTTTCTTATACAAGTCATATACTACTAAGCCATCAACCTTATCATAAGTCTCTTTCAAGTCTGCCCAGACTTCAGAAGCTAAACTTGGAAAGCACCTGACCTAAGTATAACTCCTCTGACACAGAGTTCAGCAACCAACTTAACACAACTGAGTTACACCTATCCCACTGATTACTCAGCACAGGATCATCAGTATCTTTCTTACACTTATTATCAATAAAGCCAAATTTATTTTTAGCTTCTAAAGCTAACTTCATAGCACTAGACCAAACTCTATAGTTTTCAGTTCCATTGAGTTTAATGCTAACAATAGTCAGACTACTGGAATCACTGGGATGTAAGTAAGAGGATCACCTATATCTAACTTGCTAATTAAGGTCTGAGAAGAACTACCAGTATCACCCATAATGACAGCCAATAACAAACAACAATATCAAGCACAATAGACAAAGTAATCAACACAATAGTAACAATAACACTAAGACGAAGCTGAGTCAGGGACCAGATTCTAGGGTCATCACTCATAGGTGCCTCAGCAAGCCTTTACTCAGGAGCTAAGAATAGTAAACTAGACAAAAAACAACAGACACTAATAACATAAAACAAAGATAAGTCGGTCCTTACTACCCCGGCATCAACCAATCAATCAAGAATCAGAAAATCAAGAACAATCTTACAATGGGTGCGTATAACTCCAAATAATATCAGATCTGTAGATTTCAAGATCTACAGGATCTGATGCAGCAGAATCACAACCACTACTTCAGGTTAGTTTACCCTGAACCTTCTAGGTTTCAGAGACTAATGCAGAAAGTAGATCAACAAAGAACTCAGAGAGCAACAAACCGTAAGTTAGGGTTTCATCCAGCACAAGAGTCTACACCACCAAACTCCACAAATCCAAGCAGATCTATCACCAATAACAGTTTCCGAGAACAAAAACTCTAAACAAAGAAATAACAACAATCAGAAACACAGATTTACAGAGGAAAAACGATAAGAATCATCAACAAGCGCAACCAGTGCTCTGATACCATGTAGAAATTTATGGAATCAACAACAACACTAATGAACAACAAGATGTAGCGACAAAACAGGTGACAAAATCTTATTAACTAACCCAAAAAGATTTTCCCCCCAAGTAAACCCTAGATCTTACAACTGTAAGATCTGTAAACAACACACAATACAAAGTCTCGTGATGATCATCCACTGATGATCATCAACATAACCAGATCAAACTATCAGAATAGATGAGAGATGATCAATACAAGAACAGCTACAATCTCAAAACCGTAGCACAATATACAGAGAAAACTACTGAACAAGAGAGAGAAAGAGATAATGAAAAATATCTCAAACTTCTCTTAAATACGCAGAGAAAAACAAAGTTACAACCAGGACCCTCAATAATGCACGGAGATGATCGCGATCCCTGAACATCTACACTTTAGCCCCCCAGAATATGATACATGTACATTTCAATCCACAACATAACAGACCAAGAATTAAACTTGAACCAGCCCACAATACGAGCCCATACAATTAAATAAGCCCAATAACAAGTAAACAACTAGTCCAGTAAGCAAATGAATGAACTTATTCATGTAACATTATTTCAACATCCTCCATCATTCATTTGACTTAAACATATCTATTAAACCCAACTTTTTGCAAAGTGTTTCATGTTGAACAATACAGAGACCCTTAGTAAATATATCAACAAGTTGGTAATCAGGAATGAACTTATTCATGTAACATTATTTCAACATCCCCCATCATTCATTTGACTTAAACATATCTATTAAACCCAACTTTTTGCAAAGTGTTTCATGTTGAACAATACAGAGACCCTTAGTAAATATATCAACAAGTTGGTAATCAGGAATGAACTTATTCATGTAACATTATTTCAACATCCCCCATCATTCATTTGACTTAAACATATCTATTAAACCCAACTTTTTGCAAAGTGTTTCATGTTGAACAATACAGAGACCCTTAGTAAATATATCAACAAGTTGGTAATCAGAACCAACCTTTTGTGGACTGATGATACCATCAGCTACCTTTTCTCTCAAAAATGTAAATCCAACTCAGCTACCATGCAGATGCCGCACTCAAACTTGTAGGTCGCGGCTAGACAATGCACGCCACACGCACACCCTTTAGATCACACAAGACACATCGATCCAACATGTGGCACACCACATACGCGTAGCAAACCTGTTTTGAACACGACCCGCCACATACAAGATAGACGTGGTAAACAAACAAAGGTCGACTCTCAAGCGGCTCGTGACGATGCAAGCATGCAAAATGCACTATCAGCAACATTGCGTCTACAACACGCGTGTGAAGACTCACTTATATTTTATATCAAGTTTTGTCTCTAATCATATGTGGGACAAGTTCCTTATTATTATATTTATATATCTAAATGAAAGAAAAGAAGTTTTAACAGTAACACATTTTCATTACCATTTATATTTATATGATTCTTTCATTTATCTTATAAATAAAATGTTTACTATTTAATTGTTATATTATATAAATTTAAGTATTACTAGTTTTTTTCTTTTTAATATATCCTTATTGATTATACCCATTCAATATTAGTGGGGGTCGGATTGACAATATGTTTGGTATGGTGGTTCGAGTTCTTGAACATGTTTTCTTATATTGTATTGGCATATTATATTATTATATACTTTACAATTTATAATAAACTATGAACACTAACCGATTAAGTTATTTTGTAATAGTATTTCACTTATTATTTAATATTGTATTGGCATATTAAATTATTATATACTTTACAATTTATAATAAACTATGAACACTAACCGATTAAGTTATTTTGTAATAGTATTTCATTTATTATTTAACTTTGAAACTTATATCATGTTGATTCATATTCATAAGAACATTAAAATGTTACGAGGTGCTAGAATTGACTAGTCATAGAATGGGCAATAATATATGTAAAAAATAAGGAATAATAAGAATAAAGAGAGAAAAAAAGTGGAAAGATATTAGGTGAAGAGGGAGGGAAAAAAGGATAAAAAAAAAGTAAACGAAAGATAAATAGATTTTTTTTTTGAAAAAGACAGATTAGTATCATAATTAGTATACATTTTGATTATTGTAATCATTTTAGGTCGCACAGTATGGGCGTCGTTAGGCTCTCCACCTCAATAATTCTTCACTCAATAGCGTCCTCACACCATACCATGGGTGCTATTGATGTTTCGCCAGTGCAATAGCGTGAGTTAACGAAGGTTATGTGGGGCCAAAGCAATTTAATATATCAATAAAGGAGGGGGGGGGGGGGGGCTTTATCCCATTTCTTGTTTGTTAATGGGTGGCGCTATTGGTTGGTGTTGGATGAGGTGACGCATATGTGACGCTGAGGTGGCACAATAGAGCCCTTAGGAGCTCCATTCCATACTATGTAGCCTTAGCGGTAAGTAGTGTAGAGCCACGATTCTATGAATGTAGCTATACACCACGATGCCAATGATTACATATATTTAGGGTTAAAAGGTACATGTTGCTACAATGTGTATCTAACTTTTGTATGACTTGGGGCTTCTTGGCTTTGACCGTGTAATTGGTTGAAGTTAAAATCGATTAACTTAGGTTTAATCATATAGTTGATTGTCATTTACATTTACTTTCAACTGTGTTGGGGTTGTTTGGTTCTTAGATTTCGATATAGGAATTCTTTTTAGCCTTGGGAACAATCATTGAATCGCGACATGTTAAAATTACATAGTGTTATTTTTTAAATGATTTAATAGTAAGACATAATTATCATGTGTTCCTTGAGGGTCTCAAATCCAACATTAATTAGTGTTTAAGGATATGACGGTTGGCGGCTTATCCTTTGATTGCTTGAGGATACAATTGGCTACCTATTCCCGTTTGTTTGCGTTGTCGATTGTTAATAAATTTCGATTTAATTGTGGTCATTTTGGCTTCTTAGATTTCTATATAGGAGTTCTTTTCAACCCTAGGAACATTCTTGAATCGACATGCTAGGTATGCTTTTACCCTCGTGTTATTGCTTGATTGATTTCTATAGCATGATGTAGTTATCACGTATTTTCAAGGGTTTTGATTCCACAAGTAGTTACGGATTAGACAATTGGTATACAATGTAGAACCCATGCCTAAATGTTAGTTATGTTTATGTAATTAATAAAATAGCTTTATCAAAAATCGAGTTATGAATTTACACACACACAAAAAAAATGATCGAAAGCAAATGCTTGTTTATATTTACAACCAATTTACGATTTTTTTTTTTGTTTTGCTTGACCTTCTAGTTTGTTTACACTTGCTTTAGTCAAGTTTAGTTTCGTTTTATAACCAGCCAAACACTATCTCTATCTGTTTTTAGTTTATAAACAAGCAAGAAATAATAGTTCACATGTTTTCCTGTGAATATGATACTGTATTTAATCTAGTTATTTAAGATTATTAAGTTTTTGCATAATTCAACAATTGTCATCAATATGATACGTTTCTGGATCGAGAGCTAGGTGCTTAGATATATTTCTTGTTAGGTTTTAATTTTTACTATTTTCTTAAAAATCATAAAAGGGCTGTTTATTTTTATTTTATATTTGCTTGTATTAGTCTTTGGCTAGAGTATTCTATTGTGTACATATAAGTTCTTTCTTTAAAAGCATATAAGAAAAGTGGCGGATTCATGAATTCTTTTTGCCGGATTCCTTTTAGTAGATTCTCAATAATTCTCACTATTTTTTTTCTAAATCATACAAGGTTCCACTAATTTTTTCCAAGCCAAGGAGGTTCCTAGAAACCCCCAAAAACACCCCTGGATCCGCCACTGTATAAGAATCTCAAATCTCAAGTGCTTTGAACATATTATGAGTTTACCACTCAATGTATGACTTGCATTGGAGGCAAGACCGAGACTCGTATGATTAACAAAATAGATGGCAACCTCAGGTGATATACTACACGAGATGTTGGTGCGTTGGTGCGGATACAACAATATAAACATAAATCAAGACCCGAACAACCACTCTAGTGTCATTACTTATTAAGATTATCATTTACACGCATACGAAGCTTCTCACTCATCTTATACATATCATGAATCACATCCACAATACTTCGAGTGACATTAACCTAGAGACTTGTATCGTAAAAGAGAGCAACATAAATACCATAGAATTCACACAAAAGAAATCAAGACTGTGATTATCACTTTGTGTGATTAATCTAGTGTGTGTGAGTGTGTTTCTAATAACAATTAGTATCACAAAACATCAACTTCTAGAAATAACATGCAACTTTTAGATCACATCTAATGAACATCAACCTTGACCGACATGGGAATGTTGTATATTCTACACAATTCATATAACACCTACAAAAGAAAGCAATATTCAATAACATCAATTAGTATCCTACAGAAATTTTAACAAACATATAATTAAATTATATAAATACACTACCAACTCCATCAGATTTTCACAAAAAATAAGGCCCCTACCCATTCTCTCACTTTCCCATCAAACTTTTAAAAGTTCTTCGGTTTCTGATCATTGTTTGTTGTAGCTCATTTAATGTAATAATATAATATATTCATACAAAACTTACATATCTAAAGTCTAAACTACTTACTATAAACCAAGCTTTATAATATATAAAAATAGTGTTACCCATCCTTGTTTCTTTACTTGACTGACAAGATAAATACCCTGCACACTTATTCTCACACGCACGCATACTCTTAACACACTTACACACTTTCTCTCTAAACCCATATGGATATGATAAGAGCCACGGCAGAGTTGCAGACACGAAAAAAGAACCCTAATTTACTTTTTTATTATTTTTTAACTTTATAATGATATAATATACGGTACAAATATTATTATTAATGCTTTATTCTATGAAAACACCACCACCCCAACTCAACTCCACCCCCTATATATAATATACACACCACTACATTTACACTACATTCCACATCTCACTTCGTTACAAACCCTAAAAACCCTAGTTTAGTATGGAGTTTTTCAACCAGCATTTTGATCACCACAATGAGGCTTGTTTGCCGCCTGGTTTCCGGTTTCATCCCACCGATGAAGAACTGATCACTTGCTACCTTTTAAGGAAAGTGCTCGACCGGAGTTTCACCGGTCGAGCATTCGCTGATGTTGATCTCAACAAATGTGAACCGTGGGAGCTTCCACGTATGTTGTGTCAATCTTTATACATTATTATTGTTATTTAACATAATATTTTAGGGTTTTTCTATTGTTGTTGTTATTTTACATAATGTTTTTAGGGTTTTTGTATACAGAAAGAGCGAAGATGGGGAGAAAGAGTGGTACTTTTTTAGTCTACGGGACCGGAAGTACCCGACCGGGTTGAGGACGAACCGGGCGACGGAGGCGGGTTACTGGAAAGCGACGGGAAAAGACCGGGAGATCTACAGTTCAAAGACGTCAGCACTTGTGGGGATGAAGAAAACACTAGTGTTTTACCGTGGTAGGGCTCCAAAAGGGGAAAAAAGTAATTGGGTGATGCATGAATATAGGCTTGAAGGGAAATTTGCTTACCATTTTCTGTCTAAAAGCTCCAAGGTAACATAGCTTCAATTTGCATGGTGTGTTTTTAGTTGTATTTATTGCGGTATTTTTAACGGTAAAATAGCTATTTTATTGTGATAATTGAAAGTATTGTTTGTATCCGTACACCCTGAATTTAATTAATACAAGAGAAAATCATAAGTTTTAATTAATGACTAATTCTTCATTTTGTTATTTCTTTTTAGGGTTACTTTGATTTTTCTTTTTATTTAGTTACTTATACAACAGAAAACCATATATTTAATCAATGATTAGTTCTTTATTTTGTTATTTCTTTTTAGGGCTACTTTGTTTTTCTATTTTATTTTGATACGTTCCTGAACGTATTCCTCTATCACACAAACGTATGATAGAGTACGTTTAGCTAGACATTTTTAGGTGGTTTTTATTGTATTAACCTTACTTTTTTTGTATTATTAGGATGAATGGGTGATATCCCGGGTTTTCAAGAAAAGTGGCGCCGGAGCTGTTGGCAGCAGCTCCGGCGGCACAGGGAAAAAATGGTTTACCGGAAGTGTAAACTACGGAAAAGAAGCGAGTTCATCCTCGACGGTGTCGGGATCACTCCCACCGCTTCTCGACTCGTCTCTCTACACCTCGGCGACCTCGGCGTACACCAACAACGCCGAACACGAAAGCTTCTCCTACGTCAGCAACGCCGCCTCAAAAGAGCACGTGCCCTGTTTCTCCACAGCCTCAACCACCAACTTCACCGGCTCACAAACCCTCTTTGACTTCCCGCCACCGGAGCCGCTAACGTCATCATCATTCGAGCCAAAGAACACGTGCATGTCAGCATTCCCTAGCTTGAGGACATTGCAAGAGAATCTTCAGCTGCCGTTTTTTTACTCCGCTGTGGCTCCGACGGTGCACGGTGGTGGAGAGACAAGTAACAATGTGACTGGTTCTTCCGGCGAGAATTGGGTGGCGGATAAGCAGAAGCCGGGGCCCACGGAGCTTGACTGTATCTGGAGTTTCTGATCAGAGACGGCGGCTTTAAATGTTGTTTTTGTGTTGTGTTTTCGTTATTAAGTGTGGTAGGATGGAAGCTATTATGTGATGTGTGTCGTACGTTGGTTATTATGTTTTGTGTTTTTCATTGTACCCGTTATCAGAGTTATCAAATGTTGTTTAGTGTTTTTAAGGTTAGTTGTTATTTATGATCATTTATAGTATAATCTTGAGTTATTATGTAATTTCTGGGCTGAACAATATAGTTTTTTTTGTCAAATAAATGGCTCAAAGGTGACAATGAGAAGGGGTGTATGGTGTATCTTGGGCATGGATCCAAACAATGTTTATAGTTTGGTGGTTTATGAAATTAAATATGATATGTAACAAGTATAATTTGATAATTAATTGTAACAAAAAGTGTTACATATGATAGTGTCCTAATCATGAACATGAAATGTAATGTCATATGTAATAATTATTATTTTATAAATAATTATTAGGGTCATCTTTATTCCCCTAATTTAATTTTGCACATGTTTTCTCTTCACTTACTCTTATATTTCCCTTGTTCATGTGCACATAACAACACCCTAGTTATAAACAATAAGTAATATCTTATATTACTTTATAGCGAGGAAAATAAGTAATATCTTATCTGGTCATTCTATGATTTCTTATTAATTTATAAACTAATCATAAGGAGGATATAACCAAGTTGAGCCACTCATTTTGTATTCGAAATTGATTTGCTAAAACATGAATCAAGCAAAACCTAAACGATTTTAAATCTAAGTTGAGTCTAAGCTAAAGTTCAAAGCATGGATCGCTTACAACAAATATATTTTGTATTAGAAATCGATTCGCTAAAATATGATTCAAGCAAAACATAAATGATATTAAATCTAAGTTAGAGTCTAAACTAAAGTTCAAGCACGGATCGCTTACAACAACTATATAAATGTATATAGTAACAAAATAGAGCTCTCCATATACATGTATATATATTGTTGATGTATTCAGATTCAATATATAACTGTTATTGAGATTCATTTTCCTTTAAGTTATTGTATATAATAATCTAATTAATAATATTATTACTAGTGGAGAAACTACGTGTAAAAATTATTGAGTCTGTGTATATAATGATTTGAAGTGTAATTTAGTATTTATCGGTGTAATTTAAGAGTAGAAGTAGTAACAATGTAACCTTTATCATTAAAAAATAATATTATTTGTGTAGCCTCTATATATGTAATAACTATAGTAGTAATTAATGTTTATCGGTAATTTAACATATATATGGGAGTTTTATATACGAAAATTTGGATAAAACTATTTTAAATAAAAAAATATGTTGGTTTTATATGATATTAACTCTTAAAAAAACTGTAGTTGTTAGAAAATAATAAAGCAGTTAACAAGAATTTGCTATTATAACTTTGAATAAATTTTTATTTATTTTGTTTTTAGTAAGCTACTTTTAAGAGTTAACTTGAAATTGAGATTTTCTTGCAGCCTAGAAAATAAATGTACATGTATATACATATACATATATATAATAATATAAAAAGAAAGATATAGAAGGGCAGAATGATAAGAGGGATGGTGCAGAGGCAGAGACACAGTAAGATTGGGTGGGTGGTGTTGTAAAATCAAAGAGGTAGTATAGTAGGGTGATTTGGGTAAGTGAAGTGGGGTCATATTTTAAGTGAAATAAATATGTCCCTCTCTTCATCATATAAATAATAGTCTTCCCCTACTCTCCATAGGCCCCTAGCTTGCATGTGAATACATCAATTTAACCCTCTTCTTCTTCTTCTTTTCTTTTCTTTTTAACATTTTAAACCTACCACAACCACCTATTTAATGTCCAAAACTTATGTCCACCCATCCCTCATTTCATGATTCTTTTATTCTTATTTTAGAGTATATTTAAATTATATGTTTTATACACCGTTTCATCAAAAAAGTTTATACAACATATTTTCTCTATTTTTTTTAACGGCTAACTGTTTTCCACGTGTAAACTCACCCTTTCAGAGCTATGTCTAAAGGCCGACTACTCGACCACCGCTAGAAAGCGTAACACACCCCTGATGCGCAGAAACCCCGTGGAATAGGTAAAACTGCGCCCCCCTTGGACTCGAACCTGGGTAAAACCCCAGACCAAACCTTCACCGAGATGAAAACAACCACTATGCTATAGTATATAATACTATAATTTGCATCAATTCTATGCAATGGAGGTTGTACATGTTGCTAAAAGTGATTTTTATGTTTTTATTACTTGAAACCTTAGATTTGGAAGTTGTGCGTTTCTTTTCTACTTTGTCCAACATATCGGGAGTAGGGATGAGCAAATTGGGTATCCGGTACCAATACCGGTACCGAATTTACCAAACCGGGTATATTTTCGGTACCGATTCGGTATCGACTTTTGATATTTTCGGTACCAGTTCGGTATTAGTATTTACCTGGTTTTACCCTCATATTGGTACCGTACTGAACCGGGTATATTCGGTACCGGTACCCACTTTTGGGGATTTTTGATACTGTTACCGGTTCGTTACCAAGCTCATCCCTAATTGGGAGAGAGAGATGAGAGCAATAGAGAGAGACATTTGTAACATTGGGCTGCAATAATAGTTGTACCCATTGCTTAAAGTTTTGTACAACAGTAGCAACCCTTCTTTGCAATGGTAGTTGCATCTTTTGCATAACATTGTTGTACGGTGGTTTTTGAGAGTTTTGTAAAATATGTGGGTTGGTTTCTGAGAAAGTTTATAGTACATATTCTCTTTCCTTGTCTCTCTCTCTATATGAATGCCTTTTCCTATTTCTTTTATTTCACCTTGTTTTATGTCGGACTACTTAAAAGGACAAAAATATCTTTCATTAATATTGTCTGACTTAAGTGAGTTTTAATTTTTAAAATGAAATGACACGTTTCCAATATTAGAAGAAACTGGTGAATTTTTTAAAATTGAACTGAAATGACAAAAGTTAACAAACTATAGGGACGAAAATTACAATTAACTCTTTAGAGTTTGATATAATAAAGTATAAAACTAAGTGAAGTAACTAATAACTTAATAAGTTATAAGAAATAAGTAAACATTATAGAATTTGAATTAATGTAGAGAGAAAGAGAGAGAGAGGATATCCGTATATCATAATCATAATAATTAATATTATTTTAAAACTCAAAAGAGAGGAGTTGCAGGTGAAAATGGCAGGAAAGTAGCTTTTTACAACAGTAGTTGTAAGGCTGGAAGTCCATCATCAAACTTTTCGAAATTTCACTTTACCGTTTTCTCAAATGAAGGCCGTGGGACCCACTGTTGAGCCACGTGTGTCAGAACTCTATGATACGATCCAGATTTGGGCCGTCGAGTATTGGGCTATAAACGGGCCCTTTCAACACGTATTGTTTGAAGGTTGAAACAGTGTATTGCCATTTATGGGTTGTATCTGGGCCCATTAGTTAGCACGCTGGTTACCAGATTTTTGTTTTTTGGTGATCATGAGGATCCGCCCAAAGTTTCGGGTTTCCACTTTTATTTTACTTATTATTATTATTCTCTGTCAGACAAAATAAAAACAAATTTGCAGACATCAAAAGCCACTCCAGTTGCCCGTAGGATAATTATGTGACTGATCAATCATGTCTTTTTGTTCTAACGTTAATATTATTTTCTGTTTTACCTTTTTAATTTGGTTTTATTCATATTGAAATGGAATGTTATTAGATTTGTATGAAGCATTAGTCAATGAAATTATTTTTCCTCTACTATTTTTGGTATATTTCATTTGGTGCTGAACAGATGGTTGAGAACCGTCGTGTTGAAGAAGTAGCAACTAGTGTGGACCAGCTCGTTGAATCCAACCGGCCGCCTACTGAATGACTTAGAGGTGAACCGAGTTTAGTAGGTCAAAACTTCACTCGAGACTAGTTATTGAACCTTTTGACGCCCAGATATATATACTTATTTTTACCATGTAATGAAATAGTATGACGTTATTTGTAGCATTTGAAACAACCAACTACAAATATGAACTCTTAGTATAATCTCAACTTAGCTAAGAAGTTATAATTTCATTAGCTAAGCCACTAATCACATAATTTCATTTTTCCAACTTTGATGACTATTTAAACTGTGTGTACATTTAAGACTATAATGAAGGATGTATATGCCTACATACAAGGATCTTGTACATACTTTTTTTTTGTGACGGATGAATAGTTAGGTCGCTTTATAAGAACTAACGTATCTAAAATCTTTCATTGAAAATGCTCCTAGTTCTTCTATAAACTTTTCACTGGTATGAACTACCTAAACAGTTTAGTCCATGAACTTTTGATCTTAGGCCAATTAAATCCTATATTTTGTTTTTCACAACTAAATCAAGTACTCACATTACCTATGTTTACCTATTTTATATGTTCTTGTGGGCTTATTGGTAAAGTTTCATGTAATATTTAGTCGTACTGGATAATTACCTCAACCACATACTTGGATTTGTTTAAAAGTATAAACTACTAAAAAAGGTTTATATATAAGATTTTGAGTAAACTGTCATTTTGGTCCCTAATGTTTGGGCAGTTTTTGAAGTTTAGTCCAAATCTCAAAGTTTTTTGCATCTGGGTCCCTATGGTTTCAGTTTTATTGCCATTTTGGTCCAAAAGTGAAATTAAGTCATATTTTTCAAATTAAATCCTGCTATTTTTCCTTATCCTTAGGGGTAAGATGGTCAAACGCACTAGTTTTCGCCCTGTCATTCTAGGCCAAACGCTATTTTGTCCATTTTGCCCCCGAGGAAAATGACAAAATAGCAAGATTTAATTTGAAAATATGACCTGATTTTACTTTTGGATCAAAATGGCAATAAAACTGAAACCACAGGGATCCAAATGCAAAAACTTTGAGATTTGGACTAAAGTGGCAAAACTGGCCAAAGCTCAGGGACCAAAATGGCAGTTTACTCTAAGATTTTTTTAAAACTTTTTACAAATAAACGTGACATTATTTAATATTAAAGGAATTTCTTGGAAGAATATTTCATATGGAACGTGAAAAGTCTACCCAAGGCCGACCCTGAGAATTCGCGTACCCTATTCGAGCTCGAAAAAACATGTCCTTAGGCCTTAACGAAATTGGGTATTGGGCTCACTAAAGGTCTAAACATAATGTCAATGGACTAATAACTAATCTAAATCATAAGAATAATTTTGTAAGTGGACATATGTTGTTGGTGTTTGTATGGATATACCTATTAATTTTTTTTTACATTTACATATCAGGTTTTTTTTTAAATAACGTTTTCTTTGAAATATCGAGCTCTGGCCAATGGTACTCCTCACCCACCCCAACCCCAGGGCCACCCTTGAGTCTTCCATTTGTCTGTTTGGTATCTTGAGACTTGATATATACAACTTAATCAAAGACTCAATCATTTGGGATCGCTAAAAAGTTAAAATTTATCAAATTTTGTTATTAATTCGTGTAGTTTAAGAGTAAAAGTAGAAACAATCTAATATTTGCAATTTAAAAAAATAAAAAAATCAAATTTGGTGTTTTCTATAAAGATCCAGTCAAATAAATTAGTAAAACACTTGAACTAAAAACCGACCAAAATTTCAACGAAGACAAGTGCTGCCAGAAGGCCCACGACTTGACTATGGATCAGTTGTGCATGTGTTGTTTGATTGTCAATTTTTTGATAATTTGATTTTTGTACTCTATTTTTTTTTCACACTTAAACTATCATCTTGTCTTGCTAATGATGTGTTATGAGTTATATATTATTATTTATTATGAGAACGTCAAGTCTAAATGCTCTCTCAACCGTTCACATTCTGCAGATCAGAGTAAATTGTCAAAATCGTCCCCAACGTTTATTCACATTTGCTATATCCATCCAAAAAAAGTTTTTTTTTTCTCATAGGAACCACTGAGTTTCAAAAAAGTTGCCAAATCCATCCAAAATGACTTAACACTCTTACAAAACTAACTTGATAGAGGGTAATTTAGTCATTGTCTTAATTTATTTAATTTAGCCTTTGTTTACAGGTTATATCTTGCCCCCACCCTTTTATAAACAAAACCCTAAAACCCAATTGTTGCCACCTCATACATCGATGGTTGTCTGCAACTGTGGTTCTCCAACAACAATTCGAAGGTCTTTCACGTCATTGAACCCTGGGAGAAGATTCTATTGCTGCGATAAACGGGCATGCACATTCAATTTCACTCATTTTTTTCTGGATGTGACAAATTTCGGTTGAATTAGGGCTCAACTTCACTGTTTTTGTATGTTAGGACGATGATGTGAGTGTTTTGCCTTCTTTCTCTCTTTTGATTAAAGACTGATTTGGCTGATTATTTTCATAGGGACGTGGTTGTGGTTTTGTATGTTGGGCTGAACCACAAGTTTCTCAAAATTCAGATGTTGGCATACATGATCTCTTGAACTCAGTTAATCAGCATGAACAAAATAATAGGGTGTTGCATAACAGGAACATGGTGCTTGAAGATGCTACAAGAAAGTTGAAAAGAGAGAACAAGAGGCTTAAAATTATGTTGATAGTTACTTGGATGATTATCATTTTGTATTATCTTCAAAGGGATTACTGAATGAAGTTCAAATGTATTGGTTTATTATTGAATGATGTTGTAATGTAATATTATCATCTAATGAAATCGATGGTTGTTTTTTGCATTGGACGGAATGTATTTGTTACTATCTTTTTCTTTACTTCTAGCTGACCCACATTTTGTATTCGACGGAATGTATTTGTCACATTGTGTTTGTTAGATAAAGCCGATCCATATTAGAATACAATATACTCAATAACAGCAAACAATAACATATTTGCAACTGAGTAACTGACTCATATCAGCTGGTTCAGACCAGCAATTGAATAACCCATATCAACCTAACAAAACCATTAAATGCTGAAATGATGTCATACCATTAACCAATATACCATCCAAAAATGACATCTAACAAAAATACCATCCAAAAAGTTTACCACCAGCTATCACAGTTTCAAACATAAAATACAATCCTAATAGTTAATTCATGCCAACTGAGCAAAAATTAAACAAGCACCCAAACAACTCTTCTAAGCTGCATCTGGACCACTTGTTCCAGCACCATTTGAGCTTCCAGCAACATCACTTGTTCTAGCACCATTTCCAACTTTCTCACAAGTCCTCTTGTTATGCCCTTTACTTTTGCAAATACCACAGGTTACAGAGTTGCTATGTCTTGGCATTTTTGAGCTTGTAGAAACTGCTTTCTCAACTCTTCAACCTCAACAGTAGATTTCTTTCTCTTTTTCTTAGGTCTACCACTTTGCTTATGAAATTTTGGAGAAACTAAGGTAGTTGGGCATGCTGAAGTTGGCCACATATCCATGCCATTAATTGGTTCTATTGTATTTGCATATACACTCATCCATGTCTCTAACCAGTAGACTTTATCTACATACTTTTCTGGAATACTATTACCAAGGCCATGCAATCCCATATCCCATATACATGCCACTGCATGCCTACAAGGGATGCCAGTAAGATCCCATCTTCTACATGAACAAGACCTTTTGTCAATCATAACAATTCTTTGTTCAATGATATGAGGACCGGTCACCTGATACTTATTTGGTCCACACCAGATCACATTACATGATGAGGCATCATTCTTGATATTTTCAAATAAACTGCTTGTAAATGGTGTTAATGGCCCATTACAGTTAGCTTGCTTTTTGTGTACCATAACTATCCTTTTCATTAGGTACTCCCTAATAAATTCAAGGCAAGTTATAATAGGTTTGTCCCTTCCTTGTACAAGTTGCTTGTTGAAAACCTCACAAATATTGTTCAACAACATATCACACTTGGCCCTACCTGCAGTAGTTTTATCATATAGTTAACATCTATTTTTATACAAATACATGGCATGCAACGAAACGAAAATGTAATCATATACCAGTAAAGTAGGCTCTTGACCAGTGTTGGGGTGGAATATTTTTCAACAAGTCATGCAGATTTTTGTCTTCATCCAAAACGTTCTTCATCGCCTTTTCAAAAGCTGGTACTGTTGTTGCAGTAGCACAAGCCCACAGTAAGTTTTTTGAATACATCACCTCTCCAATTGGAGTTGGATTTGATATTCTCATGAATATGTCTCAAGTAATATCTATGGCTAGCACTTGGATAAACTTTGGCTATAGCAGGTATGATACCCTAATTTAAAACCAAAAAATAGTCAGTACAGTTAAATAACTAATATAAGAGTATATAATACTAAACAATAATACCTTTTGCCTGTCACTTATAAAAGAGATATTACAGTTTTGAGCCAGATCCAAATCATCACCCAATAACTATAAAAACCATGTCCATGTAGCAAGAGTCTCAGCCTCAACCAGTGCGTATGCAACAGGGTAGATGAAATTGCTACCGTCTACCCCAACTGTTGTCAAAATCTGCCCAGGAAAGGCCCTTTCAAAAAGCAGCCATCTAGCCCCAATAGTTCTCTCCCACATGTCTTAAATCCCCTCTTTAGTGCACCTAAGCATATATAGATCCTCTTGAATTGCCTAGTTGGACTGCTTGGGTTACACTCTAATTCAACATCTATCTTCACTGTAGTCCCCGGATCAGATCTGAGCAACTCCTCACCATAGTCCCTTAGCTTCCCATATTGAGCTTCATAATCCCCTTGAACCTTCTTAGTTGCCATATTCTTAGCCCTAAATACTTGGTTAGAAGTCACTTGTACTTGATACTTAGTTTGCAATTGCTCTTGGAGAGATCTAAGTGGTATACTTGGATTGGTTCTGATTGTTGGTTCAATTTGCTTGGCCAACCAACTAACTGTGCACAAATTAACAACTCTGCTATTCATGCATGTATGCTCCTTTATGTAGAGTTTACTAAAGTGCCCCCACCTTTTTTGGTCCTATCATGTGCTCTGGCTTTTACTAAACTGCCACAAACATTTGACCCATCCCCTTTATTATCACAACTACAAAGTGTAAGATTCCCTCCCAAACAAATCACACTAAATCGTCTAAAGTCATTTCTTGAAATATACAACTGTCTCCTAGACTTAACAGCATGTAATTTGACAACATCAGTTAAGGATTCTCTATCAATGAAAGATTGCCCAATATAAAAAGGGAAATCCTTAGATGGTTTTGCCTTTTTTTTTCTGCTTTCTAACATCCCTAACAACTTGTTCCAACGGAGTATCAACATCAGAGTCAACTTGACTATCAAACTCATCAGCGTCAATTTCTTTTTCAGGAGCATCTTCATCCTTTTCACTTACTTCAGTTTGTTCAGTAACCACTATAGCTCTATACTCATCCATATCATTCACATTAACATCTTCGACTATGTTATATTCGTCCACTATGTAATCAGAATCAGAATCACCCTCACTCCCCTTATCACTCCCATTACCCATATCACCAGAACCTTCATGACTCACATCCTTTCTAGGAAAAGTACTTAAGTGCTCAACATATACTTTTCACTTTAGAAGTTTCAGCACACTTTATCAACTTAAGAGCATCACTGTCAGTTCCTAATGGTCTTAAACCTAAAACCAAGTCTTCTCTGGGGATTTTAAAATGATATGTTACTATGTCTTCTTCTGAATAACCTAGTGATATCAGCATATCATTCATGAAACTCACTGAAAAAATGTCAGAATTAACCTTATCAATGTAGGTTAGGTTACCTCCCTCATATCTTAAGTCAGTTTTTGTAGCACATGTAAGATGTGTTATATTTTATTTGCTTACCAACATCAAATAATGTTTATGTGGTCTATTTACCTGCAAAATCAGTTTCTACTTTTGTGATTTATCTTTTCAGGTAGTTGAGATGAACAATATCGTGGATGAGCAGCAGCAGATGTTGATCAAACCATCAAATAAATTTGCAAAGGTAATTAACTATGTCAAAAAATAATGACTTATGTCACTTTCATGTTGAACTATTCAGTTAGTTATGTTACCAAATTCCAATCAAGTTTATATGGCTTATTTACCTGCAAATTTGTTTTAACGATTGTGAATTATCATTTCAGTAGGCAACTGCTTTTTCTGAATGAATTTAGACAAATAACTGCAAGGCAAACGGTCGATTTTTGTTTGTTTTAAATCAAACAAACCGATACCAGTTAGAAGCTGGCTGGTAACAAACCATCAAGTAGTATATGGAACAATACATTATGGTCCAATGTATGGGAATCATAACTTGCCAACACAAGACCCCGGTATATCAATATCAGATACAACCAAACAAGCATATACCAATGAGACAAATGCACATCAAACTCTCACTAAAGACTACAACATTATAAATACCTATGTGTTTATTTATCCAATATCATGTGCACTAAAAATATCATTTTCTTTCACTTGTTCTTTTCATACAACGGATTACACAAACAATATTACAGATTTCTAATGTTACAGATGGCAACCACGTCAAGCTGAAAAATGAGCTCGAGCTTATTTATAAATGGATTTGGGTTATAACTTATAAACATTAAATTTTTGGCTCAACTTAAACAATCCAAACAAGCGAGCTTACCTTGGCACGAGCTCAACTCGTTTAGAAACGAGCAAGTTCGGCTCAGTTCACTTACAAATGAGCCGAATTCGAGCGAGTTTTTTTTTGTGTGAGCTTCAAGCGAGCCACAACCTTTTTAAATAACCCTGTTCTTTAGCTTGAAAATTTAAGTCATATTAATTCATAACCAACTTTCTTTTTTAATTTTTCATATATATGTGAATATAAATGATATTGACAATAACAATGTAGTCTTTGTATGTTCAGTTGTCTAGATATGTCTCTGTTGCAATGTAAAAAGTACATTTTGTTAACCCATTTAATCTTCTCATAATGTATAATGTGAGACAAATACACTGATCCATAAAATTAACAAAGGCTAAAACACAATCATCATAATACCTATTTCCAAATAAGAGTTTAAAGTACATGCTAAATGTTTTGATCATTTTTGTGATCTTTATTATTCAACTTAATGTTAATGGCATCAACTAATAATTTGGTTCTTGGCTCAGCAACCATTCCTTTTGATATCATCCTCTTATAATACACCATAACTTCCTTTAACCGCCCTTTGTCGTAGAACCCGTGCACCATAATCGTGTACGATCTCTGGTCCGGGCCCAGCCCATTTCTCTCCATCTCAACCCAAGTCGATTCAATCCGTTTATCATCACCCCAACCCATAAAAAGCCTCAACAACAAATTATAAGTATCCGCCGTCATCTTACATCCGTTTCTCTCCATTACCTCCAAGATTTTCACAACTTCATCCGGCTTCTTCGCAGAGTTTAACAAGTACCCGTAAGTTCTAGCGTTCGAGTGCACAATCGCCACCCTTTCGTGTCATCTCGTTCAGAAGCTCGTTCACCTTCTCCATTCTTCGAATCTTGCATAGGTGTTTGATCAAAGTATTGTACGTCGCAACGTCTGGACAACACTCTTTTTCGTTCATTTCTTTAAATATTTCAAGAGCTTCCGGGATTCGTTTCTTGAAAGATAATCCGTCGATAATGCAGTTGCAGATAGCCACATCCGGGGTGCAACCTTTCGCCCACATGGCTTGAAACAACTTAACCGCTGTACTAATCTTGCCAGCCTTCGCTAACGAATTGATGAATATCCCGTACGTAAACCTATCCGGCTTGTATTTCGACGTAATAATATCATTCCAAAACCTTTTCGCTTCGCGTAAACTACCCAAAACACACCATCCGTTAAGAATAATGTTCATGGTCTTAATATTATGCCGAAACTCATGCTTTTTCGAATGAAACAAAAACTCTGCAGCCTCGACATGCTTATACCGACACAACGATATCAAAAGCGTCTGAAAAGCTATTAAATGAAGATAAAGACCAAACTCTACCCTCTTGTAGAAAAACTGAGTGGCTTCCTCTATCATATGAGCTGCAGCATACCTATTAACCACAATGCCATAAGTTCTTTCATTAATCAAACTTTTATTTCTCTTAGACATTTCGTCGAGCAGTTGGTGTACCTCATTAAACCGCTTCATTTTGCCTAAAATGTCAAGAGTTTCGTTGTAAGATCCTGTTCCAGGTGAATACCCACTTGCGTTACACACCCAATTGAAGAATACATAAGCTGATTTCCAATCAGAACGGTGCCTACGAAGCACATTAAGCACTAAATCTTCATTAAGTGTCAGTTTCAATCGAGTAAGAGCTTGTTCGACGTCATTTTCTGATTTCTGCCCGTTAATTTGCTTGAGAAGGTCTTGGATTTCAAGGGCTTTGATGTTGATGGTCGAGTATTCATCCGGATTTGGTGCAGGTGACTGAATAAGTTCGTGATCGGCTTCACTGAAATTCTCTGAATTTCGGGTTTGATTGTGAAAAATTGGGAATCTTGGAACTGATTTCTGTTTGGGTTTGGAAAAGATGTGAAATTTCTGGGACGAAATGAATTGCCGGATTCTGGGTTGCATGATTTCGTGATGGATTGTGTTTCTGCTAAAAAGAATGAACAGCAGAGTAGTCGTATTATGAAATTTATAGGTTAACCGATTTGGGCTCCTGTTTGCTAACTTTATTGCTTACAATGGGCTCAATCAAGTTAAAAGAAGCCCATTTTGTTCAAATACATAAAACTATAAAAGTCTAAATACTTTATATTTTTATCTATACTATCTTATTAAACATATAAGGAAGTCAAATATTTTTTTTATATAATATTAAGATTTAAGTAGTTACAAGTATTAAAACACAAAGTAAAGCTCTCAAAACCTTTCAAATTCCAAAATCTCTTGGAGGTGGAATCAGAAAGCAACATCGAATGAAATATTTGACTATAAAAGGCCTTATGGTTTTCCTAAGAATGTATTCCTTTATTGAATGAAATGGATTAGGTTGTAAATGACTCGAGCAGAAGCAAACCATGGTGGGCTCATGCTTGGCTCGTTTAAAAGTTGGGTCCAACATGCCAGCTCGTTTATATTAGCAAGCTGAAATTTTGGACAAACTATAAAAACAAATAAGAGAAGAGAGTAGGTTACCTTAATCTGTACTTTCATAAATTAAATTTACCAGGGCTAACCCGTAGGGTGTGCAGGTGGGCCACCGAAACAGGACCCAAAGTCTCCTAGGGCCCATAAAAATTTCCTGTTTTATATTTAAATTAAATACGAATCAAAACATGACTGGTATGTTGATATAGTTCAGATGGTTGATGCTTCAATTAACTCACATGAGATACTGATTCGCAACCAGGTATCTCCATATAATTTTTAAGCCTTTTTCGTCTCACCCCATCCATCTTTATGGTTGTTTGGAGCTTTTAATTATATGAGTTCTTAAATACAAATTGGAAATGTGGAACATTTATGGCAGGCGATGGCATATTATTTGAAAAACATGAGTTCTTTGGTGGATGAGAAGAATCAATCAATTGTGGCAATGAAGGAAATAGAGGGTATAGATTTTGAGGAGAATACGGAGAATGCTAAGACTTGGGTGAGTGCAAAACGGAGAATGCTAAGATTGGTGAGTGCAAACTATTAGAGGGTATATAATGAATGTTGTAGAGTTAATAAACATTGCATTGTCTCTTATTACTAATATTTCTTTCACTTAATGGCTTAAATTGTCAGCAAGTTAATTAAAGGTTAGGTAGTTGAGGAAAAGCCAATCCCATATATATGTGTTTTATTGTTGTAATATATTTATGTTTGGTTTTATGATTTAGTTAGGCTATGCACGTACTAGTGTACCCCTAAAGAGTGGAAGATGTAAGCTTGAAATTGATGATAATTTAATTGTTCTACGGTAGATAATTATTAACAAAATCCGATTGCGTTCCTGAGGGGCGCTGCTGCCCCTTTTTTTTGCTGATAGGGTCCAATTTTTTTATCTCACACAGGGCCAAAATTTAATTTGTGATTTTCGGAGACGGCTCTGAAATTTACTAATTAAAACTATAGCTTAATAATCTATTTGTTTTGATAAAAAAAAAAATAACCATAAACACCATTGCATGATTTGTGAAAAAGTTGGAATCTTGAAACAAATTTGTGTTGTGTTTGGCTTTGGAAAAGATGTGAAATTTCTGGGAGTAGATAAACTGCCGGATTGTGGGTTGCATGATTTAAACGGATTGTGTTTGTGCTAAATTTGTAGCAAGTATTAGTGTTGATACACAAGGTATTTCTGAAATTGTAGGTTAGTATTATGTTGATACACAAGGTATTTCAGAAATTTGTAGGTTAACCGACATGGGCTCCTATTTGCAAAAATCATCACTTCACAATGGGCTCAAGCTAGTTGAAAGAAGCCCCGTTTTATTCAAATATAATAAAAATATAAGATATAAAAGTTTAAATAGTTATATTATATATTATCTATACTATATTATGGAGGGACGAGGAGTAGAGTTAGACCGAAACTAACATGGGAAGATTAGATTAGGCAGGACTTGTTACACTTGCATCTCTCCGAGAACATGGTCAAGCATATGACTTCGTTAGAGAGATCGATGAATAAAGTGACTAATCGTTGATGATCTTGTTAATTGTTCAATTCGTTTTCTCTGGTGTTGTAATTGTTCAACATGAGAAATGTAAATTATATAGTAAGATAGGTTGCTAGTTGGTGGGAATGGATAATGGTAAAATAAAAATGTAAATACATTGAATTATATATAGAGTGAATTGTAAAATTTGTCCTTTATTTTTATACCCGTTTTCAGGCGGTGTCCTTTGTCTTTAAAATTGATGTGTTTTATACTTTATGTTTCAAAATCCTGTACAGTTTGTCCTTTAAAGCTAACCTGGTTAGTTTTTTTTATTAAATCTGATCATATGAGTCACACATGAGGGCACTTTTATCATTTTATATTTGAATGACTATTACGTAAATAATTTAATTTAATTACCTCACCATCTCTCTCTCTTTCTCCCTCTCTAAAAACACCACAGGTCCACAACAAAGCAACTCCAGACATCATCAAAATCACCCAACCCTTTCAATTGCAAACCAAAATCACCCCAACCCAACTTAAAACCCAAAGTATGAAAATCACCATAAAACTTTCAATTGCCATTTTGAAACTAACTGTAACCAAATTCAAAATCACCCAATCCTTTCAATTCAAGACTTCAATCACCATCTTCAACCCTCGTTTACACCATTCAACATCACCACTATAACACCTGTTTCAAGCGGGGGATTTGTAGGGTTGTTCGACGGCGGTTCCGCTGCTCAGATTTGTAGGGCTAGGTTCTAAGGTGGTTCGCCGGAACTTGTTTCAGGCTGCGGATCCGTTGCTTCGCCGGAACCGCTGCTCAGATCTAAATACCCCCATCGCAGATGTCAAGGGCTTGGTTTGATGGAGGTGGTGGCCTGGTCAGTAGGTTTGGCGTCGTGGTGGTGCTAGGTGGTGTTGGGTGGGTGGTGGCAGGTGGTGTAGGGTGCTTGGTGGGGTGGGTTGCAACGATGGCAGGTGGTGTGGTGTGGGTGGTGGATGATGGTGGTGGTAAGTGGGAGAGCTTGAGAGAGAGGTGAAAAAAAACCCTGAATCTTCTTTTTAATGGAATATATATCTATGTATCTATACATACACAAGGTTTTTAATTATTTTTTGTTTATTTATTAACATATTTTAAAATGAATGATGAAAAAAAGACTAAAATACCCTAACAAAAAAAAACTAATTAGGTTAGGCTCAAAGGACAAACCGTGCAGGATTTTGAAACATAAAGTACAAAACACGTCACTTTTAAAAATAAAGGGTCTGAAAAAAGGTATAAAGATAAAGGAAAAATTTTGAAATTTGCTCTTATATTATATATATATGAAACTATTAAGTCTAACTCTTAAAACATTCTTCACCATTGAATTTGGCTGAGATCTTAAACTCCCAAATTTAACCGTCATGTTGGCAGTTTCTTAGAGTGGGAGTTTTATCGACCTTTTTCTGCCCATGATCTCACGTTTTCTACAAAAGTGGATGGTGGGTTTAATACGGTTGGACGGTTGTTCTCGAATTTGCACCTATGAATATGGCCTTCTCCCCACATTCTCCTTCTCTCTTTAAACATATATTTCAGCCTTCGCCTCCATCTTTCTGTTCATTCACTCATAAATTTAAGCTATTTCCGAGTCCGATCTCTAACATATCAACAAAAAAGGCTGCCAATTGTTGGAGGTAGATCGTCACCTAGATCTTCATTGTTACCAGCACGGCGGCACCATGTCTCGTGATGCCAGTCCCGGTGAGCTTAATTTGGCAATTAAAAACATTTTTACTTGGGATTTGATCATTAATTTTGGAGTGGATTAAAACTTGTAATTAATTAGTTTTATGATTGAAATCTATTATGTAGTCGAAGTTTTCTCCTTCAGATGTTACTGATTTCTTTCGGCTGTTTCTTCAAGGTATGTTCTATGTTGATTACAGTTTTGTTGATTCAATCTTCAACGTTTGTTACTAAGTTTCTTGAATTTTGATTTGTTTTTTGCTACCTAGAAAAGCCAGAAGGTTTTGTTCATGTGCCCTCTAAAGCTGTTGCTCATGAAGTTGAAGAAATTGGTAACTCTCGACATGCTTTTATTTTATTACCGTCTGCTTCACCTATCGAATGAGTGAGCAACATTCATTTTCGAGTCACATGTTTGTTTAGTTACTTGAGTTTTGCATTTTTTTCCTACAAGAGTCGAACACTTATTGTGGGATGTAAATGATACAACCATCATCACTCTTGCAACATTTTTTTTTACAGAGGATAAATGAGAAAATGAAGGCCTTACAGAAATTGCTTCCAAACTCAAATAAGGTTAGAGTTTTAAATACATAATTAGCTCTAAAATTGTTTAAGAGTTACAACATTTATTGGTCCAAATTATTGTTTTATTTTTTTGGGAGTTGTGTTTTTTTTTACTGATAGACTAATAAGGCTTTAAAGCTGGATGAAGCCTTCCAATTAGGGGTGGCAAAAGTGATGGATTAGAATGGGTATAGGTTATGATAAGTTTTGCTTAGGATGAGTTTTTATAAGAAAGAGGTTATAATGGGTATGGGTTAGGATGCGTTTGGTAAAGATGAGTTTATTAAAGGTTTAAGATGAGTTTGGGTAAATATTCAAAAAAAATTCTTAAAAAATTCAAAATAATAAAAAAAATTCTAAAAAATAAAAATATAAAATTTAAAAGAGTCCAAAAATTCAAAAAAATTATAAAAATCATAAAAAATTAAAAAATTTCAAAAATAAAAATTCTAGAAAATTCAAAAAAAATCTAAAAATTAAATAAAAAATTTCTAAAAATCAAAAAATTCAAAAAATCAAAAAATTATTAAAACTCAAAATATTAAAAAAAATAAAAAAAACTCAAAAAAATAAAAAAAAACTCAAAAAAAATCTGAAAATACAAAAAAAGTCTAAAATTCAAAAAATTCAAAAATAAATTCTAAATATAAAAAAATCAAAAAATTTTAAAAATTCAAAAACTCAAAGAAATTCAAAAAAAATCTTAAAAAATCAAAAAGTGCAAAAAATTCAAAAAAAAAATCAAAAGAATGAAAAAAAATCTAAAAAATCAAAAAAATATATATCATAATATTCAAAAAATCCAAAAAGATTCTAAAAATTCAAAAATTCAAAAATTCATAAAAATAAAAAAAAATTGAACTTTTCTTTTTTTTTTTTAACAAATTTTGGATTTTTTGTATATTTTTTAAATTTGTGAACTTTTAGAACTTTTTGGATGAGTTAATTACATAGTTAGGCCATGTGATTTGCACAAAATAACATACTTAGGTACTCTAATAGTTTGACAAACAATTAACGTTAATACCTCCAAACGTTACAAAATGAAAATTTTATACCCTAAAATGTGATTTTAAACTATTTTAAACTTTGTGTAAACTATAGGAACTAACTATGTAATTAACTCTTTTTGAATTTTTTTTACATTTTTTTACAATTTTTATAAATTTTTTATTTTTAGTTTTTTTATGATTTCTTTAATTTTTAGAATTTTTTGGATTTTTTGAATTATTTATGTTTTTATGAAATTTTTGATTTTTTTAATTTTTTAATAATTTTTGGACTTTTTTTATTTTGTATAATTTTTTTGGATTTTTGAATTTTTTGTGATTTTTTTAATTTTTTTATTTTTAAATTTTTTTATTTTTATAATTTTTTGATTTTTTTAATAATTTTTTTGAATTTTTATATTTTTAGAGTTTTTTTATTTTTAATTTTTTAGAATTTTTTTTATTTTTTGACTTTTAGATCTTTTTTTCAATTGCTTGATTATTTGGAATTTTTTTTTATTTTTTTTTACTTTTTTGTATTTTTTAGAATATTTTGAATTTTTAAAAAATTTTCGCTTTTTTTTCGTAATTTTTTAGATTTTTTTATTTTTTGTTTACATTTACGAACACTTATTTATCTAGCTTAATGCCCATCATGACCCATTCTCATTTTTAAAATGACCCAAAATACCCATTTGGGTTTTTATTGCCAGGTGTACTTCCAATATCTCAAGCAGCTTCAACTTCAAGCACTTCTTGAAGCAAAAAGATTTGTTGCAGATTTTGAATAATGTTTTCTAGAATATAAAACTTCACGTTTAATGTTCAGATCTTAACCATGAAGAATGGAGTAAACTTATAAGAAGCTCTTCAGCTCCCACATTCATGAAGAAACTTAAATGGACCTGAAAACATGACATCACCGAACCAAGGAGCTCACATGGATCCCATTCTCAACCTCCCAATTCAACTTACCAATCGAAACCAGCAATTAGTACATGATTTTACACATATAATCTATCCAGGGTTTCATGTTCTTCCAAGGTAACTTGATTTTTTTAACTCCATGTTTGATAATGTAAATTGTTGGCTATGGATAGAAGTATATGTATTAATTAGTGTATACCATATATAAAACTGCAACAAACTATTTTGTCATCAATCTCTCTTTATTTTGTCAACAAACTTTTAGCAAATACAAATTGTTTTGTTCACTCTGTTTGATGGCTTAACACTTCGTCTTTGTAGCAAAGTCATTCATGTTGTTATCAGTTAATACATTAACGTAACCCGTCCACCGGACGGGTATTAAACTAGTTAAAGAATGTATGGATTGCGTAGGAATGAATTAGTTTACACTGCCGGCTGATGCTATGCCGTACTTGGTTCAGTTTTGTTGTTTTGATATTTCTTGATATTTTCAGATTGATGTTAACTTGTGTTGTTGATAAGTGTTTTTATACACTTTTAATACTAACTTGTGGTGATGTGTTGTCTGTAGAACTTGATACGTGCTTAAAAGTCTGTTAATAGTTGTTAGGAAGTTAGTTACAAGTTAGTTGGTTGTTTAGTCAATGATAGTCAAACTTGTAAAGTGTATAAGGAACAATGAGCTGGTAGTTGTAATACACTTTTGAAATCAATAACTTTCCCAATTCTTCTTTCACAACCAAATACCTAACTGACTCTCGAGAACTCCAAAGTTCTCCTGACCAGTTAAATTGATTCAACCATTGTTTCAATCTTGAATCACATATCATTCTGAAACCATATCAGAACTCACGAGAATGATGAATCAATGTTGGAGGTCAAGCATTATTATTTGGCTTTTGAAGACCAAGTTCTCATAGATTTCTTTTTGAACGGTGATTTTCTTTTTGAGTGACTCAATGTCGCACCGTCTAAACGGCGGCCGTAGCCAAGATCTGCTCAGACTACGTTGTTTTAATCGGACCCGCGCTGGGTTGGTCAAACTTGGTTACGGTGTTCCCCGGAAACCTTACTGCCTCCACACGAGTTGCCTCGCTGAAGTAACAGCCGGATGAAAACCGGAGTGTGGCTCTGGATCGAACCCCCTCGGTGGGTTTGTCACCATCATTGCCCAACCACTGAGCTATAAGCAAAGGGTTATATCCACCCCAATGTGACACAAGTGGAAATTAAACTTGAGTCTCCATTAAAAAACTAAATCTGCTACCACTAGGCCACATATTGGGATACCAAATTCTCATAGATGGATTTTGTTTTGAATATTAAATTAAGTTCACAAATGAATGTTTTTATTTAGTAGTAGTTTTAAACACACAACATGTTATGAATATGTTATAACTAAATAGTTGGTTTTATAAAGGAAACAAAGGAAAAGATTAGGACCTAATTCCACTACAACGTTTTCTAAATCATATTTAATTATTTCAAATTAGGGTGTTACAATGATTAGAGAGTGAAGGGAGCATCAATTTGTTTTTATTTTCTTCGCTTTGATGCTTTCGTTTTATACATTGTTGTAATGATCCTTTGAAGATGATATACATAGTTAGGATTTTTATTGGTTATTTAGTTTTATAAAGATTTTTTACAAAGTCTACTACTAATGATTTATGTTGAATTCAAGTAAGCTTCTTCATAAGTTACAATGTATGTTCATGTTCGATACTCATAATAAACTTTGAGGACTGGACATAGTCTACTTGAAATGATTTATGTCGACTTCGAGTAAACTTCTTCATAATTTACCACGTGTCATGTTCAATCAAATTATCAGGCGGGGCGGTGTGGGACTCGGCATAGCCTGGTGCCGGCCCCTACACCATTTCCTCCCCCCTCTGTGTCGTCCTCCCCGTCACACCTATGCCGAAGAAGCTGGTCGAATAAGGACAAAAAAACTAGCCGTTTGGCCTTGACCTTTCACTACTAGAAAAATTGAAATTTTTAACGCCGTTTTCAACGCATTTGTAACCAAAACTTAATTTTTGTAAACAAATACAAAAGAATTATGATATCGTTACAAATGGGTTGCAATTTTAAACATTTCGTTACAAATGTGTTGCAATTTTAAACATTCTGTTACAAATGGGTTAGCAATTTTTCAAACATTCCGTTAGAAATGCGTTGCATTTTTTCCAAATATTTTGTTGCAAATACGTCACAAATTTACTAATAAAATAAGGAAATAGTGTAGTAAATGCGTTGTAAATGGTTTTCAACTGGGCTTTTTCCAACATCAAGTTTTGTTGCGAATCCGTAACAAATCGGAATTTGTAACGCATTTGTAACGGAAAGGGGCGTTGTTGCCATTTTTCTAGTAGTGGTTTGAATAAAAAAATTCAAATTAAATTCAAATCCATTTTTTTATAAATCTAACATTTTTACCCTCCATTTCCTACCCACTTCAACTCCATCTTTCTCTCTATTTTTTTTATAAAATCTCTACATTTTTATAAAATACTCTTCTATTATTTTGAATGGATAGATACAACCCGAATAATCCGAACGTTTTTCGGTGCCCGGTTACTATCCTCAAATGGAACCGAATCCTTTCGGGCAATTTACCTTTTATGGCCTAGTTCAAAGAGTACACGGAGGTCACGGCCCAAAAGGCAAAGGTGAAGGAACGCGTGGTGGAAGAAAAGGTTCAAGTGAACAATGAAAAAAACACTCTAAAAGAATGGGACATATTGACGGCCGACGTTGAAAGTTATTCCGAAGAAAAACGAGACGCTTTAAAAAATGCAAGAAAAAATCATGAAAAAGTATGAAAGTTAGGCTTTTGTTTTTAAGTTTTTTTTCTTATGTAATGTTTTGGTTTTTTAATATTAATGAATTGAGTTTTATGTCTTATTTAATAAATGTTATAAAAGTAGATGAAGTTAAAAAAAATAAATAAATAAAGTTTGTGGGGTAGGCTCATCATCCATTTCTATTGTTTTTACTTTGGAGGGGCATCATCCTAAGACTATGACGTGACATCCACGTGGAGGATTATCCTCCAAGGTAGGCTCTGTCACACCCCGACCCACAGCGGAATAGGTGATCGGGGCATGATTGGGTTATCATCAAAGCTCATGACATTTATTATGCGTTTCATATTCATTAAATACAATTTAATGGAAATTTACAATAATTGTTACAACATATTCTAACTATCAATCTAAGCTTCTTTGTTCTCTTCTAGGGCATTTCCTAGGTTTTCTTTGCTTCGACCAGTTCACCTGTATCATGTGTAAAAAGGTTTTGGATCAACATAAAGTTGGCGAGTGAATCCTATGGAAAACATTTGAACAAGTTTATTTAAATTGATTATGAAATATGTGCACAACCAAACATGAGTAAAAATAGATGTAAACTTATTCAACAATCATAAGTTATTAAATAAAACACACATGAACAATAATGGAACATTTAGAGGCACGCGATGCTCAACTCGTCTCTTACGAGGAACTGAGGGGCCTAATGAATGAATTGCATAAACATGATAATATGAATGACACAACTACAAACAATATAAACTCAATGATACACACATGAACAATAATGAATTTGATTTGAGGCACGCGTTGTTCAACTCGTCTCCCACGAGGAACTGATGGCTTAATGAATGAGTTTCCTATAATTTGACAAAAGGAAATAAGTAATCACAACAATATAAACAATCTAAGTTTAGGTCATGATGTGGTATGGCACAAGTTTAAATAAATAAGTTAATTATTTTCATAACACATGACACACCCCAAAACGTGTAATTTAAAAGGGGGAGTTGTAAGATTCACTCACAGTGGGTTCGTTCGGTTGATGATGTTGAATGCACGCGAAGTGGTTTTAACCACGAGTGAGATTAACCTAGATAAATCGCATTATGGTTTGGTAAGTAAACGGATTTTATTAATCTATTTTAGTAGGATTGTTGGGTGTATTTTTGTGAGTTTAAGGCTATTTTCTAACCTTAAAAATGTTATTTTTAAGTATTTTTAATTGATTTTTAATTAAAATAATTAAATAAAAATAATAAAAAAATTTGATTTTTTTCTGACCGTTGACCGTTGACTGACCGTTGACCGGTTCAAATCGGAATATAAGTGCGCTGAGTGAGGCTCGAACCCGAGACCTCCCGTACGCGTGCACGCAGCTCTACCAACTGAGCTACGTGTCTAACCCGTTAAATATCTGATTTTAATTATATATATATATATTAATTATGTTAAACAGAAATCCTTTATTTTTTAAAAAACAATTTAAATCAACGAAACGGTGCGCTCCACAGGTCTCGAACCCGGGACCTGTGGCTTAAACTAACACGCAGTCCACCGCTGGACTGTGTGTGCAACTTGTTAACTTAACTGATTTTTATTATACTTAAACACAAACTATTTGTTTTCATTTCTGACTTTATTTAAAAAGGTTAATAATCGTCCGGGTCGATGCAGAAGACCGGACTCGAACTCGTGACGTGCGACTTAAACATACACACAGTCCACCGCTGGACTGTGTGTCTAACTTGGTTATTATTCCGATTATTAATATACTTAACATATACCTGTGGCGACTCCGGTTCAGTTTAACAAAAAAATGATTTTTATTGAAGCAGCGTGTGTGAAACAGGATTCGAACTCGAGACGTTAGTGTTTATTGTGCACACAGTCCACCGCTGGACTGTGTGTCTAACCCGAGTAATTTCTTGTTTTTAATTATACTTAAACGTTCCGGATACATCGTCTTCTTCATCAAGTTATAACCAGAATCGGAAATCGACTGGTTCAAAGTCTTAATCGTTTTCTTTAGTGTTTTAGGTTAATTATAGATGAGATATAAGTATAAAGAGAAGAAAATAAGCGTGAGGTATACCGACTTGCTTTCCTCTGTTTTCCGGCAGAACTCCGGCGACAGCAATAAGCTCCGGCGTCAGGTGTCTTGCAGCAGCGAGTCTCCAGAAAGTTTGAAAAAGGTATGGGTGGCTTCGGTATAAGTTTAAAAGGTTTAGTAAGGCTCAGAAATGAGGAAACCGGTTTTCCGGCGACGAACAGAATAATTCCGGCGAGTGGAATTACGCCGAGAAAAGGTGTGGTTTTGAGCGAAAAGGTTTGCAGTGGGTTGTGGGTGAATTTATAGGGCAAATCGTCGAAGAACTTGGTCTGATTTCCGACTGTATTCATCGGTTATAAAAACTCCGGCGGTTATGGTTTGGTCGCGGACTCAGACGTCGGTTATAACCGATGTCTTAGTAATGGTTTACGTTATAACGGAAGATGTTAAAAACTCGCGAGATTACCGGGATTTCCGACGACTGAACTATTGGGCGCCGGTTTTTGAATTCAGAAAGTCACTTTATGAATTAATTGATTCTAATATTTAACAAACAATACAAGTGGCGCAGTGGTTTGTGTGTTGTGTGTTAAGTTTGATGTTGAACCGGTACAGACCCGGGTTCGAAACCCGGCAGAGACCTTTTATTTTTATTTTGCGATTTTCAACAGTTTTTCAAAAACTAAATATATATTCCCGTATAATAATCGATTATGTATCGTTTAAAATTATTTTGGGCATTTAATTCGCAACGAAATTTTTGACTGACTGTTCGGTTGATAAACGGAGCGGGTTTGGTAAATCCGTTTTTGACGGATGTTACAGGCTCATCACTACACCGCCCAGCCTCATGCTCATCATAAAATTTGAGGTTTGAAATGTTTTTTGTTGAATTCGAGTAAGCTTCTACATAAATTACCACATGTATTCATGTTCGATCAGATTATCATTTGCATAAAAAAAATTTGAAATTTGACAAAGTCTGCTTGAAATGATGTATGTTAAATTCGAGTAAGCTTTTACATAAATTACCACGTGCATTCACGTTTGATCAGATTATCATGCTCGTCATAAAAATCGAGATTTGACAAAGTTTGCTTGAAACGGTTTATATTGAATTCGAGTAAGCTTGCTCATATATTACCATGTGTAACGTTTTATCAAATTATCATAGATTTGACAATAGGTGATTTTCTAACCGAATTTTAAATATGTGATTTCTGATTCGAGTCGAATCGAAAATAAAATTCAAGTTTTTTAATTTGAATACTGAACACCTCTAATATACATGTTTGATGGTAAAAAAATGAAAAAGTATCATTAAATAAGAGACATGTGGTTTCAGTAAAAAATAAATATGTTTAATAATAAAAATCTATATATTTTGAGTCGAACAAACCTACTTTTTTTATTTTTCGTTCATAATGATTTTTCATATGAGTGTTAAAAAGAGAGTTGGTTGATTCATTGTCTTTCCATGTCCATTAAAATAAATAAAAATAATCATTAGTACCTTATGACGTTTTTATTTGTATAATTTATTGATCATTGTTTTCATATGGAACCTATGTGTTAGTTACGATTAGTGAATATGTATCTGTAAGTGATGTTTAATATGTGTCACATAAGCAACACTAGTTTCACTTTCACATCTACTTGAGGGTACATGGTTCATGAAAGGTGAATTGTTTTTTTTAATGCATTTTATTAATTGTTTCCATGCAACTAATAGTAATTAGATATATACAATTCCTTATCGTTCGAAATGTCGATTTAAACATGTGTCAAATTTGCTTACGAGACCAAAAATACTTTAGAAAAAACAACAAGTTCGTTTTAGTTAAAATTTATTGTGTGGAATGTTTCTAAAAAAGTTAAGAAACACTATGTTAGTTTTCTTTTACAAGCTAACAATCAGAATTGAGAAAAATCATATTAAGTTGTAAATTATGTATCATAACTAAAAATATATATAAAAAAAGTTTGCCTTGGTGAAGGAATATTATTGGCTCGTGAATTATAAAATAAAAAGAGCACGGTTCAAAACCTTCACACCTTGGTTAAGATCACAATTCCCCCCTTTTACGACGACACCACACAAGGGGACGTGTGTGCCCATGGCCGTGATGACAACCCCTCCCCCCCCCCCCCCCCCCCAAAAAAAAAAAAAAAAAAAAAAAACCACAGACATTCACATAACATAAGGGATTGTCTAAACGATTCAAAAACATATCCATCGATTAGCTTGGAGTTAAGGTAGTTCCGATATTTTTGTCAAAAACATATTCTTACTTTAAAAATAAAAATTAACTTCCAATATAAGGTTACACTTAAAAGATTAAGTTTGTAACTAAAAATTTTTTTTATTAACAAAAGGGGAGTTAATTACACGAAATGTTTAGGATAAGTCCATATTACACGTTTGATATTTTATACGAGTGTCTTTGCTTGTCAAACTGTAGCACATTTTGATCATTTCTAATAACAAAATCTTAAAAATAGCTAAGTTCATTTCATTGCAGATTGAATTAAATGGTTATTTAACGTCTGTTAGTGAAAATAAGCAAATGTGTTATTAGTTTGACAAAGAATGGGACCGTATGGTCTGTAATATGAATTTTTTTAAAGAATTTTTCTGACAATTTTTGACATACCACAAAGATGAGTTAAAAAAGCTTGTATGTACATGCAAGTAATTGCAATGTATATGTAACTAAAACGAAAAAATATGCCAGATTTCAATCGCTTATTCTAAGGATGGAGGGGTGTCCTATTTAAGTACGCTCACTCTTTGCAATTATGCCCGCCATATCATTTTTACCCTAATACCTTCAAATTATTAATTCACTGGTAACACCTCTCTCAACTACTCTAGAACTTTTTTATTTTTTAAATAAATTCAACAAATTAATTTATTTAATTATACTTTCATTAAAAATAAAAATAATACATAAGTCAAGCTAAAAAATAAACAAAATACAATAATATAATAATAAAAAGCTCATTCATCTATCTCATTCGTCGGCCACCCATATATTTCGGCTATTTCATGTTTATGTTGTATAGCAATTTCTTAACATCAACTTCTTCTACATAGTCGTCATCTTGGACATGCATGTCTTCCAATCCTGGCTTAGATTGTGTGTCCGGCACATAATCTACATCATCAAGGTCTTTACAAATTGGAAGTGTTCGTTCCACATTATCATACGAGGACCATCGACATGGGCTCCTATAAGTAAACGGGTCGAATGAAGACATGGCATCTTGCGAGAAAACTAGTTGACTAGGTGCAACCATAGGAGAAGCATTAGATTGTGAAAAAATTTATGGTGAGAATTGTTGCAAAAAAATTATGGTTGACAAGGTTATGTAAAATAAGGTGTATACCCATCACTACCAAACCCTTGAACGCCCCCTCTTGTGTTTGAACCGCCTGCTCATATGTTCGAATCGTCCGCTCTGCTCGCTCTTGTGTTCGAACCGCCCACTCGGGATTTGGTGTGTTTTTTACTTGAACCAACTCCTTTTTTATTCTCCATGGATGACAATATTTTTGTGTCAATTGTCTTGTAATTGTGTGATGATGAATGGTTTGAATAGGTTGGTATTTATATGTAATATTTATGTGAATGAAATATTCTTTTTTTTATAATCCTCTACAGTCAATAGAGGATTTAAATACTCTTTGCTACCTGCCCAAGCTACCCACAAGGATGACGGCAATGTAGCCTAGACGGGTTCAAACCCTCGCAAGAGACCCATATGTGTCCCCTCCACCCTAAATACATATTAAATTTATTTGATCCAACTCTTTAACTAATCGGAGATTTAGGTCTAACAACTTATTTTTATTTTCTTAAAGCATTTTACATTTAAAATATGTCACTGCTATAAATGACTAAATTTATATTAATTTTTTAATGTTTTTAATAAAATATAATTAAAGTTGAAACTCTTCTAATACACAATGTGATATTCCTCAAAACAACAAAAGCAAGCGTCCGCAGCAATAGTGTCTCCAGTTGATTGGAGGAAAGGGGCGGCAAGGGGACTAGTGTCAGGCACCTGCGTGGCACTTCCCTGTTCACCAATTAATTTACGCTTTTATTCCCGTTTTAAAATTACAATTCTGTTATCAGCTCAAAATTATTTAAAAATAAATTGACGCTTTTGCTTCTATCTAAAATTCTCAATTTTGCCCGCCGTTTCAAAATTTAGTTTTGCCCGTTTAAAGTTACAGTTTTGTCATTAGTTTCCAATGGGGGGAATAGTGCCAGACAGTTGCCTCGTACTCCCCCATTGGACCAACAAGTTAATTATTTTATACTCATTTTAAATTTACGTTTTTACCACCAGTTTAAAATTACGTTTTCGCCCCAAACTCAAAATAAACTTATGCTTTTGCTCTCAGCTAAAAACTACGATTTTGCACTAAGTTCAAAATTACGATTTCGTCCGCAGCTCAAAATTACGTTTTTGCCCCCAGTTCAAAATAAAAATATGTTTTCATTAAAATTATCATTTTGCCTCCGGTTCAAATTACATTTATGCTTTTGCCCTCAACTCAAAATTACAGTTTTGCCCTCAGTTGAAAATAAAAAAAAGGTATTTTCACCGGCCAAAAATTACGATTGTGCCCTTAGTTAAAATTCATACCATGATATTACCCCAAGTTAAAAATTATGAATTTGGCACTACGAAAATTTACGAATTTGCCCCCACGACAAATTTACAGTATTGCCATCGCTTTAACTTTTGGAAATTTGCGATTTGACCACAGAAAAAAAATACAAGATTGCCTTAGTTAAATTACTGTATTGCTATTGTTTTTTTTTTTGTTTGGGAAACTATAAAAGTTTTTTTTAATTGGTTGACTCGATTTAATTGTTTTCCGTATCAATGAGGTGGCTAACACTCACTCAGTATTCTGCCATCGCCCCGCAACACGGGTGGTGCATCAACTAGTTTAGAAACATGATACAGTTGAAAGTTGACACCCTTATGATATAATCGTATTAAAAGCTTAATTCTCATGTAATAGTTATAAGGGTTGTAGTCATAGATTTGAGTGATTTCAAATGAAAATTAATTGTGAGAACACTTAAGACTATAATGTTAAAAAAGAAAACACTAATTTAACATTAAACATTAAGAAAATAAAATTTCATTAAACATCAAATAAATTTATAATATTATTTTCATCTCACAAATACATAGATTGTATATTGATATAATCTCAACTCCGTTATAAGGATTTTATTGTAAGGCATGATAATTAGACGAGTAATGGTAATTTCAATTCAATACACGGTTGTAAAATTGTGTCTCATGTCTTCACAATACAATCACATAATTACTCGTCAGGTATCGAGCATACCCGTAAATGTCGAGCATACCTATTACTTTGTTATAAAATACTCGTTGGGATTTTAAAAACATTGTTTTTTACCATTCTAATTTTTATATATTTTTATGTTTTTAACAATCACAATAAATTAAAATATGCTAATTGCATACATATTATACTCACTATAAAAAGTTTGAAATATCTAAACATGTACAGTTTATAATAATATAAATCCCAAAAACTAAGTTATACCTCATATAAAAATATAAATAATATTATCAAAATATTTCAAAAGAAAAGTTTACATTCACATAACAAAAATATAAGAATAAACCATTACTAGACTAGGTTGATAAAATATAAGAATAAACCATTACTAGACTAGGTTGATTGAAGACAAAACAATAATTAAAAATTTATAAATATAAGTTTCGGGTATTTAGCTCGGATAAATGAATATATGTTTTTGAGCCATGTTTCACCTAATCTCATACTTATTTCATACCAGCAGATACATTTAAAAGTTAATCTTATGCCCCTCTCAAACCGAATATTTGTCCCAAATCTTTTAGGTTTGGGTTCTTTTTCATCCTCATCACTGTTAATCGTTAGTGTAGAATTTAAATAAAAGGGTATAATTGTTATGTTAAAATGTTTCTAGGAAGATATCTCATAGCGAGTGCACCTAAGGTAAAACTAAAGGAGGACCCAATAAAACTTTGGTATGAGAAAATGATTGTAGCTTTTCTTAATTATTTTTATATGCCTTTAGTACACCCAACAATCAACAATGGATGATGGACGGACACTCAAAAATGCCACAAAGTGGTTCTCTTCAAGGTGAGATACGAATGTAGAGTTGTAAAAACTATAATGAAGTTGTATATTTGTAAGGATTTATAAAAAATGTAAGTTCTATTTTGAGATATTGTGAACTTTGTTAATATGTGTAAATTTGTAAAAAAAAAGTTGATAAACTTTGTTAAACTGTGTAAATTTATGAATTCACTTAATGAAACTTGTGGAACTTTGTATGTTCCAACTTTTATGAACCGTATAGGTTTTTTATTTTAATTAAAATCATTCAAACTAGTCTACCCAGACCCTTAATTAAAATGTTAGGGCTTTTGTTAACTTTCACTGATGGTGTACGATTTATATGTATATTTTTGGATATTTGAATGTCTAAGGCAATATGGTATGAAATGGATCTTATAACGGCTCTATCGTGTCACCTCAACGTCACGTAAGATGTGTTACGTCACATCAATCAATACCCTCTCCCCTCCCCTTCTCGTTTGACAACCAAGAAATAAGATAAAAGCCTCTCCAATGGTCAATGGCACCCTCTATTATTGATTTAATTCCATCTGGCCCCACAAAACATCAGTTGACATTCGTTAATGTGATGGCAATCAATTAATGGCATCCCCAAGTGACACCGGGCAATGGGAAAGGAGACGCTATTGCTCAATAAATGGCTAATGGTTAATAAATTTCTAATACCACATAGCTTAATAGTTCATAAATTACTATTAATAGCTTGCCGACAAAAGATTAAACATGGAGCGGCTACCCGGAGTTTGTAAGAAATAAATAAAGTTCATAAATTACTAATAATAGCTTGCCGTTGACAAGTCGACTAAAGAAATTAAGCATGGAGCGGCTATCCGGAGTTTGTAAATGGACCATGATATTTACACATCGTGTCTTATTTCCACACTCCCTAGGTGCTGCTCTTTGGCCAAAGAGCAGAATATAGGTCCGACCAGCAGACAAAGACTGGCGGATGTTAGTCTTTGTCTCGTTGACCTGGCCTAGATGCTGCACTTTGGCCAAAGTGCAGCGTAGGGAGTGTGGAATCTCATACGCTGCTCTTTGGTCACAGAGCAGCGTTTAGGCCTTTCACCCGACAAAAGTAGAAGTGACCGTTGACAAGCTGACAAGGCACAGTGTCACGAGGACCTATATGCTGCGTTTTGGGCTAAGAGTAGCGTATTGGGTACGAGGTTGTCTCTTAAAAACAGACAGACCAATCATACGGGTTTTCTAAATTCTTCACATACAATTTTTTCACATACGTGTATTCAGATTACCGATGTCATGGTTTAACAACTACCTTTTCGGTGAATATTCTGACGAGTCCGTTGTTCCAGATTCTTACGACGGGACCGCTATTTCTGACCAGTACGCGATAATCAGACCACGAACACAGTTGAAGATATTTTCTTTGTCCACAAACTTTCATTTACTATGTGGTGTGCATTCCCGCATGTGCTAATGATTGACGCCACCTATAAAACAAACTTGTACAATCTTCCGTTTGTTCAGGTTGTAGGTATGACATTGACAAACCAGTCATTTTCGGTTGCTCATGCGTTAATTTCTGCTAAGAAGGTAGAAAATTACGTATGGGTGTTGGAGTGGATCAAGTCTATTTGGTAGAATGTATGGAGCCATGTATCATTTTAACAGACATGGACTTTGTGCTAATGAACGCATGTGGACAAATTTTCCCGAAAGCCTACAAGTATCTTTGCGGGGCGTACATTACCGTCATTGAGCTCTCATTAGGCATTATTAATGAGGAGGACCCCTCCTGTCCGCGACCATCCATTCGACTACATTAGGCCGGCATCAGGTATTGGCCATGCGGATGGCGCACACCTTCCAGGGCATTGATCTTCGATTTCAGAAGCGAGACTTCTAGATTTTTGTCCTGTAGGAGATAACGGTTTATCTTGAGCTGAGGCGGGGCGTACTAGCGCCTGCTCAACCTCAACCTCAGCCTCAGCCTCAATAGCAGGAGCATCAGCCTGATGATGATCTCCCACTAGGGTTGTTCAAAAAGCTCGTTGCTCGCTCGGGGTTAGCTCGGAAAAAGCTCGCTCGATATAGCTCGGTTTGAAAGTGAGCCGAGCCGGCTCGGCTCGGTTAGAAAGTGTGTCTAGCTCGGCTCGGCTCGTAACGAGCCGGATTAGCTCGGTTTGGCTCGCTTGTTAGCTCAGCTTGGCTTAGATCAGGTCATCTTACTTATAAATATATTTTATTTTTCTATACATTATAATATATTACAAAAAACTACTTGTTGTTTACATGTATTTAGGTTTGGAATTTGATATCTATGACTTATTGGAATGTTGATTACCATGCTAATGAACTAATAATGTATTTCGCCAAAGTTTAAAACTTATTTTGTGTTGTTTAATTTGATTTTGGCTTGATATATATTTTACGTTGAACTTGTTTTGAATATGTTATTTTGAAATATTGAATAATATTTTATAGTACTTAATTTTTAGTGCTATATACTAATTTTTATTTTTAAGACTCAAACCAAGCGAGCCGAGCTAGCTCGGTTTAAAACCAAGCCGAGCCCGAGCTTTGATTTTCAGCTCGGTTCCGATTCCGAGCCGGGCCGAGCCAGATCGGTTTATAATCGAGCCGAGCCCGAGCTTGGCCTAGCTCGGCTCGGGTCATGAACAGCCCTATCTCCCACCACCATTGCCGCCCCTAGCAGCCGCCGCAGTACCCACAGCACGTCTTCGACGATTTGCCTCATGCTGCACGGGCGGCTGCTCGAGACTTCGATCGCCGCCTTCGATGTGTAGATTGCTATCAGACGTGGACGGTTAAGACGTTGATAGAGTTACGGGGGGTCGCGGGATTGGCGGAACTTCCACTCCCACAGTCACCACCGTTAGGGGATGACGACTAGCCTATGTTAGTTTAGTTTTTATTTTATATTAGACATTCAGTTCTACTTTTTTTTGTATGTACAAACTAATTATATATTTATGCAGTTGAGATTTTATTTATACGATGTTTGTTTGTAATTTGTTCGGATGTTTCTTTCGCAACCTACTGTACGATGTTTTAATTAAATATGTTTGTGTAATTTAATAAAACTGAAGTTTTTTAAATGGTTAAAATAATAAATAATATAGAACCAAGGTAACAATAAAATCGGTTAAAGTTTATAAAACAATAACATAAAGTTAAATCTACAACTTTTCAAATAAAAATGTACAACTTTTAAATATTTAAAAAATAAAACTAAAATCTACAACTTTTGAAATACAAAAATAAAAAAGCCATCAACATTTTGTTACCACTATTTGGGTAAATAAGTCTTAATTTTGTATGATTATGTTGTTAAAATACATAAAAAATAACCTACACATAAAATCACAATCCTATGCACTGCTCTTTGGCCTAAGAACAGCATATAGGTCCTGTCTACATACATACACTGGCGCGTTTCAGTACTTGTCGTTGACTTAGTCCCTATACGCTGCTCTTAGGCTAAAGAGCAGCATATGAGATATGAAAATAAACTTAAGAGATGTGGAATAGACCAGGCATTCTAAATATTCTCGTCTTGAGAATTATCATATATTATTTTAAATTAATAATAAATAATGTTGAGTAAGTTAATAGAATAGAATGCAAGCATGCACATTCTCTCTCCTATGGTCATCAAACCTCCCTAAGCATAACGACGGGCCCACATATTTCGAATATTTGCATTTTAGTTCAAATCTATGTGGCATGTTAACTTTGTAGGTATACGTGTTTCTATTAAGTAAGAGTTAACATGAAAACTAAATAACCGAATCATGATTTTAAGTTTTGAAAATCGCACCAAAATATAATGTTTTTAATCAAAGTTTTATAGTTCAATTATTGTTATTTGTGTATAAATAAACCTAATTATTAAACTAACCAACAATTGAACTCAAATCTTTATTTTTTATTTTATTTTATAAATAAATAGTTTAAGTTTACTATGTGTAAAAAGTAACACATATATAGAGAGAGTTTGAGTTCACATTAAATAAAAAGTGTGTTTTCTTCTTGAGAAGCGTAGAATATGTTTTGGACCACTCATGTGACTATTTCAATGATTCACTTGTTAAGATTTAGTGGTGCAAGACCGTAAATAATATAAAGTTATAGCTGACCGAAATAGTATAAAGGGAATCAACATTTTTCAGATTTTTTTATTATCTAATCTACTTCTATCACTTTTTAGGCTAAAATAAATTGTGTTGTATTATATTCTGAAGTTATAAAATAAAACCAAGACGTTATTATTTTTAACTAAGGTATAGTATTACTACATAGCTTTTCTGAAAAGAAGTTTTCTAAAATATACTTTACTACGATTATAAGAGTTGTTAAAAAAACATTTACAACGGTGTGGTGTGTACAAACCACTACTATGATGTACAAAACAAATACAAATACAACAATAATAGTACGAGAAAAGCATTACAATGGACGTAAAAACTTAACCGCGCTTATAACGGTGCATAAAAACCACTTGAGATTTATTTGACACACATACCCTCACTCTAAAATACGGATGTCACATCTTGAATCCTTTCTATGTTCCACACAAATTTCTGCTTTGTAAATGAACCAGCATCTACACACATTGAGTAAGGATCATATAAAGTGTTTTTTCATGCAATGTACCAAGTGGTTTTAGACTACTGAATAGACAAAATATAGTGGTTAAAATAGAGATGTTCACAAGACCGTAATTCATGTTTATATGGAAGTACAACAAGGTAGGGAGAGAAAATAAAACCACCTTTATTATTAACTCTTTCTTTTGTAAACACAGGTACACCAATCTTTTTAGATTCACATAATCTTTATGCAATTCATTATATTTAAAAAAAAAGTATACCACAAAAAGCGGGGATATTATTATTTTCAACTGCAACTACAACGTTACTATATACTTAAGTAAATATCGGCTTTAAACAAAATGTATATTAATAAATATCGGCTTTAAACAAAATGTAAATGTCTTGTCAATTATAGAAGTATATATAAATGTTCAACAATAATAATGTGTTTAAACCAGTCACAACATTAGGTCTTAACCAAGTAGATGGATATAAGGAGGAAGCATTTAGCTTTAAAGTTAGTTATAAGTATTGAGAAAATACAAAATTCAAGGACCATAATAAAATACTATAGACAAAGGAAAAAAGACTATAATAAAATAGTAGATAAAAATAAAAGGAGTAAGATGCAAAATGAGATGAGATGCATTTAAGGAGGCAACGTCATGACAGGGTGGTGGAGTTTACTACTCCTACTTGCCTAGCCAAACTTGAAATTGACTAGAATATTTTCTTTGATGATCAAACTCACCGCTATCACGTGTCTACGCGCCTATTTTACAGTCTCCTTCCCACACACTTAAACGAACCCATTTTTATTTGAATTAAAGTAAATTTCTTATATACGTTTTTTTAGTTTTTAATATAATAAGTTTTCTTTTTAATACAAAGGTAAAACTTACTAAAGGCTAGAAGTGGCGCTTGTCTTCTTATTTTAGGGTTAAAAGTGTAATTTAGTTTATTACGCTTAAAAAATATGATCTCTATTTGCAGTGTTGTCTTCGACGACTCTTAAATTTTTTTTTGCCATGGCAACATAAAAACTCAGGCCTAAAAACATGATTAAAGGAAATTAATTAAAAAAAGATCTTACTGTTAGAGCCAAGTCTTGAACTTAAGACCTTTACATTATCTTAAAATGATTTTCTCCACTCTACTACCAATATTTTTATGCATAGTTAATAAATGCTTATACTATATATATGTATATATATAAAAGCTCCTTGTAACATTTCGAGACCTTTGAAAATTTAGGCATCAGACAACGGTACGGGTTGGCCAGCCCAGCAGCCGGTCTTGTCTATTTGTATTTTAAATATTTAAATTAAAAAATCCCCCAATTAAACATGTATTTTAAATATTTAAGTTCCACCAATGCCAACAAAAGAATTATTATACCACCCAACCAACAAGAGAGGTTAAGGAGTATGATTTTACGTATATTCTTTTAAAAATATAAATGAAAGATATATTGTAATTAAAAAATTGCATCATTTCAGTTTGTGGACAGGAGCGTGTAAAAAAAGGGTTCTCGTTAATAGTTTGCATATGAAAGTAGGGATGAGCTTGGTACCATTCGGTACGGAAAGAACCGGTACCGAAAATCCTCAAAAGTGGGTACCGGTACTGGTTCGGTACCAGTATTTAAGGGTAAAAACCGGTAAATACCGGTACCGAACCGGTACCGAAAATGTCAAAAGTCGGTACCGAATCGGTACCAAAAAAGTACCCGGTTCAGTAAATTCGGTACCGGTATCGGGTCTGATTTGCTCATCCCTATATGAAAGAGTTTGATTGTCATCAAGGTCTTCGTTAGGGGGACCCGTTATCCCCTTTCTCTTTGTTATCACTATGGAAGCCCTTACCAGAATTATGAAGGGAGTAACCACTGTTAGTTAATATCATGGTCAACGAAGTGCTACTAACGAATCTTTATTAACACATTTTCTCCATGCAAATGATGTAGGCTTGGAAGAACATTTTTCTAGAAGACAAATTCAAAGTTAATTGAATAACATGAGATAAGGTAATTGCACCGGTTGAATATGGGGGTTTGGGTTTCAGATGTCTATATGATGCTAACTTGATTACACTCGCAAAATGGTAGTGGAGATTATAGTAGCAAAAGATAGCCTTTGGTGGAAACTTATTTGGGCCATTCATCATCGCTCTAGAAAACCGTATTTCCGCTAAATTGGCGCTTCCCGATCCGTAGAAGCAAATTCATAGTATATCCTTGGATCTTACTTGTGTGGGGGTGGACTTAGAGGGTCCATCAAGCGGTTTTGGGTTATGGTTCTTGTATTTTATTTTGGTTGGATGTTTGGTTAGACTCATGTCATGGAGTAATCTTTTTAACTCACGTACAACAGTTAGAATGGATCTAATTTAAGCTTTTTGATCTAGTATGGTTATGTTTGGAAGCGAAAGTCTTGGATTGCAAGAGCACAAGAGCGGTTTGTGGTACTTGGTTTACAAGACTACAAGAAAAAATGGTTTTACATTGCTTGAAATAAGTTTGCAAGTATTGAAGTTACAAGTAAGTAAGTTGAGTGACTGCAAATGAAGGCGGTCATCCATATTTATACTACTTCTTAACGGTGTAGATCATTTCTCTAGTTTTTATACTACAATATTTATATTGTTGATTAGAGAGTTCTTGCCAAAATATCTAGCATTTATGGTCATTCTTGGTTGGTCTAGATGCTTCTCTTGGCAGCCCACTTTGGTAGACCTTTTCTAGTCTTTTCCTTAGATTTTAATCATTCAAGCTTGTTCTAGGTTGTTCCGGATCCTTCTATGGATCTTTAGACCAGAATTTTGTAGGCTTTTCTTTTTTATCATATTTGTGTAGTAAACTCTAGAAAGTTCGAGTAACCCTTAACGTTCTTGAATAGCATGGAATGTTCCGGAAATAAGGTGTGGCGATTTGAAATTTAGGTGGTGTGTGACACTCAACTCTTTGTACTTGTATTCCAGCTTTGTTTGCACTTGCAAAGGATAAGATGTGCTTTGTTATTGAGTAGATTAAGCGTCTTAGGTTTGGAAGTATTTTGGGTTTGGATGGTCGCGTCCCCTGCTCCTTCCCGATGAGTTACAACAGTCCCAGGCTTTGTCTGCTCTACTATGTCCACCCCTGTTTTCTCAGCTTGAGACAAGTGGTTGTGGCGTTGCACCCCTCTGGTTCGTTCACGGTTAACAGTTTGAAGAAATGTATTCACCGTTCTAATAGGTTGTCGCCCGCGTATACGTTTTTCTGGAACAACTGGTCCATTGAAGGTGGGTATAATCCTTGAAGGGCTGAGTACGAAAGGCTTCCAACTATGGTGGCTTTGGCATCGAGAAACATTCATTCTAATTTGGAGCGTTGCCTATGTTGTGGATATTTTAGTGAGACCAACGATCATATTTTTGTATCGTGTCAATTTTCACAAATTATATGGTAGATAGTTGTTCAATGGTGCAAGGTTCCTCATTTTTTTGCATTCGACCTTAGAGACATCTTGGATCTTCATGTCTCTATATAATATTAAAAGAAGAGGAGGAAAGCATTTCATGATATTATTCTTACCATGGTTTGGAGTATATGGAGGATGCAAAACGAATTGGTGTTTAACCAAGCTCCTATTTCGATATCCAAGTTTATGGAAGAAATAAAGTCTCAAGGTTATCTATGGATCAAGAACTGGTCTAAAGAATTCTCTCCCTTAGAACATGTGGAACAGATTTGATGTTTTATGTAATTGTTTGTAGTGTTTAGTTGTATTTGTTTGAGTCCTTGGTTTTCTTTGTTTGGTTATGTCATCTTGTTTCTTTGATGTTTGAAATATTGCTCAACTTCTTGTTGTTTGGTGGTATAATAATTCTCTGGTACAAGCGCATTTGTACAAAGATACTATATTAAAAATTAGACTATACATTTTGTGACATGGTTGATCACACACATAGGGTATGTTAAAAAACATATTCCCATGATTAGCTTTATTCTTATAGTAAGCATACTTCTATGTACATATCTATCCGTCATGTAAAACTTAGAGCAGCAAACACACATAATATATATATAATATTTACAAATTTACCCCCAAGCGTGCTAAACACGCGTGCTAAACACGCGTGCTAAGTTTTTTCAACGAGTCGATAACTAGACTCCCTCCCCCACACTTGTTACGTGTGCGGGGCGTAGAGTTCGATTACCTCCACTGCCGAATCAACCGGCCCGGCAACATTAACCTTTAATCTGTGGCCGTTCACCTTGAAAGTTACACCGTCGGCATTCTTGATCGCAACGGTACCGTACGGGAACATCTCCTTCACCGTAGGGTGCCGTCCATCTTAAGTGTAACTTTCTCGAAAATAAACGCAACCAAGAGTTATAAATCAATGCAAGGTCTCCCGTTTGGAATTCTTTGTGGTCCTTCAAGTGCTTGTCATGTAACCTCTTGGTCCGTAAACTTTTTTTTTGCTGTAATAAACAATATTTTTTTGTTTTAAAAAAAGGTAAAATACTTCTAAAACTCAGAGGTAGGCAAAAAATTTATAAAATTGAAAACGAATAAAAACACTTGAACTGGTTAAGTCAAGAGTAGTTTTTCGGTTCCAAAGATTCAAGAAATAAATGAATAATTAGTTCGAATTCAAACAAACAAATGGAATAAAAATCCAATATATATTAGAACAAGCTTGAAAACGAATAAATCAAATCGACTAAAAATAAAAATATTAACAAACAATTAAATAAATAAATGGAATAGAAAATATTTACGAGTATTCACAAGTATGTACGCCGGTAAAATATTGGCTCGGTCGTTCCTAAAGCTCGCCACATCCCCGTCAACGGCGCTAAAAACTTGACGTGTGCGTGTATATACATATTTTTACAATGAATTTTACACACGATTCAGTTTTAAATTTATAAAAATGATTTATACTTCAAAATTAAAACACACACGAAAGGGCAAGTGTACCCCGTCATATATGTAGTAAAGTATCGGTAAAACCAAGTATTGATCCAAGGATGCGGGTAGAGACGATAATACTAAACCTTTGTCATTATTCTACCGGTAGAAAAGATAGGTTGATAAGTTGTTTAAACTAGAAAAAATGACTAAAACATAATCTTTCTGTTTCTTTTTTTTATAAATATAATAGACTCCAAATATGAAAAATATAAATATAGCCTTGCTTTATGAACAATCAGAATATGTTAACTAAGTCGGTTATGCCACTAAGTCACTTAGTCAATTCTCTATTTTTTAAAGACAATTAGTATCCTTTTCGGGAATCCTAACATGACAACTCTTTGAAAAGTTAAAACGATAACCACCTAAAATTGTTCTTTAATGCCCTATGAATTAATGTCTATGAAAATCCCTTAAAAATAAGCTAGCCATCCGTTAGGAGTTTTCTAACCTCACTTAATCAAGGAAAGCGACACCGATAAACACAATATAACCACCGAGACAAGCATAACCTAGATTAAATCACAACCGAGTTCATTTTACAAATCTTGAACACAAATCCACCAAGAAAGCAATTTTGGCCTAAATTACTAACTAAGTTTACAACTTATGTCAAGAATCCGTAACAACACCATCTAACCCGCTAAGGTCCTTCCGTGAGGGAAAACACTCTTGATTAGTATTACTTACCCCTTATTAAACCAATACCCATTTCTAGTTTCATGGTGTAAACATTTTAACAAGTTAAAAGTCTACTAATACATGATTAATTAAGCTTCTTCTTGCAAATATCCTAACTAACCACATACTAATCATCAAAGATAATTAACTATAATCAAGAATCCAACATCAATAAACAAGGTTGCAAACTAATCATCAAGAATTAACATAGAAAGTTGTTAAGTGTCATTACAAAGATGATTAACATACTAATGGTTGTTTATGAAGCAAGGATTACTAGTGTTTTTGCCCTTAGGTTACAATAATACATAATACATCAACCAAATGCATGAAACATAATCAAAATCATGGAAAGATTCAAGAATCAAACCATAAACAAGCATAAGATTGAATACCTGGATGGTAACGGAGCTTCTCGGCACTAGGGAGACTTGATTCCGAGCAAAAGATGGTGTCTCCGGAGCCCAGAAAGTCGCCTGAGATGCTCCCAAAAGTTCCAGATCCCGACCAGAATGCCATCTACTTTTTTATAACTTTTTAAATCGGCACGGCCGTGCCAATAAAGTGCACGACCGTGCACTGTTCATGAGATCTTGTGACGTCAGCAGATCTGGGCATATATGCCAGAGGGCGGCACTGCCATGCCAGAGGGCGGCACTGCCGTGCAAGTCCGAGAAATCAAGATCGGCACTGTCGTGCCAGCATCCGCATGGCCATGCGTGTCCGAGAGAGGGCTGGCACTGCCGGTCGCACTGGCAGTGCATCCGAGGAATCAAGGTCGGCACTGTCGTGCCAAAGTTGGCATTGCCAGTCGCATTGGCAGTGCATCCGAGGAATCAAGGTCGGCACTACCGTGCGAAAGTTGGCACATGGCACTGCCGTGCAAATGTTGCTGAACTCAACAGAATCTTCGTATCTCTGCCGATTAGCCCGAAAAATCCTCGTTTTCTTTCATATTCTTGTCTGGCACGCCGTTTAAGGCCTGTAAACCAAAACATACATGATTAAGTGTCAAAACTTCGGTTTTATGGCCGAAAACACGTAATTTAACGTATATCATGGTGTGTGACACTTAGCTCCTTTGTACATTGTAGTGCAGCTTTGTTTGCAGTTGCAAAGGATAAGATGTGCTTTGTTGTTGAGTAGATTAAGCGTCTTAGGTTTGAAAGTATTTTGGGTTGGGATGGTCGCATCCCCTGCTCCTTCCCGATGAGTTACAATAGTCCCAGGCTTTGTCTGCTCTACTATGCCCACCCCTGTTTTCTCAGCTTGAGACAGGTGGTTGTGGGGTTGCGCCCCTCTGGTTCGTTCATGGTTAACAGTTTGAAGAAATGTATTCACCGTTCTAATAGGTTGTCGCCCGCGTATACGTTTTTCTGGAACAACCGGTCCATTGAAGGTGGGTATAATTCTTGAAGGGCTGAGTACGAAAGGCTTCCAACTATGGTGGCTTTGGCATCGAGAAACATTCATTCTAATTTGGAGCGTTGCCTATGTTGTGGATATTTTAGTGAGACCAACGATCATATTTTTGTATCGTGTCACCAAATTATATGGTAGATAGTTGTTCAATGGTGCAAGGTTCCTCATTTTTTTGCATTCGACCTTAGAGATATCTTGGATCTTCATGTCTCTATATAATATTATAAGAAGCGGAGGAAAGCATTTCATGATATTATTCTTATCATGATTTGGAGTATATGGAGGATGCAAAACGAATTGGTGTTTAACCAAGCTCCTATTTCGATATCCACGTTTATCGAAGAAGTAAAGTCTCAAGGTTATCTATGGATCAAGAACAGGTCTAAAGAATTCTCTCCCTTGGAACATGTGGAACAGATTTGATGTTTTAATGTAATTGTTTGTAGTGTTTGGTTGTATTTGTTTGAGTCCTTGGTTTTCTTTGTTTGGTTATGTCATCTTGTTTCTTTGGTGTCTGAAATATTGCTCAACTTCTTGTTGTCTGGTGGTATAATAATTCTCTGGTACAAGCGAATTGTTTATAAAGATACTATGTTAAAAATTATACTATACATCTTGTTACACTGTTGGTCACACACACATCGGGTATGTTAAAAAACATGTTCCCATGATCAACTTTATTCTTATAGTAAGCATGCTTCTATGTACATATCTATCTGTCATGTAAAACTTAGAGCAGCAAACACACATAACATTAAAGTTCCCATTTACATGAAAAGCATGTTTAAAAACCGTCAACTATAAATTGTTAGCGATTTTCACGGGTTTTGTTTGAATCTCATGCGCAAGTAGACAAATAAAGTTCTGCACATGCGATGTAATTATACTAAGTCCACGAGTGAAGCCTTGAGGCATCCTAAATCACCATGGCCAACATAAACCACACCAAACAATATCAAAACCCCAGTAGCTATGACTGACACAACATAGTTTGTTTTAATGTATGAATATGTGCAACCGTAATGTATCGTGTGGCATCCGGCCACGCGGTTTAGACTTGTTGGGACAAATAGTACTATCCACAATATTCACTGACCAAATGGCTTATCACTTGTGCGTGAGGGGCTTTTCAGTGTGTTTAATGTATAACTTAGATAATTTTCATCAAAACCATGTTCATGTGCATATGTGTACAAAACGTGTTTCCCCCCAAAGTATTTGATAAACATAGTATAAAAGATGGGTCATGAAACTCACCTAATAGCGTATACTCAAAGTGTGCTATAAGTAACATAGAACCGAAACCGATGTGCTAGTTCGACCCTCAGGAATCGTTGCTAACCACTGAAAAATACCCTAACATTGGTATTTATCATAAACGGGATCGGTATCTGTTTATCATTCCAAATGACCTAATAGCATCAATTTGTGGCGTTAGATCACGTTTCATGTTCAAAATCAGATTTGGATCCATTTCACCGTTTCCTGTGCTCGACATGGTTGTTCGTTTTTTGGTATAGGATAATGATGTGATCACATAGAATATAAAGGCTCATTTAGTAATATAAAATTATTCGTTTGATATAAAAAGTTTGGGCGTTAAAACAATCAGATTTGCCCAAATGATCGTTTCAGTCCCTGTAGTTTAAAAGTTGCCAAACAGGGGAGTAATTTATCCAATTTACCCGAGTTACCCAGAAAAAATTCAGATTCACGCTAGACCTTCCAACTATCGCCAGCTAGTCACCAAGATGCCCAAAAGTCCCGACAAGTTTGTTCACTAATCGTGTTGCTAATTTTTGTTAAAAATAACATTTTTAATGCGTATTATCATAACTACACGTCTGAAATTTTATTAAATTTTGAAGTTTTGGTAAACGATCTTGCTGATATATATAGATTTTAGAAAAATTATTTGTAGAAAAAAATCATTTGCTCAACTTAATAAATTAGTTTTAAAAACCCGATTAACCATTAAATTGGCGATGTATACCATCTGACTTCAAATAGTTCTAGAATTTTTACTAAGTGGCCAAAATATGTCCAAATAAATCTTATAAAAGTTTCAAAGACATATGAGCTTCCTAAATATGAATTACGGTTGTCGAAAGTTCGATAAAACGTGATTTTTAAAGCACATTTAGGATTAACCAATGACTCCTAAGTTTGCGTCAAACAGTCTTATTCCAGATAAAGGCTCTCTGCAAAATTTTGGGATTTATTGAATCCATTTACTATTTTTCTTGATTTAACGCCATAAAATACCAAAAAGCTCTGATTATCGAAAATTCTCAAATTATGCAGAGAACCCTATTTTATTGTTTATGATCATCATGGGCATTACATAAGCTTATAATACCCATGACATAGTTTATGATCAATCAAAGTCTAGTGCACTTTAGTTGCGGTTTCTGCATGTCATACCTTGCGTTTCGTGCGTGTTTGAGCAACCTCTACACTTATAGAACTTGTGTGAAGCTATATACTACACCTACGAACCATATTAAACACAAACATATATATATATATATATATATTTATATATATAACATCATGTATCAAGCCTTGGAAACAATCTTTTTCCATTATGGTTTCAAGCTACTTTTTCTTGTCAAATCCTTGCGCTTTTTATCCATAACTCAAAGTTTTACACCATAAAGCATCATGAACCATCTTAATAGATGTTATAAAAGTTCACACAGCCTTTGTGGCCAATTGGTTAGGTTCTATGGATCAAAACTCCATTTTTTTTTCTTTTTCAAACACCTAAAACACTTTTTAGCTCAAAGACACATCTCAATTCAATTAAGTAAAGATTTGTTACCTTGTTTTGGTTTGGAAAAGGCCTGGAACAAGTTGGGGCATAAGTGAAAGGGTTTGGTTATGGATTTGTGGCTTAGAAAGGAATCATAAGGAGGGGTGTGTGTGTGTGTGGTGTCCAATCGGATCAATGCAGAGGCCCATTGACCTCCACATTCACCCTTTTCAATCAAATAGGATAACGTCAATTAGATATTTTTTGTTTTGAAAAAAAAACGAGGTCAAACGCTCCCTTTGATTTGACAAACAGTCGTATAACAAAATGCTGCGTAGTTTTGCATTTTTCAAATAATCGACCATATCTTTGTGCAAAAACGAATGCTTTCGCATTTTTTGCTTATAATATCATAATTAAGTGTTTTACAAGTCTTTTTAGGTTTGATAGATGATACAATGCATGTTTGGATGGTACAGTTCATGTTTAAATCGTAAATGTTATGTTAACCAAAAACTAATTCATTTAATGTTTTGACTTTGCTACGTGTTAAGGCCTCAAGTTTCCCGTATTACTCGCTAGTGATCATAATCAAGCTAAATCATGCCCTCGATATCGTATAACACCCATACGCATTCGTTTTGTTAGTCGTGTAACCTTCGTTTTTCGATCATCGAAAACCAAATTAATGCATCATATTAACTACTCCATGTATTCGAAACCATTTAAAACACGTTTGATTGCTTAACATGTCTCGTTAGTTCTTATCTATAACAACTTTCGTTTACCGATAAATGTTTTTGTTTACCGGGATTTTCACAAATGTCATAAACCACAATGTTCATATATTTAGAAATATCATAAGCTAGTTTGAAATAAACTTATTGAGTGTGTAGCTCTAACATTATGGGCAGTTCAACAGATTTTGTCAAATTGTAAGTCTCACTGACTATTCATGTCTACTAGATGAAATTTTAGTATATGATATATTGACGATGTTTCGGTCAGTCCAAGGAGATACTTTTTGTGCCAGCAGGCATATAAATCAAGTCTGGTTTATTGGTCAACACTGTTTCCTGATTATAACATTTACGAGACATATCATAATTGATTAGGATATCTTTGATGCCAAAAACTAGTAAGATGACGTGAATATTGAATTACATAAGGATCAAATCCAATCCATAATTTCTTAGGGAGTTTTCACCAAATGTATTATGTAGAAATAAGGATGTGTGTTGCATGATTATAGTAAACATTCATAGATGTTCTAAATAATATGTACTAGTTCATAGTTTTTTTTTCTGGTGACTGTTCATCTTGATCTTGGTTTATCTAACATTAATTTGTAGTCCAATCGCTCGGTTGACCTCACCAAATTAACACTTTAGGTTTTTATATAACGCCCAATACTCAAGAGGTCAAAATTAAGGTTTGATCACTGAAATAAACGACCCAATTTGAACTTTTTGCGGATCATTAAGCAAATGTGATTATACATACAAAATTTACTATTTTAAACAACTACAAACCCATGACATTCACAAAAGTTATAACACATGATATTGGGTAAGGTTTACGACACCATGACCAAAAGACAACAAAAGTATTTGACCCGTTTACGACATTTAAATGCAGAAGTGTGTTGAGGGCAATATGAGGTGTGTTCGTTCCGAGTGTAGCGCGATCATCGAGACTTGAGTTTTACCTACATCAAAACAACGAGAATTATTAACGTATACATAGTAACACATCATACTAACATAGAATTTTAACTTCCAACAAACATGATAATCAATCTTTCAACTTGTTTACTCACACATTCCTTGTTTACTTTCATTCAATCTATATAACCATTCAGGTATAACATTCTTTCGCGTTTGACCCGTTTCAAATGGATCATCCATAAACATTCTTTCCCATATAATTCATTCTTGACGAATCCGATCTCAACGGATTTCAAACATGAACATTCCTTACTGGTGTGTGTTAAGCGTGATATGATTTTATTAATATTTGAAGTTCGTTTTACGCGTTTGTCAAGTTTTAAATTTATAAAACACGATATTATACTAACACTACACATACACTTGGCCAAGTGCACCCATTGTGAGCGCAATATAGTGTTGGTAAGATACCGAGGTCGTCCAAGGACACAAGAGATCGGTTTATCGTTAATGTCTAATCGTTACAAATTTTTGGATAAAAGTTTAAACATAAAAGTAAATCTAAAATAAAAAGATAAATAAAATGAAATACAAATAGACAAGATAGAATCACTTGGGTCCAACTCCTCTTTAATGTATCCTTTGATAATTTTCGCACTTTCGGACTTTTTAAGAGATTATCTTAATTAAAGTGGAAGGCCCCTCTTTTGAAAGTAACGTTACCCTCAACCCAATGGTTTGAGTCAGCATGGATACAAGGTCGGAATATTGAAAGATAATTAAATAAGTTATTAATGCGAAAAGTAGTAGGCCCCTCTTTTGAAGGTGACGTTACCCTCGGCTAAGTGGTTTGAGTCAGTAAGGATACAATCCCAAGAAGCCGGCTTAAAGTTTTAATAGTAGTTTACATATGAGGGTTCAATCTATTCGCACCCCCGCCATCCAATACCCGTGGGGCATTGAAGGAGGTCATAGTAAGCTTGAACCAAGTCCTCGTAGGATCTATACGAACGAGACAAGAACTTTACCAAACCACCCTTCTAATCCCCTTCCAAGTAGTTAACGCACTTTATATAGACCGTAAACACATGAATGAGCAAATCAATGGCATCATGAAGAAATGGTTAGGAAAATTCACTTTCAACATAAGTAACTGGTTATTAAAGTCATTAATACATACCCAATTAAAAAGTCCCGAAAGATTAAAAATCAAAAGTAATACATTAAAGACTTGTCTTCACAAAGTGACGTAAGATATTAGCCAAGCATCTTTGTTTGACAAGAACTCTTACGATCAATCTTAGATCCCGAGACTACAACACACTCTAAAGATGATAGATGGATGAAGGTGGTGGGTGTTGGTGTTGTAGTGGTGGTGGAATGGTGGCAAAATGAGAGAGAAGTTGTTTGCCAAGGGATGCCTTTGAAGTGAACCAAGCACCCCTATTTTGTAACATCGGTCGAAAAACGGGTTTCCAAAACCCGCTTCGTTTATTAATCGAATAACCAGTCATAATTTTTCGTTGCATATTTATTGCTCAAGTTAATTTTAAACGATACATAATTAATAAATATATTAGAATTTAAAAACCATAATTTAAAATTATTAATAAATAATGAATAAAAAAATAAATGCAGACGCCGGGTTCGAACCCGGGTCACTCACAAGACAAAACACACCACACACCGCTCCGCCACACGCCTCCTTTGTGAAAATACTGAAACAAATAATACTTAAAATAAAACCCGAATTCAAAACCGGAGGTCAGCGCGCTCAGAACTCGCAATCACCGGAAAATCCGGCAATCCGCGACTTTGGCCAATTTCCTTTTGACCAAAACACGTTAACCGACTTTGACGTCGGTTATAACCGATGTTTGACCCTCAATTTTAGTCGTAACCGCCGGAAAATCCTTGACCGCGAATCAAGACCCAAAAACGGACCAAATTCACTCAGTTCTTCCCTATAAATACCCACTCAATCTTCCGGAAATCCTTTCGCTCAGAACCGCTCACTTTTTTGAAGCTTTAGCTCGTCGCCGGGATATTCTGTATTCGCCGGACTTTCACCGGAAAACCGAGACTTACTTCAAATCGGTAAAATTCTCGACTCTTTTGTTTGCAATCCATTATTAGGCAAGTATTAACATAAATCGTTCAACCAGAATCTGTCTCAGACAACGTTGCCGGGAATTCCTGCACTCACCAGAAAATCACTGAGATTCCGAAGTCTCGCTGTCAATCGGTACAATCATCTAAACCCTCCTGATATCCCTTGTTTAGTAACTTAATTGCACAACTCATTGATCAAAACTGTTAATTGATTCACTCAGACGGAGATCACCAATCAGAGTCGACGAATCTTGCCAGAAATCTGAGAAAACACATTCTGTTCGGTACATTTTACTCCGTAATCCTCTTTATCCATTTCATTCCAATCAATTATAAGTTCGATGACCGATTTAAACAAGAACAGTCGGACATCACTGTTCTGTGTCTTTGTAAACGAAGAAGACGAAGTTGAATATGTGTATAAGTATAATTAAAAACGGATATTCGAACGGGTTAGACACACAGTCCAGCGGTGGACAGTGTGCACATACAATGCACACGTCCCGGGTTCGAATCGCACACGTTACCGAATTTCAGAAATAAAACCAACATTTTTAAAACTTAATCAGATTAAGTCACAGAATGTTTATAAGAATAATATAATCCATAAGTTAAACAGATTTAACACACAGCCCAACTGGTTGGGCTGTGCGCACTCGAACCGAAGGACCCGAGTTCGACTCCGGGTCCCTGCAACCGGTTCGGCAATATAAACCATTTTTAAATAAAACCAAATAAGTTTAAAATTAATTAGTATATAAATATAATTAAAACAGAGAATATTTCGGGTTAGACACGTAGCTCAGTTGGTAGAGCTGCGTGCACGTAAACGAGAGGTCACGAGTTCGAACCTCACTCAGCGCATAATTAAACACAATCCGACTGGTCAACGGTCAAAAAGTCAAATTTTTTTTATTTATTTTTACTTAAAATAAGATTTTTAAAGTTAGAAAACCTCCTTAAACTCACAAAAATAAATCTAAAAATCACATTAAGAGTATGAATTAAAAGTACTAATTTACCGAATCATTTCGTTATTATTTTAGGTTAGTTTTCCTCGTCGATCAAATCCTAAAATTCGTGCGCATCCAACGTCATCAAAGAACGCACCCAATGTGAGTGAATCTCTACCAATTCCCCGTTTTAATCACATTTTGGGGTGTATCATGTGTCGTTTAATTCCTTATTATATTTAAACACTTGTGCATCCATCATATCCGTGATCAAATGTGTATCAAATATGTATCAATTGTTGTGTGAATTATGTTTAGATTGAAGTTATCATTTTCAGTGCATGCATTTCATTAGGCCCATCAGCTCCCCGTGGGATACGGGTTGAGTATCAGGTGCCTCATTCGATCGGCTCCGTTTGATTGAGCCTTGATCTCACATACATCATCATTGATGTCATTCGATCGGCTCCGTTTGATTGAGCCTTGATCTCATATACATCATCATTCATGTCATTTACTCATCCAATGTGGTTTGTGTTTTTGTTTATATATATATATATATATATATATATATGTTTGCTCACATGTGATTATTGCACAAATTTTCAATATTAAATACAACAAGAAATTTATAACAATGTTTTCTCAAGGTTCACTCGCCAACTTTTGTTGACCCAAAATATTCCTCGTTTTACACATGATACAGGTGATCCAGTTGAGGCAAGAAACACATAGGAAGGCCTAGAAGAATAAATCAGTTTAAGCGTTGGATTGTTTACATAGTTTCGTTTCATTGTAATTGTATGGATTTTGATTTGGATATTTGAGTTGTAATTTGAATTTAATAAATATGAAACATTTTAGTAAACATCATGAGCTTTGGTGATAACCCAATTATGCCCCGACTCTTATTCCGCTGAGGGTCGGGGTGTGACAGATTGGTATCAGAGCCATGACTATAGGGATATAGGATAGGTTATTAGACCCTTAGAGCCTATACTATAGTTGATTAAAATTTTAAATTGTTTATGCGTTACATACAAAATTCATGATGTTTATATGTTTTATGTTTATTGTTACATTCAATGTTATGCAAGCATGTTCATAAGTACATATTATTATACAATGCTCATCATGAATCATATCCCCATAACATATTATATCCATGAGAGCACACACCTCACAATTCCCATGATTTTTGCAACGATTTTTGTATTTTTCAAATCACATCAAACTGAGTTCTCATGACGGGCATGTAGTAACTGGAAGGGTACGAGTACCGGTAGTCGAAACGTTCTGTCTAGGCTTGGCATTCGTATAAATCCAAAATAAAGGACCAGTTTGCCTACCTGGGGACTAACGATGAGAGTACGAAGGACCTATTAGGCCAAAGCATGCTATACCAAACGTCGTGTGAGCTAACCCCACTTTGAGTTGTCATTGTGTCTACACCTGGACACCCTCCTACCATACATCTCGCAATCATATTTCATGGTTTTCATTCGGGTGATGCGAGTGTTAAACCGCCAACACCAATGTGAATCCCACTAAGCCAATAGTCATGGGGGCCCACATGACTATACAGGCGATGGTATGGGGTCGTTGGAGGCCCAAACATGAGCAAACCCAAGACATCCTATGGATGTAGTTGCATTATTGATAGTTATGTTATTTTTATTCTTTTAACGACACATGACACCCAAAAAAAAAACTTCTTAAACTCACAATCTTCCTATGTATGTTCCTGTAGATGTCGGCTAGGCAACTACGTGGAGGCAGAAAGTCAGGAAGATCCAATGAACGCTTGGCCACTCAAATTGCTAAACAAATGGCCGCGGTACTTTCTGACATCGTGATTCAAGTTCAACAAGCTCTCACCGCAAATCCTATCAACCCTCCCAATCAAGAAGACCAGAGCGTCGCCAACCCTCACCCCAAAAAGTGCTCCTACAAACACTTCAAATCTTGCGATCCCCCAAAGTATGAAGGGACCGAAGGTGTTACTGCCCTCCTTCACTGGTTTGAAGAAATGGAGAACACCTTCCTCAATTGTGATTGTCCCGAGGATCGCAAGGTACGTTATGCAACAGGGAGACTGTTTGGAGTAGCCCTTACCTGGTGGAACACAGAAAAGGGTAAACGAGGAGTCGAAGATGCCATGGCCTTAACATGGGAAGAGTTAAGGGAACTCATGACAAGGCGCTTATGTCCAATAAGAGAAATCAAAAAGTTGGAAGATGAATTCCACTCGTTGAAACAAAAGGAAGGAGATCACACTTCCTACAACAAGAGATTTCTCGAACTGAACCAAATGATCCCTAATCTGTTCACCCCCGTGTACCGCTTGGTTGAACACTACATTCGAGGCCTCCCCTCGAAAATTCAAGACTCGGTTCTAAGCACTTCGTCTGCAACACTTGAAGCCGCAATGGAACTAGCTACCGAACTTACCGAGAATCGCATCCGAAACGGCAAATTCAAGGATGAGAAAAAGAAAGCCCCCATTGAGGCCCAAACTCCAAATCATTCCGTCTCCTCTTCAAAGTTTGCTGGTAAGAGGAAACGAAACAGCAGAAATTTTGCCGTCACACAAACAAACCCTCCTATCACTGCCGCACCAATTACCCAAATTGCTCCCTCAGCTGCACCATTTAAAAAGCCATACACCGGCCCATACCCAAAATGCAACTGTCAATACCATCACCTCCCTGAAACTCCTTGCCAACATTGCACCAGCTGTGGCCATGCAGGTCACACTATTCAAACTTGTCGCACGCTTCAACGAATGAACCGCAATCAACCCTCAACCCAAACCCACCATCAGATAGTGGGTCAAGCCCAACAACCTTTACTTCTACCATCTGCACAACATATAGCCCAATCCTACTACCAACCTAACTGCCCCATGATGCAACCCATGTGAGCATGTTACAACTGTGGAGACCCAAACCACTTCAGGAACACATGTCCATGCTTGGTGAACATCATCCATGCCCAAGCTCAAGCAAATCCGGTAAACCAAGCTAACCAAGCTCCTCCACCTGCTAGAGGAAGAGCTTTCAACATCAATGCCAACCAAGCTAGGGCTGACAACAACGTGGTTAACGGTACGTTTCTCATCAATGGTAGTTATGCATCCATGTTATTCGATACTTGCGCGGATAAGAGTATTGTGTCCTTAGAATTTGAACCTATCCTCAACCAAACTCGTGATAACCTCATGGAATCTCTAATGGTGGAAGTTGCTGACGGAAAGCCCGTTTCATTAAATTCTATTATACGAAATTGTACCCTCACTCTAAATGATCACAATTTTCCAGTTGACTTCATTCCTTTGAAGTTGGGAAGTTTCGATATTATAATCGGTATGGACTGGCTCAGCCAGCATCACGCTGAAGTAGCATGCCGCGAAAAGTTCATTCGCATTCCTCTTGCAGACGGTCAGACCCTACGTATCTTTGGAGAAACCCCTTCAAAAGGACTCAAATTAATGTCCTGCCTCAATCCCGAAGATATCTCTGCAAGAACTATGTCGCATTCCTAACTCACGTCGTCAAAAAGGGAAACAAGGAGAAGAAATTCGAAGATATCCCAGTTGTGAAAGAATTCCCACAAGTCTTTCCCGACGACATTTCAGGACTTCCTCCTGTGAGAGAAGTTGAATTCCGCATCGACCTTGTACCTGGCGCTACACCAGTCGCAAAATCTCCTTATAGGTTAGCTCCATAAGAAATGCAAGAGCTGGCCAGTCAACTGCAGGAACTGACTGACAAAGGATTCATATGTCCTAGCTCCTCGCCTTGGGGTGCACCTGTTCTTTTTGTGAAGAAGAAAGATGGAACGTTTCGCATGTGTATCGACTACAGAAAACACAACAAGTTAACGGTTAAGGATCGCTACCCACTACATCGCATCGATGACCTCCTAGATCAACTTCAAGGCGCCACCTGCTTTTCAAAAATCGACCTTCGTTCTGGTTATCATCAACTCAGAGTACATGAAGAAGACGTCCCAAAGACCGCCTTCCGGACTCGTTATGGTCATTACAAATTCATGGTCATGCCATTCGGTTTAACCAACGCCCCAGCTGTCTTCATGGATCTATGAATAGGGTATGCAAACTCTACCTCGACCGCTTTGTCATAGTCTTCATCGACGACATCCTCATCTACTCCAAGTCTAAATCCGATCATGAACGACACCTTCGACTCATCCTTACCCTCTTGAGGACTGAAAAGCTCTACGCTAAGTTCTCAAAATGCGAATTCTGGTTAAGAGAAGTACAATTCCTTGGACATGTCGTTAATGACAAGGGAATACATGTCTCCTTCGAAAATCAAGGCAGTACAGGAATGGCAAGCGCCACGTACCCCTACCGAAGTAAGGTCATTTCTTGGTTTGGCTGGTTACTATCGCCGCTTCATTGCCAATTTCTCCCGTATTGCTGTACCACTCACGGCTTTGACTCATAAGGGAAAACCCTTCATATGGGGACCTAAACAAGAAGAAGCCTTCCAAACCCTAAAGCAAAAACTTTGTGACGCACCTATCCTCACACTCCCTGAAGGTTGTGATGACTTCGTAGTTTATTGCGACGTGTCAGGGCAAGGACTAGGCTGTGTACTGATGCAAAGAGGAAAAGTGATAGCCTATGCTTCTAGACAACTCAAGGTTCATGAAAAGAATTACACTACCCACGACCTGGAACTTGGAGCCGTTGTGTTCGCTCTCAAGATATGGAGACATTACCTCTACGGAACCAAGTGTGAAATATACACTGACCACAAAATTCTCCAACATATCTTCAACCAAAAGGAGTTGAATATGAGGCAACGAAGATGGGTCGAACTTCTTAACGACTACGACTGTGAAATTCGGTATCATCCTGGCAAGGCAAATGTGGTGGCTGATGCACTCAGTCGAAAAGGTTATGCGAACTCCATTCGTTTTCTCTGTTCGCAAATCATAACCGACATCAAAGATCGAATCCGAGAAGCTCAACATGTTTCTGTAACAGAAAACGACGTACGCGATGAGCTATCATGTGGAGCGGAACTCAAAATCGAAACCAAATCCGACGGTATTCTATACTATTTAAACCGCATATGGATTCCTGATCGCGACAACCTTCATGATTTCCTTATGAATGAGGCGCACAAAACACGGTACTCTGTACACCCAGGAGCCGACAAGATGTATCAAGACCTACGATACACCTACTGGTGGCCTGGCATGAAAAAGGATATCGCTGTTTTTGTTTCCAAGTGCCTTACCTGTTCCAAAGTAAAAGCTGAACATCAAAGACCTTCAGGACTTCTAGTCCAACCCGAAATACCTGTGTGGAAGTGGGAAAACATAACCATGGATTTCATTACTGGGTTACCTCGCACCTCCAATGGGTATGGCACCATATGGGTAATCATTGATCGTCTTACAAAATCAGCTCACTTCATTCCAATCCGCGAGGACTTCAAAAATGAGAAGTTAGCTCGTATCTACATCAGCGAGATCGTAAGCCGTCATGGTGTACCTTTAAGCATCATTTCAGACCGTGATGGTCGTTTCACTTCACGAACATGGCGAGCCGTATAAACCGCCTTGGGTACACGATTAGACCTCAGTACCGCTTTTCATCCTCAAACTGATGGACAATCTGAACGCACCATCCAAACTCTTGAAGACATGCTTGAGCATGTGTCATAGACTTCAAAGGGAACTGGGACTCTCATCTACCATTAGTTGAATTTTCGTACAACAATAGTTACCATTCAAGTATCGGCATGGCTCCTTTCAAAGCTTTATATGGTCGTAAGTGCCGATCTCCAGTATGTTGGCACGAAATTGGGGAATCACAAATCACCGGTCCAGAATTAATTCAAGAAGCAACCGACAAGGTCATTCAAATTCGAAACAATCTTCTAGCGGCTCAAAGTCGTCAAAAGAGTTATGCAGACAAACGACGAAAGCCCTTGGAGTTTGACATTGGGGATCAAGTACTTTTAAAAGTATCACCGTGGAAGGGAGTGATTCGTTTTGGCCAGAAGGGCAAGCTAGCACCACGCTACGTAGGACCTTTCATGATACTCGAAAGAGTAGGTCCTGTAGCATACAAGCTTGACCTACCAGAAGAGCTCAACAGAATTCATCCCACATTCCACGTATCAAACTTGAAGAAGTGCCTCGCCGATGAAAACCTCCATATTCCGCTAGAAGACATTCAGATCGATGAATCTATGCACTTCATTGAAAGACCAGTAGAAATCATGGACTTCGGAGAGAAGCGTTTAAGACGAAGCCGTATTCCAATTGTCAGGGTACGTTGGGAGTCGAAACGAGGACCTGAGTTTACTTGGGAACGTGAAGACTCAATGCGCGAGAAATACCCGCATCTTTTTCCTGTTACCACTACTACTTAAATTTCGGGACGAAATTTCTTAAAGTAGGGGATACTGTAACATCCGTCGAAAAACGGGTTTCCAAAACCCGCTTCGTTTATTAATCGAATAACCAGTTATAATTTTTCATTGCATATTTATTGCTCAAGTTAATTTTAAACGATACATAACTAATAAATATATTAGATTAAACCATAATTTAAAATTATTAATAAATAATGAATAAAAAAAAATGCAGACGCCGGGTTTCGAACCCGGGTCACTCACAAGACAAAACACACCACACACCGCTCCACCACACGCCTCCTTTGTGAAAATACTGAAACAAATAATACTTAAAATAAAACCCGAATTCAAAACCGGAGGTCAGCGCGCTCAGAACTCGCAATCACCGGAAAATCCGGCAATCCGCGACTTTGGCCAATTTCCTTTTGACGAAAACACGTTAACCGACTTCGACGTCGGTTATAACCGATGTTTGACCCTCAATTTTAGTCGTAACCGCCGGAAAATCCTTGACCGCGAATCAAGACCCAAAAACGAACCAAATTCACTCAGTTCTTCCCTATAAATACCCACTCAATCTTCCGGAAATCCTTTCGCTCATAACCGCTCACTTTTTCGAAGCTTTAGCTCGTCGCCGGAGATATTCTGTATTCTCCGGACTTTCACCGGAAAACCGAGACTTACTTCAAATCGGTAAAATTCTCGACTCTTTTGTTTGCAATCCATTATTAGGCAAGTATTAACATAAATCGTTCAACCAGAATCTGTCTCAGACAACGTTGCCGGGAATTCCTGCACTCACCAGAAAATCACTAAGATTCTGAAGTCTCGCTGTCAATCGGTACAATCATCTAAACCCTCCTGATATCCCTTGTTTATTAACTTAATTGCAGAACTCATTGATCAAAACTGTTAATTGATTCACTCAGACGGAGATCACCAATCAGAGTCGACGACTCTTGCCGGAAATCTGAGAAAACACATTCTGTTTGGTACATTTTACTCCGTAATCCTCTTTATCCATTTCATTCCAATCAATTATAAGTTCGATGACCGATTTAAACAAGAACAGTCGGACATCACTGTTCTGTGTCTTTGTAAACAAAGAAGACGAAGTTGAATATGTGTATAAGTATAATTAAAAACGGATATTCGAACGGGTTAGACACACAGTCCAGCGGTGGACTGTGTGCACAAACAATGCACACGTCCCGGGTTCGAATCGCACACGTTACCGAATTTCAGAAATAAAACCAACATTTTTAAAACTTAATCAGATTAAGTCACAGAATGTTTATAAGAATAATATAATCCATAAGTTAAACAGATTTGACACACAGCCCAACTGGTTGGGCTGTGCGCACTCGAACCGAAGGACCCGAGTTCGACTCCGGGTCCCTGCAACCGGTTCGGCAATATAAACCATTTTTAAATAAAACCAAATAAGTTTAAAATTAATTAGTATATAAATATAATTAAAACAGAGAATATTTCGGGTTAGACACGTAGCTCAGTTGGTAGAGCTGCGTACACGTAAACGAGAGGTCACGAGTTCGAACCTCACTCAGCGCATAATTAAACACAATCCGACCGGTCAACGGTCAATGGTCAACGGTCAAAAAGTCAAAAAATTTTTATTTATTTTTACTTAAAAATAAGATTTTTAAAGTTAGAAAACCTCCTTAAACTCACAAAAATAAATCTAAAAATCACATTAAGAGTATGAATTAAAAGTACTAATTTACCGAATCATTTCGTTATTATTTTAGGTTAGTTTTCCTCGTCGATCAAGTCCTAAAATTCGTGCGCATCCAACGTCATCAAAGAACGCACCCAATGTGAGTGAATCTCTACCAATTACCCGTTTTAATCACATTTTGGGGTGTATCATGTGTCGTTTAATTCCTTATTATATTTAAACACTTGTGCATCCATCATATCCATGATCAAATGTGTATCAAATATGTATCAATTGTTGTGTGAATTATGTTTAGATTGAAGTTATCATTTTCAGTGCATGCATTTCATTAGGCCCATCAGCTCCCCGTGGGATACGGGTTGAGTATCAGGTGCCTCATTCGATCGGCTCCGTTTGATTGAGCCTTGATCTCACATACATCATCATTCATGTCATTCGATCGGCTCCGTTTGATTGAGCCTTGATCTCATATACATCATCATTCATGTCATTTACTCATCCAATGTGGTTTGTGTTTTTGTTATATATATATGTTTGCTCACATGTGATTATTGCCCAAATTTTCAATATTAAATACAACAAGAAATTTATAACCCTGTTTTCTCAAGGTTCACTCGCCAACTTTTGTTGACCTAAAATATCCCCCGTTTTACACATGATACAGGTGATCCAGTTGAGGCAAGAAACAATAGGAAGGCCTAGAAGAATAAATCAGTTTAAGCGTTGGATTATTTACATAGTTTCGTTTCATTGTAATTGTATGGATTTTGATTTGGATATTTGAGTTGTAATTTGAATTTAATAAATATGAAACATTTTAGTAAACATCATGAGCTTTGGTGATAACCCAATTATGCCCCGACTCTTATTCCGCTGCGGGTCGGGGTGTGACATATTTATAGTCAGAACAGTACCCCGGCCACGGCCCCGTGTCCACTGGGCACGGCCCGTGGCCGGCTTCTTCTCCTCCTTCATTAATTGCAGCTGTCAGCAAAGGGCCCCACACGACCTCGTGGCTCCTTGGCACGACCCCGTGGTCAACTCTTCGTTGTACTATCAAGATTCTACAAAGCTTAGAGTCTGACCACGCCCCATGGTGGCCTGGGCACGACCCCGTGGTGGGCATAGAAGCTTCTGCATGCTTTGTCTTTAAGTGCAAGGGCTGACCATGCCCCATTCCTGGCTAGGCACGGCCCAATGGTGAGCTTCTGTTTCCTTGTTTTGTCTTTGGGGTGCTGTTGAGGGGTCGGGCATGTTGCGTTATTCCTTCTTCTTGTATTTATGTTGGTTTTGGCTGCTTATTTGCTTCTTTTGTTCTTTTAAGCTTATTTGGTCCTTTAAATTTAAAAGGAACAAAGAAACGTGCTTTTTCCAACATTAGTACTAGAAAAGAGTTAGTTTTATGCCTCATTTGATGTAATTTATATGTTGCATTTTATACACATCAAATATCCCCACACTTGAATCTTTGCTTGTCCACAAGGACATTAATATATGTGACAACATAAGCTAGTAACCAAACCTTGACAATATTCTGTCGTTTCGAATCACCAATCCTGGTAACACGCGACTAGCCGGATACAAAAGCACTCTCGCAGGGTCTCATGGACCAGGAGTGGAGCTTGCCCACACTCAATAGATCTATCTAATTGTTACTCGTTCTGTAATGTGACTAATGGCCACTTTTGCACACACTTATTCACTCAAGATCTAGTTGATTTTACTTCATAACTATTATACCATCGTATAAACATGTATCTCCCCCTATTTTTGAGAACAAAATATTTCAAAGATGGGTCGGGAAACTCACTGTTTGCGTCCGTGCAATAATGCTAGCAATTCACGTTGTTTTCTCTGGATTGTCTCCGACCTACAAGTGTCCTAATTCTTAAGACACTTAGGTCCAATTGTTTTCCATTACAAGTCTTTCACCAAAACCTTGTTAAGACTTATCCTTGTTTTGTTTTGAAAACCCTTGTTTGTTTAGACACGTTGGTGGTTGATTATCCGAATGACCATATATATGTTTCCTTATTTGTGTAATGTTCGGGGCCTAGCCTCTTGTATAACCTTGCGTCTCACACAATTGTTTCGTTAATGTAAATAATATATTTTTATGTCCAAATATAAACTTGTATCGTATACCCTTGTTTCACAAAATCAATGGTTTACCATATATTTATCCTTAAGAACAATATATTTTTCCGAGTTCGATACTTCGTTAAAAATAAAATTCTTGACATTGTCCTTGTATATGTATACATATATACTTGTTTGTATACTTTCCAATTCGTGTAATTGTTGTGTATTTATACGTATAAGTGTACCCATGTATATATACTTATTTATCTACTTTTCAAATAGGTACTTGTGTCGTATTTGTACGTATAAGTATATACATGTATACTTCTTATAACCTTGTATTCTACTAAGTGTGTTATGATATATGTATACACACATTTGTACGTATATGTATATATATACTTTTGTTTCTTGATTAATTCACGCTTAGTCTTTTGTCGGTTTTTTTCGGAAATATATTATAGGAAAAATATATTCTTATGATTTTCCAAAAACAATATATTTTGTGATCGGTTGCGAAATATTAGTTCTTATACGACGTCAAAATTATATTTTTATTACTTGTCCGAAATTATATATATTTTTACCAAGGTTGATTAATGTATATTTTGTGTCCTATATATATATATATATGACAAGGATCCGTTAGGAACCACCCTTTATTGCGAGAACCATGAGAACCAGTGTGAACACAAACAGTAATACCTAAAAATTCCAAAAAAATACCAAATTTTGTTTTTGTTTTTTTTAATATTTTTTTGAAAAAGTCGTTATATTTACTCAACAATAAAAAAAATTTCAAAAAAAAAATTTGAGTACCAATTATCCATGCACATGTGCATTTTCGTCATTTCTTTGACAAATTCCATAATACATTACAAACATTAGACAATTGTACTTTCATTTACACTACCATGTGTAACACACTACTTTTTACGTTACCAATATTAGCAATGCACATGTGTATCTATATATATCAACATGAAATAAGGTGTTTTGGTACACTAATTTGAATACATTTTCTCGTTCATCTATCATACCATCCATAATACACTACCATGCACATGTGCATTTTCATCATTTCTTTGACAAATTCCGTAATACATTACAAACATTAGACAATTGTACTTTCATTTACACTACCATGTGTAATACACTACTTTTTACGTTACCAATATAAGAAATGCACATATGCATCTATATGTATCAACATGAAATAAGGTGTTTCGGTATACTACTTTGAATACACTTTCTCTTTCATCTATCATATCATCCATAATACACTTCCATTACCTCTTACCATCCATAATACAATACCATTACCTCCTACCATTTATAATACAATACCAATACCAATATTTCACTTTATTACATGTATATCAACACCGTCTATACCATCCAATCAACATATTACATCATAAAGTGACAACTATAATGAACCCATCAACCACTAGATATAACTAACCAAAAAACATATATATGAGCCTACTTCATCATTCAAAATCACAAACTTTTTGTACCAAAACATGGTATATAATTATTATACATAATGATGCACATGTGCATTTAATGTAAAATTGAGTGTATTATGGATGGTATTGTAAAATAAAGTGTAATTGTCTACTAGTGATAACGTATTACTGAATTTGTCGAAGTTATGATACATATGCACATGTGCATGGATAACTGTTACTTGAAAAAAAAAAGTTTTCTTTTTTTTGGTAATGAAATATAACGATTTTTATTAAAAAAATAAAAAAAATTGAGTGCTTTTTTTATTTTTAGATTTTATTTTGCAATAAAGGTGGTTCTCGCGGTTCTCACAATAAAGGTGGTTCTCGCATGAACCTTACCATATATATATATAGGGGAGGGTTATCTTGAGAATGCTAAATATTGCGAAACCGTGAGAACGAATGAGAAAACCAATCAAAACCATTTTTATGATACAAAACTCATTATAATTAAAATACAACATCAAAATAAGAATTTAAAACATCAAATAATTCATTTCTTCCCTCAAAATCACTCTTATTAAACTTTTTACACATGTGTAAATATAACAAATTTACACATGTGTAAATGACAAACTTACACATGTGTAAAAAATTTATTTACGAATTCACGTAAATTTAAGTGTGTAAATTAAATTTCTAACATTGTATTCGAATAATAATGATAAGTGTAAAAATAAATTTTAAATTTGAATTGTTTTTGCCTAAGTTTTCATGAATTTTTTCATTCGCTCTCACGGTTCTCGCGATATTTAGCGTTCTCATTTAAACTCTCCCCTATATTATATATATATATATATATATATATATATATATATATATTTACACACACTTGTAATTCGACTGATTGTCCATTCGTCATTATGTTTTGTCAGGAATCCGGTTTTGTGTCGCAACCCCCGACCCCCACTCCGGGAGCGGGAGCCGCGAAGACCGCAGGCAGGTGGTACCGGTGTTTATTAATTTGGCAGCGGAAATTAAACATCAGGATCGTAGTTAGGAAATATTACCAGAGTTTCAAAACACCACACTTTTATAAATAACGAATGGGGTAAAACCCATGTTTCCATTACAATACATTCGTGAAGGGTAAATCCCAGTTTATGAAAAACATAAACTCCTTTTATTTAAAACGACACACCATTATACTTTACAGTACTAAGAGCGATTACAATGTTTATATCAACCCATTTACTCATTCAGTATTTGTCACTCGACCGGATCTGTGACTATGGTCATATCACTCATTGGCTAACCCGTTGTCCAATGGTGACGCTTGTCAAGTAATGTATACAAAACCCCACATACCGGAAGTAATGGTAGAATACAAAGAGTTAATCACTGTAAGTATAACTGAAAAACATTTGAGGTTTGTAAAAGCAGTTGAGAAAAAAAGAATGACTCACATTGAAAACTTAGGTATTCCTACGACCTTTCTAGTGATAATTCCTGATTACTTCCTGGGATTTCTATTATAACATACAATGCACATGTGTTAGTAAATTATCCCAAGTCACTTTAACCATACAACACACGACAGAACTCCAACGGGCTTAGTCAGGCAGAGCCTAGACATGCGTTGGCGATTCTAGATCGATCGGGTAGGGTGTCCATATAACACGAGATAGGATTCCAACGGACTTAGTCGGGCAGAGCCTTGACATGCGTTGGTCCTAAATCGGGTAGGATAGTGAATTAGTGATCGGGGGTTAAGATACTTACAGCGGGCAGCACTTCGCAGGTTTAGGGATTTAGGGGTTTAGGGGGTGTTGTTCAGAGAAACGAGGATAGAGAGAGTATACGATCGACTCAGAGGATCGAAAGTGAGCGACGATTTCAGTCCCAGACCGCTCCTTTTATACCCGAAATTGGCTTCCCCTGCGCGTCGCGCGGGATTCTGGGTTCCCTCTCGCGTGGCGCCAGAGACACCTAGCTAGGCTAGGTCAGCGTGGTCACAAGTGTAGGGTTGCCACATAGCGAGAAACGGTGACATGTCACCTGGACGTCTCCCGCGCGTCGTGGGAGATGCCAGGGATCTTGGCGCGTGTCGCCTGGGACGCCCGGAATCAGATTTCTTTGTTTTTTGCATCGGGTCTCGTTGTGCGTGTCCGGTTTTGCGTTTACGGCTCGTTTTAGGGCATTTTGGAGAGTTGTTACATTTTTTCACGGTATATCTTTGTATCTAGCCATGAATTTTTATGTCCAAAGTGGATATATATATATTCTTTGTCACATTTTCATCTCAAGTGCAAATACATATAATACTTTATATTTGTCTCTTTCCATATTTTACCAAGTTCATATAAGTATATAATACTTTGTATATTTATATGCTTCTCCATATCATGCTACTATATACATGTATAAAACAAGTATATAATCACATTTTCATAGTTCACCAAATATATGTTTTGTCCTAAATATATATTTATACTTATTTTTAGTTCTTGAACCCTAATTCACCAACATGTTACATAACTTATATTTTCCACCATAATTACATGTAATCATGCTTAGTGACACTGATCCATTTTAAACCTTGTAAATCCCTATTTAATGATGCTTTTAACATAACGTATATTTTAGTAAATTTCGGCATGGTGTCCCCTGAATTACCACTAATTTCCTTTAGTCGTCATCATCATCAATTTTTCCAAATCATCATCATCAACTCTTCAATCATCAAGAACAACTTTTTTTTCTATATATTCATCAAAATTCAAGAACATAACCATTATACAAAACCCTATAACCAATATACAAAACCCTAGATTTTCCAAAAATACTTTTAATGTTCATCCACTTTTAAAAACAGGTTTATATCAACAACTCTTCATATACTTTTTAAATCAAAACCCATGATCATGAAGTTTATTTAAGATTATATAAACTCTAAAAAAATACTAAACAACTTTCAAGATCATCCAAGTTCTTAACAAGTTTCACCACACCATAACACTTAGACTTTATGCTAAACCACTTTACTACTAACTTATAAGTTTATCATGTATACTAACTTTATCAACTTCAAGATCAACACAAAACCACCAACATTTCATAGATTGTATTGTTTTCTTTTTGAATCTTTTAAATTTTTAACAAGGTTTTCTTTGGTGATCACTTGTACTTTCATGATCTATATCAAGTTAAAAAAACAAAAACAAACAAAGTGAAGATCCAGATGCTTACAACTAGCACAAGGCTAGTGACGATCAACTTGAAGAAAAGAAAAAGATTGAACTCCAAATCCTAGCAAGACAAGCCTCTTGAATGATCCTTTAAGCCTTGCACCACCTTAGATCTTGAAATGCACTTCAGAACCCTTGATTTCTCTTGAACTTGGCTTGAAAATGGTGGGGAGATAAGGTGTTTGGGGCAAAAAATGAGGGAGAGAAGAGAGTGTGAGTGGTTTTTGGTTTTTGTGAAATGAGAAATGATAGTGTAAGATGTTTTCCTTCCTTATAATCTTCAAACCTTTTTACAAAGTCTTCACACCCATACTTTCTTATCTATAACTCATCAAAAAGTGAGGGTGTGTGGGGCCCACTTGGGGGGTGGTTGTTTGATTAGTTTATTTGATTTAAGACATGTGTTGAAATATCTTGATAGATATTTTAATGTTTAGGGTTTAATTAGATGTTTAGGGTACTAATCTAGCTCACTAGTTTAGGCTTTGGTGATTATGTGATGTTAATCAGATAATTAATTGTGCTCATGATTTATGTAATGTTACTTGGTAATTAGTGTTTAGATACACTTAGGATATATATAATCCCCTTGATAGCACTTTATGACGATTTTCATTATCTAGTGATCGTATATTATCCTCGTTAATCATGTACTAATAACCGGTTATTGAAAATTATAAGTTTGATAGCGGGGATCGGACAATTTAATACTTGTATATTTTACGGGAGAAAATTTAATACATATGTTTGTTCCCACTTAGGGTTTTGACCATGCTTTCTATTGGACATGATATAATGTCCTTTGTATTCAGGGTGTACCAGAACCCTTCCTCACATGAATTGTTTAACCGAATAATCTACCAATGGTCTCTGAAATTGTTTTCATCATATCATGACACAACGAATACGAACATGTAATATGCAAATGTTAATGCATTTCCTTGATATTCCTAAACTTATGGACCTCTCTAAAGCACGTAATTGTATAATTGATGGTGATTAAGTTGTACGGATATATCAGCTAATTTGTTGTGTGTCATAGGTCTCTCGTTATGTTTTGCCATAAACTCATCAAGGATGTGAGTACAAATCCCGACATGTGGCAATCATACTTCGATGCACACATCTAGGCATATACATTTTACAATTTGTTGAGGCTCTCCCTGGTGAGAACTAGGACTAGCCGGTGAAGCAAAGCGTTCAAGTACAAACTAAGCGATATACGATCGTCAAACATATGGTATGTCACATTCTCCCACCACTAAACATATGGTATGTCACATTCTCCCACCACTAAACCATGCACGTCCTCATGTATTTGCAATACACCATAGGTAGTACCACATATATTGGCTGCATTTTTCTTTAAAGAACACTGTTTTTACAAATTCTATTATGCAGCTACCATCCAACACCCATACTGATTTGGTGTTGTGACTTACATCTTCAGAATCCCAAGTTGAGGTTGTAGGTAAGCACCTCGAACAGAGTATGACCATGGGGCCCATTAACCTTTCTGGAAATCTACTGGTTTTAAAGTAAGACGGTTAAAATTTGGCCCCAAAGCACCATCGTTTCCATCATTTAAGAACATTTTAGATACGTAAATGTTCCAACTTGTCCACGTATTGGCCAATCTGATACCACTTATCATGAAGTTGTCTTTTGAGGCCCAATACAACACCCTTGGATGCATGAGGGTCATTCATTCCTTCCAACCTAAGATAATGGTCACTGATTTTCATCATGTCATGGACTCATCACTCATCAGAGAAGTGGCTCCATGCAAACCCGGTTTTAGGGTTTGAGGTTTTGTTTAGTTAATTTAAATTAAACATGTGTAACATGGGTAACGTATGATAATGTATGACTACGTGTGTGTACCCATATTTGGGTCAATATATAAGTATATCATTTGTGAGTGTATGTTTTGAATATGCATACATAATACACATGTATTGTATGTTAATTATTTCATTTAAATGACTAAATACAGTTGGAGATAATTAAGCATTAGAGATAATTCAAATTCAAATAGTCAGATTAGATAAGTTATAACTATCTCTCTCATTCTCCATGATATGTATGCCATAACCAATCAGCCTCTCCCCTCTGACCTATCGGTGGGTTTCTGCTAATCAAAAGAAATGAGAGAAAAAGAAAGTTCTAAAAGAGAGAGAGAGAGAGATTGAAGGGAGATGGTGCTCAGATGGTACTAGGTGGTGACCGTTGATGATCCAATATGGAATGGTGGTCCTGACGGTGGAAAAAAGTAGTGAATAGTTGTTGATGTTGACATCAACGATTCAAGGCGTTGAGTGGTGGTGTGGTTTGACGGCTTGAGAGAGAAACCAAAAGAAGGTGTCATGTTATCATCAGTCAAGCAAGAAGAAGAGATCGGGGGTTGTGGCAAGTCATGATGATCAGACCAAGGCTCGATGGTGGCGGTATATGGTGGCAGTGGACGACACGGGGTGGTACTTGGCTAGTTTAAGAAAAATAGTCAAAGAGAGAAATGGTGGTGAACTCAACAAGGGTTTCAGGTGCAAACCGAAGCTGTCAAGAAGAAATGAGACTGCCAAGTGAGGTGGTGGTTCATGAGTAAGAACCAGGTAGCAAGTGGCTAAAAAAGTGATTGTGGGCGGCGGCGTGGCAGTTTTAGGCCGAACGGGTCCCAACAAAATGTAGAAAGTGTGAGATTGTTTTACACGATTTAGGCGAGTTCTATACGCCCTCTTTTGATTTTTATTTTACAATGTATTTGGGTTGTTTCACGAATAAAGTGTCAATGGTTTAAGAGTATTAAACGAGTCTTTTAACTTGTTAAGCCGGAAGGTGAGTTATGTGGGTTTACCGAGCTTTTTTGAACGTAGGTTATTATCATAATATTAAGTAAGTTATTTACCCTTATTATTTGTTTTGATAGCGCTAAATACGTGTGTTAAGATGGCGGTTTGGCATGTTTTAAGTGTGTTGATTCAGCATGATATACGTTTGTTTGAGTGTAGGTTTGATATATGATATCAAACCATCGGTGTGTGTCATTAGTTGTGTTGATGTATGATAAATAATATGTGGCTCATATTGTGATATGTATGTTGTGTTATTAAGTGCATGTAGTGAGTTGTGAGTTTAATTATTAGGATGATTTAGGTAGAGTTGGTGTTGTAAGTTGGTTTATGTACATGGGTTATATAAATGAGTTAATAGTCGTAAACTTCTTATTGTTGACTTTTCATAAATTTGATTATGTAAATGAGCCTAAGCAAGGAAGTTCACGTCAACAATAAGAAGTTTACAATATCTCTAAATCTAATTTGTGTACTTTTCACAAGAGCAGCATATATAATATATGGTGGAGGAGAACCAGGTTTTGAACTAGATTTATATTTAGAGAGAGAAGATAGAGAGAGATGAAAAGACGGTTTTACCCCATGTGAGGCCATTTAACATGGATTAGTAACTGGGTTAGTGATAAAGGATGAAACCTGCAACAAAATTAATCTTAAAGGCTGGTTTTGGCAACTTTTAAAGATTAAGGCTGAAACCAGCAAGATTGGTGAAACTTAAAGGACGTTTTGTGCAATTTACTCCGTTAATAAATCTATATAGATTCATTTGCATTGATAAGTAAATGAGTTGGCAAGAGTGTGTGGGTTGTGGGACCATGTGTGTGGTTAATGGCTATGCTAATCGCTTCTGAAACAAAGGATGATTTTAAAGTCAAGTGTCTGTATGGATGACGAAAAAACCAGGCACGACGGGAATACTCAAAACTAAAGCATACGGGAAAGGTTTTCGGGCATGAGACAGAGTATGGATTTAGAAAAAAACAGTCTGCGGGTATAAGACGGGTATGGGATTATATGATGCTTGGTCCGATTACCCGGAACCATAGCCCGTTTACCCAAACTAAATACCTGAATAAAATACCAGAAAATTTTTAATTGTTAATTTTATTTTTCCTTAACCCTTCTCTAGCAATGTTTCATTTTAGTAGTTTCATTAAATGGTAATTGACTTTTTTTAGGATATGTGTTTTAATAATATTATGTATAGGTGTATGTTATGAAGTATATAACTATCCTTTGAGATTATATAGTCATGAAATTTACATATTCAAACATATTAAGGCGATGATGATACATATGTAGTTAGTAATATTTCAAACATTTTAGGTGTTAGAAACATAAAATTATGTAAAAATATAATGGAAAGAAAAAATATATACTTGAAAATTCAAATAGGAATTTTTTTTAACCAACTAATGGGTATGTACGATAGGGTATGTCCTATACCCGACGGGTAATTACCTGACAAATATATGACGAGTATTGGGCCAGGTAGGGTACATCGTTTTACAATCGGGTATGAGACTAGGATTACTCCTACTCGTCCCATACCCGGCACATTGCCATCCCTAGGGTATAAATGTTGGGCTAAGGGTGGGAATGTTGTAGCTGACTATGTATGTGAGTGTGTCAATTCTACGACGACGGTAAAATACTATGAAGTCCATGACAGTGCAAATTTGGTGGGGGTCGCATGTTGGCAGTGTGTCAAGCACAACCAAATACATCACCGGTTATAGCCAACATCGAGTTGTTAAATGGTAAGTGTGAGTTATCAAACATGGGGTAAAGTGTGTGTGATAAGTGTGATGTGGGTGAGCTAAGTATGACGTGAATGAGCTAGATGTAGTGTGTGTGTAAATCATGTCTTAGTGTGGGTTCTACGGTCGATATGGGTATCTAAAATATGCATTTATAAGGTGTGATATGTGGTTTTAAAAATGAATTGTGTTTTATAAGTTATAGACTCGTTAGCAAATATGCATTTATAAGGCGTGATTTGAAATATCAAATGTGGTTTTAGAAAATGAAGTGTGTTTTATAAGTTATAGACTCATTAGCAAAAACTGACATGTTTAAGGTGAGTCTAGCTGAGCAATGACAGAGCGTATATCGACTATCTAGCAAGGGCAGTTGACATTATATACTAGCGTGTGTCATAATTTTTAAAGTGTGAAGATATGACTATGAAATATTTGGTGTTTTAAAGTCTTCTAATGTGTGTGATAAGTAACTCCAACCAAAGTAATAGGCCTAAGTTTTGAGGTGTACACTACAACTCCAACCTGTGGTGCGTCACACGCACATTTTACAAATTACTTAGACTATCCCTAGTAGAACTAGGACTAGCTAGTAAACTTAAATATTCAAGCAAAAAACAAGCAATATATGATCATTAAACATTTGGTACGTCACATTAAGCTAATAATCTTCTTTAAAAGAACAAAGCTAAAAGAAATATGAAAATGTTAGGCATTGAAAACTTTTCTATTTATGTCGCTTCACATCATATACTTAATGATCGTAAAATTCACTTTTTCATTATAATGTTAAACGTCTAGAGAAGTCAGTTGGTGGATGAATAAAAGCTCGATATCCATACTTGGACTACGCAATGGAAGTTGATGCTCAGTAAGGGCAAGATAGGTCAACCCCATGTAGTATTGAGAAATTTCTATAGGTTTTTATAACGAGATATGGTATTCCTATTTGGTATATGACTATATTGATAAGTTTTGAATTGGATGTATTGTCATGGTGACATGCGTTAATCAGGACTTGATGCGCAAGCGATGTTAATATAGTTATTGAACTAATGGGTCAAAAATAGACATCTATAAATGGAGATGTCACAAAATGGGCAAACGTATTTTGATTCTTCTTATTGCCTTAGCATTTATATCTCATCCATCATCTAGTGTAATGGTTGTGTTGAATAAATCAAGTGAAATGATGCATAAAGGTGGTGTTTTCACGTCTCCTATCGACAAAATAGGTGTTGCAATGTCTCATGTAATATCTACCTAAGTTTTTAGAGGATTAAACTGACATGATGGATATAATTAACCATTTTGGTTGTAAATAAGGTGTTTTCATATTGCGCCGCAAATGGCGTTGGGTATCGCAACAAACCACTTATTTGAACTCCACTAGTTCTAAAGGTTTGGTATTCTTTAAGTGTGTGTTAGAAAGCATTGTTAGCATGACACAAGAGTCACCCTCGAGACCAAGTTTAAACATGACAATAAGTATGGTTTATGGAGAGAGAAATAATAGTGTAAGTGTGTGTGTGGGGGGGGGGGGCATTAATAACATACCGGATATTTGTAGGGTGAATATGAGTTTAACCTCTACATTGATTACTTGTAAATATAGTGATTTTAGTACTCGTCTTTTGTAGTGTATGCATCGTCTTGTTGGGTGGCAAGCAGTTAAAGGTGTGCCTTGCTTGGTAATGCCAATAACTGTAACACTACGTGTTTTTACGTCCAATTATATTCTGACACGTGTCCTGATAAACCTCGTATGCCGTATGGTGAAACAGGAGGGACCAAAGTCGTTGAAACGCTAAAAAATATCCTCGTTATGAGAAGGAATGAGTTGAGGAGCTTAATAGGAAAAATTGGAATTTTTCAAATTTTGGAGGTCCCTTGCGGACCGCAAGGCTCATGCCATACGGTCCGCAAGGTCCTGCCAGCGAGCAGAGATGTGGCAGCAGCATGCTCTGCCACCTCTCGTCGCCTTGCCACCCTTCTTGCTAGTCTTTACACATCTTGGACACTTGTACACAGCCCATGAAGCTCCAATACACCTGGCATGACCTCATGAGAGCTCCTCAAGTATAAATAGACACCTTGGTTGCCTAATTCTTTGCTCATTTCAATCTCATCTCCTCTTGATCAAGCTTGGAAGTTCCTGGGCTATCTTGGAGCATCCTCTAAGCTTGTTTAGTCTTCTGGATCGTTTGTAAGTATTGCTATTCGTTCCAAGTTATTTTAATTAGGCGTTTAAGCCAAAAGTCAAGCGTTTACGTAAAAACGCTTTGACCTTTGGCTAAGACCTTAACGGTCCAGCCATTGCTCGTGCAAGTATGGCTACGTGATCGTAATTAGGTAGGTGTTAATCCCTTAAAAGGGTACCTCCTAATTACCACGAATGCTTGACCAATTGACGAGTCAAAGTAAAAGTCAACAACAGTCAAACTAGCCAGATTCTATAAAAATTCATAATTGATTATATAGATGTTATAAAATATTTATAAAATATATTTTGGTACATAAAAAACTTAAAAATAAGTATTAGAACTTATATTAACTGATTTGACTGTCAAGTCTCGGTCTAGAGTCGGTTCGCGACCGAAAGTCGCAAAGCTTGACTTCTGCTTTGACTTTCAGTTCTGACCCGATTAGCAACTTAGGCTACTGAATTTAGGTCAATTTAGGACCATGTTTAGTATAGTATAACCTCCTAAGGTTACACTACATGGTTCATTAGAAATCTGAGTTTTTTATGCAAGTTCCATAATTATGATTAAACTTTGCATAAAGGTCCCTATTTATATAAATCAAGGTTTTAAACACTTTAGACTTATGAACAAGTTATCTACTGATTTGTAAATATAACTTAACTATATTGATGTCAAGATTCTGATCATGAATCAAAGTTTTCATAAAAGACGAGTTTATGACTTAAAATAACTAAAATGCTCTTTTCGGCATTTTAGAAGACTTAAACATAATTTCTTTGATAAACTTTCTTACATACTGATGTAATATGATAAGTAAGACATATTGGAATATTCATTCAGATTACAACCTGAATGAAGGCCTAAGATTCGTATAATGCTGATAAATGACCAAACTACCCTTTTCATGCAAAGAGACTTTAACTAAGCTTTTTGTAACGAAATCTTTTATCTACTGATATAATATGTTAAATGACATATTTTGGTTGTATAAAACAGGTCATAACTTCAGTTTACCTTAAACATCGCATTTAACGGCATTTATCAACTTTTACGCCTTTTCGGCGCATAGTATGGTTTAAAACCATAATTATGAGCCAAGACTTGTTACCTACTGATTTATAAACTTAATTTCAATAATTTTACAGTAAGTTCAAGTCCCGAACTCAGAATCCCAATTATGGCTTCAAAGCTATGTGTGAAATTACTAAAATGCCCCTACGGGACATAGTTTAGTATAAAACTATCAAACACACATATATTTGATATGCTACTATTATAACATCATAAAACAAGTATTTTTACAGAATATTATGAACCTTGACATCAGATTCTTTATAAACACCTTTTATGAATTAGAAAATGACCAAAGTGCCCTTATGGGCGTAATTCGAGTTTAAAACCATTTTGGGCATACATATTGATATCCTACTGATATCAAAACATATTTTAAACATATTAGTATATGGAACTTGTATATGACTCATTCGGTTACCCGGTTTCGCTTATACGCTTACGGATAAGCATATGTAACTAGTTTACGTAATTTAACCGAAACGAGTTTAACTTTGTCAATTTCTTATCAAAATCCAGAATGTTATTGGTATACCCACATTATACAAGTCTTGATACTTGTCGGATCCAATTAACCTTCTATTCCGGTCACCGCTTAATCTAGCATATCATACCGTAATTACTTAAACGTAACGACTAGCCGATTCAAGTCTAAGACTTAATTAAGGACCTGTTAGCATTCTAATTTGGTTAATAATACCATCATTCCAGACTAAACGCCTTCTCGGTAAATTGCACCCATACTTGTCTTTAATTTGCGGCTGAGTTTGGATTCTTCAAAACTTAAGCTCAGGTAAATACATTTAACTTGTTTTCCCTATACGGGCTTGGGGTATGGTAAACTATTACCGCTTGATCGGGTATGGAAATCATGTTTTATCCAGTTGTAATAATTAACTAAAATACATAACCCGGTTTTAATCTTTTTGTCTGAAAGTCAAACATTGGGGGTGGGCTTGACCGTGTCTGGATATCCTTGGCTCACTAAAGTGTTAGTGGCCACAACTTAAGCATTGGTGTAGGCATACATCGGTAACTGCTATTATTATTATTATTTGCTTTCTGTGTGAAAGTTCAGAAGTGGTGTGTAGTCGATCATGTCTCGGTTTCTGTACTGGGCCCATATGTAAAAGACAGACATGTAAATCTGTATACAAAGTCAATTGTACTGTCCCAAGTTATTTATAAAAATGTGCCTAGTGCACCAAAAACCATTTCGAAAGGATTTTCAAAATGAGTCGGTTGATTGTATTTACCAGTGTAAACTGGCGTATTTTCAAAAGATCACGTTACAGGTACAAGTACGAAATAGGCCGGAAGCTGCGGGCATTAATACTAAGGAGTTGCGACCTTTTGATTGTGCCTGTAGAGTCTGTTATCTTTTTGTGTATGTTTATTTTCGCTCCGCATGTGGATCTTATTACAAGCCTTGTGTATATTTTTATTTTGAATACTTTGACACTTGTGGTTTATAATAGTTAATTACTCCAAGACTTCCGCTGTGTTGCTCTGTGTTTTATTGGTTATGATGATAGCAACTGTACGTCATAATACTCCCCACCGGACCCATCAGGATACACGTGGAAATTGAGGTGTGACAATAACCAATACTTCACAGTGTGCGAACATTTTACCATGTCTAAACTATTGTTATGTGTTTACAATTTGATGTTCTTACCTTATCTAATGGCTTCAAAACCATAGTTGATCCATCTAGTACTTTTCAAAGCTGATGCGCCGTAAATGAAGACAATCGAGCACTAATTGCCATGAATGAGTCATGTGTTAATGCCGATGACCAATACTTTACAGTGTGTGAACTTGCTACAACATTTGGACCGTCGTTATATGTTAATAATTTGATGTTCTTAACCTAGCTGGTGTCTCCAAACGAGAGTTGGTTATCTAGTACGTTTCAAAGTTGATGAGCCGTAGATGAAGGTACAATTGTAATCTATATGTAATCTAACTATCTTCATATTCATCTTCAAAATTAGTAGGCATGATTTAATATTATGATACAACGTCGAAATATAATTGTTATATAGTAATACGACAATGTAAAAGTCAAGATGTACAAAACAAGGAAAAGAGTTTGTAACAACCAACATGAAAAATGTGAACATGGAAAGGCTTTTGGCATGGGCAGTTATCACTAACAATTTCTAAATATACATTGGAAGCTTAATTTACCATTCGCTTTTAGTTTTAATCTCATTTTTGTTATCCACTACTTGAAAGAGATATTTCCACTTTATGATGTTTAACTTGATAATTAGTGGACAGTGTCATTTTTAAAGTTAGATTTTGATTCCATTGAGATGACTTTGGGTTTCGTATTTAAGTTTTTATTTTAATTGGTTTTAAGCAATTACATTATGTTATAAGTACCAAGTATTATTGATCCATATACTAATGTGCCATATTAAGACCTTATGCAACAATAGTAGATTTACGAAAAGCTACAAACATAGATGTTATTAACTATAAAACTTTTACAATTATTTGCCTGCTTAGATACGTGTTTTGTAAGTGAATGTGCCATATCAAGACCTTATGCAACAATAGTAGATTTAGGAAAAGTAACAAACTTAGATGCTATTGACTATAAAACTTCTACAATTATATCCTTGCGTAAATACATGCTTTGTAAGTGAACTTAGGACGCACACCACTAACATTTAACCATTACACGACAAAAAACACTTACGTAATAACAGACATCCATAGATCATTATATCCCTTGTAGAACACATTTTTACGAGATATAACGTCATGCACCTTAAACCTCTATGCGTCTTGACCCTGTAACATGGCGTGATAATACAATCGTAATATCCCAAATTTGATAATCATGCTCAACATCAGCTTGCCGCCACAAGCATATATCCATATAAATTATATTCATCAAGCGTTGACGTAAACCTTTATCACACACGTAACCTTTATTACACTCATACAAAACATAACAAACACTTCCAACAATAATACACTGCTATGAAGAACTATCTATTATAAAATCCGTCTTTAACGATTTCGCAGTTACGTACCCTAACCCTAGATGTATCTATTTAACACAAATCCTCTAAAGTTTTATATTGTGTAACTCAAATTGACCTAACTAGGGTATGAAACGTAATTAGTTGATAATATGGTTCTTAAAAGTTAAAACAAAACAACGAAAGTGTGAAATTCTAACACCCTTAATTTAGCAAAATATGGGGAGGGGTGGTAAAACTTCTTGAATTTAGCCCTAGGCCACGGAGGAGGAGCCAAACATTACATCCACGCGCGCCTTTTGTCATGAGAGTGGTTATGAGCCCCCTTTTTTACACCCACTATATAAACACCCCCATCCCCACCTCTTTTTTCTCACCTCCATTTCTCACATAATAATGGTTCCTCGCGGGAAACCTGACGTCAACGCAACCGCCACCGCCGCCAATGGCGCCTCCGAGACTCGCTACCGCGGCGTCCGCAAGCGTCCATGGGGCCGTTACGCAGCTGAGATCAGAGATCCAGGTAAAAAAAGCCGTGTGTGGCTTGGAACGTTTGATACTGCGGTTGAGGCGGCGCGTGCGTATGATACTGCGGCGCGTGAGTTCCGCGGTGATAAAGCGAAGACGAATTTCCCGACGCCTAACGAATTCTGCCTCCCGAACACCCCCGTAACCGTCGCCGGAAAGAGGATTGTGACTAAAAGCCGTAGCGGCGAAAGCAGCACCGTCGAGTCGTCGTCTAACTCCGCCGCTCCGAACGCTCCGATCACCGTCGTTCCGGTGCCTGTTCCTCCGACGCTCGATCTCCGTCTCGCGCAATCGCACGCACGCTACGGTTTTCCGATGGCTCATTCGTTGTTCCTGTTTCATTCACAGATCGATCACATCGCTAACCGCGTTAACAGCCTCAAATCTGACGGATCTAAACCTAATCTAACAATCGGAACCGGTAACTTTAACGGTAACAGTAACGGTTCTCAATCGGACTCTGACTCATCATCGGTTGTTAATTTTAGTAATCCGGTGAGTTCCGGTCGTCCGAAACCGGAGAAACCGTTTGCTCTCGATCTGGATCTGAATTTTCCACCGGCAGAAGTCGCCGGAATGTAGTTTTTGTTTAACTTTTTTCATTTCAGAGCATATGAAACCCTAAAGTTTAGAAAAAAAAATGATAATATGATAATATAAGAATGTGTTAGGATTAAAAAAAAAAGTCTAAGAGCAGCCTGATAATTTTTTGATGCGCTGATAATGTTACATCATCTTTGTTCCGATTGTATATACACAGAATGTTAATTTCTGCAATTTTGTTAATTTCTGCTGCAATTTTAAGTTGTGCTAGAATTTGATTATTTGAATTGATTGGTTGTTGTTGTACTTTGTGCATTGGAAGTTGTACGTTTCGGGGGAATTTAGTTTCCAAATGTGCAGACAAGTGTAGGCGAATGGCGATAACATTTTGCCGCAACCGAATGGATCAGACGGCTTGTGATAAATTGATGCTTTTGTTTTAATCTACGCCGTCGGCCTCCTAAAAAAGAACAACTTTTAATTTTGGACTTTAATGTATAATAAAATAAAATAAAATAAATGTGTAATAAAATATTATTTTAGGTTTTAATATAGTGTAACTGACTTGGATTATTACGTGTGAAAAGTGATGAAAGAATGCCTTTTTTGTTTTTTTTTAGTTAATTACTGTATTAGTCCCTATGTTTTGTCAAAAATCACTATTTCAATCCATTAGTTTAAAAATTGTGATTTCAGTCCCTGATGGTTTCACTTTCGTAACCATTTCAGTCTCTATGGTTTCACTTTCGTAACCACTTCAATCCTATTTATTCTGTAAGTAAAGGGACTGAAATGGTTGGGAGGTGGACTGAAATGGTTACGAAAGTGAAACCACAGGACTGAAATCACAATTTTAAACTAATAGATTGAAATATGATTTGACAAACCACAGGGACGAAAACATTAATTAACTCTCTTTTTTTAATTCATGATATTAAATCAAGTACAATGGTTTGACAATAAGTCAATGACTATTGGATTACAAGTTTACAACTATTTTATTCCATATATACCATATCCTTTTTCACTCTATCTTTGTATATATAATGAATGTTTTAAATAACAAACGATTCCAGAATGAGCTTAAGTTTGAAAATTTCAGTAAGAGCTCAGACGTTATATATAGAGCTCGAAACAAGACAACTAAAGATCTTTAACTCAAGATCTTAAAATCGAGTATGAAAAAAAAAAGTCGTTAACATCTCAAGCGTTACACAGAGAACACGAAACAAGACAAACAAAGACCTATAAATTAAATGAGTTAAGGTCGTTAAGAGCTCAGGCGTGACACAGCGAAACAAGACAAACAAATGACCTATAAATTAAACGAGTTAAGCTTGAGTTTTAAGGGTAAAGACTTACTGGTTTACATTTTAATAAAATCGTCTATATATGTATAAAATAGTGTAATAGAATTAAGTGATATTGACACTTGTTATTCAATCATCATATCCACTTGTCATAGTTTTAATTTAAAATTCCTTTTGTCATTTTCAATCATATTATAAATTAATCAACAACACACACATTTGCCGTATTGGTAAACCTTCGCGATTGGCATTGAAACCGATCGGTAAACACCCCTTGGCGGCGGTGTTACGGCTCGACAAACAGGTTTGCGACACACTTTGCCACCCACTCCCTTTACCATGAGGGTGAAATAAGGCTTCAGGACCAATAGATTCTGGGTTCGATTCTCACAAGAGGTTTTTTTCCATATTTATTAGGTTTTCTCTGGATTGCTGTATAGGCATTATGCCTAGTAGAAACTTAATATAATCTGGTGATTTCGCTGATGCATGATAATACTCTATCGGTTCGTCAGTGATCCTAATTCACCGTTAAAAAAAATCACTTAAATTTGAAATGGAATTATGTTTGAACAGGTTTGGTGTAAATACTAAATAGTAAAAGGCAGTACACGTGTAAGGGTATGAAGTGTAATTAATGGGTGTGTTGGAGCGCCGACGGCTGGAGTAAGCAATGAACGGTGGCTGGGTTAAAAATATAATAACAAATTATCAGATCCAACGGCAAGGATTGGCGGTCACATTTATTACTACCTTATGTCTGGACGGCACTGACGGCGACTCCACTTTCATTAGTTCCTCCGTCTACTCTTTTTATTTTTTTAACAACCGTCTTCAACCTTTTAATAATGTATATCTTTAAAATAATTTATAGTTGTTTTTAATATATTTTAATTACTTCTTTCATAAAAAAAACAGTTGATGAACGTTACACATCACATCTATAGTTAACCTTCTCGTGTATATTGGACAATTTTTATTACCTATTAAACTAGTGGGTTACACACCCGATTTTTTTACAAAACTTAAATGGAAAAGTAACACGAATTTATACTCGTCTGACTAAAACATATTATATTTTATCCGACTGTTTTCGGAAAAAATAATCTACATAAACGTCAGCCCCTCAAAAACGTACATAAAAATAAACACGAAAACATATCATATTTGACCCGACATATTTCTGGAAAAAAAATTATGTCGAAGCGTAACCAACTTGATTTATAACAACACGTGCATAAAAAGAAACAATAAGAAAATAATGTTTAGTTAAGTTAAAGAATGGTATGGCGCGTTGTAGCGATGTCAAACCGTAAAGTGACTCGAATTAATACCGTCTAATGAAAACGTATTTTTTTACTCGACTCGTTTCCGAATGAAATTGCGTCAAAACGTAGACCGGTTGAAAACGTACATAAAAATAAGCATGAAAACGTATTATATTTGACTCGACACATTTTTGAAAAAAAATAGAAAGCGTACATAATAATAAGCATAAGAACACATCATATTCGACCAGACTCATTTTCAGAAAAATTTAAGTCGAATCATAAACTAATTTGAATTTATACTGATACGTAGATAAAAATAAACACGTTGCGAAGTCTTTAAAAGGTAAGGAATTATAAGTGTAATGCTAAAAGTTAAAAAGTATAAGTATAAAAAGAAAATAAAAATCATAAAAAAGTTAAATGTAAATGTAATATAGTCAACATGCTCCATATAATTATTGTTATTATTATTTGTGTTTATCAATCTAATAACCATATACTAATCTTGGGTTATATGAACTTAGGGGGTGTTTGGCTTAGTTTTTAAACTCCTTATTGATTTTTTTTTTGAGCTTATGACTTTTCCCTCACAAACACCTCAATCCTAAACATCCTTTTTGGAACTTATAACTTTTCAAAAAGTCAATAAATCAATAAGTTGTTTCAAAAAGTTTAGCCAAAAATGCCCTTAATATATGATTCAAGGAATATAATTTAGTTTTAGGTTAACCTAGCAGTTTTATGGGTTAAAGCTGATTCTTTTATATAACTTATATCTATAAATGTAAGATTAAAGGAATATAATTTAGCTTTAGGTTAACCTAGCAGGTTTACATGTTAAAGCTCATTGTTTTATACAACTTATATCTAATAAATAAATATTTTATAATGGATAAGTTTATGTTACAACTTGAATATTAGAGAAAAATGAACATCGGAGATTGTAATTTAAGCATAACTGTTTTATAAACAATCATTTTGGATTCATAAATTCACGAGTCGTGATTCTAATATATTTTAAAAGTAATAATATAAAAAATAGAGTTGTTGTGATTCTAATATATTTTAAAAGTATAAAAAAACAGAGATATGAGTTAGTAACTTAAACGAGTAGTGTGTGTGACTATATGTCAACACATGAATAACGAGTCGAGGTTCTAATATAATTTTGGATTCATGGCGGGTACAGGCCCACAAGTTGTTTAACACGTAAATGAAAACTATGGATGTAAACGAGTTGAGTTCGAGCTCAGTTCACTTATTTAAGAGACCTTGATCTCCTATTTCGAGTTCTATCTTAAAAAAAATGAGATTGGCTTGGTTTCAACTTGTTTATTATTTAGTAAGTATTTCGTTTTTGTACATTTCTAGTCATTTATATTTGTGTATATATATATATATTTATAATTATAACATTTATATATTGTACATTTATAGTCGTTTATATTGTATTGTATATATTTATAATTATAACATTTATATATAAGGTATTAAAGATTTTATTTGTAGATTTATATATAATAATTGTTGTGTAAATATAAAATTAACAGATAAAATTAAATTTATGTAAATAACAAGTCTTTTTAGGCTCATCAGTCTAGTTAAGCTCAATGAATGAAAGTTTGAGCTCGAGCTCATCTCTTAAACGAGTCTCTCGTTTTAGCTTAGCTTAATTTTAAATTTTTACAAGAAGACTCGAATACTTCACAAAAAGTTCGTCTAATTTAGAGAGTGTTAGTAATGACCTTGCTTAAAACATGGATGAAGTTTTGATACTACCTACATGTCGAATATGAATAAAATTTAAACATATTATTGAGGAAAATAAACCATACATGTAAGACCCTTACTTTAAATGTCAATTTTACATAATTCTCGCATATAAAAGTGTTTATACGATCAAACATCCATTTGAAAATACGAGTTTCTTAAAAACAATTTAAGATTTAAAAATTTCAACATAAAAGATATATTTATTCGTCGTTTAAAACGTGACGACGAAACATAGCGCGGAAGCTTAAATCTTGATCGTGTTCGATTCTTCGTTGAGCTTGATTGTTTTCCGGTACCATACATTATACCTACATTTCATAAAACATGAAATGAGTTAGTCATAATTAGTTTATAGCATGTCTAATCAAGTCCGAATGCCAAAACGAATAATAAGACAATCAAAAAAAAATTAAACCCGCGTAAGCTACAGTTTAACCACCGTAGCTTACGGTTGACAGAACTGATTCGAACAGAACCGGCTGACCGTAAGCTACGGTCCCGCACCGTAAGCTACGTCAGCTCTGCAGCAATTTTTCTTTATTACTTTTTTTGACAAAATTTCGCATATCTAACTCATTTCTTATCCGTTTTACGACCCGTTTCTTCCTACGTGATCGTAATTCGATTCTCCATCATATGGAGTTAAAATTCAACATCCGAACTAATGAATTCTAAATTTTTAAGCCCTCGGCTTTATATTCAATTATTAAACTTTTTGACCCATTCATGTATAAGACCATAAACTTGTTTCTAAATAATCATAAAGCATCCTCAACATATTTAACTCAAAATTTCTAGTTCGAGTCGTAACTTTCATGAATCACGCGGCTAATTCCCAAGCTATGCGCATAATTCGTTTTGACCCGTTTGGAGGATTTAAACCTTTAAGTTTAAATTTCGCTCTTTCTTTTTACACATCACATCTCCACATTAAAATAGCTACTTATATTCCACACATCATTTTGTTCTATTTTCCGAATTCTACCATTCGGTTCGTCATTTTAGGAAAAAGACACATTTATAGGCATTTGACCCAAAATGGCTTATGCCGTAACTTTTATACTTTTCAAAAGCTTACATGATCATAATACATGTTCCTAAACACCCCTAAGGGTCGTTTACCCGGTTATTCGACCGAGGGCGTTTTGGTCATCTTTAGTCCCTCATTTTACAACGAAAGACTTTTAATGAACTATTTGACCAAAATCGCGTGTTTAACTATAATCTTACTTACGCATACCTGGCTCGGGTCATAGTATTTACCCGTTTAAATACTTTCACTATTAATTACTAGATAATAGCAATGCGAACCATATCTTATTTCCCTGTGATCACAAAACTCAACAAGCGATCATCAATTATTATTGTCAAATGGTGTTAACAACACCATTCGACCCGTTTAGCTGATATAACCATTTATCTTTATGAGATGGTATTTAATTACCATCTCACCTCTTTAACATATTCCGGTTTACTCCGTGAGTCATATTACTTAAAAATCGTTTCTTATTTTGTTTGACCGTTATGACTTACGCATGTGGTGTCTTTTCAAATCTCTTTATCTATCCGTCAACTCGTGTCCGGATTACTATTTTACCACTTTTACCCGTCACGGTTTATACCATAACGTAATGTTTCAAAATTCCTTATTTGTTTATCTTCACATGACTAATTTACCGTTTTACCCTTTTTACCATAAATTATGGTTTCTCACATTTTCACTTGTTCCGATCCATATTATTTCACGTCGGAACATCATATTTCAATTACGAAAATTACTTTATTCGTATCCAATACACACAAGTAGGTATTCTATAAAAAGGGTGTAAGCTTTACTTACCTTGCATCCAAACTACGCTTTTCTTTCATACTTGATTCGTTTGACCGCTTCCTTCCCAAGCTTCCACCTAGTTTGTTAAGCGTCAAACTATTATTCATCATTCACAAGGTGGTTAGATTAATCATTGTTTAATACGATTATTCCACCTTACGCATTTTATATCAAAATTATCATTCGTCGTATTATAAGTCAGTTTGACTTTTTAAAAGTCAACTGCCCATTAGCATATGAAATGCACAATCAAGTTCAACAACTAGTTTAGGTATTCCATTAATTACCCGGTAGGCGTTAATTTTAGGCCACCGTTTTAACTAAAATTCTAACCAAGTTCATTACATTTCCAACACTTTAACTAGTTCAAGCGATTATCAAAGCTAATTTATTCATTCACTTCGCAAGAACTTGGGGTTTTCATCTATAAGTGAAACTCGTTTCATCATATCACTAGACATTCATCCGAACACCTAATATAATCAAGTTCTACCTATCAACTAGTAGATATCATGATTTCAAACGTCCATATACATGAATAAAATCACCAATTTCATCACAACATTCAAAAACCCATTTCGAATCATGTATGAACAAGTACTCAAACTTGTAAATTGTTTAAGTACCTTGCCTTTACTATCCAATATGATGACTCTTATCATAAGTTAGACACTAACTTCATCATATTATAAAAACCCATTTAGCTAGGTGTGGTAATTCATCTAAACTCTTAAATCATAGCAACATATGTATAATTTTCACTTAGGATTTTGTTCCTAAGCAAGTATACATCACTAATTCAGCCATAACCTCTACGATTCATACATAAATCACTACTCGTGATGTTCATCAAAATTTCACAACTTCATTAAACATCAAAATTCAACATACCTTATGATCCCCTAATCTAGGTGATCAATAATTTGCGTTCATGCATCGATTCTGGGTTCGATTGGCCTTCCAATTTGATGAATTTGATGAACAAGGGTTTGCCTTGTTTTGTTTCCCCTGATGATCGACCTGCACACACACACTATGTGTGTGTTGTGTGTTAATTTTATCTTTTATAACACAAGCTTCCTTTTTGACAACTTAGGTCTCTCAAGTTTAGCTTTGTTTATATAAGACTATATCTCCTTTTAATTAATATTAAGATTTTTTGTTTAAATCCTAATATTTACCGGGTAAATTTTACCACTAAGGGTATTTTATCCGTCTTTTTAATATTAACGTGGTTTGATTACAACCCGTTTTCGAGTGTTACAATACAATAGAATAATAGTTGTTAAATTACATATTTTTATTCTTATTATCTTTTGTACGTAGTTTTGCCGTGTCGTAATGTGAAACGAGTTAACATCACATATAATTACTAGTAAATACTAAATAGGCCGTTTCATTGGTCCAAACAAAATTTGTCTCTTACATAAATATACAAAAATAAAAATAAAACAAACATATTAGGGCTTGATATAACCGTTAGTATTAATGAGTAAAACAAAATGTGTTAAATTGTTTTATATAAAACAATGTATGCATATATTTAGTTATTTACCATAGGCCCTTTTGTCTACTCTATTTAAGAAATTGTGTTAAAAATTGCATTATAAAAAAAGTATACACACTTATTTAAACTAATATAAATACATGAACACCGGTAATATAGTACCATTTTTCAATGGTAAATTTGGATGAGTTAGTGATATTCAGAAAAAAACATGATAATGGATTTTAGTGTTAAATAATCGAGTTATATATCATAGTTAATATATTAACATGAATTTTGCATTTAAGGGATTTTTATAAATATATAATGCTACTATAGATTTGTAATTATGTAATTCTGTTTGTTGTTGTTGCCGGCCCTAGTGGGCGAAGCTTGAGATTTTGGAACGTGGGGTCGAAAACGTATGTACAAAAACTAAAAATTAAAGTATGTCAAATTATATATGAAAACTATATATTATCCACTACTGAGCGAAAAGTTCGAGGGGTCAGCCGTCCCCTCCCGCCCTCAACAAAGCTACGCCCTTGGCCGGCCCGGTTTAGATCGGTAGTTTTCTAATGAAGTTCACCGTGCAAAAAAATGTGCTATATATTTTTAAAAATACAATAAACCACACTCATTTTAACCAATCATTTATCTCCATCTCAACATTTCTTTATTCATTTTTTATCACTTACCCAATCATATTTTACTCTCCAACAACACAACACGTCTTACTGAAGGTGATACATTGCAACATTTTTATTTTACATTTTATCCCACCATAAAACACAACTAAAAAAAATCTTTGACACAATCGTAGAAAAACATCTATATAATATAAATACACCGTTTGATAAACTGGATTTACCTCTAAGATAATAGTTCTTAAAGAAAAAAAAAAGTTAAACTTTATTCTTCAAGAGACTACTTAAATTGTACAAAATAAAAAACGGAGAAATGTACCTTACTAAAATATAAGCAAATTGTACAAAATAAAAAACGGAGAAATGTACCTTACTAAAATATAAGCAATGCCTACACGTCATATTTGAAATAACCGATAATTAGGTATGAGACATGTTAGAATACTAGGTCAAACGGTTTGGATAACATGTATTTATTAAAACCAATTATATAAAATGATATTAAAACAACACTTTATTATATAGGTTAACATGCAAAACGGTTTGGTCAAGTTGTTAATCTTATTAAACTAAGGCTATAATAATAAAAAAAACATGCAATGGATAAAATTAAACCAAAGTTATAATAATAAAAAAAACATGCAATGGATTAAAAAAAGAAAAAAGAAAAATGCAATTGATAAAAAAAGAATAAAGGGCAGAAGTTGTGAGGTGTTTGAGGAAGTCCATGTTGGGATTCCTCAAGTTGTCACGTGTAACTTCCACCGACCCAAACTTTATAATTTCAATTTCCTTTCACGCGCTCACAAATTCACACTTTCCCAGACATTTTTTATGGTATAATTTCCAATATATATATAGGATCATATCAAGGAAAATCTTTTGAGTTGTGAGAACTTAGAGAACCGATTTTCTCGTACGAGTTTTGCCCCTATTTTTTTCATGTCCCTATATTAAAATGTTAGAAAGACTATCGTAAAAATATTTAAAAAGAAATTTCGAAGTGGTGTTTATCGGCCCCTTACAACAGCTGTAAAAAGCTGATGACATAAGCATGACATCACTTTTTACAACATTTACGGCTGCTGTAAATGGAAAAAAAACTAGTTCTTTTATTTTTTACTTTTTTTGGAAAAGTTGATTTTTTTAAAGATTTTTTGTGACAATTTTTTTTGAAAAAAAACTTTCGAGTTCTCTAAGTTCTCACAACTCGTATAAGTTTTCATTTTACCTAACCCTATATATATAATCTTCTTATAAAATTAAGAGCGGATCATCTAGTTTATTTATGGGTTGGAGCTAAAACATTTTTAAATACGTGTAATTGTATTTGTTAGTTTTGATTGTAATTAGGGTTTTACGATGATGAGATGTTATATACTAACCACATTTTTAAATGTGTCTTACACGGGTTAACAAGAAAAAAACAAATAGCTTAGCAATGAAGGTTTAAGAACTATAAAACAATATTCTTCGGACGCCTTTCAAATGGACGGATAAATTTTATGTTGTGTATGATCAATGTGTGATGTTTATCAAGTTTATATATATGAAAGCATTTAGTCTATCGATTAGAAAATATGCATTATCAATTTTCTCATAAATTTATCTGTCGCAAAACATACAATTGCAAGATCAACTTTCTTATAGATTTCGAGCAGTCACGTTAACCGTTTTTTTATGATTTTTTTACAACTAATTGAATAATATACGTTGATGGGCATACATATTGGAATCTTAATTAACTGATTTGAAATTATGATTGAAATATATATATATGAAAACAAATTGATGACAACGTAATTTGTGGTCATAGTATTTGAAACAAAGATAATAATAACAAACAATTATAAAATTAGTGTAGTTAGCTTATATTAAACCTAATTTAGTAATGGATTTAACAAAAATCTTCTATTTCATTGATATTTATAATTTTGAATTTGAATTTAGTAAAAGTTTATAATTGGGAATTTGAATTTAGGATTTAATAATAGCATAAAAGTTTATATAATGAAAATTAAATCGTCCATCTTAATTATTTATAAAATACTAAATAAAAACAGCTTTAGAAAAATAGAATTAACTTACGATATCCCTAATTGTAAGGAAAGGTATTATACTAAATTGATATTTAATAATATATTTTCCAAATAAGTTATTGCATACTATAATTCCTAATAGAGATTTAGGAGGAAAAAATTTGAGAGGAAAAATGTGATGATAACAGGTGTTTAAATTTGTAATCGTGGGTAGGAAATAAAAGTATATTGTATGGGAATGACACTTGGTATTTGATCTTGATGACCAATTATGTATTGAAAACCAAATTTACTCCGCATATATATTTAGTTTTAATTTGTTAATATCAACCAAGTAAACTGAAAACCGGTTGATATTAATTCAATTTAGGATCCACTGTCAAATAATAATTCATACTAACAATTTTACTAATTACACTTCTTACTTTCATCTGCGTTATAAAAAGAATCTTAGTCGCATAGTAATCATAAATTTACACTTGATTTCGTTCACATGGAGGATTACGAGCCAAATTGAAAAATAGTATGTTTCTTGTGAGCAAAATCAGGTGTAAAAGTGATGATGATTATTTAGGTGAGACTGCCCTTGACGACGAAAATGAAAGTTAAAAATGTTGCTAACTAAATTGTGAATTTACCTAATTAAGTTCCTAACTAAAACTACTTGTTAGAATATTACAAATCTCTTATGTATTTTCACGTGATTTGGAAAAGATTACTTTAAATATTTGAATCAAAAGAAGTGATGTATGTTTCGGATTGTTGAAAGGCATATATCCAAAATGGGGAACCATGCACCATATTACACTCAAAGCGTTTAGTTAAAAATTACACTTCAACTACAAAAAAAATATTTTGTTTTCATATTAAATATTTATCAACTAAACCAACCCCAATCGCCTGAACTAGAAATGTGTGTTAAAAAATCAAGGCAAATTGTATTTAAATAATCCTGACTTTCTTAATTTGACCGATAATAATCTCAACTCAGTTATTTGCCGATAATAATCCGAACTGGTCAACTTTTGGCCGATGATAGTCTGCGTTAAAAATAGTTTAACGGAGTTAAGTTTTTTTTTTCAAATTACAAATAGATGTTTTAAGGCATATTCGGTACCGGTACTTATTTTTCCTGTTTTTCAGTAGCGACATTGTACTGATATATTCGATACCGGTACCCTTTTTCCCGTTTTTCAGTACCGATCCGCCTGCTATTCCATTCAACTACATTTGTTCCTGTAATCCATAGCCTAACAGAACGCAGCAGCGAGGGACAACCCGCCCATACAGCCAGCGGGGAGGATGGCACTACCGGAAAAGACCATCTGAGGAAAACGCCGCATTTTCATAAGAATGGTGATGCATCTATTCCACCTAATCTATATTTTCTTGGCATAGCAGTGCATTTGATTCTTTGGGAAGGGTATCATGCTTTTATCTTTACACCCACTCACCATTTAAATAAGATAAACAATAAGAAAACGGCAGTAGTAGACTAGTAGTGTAGTACGGTTCTGTTTTAAAACAGTCAGTTATATAAAGGGCCTAATACAAGGCCCAACTTAAAAGGCATGAAGTCTTGAAAAATATTCGTAGCCTGGACCCATTAAGGCCCAATCCTTTTATATAACCAAATTAGTGTTAAGTTTCCTATTAAATTATACCAACATTTAGAGATGGGCATAATCGGGTTTTCTTAGTACCCAGAACTGGTTCCAAACCGAACCCGATTCCATTTGGTTGACAATGGAACCGGGTTTGATGTGGAACCGGGTCTGATTCCTACCCGGGTTTACACAACAGAATCTGAAACCGTTTGGAACCGGGTACGGGAACTGTGTGGAACTGGTTACGGGTACAACGGGGAACCGGTCATGTGGAGATCTCATTCAAAGGCTGCCAAATCACTATTAGAACCGGTTCTTTATAAAAAAAATCGTTTTTTTATGTATTTATACCCCTTCTTCTTTACCATTTCATTACTACAAACTCTACAACAAAACTCACACATATTCAAAGTTCTAGCAAAACAAATGGCATGCAACGACGAAGTGGTTTTGGTCTTGGAGACCAAACGAAACCCGGCGATATGGAAGAATTTTGATTTATGTTTAATGTCCGATAGCCACGAGATGACTAGATGCAAAGGATGCGGAAAATTTATGAAGGCTGCCGCCAACTCTACCCTTAAGAAACACACTGAGCGGCATTGCCCAATGACGAAGGCCAAGAAAAATGAGAGGGAGAAGGATCCGGCACCGGTTCTTCGAATGTTTGATGTAACCCGTTTGATTTGTTAGGTTGGGTGTTTTTATTTAAGTTTGTTTAATGTTTGGTGTTTTTATTGTGTTTAACGTTTGATGTGTTTATTATATTTAATTTTTACTAATGTTTAGTGAGTTTATAAAATTTAATGTTTTTTTTATTCATTGATAATAAATTAATTACATTAATAACATTAATAATAACTAATTATTAAGAACCGGAACCGGGTATGGGTGGAACCGGGTACGGGTAGTAACCGGGTACGGTTTGGAACCGGGTACGGTTTGGAACCGGGTACGACCCGATTAAAATTAAAAAATGTGGAACCGGGTAGGAACCATCGGGTATTTTGAACCCGTAACCGGTTCTACTTTATGTCGGGTAGGAACTGGAACCGGGTCCAGTTCGGTTCTACCGGTTCGGGTTTAGAACTGGTTATTATGCCCATCTCTACCAACATTGATAAATTTAAATTTTGTTTTATCGTTGTTTCAAACAGGTCACTAGGTTTAACCTTGTGAATTCAAGTTTTGTACTTGCTGAATCAGTCCAACCACTATGAATGGCCTAAATCTGACGGAACGGAAGTGGTTCCAACTTTTAGTGTAATATTGTTTTTGGCGTTCGTTCTATAAGGTGCGATACTTCATTTGAATTTTTGCACATAAAAAGGAATGAGGTTTTCATTGTCGCATAGGAAAAGTTGCCTATTCTTAAAATATGTAAGTTGTACAAAATTTGTTTTTTTACTACTGTTTAGTTATGAAAGTTCGTATAAATGAATATATTGAGTGCCCCAAATAGAAAAACTGTGAACTTTGATTATTATTCAGCTATTTTTTTACATATAAGTTTTAAAAAATAATCACACTAAATAGTCAATAGTAACAAAGTTTTGTAACTATTACATTAGTGATGTGATAGGTGGATGCTCTCAAAATGTAAGGCCATTGGGTGTGGAGGTGTTTCAAGTGATGGGCCTGTGATGTGGGTGATGAGTCTCCCTTGTTTGTTATATATACAAGATGTATGTATGTATATGTGTGTGTTGGATAACAGCTATAAAGAAAGAGAGGGGCTCATCACACACGGAAAGGAGGCAACGGAAACGACGGGAGGCGGTTTTTCCGGGCTAGGACCGGCCTCGATGGGCCGTCGCCCCCCACACCCATCAGCCTAAGTTCCCTTCTCAAGAATTATAGGTTTTGTCACTTAACTATAGGTTCATATGGGGATAATTTTGTTGGGAATCAGTGTATCAAAATAATAGCGGAAGCGGTTTATATAATTACCAAAAGCCGATTATATAAGTTTGATTTATTAATCCGGTTAATACATATTCCCAATCAGGATCAAGGTTATACGCGTATAAACAAATAAAAGTAATAAACAACCATAGTGGGTTTTAGTAATCAACCTTTGACGACTACACCGTAATTGTAATACGCGGGTTACAACGAATCCTCGCTAGTAGGAAGTTCACAACCGAGCACCAGGAAGCGGCCAAGAAGGAGGCGGCGGCGATTAGGGTCGGCCGAACTTGGGAGGGAGGCTATGTTTTGTGTTTTGATAAAAGTGTAATTAGGGTTTGCACCTTAATTCCTTTTTATAAAACTCAATCTTACATTAAGGCCCTTTAAGATTATACAATTATAATCTTCTTAATAATAATCTAATTAATATTAAGTCCCCCGGGTTTAAACTATTATATTTTACAAATAATAATTCACCTACTCGTGAACATATAATTCGTGTACTCTTCGGACCATACCGAGTTGGTTACGTTGACTTTAATTACGGTCGGACATACATATCTCCAACAATCATACTTTGACGATTTTAATCAAATGAGTCAACGTGTGCAGAGTTGAACGCCTAGCTGCATCGCACTGCTCCTAACACGGTATGACACTTTACAGTCGTCAACTAGTTCTTTGAGTTCAAGTAACACTTTACTTAACCAAATACTATAGCCCTAATAATTCTATCAATAAGTCCCTTCTATATAGAACATTCGTTGATCATAAGACATGGATCATTCATTCTTATATTGTGATAAACTATTCTCTATTTTCGTCTTTAATTCAAAGTGGTCTAACAAACTACCTTTAGTCCGAGCATGGCCACTCGTTTATTCCAGTTTGAGTTAACGAGGGCACCGGAATGTCTAAACTTCTAATCCTATTGAAGTACATAATTCCATCATCGTCATACAACTCCCACTTAACCTTGGATTTCTCCCAATGCTACCCGGATTACTACGCATGTTTCAGGATAGTGTTAGATAGCATCAAAGATTGTCCTTAATCAATGTAGTTTAATATGTGCCTAAGGAAAAAGGACAGATTGAACATATCAATATCAAAACATCTTATGACTTAGATCCATGGAGATCGTTTTGAAGCGAGTCACATCCAATATCATTCCCTAATGATATCTGTGAATTTTGATCCTCAAACCCTTGAGTTATTCATCTCATGAATACAATCATCTCAATTCACAATAGTCTTACATTCAAACTCATTCCATGTAATTTGATCGACTACGAATATTTTAGAATACGATTATTCAAGGATATAAACATACAAATAACGAACACAGTTACAATATAACTAAACTTGCATTTAACCAATAAATGAAATAACTATTCAATGTAACTGTTGTAGTTCAAAACTAAAACACCAATACTAACTACAGATCATGCCCACTGTCTAGCAAATCTATGCCCTATTTTTCCAGCATGCTCCTCATGTTTAGCTTGAGGTAAAGGCTTAGTAAAGGGGTCAGCCAGATTTAGATCCTTATGAACTTTGCTTATTACGATGTCTCCACGCTCTATTATCTCTCTAATATAGTGGAATTTTCCGAGTATATGCCTTGTGGTTTGATGCGACCTCGGTTCCTTTGCAAGAGCAATGGCACCAGTGTTGTCACACATTATCTCGATCGGTTTCTTTATGCTAGACACAACGTCGAGATCAGTAATGAACTTCTTCATCCAGGCAGCCTCCTTAGCAGCATCCGATGCAACATTGTATTCTGATTCACAGGTGGTGTAACATTCGTCGTAAAACGGGTTTCAAAACCCGCTTCGTTTAATAATCAAACATTCGGTTAAAAGTTCGTTGCGTATTTATTGTGCCGGTTAATTAAAATAATACATAATAAATAAATATTTTAGAGTTTAAAAACCATAATTAATAAATAATAATAAAAATTAAATAATAAAACAGAATAGGGTAGCCGGGTCTCGAACCCGGGTCTCCCCGATTGTACACACACAGCCTTCACCACTACACTACACACACATTTGTGATTTAAACTGAAATCAATTAAGTTATATGTTAAGACTCGCATATCACCTGTTTGAATCGCGACTGAACCGCCAACTTCAATCAAGCAAGGTCTGTTTTTAGAACGGAAACAGTTACGCTTTTCGAAATCAAAATCGGATTAAAACTCCAAACCGTTCAAAATTGAAATCATCAATTCGTAATTCAAGGTCCGAAATCAGAAAAAATCGCCAATCATCTTCAATCAATGCTTTCGGTTATTTGTTCATGTATAACTGATCCTTGATAAGTTTCAAATCAGTAATCATGTATAATGATTATAACCGATTTTGAAGTTAAAGACCGAGGGGTTATAATCGAGACCTTGGGTGATTATAAATACCAGTTAAACCATACGTCGCCCAGTTGCTCCTCAAATTCAAACCTTTCTGCTCTCTCCAAACCTCGCCGGAATTGTCTGATAGTCGCCAGAAAATAGCACCGGAAACTCTCGCCGGAAATCGCAAATCAGGGTCGACGAAACTTGCCGAAGAAAACTCTCTGTTTTGGTATATCATGTTACTTAATCTTTATTTTTCTATTCTATTTCAATTGAGTATAATTTTGTTGGTCGATGAAGCAAAACAGTCGGGTTCACTGTTCTGTGATTTTCTTATTGAAGAAGACGAAGCCTCAGTTGTATACTAATGTAATTAAAATCGGGTATTTAACCGGGTTAGACACACAGTCCAGCGGTGGACTGTGTGCAAATATAAAACACACGTCCCGGGTTCGAATCACACATCTTTCCGACTTTCTGAAATAAAACCAACATTTTTAAACTTATTCGGATCAATTCACAGCATATATATATATAACTAATATAAACCAGTGTTTATACAGATTATACACATAGCCCAACTGGTTGGGCTGTGTGCACACGAACCCGAAGGTCCGGAGTTTGATTCCGGGTTCTGTAACCGGTTTCGGCCATATTAAATCATTTTTAATAAAAACTAAATAAGGTTAAAGTTAGTTAGTATATACATATAATTAAAACAGAGAATATTTCGAGTTAGACACGTAGCTCAGTTGGTAGAGCTGCGTGCGCGTATACGAGAGGTCCCGAGTTCGAACCTCACTCGCGCCTGGAATTCATGCTGTCTGACCGGTCAGACCTGACAAAGTTAAACCATTTATTTATTTTTGTTTTCTTATTTTATCTTTATTAAATTGAAAAATTATTTAAAAAAACACTTAAAAATAAAGATTTTGAAGGTTAAAAATTTGCATTAAACTCACAAAAACAAATATAAAAATCTCATTAAAGAGCACTAATTAAAAATAATAATCTCGAATAAAATTTATTTATTCAATCGAATCATGTCGTTATTATTTAGGTTAGTTTTCCCTCGTCGGTTGAATCATAAAATTCGTGCGCATTCATCGTCATCAAGAAACGCATCCACTGTGAGTGAATCTCTACCAATTCCCCGTTTTAATCATGTTTTGGGGTGTATCATGTGTCGTACAATTCTTTTATTTTATTTAAACACTTGTGCATACATCATATCCGTGATCAAATGTGTATTGATTGTTATGTGAATTATATGTAGATTAAATTTATCATTTCAGTGCACGCATTTCATCAGGCCCATTAGTTCCCCGTGGGATACGGGTTGAGCATCATGAGCCTCATTAGATCGGCTCCGTTTGATTGAGCCTTGATCTCAAATACATCATCATTCATGTCATATACTCATCCAAAGTGGTTTGTGATTGTTTATATATATATGTTTGCTCACATGTGATTAATGCACGAACTTTCTTTAATAAATAAAACAAGAAATTAGCCAAAATGATTTATCAAGGTTCACTCGCCAACTTTTGTTGACCCAAAATCTCCCCCGTTTTACACATGATACAGGTGATCCAGCCGAGACCGGAAACACTTAGGATGGCCTAGAAGAATAAACAAGTTCATGCTTTGGAATAAATCTATAGTTTCATTTTCCTTTGTAATTGTATGAATTTTGTTTTTGGATATTTAAGTTTGTAATTTGAATTTAATAAATATGAAACATCTTAGTAAATATCATGAGCTTTGGTGATAACCCAATTATGCCCCGACTTTTATTCCGTTGCGGGTCGGGGTGTGACATTTGGTATCAGAGCTTGTGACTATAGGGATATAGGATAGGTTATTAGACCCTTAGAGCCTATACTATAGTTGATTAAATTTTAATTGTTTATGCGTTACATGCAAAATTCATGATGTTTATATGTTTCATGTTTATTTTCACACCCAATGTTATGCAAGCACGCCCACAAATACATGTTATTATGCAATGCTGATCATAAATCATATCCTCATAACATATCATATCTATGAGAGCACACACCTCACGATTTCCATGATTTTTGCAATGATTTCTGTATTTTTCAAATCACATCAAAGTGAGTTCTCATGACGGGCATGTAGTAACTGGAAGGGTACGAGTACCGGTAGTCCGAACGTCCTGTCTAGGCTTGGCATTCGTATAAATCCAAAATAAAGGACCAGTTTGCCTACCTGGGGACTAACGATGAGAGTACGAAGGACCTATTAGGCCAAAGCATGCTATACCAAACGTCGTGTGAGCTAACCCCACTTTGAGTTGTCATTGTGTCTACACCTGGACACCCTCCTACCATACATCTCGCAATCATATTTTACGATTTTCATTCGGGTGGTGCGAGTGTTAACCCGCCGACACCAATGTGAATCCTACCAAGCCCAATAGTCATGGGGGCCCACATGACTACACAGGCAATGGTATGGGGGACATTTGGAGGCCCAAACATGAGCAAACCCAAGACATCCTATGGATGTAGTTAAATTATTGTCAGTTATGTTGTTTTTCATTCTTTTACGACACATGACACCTAGAAAATTCTTAAACTCATAATATTCCTATATATGTTCCTGTAGATGTCGGCTAGGCAACTACGTGGAGGTAGAAAGTCAGGAAGGTCAAATGAACGCTTGGCCACACAAATTGCTAAACAAATGGCCGCAGTGCTTCCTGACATCGTGCTTCAAGTTCAACAAGCTCTCACCGCAAATCCCATCAACCCTCCCAATCCAGAAGACCAGAGCATCGCCAACCCTCCTTCCAAAACCCCCAAGTGCACCTACAAACACTTCAAATCCTGCGATCCCCCAAAATATGAAGGGACCGAAGGTGTTACCGCCCTCCTTCACTGGTTTGAAGAAATGGAAAACACTTTCCTAATTTGCGATTGTCCTGAGGACCGTAAGGTACGTTACGCAACTGGAAGACTGTTTGGGGTAGCCCTTACCTGGTGGAACACAGAAAAGGGTAAGCGAGGAGTTAAAGATGCCATGGCCTTAACATGGGAAGAGTTAAGGGAACTCATGACAAGACGCTTCTGTCCAAGAAGCGAAATCAAAAAGCTGGAAGACGAATTCCACGCACTGAAACAAAAGGAAGGAGACCACACTTCATATAATAAGAGATTTCTCGAGTTGAATCAGATGATCCCAAATTTGTTCACCCCCTTGTACCGCTTAGTTGAACACTACATTCGAGGCCTCCCCTCGAAAATTCAAGATTCGGTTTTAAGCACATCGCCTGCAACACTTGAAGCCGCAATGGAGTTAGCTACAGAACTCACTGAAAATCGCATTCGAAACGGCAAGTTCAAAGATGAGAAGAAGAAAGCACCCCTTGAGACCCCAACTCCAAACCACCCAGTCTCATCCTCGAAGTTTGCTGGTAAGAGGAAGCGAAATAGCAAGAATTTTGCTGTCACTCAAACCAACCCTCCTATCACTGTTGCACCAATTACCCAAATCGCTCCTCCAGCTGCACCATTCAAAAAGCCATACACTGGCCCACACCCAAAGTGCAACCGCTGTCAATACCATCATCATCCCGAAAACCCCTGCCAACATTGCACAAGTTGTGGCCGTGCGGGTCACACCATCCAAACCTGCCGTACCCTTCAACGAATGAACCGCAATCAACCTCCAACCCAAACCCAAAATCAGATAGTGGGCCAAACCCAACAACCCTTACTTCTACCACCTTCACAACACGTAGCCCAACCTTACTACCAACCCAACTACCCCATGATGCAACCCATGCGAGCTTGTTTCAACTGTGGGGACCCAAACCACTTCAGGAACACATGCCCACGCCTAGTGAACATCATCCATGCCCATGTTCATGCAAACCCGGTAAACCAAGCTAACCAAGCTCCCCCACCTGCCATAGGGAGAGCTTTCAATATCAATGCCAACCAAGCCAGGGCTGACAACAACGTGGTCAACGGTACGTTTCTCATCAATGGTAGTTATGTATCCATATTATTCGATACTGGTGCGGATAAGAGCTTTGTGTCCTTAGAATTTGAATCTATCCTCAACCAACCCTGTGTTAATCTCATCGAATCTCTAACGGTGGAAGTTGCTGACGGAAAACCCGTTTCACTAAATTCTATTATACACGATTGTACTCTCACCCTAAACGATCACGATTTTCCAATTGAACTTATTCCTATGAAGTTGGGAAGTTTCGATGTTATAATCGGTATGGACTGGCTCAGCCAGCATCACGCTGAAGTGGTGTGCCACGAAAAGTTCATTCGTATTCCTCTTGCAGACGGTCAGACACTACGTATTTTTGGGGAAACCCCTTCGAAAGGACTCAAATTAATGTCCTGCCTTCAAGCCCGACGATATCTCTGCAAGAACTATGTCGTATTCCTAACTCACGTCGTCAAAAAGGGAAACAAGGAGAGGAAACTCGAAGATATCCCAATTGTGAAGGAGTTCCCACAAGTCTTTCCCGACGACATTTCAGGACTTCCACCTGTGAGAGAAGTCGAATTTCGCATCGATCTTGTACCTGGCGCTACACTTGTCGCAAAATCTCCTTATAGGTTAGCCCCATCCGAAATGCAAGAGCTGGCCAGTCAACTGCAAGAGCTGACTGACAATGGATTCATACGTCCTAGCTCATCGCCTTGGGGTGCACCTGTTCTATTTGTGAAGAAGAAAGATGGAACGTTTCGCATGTGCATTGATTATAGAGAAACGGTTAAAAATCGCTATCCACTGCCTCGCATTGATGACCTCCTAGACCAACTTCAAGGTGTCACCTGCTTTTCAAAAATCGACCTTCGTTCTGGTTATCATCAGCTCAGAGTGCACGAAGAAGATATCCCAAAAACCGCCTTCTGGACTCGTTATGGTCATTACGAGTTCATGGTCATGCCTTTCGGTTTAACCAACGCCCCCGCTGTCTTCATGGATTTAATGAATAGGGTATGCAAACCCTACCTCGACGGTTTCGTCATAGTCTTCATCGACGACATCCTTATTTACTCCAAGTCTAAATCCGATCATGAGCGACACCTTCGACTCATCCTTACACTCTTAGGGACTGAAAAGCTTTACGCTAAGTTCTCAAAATGCGAATTCTGGTTAGGAGAAGTACAATTCCTTGGACATGTCGTCAATGACAAGGGAATTCATGTAGATCCTTCAAAAATCAAGGCAATGCAGGAATGGCAAGCGCCATGTACCCCTACCGAAGTTAGGTCATTTCTTGGTTTGGCTGGTTACTATCGACACTTCATTGCCAATTTTTCCCGTATTGCTGTACCACTCACGGCTTTGACTCATAAAGGAAAACCCTTCACATGGGGACCTAAGCAAGAGGAGGCCTTCCAAACTCTAAAGCAAAAACTTTGTGACGCACCTATCCTCACACTCCCTGAGGGTTGCGATGACTTTGTGGTATATTGCGACGCATCAGGGCAAGGGCTAGGCTGTGTGTTGATGCAACGAGGAAAAGTGATAGCCTATGCCTCTAGGCAACTCAAGGTTCACGAGAAGAATTACACCACCCACGACCTGGAACTTGGAGCCGTTGTGTTCGCTCTCAAGATATGGAGACATTACCTCTACGGTACCAAGTGTGAAATATACACTGACCACAAGAGTCTCCAATATATCTTCAACCAAAAGGAGTTGAATATGAGGCAACGAAGATGGGTCGAACTTCTCAACGACTACGACTGTGAAATTCGGTATCATCCTGGCAAGCAAACGTGTTGGCCGATGCGCTCAGTCGAAAAGGTTATGCGAACTCCATTCGTCTTCTATGTTCGCAAATCATAACCGACATCAAAGATCGAATCCGGGCAGCTCAACATGTTTCTGTAACAGAAAATGACGTACGCGATGAGCTGTCATGTGGAGCTGAACTCAAAATCGAAACCAAATCCGACGATATTCTATACTATTTAAACCGCATATGGATTCCTGATCGCGATAACCTTCGTGATTTCCTCATGAATGAGGTCCACAAAACACGATACTCTGTACACCCAGGAGCCGACAAGATGTATCAAGACCTACGATACACCTACTGGTGGCCTGGCATGAAAAAGGATATCGCTGTTTTTGTTTCCAAGTGTCTTACATGTTCCAAAGTAAAAGCTGAACATCAAAGACCTTCAGGACTTCTAGTCCAACCCGAAATACCTGTATGGAAGTGTGGAAAACATAACCATGGATTTCATTACCGGGTTACCTCGCACCTCCAGTGGGTATGACACCATATGGGTAATATCGATCGTCTTACAAAGTCATCTCATTTCATTCCGATTCGCGAGGACTTCAAGAACGAGAAGTTAGCTCGTATCTACATCAGCGAGATCGTAAGCCGTCATGGTGTACCATTAAGCATCATTTCAGACCGTGATGGTCGTTTCACTTTGCGAACATGGCGAGCCGTACAAACCGCTTTGGGTACACGATTAGATCTCAGTACCGCTTTTCATCCTCAAACTGATGGTCAATCTGAACGCACCATCCAAACCCTTAAAGATATGCTGCGAGCATGTGTCATAGACTTCAAAGGGAACTGGGACGCTCACTTACCATTAATTGAATTTTCGTACAACAATAGCTATCATTCAAGTATCGGCATGGCTCCTTTCGAAGCTTTATATGGACGTAAGTGCCGATCTCAGTATGTTGGCACGAAATTGTGGAAGCGCAAATCACCGGACCAGAATTAATTCAAGAAACAACCGATAAGATCCTTCAAATTCGAAACAATCTTCTAGCGGCTCAAAGTCGTCAAAAGAGTTATGCTGACAAACGACGAAAGCCCTTGGAGTTTGACATTGGTGATCAAGTACTTTTAAAAGTATCACCGTGGAAGGGAGTGGTTCGTTTTGGCTAGAAGGGCAAGCTAGCACCACGCTACGTAGGACCATTCAAGATACTCGAAAGAGTAGGTCCCGTAGCATACAAGCTTGACCTACCAAAAGAGCTCAACAGAATTAATCCCACATTCCACATATCAAACTTGAAAAAGTACCTCGCCGATGAAAACCTCCATATTCCTCTAGAAGACATTCAAGTCGATGAATCGATACACTTCGTTGAAAGACCGGTGGAAATCATGGATTTCGGAGAGAAGCGTTTAAGGCGAAGTCGTATTCCAATTGTCAGGGTACGTTGGGAGTCAAAGCGAGGACTGAGTTTACTTGGGAACGTGAAGACTCAATGCGCGAAAAATACCCGCATCTTTTTCCGGTTACCTCTACTACTTAAATTTCGTGACGAAATTTCTAAAAGTAGGGGATACTGTAACATTCGTCGTAAAACGGGTTTCAAAACCCGCTTCGTTTAATAATCAAACATTCGGTTAAAAGTTCGTTGCGTATTTATTGTGCCAGTTAATTAAAATAATACATAATTAATAAATATTTTAGAGTTTAAAAACCATAATTAATAAATAATAATAATAAAAATTAAATAATAAAACAGAATAGGGTAGCCGGGTCTCGAACCCGGGTCTCCCCGATTGTACACACACAGCCTTCACCACTACACTACACACACATTTGTGATTTAAACTGAAATCAATTAAGTTATATGTTAAGACTCGCATATCACCTGTTTGAATCGCGACTGAACCGCCAACTTCAATCAAGCAAGGTCTGTTTTTAGAACGGAAACAGTTACGCTTTTCGAAATCAAAATCGGATTAAAACTCCAAACCGTTCAAAATTGAAATCATCAATTCGTAATTCAAGGTCCGAAATCAGAAAAAATCGCCAATCATCTTCAATCAATGCTTTCGGTTATTTGTTCATGTATAACTGATCCTTGATAAGTTTCAAATCAGTAATCATGTATAATGATTATAACCGATTTTGAAGTTAAAGACCGAGGGGTTATAATCGAGACCTTGGGTGATTATAAATACCAGTTAAACCATACCGTCGCCCAGTTGCTCCTCAAATTCAAACCTTTCTGCTCTCTCCAAACCTCGCCGGAATTGTCTGATAGTCGCCAGAAAATAGCACCGGAAACTCTCGCCGGAAATCGCAAATCAGGGCCGACGAAACTTGCCGAAGAAAACTCTCTGTTTTGGTATATCATGTTACTTAATCTTTATTTTTCTATTCTATTTCAATTGAGTATAAGTTTGTTGGTCGATGAAGCAAAACAGTCGGGTTCACTGTTCTGTGATTTTCTTATTGAAGAAGACGAAGCCTCAGTTGTATACTAATGTAATTAAAATCGGGTATTTAACCGGGTTAGACACACAGTCCAGCGGTGGACTGTGTGCAAATATAAAACACACGTCCCGGGTTCGAATCACACATGTTTCCGACTTTCTGAAATAAAACCAACATTTTTAAACTTATTCGGATCAATTCACAGCATATATATATATAACTAATATAAACCAGTGTTTATACAGATTATACACATAGCCCAACTGGTTGGGCTGTGTGCACACGAACCCGAAGGTCCGAGTTTGATTCCGGGTTCTGTAACCGGTTTCGGCCATATTAAATCATTTTTAATAAAAACTAAATAAGGTTAAAGTTAGTTAGTATATACATATAATTAAAACAGAGAATATTTCGAGTTAGACACGTAGCTCAGTTGGTAGAGCTGCGTGCGCGTATACGAGAGGTCCCGAGTTCGAACCTCACTCGCGCCTGGAATTCATGCTGTCTGACCGGTCACCATCTCCTGCCATGTGGCAAGCCTATACCCGGTACGAGGCTGACCTATCCCTAGCTAGGCACCTCAAGCGCCACGCGCGAGCAGACCCAGATTCCCACGCGACGCCCGGGAGAGGTCAAATTGGCCTATATAAGGCCAGGCCTTGGATCGTTTTCGTTGCTCAGTTTCGATCGAAAAATTCGAACGTATACTCCCTCTACTCTCTGTTTCTGTTAAAACCCCCTCCCCCTAAACCCCGAAACCTGCGAAGCGCTGCCCGCTGTAAGTATCTTAACCCCCGATCACTAATTCGTTACCCTACCCGAGTTAGAACCCGCCAACGCATGTCAAGTATCTGCCCGACTAAGTACTTATGGTTCTATCTTGTGATGTATGGTTATCCTACCCGATTGATTTAGGACCCACCGACGCATGTCAAGGCCTGCCTGACTAAGCACACTAGGATTCTGTCTCGGTTGTATGGCTAAAAGTGACCTGGGTTAATTTACAAACGCATGTGCATTATATGTTTTAAATAGAAATTCCAGGAAGTAATCAAGAATTTTCACAGGAACTCCGTAGGAATACCTGAGTTTTCAAAGTGAGTACATTCTCTTTTTATAAACCTTTTTGTGAGTCAAATTATTTTAATTATGCTTAACAGTGACTGAGTATATGTATTCTACAATTACTCCCGGTATGTTGGGGTTTTGTATACGAAATTTGAATCTGTTACCGTTGGAAAAATAGATTTTTGCCAATAGGTAACATGACCCACAAGTCAGGAGTGACAGTATTGATTGGGTAATGTTGTAGATATAAACATTGTAAATACGGATGCTCTTAATAACTGTAAAGCTGTAAAACTTGTTTTGATTATACTGGGATGTAATCACCAGTATTTCTTGCTGATAAAATCTTTTTAAAACGCGTTTCAGGTAACTTAATGTGAAGCTAATAGAAGCTAGCTGGAGAGCACTGAAGGCTTAGAAAAGTGGCTATAAAAGTTACCTAAATAAACAGAGTTTATGTTTTCCATAAGTCAGGGTTTATCCCTACAAATGTATTGTAATTGAAACTTGGGTTGTATCCCATTTTGTATAATATAAAAGTTTGGTGTTTTGAAACTCTGATAAATTATTTCCTAACTACGATCCTGATGTTGTAATTCCACTGCCAAATTAATAAACACCGGTACCACCAGCTCTGTGTCTCGCGGCTCCCGCTTCTGGGGTAGGGTCGGGGGTTGCGACAGAAGGTGGTATTATAGCCATGCCACTGGTTTAAGCCATTTAGGTGTTCTTTTACATATCTAAACTTTATCCTATTGTGTTAGGAAATATCTATAACTTCTATGATTATTTTGTGTTAATCTAACAAATTTTCTTAGTTTACAGTATGAGTGATCAGGGTACTTCTGACGCTTATCGTCACCTACCCCATTCTTCCACAGATGAAGGAACTCCTCCCAGTCAACCGCTGGATCCACCACCGATTCCTAGGGAATCTTGGTTTTCAAAGCCAAAGCTGTAGAACCTTTTCCCCCTAAAAAGAGAGGTTGGTTTAGTCGAGGCAAAGGAGAGAGGAGGAAAAGATTAAGACAAGCCCAACAGCAAGCCATAGCAGTTAGAAATACCCAAAACCCAGAAGTTAGACCCTTATGGGAAGAAGAGTTGGATAGACAATTAGCGAATTTCCACTTGTATGGAAATATAGGAGGAGAGCCTAATTTCAACCAAGCAGCAAACCCAGAATCACAGATACTTCCTTTATTTCCCAACTAACTAGGGGAACCAATTTCCAATCCCAGCCTTTGACCCCAACGAGGAACCCAGGATTCCAGCACCAAATCCTCTAAACCTATGGTGGGCCAACAACTGGGAAATATAATAATTACTGGAAAACCCATTCCCCTACGAAGAACCATTCCACCTTACCCTGAACCAGTGCCCGCCCCTGTGCTACCCATGGAGCATGTGGAAGAACTTCGCCAGCTTGGAGATGACCTGGTGGAGGAAGGAAACCGAATTCGCCAAATCGGAGAGAAGCTCGTCTGGAAGGATGACAAGTGGGAAATGCAGTTTTAAGTAACCGCCACCTACTATATATGTATATATGTGTGTGTATTTTGTTAAATAGTTAGAAAAAAAAAAGAAATATAGATATAAACTATATACCACCTTATACATATATCGATGCATAGTTACTAATGTTTGAATTTCAGTTATGTTTGTAATAGACGCATATATATGAAAAGAGTAAAAGTCGCAATGCTCGATGATTTTGGTTCACTGTGTTGTGTGATATTTATTACTCTGTGATATTAATACCTGGTATATGTTTACGATTCAGATGTCAAACGAAGTAAATCAGGAAATCCAGAACAACGATAATAACGAGAATCAAATGAATAAAAGTGCTATCGAACACATAGTAGCCCAAGGAATCATAGATGTTATGCCTATATTATCGATACTATTAAAAAGGCAGAAAACAATAAGTCCGGAAATGGAAGTAAACGCGTATCCTCTGAACCAAATCATAGCATGAACGGAAATCATGAACTATTAATTCAAGCTCCTGTTCCAAAAAGAAGAAGAACCATCTCATATGGTTGTTCTTATAAAGAATTCTTATCATGCAAACCGATAGAATTCTCAGGCAGTGAAGGAGCTATTTCAGCCTTGCACTGGATAGAAAAGACGAAGCAGTTTTAAAAATAAGTAAGTGTGCCAATGAGGATAAATTAGTATGCTTTAATCTTTAAAGATGCAGCTTTAGAATGGTGGAATACCATTCTTCAGTCCAGAGGAAGTGACAGGGTTTACAGTATGGAATGGAACAACTTTAAGGAAATAGTTGAAAGGAAATTCTGTCATCCTAATGAAAAGGAACAGATTGCTAATAGGTTCCTAAATCATAGAATGATTGGGGTAAATTGCAAAGATTATACCACCACATTCTTTGAATATGCAAGGATTGTACCAACCCTGGCCTCCCCAGAACCAGTATTAATCTCCCGTTACATTTGGGGATTAATCAGTAAAATCAGACATGTGGTTAAGGCAGCTAACCACAAACTATTGAAGAAGCAGTAGAACTAGCAAACACCTTGACATATGAATTGGTACATACGCAAGAAGAAAACCAGAAAAGGAACCTAGCTCAAAAGATTACTCAGGAACTACGTTATGGTAATTCCTATCGCAGAAAAGGGGCAAGTTCTTCGTCACCCCTATGTAAGTACTGCAAAAAGAAGCATTCCAGGAAATGCTCTACATACTGCAATTTCTGCAAATTCCAAGGGCATAAGGAAGAAGACTGCAGAAAGAAACCTAATAATAGGTTATGCTACGATTGTGGAGAAGCCGGTCATATTAAAACCAACTATCCGAAACTAGCTCTAGCGGAAAACAACAAAGCAAGGACGACGGAAGGACCCAAGAAGACTGCCAGAGCGTTCGTGCTGACTACCGAAGAAGCCAAGATGATTCCGAATGTGATTGCCGGTACGTTTTTAGTTAATGATGTTTATGCAAAAGTATTATTTGACTCTGGTGCAAACTAAAGTTTCATAAATACTTCCTTCTGCAATTTTCTTAATCAACCATTAACTAAACTTCACCAAGACTGTTTGGTGGAGACGGCAGATGGATCCTCTATCAAGATAAGCGAAATCCTGCAGGGAGCTAAGATAGAACTTTTAAGTCAAAATTTTTCTGCTAACCTTTTTCCAATGGACCTAGCGGATTCGATGTCGTGTTAGGAATGGATTGGTTGGTAACAAATCAGGCACAGATATTGTGTGATCAAAATTCTGTAGAAGTGATTGCGCCATCTGGCGAGAGGATCACAATTAAGGGAGATAAGTCGACAAGGTCAACAAAGTTCATCTCCGTAATGAAAGCGACAAGTTATACACAGAAAGGAGGAATAGCGTATATGATTTACCTAATCATTAACACTAAAGGGAAAGAATTAAAGGATATTCACATAATATCTGAATTCTTTGATGTCTTTCCAGAAGAGTTGTCTGATTGCCACCAGATCGAGAGGTTGAATTTAGAATTCATCTAATACCAAGGAACAACACCAATTGCCAAAGCCCCCTATCGCCTAGCACCGACGGAAATGCAGGAACTGAAGAAACATCTGGACGAATTACTAGAGAAGGGTTTCATACAAACTAGCTCATCACCATGGGGAGCAGCGGTGTTATTTGTTAAGAAGAAGGACAGATCAATGCGTATGTGCATGGGCTACCGAGAATTGAATAAGGTTACAATTAAAATTTGGTACCCATTACCGAGAATCAATGATCTGTTTGATCAACTCCAAGGAGCCCGATTCTTTTCTAAGATCGACTTACGCTCAGGATATCATCAACTGAAAGTACAGGAAGAGGACATTCCTAAAAATGCTTTCAGAACGAGGTACGGTCATTATGAACTTACAGTCATGCCATTCGGTTTAACCAATGCCCCAGCTGCATTTATGGACATGATGAACAGGATATGTAAACCATACCTGGATAAATTCATAATTGTCTTTATAGATGATATTCTAATTTACTCTAAGAGTAAGGAAGATCACGCAGATCATTTGCATATACTCCTGTCTTTGCTAAGGAAGGAAAAACTTTATGCAAAATTCTCAAAATGTGAATTCTGGTTACAAGAAGTACAATTCCTTGGACATCTGGTAAACCACGAAGGAATTCATGTGGATCCCACAGAGATCAAAGCAATTACCAAATGGAAGGTCCCATAATCACATACGGAAGTAAGAAGTTTTATTGGATTAGCAGGATATTATAGACGCTTTATTCAAGATTTTTCTAGAATAGCCATTCCATTAACCAAGCTAACTTGCAAATCAGTTAAATTTGAATGGGGACCAAAGCAGGAAGAAGCATTCAGGATTTTAAAGCACAAGTTAACCAACCCACCAATACTCGCATTACCAGAAGGAACTAAGACTTCATAGTTTATTGTGACGCGTCTAAATTAGGCTATGGATGTGTGCTAATGCAACGTCAAAAAGTAATTGCTTATGCCTCTAGACAACTCAAGAAGCATGAAGAAAATTATACTACACATGATCTGGAATTAGGAGCAATAATTTTTGCCCTTAAAATTTGGAGACACTATCTTTACGGTAGTAAGTTTGTGATATTCACATATCATAAGAGTTTAAGATATGTCTTTGGACAAAAGGAATTAAACATGAGACAGAGGCGATGGATGGAAATCCTTAGTGATTATGATTGTGATATCCAGTATCATGCAGGAAAAGCTAACATAGTAGCAGACGCTTTAAGTCGAAAGTATCATGAGAACCCGAAAAGAGTACGCCCTCTAGACTAGATCTTCAAATAGATTTAAATGAGCAAATTAAACAGGTTCAGGAAACGGCCATCAAGGACGATGCTGAAGGATTAAAAGGAATGATTAAGGAATTAGAAAAAGGAACCGATGGAGTTTGGAGATTCCATAAGAATAGAATTTGGATTCCTATTCAAGGAGACCTGCGAAATCAAATTTTAGAGGAAGCCCATAAGACTAAGTATACAATGCATCCTGGAAGTGATAAGATGTATAAAGATTTAAGAAAGAATTTTTGGTGGATAGGTATGAAAAAGGATATAGCAACCTACGTTACTAAATGTCTGACATGTTCACATGTTAAAGCTGAACATCAGAAACCTTCAGGACTGTTGCAACAACTGGAAATGCCAATTTGGAAATGGAATTAATAACAATGGACTTTGTTACCAAACTACCCAGGACGCGAAAAGGCAATGATACAATCTGGGTGATTGTAGACAGGTTAACCAAATCGGCTCATTTCTTACCGATGAAAGAAACTTTCAGTATGGAACAGCTAGCTAAATTATATGTAAATGAAATAGTTTCATTGCATGGGATTCCTTTATCTATTGTGTCTGACAGGGACAGCCGGTTTACTTCGCATTTTTGACAAGCTTCCAAAAAGCAATGGGAACCAGATTAAATCTAAGTTCAACATATCATCCTCAAACAGACGATCAAAGTGAAAGGACAATCCAAACAATGGAAGATATGCTTAGAGCCTGTGTAATTGATTTCGGAGGAAATTGGGATGAACATTTACCTTTGATAGAATTTTCCTACAACAACAGTTATCATACCAGCATCAATGCTGCATCTTTTGAAGCACTCTACGGACGCAAATGTCGAACACCAGTGTGTTGGGCAGAAATTGGAGAAAAGCAATTATCAGGTCATGAGATTGTACAAGAAACAATTGACAAAATTATTCAAGTCAAGGAAAGACTGAAAACAGCTCGAGATCGTCAAAACAGTTATGCAGATAACAGAAGCAAACCTCTGGAATTTCAAGTTGGAGATAGAGTGCTATTAAAAGTCTCACCATGGAAAGGGGTTGTAAGCTTCGGTAAGAAAGGAAAGCTAAGCCCAAGGTATGTCCGACCTTTTAAAATTATCAAACAAATAGGGCCTGTAGCTTATCAGCTACAATTGCCAGGGGAAATGGCAGGAATACATGATACGTTTCATATATGTAATCTCAAGAAATGTTCAGCAAACGAATCATTGGTAATACCTTTCCAAGATATAGAGGTTAACGATAAGCTTAAATTTGTAGAGAAACCCATTCAGATTGAAGAGAGAAAGATCAAGAATCTCAAGCACAAGATATTAGTTCTGGTCAAAGTTAAATGGGATTCAAAGAGAGGACCAGAATATACATGGGAGCTAGAGTCAGAAATGCAAAGAAAATATCCACACCTATTCAAGTGAACTCGAGGACGAGATTTAAATCAAGGTGGGGAGGATGTAATAACTCTCAAAACACACAAACCGAGCCGAAACGACAAACCGGACACGCGACTCGAAACACGGCACGCAAAACGGAGCAGGCTCACCTGGGCATCCCAGGCGCCACGTGCCAGAGACCATGGTCTCTGTCGCGACGCGTGGGAGACGTCCAGTGATGTGTCACCATCTCCTGCCATGTGGCAAGCCTATACCCGTTACGAGGCTGACCTAGCCCTAGCTAGGCACCTCAGGTGCCATGCGAGAGCAGAGCCAGATTCCCGCGCGACGAGCAGGAGAGGTCAAATTGGCCTATATAAGGCCAGGCCTGGGATCGTTTTCGTTGCTCAGTTTCGATCGGAAAAATCGAACGTATACTCCCTCTACTCTATGTTTCTGTCAAAACCCCCTCCCCCTAAACCCCTAAACCTGCAAAGCGTTGCCCGATGTAAGTATCTTAACCCCCGATCACTAATTCGTTACCCTACCCGAGTTAGAACCCGCCAACGCATGTCAAGGCTCTGCCGAGTAAGTACGTTGTGGTTCTATCTTGTGCTGTATGGTTATCCTACCCGATTGATTTAGGACCCACCGACGCATGTCAAGGCCTGCCTGACTAAGCACGCCGGGGTTCTGTCTCGGTTGTATGGCTAAAAGTGACCTGGGTTAATTTACAAACGCATGTGCATTATATGTTTTAAATAGAAATTCCAGGAAGTAATCAAGAATTTTCACTAGGAACTCCGTAGGAATACCTAAGTTTTCAAAGTGAGTACATTCCTTTTTGTAAACCTTTTTGTAAGTCAAATTATTTTAATTATGCTTAACAGTGATTGAGTATATGTATTCTACAATTTACTGCCGGTATGTTGGGGTTTTGTATACGAAATTTGAATCCGTTACCGTTGGACAAATGGATTTTTGCTAATGGGTAACATGACCCACAAGTCATAAGTGACAGTACTGATTGGGTAATGCTGTAGATATAAACATTGTAAATGCGGATGCTCTCAGTAACTGTAAAGCTGTAAAACTTGTTTTGATTATACTGGGATGTAATCACCAGTATTTCTTGCTGATAAAATCTTTTTAAAACGCGTTTCAGGTAACTTAATGTGAAGCTAATAGAAGCTAGCTGGAGAGCACTGAAGGCTTAGAAAAGTGGCTATAAAAGTTACCTAAATAAACGGAGTTTATGTTTTCCATAAGTCAGGGTTTATCCCTACAAATGTATTGTAATTGAAAATTGGGTTGTATCCCATTTTGTATAATATAAAAGTTTGGTGTTTTGAAACTCTGATAAATTATTTCCTAACTACGACCCTGATGTTGTAATTCCGCCGCCAAATTAATAAACACTGGTACCACCAGCTCTGTGTCTCGTGGCTCCCGCTCCGGGGTAGGGGTCGGGGGTTGCGACACCTGGATTCTGTTGATATCTACTCGTCATGCTAAGAGCATACGAGACATCGGGTCTAGTACATAACATGGCGTACATGATGGAACCAATAGCAGAAGCATATGGAACTCTTTCCATTTTCTTATATTCCTCTTCGGTCTTTGCACACTGCTCGCTATTTAGAATGGTTCCATTTGCCATGGGCAAGATCCCCTTTTTTAAGTTTTGCATTGAGAAGCGTCGTATAACCTTATCAAAATATGTACTTTGAATTAAACCTAATAACCGCTTTGATCCATCTCTATAAATCTTTATTCCTAGAATATAAGCGGCTTCACCAAAATCTTTCATTGCGAAACATTTTCCCAACCAAGCCTTAACATCTTTTAGCATAGGGATATTGTTTCCAATGATTAGTATGTCATCTACATATAGAATGAGAAAAGTGATATAGCTCCCACTAGATTTCTTATAAACACACGGTTCATCTTCGTTTTTAATGAAACCAAACTTTTTGATTTTCTGATCAAAACGGAGATTCCAGCTGCGAGATGCTTGCTTTAATCCATAGATGGATTTATTTAGCTTGCACACCTTATTAGGATTCTTTGGATCGACAAAACCTTCAGGTTGAACCATATAGACATCTTCAAGTAAGTGTTCATTAAGGAACGCGGTCTTGACATCCATTTGCCATATCTCATAGTCATAATATGCAGCAATGGCAAGTAGACTTCTAATAGACTTAAGCAACGCTACTGGCGAAAAAGTTTCCTCATAATCAATTCCTTGACTCTAAGTGAAGCCTTTTGCTACAAGCCTTGCTTTGTAGGTTTGCACTCCATCCACGTCGGTCTTCTTCTTGAAGATCCATTTTTTTCCTACAGTTTGACCTTCGGTAGGAAGATCAACCAAATCCCAGACTTGGTTATCAAACATGGTTTGCATCTCTGCATTCATGGCTTCTTGCCATTTCTTGGATTTTGAATCCAACATTGTAGCTTTGTAAGTAGTAGGTTCAGCTGTAACATCCGTCAAAAAACCGGGTTATCCAAACCCGCTTCGTTTATTAAACTGAATAATCAGTTATAAAATTCGTTGCGTATATATTGTTTATTTTAGTTTTAAACGATACGAAATTAATAAACATTTTAAAATTTATAAATGAAAATTTGTAATAAACAATGAATAAAATAATATAAGGAGACGCCGGGTTTCGAACCCGGGTCACCCGCCTCCATCACATACACATAAACCGTTCGGCTGCCGAGCCTCATTCGGTCTATTTTAGAACCATTAATATATGTATACGCATTTCAATTAAGGGAAGTTTCAAAAAGAAAGCCGCCCAAAAGATTTCAGCAGTTACGATTTCAACTGAAAAATGGAACGCGCATACAATCATCCGTTACTGAATTGTGTTTTAATTCGATTTCAGTTACCAATTCTACCCTGAATCAAAGAATTTCAGTATTTCATAACCGAAAACATTTAAGAAAAAATGAATGAAATCGAAAACATTAAAATATGAAACCGATTACAAATCATTTGATCTGCAAATACTGAAACATCTCGTCCACCAAACGATCACACAAGAGCTTACTGTTCAAACACTCTACTGCCGGAATTTATTTGTGTTCGCCGGAATTCTCCGCAAGTCGCCGGAAAACCAAATCCATTTCATCTCTGTTGCCTTACTTTATAAACAGAACATCTAGAGCTCATACCGAAGTCACCCACACTCACCTCAAATTTCCTGAAGATCCTCTGCCGCAAGATACACGTCGCCGGAATAACCTGCTGTCATCGGAATCTCGCCGGAGAAACAGGGGATCTCTGTTCGGTATATCTTACACCTAAGCTCTCTCATTTTTATTAATCTCATATGTAGTTATTTACAATTTACTAAAGGGATTGATTAATGAATCGAAACAGTCGGATTTTTGAGTTCTGGGTTGTTTTAACGAAGAAGATGAAGTTTTGGATTGTGTATATATTTAATATAAATCGAGTTATATCTCGGGTTAGACACACAGTCCAGCGGTGGACTGTGTGCATTTGAAACATAGAGATACAGAGTTCGAGTCTGTCCTTGTTCCGATTCGTCACAATATTCAAACCTTTTTATATAACCCAAATACGGAACCTTTCAGTTAGTATATAAGATTAATAAAAACAAGTATTTTAACCAGGTTAGACACACAGTCCAGCGGTGGACTGTGTGCGATTATAAAGCATACGTCCCGGGTTCGAGTTCTGTTGTGTTCCGATCCACTGAAATAATATACCCTTTTTATAAAATCTAAATCCTAAAACATGTCATCAGTGTATAAGTATCATAAAAACCGGAATAATAACCAGGTTAGACACACAGTCCAGTGGTGGACTGTGTGCAAAAACATTAAGCACGTCGCGGGTTCGAGTCCAGGCTCCCGCACCGGTTCTGGCAAATATCAAGTTTTTAATTAAGGACAGAAATGAATTAATCTAATTTGTATATATATATAATTAAAAACAGAAATATTTCGGGTTAGACACGTAGCTCAGTTGGTAGAGCTGCGTGCACGTATACGAGAGGTCACGAGTTCGAACCTCACTCAGCGCATAAAATAAACACGGTCCGACCGGTCAAACGGTCAACTGGTCACGAGAGCGGAACCGTTCCCCATTACCTATGAGCGTGAACGTGATGTTGCCAACATTTACATTATCATTCATGTCATATATTCATGCAAGGTGGTTTGTTATTGTATGTTATCGTATGTTATTGTATGTTATTGTATGATTATTTACGTTTGCTCACATATGATTATTGCACAATTCTTCCATATTAAATACAACAAGAAATCAATTATAAATGTTTTCTAACAAGGTTCACTCACCAATTTTTTGTTGACCCAAAAACCATTTTTACACATGATACAGGTGGACAGGATGAAGCAAGGAACACATAGGAAAATGCCTTAGAAGAAAAATAATGAAGTCTAGAAAGATGTATAGAACATGTTGTACATGTATGATTTGATTGTATGATTAGATTGTATGATTTTCTTTAAAATTGTAATAATAAATATGAAACATTATAATAAATGTCATGAGCTTTGATGAAAACCCAATCATGCCCCGATCACCTATTTCCGCTGCGGGTCGGGGTGTGACATCAGCTTCATCAATCATGAAAATATCGTCATACCTTTCAGGTGCACGGCGATCCCTAATACTTCTTCGAACACTTGGTGTTTCTGTTGTTTCTTGAGTCATCTCAGGCTCAACTTCAACAACTAGATCAGTTACTTCTGCATCTGTCTAAACAACTGGTTCAGTCACTTGTGATTCTCGAATTTCTTCAAGATCCACATGGTTTTCTCCAATCCCTCGTGCCAGAAGCTCTTCCTCCAAGAAAGTGCCTTTAAGTTTAGTGAAAATCTTATTTTCAGTGGGGTGGTAGAAAAGGTAACCGATCCTTTTAGAGTATCCGACGAAAACCACTTTTTCGCCCCTGGGATCTAGTTTATCCGAAGATTCTAGAGTGACATAAGCGTTACATCCCCATACCTTAAGATTGGATACTTTTGGTTTCTTTCCATGCCATATCTCATAAGGCGTTGTGTCAACTTTCTTCGTTGGAGCTATATTCACAAGTCTTGCGGCAGTTTCCTGAACATAACTCCAGAAGGAGCGTGAGAGGGTTGTTCGACACATCATTGATCGAACCATATCTAATAGAGTGCGATTTCTCCGTTCAGACACACCATTATGTTGTCGCGTTCCAGGTGGAGTGAGATGTGAAACTATTCCACAATCCTTTAGATGGTCGATGAACCCCTGACTAAGATATTCATCGCCTCGATCTGATAGAAGCATCTTAATAGTTCTATTTAGCTGATTCGCTACTTCGTTTTGGTACTCCTTGAACTTTTCAAATGTTTCATGTTTATGCTTCATAAGATAAACATAACCATATTTACTGAAATCATCAATAAATGTAACAAAGTATCTTTCTCTATGTCTTGACATTGTTCTGAATGGACCGCATACATCTGTATGTACAAGTCCCAACAGATCATTAGCTCTTTCTCCAACATTTGAAAAAGGTTCTTTTGTTAACTTTCCACTTAAGCATGATTCACATTTAATAAACGTTTCCGAACCCTTAGAATCTAGGATTCCTGCGGTTTTAAGTTGTTTAACACGGTTCTCGCTTATGTGACCAAGTCTACAATGCCACATATACGTATCGTTAAAGTCCAACTTATTACGTTTATGGAGATGTTGCATAATATGTTATTGTTTTGGATTTCTATCTCATAGATTCCATTGTTTGGTTTTGCATCAAAGTAAATTACATCATTAAAATAAGCATAAATAAATTCACCATTAAAACGATAATTGAAACATTGTCCATGCAAAGCAGAAACTGAAACAATATTTCTAGTAACATTTGGAATAAAATAAACATTGTTCTAAACCAGAAAGAAGTAAAAGAACATATTCTCCAATTGCCTTCACAGCAACTCTTTGTCCATTGCCAACATGGACCTCCAAGTCGCCTTGTTTCAGCTTCTTAATCTTTTTTAGTCCCTGCAAACCATTACAAATGTGAAAACCACATCCTGTGTCAAACACCCATGTTTTGCTAGAAAAAGAAAAGATTTCAACAACATATATACCTGAGGACTCTTATCCTAAAGCCTTGGCTTGCTTTAGTTCGGCTAAATACTTATCACAGTTCCTCTTCCAGTGCCCAATTTCATTACAATGAAAACACTTGGTATCCTTCTGAGGCTTCTTGTTTGCAGCTGATTTGCCTTTACCCTTCCCTTTTGTCACACCCCAACCGATGGCGGAAACATCGGGGCGTGGCAATAGGCGAACCAGATTGTCTCATGAGAAATTCCATAACACTATTTAAGCGACAATATTTAAACGTCAATATCCCATACTATTAACATATAATCCTCAAGTAACGTTACAAAATATCAAGATTCTCATAACACAAATTCAAGTTCGATCTTCCCTAGATTTATTACAATGCATTTCTAAAGTAAACCTAAGTCCATTTGTATCTAAATGAAATCCCAACCTGCCACATATGTTCAAATGAAACGTCAATACAATTAAGTAAATGTGAACATACAGGTTTGCGTACATAATAGATATAAAAACGTTTAGCATACACCGCATGACATACGTAAGAGTTGTGAACTATGTAACTACTTAGATTCAAGTAAACAAACACAACCGCGATTGATCGAGGGATGTGAACAAGTGTCCACATCCTAAAAGAGAAAATAAATGAGAAATGAAAATGCGAGCCTTAACAACCCCGGGCCTCCGGGTGGCGGGTCAACCTCTAGTATACTATCATGTTAAGGGTGGCGTACAAGCAATCAAGTAATACATACAATTTAGAAGATTTCACATATAGTCATGTAATAGCGGGATTGCGAATAAGAGTTGAGTTGTGTGATGTGTTTTGATATACAAACATATGTGACACCCAAAAGTGTGTTTAAGCATAAAGGGGTTCAAGTATACTCACTGTCGGTGCGAATTGGGAGGTGAGAAGGGATCTGAGAGGAGTTGCGGAGAGCGCCAGATCAGCCTGTAAGCGAACATAAGTGCATCAGTCTTCTGAATTGCTGAAATGGTTAACGGGTGAAAGAGTAGTAGACAAGTTCGAGCGAACTTGTACCTTTGGGTACAAGTTTGGGCGAACTTGACTAACTCACTTACTGTAAGTACAAGTTCGGGCGAACTTGTTCTGTCTGATGAAGGGGGATACAAGTTCGGGCGAACTTGTGTAAAATTGGTGAAGATTTGATCAAGTTCGGGTGAACTTGATCACCAAACTGGTGACAAGTTCGAGCGAACTTGATGCCTTCCGAGCGAACTTGACTGTTTTGGCATCCAAATCGTGCGTTTTCGCGTCGTTTGCTGAGGAAATCAAGTGTCCATCCCTCCAACCTTAGGCTACTGAGCAAAACCAAGGCTGAAGAGGTCTTTTGGAGCGAGTTTTAGCCATTTTACAGAAACTCGGACTAATCTGGCGAACTTGAAGGTTCGAACGGTTTAGTCCAGTTTGTGCAAAGCGACGACTTTCTCCTTGTGCTTATGGATTTGAGATCTAGCTTGACAACGCCTCGTTCCACTTCAAAGTGAACGAAACATACGCCGTTTAGTCAGAATATTGTGTAAAAATCAATGTTTGAAAGGTTTTACTCAGATCTAAGCATAGATCTTAGTGAAAAATAGAAGTTTTGCATAAAAGATGAAGATTTTCGTAAACAGAAGAGATTTGATGAAAACGAAGGCAAGGCCTTGTGCAAAATCATTGTAAAACATTGTTGTAGCTTGAAAACGGGTTGAATCTTACTTATAACACAAAAGGTTTTGGTTTTGGGGAGCTCCGGGCGAACTTGCAGCAAGTTCAAATGAGAAGAGGAGCTGGGTATTTATAGGTGAAGTGAGAAAGAAGTGGGCAGACATCAAGTTCGGGCAAACTTGAATGAAGTTCGGGCGAACTTGCTGCAAGTTCGAGTGAACTTGTTTGTTTGCCTGAGTTTTAGGACAAGTCCGGGCGGACTTGTTGAGTTTGAGGGTTTCTGATGGCCTGGACAAGTTCGGGCGAACTTGTGATGCATAAGTTCGGCCGAACTTGACCTTTTGGCCAAGTTTTTGTTCGTTTGTTTCGTGTTAAGAGTTCGTTTGGCGATTCGGTTCGTAGTAGATAGTTACATTAAGCGTTTAAGCGAAGCGTTAACCGTTATATTACCATTCACTTGAGAGGGAGCGAGTTACGTGAGCGTGCGAGCGTTTAGCGATATTAAACCATAACATAAACAAGTATAACATACATAAAACATAATTCAACATAATTAACTGCGTTTTGCGATGTGATGAGATAAGCATTGCGATGGCACAAGTGTTTATTAAACAATAACACACTCGGCTCGTATAGTAGCATAACTACTTGTGATTGAGTTGAATTAGCGATTAATAAGCGATTAAATGCGATGACAAAACATAATTCCATTAACATAAACTTTTCATAATCCAAATCTCGGAATACAAGTGATTGAGATAACAAAATACACGAAAAGGAAATAAATAAATAAATAACGACGAAAATTTGGAGTTGTTACAGTCTCCCCTACTTTAGGAAATTTCGTCCCGAAATTTAAGTACTGGCCTTAACAAAGAGATGTGGATATTTAGCCTTCATTTTCACTTTCCAATTCCCAATTGAACTCGCCACCGCGTTTGCCTTCCCATCGGACCTTCATGATAGAGATCCGAGAGCGCCGTAGTTTCTTGGTTTCTCGGTCCATGATTTCGACTGGCTTTTCCACGAAATGCAGAGTCTCGTTTATTTGCAAGTCCTCGAGAGGGACGTGGAGATTTTCTTCAGCTAGGCATTTCTTGAGGTTCGACACGTGGAAAGTCGGATGAACGTTGTTAAGTTCTGCCGGTAGTTCGAGTCGATAGGCCACTTTGCCGATCCTTTCCAGAATCTTAAAGGGACCTACGTATCGTGGCGCTAGCTTTCCTTTCTTCCCGAAGTGGATCACTCCTTTCCAAGGTGCAACCTTTAAGAGAACGTGATCTCCCACTTCGAACTGTAGGGGCTTGCGGCGTTTATCGGCATAACTCTTTTGACGACTCCAAGCTTTCAGAAGATTGTCTCTGATCTGGGGGATCTTGTCTGTCGTTTATTGAATAGCTCGGGACCGGTGATTTGTGCTTCTCCGATCTCGTGCCATGTAATAGGCGATCGACATTTTCTTCCATACAGCGCCTCAAAAGGAGTCATTTGAATGCTGGTGTGATAACTATTATTGTATGAGAATTCAATTAAATGTAAAGACCTATCCCAATTACCACCGAAATCTATGATGCATGCACGAAGCATGTCTTCGAGGGTGCGGATTGTACGCTCAGTCTGACCGTCGGTTTGAGGGTGGAAAGCGGTACTGAGATTGAGAGTAGTACCGAGAGCAAATTGAAAAGTCTCCCAGAGACGTGAGGTAAAGCGACCGTCGCGGTCAGAGATGATGCAACAAGGCGTCCCGTGTCGACATATGACTTCATCGGTATAGATTCGTGCTAATCGTTCTACCTTAAAGTCTTCTCGTATAGCAATAAAGTGAGCTGATTTGGTAAGACGATCAAAGATAACCCAAATGCTATCGTGATCAGAGGAAGTGCGGGGAAGTTTCGTTACGAAGTCCATAGCTATGCTCTTCCACTTCCACATCGAGATCTCGGGTTGTTCGAGCAAGCCAGAGGGCCTTTGATGCTCGGCTTTAACCTTCGAACAAGTTAAGCACTTTGAAACATACACGACGATATCCTTTTTCATGCCCGGCCACTAGTATTTAAGACGAAGGTCCTGGTACATCTTGTCGGCTCCGGGATGAATGGAGTATCGAGATTTTTATGAGCTTCGGTCATTAGAAATTCACGATAATTATCACAGCTAGGAATCCAAATACGCTCGAGATAGTAATAAATACCGTTAGGTTTAACAACGAGGTGAGTTTCGGCACCACATTTCATTTCTTCTTCCAGAGTATTCTCATTCAAACAAGCGAACTGAGTGGAGCGAATCATGATTTCGAGATAATTCAAAGCTGGAGAGTCACGAACACTATACACATAGCTTCGTCGACTGAGAGCATCGGCTACGACGTTTGCTTTGCCGGGATGGTAGCGTATCCCGCAATCGTAATCGTTGAGAAGTTCAACCCATCTGGGTTGGCGCATATTCAGTTCCTTTTGATTAAAAATATGGTGTAAGCTCTTATGGTCGGTGAAGACCGTACACTTAGTATCGTAAAGGTAGTGTCGCCATATCTTCAATGCAAAAACAACTGCACCGAGTTCGAGATCGTGGGTTGTGTAGTTTTTTCTCATGGATCTTGAGTTGTCGAGACGCATACGCTTGTGCTTCCGGATCTGAGATCTAGCTTGACAACGCCTCGTTCCACTTCAAAGTGAACGAAACATACGTCGTTTAGTCCGAATATTGTGTAAAAATCAATGTTTGAAAGGTTTTACTCAGATCTAAGCATAGATTTGGGTGAAAAACATAAGTTTTGCATAAAAAGATGAATATTTTCGTAAACAGAATAGATTTGATGAAAACGAAGGCAAGGCCTTGTGCAAAATCGTTGTAAAACGTTGTTGTAGCTTGAAAATGGGTTGAATCTTACTTAGAACACAAAAAGTTTCGGTTTTGGGGAGCTCCGGGCGAACTTGCAGCAAGTTCAAATGAGAAGAGAGCTGGGTATTTATAGGTGAAGTGAGAAAGGAGTGGACAGACATCAAGTTCGGGCAAACTTGTATGAAGTTCGGGCGAACTTGCTACAAGTTCGAGCGAACTTGTTTGTTTGCCTGAGTTTTAGAACAAGTCCGGGCGGACTTGTTGAGTTTGAGGGTTTCTGATGGCCTGGACAAGTTCGGGCGAACTTGTGATGCACAAGTTCGGCCGAACTTGTGATCACAAGTTCGGCCGAAATTGACCTTTTGGCCAAGTTTTTGTTCGTTTGTTTCGCGTTAAGAGTTAGTTTGGCGATTCGGTTCGTATTAGATAGTTACATTAAGCATTTTAGCGAAGCGTTAAGCGTTATATTACCATTCACTTGAGAGGGAGCGAGTTACGTGAGCGTGCGAGCGTTTTAGCGATATTAAACCATAACATAAACAAGTATAACATACATACAACATAATTCCACATAATTAACTGCGTTTTGCGATGTGATGAGATAACTGTTGCGATGGCACAAGTGTTTATTAAACAATAACACACTCGGCATAACACACTCGCTTGTATAGTAGCATAACTACTTGTGATTGAGTTGAGTTAGCGATTAATAAGCGATTAAATGCGATGACAAAACATAATTCCATTAACATAAACTTTTCATAATCCAAATCTCGGAATACAAGTGATTGAGATAACAAAATACACGAAAAGGAAATAAATAAATAACAATGAAAATTTGGAGTTGTTACACCTTTGCCCTAATTGCCTTTTTTCTTGGTGTTAGGTTTCTTAACATATCCTTCCTTGATCACCAGTACTGGTGCAGTCTTGCTGGGTATATTCACCTCAACCGTTTTGAGCATCTGATGCTGCTCTATAAGTGTCTTCTCCATCCCATTCATATTGTAGTTCATGGTGAAATGATCATATGAATTGGGCAATGAGTTGAGGATGATATCCCCAGCTAATTCATCACTCAAGGGAGATTCCAGACGAGCCAAGTGATCAACATATGCCTTCATTTTTAGCACATGAGCGCTAACTGATGTACCCTATTGCATACGAGTGGTTATGAGTGATCTCATCACATTAAACCTCTCATGACGAGCCTTCTGTTGGGACATTTCCACCAGGTGCTCATGTCATCTATGGCCCTTTGAAGTTCAGAAATCATGGATGCTAACATCAAACATGAGACTTTCATAGAGTCATCAAAGTGCTTTGCATAGTTTCTATATGCAACAGTTGCTGATTGATGGGTTCATCAGGGACTAGCGTTTCAAGAACATACAGTTTGTTCTCCGCCTTGAGAACAATTTTCAAGTTGCGGTGCTAGTCCATAAAGTTGGAGTGGTTCAGTTTGTCCTTCTCTAAGATGGACTTGAGAGAGAATTGGGAGGAATTGTTTTCAGTTGACATCTACAAAATTTAAAATTAATTTATTAGTATTTTATGGTTTTAATATCTTAATTTAATTTTATGACCCAAAAGCAAAATTTTAATTAAGATGAGATCCCGATTCAATATCACAGTGAATTGGCTTAAGCACTATCAACTAGTATGATTATGTAGGTAAACAACGATTGTTAATTGTGTCCACTACACAACTCTCCATTTGGGGTTATCGCTTAAAAACGATGTATGTTTAACCCCAACTATGCCCACTTGATGAACAAGCGATGTTTTGTCCTTTACTGTTAACTGTAACACCGGCCTATGTTACACAAGAAACACGATGATTACCTTCTTTCATGATGGACGCCCAGATGCAGGGTATAACACTAACATTTAGGTTCGATTTAGAATGAAGTGTTAGCTCGTTAAAGGTGGCATAAAACATCAATTTAAAATTTGGGATTTATTTTAATATTTACCAAAAATATTTTGAATAACTCGTAGCATGAGGCGAGTTACACAATAGTTTATAAAATCCGATTTTATATAATTCGTGATAATAGAAACTCCTTTCCACGCTCGACACGATATAGTTTTAAATACCCCTATTAAACTATGTTGGTCGTTTTATCGCGAATGATCTTGTTTTAAATTTTAATAAAACTCTTTTATTAAATATATTTTTCAGTTTTATAAAACTTGTTTTAATAAAACCGTTGTTTTGATTGTGAAAATTTTTATTTATTTTGAGTTATCTAGATTATTTACAATAAATAAACACAACCACAAAACACAATAATAAAAATCGAATCGAGCCCCTAATAGGTTGCCCGTTTCATTTTAGCCAGAAACGAAACAAACTAGTAAAAAAGGTTTCAAAAGCTAATTTTGAAAGCTCCCACTTGATCCATGATCTCTATCTTCATGGTACCTGTTCGCCATTTATCTTGATATTGATCTTGTACTCGAAGGATTACAATAATAAATTTGAAAATACAATAAAACCAAATCTATTATAATCCTATCTATTACATCGGATCCAATATCCGCAAAAAAATATAAATAAAAAATACTATTGCATCGGATCCAATATCCGAAAAAAACATATCAAAACAAAACCACAATCATAACAAACACAACCATGACAAGGGTCATAACCTAGGGTTCAATTCACATCACAATCTTTAGACAACCAAAAGCTTTGATCTTTTGTCAAAATAAATATTTTTTTTGACAAATAAAACATAGATCAAAATTACAATTTTACCATCTATACGCGTGTAACCGTAACTCTGATACCACTGTTGGATATCAGTGTATCAAAATAATAGCGGAAGCGGTTTATATAATTACCAAAAGCCGATTATATAAGTTTGATTTATTAATCCGATTACTACATATTCCCAATCAGGATCAAGGTTATACACGTATAAACAAATAAAAGTAATAAACAACCATAATTGGTTTAAGTAATCAACCTTTGACGACTACACCGGAATTGTAACACGCGGGTTACAACGAATCCTCGCTAGTAGGAAGTTCACAACCGAGCACCAGGCACCCGAAAGTAGAAGCAGCCAAGAAGGAGGCGGCGACGATTAGGCCCGGCCGAACTTGGGAGGGAGGCTAGGGTTTTGTGTTTTGATAAAAGTGTAATTAGGGTTTGCACCTTAATTCCTTTTTATAAAACCTGATCTTACATTAAGGCCCTTTAAGATTATACAATTATAATCCTCTTAATAATAATCTAATTAATATTAAGTCCTCCGGGTTTAAACTATTATTATTTCACAAATAATAATTCACCTACTCGTGAACATATACGATTCGTGTACCAATGTGTAACTCTTCGGACCGTACCCAGTTGATTACGTTGACTTTAATTAAGGCCGGACATACATATCTCCAACACATTTAGGAATATAATAGATATAAATAATTCCAAAGATACAAAAACAAAAAAAGCTAAACAACATGTTTAGTTAACATGGTCGATTTCGAGTTCTAAACTGTTGACCGGACCGATAACTCATCAAAATCAAACTACATAAGCTTTTACAACCTACTAAACCCTGGCCGACTTGTTGACTAGACCAATAACCTATCAAAATCAAACTACATAAACCTTTAAAACTTGCTAGACCCCGGCTGTTTACATGGTCAATTCATTTCCAACGGTTTACCATTCCTAATAGCTCATACAACTAGGCTGCACATGAACCAGACGTTCGACGAACAATTTGTGAACCGTTTGACGGAAAGTTCATTTGTGTTTGTTCGTTTAATAAATGAATGAGCACGAAAAAGATATTTCATTTGTTTAGTTAAGCAAACGAACATGAACAGAGGTCGCGTTCGTTCGTGCACGTTCGATAACGTGCTCGTTTATGTTTGTTAGTTTAATAAATGAACGAACATGAACAAGATATTTCGTTTGTTTAGTTAAGCAAACGAACATGAACAGATGCCGCGTTCTTTCGTCTACATTCGTGAACATCGATAATGTGTTTGTTTATATTCGTTTGTTTATGTACCATAGTTCATTAGGTTTTAACAATTATATTTTATCTAATACATCAAAATTACCACTAAAATACTATTTGATAAATAATAAACTATTTAATTATGTTTATTAACATTATGTATGTTTGGATAATTGGGTTAGTATATCTTGGGCGGATCTGCGTCATGTTTGGTGATGAAAGATTTGTATTAGTTTTTGTTCATGGACGATTGTTTGTATTCGTTTGTGTTCATGAACATTCGTTTGTGTTCCACTGTGTTAATGAACGTTTGTTTGTGTTCGACTATTTTCATGAACGTTCGTTTGTGTTTGTTTGCATTCGCATTTGTCCAACACCTAAAATTCACAAACAAACACAAACACGAACATGTTCATTTCCTTATTGAATAAACACAAACATAAAATCTCGTTCGGTAAGTGTTCATGAATACATATTTTCCTTAACAATCAAACAAAAACAAGACTGTTCGTGTCCGTTTGATTCGTTTGCAGCCCTACATACAACTGGTAGGTTTTGACTTTTAAGAGACCAACATCCAATGTTCTCAAAACATAAGGTGGGACTGTTAAAACATAACTTAAAGTTGTAGGACCAAATATGTAATTTAGTAAACAGAACAGGGACTAATATTGCAATTCACTTGCTTCATATTTAACAACCTACAATCTCAATCTCAATCTATAAAACAATAAATCTACTTGTTCTATACATACACATTGCAAGATCCTTATTAACCCTTTTAATTCTTCAAATATTTGAGTTTGATGTCGGTTGTTGTAACATCCTAATTTGATCGATTCATCGCTTACATCGTACTAATCACCCTCGTAGATCCCTTTTCTTTTGTTCTTCATATGTTTTGATTGCAGGTGAAATCAGTAACGAATTAGAAGCTTCATGGGGCACACTGGTTCTTCATCTAGAAGAAAACCCTCAAAGAAAAAGAGTCTCAAGGTTTGTTTGTCAATTTTATACCTTTTTTTATTTTACTTTTTAGGGTTTCGAATTTTTGTTTGATATTCTTGAAATTGTTTCTGGGATGTTGTGATTTTCATGTTTCTTGGCTAAATCTTGATGCTTTTGCACAATGTTTTGGTTAATTTTTAATGGGTTGTTATGAATCTTGAAGTATTAAATTGAAGTTGAAACAATTTGTATTATGTTGATTGTGATGTTGTTAGGGTTACCGAAAAAAGAAAAGTAGAAGTAAGTCGAAGAAGCTTTGTCATCGTGACGATTCTGTTTCGTCGAGTTCGGATGATGAATCCACTAGTTCGTCGCTTAATTCGTATTCTAGTTCAGAAGGTGAGTATAGAAGTAAAAGGGATCGTTCGCGCTCACGAAGTGGAATAAAGGGTAGTAAGAAACGGAAGAGACGAAGGTATTTGAGTGAGGATAGTAGTGATGATTCGCTCCCCGTGAAGAAACAAAAACGGTCGAAAAAAAGTAAAAAGATCAAGAAGAAGAAGAAGAAGAGTTCGAAACGAGATGGTTATGTTAGTTCTGCGAGCAGTGATTCGGGAAGCTGCTCCACGTGTAAAGACGAAGATATCAGTAGCGATGAACTGGGTTCACGTGAGAGGTCGAGGGGGAGGTCCAGAGAAAAGCGAAAGGGTCATAGAGATTCAACCAAGGGTAGAATTGGAAACAGGAAGAACAGGAGTAAAGATACGAGGTCTGTTTCACCAAGCAGCAGTTACGGCAGTGAAAGGATTGAGAATACGACGATGGAGAACAACCCGGTGAGGTTAAGATCGGTTATTACTGTTGCAAACGTAGAGAACGAAGAAGACGACAATATGAAAAATGACGAGCTTAAAGAAGAGACAGTGTATGATTATGACGATTACCCGTCTAGTAAAAGCAATGATAGCGTTGAATTAGTCGATCGCTTTAATAGTTCTCCCGATAAAGGAAGTGTGGCTAAAGAAGTAATCTCTGGTTCTATACTTGATGATAATAAGGGAAAAGAGAGCAATGTTTCTGATGATTTGGAGTCGATTTTGAGACAAAAAGCGTTAGAAAATTTAAGTAGATTCCGAGGTGGGACTAAAACGAAACCAGTAGCTCCTGTTGATGATAAACCTAAGAGCGATCAAAGCGACGTTAAGCAGTTGACGCATGAAACCGTTGGCACGACACCAGTGTCGCAGCCGGTAACACACAGGAGTAGGTTTACGTGGAGACGAGATCCTTCTGCGGCAACAGGGAAAGATGAAAAGGCTGCAACTTACAGCGAGCCGCACTCTAGTGGATCACAGCCAGCTGAACTGAAGTTACCGACGAGCAGGGTAGATAATAAGATTGTGAATGAGACATCGATGGTGGATGCCAATAATGTTGACCAAAAGTCAACTGCCGTTGTTGAAACACCCTCATCTGTGTCTAAACAAGAAGGTAGCTCTAAGGAGCAGCATAATGAAAGCAATGACAACTCGCAGTTTGAGAAGAAGACGATGTCTGTGATGAGGGGTGGTGAAATGGTGCAGGTAATCGTTTATTGCTTATTGTTAATTTCACAACGCTTATATATGAATATAACGTTTCGAGTTTACGATTTTGTTTTGTTTTTGTTGCCAGGTAAGCTACAAGGTTTACATCCCAAACAAAGCACCTGCTTTGGCTAGGAGGCAACTTAAGCGGTAACTTGTAATAATTCATACACGTATGCATTTTTTTTGTCAATGTTTCATAAACGATAATGCCTGCAACAAGTGAGTTGTAAGTTAAAAAAAAAGACATGTTTTGGTCATCTTTTCCAGTAATACAAAGAACATATATGTTTTATCTTGTAAGGAAGTAAATTTTGAATACATGAAATCATCCGTAGAAGTATAAACACGAACTTTTCCTTCAGCTACCCGGTCTTCCTCTTTGTGCCACTTATGCAAGCCCAATCATCGATTTGTGACACAGTAATCCCTTCCAAAAGATCCGAGTATCGGTCCACAACCGTAGGTACCTAAAACATCTCAATAGTTAGGTCTGTAAACAAACCAAACGTTCATGAATTATTCATGAACTTGTTCGGCGGGAAGTTCGTTTATTTAATAAACGAATGAACATGAACAAATTTTTTTGTTCGTTTACTTAAACGAACAAACTTGAACGCACGTTTTGTTCGTTCATTTATGTTTGTTTAAATTTAATAAATACATAAGCAGTTATATAAATATAAACATAAAACGGACTTTCTAACGACTTACACAAATATAACTAATTAGTTTTGGGTTTTTGAATGATAAAAGTGTGTTTCCCAATGAAACTTATCGTATTAAGTCACTAATTTATATAAAAAACTACTTTATGTTTCTCACTGTTCGTTTTAAGTTTTGTTTTGTTTTATGCTCATGAACTGTTAGTTTCGGTTTAAACGCACACCAACATGCCTACTTTCTTAATGAACAAACATGAACAAAAAAATGTGTTCATTTATATGCTCGTGTTTGTGTTCGGGTTCGGTTAAAGTTAGATGGACAAATACGAACATGTATTTGTTTGTTTACAGGCCTATCAATAGTTAAACGGGTCCACAATACTTGTTGTCCAAAATTTTATCAACGAATTGATAGTTAGAAGGTACCTGCTCCAAGATAATACCCGAGAGACCGACAACCCCACCAGGTTTAGCATACGAAACAATATGATCAGCCAAATCTATTAACGGGTTCAAAAGAATATTTGCAACAACCACATCATACTTCTCTTTCTCCGTAACAATTTCCACACCATGCTCCGTTACACTATCGCTCTTCATAGCCCATTGCCATTGGTCGGTTGACGCAGGACTTATACTTGGAACAACCTGCAATGCCAGTTTGTCTGGTCCTATGTTGTTTAAGGAAGCATTATGACGTGCAGCTGTTATGGCTTGTGGATCTATATCGAACCCGACGGCTAAGGCTGCACCAAACTGTAGCTCATGGTTACGATTGTAAACCGGTTTTTGAAATAAACGAGTCGTGAAAAAGGTACCTTTAGTGCTGCGATTGCAAGAATCCCTGAACCTATGCCGTAATCCAAAAGCGTTTCACCCCCTTTGATTAAAGTGTGCAATAATAGTAGACATAACTTGGTTGTTGGGTGGTCGCCGGTTCCAAAAGCGAGCCCTGGGTTTAGATTTATTATTGTTGCTTGGATGTCCTGTGGAATTCCCAGATATAATTTAATAAGAAAACCTAATATTAGCAATGTTATTAAATACTGAATTGATATTGTTTGAATAATGCATTACGATATATTATACAGAGAAGAGAATGCAAACCCTAGATACCTAATGGGCCCCTGGGCTCATAATAACAACTGATCAGACGATTTTCAGACTCCGCATGGCGTTAAAAATAACTTTAAAAACTATATACACCCAACTAATTTGAAATAAAAATGTATTACTATAGATTTTGGTGTGAAATTACATATTATAAGCGACTAAAAATGATAAAGAACACATGAAGTCATACAGGTGGAGTTATCCATTCAGGCACAATCCAAAGCCCTTGTGTTACTTCAATAGGATGGAAAGTTTCCTGCAACATAAGTTTACACTAGATTAAAACCCTAAACAACCATAGAAATGCTGATCATTCTGAGCTAACAAGATGGCCATCAAATCTTCAAAATATACATACTTTATGAAGTTTGATCTAAATGTTGTTGTCTTAGAATGCTCTTGTGAGAATTTGTGTGCAAAACAAAGATAAGAAAGCAAAATAACCCGAGCATTTTCGATCCAATCGGAATGGTATCCTGTGGTGACTTTGTAAACAGGTGTTTCTTTCAAACCTATTGAATCAGCTGCCAGTGCGATACTTTGATGCACATCGTGCGATACATCAAATATTGAAACAATTGAGATCTGCAAGATTATCAACTGTTTATATCAAATTCTGACTAATTCAATAATTTGTAGTGACCAATATATAATCAATCACTCTTGTTTACCTCATTGTTAGAGTCGCAGCTATCCGGTTCAAACACGCTGGTTGAAACAGCACCAAAACACAAAAGCGCCTCTGAAAGCGTATCCTAACGAAAAATAGGAACTTGCAGTCATTCCATGGCAAATAATCAATTGGGCATGCATCAAAAGATGTTAATTGTAGAAAAGAATCGCCAATTTGACATTTTGATCAAGTTTTTTTTTTTTTTGCCAATAACTTTTAGCCCATGAAATAAAGAACATATCCATAAGCAATCCATAAGAAAACGCCACATAAACTAAACATGCTGAGCAGGTTCAAAAGGATAGCTTCCAACGCAATTATCCTTTAGGCCAGTTGGATTATTTGGCAGGCGAGAAATGAGGCGGTTTTCAACAACAAGAAACTCCCAATCTCTAGCGTGCGGAAGACATCAAGGCAACTCGTTTTTATGGGTTAAAAATAGGTCGAAGTTGATAATGTTAAGAGTGGTCTCGTTAACGTAACCTTCCCTTTAATCCATGCCTCTTGTATGTTTTGTTTATGCCATTTCTAGCTCCTCACTAGTCTTAGCTTGTTTAATGCAATCACCACCATTAAAAATAAAAACAACAAACAAACAAACCAAACCGCTAAAAGGCTAGAATTTAGATGGCACATAAAACCATGAAAAGTGTTTGTCGGTTTTTTGTGTCAGCTAAATTCTAGCCGTTCTTATTAGTTACTTTTGAATATGTTTATTTTTTAGTGAGCTCAAAGTAAATGTATATTTCAACAAATAAACAAGGCCTAGGGTCTGTTGGGCCTTGGGTTCGATTTTAACAAAGGGTTTTTCCCAGATTTATTGAGTTTTCTCCTGAACTATGTATATGCATTATTGTATAGTGAAGATGTTCCGCTCGTGGCATGATAATACTCCAGTGCCGTTCAAAAAAAGAAAAATTAATTGGTTTGCATTTAGAAATTAATTTCAGGTCCATTGAAGAATCCAATTCTATAACAACAAAAGGATAAAAAGGCAAAGGATTCTTATGCATATAACTAGGGTGAGTATTGAGTAAAGACTGAAGATTAAATCTTACCGCAACATCTTGAGGACTTTGAATATCGACAGACGGGTAAGAACCGGTAGTGGGGGTTTCAGAAGATGTGGAAAATGCTGCAGTAACTGACCTCGAATTCAACAAGTTTCTTGATGGGTGGTCTCTGGTGGAACCAATTAGCTTGAAAACGGGTCCACGATTGAGGTTTTGAGTGCCGCGAATCGATGAGAAGGAAGTGCACGACAGGTGTTTGAAGAAATGACTACGAAAAGAATTCAAAAGCAGCGACATGGCTACTGTTTTAATATTGTAAGGCCTGAGGTTCGTGTACCAGAATAGGCAATTTATCCGCTCACGTGACCAAGGATTCCTCCTGGTCTTGCTATTGACACACTCCCACCTACCACTTTATCTATTCACACATTCCCAGTGTCGAGCTGTGACCAAAGCGCGGCGTTTTGGTCCGGTCAACAGACCCGCCAGACATCCGTCAGTCTTTGTCTATTTGACCAAGCAAAACGTCGTGTTTGCTCGACACTGAATAATGTATGAATAGACAAAGTAGGTGTGTGAATAGACATGCCCTTCCTTGAACTTTCTTCCTTTAAAAAAAAGAACTTCTTCTTTAAAAAAAAAAGTAAAAGGGTTGATTATAAATTTTACAAATGTGTATACAAAGTTTTTTGACAGATTTGATCATTTTTTTAGAAATTATGGATTTGGACCATAATGTTTTTCAAACCCTAATCAGGGGCGATTCATTTCAACGTATCTTGTATTCGAAAATGGTTTCTAAAATTGGTTTTTTTTTTTCATTAAAAAAAGAACAAGGTAGAAATTATTATAAAAATAAACGACGTCACAAATGATTGTGTAAACGGCCATGTAAATTATAAAGCATGGTGAATAAAGTAGTTTTATGATGGAATTTCGAATCATAACCATTCAACGCAAGGCCGACCAATTGGAGGAATGAAGCGGGCGACTGCAAAGGGCTCATTTCCCTGTTGCCCAAAATTTTTACTTTTTTATATGAATTATATATAATATTTTGTAAAAAAAAAGTCTTATAAGTGAGTTTAAAAACACATTCGTTAAACCTATCAACCTTTTGATTTTGTTTAGACCCATTAAACAATTAAACTCAATAACCTTTTGATTTAGTATAGGACTATATGCACATTAAACAATTTTTTTAACGTCTAACAGAATCAATCCCGAGCACTCTCAGGGCACCGACTGGACCAAACGGAGTACTCCGAGAGTAACCCGAGTCCACCACCGATTCCGGGGAAAACCCGATAACCCACCCGCCCTAGGCATGACGATGAAATTCGGCAAAACCCGTTTGGCTCAAGGATCGAACCCAGGTTCCCTTGGGTCTCCTATCATTGCCCACCAGTGCCTCACTCTGCACCAAGTGGGAGTCGAACTTGCATCTCGCAAGAGAAATGGAACAATTAAACTCATTTTTTAGTTCAGTCCAATTACCCAACTAAACCCATTAATCCAAATTATATTTTAAAGTTAAACCCAATTAAATATATACTAATGCTGGTCGCTGATGACAAAGAAAAAAAAAAGAGGAGTCGTGACTCAATTTAACAGTCTTGAAACCTGATCGACAAACGACGATTAAGGAGGGTGAGGCCTAATTGACGACCAATGAGTCAGTCTTAAACAATGACCAAGGAGCTAGTCTTAAACGACGATAAAGAAGGGTGCACTCAGTCTTGAACGTGACGAACAACGATCAAGGAAGGTAAACCGTGAACTCGTCGTATTATTGATTTCTATACATATAAGTTCATATTTTAGGAGCCTTTTTTTAGTCATACAAGACCTCCGAATTCTCATGAACTCCCTGATTCGTTGATTACAACACTTGTTGATATGCTAATGAAACAGAATGTTATGCAATTTTTCTAACATCAGAACTATGTCTATAAGGCCGAAGGGTGTGGAGGCGCCACCGCTGCCACCTCACCTCCCATAGCGCCTGGAGGGCACCACCATCCACACCGCCGTCTTCAAGGAGGGGGCGCCATCATGCTTCCGCCAGCATGTTAATGAGCAAAAGGGGGGCTCCATCGAAGTTGATTGGCTTTAATGGGGGCGCTATAGCGGTAAGGGGCTTTATACCACACCCTACAAGTTAAAGGAGGGAGCTTTAACGCCCTTGTGTGACGTGACAGTGAGATCGCGGTGAGGTGGCGTGATAAAGCTTCTAGCCACACCCTTCAGCCTAATTAAACTGTACATACAATCCTACCAGACATGTTTTTAGACAACCCTACCATATTAAAGTAAAATTAAAAAAAGGAACAAAAAAAGTCAAAAGACTAAACTTTTAAGCATATATATTAATGCTATATTACATCTACCATAAAATAAAATAAACCAGCCTACATAACAATGAAACATAAGAAGCTGGATTAAACACTTGTGTAATTAAATTACTTTACACTTGACACCTTACAACTACCATTCAACATAAACTTTCAACAACCTGATCAAGCCATAAAACAACCTGCTCAATGGATGGTCTTCTTCTTGGATCTTGATCCAAACATTTGCAAGCAATGCCCAAAACTTCCATCATTTCATTCTCACAACTCTTATCCCATATCAACAAATCAAATATCTCCGAGTATCGCGATTCAAGTTTCATCTCAAACACCCACGAAACCAAATTCCGGCAATTCTTCCCTTTACCAACTTCAACGGGCCGTCGGCCTGTTATAAGTTCTAGAAGAACAACACCAAAACTGTAAACATCGCCTTTGAAAGTTGCGATCAACGTTTGAGCGTATTCGGGTGGAATGTACCCCAGTGTGCCTACCAAATCGGTTGTTACATGAGTGTCGTAAGGGCAGAGTAATCTTGAAAGCCCGAAATCAGCTAAATGGGCCTTGAAATTTTCATTTAGGAGAATATTGCTTGTTTTGATGTCTCGGTGGATTATTTTCGACTCATTATGCAAGTATGCCAACCCGTGTGCGGCTCCTTTTGCTATCTTTAACCTCGCACGCCATGTTAACGGCGGTTCGTCGTCAACTCGTTCGTGTAACCAGTAATCCAAACTACCGTTTTCCATGTACGAATAGATTAGTAACCGATCCGACCCGTATTTGCAGTACCCTTTAAGGGACACAAGATTCTTGTGTTGGGCTCTTGACAGGGCTTCAACTTCTGCGTGAAATTCACGCTCCATTTGACCACAATCACCCGTAAGTCTCTTGATTGCTGCTTTTGACCCGTTAGGAAAGGTGGCTTTGTAAACGAGCCCAAATCCGCCACACCCGATTATGTTAGATTGGCTGAAGTTGTTCGTTGCTTCGACTATGTTTGACACCGTGAGGTCCCTGCAACCAGATGCCGGGAAAAATACGGGCTTTGACCCGTTAAGGCCACCAGATAACCCATTTGTGAAACTGTAACTCTCATCTTCTGATTTAGAAAGTGAATCCCGGTGTTTTTTTCTCGACATTCTGAGAAGAACGATTCCAAGCAAGATCATGATTACGGCTCCGATACCAAGCGTTATTCCAAAGATACTGCTTCTCCCGAGTTTTCGATGCGAACTGGAACGAAGAGACGGAGTTGTTTTCGGCCCGCAAGGAGGAAGAGATTCCCCACAAAGACCCGAATTCCCGTCGAAACTCGAGGCCGGGAATCCTGAAAACTGAGTTCCGGTAGGAATTGGACCTTCCAAGTGATTATGTGCAACGGAAAACATCGAAAGAAATGAGAGCTTGTTTAACGAACTCGGAATCGATCCATGAAGATCGTTTGACGACAAATCCAAAACCTCCAAATTTTCCATTTCAGAGATCGTGTTCGGGATCGTTCCGCTCAGATTGTTCTTGCTCAAATCCAGTACATGAAGCTGTATTAATTTCCCAATTTCCGGTAAAATCGAACCGTTTAATTTGTTGTTGCTGAGGTAAATTGACGGAGGAAAGCTCGCAACTTGATTGTACTGAAGCCCTCTACCACTTTGATTCCTCTTGACAAACAACGGGATTCCGGTAGTCGATCCGGGAATCGAAGAACTTATGTTCAAAGAAACCAAACTCTTCAACTCAGTCAAACTCTTTGGGAGTTGACCCGACAGCGAATTATTCGAAAAATCCAAGTAAAACAGCCTCTCCATTTGACCGATCCAAGACGGTATCCCCCCATTTAAGCGATTCCATGATAAATCGAGTACCTCTAGCTTCGGACAACCAATTAACCAATTCGGGATTTGACCCGTGAGTCCCGAATTTGCAATTGCAAGAACCATTAACCTCTCGAACCCGTTCGCATTAACGGGGATTTCTTCCCCACGAAAGTTTTTAGTCAATATAAGAGTGGTTAGATTCTTGCAGTTATGTAATACAGATAACGCGAGTGGTAAATTAGTCAACCCGTTGTTCGAAAACGAGAGAAACGAAAGATTCGAAAGGTTCGAGTAACTAACGGGAATTTCTCCATACAATTCGTTCTTCGCAAGATTCAAGATTCTCAGTTCATGACAATTTGAAAGTGAACTTGGTAAAGAACCTTTAAACTTATTACTACCAAGATCAAGAGTGCATAAATTGGAAATTTGGAGAAATTGGTAATGAAAACACCCGATAACGAATTGTTACGAAGATCAAGAACTCGTAAATTAGAACATGCCTCAATGGTGGAAGGCAATGGCCCTGAGAATGAGTTTGTATGTGCAGTTAACTCTTCCAAATGTGTTAAGTTGTTGAACACATTAGGAAGTGGACCTGCAAACCAGTTACCGAATAAAACTAACGATTGGAGGTTCGAAAGGTTACCGAGATTCGTACTGAGCTCGCCGGAAAAGTTATTCAACGAAAGAGAGAGCCGTTTGAGAGACGAAAATGAGTAGATAAACCCGGTATAACACCTGAAAATGAGTTGGAATCTAAATGGAGTTCTTGAAGAGATTTGCCACAGGTGTGAAAATTTTCAAGATTGCCAGTGAAATTATTCATTGACAGATCAAGAAACCGAAGACCGGTTGACGAATTGCAAATTTGTGAATTGAATTCACCCGAAAACGAATTGTTGCTCAAGTTGAATGCAACTAGATTTGGAAAATCCCCAAAACCTGATAAATTCCCAGATAAATAATTGCTTGAGACATTAAAAACTTGAAGATTCTTCAAATTCGAAAGATTTTTCGGCAATTCTCCTTCGAGTTGATTATACGAAAGATCAAGAAATCTCAAATTTTGCAACTGAGATATAGAACCTGAAATCACACCCTTTAGCCCTTTTGCAGACAAGTTCAACATAGCAACTTTCGAAACATTTTTCGCATCGTTTTCGCACACGACACCGTCCCAGTGACAGCAAATGGCATCACTGGACCAAGATGGAAGTCCAGACCCATTTGTTAAACCTAAAGCAAGCTCCTTTAGAGCCAAAAGATCAACCGGATCACATGTTTGGCTTAGGGTTTTGACACTCAAACATGAACAAAAGATAAAGGCAAACAACACCCAACTGATGAAATTCATTGATCAAAAAAACCCCAATTTGACAAGTTCAGCACATCCCTAAAATAGCAACTTGCTAATATAGAACCAAAATAGATCAAAAGATTCAAATCCCTAAGATGAATCAATTGCAAGATTTGGAACCCAAATCCCAAAACCTCAAAGAAACAAAAAGCAAAACAGAAACAGAAGCAAGAAGATTAAAGAAAGCTTGTAAAAGAAGCAACCCAGAAAACACTCAATGGCACATGAGAGAGAGTCTTTAATGATTTAAAATCTCAAGCTACAAGAAACTAAAGTAGACTCTTTTATTGATTCTGAAACCAGACCCACAACAAAGATGAAAGCAGAGTACCGTTTAGTGTCAATCACTTGTGGAGGAAGCAAGAAAAGCAGACAGTAATCATGTGTTGGCTTTTTATCAAACAGGTGGTGGGCATTACGAAATTTATCAACGGAAGATGAAAAAGATAAAGGGGGTGTTGGAAATTTAAAGTGAAATTGGATTGAAGTAGTTGTTAGATCTTGACATTAGTCACACAAGTTGTTTTGACTTTGGATTTGTGGCAAGATTTTCTCATGTTCTTGCCCACTTTTCAAAGCTATCATCTGACTAAACTCACCATTTGTCTGCTCCTCCGAGAATTATTGATGCCGCAAAACCCTCTCCATACAAAATTAATATATTCATTCACTCAATAATATTTTATCATTAAGAAGGGATTAATTAATCTAAGATACATATTATTAAATGGAATTTTATTTTTTTGATGTGACGTATACTTTTTTCCTTTTCTCAATCTTCTTTAACTTTGACTTTTTTTACTTACTGAAAGTTTTCTTAATAATATACTAATGTAATTTTTATTGAGACTTCGGTTTCAGTTGGTATTGATTTGATTTGTTATGATATTTTTACGGCATTGATACTCGTAGAAATTATGATACAACGTTTAACACAACTTAATTTTTGATATAGTTTATAATGGAATACATATGTGTATTCTATTTTTTAATCAAATTAAACAAAATTTAAATGGGTTAAAGATGTATGTTATTTATAAATTTAAATGGGTTAAAGATACATGTTATTTAGAGTATAAGGGGTGAAACTGAAACTAATGTTCACACCGGGAATTTGATTGGTATCAGTTCGACTCTTTACGGTACGGGTAAGGTACTGACACTCACTACATAGATCGAAAGAGAAACACACAAAAATTAAATCTGCCTAAAAGGATACCAGCACGTATTTTACATCTATCGAAAACCATAAAAATGAATACCTGGTACTGGTTTCGATAATACCGATGTCGGTTCATCATGGTTCCGGAAAAGGTCATAATTTACGATACCATAAAAATACTTTACTTTTGAATAAAACTTCGTTTTCAACGTAATTTGTACCAAAAAGTCGAAAAAACAAAATTAAACACAACTGTGTTACTCAGCTTTTTATAAAAAGTCAACGAACACAAGTTATCAAAGAAAAATCAAATTAAATAAAAAATTAATGGTTAAAGACGTATATTATTTAAATTGTAAAAACAATATATTATTATATAACAAATTTATCTATATTTCTAATAGGTATAGTAACTAGCAGAGTCGTCTTTGGGGATTTAAGTGTCTCGGCCGAGCCGGAAAGAAAAGTCTTTTGGCCTAATGAATTATATAAACTATTTTTTTAACGACAATTAAGTTTATAACAAAACACCAGCTTGAGACTTTTTAGTTGCTTCATCTAGTTTCTCTTATTCCATTTTGAGCACTAGATGGTTGAATATGATTCATAATCTAAAAATCAAATCTAAATTTAGAAGTCAAAACTTACTCAATTCTGTATTATTATCTAACAATTAAAAAATTTACTGAATTTTAAGTCTAACAATCAACAAAACACCCAATTTAAGACTCAACATTCAACAAAAACACACCTAATTTAGGGCTCAACATTCAATAAAACACCTAATTTATTGCTAAATTAACAATTATAAACTAGGACAAAATTTTACGAATCAACAAAGTGGGACAATTAATCGACAAGATTAGTTCTATCTTCTAGAAGGTAAAATGTGTTCTTCACAACATACCACCCATAGTCATAAGAATTAAATCATAAATATGTTGGCAAATCTATTTAGATCAATTTCAACAGTTCTAGTTATCTCAACAAAAAGTTAAAGCTTTAAAAAAATATTATATTTAAATAATTCCAACTTTCATCAATTGGCTGATAACACTCCCAACTTTCGCTTTGTACACTAGCACTCTCAGCTTTCAACTTATTGGCCGACAACACTCCTAACTAACTGAACCATAACCCAGTTAGCTGATGTCAGCTGCCACGTCATCAAAAAATGCTAGGTCAGCTGCCATATCACCTGTCACGTCAGCTGCCACATTAGCTGCTACGTCATAAAAAATTGCCACATCAGCTGACACATTATATGTCACGTCAGCAAAAAGGGCCCCATCAGATGCCACATCAGCAAACACTAACTGGGTTAGGGTTTAGTTAGTTAGGGAGTGTTATTGACCAATAAGTTGAAAGTTGGGAGTGCTGATGTACAAATCGAAAATTTGAAGTGTTATCGGCCAATTGGTGAAAATTGAGGTTATTTAAATATAATATCTCTAAAAAAAATTATAAAGAAACAGATTTGAAAAACGACTAAACACCATAGCATAGACTCGAGACCATCCTACGTGCCTCAAGAAACACACATAGACCAAAACAGGATGGTCCAGATTCTAAAAGATCGAATCTAATATAAACATAACACAATAAATGTCCTTGACTAGAGAAAAAAATAGGTTAAATGAAATCGACAAGTGGAAACAATTAATATCATTTTGTTTTTCAAGCAAATACTAATGACTATGTTTTCAAGCAATACTAAATTGACTATATTTATACGTAGGGGCTTTAAAAAAACATACAATGCTTTATAATGAGATATTTTTGGTAGAAATTTTTTGATAGACCATCCTTGATATCTTGACTATGAAAATACTATAATCACTTGTGTTTCTCATTGATTAAAAGTATAATTATATATAAATTTGTGTTTCTCATTGATTAAAAGTATAAATTATACATAAATTTGTTTTGGGGAACTAACAATAAATAGAAACATTGTACATACTCAAAGAAATAAAAGTATAGACACTATTATTGCTCACACTTATCCTTGAAATAGTACCATATTCATACACTTATTCTTTAATTACATCCAGAAGACAAAGTGTATTGTGATTTTAATTACATGAATAGCAACATATTTAAGTGAAAGTAACACATCTTAAAATTTAAGCGCAAGTGTATTTGTTCTAAAATGCATTCACATTGTTATATTCAAAAACTATAATATATTAGTATTTTATTTCAACCATATTGACAATAGAATATCATAAAACATTGTTATATTCAAAAACTATAATATATATTAGTATAATTTTTCGACCATATTGACAATAGAATATCATAAATAATATCATATAGTATTCCACATGGCTGTTATGATATTCTATATGATATTATTTATGATATTCTATTGTCAATATGGTCGAAAAATTAACGACTCATAAAATGCAAGTTAACGACTCGAACATAACTCGTATATATATTTGTGTCACATCAACTATAATCCGGGCATCCTTACAACCGTGTGACCTGAACAAGGAGTGTAATTCATCTTATCTAAATGAGTCAAATGGGTTGGCAAGTTAAAATATGTTGACGGAATATCAGGTAATTATAAACGAGTTGGTGGATTGTATTAAAGTAAATTATGACGGAGTTAATAGGTCGACTAGTTAATTAGTACAGTCTGAACAAGATCTAATGTTTGAAACACACTAGACATGTCAACCCAATTAATATGACATGTTTATTGAACGAGTTAACTTGACTAACCACCTTAATACCTAATTGTCTTTATGTCGGGTCTCCGTCGTGTTTCACGATTTGACACATACATGTAACCTCACTAGTTATTTTATTTAGAGAAAAAAAACAAATAGTTGTTTATAGATGAGCTACAGTATATGTAACGCCCCAAAATCCGAATTTTTATATTCGCTAGCATGTTTTGCGTGTTATAGCATGAAATAAAATAACTACGTTATTTAACCTAGTTATTTACTTAGTTAAACAAGTAAGGATATATTTCTAACCTTAGAACACGATTTCCATATTAGAGGGACCAAAGTTGTACAAGTTGAAAGAATAAACATAAAAATGAAAACACACACATCAGGTGTGTGTGTGTGTGTGTGTGTTCGACGCCCAGAACAGAGAAGGAAGGGGAAACCCTTCTAATCACACAAATCCAGCAAATTGAAGCCCTAATCGTGACTATTATTCATGCATGTTAGTGATTCTTGATCATCTATGCCTACTAAAGCTTAAGGTGAGAAGAATTTGATATTTTGATGATCTTGAATGTATTGGGTTTCAAGAAAATCCATGAATTCTTATGGAATTAGCATGATATTGAACTAAGATCACTAGGGGTGTTCATCGGTTCGGTTTATGGTTTATTTGGTTTATTCGGTTCGGTTTATTTGGTTTTCAAAATTTTGTACCCCAAACCAAAAACCAAACCAAACCAAACCAATAAGGAATATGCAAACCGATCCAAACCAAACCAAATTCAATTCAGTTTGGTTTCGGTTGGAAACCAAATTTAACCAAATTGTACATAAGTACTTTTTTCCTAATTTATATTTATGTTTGTGTTCCAACTTCCGAACATCGCAACTAATTTACACCTAACAATACATGAATACAAGAAAGTTTCATTGTGAAATAAAACGAACACATCCATAAAGTAGTCGTAGACATAACCACAAAGTTAAAGCTTCAAAACATAGATCTATACCGAAGGTCTGAAGTTCTATTATTTAGAAATGAGTGGGTTTGAGTTGGCTTTTAGATTTACATTTGGTAGTTTGAGCTGCATAAAAAATAACTATTTTGAGCTAATAAATTGTATATGATATATATAATATTATTATTTTTATTTAGTAATTAATTAAATTAAATGGTTTATTCGGTTATCCAAATAAACCGAATAAACCAAATAAAATAAAATATGGATCCATAAACCGAACCAAAAACCATATTCACAATTCGGTTTCAGTTAGAAACCAAACCAAAAACCGAATTCGTTACTCGGATCGGTTTATTTGGTTACGGTAACGGTTTGGTTTACGGTTTTTATTTGGTTACGGTTTTTTCTGAACACCCCTAAAGATCACCATCTATAACATCATGAATGCTTAAAATTTAACTAAATCAATGTTGGAAGTGAAAACCCACTAGGGTAGAATGGGTATGAGTTGTAATGTGGAATTTCATATGAGAATTATGTATGATGATTGTTCATATTGATAAATTGTTAGCTAGAACTGAATTAGAAGAAAAGTTATGTGAAATTCCATTGAATTGGATGTTCTTGATGATATTGACATGAAATGACCATGTTATGCAAATGATACTTATACACTATGCTTAGTTAATGGTACCAAACCAAGTGTATGATGAAATGCCTAAGTAAAGCTAGGATGCGAAATTTGTATGAAACAGCTTGATATATATATATATATATATATATATATATATATATATATATATATATATATATATATATAGGAATGAAATGTGAAAATGATGATTGAGATCATATTAAGTTACTAGTTTGAATGTGGTTGTAAGCACAATTGCATCGTGGGTAGGAAATGTATATAGTGTCGCTCGTATAGCCTATTATGATGTTACGGATATATGAGGATAAGTCGAAAGGTCATATGATAAACTGTTAATTTCAGGAAAGTCGACTACGCATAAGAAGCATGATTTGGCTTGTTGTCGTGAATGTAGGATTATAGGAAGTTGTATGGTACATGTAATATCAAGACGCGTTATATGGAATAACATGATGAATTACATGAGTTTGAGAGGATGTGAATTTGGTTATATGTCTTATGCTTGTTGTAATCGACTAATGAAAGTCAAATGTGAAATATGCGATTTATATGATCGTTAACATGTACAATTGTGTATGCTAACAAGAATGTGATTTCGATGACATGAGGGAATCATGTCGAGATGGACTCAAGCACCAAAGGCTAACGGGTCAAGAGGGGGCAAGGAAGCGGATACAAACTCGGATGCATAAGGTAAGTGATTTCCGGAATCACTTCGTAGTTTGTTTAAGTAAAGTCACTCACTAGTTATTTAAGCATGATAATTGGAGTCAAATTGGATTTAGTTGTATGAAGTTGATGATTTTTACTAAGTAGACCGAACCGGTCAAAAAGGAGGTTCTAATGCTGTACCGGGACGATTACCTAAGTAAGGACTACGGTATTATAACCGGGTAATGGGTAGAATTGCATATAAGCACTCTAACCGAGAAACGAATACGCGTGTTGATAGCCAAAAGTCTCAGTTGTTAGGTAGGATAAATGGATAAACAATTTAGAGTATGGAAATTGTACTAATAAAGTTCAATTACGTATAATTGAATGTGATGAATGAGTATAACGTATACCGAGTATCAAAGTGCCTAGATTCCCAAGTACAAGACTCCGGATAAGGTAAAACTATTATAGTTATAATGTTCAAGTAAGTTGTGGGGTAAAACAAATGATTTGTTTGATGAAAACATGAGCGGGTTGAATAATCCGTAAATGAATATTTAGCCGAAACTCATAAGTTAAGAATTTCCTTAATCCGGATGTTGGGTCTTAAGTTCATATGATAGAATATCATATTACGGTCATGTAGGAAGAAACGGGAGGTTAAACGAGTAAACGGTTTGAAAGTTACGCAAGTTTTAGCGTTAACGGACGACGGAACGAATCTGCAGAAAAACACACTTTAGAGAGGCCGTCGCCGACGCCCCGTCTAGCTTCCATTTCTGCCGACGTCCTAATTTACTGCCTACGGGGTTTCCTGGGTACGCGAAAAACTAAGAGGCGTCGCCGACACCCTTCTTATGTTTTAAATGCTGAATTTTGTTATCCAAGTTGTTTTGTGTACCGTAAACTTCGGTACATTAACCGTGGTCTATGACGGACCTTCCAAACATGATTTTGAATGTTCCTTGATGTTTTTGAGTTATAAATCCAAGTCTAAGCACTATGTAATTAATGTGTGAGTAGGATAAGTAAATGTGAATAAGTTAATCAAGAATTGAATGGAAGTATGTATGCGTAGACATAATTATGTAAGCATTTAGGTAAGTAGATATGTAGGTATGTAAGTAGGTATGTATGTACGTAGGTAAGTATGTATGTACGTATGTATGTGCGTATGACTATACGTGTGAATGTACGTATGCACGAAGTTGAATTTATCGCCCATGAAAGGATGGGGCAGGTATACATGTATGCATGAATTCAATGCATTGATTTTTACGTTACTAATAGTGTGCTTTGAGAATGAAATGTAATGCAGGTACATTGTTGAAGTTTCACTAAGGATTAGACATCCAACTGAAATGCTTAATTTAGAAAGATAACGGAATGAAAAGTATATGAGAATAGAACGTGACAAGACTCCAAGATTATAAATCTTGTTTATATATAATGTGTCCTAATGATTCGAATGTATGTGGTGGATGCAGGTGGTAAAGAACCGTGGATCAACACGAGGGAAGGCTAGTGATTGAAGATCGAGTGTTAGACACATGGATTGTACGGAATGAGCGGTCATGTAATCGGTATTAGTATGTTATTATTGACACGTTAATGAGAAATAAATAATGTAGTTCCTCACATAAAGATGTTTTTATATGATTTCAAATAGAAAGGAACGTTTTAAGAAAGAAATTTTATGGCACATATTTTTCGCTGCAACTTTTCGATCAATACGTGTTAGGGCTTTACAGTATACTACACTTACTACAGTCGGTATATCATACATATATAGGACCATCGAAGTACTGTTCAAAATACTGATCATAAGTCATAACTCAAAAGGCATAAGCAACATATACCGGCAAACAAGTAGGCTCGCTAGAAGACTAGAATTAGATGAATATGGGTTCATAAAATAATAAAAACATTTGAGTTAGTTTAAAATATGAAATAATCATAATCTTGGTTGTTCTAGCGTATATAAGATATTCCACGAATGTAAAATTTAGGGGTTTTAATCGTGTTGGTTAGCTGACTGGTTAAATCGTTCAACTCGAACATGACCCATATATTTACTTGTGTTGTGACGTGTCGAACACACTTAATATAGTTAGCTCAAGACTAAAGAAAACGAATGAAAAGAAATGAAGAATGGGTAGTTATAATTAATGAATAAAGTTGTTAGAAATTAAGTTGTGATAGGGATAACTTATATATTAAATACATCGTGTTAGATGGAAATCATTTATTAAACACATCGTGTTTGATTTGACCATTTTATTAGGCGTCCTTTTAGGGATAACTACGTTAGTTTCGGATTGCCCTGTTTAATAAAATGGTTATATTAATTAACTGATCTAAACCGATTATTTTTATGACCAATTTTTGGTTGTGTTAGTAAATAGTAAAATTGTAAGTAATTTCCATGAAATGAGATTTGGAAGATGGCTAGGCTAGCTACTTCAACTAATGTGTCCAAATGGAGCCTAAATTCAAAGGTGTGGGTTGGGTAGGTGAGGCTGCAAGTCAGGTCACCAACTCCATCTTCATCCATGACTATCACCTTCATCCCAACTAATCTTTTTGTTTTTAAAGTTGAAATATAGACCCATGTGTTGTTTAAATATTATTTTTTTAAGATTGATTGAAAAAGATATAATAATTGTATTGCAGATTGTTGTGTTTGTAATTTTATAAAGTAAATGAAACATTAGTAACTATTTAAGCAAAGTATCTTGATTGTTATGGTTGCATATAGAGTTGCAATGATCGAATTCTATAGCATCATTATGGATCCTTAGCCTTTCATTACCACGAACGCATGCATGCTCAACTTTTAGACCATTGTCAATTATATATTCATAAGTTTCTTCTTATATGAAGATCCATATCAATAGACTAGCAAATTATACTTATATTGCTACATACAACATGAAAACACAATCATTGTAATAATAACAACAAAGTGTGTGTATGTGTATATATATATTTATATGCTTTTTGTCTAGTTTGAGGAGTTCAAACAATTGTTATCTAGGTTGCAATTAATAAAATCTTGCATGTATTTATTATATATTTCAATAGAATTGTGAAAGAGTTTCTAAAGCCCGTTAAGATTACAATGAGTAGTAATACACATTTACCCCCTCGCATGTGGCGCCTGTTTAAGGCGCTCATGACAATCACATGGAAGAACACAACATGAAAAGAATAAGAACACAAAAGGGAATGATTATATTGTCGAATTAATGACATATAGAAATGATTATATCATCGAATACACTAAAGGTGAATGCACATGCGGTAAATGGTAAGTGGCAAATGCAAATGTTTTCTTGTTCACGTGAGATTACGGTTTGTCGTTGTATATAAACTTATTAAGCATACACCATGAAACAAAATGACGACAAAGATTTTTCACACTTTCTCAAGTTGGTTATCACATGGACCTGGTTGGAGTATTAACAGTTTAACACGCATTCGTCAAGACTTTCCTTATCACGAGATAGGATTCTTGCACGAAGATGCTTGATAAGATTAATGTTCGTGATCCCAATGAACCTACTATATGTAGATGTAGCATATGCAAACGTATAGGTAATGATATAATGACTTGCCGCAACTCACATCCAACACTTACGTAGTTTTATATCTTATTGTTTTTGTCCATATTGTTATATATATAAATGTTACACGTTATTGTTGTATTTCTAAATCATTTTATTTATAATATTACTTTTGGTCATTATTATGGGTCTTATAATGTGTTCATGATATCTATTATGACGAACTAAGTCACTTTAGGTAATAACAAGTTACAAGTATATGTATTAATGACTCGTGTTTGATGATATGTCAAGAAGCTAAGTGTTATATGTCTTATTATGTGTTAATGATATGTGTTATATTAAAGTAACTCGATTTAGGTTATAGCGAGTCATCAAGGTGTTAATGACTTATGTATGTTGATACCCCCACTAGGCTATGTGTCGTATTATGTGTTAATGATTTGTGTTAGACTGAATTAAGTCATTTTAGGTTATAACAAGTCATCTAACTGTTAATGACTTATGTTTAATGACAGGGGCGGATCTAGTGTTTAACCAGGGGCAACGCCCGCTACCGCTTGGCGCTCCGGCGGTAGTGTAAAATTATTGTAAATTTTGGAAAAATTTGACGTTTTTTCAATTTCGTTACCGCTTTTTTTATAAAACGTTACTGCTTCGAACGAATCCTAGATCCGCCACTGTTTAATGATACGCCCACTAAGTCACCATTATATGCCTTCTCTTAGCTTTAATGTGTGTTAATGAGTTACTTTAGGTTACATTAAGTCATGTTATGTGTTATGTTTGATGATATGTACGCTAAGCAACCCTTATGGGCCTTAATAAGCCTTATTATATGTTAATGAGTTGTTTTAGATTGCTCGAAGTCATATTTTGTGTCAATGTGTTTTTATCTTTGGTGATACGACGGGTTTATTTTATTATGTATTAAGGAGTTGTTTTAAGTTACGTTAAGTCATGTCACCTTTAATCATGCATCGATTAAGTCAATATTATGGGCTTTATTATGTACTAATGAGTTGTATTAGATTATACCAAGTCATGTTACATCATGGGTAATATACTGAATATGTACACATCATAATAATCTAAAACGAATCGTTTGCACTACATTATACTGTAGATCTTAATAACAAATACAAACTTTTTTGTACTATTTACTAAATTCCTAGTAATGTTTTATCCATAAACATGTCAAAAACAATATTTCTATATCAATATAAAAACTTATACATGATGTGTACCATTGTTTCACTGCAAACACTATAACACTTGATGATACCATTAGGCATTAATACAACCAAATATTTTATTAGACACCCTTTCAACATATATCGTCAATTGTTGATGTTCGTTTGGGACAGTCATACACCCAAATATCTTAACATATTTCCTGAAAAAAAAAAATACTAAAAAGATACAAATATAAAAGAACCTAGCTAATTTTTTGTCTTTTAATTATGTAACAGGTTATGGACGGAAGGTCAATTAAACAAATACTAAGAAGACTTATACGAAATCTTTTACCCATCAATAATTACCAAACAAATACTAAGAAGCCTTATACGAAATCTTTTACGCAAATATCCATAGGTGATCCATCAATAATTACCAATTTTATTTTTTTTTTTTTTTTAAACGGCAAATTTGAATCATTGACGGATCACTGGAGTACCATCATGCCACCAGCGGAACCCACCATATCCATCTCTACTAGAGATAATGCCTATACACCGATTCAAGAGGAAACTCAATAAATATGGGAAAACCCCATTTTGTGGAAATCGAATGCAGGACTTATTGGTCTCAAAGCTTTATCCCACAGGCTGGCAAATCGTGTCTTAACAGGTTTAACAGGTTTCTGACGACACTCACAACATAAGTTTCAAACATGATTACGACTCGTTTAACTACTTTATACTCATGTTTATAAAAGAGTTTTATGTTTTATGTACCAAGATGAATAAATGATGGATCCTAGCATTGTAATTTTAATTATTTTAAAAAATAAAAAAGTCAAAGGGTGTATTTTTCAATCAAACAGAACTAATCGTGTCTTAACAGGTACCAAATTGCCAGCCCTTCCCACCCCTACGATGCCACTAGATTATAAAGCCATAGGCATTACCAATTTTATTTTATTTACTTATATTTTCCAGGGCATTCGGTGATTACCGTTAGATAAACAATAATAAAAATTATAGTTTTTTTAAAACAATCTATTAAGTATTTTATCGGTAAAAATCTATTTTCTGGTAGTTTCACTTCTCTCAACTTTCTCTACTTTACAGTTTACACTCAAAGAGGTACATAGAAACGACAATTAGATTTAACATAGGAAATTTGTTTTATTTTAACTTTTTAATAACCTCGTGTACTTTAAACTAAAGGCTGGAGGAGTTATTTTCAAGTGTGCTGAGCAAAGTGGGTTACAGAGGTAACGGGCCTGATACGTTTTGTTTGGTTTGGTTTGTGGGGCCCATATTATTGGCAGATAAGTCACGAGTAACATATGTCTTGTCGGAGGTGAGCATGTGGTGTGTTGGCTTCCCAAGTGGACGATGGTCACCGTACGTCATGGGTTAGCTACCTGTATTCATTATTTCGTTTGGACATGTCTATTCACAATTTACTTTGTCTATTCACACACTCCTCAGTCTCGAGTTGTGGCCAAAAGCGTTCGTTTTGGTCCGGTCAACCAGACAAAGATTGACGGGTGTCTGACGAGTTGTTGACCGGTCAGTCTTTTGTCTGGTTGACAGGACCAAAACGTTGCCAAAGCTCGGCGTTTTGATCAAATCAACAGACCCGTCCCGTCCTTTGTCTGGTTGACCGGACCAAAACGCCACGCTTTGGCCACAGCTCGATACTGAGAGTGTGTGAATAGACAAAATGAGTTGGTGGAGTGTGTGAATAGCAAATCCATTTCGTTTTCATTTTTCTATCCATAAACACATGCATATATCTTCGTTTAATAAAGTATAATATATAATAATATAGTAAAACTATGTTATTATTAAAAGAACATGGTATGTCAATCAAGGAATAATATAAATAACTTTACTAAATGAAGGAGGAGCATATAAAAGACAATTACCTGTATATTAAAAATAAAATATAATGAATAGTAACACTTAAAATAGAACACAATGAATAGTAACGCCATTTATATATAACCAAATAGTACTGGGTATTGGTATTGAATTTACTAAACCGGGCTATATTTCGGTACTGATTCCGTATCGACTTTCCAGTACGGTTCAGTACCAGTCTGGTACGGTACCGGTATTTACCGTTTTTACCCTCAAATACCGGTATACCGAACTGTACCGTGCGGGTATATTCGGTACCTATACCGATATAATGAATAGTAACACTTAAAAATAGAACACAATGAATAGTAACGCCATCTACAGATGACCAAATGGTACTGAGTATTGGTACGAATTTACTAAACCGGGTATATTTTCTGTACTGATTCCGTATCGACTTTTCAGTACCGGTTCAATACCAGTCCGGTACGGTACCGGTATTTACCGATTTTTACCCTCAAGTACCGGTATACCGAACTGTACCGTGCCGGGTATATTCGGTACCTATACCGATACCCACTTTTGGAGATTTTCGGTACCGGTTGGTACCGAGCTCATCCATAACTCACATTTGAGCTCATGCCACGTAGCAACACACGTATTTGCACCGTTTAGATCGTTTTTCATGCATATGGTAAGTAAATTGTATTTCACTTGAATTAGGTTTTATATACACAACTTCTTTTACTTTCTTTTTTGTCTTTTTCTGTAATGAATGAATTGTAGTATGTAAAATTAACTTGGATATTTAAATTATTGATGAGCAAATGGTATCAAATCCTGTAATCAAACTGGTATCGTATCGATACCAAATTTACTATACCAAATCATTTTCGGTACCAATTTGGTACCCACCTTTTGACGTTCAGAATCGTTACTTTCGTTCGACACCAGTCTGGCACCATACCTGTATTTACTGATTTTTACCTTCAAATTACATACCGTATCGTACCGATCATTTTCGGTGCTAGTACCTAATTTTGATGATTTTCGGGATCAGTACTTTCGATGTCGTTACCAGTACCAAGCTCATCCATATTTTAACATGTTAGTACAGTAATAACTGAACTGAAAACAACCGAATTTCCAACGCCTAGGACGTGTGGGTCCTACTATTATATATAAGATTATTTGAAATCGTTTTTTCTAGGACAGGGTGACTATTGTTACTACGTTATTTTTATCTATGTTTTGATATTCGGTATTTGTTTGCCGTTGCCGGCACGCGTTTTGCAGACATTGGATCCCCGCCGCAATGTGCGGGCAAAAAATCAATTAGTTGAAAGAATTAGAGCATTCATCTTCGTCTATATAAAAACAAACGTTTCTTTAAGTTTTGTTAGTTTTTCAAAACATCTCACATGAGACCTCTCCATCTCTATATGTTTTTTACTCGCAAACACTTGTTTTACCTTTTCTCTTTCCTACACACGCACGAGAAAAATATAGAGGGTTAAATATGAACCTCTAAATATAGAGGTGTAGTTTACTTTTTATATATTTTTCTCTATTAGGGATATTCCAATGTGATGATGTTTTTGTTGTTTCCACTATACTTTTCCCTATATTATATAATAGAGGGTCCAATCTGAATGCTCTAAATCTGGTATATAAGTGGAAAGGATCTAATGCAGAAAATGCAAGATGCATGAGACCTGGTAAAGACTATGGTCACGCTTCCTAACCAATCCCAGACAATCATGAACGGGTTGGTGTGATAGTAAACCTGTAAAGCACTCAAATCGTGCACCCTACAGTCGGATCACATCACAGTACACTGTTTAATAAATAAGACTTTACCCAAAATACTCAAAATATATGATTTATTTATACTCAAAATATTATTCAATCATTAACAACCCAAATGTCTTTCACCCTATAACGAGTAATCTCATCCGCTAGCCGGAGCAACATCAACTCGAATCACACACTTACAATACAATCTAACATACATGCAATGGGTCAGCTACACTGAGTGAGTTATAATAGCTAAGTTTAAACAATAAAGTTGACATCAAAACGGTTTATTTTTAATCACCAGAAACTTTGGAGGTTTAACCAAACCAACCCATTACCAAACTCAACCACTTCATACCCGTGACCCACTTGATCTCCTACTTAGCACCTGGCATTGCAAACAACCACTCCTCTAGACCCAACTCGCTACCGCACACAACAAACACGAGTAAGATACAACATACGACACTCAACCCACCACTTTCATCTAGCGCACGCATGTAAAACACATAAGGTGGGAACCTAACACACAAGATAGCCACGTCCTCAAGACGTGATCGAGCCCTGTGACAACCTCGACGTCGCCCCGGAAGGTAACCACCCTTTGTCACCTTTAATGTAACGACAATAAGCACACGTCGACACCACCACTTGGATCGATGGTCCCAAATCATTAACCAATCGCCCCACCGAAGGTAACGACCTCATCAACAAGTAACCCGCATCAAGCACCTCTAGGATGCTATATCACACAAAACACATAAACACACACAATGCCTATGCCATTATCATCTCACTATATTATGGGTTGACCATGCATCTCTTACAATTGTCTTTAACCGTCTTGTATCACTAAGGACTCAATTATTTATTCGCACATGCGTCCCCATTAACGATGTGCTCTCAATACTCATCTCGCATTAATAACCTTAAGGTTACAACTATATACATTTTCGTTTTTGCCATTTGTTCCCCTAAGGCATAAAATGTTAATAGGACTTTTAGTGACTAAAGCCCTAAAACCAACAACTACGGTTGAACAATTACCCATAGCGGTAATCCACACCGCCCATTAAAACTATTACTCCTCATGCACAAGACTATACTCTTTGCAGGACTAATAAAGCCTTCTTAACCAATATATTGGAAAACCATTAACCGAGGGAAAAACGTTTATAACATTTTAATTGCCAAAACTCGTTTATCAATAAAACTAATAACACGTATGGAAACAAGTGAAAATCATGTATGCCAGCCGAAAATAATTAAAAAGGGGATTAGAACTCACCGGTTGTGAAGCTTTCAATCCACAAACAAACTGTCTCACGGATATGTCCCCAAACGCGAACTAGTAGTCGCACAAATCATCTCAATCAATCCCTATATATCAAAATCACCAATCCATTTATTCCAAATAAGCAAGCTACAAGCTCCGCTTAAACTGCCCTAAAAAGCATAACCGACGTGTTCAACCACGTATAAAGACCTATAATTTAACGTGACCAAAAAACGTTCCCAAAAGTCATCCCCGACAATTTTCTCACATCCCAAAATAGTCCCCAACAATGAACCACATATCGATGTCCACCCACGCATTCATATCGATGAACCACATCATCTCCATCAGGTCTTTGTTGCCGTAAACCACCGTTACAGTCGCCAAAAAACAGCGTCTCCTAGCTGTTCTCATCCATACCACCGCCGACGGTGACCCAAACAATCGACGAAATTCCTGAAATCATGCAGGAATCCATGTTTTTATATCAATTCATATACCAAACCTCTCTAGTCGTCACCCCCAATGCTTCAAAACTGAAAACCATGAAGGAATAATATCGAACCACACCTATCGATCACAACAAAAAATTAAACGAGAAGGGGAATCACATACGCTTACAGGAATTGAAGGAGTCACCAAATCAACATACCACTGTCATGCGCCTCCCTCTCCTTCTTTACTCTTGGCGCTGAATACACACACACACACACTCCCTGGATAAATGTGATATAGGGTTTGTGTTAGGTGTTTTAAATTCCAGACGTTTCATCAAAGCCCCTTAAGTTCTAATCCTGACTCCTTGCTCCCAAAGTTACATAATCCAACTTTAAATAATGACCAACGGCTCCCTCCAAGTCCATTAAATAAAGTTTTCCGAGTTATAAACTTTGTCGTGTCTTTAATTAAGTCAAACATATACATACAAATATCTTACTGAGTAAAATCCGTGATATTACAAAACCAATCCTCCCATAACAAATGTGAGGACCATAAGTAACAACATAACTAATTATTATTTTACATGATAACAGTGCCTGGGGTGCCGGGGGGGGTGATGTACTTACAATCTAGTAGGGAAGATTTTATCTTCTGTCACCATAGCAAAAGGAGGTTAACATTAGATATCAAATGAAGATTTTCGAATAAATTTATGAGTTTTTAATTTGTTTTATCTACCGAAGTATATTGTATTGAGTGGATTACAAATGTATTTATTAATTTTGATTTGTTTAGTCTGGAAAATGATTTATGTAAAATACATGTAAAATAAAATCAACTCTTAAGAGTAATATTACATGTATTTAAGAATTGCGTATAATGCAAATCAAGAGTTATGGTAACGAAATAGTACCACAACCAGCACATCCAACTTTTTAATTCATGCACATCCCTAAGTTAAATTGATTTTTTCAACAACATTTTTTTATACCTAAATACCATCTGGGATTTGAAACCTCAAAGTTTAAGAAAACTTGCTCCTCTCTAAGTGGTAAAGGGTTATAGTCTCATAACGTATATTGTTGTTGGTTTAAGGGTGTCTGGTTCAGCGCCACTCTGTGTTTCTTCCATAGGGAGAGACCTGGGTTCAAATCTTGTTGCCAATGAATTTCTCCAGGTAGGAAAGCAAGTCAGGGGATTTACAAGCTAGTCGGTTTCCTCCTGGAACGGTTTGGCGCCATCGTCAAGCGTCAAACTAATAATTGACAATTGTAATTCCGTATGAGGTATAAATATATACATAGGCTATGAAGAGACATACCAAGAACCCGAACATGCCACCGATAAAAAATGGTATATGCGAAAAAAAGGTTGTTGGTTGTTGACGTGACTAAGTGTACATATAAAAAATGGTATATTTTTAGCCGTTTTATATACTGGTTCAAGTTTTAATATTTATAAAAGCACAATAAAATACTATCACACTACACTTCACGTTGAGCAAGTGCACCCATCTTTGGAAAAATATAATGATGGTAAGACACCGAGGTCGTCGAAGGATACAATGAGTTTTAGTACCGAGTCTTTGTCAATGTCTAGTGAAACCAAAAGTAAAGAGTTAAAAATGGCTCAAAATAAAATAAAGAGAAAAATAAAAAAGAGTAGTAATCAATGATAAAAAGGGGTGTCTGGTATGTATTTACACTTGTTGCTTTGTTAACTAAACCTTACCTTGGGGTTATAGGGGCTCGATTATCAGACGAGGACTGTGTGTCTCAATGCATAAAGTTGTGTAATTCTTTGATAGGGGCCCTCACAAACTCGATCGTATCGCTTTGAATCAACAGGGAAACGGCACTCAAGGTCGGATCAAATCATAATCATTCCGCCCAATCAACAAGTAAAATATATACTACTATGATTTAGTATTAGTTAAGAAGATAGTTTAAGAGGTTTAAGTTACTTGTGACTCTCGTTCCCTTGGTGAGGCGTCAATCCCCATCGGTAGTTACTTTTATAAAACCAAGTCCTTTGCGTTTTGATCTTATCCCCACGCATCGGCAAGAGCTTACCAACCCAAAGTTCCATTCCAAAACTTTGAACCTCCTTTCGAAGCATCAACATGTTTTGACTCTACGTAGACATAGAAAACATGAATGTCCCAAGTTAATGGCGACATAAGATTATTGGTAGGGTTTAAATGTTAATTCGAAAAACGAATGATCCAAGTTAATGGCGACACTTATATTTCATGCACTTTCAGTAAACTCCTCCTTACCTAAAGTCATTAACACATTCACCCATGATTTGTTTTAGTTAACTCCATATCAAGGGGGTAAGTTTCCCCAAATACCCTCAAGAAGCTTAGCCAAGCATGACCACGGTTATAGTTTTCATCAAACTTGCAAAGATTATATTAACCACTAAACGCTTGATTACACTAATTATAATAATGATTCTGGGGTTTTTATAATGATTACAATGATCAGAGATAGTGGGTAGAAAAGAAGTGCATTGTGAAAAAAAAGAGAAAAATTGAGCAAGTAAAAATGGAGGCCAAGAGGTGGTATTTAAAGGCTGCTGGATGCCCAAAAACGGGGCGTGCCTAAGAGGAGGACCGTGGTCAACTCTTTGCGGGCCCAATTGGATCATCCAAATCTTTCAAAAGTTAACTTTTGTTGTTTTGTGCCGAGGTGTTGGACTTTCCTTGTTTGGGCTTCGTGCAGTGATCTTTTGAAGGTGCTGACAGTCTTCGGGTCTGAGATATTGGGCGTGTCACACCCCAACCAATGGCGGAAACATCGAGGCCGGACGAAATAGATTGCTCCTTGCTCATAAAACTAATAGTGACAATACTTAATTAAACCGGATTTTATTTCGTACTTAAATTGTCATACATTACAAGAAAATTCAAATACAACCATGTAAATGACAAAATTTGATACAACAATAATAAACCTAACGTCTATGTGTGTATCTAGTCTCGACGCTACTTCATTTTCATAGCATCATCTTCATCAACCTGTAACATGTTTTAAAATACGAGTTCAATGCAAAAGCAAAGGCGAGTATACAAGTTTGAGCATAGCATACGTATAAGGATAACTTTAAACAAATCCACATGGCAACTAAGTTTACATACGAGCATATACAAGGCATGCGATATTTCTAGTCAACCCTCTGTTTACGCAACTAGTATAAATAATTCAACATGACCACTCGTTCACGGGCGGTGCGTTACTCCTATAGCGCTATACATGTCAAATGGAGGCTCAAAAGTAAGCTAATGACTATGGTATCACATACATTCGGTCCTAGTATAAGCATAACATACGTATCAAAGCGTTCATGTATAATGGATTGTTCGTGCAAGTAATAAAGCATAAGTTTAGTGTTGTTTTTTATATGTAAACATGTTACACCCCAAAAGTGGTAAAAGTAAAAGGGGATTCGAGTATACTCACAGTTTTGCAAGCGTTCCGATTAGCAAATTCCGTGAAGAGCTGTTAAGTTGTGGGATGAATACCGAGTTATCCTACAAGAGGAAAACGCAGGTGTGAGTGTTGGGATGATAATGGAAGATTTGGGATTTGGAACATTGCTCTCTCTAGAATTACTACATCACGGTGGAATTTTTCTTCATCAATAAATGAGGAATGGTTCGAACACTCAATCAACGTGTTCTTCTTTGAAGTAAACCCAGTTTATGTTTCTATAATTTTTCGTTTTTTTTTTCAATTTAACATGATGCGATAGAACATGAGATTTCTGTTAAAACAGGCACTCCTCTTCTCAAATTTCTCAAACAATTTTGAATTCAAAGTGAAGATATCTCTGATTCTACTCTTTCTCTTGATATATTCATGCGTTTAGGCAACATCATTAGTTCCAATTTCATTGAGAAATCATTAATAAAAAGTTGCACACCAGGTGTTTGACAAAATGTCTCAAAGAAAAATTGCAAAATACCTTTCAGTTTAGACTTTCATTTAAAAATGTGTTTTATAAAAGAATAAAAAAAACATTTTTTTGTGTTTTTTGGTCCATTGCGTTTTACAAAATAATGAAAAAACACATGTTTTTATCTATTGCGTTTTACAAAAGAATGAAAAAACACACTTTTTGGGTGTTTTTCTCCATTGCGTTTTACAAAATAATGAAAAAAAATGTTTTTTATCAATTGCGTTTTACGAAATAATGAAAAAAACACACTTTTTGGGTGTTTTTTGTCCATTGCGTACAAAATAATGAAAAAACTGTTTTTTATCTATTGCGTTTTACAAAATAATGAAAAATCACACATTTTGGGTGTTTTTTGTCCATTGCGTTTTACAAAATAACGAAAAAACACAGTTTTTTGTCCATTATGATTTACAAAAAACACTTTTCTTTTGTGATTTTAGTCCATTGCGTTTTAGAAAGTACACTTTCTTTTATATTTTTTGTCAATTGCGTTTTATAAATAAACTTTTTTTTGTGTTTTATTTCATTGCTTTTTAGATAAAAAAAACATTGTCTTTTATGTTTTTTGTCCATTGCCTTTTAGAAAAAAAAAACATTTTTTTATGTTTTTTAGTCCATTGTGTTTTATGATGCTTTTTTGAACTTGAAATGAGATGATAATAATGTTAGAAATTAAGTGTGTTTGAATAGATGTTCCAAAATGGTAAACCATTTGTCCCACATTGGTGTGGAGACAAAGTATCAGGTTATTTATAAGGTGAAACCTTTGCCTAAGTAACATAACTTTATGGCATGTTTTACCATAAGTCCTACACGCGGGTGCGCAGGGGGGGTGCAAATTGGAACCGGAATTTAGTTGAACACGTGTGCACCCGCGCGTCCTGCGGACACGAATGTCGTTCCGAAAACCCGGGCTCGAGTGTTGCTGGTTTTTACAGTTCACTACGTTTTTTTCTGCTGTTGCGTTTTACATAAAAGAAAATACTGCATTTTTTTTATTCTCTGCTGCAGATCTGCTTCGCTGCTGTTGCGTTTTTTAACTGCAGGTCTGCTTCGCTATGGTTGCGTTTTGTTTGTATACTGTTGGTTCAGGTTCAGCTTTTTTCATTGCGTTTTACGCCTCTGGGTTTCCGAAATTATTTTTTCGAAATATAGAAATAGCATACTCGTTTTAAAGATAAAAAAACGCTCGTTTTTGGTGCAATTTTTATAAAAAAAAATAATGTCGTATGAAAAAGTTATCAACGTTTAAAAATGGGGGGGGGAGAATTGGAGGAGAGAGAAATTATTGTCCTGGATTGACTATAATACCCTTGATTAAATCAATTGATGGTCAAGATTACTTCCTAGCCAAAGAAACTTCCTATTGTATCATGACCATTATTTATTATTATATAATTAAATAAAAAGTGCTACCGGTAAGATAGGTTAGATGCATGCAATGCATGCTTACATTTAAATTTATAACTAATAATATACTAGTTAGATCATATACAAACAAGTATCTTTGTATAAACTATAAAAACCAACAGTTTAATGACATGTGTCCTCAATTAAAAAAAAATGATTTAAGGGTATTTTAGACTTTTTATACCCTTTTATTTATAACTAATTAAAAACAATAATTAATTATCCCTAAATTTATGCAAGATTAATTCAAATGCTAATATCCTAATCTATTCTTTATCATCGAATCAACACCGTAATCAACATCATCACCAGCATTGTAATCAAGATCATCAGCAACACCGTAATCAACATCATAGTCAACATCGTAATCAGCACATCGTCAACATCAACACCTTAATCAACACGGTAACATCATAGTTAGCACATCCGACGGTAACATCCCACACCACACCACCACTGTCAGCACATCCCGTAATCAGCATAACACTATAATCAACACACCAATCAGCACAATTTCATGTTTTTTTAATTTTGTAAACAACAGATGCTATTACATAACTAACACAATTTTTTTAAATTTAAAAACAATACATTGTTACATACTAGCACAATTTCATGTTTTTCTTCTAATTTTGTAAATAACACATACCATTACATAACTAGTAGAAAACATGTTTATTTCCAAACAGGCTCTCAATAAGAACACAAAAGGAAAAAAAATAGGAACACATAAAAATTACACAACAAAGTAAGAACTTACATATAGATTTAAAATCAACACAATACATTTTTCATATTAGCACATTCCAACTAGATAACTAGCACAATTATAAAACATCTTTTTGTAACTTTTTTTAAAAGTCACATTTATAAATAAAAAAACTATAGCAATATGATACTTATATTAAAGATAAAAAAAATACTTGAATTTATGGTATTTTTTATTTTAAAAAATCATGATGTTTATAACAGTTATTTTAGTTTAAAAAACTTGGTAGAATTAGTATTTATTGGGAAATGGCTAAATGACTAAAATACCCTTAACTTGATACTATTAATTATTAGTTATAGGAGTTTTATTTATCTAAGAATAAGCACTGTTTGTACAACATCCCAACTCATTTAAGAAGTGTCGAATCTTCATGAAAGCATAAAGATAAATTTGACCAATCCGCATCTCACATTTTACTTTTTAACACATTCTTTTATATTTAATCTGCAAACCAAAAGATCATTTGCAAGTCTTTATCACATGCTAAAAACTGAAAACAACTCACTTACATTGCAAGATGAATCACCAAGTTCTATATTTCATTGTAATAATTGTTTTTTTAAGCAAAGAGGTAAATTAGTGATTTGGGAATATTAATTTATAAATAAACAATTGTGTTGGGTTAGAACCATATAAGACAGAAAAATGAAACTTTTACTAGTATCATTCATCATTTAGTTTTCTTAATCATCATGTAGACTACTTAGAAGTGCAATTATTAATCAACAAACTTTTTTTAAAACGAGTAAAAGTATATAAAACATTAAAAATGACTTTGGGCTTCTTGGGATATACCCAAAACTAAGAAATTACACCATATCTACTCAAAACTTAAAAAACTATTGTTACTAGATCTTCAACCATACACACTAAACCGGCCCAAAACCAATCTAAAGCCCAACCTGCTCATCACATTGGTCCACATTATGACCCATTGACCCAATATTACATATTCCTATAATCCTATCTAGACTTTTGACTTTACAGTCTGCCATCGCACCCCGGCCAAATGCCCTCTATATGCTGATCTCTACAGAATCCAATGCCCATTGCAATATGCATTCTCCACTCCATCATATCTTGCACCACTAACCAAATTGTATGGTCACAAAACTGTTCCACAAAAGACATAGGTGGGTCTAATTAATTCCAAAAACTGGTCCATGTTAAACCGAATCCTTTTAAAAAGATTTTAATTTGGTTTCGACAAATATAGGCTTATTGATTTGAGACAGGTTGTGTCAGATAAAAAAACAATCGTTATAGTTAACATAATTTGAGTAGGTCAAATCAAACGATGAACAACGAGTGATTGTCGTGTCTAAATAATACACACTTTTAATCCATTTAAATTTATTTTAATTTGATATTTCTCTAATAAGTTACGTTCGTTAACTTTTGTTAAAAAAACTAAATGTGTAACTATGTTATTTTTTTTCTCTTAACATTATGATATAACTGTATAAATTTTGTTGAAAATTGAAGTTGTGTTTAAATAATTTTTTCTTGATATCGTAAAATATAGCTTGTGCCAGTAGGGCTGTAAACGAACCAAACGTTCGTCGAACAATTCGTGAACCGCTTGGCGGGAAGTTCGTTTGTGTTTAGTTTAATAAATGAACGAACACGAACAAGAAATTCCGTTCGTTTAGTTAAACAAAGAATGTGAACAGGGGTTGCGTTTATTCATTTATGTTTGTGAACGTTCGGTAATATGTTCGTTTATGTTCTACAATTTATTAGGGCTTTTAATTTTTAATTTATATGTAAGTACTTCAAAACTCCCGCTTATTAATTTTTTACGCTCGTGTTCTTCGTCATTCTCAGTACAAGATAGTGGCGCTTTGTGTTCGTTTACGTTCATGACCACTTGTTTATGTTTGCTTGCCTTCATTTGTGTTCGTCTATATTCACGAGCGTTTGTTTGTGTTCGCTTTAGTCCGGTACTTAAAATTAATGAACAAACACAAACGAACACGTTTATTTCTTTAACAAACTAACACCCAAACAAAAAATCTTGTTCGACAAGTGTTCATGAAAAGCTCATAAATGTCACACCCCGACCCGCAGCTGAATAAGAGTCGGGGCATAATTGGGTTATCACCAAAGCTCATGATATTTACTAATATGTTTCATATTTATTAAAGTCAAAATTACATTCCAAATAATCCAAACATGTCCATACACTACAAAGAAAATAACCAAGCAAAATAATTCCAAGCTCTAAATCATTTTATTCTTCTAGTCCAATCCTATGTGTTTCTGGCTGCAGCTGGTTCACCTGTATCATGTGTAAAAATGGGGGTTTTTGGGTCAACATAAGTTGGCGAGTGAACCTTATTAGACAAACATTTATTATTGATTTACTTGTTAGTTTATCAATGAAAAATTGTGCATAATCATAAATGAGCAAATGTAAATAATCAAGCAGTAGCATTAGCAATCACAACTATAACATACAATAACATATGATAGCATACATTAACATACCAACATCATACGATAAATAACATGAATGAAACTGTGCGATCAAGGCTCAATCAAACGGAGCCGATCGTATTGCATGTACTGAAAATGATAAATGTCTGTGCGATCAAGGCTCATTAAAAACGGAGCCGATTGTATTGCATGTACTGAAAATGAAAAATGTCTGTGCGATCAAGGCTCAATCAAACGGAGCCGATCGTATGTTGGCACGCCAGGTTCACGCTCATAATGTAATGGTGAACTTGCTCAACACTCATAATGTAATGGGGAGCGGCGGCCTATGAAATTGCATGTACTGAAAATAGTAAATTGAATCTAACAGTAACCACACAATCAATTGAAACAAGCTGAATACACATGTTCATGATATGATGTATGCACAATGATTTAAATATAATATATAGCAAGACACATGATACACCCCAAAACGTGATTAAAACGGGGAATTTGTAAAGATTCACTCACATTGGGTGCGTTTGATTGGAGATGATGAGATGCGCACGAGTCGGGAGAGTTGAACAACGAGAATTACTAACCTAAATAATAACGGAAAAACATAGTAAATGAGTGGATTTTATTAAGGATTTTAATGGAATTTTTAGATATATTTTTGTGAGTTTAAGGCTATTTTCTATCTTTGAAAATATTATTTTTAAGTATTTTTAATTGATTTTTAAATTAAATTAAATAAATAAAAAATATAAAAAAAATTGTTTATTTTTGCGTTGACCGTTGACCGTTGACCTGTTGACCGGTTCGGTCAGTGTGCATGTATGCGCTGGGTGAGACTCGAACCCGAGACCTCCTGTACGCGTGCACGCAACTCTACCAACTGAGCTACGTGTCTAACCTGAAATAATCTTGTTTTTTAATTATATTTATATACTAATTCGATTTATTCAAAATTCATTTGTTTTAAAAAAAGATTTTAAATCATCGAACCGGTGCCGTTAACCAGACTCGAACGCGTGACGTGCGAGTTAGTGTTGCACACAGTCCACCCCTGGACTGTGTGTCTAACCTGGTTAATATTTCGCTTTTTATTATACTTAACATCTATTTGAGTTAACCCGGTTCGGTTAGAAAAATAAAACATTTTTATAACAGAGAGGGTGCGTGTATCAGGGATCGAACTCGCGTCGCGTATGAAATTTGTTTGCACACAGTCCACTCTGTCTAACCCGTTCATATTACTGATTTTAAATAAACTTATAACTTAACTATCTTCGTCTTCTTCGCTCAATTTACAGTCGACTGTGTTACTAATCTGTTTCTTGCTTTTACGATTATCAATCATTCATAAGACTAAAATGAAATGGCAGAGACGGTGTTGGAAGTAAACATACCGTAGGAATGATTTATCACAGAATTCCCGGCAATGCGTCGGCTCTGTTTTTTTTTTTTTGAACTTCGACTGGCGAACAAATTAATAGTTTTGATTTAGTTAACTGTGGAATTGAAGTACTAAATAAGAGTCATCAGCAGGTTTGAATGGCTATACCGTTTTACAGCGGAAGATAAGGATTTTCAGAAGTTTTCCGGCGAGCAGAAATTTTCCGATGACGACGTCTGAATTTGATTTCAATTGGAAGGTTTGAGTCAGAAATAGCTTAACAATCGATAGACCACGAAGGTATTGAAAGACTTACTGTTTTGATGAAGAATACGGTTTTCCGGCGACTTGCAGAATTTTTCCGGCGAGTTGATTTAAGCTTTCTGATGGACTGAATGTATGACGAAAGTGAAATGGAAAGTTTGTATGATGTTTCTGAGTCGCGAAAGGGGTCTTGATTGAAGTAATTCAGACATTGATTATTTTCGGTTATAAAAACCGATCATGATCAAAATTGAAGTTCATTCAAATCCGAATTGATTAGGATCGTCGGTGCACCGGTTTTGTTCAGTAATTCGCGAGTAATCAATCGTCTTTGGACGATTGGTGACCGATTTCGGTTATGGTTTGGCATTCAGGTTGTTTTCTGTTTGAATATAAGTTTCATTTGTTTCCTAGTGATAACAGAAAACAACAAGTGGCGGAGTGGTGATGTGCGTGTGTGTTAAGTCTTTGGATTTCAATTTCCGGCTGACCCGTGTTCGAGCCCCGGCAGCAACATTTTATTTTTATTTATTTTGTTTTCCCTTTTTATCAAATATACTTTTTATAGTTTAGTTTGTTTATTAATTATGTATCATTAAAAATTAAAATAAGCATAAATAGGCAATAAACATTTATAACTGAATATTCGATTACAAACGGAGCGGGTTTGGTAAAACCCGTTTTCGACAAATGTTACAATAAACACCTTATTTCCTTAGCAAACTAACACGAACAAGGCTGTATTTGTGTTCGTTCGGTTCGTTTGCAACCCTAAGTGCCAATACCAGCAAAATCGATTACGACTGAACAAGATTTGTACCGATACTAGGATCATCAAACCCTATATTGATATTTGTTTTTGTAATTTTTTATCAATGTAAAGCCCATGTTAGATATCATTTTATACATGAATTTAATTTTGTATAATTTCATTTTCAATTGATTAACCGAATTCCTACAGGATCTCACAAAAAAAAAATTCTAGTGTTGTTTTAATACTTCAAATATAATTTCATGGCTACAAATAATAACAGCAAGGCATTACTGTTGGTACATGAAAAGGAAGGTGACTCCTCACGTGATTAGTGCTAGTCGCTGACCCCCACCCCCACACCCCACCCCACCCTGCAAAATTACAATACTCCCCTTTCTATGATTGCAATCAATTATCCTTTCAAAAATCTATATCCAACCGTTAACTTACTGTAGCTTTGCCACGTGGCAAACTCCCCCATCACCAGATTTCCGCATATTTCCTCTGCAATCTTCCATTTATCATCTTGTAGCACCTTCAACCTCACCACTCCCCCCTTCAATGGCTTCCTCTCTCTACATTTTCCTCACTGTGTTCTTCACTGTGCTTTGTATTTCACATGCAAATAACTTCAATGTTGGCGGGAAAGATGGGTGGACTCTGCACCCTTCTGAGAGTTACAGTCAATGGTCAAGCAGATTGAGGTTTGTCGTCAACGACAATCTCCGTACGTATTTTTTTTTTGTGTGTTTTTTTGATATGGGTTTTTGGTTTTATGAAGTGGATTGGTGAAAAGTTTTGATTTTGAATTGCAGATTTTAAGTATGATGGTGGGACTGATTCTGTATTGGAGGTCAGCAAAAGTGATTATGATGGTTGCAACACGAATAGTCCTATCGCTAAACTTACTGGTGGAGATTCTACCTTTACTTTGGACCGTCCTGGGCCGTTTTATTTTATTAGTGGTAATAAGTCGAATTGTGATCAGGGTCAGAAGTTGACGGTGGTTGTTATTACGCCGAAATCGACAACTCCGCCTGGCTCGCCACCGGGAACATCCACACCAGGTAGTCCCGGGGCTTCACCGGGCGGAGGTGGAGGTGGCTCAACTTCTCCACCAGGTAGTCCTGGGGCATCACCTGGTGGTGGTGGTGGTGGTGGTGGAGGAGGCTCTTCTCACCCAGGTAGCCCCGGAGCGTCACCTGGTGGTGGAGGAGGGTCAACCCCAGGTAGTCCCGGGGCATCACCCGGTGGAGGCGGCTCTTCTCACCCAGGTAGCCCTGGGCCGTCACCTGGCGGAGGAGGAGGGTCGACCCCAGGTAGTCCCGGGGCCTCACCTGGTGGTGGAGGAGGAGGTGCATCTTCTCCACTAGGTAGTCCCAGGGCTTCACCGGGTGGAGGGGGTGGTGGCTCTACTTCTCCCACCGGTAGTCCAACGGGTTCACCAGGTGGTGGTGGCGCCTCCTCTCCTGCCGGTAGTCCAGCAGGTTCACCCGGTGGAGGAGCCCTGTCTCCATCCGGTAGTCCAGCAGCTTCACCGGGTAGAGGGGCCTCTTCTCCCGGTGGAAGTCCAGCGGATTCGCCAGGTGGAGCCGCGTCTTCTCCCACAGGTAATCCGGCGGATTCTCCGGGTGGAGCTCCGTCTTCTTCAACTGGGAATACGGCGGATACTAATGGGAATGGAAACCAGAACGGATCGGCAGCAAGATCAGGTGTTTGTGCAATCTTGACTATGCCAATTGCTATGATAATATTTGTGCTTGGGTGGGCTTATTAATTTGTGTAGGAAATTATGTATTAGTTGTAATTTCTCACAAAATTTGTTGTATTTTCTAGTTGTTTGTGTTAATAAATCGTTGGATTACTTCACGAATTATTATTATTATTATTATTATTATTATTATATATAAAATAATTTCGACTTTCACTCGTTAGCTCCATTTCTAATTAAATGCATGTATTTTTACCCGCCATCTCAATACAATCCAACAAATCCCATAAGTGGTATTAAATGCATCCTTTTGACATGATATTCAATGTAAAATATCAGATCATACTGTTCAAAAAAAGATCAGATCATACCAAATCAATTTAGTTTCATTTATCTTTTAGTATCTGTTTTTTTCAATTTTCTTTTTGAATTTCTCTTATCATGTTCTGAATTAAAAATATAATATAAAAGTGGTTGTCATAAAAGTTATCTTTTATAAAAATCAAAGCACGAGGATCTTTAAAAAAAGGTTATAAAAATCAAGGCACGAGGATCTTTAAAAAAAAGTTTTTCTATGATTACACAAATACTAGTTTAATATGAAAAATAATAATAATAATAATAATAATAATAATAACTAGGTTTTTTTGTCGTCAAGCTTTGCGCGACTACAATGATAGGTTTCTACGTGTATCAAAAGGTGGTGTACGGTGCCTATAGAGCGGCTGCATCTCAATTGACAAGTCTAGTTAAACATTGAGATTGAAGACAGCATGTAGAGGTGGTAGAATCGAGCAAGGGTTTATTTAAATAAATGGGTCGTTCTTGATTCCTCTAAAACGAACAATGATTTTTAAGGAACCCATATAAGAATTGGATCAGGACTTTGTTGTACGTGTCTGATGCAATTACACACTTCTAACCTACACTTGCTAGACCCAGCTGACCCTTGCAACCGACCCCACCCCCCCCCCCCCCCCCCCCCTCCCCCTGCCTCTGTCTTGGTTTATCATACTTGAAACCACCTTTTATATGTTTTTGTAACAACCTTCGATTATACCTTGATCTAACCAGGGGGACAATCCATCAGTTCATGTCCTCTCCAACATCAAACTCTCGCCATAGCAGATCCTTCGGCACCCATTATACTTAGACATTGGCTTTGTTGTATTTCATTCCAGATCTACCCTCACCATCATTTGTGAAGTCTCTCTCTCGGCCTCTATGCATTTCTCTGTATGTGTAAAGATTTTTTTAACAAATGGTCCACTTTAAACTTTTTGATAACCAATAACTTTTGGTTCAGTTTCTGTTACAAGTATCCACAAAACTGAACTAACGAAACCATACAAGATAACGTATTTTCGATCCGGCATCAGGAAGATGTTGAAAATGTTTTATTTTAGCCAAGTTAAAAAATTTCATCTCAAATGTGTATCAAGTATTAAAACTGGCTGAAATCCTTTTTCTTTTTGTCAAAACTCGAAATTGTATCAGCCGCCGTAATCATTTAACCCAAACCCCAAACCGAAGCCTAGTGCTCGAATGATTATCAAGACTAATTATCAAGACCATTTCAATCAAGCATCTGAATGTTCATCAGACGGGGAAAGCACCGGACCCACTCGTTTTCATAACTAACAGAGAAGAACAATATGCAAAAATCCTATTTTTTTCTTTATATATTTATGGTTATCCTTGAGAGTAATTTAATTCCTTTAACTATTTTAAATGTAACCTTTCCTTATTTCTGTTAGTAAAGATCATAAAAAAGGTTTTCTCACATTCACTTCTTTCTGTGTGTTATTTCTTGTATCCACGATTTCAGTTTCTTAAAAAAACTACTATAAACTTGTGACCGGTTACTATTTAACACATAACTGTAGATTCAACAATCATAAAACTGTTACTTACAGAAACTCAATTTAACATCCAACCCCTGATTCTGGGGTTCAACAAATAAACTTTTGAAAAAATGTACCTCTGAAGAAAGAAATTAGGGCTAGAAATTAGAAAAGCCTGTTCAAGTTCGGTACCGTACTTACCGGTGTTTTACCCGCAAATACCGGTACCGGTACCGAAAACGGGAAAAATGAGAACCGGTACCGAATATACCCGATACGGTTCTGTACCGGTACCCGGTACCAAATGCTCATCCCTAATATATATACTTTATAATGTTGGTACCAAAGTTATTCGGAAGGTATTGGGTCATTTCGTCACAACAAGAAACAAAAAAAACAATTCAGATATATTCAACATACCGAATACACCGGTTTGGTACCGGTACATACCGGTGTTTTACCCGCAAATACGGGTATCGGTACCGAAAAACAGGGAAAATGGGAACTGGTACTGGTACCGAATATACCCGATACGGTTCGGTACCGGTACCAAATGCTCATCCCTAATATATATACTTTACAATGCTGGTACCGAAGTTGTTCGAACGGTATTGGTTCAGTTCGTCACAACAAAGAACAAAAAAAACGATTCAAATATATTCAACCCGTTCGGTTTTAAACAAAACTTTTATCGAAAAATAGAGTAAAATAAGCACATCACAACGGTATCTTCGGAATTTGATAAAAATAACCCTATATTATTAAAATAACAAAAGGGTAACAACATAAGTTTTGGTTTACAAAAGATCCCTAAATTTGTGATAGATTTGATGATATGTATGTTGTACTTCGATTACTTGCATATTACTACAACTCACATCTCAGTTTGGATTGTTTTTCGAGATGTAGATAAAAATAGACGTTTCGCAATTCATACTCGTTTTTGTTGTAACAAATGTAAAGTAAAAGTTATAGTAGAAAAAAATTAGTTTAAAGTCAACTAATATAGTTAATAAAATACTTATCTTAATCAATTTACAAATTAGTCTGTGGTAGCTATTTCTTTGGCTGCTAAATTGTTGTTTACATGTCTTTTTGCTCTAATTTGCACACATCTGCTTGTTAATTTAAATGATGACGTTAATATGAATATGAATATATTCACCGGACCCATAAGAAGACCTTGTATCTGATGACCCAAATTGAAGATCGGCCGGTTTTGAGGAAATGAATGATAGGAACTGAATTCAAGTCCTGGATTTTAGAATTGACATCTCAGTGAGCGTTGGTTTTTATCAAATGTCATGAAATCTAGAATCCCTTCGACTCCATTCTTTACATTAGCAAAGAACATTATACTTTTGGGTGGCGGGAATACACGTGGTCTAAGAAGCATAATCGTGATTCGTAACAATAGTTTGTTTGATAATTGGAAGGAAAACACTACGAATACAAGATGTAACGTTTGATCTGTTTGATTGAGCTATATTAACGACCAACAATAGAGATTTTGTTGATTTGCAATATCAAGATCAACAATAGAGATTTTGTTTAAGATTAGGAGGATAGTGAGTGGTGTCTAATTGGACTCTGGGCATGGAGATGCTGCCAATAGAGAGACCTCATAGCCACAGGTAATGGCAAGCATCGAAAACTATATGTATGTAGGGTCTACACGTTGGTTTTTGGTAGTCGAAATTGAAAATTTTCGGAATCAAGTTTGAATTAGAATAAGATTGTTCAAATTCAGATCTATACGAATAAATCGAATTACCAAAAAATACACAAAAAAACAAAATTGAAAAAGCTCCGGTTCCAATTTGGGTCTTTTCACTATTGGACTATCTTGTGAGGAATTGGTTTTGAAGCCTAGGTATTCAACAGTTGAGGCCCGAACGCTTAAGTCCACATAAATTATTCGAATATGGGTTACTCGTGTCAGGTCGGTGCGGTTTGATATTCACGAATTTGATTCGAATTCGTGACTTGACTGAATATTCGAAGATTGAGTTTGGTTCGGTTTGAATTTTGAGTTATATGATTGCGGTTCAAATAATAAACACTCGTACATACAAGATGTATTAATTAATAAAATAAACACTATCATTTGTCATAAAGATATTATTATACGCTAAAAAGATGTAGTCGTTTGCATTTTGCATACATCGAGTAACAATATCATTTGTCATAAAGATATTTTTATACGCTCAAAAGTGGAGTAACTTTATCAAGGAAGCATCTTTCTTTATTTACCTTCTGTAAGTCTAATATGACTTATAAAACCTAGAATCTAAGTCATGAATAGCCCAAACAATAATAGATAATAAATACTAATACATGTGCATAAACCCTACCTTGCCACTTTTTAGTGTTGAGGACCAATCCCATTTTTCATTTTGCACGAGAAAATCCTACAAAACAACAAATTACGAAAGCAGATTAAGATACAACAATGAATGAGTTGAGGCAACTTTCATAAAGAAATAAAGCTTACCCATCAAAATGAACTCACCATGGACATCTGTCAACATAACCTGAATGTAACATTGACCGATGTTAACAAATAGCACTTATCATTAGATAATTCCAATAATACTTATCATTAGATAATTCTAATAATACTTATCATCAGAAAATGGCATAGAAGCTAGCTAAGGTGATGATATCAAATGTAAAACACATAGAAATAGATATAAACAAAAGGGATACAATGTAAAACTTGGAGTGTCTCGGAATGAAACTAAGACTATTCCAAAGTGAATTGAAAGTCCTTTCGAGTTAGGGAAACACGCTTTGGCCTAATAGGTAGAATACTTTCACCGAGGAGCGGTTAACGGTATCCACCCTTCCGGTTACTACATGTCTCTAATCGATCGTAAATTCAAGACTTTGGCGGGATTGAAAAATCGAGGAGTGGGACTAGTTATCAAGGTGGGGATATCACCGATAACTTGATAATTTCGTTCCCAAAACATGAAATGGAAATTTTCCACCTAGATATGGATATAACTCCTATTGATGGCGTAATTTCATGCAAAATCGAGTATGCGGATTGAGAGTGGTCACCAAAGTGCGGGTTTCACCCCTGTTTTGATGAGATCGTCTCATTTGTGGTACGGGTGTCTTCAAGTTGTCATGTGTATAGTGTGTTAGCCCTAGGAAGGGCATGTAATGTTTAAGACAACAGGGTTAGTTCAAAAGCAAGATAGCAAAAATTTAGACATTTTAAGCAGGAAAAACATTTCATTTTGTGTGAAATGGGCTCACTTCGTGCAGAGTAAAAAGTTACTTCGTGCGAGGTTTTCACTTCGTACGAAGTGACCACATCATGCGAAGGTAAATCCAGTTCGCACAGAGGGCTTCAGTTCGGACGAAGGGTCTGTTTTGGTTCTTAGACTATAGACTAGGTCAAATCATGGCAATTTTCCTAATTCCCCGTAGTTATGGCTCTGATACCAATCTGTCACACCCCAACCGATGGCGGAAACATCAGGGCAGGACGAAATAGATTGCTCGAGACATCATAACGCTAATAATAACAAGTATTTTAAACAACAATATTTTATTTCATGTAACATTTGTAAAAATCGGGTTTTCAAAACCCGCTCCGTTTTGTAATCGAATATCAAGTTATAAAAGTTACGTTGAATATTTATGATTATTTTGATTTAAAACGATACATAATTAATAAATAAACTAAACTATAAAAATTATATTTGATAAAAAGTTAAAACAAAATAAATAAAAAAATTATATTGCTGCCGGGACTCGAACCCGGGTCAGCCAAGAACAACTCCAACGACTTAACATACACTCACATCACCACACCCGCCACTTTGTGTTTTCTGTTATCTCTAGGAAACAAATGAGATTTATACACAAACTCGGTTAAAACCGGTTGCGCCAACTGAGAAACTGAAATCGGCAAATCAATCGTCTAATCGTTTGATTAATCGTTCATTCACATTTTATAACCGATGAACCGATGATTGTAATCAATTCAGAAGTGATTGAACATCAATTTTCTTTATTAATCGGTTTTTATAACCGAAATGAATCAAGTCACAATTACTTCAATTCCAGACCTCTCTCGCGACTCAGAAACGTCATAACAATACTCCATTTCATTTTCGTCACATTTTCAGACCATCAGAACGCTTAAATCAGTTCGCCGGAATTTTCTGCAAATCTCGCCGGAAAACCGTATTCAACCTCAAACGGTAATTCTCTCAATATTATTGCAGTTCAACAATTCTTAAGCTATTTCAAACTTAAACCACTCAATTGAAATCGAATTCTGGCGCTGTTTTTTAACTAATTTCAGTTCGCCGGAAAGATTCTGAAAGTCTTTATTTCCGTCTGTGAACGGTAAGGACCTTCAAACACATCGTTAACGTTTGTTTATCGCTTCAATTCCACATTCGACTAATCAAAACAGTTGATTATCTTGTTCAGTTGAAGAGCATAAAAACAGGGACCGACACATTGCCGGAAATCTGAAATAAACCGTTCATCGGTATGTTCACCTCTAATTACCGTCTCTGCCTTTTCATTTAAGCTTTAATAATGTCTGTAAATCGTAAACACAAGAAACGGGTTAGTAAATCAGTTGACTGTAATTTGAATGAAGAAGACGAAGCTAATTAAGTTATAAGTATATTTAAAACTAGAAAATGAACGGGTTAGACACACAGTCCAGCGGTGGACTGTGTGCAAACTACAAACGCATGTCCCGAGTTCGATTCCTGCTATACGCACTCCTTATATAATCAAATGCCTTTTTGTTTAAAAACTAAACCAGGTTAACTCAGTTAGTTGTTAAGTATAATAAAAACCGAGATAATAACCAGGTTAGACACACAGTCCAGCGGTGGACTGTGTGCAACATTAAGCCATACGTCGCGCGTTCGAAACCCGTCACTAGCACCGGTCCGTTGAATTAAAATGGTTTTGCAAATAAAAGAATTTCGGTTAAACTGAATAAGTGTATAAATATAATTAAAAACAAGATTATTTCGGGTTAGACACGTAGCTCAGTTGGTAGAGCTGCGTGCACGCGTACGGGAGGTCTCGGGTTCGAGCCTCACCCAGCGCAAACCATGTCCCTGACAGAACCGGTCAACAAGTCAACAGGTCAACGGTCAACGGTCAACGCAAAATAAACAATTTTTTTTATATTTTTATTTATTTAATTTAATTTAAAAATCAAATAAAAATACTTAAAAATAACGTTTTTAAAGATAGAAAATAGCCTTAAACTCACAAAAATATATCTAAAAATTTCATTAAAATCCTTAATAAAATCCACTCATTTAATATATTTTTCCGTTATTATTTAGGTTAGTATTTCTCGTTGTTCCGCTCATCTAACTCGTGCGCATCTCACCATCTCCAATCCAACGCACCCAATGTGAGTGAATCTTTACAAATTCCCCGTTTAATCACGTTTTGGGGTGTATCATGTGTCTTGATATATATATTATACTTAAACCATTGTGCATACATCATATCATGAACTGGTGTATTCAGTTTGTTTCTGTGGTGTAGTTATTGTTGGATGCAAGTTTATTATTTTCAGTACATGCAATTTCATAGGCCGCCGCTCCCCATTACATTATGAGCGTTGAGCATGTTCCCCATTTCATTATGAGGTTGAACCTGGCGTGCCCACATACGATCGGCTCCGTTTGATTGAGCCTTGATCGCACAGACATTTTCATTTTCAGTACATGCAATACGATCGGCTCCGTTTGATTGAGCCTTGATCGCACAGTTTCAGTTATGTTATTTATTGTATGATGTTAGTATGTTCATGTATGCTGTCATATGTTATTGTATGTTATAGTTGTGACTGCTATTTGCTACTGCTTGATTATTTACATTTGCTCATCTATGATTATGCACAATTTTTCATTGATAAACTAACAAGTAATTCCTTAATAAATGTTTATCTAATAAGGTTCACTCGCCAACTTATGTTGACCCAAAAACCCCCATTTTACACATGATACAGGTGAACCAGCAGCAGCTAGGAACAAATAGGACTTGGACTAGAAGAATAAAACGATTTAGAGTTGGGATTGTTATGTTTGGTTTATTTTCTTTGTATTGAATGAACATGTTTGGATATTTGAAAATGTAACTTTGACTTTATTAAATATGAAACATATTAGTAAATGTCATGAGCTTTGGTGATAACCCAATTATGCCCGACTCTTATTCCGCTGCGGGTCGGGGTGTGACAGATTGGTATCAGAGCCATGACTATAGGGATATAGGATAGGTTATTAGACCCTTAGAGCCTATACTATAGTCGATTAGAAACTTATAAGATTTTTGTGTGTTACATGCCAAATTTCATGATGTTTATATGTTTTATGTTAAATGTTACATTTAATATTGTGCAAGCATGTTCATAAGTATGTATTATCATATAATGCCTATCATGAATCGTATACTCATAACATATCACATCCATGAAAGCACACACCACATCATGATTGCTTTTACAATGATTTTCGTGTTTTCAAATCTCATCAAAGTGAGTTCTCATGACGGGCATGTAGTAACTGGAAGGGTACCAGTACCGGTAGTCGGAACGTCCTGTCTAGGCTGGCATTCATATAAATCCAAAATAAAGGACCAGTTTGCCTACCTGGGGACTAACGATGAGAGTACGAAGTACCTATTAGGCCAAAGCATGCTATACCAAACGTCGTGTGAGCTAACCCCACTTTGAGTTGTCATTGTGTCTACACCTGGACACGTTCCGACCAAACATCTCATGAACATATTTTGTGGTTTGCATTCGGGGGATGCGAGTGTTAAATTGCCAATACTAATGTGAATCCTACCAAGCCAATAGCCAGGGGGCCCACATGACTATGTAGGTGAAGGTATGGGGGACATTTGAGGCCCAACACGAGCGAACCCAAGACATCCTATGGATGTAGTTGCATTATTGATATTTATGTTATTTTCATTTTCTTAAGGACACATGACACCTAAAAAGACACCATAAACTCACAATCTTCTCATTGTATGATCCTGTAGATGTCGTCTAGACAGCAACGAAGAGGTAAAAGATCAGGAAGGTCTCAGGAACGTTTGGCCACACAGATCGCGAAACAAATGGCCACGATACTGCCTGACATTGTGGTCCAAGTACAACAAGCCCTCACTACAAATCCTACTAACCCTCCCCAACAACATGACCAGAACATCGACAACCCTCCTACCAGCAAGTGCTCTTACAAACATTTTAAGTCTTGTGATCCTCCTAAATTTGAAGGGACCGAGGGTGTCACTGCTCTCCTGCATTGGTTCGAGGAGATGGAAAACACCTTTCTAAACTGCGATTGTCCTGAGGATCGCAAGGTTCGATACGCCACCGGGAGACTATTTGGGGTAGCTCTCACTTGGTGGAATACTGAGAAAGGGAAGAGGGGAACTGAAGATGCGATGGCCTTAACTTGGGAGGAGTTAAGGGAAATCATGACTAGGCGTTTCTGTCCTAGGAGTGAAATTAAAAAGCTGGAGGACGAATTTCATTCTCTAAAGCAAAAGGAGGGTGATCACACTACCTATAACAAGAGGTTCTTGGAGTTGAACCAAATGGTTCCAAATTTGTTCACCCCAACCTATCGTCTGATCGAGCATTATATTCGAGGACTTCCCTTGAAAATCCAAGATTCAGTTCTCAGCGTTTCACCGGTAACACTTGAAGCTGCTATGGAGTTAGCAACTGAACTGACCGAAAACCGAATTCGCAACGGGAAGTTCAAAGAAGAGAAGAAGAAAGCCCCTGTTGAGGGACAAACTTCAAACCACCCCATTCCTTCCTCTAAGTTTGCTAACAAGAGGAAGCGCAACACCAGAAATTTTGCAGTTACTCAAACCAACTCACCTATTCCTGCTGCACCCATTACTCAAGTCACTCCTTCACCCGCACCATACAGAAGACCTTACACTGGCCCGTTACCAAAATGTAACCGTTGCCAATATCACCATTCCCCTGATCATCCTTGCCAATATTGCAACGGCTGCGGTCGCGCATGACATACTGTTCAAACCTGCCGCATGCCTCAACGAACAAACCGCCACCAACCTTTAACCCAAACCCACCAACCATTAATGGGTCAAGCCCAACAACCCCTACTATTACCACCCACCCAACATTTAGCCCAAACATATTACCAGCCCAATTATCCTATGGGTCAACCAATGCGGGCTTGCTACAATTGCGGTGACCCGAGCCATTTCAGAAACACTTGTCCAAGGTTGGTTAATATTATTCATGCTCAGGCCCAAGCCAACCCGGTGAATCAAGCAAACCAAGCTCCTCCACCTGCAAGAGGGAGAGCTTTCAATATCAACGCTAACCAGGCCAGAGCTGACGGCAATGTGGTTAACGGTACGTTCCTTATAAATGGTAGATATGCATCTATGTTATTTGATACTGGTGCGGATAGGAGTTTTGTGTCTTTAGAATTTGAACCTATCTTAAGCAAAAATTGGGATAAGCTCACGGAATCCATAACGGTAGAAGTTGCGGACGGGAAACCAGTTTCATTAAACTCTATTATACGCAACTGTACACTCACCTTAAACGACCACGATTTCTCAGTCGACCTTATACCTATGAACTGGGAAGTTTTGATATCATAATCGGTATGGATTGGCTCAGTCAGCATCAGGCAGAAGTTGTATGTCGTGAAAAATTTATTCGTATTCCTCTTTCAAACGGTCAGACTCTTCAAATCGTTGGAGAAACCTCGTCGAAAGGGCTCAGCTTAATGTCTTGTCTCCAAGCTCAAAAATATCTTCGCAAGAATTATGTCGCGTTTTTAGCTCATATCATCAAGAAGGGAACCATGGAGAAGAAGCTTGAAGACATTCCTGTAGTAAAAGACTTTCCACAAGTTTTTCCTGACGACATTTCAGGACTTCCTCCAGTTAGAGACGTCGAATTCCGTATTGATCTTATACCTGGTGCTACACCAGTTGCAAAGTCTCCTTATAGGTTAGCCCCTTCTGAAATGCAAGAGCTAGCCAGTCAATTACAAGAGTTGACTGACAAGGGATTCATACGTCCTAGCTCGTCGCCTTGGGGTGCACCTGTCCTTTTTGTAAAGAAGAAAGATGGATCGTTTCGTATGTGCATCGACTACAGAGAGCTCAACAAATTAACAATCAAGAATCGCTATCCTTTACCTCGCATTGATGATCTTCTTGACCAACTACAAGGTGCCAGCTGCTTTTCAAAAATCGACCTTCGATCTGGTTATCATCAACTTAGAGTGCATGAAGAAGACGTCCCTAAGACTGCTTTTCGAACTCGTTACGGCCACTATGAATTCATGGTTATGCCATTTGGTTTAACCAACGCACCAGCTGTCTTCATGGACCTAATGAACAGAGTCTGCAAACCTTATCTTGATCGATTTGTTATAGTCTTCATCGACGATATTCTTATTTATTCAAAATCTAAATCTGATCATGAGCGTCATCTTCGACTCGTTCTTTCACTTCTAGAAAAGGAAAAGCTTTATGCCAAATTCTCCAAATGTGAATTCTGGTTAAAAGAGGTGCAATTCCTCGGGCATGTAGTCAATGACAAGGGAATACATGTTGACCCTTCAAAGATCAAAGCGGTTCAAGAATGGCAAGCTCCACGTACACCAACTGAAGTAAGGTCTTTCCTTGGTCTAGCTGGCTATTATTGTCGGTTCATTTCAAACTTCTCTCGCATTGCTGTACCACTCACGGCTTTAACTCATAAGGGAAAACCTTTCATATGGGGACCCAAGCAAGAAGAAGCCTTTCAAACTCTTAAACAAAAACTTTGTGATGCACCAATCCTCACTCTTCCTGAAGGTTGTGATGATTTTGTAGTCTATTGTGACGCGTCAGGGCAAGGATTAGGCTGCGTTCTAATGGAAAGAGGAAAAGTCATAGCTTATGCTTCGAGACAACTCAAGACACATGAAAAGAACTACACCACTCATGACCTAGAACTTGGAGCCGTTGTGTTCGCTCTTAAGATATGGAGACATTATCTCTATGGTACTAAGTGTGAAATATACACTGACCACAAGAGTCTTCAACATATCTTCAATCAAAAGGAGCTAAACATGTGGCAACGAAGATGGGTCGAACTTCTAAATGATTACGACTGTGAAATTAGATACCACCCTGGTAAAGCAAATGTGGTGGCTGATGCACTTAGTCGAAAGGGTTATGCGAACTCCATTCGTCTTCTATGTTCGCAAATTATAACCGACATTAAAGATCAAATTCGAGAAGCCCAACACGTTTCAATAACAGAAGAAGATGTACGAAAGGAGATGTCCTGTGGAGCCGAGCTAAAAATTGAAACTAAATCTGACGGTATTCTGTATTACCTAGATCGCATCTGGATTCCTAACCACAACAATCTTCGTGAAATTCTTATGAATGAAGCTCACAAAATGCAATATTCTATACACCCAGGAGCCGATAAGATGTATCAAGACCTACGATACACCTATTGGTGGCCTGGAATGAAGAAGGATATTGCCGTTTTTGTTTCCAAGTGCCTTACATGTTCCAAGGTGAAGGCTGAACACCAAAGACCCTCAGGACTTCTAGTCCAACCGGAAATACCGGTATGGAAGTAGGAAAATATAACCATGGATTTCATTACCGGGTTACCTCGCACTTCTGGTGGGTATGACACTATATGGGTGATTATAGACCGACTTACAAAATCAGCTCACTTTGTTCCTATCCGCGAAGATTTCAAGAACGAAAAGCTTGCACGTATTTATATCAACGAAATCGTAAGCCGACATGGGGTACCGTTAAGCATTATTTCTAATCGTGATGGTCGTTTCACTTCACGAACATGGCAAGCAGTACAATCCGCTATGGGCACGCGATTAGATCTCAGTACCGCCTATCATCCTCAAACTGATGGACAGTCTGAGCGCACCATTCAAACTCTTGAAGATATGCTTAGAGCATGTGTCATAGACTTCAAGGGAAATTGGGACGCCCACCTACCATTAGTTGAATTTTCGTACAACAACAGCTATCATTCGAGCATCGGCATGGCACCTTTTGAAGCCTTATATGGTCGTAAGTGCCGATCTCCTGTATGTTGGCACGAAATTGGGGAAGCTCAAATTACTGGTCCAGAATTGATCCAAGAAACCACAGACAAGATCCATCAAATTCGAAACAATCTTCTAGCGGCTCAAAGTCGTCAAAAGAGTTATGCAGATAAACGACGGAAGCCCTTAGAGTTTAACATCGGTGATCATGTACTTTTAAAAGTATCACCGTGGAAGGGAGTAGTTCGTTTTGGTCAAAAGGGCAAGCTAGCACCATGTAACATCCGTCAAAAACGGATTTACCAAACCCGCTCCGTTTATCAACCGAACAGTCAGTCAAAAATTTCGTTGCGAATTAAATGCCCAAAATAATTTTAAACGATACATAATCAATTATTATACGGGAATATATATTTAGTTTTTGAAAAACTGTTGAAAAGTCGCAAAATAAAAATAAAAAGTCCCTGCCGGGTTTCGAACCCGGGTCACTACCGATTCAGCAAACGAATTAGCACACAACACACAAACCACTGCGCCACTTGTTTTGTTTGTTATATATTGAAATCATTTAATTCATAAAGTGACGTTACGAATTCAAAACCGGCGCCCAAAAGTTCAGTCGTCGGAATCCCGGTAATCTCGCGAGCTTTTAACAACATTTTCAGTTATAACGTAAACTATTATTAGGACATCGGTTATAACCGACGTTTGAGTCCGCGACACCTTCTATAACCGCCGGAGTTTTTATAACCGATGAATACAGTCGGAAATCAGACCAGGTTCTTCGACGATTTGCCCTATAAATTCACCCACAACCCACTGCAAACCTTTTCGCTCAAAACCACACCTTTTCTCGGCGTAATTCCACTCGCCGGAATTAATCTGTTCGTCGCCGGAAAACCGGTTTCCTCATTTCTGAGCCTTACTAAACCATTTGAACTTATACCGAAGTCACCCACATATTTTGTAAGCTTTCTGAAGTTTCTCTGCTGCAAGACACTCGTCGCCGGAGCCTATTGCTGTCGCCGGAGTTCTGCCGGAAAACAGAGAAAGATAGTCGGTATACCTCTTCGCCTAATTTCTTTTTCTTCTTACTTATATCACACCGTAATGAACTAAAACACACTAAAGATCATGTTTTAAACTTCGAACCAGTCTGTTGTCGATTCTGGTTATAACTCAGCGAAGAACACGAAGTCATGGAACGTATATGTATAATTAAAATCAGGATATTACTCGGGTTAGACACACAGTCCAGCGGTGGACTGTGTGCACATTAAACATACAAACGTCTCGAGTTCGAATCCGGTTTCACACACGTCGCCTTAATAAAAATGATTTTTTTTATTAACCGAACCGGAGTCATACTGGTATATGTTAAGTATATTAATAACCGGAATAATAACCAAGTTAGACACACAGTCCAGCGGTGGACTGTGTGTATGTTTATATCACAGGTCACGAGTTCGAGTCCGGGCTACTGCACCGACTCGGACAGTTATCTATTCTTTTTAATTAAGACAGAAAAGGAAATAACTAATTTGTGTTTAAGTATAATAAAAATCAGTAAAGTTAACAAGTTGCACACACAGTCCAGCGGTGGACTGTGTGTTAGTTTAAGCCACAGGTCCCGGGTTCGAGACCTGTGGAGCGCACCGTCCGAATTGATTTAAATCGTTTTTAAAAATAAAGGATTTCTGTATAAACATAATTAATATATATATAATTAAAATCAGATATATAACGGGTTAGACACGTAGCTCAGTTGGTAGAGCTGCGTGCACGCGTACGGGAGGTCTCGGGTTCGAGCCTCACTCAGCGCACTTATATTCCGACTCGAACCGGTCAACGGTCAACGGTCAGGTCAACGGTCAGAAAAAGTCAAATTTTTTTATTATTTTTATTTAATTATTTTAATTAAAAATCAATTTAAAATACTTAAAATAACATTTTTAAGGTTAGAAAATAGCCTTAAACTCACAAAAATACACCCAACAATCCTACTAAAATAGATTAATAAAATCCGTTTACTTACCAAACCATAATGCGATTTATCTAGGTTAATCTCACTCGTGGTTAAAACCACTTCGCGTGCATTCAACATCATCAACCGAACGCACCCACTGTGAGTGAATCTTACAACTCCCCCTTTTAAATTACACGTTTTGGGGTGTGTCATGTGTTATAAAAATAATTAACTTGTTTATTTAAACTTGTGCCATACCACATCATGATCTAAACTTAGATTGATTATATTGTTGTGATTACTTATTTCCTTTTGCCAAATCATATGAAACTCATTCATTAAGCCCATCAGTTCCTCGTGGGAGACGAGTTGAACAACGCGTGCTTCAAATCAAATTCATTATTGTTCATGTGTGTATCATTGAGTTTATATTGGTTGTAGTTGTGTCATTCATATTATCATGTTATGCAATTCATTCATTAGGCCCCTCAGTTCCTCGTGAGAGACGAGTTGAGCATCGCGTGCCTCTAAATGTTCCATTATTGTTCATGTGTGTTCTATTTAATATCTTATGATTGTTGAATAAGTTTTACATCTATTTTTACTCATGTTTGGTTGTGCACATATTTCATAATCAATTTAAATAAACTTGTTCAAATGTTTTCCATAGGATTCACTCGCCAACTTTATGTTGATCCAAAACCTTTTTACACATGATACAGGTGAACAGGTCGAAGCAAAGAAAACCTAGGAAATGCCTTAGAAGAGAACAAAGAAGCTTAGATTGATAGTTAGAATATGTTGTATCAATTATTGTAAATTTCCATTAAATTGTATTTAATGAATATGAAACGCTTAATAAATGTCATGAGCTTTGATGATAACCCAATCATGCCCCGATCACCTTTTTCCGCTGTGGGTCGGGGTGTGACATATTGGTATCAGAGCCATGACTATAGGGATATAGGATAGGTTATTAGACCCTTAGAGCCTATACTATAGTCTGCCTAAATTTTAATTGATTAGGTGGTTACATACAAACTTGTGATATTTATTTGTTTCATATTTGTTTACATTTACAGTCAAACATACATGCTTATATACATATTCATTATACCTATATCGATGTTCATGTATTCAATTTATTTTCATACTCTCATTATCCAAAGATTTTGTGCAATTTTCAAATCTCATCAAAGTAAGTTCTGCGACGGGCATGTAGTAACTGGAAGGGTACAAGTACCGGTAGTCGGAACATCCTGTCTAGGTTGGCATTCGTATAAATCCAATATAACGGACCAGTTTGCCTACCTGGGGACCAACGATGAGAGTACGAAGGACCTATTAGGCCAAAGCATGCCACACCAAACGTCGTTCGAACTAACCCTACTTTGAGGTGTCACCGTGTCTACACCTGGACACATTCCGAATATCACACGTTGTATACATATTTCTCGATTTTCTCCGGGTTTTTGTGTACGCAACCTGGCAAACCCGTGCGAACCATATGAAAAACCGGTATTCATGGGGGCCCACATGATTACACAGGTAAAGTATGGCGGCATGTAGGGCCTAACAGCGAGCAAAGCCCAAGACATCCTATGGATGTAGTATTTTTCTATAATTATTTTATGAATGTTCATTCCTAATGCGACCCATGAACCCAAAAACATCCAACTCATACTTTTGTCATGTATTCCTTGTAGATGTCTTCTAACCTCGCCCGTAGGAAGACGAGAGCAAGAAAAGCCCGCGAACGCATGGCTGCCTTAATCGCTCAACAAATGGCTGCCGTAATACCCAACATTGTAATCCAATTACAACAAGCACTTACCGCTAATCCTGTCAATCAAGCAAACCAAAACATTATCAACTCTCCCTCAAATATCACTAAATGCACCTTCAAGCATTTCAAATCATGCGACCCTCCGAAATACAAAGGGACTGAAAGCGTCACCGCTCTCCTCCATTGGTTTGAAGAAATGGAGAACACTTTTCTAAATTGCGATTGCCCTGATGATCGCAAAGTGCGTTATGCTACCGGTCGACTATATGGGATAGCACTTACGTGGTGGAATCAGAGAAGGCCAAACGAGGTGTGGACGATGCTATGACCTTAACTTGGAACGAATTGAAGGAAATCATGACCAGACGATTTTGCCCAAGGAGCGAAATCAAGAAGTTAGAAGATGAATTTTACTCATTGAAGCAAATGGAAGGAGACCACATCACCTACAACAAAAGATTCCTCGAGTTACATCAAATGATTCCCAACATGTTCACTCCCCTCTACCGTTTGATCGAGCACTACATTCGTGGTCTTCCGTCAAAGATTCAAGACCCTGTAATAAGTGCCAAGCCTGCAACTTTGGAAGCAGCAATGGAGCTAGCAACAGAGCTCACCGAGAACCGAATCCGAAACAAAGACTTCAAGGAGGAGAAGAAGAAGGATAAAGAAACGACTAAAACCTCCGACTCCACCCAAACCGAATCCCCTTCTCAACCCAATCCTAAGAGAAGAAGAGACGGGCAACTTTTCGCTGCTACCCAACGAAATCAACCAGTTTTACACGCTATACCCATCCGAGCTATCCCAATAACCCAAGTGGCACCCGACTCAGCTTACCCAAATAAGAAACCATATCTTGGACCTCACCCTCGATGCAACAACTGTTTTTATCACCATCCTCATACCCTACCTTGTCGTCTATGTGCAACTTGTGGACGCTATGGTCATTTGAGCAATGTTTGATGCACCTTTCAAGACCAAACCTTTTCCCCTACTCAAACCATAAACCAAACCTATCAACAACCCCAATACCCCATGTTCCCATATGCTCGAGCTTGTTTCAATTGTGGCGACCCTACCCACTTTAGAAACACATGCCCTCAATTGGTTAACGTCATCAACACTCAAGCTCAATCAAATCCAGTTAACCAAGTAAACCAAGAAAACCCAAACACTAGGCCACCAGCAAGAGGAAGAGTCTTCAATATCAACGCCAATACTGTCGAAGATAATGACGGCCCAAGCGAAGATACTCAACTAGTCCTCTTCGCCGAAGATCCAGATTCAACTCCTATCGTTTAGTTTTATGTTTTTTTCCATGTGTAGACTGTTAGAGTAATTATTGCATATTATATATTATATTGTTTTCAGTATATGCTTTTTCCGAGGCCGCAGCTCCCCATCCATCGAGGTTGAGCTTGATCCCCATTTTATTATGCGGTTGATCTTGGCGTGCCCGCACGATCGGCTCCGTTTGATTGAGCCTTGATCGGTCATTTCATTTTACATTTCAATACATGCAATACGCTCGGCTCCGTTTGATTGAGCCTTGAGCGCACAGTTCAATTTACATTTCCAGTTCATGCAATACGTTCGACTCCGTTTGATTGAGCCTTGAGCGCACATACATTTTCATTATCAGTATCTTGTGGTTGTGGTGTTTGTTGTAGAGTCGCATAGAACTAATCATAACATGCGGATAAAGTCAATGAGAATTTGACAAGAATATGGTGGATACGCCGCTGGTACTTCCTATATATAAGTATTCTTGTCAAATGATCGGAGGCATTATCAGGTGGTTATGAGAGGTTCCATGCATAGGCTGTTTGTGTGATTGTTGTTTAGATTAAGTGGTTCATTTTCAGTACATGTAATACTCGGCTCCGTTTGATTGAGCCTTGAGCGCACATACAATTTCAATTTCAGTACATGCAATACGTTCGGCTCCGTTTGATTGAGCCTTGAGCGCACAGACAATTTCATTATCAGTATCTTGTGGTTGTTGTGTTTGTTGTAGAGTCGCTTAGAACTAATCATAACTAACGGATAAAGTCAATGAGAATTTGACAAGAATATGGTGGATACGCCGCTGGTACTTCCTATATATAAGTATTCTTGTCAAATGATCGGAAGCATTATCAGGCGGTTATGAGAGGTTCCATGCATAGGCTGTTTGTGTGATTAAGTTATTCAATTTCAGTACATGCAATACGCTCGGCTCCGTTTGATTGAGCCTTGAGCACACAGACAATTTCATTTTCAGTACATTCAATACGTTCGGCTCCGTTTGGTTGAGCCTTGAGCGCACAGACATTTCATTTTCAGTACATGCAATACGATCGGCTCCGTTTGATTGAGCCTTGATCGCATAGATATATTTCATTTCAGTAGTTTATTGTTTGTTGTATTGGTTGTAGAGTTATAGGACTAATCATAATTCACTGATAAAACCAATGAAAATTTGACAAGAATATGGTGGATACGCCGCTGGTACTTCCTATATATAAGTATTCTTGTCAAAGGATCAGAGGCATTATCGGACGGTTATGAGAAGTTCTATGTAGGATTTATTAGTTTCTTGGTAACCAATCATAACTTGTGGATAAAACTAATGAAAATTTGGAAAGAATATGGTGGATACGCCGCTGGTACTTCCTATATATAAGTATTCTTGTCAAAGGATCAGAGGAATTATCAGGCGGTTATGAGAAGTTCCATGTAGGATTTAGTATTGCCTTGGTTAGAATTTGTGTTACATTTATATCATCATGCTATTTAAAGAGATTTGATTGTGTTCCATTTCTACATAAACTAACCTCTCCATCATAACAAACAAGAGAGGAACTTCCACCATTCAAACATATATGCTATCAGAATGTGGATTCAAATATTTGCTGTTGTGTTTATTCATGTTCGAATATTAGCTGTTGTGTTTATTTATGTTCAAATATCAGCTGTTGTGTTTTTATTTATGTTCCATGTAGGTTGTAGTGTTAGAAGTTTTGCCTTAGGATATAACCATACTTTCCCAAACGTATCTAAACTCTTATGCATGATATCATTTTTTAGCAAATCACTTCTGCTTATCAATACTTATACAGTAGGAAACAAAAAGCGATTCCTGAATAGGGTACTTAACCCTTACAAGGAACGTTACCGCCTCGAACAAAAACTTAAACCCTTATTTTTTCTAAGCATACAACTGTCAAACTAAACATCATCATCCTTTTAGTCAAAATATATCATTATTTAAATTTCGGGACGAAATTTCTAAAAAGCAGGGGATACTGTAACATCCGTCAAAAACGGATTTACCAAACCCGCTCCGTTTATCAACCGAACAGTCAGTCAAAAATTTCGTTGCGAATTAAATGCCCAAAATAATTTTAAACGATACATAATCAATTATTATACGGGAATATATATTTAGTTTTTGAAAAACTGTTGAAAAGTCGCAAAATAAAAATAAAAAGTCCCTGCTGGGTTTCGAACCCGGGTCACTACCGATTCAGCAAACGAATTAGCACACAACACACAAACCACTGCGCCACTTGTTTTGTTTGTTATATATTGAAATCATTTAATTCATAAAGTGACGTTACGAATTCAAAACCGGCGCCCAAAAGTTCAGTCGTCGGAATCCCGGTAATCTCGCGAGCTTTTAACAACATTTTCAGTTATAACGTAAACTATTATTAGGACATCGGTTATAACCGACGTTTGAGTCCGCGACACCTTCTATAACCGCCGGAGTTTTTATAACCGATGAATACAGTCGGAAATCAGACCAGGTTCTTCGACGATTTGCCCTATAAATTCACCCACAACCCACTGCAAACCTTTTCGCTCAAAACCACACCTTTTCTTGGCGTAATTCCACTCGCCGGAATTAATCTGTTCGTCGCCAGAAAACCGGTTTCCTCATTTCTGAGCCTTACTAAACCATTTGAACTTATACCGAAGTCACCCACATATTTTGTAAGCTTTCTGAAGTTTCTCTGCTGCAAGACACTCGTCGCCGGAGCCTATTGCTGTCGCCGGAGTTCTGCCGGAAAACAGAGGAAGATAGTCGGTATACCTCTTCGCCTAATTTCTTTTTCTTCTTACTTATATCACACCGTAATGAACTGAAACACACTAAAGATCATGTTTTAAACTTCTAACCAGTCTGTTGTCGATTCTGGTTATAACTCAGCGAAGAAGACGAAGTCATGGAACGTATATGTATAATTAAAATCAGGATATTACTCGGGTTAGACACACAGTCCAGCGGTGGAATGTGTGCACATTAAACATACAAACGTCTCGAGTTCGAATCCGGTTTCACACACGTCGCCTTAATAAAAATGATTTTTTTTTATTAACCGAACCGGAGTCATACTGGTATATGTTAAGTATATTAATAACCGGAATAATAACCAAGTTAGACACACAGTCCAGCGGTGGACTGTGTGTATGTTTATATCACAGGTCACGAGTTCGAGTCCGGGCTACTGCACCGACTCGGACAGTTATCTATTCTTTTTAATTAAGACAGAAAAGGAAATAACTAATTTGTGTTTAAGTATAATAAAAATCAGTAAAGTTAACAAGTTGCACACACAGTCCAGCGGTGGACTGTGTGTTAGTTTAAGCCACAGGTCCCGGGTTCGAGACCTGTGGAGCGCACCGTCTGAATTGATTTAAATCGTTTTTAAAAATAAAGGATTTCTGTATAAACATAATTAATATATATATATAATTAAAATCAGATATATAACGGGTTAGACACGTAGCTCAGTTGGTAGAGCTGCGTGCACGCGTACGGGAGGTCTCGGGTTCAAGCCTCACTCAGCGCACTTATATTCCGACTCGAACCGGTCAACGGTCAACGGTCAGAAAAAGTCAAATTTTTTTATTATTTTTATTTAATTATTTTAATTAAAAATCAATTTAAAATACTTAAAAATAACATTTTTAAGGTTAGAAAATAGCCTTAAACTCACAAAAATACACCCAACAATCCTACTAAAATAGATTAATAAAATCCGTTTACTTACCAAACCATAATGCGATTTATCTAGGTTAATCTCACTCGTGGTTAAAACCACTTCGCGTGCATTCAACATCATCAACCGAACGCACCCACTGTGAGTGAATCTTACAACTCCCCCTTTTAAATTACACGTTTTGGGGTGTGTCATGTGTTATAAAAATAATTAACTTGTTTATTTAACTTGTGCCATACCACATCATGATCTAAACTTAGATTGATTATATTGTTGTGATTACTTATTTCCTTTTGCCAAATCATATGAAACTCATTCATTAAGCCCATCAGTTCCTCGTGGGAGACGAGTTGAACAACGCGTGCTTCAAATCAAATTCATTATTGTTCATGTGTGTATCATTGAGTTTATATTGGTTGTAGTTGTGTCATTCATATTATCATGTTATGCAATTCATTCATTAGGCCCCTCAGTTCCTCGTGAGAGACGAGTTGAGCATCGCGTGCCTCTAAATGTTCCATTATTGTTCATTTGTGTTGTATTTAATATCTTATGATTGTTGAATAAGTTTTACATCTATTTTTACTCATGTTTGGTTGTGCACATATTTCATAATCAATTTAAATAAACTTGTTCAAATGTTTTCCATAGGATTCACTCGCTAACTTTATGTTGATCCAAAACCTTTTTACACATGATACAGGTGAACAGGTCGAAGCAAAGAAAACCTAGGAAATGCCTTAGAAGAGAACAAAGAAGCTTAGATTGATAGTTAGAATATGTTGTATCAATTATTGTAAATTTCCATTAAATTGTATTTAATGAATATGAAACGCTTAATAAATGTCATGAGCTTTGATGATAACCCAATCATGCCCCGATCACCTTTTTCCGCTGCGGGTCGGGGTGTGACACACCACGTTACGTAGGACCATTCAAAATACTCGAAAGAGTAGGTCCTGTAGCATACAAGCTTGATCTACCAGAAGAACTCAACAGGATTCATCCCACATTCCACGTGTCGAACTTGAAGAAGTGCCTCGCTGATGAGAACCTCCACAATCCGCTGGAAGATATTCAGATTGATGAATCTATGCATTTTATCGAAAGACCTGTAGAGATCATGGACTTCGGAGAGAAACGTCTACGACGAAGTCGCATTCCAATTGTTAGGGTACGCTGGGAGTCGAAACGGGGACCTGAGTTTACTTGGGAACGTGAAGACTCAATGCGCGAAAAATACCCGCATCTTTTTCCTACTACTTCAATTACTTAAATTTCGGGACGAAATTCCTAAAAGTAGGGGATACTGTAACATTTGTAAAAATCGGGTTTTCAAAACCCGCTCCGTTTTGTAATCGAATATCAAGTTATAAAAGTTACGTTGAATATTTATGATTATTTTGATTTAAAACGATACATAATTAATAAATAAACTAAACTATAAAAATTATATTTGATAAAAAGTTAACACAAAATAAATAAAAAAATTATGTTGCTGCCGGGACTCGAACCCGGGTCAGCCAAGAACAACTCCAACGACTTAACATACACTCACATCACCACTCCGCCACTTTGTGTTTTCTGTTATCTCTAGGAAACAAATGAGATTTATACACAAACTCGGTTAAAACCGGTTGCGCCAACTGAGAAACTGAAATCGGCAAATCAATCGTCTAATCGTTTGATTAATCGTTCATTCACATTTTATAACCGATGAACCGATGATTGTAATCAATTCAGAAGTGATTGAACATCAATTTTCTTTATTAATCGGTTTTTATAACCGAAATTAATCAAATCACAATTACTTCAATTCCAGACCTCTCTCGCGACTCAGAAACGTCATAACAATACTCCATTTCATTTTCGTCACATTTTCAGACCATCAGAACGCTTAAATCAGTTCGCCGGAATTTTCTGCAAATCTCGCCGGAAAACCGTATTCATCCTCAAACGGTAATTCTCTCAATATTATTGCAGTTCAACAATTCTTAAGCTATTTCAAACTTAAACCACTCAATTGAAATCGAATTCAGGCGCTGTTTTCAACTAATTTCACTTCGCCGGAAAGATTCTGAAAGTCTTTATTTCCGTCTGTGAAACGGTAAGGACCTTCAAACACATCGTTAACGTTTGTTTATCGCTTCAATTCCACATTCGACTAATCAAAACAGTTGATTATCTTGTTCAGTTGAAGAGCATAAAAACAGGGACCGACACATTGCCGGAAATCTGAAATAAACCGTTCATCGGTATGTTCACCTCTAATTACCGTCTCTGCCTTTTCATTTAAGCTTTTATAATGTCTGTAAATCGTAAACACAAGGAACGGGTTAGTAAATCAGTTGACTGTAATTTGAATGAAGAAGACGAAGCTAATTAAGTTATAAGTATATTTAAAACTAGAAAAATGAACGGGTTAGACACACAGTCCAGCGGTGGACTGTGTGCAAAATACAAACGCATGTCCCGAGTTCGATTCCTGCTATACGCACTCCTTATATAATCAAATGCCTTTTTGTTTAAAAACTAAACCGGGTTAACTCAGTTAGTTGTTAAGTATAATAAAAACCGAGATAATAACCAGGTTAGACACACAGTCCAGCGGTGGACTGTGTGCAACATTAAGCCATACGTCGCGCGTTCGAAACCCGTCACTAGCACCGGTCCGTTGAATTAAAATGTTTTTGCAAATAAAAGAATTTCGGTTAAACTGAATAAGTGTATAAATATAATTAAAAACAAGATTATTTCGGGTTAGACATGTAGCTCAGTTGGTAGAGCTGCGTGCACGCGTACGGGAGGTCTCGGGTTCGAGCCTCACCCAGCGCAAACCATGTCCCTGACCGAACCGGTCAACAAGTCAACAGGTCAACGGTCAACGGTCAACGGTCAACGCAAAATAAACAAATTTTTTATATTTTTATTTATTTAATTTAATTTAAAAATCAAATAAAAATACTTAAAAATAACGTTTTTAAAGATAGAAAATAGCCTTAAACTCACAAAAATATATCTAAAAATTTCATTAAAATCCTTAATAAAATCCACTCATTTAATATATTTTTCCGTTATTATTTAGGTTAGTATTTCTCGTTGTTCCGCTCATCTAACTCGTGCGCATCTCACCATCTCCAATCCAACGCACCCAATGTGAGTGAATCTTTACAAATTCCCCGTTTAATCACGTTTTGGGGTGTATCATGTGTCTTGATATATATATTATACTTAAACCATTGTGCATACATCATATCATGAACTGGTGTATTCAGTTTGTTTCTGTGGTGTAGTTATTGTTGGATGCAAGTTTATTATTTTCAGTACATGCAATTTCATAGGCCGCCGCTCCCCATTACATTATGAGCGTTGAGCATGTTCCCCATTTCATTATGAGGTTGAACCTGGCGTGCCCACATACGATCGGCTCCGTTTGATTGAGCCTTGATCGCACAGACATTTTCATTTTCAGTACATGCAATACGATCGGCTCCGTTTGATTGAGCCTTGATCGCACAGTTTCAGTTATGTTATTTATTGTATGATGTTAGTATGTTCATGTATGCTGTCATATGTTATTGTATGTTATAGTTGTGACTGCTATTTGCTACTGCTTGATTATTTACATTTGCTCATCTATGATTATGCACAATTTTTCATTGATAAACTAACAAGTAATTCCTTAATAAATGTTTATCTAATAAGGTTCACTCGCCAACTTATGTTGACCCAAAAACCCCCATTTTACACATGATACAGGTGAACCAGTAGCAGCTAGGAACAAATAGGACTTGGACTAGAAGAATAAAACGATTTAGAGTTGGGATTGTTATGTTTGGGTTATTTTCTTTGTATTGAATGAACATGTTTGGATATTTGAAAATGTAACTTTGACTTTATTAAATATGAAACATATTAGTAAATGTCATGAGCTTTGGTGATAACCCAATTATGCCCGACTCTTATTCCGCTGCGGGTCGGGGTGTGACATTTCACTTCTAAGTCAAATACATCGTTTGGAAATCAAAGTACAACAACATAATCAAGAAGCAAAATACAACATGAATCTAAATTAAAAGCGGGTTCTAGTTCATCCTACTAGATTCCATGCATCATCGTTAATTTCCTGCAACATATATTAATGTATAGTTCAACACACAAGGCATTGGCGAGTATACAAGTTTTAATACTAGATAATAAAAGTTTAAACAATCCTCATGCATAAGCATTACTTACAACTATCATACAATACATGCAATGCAACTATACGTGTCAACCCAAAGTTTCCCGCTAGTGTAATCTAATCATAGCAATGACTAGACCGTTTTGTTTACTTAACATTACCTCAAGAATACAGGCGGTGCGTTACTCCTATAGCGCTATACATGTTAAGGGAGGTTTGTACATAGTTAATGACGTAGTAGAAAGCATTCAATTCTAGCATATACAAGTTTGCTAGCATTACAAATTACGTATTTATGAAGGAATGTTTGTGAATAAGCATAAAGTATTGTGATTTAGTGATTTGATAGCACATATATGTTGAACCACAAAAGTGTAAAAAGATAAAAGGGGAGTCGAGTATACTCACAATTTTGCAAAGCTTTCCTAGCAAACCGCAAGTTGTTAAGTTGAATGATGGAACACCGAAGTTACCCTACACGAGGGACATAAGTGTGTGAGTATTTTTGAGTTGGTGAGAGAGTCAAATTCGGGCCTAAAAGTATACATACGGAAATGCATCTTAACGCGGGACAACTGTCCACTTCGTGCAAAGTGATTGTCCACTTCGTGCGAAGTGATGTCAGTCTCGAAAATGTAGCTTGTCTAATACTCGTTTTGACATTGGGGTTGTGTGAACGAGGATTTTAGAAACAAGACAGAATAACCTAAGCCCTTAACACATAACCATTTACTGGTCAGTATCAGGAACTTGGTTATATATATGTTATAATACATAGGTTATGTTATTAGTCCCTCAATTATGTCATGGAGGTCAAGCATGGAGGTATGAACACCTCATTATAAGAGTCACCAAAGCACAAAGTTTATCAACATAGTTGATAAACCCAGTGGTTCATGAATAAATGAAAAATAGAACACGATACAAAGTGTACAAGTGAGGTGGTGGAACTTAATTCGGAAAACCAAGGCTCCCATCGTTCTCACACTTGCTAGAACACAAGTAAGGGTACAGGAGTCACTTCTAGTAACTCTTATGCTAATGGTGATTACATGGAGGATGAAGACGATGAAAATGACCAAGATACCCCTTCGGGTGGTTCTCGGATGCGATGCGTGTTGTGTACCTCTGCTGGTGGTGGTTGTGGTTATGGCCACTGATATGGGTGGTGTGACGGATAACAATGGTGCTACAACTTTTAGAGAGAGATCATTGGTGTGATTTCTTTGAGAAGAAAATGATGAGAAAAGTGTGAAAAGCTGGTTTATGAGGATGGCGAAATTGGTTAGCTTCAGCATTTGGTACATATAACTTTAAATCACGGAAAACAAGTAAAATGCAAAAATTAGATGAAAGGAGAAATGATAAAAGTGTAAGAAAATTAGTGAGCCAACACTCACTTAGATGACTGAGAGGTTTCTGCCACGAATCTGGAAATTTAGAGAGGAAGTGTGAAGAGAAAGAAGAAGCATGGCATGAGATAAGCGGCGAAAGAATTTCCGATAGCGAATTACTTGACTCGATGGATGGAGGTAGAGCCCTCCAACTCAAGCACGAAATCAATGTTGAGTCAACAATAATCCAGAGGGGCACCACCAAGCGGGATCGAGACCAGCCCATTGTATATAGGGTTCCAGACCTGCGCTTCTTCAAACATCCCATCCCAGTAGGGGATTCAAAGCTTGACTAAGAGAAAGTGGAAAGAAAAGGGGCGCGCTAGCTGCAATCAAACTAAAGCGCTCAGTGAGTCATAGGGCTTCCCCTCAGCTCAGTCTTTTTGGTTCTTGAGAATGGTCGCCACCTCTCCCAGGACCGGAATGATTATCCCTTCTTGAATGTCGTTGGGTACTGTTAACTTCCCCACCATTCTTGTAACTGTCACCTGTAATCCGCGCAGGTGTGTCCGCACCCCCTGAGTGGACGAGAAAGAAAGGATTTCTCGGACTAACCTATATTTCCAGCATTTAGCGCCTAAAACCACTGAAAGGGTCGATGCAACTCCCCTCCCTTCATCATAAGGGGCAGTTTAACCGCTTTCTTGTCCACGACCTTGTCACACCCCGACCCGCAGCGGAAAAGGTGATCGGGGTATGATTGGGTTTTCATCAAAGCTCATGACATTTATTATAATGTTTCATATTTATTATTACAATTTAAAAGAAATCATACAATCATATCATACAAGTTCAACATGTTCTATACATCTTTCTAAGCTTCATTATTTTTCTTCTAAGGCAATTTCCTATGTGATCCTTGCTTCATCCTGTTCACCTGTATCATATGTAAAAATGGTTTTGGGGTCAACAAAAAGTTGGCGAGTGAATCCTATTTAAAACATTTAAACGTGTTTATTGAATTGATTATGAAATAAAGTGCATAACCACATATGAGTAAATGTAAATGTAAATATATTCACAAAACACTTAATATTAAATATCACACACATACAACAATAGATTTGTTTTGAGGCACGCGTTGTTCAACTCGTCTCCCACGAGGAACTGATGGGCCTAATGAATGAGTTTTGAGGCACGCGTTGTTCTACGAACTGATGGGCCTAATGAATGAGTTTTAAGGCACGCGTTGTTCAACTCGTCTCCCACGAGGAACTGATGGGCCTAACAAATAATTTGCATACAACTTGACAATATGTAATACAAAACAACAAACAATATTTACATTCTAAGTTTAGATCATAATATGGTATAGCACGAGTTTGAATAAACGAATTAGTTTAAGCGACACATGATACACCCCAAAACATGAATAAAAAGGGGAATTTGTAAGAATTCACTCATAGTGGTTGCGTTTCTTGGGTTGATGATGAATGCGCACGAATTTAGATTTAACCACGAGAGAAACTAACCTAGATAATAACATAATGGTTCGGTAAATAAGCGGATTTTATTAATCAATTTTAATAGGATTTTTGGATATATTTTTGTGAGTTTAAGGCTATTTTCTAACTTTAAAAACGTTGTTTTTAAGTATTTTTAATTGATTTTTAAATTAAATAAATAAATAAAAATAAAAAAATGTTGACTTTTTGACTTTGACCGTTGACCGTTGACCATAACTGTTGACCGTTGACCGGTTCGGTCGGTTATATTGTTGCACTGAGTGAGATTCGAACCGGTGACCTCCCGTACGCGTGCACGCAGCTCTACCAACTGAGCTACGTGTCTAACACGAAATATTTCTGTTTTTAATTATACTTATATACAAACTAGATACATTCATTTCTGTCCTTTTATAAAAGCTTTGGTAATTGTCAGAACCGGTGCGGTAGCCTGGACTCGAACCCGCGACGTATGCTTTAAAATCTCACACAGTCCACCACTGGACTGTGTGTCTATCTTGGTTATTATTCCGGTTTTCATTAAACTTAACATCTAACTGCGAGTGGATCCGGTTCAGTTTTAAAAAAAACATTTTATTACAGAAAGTGTGATTGTGTCAAGGATCGAACTCGGGACGTGTGTTAATCGTTTGCACACAGTCCACCGCTGGACTGTGTGTCTAACCCGGTTTAATATCTGGTTTTTATTAAACTTAAATACTTACAGTGAGTCAACCCGGTTCTATTTTAAAACAAAACATTTTTATTTTAGAGAGTGAGTTTGTGTCAAGGGTCGAACTCGAGACGTGTGTAATTGTTTGCACACAGTCACCGCTGGACTGTGTGTCTAACCCGTTCATATAACTTGTTTTAATTAGATATATATACAACCGAAGCTTCATCTTATTCGTTAAACTTTACCCAGAAAACAAAGTCCGACTGTTTCGACACATTCAAACTTCTTTAGTGAATTGTAATTAACTACATATGAGATTAATAAAAGAATGAGTGATTAGGTGTAAGATATACCGAACAGAGATCCTCTGTTTCTCCGGCGAGATTCCGATGACAGCAGGTTATTCCGGCGACGTGTATCTTGCGGCAGTGGGTCTTCAGAAAGTTTGAGGCGAGTGTGAGTGACTTCGGTATGAGCTCTAGATGTTCTGTTTATAAAGTAAGGCAACAGAGATGAAAGGGTTCGGTTTTCCGGCGACTTGCAGAGAATTCCGGCGAATGAAATTGATTCAAGAATCGGTGCGATTTTGAGTGAAAAGATTACCAGAGGCTAGGGTGTGCATTTATAGGAAAGAATTAAGTTGAATTGGGTCTGTTTCTAGTCTCGATTCATTGGTCAGCCGTTCTCCGGCGGTCATGACTAATGTCGCGGAACTGGACATCGGTTATAATCGAGGGCGACGTTAATACGTACGTTAAGTCAAAAGTAACCGACGATAATTGGCGAAATCGTCGGATTTTCCGGCGTCTGCGGATTTGGGCGCGCTGTTGACTGGGTTTGATTTCCAGTTTTATTATATGTATTAATTGTTTCAATAAATCAACAAGAAACACAAGTGGCGGAGTGGTTGGATGTGTGTGAGTTAAGACTTTGATGATTCTCTCGGCTGACCCGGGTTTGAAACCCGGCATCAGCATATTATTTTTATTTCATTATTTTTAATAAATTTTCAATTATAAATTTTATATTCTAATATACTTATTAATTATGTATCGTTTAAAATAAATTTGAGCATTAAATACGCAACGAAATTTTTAACTGGATGTTCGGTTAATAAACGAAGCGGGTTTGGTTAACCCGGTTTTTGATGGATGTTACAGACCTTTTCTTTTAACCCCGAAATCAGATCGGGCAGGAAGTCCTTGCTCTGCGTTCCGTCAACCGTAGATGAAAATGGAGCAACTACTAGACCATCCCAAACAACATTTAACAGACACCTATACCAAAGCAAAGCATCGGTACTCGTTGAATCATCTAGTTTTTACAGATGCCATTCGAAATCTCATAATAGAAGAAAAAAGATTTCATTCGATCTCTTTCTGTAATAAGGGGATTTATCCTGCCAACAACAGATTTTCTCTTTAATCGTTTGGATTGTTACAACCACTAGCAGATGATTTTAAATTGATTATAAAAGAACCTATTTCACCAAGTAGTGCAAATTTCTCCCTTTTTAGAATGGCTCCAGTGGCTACATTTATGTTAAGTCTGGTCTCTCGGGCCGTTGTACCTTTTGATTATGGTATGGTATTGTCAGATCCGAACAGAAGGCTACTTTATTTGTTTGCCATATCTTCGCTAGGTGTTTATGGAATTATTATAGCAGGTCGGTCTAGTAATTAGGGGGCGGCCGTTCGGTCGCCTATGATACTAGGATCAATAGGTCAAAAATGGGTTTGTGCCGCAGATGTTGAACGATCCACTCTACACAGGTGTGGGCTTACAGGGCTCATAAAGCCTTTCTTTCATTCATCAATAGGGCCCTGTCGGTCACTTTTCTGGGCCGTTATATAGCAATTAAGAAAGGATGCCGAATCATCCACTGAATCCTATGTTTCATCCTAGTTTATTTGATGTGTATACCTGTTTTTCAGTTAGCCTCATGTATATATATATCTAGGCCAATGTTATTGGTCAAGTGTTTAGTGGAACCGAATCATGATGCTGGAGTAAGAGGTCTCTTTACTGGTTCTTACGGGTATTCCGGGACTTTGTTACCAGCTCTACTAGCTATAGCCCTTGTTGCAGGAGCGAAGGGTGATAGACTCTCAGGTGAGCCGGGCGGGTAAAAGGCTACTTTCAGATCTCTTTCCCTGTAGTCGTACTATGACTTTCTGAGGGATTGAACTCTAGTCGTACTATTCGATATCATCTAGCAAAGAAGTCAGACCATTCATTTGATGAAAAGAGATCCCTTATATTTTTAGAAAAGACCTTATGCCCAGTCTAAATATAAGTACGGCAACTTCTACCCAGTATGGACTAACTTCCTCTTTTAACTTGACCGCCTTCGAGCATTATCGAAAGGTAGACGGGTATACCCCTGTTATGCACGCGTGTATACTAAACTGAATAAAAGTGGAAAACCTCTATACTAACGAGCATGTACTGGACAAGGATGGGGCTAGCTAAGCTGAGAAAAAACCTTGCTTATCTATCTTTAGAAAGAGGATAGATAAAAAGATAACTAGATCAATGTCTTCCGTCTTCGTCTACTATAACCTTCAAGGAAGATGCAAAAGGCAGAACAGATGATAAGACGATGCATCTTTGCGTCTTCTCGTCTGGATCTATATAGGGGATCGAATGCATTATAACTCCTTCTATCTAGCGCTCTCAAGACGAGGTAACTCGAAGCTTTGAATGGCTCCTGTCTAGCTTCCTTCCAGTGATTAAAGTCTTCTGTTTGCAGTTTTGAATCTTGCTATGAGTGCCTTTATCCTTCTCTAAGAAGCCATAGGACTGTGCTATGAGGGAGGAACCCTTTTCTTCTAATGCTTCCTCCTTACTCTTCTAGTATTGGTTTCATGTCGTATATAGGTCGTCTGGGGGTTCGCCGCGGTTCATTTATGTGCTTACACACTAGGCTACCCTTTTCCAAAATCTCCGTGGGACCACCTACCACTAGTCTTCGGCCGAAGGGGTTTATTGCGCAAAAACGCCGGGACGCAGGCTCCCGAAGAGGGAAGCCCAACGAATGTCAGATCAGGCTCCCGAAGAGGGAAGCCCAACGAATGTCAGATTTGAAAAGTGTTAGGGAGTGTTCTTATTTATAGAGATGGGTTGCTGCCAGCTTCACTTTGTGCGAAGTGGCTTGTTTGTGCGAAGTGAGCAACCACTTCGTGCAAAGTGACTGTTCACTTCGTGCGAAGTTGTCCAGTTCGCACAAGGATGTTAGGTTGGGCCATTTTTCTCGTATTTCAGTCGGTTGCTAAGTATGCTAAGTATTTCAAGTATAAAGTTGTAATGTATGAGTATTGCACGTATAATAAGTATTGTTTTGCACGAAAACACGTATTTAAATGATTGATTGCATTTATGACAAGTATGAATAAAGTATGAATTTTCATTACGATCAAAGTCTCGGATTACAAAGTTGGAAACGAAATACGAACACGAGATGGATATAAGTTTCCGTAAATAGAAGTACGATTGCACTTTCTAAACAAGGATAGTACAAAATGCGAAGCGTTACAGTAAAGACTTAATAAATTTAATGTAAAAATCTATGCCCACAAGATGTCTGATTTAATGCCTAAGTGAATATAGATTGTTGACAAGTACGAAAAAATCATAACATGAATCTTGTAATCAAATTTTGACAAAATTGTGAATCATACATTGTACTATGGGTTCTAAATGATAAATCAGATTGAACTCTGTAGGCAATTTGGGTGAAGCATCGAGTCGTCAAGCCGGGGTGGACGCGCACTCGAAAGGAAAGGCTTAAGGTATGTGGCTATACGCTTGATTATTTTTCTTAAATTAGTTATTACGGTTGGTTTAGTATAATGGTTGTAAACGAGATATACATGAGTTTGGTTTGCTCATAAGTGGTGGTGTTCACAAGAGCAAACCAAACGGCCAAAATAAGATAAGACGCAAACCGGGTGACGGGAGTGTAAAATATTGATTTTTAATGAACCCAGGTATTGGGTGAAGTTAGGTGTAAACGCAATCCGGGTAACGGGAGTGTGGAACACAAAGTGACGAACCCGGGTAAATGGGTCGTAGATGAAAAATGAATAATTCCATGAAAGGAATGTGAATGATTGAAGTTTATGAACTTGACATCAAACGGGTCGAATATGTGTTCTCGTAAACCGGGTAGTGGGAGCGTGAAACACGAAGTTATTAAGCCCGGGTAATGGTTATAATCATGGGAAAATAATCCCACTAAAAAGTTATGGATTATTTTAGCTTAGGTGCTTAAACATCAAAACAGGTCAAAATAAGGTAAAACGCAAACCGGGTAACGGGAGGTAAACTATATGAGTTATGGATCCGGGTAATGGATTACAGTTTAGATATGTTAAGAAATGAACCCAAACGATTAAATTGGGTTTGGAATGAGATTTGGATGATAAAAATGAATTTTTAACAAGTTTTTGGGGAAATTTTCAGCAGCTCCGAGAAGTAGCCTACTCCTACCGGCTGCTGAAATACCAGCAGTTGAATTCGGTCTTTTGTTAGACTTAGTGTAATGTAAGATTTTAAATAATCTCGTTTTAGGATTATGTAACCTATATAAGTATGTAACTTAAAAAGGTTTAGACAATTAGTTGGGTATGGGTCTTCCAACCACACTGGCCAACTCCAAGTCATAGTCCAATTCAAAGATCCAAACCACTTTTAGGTGGTCAAACTACAAACATATCTCAAAAGGTGGAAGCCCTTATATGAGGTAAACAATTTTATTCCAGGGATGTATTGTTCTTGACATTGAAGGGACAACTACATCGATGTCATTTGTGACAGATGTTCTTTTTCCATATGCTCAGAATAACGTTCAATGACGTTTGGAAGAAACATATGATGTTGATTTCACACAAGATGATATTAATTGTTGTGATCTTTCTCAAGTACGTTTCATTATTACAACTACAGTTATTTTTATCATCATGTTTCAAGTTTATTGCCTGGTTACAATTTTATCAGAAGCGGCCCTGATGATTCAGGTACCCCGTTCGAACTAGAAAATATATGCCCCTTACCCACGTATTTAGATATTACAACTCAAATGCAATTAATAGCATGATGCCATTTTTATTACTTGTCTTTTCATTTTTATTACTTGTATTTTTCATTTATATGCAATTAATAACATGATGTCCTTTTTATCATAGTAAATTAAGAATCAACCTATTATACTTTTATATTTATTTTTCACTTCGAACAAGTTAGATACAAAAGAAAATCGTATTAGTTTTACCAGACGATCATTCGCATCTATATATAACTGGGAATATTCAAAATTTGCGTGCCCTCATAAAAAACGTGCCCCGGCTGGGCGCCCATATTGCCCCTCCTTAGAGCCTCCCCTGAATTTTATCTTATTTTGTTATTTTGTACAGGTATAAGATGATTTATAACATGGGATTGTGGATGTTGTTCTAATCCCGTCTGATGGGGCAGGAAAACATGCGATGACAGAGTTTGACATTTGGTAATATAGATTAAGGGACTTAAGGAATTACCCAGGTGGATTTTTTGGCACCACAGTGGGGTAATTTTTTATTATTATTTCTCATTCTTGAATTTTTGTGTTCATAAAACAAACCATAATTTTATTAATACTTTGAAGACAGAAACAAAAGGGAAACAAAAATCTTGTTTGTGACCGTTAATTTTCAAGAAGTTTGGAGTTCATAAGTCAACACACAAATCTTGTTTGTGACACTTATTTTTCAAGAAGTGGTTGCTGTAAGTATATATTTTATATAAATATATTAAATGACAATTATTATTATTATTTATCTAATAAATGATCATTGTCTTTCTTAACCCTATAAGAATTAATTGGTAATTATTCAGTGGACGTAATTACCCTTACTAGATAAAATAGAGTTTCCTCTTGGTGTAAAAAAAAGATTATTAAAAAGAGCTAAAGACTAACCATAACATCAACAACACACAATTTTCGTCTCTCCCCTCTCTCTAAAATGTGGGTTCATCAATTCACCTAAAACCATTCTTAACATACACTCTAAATGAGAACTCGATCGATCAATAGAATGCCAACCTCCTTTTCAATAGTTTCTGAATTTTCAGGTACATACATTCTATATTATTATTTCTATTATGTTTGGAATTGATCATTAACACTTCTAGTAAAAAACATACCCACATGCTTCATTTTGAAACTTTGTTCCCATTGCATTGTTGGGTTGATTATGTACACCACAACAATGCATTGACCTCGTGGTCAACGTTATACTTATCATAATATGATTCGTGTATGTAAATCATTAGATGCTTACTCCCTTTTATTAGCAGCCACTAAAAGGTTCTAATATGCTATCATTTAATATGATTATTTTGATATGACATGTGATTGACATTATACTACTTTCTTATCAGGTTTGGAGGTTGGTTATATTAGGCTAGGCGGTGTGGGGGTCGGCTTGGGCTCGGCATGCCCCGTCGTCGCCGCCAACACCATTTCACACCCCCCTGTCGTCGTCATGATCGTCCACTTCCGGATGTTGAAGACAGGCACTACAAGACAAAACCCCCACCTTCTTCTTCTCACACACATATACATACAACTCACATATATATATTTTAGGTCTATCTTCCATTTTCTTACTTCCATTCTCTTTGCCCTATCTTCACACCCGATCTACGTGACGCTTACGTGGCAGGTCATCCTCCAATGATGGGCCATCACCATACCGCATAGCCTTAGTATAGCCGGGAAACGAATCACTTTCCAAAAAATCATGGTTTCAGAACAATCTAGTATTTTTTTTCAAAGAGATTTAAGGTTGATTTAAGTAATCTTATTTCGTTTTTCTTGAATGAACCGTGTGACATTTGTATTAGTAATTGTTTTTTTTTTCTGAAAATATTAAAAAAGTATTTTTAAATTAAAAACCTGTTTTGATGGGTGGTAAAGCATTTACTTTTCACATAGTTTTTGTTATGTGAATCCGATGCAACTCTCCACTCTCTTTTCTTTATTTGCTTTTCAAATCTTTTTGTATAGTTTCTTTCATTAATCTCCTGTTTAGAATATTAATCATGTAGTTATGTTCCCCACGTAAAAAACTAATATTGTCGTCCTTTATGCTAATTTCTATTTTTTTAAATAATGCAATATCTTATTATTATGTTTTCTTGTACTTACACATGCTACTAAAACATACAACCATACAAAACAACAAACAATCGGTGAAGGACTTGGTCCAAACGTTAGCTTTTTGGTTGAGATTGACAGATTGTGTCAAAGATTGATCACGACGATTAATTATTCATAGATCAGAATTGGTTGGGACTTACTCGAGATTTATCATGATGATTAATGATCCAAATATCGGGTTTGGTTGAGCTTGCGTCAATATTGACCTTAATGATTAATGATCCATAGATCGGGTTTGGTTGAGATTACTTGAAGATTCAATGTTGGTTTACACACTGTATGATTGCAAATGCACGACTCTTTCAACTACTGTTCACCTGTACGTTTGAAAAGTACGGATGCAGCACAAGAGTCGAATTTGACACTTTATTTTGCATGTTCAAGTGATGGTTGAAAGGTATTGAACATAAATTTGTTTTGAATTTAATTAAAAAAACATGAGTTTTTCTTATAATGAACATAAGTTTTAAAGCAACCTACACCTCAAAGAATTCAAACATAAGCTGTCAAGTCAACCTAAGCTTCTTGTTTAGGTGTGAACAAAAAGACACAAAAACATCCTCGGTTGTAAGAAACTATATATAAATTAAATATTATTTTTTATTTTAATAATAATGCCTTTTAACAAAATTCTTTGTTTGTTAACAAGATCATAGTTCTAGAACTTATGGTTTAATAACCGTAACTCTCAAGAAGACATGAGGTTAAGGTAAAAGAAACATTACCACATGAATGTAGCTACGCATAATGGATTTAATGGAACCATCAATTAGTGTTGTAAAAATCAAGACTAGTCAGTGATTAATCGCTAGTCTATCAGGCATTGACAAGTTTTCGTAAATTGGCCCATTATGCTAGTCGAACCTAGTCGGACCTAATCGGTCGATCAAACATCGGCGATTTCGGTCAAATTCCGGCAAAAATTGGCGATTCCGACCAAAACCTGTAAATTTCGGTTAGTTTCCAACCAAATCATATAGATTCCAACGATTAATCATATATCCTATCTAGTTAAAATATTTACCTATAAATATGTGTACATATATAATAATTGAGAATTACATATAAAAATCCTAGTCCGACTAATCATGATTAATCGGTAGTCGGTACCCCACCACCCAACTAGCGATTTTTACAACCATGCCCTCAATGTTAGCTAATTCATTTTATGCCCAATTTTCAATTCTTCAATCAAGAGTTGCTTCACTATATTTCATTTAAATCGATAGAGATTATCATTTACAAACTTCTTCCTAATCTTGTTAGGATCCTCCGATCTTTTTCTCTAACGAAGATAAATATTATCTTTGCAATTTCTCCATAATCTTGGTCCACTTCTCTACACCGTTCTTGCTTGTCATCAACATGGGATATAGTTATATTGGTCTTAGGCTCTTAGCTTGTATACTTGTCCAGACAGAGCACAATCAATCTATGATTGAACCGTTCGTCAACCACCCTCCCGTATGATTAATGCATTTCTTTAAGCAGCGATCTTAATCTGATTAGTCTATTGCCGGTTGGACCATGAATCAATCGTGTCGTCTCTATCCATCAAGCTTTCTATTTGATCTTTTAAACATTTAATGTCCGTGTTTAGAAGGCAAAATGAACGTATGAACATAAATACACACAAAAATTAGGTCTTGTAACCGTTTTGTACATTAAATGGTGATGGTGCTTATTGATTTATAGTTAGGTAAACCATATACATCAATGTAAGCTAGTTTATAGTTGGAACTTCCTTTATGAACACATAAATTACCTAACTTTTTCATTACATTAAACTCACTAACAAGTAACAAACTTATTACAACCTCTTCTAATTAACCATCTTAATCACACTTGACCAAAACAATTAAAATGTGCAATAAAAAAATAAAAGTAAATTAAAAGCAAAGGTATCACAAAAGTCACCAACAATTTTCAAAATCTAGTTAAGAAAACAACAATATTATTATATCAAATTTTAATTTTATTACAGAGACCCAAATTGTACAATTAAAAAAAGATCTCTAACCTTAATCACAATTATTAACCATAATCTAATGTTCTAATTAGACAACTCCGACGCCCGTGGCGACGCCACCGGAAAAAGCGGCAGCAGCTGGGGCTCCGCCGCGCCACGTGGCGTCGCCGCCCTGTGCGACGGATGTAAATAAAACCCTTTTTCTTTAATCACCCTCTCTTCCTCGGAAACCGACGGCGAAGAATTATTATTATTATTAAACTGGTCTTGTATCAATGGAGTCACCGGACTTAACGTAAGCGCCGGAAAATCAAGAATGCTGGGGGACAAGAGTTCATGGACACGTGGCGATGATAACCCATGACCCGAATGAGATGGGTTGATCATCAACCCGGTTTTGAGGCTGTTACGACGTTCGTAGAGTTTGTATTTCTTTTGTTGACCGGTTTTGACCGGCGGTATGGATGTTGACTTTGATGGAGTTGGAGTTGGATCTGGATGATGGGTCGGGCTGGATGATCCGGTTAGCATCTGGACTACTTGTTTGAAGAAGTGGTGTCGGCTTGGACGAAGGTTGTTGGGTGGGGGTGTGGGTCGGATCTTGAACCGGGTGGTGGTGTTAGCGGTGGTGTTTGGGCGGCGTTGCTGCTGCTGGAGGCCGGAGATGGTGGTTGGTTGGTGGGTTGTGGTGGTGATGTGATGATTTCCATTGAAAGTGGAAAAGATGAAGAAGAGACAAAGAAAGAAGAGAATGTGAAGAGTTTGAGGTGGTTTTGATGGGTTGGATTGTATGTATGGTAACTTGAGTTGAGAATCTAATGTTTTGTGTGTCAACTTAGGGTTGTATTTGTACTAGGTCTACTTTAAGTTTTAGTGTTTTTTGGGATTTAGGTCCTCCTTGTTTTGAGGTTTTTTGTTTGTGTGCTTTTTGTTTTTGTGGAGATTGTTATTATTGAACTTTTAGCCTAAAACCCAACTTTTTTATGTAGTAGCACATGAAACAAACAATTTACTCAATAAAATTTCACTTATAACCTAAGTTATATAGGTATGATATGTAGAGGATGAGATAAGTATATATATATGTTTTCTATCACCAAGAATAAAAATTATGAGACATCTAGCTCTAAGATTATATGGTATAAATGGAGCCATTTCGCCTCTAGGGGATTCATTTCGGCACTTCAACGCCACATTAAGAGTGGGATTATTGAGCCATTTCAATAACACCAAATCGACGAAATAAAGCCCCCCCCCCCCCCCCAACCCCAGTTATTACTCTATTAAATATATTTTTTTTTTGTTTTTTTTATAACATTTAAACTACATAGAAACTAAAGTAAAAATGAAATACCAACTTAAAAAAGATAACATAACATTTCAAATAAAAAATACATGATGGGTTGCAATAAAGCATAAACTACATAAATTTAAAATTAAAATATTAAAACTAAAGGTGCGAGACGGTAACATATTGTTCTGAAAATACTACAAGACGGTTTCTCAAAACTCTCAAAGCTGCACCGTTAGCAAACTGAGTTTGGTGTCGTGTCGTGTTTGGAAGTAAGCCCTCCTCGCGGTTCAACGCATGGACATAGCACATCTCAAATTTTGTACACTTTGTTCATAAAAAACAAAAAACGTTCCTAATATTATATTCTTATTACAATGGTTTTCACCCACATGTTGATGAAATGTGGACATAACCCTGTTCCAAAATTGTTGCGAATCTAACTCAATCATATACACCCAACTCGTGGCCAAAGCGATATCCTCTTGCTCAATCCATCGTCATGCCATTTTAAAATTAAATAGAGAGGATTTTGAGAATAGATAATGAACAGTGAGATGAGGTAAAGAAAATGTGTGTGTATTTATATGTATGAAAATTAAAAAGATTTCTTTTAAATATGATCGTTAAACGGTCACTTTTCAATATGGCTCACCCAAAAGCCTTGTTTCTGCTCATTATTGTGTTTGCGGATGTTCAAAAGCGTCCCCTAGTGGCGCTGGGGAAATAGGAGGGGGCGCTATTATTTGCTTTTTGGCTGAGATGGATGGGACGCCAGTCCATACCACTCAACCTAAAAATCAACTTTTTATGATTTCGCAATTTTAGTATCATTTTAATTTTATGTTTTTACTTGAAAATATATACGTGTGTGAGAGAGTATAGATTAAATACAATATATCAAAATTTCGAACAAAGTGTACGAAGCATATAGACCATTGTTCATGATTTTTTGATGCTTAAAATTGAACGAATGTTAAGATCGTAAATAACAAGAAGTTAAAACTGATTTAAAGGGTAAAAGATTAGCCTCCTAATATTTGCTTTTTTTTCCTTTTTAATTTAAACCTCGTTACATCAATTTTATAAGACCTAAATAGCTTTTATATACTTAAACTTTTTAAAGCAATACCACAAAATACATAACTATCTATGAGTATAGTATGCTACATAAATATTTTTTAAATGACATCTTTTTAAAGAATATCAGTACACCTATATTAGTTAAAATCAACTGCAACAATACGTAACATTAGAATGACACGCCTAAGTTGTCAGCACTCTCATATGAACGAACTAGATGATTATAACGATTGCGACTAAATCGCTACAATTGTACATCTAAAAACCATTTGTAATTTAACCGCTACATTCGAATCCTTTATACTTGCTTTCTCTATATACATATCAAATGGATTTTTTTTAAGAATGGCAAAGTGATGTGTCTAAGTGGCAACTTTACGAAGGGGAAGCACAAGACTTTGTTGTTGGTGGTATTGTTTTGTGGGGTTAAGAAGATAAATAAAGAACAATGATGAGGGACAAGGAGATAAAGTATTTGACTTGATTTTTCTGACTTTTGTGAGGATAATGTGGGTAATGTAACATGTAATATGTGAAATCTAACTTTTTAAATATATGTTTCAAAGGAAAGAAAAAAGGTAAATCCCTTAATATATACATTGAGACGAAAAAGTTATCATATGTTCATTCTAATGTATCAGGGGTTCTTTGTTTAATTTTTAATGAGATTCTTAATGGTTCAGACTTCTTACTGGTTCAGCGTTTAATGGTTTAGACTGTTTGTTTCGCGAATAAATGTCTGGATGGTTCAGACATTTGTCTCTGAATGGTTAAGCAGTATACTGAGCCTGAATGGTTAGGACCTCTAATCTGAATTGGTCAGACATTTACCTTTTAACGGTTAAGCGTTAACTGACTCTTAATGATTCAGACCTCATACTGGTTCAACATTTAATGGTTTAGACCTCTTATTCGTTCAGCACTTAACCATTCAGAAGTTGCCAAACACCCCTCTTACTTTCTTAACCTTACTCTTCATTATATCTAAGAAGACTATTTATACACTTACGCCTCTTAGAAAGGCGGTCCCATAAATAAAAACCTAAGCAAGAAAGAATAATTTAGGATTATTCGTGTAATAGGGTAGGTGGAAGCTTTGTCGTTAAAAAAATATATATATACTTGTTCATATGAAATTTTATGATTATACATGGATCCACTACTACCCCTGTATCTATTGGTTTAACTGTGGGGGCCATACGTTTCCAAAGCAATGCCTAAATATAAACACATCAACGTTACCTTATAAATTTTTGACTATTCTACCGAGATGGTATGGTTACACAACAGTCAAATTTTGACTTGAGCTAGACTCCACTTTTTCTGCGTGTTTTATGCAATTTTGACTTTTGATGTAACTCTCAACATCGATATGCGCATTAAGATATGGGAGGGATGAGGTATTGAGGTCAACATGTTGACCTTAGTGGATTCACTTAACAGCCCAACATCAAATCGGTGCATTAGGTGTACAGGTGCACATTCAAATCGGTTCGGGGTTGAAACCGGTATCCGATCTAAAGTACTGGTAGTGAAACCGGTCTCGATCCAGATCGGCCTGAACCAATTAAAACCGAACACACCCGAACTAAACCAGATTAAAACCAATTTTCTCCTTATAATCTGGTATCTAATCCGGGTCGGTTTTAACATTTTTTGACTTGATCCGAACCGGTTTTAATACTAAATAGTTTTTCAAAAATCTGGTTTTGTACAACTTCAAGACTATGTGTTGTGATGAATGTAAATGTGAAAAAAAAGTGCAACGTAAGCAGTGGGGGTTCAACCTTTCACACTGAAGAACATGTGTTATCGCTTGTTGGAATGTGAAATGTGATGGGGTGAGTAATAATAAATTGAATGAAAGAAATGGTGAGGTAGAGCTAAACGATTAGTTTATATATTGATTGATGATTAAAAGAAAACCGACCACTTCTGCCTCATGCCCGCGATAAGCTCGCATACCGCCTCTTCGTACCTGCATGCAGTGGCGAAGCTTGAGATTCCCGACCGGGGACAAAAGTCATCAGACCTAAAAATTTCTATAAAACCGAGGGGTCGAAAATGTATATACCCAAAAATTTCTATACAAAAACTACATACTCTCCACTACTGAGTGAAAAGTTCGGGGGGTCGGACGTCATCTCCCGCCCCTTAAAAACTTTGCCCATGCCTGCATGGTTGACGTGGCGTCGTGACAGAGCTTAACACCCCCACAATACATACTCTAAATACTATACGCGACACGCTAAATAGTTGGGCGACCTCCAAATACGTAATCCCATAATAAATAAGATGTCATTACACGCATAGAATTAGAGATGGTTGCATTTCCTTTGTAGAAGAATGAAAAACAATCTGTTTAGATAACATATGGTTTTCTTTTTCCTACACGTTATCAAACGATAGAGACAACTAACGATATCTATTATACGAGTTAGGTTAATATAATAGTATGTCCATCTTGAAAGAATCAATTTCCATGGGATGAGAACAAAAAATCTGTATGCATCCTTGATCTTTGTTTTGTATAGTAGTTTTGGTTACATTCTCTTACAAATATATGTTCCTACACAAACTATATGTTCACGGACAAAAACAACATAATGAAGTGTCATTTTCTTGAATTAAACCATAATAAACATAAGTTGCCAACCATTTATTGGCACAACCAATGTTAAATCTAGCACGTGGAGCATCTCTAATGAGGGCTTACTGTCATGATTCGCCTAAATACAAAACTTTTTTTCCGTAAGTTCCGGAAGATTCCGGGACATTAAAGAAGCGTATAGGGCTACCCGGAAGTCTCCGGAACAACCTAAAAGTTGCTGGAATGTTTGGCACCATTAGAAGGTTCTAGATCAGCCTTCAAATGTCTAGTATGGACCTAGAAAGGGCCGATACTTCTGCCCATAAATTGCAGCCAAGACGTATCTAGAACAGCCCTGAAAACTCTTGGAATGGCTGGATATTTTGCAAGAACACTCTAGAAATCATCTTATAAATATCAAAGATATTATGTATGGAATCCTCTAGATAGATAATTCTCTAGAACTAGGAAGGACTAGTATAAATAGGATGTGAAGGTCTCATCTTGAGATCAACCAATAACTTAGCAAGTTTGCATACTTTACTTGTAAACCCACTCTTGTAAACTCCCTTGTAATCAATACAAAGTTGTTTCCTTGTAAATAATACTTGCAACCATCACTTGATTCACACAAAATACTATCATCGTTGGGCACAAAAGCTTAACTTAGAGCAAGTCTAAGTCGCTACACGTGAGTCAGAAGTTATTCCGTGACATTACGGTTGCATTCCATTTTTTCTCCACGTTTGCGTTGTCCATTCTACTTGTTCAAATTTATCTCATTCTTCATGGACATGGACGCACCCCTTCTTTTCTCATAGTTCTCACGAATGGTGTGGTGTGGACAAACACACCCACCCCACTGCTCTCCTTCACATCAGCCTCAAAGAACTATCATGTCTTCCACGCAGCTCACGCGTGCACTTCATAGATGCCCGCATGAGGTGCCCTTAACATTGTTAGGTGGTTGTCTTAAAATTTGTTTGATGACCATAGAAAACTAAAATAAGAAAAGTACAATGTCTCTCGATGGCACTTTCAATCCCTGAGTGTCAAAATTGACCATTTCCGTGTGTTGATTTGAATCAATAACGTTCCTGCTAACGGAAGGTGTTAGTCAACCGTTAGTTGACCATGGCAATATTGTCTATACTAGTTGATTATTATACTTGTCTTTTGCCATATTATTATTATTACTTTAAAACCCATATATTATCTTCAAATCTTCATCACCAAATCTCACCATATTTTTCAGACCTGATCAAATATTCGAACATGCAACTATCTTCGATCACACAAACAAATTCAAACTTGCAACTAATCACACATCAACGTTTTCGGATCTGATCAGACTACTATAGCATTTTTCTTATGCACCCAACTTGAGCAGCTTCTATTGTTTCTCTCAAAAGTTCCAGAACGATCTCACCTTTGTTCTCTCTATAAATCTTTCTATAATCTCCATATTACCAATACCGTTTCAAAATTTATGCATTTGTTCAGGAGATAATGAAACGCCATTTTTTCAATATGCTAAACTAAATCATAGCTTCAACACTTTCGTAATGGTTTTAGAATTATACTTTTGATTTTAATTCGTTTTCAAAAGTTTATATTAAGTGTTAAATGAAAATTAGTATTAGGATTGTTGAACGAACTTGCATCAGTTCGTTTTCGGGTCAACAAAAATTCTAGAATTTGATTATATATTGATCGAAACTTTGTTTTTCATTGATTTCCGTGTTTGTTCAACTTCAAATTAATTGAAACTCTATGTTATGTAAATTTTGTCATAAATATTATTCTAGCTATAACGCTTCACGTTTTTGTACTTTTCTTGTTTAGAAAGTTGATTATCGTATTTCTATTTTCGGGAACTTGTAATCGTATCAAATTCGTACTTCATTGCAATCTTGTAACCCGAGGCTTTGATCCTAATGAAATTCCATTCTTTTATACTCATACATGTTACATACTTATGTCATATGTCACAATCTTGAATACATGTTTATACATGAAAACCAATACTTGAGATACTTGAATTGTCAATTACACGTGCATTATACTCACACATTACTCCAATATGCTTGAAATACTTAAAACCGGCTAAAATACGAGAAAACAACGCAATCTAACCTAATCTACCCCTCTCGTGCGGACCAAACACCCCCGTGCGGACCAACCCTCCTTTGCACGGAGGACCTCTTTCGTCTGAACCAACCTTGTTCGCACGAACCACTCGTTCGTGAAAACCACACGAAACGCCCAGTGACGGGATTCAGGCAGAAAACGTAAACACTCGCGTTTTTACCACTTTTTTCACTTTTTTTACATCACCCAACCACTTTCTACTTCATTATATACATGAACCCTAATCTCATCTTATAAATAGAAGTCTCATTTCACTTCTAAACACTTTCCAAACACCTTAACGACTCTCAAATACTCTTAGTTTCTCTCTAATCTACAAGTCTTGGCAGAAGGTTCCAAGCATTCCAAGTGTGTCTTCACTTACTTTTCTTCTTATTTCTTCATGTTTTCTTCTCTCATACTACTTGGATAACCTCTAGGGAAGGTTTCCACATGTTTTCCGTGGCAAACTAAGGTGGAACCTCACTATATTTGAGGTCCAAAGTAGAGTTAAAATTCTGCTTTCATTAATGTTCTTGTATCTTGCACTTCTTGACTAAAACTTGGTGAAATCTTGTACACACCAAGCTCCCAACTAAACTCATAGTTGTGGGTTTGTGTTGTGGTTGATTTCCACAAAGAAACAAGCTTAGAAACCCTTTAAAATTTTGCTCATACATGCTCCAAGTGATTGAAACCATCCAAGCTTCAACCTTCTATGTTGAAAAGCTTGTGCATGTGTTAAGTGTGCATTGTGGGATCCTTGGCTTTCCAAACTAGTTCCATTACCTCATTTGATGTTTTGTTTATTTTCATCTAAGTAGCTTCCAAGAACTAAAGTAAGTTAACCCCGCCTCGACCCCAACATATGCCATGTTGGGTATGACATGCCCGGATTGTTCTTATTTGGCTTCTTAGCAAAGAATTGTTAGTTTGTAATTCTTGTTATTCATGACCAACTGGGTTATCAACTATGTTGATAATCTTGTGCTTTGGTGAATCCATACAAAGAGGTTCAGTGGATGATAATCATCCTACCTCCATGCTTGACTTACATGTTTTATATGATATTATATGATGGACTATTACTATATTATAAAATATATACTTAGCCGAATTCATGATGTTAACCGGATTATGGTTAGATGTTATGAACTTAGGCTATATTATCATTGTTCTATATTCCTCGATTGTGATTCTAATGGGCACGTTAGGACCCATGAAAACACATAAAAACTTAGTGTCCAAACGAGTATTTAGACAAGATATATTTTTTTCGTACTTATACTTAATTTCAAATCCGAACTCTCCACCAAATTCCGAATACTCACACACCTCCGTTTCCCCAATGTAGGGTAACTTCGGTGTTCCCCTCTCATCAACTCATCAAAACGCGGTTAATCAGAAATCTTTGCAAAACCGTGAATTTACATGACCCTTTTTTTACTTTTCGACACTTTCGGTGCAATACTTATACTTTATCAAACTCACACAATCACAAACAATTATGCTTTAACACAAACAATCCTATATACATGCTTAATACGTTATGCTAGAACTCATACATGCTAGAATACTTATTTGTTTTATACTTGTCATTAACTTCGTACGAGCCTCCCTTAACATGTATAACGCTATAGGATTAACGCACTGCCCGTGTTCTTGAGGTCAGATTAAGTTAAACAAAACGGCCTTATCGTTGCTACGAAAAGATTACGCTAGCGGGAGTCTTTGGGTTGACACTTATAGTTGCATGCTAGTATTGTATGTTAAGTCTTAGATTACGATTATGCCATTTGTTTAAACTATTATAATTATGCTAGTACTACAAAGTTGTATGCTAATCAATACTTTATGCGTTGACATGTACTTTAATACGTATTGCAGGAAATTGATGATGATGATGAACGAAATCAGTAGGATGACTAGAAACCCATCTTAATTTAGTACTTGTATTTTGTTTTTTGTTCAAGTTGTTGAAATTTGTTTCTAAACGATGTATTATCTGTTTAGCAGTGAAATGAAATTTTGATTATTAATGTCATACCCCGACCCGCAGCAGAATAAGTGTCGGGGCATAATTGGGTTATCACCAAAGCTCATGATGTTTACTAAAATGTTTCATATTTATTAAATTCAAATTACAACTTAAATATCCAAATCAAAATTCATACAATTACAAGGAAATGAAACTATGTAAATAATCCAAAGCTTAAACTGGTTTATTCTTCTAGGCCTTCCTATGTGTTTTTTGCCTCAGCTGGATCACCTGTATCATGTGTAAAACGGGGATATTTTGGGTCAACAAAAGTTGGCGAGTGAACCTTGATAAAACTTTGTTATTAATTTCTTGTTTTATTTAATATGGAAAATTTGTGCAATAATCACATGTGAGCAAACATATATAAGTAAACAAACACAAACCACTTCGGATGAGTATATGATATGAATGATGATGAATGTGAGACCAAGGCTCAATCAAACGGAGCCGATCTTATGAGGCACCTGATGCTCAACCTGTCTCTCACGGGGAACTGATGGGCCTAATAAAATGCGTGCACTGAAAATGATAAATCCAAACTACATATAATCCACACAACAATTGATACACATTTGATACACATTTGATCACGGATATGATGTATGCACAAGTGTTTAAATATAATAAGGAATTAAACGACACATGATACACCCCAAAACATGATTAAAACGGGGAATTGATAGAGATTCACTCACATTGGGTGCGTTCTTTGATGACGTTGGATGCGCACGAATTTTAGGATTTGATCGACGAGGGAAAAACTAACCTAAAATAATAACGAAATGATTCGGTAAATAAATGGATTTTATTTGAGATTAATACTTTTAATTCATAATCTTAATGGGATTTTTAGATTTATTTTTGTGAGTTTAAGGAAATTTTCTAACTTTAAAAATCTTATTTTTAAGTATTTTTAAATAATTTTCTAATTAAATAAATAAATAAAAAGAAATAAAAATTTGACTTTTTTGACCGTTGACCGTTGACCGGTCGGACTGTGTTTTTTTATATGCGCTGAGAGAGGTTCGAACTCGGGACCTCTCGTATACGTGCACGCAGCTCTACCAACTGAGCTACGTGTCTAACCCGAAATATTCTCTGTTTTAATTATATTTATATACTAATTAATTTTAAACTTATTTGATTTTTTATTAAAAATGATTTATATGGCCGAACCGGTTGCAGGGACCCGGAGTCGAACTCGGGGCCTTTGGTTCGAGTGCGCATAGCGCAACCAGTTGGGCTGTGTGTCTAATCTGTTTAACTTATGGATTATATTACTCTTATAACCATTCTGTGACTTGATCTGATTAAGTTTTAAAAATGTTGGTTTTATTTCTGAAAGTCGGTAACGTGTGCGATTCGAACCCGGGACGTGTGTATTGTTTGTGCACACAGTCCACCGCTGGACTGTGTGTCTAACTCGTTCGAATATCCAGTTTTAATTATATTTATACCCATACTCGACTTCATCTTCTTCGTTTACAAAAACACAGAACAGTGAAGTCCGACTGTTCTGTTTAAATCGGTCATCAAAACCTATAATTGGTTGGAATGAAATAGATAAAGAAGATTACGGAATAAAATGTACCAAAACAGAATGTTTTCTCAGATTTCCGGCAAGAGTCGTCGGCTCTGATTGGTGACTTCCGGCTGAGTGAATTGATTATCAGTTTTGATCATTGTGTTGTGCAATTAAGTTACTAAACAAGAGATATCAAGAGGGTTTAGTTGATTATACCGATCAACAGTGAGACTTCGGATTTTCAGTGAGATTCCGGTGAGTGTGGGTTTTTCCGGCGGCGTAGTCTGAGACAGATTCTGGTTGAATGATTAAAGTTAAGACATGCCGAATATGGATTACAAACAAAAGAGTCGAGAATTTTACCGATTTGAAGTAAGTCTCGGTTTTCCAGTGAAAGTCCGGCGAATGCAGAATATCTCTGGCGACGTATTTTGGGATGAATAAAGCTTCGAAAACGATCATGGTTCAGAGCGAAAGGATTTCCAGAGTGTTCAAGTGGGTATTTATAGTGGAAACAGGCTGAAATGGGTTTGAATTGAGTCAAGGTTCGTGATTGAAGATTTCCGTCGGTTATGACGGAAATTGACTGCCGGCAACGGTTATAACCGACGTCGACATCAATTTGTGCGGTTTAGTCAAAAAGGATTTGGCCAAAATCGTGGATTGCCGGATTTTCCGGTGATTGCGAGTTCTGGCGCGCTGATGTCCGGTTTTGATTTTCCGGTTTTACCTTAAGTGTCATTTGTTTCCTTGTTTATCACAAGTGAAGTGTGTGGCGGAGTGGTGTGTTGTGTGTTTGGATTGGTGGGTGACCCGGGTTCGAAACCCGGCGTCTCCAATTTATTTTTTTATTCACTTTTTATTATTAATTATAAATTATGGTTTTTATATTCTAATATATTTATTAATTATGTATTGTTTAAAATTTATTTAAGCAATAAATACGCAACGAAAATTTATAACTGAATATTTGATTAATAAACGAAGTGGGTTTGGAACCCGTTTTTCGGCGAATGTTACAATTAAATACTTGTCGCAAATAGTCGTTATGAAGTCTCTTACAATCTATTTCGTCTCGCCCCAATGTTCCCGCCATCGGTTGGGGTGTGATACTAGCAAACCCTAACTCTTCCTTAATCAAACAAGTATCAAGAAGAATGATAAACCAAATACCCGAATAATAAACCAGGAAATGGTTTCTTGAAAAGCAAAAGAGGCAGATCCAGATGAGGGTGGTGAAATCCACTGGTCAATTTGAAGATGATAATACCGGTTCATTATCATGGGTTTAAGACGAGGGCAGATCTAAGTCAGTATCTTCTGGATCGGTGACGAGTGTAATGTCTGAAGTATCGAAGTTGAATTTCTAACAAAGGTAAGGACCATTTGTTTGGATTGAGCTATTAAAAGTGATGACTGAAGATGAAGGGGATGGTTTAGATGAAGATGAGGGTTGAAGATCTAGTAAATTAGAAAGTCTTTTTTTAAGTTGAAATATTATCACATGAGGGTAGTTTAGACATTTTACTGGTCAACTAACGGTTAAACAACAAACTATGTTTTGTTAGCAGAGACGTTATTATTCAAATCGATAACTATAGGAACATGAGTGGTCAATTTTGCCACACAGAAACTGAAAGTGTCATTGGATGATAATTACAAAGACATAAATTACAGTTTACTCAAATAAAATAATGGTGAATTTCAAGTAGCTAAAGAACAGAAAGATTGAACCGGTGAAGTGATGAATAAAAGCAAAAGGGACCTATTTTTATATATGCTCCATGCATATATAAATTTATACATGTAATATAGTAATAAAACCAAATGAACTTCACAATTCTCAATAAATTAAACTCTTTAATCTTCGTAATTAAATTTCATCCTTTTCTATTGTATACAAACTTATATAATAGTAGATGTAAGACCCTGTCGTGTTGCGGCCTGGCTTACAAATTCAGCCGGTATGGGTTAGTTAACAACTAAAGGGCTGTTTGTTTACCTCTTAATGAAACTCTTAATGATTCAGACTATTTGTTTCGCGAGTAAATGTCTGAATGGTTCAGACATTTAAATCTGAATAGTTAAGCATTATATCAAGTCTCAATGGTTAAAACCTCTAATCTAAATTGGTTAGACATTTGCCTCTGAACGGTTAAGAATTTGATGAAACCCTAGAACAACTAGACCAGAATCTAAGTAGATTTATGGAACGGGCTCTGCATAAAGGGGTTAATCTTTTGTTTGGTTTCGCGATGATGATGAATGTAACAGTACTCCGGATGATCCTGCAAAACAGAACACTGCTGCTTGGTGTAGCATTTTTAGTGAGTACTTGCTTTGATATAAATATCGGCGCAAGGTTTGTACATAAAGTGTTATCCAAGGAATTTGATCAAGGTTAACTTTGAACCTTGCGCGAGCCCGCGCAAGGTGGTTAAGTGATCCTTTCCTTCTTTGGATACTTGGCGCAGGGTCTCAGTGACCTTCCTTGATAGAGAAGTCTGCGCAAGGTCTTCTTAGAAGTTAATAGTGGGTATGGTTCCCTTGGTTGGCGCGAGGTTTTTGGGACCATACCCCTTCAAGTCCCCCCAGTCCAGTTTTGCTCCTATGTGGAAGTAAAGAGTAGGTGGAGCACTGGACTTTAAAAAATATGCTGCGTTGTACGGGTGTTGGTCTTTTGTTGCTTTATGATTTTTTTGGTGACGTGTCGTAAATGATCTTTTGGAAGATATTTGAATTTCAAATATATTTGGACATGTGACCTTCAGTTATTTTAAATATAAGGCTCTTAACCTTGTGGTCGTGGGTTCGAGCCCCACAGTGGGTGCCAATGAAGAAACCCTACGCCCACCAAGGGAACCATACCCACTATTAACTTCTAAGAAGACCTTGCGCAGACTTCTCTATCAAGGAAGGTCACTGAGACCCTGCGCCAAGTATCCAAAGAATGAAATGATCACTTAACCACCTTGCGCGGGCTCGCGCAATGTTCAAAGTTAACCTTGATCAAATTCCTTGGATAACACTTTATGTACAAACCTTGCGCCGATATTTATATCAAAGCAAGTACTCACTAAAAACGTTGCGCCAAGCAGCAGGAAAGAGAATCAGTTAACTAACTTGCGCCTCTCGCGCAAGGAAACAGTTAATCCTGAGAAATTCTCCCTTAGCAGAAAACCTTGAGTTGGTGCAGAAGCAAAGGGAATCTTTTCTGTTGTAACAGACTGTACACGTGGCAAGCAACAGATGGGTAACAGCTGTGAAACCTTCTAGAAGCCACTAATACCCAATCGTGCAAGCATCTTTTCGGTTATAACCAATTGCCACGCGACAGCATCTGGACGAAGGAGAAAGATAACGGTGATGGCATGCTCACATCTATAAAATGTAGTAATCTCATGGTGACACGTGTTACCTCCCTAACCGTTGATGAGCTCACGATCCGTGTGCACTAACGGATTGCCACAAAACTTAACGGGATAGCAAAAGATTTCGTTAAAGTTACCATCTCTCATTTTGGCGCCCAAACTCCGGCTATAAATAAGTAACTTGGACTTCAAGTAGAAGGTATTCACTCTCAACTACTCTCTCTCTTACTTAACTTTACTTCCAACTACCTGTACTTATTCTCACGCCGGAGGGTGGTCACGGAGAGAACCCCCTTCTCCCCGTGGCGAGCTAACGGTGTTATGTTTTGCAGGATCAGTCGGAGTACTGTTACATTCATCGTCATCGCGAAACCAAACGAAAGATTAACCCCTTTATGCAGAGCCCGTTCTATAGATCTACTTAGATTCCGGTCTAATTGATCTAGGGTTTCTTCATTGGCGCCCACCGACTTTCTTTTATATTCTCATCTTTCGTTTTGTTTCACCTAGATCTACAACTTCATGGCTGATGGATCATCATTTCCAGGTCCTTGATCGGAGATCCGTCGCGTCGGCGGAGCTCCTCATGTCGACGGAAAAATCATTGAGGATTCGTCCGGTGAAGTTAATATTCCGTATGATCCTGACAATGCAAGTATTCCAGTAACACCGGCGGCTCCTCATGTTGACGTTGCATCAATTCTCCCACCTGGAGAAACTCCATTATCATGGTTGATTAACTCTCAAACTGCTCTGAACGCCGTGTATGCCCAGTTATGTGCTCAAACCGGAAGTCCTGCTTTTCAAGCTCCAGTCAGTGCACCTCAGGCCCATGCTTCGCCAGCACCTCGAGCGTTGAGTTACGGAACCAGAACCAAGATCGTGCACCTTCGCATGTATCTGTGCATGGAACTGAGATGTATTCTAAAACCAGAAATGATTCTGTTCATTCTGGTAACAGACATCAGGAAGAGAACGTCCAGCGACGACAATCAGTTCACTCACGTTTGGGCCCACGATCGTCACACAAGTGGGACACCCAATACGATGAGTATGATAAGACTTATGAAGAAGGAGATAGCGCAAGTGTGACAACTGGTACTTTTCGGTTATTAATTACGCGAATAGCAATCGCTAAGACAATAATATGTAGCATAATTAGACTTAAATTAACTTAATTTGGCCTTAGAAAGCCCAGGAACGTCTACTTGACTTCACGATACATGAATTGCGAAATTCGAGTATTTCAGCGCGCAAATGAACTTAAAATAAACCAATACCGGTTGATATACTGACGACACATAAATATCAAGTTGGTGATTATATTTACCATATATTTATAATTATACGAATTATGCGAATTATAAGACATCACAGAGCACGAACGTGTGAGTTACGCGGAATCCAGAACGCATCGACAGTTAACAACGAATCGGAAGCACCAGACTTGAGTTACGTCTCGACATTAATATATTATGATATATTTAGCATCGTTTTTGAATTTTAGTACTAACAGTCGGAACCAGATCGAAAAACGAACCAGAAACGACAATAAACACATTTTATGCGATTTAAATGTAACCGACGAACGAACGCGTCAAAACCTGTTTTCGACATACATTTTACATGTTCTCAACTTTAAATATATACGATACTCTATTTCACGAAGCTCGGGTGTCAAAAAGGGGTTTTTAAAACGCTATTGGGCCGCTTGAACAACTAGAAATGCGTTAATGGGCCTTAGGCCCAACCCACATAAAACCCATATATAAATTCAAATCTTTCTCCTTTCCCCCTCATTCCTTCTCCACCCCAAACCCTAGCACACCACACCACCCCTCTGCCTTCTTTCTGTTCGCCGGCGATCGGAGCCGGTGTCCGGAGACTTCCGGTTGTTCTTCTCCGGCCACACACCCCCTCGCACCAGAACACACACACGCACAACCAGAGATAAGCGCGAGAGGGAGAGATCTATGGAAAGATCGATGAAGAGAGAGACGCGGTGGCGAGAGAGAGGGTGGCTCACGGCGGTTCAGCGACGGGCCATCGAACGGCGACCAGAAACGCCGCCTTTGGCAGCCGGGTTTCAGTGTTTCACGATTTGTTTCAGGCGGGTGGTGTTTCCGGTGGGTTCAGTCATTGTGGTGGTGGGTTGGTAGCAGTTTGACGGCGGCGGCGGCAGTATTTGAGTGCTCGGTTCAAGAATAGATTAGCTTCGGGTGTTACAGGTTCGACTCAGCTCAGTTTTTGGTACACTCGGTTCATATCCAGTTGAGTCTCGGTTCAACAGTTTGGGTTTTTTGTTCGGGTCCGAGTCGACTCGGTTCAAGATGGTTCAACTCGGTTCGGGTCCGAGTCAACTCAGCAACTCGGTCAACACCGGGTCAGACCCGGTCAAGGCAGCTCAATAACAGTCAACAGATTTGGTTCGGGTTTAGGATGGTTCATTACGGTTCAGTTTTAGCGCGGGTCAAACGGTTAACGCAGTCAACACGGGTCAAACCCGGTCAACTTAGTCAACTCGGGTCAAACCCAGTCAACTCGGGTCAAACCCAGTCAACTAATCAACGCTAAACTTGGTAAAATATTAATAACGAAGTTTTATTATATAGTTATTTAAGTTTATTTTTGAACGTGGCATCGAGCACTAACCCGGACCGATTAACAACGTTATTAAGCAATAAAGATTCTCGGACTTATATGTGATTTTGTTTAAATAACTTGCAAATGCTAATTTAAAAACCGAAACAACGAATTAGGTGATTAAGAAATAAAAATAATTCGGACTTGGACATTTCGTGCGTATATAACTCGAGTAAATGTGTATTGTGAAATGTTATATATATTGTTATTGAGTTTTGATAAATAAATCGACAACTTGTATTGTCGGGATCGTCCAAAAGCAGAGGAAACTCTGCCCGTTTTTTTGTGAGAATTCCGTAAACGAAACGTGATTTATTACAAAATGTAAAACAAACAATCGGATTCAAATAATCTTTTAGAATAACAAATACAAATATACAATTACTTTCGACAACACTTTTCAACTTACGAAAACGACGATTCGGAATTTATTGACAACAATAAATATAGATGTTTTAAACTTCGAGAATTCGAGAACTCTTTTATAAAATTCAATATAATTATTCATATAGTTTCAAACACCGATAACCCGATTTCGTATATGTACAAATACATATAGTTTGCGTATTCATTTCGAATGACAAATAACACGACGATTCTTTTATTGGAATACACATAGTTTATATACTTATTTCAAACATCAAATGACTCGATGATTCTTCAATAAAATAAATATAACTTCTTATATTTATTTCAAACGCCTAAACGGCATACAACTATATTTTGTTAAGTTATCATACAAGACGGATACATAATACGAGTTGTTATATATTGCTTTATTTTCATATAACTATTCTTTACATACACGTACGCTTCTCGGATTATATCGATTTATTTATATATTTTCGATATAGATAGTCATATATTCTAAACCTCTCGAGGACTAAGTCTTTCCAAGACTTATTAACTACCGACAATAAACGAACTAAACAAGTATGGCTTAATCATTTTCATTAAGTTAACAACATACCATCGTATCGTTCGGTTAGCGATTCGGTAGAGCTCGGTGACACGTAGTTAGTTACCGCGTTTATTTAAAAACTTATAAGATATTCCGTGTTAGGAATATTGTAGAATGCACGCTCGCGAATCACGTTTGGAAACGACATTATGGAATGCACGTTTAGCTAGCTTTGCACAAGGAAATCCGGGTGAGTTCATAACCCCACTTTTTACAGTTTTACATTTTTATAAATGTTTTCGGGGTGGAAAGACATGCAGGTTTTGCGAAAGCACATAATATTTCGATAAACGCAAATCATATATTTCTAAACCTTATTACAAACGTATTCCAGATAACACAAATGGTTTATGAAAAGCTTATGCCAAATATATCAGCTTTACAAGACTATACGCGTTTTCGAAACATACTTGAACTTATAACATAGGCTCGGCCCAACAACATGGATAACAAGACAATAACACGGATAACAAGATAACATGGGCTAGGCCCAACGACACAGATTATGACATTCGGTATGTAGCTATGGAATTAAATAACAATAGATCAATGTACGTAAGTAGGATTATGACATTGGTAACCATTAATCACTTAGTGACCAATGTGCAAAAGGTGTAGATCTACTGAGCTTGAGACACGCTTCACTCCTAGTTCGTTAACCGTGGGGTGCTTTTGTGAGCCCAATAGAGAACAAAGTTGTCTCGGTTTGGTTATTTACTTATGGTACATAATGTTAGGGGGTTCGCTATCCACTGATTGATCCTTAGGTTCCATAGGCACTCTACGTACTATGATTTTATTACCGGTTTACAAACACAACAGTTACATGCATCGGTTTACAAACATAATGGAAAACATTTTAATACCGATATACAGTTATGACATTTCAAACGCTTTGAGATACTATGATCTCACAAACCGGCTTTCAAATGCGTGATTTTCAAATACATGATTTTCAATCGCATGATTTTCAAATGTTTTAAGATTAATTTGAAACAAAACAAAAAGAACTATGAACTCGCTCAACTTTATGTTGATTTTTCGCATGTTTCTTTCTCAGGTTATATTGTCAAACTATGGCACGGTTGGAATAGGAGAACCCATTTGGAACTCGAGTACTTAGCAGGCGTTCAACTTTAAATAAGTCTTAGCTGACATATACTTCCACTGTGCAATGAAGATACCAGTCCAGTCACGCAAGCTCTGATATTTCGGGGTGTGACAGCAAGTGTTTTCAATCATCTATCTGCAGATCATGCCAGTTACAAGCCTCGCATCCGAGCAGTTGTATAATCCTGAGGCCGAACATGATTACAACTTGATTTTCCGACCTGCTGAACAGTCAAAATTCGTGAAGGAAATTGCTCTAGCTCCGCTAGAGCGAGCAAAATTGCCATCGAATGTTGGAAAGTTTAATGGATTATCAGATCCAGATGATCACATGCGTTTGTTTACCGGCGCAGGACTTATTGGAGGATGGACTCTACCTATGTGGTGCCATCTGTTCGTTCAGACGTTAACCGGAGCCGCGCGACTCTGGTTCGACAACTTACCAACAGGTAAGCTCTCCTCATGGAATGATCTTAAGGAAAAATTCCTTACTCATTTCAGTCAGTAGCGTCGTTATGTTAGAGATTCGTTAGATGTGATGAACATTTGGCGAAGAGACAATGAGGGTTTGGAAGACTTCATTACGCGTTATAACAAGGAAGTTTTGGAGATCGGTGATGTACACGAAGATCTTATCCGCGCACAGTTCAAGTATGCGGTAAGATGTGACGAAATGATTAAGGTACTTTCTGGTACTACTGGTTTACCGAAAAGTTGGGATAAGTTCATGGCAGCAGCCAAGGTCTATGCGCAGACCGAGCGCAACCTTAATTCAAACAGACCTCCTCTACCTCAGCATCGTCCTGAGGGTCTGAGCAAACGTCGGAAGTTTAAAAAGAGTTGGAAAGACGCGAATCAAAGTTCTTATTCACCATACTCTCCAATGGATGCTCGCGCAACCATTAACAAGATCGCAACTCAGAAAGCCATCAAAAATGAGAACAGAGAGCGACAATGGACTCCTCTCACCAAATCTCCCGCGGAAGTCTTAAGCACAGAGAATTACCAATTCAAACAACCTCAACATATGAAGAACAAAAAGGGCCAAGATCCAAATCTCTTCTGTGACGTCCACAAGGACACAAGGCATACAACCGACAATTGCATTAGCCTGCGCACAGAAATTGAAAAGGCCCTGAAAAGTGGGAAGCTTACACACTTGGTGCAATCAGTTCGAAAAGAGATCAGGCAACTCACACGCGGTGATGAGGGGCCAAGCAATAAAAAGATGAAACAAGTTGCCATGATTCAAGGGAGCTCGTCGACAAGCGCAGCTTTCGAAGGTTCCGGGGAGAGAAATGGCGAGAGCAGCACGTAATATTTCCCATTGTGCCCGGCGGACCTCGGGAAGAAAGACCTGTTGTGATCACAGGTATTTTCGGCCATTACAAGACTGACTACATGTTCATAGATCCAGGTAGTTCTATGGACATCATATATGAGCAATGTTTCAAGCAATTAGATCCGGAAGATAAGGCACACCTAGAACCGGTGGACTTCCCGTTGACCGGATTCTGCAATGAGGTTGTCTTTCCTCTCGGACAAATAGTTTTACCCGTGACCCTCTAAGATGGTAAACACTCGCGAACCATTCAAGTAAATTTTATGGTCATGCCAAAAACTTCCCGTCACGATGTATTATTAGGACGACGAGCACAACGAGATTTTAGCATGATCACATCTGCGCCACATGCCGCTTGTGGTTTCCCAACGCCAACTAGCATTGCCATTTTGTTCGCTTGAAAAGAGATCATTTCTATCGAAGAACCACTGGTTAAGGCTACCAAACCGTCGTCACCAAATGAACCAGAGAAATGGGTTTTGAACAATAAGTATCCAGAACAGCCAATTGTTCTTGGACCTGCAGTTCCTATGGCCATTCGCGCAAGACTTAAAACCTTGTTGTTCCGAAATATGGATATCTTCGCATGGACTCCTGCAATATGTTAGGAGTTCCGTGCAAGATAGCTGAACATTGCTTAAACGTGTTCCCGTCAGCACAGCCGGTGGTCCAGAAAAAGCGCAGCCTTGGATCGGAAAAAACGGAAGCAATGAATGAGCAAGTCGCAGAGTTGTTGGAAGCTGGTATATTGCGCGAAGTCAAATATCAAACCTGGGTCGCAAACCCAGTAATGACGAAAAAACACAATGGCGGCTGGCGCATGTGTGTGGATTTCAAAGATTTAAACAAAGCTTGTCCCAAAGACTGTTATTCTCTTCCCGAGATAGACAAAAGAGTTGATTCACTAGCTTCTTTTCGCTGGAAATGTTTCCTAGATTGTTACAAAGGATATCATCAAGTCCTGATGAAAAACGAAGATGAGGACAAGACCGCTTTTCGCACGGAGAAAGGTATTTTTTGTTACACAAAAAATGCGGGAGCTACCTATCAAAGATTAATGGACACCGTCTTTGGCGATGACATCGGCAAGACAGTAGAAGTATACATCGATGATCTGGTCATCATGAGTACTACAGAGGATATGATGCTAGAGAATATCCAGAAAACCTTCCTTGCGCAAGGTCAATTTAAAGTTAAACCCCGGAAAATGCTCTTTTGGCATGGAAGAGGGAAAGTTTCGTGGTTTTGTAGTTACTAAAGAGGGGTTCAAGGTTAATCCAGAAAAGGTGGAGGCCATCCAGAGAATGTCGTCTCCCACCACCATCAAAGAAATGCAACGACTAGCTGGAAGATTAGTTGCGCTTAATCGTTTTTTGGCTAATCATGCCGCAAAATCATTCCCCTTCATTCGAACCTTGCGTAATTGTGTCAAAAGTAAAACGTTTTCATGGACTCCTGAAGCGGAGAAAGCTTTCAAGAAATGAAGGATTGTCTTATTCAGTTACCCACACTGACTGCTTCGCGCAGCAATGAGCCGATGATTCTTTATCTTTCAGCATCTCCAATGCCAGTTGGAGCAGTACTAATGGTGGATGCCATTGGAGCAGTACTAATGGTGGATCGCGAAGGTGTTCAGTCTCCAATATATTACATCAGCAAAATGCTGAACGATCCAGAGACACGTTATTCTATGATGGAGAAATTAGTGTTAGCTCTTGTTCACGCTTCGCGAAGACTGAGACGTTATTTTTCAGGACACGTCATTACGGTCCTGACTAATTATCATATTGGTCGAGTCTTATCTAAACCAGATGTCTCAGGACGCCTCGCGAAGTGGGCAATCGAATTGGGAGCATAACATTTGTTATAAGCCAAGACCAGCCATCAAAGGTCAAGTATTAGCTGATTTCGTCGCTGAAATTCCAGCAGATAAAATTGAAGAATGCGAAGCGATTCAAAATCCAGTGCCAATCATGGTGACAGAGCATGGATCTTATATACTGACGGCGCATCAAACAACGATGGAGCAGGAGCTGGGTTACGCTTGATAAGTCCAGACGACGAAGAGTTTACTTAAGCAATTCGGCTTGAGTTTAAGAGTACGAATAATGAGGCAGGTATGAAGCTTTCTTAGCAGGCCTGCGCCTGGCTATTAAGATGGGGGCATCTAACTTAACTGCTCACGTTGACTCCAAGCTAGTTGCTGAACAAATTACTGGTTCTTATGATGCAAAGGGTGATGTTATGGCCCTCTATCCAGAACAAGCGAAAACTCTCATCACTCAGTTCAGGCAATTCAAAGTTGTTCATGTAAACCAGAGTGAGAATAAACATGCCGATGCCTTGAGCAAATTAGCCGCGACAAGTTTTCAACATCTGGCAAGAGAGGTTCGCATCGAAGTATTAAGCAACCCATCGGTACCACTCAAACAAGTGAGCATGGTTGAAATCGGGGATCCGTCTTAGATGTCTCCAATAATTATGTACCTGTTGCATGGATCGCTTCCAGCAGACAAAGCTCAAGCAAGGAAAATATGATGTAAGGCCATCAATTATGAAATGGCAGATGGTATCTTATATCGGAAGTCATATTCTGGACCTTTACTTCATTGTGTAAGCAAACATGATGCGCAATATCTAATACGAGAAATCCACGAGGGATTATGCGGTATCCATTCTGGACCGCGCATGGTGGTGGCCAAGATTATGAGTACAGGCTATTATTGGCCTGGAATGTATGTTGATGCAGTTGAGATTCTGCGCAAGTGTATGTCCTGTCAGAGGCATGCTCCGAAGACGTTGAGCCCAAAAAACCCTCTCGTTCCGATAACCACTGCTTGGCCTTTCCAACAGTGGGGGATTGATCTTATCTGACCTTTTCCTGGTGCGCCAGGCGCAGTCAAATTCGTTATTGTTGTAGTAGACTATTTCACCAAATGGGTGGAAGCTAAGCCATTAGCATCCACCACAGCCATGGTAGTTCGTAAATTTATATGGGAACACATTATCTGCCGTTTCGGCCTACCATTACGAATCATCACCGACAATGGTCCCAATCTCACAGCTGCAGAACTACAAGCCTGGATGTAGGAAATGAAAATCGAACATGTTTTTGCCTCTGTTGCCCATCCGCATGCAAATGGTCAGGTAGAAAGCATAAATAAACAATTGGTGGAAGGCGTAAAAGCACGGCTGGGCACGGCGCGACATGGCCGGGTTGATGAATTACCAAGTATACTATGGACGCATCGGACGATGCCAAAAACAAGCACTGGCGAAACACCATTTAGTCTTGTTTACGGCACAGAAGTTGTAATACCCGCGGAATCGGCCTTCCGTCACCCAGAATGATAGCTCTTGAAAAACAGAATAATGAAGAGCAGCGCTGACTTGATCTTGACTTAGTTGAGGAGAGGCGCGAGAATGCAGCGATACGCGAAGAAAAGTACAAATCTCAAATGGAAAAATATTACAACAAACGGGTACGCGTATGCACCTTCTTACCCGGAGATTTTGTACTTCGCGACAATGAAGCATCAAACATTGAAAATCCAGGAAAACTGGCACCGAAATGGGAAGGACCTTATGTGACTCATGAAGTCCTTGGCAAAGGAGCTTACACATTGAAGCGTTTGGACGGTTCTGGCGTCCCGCGGACCTGGAACGCCCAACAGCTGCGCAAGTGTTACATGTAATCTCAGAGCTCATTAAGCCCCGCGCTTTACATGAGCCTGCTTACATCAGTTTTCATTTGTAATCTTAGTGGCAGATTGTAAGCTTTACGCATTATCAATAAAATAACATACTTTCTGTCGCTACTTACATTCTTTTATGTATTTATTACAAATGCATGCAATTCCTTTGGATAAACAAAAACACACACTCATGAGCCACAAGACGACACAATGCTTACGCTCATACATGAGGTTACTTATTGTTCATTTGTCTATCCTAAAACAAGTAATTGGTCACATGCAAAAATTGTAAACTAAATATATCATTTTCACATTCAAAGTACTTGCGCATCAAGCGCAACGATACATCTGAAAGGAAATACAAACATCTACGAAATAGAAACAACCTAATTCTATTTCCCTGCATCATTAGAACCTTCTTGTTTCTCCGCTTCTGAAAAGATCTCTTTTAATCTATCAACGAAATCATCATGCTGCAATGCAGCATCAACAAGGTCCATAACAGGAATGTGCAAATGATCATAATTCTCTTTAGCAGCAGTGTAGAGAGCAAAAGTATCGGTTCCATGGGTAGCAGCGCGACTTGTATCCCATTTGGTTTTCAGCGCATGGGCCACATGAAGTGTGCATTCCTTATAACCCTCAGCATGGCCATCATTCCGCGCTGCCACCATTAGTTCCGCCACCCTCTCACTAACTCCATAGAGTTCAAGATGGAGTTTGCAATCTACAAAACAAAAACGTCAGTATAAGATATAATAATTCAGCAAAGATGTATATATCGCATGAAAGGGATAGTACCTCCACAATCCCATATTCCCGCAACCAGGTAAGCTGGTTCATCAAGGACTCTGTCAGGCTCTCTGCGGTAGCACGAGCGACCTCCGTCTCATTAATTTTCTGTTCGCCTTCGGTCAAACGGCGGTTCAACTCGGCCTTCTCAGTTCGATGAAGGTTGATATCCTTTTTCAAAGTATCAACCTCATCCTGCAGTCGCACCTGGTAAAATAACATAGAGGTTAGATCGTCAATCTCTTTATTCTTAAGGAGGAGAGTCATTTTGGTTGCTACCTCATTCTGCTCACTCCTCTCCCTATGAGAATGAGCCTCTACCGCAGCAACAACCGCATCATCCCTCTCCTTTTTAAGTTTTTCAATCTCATTGCACAGAGAAATCTTCTCATTGTTATCTCGATCACAAGCATCCACAAAGTGCTTACGATCGTCTGCGTGTTGCGTAGCAGCAGCATCATACTTACGCTTCCATGAGAGTGCAGACCATTCTTCGGTTTTCTTTTCTGCCTCAAACTTGGCCTTCGCAGCCTCGAAATCAAAAACCATCTTCAAAGTATTCTCCCTTTCAATCTTGGCCTTCGCCTTATCACTCTCCACATCATCACGCTCCTTATTCATGTTGCGCCATTCGCGCACAATCTTGTTTATTATGGAGGAGGCAAGGGCGGACACTTGTAAGTATGCTTCATATGTAGCCTCATGATTTTTCTCCTCTTGGCGTTTCACCTCCGCCGGAGGGAAAATGCCCTTATACCATTCCCTGCAGGAGCGCCAATCGGTGAAGACATCACCCTGTTTTACCTTCCACACAGGCTGATGAATTTCAAATGGCCGTTTATCTGAATAAGAGCGATAGTAAAAATCCCAGGCGTTTCTTCAGGGCGAATCGGTGATTCTTCATCAGACTCATCAAAAGAAGGCATAAAACCTTCACCGTGTGTTGAAGGGCCAGCACCCTTAGATATAAGCGTTGAAGGCTCAGTGATGGGTGTGAATGGTTTGTCTTGTTCTGCACTGGCATGTTTTTCCGCAGCAACACCCTTAGCAGTATCTTTAACCTGCTCGCCAGCAGGATTCTTCGCAGCATCTGATGCAGTATCTTTAACCTGCTCGCCAGCAGATTCTCCGCATAATTGTTTAGGCTCTTCTTCTGGAGCCACTTCTCATACCCTTCTGGAATAATGGGTCTGCATCAAAAATAGGGGTGCTAAGTCACATCTTCTCCTTCAATGTTCTCAGTCCTGCGCGGCGACGGTATAGAAGAATTAGTTTTTATTATTCCAACAACGTGTTCAAGCCAAACGTTTGTTGTAGTGCCACCAAATCTTACCATGACTGGAAACAGAAGTTTTTCTTCGTGAAGCAGCGGTTATCCGATGTACGATGACCTTTAGGGCCGCAGACCATTCCGACCACGAGACGTGGTACCAAAATATAAAGATTGCCCAATATTATGTTCGGAGAGGGCACTCATTGTGCAGGATGAGCATTCTATGGAAAAAGGAATGTCGAGAAAAGCCTGTTACACTGAAATGGAGCTGGTAAGTAAACTTCATGCTTCCCTAGAATTATTCTCATAAATATTGTATCTTGATTGAAGTTTTTGTTGCGCTCTGCAAATAGTTGCGCCACTACACTTGTGCTTACAAGAGAGATAATGGGAAGATGGCTGCGGTGCCGCTCGCAGAGAATGAAGAGCATGGTTTGATCAGATCCTGGGAATTTGAATCCCTAAGAAGGAAGATCTCAATGCCAGCCCTCTTCTACTACTGGTAAGTCATAAACTACGAGGCCTGAGTTAGTTATTGCAATATTACTTGTAGATACCGATTCTTAAGTAATATTGCAATGTAACTTATGGCGCTACGTTTCTTTCTTTATTATTGATCATGTAGGTGATTTGCTAAACTTGGGCGTAGGCCCTGAATCAAAGAAAAAGAAGAAGCCAACTGCTGCTGCTGCTACGCCTACTTCCTCCAAAACAGAGCAAAAGGCTAAGCCATCTGCTGCTGTAAAAGATGAAGGCAAGAAAGGTACGCGTCTCGTATCTGACACTTGGTGTGATTACGTGGTGGTGTCAGACTCATTTGAAGGTCTTGCGCCTATAGGTTTGAGGAAACCAAAGCCTGAGCCTATCGACACCTCATCTATCCCTGCCTCGAATCCAGATGACCCTCTGGAAATCCCTTCAAGCCCTGAAGAGGCGTTGAAGCGTACTTCAAGGAAGAGGAAGGAGTCTGAGACTGTACCTCCTTTACCACCAAAAAAGGTTGCGCGCCCGCGCATTGGCAAGAAAGGCAATCTGGAAGCCTTTGCAAAGAAATTTTCACCTGGTATGTCTGCTTCCTTGTACTCTTATAATAATAGTTGTGCAGTGCCCTTGTGCTTGACACACGTGGTTATTTGTGCTGAGAAAATTGTAAAGGTTGTGCCGGTATCAAAAGAACAATGAAGCTGGTAGAATACTCGAAACTTCTCCACCGTCGGTATAATCTGCATCGACCGGCAGACGAACTCGAAGTGCCGGATCCTCACCATTCCCATCGGACTCAGTTGGGAAATATGAAACTTGTAGAAGTCAAGGATCTCCAACATGAAGTGGGTCACTGGAAGCCTGAAATTGCCCTCGGCAAAGTAGTCGTAGAACAACGTAATATAACCAGCCAGAGCGTCCGCCGCCGTGGCACCCTCTCTAGGAAAGAAAGCTCCCCAGGATTTGGCAAAAAGAAAATTGTCAATCAAGGCATCAAAATACGCTTTCCCCCACTTTAAAGGTGGAAGAGTAGACGTCGCCGACGCGTCTACTCTTCCAGAATTAGATCTGGTCGCCATGAAAGCTACAGAAAGAAATCTTGAAGGAAGCGCTTTTTCTCAGAACGAAGGAAGATGATCGGAGTTTTTGTAGGCACCGGAAAATATGAAGGATACAAGTGATTCTCTCTCTAGAATAACGTCTGGTGAAGAAGAAATGGGAAGCCATTTTCCTTTATATACCAATCGCAATTAATGCCAGACACGACTGCAGCGACTTTTACGACCATCACTCTTCCCCAGGTAACTGCAAGGGCGAGTGGGGAACAGTAATCGCCCCACGCGCGAGAGTGTCGCCGAATTATCATTAAATGCTGTAAGACACGTATTGTTGACAGCCTGTCAACAGTACCATCACATCTCAAGAGCGTGCGTGCTCACCAACTACATCATTTGGATGAGCGACACGTGTCCAAATATATTTGAAATTCAAATATCTTCCAAAAGATCACTTGCGACACGTCACCAAAAAAAATAAAGCAACAAAAGACCAACACCCGTACAGCACAACTTATTTTTTAAAGTCCAGTGCTCCACCTACTCTTTACTTCCACATAGGAGCAACACTGGACTGGGGAGGGGTATGGTCCCAAAAACCTTGCGCCAACCAAGGGAACCATACCCACTATTAACTTCTAAGAAGACCTTGCGCAGACTTCTCTATCAAGGAAGGTCACTGAGACCCTGCGCCAAGTATCCAAAGAAGGAAAGGATCACTTAACCACCTTGCGCGGGCTCGCGCAAGGTTTAAAGTTAACCTTGATCAAATTCCTTGGATAACATTTTATGTACAAACCTTGCGCCGATATTTATATCAAAGCAAGTACTCACTAAAAACGCTGCGCCAAGCAGCAGGAAGAGGAAATCAGTTAACTAACTTGCGCCTCTCGCGCAAGGAAACAGTCAATCATGAGAAATTCTCCCTTAGCAAAAAACCTTGAGTTGGTGCAGAAGCAAAGGGAATCTTTTCTGTTGTAACAGACTGTACACGTGGCAAGCAACAGATGGGTAACAGCTGTGAAACCTTCTAGAAGCCACTAATACCCAATCGTGCAAGCATCTTTTCGGTTATAACCAATTGCCACGCGGCAGCATCTGGACGAAGGAGAAAGATCACGGTGATGGCATGCTCACATCTATAAAATGTAGTAATCTCATGGTAACACGTGTTACCTCCCTAACCGTTGATGAGCTCACGATCCGTGTGCACTAACGGATTGCCACAAAACTTAACGGGATAGCAAAAGATTCCTTAAAGTTACCATCTCTCATTTTGGCGTCCAAACTCTGGCTATAAATAAGTAACTTGGACTTCAAGTAGAAGGTATTCACTCTCAACTACTCTTTCTCTTACTTAACTTTACTTCCAACTACCTGTACTTATTCTCACGCCGGAGGGTGGTCACGGAGAGAACCCCCCCTTCTCCCCGTGACGAGCTAACGGTATTCTGTTTTGCAGGATCAGCCGGAGTACTGTTACATTCATCGTCATCGCGAAACCAAACGAAAGATTAACCCCTTTATGCAGAGCCCGTTCCATAGATCTACTTAGATTCCGGTCTAGTTGATCTAGGGTTTCTTCAGCATTATACTGGCTCTTAATGGTTCAGACCTCGTACTGGTTCAACACTTAATAGTTCAGACCTCTTACTGATTCATCACTTAACCATTCAGAAGTTGCCAACAACCCCTAAACATTATACATGAGCTCCACGTTACGGCCGGCGTATTCGGTACCGGTACCCACTTTTCTCGTTTTTCAGTACCGGTACTTTCGGTACTAGTACTGAACGGGTACAGTACTCATCCCTACCTAACAATAAAAGTTTTAATGCCTAACAATGTTACTAATGTCTAACTTTATAAGCTACAAATACAAGTTTTAATGCCTTCCAATTAATAGTATATAATAAATTTTTGAATAATTTGGTTTTGAACAAAAACCACTAAAGCAACATGTACAACCATATATGCACAAACTAATAATTTAGTTTTAAACAAAAAACCACTAAAGCAACATGTACAACCATATATGCACAAACTTGTTGTAAAATAATAGTATATAAATTTTCATTTCTCGTTTATATTTTTCTATTTGTAATCTTATATTAACACTTGTAAATAATAAGTCTATGTAAACTCTTTAATTATATTTCTAATAATTTCATTTTCATCTATTATTATGTATTGAGATATTTCTAATAATTTCATTTTCATCTATTATGTATTGATTATATAATATTTCATTTTCCGTCTACATATTTTTCAATTTATACATTTGTAGTTTCTAGAAAAATAATATTTTTTGTTATATATGTAGCAAACTCCAATAATGGTAAACCACGTAACAAAACGAGTAAATATTTCAATTTAAGACCACATGTCTCAAGTTTAAATTTGATCTTAACCGGGTAATCATCATTTTGTGTGGGTAATCACCTAAGTTGCTAGACCAATGGGACATCTTTAATGCTAGTTAATGACTAGTTTAGTAATTTACCTGATTTTGTTATGACGAATTATAATTTGTATTAGTTTAAATGTGATAATTATTAATTAGTCAAGAGAAACTAGAAGTCCTGAGATGTTGGTGGTGGCCAAAAGGTATATACTCTCTGGTGGAGACATAGGTTTGATTCTTGCTTGGACCATTTTCGAGGGACATCCGGGTGAAGGGACGAATCGGGGCTTTAATCCGGTTCTCGTGCATCAGGGGTGCATGATTTCATGACAGTCGAGGAGTCGACATTAGACATAACCCCAAGCAGTATGGATTTACACGTGAGATTCGTTGTTGTTGCAAAAAAAAATATAAGAAAAAGAACCCAGACATGACACATCCTTACCTCAGAATCTTGACTTTGAGACATCGCTTGGGAAATCTGTAAGCAAGGGTCAACTGTTGACAGCAACTCCAGATTTCATGGATGTATTAGTTTACTTTATGAACAAAATATTGCACCTTAAATTAAACATGTTGGAAACAAACATCATCATGGTTTCTACTTTCTAACATATAGATTTTAAAGTCTAAGTTGATTGAGTCCTAACACAATGTTTGTCATTTACCAAATGTTTTTAATTAATTAATATATATATATATATATATATATATATATATTGATTGAACCTTCTAATCGTAGTTGTCTATTTATAATAATAATAATAACTATTGATTGAACCTTTTAATTGTAGTTGTGTATTTATAATAATCACGTTGTGTTGTGATGACGGATAAAAAAGTTTTGATTTCTCTAAATCGGTCTAGTCTCAGAAAGATATAAGGGCACACAACTGTTGTGTTTTGTGATTAGCAACAAGTATTTACAATGTAAACATGTCGCGAAACATAGCGAAACCATCTCTAAAGCTAGATATTTCCCATTGAATTTGCAGCAACCAAAGTGGGCCACTGTATACACAGATGAGATAAATTGATCTGAATCGCCCATATCGTGGGTCTATGGTGTTAAACTTATACGATAATGAAGGCCGCATAAGGAACGCTTTGTGACACACAACCACCTGATCCATGTTTACAACTTTCTTTCTTTTTTTTTATAAAAGTTGGAAGAAAATAACAAAGTAGCTCAGTTGTTTCTGAACCACAGATAGACCAACAAAATTCTTTAAATAGGTAAAAAACCAAGTTAAAATTTGTAAATAAAACAGAAAACAAATTATATAAAGTGACACAAGCATACCTTTAAATTCGTATGGCCAGTGAACAGGACAGTCGATAACTTGTGACGTTAAATCCCCCAACTGACCCAAACGCTAAAGTGTTTCCGGAATCAGATGGGAACTCAACACAATATAGATTCTCTTTTGTTTTAATTGTACCAACATTCTTTCCCTACAATAACTTATTATACATCAAGATATAATTTACTTTTAACTAAAAAACTGCAGTACGTTAAGTCTCAAAGCCGACATCCACCAAGTGGAAGGGTAAAATTGCCTGATTAAAATTCCAGAGCTTAACCCAACTCCCGCTTGCCAGCAGTTTCGGGTTTGACCAGGAAAAGTCAACCAGGTGCTCCTTCAGTTCATATATACTTGATTCCGTGTCACATCCCATATCTGAAACTAGAGGTGTTCAGAATTCGATTCATTTATCAAGAATTCGAATTTGTAATTTTAAATTCTATTCGATTCGAAATTCGAATTCAAATTATACATATTTGCTTATTATATTTATATATAATATACACATAAAACTTTACTTTGGGCTATAGTATAAATTAATATATAAAAATTTAATCCAAGTCCCAAAATAACCCGTTACCGAGCCCAAATAGCTCATAACGAATTTACATATTTTAAATGAATTTGAATCAAAACAAATTTATTCGAATTCAATTCGATTTGACCAGCTTTAATCGAATTCGAATTCAAGCAAAAATAAAATATATTCGAAAAAATAGATTTCAGTAATTCGAAAATTTGTTATTCGATTCGATGAACACCCTCTATCTGAAACTTCAAAATAAAAATTCTAAATAACTTATGTTCATAATGTTATAAAAAATTGAAACTTTTGAATTTTGCATATGCATATAATTAAGTTATATACCTGTAATACACCTTCAAAGCAATCTGAGCTTTAATGTAGTTGTTCCAACATATACTGCTTAACTTAGATCCACTCGACATATCAACAACCAGATAACGTATGTCACGATAGATGTCTGTAATTTTGTAACTTCTTTCAAATCGGAAGATATAAACGATGTGCAAAATGTCTATAATAAAAGAATTCTTGCTCTTGAATCTTTTCTTTAAGCTCGATAACTGCTTCGCGTTTGATTAAGCTATCTCTAGGCAGCACTTTACTTATAACAAAAAAGATTTTATCATCATAAAAACATCCAACCATTAGCAGTTAATTAATGTTGTAAAAAATCGGATATCAGTGAAGGACCGATATTTGAGAAAAAGGTTATCACGACGGTGATAATTTTAATATCATGTACAATTTATATATATAGCAATCTAACAACACTAACAATTCACTATACTCTCCTACCATTAGCAAATCAATATTTTGCAACTTGCAAAACACTAATGAAATTGTCACCAACATTTAACACTAACAATTAATAATTAAGACTTAAAACACTAATAGCAGCAAAAAGAAGAAAGACAAATGGTAGAGCTATGAAGAAAGGTACTGAAATCGGTGATATATAGGTCAAATATCATAGGTTGCATGCCTCTTAATGCTTTTACGAGATAACACCTTAGATGGGAATGGTGACAATTGTAAGCTTAAATTGGCTAACAACTCACTCCGATCAACATTCACTAAGGGAAAGTCAATTTAAGCCGGATTTGTAATTACAACAAACCAGGGAAGGATTTAGCATGGTTCCTTGGGTTCCCAGGAACCCATTCGATTCGAAGAAAATGGAAAAAAATTAGTGTAAATCTTGTATGATTTGGGAAAAAATAATGAATATTAGTGAAAAACTACCAAAAGGAACCCAGTGGAATCCGACCCTGGATCCGCCACTGCAACAAACTGTGGATAAACAATCTCATGTAATGTTTAATAAATCTTATGTCCCTTGACATTGTGTCACTAGTTCTTCTAGTTTGAACATTTTATAATGGTTATGTTTTGTAGTTCTCATAAAAAATGCATCAGTGCTATATAGTTTACACATCCTTCAACAATATCATATCACGGATATCCTTTAATGTTGTGTTATCTTCATTTCATTTCACTTGTTTAAACATTTTATTGAATAAAACTATCGGGTACTTGACGGGTATTATAGACCTAGCTAGGTATGAGACACAATTTCACAATCGAATATGAGACTGAAATTCCTAATACCCGGCTTATTGTCACCCCTACATATATTTCATATTCAAAATTAATAAGTCGGCGGAACAAGTGTGTTGTGACAGGGTTGTTAAAATTTGCAAGGCTGTATATTAGTTTAGTTGATCAAAAGTTGTGGTGGATTTTGAAACAAATGAAATTAAGTCAACAAGACTCAACTTCTTTTTTTCATAATCAAATGGATGCCTATAATTGGTTCACAACAACTGGAGTTGAGTTGGCCATGTTATGCTTAAAGAAACACAACAGTTGTATTTAGGTTGACTTTTCTGTGGTCAACCATTGCCTGACTAATATACACCAACATTAAAGTTTTTACCTTTTATAAAACAAAATATACACCAACATCATCCATTTTAAAATCTTGGATGTGCCAAATTCATTTTAATTTGTGTAAATGACCATTTGAGGATTGTTTGACTTTGACCTTGCACCTAAGTCTAAGATGAATATTTTCGTATAAATCGAATGCAAAAATAATAACTTGTCCACTAATCGATCAAACGCTGAATATGAACACATCATTTATGGCCGCGTAAACTGAAATTACATAAATGCCCTTTCAATCAAGTAAACCTGAAACTCAGCATCAACCACAATTGCTTAATAATACAGATTACATTACATTCTTCAAACTCATATCCAACATCACCGATCACTCACGCCATCATCTCCCAGACCCCGAGGAAAAAAAACAAGTATCAACCCACGATTTATCCCGATGCCACTATACAGAAAAGATGGCAGGTGAAAAAGTTTAAACATTTAGCTCATTATACATGAATGTTCGTTCCTACATAATCCGTGTTTGTGTTGTGGGTATGAATAGATCCCAGCTCAGCGACCCGAAAAGAATGTATTGTCCACCTGGACTTTCCGCACCTTGGTTTTATCGCGTGCGCGCCTTACAGCTTCTTGAATTTGGCGATCATGGTCTTTCAGCATCTGGTCAACTTTCCCGGATGGAGCGAGCAGTGGGCCCGAGTAATGGATCTTGCTGCCCTTAGATCCATACCCGATCTGCGCAAAGGATAAAAATGACAATTTGGTTTATGAATTATAACATTTTTTTATAAACTTAAGAGTAAAATGCCATTTTCGTCCCTGAGGTTTGGCCAGTTTTGCAACTTTCGCCCAAAGGTTTGTTTTTCCGCATCTGAATCCAAAAGGTTTGAAATCTTGCCATTTTCATCTGGCTCGTTAACTCCATCCATATGTCTCTATTGGGTCAGGGATAATTTTGTCTTTTTTGTTAACTTATAGGGCAATTTGGTCTTTTTCACATCTCCAGTGAGTTTACATAAAGTGCAAAAGACCGAATTGCTCTTTAAGTTAACAAAAAAGGCGTAAATACCCTGACTGAACGGAAAAAATATGGATGGAGTTAGCGAGCCGGATGAAAATGGCAAGATTTCAAACATTTTGGATCCAGAGGCGGAAAAACAAACCTTTGGACGAAAGTTGCAAAACTGGCCAAACCTCAGGGACGAAAATGGCATTTTACTCTAAATTTAATAAAAAACTTACATTAACCGGATCTTTATTAATTGTTCTTGCATCATCATCAGGCGGTCCGGAAGCATTTGAAGAAGCTTCTTTAAGCGAACCAGGAAACCGACTTATCAGTCGTGGAGGCGGTTGGGAAGTTCCGGTTTTGTCCCTGTCTCTCCGCTCTTCATATAACATGCTTTTCCTCGCAGCTACTAAACCCGACATTGCTGATAAATCTGGCCCGTTAGACTCGACCTTTTTTCCAACTTTTGACCAGGCGGCCCGTTGGACCAATGGCCCGGAATGTGATGCCCGCTTATGCAGATTATTGGTTTGGTCTTCTTCCATAGCTTGAGAAGGTCTTGGTGGGTCAATTGGAAACCCGGAAGCAGAATCCTCGTGATGCGGGTTGAATTTTTCGCTACGAGAATAAGACTGCCCTTGTCTTTTCTGTATTCGCAATACCACAAATCAATAAGCAAGGGTATTTTAGGTATTTGACTACTAGTAATAAACATATACTTCAATCAAAATTAACCTGCAAAGATGTTGCAAGTTCAGCATTGGCGTCGGGTGCGGGAATGGCTCGAGACTCCCTTGCGGGTCTTCGTTCAGGGTCGGGCCGGTGAACCTTGCCTCCAGCCGCAGCTTGTCTATTGATTTACACTTAATTAATTTTAACGATTATCTCTATATAAAAGAAAGGAAGCTTGAATAGTACCAATATGCTAATATGAGCCTGTTTTTTTTTATTACTTTTCTTTTGCTTTTTTGAGTTTAGTTTTTTCAACGAACAAAACCAGTATCAGTACGGATATACCACTTTTAATTTTTTAATTTTTTTAAAGAACTAAACACGCGCAGATACCCTTTTGGACATATTTCTGAATTTGTTTCGTTTGCTATACCGAGTTCCTATCGTTTTCTTTTACGTTTACCTTTGTTATTTACCTTCTTGTTTTATCTTTTATTATTATTTTGATGTTCGGAACCGAGCTATGACGCAAATTATATTAACACATTTAGATATCATTTTGTATAATTTTACGAATTTATCCATCGGTTTTCTAGTTGTGCGAAACGTAGCAAATTTTTTTGAATTTTTTTCGTTTGCTATACCGAGTTCCTATCGTTTTCTTTTACGTTTACCTTTGTTATTTACCTTATTGTTTTATCTTTTCTTATTATTTTGATGTTTGGAACCGAGCTACGACGCAAAAATATATTAACACATTTAGATATCATTTTGTTTAATTTTAATAATTTATCCATCGGTTGTCTTGTTGTGCGAAATGTAGCGAATTCCATTCGCGTCCCGGCGCAACGTGCGGGTGTCTACCACCCTAGTTAGCATAAATATAAAACACCATAGCCATTATTTGGGTAAACTACATAAACTGAATAAAAGTTACTAAAGCGTACCTCCTAGCTTCTTCGTCGCGCATTTTAGCATCAAATTCTTTACTAGGAGGGTACTTCGGTAAGCTTGAAGGATCACACGGAAATGGTTTTGTCGTAAAAAACTGTAAAAAGTATTTAAAAAACAGGTCATAAAAATAAGAATATAAACCAATCATGTCTAAAGAAATGCACACCTCACTCTTCAAAGCCGAAGCGGCGGACCCACGATCAGCAGGATCTATAGAAAGAAGCGTCTCCATGAGAGCTAACGCGGGTGCTGGAAACTCCTTAAACGTTTCCGCAACAACCGTTTATACGGTTGTTGAGGCTTAAAAATGGTAGCATGAGGCAATTTCGATTTTCTCCAATAATCCTCCGACGGTGATCCGCAAAGCTTGAAAATTTTGTGCAGCTGTTCTACCTACAATCCACAAAACCTACAATTAAACAGATAAATTAACAAAACGTTATATTATTAACAAAACTATTAATACAACTTACCTCGGTTCTTCCCGGCATTATTGGTTTGCCAGCGTATAATTCGGCAACTATGCAACCAGTACTCCATAAATCAACAGCGGTGCCGTAATAAGTAGCTCCGAGTAAAAGTTCGGGCGGTCTGTACCACAACGTGACGACGCGACTGGTCAGGGGTTGACTTTGACTTGGGTCAAAGAAGCTTGCTAGACCGAAATCTGCTATCTTTAAAACGCCATTATTATCGACTAATAGGTTTGAACCTTTTATGTCACGGTGAAGAATACCGTTACTGTGACAATGATCGAGCCCGTGTAATAATTGTCGTACGTAGCATTTGACTTGTGATTCGGTGAACTTGAGACTTGGGTGAGAAGCAAGCCCAGCTAAATCATGTTCCATGTACTCAAAAACAAGGTATAAACTGCATGACATTCGAGATGTTACTAGACCTTCGAGTTTTATAACGTTTGGATTGTTGAGCTTGCGTAGAATGTGGATTTCACGGGCCATAAACCGGACACTTTCGGGATCGAGATTGTCGAACCGTACTTTCTTTAAAGCAACGATTTTACCCTGATCGAGATCACGGGCCCGATAGACATTGCTATACGTACCTTGCCCAATCTGAAAAAAGGCAAGAGAATTACCGTCAACTTATGACAAAAAATTTACCAGATGTGGGATTTCGATCCATTTACTTAGTGAGTCAATTCGAATGTGTGTTGTCTCAAACAGGTCATATAAAAAATACGAGTAAATTGCCATTTTCGTCCCTGAGGATTGGCCAATTTTGCGACTTTCATCCAAAGGTTTGCTTTTGCGCAGCTGGGTCGTCATGGTTTCAAAATCTTGTCATTGACGTCCCTAAGGGCCAAACCTCGAGGGACGAAAGTCGCAATAAATTGCCAAACCTTAGGGACGAAAAAGGCAAGATTTTGAAACCACGAGGACCCAGATGCGAAAAAACAAACCGTTGGATGAAAGTCGCAAAAGTGGCAAAACCTCGGGGACGAAAAGGACAATTTACCCAAATTATAAAGAAGAATGGGCCGAACGCTTTGAATATCACCGAAGTCTATTAATGCAGACAAACTTTTAAATTGTTCAAGTATAATATAGTTTTCTAATCATAATTAATGCATTAAATATTTTAAGCTTTTACACGTTGACCCAACTCAATCCGGGACCCATACTAAAAATGACCTCTTTTGACCCATTACCTTCATACCAACCCAACCCGCCCATCTTGCCACCTCTACACATTATGAAGGCAAAAAACCTGATTAAGATTATTACTTTTTGATTATTCAAAGTCAAACAGTCATATATGGAGAAGCAGGTAAACGATTTCTAGAACAAACTTGGTTATAAAAATTGTAAAATTATATATTTGTTCCTAAAACTTACCTCTTATATAGCCCAAAGACTCGCATAAAAATGCATCATGTTCATAAATTGAGAAACAACAATCACAAAAAGAATGGAAGCAAACCTTATCTAATTTCTCAAAAGAATCCGCTCGTCTAGGCACCCAGCCCTTGATAGCTTCACTAGCAACCACGGCAAGCCACGGCGGCCAACCAGCGGCAACCTGTTCTCCTTCGGTCGCTCTAGGAACACTGCCCAGGGCAGGATGGTGTGTGGAAACAACCAACTCAGTTTTATCCCTTTTCCTCTCAAAATTATCCCCGGGCAGTCTGACCGACCCGTTAACATGCTTATTAACCAACATTGGTCCGCCATTATTATCTGATTGAGTTTTCACCCTGTACACATCTTCTCTTCTTGATGAAGTAACCCTAGGCACCCTCAACTCCGATGAAGTTTTAACGCCATATCTATCCCTTGGACTCTCTCTACTATCTTCAATAGCAGATGGTTTGCCACAAACACAACCCATAATCAAACCAACCCAATTATACTAAAAAAACAAACAAAAAAATCATTACTTTCTTTATAAAGATTTAATCTTTAAACAAGTATGAGACATTTTGCATCAAGAAAATACAGCCCCACAAAAACACACAATTAAAATTGCATAAAAATCATATCTTTAAACTTCATCTCAACAAAATCATGAAAATTTCCATAAAAAAATAATCTTTAAAAAAGTAAGAGACATTTTGCATTCAAGAAAACACAACCCCACAATTAAAAATGCATAAAAATCATATCTTTAAGATTCATCACACAAAAGCATAAAAAATTCACAAAAATGATCTTCAAACTTCAAAACTACAAAATCATTAAAAAAAAATTCATAAAAATGATCTTTAAACAAGTATGAGACATTTTGCATTCAAGAAAACACAACCCCACAAAAACCCACAATTAAATTGCATAAAAATCATATCTTTAAGCTTCATCACAACAAAATCATAAAAGAAAATGATCTTTAAACAAGTATGAGACATTTTGCATTTAAGAAAATACACCCCCACAAAAACCCACAATTATAAATGCAAAAAAAAAAAATCATATCTTTAAACTTCATCTCAGCAAAATCATAAAAAATTTAACAAAGATATGATTTTTAATGTATGAACACATACCCAATGTGAAGTATAAAGACATACCCACATCAAGAAAGAAACTTGAAGCAAATTCAGGCAAAATTAGCTAAAATTATTGGGTAATAAATGAGCAAAAAGATGAAATGTTACCTGAAAGTGAGGGTGAAAACTGATCTAGGGTTTGAGAAGTCACGGATCTGGAGTTGCAGGATCTGTGAAGGGATAGATGGATGGATAGAGAGGGGGTGTTTAATTCATGAAAAACAGAAATGGAAAATTGAAATAAGAAGAAAAAGAAAATTAAAAGAAAGTTGTGTACATTTTCTTGTTTAGCATTTATATATTCTGACACTTTGGGGCAGCTTTTGGAAGCCTGTTTTATGAGAGAGAGAGAGAGTAGTGAGACATCCTTGCCACCCCTCTATTAAGTCAAAACTTGGATTTATTCATAATTCCAAATTAATTTTAACTCTTTAATTAAGAATCTCTCTAATTAATGACCAATCTCTTAAGCTCTTGAGCTCCTCATGATACTGAATTTAAGTCAATTTTATTACAATAATAATGGTTGATTTGTGTGTAACTGATGTGTATTAAATAAGCTAGACAATTATGGAAGATTGATTTCTTTAGTTATGGTTATATTTGTCATTTTAATAAATAACATACTTTGAAGTTAATGTAAACGAGCTATAACAAAACGTGTTAGGGATAGTCAAGTCTAGAGGTTTTATTTAGTTGAAAAATAGGTTTTCTTTAAATCTCTCATCTAAAACTCTAACACGTTTAGACCAAAAAGACGCAACAGAAATATGTGACATAAAATTTCTTTTATTAAAATTATTCCATCATGATTAAAAGTCCTTTCTATGGTACGTCTTTATCGATATTTACATTTTTCGTTTCATTTGATACATAAACATATCATATTTTTAATAACAGCAAGACTACACATTCCCGTACAATCTGTATTATAACTCGATCTTCAATCGTTTACATCTCTTGATGGTTATGACCCATAAATATGCACAACCTGCATTCACCATATACATTCACATTATTAGCACTTGAAGCATTATATAATCTAAGTATATAACTGAAGGATCACTTCGCGTTTTATCCTCCTGTAGATTCCATCTAGTTATCCTTCTGATGAGTATACAATTATATACCTGCATTACATTTCATTCTCAAACAATTCGGTTAGCATTATAAATTCTTATATTTTAACACCATATATTTCTTCGTACGAGTCTCTTTCTTTGGAAATGTATAAAATAATAACACATATACGAACCATCTAATCCAACTCTTTCGTGTATAAAAGACCTTCTACGAAACTTACATATCTCTCTACCAAATCTCTTACATAAGTTCTACATGCTTACATAACCATTGAGTACATCATAAACACAACATCTATGCATAAATTTTCTTACATACTAGTCTATACGTATAATCACATTTAATCATATTTACATAATCTAGTGTACATATCACGTCTTCGTACGCGTTCCAAAGGCTTCCGTTTTTACCCGAACCCCATAAAAACTTTAAGATAGGCTTGGGATACCTTTGGGAAGCTAAATGGGGCCTAGGAAACAAGCAAAGGTGCGAAAAATGCGACAAAACGAGCTTCCGGCATCAAACCCGCGTAGACAACGACTTTTTGCGTCGGCAGCAGAATGGCTCAACATCGCCGACGCCCCCTCTGCAGCCCAAAAAGCTGTTTTCCGTTTTTATTCGTTTCAGCCACTCGTCGTGTATCCCGGAAGTTCCAAAACATGAAAGATCAATGTTCAAGCCCCCATATACTTCTAAAACTAACCCCATGTTTTAAACCAACTACCACATCTTGCTATTTTACTTTCTACGTTTTGACCCGTTTGATTATACCAAGCAATTTCCATTATGTTTGTTCTTTGAACAACTTACTATGACATTTCTTGTCTCGTTTACATACATCTCCGAACCATTTCTTCCTAACTCCTAACATTCATACAACCAATCTTCATTTACGTACTAAGAGGTGAGATTTCGAAACTCACTTACCTTGTGCCTCCGCGATCGTGCTTGCTTCCTTGTTTTCTATGACTCCTTAGCTTTCCATGCTTGAGTCTGTGCTAATGTGGCCCCTATCCTCATGTCACCACATTCATAACACGGTTATCATATGTGATCATACATACTAACCTTCATTATTTTCCCTCCGTATATTACTTGTCTTGCATTAGTCAACTATCGCATATATGAGACATGTACTAATGACCACCTTATTTCACGTACTCATAACTCAATTATCATCGTACACATTCAATAAATCATCTAATACATAACATATGACTTCTCTATCCGTATTTGTGCCCGCAAGTCTAGATATGCTACTTATACATTGTTGACATTATGAAAGTCAACTGTCTTACTTTTATACCTTCATATTTTCAACTTATGAACACACTCATAATGATATGGCGGACCGTTGTGATAACTTCATATGCATTTCACACTAACGGCGTATGACTCTAAAACTACACAATCACTTAGTCGCATATACAACGTACACATAATCCATTTATACTCATGATAATACTTTCATAATTCTACATATGACAACCACATACAAAGTTAGTCAATTTAACATAATCATCATCATTCGTTGCTAGTGAGTTCATTTTCTATGGACATAGTACACTTTCCCTTCTTGATTCCATCTAACGATCAATCGAATACATGATGAACATCACACAATCCAAGCACATGGTACAAGCTCCTAATGCATGATTTTAACCAAAGCATACATTCAACCCGAATTCTTGTATGAGTTCTATCTAAAGCACATTCTTTAAGTTAGTTTACTACTAATTACATCATTATCATATTTCATTCATAGAGTGGGAGTTGGCTAGAAAGCCTATGTTTCCTAGAAAGTCTAGGAAGCAATAGGGAGGTGACATGTGGCTTTTAGTTTTTATATTCAAAAGGGTATGATGGTAATTTGATTATTAATTTAATTTTGGAATATTATATATCCTAACTAACTATCCAGATATTTATGGAAACGTATATCTCTTTGACAATTTCAAATCATTACGATTTCTTCACGTACTGGGTTCATCACATTGTGTTTTAGCAGTTACGCGTTTCAGGTACTGTTTCATCACACTGTGTTTTAGCAGTTACTGGTTTCAGGTACTGTTTAATCATACTATGTTTTAACAGTTACTCGTTTCAGGTACTGTTTCATCAAACTGTGTTTTAGCAGTTACTGGTTTCAGGTATTGTTTCATCACACTGTGTTTTAGCAGTTATTGGTTTCAGGTACTGTTTAATCACACTGTGTTTTAGCAGTTACTCGTTTCAGATACTGTTTTATCACACTATGTTTTAGCAGTTACTGGTTTCTGTTTAATCACACTGTGTTTTAGCAGTTACTGGTTTCAGGTACTATTTAATCACACTGTGTTTTAGCAGACAGTCACTAGTTCGTCACATTTTGTTTTATCGATAAAACACATTACCATGAATACATCTAGATCTGATTTATCGTTATTTTTGTGTGATTAGGTGGTTTCAAATGTGAGGGATTAGAGAGAGAGAAAAAGATTTGCGATAATTTTTGGAGGTGGTTTTATGATTGATAGTTATTTCCTTATTTAAAACAACTTAAATGACACATTTACCCCCAATCAATTAAATAATTCTATTTTTAAGACACACATATTACCAAAATGCTACCAATATGATCTCAACCATTAAACACACCCATCGGATGGCCCAGATCACTTCCTAGACTTTCTAGGAAAAACACACTTTGCGCAGGATCCTCACCCTCATTCATATATGTCAAGCCAATTCATAAAATTTCACATCCTAACTTCACTTAGACATTTAATCATACACTTGGTGTGCATACTATTTTCTAAGCATAATGTATAACCCATTCATGCTTTAATTCCCATTTATTGCATTCATCTTATCAACACCACTATAATCAAATAAATTTCATACTATACTTCAAACTAACTAACTAACATATAAGCATCACATAAAACATTATTCATCAAATTTGCACTAGGATTAGACATGGGTGACATACCAATGTCACCATCTTCATCAACCAAAATGGATTTTACTTCCAAACATCAAATTAATCAAAATCATGCATAACACATGTTCTATATGATGATTTTAACACATAAGCATACTTAATTTCATACCAATTTACGGATTTGATCATAACTCATTTATAAAAAGGCCATCAAATGAGAATCTACAACTTACCAAGTAATTTATAGGACTAGATAATCAAGGATTCAAGTACATGCATGAGTTTTAGCTTGAATCCACCTTCAATTTGGACAAAAGGGGCTGAATTTAGGGTTTCCCCATGTTTCTTCTTGTGGGTGTCGACCACAACATCAACACACACACATACATACTTAATTTCCTAGTTTATATGAAACTTATACTCAATTTCCCACTTTTAGTCATTCTAGTTATTCTTTTGTCACCAATAACACCAAGTTTCATTCTCTTGTTACTTGACTAACTATTTAACTAAGTTAAATAGCTTGGTTATTTTATTTTATGTCATCATGCAAGAAAGCATACTAGTCAATTAAAATTCGTGATTTTTGGGGCGTTACACCTCCGATGAGAGGATTAATGTAAATCTCCATTGTATATGTTGTAATTTTGGTCTCTTGCCCATTTGAGTCAGGGGCATGTATATTATTTTGCCTCATGCCCGTTGGGTCGGGGTGTGTTTTAATGAAGTTTACTTTCGGAAAAAAGAAAAATGTATAAACGAGCCAATTCGTTTGTGAACTATTTAAAACTGGGTTGTTAGAAGTTGCAACCGAGTCAACTTTGAATGACACTAAGCCTATATTAGAGATCATTTAATAATTGAACTTGAGCACAAACTTTACTTATCGAGTTAAACTAGGATTGCAAGCATAAATAACTGTATTGTATGTATGATTCCTTATATATATACACACAAACATGTACGCGCACAATTAATGATAACCAGTCTTAAGTCTCCGCGTTGTGGGGTGGGTCGCAAAATCGTCTTATCAGCGTTGTGGGGCAGGAGAGTAAAACCGTCCTAAGTAGCAACTAAACATCGACCAAAACCGTAAAACGATGTAAACAAAAGCACAATTTTGACACCAAGTGACTCATGTGACTTAAACCATAGACAAAGTCAAATTTTTATCAACACGTATTAGAAAGTCGAGAGGTTAAAAAAACCTGAGGGACCAAATATGATCAGCAAAACCATGCTAAAACGACTAAATCCGGAAAAAAACGTAAAACAAAATTTAATAAAAAATTAAACTCTTTTAAGTTTATCATGTAAAACAAATATATATATATATATATATATATATATATATATATATAAAGAAAAAAATCACAAAAGACATAAAAGGTACTATTCCTTCAAATGTAATAAATTAATAATTATTTTAATTATTTTAATATTACAAATTAATGTTACATTTACAAATCTATTAATACAAATCTTTAAAAAGATATTTGTAGACAATATTGGATGTCCTCCTTGTATGAATACCATTTTTTATCAACAACTAACAGTTTAAGTCTATTTATACTTTTGACTATGGAAAAAGCATGTACAGACCATGTGAGAATATTGATTATTTTAAAAACAAATCAACTCTGGATAGTGATTGTCCTTGAATTTTGTTAATCGTCATCGCGAAACATATACGAGAGAAAACGAGCTTCTTTGATTTATGTATTATACTGAGGCTGAATACATGATACAATGTGAAATGAAAAACCATACGTATATTGAATTGATTTTTCTTAAGTTATACGCTTTTTTTATTTAATCTAAACATACTATTAAATTTAGAGTTAAATGTCATTTCGTCCATGTAGCCTGTCCAAATATGTCAGTCCATGTCAATTTTTAAATTTGTATTATTTATGTCCCTAACATTCTTGAAACATGACAGTTTAATCCAAAAAGTTAACAGCCATTAACTTTCATTGTTAAATGAGATGTAAAAAGGTAATTTTTCATTTTTTTTTTTATTTTTTACACCTCTTTAATACATGCCACTTTAACCTCTTTAACTCACACTTTTACAACACGCCAACCTGATAAACAAGTTTATAACTTGATTACTACTCACCAAACCATCTATCCATTCAAGTACATGAGTTTAGGGTTGTGTGAGATAGACTTGATATTTTTCACACAAATAAAAATTCAGGCTCTATTTGAATTAGGGATGGCAAAAAGCCGAGCCCAACGGGTATATCCGATACTCGACGGGTATTGGGCCGAGTATGAGATTAGTTTTAAAAATTTCGCGGGTATGGGTCGGGTATGGGATTAGGTGATACCCGACCTGATTACCCGGAACCACATACCCGTTTACCCGAACTATATACCCGATTTTTTTAATCTATATTTTTGTGTTCCATTAACCCTTATCTATTATTGATTTATTTTAGTTTGTTCATAATGTGAAAAAATAAAATTTCTTTTAACATATGTATTTGATAATAATATTTATATTTTGTATGTTGTGAAGTATACACATATAAGTTTGTAAGTATTATAAAGTTATTATTACTTTATGATAAAACTTATATGTATGCCGTGTACATTTTAATTTAAAATAGTTTTTGCATAAATGAAATTATATAATAATTATAATAGTAAAAAATGTATTTAGATATCCCAACGTATATCTTTTAACAAACTAATGAGTATGCCTGATACGTGCAGGTATACCGGGGAACCCGACGGGTAATTACTCAACAAATACCCGATGGATATTAGGTCGGGTATGAGACACGATTTTACAACCGGGTATAGATATGAGATTACCAATACCCAACCTAACCCGACCCATTACCATCCCTAGTTTGAATTGATTAATTCAACCCGTAAACCTCTCACTGTTAAAACTGAGACTAGTGTAATATTGTATATCAAAAAGATGTATTATTTTTATAATTTTTTCTTCTTCTTCTTCTTAGTAAGGCACCTGGTTGGTGAGAGGAGTGAAGGCATTAACATGGAGGAGACTTGAGGGTTGAGACTTGAGACCACACCCATTTACTCAATACACTTTACACTCATAACATGGCTCGGTCCCACCTTAACCCCGTCCCCCACCCCATGGATAATCCATGAAAACCATCCAAGTACTTTTTGTATTTTTATTTTATTTAATTAATAGCACGGCAATATAAAATGTCACATAAGTCATTTGACTTTCAGTTTGATTCAGTTGACTTTCAGTTTAATGTGAATCTTTGGTTAATTTCGTGTAAAATTATTGTTTCACCATACCATGTCTTGTAATTTTACTATTAGAACTTTTTTATATATTTTTTTGAACGGTTACTTTCTAGGCTTTATTCATAAAAATAACGTGTTATTTAATTATTAATTAATAATAATTTAGCAAGTCATTAAGGTTACTAAAAATATTTGACTTGTGAAATTATTGTAATTCTTATCTCTTTTACTTTTATTTTTTCTCCTTTCCCGTCTCTTTTAGTTACTAAAAATAACAATCTATCGCTATTTCACCTCCACCTCAAAAACTTCTTTCAACCACCACCACCATCAACAACCACACCGCCACCACTTCAACCACAGGTACTACGACCATGAAACCCCCTTTTAGCAATCACCCCGCCATCTCCTTTATCTGCCACATGTTGATCTAAGTTTGTTTCTTTGCATATGCGTACGACCAACCAAGTTGAGCTCCATAGCAATCGAATATCTTATACGCTTTGTTTGTCGAAGCAGAAGTAAGTAGTGTCGGGTTTTTTCGGGACGAAAAAGGGACAAGCGATTATAATTTTAATTGTAAATAAAATTAAAATGAAGAATGAAGAAAAAACAACCAATGACATTTCAAGATGTTGAAAAGAAAAATAATTATATTTGATTTGTTTTGATTGGACGGCGAATACCTCTTAGCATCATGCGTAGCATGTCCACATTTCTTTTGAAGTCAAAACTCTTGTAGAAAGGGATGGGGGTGTTTTACTCTACCTACTTAATGTAATAATATTAAATACAAATATGGATAACATAGAATAGGCATCCACATATCAAAAAGTTTTCACTTGCATCGTTTTGGATTTTAATAATTTACTAGATTTTAAACTATCAATTTGGTTTTTGTATGACTGTCTATGTTTATTTCAATTTTCTACTAATATTTTATGTAACATCCAACCAATATGATCCACTTTGCTAACGAAGCAACTGCGAAACTTGAGATTTTCGACCGTGGGGTCGAAAACGTGTATACTAAAAAAATTATAAAACCGGGGGGGCGGGGGGTCGAAAACGTATATACCTAAAAAATTCTATGCGAAAACGACATACCGGGCACTAGTGAGTGAAAAGTTCAGGGGGGGTCGGGCGCCCCCCGGCCTCCCTCTAAGCTACGCCCCTGTAACGAAGTGCTTACAATTTTGTTTTTTGGTTGTGTGGGTATGGTCACAGTTATTAAAAGCCATCACCTCTTACGTCTAGGCCCATTTTTTAGGGGAGGTGAGGCAGTTGCGCCTTAAGTCGAAGAAATTACGCTTTAATTTTCCAGATTATGGTTCAGGTGCACATTCCGACGAGATTCCTAGATTTCGCGGAGTTTCTGGCCAAATTCTCTAGATTTTGGCAAGATTCTAGTCAGATCTGTACTTTTATATAAGGAAAACTATTTTTTACACTAATACGTTAAATAGAAAATTAATTCTTTAATAGATTTTGTCACATCCCGACCCACAGCGGAATAAGAGTCGGGCATAATTGGGTTATCACCAAAGCTCATGACATTTACTAATATGTTTCATATTTAATAAAGTCAAAGTTACATTTCAAAAAAAATCCAAACATGTTCATTCAACACAAGGAAAATAAGCCAAGCATAACAATCCCAACACTAAATCGTTTTATTCTTCTAGTCAAGTCCTATGTGTTCCTAGCTGCAGCTGCTTCACCTGTATCATGTGTAAAATGGGGGGTTTTTGGGTCAACATAAGTTGGCGAGTGAACCTTATTAGATAAACATATATTAATAAATTAATTGTTAGTTTATCAATGAAAATTAGTGCATAATCATAGATGAACAAATGTAAATAATCAAGCAAAGGCAAATAGCAGTCACAACTATAACATACAATATCACATGACAGCATACATGATCATACCAACATCATACTGTAAATAACATAAATGAAACTATGCGATCAATGCTCAATCAAACGGAGCCGATCGTATTGCATGTACTGAAAATGAAAATGTCTGTGCGATCAAGGCTCAATCAAACGGAGCCGACCGTATGTGGGCACGCCAGGTTCAACCGCATAATAAAATGGGGAACATGCTCAACGCTCATAATGTAATGGGGAGCGGCGGCCTATGAAATTGCATGTACTGAATAATAAATTGCATCCGATAATAAGTACTTAACAGCAACAAACTGAATACACAAGTTCATGATATGATGTATGCACAATGGTTTAGTAATAATATATATATACAAAGACACATGATACACCCCAAAACGTGATTAAAACGGGGAATTTGTAAGATTCACTCACCTTGGGTGCGTTGGATTGGAGATGGTGATATGCGCACGATTTAGATGAGCGGAACAACGAGGATTACTAACCTAAATAATAACGGAAAATATATTAAGGATTTTAATGAAATTTTTAGATATATTTTTGTGAGTTTATGGCTATTTTCTATCTTTACAAATGTTATTTTTAAGTATTTTTAATTGATTTTTAAATTAAATTAAATAAATAAAATATAAAAAAAAATTGTTTATTTAGTGTTGACCGTTGACCGGTCGGTCAGCGTATTAGTTTGCGCCGGGTGAGGCTCGAACCGACGACCTCCCGTACGCGTGCACGCAGCTCTACCAACTGAGCTACGTGTCTAACCCGAAATAATCTTGTTTTTATTTATACTTATACACTTATTCAGTTAATCCGAATTTCCTTTATTTACAAAAACATTCTAATTCAATCAGACCGGTGCTCGTGACGGGTTTCGAACGCGCGACGTGTGGTTCATGTTGCACACAGTCCACCGCTGGACTGTGTGTCTAACCTGGTTATTATCTCGGTTTTTATTATACTTAACAACTAACTGGGTTATCCCGGTTTAGTTTTTAAACAAAAACGCGCGTTATTATATAAGATGTGCGTGTAGCAGGGATCGAACTCGGGACGTGCGTGTGTATTTTGCACACAGTCGACCGCTGGACTGTGTGTCTAACCCGTTTAAAATACCGATTTTAATTAATCTTATGTTATGTTGCGTCTTCATCTTCTTCGTTGATTTTACACAGACAAACTTATTCCGACTGTTATGAGCGATTCATGACATATACGCTTTTCAGACATTATCAGTAATTTAAAAGTAGCGAATGGAGAGAGTTTAAGGAAAAAGATATACCGATTGATGTTGTTCACAGAATTCCGGCGGAGGTGCGTCGGTACTGAAAGTGAACTCCGGCTGTTGAAACCAATTAACAGCTTTGTTCGATTATTTAAGAAGTTGAGTCACTTAAACGAGGTTTAACAGAAGTTTGGGAGATCATACCGTTCACAGTGTGATTCCGGCAGTTTCAGGAGTCTTCCGGCGAAGGTAAGATTTTCGATAAACGTTGACTAGGATCGATTCTGATGGTGGAGTTGTGTTAGTGACTGATTAATCACATGATTGAAACAGAAAGAGTCGGAGAAAATACCGTGTGGATGTGAGTCCCGGTTTTCCGGCGACTTGCAGAATTTTTCCGGCGATTAGATTTGAGCTTCTCCGGTGGACTGTAAGGTTGCGGAAATGCAATTGGAAGCTTTGCGGAGTGTTTTGAGTCGCAGGAAGAGTCTATGATTGAAGTAGTTCGAGAATTGACAACTTTCGGTTATTAAACCGATCTACTTCCGAATTTAAGTTCCACTCAAGGCAGCATTGATTGAAATCGTCCGTTTATCGGTTATACTCGCTGAATCGAGAGTATCCAAATCGATTTGGGTGATTGATAACCGGTTTCAGTTACAATGTGTAAAATCGATTGATTTACCTTAGTCCATAAAAACTATTTGTTTCCTAAACATGACAGAAAACAAACAAGTGGCGGAGTGGTCTTGTGATTGAGTGTTAAGTTGTTGAAGGGTGTCTTGGCTGACCCGGGTTCGAGTCCCGGCAGCGTTATATTTTTTTTATTTATTTTATTTTAACTTTTCATCAAATATATTTTTTATAGTTTAGTTTATTTATTAATTATGTATTGTTTTAAATCAAAATAATCATAAATATTCGACATAACTTTTATAACTTGATATTCGATTACAAAACGGAGCGGGTTTTGAAAACCCGATTTTTACAAATGTTACAGTATCCCCTACTTTTAGGAATTTCGTCCCGAAATTTAGGTAGTTGAAGTAGTAGGAAAAAGATGCGGGTATTTTTCACGCATTGAGTCTTCACGTTCCCAAGTAAACTCAGGTCCCCGTTTCGACTCCCAGCGTACCCTAACAATTGGAATGCGACTTCGTCGAAGACGCTTCTCCCCGTAGTCCATGATCTCCACTGGTCTTTCAATAAAATGCATAGATTCATCAATCTGAATATCTTCCAGCGGAATATGGAGATTCCCATCAGCGAGGCACTTCTTCAAGTTCGACACGTGGAATGTGGGATGAATCTTGTTGAGTTCTTTTGGTAAGTCAAGCTTGTATGCTACAGGACCTACTCTTTCGAGTATCTTGAAATGTCCTACGTAACGAGGTGCTAGCTTCCCCTTTTGACCAAAACGAACTACTCCCTTCCACGGTGATACTTTTAAAAGCACATGATCACCAATGTTAAACTCTAAGGGCTTCCGTCGTTTATCTGCATAACTCTTTTGACGACTTTGAGCTGCTAGAAGATTGTTTCGAATTTGATGAATCTTGTCTGTGGTTTCTTGGATCAATTCTGGACCAGTAATTTGTGCTTCCCCAATTTCGTGCCAACATACAGGAGATCGGCACTTACGACCATATAAGGCTTCGAAAGGTGCCATGCCGATGCTCGAATGATAGCTGTTGTTGTACGAAAATTCAACTAATGGTAGGTGGGCGTCCCAATTTCCCTTGAAGTCTATGACACATGCTCTAAGCATATCTTCAAGAGTTTGAATGGTGCGCTCAGACTGTCCATCAGTTTGAGGATGATAGGCGGTACTGAGATCTAATCGTGTGCCCATAGCGGATTGAACTGCTTGCCATGTTCGTAAGGTGAAACGACCATCACGATCAGAAATAATACTCAACGGTACCCCATGTCGGCTTACGATTTCGTTGATATAAATACGTGCAAGCTTTTCGTTCTTGAAATCTTCGCGGATAGGAATAAAGTGAGCTGATTTTGTAAGTCGGTCTATAATCACCCATATAGTGTCATACCCACCAGAAGTGCGAGGTAACCCGGTAATGAAATCCATGGTTATATTTTCCCACTTCCATACAGGTATTTCCGGTTGGACTAGAAGTCCTGAGGGTCTTTGGTGTTCAGCCTTCACCTTGGAACATGTGAGGCACTTGGAAACAAAAACGGCAATATCCTTCTTCATTCCAGGCCACCAATAGGTGTATCGTAGGTCTTGATACATCTTATCGGCTCCTGGGTGTATAGAATATCGCGTTTTGTGAGCTTCATTCATAAGAGTTTCACGAAGATTGTTGTGGTTAGGAATCCAGATACGATCTAGGTAATACAGAATACCATCTGATTTAGTTTCAAGTTTTAGCTCGGCTCCACAGGACATCTCCTTTCGTACATCTTCTTCTGTTATTGAAACGTGTTGGGCTTCTCGAATTTGATCTTTAATGTCGGTTATAATTTGCGAACATAGAAGATGAATGGAGTTCACATAACCCTTTCGACTAAGTGCATCAGCCACCACATTTGCTTTACTAGGGTGGTATCTAATTTCACAGTCGTAATCATTCAGGAGTTCGACCCATCTTCGTTGCCTCATGTTTAACTCTTTTTGATTGAAGATATGTTGAAGACTCTTGTGGTCAGTGTATATTTCACACTTAGTACCATAGAGATAATGTCTCCATATCTTAAGAGCGAAGACAACGGCTCCAAGTTCTAGGTCATGAGTGGTGTAGTTCTTTTCATGCGTCTTGAGTTGTCTCGAGGCATAAGCTATGACTTTTTCTCTTTGCATGAGAACGCAGCCCAATCCTTGCCCTGACGCGTCGCAATAGACTACAAAATCATCACAACCTTCAGGAAGAGTGAGGATTGGTGCATCACAAAGTTTTTGTTTAAGAGTTTGAAAAGCTTCTTCTTGCTTGGGTCTCCATACGAAAGGTTTTCCCTTATGAGTTAAAGCCGTGAGTGGCACAGCAATGCGAGAGAAGTTTGAAATGAACCGACGATAATAGCCAGCTAGTCCAAGAAAAGATCTTACTTCAGTTGGTGTACGTGGGGCTTGCCATTCTTGAACTGCTTTGATCTTTGAAGGGTCAACATGTATTCCTTTGTCATTGACTACATGCCTGAGGAATTGCACCTCTTTTAACCAGAATTCACATTTGGAGAACTTGGCATAAAGCTTTTCCTTTTCTAGAAGTGCAAGAACGAGTCGAAGATGACGCTCATGATCAGCTTTAGATTTTGAATAAATAAGAATATCGTCGATGAAGACTATAACAAATCGATCAAGATAAGGTTTGCAGACTCTGTTCATTAGGTCCATGAAGACAGCTGGTGCGTTGGTTAATCCAAACGGCATAACCATGAATTCATAGTGGCCATAACGAGTTCGAAAAGCAGTCTTAGGGACGTCTTCTTCATGCACTCTAAGTTGGTGATAGCCAGATCGAAGATCGATTTTTGAAAAGCAGCTGGCACCTTGTAGTTGGTCAAGAAGATCATCAATGCGAGGTAAAGGATAGCGATTTTTGATGGTTAACTTGTTGAGCTCTTTGTAGTCGATGCACATACGGAAAGATCCATCTTTCTTCTTTACGAAGAGGACAGGTGCACCCCAAGGCGATGAGCTAGGACGTATGAATCCCTTGTCAGTCAACCCTTGCAATTGACTGGCTAGCTCTTGCATTTCAGAGGGGGCTAACCTATATGGAGACTTTGCAACTGGTGTAGCACCAGGTATAAGATCAATACGGAATTCGACGTCTCTAACTGGAGGAAGTCCTGAAATGTCGTCAGGAAAAACTTGTGGAAAATCTTTTACTACAGGAATGTCTTCAAGTTTCTTCTCTGTGGTCCCCTTCTTAATGATATGGGCTAAAAACGCGACATAATTCTTGCGAATATATTTTTGAGCTTGAAGACAAGACATTAAGCTGAGCCCTTTCGACGAGGTTTCTCCAATGATTCGAAGAGTCTGACCGTTTGAAAGAGGAATACGAATAAATTTTTCACGACATACAACTTCGCCTGATATTGACTGAGCCAATCCATACCAATTATGATGTCAAAACTTCCCAGCTTCATAGGAATAAGGTCGACTGAGAAATCGTGGTCGTTTAAGGTGAGTGTACAGTTGCGTAATATAGAGTCTAATGAAACTGGTTTCCCGTCCGCAACTTCTACCGTTAATGATTCCGTGAGCTTATCCCGATTTTTGCTTAAGATAGGTTCAAATTCTAATGACACAAAACTTCTATCCGCACCAGTATCAAATAACATAGAGGCATATCTACCATTTATAAGGAACGTACCGTTGACCACATTGCCGTCAGCTCTGGCCTGGTTCGCGTTAATATTGAAAGCTCTTCCTCTTGCAGGTGGAGGAGCTTGGTTCGCTTGATTCACTGGGTTGGCTTGGGCCTGAGCATGAATAATATTAACCAGCCTTGGACATGTGTTTCTGAAATGACTTGGGTCGCCGCAATTGAAGCAAGCCCGCATAGGTTGGCCCATAGGATAATTGGGTTGGTAGTATGTTTGGGCTAAATGTTGGGTGGGTGGAAATGGTAGGGGTTGTTGTGCTTGACCCATTAACTGTTGGTGGGTTTGGGTTAAAGGTTGGTGGCGGTTTGTTCGTTGAGGCATGCGGCAGTTTTGAACAGTATGTCCTGCGCGACCGCAGCCGGTGCAGTATTGGCAAGGATGATCAGGGGAATGGTGATATTGACATCGGTTACATTTTGGTAACGGTCCTGTGTAGGGTCTTCTGTATGGTGCGGGTGAAGGAGTGACTTGAGTAATGGGTGCACCAGGAATAGGGGTGTTGGTTTGGGTAACTGCAAAATTTCTGGTGTTACACTTCCTCTTGTTAGCAAACTTAGAGGAAGGAATGGGGTGGTTTGAAGTTTGTCCCTCAACAGAGGCTTTCTTCTTCTCTTCTTTGAACTTCCCGTTGCGAATTCGGTTTTCGGTCAGTTCAGTCGCTAACTCCATAGCAGCTTCAAGTGTTACTGGTGAAACGCTGAGAACTGAATCTTGGATTTTCGAGGGAAGTCCTCGAATATAATGCTCGATCAGACGATAGGTTGGAGTGAATAAATTTGGAACCATTTGGTTCAACTCCAAGAACCTCTTGTTGTAGGTAGAGTGATCACCCTCCTTTTGCTTTAGAGCATGATTTCCCTTAACTCCTCCCAAGTTAAGGCCATCGCATCTTCAGTTCCTCTCTTCCCTTTCTCAGTATTCCACCAAGTGGAAGCTACTCCAAGTAGTCTCCCGGTGGCGTATCGAACCTTGCGATCCTCAGGACAATCGCAGTTTAGGAAGGTGTTTTCCATCTCTTCGAACCAATGTAGGAGAGCAGTGACACCCTCGGTCCCTTCAAATTTAGGAGGATCACAGGACTTAAAATGTTTGTAAGAGCACTTGTTGGTAGGAGGGTTGTCGATGTTCTGGTCCTGTTGTTGGGGAGGGTTAGTAGGATTTGTAGCAAGGGCTTGTTGTACTTGTACCACAATGTCAGGCAATATCGTGGCCATTTGTTTCGCGATCTGAGTGGCCAAACGTTCCTGAGACCTTCCCGATCTTTTACCCCTTCGTTGCTGTCTAGACGACATCTACAGGATCATAAAATGAGAAGATTGTGAGTTTATGGTGTCTTTTTAGGTGTCATGTGTCTTTAAGAAAATGAAAATAACATAAATATCAATAATGCAACTACATCCATAGGATGTCTTGGGTTCGCTCATGTTGGGCCTCAAATGCCCCCTATACCTTCACCTACATAGTCATGTGGGCCCCCATGGCTATTGGCTTGGTAGGATTCACATCAGTATTGGCAATTTAACACTCACATGCCCGAATGCAAACCACAAAATATGTTCATGAGATGTTTGGTCGGAACGTGTCCAGGTGTAGACACAATGACAACTCAAAGTGGGGTTAGCTCACACGACGTTTGGTATAGCATGCTTTGGCCTAATAGGTACTTCGTACTCTCATCGTTAGTCCCCAGGTAGGCAAACTGGTCCTTTATTTTGGATTTATACGAATGCCAGCCTAGACAGGACGTTCCGACTACCGGTACTGGTACCCTTCCAGTTACTACATGCCCGTCATGAGAACTCACTTTGATGAGATTTGAAAACACGAAAATCATTGTAAAAGAAATCATGATGTGGTGTGTGCTTTCATGGATGTGATATGTTATGAGCATACGATTCATGATAGGCATTATATGATAATACATACTTATGAACATGCTTGTACAATATCAAATGTAACATTTAACATAAAACATATAGACATCATGAAATTTGGCATATAACACACAAAAATCTTATAAGTTTCTAATCGACTATAGTATAGGCTCTAAGGGTCTAATAACCTATCCTATATCCCTATAGTCATGGCTCTGATACCAATCTGTCACACCCCGACCCGCAGCGGAATAAGAGTCGGGGCATAATTGGGTTATCACCAAAGCTCATGACATTTACTAATATGTTTCATATTTAATAAAGTCAAAGTTACATTTCAAAAAAAATCCAAACATGTTCATTCAATACAAGGAAAATAAGCCAAGCATAACAATCCCAACACTAAATCGTTTTATTCTTCTAGTCCAAGTCCTATGTGTTCCTAGCTGCAGCTGCTTCACCTGTATCATGTGTAAAATGGGGGTTTTTGGGTCAACATAAGTTGGCGAGTGAACCTTATTAGATAAACATATATTAATAAATTAATTGTTAGTTTAACAATGAAAATTAGTGCATAATCATAGATGAACAAATGTAAATAATCAAGCAAAGGCAAATAGCAGTCACAACTATAACATACAATATCACATGACAGCATACATGATCATACCAACATCATACTGTAAATAACATAAACGAAACTGTGCGATCAAGGCTCAATCAAACGGAGCCGATCGTATTGCATGTACTGAAAATGAAAATGTCTGTGCGATCAAGGCTCAATCAAACGGAGCCGATCGTATGTGGGCACGCCAGGTTCAACCGCATAATAAAATGGGGAACATGCTCAACGCTCATAATGTAATGGGGAGCGGCGGCCTATGAAATTGCATGTACTGAATAATAAATTGCATCCGATAATAAGTACTTAACAGCAACAAACTGAATACACAAGTTCATGATATGATGTATGCACAATGGTTTAGTAATAATATATATATACAAAGACACATGATACACCCCAAAACGTGATTAAAACGGGGAATTTGTAAGATTCACTCACCTTGGGTGCGTTGGATTGGAGATGGTGATATGCGCACGATTTAGATGAGCGGAACAACAAGGATTACTAACCTAAATAATAACGGAAAATATATTAAATGAGTGGATTTTATTAAGGATTTTAATGAAATTTTTAGATATATTTTTGTGAGTTTATGGCTATTTTCTATCTTTACAAATGTTATTTTTAAGTATTTTTAATTGATTTTTAAATTAAATTAAATAAATAAAATATAAAAAAAATTGTTTATTTAGTGTTGACCGTTGACCGTTGACCGGTCGGTCAGCATATTAGTTTGCGCCGGGTGAGGCTCGAACCGGCGACCTCCCGTACGCGTGCACGCAGCTCTACCAACTGAGCTACGTGTCTAACCCGAAATAATCTTGTTTTTATTTATACTTATACACTTATTCAGTTAATCCGAATTTCCTTTATTTACAAAAACATTTTAATTCAATCAGACCGGTGCTCGTGACGGGTTTCGAACGCGCGACGTGTGGTTCATGTTGCACACAGTCCACCGCTGGACTGTGTGTCTAACCTGGTTATTATCTCGGTTTTTATTATACTTAACAACTAACTGGGTTATCCCGGTTTAGTTTTTAAACAAAAACGCGCGTTATTATATAAGATGTGCGTGTAGCAGGGATCGAACTCGGGACGTGCGTGTGTATTTTGCACACAGTCGACCGCTGGACTGTGTGTCTAACCCGTTTAAAATACCGATTTTAATTAATCTTATGTTATGTTGCGTCTTCATCTTCTTCGTTGATTTTACACAGACAAACTTATTCCGACTGTTATGAGCGATTCATGACATATACGCTTTTCAGACATTATCAGTAATTTAAAAGTAGCGAATGGAGAGAGTTTAAGGAAAAAGATATACCGATTGATGTTGTTCACAGAATTCCGGCGGAGGTGCGTCGGTACTGAAAGTGAACTCCGGCTGTTGAAACCAATTAACAGCTTTGTTCGATTATTTAAGAAGTTGAGTCACTTAAACGAGGTTTAACAGAAGTTTGGGAGATCATACCCGTTCACAGTGTGATTCCGGCAGTTTCAGGAGTCTTCCGGCGAAGGTAAGATTTTCGATAAACGTTGACTAGGATCGATTCTGATGGTGGGTTGTGTTAGTGACTGATTAATCACATGATTGAAACAGAAAGAGTCGGAGAAAATACCGTGTGGATGTGAGTCCCGGTTTTCCGGCGACTTGCAGAATTTTTCCGGCGATTAGATTTGAGCTTCTCCGGTGGACTGTAAGGTTGCGGAAATGCAATTGGAAGCTTTGCGGAGTGTTTTGAGTCGCAGGAAGAGTCTATGATTGAAGTAGTTCGAGAATTGACAACTTTCGGTTATTAAACCGATCTACTTCCGAATTTAAGTTCCACTCAAGGCAGCATTGATTGAAATCGTCCGTTTATCGGTTATACTCGCTGAATCGAGAGTATCCAAATCGATTTGGGTGATTGATAACCGGTTTCAGTTACAATGTGTAAAATCGATTGATTTACCTTAGTCCATAAAAACTATTTGTTTCCTAAACATGACAGAAAACAAACAAGTGACGGAGTGGTCTTGTGATTGAGTGTTAAGTTGTTGAAGGGTGTCTTGGCTGACCCGGGTTCGAGTCCCGGCAGCGTTATATTTTTTTTATTTATTTTATTTTAACTTTTCATCAAATATATTTTTTATAGTTTAGTTTATTTATTAATTATGTATTGTTTTAAATCAAAATAATCATAAATATTCGACATAACTTTTATAACTTGATATTCGATTACAAAACGGAGCGGGTTTTGAAAACCCGATTTTTACAAATGTTACATATTTTGTTTATTTTATTTAAGAGTAAATTGCTAAAATGGTCCATGAGGTTTGGTCACTTTTCCACTTTTGTTCAAAACTCAAACCTTTTGAATATGGGTCCATGTGGTTTCAATTTTGTTGCCATTTTCATCCAAAATCAAAATCTGGTCATATTTTTCAGTTAACATCCAGTTTTTTGGTTTTTTTTTCTCCCTTTTAATGAAGTTCAAAATGGTCTTTTAACGTTTTATTATAACAAATTAAAAAGAAAAAAATCTAATCATTTGCCTTTCATTAAAAGGGAGGAAAAAGACAAAAAAAAAAAAAAAAAACTGGATGTTAACTGAAAAGTCTGACTAGATTTTGTTTTTGGATTTAAATGGCAATAAAAGTGAAACCACATGGACCCATATTTAAAATGTTTGAGTTTTAGACTAAATTGGCAAAAGTGATCAAAACTCAGGGACCATTTTGACAGTTTACTCTTTATTTAAAGGATAGTATTTGTTTCTAATACATAATATATGTTTAATCTTTTTTCATTATGCACTTATTTTTCCCAGGCCTTTGCCTTTTGCGCCTAAGCCCCAGGCGGAGACTATGCGCCTAGCGCCTTTAATAACAATAGTATAGACTCTTAAGAAGGTCACATATACTTGGATTGCCCCACCAAAGGACGTTTAATTGTGGAAACCAATACATCTAAAATATGTTGCTAGTATTTGAGATAACATTCTATGTGACTCGACATCTTTTACCCTTTAGCTCTCATAGAGATAAAAAGTAAAAACAAGTTGCTGATGTGATGCGTCCTTTAAAGATTTTGTACCAATAAACAAAAGAATCCTTTAGACGGATTAGAAAGCAGCGCGATGGATTAACTTAGGGAAACTTGTAACTAATGGTAAACTTTATGCTAATGATAACAAGGTGTACGCCTAGACGTACCAGATTTTGTTAGCTGCATCTATAAACAGCAGCATGATTAATTAAGCACAGGTTGTTATTAATATGAGGAATGCTTGCAGCCATAACTAAATGAAACTAAATTGTAACGCCACGGGACAGGGAATACCCCTTTTTTGTTTAAAAAGATGGAAATGGGAGTAAATCGTTTAATGATCAAGTTGACATTTTGGCTAAACGTTATTGCCCTAACAAAATGGGCATCGAAAACCCGGCCCCCGCCCATACGAAACAAAATCCAAACAAGACACCTACCAGTCCAAACAAAACAAAAACAGTACAAAATATAAACCCTATACATCAAAACTAAACATAAAACAAAAAAACAGCAGTCTTCTGCGCTAATCCAGTATCGAAATGACAAAACGTTACAACAGTCTTCATGCGAAAAAAACATCCCTGCAAACCGTCATTATACAAGTTTTTCAAGTGTTTTAAAACACTATTTTACAACCATAACATAAACATGTATGACATTAATGCTGCATTAAAAAAAATATATATATAACAAAACACACATCATGGAACAACAGGTTTCTTGTCTCAAACCTCTCTGGTCTCGGCTAAATCCGGACAATAACGTTCAGCCAATATGTCAACCTGTTCACCAAATGTTTTACTCCCGTAATCCCCAATGTGCTTCACCATTTGATTCCATCTTTTTAAACAAATCTCACCAGGCCTGTGTTCAAGAACGTTATCCCAATCAACATCGTCAACACAAGCAGCATCCAATTCATAAAGCGCGCCGATCATTCGATAATCATCCGCATCTGACCATTTCTTTTCCGCCACCAGATACTGATTATACCACTTCTCGCAACACGTCGCGTCACTTCTAGTCGATAACTTCTCGCTAATTGCAGTCCACGGAATATTATCTCTCAACATCCCGTGCTTCGACTTTTTCTTCTCTTCACCGCTAATTTTCATTTGTAAATCCAAATTCACAAGATCGTACAAGTTTTGGTACTCTTCTTGACTCCATCTTCCGCCTTTTAAATCCGCCAATTTAATTCTTCGCCACCACGTGTCCTTCACATGAAACCTGTGCTTACCGAGCTCCTCAGCAATTTTCTTCCAGTCGTTACCGTATTTTTCATGAAACTCTTTCAGCGATTCGATCTCTTCCGATGTCCATGACCGGGTTTCGCCCGTTCGAACTAGTTGTGGGCCCGGTAATAGACAGCTGTGTGAGGGCGGTACGGAATACAAAGCCCGATTTCTTGCCAACACTTTTTCATTCCCTTGTGAGGTCTACAGTTTAAGACCATCTTTAAACCTTCCTCTCCCAAAACCTTTTGTTGTTACGTAATCAAGAACGGCTTGTTTTATTATTGCGTCTTCTTCTGGTGTAAATCTTTTACCTCGTACTAAACCGTCTTCGTTTGTTTGTTTCTCGGGTTCCGTGTCTGATGTCGGGTCACGATCTTTCTCTACATCGGGCCCAGCATTTTGGTCCTCTTGTAGGTGTGCTTCCTCAGAAGAATATTTTCTCTTCTTTTCTGTTTTCTTCTTCTGTGAATCATCATTTACTAAATTACCCTTATCATGTTGATCTTCATCACTATCGTCTTTAGGTTCTGCTTTCCTCTTCTTCTCCTTATGTTTATCGCTTTTTTTCTTCATTAAAAGATCATCATCTGTTTCTCCGTCATCTTTTGATTCTGATTTCCTCTTCTTCTCCGTATGTTTATCCCTTTTTTTCTTCTTTGTATGGTCGCTCTCTGTTTCTACATTGCTGTTACCATCACCAAATGACATTAGATCATCGGTCATGTTCTTCTTTTTTTTTTAATTTCTTTTTCATCTTCACGGGTTCGTCATCAGCATGTTCAACTGTCTTGCCCATTTTTATGGTTCCTACACGAGATAAACGCATAGATAATGTGGGATACGAATATATCTTACAAGTCATTAAATTGATAACCTGTAACGTAACATCAAAACTAATAAAAAATACTTGTCAAACTAAAAGAGGACAGAACATGAGCAATCGTATGTCTCCTAAAGTTAAACAGCCAAAAACGGCAGCCAACTGCGCGCAACCACAACCATATAATCGTCAACTGGCCGAAACATGCCCATATAATAGAATCGCCTACTGCACACAACCACACCACTCTCTATTTCAGTTTATTTGAAACGGATTAGACAGGCAATGGACACAAAAGAAGAAACAAACTGAACTCATACATGGACATATGCAAGCAATTCACAAACAAACCCATGTCCAAACATAATCCACGTAAGATTACACATATTGTAAATATAAGGGGCTGTTTGGCAACTTCTGAATGGTTAAGTGCTGAACCAGTAAGAGGTCTGAACCATTAAGAGCCAGTATAATGTTTAACCATTAAGAGTCAAATGTCTGACCAATTCAGATTAGAGGTCTTAACCATTCAGACAGTATAATGCTTAACCATTCAGAGGCAAATATCTTAACCATTCAACATTTGCTTGCGAAACGAACAGTCTGAACCATTAAGTGCTGAACCAGTAAAGGTCTGAACCATTCAGAACCTCATTAAGAGGTAAACAAACAGCCCCTAAGATGCAAACAGGATTCTGAAAAAAAAACCGACACATCACAGAAAAGAACATCGTGAACACATACTTCACACAGAAGAAACAAAAAAATGGCATTATTATCGACACTAACATGTGATTTGATTAGATCCTGATAAATCTTGCACAACCATCGATAAGGTACTTCCTCAACAGTTTCTTTTATCTGCATTTCGTCCTACCAATCATCCCTCACATAAATGACGCTGAGCTTCTCCATATCTCCCTTTTCTTCCCTCGTTTCTACATGTTATAATACCTCTCTTTACCAAACAAGGGAGATAAGAAGAGATACCATTTCTCTCATATCATTTCTCTATACCATATATGATACACCATCTATTGATAAAAGACGACCTTGGGTGAAAAGTCTAGGATGTTCGTGTCTTTTGCTTATGCTGAAAATTCTAAAAACGATAAGACGGCATCTTTTGAATAATATAGAAATGCATATAAAACTTTTTAAAATACTACACTTTGGTATTGCCTGGGGGTTCCAATGTTAGGCTAACTAAGTCTCTCAATTCAGGCCTTGAGGAAGTGTCGGTAGAACTAACCAGGTCAGTTTATTCTACTACATATAAACAAAAAAGCCCCACAAAGATCTGGATTAAGTTAGCGGGTCATGGTAAACAAGCTGCAAATGCATTGTTTTCCATCTGGATTGAAAACTAGAAAAAAAATAAACCAAAAAAGGATGGAAAAAAGAGTTATTAAGCAGAAGCTCAAGACATAAGATAAGCTAATCAATGTCTTCTTTGTACTTTATGTAATTACTCCCAATGTAGCTAAATAGGTGTTCATACTAGTATTAGATAGTTGAGCTCCTTAACCAAAAACAAGATGCATGCATATGTCAAAAAATTAAGCATATAAGCATGAAGTAAAAAAAAAACAGTACGATGCCATATTTGACACGGTTTGACCTAAATTGATTCTAACCTGACCCAAACCGCTAGCTTGTATAGCGGTTCCTACTCTGGTTATTGAAACCAGCTCTGCCAAAAAAAAAAATACTTGTGTCATTATAACATTAAAATACATGTCTGGTCGTCTACCAAACGGGTATAAAGCTAGTTAACGTCGGATGGAAATATACATACCGTCCACGGGACAGGTATAAAACTAGTTAGTGTGTGATGGAAATATACATATACATATTTATTATATAAAATGATGATTGTTGTATAGTTTTTTTTTTGGGTATAAAACGATTTGAAAATAACTTTTTGTTTAAGGGACCAAAATAGGTTGAGTCGCCACGTAGGTGGGCAATGGTGCATAGTCGACAACAATTCGTTAACATTACTACTTGGACCTGAAGTGATTATACATGTCTTGCTAGTTGAGAGCACACATACAAACAAAAATTGCTAACACGCATGCATGTGGTATCTCCCTAAGTGATAAGGTAACTAGATCAAGGAACGAGCTTTGTGTAAATTACAAGTATGCAGTGGCGGATCAAGGATTTTATTCTAATGGATTCTTTTGGTAAATTCTCACTAATTGTTTCTAAATTCTATAAGGTTCTCACTTATTTTTTTTCCATTTTTTTCAAACTCAATGGGACCTGGGAACCCACAAATGTGAGCTGGATCCGCCCTTGCAAATAGGTGACATGATATCGTGAAAGTTGATGCATCTTAGAAGATAAAAGACTACTACTAACTGTTTTGTAACAACAAGTTACACCAAATTGATGTATAAACCAAATTGTATTATAAACAATTATGTTGTGAGTTGCATGTTTTATAAAGGGTTTTCTTAAATATAAAAGTCGGAAATTTTGGTACTAAAATGAGGGTGACGCATGTAAGGACACTACGTAATACTAATATTTTTTGCAAGTGGCTACTATGTAGATATTTTAAGCTTCCTTGATGACGATTTGTTATACTATTCTTGATGTTGTGGGTTCATCTACTCCTTTGGGAAAGTGGTCTTTTACTTTCTAGTGGGAATGGTCTTCACCAACCCATGTACTCCTATTGGTTGTTGACTAGTTAGGCTCGTAATTAAGTAGACACTAATCTTCTACCTTGGTGGCTCTAATATAGTAGTACTAGAAGAGTTGCCCACACAACCAGATGTGTACAGTTTGGTTCGTTTTAGTTATTAGCCTCAATTAAAACCAAAACCGAAGTCATTAGTTAATCTATTTTATCAACAACCAGTTTTCAGTCAATCAATTCGGTTTATTTGATTAGATTGTCGGTTTTCAGTTCGGTTAATTTTTCTAGTCATTATGTTATCCTCGTAGTTAAATTCACATCATATAGCTGTGTTGATGGCAATGAGCCAATGAATATGTAACAACGTCTAATGTACATTTGCAAATTCGATGGCTTATAGTCTTAAGGGGCTTTTTGTTATTGCTTTATTACACTATAACTAGAGTTTACTAAACTAGTCTAGAGGACATAATGATTCTCTTTCATATATGATGACTATATGCAAAAGGGGGGTTCATTAGTTGATGTTAAAAGTATCACTTATTCTAGTAAGGTATTATTTAGTAATAACTGGTTCATTAGTCTTTTATCCTAATTATTATAGTAGTAGGTAGTACATAACTCTTTTATCTTTTTGTTTTCCTTTTTTTTTCCTAAAAAGTTCAAGAACTTAGGTAAATTATCAAGCGCCTTATCTTAAACCCTCACCATTCACATTGAACTAGTTATATGTAATGTAGTTGTATGTATACTTCGATATCATATCAGGGAATTCAAACACTCTCTAGTGACCAAATTATTTTTCGTATTTCTGATTTGAATCTTTCTTTTTCTTACAAATCGGGGACCAAACATGAATTTTAAAAACCACAGTTATAAATTGTAGGAAAGATCAGCAAAAGAAGAAGAATGAAGATGAAGATGAAACAATATTGAAAAAAAAAATAAAGGCAAATAAGCTGAAAAATGAAATCAAACAAATACATCAATAAATAATATAACTTTCAGGCATATTATTGACATAATCCTTTAAATATGATCCTTATTTGCTTCTCAATATAACCGAGTTTAAGTTATTTGCTAAGAGTATTAACCATATCAATTTCACATAAAGAAATCTTAGATCATTCACATCTTATCTACCATATTCATCTCTAAATTTACACTAAAAATTAGAGTAAATTGTCATTTTAGTATCTGAATTTTGACCCAAAATGTCACTTTAGTCAAAATAGTTTTTTCCTGCCATTTTAGTCCACATAGTTTTGTTTCCTGCCATTTTAGTTCCCGACTTTTGTCATTTGTTGTCAGTTTCATCCAACCCAGTAACTCCATTCAAAAAAATCAGTTAACTTAGGGGCATTTTGGTCAAACCACATTTTTTCCTGCAGGTGCGATGGTATAGGGATGGTGGTGTGCCGATTTAAAGTGAAGCTGATGGCGGTGGTTGTTGTTTTACAATGATGGCGGTGTTGTTGGTTGATGACGTGGGTGGTAGAAAAGTGGTCGATGGTGATGGAAATGTTGGGTGGTGATGGTGGTGGGGTGGGTGGGTGGTGACGGTGTAGACAGATGGTGGAGATGATAGAAGGTTGTGATGAGGTGAGTGGTGGGAGGTGGTGGATGGATATTACAAAAAATGACAAAAATCAGGGATTAAATTGGCAAGAAAAAAAAGCTATTTGCACTAAAATGGCAGAAAAAAACTATTTAGACTAAAGTGATATTTTGGATCAAAACTCAGGGACTAAAATGACAATATTGGAAAAACCACAGTATAAACTGTAGCAAAGATCCGCAAAAAAAGAAGAAGAATGAAGATGAAGATGAAGATAAAACAATATTGGAAAAAATAAAGCAAATAAATTGAAAAACCAAATCGACATCAATAAAAAATATAGCTCTCAGGCATATTAACATAATCCTTTAAATATGATTCTTATTTGCTTCTCAATATAACCAAGTATTAACCATATCAATTTCACAAAAAAAGACAATACAATGATTCAAAACAATATAGAATCACACATTTTAACAATCGATTCTATAAAGAAATCTTAGAGCACTCACATCTTATCCATCCTATTCATCTCTAAAATTACACTAAGTATTATCATAATTTTCTCTTCTTTTCAATTAAATAATATTTTTTATATCTTTATTATTATCTTTTGTCTCCTCTATGCTCATAACCGCTGTGTTTTTTCATATTTACAAGTAGCATTTTCTATTTCTTTTACTCACAACCTTCCATAACCACTATCTATAATATAAAGATCTTCAAAAAAATTTGATGGAGTGGTGTGAATGCTCTTAAAGATAAAATCACAACATATTCAAACAATAATTTAACATTTTGCCAAAAACACATTAACCAATAACAATTTAACATTTAAAAAATCACATCAAAGATTAAAAAATAAATCCGTTCAAAAGAAATTAAAAAATAAAAAAGAAAGAAACCAATCCATGGTTAAATAAATAACAATTGGCATCTTGGTTGTGGGAGATAATTTTAGGACCAATAAGTTCTGGGTTCTTATATTTATTGGATTTTCTTTTGAATTGGTGTGACATTATGTCTAGTAGAATGAATATAATCGAGTGGTACCTCTGGTGCGATCCGTCAGTGATCCAAATTTGCCGTTAAAAATAAAATAATAATAATAATAATAATAATAAAAAAAAAAAAAAAACAATCCATGGTTAAATAAACAAGAAGCTCTAGATTCAAAGGGTTATCACCAATAACCGAAAGCGAAAACAAGACGGTTCCAAACAAGCCCCCCTATTCCGATTACAACCCGATTCCACTATCACCAATCTCATTGGCTGGCTAATCCATAATTAACTTAATTCATCAAATCTCTCAATTTCACAACCGACAGTTATCACATCTTCAACAACAAATTCACTTCCTAAGGGTGGTTTTAACTTTCAATCTGCACAATTTCACGCACAATAATCCACTCAAATCACGGATTTGAACCAGTCAAACTTTTCAATCGATCTCAAACCACCAGATTTGTTGATTTCACTGCGAATTTGCTGCTCGCGAGTGTGTTTTAGCGGAACAGGTGAGTTTTAATCGAGTAATTTCTGTTTTTATGTATCTGTTTATAGTATATACGATCGAATCTGTGTGATTTTGCGTTTAACGTGCTAGATTTGTGTTTAGATTGTGTGAAATAGTGCGTGTTTGCCTAGGGTTTAGATCGTGGAGTAATGTGAGGTGTTAGGTTTTGATCTGGTGGTTTAATACGACGTCAGATTGATTTACCGTGATTTTATGAAAATTTTGTGATTCCGTTTGGATATTTGTTTAATTGTTGTTTGATTGACGATTAGAAGCAGATCATTTAGTTGCTTATCTAGTGTTTAATTGTTTATCTGTTTTGTAATTGCTTGTAGATTTGGTTGAATTTGATTTTCTGTTAAGAGTTTGTGTTTGTGAGAGGAACTTTGGTTATTGTGAAGTAATGTGAGGTGTGAGATTTTAATCTGTTTGTCTAATATGACGTCGGATTGATTTGCCGTAATTCTACGGGAACTTTGTGTTTCTGTTTGGATATGTGTTTAACTGAGGATTGGAATCTGATCATTTAGTTGCTTATTTAGTGTTCAGTTTTTATATGTAATTGCTTGTGGATTTGTTTGTGTTTGTGAGAGGAACTTTGGTTGTTGTGAAGTAATGTGAGGAGTGAGATTTTGATCTGGTTATCTGATACGACATTCAGCGTTACTCTACGAAAATTTCGTGTTCATATTTGGATTTTTGTTCAATTGACTATTGAAATCGGATCAGTTAGTTGCTTTTTAGATAGTGTTTAATTGTTAATGTGTTTTGTAATTGCTTGTGGATTTGGTTGAATCACGCGTTGATTTTGATTTTCTGTTAAAGTTTGTGTTTGTGAGTTAGAATAAAATCATTTAGTTCCTTATTTAGTGTTTAATTGTTCATGTGTTTGTAATTGCTTGTGGATTTGGTCCAATCACAGGTGGATTTTGAATTTTTGATTTGCTATTAAGAGTTGTGTTTGCAAGAGGAATTTCGATTATTGTGAATGAGGGAGAGGTGTGAGGGAATAAGGCAATGAAGAGTAGAACTGTAAGATTGGAACTACAATGACCGGAGTGCCATTGGATTTAAGACCACAGAGTTATGGATCACCGCAACAACCACAAAACGGTTCGTTGCAGGCTCAAAATGGGTTCGCTACTGCGCGCAAACCGTCAAGAATGTCGCTCACTGGTTCACGGGAGAAAGATAAATTACTTCCTTTTTTGTGTAGATATCTAAGTAGAAAGAAGATTGTGATGATGATTTTAGGTTTATTCGCACTCATGGCTTTCTTATCCGGGTTCTTTAATGCCAATAGAGGTTTGTTCTTCACCTATTTTTTATTTGGTTCTTGCAATTAAGTTTTAATGGTCTTCTTTTTCGCATTGGTTTTGTTTTTTCAGAAGACGTATCGGAGAGCACAATCTTCAATCGTTTTAGCGATGCTTATAACACCTCTTTACAGTTCTCCAGAACGTTTCATAGTCAAAACGATGATATTTCTAATATACAAAGAACATTGTCTATATGCGAAGAAAACCCTCCTACCCGCCATACTTCCATTGAATCGCATTCTTCGGGATCCGTTTCGTTTCATAGCAATCGGTGTCAGAATTTTGCATTACCACCCCCTCCTCCAGGCGATAGGAGACGACCCGGACCTAGACGTAAGCAAGTCGTTTAGTTCCCTTAAAACTGTAAATGTTTATAACCATTTGGTAACTGATTTTGTGATGTAATCGTTCTACCAGCTTGTCCTGTATGCTACCTTCCGGTGGAGGAAGCTATAGCTAGCATGCCGAGCGCCACGTCAGCATCACCTGTTCTTCAACACTTAACTTATTTTCATGAGGAGACTTCTACTAAAACCGAACCACATGAAGGCTCAGATTTTGGTGGGTATCCTTCCATAAAGCAAAGGAATGAATCTTTTGATATTAAAGAATCAATGACTGTACATTGCGGGTACGTGTTCGATTTAAACATTGGTATTTCGTTTAAAACACTTTTATAGATCTTTATAATTTCATCCAGGTTTGTAAAAGGTTGCCGACCTGGTTACAAAACCGGATTCGATATCGATGTATCTGATCTTGTGGAGTTGGAGCAGCCTCATGATATTATTGTCGCATCAGCCATATTTGGTACTTCTGAGTAAAACTCGTCTCGTTTTTTATTTCATATAAATAATAGTGTTGTATCAGCCTTATCTTTTCTCGGCTTTCAGGAAACTATGATGTAATTCAGCAGCCAACTAAGATTAGTGAGGCTGCAAGGGAAAATATACCATTTTATATGTTTATTGATGAAGAAACCGAAGCGTATATGAGAAATTCTAGCGCGTTGGACTACAGAATGAAGGTTGGATTATGGAGAATTATTGTTGTGCATAATGTTCCGTACACCGATTCTAGACGAAACGGAAAGGTTTGTGTCCCCTTTTATCTTTATAATGTATTCTATTTATGTATTTATGTGTTGCTAAATGAGTTCATTTAATTGATTGAAAACATTAGTAAATTGCATGTATTATATAATAAGGGCGATCTGCAGCATATATAATAAGGGCTTAGGTCCCCTAGTGTTGTAAGAATTGCCAGTCGGTTGGTGGGGTACCCACTAGCAATTAATAGGAATTAATCGGGATTAATTGGATTGGGATTTTATATGTAATTTTCAATTTTATATGTATATACACACATTTTTATGAGTATTTTTTTAAGTATGCATGCTTTTACACCTTTATCGAGACTTTGACCGATATTTTCAAGTAGATAGGATTAATTGACGGGATTTACAGGTTTTGACCATGAATCTGGTCGGAATCGCTAGATTACCACCGATTTTTGGCCAATTAGGACTAGATTTGACCGTTGTTGACTGCCTACTGATTAATTGACCGTTTAGATAACAATACTCAATGAACCTCCGACTAGCGATTAATGAGTTTTTGACTAATTTATCTAGTTTGCGGAGGATGCTAGTTATTGTTATGACTAATACGTCCTCCAAATACAGAGGATGCTAATTACTGTTTTAACTCATTTGTTTACAGAATTTGAATTTTATATTTTTATCATATTTTTGACTAATTTATATAGTTTACTAAATAATCATCGTAAACACTTAAAATTAATTTCCAAATTCTTCTGGAGATATAATGAGCCTAATGCCAATTACGGCATAAACACAAATACATTATTTGAGAGAAACAACCAAATTCAATAAAGGTATTTTATTAAGGTAAATTTAATCTTATTAGCTTTTGTTAGATGGTTGGAGATGAAAAAGATTACAGGAAGAATATTCCTGAAAGATGCTCTTTTTTCTGCATGTTAGAGATGTTAGGAGAGGGGCCTAAAATTGCATAAAATTTGAAGATTACCGGTTTTCGTCTGGTTTCTTTTTTGGGTAACCAGCTTATTTTAGCTTTAGAAAAAAAAATCATAAATATTTCAAATTTTGTGATTTTAGGTAATTACAATAAGCAGGCATGAGTGTTTCATCAGAAAAGGAAAAAAAAAGTAACATGGTCAAAAATTACTGACACGCCAGCTGCCACAGCATTAATTTGACCTTAAATTGAAATTTTAAAAAAGTTGGTTCTTAAAATTAAAAAGGTTTGAACTTTCAACTTTGATGATCTTTTTACCCTTTTTCTGGTCATAAAGAAAGTTAGCCACCTGAAATAGAAATCAGAACAAAGTTGGTTACATTTATGCAATTTTACACATATAGGATGATATTGCAATTAAGATCCATTTAAATTAATTTAATTAGATTTAATATGGGGAATTGGCCTGTAATAATCCCACTCAGACCTTATTGGCCATTAATAATCCCAACTCAGAATATTCCTCCAACCAGTCCTACCTTTCACCTATTTTTCCTACAATGGTCCCCCGTTAAAAAAACTTGACGGAGTTAATCTTTTTTCCAAATTACAAACAGATTTTTTAGGGCTTTTGATCAGAACGATGATACGAGTCCATTGATGTAAAACTTACTTCGAAATGGTGCTCCAAGTGACTTGATTTTGGTTAATTGGAAATTTAAACACCCGAATTGAAGAGCCGTTTTCATCGTTTGGAGCACCGTTTCGAGGCAAGTTTTACATCAATGGACTCGTATCGTCGTTCTAATCAAAAGCCCTAAAAAAATCTGTTTGTAATTTGAAAAAAAGCTTAACTCCGTTAAGTTTTTTTAACGGGGACCATTGTAGGAAAAATAGGTGAAAGGTGGGACTGGTGGGGGAATATTCTAGGTGGGATTATAATGCCAATAAGGTCTAGGTGACATTATTACAGGCCAATTTCCCATTTAATATAAATTAAATCATACGTGATGCAGGTCCCAAAGCTTTTACTACACAGACTCTTTCCAAATGTTCGGTATTCTATATGGATTGACGGGAAGCTGCAACTCGTTGTGGACCCATATCAACTTTTAGAAAGGTAATTCCGTACTTTAATATTATCATAATTTTTTTAAAAGGTGTCCCGTAACTTATATACTGTGATTGTGACGTATTTTGTTCAGGTTTTTGTGGCGTCACAATGCTACGTTTGCTATTTCAAAACATTATAGGCGGTTCGATGTGTTTGAAGAAGCCGAAGCTAATAAAGCTGCAGGAAAATACAACAACGCATCCATTGATTACCAGATTAATTTTTACCGAAACGAAGGTTTAACGCCTTATTCTGAGGCTAAGCTTCCTATAATCAGTGGTATGTTTTTTCTTTTATTTTTATTTTATTGGAACATATTTTTAAGGAAGTCTATTGATCGTGTAGATGTTCCGGAAGGTTGTGTCATCATAAGAGAACATATTCCAATAACGAATCTCTTCACGTGTTTATGGTTCAATGAAGTTGACCGGTTTACTTCAAGAGATCAGTTAAGTTTCGCTACTGTAAGAGACAAAATCATGGCTCGAGTCGACTGGAGTATTAATATGTTTATGGACTGTGAAAGACGAAATTTCGTGATACAGGTATGAAAATTGAAAATGCATACTCATTACATCATGAGTGGGCAAATGTCTTAAATACCCTTGACTCTTATTTTAATTCACAGGCATACCATAGAGATCTCCTAGAGCACATGCCACCACCCGCAGCTAAAACGAGTAGTTTTAGCGGGCACGAGTTAATGTTCCGGTTACAGTTCCTATATCTGTGAGGGGTAATAGTAATACACCATCTGCTAAAAGTTCATTAAAGAAAAACGCTATTAAACGGGGGAAAGGAGAGAGGAGATCTCGGTCTAGAAGGCATGCGAAAAATCCTGGTAACAGGGACAATATGGTCATTTGATACTTTGGTTTTTTCCGCATTCGACTCTTTTTAACAAAAGAAAGAGAAGGATATAGGATTCTGGATGTATGTAGCATATGATGGATAGAATTCTCCCGATTTTGGTTGATACATTCAATTTTTGTTGTAAATACTCGGATACTTGATGTTCTTGAGACGTTTTCTTTTTTGGTTAATTCATGCCTTTTTTCTTTCATTATTTTGTAAGTTATGGTTGTCTTGTTCTGCTTTTAACAAGCTTGTTGCTCACATTATAACGTGTTTGGTCGTTTTCATCCCATGGGGTAGCATACGAGCTTACGGTAAATTGGTCTCATGTAAAGGACTCGAGCGTGACTAAGCTTGCGAGCTTAAATGGTAAATTTTATTTTATAAATATCTATGATTACATAATATACATTTTTTAAAGTTATAATTAAAAATAATAAAATGATATTATATAGTTACTGTACATCAATCAATCATACCCAATATATAAATCTTATCTTATCTTACTATACTAATATATGAAAATCTTTATGGGACACATCTCATTTTCTCATACCTCTTGCCATTATTTTTCATTTTTTTATTTCCTATTAAATAATAATTTTTAAACTTATCTCCTATAATTTTAAGATTCATAATATATATCTAAAATAAATTTGTGACGTTAATTTAAATTTCAATTAATTTGAAAACCAAAATATCTAAAACCAATTCGTGGCATTAATTTAAATTTTTTATTAATTAGAAAAACAAAATCACACATATTTAATTTATATCCATCTAGATTAATCAATAGCATAGTTTTTAGCATATAATTTTAACATATTCTATTGTATCTAGGTTAATTAATAGCACAATTTTTAGAATATGCATCTAACATGTTCTATTGTATTAATTTCTCTTACAATTAAGGGAAGCGGCACAAGGCTAAAGTAATCTAAGACTAGCTAATTTTGCACTGTTTGATACTCTACCTTAAAGTATTCTAAATGACAAATAAATTAAACAATTAAATACCAAATCATGCACTGGCACATCAAATCTACATTAAAGTATCCTGAAAATACTAGCGACACATACTCTAGAGTATCTTGCAACTTTTTTCTAACATAAAATAAATTAAACAATTAAATACCAAATAAACATAATTCAAATTCAAACAAATTAAAAATAAATAATTCAACTATATAAATAAATCATAGCTTATTTTTGCTCTTTGCATATGTTTATATATGTATTGTAGATGTGACAACTTCAACTAATTTTTATGTTTGATCGTAGGGGGTCAAATGTTAAAAATGCTTACTTTTTCAACTATTTGTGAATATTTCATTTATTTAATTATTATTTTTAAACTACGACGTACATTTTTCTGGTTATTAATACCTATTTAATAATTTATTGATCAAACCCTATGTATGACACGGGTTTTTTAACCTAGTTGTTTAATAATTATAAAGTAGAGTCAAGCTTTAGCTTTAGAGCTCGTTTACTCAAGTAGGGACTAGCTCGTTTATGATAAATTATGTATTGTTAGATTTATGTAAACTAATAATATAAATTATTATATGGTTGCCCACGTGCCATTAATTCCAAGGGAGAAGGGAGTGGGCAGCAAACCCACTCAGCAAAGCGGTTTACCGAGCTGTAACACCGCCGCCGGTGGGTTTTGCCGATCGGCAAAGTTGGATCAGCGGCAAACCTTTACCGCATCGGTGAGATGTGTTGTGTTGTTTGTTTGTTTGTTTTTTTTTAAACTCAAACCAACAAACCAAAAAGAGGCACCTGTTTAAAAAAAAACATATTTTAACCAAAAAGTTTACCAATTCATCAAGTGTCTAACCATTGTCAACACTTTTGACCAAAAGTTTAAACACTTTAGGTGAATTGACGTGGCACGCTCTCATTGGTTGATTTTGAAGTTTAAACACTTTAGGTGTTTAACCACTCCCTTTCCCCTGAAATACAACAAAGGTAAATCCACCAACATATGCACATTAACAGACAAATATATGTAACTGATTAAATTAAATATATAAAACAAAACAAATTGGGTCACAAGCTCACACAATGGATAACATCACATCCTTCTTGAAAGAAATCAAGATTTAAAAATTCTACACTTTTTAGACTTAGATGATGAATTATTATTATTAAATAAATCATGTCTCAAACAAAAATCTCCTGCTTCCTTTCAGTTGATGACAAATCAGGTGTTGTTTGCATCAGCTTCTGCAGCAGCCTTAAGGCTTCAGCCATCATCTTTTCCCTGTTTTGTGCCTGTCTTTCAACAGCAACCATATACAGCCCTACAAGAGCAAATAAACTACTCAACATTATCAAGATAAAATAGATGCGCGGGGAAATTCAAACGGGTTTGATTCAAAATTCAGTCTTGAACCCTTTTACAGGGGTAGTTTAGTAAAAGCATACCGATAGCACTTCCGATTGCTGTGATCCAGAGAACCCTCATGGACCATTTATCACTTATCCTCCTCTACCTCCCATTTGAAAACTGTCATATACATAAAGGAACATTTTTTTAAGTTGCATAAACCATATAAGAATCACATATAGGATTAGGATAAATGGAAAACCACCCTGAGTTGTGAGAACTTAGAGAACTCGGCCTTCTCGTGCAAGTTTTGCCCTCATAATTTTCACACCCCTAGATGAAAATGTTTAGAAAGACTACCGTAAAAAAATTAAAAAAAAATTCGAAGTGGCGTTTTTCGGCCCTTACAGCAGCTGTAAAAAGGTGATGAATAAGCAAAATAAAATTGGAAAAAAGTTATTTTTTTATTGATTTTTGGTAAAAAAATTTTTTTTTGAAAAAAACCGTTTGTAAGGACGAGTTCTCTAAGTTCTTACAACTCGTATAGGTTTTCATTTTACCCTAACCCATCACATATATTTGTCATGACAAACTAAATCCAGTGACACTTCCATTTCACAAACAAACCTACCCACTATGCCAATGTTGCAAAAGTCATCATTAAGTGTTCCCAGGTCGGTCAACTGGGAAGTGGCGAGATGATAAATTTTAATGCATTAAATTATTGGGAGATTATATACATGTCATATATCATAAGTTTACTAACATAACAAAATATAATAATATCAAAATAAATCAAAAGGATAGATGTTCAAACTTCAAATACTAAGATGCCATTAGACTATTGAAATTAATCTAGCGTTTAAATTCAACACGTCTTTGATCAAACTGTTGCATAAACTCAAGAAGCTAACATTCATCAAGTACATCTTTAATCAAACTGTTGCATTAATTCAGAAAGTATAGTAGTAGTACACTTAATTACTTATTAACCTTTTCAGAAGCTAACAAAGATTCAGCATTATTACCTGCTGCTATTAATCTAATATTAAAGAAGAAGATTCAGCATATGTAACCCTAGAATTCAAAATTGAGAACCAAATGGTGATCCAAGAATTCGAAAACTGAGAACCAAATGGTGACACATGATATTACAATTATTCTATTAACTAGGAGATGAACCTGTAAGCTAACATTCATGAAACGACGTACCTGCTCGTGATTGCGTCCAGCGAAATCGGAACCAGAATCAGAAGATATCGATGAAAGGAAAGTAACCAGAACTAGAAGGATGGTTCGATGAGTACAGCGTCAAGAACCAGAAGAATGCATGAGATGATGTGTGGGCGGGGGTGCATATATAAAATGTTATTAGGTTTTAGGTTTTTTTTAAAGAAAAAAAAGTCAATCCGACGTTGACGGAGTTTTATCAACACCGACTAAGAAACGCGATTTGAATAAAGGCGCCCTCAGACGGGGACCAAGTTTTGCAACATTGCACTAGGCATATTATCTAACATGTATAGTAGGGTCTCCAGAGGGTGAACTACCAATAGCAACATTCTTTTTACAACATAAAAGTACAAATATTAAAGAGTATATATACGAGAAACAAAAAACGAAAATACTACCATTAGTGGTGGTGATAAAACTACAGAACAGGAGTAGAAGAGAAAAGAAAGAAGATAGCATAAAAAGGATCATGAGACGACAACTATAAAGCAAGTAGCGCCTAGAGATCCTAACCTTCATCCAATGTTTGTACACCCCCTTAAAAATCCTAAACTAACACCACGGAACACACCGACACAAACCTAAACGCCCCCTAAAAATTCCTAACCTTTATCCAACGTCTTCAAGAAATCCTATTACCGATCATGTCCTCAAAGAGGTGCAAGCCTAACCTTTATCCGACATCTTCAAGAAACCCTATCACCGATCATGTCCGAGGAAATCCTACTTCCATTAATAGGTGGCAAGAGGTCGGATTGAGCAATGGGTCAAAACGATTAACAAACGGTCAAGGGGGAGAGGGGCAGGGGTCGGTAAAGACTTTTCTGTCTAATCTTTAGAATCTGTATCTACCTCAATTGATCTAATAAATCTGAACCAACAAACAACTTAGAAATCAAACAGTTGACACAATAAAAAACAGAGAAACCCTAAACTTCAAATTGAAGAAATCAAAAGAGCACAATAAAAAAGTAACAAATTAAACTGTACCAAATCTTACTTCAACTTTCAATTTCTGCAAACAAACACTTCAAACAAAAAACCATAAAAGCAGCCTAATTTAATAACTTCCAACATAAAGAAAATAAACCTAGAACAAATTACGAGTTTATAATGTCAAACTTTATTGGATCATATTCCTCTACATACGATCTACCATATAATTGAAATATTCCTCTAAATTGAAACAGAAAATGTTGAATTAAAGCATACCCAATTGAAATATTAAGATTTTATCATCATCTTTCGGAACCGATAATATGATACTTACCTTTGATTGATGCTGATTAATTGAAGTTGTAAAAGATTTAGGGGATTGTAACTCTAGGGTTTTTGAGTGAGGTTGCAGAAGAAGAATACCGAACAAAAACCCAAATCCGTTAATTACATATTTTTAGTTTAATATTTTATTCTAAAATTATGTTTTTGTGTTCGGTTGGGCTGATGGGAAACACGCTTATGTAGATGTTAATCGTTTCGTGACTGGAGGCTGAATTAGTGAAAGTTGCTAAGTATGAAAGAGTTTGTGTTATGTCTTCATTCCCTTAGTCTTTGATACTTTTGGTTTCCTTGCTTCTAAAGTTGTCGTTTCTTAGACAGAATGCAGAAGGTAGTGCACATGAATTTCTCGACGTCGAGGAGCCATAGTTTCGTTTTCGGTATAACTGGATTTGCTATTCTAAAGAGGGTGTGATGCAACCTGTTGACCGTCTATATGCCATGCTTATGTAATTTTTCTTAAAATTCTAACTAATGGGAAATCTTTAAACTTTTATCATAACCAATTGAGTAAACTGTCATTTTGGTCCCTGAGGTTTGGACAGTTTTGACACTTTAATCCAAATCTCAAATCTTTTGCATCTGGGTCCCTGTGGTTTCAGTTTTATTGCCATTTTGGTCCAAAAGCGATATTTGTCTTCTAAAATCCTACTATTTTGTCATTTTTCTCAGGGGCAAAATGGTCATTTTAAACAGAGTTTGAGGTTTATTTATATATATAATATATATTAATGCTTAAAATGACCATATTGCCCATGAGGAATAAGACAAAATTGTAGGATTTTAGAAGACAAATATCACTTTTGGACCAAAATGGCAATAAAACTAAAACCACAGGGACCCAGATGTAAAAGGTTTGAGATTTGGACTAAAGTGGCAAAACTGCCCAAACCTCAAGGACCAAAATGGCAGTTTACTCTAACCAATTTAATTGAAAATATTGGTTTGTGAGGAACTTTTACTGTTATTTTTTAGTGTCTTGATTGGTGGATGAGCTTTTGTAGGTCAATGGGCGGATATTTGTTGTTATAATTATATAAATTCAAATCCAAATGAGTTGTGAGTTAACACTACGCAACGACCGTGTGTGGTTCAACATTTTTTTATCAAATTTTTGTTAGATTTAGTAATAATGTTGCAAGACGCTTCATTTTTTTGCATAAGATTTTGGATATTGTAAAAGTACTTGCTATAACGCATGGAAAGTCTTTCATTTTATGTTTCGGAATAACAATGACAACATCTCATGTTAAAAACAGGTCATATAAAAAATAAAATAATATTGAAATAACAATGAACCATTTAATATAGCCAAAAAAGGTTTATGAACAATCTACAAAGAGTAAATTGCCATTTTAGTCCTTGAGTTTTGTCTAAATTTGTCATTTTAGTCCAAATAGTTTTTTTTCGCCTCTGGGTCCCTGACTAACTCTGTCCAAAAATCCCATTTTTAACCAGGGTATTTTGGGGATTTTAGTTTAAATCTTTCAAATTACCATTTTGATCCATTTCTTTTTTTATTTTGAAAAAATAAAAGAAAAATATCTAATTAATGGGACCGACTCCTACCCTCCCCTTCTTCATCAAACTTGCTCTCTCTCTTTCTAACCTGCTCTCTCTCTCTCTCCCTCTATCTCCACCTCACTTTACATCTCCCACCCAACACCACCATAAACACCGGCCACCACCACACCACCACCAACATCAACACCATCTACTAGTGCCACCATCGTCACTGCCCTCGTCAGCCTCGTTTGGGCTATCATAAGTTGTTCCTGACTCCGTTTTCAGTAGATGATCAACTCTTCTACATCACCGTCATCGTCACCTTCCGATAAAGTTCACCGTAAACAGCTCACTCTGACGTCATAAACTCTTCTCCGTCACCGGCACCGTTACCTTCCGACAAAGTTCACCAGAAAACTACTAAATCTGACGTCATCAGGGGCGGAACTATAGTTTATTGAGCCTAGCACGGGCTACGGCTCAACCCCGTATTCGTAGTGTTATTTTTTCGGTTTTATACTAAGGATACCCCTAAAAATACGAGGATACCCCAAACCAAAAAATGGGATACTTGATATTACTAAATCTCATTTTTTATAAGCCCAAACATTTTTTGCAACCCGAAAACTCGTAGAATAATTAAGCTCGAATGATAAAATAAGCCGCTTTGATATCTTGTTTAGTGTTTTAATTTATGTAAATTATACTTTGTATATTTGTTAGGGTTTAAGACTATAAATCATAAAAGTTTATCGTTTAATTGCAGGGAAAAAAATTGGGATACCCCTAAATTAATGAGCTAGTTCCGCCACTGGACGTCATCAACTTATCTTCGTCACCTTCCGATAAAGTTCACCGGAAAACAGCACAATTTGACGTCGCTACTTATCTCCGTCACCGGCAGCGTTACTGGTTGTCAGACTGTACGGTTCACTTGTAACGCCTCGCGTTTCCGTAAAATTTTATTTAGAAAAACGTGTCGTACCACTAAATTATTTATTTGTCCGTTTTTATTCTCGTTATTATTTATTTATTTATTTATTTATTCTTTTATAAATAATAATAATAATAATAATAATATAATAAACAAAACAAATTACGACGTTTTTATGGTGCTCCGTAATTGAAAACAGATCGTGTAGGTGCGTTCGGGCCACTTAAAAAAACGTTAGAACGGGCCTTGGCCCAGCACACTACCTAAACCCTAACTAAACCCCTACTTCCATAATTATATACAAAACACACGCACACAAGGAACTGACAACCCTAGCCGCCACTCCCTCACCTCTCCCCTGTCTCCCTCTCGTTCACATGACCGGAGACCGGAGCCGGAATTCCGGCCTAGCTCCGGCACCCCGTATTCCGGCGACATCCACACCGCACACCTACACCTCTCGTTTCTCTCGCAACCTCACCTTCATCTTTCACATCTCATCTCTCTCTTTCGCATACCCTCCCTCTCTCTGTTCGACACTACCGCCGCCACCAGAACACCGTTGCACTCACCGGAGAAGATGAATACGGCCGGAGATCGTCAGAGTCACGCAACACACTTGGTTCGTTTTGTTGTATGTTCTTTTAAAATGAAGAAGACGAGGTCTCGCCGGAACGTCGCGGATCCTATGTTTCGGTATATGATCTCCCCTTCCTTTTTTTAGTTCTTGTTACTGCAATAACAAAAGAATTCGATTTCTTTTTTTTTAACAACTGTGATGTTTGATTTTGATTAAAAAGGAAGAAGAAGACGATCTGTTTACGTTTTAAAAGTAATAAAACCTGATAAATCAACACCCAACTGACTTAGTCCAATGGTATTGATGCGCGTCGTTTATGCGAGATACCCGGGTTCGTTCCCCGCTTGTCCGAATGGTTCGCTGCTTTCTTGTCGCTGCTGTTATTTGCTGTGTTGTTGATCACAGGCCACTGTTGGGCCGCCCCTTGTTGGGCCAACTTTTTTTAATTAAATAAATCGAATGGGCCAGCTGGGCCAAACCATGTCATAAACCAGTTTTTCTTAAAACATAAACTTACTGATGTATTTTAACTCATGATAATTATTATGGTTATCATTTTATTATAATCCTTATTATTAATAATATTATTATGTTGGCTAAATTTAAAATATCATAACTATTAGTATTATCAAATAATTTCGTTGAATATTATTATTCATTAATATCATTTTATAACAAACAACAAACTCATTATGGTAAACTAGTAAATCTATCATTATTACCTTTTATCATAAAACCAATACTTCATATCATTTAATCGCAATCCATAACTTGTAACAAATTCATTGTCTTACTCTAGGTTAAACGTTTCGTTGATTTTTCACTTTTACTCGTGCGCAACCAAGAAGCTTATACGCAACCAAAGATCGACGTGCATATGTGAGCATACTCGACCCCTTTTTTTTACACTTAACGCATTTTGGGGTGCAACATGTATAAATTACAAAATTTATTTTTAACAAGATAAATGTGTTCCCAATACCAAACGGTTATCAATTACGCTTATGTGGATTATATGTGTTAGATTAAACTCGTTTATACATGCTACTTGTTACGTTTGAGTTGTTTATGCTTATTAGTTTTAATTTGTATTCTCACGACATTGTTATGATTATGTTACTATGCATGCTAGTTAAGGAATTCAATTATATGCTAATTATTATGTGAGGTCGTCTACATATATATGCGATTCAGCTTTATTATACTCCCGTCATGATTGAAATAAACTCTTACACTTAGATTTTATTTTCAAACTTGTATGCTCGCCAATACTTTTGTATTGATCTACGCTTTTAATGCATGTTGCAGGAAAGCTGATGATGCAAGAAATCTAGTAGGATTGCTTAGATACACGCCTAGATTAATTTATCTATTTTGATGTTATGTCGTTTTGAAACAATTGTTGACTATTATTTGGAATTTTTGTATGACCATTTAGTCTTGAATGAAATTTGAATTTAATCTATATTGTCACATAGCGTTATGAAGTTTTGAGCAATTTGTTCGTCCTCATCCCGATGTTTCCGCCATCGGTTGGGGTGTGACAGATTGGTATCAGAGCCATAACTATAGGGAATTAGGTAGAATTGACATGTTCGACCTAGTCTATAGTTTAAGTACCATACTCTTGACCATTTGTGATACTTGTCTAAAATGTTATTCTCTCTATCATGCTTCTCCCCTTTGATCCTAAAACTTACAATATGTCTTTCCTAAGACATGAAACGCAATACACATTTGTGAGAATATTCTTGTTCCACAATAGAAATAACTCATCAAAACAGGGTGATTCCCGCCATTGGTGACAAATTTCAATCCACTCTACTTGTTATTTTGCGCAAAACTCACTATCAAGTCAGGAGTGATGTCCATATCTTGATGTGAGTTTCTATTTCATAATCTTGTGGATCTTTATTGATGATTCGAGATTATATCTTGATACGTTCAATAAACCACAATTTGGGGACGAAATTGTCAAGCTAGGATTGACATCCACACCTTGATGACTGGTCCCGCTCCTCAATTTTCAATCTCGCCAAAGTTTCGTATTTTTCGATCAAATTAGGGACATGTACTAACTGGAAGGGTAAAGTACCGTTAATCGCTTGGCGACGAGAGTATTATACCTATTAGGCCAAATCATGTCTCCCTAATTAGAAAGGACTTAGAGTCACTTTGGAATAGTCGAAGTTTCAAAAACCGAAACACTCCAACATTTTATCAAGCCTCTCTTTTATGCTATCTTACATTTTATGCTATATAATTCTTATTCCTTCATTTTTTTTAATGTCACACTATACTAAAATCGAATTTATGCACGACAAACTTCGCATTTATACTAAATCTATTACGCAACGATTCTATAGGTGCATACTAAACATCATACTTGATTTGGGATTACTGGAACATTATATGTGATAAACTCGTTATAAAACCACACCTTATGTATAGCACTATGCGTAGTGCTATAGGAGTAGCGCACCGCCCTTGAGACTTGGGGTCATGTTAAGTAAACTATTTCATACTAAGTAAACTATTTTACACCATGTTCCAACAATATTGACTAGTCAACATTGCGTACACGATAGTTTGACTTGTTTATTCACATATTTATGTGGTAGACTCGTCATTAACTTTGATCAAGCCACACCTTAACATGTATAGCACTTGTGTAGCGCTATAGGAGTGACGCCCGCCCGTATTCTTGAGGTCGTGTTAAGTAAACTATTTTACACCCTCTTCGTTTTAACGATGATGGGTAGTCTACACTGCGGTACACAATGGTTTGACCTGTTTATTCACATGCCAATAATCCGTTAATCTTGGTTAAACTAAAATATATCATCTGTATTGTACACGAATGTGCGAATACGCACACTTGCACTTATACTCATACTTATACAGTATAATCTCTCATACTTAATACAATTATACTTACATACTTGAGACTCTATATACGCTATCAGTCTTACTCGTAATACGCTAATAAACCCTGATCGGGACACAGAACGTAACATGGCATCGATTAGCGAAACGAACGTAATAGGGTATAAACATGGTGGATACGCCGCTGGTACTTCATATATATAAGTGTTAATGCCATATTACTAAGGTTTCGAAAAATATGCCATGATAAATTCGGTGTTTCACTGTTGTGTTTAATACAAACATCAATAACTCACCACCTAACTCTCGATTATACCCATGCATACTTCGAAATGTCATTATTTCTTTCCTAAATCTTCCTCTTGAATGAATTTCGGGACGAAATTCCCTAAAGTAGGGGAGACTGTAACGCCTCGCGTTTCCGTAAAATTTTATTTTAGGAAATACGTGCCGTACCACTAAATTATTTATTTGTCCATTTTTATTATCGTTGTTATTATTTATTTATTTTTTATTTTTTATAAAATAATATATAATAATAATGATAATAATAATAATAATAAACAAATACGACGTTTTTATGGTGCTCGTAATTGAAAACAGATCGTGTAGGTGCGTTCGGGCCACTTAAAAAAACGTTAGAACGGGTTAACGGGTCTTGGCCCAGCACATTACCTAAACCCTAACTAAACCCCTACTTCCCTAATTATATACACAACAGACACACACAAGGAACTGACAACCCTAGCCGCACACTCCCTCACCTCTCCCCTGTCTCCCTCTCGTTCACATGACCGGCGACCGGAGCCGGAATTCCGGCCGAACTCCGGCACCCCGTATTCCGGCGACATCCACACCGCACACCTACACCTCTCGTTTCTCTCGCAACCTCACCTTCATCTTTCACATCTCATCTCTCTCTTTCGCATACCCTCCCTCTCTCTGTTCGACACTACCGCCGCCACCAAAACACCGTGGCACTCGCCGGAGAAGATGAATACGGCCGGAGATCGTCAGAGTCACGCATCACACTTGGTTCGTTTTGTTGTATGTTCTTTTAAAATGAAGAAGACGAGGCTCGCCGGAACGTCGCGATCCTATGTTTCGGTATATGATCTCCCTTCCTTTTTTTAGTTCTTGTTACTGCAATAACAAAAGAATTCGATTTCTTTTTTTTTTAACAACTGTGATGTTTGATTTTGATTAAAAAGGAAGAAGAAGACGATCTGTTTACGTTTTAAAAGTAATAAAACCTGATAAATCAACACCCAACTGGACTTAGTCCAATGGTATTGATGCGCGTCGTTTATGCGAGATACCCGGGTTCGTTCCCCGCTTGTCCGAATGGTTCGCTGCTTTCTTATCGCTGTTGTTATTTGCTGTGTTGTTGATCACGCCACTTTGGCCGCCCTTGTTGGGCCAACTTTTTTTTAATTAAATAAATCGAATGGGCTAGCTGGGCCAAACCATGTCATAAACCAATTTTTCTTAAAACATAAACTTACTGATGTATTTTAACTCATGATAATTATTATGGTTATCATTATTATTATAATCCTTATTATTAATAATATTATTATGTTGGCTAAATTTAAAATATCATAACTATTAGTATTATCAAATAATTTCGTTGAATATTATTATTCATTAATATTATTTTATAACAAACAACAAACTCATTATGGTAAACTAGTAAATCTAACATTATTACCTTTTATCATAAAACCAATACTTCATACCATTCAATAACGCAATCCATAACTTGTAACAAATTCATTATCTTACTCTAGGTTAAACGTTTCGTTGATTTTTCACTTTTACTCGTGCGCAATCCAAGAAGCTTATACGCAACCAAAGATCGATGTGCATATGTGAGCATACTCGACCCTTTTTTTTACACTTTAACGCATTTTGGGGTGCAACATGTATAAATTACAAAATTTAATTTTTAACAAGATTAAATGTGTTCCCAATACCGAACGGGTTATCAATTACGCTTATGTGGATTATATGTGTTAGATTAAACTCGTTTATACATGCTACTTGTTACGTTTGAGTTGTTTATGCTTATTAGTTTTACTTTGTATTCTCACGACATTGTTATGATTATGTTACTATGCATGCTAGTTAAGGAATTCAATTATATGCTATTATTATGTGAGGTCGTCTACATATATATGCGATTCAGCTTTATTATACTCCCGTCATGATTGAAATAAACTCTTACACTTAGATTTTATTTTCAAACTTGTATGCTCGCCAATACTTTTGTATTGATCTACGCTTTTAATGCATGTTGCAGGAAAGCTGATGATGCAAGAAATCTAGTAGGATTGCTTAGATACACGCCTAGATTAATTTATCTATTTTGATGTTATGTCGTTTTGAAACAATTGTTGACTATTATTTGGAATTTTTGTATGACCATTTAGTCTTGAATGAAATTTGAATTTAATCTATATTATCACATAGCGTTATGAAGTTTTGAGCAATTTGTTCGTCTCATCCCGATGTTTCCGCCATCGGTTGGGGTGTGACATCACTGACAAACCTAACACATCCTACATTCGATTCACACTTAACTACAAACCTGTAACCCTAATTTTCATCCCGTCGGAGACTCCAGACTTCGGATTCGAAACTCCGGTGATACAGTACGGATTGACGTCATCTCGGGGTCACCGGTGACGATTTTACGGTATCTGGACGCGAAGTTTCCGAAGCCGGTGTTGTTGAGCGAGTGGAATACAGGAAATGAGAATTTTCCGGTGGTGGTGAGGGGGTGGCGGATAGGTAGGTGACGGTGGTGGAGTTGGTAACCGGTGTTGGTTGTGGTGGGGGTGGTTGTCACGGTGGTAGTGATGGTGGTGCATAGATGGAGGACACACGGTGGGTGGGATGGTGGTGGTGGCATTTTCTGCAGAGAGAGAGGGTGGAGGCTGGGAGGGTTTGAACAGATTTTTTTATAAAAAGTAAATTATAAATTAGAGTTTATCTTTTATATAATAATAAAGAGTTTATCTTTTATATAATAATTATTATAACCATTATTAATATTATATATATTTCTATTTTTTTAAGAATTAGATCAAAATGGCAATTGAAAAGATTAAATTAAAAATCCTAAAATGCCCATTGTTAAAAAATGAGGTTCTTGGACGGAGTTAGTCAATGTGATTAAAATGACAACAAAGTGAAAAAGTCAAGGACCCAGAGACGAAAAAAAAAAACTATTTGAACTAAAATAACAAATTTAGACAAAACTTAAGGACTAAAATAGCAATTCACTCGTCTACAAATAAGAAAATTTTCTTTTGAAAAAAATACTCGAATACTCATGTAAAACTAAACACAAAACAGCTGAAATGTTGAAACAAAGTAAGAAATTAAGAAAAGAGAAAAAAAAAAGAAAAACTAAAACTAAAACAAGTACTAGATCTTCACTTTGTAGGCCTAAACATATTCATATATTCAAAATAAAACAAACATGCCAAACAAACTTTACCAAAAAAAACATGTCAAACAAAGGGCTTTTGATCACATTAATCATCATGATGCAGTCAAAAATTCCTTTTCTCATCAAGTAACTCAAAAACACTTGAGACACATCCTTGTATTATGCATCCAAAACTTGCACATGTGGCTATATATATATATATATATTATATCATAATACTCTTTATATATATAGTTCTCATCACTTCTTCTCTGCACATACACATAACCATAACCTACTACATAACAATCCTACCACCACAAAAAGTACAACAAAATTTCCCACCACATATTATAACCTTTACTGTGCAATTCTTTGCACCTCATTTTCTTCATCAAATGTTTCGATCAAAAGCGGAGGCGCATAATGTGCCGTCCCTTGATGTTCCTCCGCATCCTGACAATACGAAAGTATAATAGTATCAATCGACATTTCCACCACCGCAAAGAAAAGGGTCGCTACGACATATCCTAAACCCCAACACACCTGCATTGTAATCCAATAAATCAAATTAGTATCGGATCATCGATCTTTTTTATCAAAGATATGATTTTTACTTGAGCCCGTGTTACATACCAGCACCGGAAATAACGGGGATGTGATCTTGTTGTGAGATGATTTGTATTTGTGAGTATCCAACATGAGAAATCCGAAAAGTGCACTTGCAAGGCTCACACATAGTTTTCCGAGAAAGAGTATAACGTCCCCGATTACGTTCACTCGGCCTATACGGAGAATGTTACTAATTATCAAATCTGTTGCCATTTCGGAAGCTTTGAAAAACCCTTTTCCTGTTATAGCAATCTGCCAAAGAAAGTCGAAACACATGTTAAAACAGAGAGCAATTTAAAACCGTTTACTTGTTAATGGGTGGGTTATCTTAAACGGGTCAAAAAGGTTGAAAGTCGCACAAAGAGTAATTATAATGCATATAGCCGCTTAAACAATTACATTTAAAGATTTAGAGTATTATTGTAACAATATTGTTTTTATAATCATAATTAAAGTAGGGATGAGAAATATTGGTACCAAACCATACCGGTCGAATTTCGGTACCCATTTTTGACGTTTTTCGGGATCGCTACCGGTTTGGTACGGTATTTTACCCACTTTTTACCTTCAAATGTTGTACTGCTACCGGTACTAGTACCGAGCATTTTCAGCACCAGTACTGGTACCCATTTTTGGTGATTTTTGGGATCGGTATGCACCGGTATGGTACTAAGCTCATCCCTATATTAAGTTTTTTGTAAAAGATTAAAAAAAATCGAGAGTATAGATTGGGTCTTTACTTACCATGATGTATGCATTACGGTTAACAGATTTCATGGTCAATTCAATACATTTCAAGCAAACCCGAGAAGTATAAAACAACATTCTTTTTATCCAGTTTTCAGGCATGATGTCAGCGACTTTAAGTCTCCGGCGAACAGCCTCGAGTATAAACCGAGTCGACTCAACAAACGATACAATCAAGGAACCAATAGCCACCGAGCCAAGGCTATAGCGCATGAGTAGCTTCATTGACGAAAAAACCGGAAGAAACGGAATAGTCGTCTGAATCAAATAAACACACATTCATTAGTAAAGAAAGATGCAAAAACCAAAAGTACATGGATGGTCCCTGTGATTTGCACTTTGTAACGCATTTAGTCCTGACTTTTTGCAAAAGATCATGGATGGTCCTTGTGGTTTGCACTTTGTAACGCATTTAGTCCCTAACTTGCACGTGCTAAAACCTTTAGATTTGTTGCCAGGGGACTAAATGTGTTACAAAGTGCAAACCACAAGGACCATCCGTGTACTTTTAAAAAGCTAGGGACCATATGTGTACTTTAATCCTATTTTTAACTGGCTATAAGGCTTACCGAAGATTCCCCACGAGTCCAATAGTATGAAGCGACGGAGCCCGCAATCACGGTTGAAGAACACGCAATGATAAACTGAGTGGCCCAATAGCATCCGAACAAGTGGAATAGAATGGAAGCGGCTATGTGAGGGGTGTAATGGATACTATAACCGCAACAATCGTCACAACTGACACGTTTGGCTTTAAGATCGTACGCACAACAATTTGTGTTGCAGTCGTTGCGGACTATTTGACCCGAACTAAAAAGATTAAGAGCGGCCGATAACCAAAACATGTAAAAGACTGCGAGGATTAAATAGGGTACAATCGGGAATATTATTAGAGCATGAACTTCTCCAATCACCTTTGCAGCTACCTGAAATTGTAGTTTTATTATTATTATATGCATATTGATGGTAAAACGTGGGATTTTAATCTATAGAGTAAAATGCCATTTTCGTCCATGAGGTTTGGCCAGTTTTGCAACTTTCGTCCAAAGGTTTGTTTTTCTGCATCTGGATCCAAAAGGTTTGAAATCTTGCCATAAAGTGAAAACGACGGAATTGCCCTTTAAGTGAATATTCATACGTTATGCTAAATGCTTGTACATAAAGTGAAAAAGATTGCCCTTTAAGTTAACAAAAAAGACGGAAATACCCGACTTAACAAAGAAAAATGGATAGAGTTAAGGAGCCGGATGAAAATGGCAAGATTTCAAACCTTTTGGATCCAGATGTGGAAAAACAAACCTTTGGATGAAAGTCGCAAAACTGGCCAGACTAATCTTTATATGAGTGTACTTGCCTTGAGTACAGATGTTGCCATAAGAATTCGTCTCACGATAGCTATAGATGATAAAACGGCAACAATCATAACACAAGTCATGAGAAACGCAGCTGCACGGATATGATGTTGCTCCTGAATAAAGCGAATTAACGAATCATTAGCAACCGATGTTTTGATAACCGGACCGGTCCTCGAACCAGTCGCTCTACCAAGTTCGGTTTTCAAAACCATGATAGCAACTTAGCAGCACCTTTATAGTGAGTAAATAAATAAAAATTATAAATATTAGTTAAGTATTTACCCTTGCAGAAACGTGATAATATGGATCATGTTCACCGATGATCGGTGAGATAGCATCGTTTCCAATCCATCCAGCTAAACAAACAAAAAGAAGAAGAAAAAAGACGCAATATTACATCGAAGGATTTATAAGTTCAAATTACAAGATTAACAAGACAATATAATCTTACATTCTTACCTTTTAAGTAGTAGAACATTGTGACTGATATTATAAGGCCGTTAAAGAAGAACATGGTAACCCATGGCATCGCAGTTACAAAATGACGAATCATTAAAAGCCATAGCAACGATAAACCTAGAGGCAAGAGTCCTCCGCACACAATCAAAACGGGCCATGATTTTCCAACATCAGCTACATATCTCTGTAATTGTTTGACTTATTATAGCATTGAAATATCAATTAACAATTTTAAAATCTTATTTAAAGTAGACAAAAGCGCTGGTGTGTCAACCCAAGCTTGCGGCCCGGCATGTTTGACCCGCACTAAAAAAAACTTGTTTCAAATAGAAACCATTTTGGCATGTTACCACCTTTAGTTTTTACAGTGTAATAGACGACAAAAATCTATGTAAGTACATTTAGGCTAGCTAGCGTACCTTCAATACTGAAGACCATGTGTTAATGGAGTTATGAATAGATTTATCTATGACCATAGCATCATCAATGCTAACACCATTCAATTGTTTCCAATGCGTTAACGACACGTTTGACGGTCGATCAATAAATTGGCAAGTCCAATAAACTGCATTACCAATAAAAACATTTAATCAGAATTCGAAATAAACAACTATTATCCAAAAAAACGGACTTATGACATACCGTTTACGCTCGGAAAAATAACGGGGTAACAAGGACCTTGAAGCTGAAGAGAAGAGTTTCTTAGTTCTGGAGTAAGGTCAGCGTAATAATCGTAATTCATATCGATCCAATCGTCTAATGAAATACGGATATCTCCTTCGGGATAATCGCAAACCCAGTTCAATGAATCTTCGGATGGAGTTGGGCAATCCAACAAACATATTGTTCGCGCGTTACAGAGTTTTACGCCACTCTTTTTTAATCCACTTTGGTAAACTTGATTCGGGTTAACGTAATATTTGAGTTCCAATTCGTGGAGGTTGAAATCTTTGTGTTTGCCTCCACATACATTTCCTTTGTAATCCAATCCCAAATTTAGCCTGATAAAATTATACATCGCACATTAAAGAAATCTGAGAAGTTGAGAAAGCTAACCTATTGTAACTGATATATAAATCATTTTCAATTGTGACTAAGAATACCAAAAACTAATATTAAATTTAGGGGCTGCTTGAGCTGGGCCTTATTAATCCCGAGCTGAGCTTGAGCCTAAAATAAAGCGCGTTTACTTATCCAGCCAAGCCTAACATGTGAACCTTGTTAGGCTTGCCCGAGCCTTGATGTAATATTAGTCTTTTTTTAATATTTAATAACATTTACCCCTAATTTAAAGTTGTCTAGTAAACAAGCCGAGCCGAGCTTATAAACTTGTTTACGAGCCGAACCCGAACCTAAAATTAAGCCTGTTTGGTAAACGGATCCGAGCCCGAACTTCACTTATCGAGCTTCCGAGCCTAAACGAGTCTATTATTTATATTATTATTTAATATGTTAATTATTAGATAATAAACGAGCCGAGCTCGAGCTTGAGAAACTACCAACGGGCCGAGCCCGAGCTTTGAAAACAAAGCTCGAACCAAGCCAAGCTCGAGCTCTCATAAATTAATCGAACTCGAGCCTGGTCAAGCCCGGGCTTGGCCCGGCTCGTTACACCCTAATTAAATTATTAACAAATAGTAATCATCTAGAAAAGAAGATGATAAAAATCTAATATTTGGAAACTTGATGAGATGTTGGTCCAAGAGCTAGCGGACTAATACTTGGATCAACGAAACGGCCCAGCTTAAACGCGCAAAACTTTCACCACATTTGGAGTTACGATGCCCAGTAGTAATGAACAGAAAAGTCTCAACGGGCCATATCATGTGACAAACGCCATAGGGGGTTTGCTCCAGCTGTCAGACCCGAACTCCATTGAACCTGATTTCAAACTCAACAGTTTGTTCCAAATTTTAGCAGTTTAAATTTATTTCTTTTTATTGTAGAAAAGTGTGGATCTTTGCCCTTTCCACCTATGTGTTCTGGCATTGTTGGTATTTTCACTAAAATTAAAAGTAGAAAGTGACATTTTGGCGTTAGCAAAATTCATCCCCAAATAATAACCTATCAAGAATCACAATAATAAGCCTCTTTAAACCTCAATTGTCAAATACAGTCCCAAATTAATAACTGAATATACAAATCAAAATCCTGAACATTATCTAGAAGATTAATATAATAATTTCTAAAAAATCAAATCTAGACTGCCATAAAATCTTATTAAAGCATGATAGTGACACTACCTGCAAGAAATCTTGAAAATCTTGAACAAGAATTAATCTTTTATTAAAAAAAAAATTGACAACATTTATTCAAAAATCAAAAAAGCTTCAAACTTTATTATTTTCTTGAAAATCTTGAACAAGAATTAATCTTTTATTAAAAAAAATCGACAATATTTATTCAAAAATAAAAAAAGCTTCAAACTTTATTATTTTCTTTATGTTTACCTTAATGGGTTTCCTTGATTGAAGCCGAAACTGGAGTTAACAATCATGGCGATCCAAAAAGCAATGAAAAAAACAAGAAACACAACATCTCTGCATTTTCTGTTGGTTTTTATGATCCCATTTGCACCACCAACTTCACCATTGCCATCACTTGATGGGTATTTTCCCATTACTCCTCTCATTTGTCTGTGTGTTTGCTTCAGATTGTAGAGAGAGAGAGAGAATGAGGGTTTTGTGATGAGAGAGAAAAGGAAACAGTAGTAGAATGAAAGCTGAAAAGACAACAGTAGTAAAAAGCAAGTGAAATGAGTGTGAAGGGGCTCACCAAAATAAAATATGGGGAATATCATTTTTTTAATTATTTTTCATGATCCACTTTTGCTTGCTTTTTTTGGTTTTATCTTCTGTTGTAAAACATCTTTTCAGCTTTATTATTTTCCTAAAATTTGAACAAAGTTTTATACTTTAAAATGGCTCTAAAATGGCTCTTTAATTAACTTTCTTTCTAATCTAGAATTGGAAAAAAAAAAAGAAAAGAATATTAATTTTCAACTTGTCATGGTTGTATTTTATATAAACGATAAAAAAATGTATTTTTTAAAACAAAAAGATATCTGAAATGAGTACATTATTGTCCGCATATTTTATTATTTTAAAATAATAAAGACATCTTTTAGATTTAAGACAAAGATTTCATAGATTTAATTAATTACTATATATAGATTATAGATCTATCAAGCTATGGTTTTTCAGCTTGAGCCGAATTAAAGTTGACTCCCCCAAAACGTTAGCTTTTTATTGAACGGCGATAGACCAGCTGGTTGGGCTTTCGCACCAACTTCTGTAAGGTCAAGAGCGACTCAGGATTCAAAACCAGGAGACCCTCCATTTAGGGCTAGGTACATCCTGGCCCTCAATCCATCCGGGGCGTTAAGCACGCGAATGGTATCATAGGCATTTAATTCTCATCCGGCCTGTTTCAGAAGGAAACCAAGCAACCATGGCTTGTGTAAAACCCCCTGACCTCACCTTTATGCGTCGAGTGGGGATCGAACCGGACTCTCTCACAAGAAATCCGACCTACCCAAAACGTTAGTTGTTATCTCTTGTAGAGTTGTATCCTATCCTTGTTTTATCCTTTTCTACATATCTTGTTTTATTTGAAAAAAGAAAAAGAAAAAAAAAGACTACCTTTCGAAATAAACTAAACACTTCGTGAACTGAAAAATAAACAAACAAGAACATGAAATTATATTCCTTTAGTTAAACGAACGAATACTAACAGAATACGTGTTCATTTATTTATCTATGTTTGTAAACGTTTGATAATGTGTTCGTTTATGTTAGTTTGTGCTTGATATTCACTAAGGTTTTTAATTTTAAAATACTTCAAAATTTACACCAATAAATATTAGGATATTGTATATTACATAATATTCATCTACGTAATGTTTTTTTTATGGAAAATACTGATTTTTATTCGGAATTTAAGATATGTCCATTGTGTTCATGAACATTTGTTCGTGTTAATAAACATTTGTTTGTGTACATTTGTGTTCATAAACGTACCTTTGTGTTCGTTACCTAAAATCAACGAACGAACACGACTACATTCATTTCCTTAATGAACGAACACGAATAAAAAATTCTTATTTACTAAGTTTTTATGAACAGTTCATGGACACATATATTTCATTAGCAAACGAACACAAACAAGACATTATTCATGTGCGTTCGATTCGTTTATAACCCTATTTAAGTCACTAAATTTGAACAATTAAATGACTTTGATTTAGATTTAACTCATCAAGTTTATATAATATGTTTGCTCGATTAAGTTACTTAATTAGTCCTATTAATAAACAACTTATTTGTAAAATTTAAGAAAATAATTTAACTGGTATATATATTATTAAGTACCAATTTTGCAAAGTATTAAGGGTTGTATATTGCATTATGGTGACCATGCATTACAAAGTTTTTTTTCTTTTTTAGTGTAAACTGTAGTTTTAGTCCTTGTGTGAGGTCACATGTTATATAAGATTAATTCACTATAGCTAGTTAATGAATATTGTTTGATGATCGGGTTTAATATCTTACAAACTCATTTAAACAAGTATGATTTGGATTTCACTCTTTGTTTTTAGATTACGTAGGGAAGCGTACAAAGTGAACCCATGATTTATTTTTAGAGGCAATCGAGGAGCTTAACTGAATTTTAACGGGGGCGATCGGGATTTTTGCTTAAAAATTACACTAATTTTTTACACCCACTCCGTTGCTAGTACTAAGGACAATAACTATTGCCTATTGGTTGATGGCGCGCGTAAGTTTCCTAGCTTGATGTAGCAATAATGTGTTTTAAGTTTTAACGATGATTGAACTAGCTTGATGGAGCGATATTGGCAATCATTTTAACTTAACGGGCTAAAAGGTTACTTTATAAAACAGTCGGTGCACACCATGTGATCTCGTGTTGGCTCACCATATCAATGTATCATATAGACCGGATGCCCTCATATGGTGATGACGTGGGTAACTCAAGCTCAAACAAAATGACTAGAAAGCAATACACTTAAAGGGTTAAAAGGTTCAAATAAGACGACTGTCGTAAACAGCAAAAAGAATGATGACAATACCCGGTCACATCAACATTTTACGTGTAAACTCTCCTGCACAGCCGCAGTAGAGCATGTGGGAGAGCACACTCTTTTACCCGCATGTCCAAACCCTTCAACCTACCAAAAGGAGCAACTCCAACACTGCAGTCAAGGATCACTGGTCAAAGGTTTCTTCTTATAGAGAATCTCTTCCCTGTAAATCATAGCCTCTTGTCATTCAGGAGATCCATTCCGAATGAACTCATATCACTCTAGATCTCTGATCTTACTTCTCCTTTCTAGAACTTGCTTTATGCTTGTTCTATTCTTCACTTAATACAACATCATCACACTCAGGGGCGGATTTGGCATGGTAGCAGGGATTGCCCGTGCTACCGCTCAACTTTGTCTTCGAAGTGTATTTTTTTTCTCGGTTTTATGTGTTTTATGTATGGGATATCCCTAAACAAATATTAGGATACCCTGAACTGTATGACGAGAGAAGAAACAATGGTGGAGCTGTAATAGAATAGAAAGTGAGGTACCTATGTCCCTTTCTTTTGCAGGTGTGAATAGGAAATACAGAGAGGTATATGAGGAAGATGAAGTTTAGAATAGATTTTTATTATTTATTGGGAAGCGTAGCTTTTTAATTGCACAAATTTTCTATAATTTTATTTTATCTGTCCACTTGTATTTTCACCTACCTTTTACTCTACTATTTAAGCATTATATTAATTAAATTTTGTTTTAAGTCAAGTGCTACTATTTCTAAAATTTAAAGTATTACATTCAGGTTTTATTATTTAATACGTATATATATATATATGATTTGATTTTGTATTTGTTTTATATTATTAAATTTGTTTAAGTTATTATATATTATTTAATTTAAAATCTTTATATAGTTATTTGTTTCTTTAAATATTTAGTTTTATTGATTACAAATTAGGTTACAGTCCAAATCCATTCAAGTAAAAAGTGTACTATTTCTAATGTAATATTATTTTGATTGCAAATGAGTCTAGATAATTTCATACAAAGTTTGGTTTTAGTTTTGTTTTTTTTTTTGAGACTATTTAACTAGCTAAAGAGACAGTTAGAAAAGGATTTTTCGTGTATTATCCTGTTTTGTTTTTTATTTACAGTATATAAATATGCGGTAAAATAAAATATTTTAGGATATCCTGACTATTTTTTTCTACGTCCGTCACTGTCCTCAACTCCGTTTCCGTAGTGTAATTTTTTTTCGATTTTATAAAAGGATAACCTAAATAAATACGAGGACACCCTTAAAAAAACTTTAGGATACCCCTGAATTTTAGGTCTAGGTCCGCCACTGATCACACTTGATACTAACATTCTGGGTTGAACACTCTTCAATCCGGAATCTAAAAGTGAACAACAATAGTGATCTCTCTCCACCTACTGCAAACGTGGGGGACCCCCGACCTACGTTAGGCAAACCGAAACTCTTGAACCCTTTTGTCTAACCAGTCTATTCACTATCCTTAGTCTTGTATTTGTTGTAACAATATATGGTCAAGTCAACTAATGCTAATCATGAATTTGTTTACTAAATATATAACCGAAAAGATTAAACGTGAGACTGATCAAACCTTATGAAACTTGTAACACTTTTAGTTCAAGGGTGTATCTTCGATGTTGCATGTTAATGACAAGCCATTGTTTCACTTTTACTATTATTTGATTGACATTCTAGAAACTGTTACTCTCATGTGCTCATAAAGCCCTACACTTTTTCTCATTAGGTGTGTGGCTTAGGATTTAGTAAATAGCATATTGGTCACATGGGAGGCAGGGTATCTTGTCAATGAGTAACATTATCATCATAAATATATTCTAATTCTTCGTTCTTATTACCAGTGACGAATCTAAAAAATAATTATAGAGACAACATTTCAATTTTTTTTATAGGGGCAACAAATCGAAAAAAAAAGTCGAATTTACAAAAAAGAATTACACTACCGCTGGAGCGTTAAGAGGTAATGGGGGGCTATCCCTTATTCTAAGGTATATCTGCCCCTGGTTGTTAAACGTACACTGGGTTGTTAATAATACATTGATATTTATACGACTCGTACTCGTATATTATGTAATTCGTATACGGATAGCTCATACGACAAAAGGTTGCCATGTATATAACCCTTTATCTGAAATAACAAGGATAACTTTTTTGGTAAATATTAAGTGTGTTTGGAAACAGTAGAGTGTTACAAACCATCTAAACTTGATTCCTCATAAAAGTTAATAAAAGCCTCTACAATCATCAATATTTTGTACTGCTCTACATGATGCTACTTATTAAATTTAAATAATCATTGATCGTAAAGTGTAACGCTTTTTAATTACAACCATGAGCGACATTAATATAAGTCAGTTAAAATATAATAATTGATATTGGACCATCTCAGTTTATGAAGCAAACAACGAACATTAATATTGGAAGCAATGATTTAAGAAATAAAGGAACTAATCACGTTCAAGACGCTTATCAAAAAGGTTTATATATTTATTTTACTAAAAAACTCTAGTTAATCAATGAGTATCAAATGCAATAATGGAAAACATATGATAAGTCATTAAATTAAATCAACATTAAAGTGTTTACAACTCTAAAATTATTTAAACGAATTAAACGTTACAGAACAAAAGATCAACCTACTTGTGGCAAAGAATTGCTTTACCAAACGACGGGCCGGTTATAACACAAATGATGTACGCAGATGATGTGGTGTTTATGGGGGAATGGAATGAAGATGGGATACTAATATAATTAGATTAATGAGATGCTTTCACTTCGTCTCAGGTTTGAAAATAAGTTAGGAAAAAACATATCTGTTTGGAATTGGGGTGGGTGAAAGTAGGGTTTCCCAAATGGCAACACGAATTAATTGTAAGGTTGGTAATTCCCATGTAAATACGTTAGTATTTTAGTGAGAGCAAACATGAATCAAATTTGTTTTTGGAAGTGTGTAATAGATGCGTTCAAAAGAGATTATCATTGTGGAAATCAAAAATGCTTTCGGTGGGGGGGGGGGGGGTAGAGTAACTTTACGAAAAGCAATGTTGGATAGCCTTCCTTTTGTAGGACCGATCCTCGATGCTTAGAACCTAAATTTGATATCTAACGTCCATAATAGCGGAAATATTACGTCGTGTTTACCAATAGACAAGATTTAATCAGTTAAACGTCAGTTTTATAGATCAAACGTTCTGGTTACAAACTGACAGAGCTTCGCCTCTGAAATGCCAAAGTTACAAATGAGAATCTAGAGCTAGGTATTTATAGGCTCACAAGTTCGGCCAGGTGATGCAAGTTCGCCCGAACTTGCCTATGCAAGTTCGGCCGAACATGCTTACATGTTACCTTTCATGGGCGAACTTGGCTACACACTTCATAAATACTTGCTATACCTAGCCTATTCAGCTCTATACAATACAGACTCGATAATAGACTAAGACATAGACATTATGCACCAACAGACTCCCCCTTGGATATCGTCTTCGTCTTTTATCAGTCTTCAAAACTTGTCTTCATATAAACGTTAACGCACACGACCGGAGAAGTTCTTGTACGGCTTCCTTCGTCGTTCTTGTTTCGGATCCGACGTCTGATCAGTTGGCGGTGGTCTTTTAAAATTAGCCATTCTTAGCGAACTTTGCCTTGCCGCTTTTTCCATTCTTTCTTTGATCGCCTCATTTCTGGTTTCTTCTTTTAGAAACTCAACTCTCTCCAGATCCCTCCACTTCGTCTGCCACATCTTTCCAGAATTTACTTCACGTGCATAGCAAACGTTAACAACTTTTTGATACTGCATCGCCTGTACCTTTTCTCTTTCTTCAAAACAATCTTGCTGTAGAAAAGGCATTTTATATCTTCTCTCGAGCAGTTAACCAACCACATAGGATCTAGAATCCTTATCTTCCTCCACAAACCTCTCATACCCTGATGACCCATCACTTCAACTCGTTCCTTAGCAATATACAGATGATCTTCAAATTTTAATACAATCACCGCTTCGCAAGTAGCTGGATCTATCTGCCACCACTTGAATAAAGGATAAAAGTTCTGTTCGATTGGCATAAGTGCCATATTCCTCATGGCTCTAGGACGTTTCATGATTAATGTTATGTCCTTTTCCCCTGTAACCTTATTGATCTTTACTCTTCGTCTTGGAATAAACGGCTTCCAATTATTCCAACCTTTAACAGCTTCGTACTTAATCATCTTCCACAACAACTGATCTATTGTCTTCATATGATAAGTAACATTCACTGTTTGTACTAACTCTTCCATATCCCAATACGGCAATGTCTTGAAATCAGCAAGATATTTGAAGTATTGCATTCCAAATTTCCTTTTGATTGCATATACGTTGAGCTCTTTAAACATCCCCAACTCAGTATATCTCCCAAAGAAACATCTTTGTTTCTGGTGAAGAATGCTAGTGGACGTCGAAACTTACGTTCACGTGGCATCTCCTTGAACCAGAACTTTTTCGCTTCAGCTATCTCTTCTTTGGTCATCGGTTTAGGAATCTTTCCTTCTCGTAACTCTTTCAACATATCTTCATTAAGCTGTTTATACATCTCTTCAAATGTAGGAAAACTTTCTGAATTTTGACCGACGTACTTAGCTTTCTGATCTGATTCATCATTTGAGGACCACTCTTCAACTATCACTCGATTGCACTCATCCGCTTCAAACCTTCTCTCATACTGATACTCTTTCGGTTCAAAAGTATTAACATTCATAATTTCCTCAAAAACAAACTCTAAGTTCTCAGCTTCAACTTCAACTAATTTCGCCAGATCTTCTTTTGAGTAATTATGTACAAACTCACCTTCTTCCAATTATGTTTCAACATTAGTATCAAAGGCTTCGTGGGTACTGCAGTCACAGGCTTCGCAGAACGATTAATATCCAACAAATCAATATCTTCATCAGTTGGCCCTTTCTGCCCTGACTCCCCATGGCTTTTATCTTCCATCCTATTCGACTCATTGTTCATAAGATCAGAAAAATCAAACTCATCAGATACTTTAGCTTTATTGATCTTTAAACATGTACCTCCTGATCAAAATCATCACCACCTTGATCAAAATTCATCGTCATCATCCCAACATTCCAATCCTCATAACCTTCTTCCTCTTCGTCTTCATTCTTATCTTCCTTTTCGGCTTCATCATCGTCTTTTTCTTCAGTAACAACGATAGAATCGGAAGGCTTGACAGATTCGTCAACCTTTTGGATATCAGACTCAGAAGCTTTCGAAACATCTTCAGTTGGTTTCTCAGGAACATCAGAAGATTTCTCAGCAGAAGATTTAGGGGCTTCCCTAACCTGTTCCTGTACCACTTTGCTAACTTCTCAGCACTTCTTTTCTTTGACGATCTAGACGATTGTATTCAGCAATGAAATCAATATTCAGATTGTTTGCTAACACTTTCTGCAATCTATTGAATCTTCAATCATTCAATGCTTGAATAGTCTTTAAATCTGCAATCTCAGTTTGCAACTTCTCATTTGCGTCTTGCAAACTCTCAATTAGTGCTTTGAAATACTCACGTTCATTTTCTAACACCTTCACCTTGTCATCTAACATTTCTTTCTCAACAGCACTTTGATTTATCTTCTGAATAAGCTCAGCTTTCTCGACTTCATTTTGTGCCACTTTTTCTTCTAACACCTTTACCCGTTTCTCTAGCATTTCAACATTAGATTCTGGGAAAAATTCATCCAAGTCTTCGAGACTGATTGGACAATGTGGCATATCACCAAACAGATTTCCCCGTGGTGTCTTTGGTGTTGAATCTTTAGGTGTTGCAGTTTTTGATGTTGACTTCTAGGCGTAGAACTTTCAGGAACAGAAGTCTTTGGAGCAGTAGGAGATTCAGCAATAAGAACTTCAACAAATCCAGACACAGGAGGTTCTTGTGTAACTCCTGGCCTTTCAGCTTCAGCATGAACAATAACAGGAGGTTCTTGTGGAGGAGGTTCTTGTGTGGCTCCTTTCTCCTGAGCACCAGAAGGTTCTTGTGTGGCTTCTGTGCCTTTCATCTTACTCTTGTATCTCTTGCTCATAGCTTTCTGAGCTTTCTTTGCTTTCTTTTTCCTTTGATATGAGGTGACCCTTTAGTCTTCTTAGAGATTTCGATTGCTAGAGACTTTGTACGTTTAGACTTTTTCTTCGGTCTCTCCTCGTCAGATTCCTTTTCGTATTAGGATCAAAATCCGCATCCAATTTTCTTTCCTTTTCTGCTCTAATCTCTGCCTCAGCCTTTTCTGGCTCTTTGGCAGGAACTTCTTCATCAGATTCTTCATTTTCAGAAGTAGCAGAAATCACATCATCTTGAATCGTTTTCACAGTTTCTTGACTCTCAATAACCACTGCAGCGCTCGATCTAGCAACTGCTTCAACATTTTCAGGTTCATCCTCGTCGACAAGCATTGTTTCGGCTTTCTTTGCAGCACGTCTCTTTTTAGGCTTTTCAGGTTCCGCCTTTAAAAACCATTCGCTCCTTGCCTTTGGTTTGAATTCCTTAAACCATTCTTGCTCAGCTTTAAGCTCTTTCTCATCATCACTACCATCCTTTCTCCATTTGTTATCAGGTGGCGAGACATAATTTGAATCTTTTATAGCTCCAAACACTGGTTTCGCAACAGGAGCTGAAGCTTGCTTTTGAAACTTGATAAGCTTTTTCACAGCCGTTTCATCAAGATGAACTAGATAAAGCACATCATTTGGATCTCGTGCAATGTTTGGATACTTCTCGTCAATCAACATCTGAATAAACCTTGGATATAAACACAATCTCAAATCCTCCATGTTCTTCGACATGTGAGTAAAAACCAACTTCGAAACGTTGAACGGCTTTTTCAAAATAAGCGTCGTTGCCATTGTCACACCCCGACCCGCAGCGGAATAAGAGTCGGGGCATAATTGGGTTATCACCAAAGCTCATGATATTTACTAATATGTTTCATATTTATTAAAGTCAAAATTACATCCTCAATATTTCAAACATGTTCATACAATTACAAAGTAAGATAATCAACTAACAATCCAAAGTCTAAACCAGTTTATTCTTCTAAGCCATCCTATGTGTTTCTTGCTTCAGCTGGATCACCTGTATCATGTGTAAAAATGGGGGTTTTGGGGTCAACATAAGTTGGCGAGTGAACCTTGTTAGAAAAACATTTATTATAGATCTCTTGTTATCTTTATCATGAAAAATTGTGCAATAATCACATATAAGCAAACGTAATTAAATTCTACAATAACAATAACAACAACAAACAATAACATACAATAACAAACCAACTTGCATGAATATATAACATGAATGAAACTGTATATGTTGGCAACGTCACGTTCACGCTCATAATGTAATGGGGAACGGACGGCCTATGATAAATGTCTGTGCGATCAAGGCTCAATCAAACGGAGCCGATCGTATGTTGGCAACGCCTGGTTCACGCTCATAATGTAATGGGGAACAGCTCAACTCTCATAATGTAATGGGGAGCGGCGGCCTATGATAATGTATGTACTGAATAATGATAAATTTAATCTAAACAATAACCACACAAACATTTGATACATGTTGAATACACATTTGTTCATGGATATGATAGATGCACAATAGTTTAAACGTGATAAATAATAAGACACATGATACACCCAAAAAACGTGATTAAAACGGGGAATTTGTAGAGATTCACTCACATTGGGTGCGTTCGGTTGAAGATGATGAAATGCGCACGAGTTTAGAGGATTGATCGACGAGAATTTTACTAACCAAAATAATAACGAAAGGTATGGTAAATGAATGGATTTTATTAATAATTTTAATAGGATTTTTAGATGTATTTTTGTGAGTTTAAGGCTATTTTCTATCTTTAAAAACATTATTTTTAAGTATTTTTAATTGATTTTTAAATTAAATAAATAAATAAAAATAAAAAAATGTTGACTTTTGCGTTGACCATTGAACGTTGAGCGTGACTGTTGACTGTTTGACCGGTTCATGTGTGCGCCGGGTAAGGCTCGAACCCGAGACCTCCCGTACGCGTGCACGCAGCTCTACCAACTGAGCTACGTGTCTAACCCGAAATAATTCTGTTTTTAATTATATTTATATACTGTTTTAGTTTATTCTAATTTCTTTTATTTTTCAAAAAGGATTTTAATCATCGAACCGGCGTGTGTAACAGGTCTCGAACCCGGGACCTGTGGGTTAGTGTTGCACGCACTCCACCGCTGGACTGTGTGTCTAACCTGGTTAATATACCGATTTTTATTATACTTAACATCTTCCTTGACTTAATCCGGTTCAGTTAAAAAGGAAAACATCTTTATTACAGAGCATACAATTGTGTCAAGGATCGAACTCGCGGCGTGTGATATATGTGCGCACACAGTCCACCGCTGGACTGTGTGTCTAACCCGAGATAATATCCAATTTATATTAAATTTATATACAAACTAACTTCATCTTCTTCGTTACAATATCACAGACAACGATTACCCTACTGATTCTGTTTAATTCGATTGACAATCTTTTAAGTGATTAAAACGAAATGGACAGGAAAGATTTTGGGAGTAGACATACCGGAAAAATGGTCTTTCTCAGAATTCCGGCGAAGTCGTCGGCTCTGTTTTTATGGGCTTCGTCTGAACGGACCAATTAACAGTTTTGATTAGCTAGATGTAGAATTGAAGTACTGAACAAGAGTTACCAGAAGGTTTAAAAGGCTATACCGTTTCACAGCGAAAATTGGGAATTTTCAGAAGTTTTCCGGCGAGAGTTAATTATCCGATATCGTCGTCTGAAACTGATTCTGATTGAAAGGTTTGAGTTAGCAAAAGCTTAACAACTGATAGAAGATGGAAGAATTGAGAAACTTACTGTTTTGATGGAAGACATGGTTTTCCGGCGAAAGTCCGGCGAGTTCAAAAAGCTTTTCCGACGAACTGAAAGTAGAGCGAAAGTGAGATTGGAGGTTCTGTGGGTGATTTTGAGTCGCGAGAGGATGTTATTGTTGGAGTAATTCAGGAAATGAAGATTTTCGGTTATTAAAACCGATCATCACATAAATTCAAGTCCATTCAAGACTGAATTGATTGAAAGTGTCAGTTTATCGGTTATAAACAAAATTCCGCGATCACTCAAACGTCTTGGATGCTTGGGAGCCGATTACGGTTTCAGTTGGCGTACACAGGTTGATTCCTGAGTGAAGTTATGTTTTATTTGCTTCCTACGTTTCACAAAAGCAACTAGTGGCGGAGTGGTTATAATTGCGCGAGTTAAGTTGTTGACTCACCTGGCTGACCCGGGTTCGAATCCCGGCAGCCGGTTTTCTTTTTTATTTATTTTATTTTCACTTTTTATTAATTGAAGTTTTTAAATTCTAATTTGTTTATAAATTTTGCATCGTTTAAAATTAAAATAAGCATAAACACGCAACGAAACATTTATAACTTGATATTCGATTACAAACGAAGCGGGTTTGGAAAACCCGTTTTTGACAAATGTTACGGTATCCCCTAATTTGGAAATTTCGTCCCGAAATTTAAGTAGTAGTAGTAGTAGGAAAAAGATGCGGGTATTTTTCGCGCATTGAGTCTTCACGTTCCCAAGTAAACTCAGGTCCCCGTTTCGACTCCCAGTGTACCCTAACAATTGGAATACGACTCCGTCTTAAACGTTTTTCTCCGAAGTCCATGATCTCTACTGGTCTTTCAATAAAATGCATAGATTCATCAATCTGAATATCTTCCAGAGGAATATGGAGGTTCTCATCAGCGAGGCACTTCTTCAAGTTTGATACGTGGAATGTGGGGTGAATTCTGTTGAGTTCTTCTGGTAGATCAAGCTTGTATGCTACAGGTCCTACTCTTTCGAGTATCTTGAAAGGTCCTACGTAGCGTGGTGCTAGCTTGCCTTTCTGGCCAAAACGAACTACTCCCTTCCACGGTGATACTTTTAAAAGTACATAATCACCAATGTTAAACTCCAAAGGCTTTCGTCGTTTATCTGCATAACTCTTTTGACGACTTTGAGCCGCTAGAAGATTGTTTCGAATTTGATGGATCTTGTCTGTGGTTTCTTGAATCAATTCTGGAACGGTGATTTGAGCTTCACCAATTTCATGCCAACATATTGGAGATCGGCACTTACGTCCATATAAAGCTTCAAAAGGTGCCATGCCGATACTTGAATGATAGCTGTTGTTGTATGAAAATTCAACTAATGGTAGATGAGTGTCCCAATTTCCCTTGAAGTCTATGACACATGCTCGAAGCATATCTTCAAGAGTTTGAATGGTGCGTTCAGATTGTCCATCAGTTTGAGGATGATAAGCGGTACTGAGGTCTCCATGTTCGTGAAGTGAAACAACCATCACGATCTGAAATAATGCTTAACGGTACACCATGTCGACTCACGATTTCGCTGATGTAGATACGAGCTAGCTTCTCGTTCTTGAAATCTTCGCGGATTGGGATAAAGTGAGCTGATTTTGTAAGACGATCAATGATTACCCATATAGTGTCATACCCACCAGAAGTGCGAGGTAACCCGGTAATGAAGTCCATGGTTATGTTTTCCCACTTCCATACAGGTATTTCAGGTTGGACCAGAAGTCTTGAGGGTCTTTGATGTTCAGCTTTCACCTTGGAACATGTAAGGCACTTGGAAACAAAAACAGCAATATCCTTTTTCATTCCAGGCCACCAGTAGGTGTATCGAAGGTCTTGATACATCTTGTCGGCTCCTGGGTGTATAGAATATCGTGTTTTGTGTGCCTCATTCATAAGGAATTCACGAAGGTTGTTGTGGTCAGGAATCCATATGCGATCTAGATAGTACAGAATACCGTCAGATTTAGTTTCAATTTTAAGTTCAGCTCCACAGGACAGCTCCTTTCGTACGTCGTCTTCCGTTACTGAAACATGTTGGGCTTCTCGAATTTGATCTTTGATGTCGGTATGATTTGCGAACATAGAAGACGAATGGAGTTCGCATAACCCTTTCGACTGAGTGCATCAGCCACCACATTTGCCTTGCCAGGGTGATACCGAATTTCACAGTCGTAGTCATTAAGAAGTTCTACCCATCTTCGTTGCCTCATGTTTAACTCCTTTTGGTTGAAGATATGTTGAAGACTCTTGTGGTCAGTGTATATTTCACACTTAGTACCGTAGAGATAATGTCTCCATATCTTAAGAGCGAACACAACGGCTCCAAGTTCTAGGTCGTGGGTGGTGTAGTTCTTCTCATGAGTTTTGAGTTGTCTAGAAGAATAAGCTATGACCTTTCCTCTTTGCATTAGAACACAGCCTAGTCCTTGCCCTGACGCGTCGCAATAAACCACGAAGTCATCACAACCTTCAGGAAGAGTGAGGATAGGTGCATCACAGAGTTTTTGTTTAAGGGTCTGGAAGGCTTCTTCTTGTTTGGGTCCCCAAATGAAGGGTTTCCCTTTATGAGTTAAAGCCGTGAGTGGTACAGCAATGCGGGAGAAATTTGAAATGAAACGGCGATAATAACCAGCCAAACCAAGGAATGATCTTACTTCGGTTGGTGTACGTGGCGCTTGCCATTCTTGTACTGCTTTGATCTTTGAGGGGTCGACATGTATTCCCTTGTCATTGACGACATGTCCAAGGAATTGTACCTCTTTTAACCAGAATTCGCATTTGGAGAATTTGGCATAGAGCTTTTCATTCTCTAAGAGTGTAAGGATGAGTCGAAGGTGCCGTTCATGATCAGACTTAGACTTTGAGTAAATGAGGATGTCGTCGATGAAGACTATAACAAAGCGATCGAGATCGGGTTTGCAGACTCTGTTCATTAGATCCATGAAGACAGCTGGAGCGTTGGTTAAACCAAATGGCATGACCATGAATTCATAATGACCATAACGAGTTCGGAAGGCGATCTTTGGGACGTCTTCTTCATGTACTCTGAGTTGATGATAACCAGAACGAAGGTCGATTTTTGAAAAACAGCTGGTGCCTTGAAGTTGGTCAAGAAGGTCATCAATGCGAGGTAATGGATAGCGGTTCTTGACCGTTAACTTGTTGAGTTCTCTGTAGTCGATGCACATGCGAAACATTCCATCTTTCTTCTTCACAAAAAGGACAGGTGCACCCCAAGGCGAGGAGCTAGGACGTATGAATCCTTTGTCAGTCAACTCTTGCAATTGACTGGCTAGCTCTTGCATTTTGGAGGGGGCTAACCTATAAGGAGACTTTGCAACTGGTGTAGCACCAGGTATAAGATCGATGCGAAATTCGACTTCTCTCACGGGAGGAAGTCCTGAGATGTCGTCAGGAAAAACTTGCAGAAAATCTTTTACTACTGGGATGTCTTCAAGTTTCTTCTCCTTGGTCCTTTTTGACGACATGAGTTAAGAATGCGACATAATTCTTGCGGAGATGTTTTCGAGCTTGAAGACAGGACATTAATCTGAGCCCTTTCGATGGGGTTTCTCCAAAGATTCGTAGAGTCTGACCGTTTGTAAGAGGAATGCGTATAAACTTTTCGCGGCATACAACTTCAGCCTGATGTTGGCTGAGCCAGTCCATACCAATTATAACGTCAAAGCTTCCCAACTTCATAGGAATGAGGTCAACTGGAAAATCGTGATCGTTTAAGGTGAGAGTACAATTGCGTATAATAGAGTTTAATGAGACCGGTTTTCCGTCAGCAACTTCTACTGTTATGGATTCCATGAGCTTATCACGAGTTTGTTTGAGGATGGGTTCAAATTCTAAGGACACTAAACTTTTATCCGCGCCAGTATCAAACAACATGGATGCATAACTACCATTGATAAGAAACGTACCATTAACCACATTGCTGTCAGCTCTAGCCTGATAGCGTTGATGTTGAAAGCTCTTCCTCTTGCAAGTGGAGGAGCTTGGTTAGCCTGATTCACCGGATTTGCTTGGGCTTGAGCATGTATAATGTTTACCAAACGTGGACAAGTGTTTCTAAAGTGGCTTGGGTCTCCACAATTGTAGCAAGCCCGCATAGGTTGCACCATGGGATAGTTGGGTTGGTAGTAGGATTGGGCTAAATGTTGGGTAGGTGGTAGTAATAGAGGTTGTTGGGCTTGACCCATTATTTGATGGTGGGTTTGGGTTGAGGGCTGGTAGCGGTTCGTCTGCTGAGGTATGCGACAGGTTTGAACGATGTGACCTGCGCGACCACAGCCGGTGCAATGTTGGCAGGGATGATCAGGAAAGTGATGGTATTGGCAACGGTTGCATTTTGGGAATGGGCCAGAGTATGGCCTTTTATATGGTGCAGGTGAGGGGGCAACTTGGGTAATGGGTGCAGCAGGGATAGGGAAATTTGTTTGTGTGACAGCAAAGTTTCTGGTGTTACGTTTCCTCTTGTTAGCAAACTTAGAGGAGGAGGTGGAATGGTTTGAAGTTTGGCCCTCAACGGGGGCTTTCTTTTTCTCCTCTTTAAATTTACCGTTGCGAATTCGATTCTCAGTAAGCTCAGTAGCTAGTTCCATAGCAGCTTCAAGTGTTGCTGGCGAAGTGCTGAGAACTAAATCTTGAATTTTTGAGGGAAGACCTCGAATATAGTGTTCGACTAAGCGGTAAACTGGGGTGAACAAGTTAGGGACCATTTGGTTCAACTCTAAGAATCTCTTGTTGTAGGAAGTATGATCTCCCTCCTTTTGCTTCAACGAATGAAATTCATCCTCTAACTTTTTAATCTCACTTCTAGGACAGAAGCGTCTCGTCATGATTTCCCTTAACTCCTCCCACGTTAAGGCCATTGCATCCTCTATTCCTCTCTTACCCTTTTCAGTATTCCACCAGGTAAGAGCTACCCCAAATAGTCTCCCGGTTGCGTATCGTACCTTGCGATCCTCGTGACAATCGCAGTTGAGGAAGGTGTTTTCCATTTCCTCAAACCAGTGGAGGAGAGCAGTGACACCTTCGGTCCCTTCAAATTTCGGAGGATCGCAAGACTTGAAATGTTTATATGAACACTTTTTGGTAGGAGGGTTGCCGATGTTCTGGTCTTCTTGCTGGGGAGGATTGGTGGGATTTGTGGCGAGAGCTTGTTGTACTTGAACCACAATGTCAGGAAGCACCGCGGCCATTTGTTTTGCGATTTGAGTGGCCAAGCGTTCGTGTGACCTTCCTGATCTTCTACCCCCTCGTTGTTGCCTAGCCGACATCTACAGGAACATACATAAGAAGATTGTGAGTTTATGGAGTCTTTTTAGGTGTCATGTGTCTTAAAGAAAATAAAAATAACATAAATATCAATAATGCAACTACATCCATAGGATGTCTTGGGTTTGCTCATGTTGGGCCTCAAATGTCCCCCATGCCTCTACCTGTATAGTCATGTGGGCCCCCATGACTATTGGCTTGGTAGGATTCACATTAGTATTGGCGGTTTAACACTCGCATCACCCGAATGAAAACCATGAAATATGTTTACGAGATGTATGGTCGGAAGGTGTCCAGATGTAGACACAATGACAACTCAAAGTGGGGTTAGCCCACACGACGTTTGGTGTAGCATGCTTTGGCCTAATAGGTACTTCGTACTCTCATCGTTAGTCCCCAGGTAGGCAAACTGGTCCTTTATTTTGGATTTAAACGAATGCCAAGCCTAGACAGGACGTTCCGACTACCGGTACTTGTACCCTTCCAGTTACTACATGCCCGTCATGAGAACTCACTTTGATGTGATTTGAAAATACAAAAATCATTGTAAAAACAATCATGAAAATGATGTGGTGTGTGCTCTCATGGATATGATATGTTATGAGAATATGATTCATGATAGGCATTATTTAATAATATGTACTTATGAATATGCTTGCATAACATTGAATGTAACATTAAACATAAAACATATAAACATCATGAATTTTGCATGTAACACACAAAAATTTTAAAAATTCTAATCAACTATAGTATAGGCTCTAAGGGTCTAATAACCTATCCTATATCCCTATAGTCATGGCTCTGATACCAATCTGTCACACCCCGACCCGCAGCGGAATAAGAGTCGGGGCATAATTGGGTTATCACCAAAGCTCATGATATTTACTAATATGTTTCATATTTATTAAAGTCAAAGTTACATCCTTAATATTTCAAACATGTTCATACAATTACAAAGTAAGATAATCAACTAAACAATCCAAAGTCTAAACCAGTTTATTCTTCTAAGCCATCCTATGTGTTTCTTGCTTCAGCTGGATCACCTGTATCATGTGTAAAAATGGGGGTTTTGGGGTCAACATAAGTTGGCGAGTGAACCTTGTTAGAAAAACATTTATTATAGATCTCTTGTTATCTTTATCATGAAAAATTGTGCAATAATCATATGTAAGCAAACGTAATTAAATTCTACAATAACAATAACAACAACAAACAATAACATACAATAACAAACCAACTTGCATGAATATATAACATGAATGAAACTGTATATGTTGGCAACGTCACGTTCACGCTCATAATGTAATGGGGAACGGACGGCATATGATAAATGTCTGTGCGATCAAGGCTCAATCAAACGGAGCCGATCGTATGTTGGCAACGCATGGTTCACGCTCATAATGTAATGGGGAACAGCTCAACGCTCATAATGTAATGGGGTGCGGCGGCCTATGATAATGTATGTACTGAATAATGATAAATTTAATCTAAACAATAACCACACAAACAGTTGATACATGTTGAATACACATTTGTTCATTGATATGATAGATGCACAATAGTTTAAACGTGATAAATAATAAGACACATGATACACCCAAAAAACGTGATTAAAACGGGGAATTTGTAGAGATTCACTCACATTTGGTGCGTTCGGTTGAAGATGATGAAATGCGCACGAGTTTAGAGGATTGATCGACGAGAATTTTACTAACCAAAATAATAACGAAAGGTATGGTAAATGAATGGATTTTATTAATAATTTTAATAGGATTTTTAGATGTATTTTTGTGAGTTTAAGGCTATTTTCTATCTTTAAAAACATTATTTTTAAGTATTTTTAATTGATTTTTAAATTAAATAAATAAATAAAAATAAAAAAACGTTGACTTTTGCGTTGACCATTAAACGTTGACCGTGACTGTTGACTGTTTGACCGGTTCATGTGTGCGCCGGGTAAGGCTCGAACCCGAGACCTCCCGTACGCGTGCACGCAGCTCTACCAACTGAGCTACGTGTCTAACCCGAAATAATTCTGTTTTTAATTATATTTATATACTGTTTTAGTTTATTCTAATTTCTTTTATTTTTCAAAAAGGATTTTAATCATCGAACCGGCGTGTGTAACAGGTCTCGAACCCGGGACCTGTGGGTTAGTGTTGTACGCAGTCCACCGCTGGACTGTGTGTCTAACCTGGTTAATATACCGATTTTTATTATACTTAACATCTTCCTTGACTTAATCCGGTTCAGTTAAAAAGGAAAACATCTTTATTACAGAGCATACAATTGTGTCAAGGATCGAACTCGCGGCGTGTGATATATGTGCGCACACAGTCCACCGCGCTGACTGTGTGTCTAACCCGAGATAATATCCAATTTATATTAAATTTATATACAAACTAACTTCATCTTCTTCGTTACAATATCACAGACAACGATTACCCTACTGATTCTGTTTAATTCGATTGACAATCTTTTAAGTGATTAAAACGAAATGGACAGGAAAGATTTTGGAAGTAGACATACCGGAAAAATGGTCTTTCTCAGAATTCCGGCGAAGTCGTCGGCTCTGTTTTTATGGGCTTCGTCTGAACGGACCAATTAACAGTTTTGATTAGCTAGATGTAGAATTGAAGTACTGAACAAGAGTAACCAGAATGTTTAAAAGGCTATACCGTTTCACAGCGAAAATTGGGAATTTTCAGAAGTTTTCCGGTGAGAGTTAATTATCCGATATCGTCGTCTGAAACTGATTCTGATTGAAAGGTTTGAGTTAGCAAAAGCTTAACAACTGATAGAAGATGGAAGAATTGAGAAACTTACTGTTTTGAGGAAGACACGGTTTTTCGGCGAAAGTCCGGCGAGTTCAAAAAGCTTTTCCGACGAACTGAAAGTAGAGCGAAAGTGAGATTGGAGGTTCTGTGGGTGATTTTGAGTCGCGAGAGGATGTTATTGTTGGAGTAATTCAGGAAATGAAGATTTTCGGTTATTAAAACCGATCATCACATAAATTCAAGTCCATTCAAGACTGAATTGATTGAAAGTGTCGGTTTATCGGTTATAAACAAAATTCCGCGATCACTCAAACGTCTTGGACGCTTGGGAGCCGATTACTATTTCAGTTGGCGTAAACAGGTTGATTGCTGAGTGAAGTTATGTTTTATTTGCTTCCTACATTTCACAAAAGCAACTAGTGGCGGAGTGGTTATAATTGCGCGAGTTAAGTTGTTGACTCACCCGGCTGACCCGGGTTCGAATCCCGGCAGCCGGTTTTTTTTTTATTTATTTTATTTTCACTTTTTATTAATTGAAGTTTTTAAATTCTAATTTGTTTATAAATTTTGCATCGTTTAAAATTAAAATAAGCATAAACACGCAACGAAACATTATAACTTGATATTCGATTACAAACGAAGCGGGTTTGGAAAACCCGTTTTTGACAAATGTTACAGCCATGCTAGCCAAATAATCATGTACATCATCCAAACCGGCTTTGCGATGGCTAAATGTATGAATTAACGCATGAATCAGAAGCTTGTAAGGGTTAGGCACTTCCCCTTTCTTCAGCGTCGGCTTGTTTACAGTTCCTTTATAGCCCATGCGGAAAAAGCATCCGCGAACCATTTTCTCGTCTAAACGTATTGGATCATCCTTATTATCTTTGAGCTCCAGAATCCTTCGGATATCATCTTCAGTTACTGTGATCGGCTTGAGTTCATCACCAACTTGCACTGTAGAAGAGATCGTTTTCTCGACATCGCTAAGACTCGCGTTCATCCAGAAGTGAACAATATGAGATCGATAAGATAATGTGCGCTCTGTAATCGCTCGACGAATGTGACTATCTTCGAGAAACTTCAAGATACTATCATATTCTTTTAGCGATGGACAAATAGACTTGTCAAGCGTAATGCATGTATTGTGAGTTTTGGAAAACTCTACTGAGATAACACGCGCTTGGATCTGTGCCTGAAAAATGATGCAAAACAATTAGCAGGATTTTCGAGAAAAATTTCACAAAAATTTTCTAACATTTATATCAAGTTCGGGCGAACTTGATATATTCGTTCAACATTCTACCTAAGATCGCCCGAACATATATTAAACACATGTTCAACATTGAATGATAAATTCGGGCGAACTTATATTAACAATTTACAATTTTTCAAGACCCAAGTTTGGGCGAACTTCCATATGATATTCAAAATCAAAACATGAAGTTCGGTCGAACATATCTGAATTTTTTAATCATTTGTTTTGGACAAGTTCGGTCGAATTTGACAACAAGTTCGGTCGAAGATGTCATACAAAACGGATTTTATTAACAAGACAATAATGCAAGTTCGGTCGAACTTGACAACAAGTTCGGCCGTACTTGTCGTCTTCTCCAAACTTACACATCTGTTCAATCATTCAAACGACCATTTCTGTTCAATCAAAAGTGTTTATACGGTCGATTTTTTTTGTGTAGATTAACGATCTATGTTCAATTTTAACCAACACCTCCTAGATCTATCAGTTTTTTAAGTTTTTTATTAAGTTTCGTTTATTAACTGTTCAAACACAGTCCAATGGTCAATTCTCACCTCAGCCATGATAATTGGTGTGCTAATCACCAAAAATCGACTCAATTTGGACAGCGTAATGGTATGAAAATACCAAAATCGTTCAAAATCTCTCGAAGTTCAAGTTCGCTCAGAAAATTTGTTTATTGATAAGTGAGTTCGGCCGAACTTGATTTGTATTTATACCAAGTCAAGTTCGGGCGAACTTGCTAAGCCCAATAATGAAAGCGCAGTTATGTTCGGGCGAACTTAACAATAAAACAATATAACCATCTGCAAGTTCGGTCGAACTTGCTGTTTGTTAAACTTGATTTGTTTAGCAAGTTCGGCCGAACTTGCCAAACCACAATTTTAAACTTTTTCAATTTTTGACCCCTGAACTTTCCAACTTTTTAGCAGTTATGAAAATCCACTCAGTTGACCAAGCCCAAGCTAATGACCTTGGTTAACCGATTTGTCTGCCGAGTCCAAGTTAATGATCCCGGTTTGACCCGTTACAAACAAAATGTTGATATTTTCAAAATCAAAGTTTCAAATTAGTGAACTTTTCATCGTTTTGACTTTTCAAAATAACAGATTAGCTCCCAGCCCGTTGTCAAAGAGATTCCCACCAGTTTTAGCACCTTATCAGACTTCGAAGATCCGATCTCCAACATTGGTTTGCTGAAAACAATGTAGAAGTAAAATCTTTTTGTATTTTTGTAAGTTTATGCTAAAACTCTCCGAAAATCTTTTTGATTTTAATCTGTAAAGCTGAAATACAATGTAATAAGCAATGTAAACTATGTACAAATATATTTACATACATATTTTTGTGAATTCGTGTCTAAGGATCATATAAGTTGATTGAGACATATCACCAGTACCATTGACCTTTAGCAGACTTTAAGTTTTAAACTTGTTTACTTAGATTGTCGATATGTTTGTCCACTTAAGCTTTACCACATTTTTCAACTGTTTCAAGATATGTTAAGGTAGAATTCATGAAACTTGACTTATTTGTGGTTCCCACTTCTTGAATATACTCCCGTATCCAGATTCCCTAGATTTCATCTTACAGGTGAATATAGCATAATCGATATCTGTATATGGGTTGTGCGAGACCTTGAGAGCTCAGGTTAGTACTACCGTACAGACAAAGAGATGAAGGCTCGTCTTTAAGATGATTTCCACTTAAGGAATCTTTTTAGCATTGCAAATGATTAGATCTTTCGATTCTTTTCAATATTGCATGCAGTTTGGAGGTTTATAGCGAAAGTATTATAGAAGTTCTAGGCCATTGCTTCCGCAAAATCAAAAGAACTTGTATAATACCCCAGATATCAACTATCTATAAAGGCCTCGTATCTCAGAATCAGGCAATCTTTCAAACGAAATTTCAGAGTACTAAGTCCATATATCCAAGATGTGTTAATCCACAAAATTAAGCAGTTGTAAAATTTAGTTTATATCTCGAAAATAATTTACTGAACGTGTTAAGCCTATCGACACATCCACAGTAAGACTTGTTTATCACTTTTAAAACTTTACATTTCTTTAGCATACTGTGATAGTCCACTACTGTACTATCATTTCCTTTTATGACACTGAATTCTTTTTGACTTTTTCAATGTTTTTGTACATTTTGAATTTTTATATGTTTTTTGATTTTAAAAATTTCGAATGTTTTTGTATTTTCTCTAACATTTCCCCCCCTAAAATCAAAAACATCTTTTTGGATTTTTGTTTTTAACAAAAAATTCTAAAGTAGAAAAAATATTTACAAACCAATGTGGATCACGCAAACTCGTCGTCCGATCCGTATTCAACCTCAGCGTCCGCACCTGTCAGCAAATTTTTCATACCGTTAATTCTCAGCAAGTATTTAAACCGTGACAAAGAAAATTGTTTGGTATAAAAATCAGCCTTTTGTTCGTCGGTGTGGATTTTTTCTATTCGCACCAATTTCTTTTCGTAGCAACCACGAATGAAATGATAATGAATTTCAATGTGTTTTGCGCGTGAGTGATGAACCGGATTTTTAGTTATATCGATGGCTGCCTTGTTATCAACATACAGCGGAGTGTCTAGAAATTGCAGACCAATGTCTCTCATCTGCTGTTGAATCCACAGAATCTGTGAACAACAGCTGGAGGCCGAGATATACTCAGCTTCACGGGTAGAGAGAGCGACCGTAGTCTGTTTCTTACACTGCCAGGTTACCATTCTTGTTCCGAAGAACTGGCATCCCGCTGTAGTTGATTTTGAATTCAACTTATCTACACCAAAATCGGAATCGGCATAGCCCGTGAGATCAAAATTGTCGTTCTTCGGGTACCACAAGCCGGTGCTTGGGCATCCTTTCAGATATCTGAAGATACGCTTCACGATCTGCATGTGTAAGATCCTCGGGCTTGACTGATATCTGGCGCATAGGCAGGTTGGATATATGATATCTGGGCGTGATGCCGTCAGATACATCAGCGATCCAATCATCGATCTGTATAACGTCTCGTCAACTTTGGCTCCAGTCTCATCAACGCAAATGCCGTGATTTGGAGCAAGAGGCGTAGATAGAGGCTTCAAGTTTTCCAATCCAAACTTCTTCAAGATGTCGTGAACATACTTAGTCTGGTGAATGAAAATACCAACCGGAAGCTGATCTACTTGCAAACTAAGAAAGAACTTCATTTTGCCCATCGAGGACATTTCGAATTTCTTTTTCATGATTCCCTCAAACTCCTTGCAGAGACTATCGCTTGTAGATCCAAAGATGATGTCATCAACGTATATTTGAACTATAATCAGATGGCCATCAACTTCTCTGGTGAAAAGAGTACTATCCACAGTTCCTCTGATAAAGCCGTTTCCGACGAGATGTTGCGATAACGTCTCGTACCAAGCTCTCGGGGCTTGGTGTAGTCCATAAAAAGCTTTATCCAGTAGGTACGCTTTCTTCTTGTTCAGTGGATCGACAAACCCCGGTGGTTGTCCAACGTACACCTTTTCACGTAATTTGTCGTACAGAAAAGCCGATTTGACATCCAATTGATAGACCTTAAATCCTTTCCATGATGCAAAAGCTAGAAAAATTCGAATAGATTCCAATCGAGCTACTAGTGCATAGACTTCCGTGTAGTCTATCCCTTCCTACTGGTGAAATCCCTTGACAACAAGCCTAGCTTTGTTACGAACAATAACCCCTCTATCATCACGTTTACGCTTAAAGGCCCATTTTGTATCAATTGCTTTCTGATTTTCTGGTAGGTCTTCAAGCTTCCACACACCGAACTTCTCAAACTGCAATAATTCTTCTTGCATTGCTTGTACCCAGTTTTCATCGGCTAAAGCTTCATTAACTGTCTTAGGCTCAATCTGAGAGATGAAACATGAATAGAAACAATAGTTCTGGGTTGTAGCAACGCGTGTGTAGAAACAACTGAGTGCTATATTAATTTGCCCTCGAGTTCTAACACCAGTTTGAAGTTCTCCGATAATATTTGTTGACGGATGATAAGAATATGATCGCGACAATTCTTCACTTGGAACATCTACTGAGTTTTGCTGATTCGTGATGTTGAGATCAACAACCAATTCAATGTTTGGAGAGCTTGATGAAGCTTCATTTCTGTTGTTCGGGACTGCAGATTGATTAAGAAGACTTGTTATCTGCTCCACTTCTTCATCTGAAGAAGATGATTCCCCATCAGCATCAAATGTTGGTGCTTCATCTGAATCAGAATTTTGATTCTGAGGCATACTGGGCTCCGTTGTTGTATTCACTGGTTCAGTAGAGGCATTCGTTAGAGGAGTAGCAGGTGTTGATAATGTTTCAGAAACATTTTCAGCCGGAACACCACTATTGCTTGAACTTGCGCCAGAAGATGGATCCAACGTGGGTTGATTACCACAATTGGTGCGACAATGAAACAATTTGTTTCTGGATT